>OX465431.1:7795518-10699374 GCA_950005045.1 Agrotis exclamationis | reverse complement strand
GATGATGATGTCTTTGACGGGTTTTACATTACTTAAATTAAAATAAACCAAATAAACAAATTTCTCTACTCGTTACACACGTACGCTTTTGTATGATAATGCGCAAGTAAGTACGTGTGTATATTGATTTTCATTATGAGGAAAATAAAAGTCAATGATTCTTTTAAGTTTTTTATTAATAACAAAGTAAATGTGTCTAAAGACAAAAGGTAAGTTGTTGCTGAAGCAACAATAGAAAATCAATTGTATCGTTTTAGGTATATATCATATTAGATGGTTAAAAATTCGACTTACAATCTTTTTGACAGTGTAACAGAATTGAACTTTTTGTCTGATCGCGCACAAATCAAAATCATCCAACTGTTTTTTGGGTCGCCCTGCTTTATGTTTCCCTGGAGTGGAGAAAACGCCTTTGTTTGTTTGCCCTTCCTTAGCAATTCGCCGTATTGTACTTACGGATTTACCTAGAAAAAAAAATACTTAGTTATTTTTATTCTGGAAGTAACACAAAAAGTATCAAAATTATATGAGCGTCCATCTTTTGCAAATAAACATAACCTCTAATTCATCAATGTTTTCAATGTAAATAACAGTTATAATAATGGTTTATACTATCTATTGCAAGTTTGGACAAACATAATATATCAAATTACATAAATAAAATAACATATTACCGGTCATTTCAGCAGTTCTTTCATAAACATCGTTGATATTCGATAAAATTTGTCCGGCTTCAAATTCCGCCAAACATCTGGTGAACTCCTTATAAATTATCGCTCTAGCGGAGCTGCGAATGGTTTTTCTGTTCATTTTGAGCCCTTTGAGTCACCAAATTCAACACAATAATAAAAAATACACAAAAAACAGCCAGCGATAACATGAAATGACATTACATGTACTGACTAGACGTGACAGTGCGTGAAGTTGCCAACGATGAAATTTTTTAGTACCGTTTCAGGACATTTTTGCCAAGCTGTACACCTTTAGCAGATATTTTGTACGAGTATAAACCATGTATATGAAAATATATCGTACCTACTCTATGACAAAAAAAACCGACCAAGTGCGAGTTGGACTCGCGTGAAGAGGGTTCCATACGATGTTACCTATCACGTTTTTTTAAATCTGACCCAAATTGGTACGCACAATATTGAGTGATTTACTATGTTATTTTCTTCTTATAGGTTTTCATATAATCTATAAGTAGAAAACTAATTGCTGTATGTTTTTCAAAATTTTAGGTTCAGTAGTATCGGAGATAAGGGGAGGAGAATGGTCAATTTTCGTATACTTTCTTGAATAACTTGGAAACTGTTTATTTTAAAATTACAAAAACATACATTTGAGATCTTCTCAACAAGACCTTTCATTTGAATTGTCACACGATGCAGTTTTCAATTTTTTTTTTCCCCTTCCCCCCCAAAAATTACCTCCCATATACAGATATGGACTTCTTATAGGTTTCCCTATAATCTATAATTAGTAGATAACTAATTTCTGTATTTTTTTCAAAATTTTAGGTTCATTATTTTCGGAGATAAGGGGGGGGGGGAATGGTCAAATTTCGTCTATTTTCTTGAATAACTTGGAAACTATTTATTTTAAAATTACAAAAAAATACATTTAAGATTGTCTCAACAAGACCTTTCATTTGATATGTACCTACACACAATGCAGTTTTCAATTTTTTTTTTAATTTTCCCCTTCCCCCCAAAAATTACCTCCCACATACAGATTTCATCTATTCACGTCACACCTCTGTGCTTGGGTCACAGGAATTGATATGTGTACCAAATTTCAACTTAATCGGTCTAGTAGATTCGGAGATAATTGACTGTAAGCGACAGACAGACGGACACACGAGTGATCCTATAATATAAGAGTTCCGTTTTTGTATTCGGACGTACGGAACCCTAAAAAAGATTGTCTGTTAGTACCAGTAAATAAGTTAAAGCAGATTCAGGGTAGGCCCCAAAACTACATTTTATTTTGATGAGACTATCTGAGAGATTTTAGTAGGAGTTACTTGAGCTACTTTTATTTTAGAAAATGAATTAGGCATCCTTGCAAAAAATAAAATCGCTTGGTTTTATTGGGAGCAGGCTAAGCCCTGGGCATAAGCTATTACAAAAATATTGTTACAAAAACATTAGAGAATAACAATCAATCTTACTGCCTTCACAAGATATACATAATTACTTTATCCCTGTTTATACCTAATGACTTGTAAGTACACTTATAGCTGACTGTTCATTATCAAAATAATGTGTCAGTAATAATTTGAATTGTTTCCTCTTTCTGTTATCATTATTTATTGATTTACAAACAATAAATTATGCAACTGCAACATGCAGTCAGTAATTTATATTGTGACAAGATAGTACTATTTATTATTGGATATTATAGTATCTGAACATGTATTAGTAACTAAATCAAAATATTAACTAAACAAGTATTTGTTGTTAGATTGTGAACACTGTTAGTTCATGTTGTTGTTAGTAAATAATGTAATCACCAGAGATTGGAATACTATAATTATTCAAGAAGGAAAGTAACATGTAGTTTGGTTCTGCCTCTGTTAACAGCATTGTTTCTTTCTAAATTTAATTTTTTTCTAGTTTTTTATTTATTGTCCTATTTTTTATGGAGGCATTTTTCCCATTGGAACTAAGAACGTTCTTGAGATAGATTTCCACTTTTCACAAATAATAGTATTTGCAGATTTTTTTATTAGACAAAAAAAAAATCTTCTATTTACAATAACATTATTATCATATTGATACTAATTTTAAAATCGATTTTGGTCTTATGGATTGCACATATAAAATCGAACCTTAAAATCTATGAAACCTATGGGAGAGATAGATGGTAGAAATCTATCCGCACGCACTGCGCACACGATAAAGTTGTAAAACACGAGTTTTTTTTTGGAGTTTTCATGATTGAAATTCAGACTTGATCTCCAGACTTTTAAATTTTCTATCGGGTAACCCTATGTGCAACGCGTGAGCGAAATCCGCAGTGTATCAAAAATTAAAATTTTACGACATTTTAAATTGTTAAGAACGTTTGAGAGAAAATTTTCAAACTAAAAAATTTCAGGATTTTTCAATAGGAGCGCGCAGCCTCGCGAGGCATTTTCCGCGCGAATCAGCTCGGTTGGTGTGGACGTGTTTTGGGCTAGGCAAGTGACAGCGCTGCCACGGTCAAGCGACCGAATGGAAATCAGGCCTTTTCTCCGGACTTTTGATTTTTTCATTTGGTAACCCTAGTTGCGGGACTCAACTGTCTCATGAGGTAGGGTTGCCATCTCTAAAATTTGGAAACCAGGACTAGACGCGTGAAAACCCCGGATTTTAGAGTCCAGAACCCGGACATGAGTCGAAGTGCGCACCGTCGCAACTGCGTCGGGAGACGTCGGGGGACGGTGAAGTGTGCGTGTGTCGCGGGCGGCCCAAGACTTTTAATTTTTAAACACGGACTAAAATGAAGCCCCCCCGGACGCTCCCCAGATGCCCTCTAAACTCGGACAAATGCGGGGAACCTTGGACGGATGGCAACCCTATCATGAGGTCCCTAACCGTGACCCTAGAACGTAAAGGGCCATCGAAGGATCACCTTGGATTTCAGTCAGTACAAGTCTGACAGTCCCTCCCATCCCATCCCACTCCGGGTGGGAGGATTCATTTAATGAAAATCATCAAATGAGTAGACCACGACAAAAAAAAGCCTAGAGCTGTGGACAACAATGGCTTGAGTCTTTGGAGGGTTAAACTTCAAACCATGAACCGAACTCCATTCAGATATACGAGCCAAGTCTTTATTCACCACATTCACCGCCTTCTTCCAATCTACCTGTAGATGCATTGTCGAGTAAAGTATTTTGTTGCTGAACGTTATTTTCAAGAAATTGAATTCAAATTGAAGTATTTTGCATCCAGTTTTTAAACACAACCTTGCTGTTGGTTGTCTGACCAAGCAACTTGATCCTATGCTCAGTGATAGATATTTAATCCACACTTATCTAGAACTGTCGAAAATTGCAGATAAACTCAATGAATGTAGTGTTAACTGTAACAATTTGTAATGAGCACAAACATATAAATAAAATAATAGGTACCTAATATTTACCTACCTATTACGTTTATACAGTATCTAACTTCATGCGTATTTGTTATGGCTTCGAAAGCCAATAACTTATTGTTATGTAAGACAAAAAAGCTTAAGTCATGTTTAGGGCTTCCAAATATTCGAAAAATGAGATATTCGAATATTCAATTTTCTAAAAAGCAAATATTCGAATTATTCTAATATTGTTCGAATAATTGCATTTTTTAAAATAATTTTTGCAAGAAATTTTTTGACGACGAGAAACGACGCTTTTTTTTAGCGTGGTAAAATCATCAAATGAGTCCTCCCACCCACTACTGTCAGACTTGTACTGACTAAAATCCACGGTGTCCTTCATTAGCCCTTTACGTTCCAGGGTCACGGTAATGGTATAAGTCCCGCGACCCCGGCAGGCTTAGGCCCTCTAGAGGGGGGCCACGTCATCTTGCTGACGCTCTTTGAGGCGCGCGTGGAACACAACGCGCCGTCGACCCGGGCATGGTCCATGGTTGGGCGGCGAGTTGCCCATTACTCGCCGCCCGCATGCCCGCGCCTACGGTGGCCGGGGATCGTCTTGCGACGTCCGTCGCCGTGGGCGCCTACCACTGCGGTTGGGGCGGAGGGAGGACGCTGTCCTCTCCCTCTCGTGGCCCGCCTCCTCCTTCGCGAGCATGACTGCTTCGCAGAAGGAGGCGATTTATGATCTTCTAACTCGTCAAAATGTACGTCAACGAATAAGACCAAATCTACCACTGTAAGTGGACTTGTTTATGGGGGTTTGAAAACGGTCGGTGCACGGTCTCTGCCGAATATTGGTGCCTTGCAGACTTGAAGCGAACTGGAGTCGGTGGCGAAAGGTCTCCTACCTATGAAACAAGGGTACAGCGCGACCCGTCTCATGCGACTCACTCGCTAGTGTATGCCGCACCATATCCTCCGAGCATTAGAGCAGTGAAAGCACCGAGCCTCTGGCTCCTCGTTTATCCGACACACCCGTTTGTCCTTTCTGAGAGCACTGGTATCGCTCGAAACGTCAAGGAGCCGTGCTTCCTTCCGAGCTAGTCATCGAGTACCAGATCTCCTTGAACTTCGAACTTCGATCGAGGCCAGTGATATAGCTCAACCTTCTCCCGCCATTCCACCACCACGATCGACAGAGCTGCATCAGTCGCTCATCTCGTGCAGCTTAAAGCGTCCGTTATTTTTGAGAGAGCATCTAATCAAAACGTCCTGTAAGCTTCATCACGCTTCTCTTCGTTCTCTCGGGGTTCTTTTGTACGCAAAAACCAACGTAGTTTAAAATTTCGAAAAATATTCGAATATGATCCAAGTCAGTATACGAATATTAAAATGGGGTGAATATTCGAATTGGAAGCCCTAGTCATGTATTAATTTATTTAAAAACTAGCTTGAAAAAGGAGTAGAAATAAAATTACTTTTATGATATACTAGCTTTTGCCCGCGGCTTCCCTCGCGTCATCAGTCGAAAGTCCAAGAAGATTTATACAAACTTTCATCTCCTATTTTATCCCCTTAGGGGTATAATTTATCAAAATCCTTTCTTAGAGTATTACTACGTCATAGTAGCTTTATGCATGCAAAGTCTCAGCCCGATCGGTTTAAAATTGACAAAGTTTCAAACAAAATTTCATCCCCTATTTCCTCTACTACCTTGGGGGTAGAATTGATAAAAATCCTTTCTTAGCGGATGCCTACGTCATAACATCTACCTGTATGCCAAATTTTAGCCCGATCGGTCCAAAATCTAAGAAGATTTATACAAATTTTCATCCCCTATTTTATTCTCTTAGGGGTAGAATTTATCAAAATCCTTTCTTAGGGGATGCCTACGTCATAGTAGCTTTTATCCATGCAAAGTCTCAGCCCGATCGGTTTAAAATTGACAAAGTTTCATACAAACTTTCATCCCCTATTTTATCCCCTTGTAGGCAGAATTGATTAAAATTCTTTCGTTAGCGCATATATACGTCATAACATCTACTTGCATGCCAAATTTCAGCCCGATCCGTTCAAATCTAAGAAGATTTATACAAAATTTCATCCCCTGTTTTATCCCTTTAGGGATAGAATTTATCAAAATCCTGTCTTAAGGGATGCCTACGTCATAGTAGCTTTATGCATGCAAAGTCTCAGCCCGATCGGTTTAAAATTGACAAAGTTTCATCCCCTATTTTATGCCCTTGGGGGTAGAATTGATCAAAATCCTTTCTTAGCGGATGCCTACGTCATAACATCTACTTTATGCCAAATTTTAGCCCGATCCGTCCAAAATCTAAGAAGATTTATACAAATTTTCATCCCCTATTTTATCCCTTTAGAGGTAGAATTTATCAAAATCCTTTCTTAAGGGATGCCTACGTCATAGTAGCTTTATGCATGCAAAGTCTCAGTCTTATTACGTTGACATAAAGGTTTTCTTGACCGGCTTAAGCCGATTCCGCGTCGATAAATGTGGGGGGACCCTTAATCGATATCGAACGAATCCACCAACTTGTAACTATCTCTAAGCCAAAAATCATCAAGATCCGTTCTGACGTGATTGAGTAATAATTCAAAGTTTGGATTTAGGTATGTTACATCCAAACTTTCATATCGATAATATTAGTTAGGATATACTTAGCATAGTTTAAGTACCGGCGATAAATATTGCACATCGAACTTTTTGAAGATACAATCGGCTAGTTTCGGCTTCGCAGACCGTTATCTCTGTCGCACTACCTTAGGTTGATTAAAAGTTCAAGTATAACTTTGACCAATTGTAGTGAAATGTTGTTGTTTCTCAAGTGTATAATCCAAAACTGTCTGGCTACGCGACAATTCGCGCGGAATGACCGGCAAAGCGTCTCCCAACTAACAAAAAAAAAACTGTATCTCATCCAAACCAATTTTCGTTGGAAGTTTTTGTTGAGTTCTACGTTATATATTTTTTTTAGTTTTATCATTCTCATATTTTAGAAGTTACAGGGGGGGGGGGACACACATTTTACCACTTTGGAAGTGTCTCTCGTGCAAACTGTTCAGTTTAGAAAAAAATTATATTAGTAACTTCAATATCATTTTTAAAGACCTATCCATAGATACCTCACACGTATGGGTTTGGCGAAAAAAAATTTTTGAGTTTCAATTCTAAGTATGGGGGGCACCCCCAAAATTTGTTTTGTTTTTATTTTTGTGTGAAAATCCTAATGCGGTTCACATAATACATCTACCTACCAAGTTTCAACAGGATAGCTCTTATACTTTCGACACAAAAATAAAAACAAAACAAATTTTGGGGGTGCCCCCCCCAAAATTTGTTTTGTTTTTATTTTTGTGTGAAAATCCTAATGCGGTTCACATAATACATCTACCTACCAAGTTTCAACAGGATAGCCCTTATACTTTCGGCAAAAAGTGGCTGTGACATACGGACGGACAGACAGACAGACATGACGAATCTATAAGTCTGCCTTTGGCTACGGAACCCTAAAAAAAAGGAACTTGCAGCGAATTTACCCGTGTTCAGGCGGTTAGGTACCGATACTTATTTACGTGTGGCGTGTCGTTATATTTTATATTTTTATAGCACGACCAATAAATATGTAAAAACTTTTGTCGCAGCTAAACTATCGTTCTACCTGTACGTGTTGCTACTGGCACTATTGGACACGACGCAGGCTGTCGGCGCCGGGCTGTTGGCGTGGGGCAACATGCAGTCCGGCTTGTGTGTCGTCGATGTCACTACTTGGCTCTACTTCTCGCTCTATACACCCCTCGTCTATCACACATTCCTTAGCGAATTTTTCAGGTCAGTATTTTTTTGTTGTTGTGTGTATGCTTGACTCTTGACTCTAGGTGAAAAAAACAGGTAGGTAATCGAAGTTGCCCAGAAGAAGTCTATTCATTCGAAATTTGAAAAAGGATCACAGTAAAGCCCTAAAAAGAAGTATGTGCAAGGTAGATGTGAGGGGCCTTTGTCGCGGGACTGTCTAAGCAGGATGCCGTGGCCCTGGAATGCAAAAGACATTCGAAAGAACAGGGAGGACTTCTAGTCAGTAAGAGTCTGACAATTATTTCCACCCCATGCAGGGCGGGAGGACTTATTTGATGGTTTAACAAACAACCAAAAAAATAACGGAGCGCCTAAGAAGGGTTATACTTTTTGGTGATGTTTTACTAAAAATAGATTTTGAACCTTACAGTCTAAGCTGACAATTTATCTGAGAAAGCCTACCCAAATCTTTCCTGTATTAGATTTTTAACTTTATCACAAGAATAGAAGGTTCATGATTGATTGGGAAAGACATGTGACCCATAAAGACATTAGTGTTGTTTTGACGGTCATAATATCGAACATACATGTTGAGATGACTCATTTAAATTTTGCCATAAGTTTCCATTAACTCGTATACATATAAACAACCTGTTTATGTTATTATTAGACTAATAATCACAATAGTTGGGACTTATCGTGAGCACAATCGTGAGAAATATTTCTCGCACTCGCATAATGACAGATGCTTCAGTACTCTCAAAGTCTAGACTATAATGTTAGATACTTTGATGGAACCCCAAAGGTGAAAAAAAAGTACCACAGACAACATTATTCGACCTCTTTTCACCCCTAAGCCCTGAGTAATTGGGTTGCCGGACTGTCTAAGCAGGTAACCGTGACTGAAACGTAAAGGGCTATTGAAGGAACACCATGGATTTTAGTCAGTATGAGTCTCTGGAGTCACAGTCCCTTATGCTCTACCCAGGGCGGTCAATTTCATCGATCAATTTTGTGGTTTCAGTGTATCTCAACCAAGCATCATGTTCTCGTACAAGGCTCAAATGGACGAGCCCATGGACGAAGATCAAGTTTCCCTGCCACACCAGCAGAGCTTCAGCTCACTCAAAACAGATTCCGATTATATTTATCAGGTAATATCAATATTTTATAATGCTTACGAAGTTGCAGAGTTTCCTCGTGTCTTGGAAATCATGTAAAGCTCTTGATCCTGACTGTAATTTGTAGAATCCCGACAGTCGTTAGTTACTGTAAGCAGAAACCCGTAAATGTGATAAAGCGTTCTAGTATTACCTACCCAGGCACTGTTTTGTTGAGGCCAGGTATACAATTATAAAATACTGCTCACAAATACGATTTTATCTCATCGGCCATCGATTCCACGGCCAATTAATAATAAGCTTTAATTTCTAAAAGTATTTTTGCTGTTCATGTTGCATGTAAACAGTAGTTAGTGCTCATTCACACTAATTCGTCAAAGACGATTCGTGTTTTTTTACGAATCGCCTTTTTTCACGAATCGTTATTTTGATTTGTATGGGCGGCTATACATTTTAATTGCCCGTGTTCACACTATTACGGAATCGTGAAAAAATGACGGATAGGTACGTCAAATGACGTTTGCTCTTTCAAAAACCTTCAGTTTTAAATCACGAATCGTTATGACGGACCCAGTGTGAATGAGCTCTTACGGTCGGCTTAGACCGAAACGTGACGCTGCGCGCACATTTCAATAGCGACTCAAAATCTAACCTTATTTACGACACGAAAAGATACACATTTGAAGTATCGTTGTGTCACGTCGCGTCGCTTCGCGTCTCGGTCTGAGCTGACCCTTAGTTAAACAAAATCATATAAAAAGTCTGAACTGTGATTACTATGTACTTATGTAGTAAAAAAAAATGTAATGTGAAATAATGTTGTTCTCCTCTTTGCTCTTTGGTGGGAGTACCATTTTCCTTTTTTCTAACCATTTTTTAGTTGAGCCTCAAATGTTTACATTTTCCAGCAGAGCAACAGTGTATACGACAGCACATTGTTCGAGGCCGGCGGGACTACTCCCATGAACCCGGTGTACAGCGCGTCGCTTCAGAGCCCCGACTCGATAGCGTCTGGCCAGTCCATAGACATTGGCGCTCCCAACTCAGGCTTTCCGAACCAAAACATACCATCAACATAACAACAATCACGACATTATAGAAAGCTCGTCGTTGTGTTATCCAATTCCACACATCCAAAGAAAAAACATAAACTATATAATTAGAGTCGCGTAACGTTAGCAACTAAAGAGAGGTTACTAGTTAGTATTATTTTCTACTTTAAAGAATCTCATAGGCAACTCTTTTATATTTACCAAAACGATTATGTTGTCTGCATACCATTATTTTTGTGATAAGTAAAGCCAGTGATCAAATCGAATAAATTGAGACTGCATTTCATCCCATTTCTGCTAACTAATACTACCTAATTCATCATGTAATGGCTCCATCCATAAGATTTTGACATTAGATTATATGATAGTGGTTATAATGTAGATTTATTATAAAAGTTACTGTGACAGTAGTGACTTGTCTTGTGATTTTATATTTAGTTGCCTTGTTCAGTTTTTAGACATTGCAACGAAAGAACTTATAAAGTTGTATGCGGAAGCTTGGCAAAAGTTTATTCACTAATCCTCGAATATAATTAAACTTAATTCTGTAGCACTTGTGATTGTACATTGGCAATGACTACATCAGAAATGAAAGTATAGGTACATCCGAAGTATTGAATAGAATTTTTTTTTTTAAATTGAGTATGTAGGCAAAACTAATTTACTTTAATTTGACCATATCGTTTAATGTTTACTAAAGGTAAGTGTAACTCATTAATCTGAACATATCTGAAATAAACTAATAACTTATCAGTAAAAAGCAATCATTTGAAATCTCGTGTTCATTTATTAATTTCAGTTTTTGGCTGTACTTAGTTTTAAATGAACTTTCATGAAATTATATGCACTTAAATTAGTCCTTTACACATTGCAGTATTTATACTTCAAGTATTAGGGAACTGTTGTAAAATATAATTATCTCTTTTATTCTGTAAAATGTGCTACAGATGCTTTATAGTAAGGAATAAGTGTGATTTAATAAATGTTACGGGCAAAGCCTGCGCGTTGCTCAGTATGACTTGGTATTATGTGTTTTTTCTAACCAAACGGAATTGAATACCGTGCGAATATGGGATAAACTTCGCATTAGCTGATTGTGTTGTGACCTATGGCGTTGCATAGGCGAATTTTGACCATCAACTGCAACTGACAACTTTTTAAGGTGAACGCACACATCCGAGCCGAAGGCGTCGAACGAAACGAATTTTAGAATTCTGTATATGAAATTTAATAGTACATTGTTATCCAAGGCGTGAAAGTTACTTATTTACGTCCCGAGACGGGGTTTGGCGCCCGTAACGTAGTGAGGGCGCTAATAGTTCGAGGGACTAAATAAGTAATTTACCCGAGGTAAACACTGTGCTTTTCATTACGAATACGAGGAAAGTAAAATTAACAACATAAATTTTAGCTAAAGAAAAAATAAGTGTAGATCGGATTGTCACTTTGCCGCTTGATTTTTTTTAATTTTAGTGCTGTGGTCGTCCAGCTATTACAGCCAGGATTTTTCATGTTCATTATTTAAAAATAGGCAAAGATTTTGTCGAAATCTTTATTATTTTAGAGACATAGTTGAAACTAAATTATTTTAAATTCATTGTTTTTATTCTTAATACCTAACTTTATGTTATTTTAATTTTAAATCGCTCTGTAATTTCGTGGCTGTATAAAAAGTTTGAAAATGGTTCAATAGAAATGTCAAAATGGAACTAGTTTTTTTTTTCTTAAATTTAGCAGCTGTCAGTTGAAAGCGATTTTCCCTAGGGCGGCAATGGATCACTTTCAAACGGCTAATCAGACATGTAATGACCTACTTTCAGAGTATGAGTAATGAAAAAATAGTTTCGTTCGAGTCGGCGCGGTAAGTGTGTTTTCAGGAGATTTGATAAACAGAATTTCTAAAATTCGTTTCGTTCACTCCTTGGGCTCGGATAAGTGTGCGTCCACCTTTACAACTACCTAGGTACATGTTTATAAAGTTGACAATTGCATGTACTAAAGTTGTTGTACTAAAATTGCATCTCGCTTCCCGCGCGGTTTTCCGTCGGTGACGCGTAGTTCTAAGGCTGGCCGCTCACTGGTGACTTTTTCACCCACCAGTCGAATACTGTGAGGAATAGCTGGCCGCTAGGAACTATTTGTCACCATGATGAACACACTCCCATCTTCATAGCACGCCGGGGAAACAAGAAGCCACCAGTGAGCGGCTAGCCTTAGGAGTTTAAAATTATCTGGGGCTTTAGGCTGCGTTTCCACTGAGGCGGAGCGGAGTGCGATTCACCAATCACATTGCTTGAGTGGAGAAGAGTGAGATAGGAGAGAGTGGATTTGAAGCCTTGTGATTGGTGAATCGCACTCCGCTCCGCCTCAGTGGAAACGCAACCTTAAAAGTGTACCTTGAAATAGGTTTGCGAGGCTTTTTATTTGAAATATGATAAAAATAACTGTTAATACTTATATTATTGAGTACAGCTTCATGTTCAAACAACCTGAATCTGTTCTTTTCACAAAGGGTGAAGGTAGTTTTTTTCATGATACCTCAGGCTTTGCCAGTAACATACATATTGGTTTGTTTCTATGTTATTGTACTGTGATGCATTATATCTACTTACTTCAGTTGTTATATTTTTTTTATGGATTAGAGCGAGTAGGTACCTTGCGAAATGGCAAAAGAAAGCAATGTTTTATATAGTTTTAAAGAAAACTCTATTGTAATTTAAAATTATATCCTAAGATTCATTTATATTATATTTTTCTCTACCCACCTCTCAATAAAAGTTTTATTATAAATGAAAATATCAAAGTTTAATTGAAAGGTAATAAAAGATAATTTCCATACAAAAGCACTCCAATAAAATGCTGTACCTATATAATACAAGCCTATTTAATATGTATTAAATTACAATTATCTGATTTAAGTACTCAGTTTGGATTTGTGATTACCAAATACTCTAAAAAATAAACAGAGGTCTGAAGTGGTCATGTCAATTCTCTACAGCAGTTTTATTACCATTGATGACCAAGTCAATTTTTCCTTTTAAATTGTGATAGTCCATATGTAATAATATAAAAATTTTAAGTGATATTTTGGTTGATGGCGTATATTTTTGTTGTTTTCGTCTCTTAGAAGTTAAATAAAGTAAATACTTTTATTGAAAAAATTGTTTTATTAAACTTTATCTTATTGTAACAAAATAAACAGATTTATTATTTTATACTTGCATCTTTTTCTAATTCCTCTAAAATGAATGGATGCTTCAAGCAATCAGTCACTGAAATTCTCTGACTAGAATCTAACATTGTCATCTTATCAAGCAAGTCCTTGAGTTGTGAAACTTTTCTTTCTTCGTTCAGAAATACACCTCTATAAGACTTTCGGAGCTCATAAAGTAAATCTCGACTAATATTAATATTGCTCATTTCAACAACTTTTTCTCTGCCAGTAAATTCATCCTTTTTATGAAGAAGGAAGTTATTATTGTAATTAAAATGTTGATCTTTGAATTTACCTCGCTTTAAAAGCCTGCTAGAGAACTTGCCTTTTAAATCCATAAAACATTTCAACATTTTGTTATTTGAACTTCCTGTAAACATTATTTTCCCAGTAGCCATTTCGAAAATGGTACATGCTGTTGACCATATATCAATACCATGTTTGTATGGAACTCCAAGAATGATTTCAGGTGCTCTGTAAAACCTTGATACTAGATAAGGGGTAGGTTCATTGTCATCACTCTTTGAAGCTGAACCAAAATCACACAATTTTAAAACATTTTTCTTTTCATTCACCAAAATATTATCAGGTTTTATGTCGGCATGAATAATCCCAAGTTTCTTGAGAAGTCTTAATGCCAGAAGTAACTGTCTGCTATAACTCATTAAAGCTTTTGTGTTGATACCATGATTTTTACCGTACTTCTTAATGACAGCTCTTAAATCCATGTGCAGAGATTCTAGTAAAAGGCAAAGGTGACCTTTGTGCATAAACTGTCCAAAGAACTGAACACAATGATATTTGTTGTCTGGGTCAGCCTTATTTATTTCTTTTAAAATTGATATCTCCTTTAGACTTGTTTTGTACATTAATTCATTGTTTCTAATGATTTTAATGGCTACATAATCATTTCCATCTGTGTTATCTTGAGCTCGCACAACATTAGCAAACACTCCTTGCCCTAAAATACTTTTAATGGTGTATCTATTGTTAATAACATCTCCAATACGTATATTGTAGTATCCTTCTGTATCATCCCAATTGTCAGTTAAATTTAAATTAGATTCGTTGTTATCATGATTTATGTTATTTGTTGTACTGTTGTTTGAATCAAACTCATCCTTTTCTGAAAACATGTCTGTCATTTTTTTTGTGATAATTTGATTAACTTTGACAGTTTTGTTATTTTCAGTTTTTGTACAAGTGTTTTCATTGTTTGATTCATTGCTTCCACTGCTTTTATCATGGGAATCCTTCAATTTTTCTAAGAGTTGTTTACGTAGTTGTCTCCTTAGTTCAATAATACTTTCTTCATCTTCTGAATCTGCTTGTGTGTGTTCAAGTTCTGGTGAAGATTCATGAATAGATTTTCTTTTAGAATTTGAATGGGTGTGGGTTTTAGTCTCTCTCTCTTTGTAGCTTTTTTTATTACTAATTATTTCATAAGCATAGTCTTCTTTGGAATGCTTACGTTTTTTGCTTTCTTTACTGTCAGAATGTTTTACAATGTTTTTTAGTTCCTGTTTAAGAGTTTCTCTTTTTTGTAGCAATTCTTCCAACGAGGAGGTATTTCTGGTTGGTAATGGAGGTGTTTTTGACTCCACATCATGATATTTATGATCAGAATTATTACTTCTCCGAGATTTATGTTTCCTTGAAACATTTGTTTCTTTGTTTTGATATCTTGATTTGTTTTCAGAGTATCTACTGTAACTGTCAGCCATTTCAACTTGCTAATGATTTACGGAGAACTTAACAAATTCTGTAAGAACAGCACCACTAATCTGTAAAGATATAACATAATTATTAATCTTAACAAGTAATATTAGAACTACTGAAGCCAATATTCAATAAAAAGTTTTGAAGTATACAGGATGTATAAAAAATACATTGTGTGTTTTAAAAGCATGAGCCATGTGTCACTTTCATGAATGTTGTTCAAAGACCCTGAGTATTGTTATGGTGTAGTCTGAAAGATCACAACCCTCATGAAGTTGACTGCTTGCACATCTATACATAAGTATTGTTAACTATATCTTTGATTACATTTCCACCCTGCCACTATCATCAGGTCCAACATTACTCAGTCATCAATACTTTTCATGTTGATTGTTGACCTCTCATCTCATATTACATTGTCCATCATATTATATTGTCCGGTCACAAGTCCAGAGATCAATTTGTCACTTAACACTTCCGTCCATGACTATTTATGTGTTATGGACTTCAAATCATAATGTCTATGTGCTAGCTAGAAAAAATGGTGCTAATTAGTGAAATACAAAAATGATTACACCAACACAGTTTTAAAAATACATACACAATAATATAAGTCTGTGGCTTACTCCTGATTCTTAATATAAACATGTTTGTTTTAACAAACATGTAGATATTACGAATAAATGGTTCAGTTTAACAGTATTCATAGCATGAAGTTAAAACTTTCAAATGAAAATTAATTGACCAGATGCACTTACAAACAATTTAATTTTCATGTCAATATTTTTGTGGTGAATGTCCACCAGTCCATAGGTAGAGTATAATTAAACTTTACATAGTAGGTATTATAAAAGTAACTGAAATTCATGATAAGAATACTGTGAGGCAAGATGGAAACTTGTGTAACCCAGGAAACCACTATGTAGTTTATACCATGTGGTTTCTTGCGTTACACAATATTAAGTATGCTTTCACAAATCCCTGGGTAGTTCAAAAAACTATCTAATTCTCAAAGATGATTCATCAAATCAATTTTATCGTTACATTTCGTGTCACACTTATTGATATTTCTCAATTTGTTTTTCACTTCTTCTGTTTTAGAAATTCAATAACTTCGTGGTTTTTCACTTAAATGACGCTGATTTTCATTGAAACTACGCTAACAATCAAATTTTATGAAGAAATAAAGGGTAAAATCAAAAATTTACATTTTCACGTCAACAACTCAACACCTCCATTTTTGTATTGTGTTACGTCACACCGTCACACGCATTGAGAACGTCACTCAGTTCACTCACTCACTTTTTTAATAGTGTTCCTGTTGTTGGATTTTTGGTCTTTTTAATTTCATAAATACAAGATCTAATTTTTAGTTAAAACTGAAACGTATAAATTCCTATGTCTCGATTTTTTTTTCTAAGGTGATATATTTGTGAGATAAGGTACAACCGTACAGTACAATAAAATGTCACTGATCAAATCGCAACAAATATTATATATATATATAAATATATATTAAAATCTGGCAACTTTGCTCTTGTCTTTTTAACATAACCTACAAAAGTCGTACAATTTTTTTAAATTTGGGACACCGACTGACAATCGCTTAAAAACAACTATAATGTCCATACTAGTGAATTCCCTAGTGAAAACCAATTTCTATTCAAATTTACGTTTTATAGCACCATACAGAGGTGCTTACGTGACTCAAGGTTTGTGATTTTATTCATGTTTTTGAAGTTTGGACTTTCTTATTTTTATTTTCCTGAGAGAGTAATACAATATTATATTGTACATAATTTATAACTAAATGAGTAATATAAAATGTGATGTTAAAACAAAGCTTTTATTATCTTTCATATATTTTTGCAGTTAGAAACCTCTATTCGCCAGCTGCTCTAGGAATTGATGGTTTCTTACAAACAAGAAAAAGAGCCAAAGAGCAATTCACCAGTTATGCCGACAAATTCAGAAATAAAATGAATGAATTCGTGTCCTCCCAAGGACAGATGATATTTACAGAAGACTTGAAAAATATGATCCACTTAGCAGAGCCTACTGATTTGAAACTCGTTTTGAGTATGATCCAAAAGTTAGTAATTTCTATTAGCACAACAGTTTCATCATTTCACATTGTCATTTATTGTCTGTTTTAGGGTTCCATGCCCAAATACTTACTATTACAAAGGGGAGGCCTATGTTCAGCAGTGGACATCTTACGGCTGATATGACGATGATGATGACGAATATACCTCTGCTGTCCGTCTGTCTATCAGCAGGCTGTATTCCATGATCCATAATAGGTACCTATACAGTTGGAACCATAACAGAATGTTTATTTCTGTTGCCAGTACAACAAATTATAATGTCACTGGCAAGTCAATACAGCCATAAAAAAAATTCAAGTTGTGAAACTAACTGATTTTAAACTGTATTTTCCAGGTTCAATTCTCAGAATTCTGAGTTAAGATTTGGTTCTTATATCTTTGGACCTGTTGTAATGAGAATGTTCCATTTCTTAGATGCACCAAAAGAAGCACTAGAGGTAAATATACAGATATTTTACAAATTATTTCAACTGTTGGTTTGTATTGCCTATCTTCTGATGCTCACAAATACTAGAAGAGAGTAGACTGGGTTGAAGAGGATATCTTTTAACCACTAAAACAATTTATTTCAGTGCTTCTACGATCCAAAAAACGACACTTTCTTTGACCAGCAAGTGTCATACCACATTCTGTTGGACCTGTTGTACAGCCATGAGATGTATGATGAGATGTACAAAGTATTTGAAAGGTTACAACAGAAACAGCTCAACATGAGCAAGTTCCCCAAGTATTGTGTAGTCATGATACTGGCAGCATGTTATAAACAAGTGAGTATTTTAAAAGAATTTTAAATGAAGCAAGCCTTACAATTCATATTGGTGTGCGGTAAACTGCACTGCAGCAGAACTGCCCGACACGACGCTTTACTTTGCCACGCAGTTCGTTTGCCAGTTCCGTTGCCACTAAGTGCGTGATGTCTCGTATAATTTCATATAAAGAATATTTTGACGCGTCGTGTCGCGCAGTTCTGCTGCAGTGCAGTTCTGCCTAGTGCGGTTTCACCTTTATAAGTGGAATTGGCTTTAATAAAAATTTCAATTTCAGAACACACCAAAGAGTTTACAGTATGCATCCAAACTATGGTCTGATATGGCTAGTGCTGGGAGTGTGCCAGTCAGAAGAGCATGTACATTCTTTGCAGGTTTGTACCTTTTTAACGGGAACACCCAAATACTCCGAAATATTTTATTCAGAATTTCGATATTCCGATTTTCAAAACTCCGAATATCATAATACCTAAAAATTACAATATCTATTATTAAGAATCAGGAAATTTATTTTACCGAAAGTCGTATTTGTCCAATTTCGTTTTCCGATTTTCACATTCGAAAGATGTAATGCTCGATGTAAATGCTCGTTCCGAAAAACGATATTCCGATTTTCAATACTCCGAATAAACTGATCCCGATGAGATGATCATGATGAAAATGAAACGAATCGCTGCAAACCGGCTCCACGTGGTTTTGTCTACTCTACTCCTATGAGGGCTGCACTAAAAGTATCGGGAATGGAATATTTCCACTGTTCCTGCCATATTAAAATATTTTTAATTGAACACTCCTTGGTTTTAAAAATCGAATACCATTTATTTATTTTAAAAAAATATTCTTGGTCTTGTCACTGAAGTTTTGCCAAACTTGTTTAGGCAGTGGTCCGACCAACGGCGAGAGAACGAGTAACTCTCGGCGATTTTCTCTCTCAAGAAACGCACAATAAATGTACATTCCGTGTAAACGAGAGAGATACATATATTAATATTATTAATAGTTGCTCTCTGACTGTTCACACTGCCGGCGACGACTCGTTTTACTCGTTCTGTCGCTGAGCGACGAGCTTTCAAAAATTAACTCGATCAGCGATACTCGTTCTGCGATGCTCGCCTACTCGCTCGCTAGATCATTTCTTTACAGTGCGGCATTGAAAGTAGACGTATGGCGAGTAGCGCGAGTAATCGCTCGTCGCACTTGAACACTCACTGTCGCCCGGCGACAAAACTATCGAAACTACGTTGGAAACTACACTCGCTTCCCGCCGATCGTCAACTCTTTTTAGAGTGTATAGTTCTACTCGTTACTCGTTCATCGTCGGCGGTCGGACCACTGCCTTAGTCGTTGAGAAAATGGAATTGACTCAAGAAAATTCAAGAGCGTTGATTTATTATGACTTTCGAAGTGGTTTAACACAAAAATAGTGTGTTGACCGGATGATTTCTGCATTTGGTGATGAAGCCCCAGCCAAAACCACAATTTATCGGTGGTTTGCTGTGCGTAAAGCCTCCTGCAGACACACGCGATTAATCGCGCGGGGCGACATGTCGCGGTCCATTCGCAGTATTTTTAGAGTGGAAATTAGCTTGGCTCGTTGTCGCAGCGCGATTAATCGCGTCTGTCTGCAGGAGGCTTAAGCTGATTGAGGAAGATCGACATGTGACATACCGCGAAATTCAGGCAACTTTAGACAGTGGCATGAGACAAATACAAATAATCTTGCATGAACAATTAGGTGTAAAAAAGTTGTTTTCCCGATGGATACCGCATTCGGTCTGTGAAGAGCAAAAAGCGGCTCGCGTTACTTGGTGCGTCAGAACTTTCGAAAGATTCCACGCAGGATCCTCAAATGCTGTATACAACATCGTATCAGGTGAAAAATCCTGGATATACGCGTACGAACCCGAAACAAAAAACCAGTCACGAGTTTGGGTGTTCGAAAATGAGTTAAATAATAATTAATAATTTATTTTATATATCAGACAATGTTAGTCCATATTCACATAATTACAATCTAAAAAAAAAAAAAATTCAAAACAAATAAATAGAAAATTTCGCAATTAAAAACATTAAAAATTATGAAATGAATGAGATGTCAACTAATACATGTCAATTAAATAACAAAACAATTAAAAAACCGAACACAACAAATTATAATTTTCTAACCGGCATCGGAGCAGCAACATGCCTGCCACAGCAATGCCGGACAAAGGGACAGTCTAGCCTGTTGGCGATCATTGCCAGGATGGCGTTGGGGCTGGCCCGCACCCGCCGCACCAGAGACGCACACCGCTTGCGCATAGAAGCGTGGAAACAATCAGTGCGTGCCATCGCGAACATCCCCGATGCGCTACAGAAACGGGGCAGCCCCAACACCGCCCGGAACGCGTTGTTGAACTGGACACGGAGGGCACTGTATGCCCGTTCAGTGTAGTCAGCCCACAGGCCACATGTGTATAGGGATGTGCAGTACGCTCTAAAAAGCGTGACCTTCACACCCATAGTACAACGCGAAAACCTGCGGGCTATCATATTGGCCCGCACTGACAGCGCCCTCCGTTCCCGGTCCATGTCAGCATGGTCTTTAAGGTCCTCGGCGAGCATATGCCCTAGATATTTAAATTGTTCCACTCGCTCAATTGTGATTCCATCTAGGTCAATATTTGGAATATTCATAGGGCTCGACACACCGATGGCCCGAAAAACCATATATTGGCTTTTCTTACCATTGTATTTTAAACCATGACCATGCGCGTAGTCCGTACACGTACTAAGTAGTTTCCTTAGCCCACAGATCGATGCGCTCAGCAGCACCATGTCGTCAGCATAACTCATATTGTTGACACAAACTCCATCTATATAACATCCGACATGCTGACTGCTGAGCGAGACGATCAGTTCGTTCATATAAATGTTGAACAAAGTTGGCGAGGTCAGACCGCCCTGCCTCACACCACATTCATTTTTATAAGGATCCGACAATGCTCCCGCCCACCGGACACTATTGACCTGGTGCCCGTACCAGTATCGGAGCATGCTGGTGAGTTCCCACGGTACACCCGTGCTCTCCAGCTTCCCCCAGAGTATGTCGTACGAAACGAGGTCTAATGCCTTGGATAAGTCGAGGAAGCACGCGTATACCGGGGTCTTACGCTTCGTGTAGTATTTAACGGTGTGCTTTAAACACAGTATTGCACTCTCTGTGGACAGTTTGGGTCGGAAACCAAACTGGTTATCATGAAGTGTTACATGTCTATTTAACTGTGTGTTAAGCACACCGTCAAACACCTTCGCCACTACAGTAGCCAGTGATATAGGCCTGTAGTTGTTTTTATCTGTCATATCTCCCGTTTTATTCTTTACCACCGGTACGATCACTGTCCTCATGAATTCCGCAGGTAGGTAGGAGTGACACACCCACAGCAACAAAAATTGTTCGTTCACGGAGTGTTGCAAAAAAAATGGTGGCCACGTTTGTCTCCAAAACCGGCCATGTTACGATTATTCCTCTTGAGGGACAAAGAACGGTTAATGCAGAATGGTATGTTAGCATTTGTTTGCCACAGGTCGTTTCTGAACTCCGTAAAGAGAACTGCAACCGCCACATCATCCTCCATCACGACAATGCGAGTTCTCACACCGCGCACAGAACAAAAGAGTTTTTAGAGCAAGAAAACATAGAATTATTAGACCATCCGCCGTACAGGCCCACCTAAGCCCTAATGATTTCTATACTTTTTTTTTTGCGTGGTGAAATCATCAAATGAGTCCTCCCACCCCGGGCAGGAGGGACTGTCAGACTTGTACTGACTAAAATCCACGGTGTCCTTCAATCTACTTTCCCTAAAATAAAGAATAAATTGCGTGGACAGAGATTTTCATCACCTGAAGAAGCTGTGGACGCCTACAAAACGGCCATTTTGGAGACCCCAACTTCCGAATGGAATGGTTGCTTCAATGATTGGTTCCATCGTATGGAAAAATGTGTCAAATTTAGCGGAGAATACTTCGAAAAGCAATAAATACATTTTTAAATAGTAATGTTGTGTTACTTCCTTGATTCCCGAAATTTTCAGTGCCGCCCTCGTAGAGTGACATTTAAGCGTGTTAGGTTACTTTAAACTAGTTTAAACCTTGCAAACAGAAATAGGAGCTCCACGAGCCGGGGTTGCGTCGAGCTACCTTGGCAGGTGGTACTCAGCAATTTGACCAAGGATGCAAGAGCGAGCCTAATTATATTTTCGGAATTCTAATTAATCGAATTTTTGTTATTCGGTCTATTGAAACTCGGTATTTTGAGAAGTGTTATTTTAAACGTCAGGAATATTGATATTTCGGAATTATAAAAATAGGCATAATGATCAATCGGAGTTGGTATACCTATTAGGAATTTTGAACCATTCGGAATTATGAAAATCGGTATTTTGAAATTCGTATTTGTGAATTTCGGAATAAAGTTCTTCGTGTTATCGTAGTGTACCCCTTTTTAACATATTATTTAGATTATTAAGCAACATTATTTTTTGCCAGTGGCTTTGCCCAAAAACGCGAACATAGAGAGACAGAATAATAATATATACTGACAGCTTCTTTCAATATTGCTAATTCTATGATAATAATTTTAGGATAAAACTATAGTTGGGATGAGACTATAATAATCGATCTATGCCTTTTAATGCAAATCTATATCCAGCAGTTCTAGCGTGGCTGAGTCAAACAAAAATTCTGCGTGTCGTGGGTTCGATTTCTGCACGGAATAAATATTTTTGTGGCCTAAAAAGATAGTTGTTTCGGGTCTTGTTTGTGTTAGTGAGACGACGACACGACACATGAGAAATTGCTAGTATGGGGCAAGGTTTTAAAAAAATAAAGAAATAGGTAGTAAGATGTTTCGATGAAGTATTATAATTTCTTTACAGCTTTGGCGCTGAATCAAGGAGCTCCACACATAGCCATGGAATCAATATCGTCACAAAAACAGCATTATGTTACAGTTAGGAATATTAAAGTAAGTTCACATAAACAAATTGCTTCATTGTTATTATCTTTATCTATATAAAAATCAGTGCCACTTTTCGTTGTAACTATAACTCAAGAACGGGCTCACCTATCCAAACCAAATGTTTAAGCTTTGTTCGGACTTAGTAGATTATTTATGTGAAGTTTGCACAAAATTGGTCGAGTGGTTCTTCATTTATCACATTTTAAGTAACACGTAGCGAAGCACGGGGCGGGCCGCTAGTTCTGCATAAGTATTTACCCTTTACCCAAATTTTATTTGGGTTCAGAGCTAAATGTCTTCAATCAAAACATGATCCATTTTGAATGTGATGGTTTCATGCATTAATAAAAATTATCAATTCTCCACAAATTTAGGGTTTTTTTTTGTTCAACAGGCAATGGCGTTAGCAGATATGGGCAGAGTGGAAGATACATTGCCCATTTTGAGAACAGTATTGGATATTGATAGTCCCTTGCACAAGGATAAACACACTTTCTTTGAAGAAACCGTACGTTCTTTTTAGTTTTAGCATTTTCCCACGCCTTCTGTTGCCTCCCTCCCTTTCCCCTTTCAAGATCAATGCACAAAAAAGTAACCCCTAACCATTTTTACATGTCCCATCCCTAGAATAAGCTGTACCAAATTTCAACACCAATTCAAAATTGTAACAATTAAAGCAAGAAAGCGTAATAAACAAACATACTCGCTTTTGCATTTCTATTATTGAGTTCGGATTCATAGATTTTGAAATCAAATAAAATCAAAAATATTTACTTGTTAGAATATGGTGCAACAATACCCGTTACGTAATTGGTTCCAGCATATCCTGCCATGATATCAGTTATGAAATGTAAAATTTTGTTCAGGTCCAAAAAATACGAGGAGCTGTAGAAAAAAGTAAAAACAAGGATTTGGAAAAAGAATTTGAGGACATCGAAAAAGCATTGAAAGATAGAGGCCTTATTGAAGTTAAGGTAAGGATTCATTTAATAGGGAATAGGAAACTGAATTCCAGTAAGAATTACTGCTTAAATCGTAGATTACCTATGTCTATGTGAGCAATTTTGACCCCAAGAAGCCGTGTGAAGATCCGTGCAGCAGTTTTCGAGTTAATTGCGAACACACAGACAGTCATCAGCGGTGGGGGACTTGTTTTATAATAAGTAATAATGATATTTATAGTGAGCAGATTCTAAATTTATTTCCATCTTTACTTTAACAGACCCTGGACCAGCTACTCAACAACGAAATAGAAAAACAAAAGCCAACCGTAGATCAATCCCGTCAGTCACGGACTCCCTTCCAGTTTACCAAGAGACCTCAATTGGGACCACGTCAGAAGAAAAGACTTGTATAGTAATTCGTACTACGGAAGTACTGACTTAGTACCAAGGCATTTGACACATAAATAAAAAAAAGTAGCTTGTCTATGAATTAGTTAATTGGTTTTGTACATAGTTGTTTTGCGATTGTGTGAATGAAATACAGAGTAATTGTGTAAGTCACTTACCTTATTTCTTTATTTTGTTAAGAAATATTATACAAACTTTTACCATAATTTGTTTCAATTTTGTTTATAACTCGATATAAAAAGACTTTACCTGCCTTTAAATGAATGTAAAATGTTGTGAGATTACTAACTTATAGGGAAGTGAGTAGTCAATAAGCGGTGTTAAAACTGACTGGCAAACAATGCAAACAGATCTCAAGCTTTGTGTATTTTGTACGAAAATGAATCTTATTTGTATGACGTTTATGTGCTTACTCAGAAATACTCTGACATAAATATCATTCTAATATGATATTTTTGTAGATTCAAGTACGGATCATTTTCGGATGAAGCGTCAGTAAAGTATTACTTCACTTTAAAGATCTATGCCTAAAAGCTCACAATAAGTTCCGAAGTGGTGCAAAGCATAGATTTAAAGCATGGACTGAGTCTTCCCTAGCCAAATATCAAATAAAAATCCCGTACTCTCAAGATCTAAAAAGAGAGAATACATGCAATTAGAGACACATTATGTCTTACAAGAAAGCGATAAATGATGAGTATGGCAATTTTAACCAGCAAATGTTCGGTCTATGTTCTATGTATATGGTGCAAAGTATGTTTTATTTACATTTTGTTAACCTGTATGTCTGTTGAATCCGTGTTGAATAAATTTAAATATGAATACAAGTTTTTTTTTCCCTATTGGCTATTGCACAGTGAATTCAATACCACTTTTTACCCGACTGCGCGACGCAAAGGAGGGTAATGTGTTTATCAGTCTTATGTATGTATGTATGTTTGTTTCTATGTGGCGTTCTAGAGACCAAATGCGTAGGCCGATTTTGATAATTCTTACGTCAATCGATTCGTCTTAACCTTGCGAGTGTCACTAAAGACATGACAGTAATCAAAATTCACCACAGCGACAACCAGACGCCATATTGTCAAAATGAAAAAAATAAAAGTCGATGAACTATGTCAAGTGGGGTATCGTTGAATAGGTATTTTACAGCTTGGCAAAAAACAGTAGAAAACCGGAAGTCGCCACTGTCTTCTCGCTACCAGCACTTTGAATGATTTTATTTTATTTATTTTCACTTATTACGTTAGTTTTATGGCACAATAATAAATCTTACAAACCTGCGTCTTTGTTTACATCAAATATTTTAAAAAGTTGTCAGCAAATAAAAATATTAGTTCCGTTTCAAGACGTTCTGGGCTTCTGGCCAAGCTGTAAAATCATCTTTAGGTTTCTTTTATCATTTTTCATTTTAAGTAATAGTTTAGGATATATAACGATTTAAAGTTGTTTAACAGAACAATCATTCTCGCTAATTTTCTTACTTATTGATTTAAGTTTTTATTTCAAGTATAAACGATATACAAACAAAAAAAAAACAATGAATCGTAACTAAAAAGTATAAAATAAAAAAAAAATTTAAAGAAAAACAAAAAACCCGACTGCGTATAAACTAATTTTGGAAAATACGTGAAAAACTTAACTTAAATAGAAACTAAAAAGAAAGAAACAAGCCCAACAGAACAGCAGGAAGAAGCAGAACAGAACGACTCACAGTCGGGGCCCATTCAAATTTTACCAATCAAATCTTCCCAAGGGTCATTGGAGCGGAGACCTCTCGCGCCCGGCATTGGTTGCGGCCATGCTGCGGGGCGAGACGGAGTGGGAAGCGGTCGCCTCCTTCTGCGAAGCAGTAATGCTCGCGAAGGAGGAGGCGGGCCGCGTGAGAGAGAGGACAGTGTCCTCCCTCCGCCCCAACCGCAGTGGTGGACGCCCACGGCGACGGACGTCGCAAGACGATCTCCGGCCACCGTAGGCGCGGGCATGCGGGCGGCGAGTAAAGGGCAACTCGCTGCCCGACCATGGACCATGCCCGGGTCGACGGCGCGTTGTGTTCCACGCGCGCCTCAAAGAGCGTCAGCATAATGACGGGGCCCCCTCTCTAGAGGGCCAAAGCCTGCCGGGGTCGCGGGACTTATCTCATTACCGTGACCCCGGAACATAAAGGGCTATCGAAGGACACCGTGGATTTTAGTCAGTACAAGTCTGACAGTCCCTCCCGCCCTGCCCGGGGTGGGAGGACTCATTTGATGATTTTACCACGATAAAAAAAAAAAAAAAAAAAAGGGTCATTGGAGAACAAATTTTGTTGTCCCGGGTGCGTTTACAAATATTTAAATTCACATACACAAACCACCAGACCCGTAACAATAACTTGTAGATCAAACCAATATTTGTTCCGCGCGGGAATCGAACCCGAGACACGCGGCACAGCAGTCAATCGGTCAGCCACTGCGCCGACCGTACCATTATCCCTCTGGCATTTAGCATATATACATTATTTACTGGTATTTAGCTACAACTTGTAAGACTGAAGGCTTACTTACTGAATGCACTTCTATAATATGGGTATCAAATGAAAGGGCTCGTTGGGAGCAACTCGAAGAATAATGTGACGTCATTCTAAATCCAAGATGGCGGAATAGCTATTTTTAATGAAAACACTCAAAAGTCTGCCTAGCAACTTACAAAAAGAACTGAAATCCCACCAAAAACATTTCATGTAAAATGTTATCAAGACGACCACATAAGGTTTGCCCTGTGAAGAAGATATCAGGTCTCATGTAGAGCCAAGCTTCTGAATCTACACGGCCTAAGTGTCTAAACACTCTATGCCGTAGTTACGCGACCGAAGTTCGGCATAATTACGCCTGCAATGCTATTTGAATTACTGACGACACACTATGCCGAAATTACGTCGCGTCATAGCGTACAGCGTAACTTCGGTCGGGCGTAAGTTCAGCGGCAACTTATTCTGTGACCACACATTATACGCGACTGAAGTTCGGTTCGATTACCGACGAAGATCCGGGGGCGGGGAGCAGCAGGGAGCCGCCCGCGCCACCCGAGCCGAATTTCTGCCGCGTAAGTTTGGCACTTATGGTGTGTCATATCAGCCAAATACGTCGGAACGTGAAATCAGCCGCCGAACTTCGGTCGCGTAACTTCGGCATAGTGTGTTTAGACACTAACTCTACCGACCTTAATTTCACAAATTCTACACATCAGTAAAAATGTATGGCTTGGCTGTTTCGTTACTTACTTCAGAAACTAAATATTACATTCACCTCCACGACGCCGAACGGTAGCGAAACGGTGAAGCCATACATTTTTACTGATGTGTAGAATTTGTGAAGTTAAGGTCGGTAGAGTTAGGCCGTGTAGATTCAGAAGCTTGGCTCTACATGAGATCTGATATCTTTTTCACAGGGCAAACCTTATGTGGTCGTCTTGGCAACATTTTACATGAAATGTTTTTGGTGGGATTGATTGTTTATGGAAAGTTGCAAAAAAATCGAGCTCGCTTCGCTCGCTCTTGCATACCCTTGGTTCTCAAAAGGGTTCTGCTTCACTTACTAAACCAGAGCGAGACGGGAGGGACTGTCAGACTCGTACTGAATAAAATCCACGGTGATCCTTCAATAGTCCTTTACATTCCAGGGTCATGGTTACCTGATGAAACAATTCCGTAACCGAGTACCTACTTACGTACACATAACAAGTACCTCCTCATCACTAGTAAGAAGATACTTTCCCGATATGGGAGCACCATAGCTAGGATTACTTAGGGTATCAAGTAGTGACGATGGACACAAAATAAAAATTAGACGGCTAGTTGGTCTCATGCTAATTAATTAGCCGTCTTCTAGGCGATTGACGATAAATCACCGAAGCAACAGAACAAGGTAAAGTTGTATGGAATATTTTTACGAACGAAACTAGGAACTTCAAAAAAAAAAAACTTGTATGAATCTATGTACTCCTAACTCACAACAAAAATGCCCTCCACATTATCACGTCCGACGTATTTCGCTTCAGGCTACAATACGTAACGGTTGCAGGAGTAATTACCTCTCCCGATTCATTCCATTACCTACCGCTCGTTGAAGAACGGAAATTAAAGCCTTTCTACAGAAACTAGACACGCCGCATCGTGGAATAGAACTTCTTTAGTTCTTTTTACGAGTAGTCATTTTTTCTCGGTTTGTTAAGTGTAAGTACTTAAGTTCTATGATTGCTCTCTTAGGTTTAAAAAAGAAATTAATGTATTTCAGTTACTAATTATTTCGTAATTTGCAAGTGTAGAGACTAAGTACTCTACACTTACAAATTACGTAATACATAATTAGTGACGTCTTGTCTACTAAGACAAGACGCCCACGGTGTCGGACAACGCGGGGCATTTGCCGGCCACTTTAACCGACATAGCAAAAGGCAGTATCCGCTTACAGGTTTGTAGCATAAAACAAACCGTGTTTAATTAGCTAGAACGGGGATGTATAGACGCCAACACATCAACCTACCACAATCTGTCAAACATTAATAGTTTTTCAACCTTATCACAGGTTTGTTTCAGTCCCATACTAACACCAGAAGGTCTACATTAAGTTCAACAGTATCATCGAACGGACACTTCCACCGTTCTAAAGTGACTTTTTTCTCCTAACACACTCTCTGCTTGCCCAGTTCATCTTAGTCATTGGCAAATGGCCGACCCAGCCTATGCTTGCCATATTATCACAGTGGAGGTAGTTTAATGTTCGATTGGTAAAATTTGACAGATTCGGGGTACATCGCTGTTCTAGCTAACTAACTAGATACCTTGCACTAATTAACATAAAGAGGTGATTATATTATATGGGTATGGGTACCTAGGTATCTAAACAAGCGACACAAAAACGATTGTTATAGGGTCAAAAAAGTAAAAAATAGCTAATTGCTTTCAAATGTCTCCAAAAAGTGTGCTAATGAAAAGTTAATGACTCTGAAAGTGTTAACTTGCGTCATAAAAATCCTCACAGTGAGAAATACGTAAGAGAATTATGATCCAATTTGGCTGTCTGCCCATAAATGTATCCAGTCAGCGGAACGGTCGGTTAGAAGTAATTAAATACCCACCTTAGTCCGAACTTTTGGCTCGTGCGACGATAAGGTTCAGTTTCCTGTGTAGAATGAAACAAAAATTACCGCATTTTTATTGTTTACTGAAACAAAGCACACATACCCAATAAAGGAATAATTATTAAATACAAAAAAAAAAACTATTAAATTAAAACCCGGTTTGTTGAGGTTGTTCGGCTTGAAACGATTGATTACCAAATAAAATAATGAGTGTCATAAAGGTGTCATAATACATTTGTCTATGCCTGTTGTGTTCTTTTTTTTTAAACTTGGCCCCCACATGTCATTAGGATTTTTTCCTGTGCCGTGGGTGCGTATACAAACATACAAACACGCATACTTACACAAACACCCAGACCTGAAACAACTATTTGTAGGTTATACAAATATTATTTACATGCGGGAATCGAAACCACGACACCAGTTGGGTTAGCGAGTTGCGGACACCAGTCTAGTACAGCCCATGGTATAATAATTGGTACAGCCTACCTGCGAGTAGGCACTTAGTGGTGGGTATGATTTAATGATATTTTTTTCTCGTTTTCATGAACACCACTCGTATACCTAATTAGTATTTTAGTTATGCTATGTTGTATGTTATGATATTTTCGTTTCGAACTCCTACGTACTGCCGGACTTACCTTGACCTTAATGGAACTTGAAAGGGAACACTAAACGACGACTATTTTCACTCTCAATATTTGCCTGTCCACTGATTCAGCAGTGATGGCGAGATACTAAACAACTTATTTACGTAACTGAAACATTACTGAGATTGCTGCTTTCTGTTAAATAGCTAAATTTGGATTTTAGTTCCTTTTATTGAATCAGCATTATCTTCTGAGCCTTTTCCTAACTAGTCGCTTCTATTCTAACTGAGTGTAGCTGACCTCCATAACCATATCTACCTCCACAACCCAGCATTCGTTTATTATGGATATTTTAGAGATACCTTATTAAGTATTAACCCAAGATACCTACTGTCAAACACAAGACGAAGGATTTTGAAGGGGATTTTTTTGAGCCCCAGCGTCTGTGCCCCACTGTAGCTAGTGATCTGCGATCGTACGATACTTTAGAGTTTAGACGAAAATATAGACCCCAGTGGTGTCGCAGAGACGCCGGCGACATGTTGTCTGCTGTTGGCTATCTGTAGCAGACTATCCGATAATTAAGGCTCCTGTAGATTAAAAACAGATGAAGAAACTTTTTTTCGGAACTTACATAGAGATAATGTTTGAAAAAAATTGATTAATCTATAGACTTTGTAAGTTCTGACAAAAATTGCTTCAGTTTATGAACGTTTTTTCTGTGATGAGCCTTAAGAAAAGCTATGTTATTGTAAGAGTGTTACGTAATAAGTAATAACCCACAGGTTTTGAAAGTAAATAGAGTCAAATTAGATATCTACTTATTAAAGCAATACAGGGTTTGTTATTTATTTATACAGAATTCTCGAAAGAGCTATTTATGTATTATTATTTTAAAGTTGCGGGTTGCCCTTTAAAGTTATGGTTTTAGAAAACACAACTTAAATTTATTATAGGTAAACACAAGTTATTGTGATGAGTTTACTTAGAAAATCCTGAAGGGCGCCTGAACATTAAAACGGAATTGAATTGTGTATTCTGTAACATTTTTGGCAGCCAAGAATAGTACAAAAGCATTATTTTGAGTCATCTAATTGTAAAAAGAATCCCATTTTCATTTTTAGGGGTGTAAGATACATCTTTAGAAGCAATAAACGGAATTCTTGCGAAAAATCATTTGAATGAATGGTTTGGTTTGCTATTGCTATATCGACATTGATGTTACATAAAATGGGCATTTTGTATCGTAATAGTCTACTTAAGACTATCGGTATTTACAAAAACGGCCTATTTTTCCCATAAACTGACCTATTACCGAACATTATACCTTCTGACCCCAATGAATGTGGAACAAGCACTTCGCTAAATTGAGTGATTAATTTAGACACCGCGCCCACTGCCGGTAGAGGTAACAAATGTACTGCAGAATCAATCACCGTGTAGACTACACACATAGATATCTACGTACCTACGTACAACCATTTAGGAAATGAACGCCAAATACCACGAGGTATGGATGAGCATTGTTTCGCCCATATTTTGACAAGGGAATTGTATCTTCTCTGGTTTTAGGTACGTTACGAGAACAGAACAGAGTTGAATATTTATTTAGTTTTGTCATATACAGAGTCATTATTTTGGCCAACAGGGGGAAATCTGAAAGATTTATGTAGATAAAACTCTAGCTCTTTTTTGCTTGATCGTTGGCAAGTCCATAAAAAATATAAAATAGGCCAATTTATTAAATTTTTAATACCTTTTGAATGATACATATAACGAACATTTCATTTTCAGTCAAAAATCGGGGCGGCGGAAGTTTGTAAAAATTTACAAAAAAAATTGAATGATTGAAAAAATTGCCATTTCGGTCGTGCTCGTAACTTGGCCAGACGCGAGGGCTCACTGCCGCCTATCGCCTCTGTGAGGACACGGTGATAACCTTCACCGTTTGCTCGGAAGTATCCTCTCGCTGAACCCGACTTAGCAACCTCTACAAACAACCATTTCTGGGAGGACTAGTGTCAGGTGGAAGGTGAAGATGCCGTGGCGATTCCCAATTGACTATAATCCTGAGAGCAGGGAGAACTTTAAAAATGGCACGGCCATGAATACAGCTAGAAAAAAAAACAATGCTTATAAAATTGTGGATTCATAATAATAAAACCGGCCAAGTGCGAGTTGGACTCGCCCATGAAGGGTTTCGTAGTAGCAAGCATAGATTAGGGATATAATTATATTGAGATTAGTAAGTAATATACACAAACAATAAAAATAACTTTGTTTTTCATAGTGTTTGTATGAACGGCAAAGTTATATTTGCGGTTTTTGAAAATGTACTATATCTCAAAAACTGCTAACTGTATCTCTTCTAAACCAACTTTCGTTGGAAGTTTTTGTTAAGGTAAGGTCAACATTATATATTTTTTTTTTAGTTTTATCATTCTCTTCGTTTAGAAGTTACAGGGGGGGGACACACATTTTACCACTTTGGAAGTGTCTCTCGTGCAAACTTTTCAGTTTAGAAAAAAATGATATTAGTAATCTCAATATCATTTTTAAAGATCTATCGATAGATACCCCACACGTATGGGTTCGGTGAAAAAAAAATTTTTGAGTTTGAATTCTAAATATGGGGGGCACCCCCAAAATTTGTTTTGTTTTTATTTTCGTGTGAAAATCCTAATGCGGTTCAAATAATACATCTATTTACCAAGTTTCAACAGGATAGCTCTTATACTTTCGACAAAAAGTGGCTGTGACATACGGACGGACAGACAGACAGACATGACGAATCTATAAGGGTTCCGTTTTTGCCATTTGGCTACGGAACCCTAAAAATCCTACACAGACGCACTCTGTGCTACTGGCATGCGCGGAAGAAAATCTCGTTCTGTATCTCAGAATGATTCTAATATAAGAATAACGTTTTCTTCCTCTGTGATTGAATCTAGTTTAGTCGCAGGAGTTTGTATTCAGTACTTTTGGGGTAGGTATGAGCCTGCTTTACTGGTTCATCTTAATGACTGACTTTCTTAACGCTGCCGCCGCTGTCTTGAAGCTGCCTAAGTCGGTTTTATCGGACAACTATCATAGTTATTGTTTGAATTGTTGCCATTATCTAATTGACAATAATTATTTCAATCATGAAAATAACAAGAATTCTATTGTTTGACATTATTTTAACAACCATTTAATTTACGTTTAACAGAGCATAAAGATGGACAATAAAATAATATTGACACCAATTTTGAATATTGTATTTACAATTAATTGTTTTGTCGTAATTGGGTGTTAATTGGAGGTGTTAACGACTGTGAAATTTAATTTTATAACAGTACGTCTTCAGCTTTTGACACTATGGCGACTGTAAAAGACAAAATAAGAGGTTATTTTGAAAGAATTTTCTATGTCGATGATCCAATTGAAAGTGCGAAAGCAATGATTAATTCTATTCAAATATTTGTTGGAGTTCGTAACGTCTTTGGTGATAATAAACGAAGTAAGTTTTTGGTTTAAATTGTAATATGTAATCTATACATACTCGTATAATAAATCTGTAGAAGGGTCAATTCTGTACATTGAAAATATTGAAAAAATAAAAAGTGGGGGGTGTTGCTGGATCGATACCAAACCCAAATATGTGATTAAAAAAATTTTTGTCTGTCTGTCTGTCTCTCTGTATGTGCAGGCATCACGTGAAAACTAACGGTTCGATTTCGATGAAACTTGGTATAATTATACCTTATTATCCTGGGCATAAAATAGGATACTTTTTATCCTGGAAAAATACGTAGAAAAAAAATCATATTTTTCAGTTTTATTCATAGACGTTGTTCTGTAGAACCGCGAACACACGTTGCATTACCCGCAGTGGATTCAGCGCCGTAACCTGTAGCGCCGAAAGTCGGATTTGGCTTGAACCGTTTGCGGCACACGCGGGCCACGCCTCCCCGACTCCTATATAAGGAGCCGCGTTCCGCGCCGCGCGATGCATATAAATTCTGAATTTTGATGCGAGCGGACGTGTCCAGTGTGGCGAGCGGTCGTCCGTGGAATTAATATTTCAGCGCGACCTTTTTGATTACTGTTCCGATCAGTTATTTGTAAATACGAGGTCGGAATTACTATGAAAAAAATACTTACTACAGAACGCGAGCTCAACAGCAGTAGCTCAATAGAGGGATCTCCTTAATTATTATAGGCTTAGCCGTATTTGGGTCCAATAGATATTTATAAGATGTCATTGTCAGAGTTACTCAAGATGGAGAAATAAACCATCCACGCGAAGATCGACATCCGCGCGGACGGAGTCGCGGGCGGAAGCTAGTGTCGTTATATTTTGGAAAGTTAGCTTTAATAGAGACCATTATCTGGTATGATTGTATTGTAATATATTTGTATATTTGTTGTATAAGCTGAAAAAGTTAATATGTATTTTACTACCTTTTGTCCGCGCTTTTGTTGGCGTAAATGGCCCCAGACTCACCACGTCGAATCATGTCGCTCGCCCGCTCTAAGTATTACTTTTTCCGACTTGCTAGTCAAAAAATATGATTGCATGAATTAAAAATAGTATAATTTATAGCCTAGCACTCAAGAATGATGTAGCTTCCTACTAGAAAAATGAAAATTAGAATTGAATCATTAGTAATCCGAAATGAGGAAATCCGTAGACGAACTAAAGTCACCGATATAGCCCACCGGATTAGCAAACTGAAGTGGCAATGGGCAGGCCATATTGCTCGCAGAGCAGATGGCCGATGGGGTCGAAAAGTGCTAGAGTGGAGACCGCGGACGAGCAAGCGCAGCGTAGGACGTCCACCAACGAGGTGGACAGACGACCTTGTAAAGGTCGCCGGAAGACGCTGGATGCAGGTCGCTTCCAACCGGTATATGTGGAGATCTAAAGGGGAGGCCTATGTTCAGCAGTGGACGTCCTATGGCTGAGATGATGATTAGTTCTCCAAATTTATATAAACAAATTAGTAGTGTCCGACCGAAACTGATTTTTCAGCCGAAACCGAAACCGAAACTGAACTTTCGGCTTTGCTCACTGTTTCGGCCGAAACCGAAACTTATTAAAAAATTTAAAATTTTGCGTTATTTTCTGAAATTTACTGTTTTCAACATATAGAAAAAGTATCATAATTATACAGGGTGAATTTTTCAACTGGGCGTGGATGGTTATATTCGAAACTATGAGGAATAAATATAAACGAGGCCGATTTTGACAAAAACTAAAACTGCATCATTGGATTTTTGAAAAATCAATAATCCCGGCCAGGATTCGAATCCGCTGATTTAAAAAAAAAACACCCTGTATTCCATCCATTTATGTTACACTCCACTATATTGTAACACCATTCGACAGTGTTGCTAATAAGGAACAAATTCTGGGAAGTAATGATATACGGCAAACTTATGGAAATAGCTGATTTTTAATTGAATTTTTTTTTATGTTATTTAACTTCTACTGAGCCATAATCCATTCGATATTATTAAAATTCATTGTTTTCAATGTTTCACTGGATTTGAAGTCTCAACAATCGCTCTGTAATCAGCAATACGAAATTATTGAGTTGAAAAAAAAAATAGCATTATTTCGAATACACAATTGAATACAGTATTGTTTCGAATACAGTCATTGCCTTGAGTTTTTTTTTAATTATACATATTCTTTAAAAAAAAAAGTGTAATCCTATTGAATCCTATTCTGCGAAATTGACCTTCACTTAGTTTTATCACCGCTCATGCAACCTCTTTGATTTATTATTATAATAAAATAAAAAACATTTTGGCCTTTGCTGAAAACATTCAGAAGATGCCATTAATCGAATAAAGAAAATTTTAAAAAATTTCTTTTTGTTACAAATGGCATTCGTTAGTTTTTTTCAATAAAAACAGACAGTACCTACGTAAGTACTTAGTTTAAAAACTTTTTTCTAAATTCAATTATTATTTTTGTGTTTTGCTAAGAAAATGTTTTTTTTTTTAATTTTATTTCCAGATTACACCGTATTTTCGTTGATGACCACATTCTTCTACGCTAGTTGTTTTATCTACGTGGGACAATTGAGTCAGCTCATCTACTTGGGGAAGGTGTTTCCTGACAAGGTCGAGACCTTCAAAGCTATGAACTGCATCAGCGCAACATCTGTACCTCTGACCAAATACATTTTTATGTTGTCTGCAAGGTAGGTAAGGTTAAAACGGGACCCTATTTCAAAGACTTCGCTGTCCGTTTGTCTGTCATTGAGCTGTATCTCATGAACCGTAATAGTTAGACAGTTGAAATTTTCACAAATGATGTATTTCTGTTACTACTGTAATAGAAAATATTTAAAAATTAGATAAATATAATAATTATTTACGTGATTTTTTACGGAACCGTTCGTGGGGCCGGCCTTTTTTTTTCTTGCCTACCTACATTCCTCGTTGGTATTAGATTTCTTTTCATATCAAAAGAGGTTATAAAAATAATTATTTATTAGTGAATTTAACATAATATAAAGTACCTATATTTACTGCATTTTATTTGTAGGTCTCGTCTGCGAATAGTTTTTGAGTTGAGCCACCATGGATTGCAATCAATACCAGATGGAACAGCCTCAAAGAAGAAAATGCTCAGTACCCTGCAGCGTGCACGCTTCTTCTCATGGGTGGTGATCACCAACCAAGGTTTCACCCATTTTATCTACTTGGTGGTGCCTTTGCTCTTCACATTCTTTGGAAACGATAGGTACTTGCCTACTACGCCAGGTGATACGTTTGGTAAGAATATTTTATTGTATCAAGTATCTTTACACTTGCTTGCAGAGGCGTAGCTACCGCCGTATCAGCCGTATTAATATAATTGAGGGGGGCCCAAGTGTCAAGGGCCCCGAGACGCTTGGAATAAAAATAAAAACAAAATTTTGCTTTTAAAAAACTTATCGCGACCATAAAGCTCCAATTATTGAACTCGTAACATAGCTCAATTTTCAAAAAGGCTATATGTGGGTAGTTGTAATATACGAGTTACGAAGTCGATTTGCATTCTCAATTTTCTAGCTCCCTTCAAAATTCTCTTAATGACATCAGCGTTAGTTATACGAATCTGAGCCCTTATCACGAGTTTTCACTATTTTTTTACTTTACAGCGTCTTTCTAGTTTTTAGCGTTTCTTGTATGGAACAGCGCCTCTAAGTAGGAACTAATTTTTTCCTTGAATTAAATGTCAAAGTTCCAGTTTACTTTACGTTCTGGCCTAGTTACGCCACTATGCTTTCTTAAAAAGTACACACACTACTTCCGAGTTCATAATCACAACGTAGTATATTGGCAAATGCGTTATTGCTGTTCTCCTTATCACCCTCACCGCTGTACGGCACGAGTGAGTGTCTCGCTTCAAATGTAATTACAAAGTTTCCCCACTTGTATCGAAATGTACCTACTATTGAAATACTTGGATTTATGCAAAAAAACATAGTGTCTATCGGTAGCTTACGCGAAAAGCCTCTAGCCTTACTAATGTCGCACATGACAACATAAACAGTCCTAACTCAAAAAATGGCCGAATTGACTTAAGATTACCTACGGACCATGTAATTTTTAATCTACATACTGACAAGACACTCATGTAAAAAAGTCAATTTTTGTAAGAGTTATGAACATAAAACACTTTATTAACTACCGCCGCATTCAATACTTGCGCCAGGCAACAACGTACTTTCTTAGTTAGTGCTCCGGCGCCGTTCAATCGCACGCGGCGCTGGGCGCGTAAACCAAATAATACGCCGCCAAAGTGGGAATTTCGCCGAGGTAAGAAAGTCTAAAAAGACACTTTTGAGATATGACTATATTGACTGATGTTAAATTATCTATAGCTGTGTATTATTTTGAGTTAATACTGTTTTGACTTTTTAATTTCTGCATATTTAGTAGGAACGTTTTGTATTATTTGTTTTATGACTGTTTATCAATCAAAACTTTCGTGTTATGACTGTATTCACTTTTCAAACAATATGTTTTCACGTGTATCATCTTTGTTAGGACAGTTTAAGATTTTCTGTTGTCCAAGTTTTAGCTCAATGAATATTGTACTAAGAGGTAGGTAACTACACTGTGACGTGGGTATGTGAATAAAATAACAGTTAAAAATTTTACAATGTTTATTCACATCCACTGAAGGTAGATGGTGAGCAGGGAGTGAGTTCAATATCGAGCGTATTGAGTCGTAGTTAGGTAGTTAGGTAGAAAAACCACTATCCTGATAGTATTCGACGGAAGTGGGTAGGCGACTCTCAGTTTCTTCGATCTTCGACGGCCCGATGAGATGCAGGCGGACAGGCAGCTTCTGTCCCCCCTTACCGGCAGGTAGACCGCCGACTCGATGAGTTGAGGGTAGACGGGATCACTATTCGGTTGTAGGTGGCACACGAGGTGACTCCAGGTACAGGTAGGGTAACTAAGGTATATAGTAAACCCTGGCATAGAAACCCCTCTGGGGTTCACTGAATTTAATTTTGATTTAATTTACTTAAATTCATATTTATTTTAATTTAATTCGCACAGAATAACGATGGTTTAAAGTATCCGTAATTAGTTCGTAGCGAGACAATTATGACGTCTATTGTAGTTCAAAGCTGTAGTACGTAATGTGCTGTCACCCCCCGCGTTCCTCGTTTTAAACCGCGAGCGCCTACCTACAAGTCAAAAAGATGGGTGGGAGTTTGGTTGCAAAATACTAGTTATGTTTCGTTTTACGTAGCCTTTGTTTATTTTAAGTTAAAATAACGTACTACGTTACAGTACCCCCCTTTTTAGCGTAGGATTTTTCCTAGGGAAAATCCGCTGCTTCACTCATGCTAACCACTGATCTAGGATACACATTTTTACGTCTTTCATCCATAATCTGTCATTCGTCACCTTACATTCACATTTCAATCACAAGCCGACAATACATTAGAGTTGTCTATCCGCTTCCTTTCAACCAGAGTATTCTGTATTTAGAGCACAAAACACTCACCCAGATCATCTGTGGCTGTTAAAATATTTAGCGCGAAACAGAGCGATTACTAACTACACATAACCAATATTTAATAGGTAGAAATATTAGAGAAGATAGATAAACAAGTTATGTTTTTGGTTTTGGCTTATTTAAAGAGTAACCAAGCGCTCCTGCATAGGCTTGTTTAGAGAGTTGCGACCGCTCTGAAGAAGCAATACCAATGGTGTAGACCATTAGTATTACATAACTAAAGAGATCGATGGGGTAGAGCCACGATCAATGACAATCGGTGTAGGGCTGATAGTTATAATATACATAATAAAATACAATGAATGGGGTAGGCCATCATTATAGGTTTGTAACTATTGGGGTAGACCAAAAGTAACAAGAAAGAAAAGATATGGTTAAGTGTAGTAGTTATAAGTAGGTAGGTAGTGAAGGTGGTATAGGTTTGGTATAGTTAAAAAAAAATATATTAGGGTAAGATTTACTGTAATTAGAGTTAAGAAGGTTTCATTTTATGATTATCAAATTTTGAGTTTAAATAGTAATTATGATAAAATTATAAGAATCCAGATAATTAAGTAGTTAGTGAATTTAAGTTACGATTTAAAATTATTTTTATTTATTCTTTGTAATTAATTTGTTTCTAGACAATATAACCAAGAGTAGCGATAAAAAACGTAATAGGATAAGACATAGTGAGAGAAAAAAATTAATTTAAAAGTTCCGGCAGCGAAATGAGTGTTGAATAACTATCAATAAAAGCGCAATACAATAAGTTATACAGTTGGAAACATTAAAAAAAGTGCAAAATCAGATATACATTAATAACGCAATATGGTAACATTTTATTTAATACAGCGATAATTTACTATAATTGGTGGGTTGGTTTGAACGGGAAAGAGAGATTTAAAACGAAATTTTTCATTTAAACGCAGGAAATAGAGTCATAACTACGAACTTTTTTTTTAACAAGAGAAAAATGACACTTAATCACAGATATTTTACGTTTTTATTATTTAAATGATAAAAGCATTCCCTAAATATTTTTTTTTCCTTTGCAATCATTAACGTAACTTCAATAGTTTTGGTTCTATGATTTTTTGAACTTTCAAATCGCTTTTACTCGAAATGTCTAATTTTGAGTTATGACTGTATATGTTGTCATGTGCGATGTGTCACAAATATAAAACTTTGTTTAAAAAATATGCCTACCATGTGTATACCATTTATTCTATTATGGCTATTAAATACTTGTTTTTACTAGCATCTGTATTGAAAACACCATTTGTTACGCGTGGTTATTTGTAATTGTATTTTTGCTTCAAAAAATGTATGATTAGTATAATGTTCCAATCTATACCATTAATAAATTAGGTTTAAAGTGAAAAAGATCTGACATTTAAATAAAATAAATCAGAACAAAAGCCAAGCAAGGTTTAAAAAATGAGAAAAACGAATTCTTTTTAATACCAGATTTATCGTCGCCGTTGCGGATGTCACCATAAATCAAAGTAACCACATTCCCGTTCTTTCCAGGTTTAAGTCCAAAATACGAAACACCATTTTACGAAATAACATTTGTCCTGACGTGCGTCGGAACGGTGTTCTCCGCCATTAATCAGACTGGCTACATTGTACTCTTCGTCACTCTCATTTGCCACGAACTGGGACACTTCTATGCAATCACAGAAGCACTTGAGGAGATACACACAATCTTGATAAAAAAAGAACAATCACGAAATAATTCTGACGATGAAGCAGAGAACAAATCGATAAATGAACTGCTAATATTCTGCGTGAAGCACCATCAGTTCCTGATGCACTTCCACAGCAAGATACGAGATTTGTACAAGGTGATATTCGGGGCTCATTTCCTCTGCATGACGATAGTTGTGGTTACGACCCTGCAGACGATGAACGCGTGGGATATCAGGAACACGATACTGACAGGAGTGACAGGGATTATGCCATTGTTTTTGTACTGTTTCGGTGGGGAGATGCTAATATCTGCAGGGCACCAAATGTCCACGTCAGTTTATGGATGTGGTTGGGAGCTGATGGAGCCAAAACAGGCGAAAGTTGTGCTCCTAATGCTGTGCCTGTCGCAGCGCCCCCTGTGTTTGACTGCAGCTGACATTTTTGTTATGAACAGGGAAACTTTTGGGGACGTGGCGCAGGTTGTTTACAAAATATACGCGGTTTTCAATTAAGTGAGTTTGGGATCACTCGTGTTCGAAAAAGATAAACAAAGTGAATGTTTGTTTCATGCTGATGTAGTTTCTGTTTCCTTTTGTTTATATTTGCTTTTGGTAGATTAAACATGCTCTAGAAAAAAGGTTTTTGTTTTGATTTTTTCGATAAAACCTATTGGCCATTTAAATAATGTTTGTGTTCCTTTGGCCTCAATCTATCCCAGGAGCAAAAATGAAACCTAAAATGGAGCGAGCTTACTCAGAAGAAAATTAAACTCCTATGCGCTGACAGAACGCAGTAAAAACTGTTTGGAGGGTTTGCGATCCAGGCGAGGTGAGGCCTACCACAGCCAGTGGGTTTGCACAACCGGTGGCCGGCTCAGTGAATCTATAACATTAATAAGATAAAAATATAATTGAAAATCAATTTGCACCAAGTATTTTAAGTTAAACGTAATTTTCAAGTGACAGTGAACAGGAGAGAGGAGAGGAGGTTGGTCAGAGACGATTTCGTTCATAGCGTGGACGAATACAGGCCGATTGATGTTCTCAGTCTGTTGAAGTTTAAAGCTTATATTATGTAGTGTATGTTACGATGTCAGATTTTAGATATTCGCGATTGGGAATGCAGATGCGAATATTCAATTCCAATAACAGCGAATGCGAATCCGAACATTCAGTTTTAAATCAATTGTGCACATGTTGTCGACGTTTTATAAGTGCCCTCATGTGAAATAAAAATATTTGTTGTTTTTTTATTTTGTTTTGAATCACGTTTGATAATTTAGGAAATACAAAAAAAAAGAAACACTTTTCAATGATCAAACATTAGGTACCTACTTATAGGATTACCGTGGTATAGGTAACTTATTTTTAAATTAGGAATTTTGAAAGAAAAGGAGAATGAGATATGTTTATCTATTATTTATTTTTTTGATGGATGAACAGTAATATTGATGAATGGCGAGATAAGGGCAGACTGAATAAAATATGAACGGAGAGGAAGGCGAAATATAATAATATGATGATAATAATGAATAGACTGTGTGGAAGAATCGTACCAAATATTGGTATATTTTCAGCTGTATGTATTCGCAAAATATTCGCATGAATTTTGCGAATGCGAATACGAATGCGAATATTCGTAACATCTCTAGTATGTCCCTATATCTATGGGTTCGCTTCGCAAAAGTTCCAATATTCCCTCTCTATGCGTGGTGCAGGCAATTGTCTGTTTTGGTGGAATAATAGCCAGGTGCGCCGGGTCTCCGGTTTCAAAGGTGACCCGTATTTCGTGCGAACACAATGGTTAGCCTGTATATGGATATTTTTGTGTTGCTCCGTTCAAAATGACATTTTAGTATCTAGTGACTAGCTGGCAATTTCGGTCGCATGAAGTTTTCGCGCTGCTACTTTTTCCGACTTATTAGATATAAAATAATATGGCACGTTATGCATATAATTAACAGGGTGAATTTTCGAACAGGGCGTGGATTGCTAAATCCGAAACCATAAGCAATGACCAAAAATACTGAAAGGAATCTCTAGACTGATTTTGATGAAAACTAAAACTTCATCATTGGATTTTTGAATAATCAATATACCTTGTCAGGAATCGCGCCCATCTATTTTGAAAAACAAAGACACATCGCCGGATCAACTCGGTGTGGACGGTCAGCGAAGGTGTTCGTTGGCCCGGTGTGTACGCGGCATGACAGAGATATCGCTCTATTCCACATTGACATATTGGCTAAACATTACATCGAATAGTGTACCAGTATGTTTTACATTTTACAAGTCTAACAATTATCTACAAAGTCAAGAACCTTCCAGTTACGAACGTATTCGCCGAACATTAGAATCTGTTCAGTCATTTCGTAAAATAACTTGAAAAAATGTATGAAATGTATTTCGGCGAACACACTCAGAGCAATGTGTCGTATTATAGAAGGAGGAACGTTTAGATACGTAAGTACACAATAAATCATGCCATTCGTTTACGTAATTTGCATCAACAAAGCAGAATTTATGGTTATTTTTAGGGTTCCGTAGCCAAAGGTTAAAATTTTACCCTATTACTAAGACTCCGCTGTCCGTCCGTCTGTATGGCTGTCTGTCTGTCTCGTTAACCGTGATAGACAGTTCAAAATGTTCACAGATGATGTATTTCTGCTGCCGCTATAACAACAAACACTATAAAACAAAATAAAATAAAAATATTTGAGGGGTAACAACAGACATGTTTTTTTTTTGCCGTTTTTATAGATAGTGAATGGCACAGAATCATTCATGTGAGTCTAACTCGCACTTGGCCAGTTTTTCTTTTTATTTTGCGTCTTCAAGATGACAGCAATTTCGTCGTCGACGAAGATACGGCGCTGGTAATTTCTTGTCCGCTTTACTTTTGTTTTAGCTCAATTTATGACAAGGCGTTTGTCAAGATCACAGGATATTGCCATTTGAGATGTACTGTAATCTGGAATTTCTGGAAAATACGGGTTCTGATTCGGAGCTTAATAAATAACTGTCATTTGTGAAATGTACCACAATTCTTTTAAACGTCTGTTGAACACTTGTCTAAAAAAGTCAGATTATGACGTTGACATATAGGTCAGTTTTGCAGTCACACTTTTTTTAGACAAGTGTTCAACAGATGTTTAAGTTTTTGTAGTAAGGCTGTAAATGTTTAAGGATGGATTTAAAAACGATAAGTTTTAGCTTTTGGGTCCCCGCTTGCAGAAATTGCACTGAAGTACGAGTACAAAACAAAATATAAGCTGTGTTAGGTTTGTGGCTCACCAAAATTTACAGTTTTTATGTTTTTTTTTCATTAATAAATATAATTATTTACTCCACGTACCATAATAATATTATAAGTGAAGCCAATATTTATTTAGTGGTGTTTAAAAGCTGTACCTATACTAACTTTAGTCACACGTGTCTATTCTGTGTTTGCAAATTTAACAGCTACAAAATCCCCCACAAATAAAAAAAAAACCCATAGGCATATGGGTTTTTTTTTTATTTGTCTTGTTGTCTTGCCTTATTTAAAAACCACTCATAATGACTTTTCAAAAGCACCTTCAAGTTATACAAAAACAAACTTAATTAACACATCAATTAAGTTAATATCTCTTTAAGTGGAAAAACTTGTATCATCAATTTGTAAACGGATTTGCATACGGATGTAAGTACAAAGTCACGCAACTCGTGCTTGACTGACAAACGAGGCCCACTTTCTTGATTGACTACATTTCTGCGAATTCGCAAGTCATGGTTACATTTCCTAAAAAGCTTTTTAACCTTCGAAGGGTTAAGGTCTAGGTTGGTCTGCTTTTTAGGGTTATTGCTACTTTTGTAAAACAAATACATTTGATTATTTATTTACCTACGTGAAATACGGTACAATGATGAATTTAAAGTAAAAAAGAATCTACATTATCTCATGCCTCACTAGAATTCAGCATGCAATTTAAATTGCGTCGATTTAGAATTGAGATAGAAGTTTGGGTTGTGTCTTCAGAATCGCGGGCATTGAGCTGCTTGGGGCGTGAGGAGGAGGATTTTCGCTCTTTCAGTTTCGGATCCTCATTTCCTAGCATTACTGCTTCGCAGAAGGAGGGGCTGCTTCCCATGATGCCCGCTCGCTCCCAAGTCGTCACTGTCTTTCGTCTCCAAGAGAACACAGTGAACCTCCTCCGTATGCTCCACTGTGTCTTCTGGGCGGCCACTCAGTGATGACACCTGAACATTGTCCTGCTGCTGAATTCTGCACAGGATCCTCCCGAAACAACCGTGTCCGGTGTGGATATTCGTGAAGTGGAAGGTGAGGACGCCGTAGTTTCTCTCAAGGCTTTCCTCAAAGTCACTGGTACCCTGGTAGTACCAATCAATAAATTACCATATCACAAAGCTTATCAATAAAATATTTTTATTACTAAAAACTCGTTAAACCGCAATTCAATGTTCACAATGAATTTATTTGAATGTCAAATGAAAGATAAACATTTTCCAATTGTTTGAATATTAATAACTTTTTGTTGTTCAGACAACGTTTTTTAATAAAGTCAATGTTCATCGACGCGCCTTAATGAAATGAGAGATTGAAGTAAATAAAAATAAACACTGTTGGCATCAAAAGAGCGAAATACGAACTGAGCAAAATTAATTAAGCTGTAGGTACGAAATAGGAATTTAATTAAAAAATATATATAAAATATAACGGAATAATTAAGCCCAGTCCTCATTACACCTTGTATCATTAAAATGTAAGAAATGAAACTAAACGTGATCGCAATAGGGAAATATGTCTCAAAGTAGGTTTTTTTTTCTGCATTCTATTTTTTTTATTGTAACAGAAACGAGCAATTAATTGTATACACTGAGCAGAATTCAAAAGCGACGTTATTCTACTATATTGATTAACTTTTTATAAGTATTTAAATGAATCTTCTATTTAAATTAGCGATGGGTAGCTATAGCCATAACTAGCCAAATACCGGCTATGAGCAAAATAGCCACGGCTATGATATCCGTCAACACGATAGCTAGCTATCGGCTATTGGTTGGCTAGATAACTGACAGGTTATGATATAGCCGCGTAGCCGCTCGTAACCGCGTAGCCGCTCGTAGCCGCATAGCCGCCACGGAGTATAGCTAACTGCTACGTTTTATAGCCGTCCCGGTATTCGGTAGCCGGGTAGCTAGAGTAGCCAAAATAGCCGACAGCTGTGTGCGCGCTCACTGCGCTACGCGTGTAAGATCTTCATTGGTGTCGTCGATCTTTTTCTCACAATATTCACAAAATAGATTAGACAAAGAAAGAGCATTATACTTAGTAATTTCGTTCGTTTAATGAACGAACTTATGAAATACGATGATTAGAAAGCTGGTTATTTATTAAAATAAATAAAAATTTGATAGTTAGTATTTTGGTTATTGTGACCTCAGAGAGGAAATCATTTCTTTTTGATTTAGGATCGAATTCAGATCGGGCAGTTGATGTTGCGTTATTTAAGTCCTACCTAGCTACACCGGCGCCGCTTCGTTGCGCCGCTAGTTAATAAACGATATTGTTCAATAGCCAAGTAGCCAAATAGCTGGCTAGCTAGCTGGCTATTACATCACAAATAGCCGGTTAGCTAAGCTATTGAAATTTCGGCTAGTTACCCATCTCTAATTTAAATAGGACTTATTTCAAAGTTGAAACCAGTGTTTCATGAAAAAATCGTGTTTAAATTTTGTTAAGTTGAAACGTTTTATTGCTAGACTAACCAATTTTTGTTGCGTGTTTTGGCGAAACGAAATGCAATCACAAAACTTATAATGAAACGTTCTCGGTAATAACGAAAAAAGTTACTCAGACAATGAAACATAATATTTGAAACGTCTAGGTATCCATATTCGTATTCTAAACACAAAAGCTTAAAGTTACGATTCGATACAAAGACAAAGTGAAATTTTATTCGAAGCTCAAAACCGTTCCTTTGAAAGGTTAATAAATCGTCGATCTAAGCAGTTGTACGACAAAAGTGATCGGTTGAGTTGCACGTTCGATACAGACGCTTTCATACAAAATCCCTTTGTGAAACAATTCCGTTTGCGAAGTAAAGAACCACTTAGTATTGTTATTGAGCTCTACTGCACATTTAAAACCTAAGTTGAATACCTACGTTCTAGACAAGTAAGAGAGGGTTATGAATATGAGGCGTTTTGAAGCGCGCACTTTGTTAAGAACGCATATTCTGAAAGTTGGCAACGTCGCAAATAGTTGTCAAATATTAACAAGTTTTAATTAATTTAGCAATTTTACTGTATGGAAATAAGAAATATGGCTCTGTAGTGCACTAAAACATTGATATAGGAAATCAATTTAAACACTGAATTTGATGTTGTAACCGTTTTAGGTGTAAAAAAAAGCATTTGGAAGGTTTCCAAATACTTTATTCATATCTAAAACTATGTATTCGTTGTTACGATATTAATTATTGCATTCCCTAATCAATGTTTTAGTGCACTACAGAGCCATATTTCTTATTTCCACACAGTCAGTTTACCAAATTAATTAAAACTTGTAAATATTTGACAGCTATTTGCAACGTTGCCAACTTTCTGGTTATGCGCCCTTAACGCACAGTTCAAAATAATATAAAATTGCTGCCATATCAAAAAGTAAAATAAAATATGAATGAAAAACAATTTGAATGATTTCAATGTTGAATGAGAACAGGTACTTATACTGACTTTTTTGTGTTATGTTCAATATTTTACTAACTTCAATTAAATCATGATTGGGTCCAAAAAAGGAAAACTTAAACCCAACTTAAATACTATCGGTTCCAAATATGTACACCGAAGTCGGTTTAAATGTTCATAATTTATGCTGGAATAAAGAAACTCACAAACATACATATCTACATTAACCCTGAAAATGTAACGGTCCCTTCGCAGTCAAGAAAAACAAACTGGTAGACATCATAATGACCGTGTTCTTATCAAGTCGCTCGTTATCAAGTTGTGGCTAAAGCGCTCGCTCCCGGACATCAGCTGAACACTACTAAATACATGGGCTGCCATTTTCTGGTACCTACAAGTTGACGCTTCGAGCATGACATAGCAAGCTATATTTGAGATACGGAAACTTATAATTATAAAAATCGATCATTTTGTGTACCTACTAAACCTGCTGACGGGCGTCAAACGCAAGCGCAACGCGCCGAACGCCTAGTGTGACTATCTCTAAAAATATACTCGTATATTTTGCTTTACGTAAGATGTGGGCCCTACAAAAGGAAATTATATGCAGTTGCTGTCAAAGAATGAAACTATTGTGAAATGAAAGCTCCATTGTGTAGGCAAAATATCAAGTTTTGCGGGTGTGGGTGTTTTCAGAAATGTTGGTAAATAGTATGGAACAAATCTGCCGCCAGCTGTTAATTAAGTAATAATTTCATTTTATGTAGGCAGTGGGTGTTATTGTTTTGAAAACATCAGCCTGGTGCTGGCATTGTTTTGATGCACGTCGTTTATATCAACGCTATAGTTATTCTTTATTCGTAGTTTAGCGAAGAGAAGACCACACGATGTTACACTAGGCAACGACGCGATCTGCGGCACATGAGCAATGATTTAGCACGTATATGGCTACACCGTACATTAGTGATACCATGTGTAACACGTTTCGCTCTTCCAGTCGCATCGCAAATCGCTGCCTAATGTAGACTTAGCTTAAGAACCGAGCTGAAGAATTCTTTATACCATAAAAATATAGACATAGTAAAAGTTCTCGAATCGAAATCGAATTGAAACGTTTGTGAAGATGGCATGTATGATATAACATCTTCGCCATAAAACGTTCGCGTTCCACCAGGACTTCACGAGTTATGTATGAAGTATTAAATATGACTGAGGCTTGTTAATGGACATTCCAGTCGTCGTCAAAGATCTAAACTGTTCTCCGATCACGTAGTTTTGATTAATGGATGGGACATGGTGGACAGTCAAGGGCAATTTTAGATGTCCGATCAGCTTCGTGTATTTCGAGACATACCGATTCGGCCGTATTAGAACGATGCGGTCATATTTTCAAACCTTTAAGCTATGTTAAACAGATAGGCGGAGCAAACGCGAAGCGAAGCGTTTTTGTTTGTAATGTATGGAATTGTTTGAAGCCTGTCACATAGACTATCGGATCGCTTTCGCTTTTCTATATGACAGGATTCGCTTCGCGTTCGCTTCCCGTTCGCTTCGCCGTCTGTTTGACAATATCATTAAAGTTAGATACACAAAATACAAGTCCAAAAAAAATTGCCTGAATAGGTCACGACGATTCTCTTCGTTATTTTGAGAGCAGTGGTGATCTGAGAGCAGTCAGTGCTCATGAATTAAATACCACTAAGAAATGCGCTTGACTGTGTTCGAGCTCACGATTTACAAAGCGTATCCAAGTCCATGACCACTGCTCAAAGAGTGTCAGTACAATGACGGGACCCCCCTTAGAGGGCCACAGCGTGACCAGGTCGCGGGACTAACGAATTACCGTGACCCCGGAACGTAAAGTGCTATTGAAGGACACCGTGGATTTTAGTCAGTACAAGTCGGACAGTAAGGGTGGGAGGACTCATTTGATGATTTTACCACGATAATAGTCAATGATCACTGAGCTACTACAGCTTACTTTCACGAAGTCGATTTGATGATTTTGGTTCCATATAAAAAGTTGATCTTTTTTTTGTACCACTCCCTAACACCTTTCTGAATATATGCTGTGTAATTGAAAAGTTCGTGAGCTCGTAAAAAACACAATAAAGTTTTACAATTGTAAAATTGCATTTTGTAGGTAACACAATTAGCTCGCAATTTGCCTAAATGTATCTGAAAAGCAGTTATTTTTTTTACGTTAGATTAAAAGTCAATTTCAACTTAAATAAAAACCTATCCATCACTTCGTTATTTCTTTATCATGAGAAGGTGATTCTCTCCGAAGATGAGTGATCGGGTGATAATCTGCAACCAGAAAATAAATAAGTTTATACAGTGTCAAATAGGGGCTTGTGATTGGAATTTACCAACAAAAAAAAAACGTTGAATAAAATTCATGGAAATATTAATTGGAAGCCTACACCGTCGACTTTGTGAAGATATCAGTAATTGCTTGACGAGATTGTATGCCTATCGGGTTTAATATAGGATAATCCAGGTTATAAATTTTCATTTATTTTTCATTATTAGCATTTTCTTCGTAAACAGATGCAACTGACGATACAGGCCACAAGATGAAGGTCACAAGATAGCGTTGGATACAATTGACCGCTCTCTTTAAATGAAAGTTTTGTGGTGTTTCGACCAGTAGGCGATCATTACTTAAATTAAATCACTGAAAAAACCGTACAACTATCCAAGCTTTTCTTTTCATGCCTTAAGCACTATTATAGCACTATTATAAAACAGTTTTCATTTAATTTCAAAGAAACTATTGGAAAACTTACAATAGCGCGGTTTTCTTCTTCTCCGTCGTTGCACTCTTGGCAGAGTGGTCGTGGTCGCCATTTCAGCTGTTAGTGGCTCGCCTAACAATACGCCGCCATTCCTGTCTGATGGCCGCCTTTCTGGTGCAGACGTGCAGGGAACTGTCCACAGCTGCTTTTATCTGGTCCGTCCATCTCATAGGCGACCTACCTCGTGCTCGGGTGCCTTCAACTTTGCCCTGCACCACTAGGCGCTCGATGGACTCGTCGCCACGCCGGGATACGTGTCCAAAGAATGTCAGGATTCGACTTTTCACAATGGAAGACAGACGCTGCTTTATGTCAAGTTCCTGCATTATGGAGACGTTGGTACGGAATTCATTCCACGATACCCCAAGCATTCTCCTCCAGCACCACATTTCGAGAGCGTCTATCTTTTTCCGCTCGTTCTCACGCAGGGTCCACGTCTCCGAAGCGTAGAGGAATATGGGGAATATAAGTGCTCTGACAAGTCGGATTTTTGTGGCTTTCGTTATGTTTCGATTCCTCCATATTTTCTTGAGCTTGTCCATGGCAGACCTAGTAATCGCCATACGCCGTTTTATTTCCTCTACGCACCCGCCATTGTTTGTGATCAACGCCCCCAGATAGATGTATGACTGGACCACAACACAGTTCGCAATTTGGGTGACTTCTGGCGAGTTGTTGTTGGCACGGTCGACAATCATCATCTTCGTCTTCTTGCGGTTAATTTTAAGGCCAAATGCGAGGCTGACACTTTCCAGCTTGCGTAGCAGATCTTCTATGTGGCGACTACTAGTAGCGAAGAGAGTGGTATCATCCGCGTATCGCAGGTTCGAGATTCTCAAGCCACCGATTGCAATACCGTCCGTCCAGTTTTCGAGAACAATTCTCATTATGAGTTCTGTGTATATATTGAACAGAAGGGGAGAGATTATACACCCTTGACGGACTCCTGCACTGGGGTGGAAATGACTGGACAGTACGTCATCTGCTCTTACTGACGCTGTTCCGTCCTCGTATAGACGCCTTAGGAGGTGAACAAGATGTCTCGGCGTGCCCATATCCAGCAAGGTCTTCCATAGTACGGGCCATTTTACGGAGTCAAATGCCTTTGAGAAGTCAACAAAGCAAATGTAAACCGGCTTGTTGAATTCCCGGGCTTTCTCTATAATCTGGCGCAACGTCAGAATTTGCTCACGGGTACCTTTGCCTTTTACGAAGCCCGCTTGTTCGGGTGCAACTTCTTTGGACAAAAAGTTCTTTAAACGCTCATTCAGGATGTGCAGTAGTATTTTGCTTGCATGAGATATTAGCGCAATGAGACGGTAGTTATTGCACGACTTTGTGGAACCCTTTTTGTGCAATGGTATGAAGACTGTGTGAGCCCATTCCTTCGGCCACGTCCCTGTCTGCCATATCTTATTGCACAGGGTATGAAAGATTTGGACGCCATGCTCACCAGAAGCCTTAATGGTTTCAATTGGGATAGTATCTGCACCTGTGGCTTTTCCATTCTTCAGGTGTTTTATTGCAGCTCTTATTTCTTCATAAAGAATGTCTGGCTCTACTTCTTCATCCGTGGGTTCCGTGGGAGCAAAGCATCGCGACTGAGAGTCCTGGAATAGTGACTGGCAGTATTCCTTCCATGTCTCGGAAATCGCATCTATTTCAGTGACTGTTTCACCCCGAGAGTTCTCAATAGCCCAAGTCTTAGTACTAAGAGTTTTTGTGATGGAGCGGATTTTCTGATGGAGATCCCTGGTTTCATGTTTGTCAACGTGGGCTTCAACTTCTGCGCATATGTTCTGAAGTTGGGTGTTAAGGTCTCGCCTGCAAGCTGCCTGGATTCTACCGGACAACTCGTTCAGAGTTCTCACATCTGCTCCTAGTGCTTTTATTCTCCGTCTATCTTCAACAAGTGCCAGAGTGGTGTCGCTCATCCAGTATTGCCGCTTGCGTATTTGTGTAGGTTGTTCAGACGTTTTGACTGCGCTCATTAACAAATTCTTCGCTTTATCCCACAACTGATCTGAAGTCTCTGCACCCGGGTCTATATCTGTCCACTGAGACCAATTCTGCTCAAGTGCTGCCAAAAACTTTGGGTTATCCTTTACTTCGATTCTTTTGTGTTTCGCGAGGTTTCTGGCTGCCCTCAGCTTCAGCTGCAACTTGCAGATTAAAAGTTGATGATCTGACCCACAATCGGCTCCAGGTAGTGTGTGACTATTTCTAATTGATGTTTTCCACCGCGATCCAATAAGAATGTAGTCAATCTGGTTGCGATAGTTGCCGTCAGGTGAGGTCCAGGTATAAAGTCGCCGTGGATGATTCTGGAAGAAAGTGTTTGATATCACCAGGTTGTTATCGGTTACAAGTTGTATCAGGCGTTCTCCTCTTTCATTGCGCTGGCCTAGTCCGAATTTACCTACATTGGGGCTCAGATGGTGGGAGTCTGCTCCAATTTTTGCATTAAAGTCGCCTATAATTAAGAGGATTTCTCTGTTAGGGACCTTTGATATGGTACTTTCAAGTTCCGAGTAAAAGCTTTCCAGGTCGTCATCGCTTGCAGTGCTGGTAGGTGCATAAACCTGTATGATATTAAGATTGACTGGCGAAGCCTTGAGTTTAATGCTCAGTACTCTATCGCTTACAGGTTCATACCCCAATACGCAATTTCTCAGATGTTTTGGGATAAGGAAAGCAACTCCATTTCTGCTGTTGCTGTCATTTCCAGAGAAGTAAATAATAATAATAATAATAATAATAAGTTTATTTGTCAGAATATTGTTATACAGGTGTTACATAGGTACAATATTATGTTCAGAATATTCTGCTGTTTCCAGCGTACAAATATTTTAAAGAATTAAGATTAACGGTATTTTTACATAATACCTAATTATGAAAAATAGATTAGGTTATACAATGACAAGGAACACGTTTATTATGAAATACAATAGCATGAATTATTATTTATAATGCCAAGAATGATTATATATTTAAACAGTTGTTTTAGTACAAGAACATGGGACTGAGATTCAGTTAAATTATTAAGAACTCAAAGGCAAGTCGAAATCTAATTTAAATTTTGAATCAAACTTTTCATTCAGGAAGTCATTTGTTGAATAGTAACATTTATATAATAGGAAATTAAATAATTTTTGTTTGAATGTTATGAGATTTAGATTTTTAAAAGCATTAGGTAACTTATTGTAAATACGAATTGCCATACAGTAAACATTATTAGAAAAAAGTTTAGTTCTTTGTTGAGATACACATAAGTTGTGGATGTTTCGACTTTTTCTAACTACATCATCATGCCCTTGGAATAAAGCTTTGTTTTTATGTACAAAGATACAGAGTTCAAATATATATAAAGAAGGTAGTGGCAAAATTTTCAATTTTTTAAAAAGTGGGACACAGCTTTGTAATTGTTGGGTTTTAGTTATTGACCGAATACATTTTTTTTGGGCCCGGAATGCTCTTATTATGTCAACAGAATTTCCCCATATTATGATACCGTAGCGGAGAATAGATGCAACGTATCCATGATAGGCACAAAGCGCCGCATTGATACCAGCTACGCGAGTAATTCTGTATAGAGCAAACACAAATCTTTGAAGTTTAGTGCATAATTTGTCAATATGTGTTTTCCAATTGCAATATTTATCTAATGTTATACCCAAAAATGTAGCATTTTCAACCTCTTCTATTGCGCTATTTGCATATCTTATTTTTAATTGTTGTCGTTTGCTATTGTATGCTTGGAATTGTATGAGCTTGGTTTTATTAATATTTACATGTAAATTGTTGTCTTTAAGCCATTCTATTATTTTATTTAATGTTTCATTAATTTCTTTTTCGTATTTGGTTATATTATTATCAGTGAGTTCAATACTAAGGGTTGTATCGTCGGCGTACAGAATGCATGAATGTGGGGTTACGTTGGGCAAGTCATTGATATATAATAAAAACAAAAAGGGTCCTAATATACTGCCTTGGGGAACGCCACAGGAATTTTGTCGGTAGGCGGATCTATGTATTTTCTTTTCTGATAATGTATGTCTGGATATCTCTACGCATTGTTGTCGATTATTTAAGTAAGTTTCTACCCACTGTAGCGCATTTCCTCTAATACCATAACGATTCAATTTGAAAAGAAGGAGTTTATGGTCTACGAAGTCAAATGCTTTTGACATATCGAGGAATATGGATGATATTGGCTTTTTCTGGTCTAGACTAGAGGTAATCATTTTCATGAGTGAAAAACATGCAAGAGTTGTTGATTTATTTTTTCTGAAACCAAACTGTTCCTCTTTTAAAATTGAATGTTTTATTACAAAGGAGTGCAGTTTATCATACATAATCCTTTCAAAAATTTTAGAAATAACGGGTATAAGAGTAATCGGTCGATAGTTATTCATGTCATTTTTATCTCCTTTTTTGTATAATGGCTTGACAATGGAAAACTTTAGTCTGGTGGGGAATACACCTTGAAATAATGATAAATTAATAATGTAGGCGAGTGGATGTGAAATAAATTTAGAACAACGTTTAAGAATTTTTGTGCTGATATCATCATAGCCGGTTGAGTTGGTTGAGTTTAAAGAGTTAATTATTTTATGTACAGTATTTTCATCAGTTGGAGTAAGGAAAATGCTATCTGGTATGTCAGTGATGGTATGTTTGTATTCAGCGTGTGTTTCAGAATATGGGGATTTTGACTTGTTTGTCATATCTATAAAAAAGTCATTAAATTTGTTGGCAATTATATCAGCATGTGTGTATGTGTCTTGATCTACTTTGATAGAGGTAATTTCAGCGTAGTTATCAGAATCTGTACTGTTTTTTTTAATAATATCCCAAGCGGCTTTACATTTATTGTTTGACTGAAGTATAAAGCGAGTATTGTCAATTTTTTGAGCTTTTATTATACATCTTTTGAGTATTTTGTTGTAATTTCGATATTTATTTAGGTTTTGATTTTTGTTAAAATTTATTAGTCTATATTTTAGATACATACTTCGTTTTTTGACACAACATCTTTTTATTCCTTTTGTTATCCATTTATTTTTTACCGGTTTGTTTGTTATTTTTACTTTGAGGATGGGAAAACAGAGATTATAAAAAAGGGACAGTGTTTCGTGAAAGTGATTAAATGCTACGTCAGTATCATCACATTCGTAAATATCTGAAAAAGAAAGAGACGATATGCATGATATAAACTTTTCTTGGTTGCTTTGACTTAAATCTCTTCTCTTTTGAAACCAAAATTGCTTTTTGCATCTTGCAGTATCTACAGACGATTGGAAACAAATTGACTGACCGGTCTCATGATCAGATAATGCAAGATTAAGTATTTGGGACTGAGTATTAGATATGTCGCTTGCGATGAGATCTATACATGATGATTTTCTTGTGGGTTTAGTAATATGGTTAGTAATATTATAGTTCTGTAAAATAAGTAAACGGCGTGAGATTCTGTGAGAAAATGGCCATTGCCCTTCCAGTGAGTTTCACTAAGGCCACAGATGTTCAGCTCACACCTGGTTATCTCTTGCTCCAAAATATCAAGCTTCCCTGGTTGCAGTAGACCACGAACATTCCATGTGCCTATCTTTTGGATTTGTCGCATCTTCACTGAAGTCTGTACTGAAGTTCCATCAATAGCGCGGTAATGCTTCAAAAGGCTTTTAGAATTCTATAACAATAACTACATAAATTCAACTAGTTTATAGCTTGTATAACAGTTTAAAACAATTTATTCAACTAGTTAATGAAACAGCATTTTAATGGCAATGAAATACCGCTTTAAACAATACGTAAATTCAAAAGCAATTGCAGCTAAAGGTTGTTCTTGGGAAGGGGTATTGAAAGCTGGAAATTTCTCAACGGAGCGGAAAGCGAGGGCATCTATGCAAAGCGCAGGAAATTACTCCAGTCGAAGTCATCGGGAAAATAAGATCGAATTCATTTTCACTTTGGACATCGTACTGTACAGTGATTATGAATGCTAATCCTACTAATATTATAAATGTGAAAGTTTATTGGATTGATATCCATCAATTCAATAAAGTCTTTCCCGCAAAAATCACTGAACAGATTTAGATGAAACTTGGTACACAGATATTTTATAACCTGAATTAACACATAGGATCGTTTTCATCCCGATTTTATGTCCCCATGGGATAGAGTTGCAGCGAGTGAAACCACTGGCAACAGCTAGTAATATAACATAGAAATGAAATTACTAGATATCAACCATCAAATGACACACGTTGTCGTAAATCTTTAGAGCAAGACGTATAGAACTGGCTTCATCGAACGTTATGGCCCGGCCGTATGCTAATGATAATGACGTAACTTAATAAGAGTCATTAAGGTGGAAAGAGTTTCTCGACTCTAAGATAAGATAATCTAAAGAACATAAAAAAGATTCTTCTCGTAAATTGTCCGACACTGACGGAGAGTGGAAAATAGCAAAATTACCACTATCATTTTACGCCATTACACAATGTCAAAGTTATGTTTTACGGTTTTTGAAAATGTGCTATATCTCAAAAACTGCTGACTATATCTCTTTCAAACTTTCGTTGAAAGTGTTCATTGAGATCTACAAGCTTACATATTTTTTTAATTCTACACTCTCTTTTTTTAAAACTTAGAGTATAAGTATGAAACAACAATTTGTTGTTTTCTACATTTTTGCTATTTGATGAATCTGGGGACCTTGCCTCTAAGCAAGAAACCAGTGGTTTCGGCCTTGGTTACGGACGTTTTTGGCGCCCTGTGACAACGAGCCCGAACTAACAATTAATGATATTACGATTTGACAGAATACAGTTCCTTAGAGTCCGCGCCGATATTCATGACCTGCGGAAAATTCGTATTCATCATCACCATCAGCCGAAAGACGTTCACTGCTGAGCATAGGCCTCTCCCTTAGACCGCCAGTCCGCCACGCCAAACGACAATTCGCCACTTGCATCCATCGGTTGCCCGCGACCCTAACGATGTCGTCGGTCCACCTAGTGGGAGGCCTGCCAACGCTGCGTCTTCCGGTCCGTGGTCGCCACTCGAGAACTTTTCTTCCCCATCGGTTGTCAGTTCTATTAGCGATGTGGCCTGCCCATTGCCACTTCAACTTGCAAATTTTATGAGCTATGTCGGTGACTCTGGTTCTTCGCCGAATATCCATGTTCCGGATTTTAACCCGAAAAGAAACTCCGAGCATAGCTCTTTCCATTGCTCGTTGAGTGACTCTTAGTCTCTCTAAAAGGCCAGCAGTCAAAGACCACATTTCAGAGCCATATGTCATCACTGGCAACACACACTAGTTAAACACCCTTGCCTTGAGACACTGTGGGATTCTCGATGAGAAGATATCACGTAGCTTCCCAAACGCTGCCCATCCGAGTTGGATTCTTCGGGCGACCTCTTTCTCGAAGTTGGACCTACCTAACTGAACAATCTATCCAAGGTAAGTAATGGTCTACAACTTCGAGAGTATCATTCCCAACAACAACCGGTACGGGTGCCACATGGACATTCAACATGACTTTCGTCTTCAAAAAAAAATTCGTCCTGGTAAATTCGTGTTACCACATTATAATACAATTTGATGTAATGACATACACTAGCCTAGCGCCGCGTCAAAAGAAGAAAGTTGATGGCGGTATCATACGTCCGCAAATTTTATTTTGCCGTTAGTTACGTTCCTACAGCCGTTTCCGTATTCGTGTGTTCGTTCGTTCACGGACTTAGAAAGTAGACCCACTGGTCCCACTGGTAACAGTTTTATTTTCTAGAGTAGTACACGCTCTTAGAGTATTGGCCATGTTCCACAAACTCAATGACATAAAGGTAGCCAGTGACGTGAATAAGATTCTAAAAATTTATTCAGTTTTTGGCACGCATATACTTTATTTATTATGATATTTAAGTCCGTTTTACAGCTTGTCTGTCCCGATGAACTTTTGTTCGTAGTACTTCTAATTTTAAGTTATATTAAAAAAAACTTTTTACTCAAGTCGTAAAATGTCTGTAGAATATGAAGATAAATGTAGCGAGCATTCATTTAAATTGGTTTTACATACCATACAATATTTTTTTTTTAAATGAGGACAATGTATGAAGACAAACTTCGCACACGCAGGATACATAGATCTTAAAAGTGAGTTGAAAATATTTATGCAATGTAATTATTTAATACTAGCTGTGCCCGCGACTTCGTTCGCGTGGATGTCGGAACTAACAATGTATTTTTTAGTGCTTCTTTATTAACAACATAAGCTGTAAACCATCATTCTGGAGCATACATAAATATGCTCCAGAATGATGTAACCTACGTAAATCATCAAATGAGTCCTCCCACCCAGGGCAGGGTAACAGGGACTGTCAGACTTGTACTGATTAAATCCACGGTGTCCTATAAATCCTATAATAGGCCTTTACGTTCCGGGGTCAAGGTAATTCGATAGCCCGTCATTGTGATGACACATTGAGGCGCGTGTTGAACATACTCGCCGCCCGCATGCTCGTGCAAGAGAAGAAGTAGTATGGGCGGACTCCGGAGCCTGCCCGTTCCTGCCTTTACCGGCGCTGGCAGCCCCAAGACGTAAGCAGACATGGGCGAAAGTCATTCTTTCAAGGAAACAGGTCGTACCTATGCGTGACCCATCGTATTCCATCGTATCCAATCATATCCCGTCGTATCCCATCGTATTCCATCGTATCCCATCGTATCCCATCGTATCCCATCGTATCCCATCGTATCCCATCGTATCCCATCGTATCCCATCGTATCCCATCGTATCCCATCCTATCCCATCCTATCCCATCCTATCCCATCCTATCCCATCCTATCCCATCCTATCCCATCCTATCCCATCCTATCCCATCCTATCCCATCCTATCCCATCCTATCCCATCCTATCCCATCCTATCCCATCCTATCCCATCCCATCCCATCCTATCCCATCCTATCCCATCCTATCCCATCCTATCCCATCCTATCCCATCCTATCCCATCCTATCCCATCCTATCCCATCCTATCCCATCCTATCCCATCCTATCCCATCCTATCCCATCCTATCCCATCCTATCCCATCCTATCCCATCCTATCCCATCCTATCCCATCCTATCCCATCCTATCCCATCCTATCCCATCCTATCCCATCCTATCCCATCCTATCCCATCCTATCCCATCCTATCCCATCCTATCCCATCCTATCCCATCCTATCCCATTCCCATCCTATCCCATCCTATCCCATCCTATCCCATCCTATCCCATCCTATCCCATCCTATCCCATCCTATCCCATCCTATCCCATCCTATCCCATCCTATCCCATCCTATCCCATCCTATCCCATCCTATCCCATCCTATCCCATCCTATCCCATCCTATCCCATCCTATCCTATCCTATACCATCCTATCCCATCCTATCCCATCCTATCCCATCCTATCCCATCCTATCCCATCCTATCCCATCCTATCCCATCCTATCCCATCCTATCCCATCCTATCCCATCCTATCCCATCCTATCCCATCCTATCCCATCCTATCCCATCCTATCCCATCCTATCCCATCCTATCCCATCCTATCCCATCCTATCCCATCCTATCCCATCCTATCCCATCCTATCCCATCCTATCCCATCCTATCCCATCCTATCCCATCCTATCCCATCCTATCCCATCCTATCCCATCCTATCCCATCCTATCCCATCCTATCCCATCCTATCCCATCCTATCCCATCCTATCCCATCCTATCCCATCCTATCCCATCCTATCCCATCCTATCCCATCCTATCCCATCCTATCCCATCCTATCCCATCCTATCCCATCCTATCCCATCCTATCCCATCCTATCCCATCCTATCCCATCCTATCCCATCCTATCCTATCCTACGATTCCTTTAAAACGCTTTAATTAATTTACATTTTTTGTTTGTAAGGTGTAAACTGATTAAAACGATGAAATAAAAAACTTAATGTTACTTCAATTTAACAGCTCTATTCCAGGTTTTTTTTTAATGCCATCTACCGTGTTATCGTTGGTTTAGATGAATTATTTAAATATGTAGTTTTTCTATTCGAAGCTAGATCGCGCTACTGAACTGCGCGTCGCGGTGTGAACTGACCGTAATATTTTACTTCTGAAACACTTTAAATTCAAATATCTTTTGATGGACTGAACCGATTGCAATGAAACAAAAACTAAATGTTACTTCAAGCTACGCTTAATCGTTGTGTATAAAAGTTATTTACATTAATTTCGTACATTTTACGTGATGCCCGAATAACCAAACATACAAACAGACATACAGACAAACAGACAAAAATTCTAAAAATGCTGGAAATCGGTTCTATTGGTTGTCCTTTAACACCCTGGCTATATTTTTTTATTTTATTTTTAATGTACAAAAACTTCTTTTCTACAGTTTTATTATATGTATAGAAGAGATAATTGGTAATTTCTGTTTGTATGGTAAATCGGACTTAGTTAACTGAACTTTCTATCCTGCTTATGGGTATGAAGTTTAATTTAAATCGGTTCAGTCATTTTGAAAAATAAGGATTTAAAAGTTTATATGAAATGTTTGGGCAATAAAGTAAAATGAAGACGCGTTTTCATTAAATAACCTCTGATATGACATAGTGCAATTATAGTAGTATATGAAACTGGTACATAATGAGGGGTATTATACACGAGTGTGAGTTTAAAAAACGAGCGATGCGAGTTTTTTAAAAGTATCACACGAGTGTATAATACCTAGTTATGTACAGTTTCATACACTACCTACTTTATCTACTTTCATTGAACACGTATTTATCAAATAAAAGATAAAGATTGACACAGTATTATGACGCCAAAATTCTAGTTATCACCGCGCATGGGCCACAGCGCGCGCAGCCACAGATAAAAAATCAAATGGATGTATCTATGATCTGTAATCTGTATCGTAATGAAAAAAAAAAATAACATTATAACATTATTTTGTTAGAGAAATAGTGTCATAATTTAATTTTTTAATTTCGTTTCGATATACTGTGTGTAAAGTACGTCATTATAAACTCGTTTTGAGTTTTGTATTTTGAATTTAACGATATGAAAGTAGATACTCGTAAAATTAGTTACAAACTTTTAATCAAGTTGCCTACGCTACGCAGTTGCTACGAGCTACGAAACTTAAGGCGCGGTCTTATCTCATATTCCCAAAAATTGGTTTCTTAGAACGTCGAGTATGACGTAATGTAATAAAAATAAGCAACGCGAAAAATACAGTGAACAGAGAAGGGTATAAAGAAGAATTTAAATCGAACAGAATAATAAATAAGAGTTTGATATTCCCAATAAAAATTGGGAAGTTGTAGCACAAAAATAAACTTTGACGTCGAAGATCTCTGTATTTCCAGCGATAACAACAGTTTTTTTTTAAGAATTTAGTAGGTTTTCCATTTTTTTTAAAACTTTAACCGAACCATTATTTAATTTTATGTCTATATTTTAAATAATCTAAAGAAAAGCAGTAAAATAAATGCCCATTCGCAGCTTACGTCACATTTCAACACAAATGTCATTTTTTCAATTTTCAATCTTATTGACGCTCCATAGTGGTGACAATAGTTTACGCGGTCATAAGCGATTAAAATCGTAGTCAGTCCGCGTCTTAAGCGTAGCACGGTGTTTAAGTGAAATTGATTCTCAGTCTCAGGAGTTGTACTTGTTTGGCACATAGTTTCAAAGCATTGTTAAAACCATTTCCGTAGTTCCGTAGGTTAGCTCTACAAACAAAACTTATCATATTAGACTTAATAACATACATATTTGTTTTTATAATTATGTTGGCAGCTTATCAGACATAATGGGAAAGGATAATAAGGTGTTTGAACGGAAATGTACGTCAGGATTGAGGAGCCACATCAGATTTTTAAAATCTGATTTCACCATTATTTAGCAGCAATGTAGCTGATTTTGCAGCACAAATTCTAGATTTAGCAGCAAAATATATCACTAGTTATATTAATGCAAAAGTGGCTCCTCAATCTAAACGTTTGAATTGAGGAGCCACCTTGGATCTCGGTAAGTAATAGATGCACATTGTTGAAACTTTTGCAGCATTTAGCAGCAATTGTGCATATTTTAAAAATCTGATGTGGCTCCTCAATCCTGACGTACATTGAACGGAAACAACGAATGCACAAAAATCACTTCGTCTCAACATTGATAATTTATAAAATATATGGTATGACAGTTCTTAGAGCGGATGAACTGTTCCCTTCAACGGTCGAAAGTCAAGTGCACTCGAGTCACGTGCCGTGCTGTCGTTTAGCAACCGTACTAATGACCGCACGTCTACGATATAATATATTGTATTCATTGTACATTTTTACACGTGGAAACTAATTCAAATAAATCAATCTACGTTCGTTACTCGCACTCGAGTGTATCTCCAACTATGTAGATACTCGAAACACCATAAAACCAATGGGATTAGGGCAAAGTAAACACAGGCCCTGTTTAATGGCCGTAGGCGGCAATAAAGTTGATCTTTTAATCTTAGTTTAGACGTTGATCCCGATTTACTTTTTACTTTAATGTTTTCGATTTGTACTTGAAAATAATTGGAACCATTTCGGATTGATTGGACAACTAGTTTATGCCCGCAACTTCAAGCTCGGGGATTTCTCTCGGAATCCTACTGCCGGGATGAAAAGTAAATCTAAAACTATCCGTGTGTCAAGCATTCGTTCAGTGAATGTGTATAGTAGCAAAGTGATGCATTTTTTAAACTGGCAATTTATAATAGTAGCAAAATTGTACATTTTTTAAACTGGCAATTTAAAATAGTTGCAAAATTGTGCAATTTTGGTTGGTGATTTGTTTTTTACGTTTGCGATAAACTTTCAGGTTCAGCAAAAAACTAATGCTTTAGTCTAATTTAAAGGTTTTGAAGACGATGCCAATTTATCTTTATTCATTCACTTCTTTTTTCACTCTTGAATCCACCATTGCCTGCTACAATTTCATCAATGTTGCCACCAAATAAATCTTGAATCCTCTCTAATCGAGTCCTCTCATTCGAAACTATTGCGTTAAATTGAACCAAAGTGACATATAGGTCTTGGTAAATGAATCTGTTGGACCGAAACCATCTAAATAACGAGTATCCCGTTAATTGTCACGTGAGAGATAATTAATACCGCCATCAACCCGTGTCCTTTTGAGGGCGAGCAGTGATACATTATTCAACGCTGTGACTGATTGAAACAGACACTTGACACTTCATTTATCTCTGTTCAGTGTTAAGGTGGTCAAATGTATTAGAGTGTTTTTGGTCAATTTTTTTTTAGCTTTTGCCCGCGGCTTTACTTGCCTTAATTTAGAATTTGACAACAATTCGGTCACACGTGGCGCCAACATCGCAATGTAGTGATGTGTGAAATAGGTACTTCAGCAAGGAGTTGATTTTAGATTATACTAAAACTGTGACACATCTTCTTTGGCACTAGACCAAGCTTTTTGTTTTACCTATGAATCTCAAATTAGCAGTGTAAAATAATTCACTTAAACACCGTGCTACCCTGAACATGATTTCGTAGCATTTTCGTAGCTCGTAGCAAGTGCGTAGCGTAGGCAACTTGAATAAAACTTTGTTACTAGGTAAGTACATAATTTGATTGCACTATGTCACATCGAGGGTTATATAATAAAAACGCGTCGTCCTTCTACTTTGTTGCTACGTAAGTAGTGATGTGTGAAAAAGGTAGTTCAGAGAGGAAATTAATTTCAGACTAAACTGAAAACGGGAGATAGCTTTGTTGGCACTAGACTTACGAAAAAAACGTGTGGCACTCGAAGACTGCCGCGGTAAAGCTATAGAATATTTTTTTTTTTTTTTGCGTGGTAAAATCATCAAATGAGTCCTCCCACCCCGGGCAGGGTGGGAGGGACTGTCAGACTTATACTGACTAAAATCACGGTGTCCTTCAATAGCCCTTTATGTTCCGGGGTCACGGTAATGGTATAAGTCCCGCGACCCGGGCAGGCTTTGGCCCTCTAGAGAGGGGGCCCCGTCATCATGCTGACGCTCTTTGAGGCGCGCGTGGAACACAACGCGCCGTCGACCCGGGCATGGTCCATGGTCGGGCTGCGAGTTGCCCTTTACTCGCAGCCCGCATGCCCGGTAAAGCTATAGCATAGCATTTTTTATCAACATATGCAAATATAATTATTTATTTATTATATTTATTACTGTACTAATTAGGCTATGGTCAGCCACGTCAATCAAGTGAAACGTCAAGAAAAGTTCTCCTCCCTCTCCCTCTTCCTCTCCCTCTCCCTCAATAAAATTGCCCCTTGCTCAATAAAAGCATGCTTTCCTGCTGTAATGACCACGTCTGTCCATACCTTTATAAGTACGTCTGTCCGTACCTTTATAATTGCCGAAGTCTCCCGAACTGAAACGACGTTAGACGATACGTGGTGTCAGGTAATTTCTTTAGGGTTTTTCCTTAGGTTTTTGGGAATTTCTTGATTCGGTCGCCGCGCCGCGCTGCGCTCAGAGCCCGCGATAAAAGCTATGCAATAGCTTAAAAGTTTCAAGTTTTCACTGTCAGGCCAACGATGTAGTATGGGGTCTTGAGTTTTGATTTCCTGGAATTTCTCAGTAGCAGCCAAGGAGTACGAATTTGTGCCCGGATGGCAACATGCCCGCCCTCTTTTACATAGGATTAACAACTGATGAAACAATACTTATTACTGGCAATATGTGGGTCATTATCATCATCAGCCTATAATCTTTCCACTGCTAGGACACAGGCCTCCTCTCTGTGAAAAAGAAAAAGAGTGACCATGGAGTTTCTTGCCCGTTCTTCTCCAAAGAGATCTACGCTTTGGAACGGGCATCGTACTTTCACAGTTTTTATGTCTTGTGACTGGGACTGTAGCTATTTATACATTTTTTTTTTGTCTTTTGACAATTCAAACTGCAGGTAACTGGCCTACTCGTATTTGAAATAAATTATTTGATTTATTTGTTGTGAGAGGCAGTCGGCCATATAATCCACCACGCGGGACCAGTGCGGGTTGTTACATGTCACATGTCATGTGTTTTTTTGGGCAGGAAACCATCAAATGAATCCTCAACTCTGAGTGCAGTGAAAGAGACTATCAGACTCGAAGTAACTAAAAAACCATGTTCCTTCAATTAGTCTTTGTTTTGCAAGGCCGCAGTAATCCTTGAATACTTCCCTGAGGCCTTATCATGAGTTTTCAGCTATTGTGACGTAAAGTAAACTGGAACTTTGACATATTAATTTCGAGGAAAAAATTAGTTCCTTCTTCGCACACCAGAGGCGCTGTTCCATTTTTCCATACAAGAAACGCTGGAAAAACGCTGTAAAGTAAAATAGTGAAAACTCGTTATAAGGGCTCTGTAATGCCGGCAGACATTTGACACTGTCGGGCCTTGTCAATTTGACAGCTTCTTGAAACGCGCGTGGACCACAACGCGCGCTATTAAATCGGGGCTGGCCCTTATAATTATGGTGAGCTACACGTTGCTCGGCGTCTAAAAACCGGCGCCCATAGTCCCTGGAAATCCTAACCCTTCGGGGATAACGCCCCCAAGTGTTTAACTTGTTCCTGTTTGTTCATTTCTATTCAATTGTAAAATCATAGGACCACGGTTTTGCTAAAAATTAGTTCTATTCTCTATGCATCGTATTTTGACAGTGAAAAAAAAAACGTACTCGTAGATACCTTTAAAACTTATATTTACGATCTTTATAAAGAGAGTGGTCTAAATACTCGTAACTGAATGAGTAGTTATTTATTAAAAGAGTGTAGCAGAGATTAGGTCCTCTGTAGTAAAGTAGGTCTAAGTATCTGGATAATTTGGAAGATTTCACGCTGGTCACTCCTAATGGATCCATTATTTGCCCGCCTTAATTCTAGTAGTACCATTAATCTTTTTTATTTATAATGTAAACAGTAGGTACTAGAGATTCAGAGATGAAAGGCACTTTATTATACATAGAGTTGCTTTCAAATATCTCGTTATTTATTTTTGTTAGACATTACTACGTCAAACTAAGCTTGTCCTGCAAATGTCCTGACAATGTGGTTCGCCGACTCATTTCAGTGTAGTGAGGACAGTTTCGTGAAGAGCGAGCGAAGCGAGCTTACTAACTACAAGATTGAGCAGGGCGTGCTTTTTCCAGTGATGAGAGAACGAAGTGAGCCCCTCCGTACTTCTAAACGAGTGGAGCAAGCGACTCTATAAAAGTGATAGAGAAGTGAAGAAGTGTGACTAGTATGCTCGCTTCGCTCACTCGTCTCCAAGTGAAGTATGAGACTAGTGAGCGAAGCTAAAGAACTTTTTTCTATTAAAGTCTCTTTGCTTGCTCGTTTAAAGATAACTGTTTGACACTAATTTGGATTTCGCCACATACATATGGAGTAGGGCGCCTGAGGCGGCAGGTGTGATTTACTAAGCCTAACTAAGTTGATTATAACACTTCAAACGGGTGTTGATAAAAGGAGGTCGGTCATCTAAATAAAAACTAACACAGACGATCACAAATTTTATTACATATAATTGTACAAACATTAATCGCTTTCGAATTTACATGTACTCATCATACAGGGTATCATACATTTATTAAGTTGTTCATCGAATACTCATACAGATTTATATAATATCTAGTACTCAATACATATCTAGCTTTATTTAATTCTGAATTCACGACTAATGTAATATAAACTGGTAGTAATGTAACACTCATAAGTTTCACATAGATGACACATTATGGATAGTAATTACACAGAAAATAACGTCTTTGCATGTAAAATTTACGATATGATATAAAATTTATGATACAAATAGCGCATTGTTTCCCGATTTCTTCCTTACATCTAAATACTTAAATGTATAGTAAAATTATTGTGTTACTATCTACATAACTCTATATAAATTTATAAGCCGTTTTAGCTTTGGCAACATTTTATAGACTGGCTTACATTATGTGAGAGACGTACAAAAAGTTATTTATTTTTGATTTGTTATATTTATATAATCGCATTACACATAAATATAAAAAATTCTAAATTACTAAAAAAGAACTCAGCATACCAATTGCATTCTTTCTAACTACGTTAATTTTTAAAATAGGTAATTATAATGTTATCTTGAAGAACTATCTGTGATTAATAATAATAATTCTATTTTTTTTATTTAAGTAATAATTATTAAGCTAATAAATGTATTTCATACGTTATGACTTAGTCCTTTCATGCTTCACATAATAAATATTTTCTATAAATATAATAATGTTAATTAATTATTTTACAGTAGTGTTACAGGAACGTTAAATGCGTACAGTTTTAATATTCAAAATATTTAGGGCTTGAGTTTGTTGAGTTGGGGGAGGTTGGGGATATAGCGTCTAGTCGGTTTGTGAGGGAAAAAGGGCCATTAGCTGATGACTTATCAGATCCAAGAGGGTCTGTTTTCCGATAACCATTATGACAATTAAGATTGGGAAGGATTGAAATGGTGGTGGAAGCAGTAACATGCCATTGTTGGTGGTCGGTGGGGCAGAGCGGTGACGAAGAGGCGGGAGAGGTGGGTGCGGACGGGCCGGCTGCGGGGGGCGCGTCCTCCTCGGGCAGTGTGCGCAGGCGCGTCAACCTCCCCCGCCCCCCGCCTCACACTGGGGACTGGTCGCCGCTCGCGCTGCCGCTTGTGATGTAATCCTGCGCAGTTACATGCTCATTTGTTATTTCTGTATTATATTAGGATGCATTGAAGATCCACTTTAATAATTTTCGTAAAATTTTAGGTATTATCGCTACAGGCATGCTGCAGCGTTGCTGGTGGTTGCAGTTGCGCTTCAAGAAAACGATTCGTCTAGTTATACAGGGTCTATTTCTTTGCCAACAAGGTGAAATCCATATCCCTCCATATTCATAAGAGATAGGGAAAAACTTTCATAGGAACCTTTAGCTCTTGTTTGAAGTTAAGACTTTTAGCATATTTATTTTTTTGGTCAAGTGTGAGTTGTCCACAAAAATGAGTGAAATTGCCCAAATTCTTTTTAATGCTGTTTAAGTCTGTTTCTTGCAAGGATCGCTTGATTGTATGGGAAAAAGTTGGTCAAAGGAAAAATATTTTTTCAAACAAATTGTAGAAAGATTTTTTTCCTATTATATCCCATTTATTTGAGAAAAATGATTTCATATTAATAAGTTATGAAAAAAGAAAAAATCGCAATCTAAACGCGTTTAACTAAACTACAGTCAGTAATACCTAAAACCAAACCTAAATACCTTCATACTTACAGCGTGAAGGTGCCTGCCATCAAGAGGAGGCAGTAGTGATGTTCTTGGTACCAGCAGGGTTGTGGTGGTGGTCTCCGAAGCAGCTGACTCCCGCTTAGATGGGTGGCTGTACAACCTGTCCCACGGGCCTCTTGTTAACATCCGTATTCAAACACTCTCTGCGCATATACGCTTGTATTTAAATAACTCTAACATAAGTTTATCTAGAACATTCCATGGGTATTATATATAAAAGACACAAGTATGTTTAAAAATGTATAAATTAAATTAGCAGAGTAAAGAAAGAAGAGAGATATAGACAGGTCAAAAAAATATACTATGATGAAAGTTGGCATAATAAATAATTTGTCTAAGGAAAATATTCACAGACGGTACTTTGACTTTATAGTTTCCTAAGTAAAACTGGTTCAAAGAAATATAAATCTTATTTTTACATAATGTAAAAGCTAATACAAACTTTAAATGTTTTTGAATTAAGTAAAGTTTACCTTAAAAAGTCAAAGTCTAGTCTGTGAATATTGGTGTCTTTTCCAGTTAACTGTCAAAACTGAGGCAGTTTCGTAAGTTGATTCCTTTGAAATACAAAAATCTAATTTTAAAATAAAATATGATGCATTTCTAAATTCAAATTCTCAATTCAGAAACTGAAAAATGTATGTTTCGATGTAAAATTATGAATAGCTATCATACCTACCTATATAAAAACTAGTTTAATCAAACAACTCGTTTGTTTCATTGCTCTGAGAGAATACGTGATGGCATAGATAGACAAAGGAAAATAAGGATGGATGAAGGTGTATAGAAAACACAGAGTCAAATAGAAAACACAGGGTTTTAGAAATAAGCAAAGCTTTTCATGCCATGCATACAACCAGCCTTTAATTTCCGAAGTAACGAGGACGAACATAGTTAATACTATGTTCGTCCTCGTTACTTCGGAAATTCGTTTCTTTCATATTTATTTCACCACTGATTGAAACAATCCAATATAAACTTTATTTAACGCAGATGAAGGCTTTTTTTACACACTTGTCACTCTATAAATATTACTGTAATTTTGATAGGGATCCAAAATCAGAGGTTAAATAACTGTGAAACAACTAAAGTCGTCGCGTTTGGTGAAATATAATTTAAGTATACTCGTACATAGGATAGGTTTAGGTAGGTTTTTTGTGGAAACTATGCCTTCGCAGTCATGTTCTGCTATCCTGCTAGCACGCATCTTTCAATCCCTTGTTTTCCCGATTTTTTGTTTTTCCAAAAAAATCATAGTTACCGTAAGTTCAGCATTATTATATGATTTAGGGACCCATACATATTTACATAAAAATGCTTAGGTAATCATGATGTAGACATCCCAGCACATAATTTACGTGGGTTAGTAAAAAACTGCTTTAATTTTTGTAAACGTTACATGATTTATGAGAAATCCCTAGAGAGGTGGCAATGTTTTTTTTAATATTTTTTTATCTACGTTTATTATACCGGGTGTAAGAAGACACTTAACGAAGCCGAAAGCCACGTATTCTACACATTATTTGGATCATTTTTTTCCTTTAGACCATACCTGGGACTCCACGGGTTCTCGAGATATTGAAGGTCAAAGTTGCATTTTTTTAAAACTTTTTTTTATGAAATCGAATTCTAAGTATTATTACAAAACTTTTTTCCAAACAAACATTACCTGAATTTTCGATTTTTCAAAAAAAATTACGCACGCACGTCGATACGTTCTTAGCACAGCGCGTTCCAGCATAGGCGCGCTTGTGTGCGTCAAGCCGCCCGCCTACGCACACAACGACACGAAACCTGTTTGCTTTACATTGCGCGCAATAACATTATTATTTTTTTTGATACCTAAAAATAAAAGTCGGTTCCCAGCGATAATATTAGCGTAAAGCTACTTAGTTAGATGTACAGTATGCGTAGTTAACGGCTTTGTGATGTGTCTAATTACACCCTGTATTACAATCTAGCCTTAAGGTTGATGCTCAAGGGTAGCCCGCGAAATTCAAAATTTCTTAGGTTTTTTGCAATTTGCAGGCCAGTGCTAGGTTGTATGTTGATTAAAATATTGATCGCGCTTGTAAGACGTATGTAGTTACAGAATTATTATCATCGAAATCACCAATACAACCCTCCAAGTTCATAAAGCTTCAGGAACAAAAAAATAACATAAAAAGTAATTCCTGAAGCTTTATGAACTTAGAGCGTTATATTGATGATTTTGTTGATTATAGTTCTGTAACTACATACGTCTTACAAGCGCGATCAATATTTTAATCAACATACAACCTAGCACTGGCCTGCAAATTGCAAAAAACCCAAGAAATTTTGAATTTCGCGGGCTGGTTGGAGCAATCCCCTTAAAAGGCTAATAAGCAGTTTAAATTTAATTTAAAAAACATTAATGTAGTATCCGACTATGATATTAAACAGAAAAAAAGTCGATTCTCTCCAGATAAAAGTATCAAATATTTCAGATAAAAGTAATAGTTATTAGTTAAAAAGCAAGAAAAACGAGAGATTCTTTGTCTTCGAGCCAATATTCTTGTACCAATCTTTAATTGAAGAGATTTTTCTAGAAATCGTCAAAACTCTGATAGACGAATGAAACAGCGGTTTTTCGTGGAAATCAACTAATTGATTTTACTGAAGTAAGTGAATTTCTATGAACCTTTTATTTATAAGCTTTCAATTACTACGGTTTTACTTTTACTTCATTTTTATTGTCAGAGTGAACTCAGCCTTAGCTCAGTTGCGCTTTATTCGAAAATTAACCTTATCTTAATAGATTTTCGCAGGAAATTAAATATCGGGTTCAAGATTGGTATAGATAATTACTAATAATGGTATAAAGTAATATTGGATAGGTCGCAATCTTGATCCCGATATTTGCTTGTAAGCAATTAACGACCGTATTTGCCAATCACAAGCAACCGTCAATGGACATGGATCAGGATTTGGCTTGAGATACAAAAATATAGTTTCAAAATCTCTCCATTCGTTTAGGAACTACGAAGCCAGACACGTTAAATTATAACGTCGGAGAGTAAAAACAAGCTTGATTTAATCAAAGCTATCTTCCGGCGATTTAACCCCAATTTCTAAAATTTTCTAAATCAAAAATATATGAACCTTCTTATTTTGTGATAAAGTTGAAAATCTGTTGACGAAATTTAAGACAGATTGGGGTAGGTTGTTGTTCTGGCGTCTGTACATTGATTGTTTGTTTTGCTATACAACTTTCAGCTATTTTAAAGTTTTCAAAGCGAGTCGGAATTGCAATGTTTGGACAATATTGCAAAAGTTCGACTTCGTGTTTGTCAGCAAACGCCATTTTGAAATTTAACTTTGTTGTGTATTGTTTTCTCAAAGTCAACCCATTATTTGTCTAAAGCGAATTGCTTGGAAACTGGAGAGAATATAAAATAACATTCGGGGTCGTAGCCAGGAATTCGTTTCAGAGGAGGTACTTATACCTACTCAAAATTAAAAAGTTAGAGAGCGTAAGAGGTCCAGAGTGAGCGAAACAAGCTCGAAAATTTTTGTTGATTGTTATACACGTGGATTCTGCCTACTATTACCGAATATATAATAGTAGTTTTCACACCACCTGCTCGAAAATGTCAAATTATATGTCAAGCAACCTTAACCTAAAGTGAGTCATTAGTGGCCGAGGGCACAGCCGGTCAATAATGTTGTACTGGATTTCATTATTACCCGCTGGTCAATAATGTGATTTGAATTTGGAATATGTTTATAAACAACAAACACCCTTTGGTGCCAGAAAGATTTTTTTTTTTTAATTTTCTTTTCCCTTTTGGGAAGACAAAGGTCAAATCAATCAAATCTATCTAGCCCATGCAGCCTAGATTTTTTTTTTTGGTTCTTTTCGTCCCTCTTTGGGGCAGGCAAAGGGAGCTGAGCCCATACAGCCAAGTCTGATTTAGTGTGCCAGAAAGAGGAAAGCTATTCTCGAAACCCTTACTACGCGTGGATGATATTCTCGATTTCCTAAAAAATCATAACGAAGTCATTGCTTCTTCATATCGTTGCCATGTTTTCGAAGACATAATATTGTAAGAATAATTAGATAACTACCTACGAACCATTTTTTAAAAGGAATGAAATAACATTAAAACTGGCATTAATAATAACAAATACCGTACCGCGCCGTAATACCGTAGGTAATAGTAATTGGCTGTAACATTAGTTAATTTATTTTAAATAAACTGCACTAAGATTGCTGTGGATTTTGTAAATAAATAAATAAATAATAAAACCTATCTTTATTACGAGTATAGTCGATTTATCACATTTTATCAAAAATACTCTATTTTCACGAGCGTCTCCAATGACGTTCTAAATTCAAAATGCATACAGCCAATCATCCAAAACCATTCTACCAGCCCTGTATAAAACTTAGTTTACACAAACGCCACATCCATGAGAGTGATATCATTAGGACAAACACGACAAAACCATAGAAGATACTTTTTTTTTCGAAAATCGAATTGATCGTGTCTTGTCTTGTCTTTGTTTTTCGTACTATGGCTATTATTTTCTCACAGTAGGTGTAAAAAGTAGAGTATCCTCCTCTGGGCTAAAGGTGTCTTTGCCTTGGGCTAGCTTGAATCCCTCGCTGCATTCAGGATTCTTGTATTAACTCCCTCGCTTCGCTCGTGAGTTAAACTCTTAACTCCCTCGCTACGCTCGGGAGTTAAATCCCGGATCCTTCATTGCGCTCGAGATTCAATATGACGCCCGTGACATAAGACACAACTTTAGCCCCTCGGTGCATAATCTACTATTATGAAACTGGTACATAATGAGGGGTATTATACACGAGTGTATAATACCTAGTTATGTACAGTTTCATACACTACTTTATCTACTTTCATTGAACACGAATTTATCAAATAAGGTCTCGATATACTGTGTGTAAAGTACGTCATTATAAACTCGTTTTGAGTTTTGTATTTTGAATTTAACGATATGAGAGTAGATAAAATACATTTACAATATTTACATTCGGCCAAACGGTAACTTCATAAAGAACCAGGTCGGTACGGATAGGTATGTACTACTGGGTAAAACTTATGTAACGAAAAAGGCAAGTGTATCAAGTTTCAACCTATGTCAATTATATTATGATAACATGGTTTTATTTTGCCTTGCCTGCACCGTTCAATACCGAAAAGTACGGACCTGTTTTTACCGACACCCTGCATCTTTATAGTTGGTGTCAATACAGTTGTCAGATATTACGAGTAGTAATTTAAGCCCCAAACTCCCTTAGCCACTTGCTGTTTAGCCGTGATTCTGTTGTATATTTGGTAAGTATCGTCTTTAGTTTCTCTTTCCAGACACTCTTAGACAGGTTGGGGTCCTTACAGTGGTCGAAAATTTCGAGGGGTATTTGAACCTCCAAACCCAAACCTTTAGGCGCGGTACACATAGAAAAGTCGTAAGACGCAGACTGGGCGGAGACATATGTCTCTTCGGCGTCTCTTTCATATAAAATGTATAGAAGCGTCGCGACGTAAAACACACAGAAGAGACGGGGCGCGGGCGCGACTCTCACATTTTCGCACGTCCGCGACGCGTCCTCGTCTTATGTCTTTTCTATGTGGCCCGCGCCTTAGTTACTTCCATGGTTCTGTTGTATATTTGGTAACGTCTACTCATATAAATTTTACGTACGATTGATGGAAAATATCCGATAATAAATACACTTAAGTTTTCAAATGGATTCATCAATAGAACTCAGGGTTATTTGGGTACGAGAAACCAAGATTTATTCCACTCCCCTTCCGTTCGTTCGCACTTTGTTGTCAATGGGTATGGAAATTCACCCTTTTAGGTAAGCTCTTTTGAAGTATATCCCTTTAGAGACGTTATTAAATTTGAAAGGTATCTTGGGAAATAAAATCTATTAGCACCTTTTAAAATTAGTTGCTGGGATAGTGAAAGGTATTTCATATGGTAATCAAACTAAGTGTTATTCTGAAAGAATATTTGAAGGGTTGTTTTTTGGGTGGAAAATCCTCAAATGTCTTCTCCCGCTCTTTTTGGAGGGACTATCAGACTTGATAGACTAAAAACCACTCTGTTCCATAAATTACTCTTTCCATTCCAGAGCCGCGGTTACCTCAAATTTTCGGCAGGCAATCTAGGGATAACACTTGGTTTAATAACTTTAAAGCATTTATTATACAACATCGAAACATGCATTTAATATAAACACCGTCCAGTTACAAGTTATTTTTTACATGCATGTAAATCAATGATGTTAAATAGGTGGTAATGAACACTTAAAAACTTATGAGCGTGTTTGAAAGTTGGCAACGCCGCAAATGGCTGTCAAATATATCGCTGTTGTGATATGATAAATGAAAAATTAGTCTGAGTTTATTCTTAAATTGATTGGAACTGACTACAGTTTTAGGTGCAAAAAAGCACTTGGAAACCTGTCATAAACTTTTTAATCTGACTGCCATTTGTGACGTTGCCAATTTTTCTGAACGCACTCTCTTAGTAGTGAGGTGCCAAATGTTACGTCGACAAAATGAAGGAAACAAAAAAGGGTACTAAAATTAAAAAGAACAATAAATAAAGCTGATTAAACATTGATTTATTGTAAAAATTAATAAAATATACGTAACAAAAATAAAACAATAAAAATTCCATCCAAATCCACATTATATCTTAGAACATCTTCTTAAATGCATAAAGTCCATTCCAGTAAGCAAATTCGTTGATAGTCTATCCAGAGAATCCGTGGGCCTCTTCACACTGTGAGTCTATTGGGAAATAAAAAGGACTGATCAAATATGGATTTGGAAAACTGTTATTGGATGTATATTTATAAGGGGACAAGCGTGCAGTTAAGCGTTTTGTAAACAAGATTTTGTGAATTTCATAGAACTACTATTGGTCTAAACCATCATTTCAAAACGGTACACGGTTATTCCTTTTTAAATATTCATTAAGTGCAGCACTTTCAGCCAATGGTTATTCAAGGAAATCGCTGCAAGAGCTTTCTTTTTTAAACGGTAACTTCTTTGAGGTTGTGCACAATGAATATTTAATCTTTAATTAGCGCTGCATCAGCAACAAAATAAATTTATTTAAAATAAATCAAAAGAAGATAGTAAACCAGTCTCGCAGTAGTATTTTATTTTAAATTGTTTTCTCTATTTTACTTGCTGTTTATTATATCCTGTCTCGGCTAAGAGTTCTAGAATATTCCACTACAATTTATTTCTTCATAAATTTTTTAAAGTGGTACTTGGGTTGTATTGAATCGTGACTTTCGTTCGTTTTGAAATGAAGTTACAACGTATTCTGCAAGTCAGGACTTCATTATCAGACTATAATGATACTTCGTTTTCTTGCAAGGGTATGTTACTCCGAACCGTTTTTTATTGTATTTGAAATAGACCTACTTTTTGGTAAAACTTCCATATTTATTGATAGTTTCCTACACCTAGTTTGTCACTGTCGAAAATGTCATGTATTTTCGGCTACTATCACATGATAAAAGTCGTTTATTTTCAGTCTTGAAACGAAGCATCCAATATAGTTTATTGTGGAGGAGCTGGTAAACATCACTAGAAATGTTATGTAAAATCTTTCAGAAATTCTGTTTGTCTAGAAACATTTCATATTTTACTGATCGCATAAGAAAAAATATTGATAGATAGATAATCGTAATAGGGCCACAGGGAACTACTAAAGAGCAATTTATTTATACAATTTGTATTTGTACCCAGTTCAGTAGGTATACTTAACCAGAGAAGATCTGACGCCCGATTAAATTTAACTGGAAGGCACCGCCTTAATAATTCCAATTACCTATTATTTCGCTTCACCTTATTATCAACTGAGCCGTGAATCAAGCGTAAAGTTAGAAGGGACGTTTAGGAAAAGTTGCCCTAATTTGATTGAAATTTGGTGTCCCATGAAGTTCTGAGGCGAAATGAATGGATGGTGACCAATAAAACCCTTTATGTTTGATGAAAGTTTAATTTATCCCCAGAATTTAGAATTAGTATTTTGGGTTGAAGTTATTGCGTGCACTAGTGGGCTCTACACAACAAAGCCGCCGACCCGCTGCCATTTTGTGTCCGCCATTTTGTTTTTGACAGCTTTAAGTTGTTGCAAGTTGAAACTTAGTCGGCGCGGCGCGGCTTTACAAGGTGTGTCACTTTGTTTTACACTACAGCTTGTCTGCGCCCCGCAGTCAGTGGTAGAATTTGCACTTGATTACTGGACAAAAAATGTGCACATCTCAGGACATTTTTCAAAACGTTCTCAAAATTAGTATTTTCCAAAATGAGCAAATCTCAAAAAGTGCAGAGAAATGATGAATCTTCTATGAAAAATGCACGCATTTATTAAACGCATTCGTGCATAATTTTATTTCTATTTGCTAAAGTCTGCACATTAAATGAGCTTATGACATCTTCTCGGAGAAGATAAACAAGTACAACAACCTCATCTCGCTTAAAATGTACCGAAATATATCTCAAAATAGGTTCTTCATAATTTTGTGCAGTGCAAATATTGTAAAGTGCATTTTTGAAGGAGTCAGCGGCGCGTAGGTAGGCAAGTCGCTAACATGATTTTTTGTATACAATACGACAACGTCGCCGTTGGCGGATACGGCAATGTCGGTGGTTAGGCAGCTTTGTTGAATAGAGCCTTTAATACCAACAGTGTGTGTATTATCCACATGCATTATACTTGTATCAAGTTCTTACCGTATGCTCTCCGTCCTTGACCGAGGGGACCAGTCTTTGGAGTAGGAGGCCCCCCTCCGCCTGCCTCCTCCGATAGTCCTCCCAGTCTTCCACCTCTCCACGTGGTATCTGATCGCGTGACGAACTTCTGTGTTCATGAAGCAGTAGAACAAAGCTACTGTGAAACCCTGCAAAACATGTTTTTACTGTAGAATGTCCAACGTCTAAACCTGTGGCTGTGGGAAGATTAATTTATGCCTTTCATTGGATTGCACAAATAAATTAAAGTGTAGGCTTGTGATATGTTTACATTTTTAGCCTATACAGTAAATCAAGTTTCTTTCCTCAAGTTCTTAAAGGCACAAATCGTTCAGTGATTATAAACAACTTGTATTGAAAGTTTAACTAAGAATTTTAAACGATCGTGCGTTATTTATTACTAAAGATCTGAAATCAACTTAATTTGCTGTTACAAAAGTTGATGTTCTTTTGAAGGCAATATCATTAATTTAATTAAATAGGGTTTGATAAACTAGTGAAGTTTACTTTCAAACTAAAGTTTAGATTCGATATTGGATAGATCAACTGTGTGGCACAAGCTCAAGCTCGCACAAAGTAAAAGTACAATCATGAGCACCAGCAAATATTACACATTTTGCAACTTTAAATAATGAAATCATTTTTTTCTCTCTGGTATTTCAAAATACACAGTTTTACACAGGTTTAATTTATTTAATAAATTTAGTACAGCTAATGAAAAGATGAGAACTAATATGTGATCAAATAAAATGTTTGTATTCGAGTGTTTGGCACTCTTAAAAATTAGCGTGAGGTGGCATTATTTGTGCTACCATCTGGCATTTATGAAAGCTCAGCTTTCATTTGTTATACCTATATGAAAAAAAAAAAAACTGCACAAAAGAAGACTGATAAATCGGTCGAAGTAATTTAGAGTTTTTACGAGACTAATGCATTGAAATTGATTTTGTGTCATCATCAGCCTATAAATGTTCCCACTGCTGGGACACAGGCCTCCTCTCTCTGTGAGAGGAAGTATTTAGGACTTGGTTTTACTCAATGTAAGAAGAGGTTATAAAATATCACAAAGTTGTAAAAATCGCATTAGAATTTTGATAAATCTGTACCAAAACTTTTCGTGGAATCGTGCAACATATTGGTGCTTAAAACTGTACATCAAAGTCGCTAAAGTTTACTCCGGCATTAATCCACCCGAGATCGAAAGGTAAGCATGACTTAGCGTGAACATACGGGTTTGCCCACAAGTTACAAACTTCATTACGTCACTGAACTTGCCCTGAGTTGAGGCTTAGGTTTGATTGTTACTGAAGAGGCGCCATGTTTCTAAGTCAAAGTGAAACAATTCCAAAGCAAACAGAAACTGGGAACTGGGCTGTTCTGTACAGCCTGGAATTGGTCTTGTGGTTTCCCAAGACGATTTGTACCGGTTTTGCTGAAGCCAAGATCTATAAACGTTTCTTAATGAAATGCCTGACCAAATTAACAACTAGCCGTTGCAAAAATATTTCATAGAATTCCTTGTTATACTAATGTTATTATTCCGTGCAGGATTTCTTAAATGATAACTTTTTGTAATATTTTTAACCGACTTCCAAAAGGAGGAGGTTCTCAATTCGGATGTTTATATACCTATATATATATATATATATTTATGTTTGTTCGGGCATAACTCCGTCGTTTACCAACCGATTTGAAAAATATCTTTTTTTGTTAGAAAGAGTATGTTTCCCGAATGGTCCTATTAAAATTTTATCGAAATAGGACTAGCACTTTTTGAAAAATCAACTAAAATCAACAAAAACCTGAAAAGTTTTGAACATTGTTTGCACCGATTACTCCGAGGTTTCTGGTCCGATTTCGATGATTCTTTTTTTGTTTGATACAGTATATCTGCCATTTGGTCCCATAAAATTTTCATTTAGTTTGGTGTAGTAGTTTTTATTTTTAGCTCATTGTGTACATACATGGGTGATGTTATTGTGTACATACCGGTGCTACACGGATTACAAAACTTTAGTGCACATGGAAGAAAATTATGTATTTGACAATAATTTGGGTTGAATATTTATACTTTCTAATAAATATCTTCTTTTTTGTATTACTATGCTATAGGTAGAATGTACATGGATCCCATATAACAAAATAACTTTCGTACCTGGATTCTACACAAATCAAGACATAAGACTATTCTATTTTGTAAGACATGGTAATTATTACAGATCGGGCTCACTCATTGGATATAGGCCTCCTCTGTTTTCTACTACAATACTGTAAAAACTTTTTTTAATTTACTGTGCTGCTACGCAACAAAAATACCTGAGGCATTAAGTCCACCTGCTGTGCATGAGTTAATTAGTTTATTCCAGTCTCTGTCGCACAAGTTTAGAAATACTGGGAATATTTTGAGGTGGAAATATATGTCTTAGGCGTACTAAGTAACGTTTATACATCTCGGTCTTAGTTTTACTACTAGAATAAAATATAAGTATCATGCAGTTTTAAACTGCAAGTTTAATGGATTTTGTGATCGTCAGAAGCAATAAATTTTAATAGTTGAAGAGTTTATAACAGAACGAAGTAGTTTCAATACCAACTATTATAGTTGTATAACAGTATTTTTTGTGTTGTATTCCTTTGTATCATATAGAAAAGAAGTATTGAAGAATTGATTTATTACTCGTAATTTACATGTATAAAGAGCTTGAATCTATGTAAAAAAGGAGTCATGAGTGTGTAAATATATTCAGAACTAAGGCCGCTATCATGTTTAATCAATAAACTACACAAAATAACAAAGTTGGACACGTTTATGAATAGCATGAACTCTTTTTAAAGCCAGTGTAGCACTGTGTCATATGTAGTTTTTATTATTATTATTGCACTATGAATAGCAACTTCTCTCTAAGCCAATGTAGCACCATGTCATATGTAGTTTTTTTTTTATAATCGTGGACTCTTTTTAGAAGGACGATGCCAAATTAGTACGGAGATCTGCCCCAGTATCGCCCATAATGCAGATCTATAATCATGTAATAGCTTTATAATAATATTTTTAAAATGTCATATAAAGCACCGTTCCAGTATCTTTCGTTGATGTTCCGGTTAAATTAAAGTATTATCAATTATAAAGTCAGAAAGACAGTTACTCCATTTGTGTTGAATACGGCCTATTATATTTATAGTTGTATCGAGTTCGACAAAAATCCGACCACAACTAATTTAGAAAAGGTGAATAGGCAAATGATGATACCATACCTGTGTCGACAACATAAGCGCCCTCGCATAGTCGAAGGCATGCGCGAACCAGGAGTCATCACTCGGTCCACACAGCACCAGCAGATTCGTGATGCCCAGCAGTGGGATCAGGACTAGAAGCGCTTTTGTCGCTTTCCGATACTGCTCCGTTTCTAAGGTGTTCGCTGACCGGAGTTTTGTTATTAACACCTGTTGAAAATTGAACAGAGTTAAAAATAAATCGTGTAGTTCAGTAGATTTGGGGAAAATTGACTGTGATAGACAGATGCTCAAGTCATGCATAAATATATTGGTATTGTACGATCAGACTGTTATATAGGTTTACAAATAAATGTAAAAATACCTAGAGAATCTAAATAGGTACCTATTTATTGTATTTTTTTACAGAGTCGAGTTACGTTTCTGACAAGTTGCGACTCCATCCTGAGAGATGACGAGTTGCGAATCTGACGAGTTGCGTTTCTGTCGACTTGAGAATGATCCACTTAATTCTATTGAATTTACTCTCTCTAAAATTATATTTACCAGTGGTCGTAATCCGACCATACTTCATTATTGACTTTGAAATAAAAACATTAGCTTTTGCTCTTCTTTTCCATTTATAAACTGTGCAAAATCAAATTTCATACTCCTTCACTCGCATTATTATCGTAAAAAGAGATGTAATATTTTGTTTTTCACGTATTAATATTATTTATATTCCTTGAAAGTTCTTTTATACGTTTAATATCGTAACAACCTGAGTAGATAAAACATGTCTGCTTTATACTGAGGTTTAAGTCTTCCAAAAATACATTATTTTTGAAAATACTATCAATCTTGTTGGACGAAATAAAAAAGGAAAATTCATGTCATCGATTTATTTCAATTAAGTCTCGATTGCTGCTTAATACGCTATTCTAATTTCCCGAGGGAGGTTTAACTTGTGCGGGGTCATTCTACGAATTAATTTAACCCCACTGAAAAAAATCACATCGGGCTTCGTAAAGGGGAAAATAAGTGATTTGTCGTCTCGGGAAAGATTCTGCGAATGGCAGCTTCATAGCAATTTTTAGGGTTCCGTAGTCAACACGGAACCCTTATAGTTTCGCCATGTCCGTCCGTCCGTCCGTCCGTCCGTCCGTCTGTCCGCAGCTTAGCTCAGAGACGCCTAGTACTAGAAAGCTGTAATTTGGTGTAAATATGCGGATTTTTTGTGTCAAAAAAGTGGTAAAATAAAATCTCGGAAAATATTTTTTTTTTAGGGTACCTCCTGTACACGTAAAGTGGGGATGTTTTTTTTTTCTCGCGTACCCCTTAGTGTGGGGTATCATTAAATAGGCCTTTAAAAAATATTGATACTTTCCATTAACAATTTTTTGATAAAAAGATTCGTTTGTGAAATATTAAGCTTTAAAGTGCTAATTTTTGCTCGACTCGAGTGTCCCCCCCCTCTACCAGCTAAACGGTTATGTTTGGGGGTGTGAAAAAATTCACAATAGTAGTATATATAACGAAGTTTAAAAGAAAATTATCATGACTAAGTAGGCTTTACAAGTTTACGAGTAATAGTCGACCAACTTATAAAACGTACTTCGATTACATATTTTCCTAAACAAAATGTATCGGAGAACAACTGCAAATATAAGTTTGTCAACTTTATTTTTACAGCTATAATAGGTAGTGGAGTGGAGTGCAGTGGAGTGGAGTGCAGTGCAGTGGAGTGGAGTGCAGTGGAGTGGAGTGGAGTGGAGTGCAGTGGAGTGGAGTGGAGTGGAGTGGAGTGGAGTGGAGTGGAGTGGAGTGGAGTGGAGTGGAGTGGAGTGGAGTGGAGTGGAGTGTAGTGGAGTGGAGTGGAGGGAGCGGAGCGGAGTGGAGTAGAGCGGAGCGGAGTGGAGTAGAGAGGAACGGAGTGGAGTGGAGCGGAGCGGAGTGGAGTGGAGTGGAGTGGAGTGGAGTTGAGTGGAGTGGAGTGGAGTGGAGTGGAGCGGAGTGGAGCGGAGTGGAGCGGAGTGGAGCGGAGTGGAGCGGAGTGGAGCGGAGTGGAGCGGAGTGGAGCGGAGTGGAGCGGAGTGGAGCGGAGTGGAGCGGAGTGGAGCGGAGTGGAGCGGAGTGGAGCGGAGTGGAGCGGAGTGGAGCGGAGTGGAGCGGAGTGGAGCGGAGTGGAGCGGAGTGGAGCGGAGTGGAGCGGAGTGGAGCGGAGTGGAGCGGAGTGGAGCGGAGTGGAGCGGAGTGGAGCGGAGTGGAGCGGAGTGGAGCGGAGTGGAGCGGAGTGGAGCGGAGTGGAGCGGAGTGGAGCGGAGTGGAGAGGAGTGGAGCGGAGCGGAGTGGAGTGGAGCGGAGTGGAGCGGAGTGGAGCGGAGTGGAGCGGAGTGGAGCGGAGTGGAGCGGAGTGGAGCGGAGTGGAGTGGGGTGGTGTGGGGTGGAGGGTCGAAAATCGCTTGAACCCTTATAACAGGTTCAAGCGATTTTCGACGTCCCTTGACACCTCTCAAAAAGGAAAATTTACTTACCCACATAATCCTAATAAGGAAGAATAGATTTAGGGCGAGTCCAGCAAGAGCTGGAGCTTTATGTATCCAGTCTACTTGGTGCTCGTGCATCCATATACACATCTTGGCCTCCCCAGTCGCGGCCAGCTGCAAATGAAAGTCAAAGTAAGTATACACCAGAAATCCAGAACACACAACAGTGTTTTTTTTTTACTATTTCCGATCTTTTTTTTTCCTTTCTGTTTTTATTGCTTTTCAACCAAGTAGTTTCATGTTTAGGGTTTTGTGTTATTTTTTTAAATATAGGTACATAATATTGTCACCACACATGAAATCCTAAGTTGTCAACTTTGGGCGAATTATAATAGGCAAAACATTTTTTTTTCGTATTTTTTTTACAAAGCTTTCCCATTCAGGGATTTTAAAAGAGACTATTTATGTATTCCTTCTCAGAGTCGTCTACAATTCTGCAGCACTGCTGATTAGCAATACCGTGTTTTAAACGTTTTTGTTAAAACTTATTTACATATAAACATAACTATTATATAATTAATTCTTGTGCGTGGTAAACCAGAAGATAATATAGAAGTAGTAGACAATTCCTCACCCCATCCGTTCCATTGGAAGACACGATGTTGACGAAGCACCTCGATATCACCCATATTATTAGAAAGACAGCCGGCGCCCCTGCCGACCAAAATAAATGTAAGACTTTTTTAAGAAAATTGCATTACGGATACGCTTTACTCGCTCAATTTAATTTTGATATAGGAACAACTGAGAAGAGGCAAATATGACTTCTTGCGATGATTTAAATAATGAGATTCGCCGTCACCGCGCTAAAAGTAGTTTTCGCTGAGAAATGATGAAGTAAATTCACATTTTCGAGTGAGTGTGTGAGACAATACAATTAAAACGTGTAAGGGATATATCTTCAACTTGCTCTAATTTAACTACAGGATCAGTCAAGAAATTGAGCTAGTGAATCCTGGAGCAAGTTGGGTACCTAATTAAATGAAGACAAACTGCAGAAATACTTATTATTTAGAAAAAAAGTAATAGTCGTTATTACCCAGCCGTGGAGCAGTACAGGCCAACCGAAAAAAAATCATTTATTTCGGTTGGCCTGTACTGGTCCACGGCTGGGTAATAACGACTATTACTTTTTTCTAAATAATAAGTATTTCTGCAGTTTGTCTTCATTTAATTAGGTTCAATCATAACAGTAAGTGTATTTTATAAATATACACGGTCCAATAGATTCTTTATTGAATCAACTATTTGTTGCAGTAGCTGTACTGTACAGAGAATTCAATGCGGATACTGAAACTTTTAACGATGTAACTGGTTTCAAAGTTGTGATTGGTATGTACAATAGTTATTTTTTCCAATGTTAACAACATCGTTTTAACACGTTTCCTAATCATAGATGCGACTGCGAAAAGTTCTGGAACAATATGATCGCCATTTTGTTCGGCAATCTCAAACGTGTGGTAACGCTGACAGATTTTCGAGATCCTTATAGTACTGCTACTATACTCTAAAGGCGCTGACGCAGCTTTGAAACGCAGTCTGTCCCCAAAAGATTTTCTACTTTACAGTTAGAGCATAAAGTTGAAAATCCATTAAAGACTAACCATAGTTTCAGCGCTACCACGGCGCTGATGAATGTATTACCGATCGCTTTGTTTAGAACAGGGGATCTGTGCTAGATGAGAAGTTCTGGTAAATGAAAGACGACTATTGCAAAAAGTTGGAAATATGAACTAAGATCGTATTATTCCTCACACATATTTATAAAGGTTTTAAGCCAACAGTCTTTAAAGTAAACTTACCCCATCCAATGGTGGTGTACACTTTCAGCTTAATATTCTCTGCGGTGAAGGTTTCCACCACCAGCATATAAAGGTACAGACCTACAATAAAAAAATATAATTAAACGAATAACTTGCGGCAGGCCACGAAGTAGATGGCAGGACGAATTGGATTACTCTCCTTAGTAAATTAAGTTAAAATAGAATTACTCATTAGCTTTAGTATTAAGCTAGATTGTATTTATTTATGATGTAACCGTATTAGCACACATCACACAAAAAAAATGGACGAATTGGATTGGTTTTGTCTGAATTGGAAGGAGGACGCACGGGCTCGCAAGAAGTGGAAGGAGTGGAGGGAGGCCTTTGCCCAGGAGTGGGACAGAGCAGGCTAATAAAAAAAGTGAATAACTTTATAATTCGCTAGTAGGTACTTTTATTTTGTGTAACCGCTCATATCTTCTAAACTCATCGCCATTTGGAGTTACGCTATGGGCAATGTCGGTGGTACTTAGTGACTATGAAATCGATAGCAGCGCGGGATGTGACAGAGATGTGACTCAATGGGCGCACCCGCAAATTGAAAATGCAACGTGATTATTTTAAGGCGCTGTAAGTACATTTTTGGCAGGCCTGTTGATCTAGTGGTTAGTGACCCTGACTGCTATGCCGGAGGTCGTGGGTTCGATTCCCACCCAGGACAAATGTTTGTGTAATGAGCACGATCATTTGTTCTGTGTCTGGGTGTAATTTATCTATAATATGTATGTATTTAGAAATATATAAGTATGTTTATCAGTTGTCTAGTACCCATAACACAAGCTCTGCTTAGCTTGGGACTAGATGGCTTTGTGTGATAGTTGTGGAATATTATTATTTATATATTATTATTATTACATAGCGAACACTTTGTAAACGTCTAGAATTTCGTCGCAAAGTTAGCCACATCTGTACATACCTACCACAAGCCAAAAAAAAAAACAGTGTATAGTCAAATGTATAAAGAAAAAACAATTTAGAAAAGTGGTCTTGTACTACGAATAAAAAAAAATGTTGAACAGCGACAACCATCATATTTTTTATAACTATAACCATAGGTCGGAATTAGGTAGAGTTAATTTGGTACTTGCATCGAAATGTTGACATTAATATGGATCTTCCCGGGATTCCTAATAGACAATCTCGTGTGGAAAACAGTATTACAAATAAATACATAATAATAAAACATCAGAGATAGATCAGACAAATAAATTGTGTGAAAGTAAAAACTTTTTTATTTAATAAATCACGGATTTTTTCTGCTCTTTGAAAGTAATTCCGGGATTTCGGACATATCCACTTTATTCTTTCGCTGCATAAGTACATGTAAAACTCTACCTAATTCCGACCTTTGACTATAACAGAAGAAATTTCATAGACTAAAGACATATCTAAAATTTTTTAAACTCAGAACTGTAATTTTTTATTTGTATTTGGCAGATTTTAGGTCGGATTTTAGTTAAAAAACGTGGTCAATTCTCGTGGGATCGCTGGCAACGGCTAGTGGAACCATACATTAACAAAATATTATAATCATGTCTATTTGGCCTCATCTGACTATTAAAGTTTTAGAAAAGTACTTTGTTGAAATACGACTCCATTGCACCCGTGTAAAGCTGAACCGGCTCACTAAGTACAAAATAAATAGACGAGAGTTAAATACCTGATAATAAAGCTATTTATAAACTACTTGTTATGTAAAACGTATTTGATTAAATTATGTATAGTCATTGTATTAAGATGCCACCTTTATTATTATTGTGGAAGTATCATTATTTAATTATAGCAAAGCGAAATCGCACACGAGTTGGTTTTAAAAAAATGGTAGTATTATACCAGGTGTACCCTTTTTTAACGTGGAATTATCATTAAAAGAGTCCTCCCGCCCCGGGTGGAACGCAAAGGACTGTCACATTCGTACAGACTGAAATCCATGGTGTTCCATCCGTCAATAGACCTTTACGTTCTAGGGTCACGGTTTCCCGTAGATTATATTATATGGTTTACCTTATAGTACACACTTATACATTTTGACAGATATGTGTAAATTCCATTATATGTATTAGAGGACAATGACCTCTATCCACTGTAACTTAAAAATTATGTTTAACAAAAACTTTGTATAAATAAATTTTCAATGATATTTATTATCCTTTTTATCTTGTTAAATGTTTTTTTCATAATTATTATGATTGAAGAAAAGCGTTCAAGTGTCACAAAATGGCGTCGACACAGCTGTATTCTTAGCGTTGTCTCATAGTAAATAATTATTATAAGATTTCAATGTTATTCTTTATACATTTAAATTCTTTGTATGTAGTAATTATTTCATTTTGTGCTGCTGATCGTCTTAGAATATAAATCACGGATTTATACATAGTCATGATTGATTTTATGAATCGTTTGACCTTTCGATTAAATCAGAACATTATATTATTTGATCCAAAGGTAAGTCGGAGACCGGAGATTGATATTTTCTGTGATTGCTCTAGAATATTTTTTGTACATTTATATTCATAAGAATTCCGTATCTCACAAGAAAAATAATTAAAAACGAATTATAGAATCATCCTACGGAGAGGACCTATTTTTAGGGTTGCGTAGTAAATTTACGAGTTGAAGGTCGTGGGTTCGAACCCAGCCAAGTGCTACTTTGTGTTATTTATTTCATCACCAATGCTCAAATCGTCTTAGAACCAAAACTTCGAAGACATGTGAAATCAACCAACCCGCACTGGGCCCGCGTGGTGGATTATGGCCCACTCTCTGTCACAGAGAGGAGGCCTGTGTCCCAGTAGTAGGAGCATTATAGGTTGATGATGATGAGTCAACTTTAATATCCTTATAGTTTCACCATCTTCGTCCGTCCGTCCGTCCGTATAACTTATTATATTCTTACCTTCTACAAGCATCCAGAAGAAATTAGTGAGGTAAAAGTAATGCATACATATGACCAGAATCATACACGACGTTTGATCTTGCTGGGCCTCGTCAGACCAGTTCTGAAACAAGATAAACTATATTAGCACAGCGTCGTTACTGCTACTACGTTTTTGGTGTGGGTGGGATCCAGCTCCTAGCAATTCACCCAAGCAGCGGTACCACAGCCTACCTGTAACCTACGGTGACGGCTCCATATAATACCTGTAAACTGCGGCGACGGCTCTAAAGAATACCTGTAACCCGCGGTGACGTCTCCACAGAATACCTGATACCCGCGGTGACGGCCCCACAGAATACATGTAACCTGCGGTGACGGCTGCACAGGCCTCCTGTAACCTGTGGTAACGGCTGCACAGGCTACCTGTAACCTGCGGTATCAGCTTCACAGGCAACCTGTAAACTGCGGTGACGGCTGCACAGGCTACCTGTAACCTGCGGTAACGGTCGCACTAGGCTACCTATAATCTAGTTGACGGCTCCACAGAATACTTGTAACCTGCGGTGACGGTGATCCTACTGGCTGTGGTAGGCCTCATCAAGACGGCCCAGCTAGCGACCACCATCCTGTCGTAGTCCAGTGTCAAATAGTTTTTTAGTTTGTGTTCCGTCGACGCGTAGGAGTTCCAGTTCCTTCTGGATGAGCTCGCTCCATCTTAGGCCTCATCATTGCTTCTGGGTTAGATTGAGGCCAAGAGTAAACCCATTTTAAATAAATAAAAATATACCTGCTGACTAGTAGGTATTAGGAAAAACAACAGTACGTGTTATAAAATCCTGAATATTGATGTTGTAATAATTCAATATTTTTATAAAAACATGATATTGTTTTATGTAAAAAGGCACATTATTTGTGTCAGTAATTTTCACCCTCGTCTCGTAAAAAGTCGATACATTTAAAACATTTACATAACCTTTACAAGTCGGGCCTTCACAAATTCAATTTATGTATTTTTTTTTTAGTTTTATGAAGTCCATATAAAATTCCGATTGGATATACATATTGAAGGATCGCGCAGTGGTTAGCAAGGTATGGAAAATCCGTTGTATTCAGTCCTAATATTAAACCTATCTTTTATAGAAAACAAGACAATTATAGTAACACTCCGCCTGTTACTAAGTCCGTGAGGATGTGGGTTTTTTTTTCAATTTGTGGATGTATCTTCTATAAATCGTGAAACACGTGTTTTATCAATTTAGTTCATGTCGTGTTTTATCAGTCTAGGTTTGAAATCGATTGAAATTTTAAGTCATTTTCGTCAATTTTTAAACTCCTTAATTAATTTTTTTTTAATCCGTTCTTAGTGCACATTTAGACAATTTATGTAACGCTTCTGCCTTGTTTCTCTACCCAACTCTTTCAGCTGTGCGTTGACCGATTAGTTAGGTAACCAGTCATTTTCTTCAGGGCATTACCACGAGCTCTTAACGCGATCCAGTTTAGGCTGTGGAAAAGAGACAGAGCTATACAAGTCGTCTAGCACCATCTCTGTCCCACAGCCCAAACCGGATCGCGTTAACAGTTCATGGTAGGCCACCAGTATACACATATAAAAGAAGTAGGCAGTATTACTATATAAAATACTGACATTTTGCATCTGCATTGGGTTCGGCAGGAAGCCAATCCCAACATACTTAGTTGAAAAAAGCTAGGCAGATGATGATGAAATAAAAGCCTCAGAAAACATGAGTCAAAATAATCGAAAACAAGTCGTTTAAAACGTGAACCTTGTAGGTGTAATCCGGGAGTATTTAAGCACATTTGTGTGAGATTTAAACTGGCCATTATTCGCTTTAAGTGTCCAATTAATTACCGACAGTTAACTGCAGCTCGGTAACAAAAAGTAGTGGGTTATTTCCTAGGGCGTTTCGTAATTCCGAGATAAAAGTGAGAGTAGTATTTAAGGCTTGTATGTAAATGTAATGACCTTGAGCATTTTTTAAAAACGTTGCCCCAGCCCCCACACTAGCCCCCTCCCCACATTGGCCCCTTTACTAATTTTGAGGGCCAGTAGCAGTTACATAGACGCAGTCATTAATCGTACGCATTTTAAATTAAACCTAAATTATTTTCTTTTGTATCGCAAAGAAGTACCTAGATAACATTTTATATTTCTTTTAGGTGGAATATAATAGCAATATCAATAATACTATAAATTAGGCAGCCTGATACTGTGAAACATTCCGAAATGGGAAAACCAATACTATATAAAATATGTGACTTTTATGTTCAAGTTCCAGTATATTAAGTAAAAAAAATAAAGAAATTCGTAAGTTATATTTTTTATCTCATTATTCATGTAGAAATACAGTTTCTGTTGTTCTGGTCTTCTTTGACATTTGTAACGTCAATATTATTTTTATCACAGCAAATATTTGTCGAACCACGGCAGATTTGAGTAGTCGCCTGTTTTCTTTTGCAGTTGGCGAGAAGTGGCAAAAATATCAGGAAAATTGTCTCCGTTTTATTGTTTGTCATGAAAATTAGTTCCCAAAAGTTTATTTTTTCTTAGAAAACAAAATTGTTGACCAACTAACTGTAAAGAAGTAAAGTATTCTCTAAAGAAGAACGGCATTAGTCATATCGTTTAATATTGTATTATATTTATGTATTCCCCAATAAAAGCTCCTTAATAATGGTTTTTGCAATAATACCTCAAACCTCGATTTCCGAACACAAGACTCTCAAAAAACAAATGGAGGCTTCAGAGTCTTATATTTTTTTATCTCCGGTGTATGGGCTGTTTCAGATTCAATTACCCCGTGAGGGATGAAAAGCCAGTTGTCAACGCCAAGAGCTCTCATTGAGATTAATTAATAGCATTGTCTTGTCACGTACTCGCGACCCTTGTCCTCGCATGATGCCTTATTACAGAGGACCTTTTGCTTCCTGAGTATTTACTTGGTTAAGGATTAAATTTCCTTTTTTTTTCTGTCCCTTTTCTAGGCAAAGGCTTCTCCCGACCGCGTCCTTTAGGATCTAATTAGGGCGTTCAATTAATTCGTCGGTTTTGTTTTTAGACTTCAAGTAGATTAAGGTAAAAGGGTCTGGATACAGGTTGATCCGTCACCATTTGCGGTATAGAGGAAAACACTCAACAATCTAACCCTTTGCTATAGGTTCGCATATACACCGTGTTCCGGACGATATACATAAACTTCGACCAGATGTTCAAACCACGGAAGTAAGCATTTTTCATTATGGACACATTAATAAATTCTTATTTTTTATTTTTTGTTAATTTTCATACAAACTAAATACCTAGACGTAAATAACCCGATATGCATGCCTCTTTATCCGAATTGGCAACGTCATTCATAACATTTGGCGGGCTGAAACAAATGAAATGCAAATAGTATTTGATAGATTTCAAATTAAGATACTTTCTCACTGCATAGCTCAATTAAATTTCATTAAATGAAATTACAAATATCTTTGTAACGAAGCCTTTTTAAGTACTACTTCCTTTGCTGGATTTGATTTGTAAAAGCCATAGAAGTATTTGCTAAAGTTTATGGATAACGTGAAGAACACGGTGTATATTTGTATTCGACAAAACTTTCAATAACTCTATTTGGGGAACGCATGTCAGTCCGTAATGTAAGTAGAGCACTATCTATACAAGAAAGTACGTAGCCTCATGATATACAGGATGATTTGTTTGAGTAGGACAACTCGGGGAAATTTTCATCTAATAGTAGATTTTAAGGGCGCTCACCAACTCACTCACCGCGAGCATTCACCTGTAATGTAACGTTACAGATTCGAACATTCGAAGACAATACGTATGGAGCATCAAATTGCGAATGTGGACAGGAAATTAATATTTGTTGGTTAATTACTACTACTAAAATTCATTGATAAAATTTAACCAATAAAGTATTAATTTTTTTTTCAAATGTAGTTCATACTTACACTAAAACTTACTTCAACATAAAGTAACACTTAAAAAAATCACACTCTATAAGAACTCAAAGAATCCCGGTATCGTCATGTAAAATTATAAGAGTTTCACATGTAACGTCAAACATACTTAGGTATTTCATGAAAATATTCTTGAAGCAAATCCAATGAAATTGGATCGTTCGAGTAATAAAGTATTCCAGAAAAAGATCAGATTGATTGATAGATTTAGTTCTGGAACATTTGATGGATAATGGATAGCCTTGGAGAGAGCATTAGAGTCGATCTGTTTTGACATAAAGTGAATAAAGAAGAGAAGTTTTTATTTATACAACATACATCATAGACGAAATAACTAAATTGTTATGGCATGTTTAGATGTTTACTGACAGGTACAAAAAAACAACGACGTGGAAATTTTTTACTTGGTCCATTTTATATATTACACTAGAACGCGTAGCATAATTCTATCTCTATTCTACAAAGAATAGACAAAGTTATTTCATGGTTATTTCTATACAATACGACTATTGCCATTTGCCTAATAGAACAATTTTTTCTACATTTAAAACATTGCCCTGCTTGAAACGATAAAAATCTTTCTACATGCTGTCTTTTTTTTCCCGTCGGAAAAACCCGTTTATACGGTGCAGATATTTTTTATCGTAAATAAAAACGTAGTGCAATATTTTTGTTATTTTTAAAATATTTCCATCGCATGCTCTCTTTGAAATGAAAATTTTCTATCAAGATAAACTGAACGAAACAACTCGCGTGCATTTTCTTGATCGCGTTTGAACCTTAGATAGTAAATGTAAGTTCAAAGACTCTCTTGAGACGTGAACGAAATCCTTTATATGGCAGTAAATTTTAAATTAACGACGGCGACTTGAACATTTGTAGTTGCTTTAATCAAAGATCAGACTTTTGAATCTCTTTCAACCGCTACACGTATAAATATACACGACTGGTTCATTAGCCGCTAAAGGGATAAGCAGTTGTCTGTGGAATAATTAAGTTTATATTGCGAAACTTGCATAGTACACCAATAAATGTTTGATACGAAAATGTGTTAGTGCTTTACCGTTAAAATACAGCTGTGTACGTTGGGAAATAGGAAAGTTCTCGAGTTTTCGATTCGCAGAATTGCCAGGCATAGCATTAAACTTTCTTTGACTGTCGAGGTTGATGTGGTGGAGCGGAAACCGCATCAGCTTGAGAGGAACTTCAAGCAATTTTATATAATATCCTATCTTCGTATGCTGATATTCTTGAGAGCCAGGGGACCAAATTAGGGCCATTGCATACGGGACGACATTGGGACGTGGATGTGCCGACACGGAATGTGTTGCCACGAACTCACGGAAGGTGTTTAATGTGCATCGCAGTACCTGCGTGAAACTAACATACAGTGTTGTTAAAAATATACATTCGTTTGATGAATTGATGTAAATTGCTAGCGGAGCAACTTTGTGAATGCAGCGGACTTAAGTTTGTCGCGTGCCGTGGATATTTGCTTCTTGATACATATTTTATATGAAACGATCATTCCAAAAATTGTTGTATCGTCCTGTCCTCATTTAGAACACGAATACGCGATAAACACCCGTCCACATAAAGTTGAACATTCTTATTAAAGAATACAGAGCGTTTTCGATCGTTCCGTTCGCTATCGTTCAGAAGTCTTCAATTGTTGAAAATCCATTGAAGACTCCTGAGCGTTTACGTTTATTGCTTGCCGTTAGCGCCAGGTCCTAATGGCCTGTCCTAATGTCGTCCCGTAAGCAACGACCCTTCTATTGCTCAACCCGCATGCGGTGAGCAGTGTGTGAAATGAAACAACTGAGAGTGCGGTTTTAAACCGCAGTCGAAATGCATTTTAGAAGCGACTGGTTAAAACCGCATAGTGAAAATAAATAGAATTTGCCTGTGAATTTAATTTAATTAGAGTTTTAGTTTTCTGTGTTTATTGTTTATAACAGTGTTGTGGGTTTGTGCCTTTTATAAAAGAGATTAGTAAGTAGTCAGACTTCAAGTATTTACTTGTATTTATTTACTTTACTTAAGTATATTTATTTAGTGATAGGCGTTTACACCCACAAATAAGCAATTCTTTGTTTTTGCCTTTTACGGCGGCAAAATTAAAGTGGTACTAAGTGTGTTTTCTTTACATTAAAATAAAAGTTCGTGAACAAATAGGCGAGTATACGAATAGTTCTTTCAGCTATGAAATCAAACAGATAAAAGTTCGAAATTAATTCTAGTTTTTGCATGAAACTAAAAAAGTGAAACTCTCCTTAAGTTCTTAGTAGTACTATTTTTATTGTTTAGCGCACTTGGTCGGTTTTTTATGATAACGTCTTCCTTATTTTAATACGTAATTGTGTCGATTGAGACTTAGCAGATCGTGATCGACCTATTTCGAATGTTATATGTAAACACATACTTATTATTTATTAATCTAACATACATCCGAATTACTGTGTTTTGTTGAACCAGTTTTCGGTGAAAATCGGACACGTAATTTTTTCTTTGCGTGGGCGCATTTACCAATATTTAAACCCATATATACACAAATAGCCAGACAATTGTAAATCATCAGCAGTCGATCGCTACAGTGCCAACCATGCCTTAGCTCCGTCTTCCCGCCCGAGTGGAAGCCCAAGGGACCGCCAGACTCTTCATCATCATCAGCCTAATAATGTTCCCACTGCAGGGACACAGGCCTCCTCTCTGTCAGAGAGAGTGGGCCATAATCCACCACACGGGCCCAATGCGGGTTGATGGATGTAACATGTCTACGATTTTTTGGTTCTAGGACATGTCGGTTTCCTCACGATGTTTTCCTTCACCGTTTTGAGAGCAGTGGTGATGAAATAAATTACACAAAGTTATGCGCTTAGCTGGGTTCGCACCCACGACCTACAACTCGTAAGTCGGGGCCGATACCACTGCGTCACCACTGCTCGTACTCTTTAGATTCTTACTAACTAAAAATCCACCCTTTTACTTTAGTTACCCTTTGCGTTCCATGGCCACGGTGTCTTTTTAAGATAGTCCCGCGACCCCGGTACGCGTTTTCACCGCGTTATGACATAAATCAAAGTCCAACCTAATTCTCACTATTCCGGTTAATCCATTGTTTACAGCTACTGTCTGCGGATAAAACATTTAATCATATAGATAAAAATCTCGTCATCAACACTGTTCAAGATGATATATGAGACTGCTTCTTATGTCCAGTGGTTGCTAGCGCCACTGCTGGGTTCGATTCCCAAGTGTTATTGGGTTTTTCGTTCAGGAATTTCTCAGTTTGTGTCTGGATTTTTTTCCAGATGTTTGCAATAGGCTCGCTTTCTTTTACATAGAACAAATAAACGTACCTGGAATTATCGATGTATTATTTAGTAGTTCGGGGTCGCGGGACTAAAAAGCTACCGTGGCCCCGGAACGTAAAGGGCTATTGAAGGTCACCGTGGATTTTAGTCAATACAAGTCTGACAGTCCCTCCCGCTCTGCCCTGGGTGGGAGGACTGATGGTTTTACCATAAAAAAAACTGTCTAGTTGTTATAATTCTGCTTACTTCTCCATTGATTATTATATGTGTGTGTTTATAAACGGACCTACGTTACAGGAAATATCCCTAGTCTTTTTTTAAATTTATGTATTAAAATTAGGTTTGTTCTTCGCCTCAATATAGCTCAGAAAAAGAGATGAGGCCTGAGATGGACCTAGCTCACTTAGAAAGAACTGGAACTCCTGCGCACCGACGGAACACGAAAAAACTATTTGGCAGAGAACTCTGACAGGATGGTGGGGGCCCACCACCGCCATTGGGGTCACTCAGACGTTACCGCAGGCAACATGTAGCCTGTGGTGCTATTACCCGGGGTGGATCGCTATGAGGTGGATCCCATCATCAGAAAAACTACAAGTACAGTCCTAGAGGGGGTACAAATATGTCGCATAAATCAAAGTCCAACCTTAATTATCTTCTTCATTAAGCCAATATATACAGACACAATTGATAAGATAACAAACCAGTACTTACTTGTAAAGCTAAGTTTAACACCCAACTGCAAGCCGACAGTATATACGTAGACATGAGGTTGGTATGTATTGTGTTCCTCAGACACCGTAGGTCCCTGAAAATGAGAAGATAACATTAGAACGTAGGCAGTCCAGGGCCGCCTCTACTATTGGGTACTCTGGGCCTGTGCCCAAGGCCCCACAATCTTTACAGGTGTAACGAATTAAATCCATCATCCAGAGGGGCTTCTAAAAATCCTAATTATCCCAGTCAGGTCCAAAATGATTGAGCTTATTTTTGTATTACTTGCTGTTTCCCGCGGTCTTGTTCGCTATTCGACTCTTTAGAGTGGTAGCCTGATGTTGAATAGCCTATCTTCAAGAATTAGGTTATTAAATACAAAACAATGATCGATAGGTTTCCAGGGATTAACAAATTTTTAATAAGTAAAGTACCCAAAAGGACGTGTTTAATTCGATTCACTTTGCTCGCTTTTACATCTTACATAGTACCCCATTGTGCTAAAGTGCCTAGGGCCCAGCCGGCCCTGACGTGGTACATAGCACAGACGTCTTTTGAGTAAATACGAGCGTAATTATAATTGCTAAAAGGCTTTGTTCCAAGATGATATAAAGTTGAGTCAAGACCCGCATCATTCGTAAAGCTTGATTATGAAGACGTTTGACAACCTTTACTTAGATATAATGGGGGCTGAAAGTCTAAATATAGCTCGAAGTTAAGTTAAGATTCCCCAGGATAAGAATACAGTCAGCGAGATAGCTCTTATTTGCAAAGTTAAAGTGGCAATGGGTAGGTCACATTGTTCGTTGAAATGATAACCGATGGGGAAGAAAAGGTCTCGAGTGGCGATCACGAAGAATATTCAGTCTAAGGTGGTGGCTTTTTTTTTTTTTTTAGGGTGGCAAAATCATCAAATGAGTCCTCCCGCCCTGGGTGGGGCGGGAGGGACTGTCAGACTCTTACTGACTAAAATCCACCCGTGTTCCGTCGGATGCCCTTTACGTTCCGGGGCCACGATATCCTGGATTAAGAAAAATCCGCGACCCCGGCAGGCATTTGGCCCCATAAGGGGCCCCGTCGGTGACGCGTGAAACACGACGCGCCGCCGACCCGGGCTTGGTCCTTGGTCGGACGGCGAGCATACCCATTACTCACCGTCCGCAAGCCCGCCCCGCCGCTGTGCCCTCTGCTGTTCAGAGGGACACGCGTTGGAGCGTCCACCCGACAGGCTATTTGCATACGGGCAAAGAAACCCCTTAGGCACACAGTGCCTAAGGAGAGTTTTTGCCCGCATCCCAGGGCGCACCGGCCCGAAAAACTGGTCTTCCCCCCGGACGTATCCGAGAGGGAACTCCAGTCCACGGGGCACGTGGAGGTTTCCTGTCTTAGCACCCCAAGGTGGTGGCTTGGCTAAGATTTTTATCATTTAGGTACACCCATTTTCATGAACATTAGCGACACCTTAATATAAAACAAGGGTTATTTTCTGGACTCAGATTTAAATTTACAGTTCCATCGAGATAATTATTACAGTTCAGAATTTATAGAAAAAGAACAGTCTACAATTATCATTTTAATAACTTATAATAATTACGAGTCAAAGAAGAACTAAAATCTTGTTGCAATAATGTTCAAAATACAATAACTCACTAATTGAGGCTCGAAAATTTGGGTTAGAACAAAGTTAGTTCCCGTTTTGCGGTTGTTAAAGATTACTTTAACCCCTCATATTAATCCGAGGTTAGTGACTTCCCCAGCCAGCCGTCACTATGAATAAATAGGCAATGAGCGGTCACATACAGCCACCGTAATGACACATCCGTACTAACGTTAGACCTACAGGATTTTGGCTTCACTAAATTGGTTCTAAGTAGTCTCTAGGTATTAATATTGTTGCTCTGCTTAACGCGTTAGAGAGTTTCAGTAGCCTACCCTCATTTATACCGAATAGCGGTAAATGGCTAGTGCTTTGTGTTTATCATTAGCTGTGGGTTAACTACATAGAACTAAATTGATTCTGTTGGCTCTATTCTATTGAATCACTGACACTGACACCGTTGTAGTGTTACAACGGTGTAAGTGTCAGTGATCAAAAACAATTCTTATACAGGCTGCAGGGTGCACTACAACAGATTCTGATGTATGAGTGTATGTGTCTTCTATGGTGGTGGTATTACGCGTATTTTCAATGCAAACAGAGATACTTTCAAGTAACCTAAGAACTCGTACTCCCACGGCCTACTCTGCATCATGTGGTGCAGTCTGCCAATCACCTTAGTCTCTCTGAAAGTCTTTTAGAGGCTTCAATACACTACTTTATTTGACCTACATGGAACATTAATTTCTAAAGGTAAATTTCTAAAGCTCTTAACATTAAGACTTGACATACACAGTCAGTGTTATCTACGGTCTTTTCAAATCTGTCGTATGTAAACCGACACGACAGGCGAGAGATAACAATATAATATGCAACTTTAGATTCAACGTCTGTGCCGTGCGGACACGTGTCGTCATCGCCATGCTCTCAGGCTGCATTACATAAGTGAGCTGTGTATTTTTATAATATTGAAGAAGCAAGAATGAAAGAAAATACATTTATTTTTCAGTTTAAAGAAATGTTAAGAGCGCGTATTGTGAAAGTTGGCATCGTCGCAAATAGCTGTCAAATATTTACAAGTTTTAATTAATTTAGCAAATTTACTGTACGAAAATAAGAAATATGGCTCTATAGTGCACTAAAAAATGATTTCAATAACAGTTTCTCTCCACAAACACGGCCAAAAATCTCATTTTTAAAACCAAAACGGCAACAGACACACACTAAAAGCATTGCTACTCTGTTTTTACGATGTAAAGTTGCACTTTGTACGTTAGTAATGCATTTAAGCTTTATTACTGCAATAGTGTTCTAGTTTACCGAACTGGTTTAAGAGCATGCTTTTATGCTCTTAATCCAGTTTAGTAAAGAGGCAACGCCACCATATTTGGGAATATTTGATAGCTATGCAGTATAGAGGAAAAATAACGGGTGTGCTTCCTTCAAAGTTATAATGGAGTCTATGTTAAAAGTTGAGACAAATTGCAGAGAAGCTACCTATTACTAAGTTTGAAACTTATATTACGTACTAGTCCCACAGAGATCCACCACAGATTACTTAAGTAAGTTGATGTTGGCAGTGTGGGAGAGAGAGAGAGCTATATAAGTCGTCTAGCGCCATCTCGTTCCCACAGTGAAACTACTCTCGCTTTAAGACGTCATGGTAGACCACCAGAAATCTTTTAACTTGAACTTGATTTCAGAATAAAAACTTTTTTGAAAGAAAATGTTCTTTGCAGACAGCACAAGAAGGACTAAAGTAATGGCAAATGCACTGACGATGACGTGTGGCGCGCATGGTTGCCTTGTATGCCGAATCTAGAGGATTATCTATGAGTTCCCCGGTTTGATGTGACCTTTAAGTTTTGCTTGGCTGTCATAGCGTGATGTAGCCTAAAACTTTACTCAATAATGGCGGCTAGCAAAAGCAAAAAGAGTTTGTTAAAAACGACTGGCAATCCCAGAGATTTGTGCGCTTAAAAAAATAAACTCTTACATTTTTAAAAATTAGTAAGATTTGAAGATACCTAATGATTTTACGCAAAATTTATTTCCTAAATTTACCTTCTTTAGATTTGATGACAAAGAGTTAATGCTTTATTTACAAGCCATGAAATGTGTTAGCAGTTCTATCAGCTGAGAATGACAGCCGGTCTAGACAAAATAAAATACTACCAACAGAGCTCCTTAAAATACCAGTAATAGAAAACCGAAAATGTGAGAGTGACTTGCTTTACTTTGTCGTAAAACTGTCTGGCATAATCACTTCGCGGGTAAAGCCTTTTTATCCAAATAAAGACAAAAACGGTCTGTAAAGCCTACGTCAATCATGTTGAAAGTCGTCGTAGAAATAATAATACGATGTTTTCGCTCGAATTAATTTAGAATAGAATTTGACAATCAATTCGCCGTTCGCCGACACGTGCCGTTGTCTATTATCATAATGTTGTTTTCGTTTTCCTTGGGAAAAGTTTCTTTTTTCGGCATGAAAGGTAACCACCTAAAAACCCCTCTGTCCGTTCATGTGGAGGACACGGTAAAGCATACGGTGCAGGACTGCCCCGCTTGGGCAGAGCACCGCGCCGTGTTCTCACGACGGCGATAGGCGCCCTCTCGCGCCCGGCGTTGGTCGAGGCCATGCTGCGGGGCGAAACGGAGTGGGAAGCGGTCGCCTCCTTCTGCGAAGCAGTCGTGCTCGCGAAGGAGGAGGCGCGCCGCGTAAGGGAGAGGATAGCGTCCTCCCTTCACTCCAGCCGCAATGGTAGAAGCCCGCGGCGATGTCAGACGATCTCCGGCCACCGTAGGCGCGGGCATGCGGGCGGCGAGTAATGGGCGATTCGCTGTCTGACCAAGATCCATGCCCGGGTCGACGGCGACGGCGCGTTGTGTTCTACGCGCGCCTCAAGGTGTGTCATCATAATGACGGGGCCCCCCCTTTAAAGGGCCAAAGCCGGAGTCGCGGGACTCACGAATTGAAGAAATAAATAAAGAAAGACACCGTGGATTTTAGTCAGTACGAGTCTGACAGTACCTCCCGCCTTGCCCTGGGTTGAAGGACTCATTTGATGATTTTACCACACTAAAAAAATGTCCGGTCCTGTACACCTGACGTCTATTCAACAAAATTATCCGTTCAGTGTAATAATAATAAATAATATTATAAAAAAAGGCTAAGGCCAATAAGAAGGTTTTAATTGAAAGCCGAGCTTTTACACTTGATTTAAGGTTCCAGCACTTTTTTTTAGAAAGAAAACATCCCTTTATAACAATAATCACCACTCACGGAGCGAATATACAATTGTCAATGTCAAAAAAAAAAGACACCACCAATAAAAAATCTTTGACGTGGCATATAGCAGTGTTCATCTGACGATTTTGACAATCTCAGTTGATAACTTGTCTCAAAAACATAGTGTTTTGAGACTATTTTGGCACAAATGGAAACAGTTTGGTCAGTCGACGCTATCAGACGTTATGATGCTTTGATCGTATCGTTCAAATGTACGTTAGTTAACGGCCATAACCGTTCGTTCGCTTGCCAAAAGTGGTATTCACTATTTAGCTTCATATCGCTATAATGTCAAGGGTTAAAAATGTCAACGAAAGAGGGCTGTAATCCACCACTACTGCATTGGAAGTTTGAAAATTCCATAACATAGTTTGTCTACAAACACTTTATTTTGGGCTCGAATACTCGATTAAGTTTGTCAAATAAAATTATCAAAAACAATTTTAATATTTGTAGTCTTAAGTTATATTCAATAATACAAATGGCTATAAATAAATTTGAACAAAAAAAACCGGCCAAGTGCGAGTTGGACTCGCCCATGAAGGGTTCCGTAGCAGCAAGCATAGATTAGAGATATAATTATATTGAGATTAGTAAGTAATATACACAAACAATAAAAATAACTTTGTTTTTCATAGTATTTGTATGAATGGCAAAGTTATATTTGCGGTTTTTGAAAATGTACTATATCTCAAAAACTGCTAACTGTATCTCATCCAAACCAATTTTCGTTGGTAGTTTTGGTTGAGGTCTACATTATATTTTTTTTTTAGTTTTATCATTCTCTTATTTTAGAAGTTACGGGGGGGGGGGACACACTTTTTACCACTTTGGAAGTGTCTCTCGCGCAAACTGTTCAGTTTAGAAAAAAATGATGTTAGTAACCTCAATATCATTTTTAAAGACCTATTCATAGATACCCCACACGTATGGGTTTGGTGAAAATTTTTTTTTTGAGTTTCAATTCTAAGTATGGGGGGCACCCCCAAAATTTGTTTTGTTTTGATTTTTGTGTGAAAATCCTAATGCGGTTCACATAATACATCTTTCTACCAAGTTTCAACAGGATAGCTCTTATACTTTCGACAAAAAGTGGCTGTGACATACACGGACAGACAGACAGACATGACGAATCTATAAGGGTTCCGTTTTTGCCATTTGGCTACGGAACCCTAAAAAGCCAAATAATATAACCCTCGAACCCCGTGCCTAATTTTAGTAAAAAGGGATGCAAAGTTTTTGCTATCATGATATTAATACGTTATCTAACACTATGGGCGTGTCCTGAAATAAATGTTTAATAATAATAATACAGATTATGATGACCATCAACATTCCTTGAAAAACAGGCTTCTCAAAAGCCCGACGTAAATATTAAATAAAATACAGACTCGTAAAGTTTTGTATTTTTAAAGGGAACCGATCAATTTACCGAATTTTGTTTGTTCGAATTTCATTACACCGAAAACTATTGACCGACATCTCTTTTGCTATATGCATTATTTGACATATTTTCAGATCATCGAAGTATCATTACCCATAAGTATTATTTTACCGAAGTATGTTCCGCCGATTAACAAAATAACTTTTTACTATTGACCGAAGCCTCTTTTAAACTTTTTTCAAATTGCCAAATGTTTTATTTGCCATATTTTCACCATACCGAAATAACATTTTACCGAAAAATTAAATTACTGTCATAAAAATTCAATATATTGTGCTACAAAACTTTGTGGCGGAAACGAAATGCTGCAAAGCCGACTTTACGTAGTCTTCTCTGCCCTACCCCTAGAGTGTAATTTAAAATCGCGCTGGCGTGGAGGGGTGAGGTGGCCCGCGAGCTGAGGAGCAGGTGGTTGGAACGGCCGCCGCCGCGGCTGAGGCTGGCCGGCGAAGCCGGCCAGTAAACCGAAGCTGCGGTGGAGAGCGTTCAAATCATCTGCGACGATAAGCTCGCGTGGGGCCACCCAAAACCCCGCAACGCCGGAGCCATGACAGAAACAATGCTTGTTGCATGTTGCATGCTTGATTGAATGCTGCGTGTTTGCTGAATGTTGCATGCTGCGTGCTTGCTGCATGTTGCATGCTGCATGCTTGCTTGCATGCTGCGTGCTTGCTTGCATGCTGCATGCTTGCTTGAATGCTGCATGCTTGCTTGCACTCTGCATGCTTGCTTGCACGCTGCATGCTTGCTTGCACGCTGCATGCTTGCTTGCATGTTTTTGTGGTGCTTGTTTGCATGTTGCATATCTGTTTTATGCTGTATGCAAGTGTATCACAATACAAATCTTGAAGCCCCTAAAGGTGAAACCTCACTAGGCGGAACTGCACTGCAGCGGAACTGCGCGACATGACGCGTCAAAATATTCTTTATATGAAATTATCGTATATGACTTTTGTACAATTGTTTTGTATTGTCGCCATTGAAATGTAGCTAACATTTCAATGGCGCCTGCAAAAAATGTAACAGCAATAATTAGTGTGCACAAATTTCTAGGTGTTTAGTGAAATGAAAATATGGCAATTAAAACAGTGGTATAATAAATGTTTGGAAACATAATACTTCGAACAACCGTCATTTCGAGTAAGTGTAACATCGGTAAAAAGTTTTTCGGCCAAATGAAGTGTTGGAGTAACGAAAAAAAACGAATAGATAATAGATTAACTGAAACAGTAGCAAACGTGACTTCGATGAAGTAAAAAAACACCAAACGATAATAGTTGAAAAGTTTTAGGTCAAATGAAATTCGGTCAAACATTTTTCGATCTTATGATAGGTAACCATTTTTAAAAGTAATAAGATATGATAATAATCATATATTAAGCCTATAACATTTTTGGGATACTTATTATATTTCACCACTTCGACCCAGCATAAATTGGTGGATATCACATGAGACACTACATCCCACATAATATGTACATGTATTCAAGAAATATATTATTTAAGCTTTCATTGTATCTCATAAGCTTAAACGCCTTTCAGGCTTTTCTCTCACATAAACGTCCCAAAAACATGATTTACGTCTTTTTGTAAGTGAGAAATTTTTGCAGGCCGATTATTCCTCAGGCTCGACTTGCGGGTGAATTTTGTAAATTTTGAATAAAATAAACGCTGAAAGTACATTACAAAATAGGTTCAATAGTCTAGACGTGAAATGGCTTCCAGGAAATCACAAAAAAACAAAGAGAACTAAAATTTCTCCATCTGCTAAAATATTTTACAACCCTATTTCAAGTAAGCTTTTTTAACAAAACATTTTTACACAAAAATAATAAAATAAGATTATTCATTTTCCCACGATACTAACAAAAGATAACGTAGTAAAATAAAAAAGAAACAACCACAAAGGAGTTTCAGAACTTTATCTTACTTCTTATTGTTAAGGAAAAAAAAATGAGCAGTGTTTTTTTGTATAACAATGTCCTTATTTGTTTACCCGACTTTACTTGTAACGAGGAGACATAGTTAGTAGTTGTTATTTCATATTATGAGCACTACTATACCTACTATTGCTTTAATTATGCGTAAAGCAACGTAAAAAATATGTATGGGTAGATATATTGTATGTACAATGCGTATATAATAAGCCCATAAAGTTTCCTCTGATGGGACACTGGCCTCCTCTCTGTAAGAGGGCGTAGGCTCAGTGCAAGTCATTAGGAATAAAGAGCTCCTGGCTAATTTATAACAGCGCAGTGGTCGATTTACAAAATTAACTCTAACTCGTAGCATTTTTTTTCTCATTACCGTGACCCTGGTACGTTTAGTAAAGGGCTATTGAAGGACACCGTGGATTAAAAAACTCATAGCATTTATATCCTTTAAAGGCACTTCTGAAGTGTCAAAAAATCTCGGTTACAACGGCTTAATCTTCAAGATGATCCCTTCAGGTTTTAATATCAAATCAAGCTAATGTCCAAGAGTTTAGAAAAGTTTTTTGAAGGGTAAAATGTGAAGTCTACCAATTTACTACACCTGCCGTGCTTCAATTTTTCGTTCGATTAAACCCGTCTATAAATTTAACATTATATGGGTTTTAAGATTCTTGTAAATATAATATTTATAGAAACAATAATAATATCGTGCAACGAAAAGAACGCAATTTCCACCCATTGAAGATTGTTGATTTTTCTCTGGAAAATGAATTATAATTAATTTTCCTATTGTACATTTATGCTAAGAGTATCCATCAACTTATTAAAATATCAGAGAATTTAACTGTAGAACAAAAAAATAATATTTTCACCTGCACAAAAGCCTCTTTTCGTAACGAAGCAGAAAAAAGAAAATTTCTTATAAAAAGATAACCGTTAAAAATTTATTTGAGAAAATGAAAGAATAAAACGAAATTCATTGACGGTTCATTTGAAATTCAATTTCTGAAATTGTAAAAGGTACTAACGCGATTTGTTGTCTGTTAGGCGTAAAATTGATATCATTACCGACCCCAATTTTGCGCAAACAATGTGACAAAACAGGCTGTAATGTGACATTCAATTGTTTGTCATAATCAGTGAAATGTGTAGGTATTTTTACTTGGAGTTAAAAGGTCAACTTTTACGTATAAAATGTTCTTAGAATCGTATATTGATATAGCATTTTTAGAAGTAGTTTGAAATTGATTTTATCGTGTCTATTTTAATCGTATGATTTTAAGTCATTAATGGTACTAGTTGATCCTTCTGACCTGTGCTCACTTTTCAAGGCGTCAAAATTTTTCTAAAATTGGGGATTGTGGTAGAGTGAAAAACTGTTCAAATTATTTGATCACCGACCGTTTTTTCCGGGCATAGCCACCATGCAGTGCACTAATTCCTAAAACTAAAGCAACCAGAAAGACGATGATGAAAAGATAGAAGATTTAGTAGAGAGTGTACTGCATGGTGGCAAGCAACTACTTACTTTCATCAGGAATAATATTCGAACTGCACGCGAGCAAAGCTGAGATAGTCACAAGTCAAAAATAAATAAAGATATTAACGGTTAGATAGTAATAACAAATGTAGTATCATTTTCCGATATTTACGATAAAAGCATATTGACAGATAATAATCACAATATGATTTACTAATAAATTAGTTTCTGCACTTGATTTAATGTAATACCTATTTCTATTTGACAGCTTAATGCTATCAAATATAAATATTAGCTTTGTCTAGAGAGAATTATTGTATTTGTTTTACGTATAGTAAAATAATAAAAATCGACATGCCTAAGTAAGGATTACCCTCAGGGGTACTACTATCTAAGCACGAAATCCGTAACTTCGGTTAAATTTTCGGGCGTTACCTATAATAATACGATACCTTGGTAAGATTGTCACACTTTCGAGTTTCTAATAATAAAGAGTTTTTTAACCAGAACCACCTTCGATAGTAGATTAAAATAAAGTAATATATTTTCCAAGTATAATAATCAATAACTGTCGATCCAAACTGTAGTAACGCGTCTCACAACCCTTACGAGGGTAGTCCGACAACCTAACGTGACAGTGATGTAATTCACTCGACTTTTATTGGATATCAAGCTTGAAAAGTTCTGAGTTCTTGCGAGGCTTTTGGGAATATAATATTTGTATAATCCATAGGTATCCGATAAACTAAGGTACCCATTTGCGAAAATTTTGCTACTTTTGCTTTTAAGTATGTATGATCTTTATTTATTTGAGATGGGGGTGCTCTTAAGTCTAGGTCAGATTCAACAAAGACAAAGACGACGATGGAGCGAGCCTACATAATTCTGCAGGCTTGAGGCTGGCCACACTGGTAGCCGGCTGTCAAAAGTAAACGATCTGTAGATTTAATTTAAATAAAATAGTAAAAAGTGTTAAAGTCAAGTTAAATTAGTGTTATTTAGTTTAATCTAGGTATAAGATACATGAAACAGTAGTTATACAGTGTTTTTTATGGCGAAATCTTCGTAAAATCAGTGACTAAAACCAGCTGTCAATGGAACATCTCAACGGTGACGAATTTCAAAAAATCATCGAACCCGGGGAGTATTTTTATTTGTTTTTGTAATTGTTTATAGTATTTACATTATACAGAACATAACAGAATACTGCTCCGGTCTCTGAGCAACGTCCATCACACACCGGCACTGGTTTATGACTCCTTTTGCTTGACAATTGGTGGAAGCAGAATCGAAGACGTAAACGTTCGCCCAGACATTATACACTACATGTATACTACACAAAATAGGGCTCATCAGCTACCTAATTTACTTTAATCCTTTAAAAATAAAAAAAAAACCTGTAATGTGAAAAAATCTTATAGGTATTACTGTCAAATCTCAAATAATAAAATTGACAGGAATAAAGCAATACCTATAAATTCCTTTACATCTCTTAAATTTGTTTAATGCTTTAGTTTCTAATTAATTTTAACTCCTTAAACTATAACTTTCAATTTAATTTCTTTTCTTTTCCATTTTTATTTTTTCCCTCAGTCTACCTCCCATTTTCTAAATATCATATCATCTTAATTTTCAAAAAACATTAATCTGCTTTACTTCACACATTTCAGGTGACATTCCAATACAAAATGATGACCCGCAGTGCAACAATCAAGGAGTTAGAAGCGAAGCTGAGAGCTACATTAAAGGAACTTGACTGTTCTAAAGCAGAATGCAAGAAACTTCTCCAGGAGATTGATGACAGCGAAGTGGAGGTGCAGAAGGTTGTTGAAAAGAACACCTCCCTCAAGAACCAGCTGGCTGAACTTCACATTGAACATATGGACTTAGCCGATCAGCACAGCCAACTTAAACATCAAGTATTGACATTCCAACAGTGCAGTGATACTTATGAACTTGCCATGCACCGTATATCAGAACTGGAACAGGAATTATGTGATGCCCATAAGGCCCTTTCACTTTCAGAATCTGCGAAGATTAGTGAACAAGTAACAAACACCAATAGCCTTTTCCAAGAGTTGGTTGGTAGTCAGTCAAAATTAGTGTGTGAGCCAGCTGTAACAATAGATTTAACTGGTGATGACACCATGCCATTGTGTCCCATTATTATGAGTCATAATAAACTAAAGAAATATATTAAAATTAAGAAATTAATAAAACGGTCACAAAGGTCAATTAAAAAACAAAACCTTTTAAAATTAAATATTTCACTTAGAAAGAAACATGTGATACTTACAAACAGTCTTGATATCTGCTGTAGTGAGTTAGATCAATGTAGGGAAAAATATGATATTGATACTCAGCTCCTCCAAAATGATTTATTATATAAGGAGTGCTTGCTGAAGGACATTTTTGAAAAATATGAAAGATCACAGGAACAGTTAAGTGACCGTCTGTTTGAAGCCGGGGAATTGCTGGACTTGGTGAAGTGCAATGCAGAGAGATATGAGTCACTGACAAATAATCTCCCTTGCAGCTGTGCCAACAAAACACCTCCCCCTCAGCACCAACTTAACTTGTCAGCTCTTCCAGCAAAAACTTGTAATTATAATCAAAAGAGTAAAACTATACTTTTTAGTGATGAGTTAGGGTCAGGCTTTGGAAAAATATTACATAACTACCTAAGCCATAGTTTTACTAACCATTGCTATCATAACATAAGTTTTAAACAAATGATTAATAGAATAACTAAATCAAATCTAGAGGACTGTTCTTCTATAGTTCTCCTTTTAGGAAATAGCTTAAATGTAACAAAAAAGGACATAGTGGATGGTGTGGACTCCTTACTGAAGTTGAATGTAGGAAAGCTGATGTTGTGTGCTTTTCCTTACTCTGATAGTTTAAGTGTATGTGAAAATAACCATATTTATAAGTTAAACCGTTGCATTCACATGTTGACATGTTGTCATAGTGACAAATTATTGTTTTTTGATTCTAACAATTTTGTTAGTAGTTTTGTTTTGAATCGGAGACATTTATCTCTGTCTTGGAAATGTCGACATTTGATTGCTATGTTAATAGCATATAATATTAACCATGTTGTTGATGATGTATTAGACTCTAGGTTAAGTAGTAGTTTAAGTGACGAGTCTGTGTTGTTAGGTTGTCCTAACAACATAGTGATACAGTGTTCTGTTCCTGCATGCTGTACGAAGGAGGATCTTCCTAGTATACCACCAGCCTCGGAGACCATTTCCAGTCAGATAGGGTATTCCCTTCCTGCTAGTACACTTAATGGTTCTGTTGTGGGGATCATTCCGGATAATTCTTTAAACTAGATTGTAAGACAACAGAAGAGACCTCTTCAATTAGTAACTCTTTATCAGTGAACAATGAACAGGTTTCTTCTAGCAAATTAGTTAAATATAAATTATCAAGGGGAGAGCAACATACTTTAAAATTGTTTAATTTAAATATTCAAGGGTGCTCTTCTAAACTACTGGAAATAGAAATGTTTTTGGAATCAACCAAGTTTGATATTGTTTGCCTTACCGAACATTGGTTAAAAGATCACCAAGTTATGTCTATTTGTTATGATAATTATTGTGTAGTTAGTCATTTCAGCCGCAAACGTATGTTACATGGCGGATCATTAATATTAGTTAAGAAATCAATTAAATCAAAAACTCGAAATGACATTGTAGAACTGTCAGTTGAACACATCATTGAATTGTCCTGTGTTGAGCTTGATAGGCATGTTATAGTGTGTGTATACAGACCCCCAAATTACCAGACTCTTCCTATATTCGATACTATAATGGAAGAAGTGCTAAATAAAGTATGTAGTAGTAGTAAATCTATCATCATCTGTGGTGATTTTAATATTAATATATTAGAAAATAACTCCAATAGTATCAGATTTTTGAGTCTTTTTAAATCATTTAACTTGTCACATATTTTTATGGAACCTACCAGAGTGACAGCTTCTTCTGCCACTTGTATAGATAACGTATTTTCTAATTGTGATTATTTGCATAAGGAAATTATTAATAAATTGCCATCGGATCACAGTGGCCAAACAATAACGTTTTGCGCCTACACACCTATGCAAAAAACTCAAATAAGGTATAGGCCAATTACAGATAAAAATTTAGAAAAATTTAATAATACACTAACAAGTAAATTATGTGATCAAGATATCTTTAATAATAAAAGTGACCTAAATGAGTTTTACGCCGAGTTTTTTGCAATTTTAAATACACAATTTAGTCACACGTTTCCAGTAAAAACTAAAACTATCGTTACAAAATTCTTATTTAGTGATTGGGCGACACCTGGAATTCGTAAAAGCAGAGAAAGGCTTTTTGAACTTTATGGTCTAAAGAGACACAATGTGAATAATACTACCTTTCACCAGTATGTTGCCAAATATTCAAAAACTTTTAAAAGAGTATGCAAAACAGCTAAAGCTATTCATATTAGTAATAAAATAAAATCAGCCGATGATAAAATCAAAACAACTTGGAAAATTATAAATAATGAGACAGGTAGGAATAAACAGCGCAATAACGAATTTAATTTAGAAACTGCACATGGTCCTATAAACAAAGATATAGAAGTAGCTCAGGAATTTGAAAAGTCTTTTTCGAACATTCCTCATAAGACGACTGAGTCTTTAAATTCGTCACCCGCACTCTCGGCTGCCTTACTTAGAAATAATGTAAAGGCTTGTCCGATGGAGTTTAGGTTTCGGCACACAAACCCCCAAGCTGTGATTAAAGCATTCAAAGATCTTAAAATTAAGTCAACAGAAGATCTCTGGGGAATGTCTGTGAAGGCCTGTAAATCTATAATAGAAACCGTTGCGCCTTACTTAGCTTTTATATTTAATACCAGTGTAGACCAAGGAGTGTTTCCGGATCTCATGAAGCATAGTAAGGTAGCTCCACTTTTCAAATCGGGTGATTGCAAAGATCCTAACAATTATAGGCCAGTGTCAATTTTGCCAGTTTTCAGTAAAGTGTTTGAAAAGTTAATGCTTGCACAAATGCTATGTTACTTCAATAAAAACTCCATCTTTCATCATCAACAGTTCGGTTTCACCAAAGGTCGTTGTACAACTGACGCCGGTGTTACCTTATTGAAGAACATTTTCAACTCCTGGGAGGAGTGGCAAGATGCCATAGGAATCTTTTGCGACCTCTCAAAGGCATTCGATTGCGTAAACCACGAAACGCTTTTGCTGAAACTGGAACATTATGGAATTAAAAATAAAGCTCTTGATTTACTAAATTCATACCTAAGAGATAGACAGGTTAAAGTTCAGATAAACGGTATAAACTCACTAGGAGCTGAGATGACTATGGGCGTGCCTCAAGGTTCTATTTTGGGTCCATTCCTTTTTTTAGTCTATATTAATGATTTACCCCACTTACTAAAAAATCAACCACAGATGGTGCTATTTGCAGATGACACATCGTTAATTTTTAAAATAGATAGACGTGCACAAAATCTAGACACTGTTAATGACTGTATTTCTAAGGTTCAAAATTGGTTTTAAACAATTTAGTTCTTAATGAAAAGAAAACAAAATGTATTAGATTCACTTTGCCAAATGTTAGAAGTAGCGATTGCGACATTTTATTGAATGGAGAAAAATTGGAATTTATTAATCAGACAGTTTTCCTGGGAATCACGTTAGACGATAAATTACAATGGGGCCCCCATATAGAATCTCTAGCGGGGCGACTAAGCTCAGCCGCTTATGCTGTTAGAAAGATAAGACAGTCAACAGACGTCGAAACTGCGCGTTTAGTTTACTTCAGCTACTTTCACAGCATTATGTCTTATGGCATTCTACTGTGGGGGCGGGCAGCTGACATTGAGTCCATTTTTATTTTGCAAAAAAGAGCTGTCAGAGCAATTTACAATCTACGTCGTCGCGAATCTCTTAGGGAACTATTCAAAAAGATTAATATAATGACAGTGCCTTGTCAATTCATTTATGAAAATATAATGCATGTTAGGAAAAATCTTCATCTTTTTAATAAAATAAGCGATAGACATAATTTTAATACTAGAAATAAAGATAAAATTGATCAACCTTATTTTAGATTGGCTAAAGTACAAAAATCTTTTATGGGGTACTGTGTTAAATGTTACAATAAAATACCTAGGGAAATTTTAACACTAAATGAAAGAAAATTTAAAAGTTACATAAAAAATACACTTAGTAAACAAGCATATTATAAATTAGAAGATTATATCCAAGATAAAAATGTTTGGAAACATGTTGGCCCTGCTCCATAGTACAATGTAGGGCTTAAACAGAATCAAGCTGGTTGAAATTTGAATGCTCACACACTTCTTATATTGTATTTGTTAAAGAGCTGTAATTTCAATATTTTGTTAAAATGTGAACACCATGTACCTTTTTGCTATTTTTGTTTTATTTCTTATTATTTTTATTTTTTATAATATTTAGTGTACATTTTCAAGGTACATTGCTTTCACATTATTTATTTTAAATGATTGTAAAAAATATTGTAAAACATTTTTAAAAAGAGTAAGTACCTATGGAGTTTCTTGCCCATTCTTCTTCATACAACCTACCTTTGCGAATGGGTGTAGATTCATTCCCATCCCATCCCATTTCCTTAATTTTAATTATGCGACGTTTAAAAGTGCCTCTTTGATGGCCTAATTGAAATAAATGATTTGACTTTGACTGTCTGTGTAACCAAAACATTATACATACTAAACTACAACAGATTTTGATGTCATATGATACTACTTAACTGTAACTCAATTTAAGTAGGTACTGTTTTTTATTAAATAAATTACTTTTGCTATTACTATATGGCTTCACTATATTAAGTTTATAGTGTACTGTGTGTACATTAAATTTACACATAATAAAAAGAAATAAATCACGACTGTCACAAACAGCGCTAAGGCGGGGTGTGCTCCTAGCAGTAAAATAAAGAGTATTTCCTGTAGGTACTCGTATTTACCCTATCACAGGCCAAAATCAAAGTGAAACAAAAATCATGCGCGTTACCGTATCTAATGCAAACATGGTTGCCTAATCGGAATCGATTCCTTGCCTTTATTTAAAGAAGCCACATCAAATTACGATTTTATCTCAAGGATTTCGGAGATCTTGACCTGAAATCCGGGATTAGCCTTTCAGTACACTGTGCCCATTTATGCACAGGATCTTTATAATGATAGCTTTTGGCCACACTACTTAGAAGACAAACATACGCCGTTAGGGTTGGTTTTCTATGTACATACCTACCTACATAAATGTGGTAGAAGTGATCAAGGTGGTAGAAGTGATCAAGGTGCTTTCTAAGTCCGTTATTGAAGACACGGGTACGGATACGGATGTACGAATGTAATTAACGTCAAAATCAAGTTTATGGACGGATTAGAGACCGAGCCACAACTGAAGTCCTTTTGACACGGTGCTAGTGTCTATGTCATAACTTAAACTGCATAAAAAAATGTAGTGCCAAGAATTTTCCGCAGGTTATGAATATCGGTGCGGACCAGGTGCGGACTCAGAGGAGCTATATGTCAAATTGTAATATCATTGATTCTTAATTCGGGCTCGTTGTCAAAACGCCCCTAACTAAACTCGAAACCATGGATTTCCTGCTTAGAGAATTTAGTAAGCGTTTGGGCCTCTGAGGGCTATTTATTCTGTTCACATTTGGTTTAAACGAGACTTAGTACAAACATGATTGTGTCCACATATGTATCTATTTGCTGAAATGAAAATAAATATTATACTTATTTTTTTAATAATACTTCGCTTGTAGTTGTTTCCAGATAAATATTGAAAATCAAACTCTTTTTTTTTTAAATTTCAATTGGATATTTTGTGGGTGGCCATTAAATAAGGTGGAAAGAGTGGAAACAGACAATCAATCAAGGTCTGTCCATTTAATTTGACTAAATTGACCTACGTAAAAGGGTAAACGTAACAGAATTTTCTAACCTTTTCTTATGTTGGGGTCGACTTTCAGCCCAATACCAGTACTTTACATGGAACGACTGCCTATCTACGAGTAATCACCTCAGGCCGGTAATTGGTAAATACGATACTTCTTGGTATAATTGGTTCTCCGATTTTCGATCTTTGACTACACGTAACGACTGTCAAATATCTGCAAATGACAGCAAGAGCCTACGGATCAGGGAGTTTACTCTCTTATTCCGTCAACGAAAATACGGGCCCGTACCACACCCGTACGTAAGTAACTCGAAACTTGAGTGAACCTTACAAAACATTGGGAGTCAGGACAACTAAGTGTCCAATCGTGTTGTCACCAATTTTTAGTTTGTGACACTAACTAATCTTATGTCCGTAAGTGATAAAGAATATGAAACGCCCGAAACTACGGCCGATAGTAGTACCCCAGCATTTTTCCGAAGCAAGGACCTCTTCATGCTTCGGAGAGTCCGAATTCTCACTCATTGCGTAATCAATTGTGATTATCCATCCATGGAGCGACCTAAGTAAGTGTGGTTTGACGTTGAAGAATGAAAGAAAAGATATTTATTGGACTCAACAAGACAAAACAAATAACTAGAATCGACATAAAACAAAATTAAGAAAAAAAAGCGAAATTAGTTTGTACTAGGCCAAAAGATGTAGGTACACCTTAAAAAAATGTACCTCGTTCGTACACGCTTTTTCATTTTTCTATACAATAAGCGCAGAAAGTACTTCAAGTAGGTACTCAGTAAATAAAATGCAGAAGTTCTGAACTGGGCCTAAATCTGCCGGGGTCGCGGGACTGTCTTAACTGGTAACCGTGACCCCGGAACGTAAAGGGCTATTGAAGGACACCGTGATTTTACCAAGTAAAAAAAAGGGTTTCACAAGATAACAGAAACTGTCCGCAAGCAATTGTGTTCGTTTTGCTAATAAAACAAAATGTAAGTGAACCCAGTCGTAAACCCTTAACACGTTAGTTTATCTTTGAAGTAAATGTACAGAAGCGTCATAAACAAAGAAATTATACATGAGCCGACACTGGACATTTACATAAATGTACATACATAACCGTCAACGTCCGGACATTTTGATGAGTCGGCTCCATCTAACGGTTATCGTATGTAACTTATTTTGGTATTAGTTGCTGGATTTATGATAGTTTTGTAACTGTCGGAATTCAGGGGTGCTAAGACAGGAGGGGTGCTAAGACAGGAAACCTCCACGTGCGCCCGTGGACTGGAGTTCCCTCTCGGATACGTCCGGGGGGAAGACCAGTTTTTCGGGACGGTGCACCCTGGGATGTGGGCAAAAGCTCTTCCTTAGGCACTGTGTGCCTAAGGGGTCTCCTTGCCCGTATGCGAATAGCCTGTCGTGTGGACGCTCCAACGCGTATCCCTCTGAATAGCAGAGGGCACCGCGGCGGAGCGGGCTTGCGGATGGTGAGTAATGGGTAGTTCGCCGTCCGACCAAGGACCAAGCCAAGTCGTGTCGTGTTTCGCGCGTGCCTTCGGGGAGTTGTCAGCAAACTGACGGGGCCCCCTTATGGGGCCAAATGTCTGCTGGGGTCGCGGGTTTTTCTTAACACAGGATACCGTGGCCCCGGAACGTAAAGGGCATCCGAAGGAACACGGGTGAACTTTAGTCAGTAAGAGTCTGACAGTCCCTTGCGCCCCACCCAGGGCGGGAGGACTCATTTGATGATTTTACCACCTAAAAAAAAACTGTCAGAATTCAAGCTTTAATGCTATTGTCAAACAGACAGGCGAAGCGAACGCGAAGCGAATCCTGTCATATAGAAAAGCGAAAGCGATCCGATAGTCTATGTGACAGGCTTCAAACAATTCCATACATTACAAACAAAAACGCTTCGCTTCGCCTATCTGTTTGACAATAGCTTAAGAGTACAGCCGAGTGTTCAAAATCCCACAGTTCGCTTCTATTTAAGCAGAAATTACGGCATCGCTTAGTGTTCGTGAAAATGAACGTTAATGTTTTGGCACAGATTTAGTAGGGTAGTATACTGCCTATCCAGCAGAGCCTTAATCACGAGTTTTCACTATTTTACTTTACAGCGTCTTTCCAGTATTTACAGCGTTTCTTGTATGGAAAAATGGAACAGCGCCTCTAGTGTACGAAGAAGGAACAATTTTTTTTTCTTGAAGTTTTTCAATTTGAAAATGTCAAAGTTCCAGTACTCTGAGCACGAGTTTTCAGTATTTGAGACGTAAAGTAAACTGGAACTTTGACAACTTCAAATTGACAATTTTCAAGGAAAAAATTAGTTCCTACTTCGCACACCAGAGGCGCTGTTCCATTTTTTCATACAAGAAACGCTGTAAATACTGGAAAGACGCTGTAAAGTAAAAGAGTGAAAACTCGTGCTAAGGGTACAGTTTACGTCAGAATAACTGAAAACTCATGATAAGGCCTCAGTTTAAAGTAATATAAAAAAAGCTTCTAAACCAGTAGTTGAGTTTTTGGGTACTAAATATGTAACCTTTCTAAATGTTTGGATATTGTTTCAGTAGTTCATAAATGATAAGCCTTTTTTTGTCTACTGAAATAGTGTCTGATTTATAAATCATGCAATGTTTAGAAAGAAGGCAGATGATTTTTGTTTGTATTTATTTTTCTCTTTATGCATTTTATGAATTTATTTTCAACTAAATAATTGCGTCCAATCGAGAGTCGAGACCCTCCAGACTTCCAGCTCCTCGTTGCAATGTCTGTCAAATCTCTGGGGCCCTAAGTGTAAGCTAAAGCCCCGTCTCTCAGCCTTTTATTAGTTCATCATCATCAAGTCAGCCGTAAGACGTCCACTGCTAAACATATTCCTCCCCCAATGATATATTTCAATAAGACCGGTTGAAGCGGCTTGCATCCAGTGCGACCCTGTGGTCTTAAACAGGTGGCCTTTCTAGTGTGATGGGAACGAGATAGCGCTAGATGACTTGTAGAGGTAGTCTCTGTCTCGTTCCCACACTGGAATTACTCGCGCTTTAAGACGTCATGTAGGCCACCTGATCGTGTGTCCACCTTGTGGGTGGACGTCCTATGCTTCATTTGCCTGGTCTCCATTCAACCTTACGGCCCTGAAAAAAATAAAACGATACTTTCTACTGTTCTTGAACAGTAAAAAAAAAAGGTTCCGGGAAATTATTTATACGTTAAAATAATTGATTGCGGACAGTGCACTGATACGGGCAAAAACAGTAAAGAGCTAAACAGTTATTTCAACTGTATGAACATTAAAGTCTACTGAAACAAACAGTTCCTTGTAAGTATTGCCGTTTTCAGAGCTTTACTGGTATCGTAGCAGTTATTTTTACTGCTTCTGAACAGTTATTGTAGCATACAGTAAAGAGCTAAACAGTTCTTTCAATTGTTTGAACATTAACGTTAACTAAAACAAGCAGTAAAAATAACCGACCGGAAAACAGTAGCAGATGCACAGTAAAATCTACTGTTATAACTCAACTGTTTTTTTTTTAGTTAGTTTTACTCCTTTGGAATTGTAGGCTCTATTTTTACTGTCCAAAACGGTGAATATTACCGAAAAATCGCTTGGTATTACCGATTTTTTTTTTCAGTGTCCCATCGGCCATCAGTTCTGCGTGCTGTGTGGTCTGCCCACTGCCACTTCAACTTGCTAATTCGCAGGGCTATGTCAGCAACTTTAGTTCGTCCACTATTTCGTGCCTTTTAATAGTTATTAGGTTTAATTTTATTTTTTTACAAAAGTAAAAGAGCATTCCAGACGCTTTGCATGTAATATGTAGTTGAATTACCTTTCACTGAACTACTTATAATTTTTTATCTATATTATCAATAGGCGCCTGATTCTGTGACAAGTATGATTGATCTGTCCGGAAATAATTGAATATCTCCCAGTCTAATCTCAGTTCAGTAGCCTGGTTATTACGTGTACCTATCTACTTCTCGGATAATCTACAAATCATGCATTGACTAGATTTTAAAGATAGTCTAAAATGCGAAAGTTTCTGAGGATGGATGTTTGTTACAATTTTACGCAAAAAGGTAGACAGAAAGTTGATAACTTGTTTTTATCTTCCCTTGGGTAATTTTCGGGCTGTATCGGGTAACGCGGCTGGCAACAGCTAGTACATTATAAAAATCTTGTGTCACCATTTTTGTGGTTGACGGGGCCTTCCTTAGAAGACCAAAACCTGCCGGGGTCGCGGGACTGTCTTATCAGGTAACCGTGGCCCTGGAACGTAATGGGCTATTGAAGGACACCGTGGATTTTAGTCAGTACAAGTCTGACAGTCCCTGCCGTCCTGCCCTGGGTGACTGGGTGGGAGGACTCATTTCATGCTTTTACCACGAAAAAAAAGCGTGTTTGTGGTTGCACTCCTCCGAAGCGACATACATTATAATTACGTTTCCGTAGCTGGGACACAAGACCTCTCTGTGAGAGGTAGTGGTAGCGAGAGGCTGCACGCAGAGAAATGTATACGAGAACTTCTGGTTGCAACCGTGACAGCAAGACTCACTAGTTGACTTTACAACATTTCTAGTATTAAATACTAAGTCCTTGCGTTATCTCTACTACTTACTTAGTATTTATTACTAGAAATGTTGTAAAGTCAACTAGTGAGTCTTGCTGTCACGGTTGCAACCAGATGTTCTCGTATAGGTAGCCAGACATTTCTCTGCGTGTGTAATCCACGCGGACTCAGTGCGGTAGACGTCCCATGTCTTAGAATTTTTAGTCTAGGACATGCCGTTTCATCATGATATTTTCCTTCATCGTTTTGAGAGGAGTAGGGAAGAATTAATGAATTACAAAAAATAAAACGCCTAGCTGGATTTAAACCTAGGACCTACAAATATGTGTAGCCATATGCTACAAGTTACGTCGTTTCATATACCAAACATATTTTAAAACTTGAACATTGAAGTAGACATCAGTATTGTGTCTGAACAAATAACAGCTATGTTTTCTTAAATTACCAACTCAAATCTTGTCTTGACAGTAACGAGTAAAATAAAAATAAAAAATCCAATTTGGCGCAGTCGTTCGGAACGTATGCGCGTACAGACAGACATAAAACGACTTTGTTTTATACTACGATTATGTTAAGTCAAAAAACCGGCCAAGTGCGAGTCGGCTCGCTTACGAAGGGTTCCGTACCACCATCTACGAAATCTGCAAAAAAAAATCATGTATGGCCTCTCCCATACAGGCCATACCTACATGATTTTTTTTTGCAGATTCCGTCCTTGAATAATTGTTTTATATTAATGTACCTAATTGTTTATTTTATTTGAATATACATGTAACTTAATATTCTGTGAATATTTACAGCGCACACAGATAACGGCAATGTAGATGTATAAAATATGCTTGAACCTGACAAATAATGCTCACGCGTCCTCGAAGATATGCGGGAATTCATTTATGCACTTTATTGTAATCATTTTAAAGTTTATTTTCAGGTTCGTTAATAAAATCATCTCCGCTGCGCTTCGTTCTGTCTGCGCTGACCCTAACTATCTTGGTTGAGATACAGCCTGGTGAAAGACAGACTGATAGCGGAGTTTTAGTAAAAGGGTCCCGTTTTAACATTAAAAGAAAAAGTTGCATTTACACTAGTAATTTCTTCTATGTCGTGGGTACGTTAACGAACATAGATATATACATACACAAACACCCAGACCCGGAACAACTGCTTATGTAGGTCATATAAATATTTGTTCCGTGCGGGGATCGAACCCGCGACACGCTGCGCTGCAGTCGATTGATCAGCCACTGCGACAACCGTGTCGTCACCCTTTAGGTATGGAACCCTAAAAACGGAGACACGAAATCTCAAAATTTATTGGAATCATTAAATTTCTCCGCAGCTGGGTCGCTGTATTAGGTACATAAGTTAGTCTAGGTAATGTAACACGAATGTCATGAAATATTAGATACTTAAATATCCTTTGTATTTCGTTGAGAAAAGCCTTCAAACTTACTATGTCTCGCGTTGTTGCCTTACAATTTATTACTCGATGTCTGCAAATGAACTGTCTAGGACATTTTGTCAGACATAAGTGTCGCAATTTGTATCTTACAAACAAAATATATACAAAAAAAAACATAGAATTTATCTGGTAGTTAGACACAATCGAGGTAAAAGGTTATGAAAAGATATTTAACCGTATAGTTCGGTACCGGGTCCGAAACGGCCGCGACAAGTAAACCTACGCTGGCTCAGTAGTGGGTCCGAAATGGGCAGACGTTGTAGTCATACGACATCCTCATTAAAAAATAAAAATATATTATATTCTCTGCGTTTAATCCTATGAGTGCGCATTAATTAAGAATTTTAAATAAAAATCTGATTTGTTCACGCCATTAAAACTTCTACATTTACAACGCATTTTCTTAATTTACCATTACAAAATCCAAAAGTGTAAATACGATTTACGCCATTTTGATGGCAGTGCTGGGTTGGGCTAAAAATCATAAAAAATGTGGTTTCTGGATATCCAAGGTATCACTATAGAAGGGATGAATAGCTCGTAATTTAGTATTGTAACGAATTCATACGTAATTCAACATAAATTAGCAGTGGTAATGAAGAATTTGATATCTGAACTCGAAGTTTCGCGCCACTTGTGTTTGTTTACATTTTTATTTTTCACTTGGATCACACACACACGCTTATACTCAATAACAATTACGATAAATATCATGCCAAATTTTATAAATTACGTAAAAAAGCCCAGATCTTAGCTTAATTCTCTAATACAGGGCCAAAAACACGAATTTTTCATTACCACTACTCAATTTTTATTCGTAATCGACAACCATGTTATTTTTTTTAATCGTAATGATGTGTGAAAGCGAGTATTCTAATCGATTCCATAATTGAATTTTTTGTCAACTCGAGTGAAATAAATAAGGAATTTAAGAAATCGATTCATAAAAATTTAAATAAATTCGTTTTAAGCTTAGAATACAATTATTATCCGTTCTATTCTTTTTTAAAGCTTTATAATAATTTTACGTGCATTGTAATTACCAAAAAACAAAAATAGACAAAGGAACAATGTCAGTAATAAATGTTTGATTGCGCGCCAATTTATTAATTCCAAAATTTGAATTAGGAATGCGCTCGCTGATGTACTCGCTATTCAAAATAATAACATTTTAATTTATTAGCTATTTTTTAATGTACAGACGCCAGGCAGATCAACCTACCCCAATCTGTCAAATTTTACCAATCGAACATTGACCTTCCAATATTGTGATAAGTTTGAAAATCTATTAAAGTTTGTCAGATTGAGGTAGGTTGATGCCAGCACATCAACCTACCTCAATCTGTCAAATTTCTTCAATAGATTTTCAACCTTATCACAATAGTGGAAGGTTAATGTTCGATTGGTAAATTTTGACAGATTTGGGTAAGTTGACCTGTGCTGGCATGCATACAGATCAATACTGACGATTCGTCAGTATTGACACCAGTATAATAATATTTTTATTTAGGAATTTGTTAAGGATACTTTAGATGTGATGCTGTCGCGACTTAACTTCAGTAAAACACACTGTTATAGTTCAAAATCTTTTGATGATTCTTTTCCTGGGTGGAGCCGAAGGAGAAGTCAGAGACTATTACTACCTAACTAAAAATACCCAGTTCCTTTACATGCCTTTTGCGTTCCAGGACCGCCGTTTGGCACTATTATGGCCTCGTCAGTTCGCTGATAGTTCCTTGAAGGTCGCTTGGAACACGACGCGCATTCGTCTCAGGCCTAGTCCTTGATCGGACGGTGAGTTACCCAATACTCGTCGTTCGCAAGCCCGCAACTACAATCGCAAAAATTAAGTCTGCGTCTTTAAATATTTGTAAAATCAATTTGCTTGTCAGGAATCGAGGTTGTAAATTAAAATAAGAACACACTATTCGATAGGGTCGTTGTTAAGGATCAAATTCGGTGAAGTATTCATCAATAATTTAGTCATATTACGCAGATCAAAATTCGCGCCAATTTACTTAAAGTTCGAATTTCAAAAATTTCGTTATGTATTTGTACCACGAGGTGATTATAAAAATTTGAAATGAGAACACGATGTAGTGAGCTATGGCCATTAACTAAAGTTTGAATTTTAAAAAACCTTTTGCCATACGTTTGTCGCATGTAATTACTTCACATAACATTGATGGTTTGATTGCTGGAAATTAATATGTCAATTTAATTTTTATGCTGTAATTTTATTTTTTATCAAAATCAGCCACGAGACTTCTTTCAGTATTTTTCGCTATTCCTCATAGATTTCTAATTTAGCCATTCACGCCCAGTTGGAAATTCAATTTGTTTATTACTGCAAGGAATCATTTGGCAGTACTCCCATCTCTTACTCCAGCATTTGATCCGTACCCGGTGTTTGTCTTTCCACGTTTTTTAGATTCGTTTTTTATAGTGAAATAATCAGATAAATTGAAATTAATTACCGAAGACACAGTATAGGTACAATTATATGGTTGAATTTAAATTTAGAAGACACACACACGTTTGGCCTCCATTGAAATACCGATATTTATTTCCATCGAAATCATGAATTAAAAATTAAATAATTTATTGTGTAATAAAAAAATCATCAAACGAAATAATACTCAAAATATTATAAAAAATAATCTTCAGGTTCTGTTTCATAGATGTATTGCATGGACTAAGCTAACTATAGTCAAATAAGCAGATAAATCGGTCCATGCTCTATGTCTTGTTTTACTTTTTTTTTCCATGTTCGATTATATTGCGAGTATCGATTAGGCTGAATGAACCTTTTTAATCGTTATATTGAACATTGGGATTACGGCAGCACTAAGAAGTGTCATGTTGCAACATAGTTTTTGGTAATTTTTATCAAGACTTTGTTTCGTTATTATTATGAAATTATGTATGAACACTGGCAAATGTAATAATGCATGTAGTAAGTTACTTTATTTATTTCACTGTATAACCGTTTTTTATCACGTAGGAAGCTTGTTTATGTACATATTTTCAGCACATCTAAATTATCTAGTTTTTGGAATGATGTAGCATTTTGTATGTTACACACATTTTACAGTAGAATCACGCAGTTTTAGTGACCTCAACACGTTCTTAGAGATATTGTTCACAAACTTATCGTATGAAATAGCTGTAGCAATATAATTTTGATTGGAAATCGGATGCTGAAAACGTACAAAAAATCTTGAGTGTCGTCTTAAATTTCGAATCACCCGGTCGACTCAGCTGATGTGTCATGTGTCAAAATGTTGTCGTGCAGAGTGGTTAATAACAACTGAAAAGCTTTTGTTTATTATTTATGAAGATATAAATAAGACTTTTGTATTTATTAAGTAGGTACCTACTTCGCATCCTCACACAGCAGTTCTATTATGTTTTTTTTTCGTGGTAATATCATCAAATCTCTTCTCGTCTGGCGAGTCTTCACGTCTGACACAGCCCTCCCACCCAGGGCCTGCCCTGGGTGGGAGGGACTGTCAGACTCGTACTGACTAAAATCCATGGTATCCTTCAATAGCCCTTTACGTTCCGGGGTCACGGTAGCTCGTTAGTCCCACACATCAGTTTTATTATGTTAGAGAATGTCGCATAACATTTGTTGTATAACTTTTTTAAACGAAAAGTACTAGGTATCTGTTACACACTGTCTTAAAATGATATTGTGTTAAATGATAACATTACTCTTTTAAGCTCCGCTAGTCTCCATATTTCGTGAAAGGCTTTAAAAAAATACAATATTTGCTCATTACGGTCCGTATTTAGCTGCCATTCTTTAGCACTAAGCGCATCCAATCATCTTTGACTGTGTGACTTCTTACCTAGACTAGATTCAAAAGCAAAGCAATCAATACAAGTTTAAAAAAAAATCTATCCTAATAATAAGAGATGAAATCTGTTAGTTTGTATGTAGGAGGTACTCTCTCTGGAAGTACTGAATCGATTTAAAAAAAAATTTCACCAATAAAAATCTGCATTGGCTCTTAGTGACACATCGCCTCGGGCAACATAGCGGTAAACGCCGGTTACGCCCTTTTTAATGTTATTTGATTTTTGGCTTCTCTCGGTATCAGTATACCACTCTAATTATTTCATATTATTATTAAAATTAATATTTCTATAAAAATAAATGACAATAACAGCTTTATTGATAATATGCTGTAAGGCGGGCTAAATGAGCGAGAAAATCCGATGGCATAAGGTAGTCTAAAAATCACTTACTTGAAATAAAGGAAGACGAACACGGCGAGCGAGAGCACAGCGAGGCTGAGCGAGTAGCCAGCGAGGTAGATGAGACTCGTGACGTCGGTCGGCGACACGTTGGCGATGCGTTCCGTACAGTTCGCGTAGTTTGAGTAGTTCCGCCATACGCCGCCGTCCATGCAAAACCGAGATGCGTTCTCTGTGGCACAAATAAAGGTATGTAAGATTAACAGTCGATAATGGTCAGAGGTTGTACAAGGTGAAAGAGGCTGGGAAGGCAAAAGGCCAAGTCCAGCAGTCATCATCAGCCTTTAATAATGTTCCCGCAGTTGGGACGTGGGCCATAATTTACCACGCGGGCCCAGTGCGGGTTAGTAGATGTCACATGTCTTTGAATTTTTGATTCTAGGACATGCCGCTTGTTTTCTTTCATCGTCTTGCGCGCAGCGCAGTGGTGATGAAATAAATTACTTACACAAAGTCATGCGCCTGGCTGGGTTCGAACCCACGACCTACAACTCGTAAGTCGGGAGTCGATACCACTGGGCCACCACTGCTCCAGTTCAGCAGTACGGACAAAAAATAGGCCAAAACAAAAATCCTGCACTTTGAGCTGCATTTGTTTTTGCAGACGGAATAAACATTTGTTATATAGATGGTGTTGTTTTGATCATTTATTTGTCTACATTGGGATTAGTGCCTGTTTCTGAATACAGTTGGTAGTTTAAGCTAAGTATTACCTACAAAAAAATAACTTTTAGTCAGAAAGGTGACAGTCACTATACACTCCACTCGGGGCTAAAACTAATTTGATGACTCTATTTATGTTTAAGCCAGGCAAACAATGAATAAATCATTAATTCAGACATAGTGCATATGCAATAACGAGCCGTGTTTTTATAACTAAAAATATACAGTTCGGAAACCAGATACAAAGAAAACATTACTAGTGTCTGACATTTAGGAAATGGCAGCTTTAATAGCTTTGGCTTCCAATTTTCTCCAGTAACAGCTGTAAAACGTTTTCAAAGAACTATCACTATTTATTTAAAGAAGAAAATAGTATATTTTAAAAACAAAACTGTTCACGGCAATTTTATGAATACAAATGGAAGTTTCGCAGCGTATGATGTGTTGAATGCAATGATAATAAGCAATGCGCACGCTTGGGTTCGCACCCACAATTTGCAATTCGGTGTCGGGACCATATTTTACACAATATTAATCATCATTTCGTTATTGTTCATTAAAACAGAAAAAAAGGTAACAAATCACGTCATATCTTATCTTACTAATGGGTGTTATAAATGCGAAAGTATGTGAGGATGGGTATAAGTTAAATGTATGTTTGTTTGTAACTCTTTCACACAAAAACTACTGAACGGATTTGGATAAAATTATTAATGACACAAAATAGCACCTAAAATATTATATGGCAGTAATCTTGCGTTGAATTGATACATTAAAGATTATCTGTCTTACTACAAAAAAGTTAAACATCGGTTGAACACTTGTCTCAAATTATGGGTCGTAATGCAATTATACTTTTTTAGACAAGTGTTCAACAGATGTTTAACTTTTTGTAGTAAGACGGATACCTCCTTAAAACCGATGTTTAACTTTCTTGTAATGTATGTTAGTCTTTCTATCCCGGTATAATGTTCCTGTGGAATAATTATGCATTTTTACTTAGGCAACACCGCGAGTTTAGACTAGTTACGTAATATTTCGCAGTCAAGGAAAAAAAATCAGCCTTGATGCATACTCTCACAGAATATTTCAGCGATTACCAAGCGGATTTTCTCACGACTTGTTTGAACGGTATTATTCACAAAACGCGATGGAAGGATTTTCTGCGAGGTTACACTTTTTAATATCACAGATGGTTTTTATCTTTTCTTTCTCTTGTAGATTGAGCACTTTGTAAGTGTTTACTAGTTTTTTATTTCTGTCACCAATGAGCCTGACAGAAACATAGTGAACATTTAATATGTTGCTGAAAAATCTGTCCAAAATAGAATGGTCCTTATTCTTTTAAAATTCAGGTGGCTTTTGCATGCTGGATGATTTGTAAAATGTACAGAAAGGACTGTAAAAAACTTTTTCAAAAAAAGTAACCGACTTCAAAAACAACAACAAAACAAAAAAGGGTGAAATAACCTAATTAATAACTTCTTTCGGATGTCGGTGGCTTTATTTTTTATTTCATCGATTTTTAGCCACCGACTTCACCCTTTTTTGTTTTGTTGTTGTTTTTGAAGTCGGTTACTTTTTTGAAAAAGTTTTTATTTTACCCTTTTTAGTTTATTTATTAAATATTCAACCCAAATTCTTCTCAAATCTACCGGGAGGGCGACCAACAGTCCCAAGGTGGTGTCGGGTTTCTCGTTCACAAGTCCCTCGTAAACAACATAATAACCATCGACAGTGTGTCGAGCAGGGTGGTATACCTAATACTCAGAATATCCAAAAGATATTCGCTGAAGGTCATTCAGGTATACGCACCGACCTCGTCACACTCCGATGATGAAGTGGAGACTATGTATGAGGACGTAAGTAGGGCCATACATAGTTCCAAAACGCACTTCACTGTTGTTATGGGGGACTTTAACGCAAAGTTGGGCAAGAAAAGCGGTGATGAGTTGAGAGTGGGGCAATTTGGGTATGGGCAACGGAACCCTAGGGGACAGAGGCTGGCCGACTTTCTGGAGAAAGAGGAACTCTTCATGATGAACTCTTTCTTCCAGAAGCCGCCTCACAGGAAATGGACCTGGTTGAGTCCCGATGGTTTCACGAGAAACGAGATAGACTTCTTCATGACCGACAAGAAACGGATATTCAGTGATGTCTCTGTGATCAACAGGGTAAAAACCGGTAGTGATCACCGAATCGTAAGAGGCTCGCTGAATATCAATGTTAAACTTGAGAGGTCCAGCCTGATGAAGTCTACGCTCCGACCTACTCGGTCCCATATTCAAAACCCCGAAAGCTTTCAACTCGAGCTCTTTAATCGCTTTGCTTGCCTTGAGAACTTAGTTTCAGTGGACGAGATCAACGACGGGCTAGTGGAAACTGTCCGCACGGTAGGGTCTAAGTTTTTTAGACCCTGCCGTAAAGATAGACCTCAGAAATTGACCGAGCAAACCTTAAACCTCATGGCTGAACGACGCTTGCTACAGCTGCAGTCTTTCGATGACGCGAAGTCATATAGGCAGCTCAATAGACGTATATCTAAGTCCTTGCGACACGATCTGCGTCTCTCTAATACGAATCGTGTTAAAGAGACCATACAGCGAAACCAAGGCTCCAAAGTGTTCGCAAAGGACAAGTCTATTGGGCAAAGCCAGATGACAAAGCTGAAACGAGGATGGCAGCATAGCGTCGACCAAAGCAGAGGTTTTAGGCGAGATCGAGAGGTTCTATGGACAGTTATACACTTCGGTCGCAAAGCCCGTTGACAGCTTGGTAGGAGATCCAAGAACCAAGCTGTCCCGACATTATACCGAAGATATCCCGGATATCAGTCTGTACGAGATTAGGATGGCCCTGAAGCAGCTTAAGTACAACAAGGCGCCGGGCGAGGACGGAATCACTTCAGAGCTTCTGAGAGCGGGTGGAACACCGGTACTTAAAGTCCTCCAGAAACTCTTTAATTCCGTCCTGTCCGAGGGCAAAACGCCTCAAACGTGGAGCAGGGGTGAGGTGGTGTTGTTCTTCAAAAAAGGTGATAACAGCCTATTGAAGAACTACAGACCCATCACGCTTCTGAGTCATGTTTATAAGCTGTTTTCAAGGGTTATCACGAACCGTCTCGAACACAGACTTGATGACTTCCAGCCTCCCGAACAAGCCGGTTTCCGAAGAGGCTATAGTACCATAGACCACATCCATACGCTGCGGCAAGTTATACAGAAGACCGAAGAGTATAACTTGCCATTATGCTTATCGTTTGTGGACTATGAGAAAGCCTTCGATTCGGTGGAAACATGGGCGGTACTTGAGTCACTCCAGCGATGCCGTATTGACTATCGGTACATCGAGGTGTTGAAGTGTTTGTATAATAACGCCACCATGTCGGTCCGAGTACAGGAGCAGAGCACGAAGGCGATTCCATTGAGAAGAGGCGTAAGACAGGGGGACGTTATCTCCCCGAAACTGTTTACTGCCGCAATGGAAGACGCCTTCAAACTCCTGGAATGGCAAGGACTTGGCATCAACATCAACGGCGAATACATCACTCACCTTCGGTTTGCCGACGACATCGAAGTCATGGCAAAGTCGATGGAGGAACTCAGCATGATGCTCGATGGCCTCGACCGAGTTTCACAACGGGTGGGCTTGAAAATGAACATGGGCAAGACGAAAATTATGTCAAATGCCAATGTTGTGCCCACCCCAGTCTCTGTTGGAAACTCGGTACTCGAAGTTGTTGACTCATATATCTATTTAGGACAAGTAGTCCAATTAGGTAGGTCCAACTTCGAGAAAGAGGTCAACCGCCGAATCCAACTCGGTTGGGCAGCGTTCGGGAAGCTACGCAATGTCTTTTCGTCCGACATACCTCAGTGCCTCAAGACGAAAGTCTTCAACCAATGTGTGTTACCAGTGATGACTTACGGCACCGAAACGTGGTCTTTCACTATCGGCCTCATCTCAAAGCTCAAAGTCGCTCAGCGAGCTATGAAGAGGGCTATGCTCGGTGTTTCTCTACGTGATCGAATCCGAAATGAGGAGATCTGTAGTCGAACTAAAGTCACCGATATAGCCCACCGGATTAGCAAGCTGAAGTGGCAATGGGCAGGCCATATTGCTCGCAGAGCAGATGGCCGATAGGGTCGAAAAGTGCTAGAGTGGAGACCGAGGACTAGCAAGCGCAGCGTAGAACGTCCAACCAACGAGGTGGACAGACGACCTTGTAAAGGTCGCCGGAAGACGCTGGATGCAGGTCGCTTCCAACCGGCATATGTGGAGATCTAAAGGGGAGGCCTATGTTCAGCAGTGGACGTCCTATGGCTGAGATGATGAATCTTGTAATCCGTCTCAACATAAAAAATCCATATCTCTAAAACTACTGAACCGATTTTGATGAAACTTGCAGAGTACTCTAAGTTGAACAATACCTAGTACAACAAAAAACTAATTACTTAAATCGAACTTGTAGTTCCGGAGATGTGCGTGCACAAACATAAAAACATACATACATACACTTATGAAATTTGGCACATTTGTTCAGACGCTGATATAGACTAACATATATGCATAAAAACATAAAAATGATGGAATTCATCAATTTGTGGTCGTGGTGTGCAAGAATGTAAAGTAGGGTACCAAAAATTATTAATATTCTTAAAAGTGACATATCTTAGGAAATACTCGGAATTGATTTTTTTTTGTATTTTTTTCTGAATCGCCTTTAGTTCTACTATGACCCATTCCAAGGTTATCCATTCATTACTGGACACCCTGTATTATGCAGTTATAGGCAGTTCTGATAATATTACATACATACGGGTCAACTTGATAACCTCTTTTTTTTGAAGTCGGTAAAAATAAATGCCAGTACTACTTTCGACTTTAGCCACATCGCGTAAATCCTTGCTTGTGCAAATATAACTTATATCTATTGTGCAAACGGTTTATTAAGTAGGTACTAGCCTATTTATTTATCTTATTTTAATGGATCTTATATTTTGTTTGAATATAGTGTTATAGTAATAATTTTAGGAATACTTTTGGGCTTGTAAAAGCGGTTTAATAAATTAATATACTTAGGTTGTGTGAATATTTACTAAAGGAATTTGAATAGGAAAATGTAATATTGAAATATATTCTTATATGAAACAGGTATTATTATACATTTTACATATATTTTTTTCATTTTATATGAATCTTTTGCCAGGGCACGCACAGAATCTATTAGGGTCAAGTGGTAAACAGTGGCCCAGTAGTACACAGTGCACCAGCACTCATATCCCAAAAACGCGACGTTGCCAAACCGTGCTGCAAACGTGAAACAACTTGTCTTTTACCACCTCTCGCACTCCCCAGTCGACATCGCGCTTCCGCCCGTAACGGTCGCACAGTGCATGATTTTGTCCTTGGCGCCAAAAAAAGTAAGTACACGTGTTTTCATTTATTTTCTTTCTAGAATCGTTGTTTATTTAGTTACATTAGATTGCATTATTTTCGTGTGTAAAGCAAGTATTCCTTAATAATTTAGATGTATAAGTATCCCTTGAATTTGGTTTATTTAATAGTTATGTCACCTTATAGGTTAAAAAGTGGTGTTTGTACACAGTGGCTCAAAATCGTAAGGTACACAGTGAACAGTGATTCACTGTGTACCAAACACTTTGTTAATTATGTCCGATACAATTTGTGCTTATACCTACTTTTCAACTGTGATTGTAAAAAACAAATAATCAAGTGATCTTTTTGTTTCAGAATGGGTCGAACTAAAACAGAAAACCGAAAAATTGGCGGTCATGATGCAAACTGTTCTAAGAAGCGTAAACTATTCAGTAAAATGTTATTAAAAGACTGTTAATTGTTATGTAGAATAATAATAATGTTCCTAATTAGATTTTTAAGTTAAATTAGTACTAGTTCTTTTTTTGGACTGATTGTTAACTGTGATTGTTGCTGTCGAATACAAATTATTTAGTAATACATTGACTGTTAATTGTTATGTAGATTAATAACAATGTTCCTAATTAGATTTTTAAGTTAAAATAGTACAAACTAGTTCTTTTTTAGACTGATGGTTAAATGTGATCGTTGCTAACGAATACAAATTATTTAATTTTACATTAATACAGTTTCATTTAACGCCATTTCTAACAATAAATATTTTAAAATAATGCGATAAAGGGATGTAATTAATGTGATGGTTCACTGTGTACTCATTGGTCCACTGTCGACGCACCCCCCGGTTCACAGTGTACTTATACTGGTACACAGTGAACCATTCGCCATCTTAAAAAAAAAACAATATTACCAATAAACTATAACAATTGGAACTGAAATTGATATGCCAAACACAAGTTTAATAAATTTCCTTTCGTCTAATGTCAATAGCTCTTAATTAAATTCACGTACATTGGTTTTATAAATGCTTAAACTTTTAGTGGTTCACTGTTTACCATGTCACCCTATTTATTTATTGCATTGAAATAGATTTCCACTGTTCAAATATTAGTTCCATCAAGAGATTAAAGGCTAGGTACACATTTCGTGCTCGGCGTTGCGTTGAACGCGCGTTGCCACCATACACAGGGCGGGCTTGCATGTGTACCTAACCTAAGTACACTTCAATACCCCCTCTTGATTCTCAAAATGAGTTTTCAATGAACACGATTTTTACACCACAAAAAGCTCCTGAAAGTTTGTTTGCTATATTCAAGAGGGGGAAATGACTAAGACTGCTTCATGAAGGACTGAACCACTGTTGCAGGTAGCCGCGTGAAGTGGAAAGAGTGGAGGGAGGCCTTTGCCCAGCTATGGTACACTATAGGCTGATGTATAATAATAATTAACTGTAATTAAGATTTTCAGCTGTTTTGAAGTCAATATATATGTAGTTGTGATATTGAGTTGGTGTTTTAGTTGGCCTTAACCTTGAATACCTCTTTTAGGAGATATGTTATTAATGGGGACTTTCGGCATTATTTCTTCTGGGTCTCTACCAAAATTCAACTCTAACAGATTTTTTTATTATTTGAAATTTTTTGACCGGACTTAAAATCTACAGCTATAATAATTACGTTTTGACAGCTCAATTTATTGATGGTATGATCAACAACTCTTATTAAAAAGTAAATGATCAAGATAAACACAAACCGTCTTGCCACAAGAAAGATAAACATTTATTTATTTAAACTTTTACGTACAATTGTGAATTTGTGATACATAAGGCGGACTTAATGCCACAAGGCATTATCTACCAGTCAACCTTTGGGTCAAAAGGAGAAGCAGTTGGAATCCGTTAAACACGTCCCGTCGTACCACAAAAACTTTTAAACGTCTGTTGAACACTTGTCTAAAAAAATGTCAGATTATGTCGTAGAAATAAGGTCCGTTTTGCAGTCACACTTTTTTTAGACAAGTGTTCAACAGATGTTTAAGTTTTTGTTGTAAGACTGGTCTTGTCTAAAAAAACTGTTAACGTCAAAACGACGTTTCACGTTGATTTATGGGTCGTTTTGCAGTTACACTTTTTTTAGACAAGCCTTCAATAGATGTTTATCTCTTTGAGGTAAGACGGTACATCTTCTAAACACGTGTTTACATGTTCATTCCACCTGATACACAAAAATAAATACAGCCAAGATGTCTCAATCTGTTTGAGTGAACCCGTATGAACTACTAACGTAGACACCATAAAGAGATGCTCTCAGACACGTTAGTCATTATCGTCGCATTTAACACTTCAGTCGCTGCAGCAATTCTATCCGTTTTCACAACAATACCGGGAACAGTTGTTACGTCTACCGCTTTTGTTTTCAAAATATTTTCCTTTTAGACAAGCGGGATAGCTCTTTGAAAATACTTTGCAGCTGTTATTGGAGAATGCTGGGAAGTAACGCTGTTATTTTAGTGTCGGACAGTTAAAGTACTTTTTTGTTATATTATTTCTTTTCGGAACGGAACTGTATTTACTTAATAATGATGCCCCGCTCCAGGATTAATTCTTGTTTCGTGCGTGGATTTATGGAATAGAATGGAATGGAATATGAAATGTATTCCAAAATTTTTAAAACTACTGCTGTAGACTGACAGAAACAAAGATTTAGACCCAAAAAAAGCTATATGCAATCCATAAAAATATTTGCGGCTTGGGTAAAGTGAACCTGCAACTCGTAGCCCATTAACCAATTGCTTCGCCACTGCGCCAACGTTTACATTAAGCCTCCTGCAGACACACGCGATTAATCGCGCTGCGACAACGAGCCAAGCTAATTTCCACTCTAAAAATACTGCGAATGGCCCGCGACATGTCGCCCCGCGCGATTAATCGCGTGTATCTGCAGGAGGCTTTAAACGTACCTATTTGGCTAAATGTGGGTGTGCTTTTACGAACACTTCTGCCATAGCCTTCGAGGATTACAGGCGTGATGGTTTGTTTATGTTTTCTAAAAGGCACGCTATGATGAGCTATCAGTAATTTATTACGGCACCTTAATTCAGTGACAGCAATGTCACGTGATTGGCTCTGGGCTACGTCAACCGCTAACATAAGCCAGCCTTTTCATCAACCGCTTTTAGGATTATAATGTTGGAATTAATACTCAATATTTCAGAAATTTTAAGGTACTTCAAGGCACAAATAAAGAAACTAATAATTTACATAGGTTTAAACAAAGAATAAGTCTCCTAAAAATAAATAGAAGGCGAACATAAACACAAGGTGACGGAACCATGACCTGCTTTTGAGTTTTTTTAGATATGCCATATTTATAAAAAAAAATAGAATATCTCAAATGGTACATGTTTATATGACATGGACACATGAAAAGATGAAATAGTCTTCATAACGACTTTTGCAAGAGCGAATAACAGAGATTTGCAAAAAAATCTCTATTAGATCCACTGACACCGTGAGATCGCATTGTTTTTAATAATAATGAAAAGCGGCGGCGCGGCGTAATAAAGGATGGATGCGCTCTTTAACATAATTATGTTTCTATAGCGGAAAACTGGTCTTAAATCTATATTTGAAGGCTGACGCAGCACCAGAGTCTCAGAAATCTACGTTTGGTTTCGCCAACAAGTGGACAAAATTAAGATTTGAAAAGGACATTGTAATAAGAAAATGGAAACATAATATTCACAATAACTTACGTGTGTCGTCATACTGCACGCCATGAAATTCGCTGAAGCAGCGCTGAACCGCCAGCGTGTTCCAGGGCGTGGGGTCCCAACACAACAGTCCATCGTAGTACGCGGGGCAGAACCCCTCCTGCACCGCCTCGTTCTTCGCCGCGCACTCCTCACTGACATTCTCGACGATCTCCGTATCAAATGTCGTTAGGTCCTCCAGCTTGGCGATTAAAAAATCTCTTTCGACTAGGAATTTGAGCTAATCAGCTTTGGTTTGTTCTTTGGTTATTTACACTTATATTAACACTTAGTCACATCAATAGTCACTGTCACCGGTCTATCTTTGTGCGAGTCCCATCGCGCCATCCGTGGTTAGTGGGAAAACTGGCTCGGGCCTCAGGTGTCTCGAGTGACGCGACGAAGCAGAGCGGAGTCTGAGCAGCGCCTCCCAGTCCCCGGTGAGAACGTTACCATGATAACGTTGTTTACTCGCGGCTTGTGTTCCAACTTATCAAGTGATAACGTTCCGAGAGCAAACATCGGCAGTCTGTGCGAGTATTTGCGGATCGTGCAAGGAACTTTAGTTTTTTAATTTAATTTCCTTCGCCCCATTTAAGCCTCGTCGTCCGTGCAACCTGCAAAGAGACACCTCTGGTCATGTTATCTTGTAGATAAGTTGTGTATACACGTTATATGAGTTAGTATTTGATACAGTTGTAATGTGTTCTCAGTTAGTACTCAAGGAGCGTGCTACAGATAACGGATACGTGGCATTATCACTGTTTCACTTAAACATAAGTATAAATGTGAGACAGGTGTTTTGATTGCAGTAATTCTGTGTGTTACTTGCGATAGGGATGTTTAATTAAATAATTCAGCCCACATTGTGGGGTAGCGTTCATTATTGGACGGCGGTAGTAAATGCCGTCGCGGTATTTGGGTCATGGGTTCGATCGTCGGCCAAACGTAATTAGGTTTTCCAGGCGATAGGTTTGCCCTTATTTCTGTTCAATTTTATCAAATGTTTACACATTTGTTTATGCCTTGCTGTGTAGAAGATTTGTTTAAGTAACATATAATAATATGATACTAGCTTTTACCTGTGGCATTATTCTCGTTATAGTCAGAAAATATACCAAATGTTTAATTAAGAATGTTTTAAATATACGAGTAATATAATTGTTCCTTCCCTAATGGGAAGGAACAATTATATTACTCGTACCAGAATTTTTGTAATAGGATCAGTAGTTATAAAGATTTACTTTAGATTTAGAACTTTACGAAGATATATTATAATAGTACCTGGCCACCCTGGTTTCGCACGGGTTCAAATTCCCGACCTGCCCTATGGATTTTCTGAAAACTTTCCTATATACAAACCTTGTTGACCTAACAATAACGAACACAACAAGAAAGTAATTATCCTATTTGGTGCAGTGGTTCGTATGTTATAGTCATACAGACAGACATACGCGACGTTGTTTTTTTCTTTGTAAAACATTATCAATAAAGATAAATACATAATGTAATTAAAATGTAGGAATGTGAAATCCTCACATGGTACGGTCAATTAACCACAATCAACAGGTAAACAGCTCTTATGTTCATCATCTATTACTGATGCAAATAAAGAATTTACGATGTTCCTTCAATTGCCTTTTACGTCTCAGGGTCACTGTTACCCGGTTATACAGTTTGGGACTTTACTCATGGCGCGATACGACTCAATTCGACCGATTCCAACTACAAGTAAAAATCAACCTTGTCACTAAGATATTGTTACGAGCGGGGTATTGGGATAAATTAATTAACACCAATTAAAACCAAATAAACTTTATTCACACACGAATCACTAATTAAAACAAACACTTAACACTACTCAACAATTAAACACTTATGAACTCACTTAATCACACGTAAAAATCACTTAGAGATCGCTTCCAGTTCACTTCGAGTTGCCTCGATCGTAGTCAAAACCAGACTGACTGAGGTCGCCGATCGGCGCCCTTTTTATACTACCGCCGGACCCACTAGATGTTTCTAGAAAGTGGTCGAATGTTCTGGAAACATCCATAGACTTCGACATAGTCCCATACCTTCTGGAACATTCCAGAACCATCTCGAAACATCTAGAACAGGGTAGAATTTTCTAGAAACTTCCAGACCAATCTTCGGTAGAATTGTCGAGAACCTTGTGGAACTTTCGAGAAGCTTATAGATAGGTCTCGCAATTCGATCGACGTAACACTGCCCCCTCCTTAGACATGCTCGTCCCGAGCATTGTTAGTCCCGAGCATGCACAGTCCGTCGTAGTCGTCGTTGTATCGCGCCAACCTTAACGTCGTCTATCTTAGGCGCACCGGCTTGACTACTCTTTGTGCGGTAGGGAACATCACTGCTCTTGGTCGCAACTCGGTATGGTCCATCCCATTTTAATTTACGAGACTTCCGTTTCCTGCGCACTGGGCTATGCACAACAAGTGACGCTTCGTCAAAACCACTACTGTTTGTCTGAGGTCTTTTCACACAGTTATCCATTTCATTTTCCTGCGCAGGCTGTAGGGTTTCCTTCCATTGATTACCGACATTCGTGTTTTCTCTTAGCGTCCTCACGTGCACTACTTCCTTAGGCTTTTGCTTGATGCTGTGCCTACTGTCTTCAGAACAAGGTCTTCTAGACGGTGTATCAGCGTTACCATGCGCTCTCCAATTGCGATGCTGGGCAGTCATATCAGCTGCCCTTCGCTTTGGACAGCTTGACCGAAGATGACCCTTTTCTCCACAAGTATAGCACCTAGGGCTGTACCCTCTCGAACGGTCGCGTACAGAAGATGGCACAACCTCCCTGCTACGCTGAGTTCGATGGTCTTGCCTCACTGCTTCCACATCCAAAGCATGGGCCAAGGCGCACTTCAAGGTCTCGTGATGCCCAAGTCTTACAGCGGCTCTAACTTCCAAGTCGCGTATTCCGTCAATGAAAGCCTGTACCAAATTGCAATCTATGAGAGCCGGGACGGACCGATATGCTTTCCGAATCATCTTCTCAATTTCTAGGGCCCACTGTTGTAGGCTCTCGGCACTACGTTGAACACGATCCCTTAGCTTAGCGCGATATACGTGCTCCAGGTGCGCGTCGCCGTATCTGGACTCCAGCGCTTCCAGCAGCTGCTCATATGTCACATCCTTGCCAAGAGCCTCAAGTACGGTCAGGGCCTGGTCTCGCAGACCCAAGATGAGCCCAGTCGTCGCTTGCTCCTTGGTCCACCCATTCGCCTTCATAACGGCCTCAAACTGCATCCTGTAAGCCGACCATGATGATGTTCCGTCGAATGGTGGCACCTTAAACCCTCGTACCGGAGATGCAGCAACCACTGGACACACAATCCTGTCTCCAGTCCTAAGTTCACCCAAAGTCTTCTTCATCTCAGCAATCTGAACTTCAGCTTCTGAGATACGACTCTGTAGCTGGTGAACTTGCTCTTTCATCAACTTGAGCTCCTGGCCAAATGTTGCATGCAGGTCTTTAATCAGGAACATCTGCTCTTCTTGGCGGCGGGCCTGCTCCTCTTTATTTTCCTGAAGCAGCTTTCGCAACAGTCAATCAACAACGGGTGGGTATCACTGTCCCCCGCTGGGGGACAGCGAAACTTTTCTAAAAAAAGGTTGCGCTGTCCCCCAGCGGGGGACTAAAGGAACTTTTTTTAGAAAAAGTTGCGCTGTCCCTCGGCGGGGGACAAGCTGGGGGTGGACATCGGGAATCATCGCATTTTTCGTACCTGACTTCTCTGATAGCGTGGGTGACAGGTGGGCCTGTTCCTCTTGACGGCGGGCCTGCTCCTCTTGACGGCGGGCCTGTTCCTCCTGGCGGCGGGCCTGCTCCTCCTTGTCCTTCTGTAGCTGCTCTTGCAGCAGGCGGACCTGCTCTTCCTTGTCCTTCTGTAGCTGCTCTTGCAGCAGGCGGACCTGATCTTCCTTGTCCTTCTGTAGCTGCTCTTGCAGCAGGCGGGCCTGTTCTTCTTGGCGGCGGGCCTGTTCTTCTTGGCGGCGGGCCTGCTCCTGCAGCAGCATCATAAGCGCAGACAGGTCTGGAACCGCGGGTGCTGAAGAGACTGCAGATGGACCAGCGGCTGGTTCCGTCGTAGGCGTAGCACCACCCGGCGTCTGTATCGGGGAACCTCCAAACCGCCTCTGGTCCATGTCTTGCTGGCGCTGACTCCTGGTACGAATACCGTCCGTGTCGTCCTTTGGTAAAATTGGCATTATATCCCTCACTTCTGACACCAAATGTTACGAGCTGGGTATTGGGATAAATTAATTAACACCAATTAAAACCAAATAAACTTTATTCACACACGAATCACTAATTAAAACAAACACTTAACACTACTCAACAATTAAACACTTATGAACTCACTTAATCACACGTAAAAATCACTTAGAGATCGCTTCCAGTTCACTTCGAGTTGCCTCGATCGTAGTCAAAACCAGACTGACTGAGGTCGCCGATCGGCGCCCTTTTTATACTACCGCCGGACCCACTAGATGTTTCTAGAAAGTGGTCGAATGTTCTGGAAACATCCATAGACTTCGACATAGTCCCATACCTTCTGGAACATTCCAGAACCATCTCGAAACATCTAGAACAGGGTAGAATTTTCTAGAAACTTCCAGACCAATCTTCGGTAGAATTGTCGAGAACCTTGTGGAACTTTCGAGAAGCTTATAGATAGGTCTCGCAATTCGATCGACGTAACAATATAATGATGCAATTCGATTGACTTGACGTCGTCGTGGCGATCGTGTTTTGTTTTTTATCCACCCGTAGATAACAACGTGTTTTATGTCATATGTCGTAGTGGTAAGGTTGATTCTCACTCGTAGTTGGAATCGGTCGAATTGCGTCGCATCGCGCCATGACTAAAGTCCGTACACGAACCGGGGAGGGGCCTGGGCCCCGTCAGATTGCTGGCACCTCCATCAGGGGCGCGTAGATTAAGACGACGTAGTTTTGGGCATGGTCCATGATTGGACGGCAAGTCACCCATTACTCGCCGTCCGCATGCCCAAGTTATCGTACCTCAACATTACTCTGTTCCAGTCCAGAGTTACGGGGGTTGCGGGAATAACAAATTACCGTGACCTCGGAACGTAAAGGGCTATTGAAGGACACCGTGGATTTTAGTCAGCACGAATCTGACAGTCCCTCTCGCTCTGCCCTGGGTGGGAGGACTCATTTGATGATTTTACCACGCTAAAAAAAAAAAATTTCCAGAGTAACTTGTACACGAAGATGTTGCCTTTACAAAGTTATTTATAACTAACACATAATACCTGATTATTAGCACTATGCAAATCTCTATGTGCGGTGGTTACTTAATACGCTGTAACTATATGCAAATAAATGCGGTGTTCATTAACCAGCATAGGATATGATATTTCTGGTAGCATAATAATTATAAGTGTTTTGTTATTGGTTCTTGATTGAGACTATATTTAGAAGAAGTGTTCTTATTAAATTTCTAATTAATTATGGTGTTTGCATTTTGCACACAAACAAACAGCACACCCACATTTTGTGGACTATAATTATTGCCTAACCTATGATTAAGTTTTAGAAAAAGTTCTTAGTACAAAACTTACAACTTAAGCTTATGCTTAGACTTTGGCTTAAGAAGCTGTCCATTTTTTTAAGTAACTGTTAGATTCTTATTTCAAAAATATAGGTATTTTGTCTAAAAATCTTTGACCGTTTATGACCATTACAATGATGCCTGCCACACATCGTTATCACTCCTATAAACCTTGATAGTACGAATTTTTATTGAACATAACATTTATGACAGTGAATAAAGTTCATTTTTACTCGCAGCGCAAACAAAATTTGTGCATCAGAGTTCCCACTTTATGTTCTAAAAACCTATATTTCATGAATAATCATATTATTTCGCTTTTATTTCTCTGCAGTCCATAGATAATGGACGGTAAAAGTTAAACAAGGTTAAAAGCATTTCACAGATTGTGTAATTTGGCTAGTGCTGGCAATGGCGTCGCTTTGGAGAGGAAGTGGAATGCCAGGACAGAGGGCAGCGAAATTGTTTACTGTAATTTGATTTAGGAAGTGATATTACGGACAGTAATTTGATTTATAAGCACCTTGAAAGACTATTAAGCATTCTTATCGAGTTTTGCTGCTCTGATTTTTAATTTAAGTATAAAGCGTCATGTTTTAATGGAAAATGTTAGGTAAAGTTACATAAGTACGTAATAATATATTCAAATAAGAAATGGGAATAAAAATAAGTCAAACAAGAGTAGAAAACCTTTTAGCAGATTATCTTGACTTCAGTAAGGCTTTCGACTGTGTTGACCATAATCAATGTTGGTAAAATCTTACAATGAGCTAAAGACGTTCCGGCTTTAAGTGCGGAGTGTGACAGGGTAGTAGCATGTGCCCTATACTAAACTATTTAATGTTTACAATTTGGCATGAATGAATGATTTAATTAATTAACTACTTTATGGCTAGGATATCGGCACAGATAATATAATACTAGTATCTGTCAAGCTCAACAATATAAGTGTAGGGTTTTTTATTTTATTTTTTGTTCCATGGTTACGAGAATGTCTTACGAGGTTATCGTGGCCTTGGAATGTAAAGGGCAGCTGAAGGATAACGGTGGTTTTTACTTAGTGAATTCTGACCATCCTTTCTGGTCCAACTAGAGGGGGACAACTAATTTGATGATGTTACCAACCCAAAAATAAAGGATCTTTTCAGTTGTTATAGCCAAAAACCTCTTCAAGACATATCATATCTTCCACCTGGCGTCTCAAAATTACAGATGACATTATGTAGGTTATTCTTGTTTACTTATCTTATGCAGGCTTTATTTTTAGAGTTCACTGACACATACCCGATTACGTTTTTAATTCTAACAAGTGATACCGGCTGATTGATTTATATCGTATTTATTTACGCATGATAACGAGGTATCGTGGAACTCCGCATAAATCATTGAGTCTATAAAGAGTTAAATGAGTGTATAAATTTGTTTGTTTTACTTTGATATTAGTATACACATGTCGTGGGGTTTCCGCGGCTTTAACATTGAGGAATAACTTAGGTTTATTTTCTGTTGTGTCATAATTTTGTCGAATGAGTTAGGTACAACCGGTGAAGGGTCTCATCAGTGGAGACATTATAGGCTGATTATTATTACTTATGCTAATTGCTACTATGAGTATCGTCAGTAGCGCAAGAGTCCGGCAACCAGTCTGACCAAGCGGTGTCGTACTCGTATTAGCTAGTATTGTCTGGTTTGTGAAAATCAGATAGGAAGTCGTTCTATGTAAAATTTTGGTACCTATTCCAGTTCAGCTACAAGTTCTCTTCCCGTGATTTCCGAGCCTAGGCCAGAGTGGATGGTTTGGTACAACTCGTCCCTTCAATTTTTACGAAAAGGCTTTTGGGCTATGTTAAGGCTCTAGAAAGAAATGAGAAATGTCCAATGATAAGAAAACAGTACATACTTAGTATAATTCTATCTAATATTACAAAAGTGATAGGTTATTATGTAGACCGTTGAAGACAAAGTGAGCGACCGAAGATGCGGGCAAAACCTAGTCTAAAAATAATATCAAAGCATTGGCAATTACGAGAGTGTTTGATAGCATCAGATTGTTGTTTGTCTAATTATAAAAGTAAGCCATCTTAGATTGGTGAGTGTTGTAAGTTGAGAGTCTGGAATGTTTGCATACTCAAATTAAATTCTCCGTAGACAAGTGTTTTTCTGACTGCCATTTTACATGCGTAAAATTAATGAGAGGAATTTAGGAAAAGAAAAAAAAAGTAACTTGAGATAATACCATGTGCTTGACTAAAATAATGTCTTATTTTTTACAGGGAGTATTTCTACTAAGAAAAAAAATTTAAAGTTTTAATTCAATCGAATGGTTTTTGCTGCTAAAATTAAAAAAAAAACTTTGATTGCAAAATCCAAAAAACATATCTGTCTGTCAATAAATTCGTAACATGTATAAATGAATTGGAACCGTCTTTTTCCATTACTGTTATTTTAACGAGAAAACTTTTTGATTCATCACACAAAAAGTAAATAACAAACCCCAACGGACACAGTTTCAAATGTAAAAAAAAATCGGCTCGCATTTTTAAATAAAAATACGCACGGTATTGGATACCGGTTAAAATCAACATTTCGTTTTAACCAGCAAAATGATGCCCGAGGGACTATGAAAAAATCGGTTTTACTTACTGCCGACCTTTTCCAATAATTTTCCAAAGGCCTGTGGGGAAATGAAATTTTTCGTAAGTGAAATTAGTTTTCTCCTTCAGGTACTTGTAGTTCATAAAGGATTTAAGTGAGATAGTAGATATTGACTGTTTAGGGTTTAATCACGAATGTAACATCATCCATCATGTTATCCTCGAAGAGTAAGGCAGAAGGATATCCTGATAGCGATGACCTCTATGGTGGTCTAGACTTTTAGTTCAGTGTACTCATCTTTCATGTGGTCTGAAGTAAAAATAATATTAATTTACTTTATTAACTAGATTTTGCCCTCAGCTTCACCCGCCTTGAGCCCTATGTACCTAGCCCGTAACGTCTTTCAGGGGTCCAGATGGACCCTGATACGTAGTATGTAGATACCTGTCAGAGCCAGTTGCATGAATGTGGAGATTTCAGAAAGAAAGAAAGAAAAAGTACGTATACGTTGAGTAAATACTTCGATTTTAAAATAAGTTGAAAATTATTTATTTAGATCCATGAAAAACACAGATTGTGCCTTTAGCTAAAAATTGGATCTAAATGCTAAAGGATTCAATCACGTATTTTCATTTAAAAAAAGCGTATTTACTTTAAGTTTACGTCACGCAAATGTAGCGGTTTGATAAATCTTTTCACGCCTAAGAATCTTTTGTTGCTCAGCCATTTAATTCTGAACACGTATTTTGGAGCGTGAATCTGTGAATAAATAGAGTTTTCTCTTATTTCAATGAACTAGAGGACCTATTCCATGTCAAAAATATACATCATCATCATCATCATCATCAGCCTATAAATGTTCCCACTGCTGGGACACAGGCCTCCTCTCTGTGAGAGGGAGTGGGCCGTAATCTACCACGCGGGCCCAGTGCGGATTGGTAGATGTCACATGTCTTCGAATTTTTGGTTCTAGGACATGCCGGTTTCCTCACGATGTTTTCCTTCACCGTTTTGTGAGCAGTGGTGTTGAAATAAATTACACAAAGTAATGCGCCTGACGGGGTTCGAACCCACGACCTACTACTCGTAAGTCGAGGCCGATACCACTGGGCCACCACTGCTCTCCAGTCGAGGCCGATACCACTGGGCCACCACTGCTCTCCAGTCGAGGCCGATACCACTGGGCCACCACTGCTCTCCAGTCGAGGCCGATACCACTGGGCCACCACTGCTCTCCAGTCGAGGCCGATACCACTGGGCCACCACTGCTCTCCAGTCGAGGCCGATACCACTGGGCCACCACTGCTCTCCAGTCGAGGCCGATACCACTGGGCCACCACTGCTCTCCAGTCGAGGCCGATACCACTGGGCCACCACTGCTCTCCAGTCGAGGCCGATACCACTGGGCCACCACTGCTCTCCAGTCGAGGCCGATACCACTGGGCCACCACTGCTCTCCAGTCGAGGCCGATACCACTGGGCCACCACTGCTCTCCAGTCGAGGCCGATACCACTGGGCCACCACTGCTCTCCAGTCGAGGCCGATACCACTGGGCCACCACTGCTCTCCATACATAATAAAAGCGAAATAAAAGTGAGTTATAAGATCACGATCCAACGATCAAATATTAAACAAGATTTTATTTCTCAAGAGAGATTTCGTTGGCACGAATCGCTACAAAGGGAATAATAACCAATACGATATTAAATCAACAATAGATAAGTAATTCACAGCGAAGACGCGAATTTCGTCTTGTTTCCGTCAATTTATAAGGAAATTGGCGTTCGCAAGTTGGCAAACAGTGGAAATATTCTCACTTTTTATTGGTTTTATTTTTATTTGACTCTCCTTGAAAAAATAAATACTTGTAGGTCACGACTGTACGTCACAATCTTGTTTGATGTTGATATGATTTGATTTATCACACGTCTGTACAGTTGAGTAGACTTGATCGCGGTTTGTTACAAGTGGTTGCGTGTGTACTCGACTGTACCTGACACGGAATCATGGTAGTAATAAAATTTGACTACTTATGAGCTACAAAGTATTGATGGTAATAAATTTAATTGATGGTTAAACCGAATTAGTTATTGACGAAGTCTGGTATTGGCCGTAGTGGCCCAGAGGTAACGGCCCTGAATTATTACGAGTTGAAATCGTAGGTTTGAACCCGGTTAAGGTAAGGGATTTTACTTTCTGTGATTTATTTAATCATCAGTGCTCTCAAATCGGCGTAAGAAAACATCGTGAGGAAACCGGTATGTCCTAAAACCAAAATTCGGCGACTTTTGACATCCACCAATCCGCACTGGGGCCGCATAGTGGATTATAGCATGGGCTCTGCGGGAGGGAGGGAATCTCACAGGCAGAGAGGAGGCCAGTGTCAATATTTTAGACCGAACATTTTATGCTTATGCTATTTCCACTATCGCGTTTTATTTTAATGCATTATTCTATAATAATAATATTCCACAACTATCACACAACGCCATCTAGTCCCAAGCTAAGCAGAGCTTGTGTTATGGGTACTTAAAGACAACTGATAAACATACTTATATATTTCTAAATACATATTATAGATAAATTACACCCAGACACAGAACAAATGATCGTGCTCATCACACAAACATTTGTCCTGGGTGGGAATCGAACCCACGACCTCCGGCATAGCAGTCAGGGTCACTAACCACTAGACCGACAGGCCTGTCAAAATTCTATCACCTATATCTTTTTTTGTACCGAATTATATTGCCAGTCAGTTAAGGCTACTTGCCAACACCGGAACCCTTTTCTCTTATTATATTCTGGGTACTAATTTCCTGTTCTCCGTAACACTAATTCGGCTTAGTGCCAGAGGCTCTTACTTATACTACTTTCATGAAAAATTGCTTACAAAACTGAGGTTTTGAGGCCAATGCTTTTTCCATAAAAGATTTATGAGCTAGCGTTATTATTGAGTTTGTTTTTTATTTGTTTGTTTTGCCCGAGAACTGAATATATTTATCACGTTTATCAATATTGAAGCCAAATTATTTACAGTCTTTTCATAACTTAGCCTCTGGTTTTTTTATGATTCTTATGAGATATCAAGCATAATTTTCATTTGAAAATATTTACATGTTTTAAATATTTGTTATTGTTCAAACACTGTTTTAAGCTTTCACGGTTCAATACCTACTAACCATAAACTGTGACATTATATCCTGTAAGTGACATTTTAATATTTGTTATTGTTTATGAAACTATCTCTACAGTTCAAATTTAGCTTTTGCCCGCCTCTTTATAGCTTATAACCGTCTTCAGCGTCCCATCTATCTCTGCATGAAATTTCATCAAAATCAGTCAGACGGTTTATAAAAAAAACTCACATTCGTTTATAATATAAAGTAAAGGAATAATAGTATAATAATATTTTACGTGAGCCACTAAAAACCCTCCAGTACTTATAGAGGCTCATAAAATGCACTAAACTGAGGTTATTGACATTAAACGTCATGCGCCCTTATCTTCAGCGCGCAGTGACACCGACGACGTAACTGCACTATTTATGAAGTCGTTAAAACATAGTATAAATGCTAGGTTATGCCCGCAGTTTCGCTCGGGTTTATGTCACTGCAAACTTTAAGGCATGCCTCTTTGCATCACTAGTGGGGTCTGTAGTGTGTGACACTAGAGGGTGATTATATACTCATACAGTAAAGAAAGAAAGAATGAATAAACAAAGAAAGGAGAATGAAAGAAATAAAACCTTTTTAAAAAAATGGAACCGACTTCAAAACCAAACACAAAAAAAGTGTAAAATTACTTTTGTTTCGGAAGTGGCTTTGTTTTTTATTTCATTGACTATGGCCACGGACTTCCGAAAGAAAAGTTATTTTACACTTTTTTGTGTATGGTTTTGAAGTCGGTTCCCTTTTTTCAAAAAGTTTTTTATTACTTTACCCTTTTTAGTTTAGATATTCAAGAAAAATCTTCATAATAATCGGCGTCTTTGAAAATCTACAATCCTAGTAAGCAACAAAAACGGAACTATGCGGACAACTTCACGAGATATCTATTATTGTTATATACTAAAACCTTCCCCAGAATGTAACAAATACTTTCCTGAAAACCGCATCAAAATCGGTTCAGCTGAACGCGAGATAATCGCGGACAAACATACATACATATAGGTCGAACTACTTTTTTTTTGAAGTCGGTTAAAAAAAAAAGAAAGAAAAGAGAATAAAATTAATAAGGAAGAAAGAAAAGAGAAAAGAAGAAAGAAATAAATAAATAAATAAGAAAGAAAGAAAGAGAAGAATATAATATATAAATTATTGATCCTTCTGTTGCACTGTTAGAAAGTTGATTTGTGCTTGTTTAATTGGCGATACCTAGGCAAACCTTTTGTGAAACTAAAGGCCTTATATTGTAATAGAACTAGGAGTGAATGACAGTGTCTATCCATCCTACGCAAACTGAGTTAGCAACAAAGCGTTGTTATCTATATTCCCGGAATAGCAATAAACATAGTCCTCCACACAAATATTGTTACAACGCCTACGAAGAGTGTTCTACGATAGTTTCGTAGCAATCGGCTACGCGACCTCTACGGCGTAGGCGAATGAAATTTTAGAGATGTCATTGGACAATTTCTTTAGATGGGTTTAGATATAGAAAATGAAAGCATGACATTGTTGGAACCTAGTATTGATTCGAATAAAAAATCAATGAATTGTAATACCTACCAACCTGTTCTGGGTAAAAGTATTTGCCTTCGCAGTGTTAATATAATTATATTTTTTGTTTAGCCAATACGGCTGGGAAAAAGGCCTAATATTAGGTAATACAATTAAACAATAAAACAAGCACCAGATGCTTGAGATGGGCACTTGTCGAATAAATACTCGAACTTTGAGCAAACTAAATCTAAACTAAAAATGATTTGAAGTTTTGTTTGTCCGTTTGTTTGTAATGGTTATACTTAAAAACTACTTAAGCAACTTATGAGACTCTTTCATCTATAAAAAAACATTTGTATTTATTTAGGCACGTTACCCATAATTTGTTAGTATTACTCAAACACTATGTAAGTATTTATGTTATTAAAATACAAACAATTACAACAATTAATTTGCATAATACTATTAACAACACGTTTTTGGTTGGAAATATCATTTAATTAGTCGTCCCGCAATTTTGAAGCGGAAAAGACTGTCTTAAGCCTCCTGCAGACACACGCGATTAATCGCGCTGCGACAACGAGCCAAGCTAATTTCCACTCTAAATGTACTGGGAATGGATCGCGACATGTCGCCCCGCGCGATTAATCGCGTGTGTCTGCAGGAGGCTTTACTCTTTCTAACTGAAAATCACGGGGTCACGGTTTCCTCTAAAGACGGTCCCGTGATCAGAATAATATGAGTCATACATATTTTATTTTCAAACGGGGTGCTATTATTGTGTTTTTAGCAATCCTTATTTCATTTTCATAACGTAATCATATCACAGAACATTTTTTTTATGTCGCCTTTTCTTACTTATCTGCCTATCACTAATCCCTCGTAACTATTGGTTTAAAACATGTCTTGAGGTGTTTTAAACATTCAACTCCTCGCTTTCACCAAGGTATAAAACATGTATTCTACAAGTTTTGTGTACATGTTTCATACATATACTGTATAGTCGAAAAACGAAAACATTGCATAACATTTGTAAAATACATGTAGGTATTGGTGAAAACGAGAGGTTATAATGGCACATTCCGAAACAAAGCTTCTTTTGCACGTATTTAACAAAAGTATTGTCGGACATTTTGTACCGCACATACGACTACCAATAACACGTTTTCCGATGATGCAGCTGTTATTTATCGACTCCGGAATGTTTTAAATGCAGTTTCAACAATTCATCTGGTTTGTAGAGCAAGTCAACCTACCCATCGTACATTAATTTTCCACTATTGTGATAAGTTTGATAGATTGAGGTAGGTTACTGGCGTGGTTGCTGGTGTCTGTACTATCGCTAGCATTCAGTGGGGGGTTGGGTTCCGATCACACACGTAGAATAATTTGATTTACATAATATAATACCTATGTGAGTAAGAGCAAATGAAGTGTATTCAATCATTTCAAATTGAAACTGAAACAGTCCAAACGAGTTATGTAAAAAAAGAAAACATTGAAATAAGGGCAACTGGAATTGCTCGCAATACATTCAGTTTTTATTCAACACGCTCCAAATTACGGGAATTCAATGTACGCCATTGGGAATTCAATAACTTTCGTACTTTGTAATTATAAAATGTACGTATGTCCAATTAAAAATCCAGTTTTAATTAATGTTTTGATCGCATGGATTTCAAAATGATCTTATAAGTAGTTCGGCAATTATTACTAGGTTTGTCCATCAGTTTTCGGTAGACAGGAATCACAGCGCCTGTTTTGCGGCCAATTATTGGCAAAAAGCTTGCCCTTTATTATAAAGGACTTTAAACATAAGTGCTAAAATGAGGATACACTAGGGTAGAGCACTGAATAAGGCCTCGCTCACACGACTCGCGGAGCGTCGGACGACGCGACTCGCGGGGCTACGCGATTCTTATTGTTCGTCATTGTTGCCGCTTCTCCTTGAAATCTCTATAAATCATCGTATATTTATTTCGCTTGACGCTCGGTGTGTCTATAAGCAAGGCCTCACCCTTCGGGGATTACAGGCGTTATGTTGGCTGTGTTAAATATTTTAACTTTTACTTCAAGGAATTTTCATGAGTCTACATCACGGCCCCAAATTACTTTCTCTTTGTGTACTCGTAAATTAACACAAAAGGAGAAGTTTTTCTTGGCATGTGTATTTAAAGGGACGCATATTAAATATGATCGTGGATGGCTGGCTGTTCGCACAGTCATGCTGTGTCTAGACTGGTAAATAATAAACATATACATAAACATCACGACTGTAATCGCAATAGGGTTATTTGCAGAAGCGTATACCTACTCGTATTAATATACCCACATGCTCCATTATTAAACAAAGTTTGATAACTTAGAGGCTAACATGTGTTTGTATGCCCAAGGCAGACCTTTAACCGTGTACGTAAATTATTTTATAATGACTGTTCTCAAATTGATGCAGAGATATATTGTGAGCCTGTGAGAAACACGGCAATGTCTTAGAACTTGAAAATTTGAAGATATTGACATTAATTTGAGAAAGGAATCGCAAAAATTTAAATACATATATATTGTAAAGTTGGCTTCACACGACGCGTAATATCACTGTAAGACACACCGCTTCCGACCGCTAAACGCGCCGTGTTAACGCGATACCCCGGCGCGATTCGGGTTTGCGCTTCCAATCCGTATGTTGCTCTAACTAAGGATCACAAGCGCGACTGCCGAACGTGAGGTCCTGAGTTTGATTCCCGGGTCGTGCAAAAATTACTATTGGGTTTTCTATTAGAAATTCTCCGTGCCACCGAAATCAGGTTAAGCCAGTGGAAAATAGCACAACCTTAAGATTGTGCCACTTCACTCAGCTCCTTGAAAGTTGAAATTTATGCAAAACACGAGACGTACACTCGACGGCACGTCTGTGGTAACAGTTTGTCTTTGAGCTGGCCTAGTGAGGAGTTTATGAGAATACAAGGCAAGGTAGGTCGTGGTCAAGCTAGAGGTAGTGGCCTTGACTGTCGTGTTGACGAGTTGTATGCCATGACTTGGGCACTCGGCGGATTTATGCTCAGTTGATGGCTATAGGCCCACCCCTATTACACTGTAGAAGCACTATTAGGGACAGATCTGCCTAACACTTTGGGTATCTCGTACAAGCGTGCTGTTATGATGAATCCTCTTTTTATTCTTCTTATAATGTGTTCAAGAACTCATAAACTTGATAAATGTGAATTTACTGGAGTTATGACATGATATTAATATTTATCACGTAGTTATAGATCCGCCCAGCCGTATAACATACATAATATTCGTCTCTAAAGTGCCTTACCAAAACCTCAATATGTTGTCGTCGCTTTTTTTATTGGCGAAAGCTTTGACAGTGGTAAGCAGATGGCACTAGATGTGCAACTTTGTAGTGTCGATGAGCAATTACTAATGAGCCATGTCAGATAGGCCTAACCCAGAGGCTTAATTAACTCTGCCACTAGATATGTCCAAACCCTAAAACAAAAAAAAAAAACAATAACAAGTTATGTTGCGATTTGTCGCCATTTTTCTTTGTTATGTTGGCTTCCCACGGTGCGTGATATCATGAGTAGCAACGCACAAGTCGCGCGCCCGCGCCTCATGTTTCCTCGGACGCACAAACCCGCGCATTGCGGCCGCCGTTGCCTTCACAAGTTGCGTGACATGGAGCGGCACGAAATATTATGCGTCGTGTGAAGCGAGCATTATGAATCGTGAGTGAAGTGAAGACTGCCTCGCGCTGTGTTGCCGAGTCGGCGGTTTTAGTGTGTAGGCTCCATTAGCTGAACATGTCACTCAACTAAGACGGAGTGAATTTAATTACGTCAATCAATAAATTGATAAAGTTTGCGCGGTATCAGTGAATTTAATTAATTTTCGTGACACTTAGCATCATACTACCTTATGTAATTAATTCTGTTAGCAAATTAAATTAAAATGTCTTTTCTCACGAAGAAAACGGAGCAGTATTAGTTTAGTGCTGGGTAATACAGGCTTTATTAAAACTCTTGGGAGCGTAAATGTTAGACGAAAAAGGAAAGTTAGGTTTTTGTCATGTCATTCGATAGATACTACTAACAAGTCTTAGGCTGTGCCCGGTGTTGGTAGATTTTATTTCTAGAGTAATATTCTCCTTCACCGTTTGAGAACAGTGCGCCTGGCTGGACCGATAACACTGGCTCCCTACTGCTCTTCCAAAGTAAAAGTAAAATGAAAAATCTAAATAATATAGAGTCTAGCTTTAATTTAAATATTTAGAATTGTTATAATTATGGAATTTAAATATATATATATATATTATAATATATTAAAATCCTAGGGGAATGATTTGTTGATGTGGAGGTCCTGGGTTAAATTCCCAGGCCGAGCAAAGTATTTTTGAGTATTTCTATCAGGAACTTTTATTTTGATGACACATGCTCGAGATATTGCTATACTCTGCTATTTTGAAGTTTTCTTTATACCACTTTGTGAAAACTATTCGTTTGCATACACTGATGCTTTTAATATTAATTCGTGTTTTAATATTATTTTTTTTTAATGTTAACTTTTTATTTATTTATTTTGTTTGTTTTTTGACGAAAAACCTATTTTTTACAGTAATTTGGTGTTCCAGTTTTCTATTTATCATCAACATTTTTTTTTATTCTGTGTTATTTGATTCAAATATTAGTATGAAGCAATAGGTGAAGCAGGTTATGTATTATGGGATTAAATATAACATAGAGACTCAACTGAGATGTCATTGAATTGAAAATAAAATGGTCACATACTTAATTTGACAGATAGCGTATCTGTCAAATTTAGTCCCTACGTCAAACATTTATTTTTAAATTAAATTTCAATTAGTATAAGAACGAAATAATGTTAAACTAAAGTTTATCAAGAGTTTGAAAGTTTAAATACTTAATTCAGAAACAATACAACAAATTATGTTTATGTTCAGAAACTCGAAGACGGCAGCTGTAAAAGCACATTCGTTCACAAACTCAATTAGTATGTTTGAAAAGTTGAATTAGATTAATTAATCTCGTTTGTACTTAGACTTTTTTTTTAAATCACTTGTTACAAGGTATATTTGTGGCTACGATTGTAACATAAGTAGAGTTCGAAATTTAGGAGCTTTCTATAATGCAAATAAACTAGGACCACACGATATTTTTTGACACTTGGCTGTGCTACGGTCATCCATACGTTTAGGTAGGTAGGTCATTATGGAACAGATAATATACTTACGCACGCACCAGTCAAAATCATACTCCTTTTTTCTTTGCCGCAGTCGGCTAAAAATACCTACGCGCTGGAGCTTTAGCGATCTAATGGCTTTTGTAGGATAAAATTAGTTCCCAACTATTTACATTCACGTATTTACATCAAAGATCATCACGACATAACAGCTTCACAATCAAGTACTGATTTACATTCAAATACCTTCAGAGCCCTTATCACGAGTTTTCACTATTTTACTTTACAGCGTCTTTCCAGTATTTTCAGCGTTTCTTGTATGGAAAAATGGAACAGTACCCTGAGCACGAGTTTTCACTCTTTTACTTTACAGCGTTTTTCCAGTATTTACAGCGTTTCTTGTATGAAAAAATGGAACAGCGCCTCTGGTGTGCGAAGTAGGAACTAATTTTTTCCTTGAAAATTGTCAATTTGAAGTTGTCAAAGTTCCAGTTTACTTTACGTCTCAAATACTGAAAACTCGTGCTCAGGATACAGTGCCTCTCGTGTACGTAGAAGGAACTAATTTTTACATTGAAATTAAATGTCAAAGTTCCAGTTTACTTTTCGTCACAATAAGTGTAAAAAGTCATGATAAGGCCTCAGTTCGTGACGCATCTATCTATGAAGCTAGTTCCATTTACTGGCTCTCTACGTGACAGGCAATCTGTCCACCTATTCAGGCAAGAGGGACGCGCTATGGAGAAATATGGCTCGTTACATTGCACTACTTTTTCAATCTACTACCGGCGGCATTTCCCCGACTTCCTCACTTTTATGCGCGCCTAGTAATCTATTGCTCTTGGGATGTTTTATAATATCTAGTTTCAGGAAGTTTTTAACGTCTTTTCTTATGATAGTTGTTTATCCTGATATTAATTTGTGTTTAAAAAGAGATTTTTTTTGTTTATTTATTTATTTAAAAACTAACTTTTAACCGAGATATCGGTCACATTATTATTGGATGATATACTTGTAGCTTTTGACTTAATAGTCAAGCATTTTCGGAATTGGAATAATTGTTTTAAAGATAACATATACAAACGATTCATTTAAGCCAATCATGTGTTAATTTATTTTTTGTACATATCCAAAAAGAAACAGAAAATTGATTTCTGACCTGATTATTTCTAAAGAAATCTTTTTCAGCATTCCTGATTGATTAGCACTGCTTAAGATTTTCCTTTCAATACTTATTTTATTATTTATTTATTTAATGATCAAAAAGGTACATTTTAAAGTTTGTAACGTACATACTGTCCAACAAAACTATACACATAGTTTGTCTGTTGGATCAAAATTATAACTTAATACTTATTATCTTATGAACTAAATTTGCAATTACACATACAAGCTTATGTAAAATGGTAGTTTAGGATATGTAAAATAATGTAAAGTTAAGGGAGTGTACTTAGTAGGTATTTTTTTAGATTTATCTTAAATTTCTTTTTCTTTTTTTCGTCTCTGATTTCGTCTGGTAAGCTGTTGAGTATGTAAGGGATACGCTTTTGTAATGTTCGGTCTCCATAGACATTATTCACTCTCGGTACTACATATTTACCAGACGACATCGTTCGGGTGTTATATTTGTTACATACATTTATTAATAATGAATTATGCTCCTGATTACCATGGTTATTAGTTGCAAGTAAGTACTTATGTTTTATACTAACCGGTAATACTTTACAAATTTTATATAGTTTATAATAATCTTTTTTATGTTTATGTTTAGTTTTTTTATCCACTATTAGTTTTAGGAACCTAAGTTGTATATTTTCTAATTTTTCTATGTAGGATTTGAATGAAAGGCCATAGCAATCAAGAGCATAATCGATTATAGATTCCACCATACATGAGTATAATATTTTTAGGGTACTAGTAGGGACACGATAACTTAGGTGGTAAAATTTACTTAGTAAAGTTTTAAGTTTATTGCACAAGAAATCTATATGTTCTTTCCATGAGAAATGCTCGTCGACTTTAACTCCTAGATAAGTTACACAATTAGATCTCTGGATAGGTTTGCAGCCACAATTGACACGGCTGCCATGAATGCAATCAAAAGTATGAGTGTATAGTGGTAGAGGATTTTCTTTTAGTGGTAAGTGTGGTGAATGAATGATGATGTAATGTGTTTTTTCCGTATTTAATACTATGCCGTTATCGTGAGACCATTTAACTACGGCGTCCACGTCTTGCTGCACTAGCCGACATGTTTCCGCGAGGTCCGTGCCGGCTCGCAAGGCGCAAAGGTCGTCCGCGAACATATGCGCCGAGCAATGCTGTAGCACATTACACAGACTATTTACATGCATTAAGTAGCATACGGGACCACTTCCTGAGCCCTGCGGTACCCCGCATCGGACCAGTTTTTCATCGCTCAACGTGTCGCCTATCTTGACCCGGTAAGAGCGCGATGTGAGGTAGTCTCTGAACCATTCCTTCAGAGGCTTCTCCACACCACACTCTTCTAAAGATGTTATTAAAGTGTTTGTTTCTAAAGTGTCAAAGGCTTTTTTGTAGTCGAAAAATATTGCGACTACAAACTTCTTATCATTTAAATAGTTGTTAATCTCATTGGTAAAGTTGGACAGTAACGTATTAGTACTCTTTGTTTTTTGGAAACCGTGTTGTGATTTATTTATTATGTTATGTTTGCGTAAATAGGTACCAAGTTGATTTATTATGCATTTTTCTATAACTTTGTCAATGCTGGATAAAATTGCTATCGGTCTATAATTAGAGTATATCTTGCGGTTGCCTTTTTTATATATAGGACGTATTATTGCCTCTTTCAATTTTGCGGGAAATTTATGTTCTTCTACTGATAAATTAATTAACTTCGCTATAACAGGACTTATTTCGTTAGCTATTATTTTTAAATCAGACATACGTATAAGGTCGCTTCCAGGCGATTTGTTAGCGTTCATGTTTTTTATAATTTTCGCAACGTAATTATGAGTCACTGGTTGCCACCTCATATTTATGTCAGGTTTTTGTACGTACTTGTGTCTACTTAAAAATTTGTCGTCACATATATGTTTAATTTGTTGGATTTCCTCATCAAAAGTAGTCGCAAACCCATCCGCTATATCTTTCGTGTTTATAAATGTAGTCGTTTTGATTCACAAAGTACTCAACACCTAGTATTTATGATAGCCTAGTAGATAAGTATTTTAGCGGTTACATAGACGCTCCATAGTTCGTTATGTCTTAGATATTATTGGATAGATGTAAAGTAGGTATAAAAACAGACGAGATCTTCTCATCATCTGACGGATTTTCTTCAAGGGAAGTAATCTGGATTACTCAAAGTAAGTCCATCCAGTAAGTATCTTATAATATGGTTCTTTGTTTACGAAAAGGTATTTTTTAACGTTCTGTACAAACGGATTTGAGATTAGAAAAACCTTTGATCATGACTAAGCAGTTTTAGTCTGATTAAAATTGTTTTTTTTTCACAACAATACGTTATGAGACACATGACAATAACTTATACACCGGCCAGAAATTACCAGGAAGTTCCAGTAATCGCAATCGTAATGGATTAATGTTTCTACTAATGGTACATAAGGGAGACCTTCTCTGAGAGGCAGTATGCTGAAATCAACTAGGCTGGCCCGTGTAATTTGGTAAATGTCACATTTTATTGATTTGTTCGTTCGAGGAGAACAAGGCTGGCTTCCTCACGTTTTTTTTTGTCACGATAGGCCGAACCTGCGACCTCAACTCGTAATTCGGAGCCGATACCACTGGTCTCCTATTTAAGCTTACTATCATCGTTACGTTTGATAAAAATGTATGTTCTCTGAGCAGAAAATAGGCCAGCCTTGTCATCACGGGAAGAGTCGAACAATCGCTTGGCTTTGTCCAGAGATTTTGGGATCAGAGGCCCCTAGCATGACTTTAGACGTTTACTTTTGATGGACTAAATAGTTCCTCGTTCAAACATTAGGGGCGTTTTTGCATTTTTCATACAACACCGTAAACACTGCGCTTTTTCGGAGACTTGTGACGCATTGTGTACGAAGGTGTTTAGAGTACGCAGTAGATAAAATACGGAAATCTTGTGCGATGTCCTCTAAAGGACTAAATACTCATCAATCGTTCCACGAGGCAGATCACCCTTTACCAACCCACATTTCTCAACACCTTTTACTAACTCGAGAAGTTTCGTTATTATAACTCTTTGGAACTTCAATATTATTACTCTCGATGCAAACTCCAAGTCACGCTCAATGAAAAGCTTTTAAAACTTTATTTACTACTTTAACCGTAACGCTGCGACGACGGCCATTAAGAACAATCTCCGGCGTTGATCATTGATTGTTATAGACTTTTTATTCAAAGACGTTATCTGAAATGGCGGAAGCTGCCATTTTAGTGATTTTTTATTATGTAGGTATCGTAGGTATTCTACGATGGATCCATTTTTAGTTTTTTAACAGCTGTTGTCTGAAGACTAACCGTCTTACTAAAAAAAAAGTTAAATATATCTATCGAACACTTGTCTAAAAAAAACTGGGCAGTTCTGATAATATTACATACATACGGGTCGAATTGATAACCTCCTTTTTTTTGAAGTCGGTAATAACTGCCACTTGCAAAATTGCATTTTTTGACATTGCTGCATTTGACGTTGATATAAGGGCTGTTTTACAGTTACACTATTTTTGTAGTAAGACGGTAGATGTTTAAAAGTTGTCTAACCAAAGGACTGACAAAAGGAAGATTGAATAAAAAACTTTTTCAAAAAAAATGTAACCGGCTTCAAAAACAACCACAAAAAAGGGTAAAATAACCTACAAAATAACTTTTCTTTCAGAAGTCGGTGCCTTTGTTTTTTTTCATTTCATTGTTTTTTTTGCCACCGACTTCTGAAAGAAAAGTTATTTTGTAGGTTATTTTACCCTTTTTTGTGGTTGTTTTTGAAGGCGGTTACATTTTTTTTGAAAAAGTTTTTTTTTACTCTTTTTAGTTTAAATATTCAACTCAAATTCTTGTCAAATAAATCATTCTCTCTCAAGTGCACAATAAGCTAATAAAATTCCCTATCTCAAAAACTACTGAACCGATTTTGATGAAACTTGCAGTATTCCATAAGTTAAACAATACTTAGTACAACAAAACAAGAATTACTTAAATCGGACTTGTAGTTCCAGAGATATGCGAACACAAACTAAATCAGTCGATGCCTACTCCAAGCCGTTGAGGAGTTGTACCTTCCATCATCAGCTCATCCACCTGAGATGATGATTATCAGATGCAAATACTTGAACAGCTTTAGAAAATATATGAAAATGGTACTATGTGCCTATAAAATTTGAAGGTTGCCCTCGATTTCCCTGGGATTCCATCATCAGATCCTGACCTGATGATCATGGGACCAATTGGTCCCATGATCATCAGGTGATGGTATACTTTCCAATTGGAAAGTATACCTTTTCAAACAAAAGAAAAAAATTCCAAATCGGTCCAGGCGTCTTCGAGAAATCGGGGAACATACATAAAAAAAAAAAAAAGATTCCGACGAATTGAGAACCTCCTCCTTTTTTTGAAGTCGGTTAAAAATGATCTAAACAATTCTAAATAAATACATTTTTTTTTATAACGTTGTCCCAAATTCGAAATTTCTCTTGTATCGTGGGTGCATTTACAAACATAATTATATACCAGATACCTGTAGAACTATAGAAACATAGTTGGGAAGTAGCTTATTTTATTTCACTAGGCTTTTTTAAGTTGGTTAAAAATATCTTCCATGTGAAATATTTAACTCTTTGTTAAGTATTCTAACTCCGTCTAAGTTCGCCCCCACCTAAAGCTACTTTGAAATTAAGCACAGGAAACTTCGGTATTTTTAATTAGGTAGCGGTTTGTAAAAGATAAATTACCTTCAGTTGAAAATTTCTCTTTTTGTGTTGTTGTCTATACTATTATGTTTAGTTTTAAGAGCGTGTATGTACGAGTACGCCTTGCGGCAATCTCTAGGCATTTGCTCTTTATCTGAACACGAAAAGTGGTCATAACTTTTGAACCGTAAAAAATTTCACTGCATGTCTCAGAGGTAAAATATACACGCAGAGAAATGTCTGGCTACCTATACGAGAACTTCTGGATGCAACCGTGACAGCAAGACTCACTAGTTGACTTTACAACCTTTCTTTCTAGTAATAAATACTGAGTCCTTGTTATCTCTACTACTTACTTATTATTAGAAATGTTGTAAAGTCAACTAGTGAGTCTTGCTGTCACGGTTGCAACCAGAAATTCTCGTAGAGGTAGCTAGACATTTCTCTGCGTGTACAGTTCAGACAGTGTCCTCTCGTATTACTGCTCAATTTGATCTATAATCCCAGGGACACCTTGTATTTCGAATGTGTGAACGGATTTCAATTAAACTTCCTATACGTTAGCAATATGTTTAAAAAGTTACCAGCAAACATGTTTAGGACGCCTGCATCTCAGTTTTGGGAATATAATAACAAGTCTGATTAAATTTTATAAATATTAAATGCATTAACACATGCGTCGCGAATTTGCAAAGAAAATTTGAACCGCGACCAGGATTTGAAACGTCACGTTGAGAACTATCTTACTCTGCTTGCAGTCTGATAATGATAATGCTTATAACTACTTATGTAAACAATGTAAATAACGATATATATTAGGTTATATATGCGTATCCGTGTGAATATCAAAGAAGCAAAAACATGTTTTTTATAGATCTGATATTACCTACCATAAATATCTACATGTCCCATCTTTTCAGAAAAAAAAAACACAAACTATCATACAAATAATTTTATCGTCCTCCTTACTCATGAACTGAAACCATAAATTATAAGATTTATGACATAAACTGCTAAATTATTACTTAGTTTATGTACAGTTTGCCTCAAAAAGATGTAAACACAGATAAGAATTCATTTGATTGTATATTTGTGTTCCATAATGTTGATACAATATTTAGCTGCAATGAAATACCAACTATAGTGCCACCGACTATGGCATAATGCGACGTAAGTCTACGATGCCTACTTTGGTATTCCTGTGTACGAACCTCTTTAGGCCCAGCGCACACCGCTGCGCATGCCCATTCTCAGAAAACAATTTAATATAAACCATATTAACCTTGATATACGGTCACGTGCATTCTCTTGTGGTAGCTTGAGGGCGGTCCGAGCACCGTGTCCGAATTTATTCTTATATTGACCGTATATCAAGGTAGTTAAGGTTTATATTAAATTGTTATTTTAAAGTGCGCTCCGCTGCGCTTCCAGCGGTGTCAGCTGGGCCATATACGTAGATTTGTATTGGGATAGTCGCCTAGATACCAAAGTCGTAAGGTATCGGAGACTTGTGTCGCGTGGTGTACGCGAGCTTAGCTGTTTCGACGGGCAAAATGGAAACTACAGCCTCCAATTGGAAAACGTCATTAATTTCAACCCCAAATTCTCCACTAGCGACCGCAGCGCTGTCATCGGAATAGATTTGGACTGAGATGGATTTAACAAATGAGTCATTCCGCCTGGTGTGAAGCGGAAGGGACTGTCAGACTCTAACTGATTAGTTGTCGGATTTGAAATGTCTTGTGCTGATTAAAAATGTCACACAAAAAATCTTTACAAACAATGAGATGAACAGGAGCCTGAGCACGAGTTTTCACTCTTTTACTTTACAGCGTCTTTTCAGTATTTACAGCGTTTCTTGTATGAAAAAATGGAACAGCGCCTCTGGTGTGCGAAGAAGGAACTAATTTTTTCCTTGAAAATTGTCAAAGTTCCAGTTTACTTTACGTCTCAAATACTGAAAACTCGTGCTCAGGGTACTGTTGTCGATAACATATTTTTAAGGCTTGCTGTCATTAAATCTTTACTTCCTCCTAATGTCTGAAATATTTACGTGTCGTGGCGTGTAGTGACGTGCCAGAAGCATTCATATATTTTGCGTCGCGTGTCGCGATAGAACACAACATACCTATTAATGTATCGCTAACTATAGGTACTAGATCTATGAAATGCTCCTGGCACGCCACGACACATAAGCATGTCTCAAGCCTTTTCTACATGAACCTAAACCATAAACTGCTACGAAATTACAAGATTTACGACATAAATGATTAAATTATTACTTGGTATACTACATTTTTGTTGTAAGAGTTACAGAGACATTTACGTCAGCCACATTTCACATGGCCAGTTAGCCAAGTTATTTACGACCTTAAGGCGCCCCGAGAAGATACATTATCTTGTAATAAATGTACTATCTCTCACTGTTGAAGGCGGGAATAGGAATTAAGACATACTTGGTTACTTCTTTGCTTTATTTATTTACTTGAGTGTGTGTATATATTTCTGTGGCTGGAGATAGGTGAGCGGTTTATTTATAAGGGTGTTAATGTTCTAAGGGGGATACTACGTTTTTGTTTTGTGAGCGAAAATTATCAAGTAGTATTACTCCTCTCCGGAACGGATTGTGAGATACATTTTGACGAAAACCCAACCTGTTAAGTAACCCAGCCTTACCCTTAGCACGAGTTTTCACTCTATTACTTTACAGCTTCTTTTCAGTATTTACAGCGTTTCTTGTATGAAAAAATGGAACAGCGTCTCTGGTGTGCGAAAAAGAACTAATTTTTTCCTTGAAAATTGTCAATTTGAAATTGTCAATGTTCCAGTTTATTTTACGTCTCAAATACTGAAAACTCGTGCTAAGGAAGGGTACTGTTAAGATATAGGGTGGCTTTTTGATAGTATGATTTTTTTGAATGAAAAGTGCAATTGAAGGCAGTTGCCCTTTGTATTCAAGGGATGCGGTAACATTTTAGGAAATTCCTCCGCGATCTTGAGTTCTTGACAGACATTTGGGAAAATTTTACTGATTGCTTAGTTCAAATTATTAATGGAACCGCAAGAAATGACTCTTGAAAATTCGTATCTTTCAGGTCGGTGTAAAAAGCCGAAAAATTAATAAGAAATATTTTAATTTGCTCATGTTAAGTACTGGAATAAATACTTTTGTGTTGAAATGGTTAGAAAAACTGCTGTTTTCGAATAAAAAACTAGGGATGTATAGAAAAAAACATTATTCGATGTTATCACGTTTTGCTATACGATAAGCAAAATCACCTGTTGTATTAAATACATGGAAGGGTTTGTATCTAACAGATAGCTGTGTGTGTTCGTTTGTGTTTTAATTAGGCTTGTGGTTTAATTGTCGGGCTGATCGATCTGCTGCGTAAAGTGTACTGTGGTTAAACACTGGAGAGAGAGAGAATCAACGTTATAGAGTTACATACAAAATTAATGGATAGCAAGTCAATGTTATTTTGTGAATACCCGGTACACCAAGGGCTACCGAAGGACACCGTGGATTTTAGTCAGTACAAGTCTGACAGTCTCTCCCGTCTTGCCCTGGGTGGGAGGACTCATTTGATGATTTTACCACGATAAAAAAAAACATACCTACCTAACCTAAACCAAAATTGACGAGGATAGAATGCTTTTGAAATTCACAATACGTCAATGCCGTGACGGACATTATTAGAGCAACCTGATGTCTAGGGCATGCAAAACCGGGTCCAGTTCCAGAATTTTCAGAACCGGTTCTGGAGGCGATAGGAACCGGGTTACCCGGTTCTACCCGGTTCCAAGTGAACTTAATGTTTTCTTTTTATTTTTGATTAGGATTCGTCTGCTAATTGTGAATAGGGCTTGGGGACAATCCAAACACTGATTCATTAGTTATTTTATATTTTAACAGTTTTTGTTTTATTAAAAAAAAATAGTTAATTTTTTTTTAAGTTCCAATTTTCTCTCTTAATTTTTAAGAACTGCATATATGGTGACAATAAAGACAACTTACAATATTTTTTTTAAAGTTCATTCTATGGCTGTTGAATCGAAACCAATCGTAACTTTTGTGTTAATACTTTCACTTTTTATAAAACCAACACATATTTCAAAAGTAACTTGAGTAATTCCAAATAAAAATTTACGATGTGCCCTACGCTTCATTATTTGGTAGCTAAGTTGAAACTATCGCTATATATTCTAAAAAGATCGCAAGCAATTACAAATGAAAGCTTGTAATATGCTTTACACTTCATTCATTGGAAGTTTTATTTTTACGTGGTAAAATCATCAAATGAGGACGAGAGGGACTGTCAGACTCGTACTGACTAAAATCTAAGGCATCCTTCAATAGCCTTTTACGTTCCGGAGTCACGGTTACCCCAGCAGGCTTTGGCCTTCTAAGAGGAGCCCCGTCAGATTACTGACAGGTCTTTGAGGCGTGCGTAGAACTCGGCACGCCGTCTACTCGGGCATGCTCCATCATCGGACGCCAAATCACCCAGTACTCGTCGTGCGCATGCCTGCGCCTTCGGTGGCCGGAAATCGTCTCGTGTCCATTGTCGTGGAGGTCTCCCACAGCGGCTGGGTCGTGAAGTCCGGGCTGTCCTGCCTGTCCCTCACGACGCGCTTACTTCCTCCTTCGCTAGCATGACCGCTTCACAGAAGGAGCCGACCCCTTCCCATCCCGTCTCACCCCGCAGTATGGCTTCAAACAATGCCGGGCGCGGGAGGTCACCGCCGCTTATGGCCTCCGTGAGGACACAGCGGTGCTCAGCCCAAGTGGAGCACACTTGCAACGTATGCTCCACCATGTCCTTCGGTGATCCTGCAATTTTGACACCCAGGCGTTTTTTGCCGCCCGATCAGGCACAGGAACCTCCCGAAACAAACACAGGATCTGCGTCAGGTGGAAGGTGAGGACGACGTGGCGCCTCTCCAGCCACTCCTAAAAGAGAGGTCATACCACCGCGATTGCGGCGTTCCCGTTCTTTGGCAGCTATGTCGAAAACAAAAGTAAAAATTATATTTTGGCACATTTTAACTAAAATATAGAAATAATAAAAAAATAAAAGAGAGCAGTGGTAGCCCAGTGGTATCGGCCTCGACTTACGAGTTGTAGGTCGTAGGTGCGAACCCCGTCAGGCGCATTACTTTGTGTAATTTATTTCAACACCACTGCTCTCAAAAACGGTGAAGGAAAACATCGTGAGGAAACCGGCATGTCCTAGAACCAAAAATTCGAAGACATGTGACATCTACTAATCCGCACTGGGCCCGCGTGGTAGATAACAGCCCACTCCCTCTCACAGAGAGAGGAGGCCTGTGTCCCAGCAGTGGGAACATTTATAGGCTGATGATGATGATGATGAACTAAAATATTATTATATTCACCATTTTCTTATAGTACTAATGAAAGCTTACAATGTGGCCTTCCCTTCATCCCATGGCAACATTCATAGCAATTCGATGCAGTGAATGCAAAATTATTACATACTTATCGGAACCGGGTCGACCCGGTTCCATCGCTCTCAGAACCGGTTCCACAGACTTACTCCAATACCCGGGTATACCCGGGTTTTTAAGAACCGGGTAAAACCGGGTGCATGCCCTACTGATGTCACAAGCTCCCATTTTAGAATTTTGATGCGTTTTATCATTGTTATTATTCACAAAAATTCGTGTCCATTATTTTTCAAAATGACGGATTAATTAAAAGAAACTTGTCTAATGAGCCCTCAAAATTCAGCCCAGTTTTTGCTGCCTATCACAGTCCTGAGGAAAGTTACTATTTTGTTCTTTCTTTACGAGTATTTTATGTAATTTTTCTGAACGTATTTTCTGTCTTAGATTGTTTCATCATCATCATCATCAGCCTGTATTCGTCCACTGCTGGACATAGGCCTCTCCCAATGTGCGCCACTGAGCCCTGTCTTGAGCTATCCTCATCCAGTCTCTGCCGGCCGCCTTTCGTAGGACGTCACTCCACCTGGCCGGGCGGCGCGGCGGGCGTCCTACACTACGTTTGCCAAGTCGCGGTCTACACTCAAGGACACGTCTACCCCAGCGGTTATCTGTCCTGCGAGAGATATGGCCAGCCCACTGCCATTGATAGATTGTGTCAAATAAACGTCTTTCTTTCTATCGATATATAATTATCTTAGAAAAAGCAAACTGAAGTGGCAACAGGTGGCAACAGGCCAGCCACAGATTATTCCCGTTGTTGAACCCTCATCTAAGCGGGCTTAAACTTAACAAAGATTTCTATCTCAAGAGAAATATTATATTGCATAACGGGATACGTCAGCAAAGCTATTATTATATCTCCATTTTCCATTTGTTGAAAGTGAAATGAAAGTCAAAACTGAAGCTTTACGCGACTGGACTCGAGCCAGCCTTTATATCAAAATATATTTTGACGACTGGTTTTGCGTCTGAATATGTTAGAAATGGAAATCTTATTATGTTAAAAATCTGAGTTATTTACCTACTTGAAGTTATTGACCAAATCGCTGTACACCGTATTATTACCTAAGTACGTATTGTTACCGTGTACAGCGATTTTGAAAATCTGAATGTGGTCAGCAACTTTTGATGCTGGCTGTACGATGAATATTTTACTTCAACACATACTCGTAGATTATATAAAACAAATTCCTACGCCGCGTCTGTTTGTTCGTGGAACACTAAAAAACTACTCCGTCAATTTTCATGCTGTTTTCACCAATGGATAGAGTGGTTCTTTATTAAAGTTTTAGTATACCTGTAATTTGTCAAGTGTTTGAATATGTTCATTTGCCCAGTGAAACGAGCGGGTAACGATTAGTGAGTAATGAGTAAGTTAATGACTATGTGTGTTTGTATATGCTTCCACGCAAAACCCTCTGAACGGATTTGGATGAAGTTTGGAACACAATACAGTTCATAATCTGGATTAACACATAGGATACTTATCCCGATTTAATGGTCTACTGGGATGATTTTCGAGTTAAAGCGGCCGAAGTCGTTATCAATGAATCCATAAGCGACGTCTTGAGAAACAATCCTCTACGAAATAAAAATGAGTCGATTTGAATGAGTCGACCTATTTCTAATCGTTGAAATTATGGCCAATAAGTACCTGTTACTAACTGTAAACGATAACTGCAAATTACTTACATACTTTGGTTATGCTTGCACGTAACACCGAAGGTAAGGGTGCGGTACTGGAAACTGATATGTATTCACATTAACGAGCCACCCTTTTGGTTGTCAGTTCGCGAAATTAGGTCAGAACATTCGCCAATCAGAACGATTTCTAGAGTGCAATCAGTTATAATTTTCGGTTTTTCCTCCTCAAGTAAGTGCCTAGTATGGGTTATTATTAAAAAATATATAAACACGATATATATAGATAAGGATACGTGTCGATTGTAATAAATTCCGATAGTTCACAATATCTTACAAAGTTGTTACATTAACATAAGCCGAAAGGCAACGACAGTAGTGTTTTTTTAGGGTTCCGTACGTCCGAATACAAAAACGGAACCCTTATAGGATCACTCGTGTGTCCGTCTGTCTGTCGCTTACAGTCAATTATCTCCGAATCTACTAAACCGATTGGGTCGAAATTTGGTACACATATCAATTTCTGTGACCCAAGCACAGAGGTGTGACGTGAATGGATGAAATCTGTATGTAGGAGGTAATTTTTGGGGGGGAAGGGGAAAATTCAAAAAAAAAGTTTTGAAAACTGCATCGTGTGACATATCAAATGAAATGTCTTGTTGAGACAATCTTAAATGTATTTTTTTTATAATTTTATAATAAATAGTTTCCAAGTTATTCAAGAAAATAGACGAAATTTGACCATTACCCCTCCCCCTTTATCTCCGAAACTAATGGACCTAAATTTTGAAAAAAATATAGTAATTAGTTTTCTACTTATAGATTATAGGAAAACCTATAAGAAGTCCATATCTGTATATAGGAGGTAATTTTTGGGGGGGAAGGGGAAAATTAAAAAAATATATTTGAAAACTGCATCGTGTGACATACCAAATGAAAGGTCTTGTTGAGACAATCTTAAATATATTTTTATTGTAATTTTAAAATAAATAGTTTCCAAGTTATTCAAGAAAATAGACGAAATTTGACCATTCCCCCCCCTTATCTCCGAAACTACAGAACCTAAAATTTTGAAAAAAATACAGAAATTAGTTTTCTACTTATAGATTATAGGATAACCTATAAGAAGTCCATATCTGTATATGGGAGGTAATTTTTGGGGGGGAGAAGGGGAAAATTAAAAAAAAATATTTGAAAACTGCATCGTGTGACATATCAAATGAAAGGTATTGTTGAGACTAACTTAATTGTATTTTTTTGTAATTTTAAAATAAATGGTTTCCAAGTTATTCAAAAAAAATAGACGAAGCTTGACCATTCCCCCCCCCTTATCTCCGAAACTACTGAACCTAAAATTTTGAAAAAAATACAGGAATTAGTTTTCTACTTATAGATTATAGGATAACCTATAAAAAGTCCATATCTGTATATGGGAGGTAATTTTTGGGGGGGGAAGGGGAAAACTAAAAAAATATATTTGAAAACTGCATCGTGTGACATATCAAATGAAAGGTATTGTTGAGACAAACTTAATTGTATTTTTTTTATAATTTTAAAATAAATAGTTTCCAAGTTATTCAAAAAAAATAGACGAAGCTTGACCATTCCCCCCCCCTTATCTCCGAAACTACTGAACCTAAAATTTTGAAAAAAATACAGGAATTAGTTTTCTAGTTATAGATTATAGGATAACCTATAAGAAGTCCATATCTGTATATGGTAGGTAATTTTTGGGGGAGAAGGGGAAAATTAAAAAAAATAATTGAAAACTGCATCGTGTGACATATCAAATGAAAGGTCTTGTTGAGACAATCTTAAATATTTTTTTTTGTAATTTTAAAATAAATAGTTTCCAAGTTATTCAAGAAAATTGACGAAATTTGACCATTCCCCTTATCTCCGAAACTACTGAACCTATTTTTTTTTTTAAATACAGAAATTTGTTTTCTACTTATAGATTATAGGAAAACCTATAAGAATACTCAATACTCAATACTTTTATTTAAGAAGAAGTCCATGATATTAAAATAACATGGTAAATCACTCAATATTGTGCGTACCAATTTGGGTCAGATTTAAAAAAAAAAGTGATAGGTAACATCGTACGGAACCCTCTTCACGCGAGTCCAACTCGCACTTGGCCGGTTTTTTTAATTGTAGCCAATATAAGCTAAGATAATTTAATATCTTGTGGATATAGGTATCAACGCCCACCTTCATTCCAGTGTAACAGTGTCGCTAAGCTTATTTATGGGTTAATCCTGCTTAATAATTTTAATTATCATCGATAGGAAACAAAATAAGCTGTTATTAGTTAGTACTTTTTTGTATAATATTCTTATTTTCTAACAGATCTTGAATGTGAAAATAAGATTGCTTTTTATTATATTTGATAAATCATAACCCTTGTTAGGGGCTTGATATACTTTTTGTCCAAGTAAGACGTTTGAATGGGATAATTCCCGACCTCTATCTAAGTAGCAAAACATAATTAAAGTTGAAAATTTTCGAAACATTAGTTTCGCACCCATTAGACGTACTTAGTACTTAAAGATTTAAGAATTCGATTAAAGAACTAAAATATAATACTGTTAAGATGGTCTACTTCAATATAATTTAGCATTCGAAATTTAAAATTAAGTCCTAAACTTCAATTACTCGATTCAGAAACTGGAAATAATTTATTTTAGAGTCAATTTCAAATTAAGAGTGTTTTGGTGATTCAACAAAAGCTCCATGATTTTCTTGTAATTTGATAAAAAAGAAGAAAAATTGGTGAATTAAGTAAAAAGTAACTGGCTCATTTGTTACGTTGTTTCGTATTTGCTTTCGTATTGTTTATAATATGTATTCGTCTTTTTTACCAGTAAGTACTACTTTTGAAACTAAAACTATATGGACAACTTGACTTAACTTACATATTATTCAAAATATGACCATAACATGAAAGTGTTGTAATTCAAAGAATCACAAACGAAGTTTGAATGAAACACAACGAAAGTTTTATTCATTCAGTCGTTTGAAGACGACGAATCAAAACCGCTTTTAAAAAATATAAGTTTGAATTCTTCGTGTTAGTATTAGTATGAAATACCTAATAAGATTAGATATAGGTTATTATGGAAAGGCAATTAACGGAAACTGAATATTTTCATCGTTCTTTTATTTTATGATTGTAGTTCTGACAGAATAGTTTGTTGTTACCTGTAGCTCGACTCGACTCGTTAATGTCAGCATGACTTACCTGAAACCAAAACATAAAAAATTAGTTATAATGTTCAAATTAAATGAGAAGGTAAAGTAATTTCATGTAAAAAAGCTAAGAAGCTTGTTTTCATAATAAAATGATGCATAATTATATTATCACAAAGTAACAATTTTGAATTAATCTATCATTAATATTGCCAAAAACTTTCCAGTACTGTAGTTCGAATCAATAATAGGTTTTATCTTTCAACTTTTTGTATTTAGAGTCAGTTCAAACCGAGACGCGACGCGACGCGACGTGGCGCGGAGATACTGGAAATGTGTATCTTTTCTTGTAGCAAATAAAGTTAGATTTTGAGTAGCTCTATTGAAATGTGCGCGCAGCGTCGCGTCTCGGTGTGCCATGACCCTTATATTCCGAATTTACCTGCTAAAGTCTGTTTTGGTTGGACTAAACTAAACGAACAAAAGCATTGAATGCTTTTAAACCTTGCCTGCCCCCCGGCACGGCGGGACACTTTTATCAGGAAACCATAATCCCGGAACGTAAAGGGCTATTGAAGGAACATCGTGGATTTACATCAGGACAGATTACAGATTTACGTAGATAGATTGGTAAAGAAGAAAATAAATTCTTAGGAGCAGCCTAAGAATTTATTTTCATCCATCCATATTTATTCAACCCGTGATCTTTGCGCTTTCACTGTCGAAATATCGGGAGCCCAAAATAATGAATTATCACGGAAGATATCCCGCAAGTGATAGTTTAAAGTTAGTATTAAACCGTAAGAGCTTAAAACAGTGTAATAGGTATTTCATTTATGTTCAGATTTTATTTGATTACCCTTCCTCACTTAAAATACTTGCTAATGAATCACGCAGCTACTCAAAGTGTTAAGTAAGAACAAGTGCCTCATAAAAAGCGCTTTAATCGCTTAACGCAATTCAATCAAGCGATAGTTTCAGCCGGTTAACATAGATACAAGGCTGAATCAAGCGTAAAGCAGTAGCTATCAATTAGTATGTAATTGGTATCCAATTGAGCTTACATAATAGCTATTATGTAAGTACGTACTATTATATACTTATTAGAGGGAGATTTGTAAGCTTTATTGCGATTAAAATAGAGTAGAGAAATTCATGGCTAAATAGGTATTAATTAACAGGCATTAACGAGTCAATAGCGAAGGCTATTGGACCCGCGGGACCCCAGATAAATATTTTTCTGTATTTTTATTGCTTAACCGAACCCACATTCAGACTATGTTAGAAAACCTTTGCAAAACGACTGTTATTTTTTTTTACAAATATTTATCAAAAAGACTGTAAGATTTTCAGATTTTAATGTTGCTTGTTCCAGCTCGAAAATTATCCGACGGGAACATAAAATCGGGTTAAAAACTCTTATGTGTTCATTTAGATTATAAACTATATTGTGTACCAGATATCATCAAAATTCGTTTTGTAGTTTATGCATGAATGAGTAACAAACATGCTCACAAAACTTTCGCACTTGTTAGTACGATTCTAGTAATTATATATTTAGCAAAACCTAGACGAGATTTTACAATTAAAGGGTCTATCAGCAAGACTTAGACTCAAATAATTTTCTCCACTAGTAGTAAATTGGATCTTGTACTAAAGCCGACGCGTGATCCAAGTTTCAATAGGTTTCAATCATGTAACAGGTTTCAATAAAATCCTACGTAAATACTTTACAACGTGGCAACGCCGCCTGTCTAGTGATCACATATCCATTATTTATGTTCATTTTATCGTTTATAGGGTAACAGAACCCTTAAAACAAAAATGGGACATTTAGAGCCTTTGTTGTTTGTCTGTCTGTCTGTCTGTAAAAACCCTTTTTTCAAAAAAGCGTAGAGGTGTCAAGCTGAAATTAATATCAAGTACTCAGGTCAATACCTAAATTCCAAAAACAAAAATTTAACTTCTAAAACAGGCAATTATAATGTTTATTCGCTCCGTTCACTCGTAATCCAGTAATGCAATTTAATTCTTCTATCTTGAGAAGAGTTGCATTACTCCCTGAAGTAAATAGGCACGTCAGTTATAAACTTATGATGATGGCACGAGTTAATACTGCAAACTATTTGTTACGAGAGCTGTTACTAAGTACATTAATTAATTTAAGCTTCTTGTAAGTTGAAACACTGTAAATTGACATACATGGACCAATAAGACCATAAATGAATATATTTTTACCAATTTTTACTATTTTACAAAGATTAAAATTTGTGTGCAGGATTGAAAGTCAATGTTTGCTTTTTAACTTAAAATTACGTGAATTTTGATCGAATTTCGACAACTTGGGGACTGCTAGTTATCAGTAATTTAAACCATTATACTTCAATAAGTACGTACTAGTAAATTCAAGACCAATGTCTACAGTAATTGCCAATTTATGTACCTTTGACGGTATGTGACTTGGTGTAGATTGGAGGTCACAAATAGAAACTAGCATGTCCAAAGCTATCCATAATGGACTACTATGTAGATTTAGGGTCCCCCCACATTTATCGACGCGGAATCGGCTTAAGCCGGTCAAGAAAACCTTTATGTCAACGTAATCGGACGACGCGATCCGATGCGAATGGCATTAGTAACACTCTTATTACGTTGACATAAAGATTTTCTTAACCGGCTTAAGCCGATTCCGCGTCGATAAATGTGGGGGGACCCTTAATTAGACTCATACCCAATCATGTTTGAGTAATTTCTGAAATTGATTATTAGAGGAGGAGTTTCGTGGCAATTAATTTACTAATTGGCTCTGCTGAGCACCATCTCGTTATCTTTTAAAGTCAGGAGTAAGTAGGTACAAATTTAGCTCTAACTAAGGATTGAATTGATGACAAGAAAAATCATGGTACCCTATAAATGCACTCGCAGGACTTTCTCACGCAAAGGCCAACCAGGAACAAGGTGACTTTTGAGTCGGTATCGGTCAGTTCACACCGAGACGCGACGCGGCGCGACGTGACGCAACGATACTGCAAATATGTATCTTATCATGTAGTAAATAAAGTATGATTTTGAGTCGCCAATAAAATGCAGCGCGGCGCCGCGTTGTGCCGCGCTGGGTTGTGACAGGTGTATCTTTTTGTGTAGGAAATAGAGTTACATTTTGAATAGCTCTATTGATATGTGCGCGCAGCGTCACGTCTCGGTCTGAGCTGACCCTAAGAGTCATCAGATACTCTGTCCCTTCTGCTCCAGTACCCTTATCACGACTTTTCACTATTTTACTTTACAGCGTCTTTCCGTATTCCCAGCGTTTCTTGTATGGAAAAATGGAACAGCGCCTCTGGTGTACGAAGAAGGAACTAATTTTTTCCTTGAAATTAAATGTCAAAGTTCCAGTTTACTTTACGTCACAATAAGTGAAAAGTTTTCACTTATTGTGACGTAAAGTAAACGAAGGCTGAAAAACACATTAAACGATTTTAACAGCAAAAATTAAAAGCGTCTCACTACAGACTACTTCTACCAGACGTTTTATTAGCGACGTCTCCACCGCAATAAGCTTATCCTGTGATTGAAAGTCCCTTTTTCAGAGTGTGAGCAGACCCCAGCCAGGGGGACATTTCTGCTATTGTCAAACAGACAGGCGAAGCGAAGCGTTTTTGTTTGTAATGTATAGAATTGTCGAAGCCTGTCACATAGACTATCGGACCGCTTTCGCTTTTCTATATGACAGGATTCGGATCGCATTCGCTTCGCCTGTCTGTTTGACAATAGATTTCTTTATACAACGATAGGCTCGCGTTTGACCATTATCTCGCCTGATGGTAAGAAATCATGTGGTTGGTGTTGAAGCACGCTTTTCTAGAAGTAAGTTCATTCTTGAGTTGAAGACTCCAAGATTGTAGCTATGAGGAAACAAAGGCTCCGGCAGGGAATTTCACTTCACGGTGTGCATAATGAAAGTATTTTCAAATTGCTTTGTTCTTAAGGGTTGTGTTCAGAGTTCAGACTGATGATTATGGAAAAGGTTTGAACTAAAATATTCACCAACTTTCAACACTGTTGCAAATATGTCTGGAATCTTTAGAGCACTCACTTAAACCGCAAATATCCTTCTCATCATTGCAGTTTCAAAGAACGAATTTAGAAAATTGGTATTTGTTTGAAAGTTTATGAGAAAACGTCTTTATCGTTTTTTAGCTTCCAGACTTTGGTTTGAATACAAACAAAGAGGGGAATTTGCATTTTAGAATATTCCAAACATGTTGAAGGCTGCATTCGGAAAATTGGTAGTAACACCGTCGCGCGTCGTCAAGAGTTGTGAATTATGTGGTTGCGGAGGAGACGAAGATTAGAGAAGAGAATTACCGCCTATAACTACTTATTATAAGATTTTGTTTTATTGTTGTCGTACATCTTTTCCGTGCAAGGAAAAGGGCCAATCTCTGATAGAGTTAATAAAACCGTCTCTGGGATATCCAGAGGCCTTTGATCTGGTCTCAAGTCTAAGATAAAAGATAATAGGTTAATGCTGTACCCTTTTTTTTTTTTTTTTTTTTTTGGGGTGGCAAAATCATCAAATGAGTCCTCCTGCCCTGGGTGGGACGGAAGGGACTGTCAGACTCTTACTGACTAAAATCCACCCGTGTTCCGTCGGATGCCCTTTACGTTCCGGGGCCACGGTATCCTGGATTAAGAAAAATCCGCGACCCCGGCAGGCATTTGGCCCCATAAGGGGCCCCGTCGGTGACGCGTGAAACACGACGCGCCACCGACCCGGGCTTGGTCCTTGGTCGGACGGCGAGCATACCCATTACTCACCGTCCGCAAGCCCGCTCCGCCGCTGTGCCCTCTGCTGTTCAGAGGGACACGCGTTGGAGCGTCCACCCGACAGGCTATTTGCATACGGGCAAAGAAACCCCTTAGGCACACAGTGCCTAAGGAGAGTTTTTGCCCGCATCCCAGGGTGCACCGGCCCGAAAAACTGGTCTTCCCCCCGGACGTATCCGAGAGGGAACTCCAGTCCACGGGCGCACGTGGAGGTTTCCTGTCTTAGCACCCCAATGCTGTACCCTTAGTGAAAAGTGATACAACTCGACTGCCTTAAGTAGTAGTTGCGCAGATGTGCCTTTTTTGCTTAAAGAAGGTAATCGAGTTGTATCACTTTTCACTAAGGGTACAGCATTAACCTATTTTCTTTTATCTCTGGGATATCCAGAGGCCTTTGATCTGGTCTCAAGTCCAAGATAAAAGAAAATAGGTTAATGCTGTACCCTTAGTGAAAAGTGATACAACTCGATTACCTTCTTTAAGCAAAAAAGGCACATCTGCGCAACTGCCACTTAAGGCAGTCGAGTTGTATCACTTTTCACTAAGGGTACAGAATGATGCATTGAAAGAGACATAATAATATTGGTACTTGCCTGGGTTTGAACTAGCCTAAAAACCTGTAGGGATTTAGATGATATTAATTTCTGGTTGCCTTCAAAGCCTTTTGTTATATGAAAGCAGTAAAGGTAAGAATCTTAAAGACTATTTTAAGTTGAAATTACGACGTAACCTTTTCATTTTATATAGATTGAACTAATGTTTACTGAACTTTACTATAATAGACTTTGTGAACTCTTAAAATATACGGTAGGCAGTGTTTTAATTAAGAATTTTCTTGACAGTGTGGGGGACAAATGCCTTCCAAAAGTTTAGTCGTTAATTAAGGTAAAGTATATCTTACGGTCAGTGAGATTAATAGGGACCTGAGTAAGGGTGGGTTCATATCTGACGGAACATCCGTCGCGGATCATCGGTCGCGGAACGCCAGAACAGACAAATTTAGAGAAGAACAATTGACCGTTCACACTCAACCGATTATCCGTTAGTGCCTCAAAGAACAATTCGATGATCCGCTCGACGGTTGTTCCGTCAGATATGAACGTACCCTTATATAAGCATTTACGTCTTTGTGGTCCAAATTGTACTAAATAACTGCCCTGGAGGTCTAGGTTACAAGTCCTAATTTTCATTCCCAGGTCACGGTTGGGCGAAGCATATGGGGCTTTTGTCGTTTCGCACCACGAGCGGTTTAGACCGCGGTGCGAGACACCCAAGTACTGTTTCTGAGGCTATTCACACCGTAGTCCGTAGTGAAAGCGCTGCAAATGGCCCAAGGTATCTTTTGCAAAGAAAAAAAAAAGTTAGAGAATTTAATTTCAATCTCTAGGCATTTGTTGCTTATAGAATATGAAAAGTGATAATAACATGAAGCGTAAAAAAATACTTTTTGTCTCAGAGATAAACATACCTTTTGATCAAATAGGGGAATTGGAAGTATGCTTTCCGGGAAACCCTGTATATGTAGGTACTCGTAGTTGCATTCAGTCGGTACAGAGATTGCATCGAGTTTAGCCGTAAGCCCATCATCCTGTGGCCGTTAGCATCGAGCTCAACTGGCGCGGAAAGATACGAGATACGTGAGGACACGTCCCACACGCATTCGGGGAATAAAAATAGATACAAAGCCTGGGGAAGCGGAGGGTTGTTTATAGACTAAGCTGTGGGCTAGACTAGGTTTAGTCTGGAGTAGGAAACGTGTATGGTTGTTGAAATAGGGTTTTGTTTCTCAAATACTAATGCAGATATAAAGAATTTCTATAACGGTTTGAATGGCTAGAACATTAATTCTAACATTATTAACGCGAAAGTTTGTGAGTATGCGTTTATGTTAATTATTTCCCACTTTAAAGCCTCCTGCAGACACACGCGATTAATCGCGCTGCGACAACGAGCCAAGCTAATTTCCACTCTAAACATACTGCGAATGGACCGCGACATATCGCCCCGCGTGATTAATCGCGTGTGTCTGCAGGAGGCTTTAGCAGCCTTGAATTTTCCGTCAGCGTAATTATATTGTATTGTTCTCGTATTAAAGTATCTGTTTGTTTGCCGCATTTTTTTTAGTAGGTAACCGGAAGAATTAAAATTTAAAATATTACTCAGTCGAACAAAAAAGTCCCATTTCAGGAATGATACCAAACAGATATTGTTTGATGCTGGTTTCCAGATGAACTTTGGTCCAGTGATAGATGCACTTTAAGTTCAAATGACAGCGGATTTGCAATACTTACTCGATTAGAAAAATATAACAACTACCCACAATGTATTGACTATAAAAGCATAAAGCTTACACGGAATATTCGATGAGATCCGTTCCGCAGAACTTCCCATTAAAATATGATTTTAAGCGGAAAATGTTAATTAAAATGCTAAAATTAAGATAGAAATTAAATTGAAATAATAATGTGCAAAAGGGATGGATGAAAGGAAGGATTAAGGAAATTTGAGAATATCAGATGATATTTGTGTGATTTAAAAGAAAATGGATAAAAACAACAACAAATCTAATATTAAGTATAGGTTTGTATGTTTTTATGGATGTATGGAGAGCTGATTGTTACTGAATCACGTCTGAACGGTTGAATGGATCTTGATATAGGTATGTTATAGTCTGGAATAACACTAAGATATCGTTTATTCCGGTTTCACGTTCCTGTCGGATATTTTTTTAATTGTGTGTCACAATTAGTAGACATTCGAATAATCGTTTTTGACCTGAGGATGCCCCGTAGAGGGGCGAAACACGTGTCGAGTATAGGTTTGATTGCATGGCATGTTTTTCCGTTTTTCTTGCACGTGTGCATATGCATGTTCGTTTGCTGCATGTGCATATGCATGAGGGCGGGAGGGTGGGATTGCATCCTGTAGCAAGCCTGGATTTTTGTCGCGGAATTAAAACTAGATATTTTTCATAACATTTAATGTCATGGAGTTCCGCAAAGTAACGCCTGATTCTATAATTTAATCATTTTTTTTTGGTCACAGATTGCTGCGTGCTACCATTATTTTTCGTTTCAAGATATGGAAAACTGTATTTATCTTAAATACAACAAAAAAGTTCTAAGAAAAGGCTTTCAAGTAGAAAACAAAGGAAAATAGATTTCGTTGAACAAGCTTCTTATTAACGTAACCAAATTGGTTTAGAAAAGCCACTTTAGCAGTATCGAAATATGAATTACGATAAAATTCGTAAAATGGAGTACCCGATTCCACGCTTAAGCAATAGAGTAGAAAATAATAATTGGAATAATTTTATCTTATTGCACATTAAGGGTCTGCTGAAGAGGCCTTTCCAGATCCCCATCATCAGTCAAGTTTGGCAGTACTTTCCGCTCCACGCAGGAGCGATAAATGAGTAAAGTCGTATATGTATTAATTTTTTGCTGAATAACAATATAGTATGCTTAAATGTACAACCCAAATGCAAACAAAACCAGACATCCGGGTTTTGTTCAAGGATTCTACAAAAATCCAGGGAAATACCACAGATTTTTTCCAAGAGCGGTCAGGAAATATAGTAGGTATAAATTGTCGCAAACGGTGCCCGAAATAGGGATTATCTTTAGCCAAAGATACGTGCAACAAATCACAAATACTTCGGACCCTTAACCCTTTTCCGTATTGAAATATCCCAGGATTCTTTTTTTTTTTTTTTTTTTTAGCGTGGTAAAATCATCAAATGAGTCCTCCCACCCCGGGCAGGGCGGGACTGTCAGACTTGTACTGACTAAAATCCACGGTGTCCTTCAATAGCCTTTTATGTTCCGGGGTCACGGTAATGAGATAAGTCCCGCGACCCCGGCAGGCTTTGGCCCTCTTGGGCGGGGCCCCGTCATCGTGCTGACGCTCTTTGAGGCGCGCGTGGAACACAACGCGCCGTCGACCCGGGCATGGTCCATGTCCGGGCGGCGAGTTGCCCTTTACTCGCCGCCCGCATGCCCGCGCCTACGGTGGCCGGAGATCGTCTTGCGACGTCCGACGCCGTGGGCGTCTACCATTGCGGGTGGGGCGGAGGGAGGACGCTGTCCTCTCTCTCTCACGGCCCGCCTCCTCCTTAACGAGCATTACTGCTTCGCAGAAGGAGGCGACCGCTTCCCACTCCGTCTCGCCCCGCAGCATGGCCTCGACCAATGCCGGGCGCGAGAGGTCTCCGCCTATCGCTGCCGTGAGGACACGGCGGTGCTCTGCCCAAGCGGGGCAGTCTTGCACCGTATGCTCTACTGTGTCCTCCGGGCGATCTTCGCAATGGTGACACCCCGGCGTTTCTTCCTTCCCCATCCGACACAGGTACCTCCCGAAACATCCGTGTCCGGTGAGGACCTGCGTCATCCGATAGGTCAGGACGCCGTGACGCCTTTCCAGCCACTCCTCAAAGAGGGGTCTTACCGCCGCGATTGCGGCGTGCCCGAACCTCGGTTGCGACAGTCGTTCCCTCCATACTGCCCTGAGATCGCGCCGGACCTCTTCCCGCCGCGCCTCGACTTGTCGGGGCAGCGGGAATTCTCCCCGGCGCCGCGCCTCCACGCGCCACTCATAGACGCGCTGGAGGGCGGTCGCCTCCAGATCCCAGGGCAGTAATCCGGCAAGGAGGTTGGCCGATTCGCCGGCGATCGTGCGGTATCCTCGGATCATCCGGATAGCCATGACCCTCTGGCATGCGACCAGCCTCGCTGGTCGCGTCCGCATGCTCAGGGCCCACACGGGGGCCCCGTAGAGGGCCATGGACCGCACGATACCGGCGTACAGCCTCCGGCAGGAGGCGTTTGGCCCGCTGAGGTTGGGCAGGAGTCGCCTGAGGGCGCCTGCTGCCCGGTTCAGCCTTGGGGCCAAACGCAGGAAGTGCTCCTTGAAGTTCCACCGGCCGTCGAGGACGAGTCCCAGGTACTTCATCGTCCTCCCGACGCCGATGCGAACCCCTCCCACCGTTATGTGGGACTCTGACCGTGGCGCGTTCAGACGGCCATGAAAACACATGGCCTCTGTTTTGTGGAGCGCCACGTCGAGTCCCAACTGCCGGATCCTTCCAACGACTGTCGCGACCGCTTGCGTCGCCAGGTCAGCCGCCGCCTGGTGCGACTCTCCCTCCGCCAGGACGAGCGTGTCGTCGGCGTAACATATTACGCCGACGCCGTCAGGGAGGTCGCCGCGCAGCACCCAATCGTATCCGATGTTCCACAGGGGCGGCCCCAAGACCGAACCCTGTGGAACACCGCACGACATCTCTCGCCGGTTCCACTCTCCCCGGTGACCGGGGTAGATGACGGCTCTGTCCGTCAGATAAGCCTCGACTATGCGACGGAGGTAGGTCGGCACCCGGTGATACCGGAGTGCCTCCCTGATGCAACTCCAGGGCAGGGTGTTAAAGGCATTGGTGATGTCCAAAGACACCGCCAAGACGACCCTGCCCCGATCCCAGGATTCTGAGGTATATATTATATACGTACCTATATGCATATAAAAGGTGGAATTTAGTAGACTTTTCAGAAACCTTTTCTAACTTTACAAATTGGCTTCTTAAAATACTACCTTTTATTTGTATATCAAGCTTGTTTATATGTTGGGGTCCCGGGACTTTCTTAAAAATATACTGTGACCCTGGAACGCAAAGGGCAACAAAAGGAACAGAAGCCCAACCCCTAAAGCCAGTTAATGGTTTGAGTATCGTTTACTACCTACGCTAAGCTTTTTTTTTTGCGATTTCTGACTTTTAGTATTAAAATCACAGTTTGCTCAATTGACTTTTTGATGATTATAAGGAACAGGACTGGCAGGACAGGACAGGACAACCATTTGCCAAAATGTATTATAGAATTAAATAGTATCGACATATTTAAACGTAATGTTAAAAAAATGTTATTGGAAAAATCTTATTATAGTGTTAATGAATATTTGTGTGACAAAACTCTAAATAATGTTTAATAATTAAGTTGACATAAATTACGGATTTTACAATTACTAATTCTTAACATTTAGCATATTGGATTAACTTTGACATAATTTACTTTGACTATAATTGACAATTCTATTTCATTTCATTAACATGTAATTATTAAGAACTTTGATGTATTTAAATTTAAATTTAGGGACAAACCACGTTCCGAACTAAATGTTGCATGCCTAGAGCAGAATATGGTGACACCACAACTTTCCTGTTCTTCATAAACCCACCTGTAAAACTACCCATATTTGCAATAAATGATTTTGAATTTGAATTTGATAGGCATAGAAAAAAATGTCATGGAAATAATTGGCCTAAGAAAGTGCCGGTTTTTTTTTAATGGTTTTGCTCTTGACTTTAGTCTAAATCAGAGATTTGGGCTGTAAGCGTTCGGGAAACAGATGCAGGTACACTTTATATGAAATCTGTGAATCTTGATTCTTGAAAAAGTTTCCTGAAAATGTTTTCCTATAGAAACAATGTGTAAAACAGATGCTCGTATAATTCGCATCTTAAAATTCCACTCTGTACCTACAGTTACCTATAGGAGCCAAATATTCGATCCTTTCCAAAACTAACATGCAGACAAATCAATTCCAGTTGGTCCCCAATTTGACTATGAATAGGAAATACTCGTAACTTGTTGAAAGACAATTTCAAATTCTGTGCGATCGATATCTCGAATTTCAGTCATAAGTTTAATGGTTTCCTTAGAACAATTAAATCTGAAACAGTTGTGTTTCGACTTCGAAAATTCGTTATGAAAATGGTGGATACAAAGGACAATGGCCAGATATGTATGGGAACGGGGACGGATCCCTCCAACACAATGACAATGATTCAATTTCAACATAAGTATACACGTGTACCTGTTTGTCGTATACAAATAGGTACCTATTTGTATACGTGAACACGTGTATACTTAAGTTAATAGATAGTTGTTTAGTTTACTTAAGTTATGTTTATTTAGTTGTAACACTAATATATATTACATCTGTGTTTCCGAATACATACAACCCTAATCTCTTCAAAATTAGAGTGAACAGGCTTCTCCTGGGTAAGCTCGCTCCATCGTCGACCTTGTCTTTGGCACTCCTGACCTAGACTAAGGTCAAGAGAAAACCCATCAAACATAAAAAAAACCTTTAGTCTTGTAACCTCCGGAATTAATGACCCAATTATGTAAATGTTTTTTTTTTTAATATTATTTCTTGAATGCTATAGGCTATACATTATATTTATAACATGTGTATTAGCCGAGCTATCATAATTTGTGTATAGTAATTTGGAAAAAGCACGCGGCCACGCGGGCCCAGTGCGGGTTGGTAATGTCACATGTCTGAATTTGATGGTTCTAAGACATGCCGGTTTCCTCACGATTTTTCAGCAAAAGTAGATGATCAAAATCATAAATTCAATACTTATGAACGGAGTTCGCGTCAGAGCTGTGTGGCGTCAAAGCGATTCAAAAGTACGTGATTGTAAATTACCAAACATATACTACTAGTTCATCTACACAGTTCTGACGCGAACTTCGTTCATAAATATTGAATTTCGGATTTTGACCATCTATTTTTGCTGTTGACTGTACTAATAATGTCAAATATAGTAGTAATTTCAGTCGTTATCAGCAGACTGGACTGCAATAGGCTGAAATGATGAAACTTGTTCTTGACAAATTCTTGATTTATGCAAATTGAAAACCTAGAGATACAGAACTATTGAAAAATAAATTACATTCACGATACTTTCCGTTCGTACGGGAATTACTTCAGCATGAATATTCACGAGGGGAACGTTAGCCGGCGCGTCCGCGTTTAAAAGTACGGAATCGTCTGAAACCGACCGACATCGTGTCGGTCGGACGATTTTCAAAACGAAACAAGCGTCCGAAACGGAACGATTATGCTTGAATACGCACCAAACGACTTTTGATTTTCACTTTCAAATCTATTGTTCCCAGAGCGTCCCTTTTACATTTTGCGCTCATTTTTAGGCCTATTGTTATGGGTGAGAGCGATGCGAATATTAGGTAGGTATGCTTGTATTTTTGTTTGTCGATTTTGTCAAACATTTTTTGTTCATGGCGAATACTTTTTGTCAGTAGATATAATTTCTGTGCGTTAAACTTTTAAAGCAACCAACATTGTGCTCCTAACTTTATTTTTGTGAATGCATGCATTGTAATAGTTATTTATGCAACTGTTATATAATCAGGGGTATTAAAACACGAATGTGGGTTTATCACAGGTTATAATAGTATCACATGAGTGTTTTAAAACCTAATTATAACAGTTGCATACAAGACTTTATCTACAATCATGATGTGAATCCTCCATAAAAGATTCTCATACCATAGGGTGTTGTACAGTGTTGAAAGAACTATGTAAATTCAAGAAAAGTCTAATTGCGAAGCATGTAAAATAAACAAACCTTAATAAGTAAAAGAACAATAATTCTTTTACTTATTAAGGTTTGTTTATTGCACGAGTTTTTACTCTTTTACTTTACAGCGTCTTTCCAGTATTTACAGCGTTTCTTGTGTGTGTGGTGTGCGAAGAAGGAACTAATTTTTTCCTTGAAAATTGTCAATTTGAAGTTGTCAAAGTTCCAGTTTTCTTTACGTCTCAAATACTGAAAACTCGTGCTCAGGGTACTGGTGGTGAAAATGTCATTGCATGAGAATGTTCTTTTTCTGAAATTCATAATATCACGCATTTGGATGATATAATGATCATAATATCATTGAGTGTTTTAATGTTGGCAATAAGCTAATTGTTATAGGTTCTTTAATGGAGGATTAATAGCATGATAGTAGGTAATAGTAGTTTATGAAACTGGTACATAACGAGTTTTTTAAAAGTATCACACGAGTGTATAATACCTAGTTATGTACAGTTTCATACACTACTTTATCTACTTTCATTGAACACGAATTTATCAAATAAAAGATAAAGATTGACACAGTATTATGGCGCCAAAATTCTCGTTATCACCGCGCATGGGCCACAGCGCGCGCAGCCACAGATGAAAAATCAAATGGATGTATCTATGATCTGTAATTTGTATCGTAAAGAAAAAAAAATTATTATAACTAAATAAATTATTATAAAATTATTATTTTGTTAGAGAAATAGTGTCATAATTTAATTTTTTAATTTCATTTCGATATACTGTGTGTAAAATTCATTATAAACTCGTTTTGAGTTTTGTATTTTGAATTTAACGATATGAGAGTAGATAAAATAAATTATAATATTCCTGCCCCTAATGATATCATAATTTATTTACAATTTCGTTGTTATTTCTGAAACGTAACACTTTAGAAGATCTGAAGAAAAAGAAGTGTCTCATACAATATCTACCTATTTTTGCATTCATGCTAGTTAAAATTAGGCAAAATACAAAAGAAATACAAAACACATTAGTGAAACACTGAGCTCGTAATATTAACTAATTACTAACAATATAACAGAAGCAACAAATGGGATTATTCCATTTAACTCGTAAGCGAATTACGGATACGCTCGAATATGCCTGGATCTGATAAGTTGAGTACTAAATACTCAGATAATTAGCTTCGGGTAAATGCAAACTGTTGTTGGGTTTTATTCCAGTATGTAATTATCTTTATTTGAATAAAAAAATGCCTATCCAAGGTATGATAATTATAGGCAAATTCGGCATTAATAAATTGGTTAAGCGAGTTTCCACTGAACAAAAAGTTGTTCTTTGGTTAGCCAATTGTTGGGCATTGCGGGAAGATTGTTATCATTATCTCCATTGGCACCCTTTTTCCATGACGAGCTGACGCTTTTCCGTGTCACCAGTCTGCTAAAAGATTTGTTCGTAAAATACTACTAGCTTAATGGTTGCTTGCCTTGGCCTTCTACGCCGTTGGCCAGGGTTTTGAATGCGGGCGATGAACATTTTGTAATTTTTAGTTCTATTTTGTAGGGTTCCATAAATAAATAAAAAAGAGAAACTACGGCCAGAGATAAAATCTTTAAAATAATCGATTGTATGCTAATAGCTACAGCCCCGTGGGCCATACGGTGTCTCTGGGGGAGGACACCTTGGTACAGGTTGGATTGGAAAAGATTGGTAATTAGGAATTTTTAGTCACATTTAAGCTTTTTTTTAGTGACTAAAGCATCTAATGACTCCTTCCACTCTGGATGGAGCGGAAGGGACTTTCAGACTCGTACTGACTAAAATCCACGGTGTTCCTTCAATAACCTTTTACTTTCAAGGGTCACGGTTACCTGTTTAGACAGTCCCGCGACCCTGGCAGGCGTTTGGCCATCTATGAGGCCCCATCAGATTCCTGACAGCTCTTTGAGGCGCACGTGGAACGCGAAGTCCCGAAATCCGGTCATGATCAGACGTCGAGTCACCTATTACTCGTCCGAATGCCCAGATTACCAACCACACACCACACCTTTACCATCTTTAACAGTAGAAACAATTATTCATGTAACCAATTCCTAAAACTTTTGCCACACGAAATTGTTCGCGAACAATTTCATACGGTACAAAATGTCACAATGTAAATATACGTAGAGTTATTAAAGTTAGCTCTCTGCGGCCCTATTGACTTTCGCCGTGCATGTGGAAAGTTCCTAACCGCTGGTCATGAAACTTGGAGCCTTACTGTATTGTAGTTAGCGTTTCATTATGTTCCACTGCACTTTGAATTGCGGTCAGTAAGTTCGTAGGTTAAGGGTTTAAACTTTATGAGTGTGCGCTCGTGATTTCCTTGCGTTGTTTGTTTCCTTTAATCGAGGGTACATCTTGAATTTTTCTCTGTCGATAAGTCACTGAGTCCTAAATCTATGGCGTGAGATAAGTCTTAGCTCATGCTTAGGATAGTCACGCTTCATCCGAAAATAAACTTTATCAGTATATGCTTGAGTTGCTTGTGTTCATATAGACGACTGTGACTAAGCATAGCATATCTACGAATAAGTAATCGTATTTGTATCACAAGTAAAGTTAATTTTTAGAGGATGCGCAACGTAACTAGGTTAAGACAAAGTTCAATACAGAATTGGGCCTAAGTGTAACGCATCATCTGTAGCACGCAGCCATAGCTCACATCCATAGCACGCATCTTTTCATATAAAAAAAAAACGTAGCTTAGTTGAGTCGATTCCACAAGTGCTATGCTTTCAATAAATAACGAATATGATTGGTGGATATCAAAATAGCAACGTGGTATATAGCACATTGTTGGTGAAAAAGCACCTTAGGTTCTAGGCTCCAAAACTTCTACGCCTCAGAAACTTCCTGAAGTGAATTTAGGCCTTTCTTTGAGCTTGAACTATTCTAGATATTATAACTATGAGGGTTATCAAACCACAATTTGGTAAACTACATTCGCCGCAAACAGTAAACTGAAATATGGAAGTAACAAGCTACCAGGATAACAGACTATTAGGACAACTCTATAGGTAAAGTGAACGAAGTTTCCGCACGGAAGGTTGGCCAACTCCATTAAGATCAAAGACGATAATAACTTTATGAGAACAGAGAAGCAACTAACTAATAACTGAGTGGATTATCTCGTGTTCATTGTTTTCAATTTTCTTTGATAGAGTTCTGACATGGGATGTTTAAAACTCATTTGCTTTGTAGAACCGCCTGGAATTTAGTACAAAGGGTTGTTGAGCTCCTTAAATTTTGAGTTGAGCAACACGTGCACTGACACATGCTTGCACAGACTAAACAGATTCGCACAAATCTGTATGGCTCTGTCTTCACAAGACCACCACATACCATCTACATACTTAGTCGTCTGAATTGAATAGACAAAAAAATGTGTGTACTCCAAAAGAGACAGTGATTTCTGAGATTATTTCGTCTGTGTCTTCTCAGAGTAGTCAGGTACTTTCGCACTGACCTCATCTAGTTGTAAAAAGGCGTGTAAAATTTTTTAAAGCCTACTTGCATAACTAAGGAAACTAAACTATTACAATTTAATATACTGATATATAAATAATAAATAGAAAAATATCATGTCATTATCATTTTATTTCAGGCAATTTCTATGTAAAGCCTCCTGCAGACACACGCGATTAATCGCGCTGCGACAACGAGCCAAGCTAATTTCCACTCTAAAATACTGCGAATGGACCGCAACATGTCGCCCCGCGCGATTAATCGCGTGTGTCTGCAGGAGGCTTAATGCGCACAGTCTTCAGAATGCGTTTCTGAGAAGATAGGGATATCGAGGATTATCTTTTTAAGTTATACGCCGAAGTAATCGCATTCACAGATTACAAACAGAATATTATATTATTTCATACAAATTACCTAAGCTAGTTCCGAACAAACAGCTTCTAATGACCAACATCTGTTACTTGCATACATTGCTACTTGCCCCGTGATCCATCGATCATATGGATTGATGGCTGACCCTTTTAGTCGTAACATTATGCAATCCTTATCAATCAAACATCTAGATTGATCTGATCAATCGGTTATTAATTTGCTCAACTATAAAGTGGCGTAGGTACTGTTGGTAGGTATAAAATAACAAGACTATGAACTGCTTTTTTGTGTTGTTAAATCATTAAATGAGTCAGACTGTCATCATCATCTGCCGTTTTCCCAATAAAAATCCATCTTGTTCCTTCGGTTGCCCTTACCGTTCCAGGGTCACGGTGCTCTTTTAAGACAGTCCCGCGACCCCTGTATCTCTCTTATAGGATTCCTTCAGTTTGCTGACAGTGACAGCTTCTTGTGGCGCACGTGGGACACGATGCGTCGTCTACCCAAGCCTTGTCCTTGAACGGACGGCGAATAATAGGTAGCCCGCTGTCCGATCAAGGCCCCACGACCCACTGGGAGGAAGGTCATATGACCTGCCTAGCTTATGTGATTACCTTTTCACCGTTGTATCAATTGAATTCCATTCAAGCGTTTCAGCAAAAATAGTCTTTTGACATTTCAATAAGTAATACAACATTACTATGATTTAGGTTTGTAAATGGTTTATTTCAACAACCCGTTAATGTCCATTTCATAAAATGGTGATTAATTCATAATTAATATGGCTATCGTCATCATCTGCCTAACCTTTTCCCAACTATATTGGGGTCGGCTTCCATTCAAACCAGATGCAGCTGAATATCAGTATTTTACATGGAGCGACTGCCTATCGGACCTCCACAACCCAGTAACAATACCCATAATTAATATGGCTATATAAGTAATTAATTAAATATATCTAACGAAGTGGCTCTCCAAAAAACCTTTCACTTTATTAAGTACTTTACTTGACCTGGCAATCGAACCCTTATTTATAGCATATTATTATTATTTACACTTTACACCATTGAGTTTGTATGTAAAGCATTATACATCTTTTTGAAAAAGGAATACGCATTTATTATGCAGTTATGATTATTAAATAAAATTACGAAAACCGACGAGGCCGTATGAGCTTGATGCCTTTGCTTTTCCGACAAAAAAATATTAGTCTAGGAATTTGCAGCGTTTTTGTTTTCTTCAAATACATAAACATTAAGTTTATTTTAATTGTCATTATTTTTAATAAATGCTAAGGTATCTCATTTTATTATTGTGTTATTTTTTTCGCAAATGGTACGAAAAGTAGAGTATTTTCCTCGGTGATAAAGCTGTCTTAGTCTTGGATGACTTAAATCCCTCGCTACACTCAGGACTCGTCTTAAATTCCTCGCTTCGCTCGTGATTTAAGTTTTTAACACCCTCGCTACGCTCGGGAGTAAACCTCGAGTCCTTCGTTACGCTCGCGATTTAAATCGTCACCCGCGACAGAAGACACTGCTTTATCCCCTTGGTTAATAATCTACTAATACAAACTCAATGGTGTAAACACAGATATAGTTCAGTATTTTCGGTAAGTACCTATTCCAAATTTAAATCACATTCTCCCCCTAGAGGATGAATGAAATTCAGTACAATTTTCTTTCCCTGTTTTTAACAGATCAAAAATGACTATTATTATGTTCGCTTTTTGTGGCATAGAATGTCACATTTTTGAGCAAGTGGTACGAAAATACTGTTTTATGCTACAACCTGAGCTGCGTGCAAAAGCTAATATAAAATATAAGTTAGCTAAAGAACCTTTTAAACTTATTGTTGCCGTAATATTTCCGCGGCAGAAAAATAGAGGGTTTTCCAGTAGCCCAGTAAGTTGTTTGAGCCAGTCAAAGGGTGTTTACTGAACATTTATACTGGTGCAATTTCTAGACCAATACGTTAGAATGAAATGTCAGATCAAACGGGACTTGTTTGTTTTTCTTGTTGCCCGCTGTTTACTTGGTAAGGTAAAAGACTACGTAGGTTCATACGTAGGTAGATACGCGTGTTACTATAAGGGCGATTACAGATTACTCAAATTAGCGTATTTTCGGTGCGTATACCGACACGAGCGTGTGTGACAAGTGAGTTCGCGCGTGTGGAGTAATATCTGTTATATTGTGTGGTAGGTACAGACACATCTGTAGTATATTGTAACGACAATTAGGTAATAGGTAGTTTACTGCCGGTGTAAAAATATAAGAATTTTAAACGCACCTTTTGCCATATCCATGTTTCATATTTTGTTAGGTAGGTCCAACTTCGAGAAAGAGGTCGCCCGAAGAATCCAACTCGGATGGGCAGCGTTTGGGAAGCTACGTGATATCTTCTCATCGAGAATCCCACAGTGTCTCAAGACAAGGGTGTTTAACCAGTGTGTGTTGCTAGTGATGACATATGGCTCTGAAACGTGGTCTCTGACTGCTGGCCTTTTAGAGAGACTAAGAGTCACTCAACGAGCGATGGAACGAGCTATGCTCGGAGTTTCTTTGCGGGAAAGAATCCGGAACATGGATATTCGGCGAAGAACCAAAGTCACCGACATAGCTCGTAAAAATTGCAAGTTGAAGTGGCAATGGGCAGGCCACATCGCTCGTAGAACTGACAAGCGATGGGGAAGAAAAGTTCTCGAGTGGCGACCACGGACCGGAAGACGCAGCGTGGGCAGGCCTCCCACTAGGTGGACCGACGACTTCGTGAGGGTCGCGGGCAACCGAGGGATGCAAGTGGCGAATTGTCGTTCGGCGTGGCGGTCTAAGGGGAAGGCCTACGTTCAGCAGTGGACGTCTTCCGGCTGATGATGATGATGATGAAAATTGCCATATCCGCAACTTTGTAAGTGCGAGTCACCAGACTTGTTGTCAGTTTTGCTGATAGCTGTCATATTAAAAGAGCGCACGTGCGTAATATATACGCATTTTGTAGCGTGGACCACACAAGTCTGAAACCGCTTTAAATGTGGGAGTTCAAAGATACAATTTGGAATCGTTCGCCTCGTGTTTTGATGGTCAATATAATCAACGCGTTTGATGAAATTTACCTGTCATTTACTTTTCATCTGTAAGTTGTCATCAGTATCGTTTGAATCGTGTCGTTGAATGGATCTTTCACATCAAAACGAAGGTTAGTTATTGTTGATAATACAGTTGTGTGGTTACATATTTTCGAAGTGTTTCGCCATTTTGAGACCAGTAGTGATGAAATAAATAACTAAAAGTTCCCTGTCTGGGTTCGAGATCAAGTCCATGTTTAGTTCGTAAGCCCCGGTTGCCACTTAAGTCTCACTGAAATAAAGTTGGATAAAAAATTACGTGTTTCCTAATATAATACTAGATTGAATAACTTCTGTTACTTCAATTGTTAACTTCTTTTACCAGTATTTTTTCTTATACAAAAATATTTTTTGTTTTTCCCAGAAACGTTACAGTCTAGTACTAGTAATTATTTCTATTTATCTTCTGTTACTCTGCAAACTTCTTTTACTATTTTCTACTTCCTAACTTCATTTTTTTGTTTTCCCTAGAAAAACCTATAGGAAAGACGAGAGTCACCTGTTGCTTACTGTTCAGTAGCTCCGGAGCTAACTTGAAGAGACTTTGCGAATTAGCGGTAATGTTGGTACTACCTGAATGGAAGCCGAACAAATCCGATTACGGTCGGCGGCAAGGGAGGAGAATGCTTCGCGTAAATAGATTGGAATAAAAATAGAAAAAAGACTGCATAAGTTCATTTGTTTTATTTTATCGTTGTACTTTTGTTATAATTATTTTTTTGTTTGATGCTGGAATAATGTTTTTAATTTACCAATGATTACGCAACAATAACGCATTTTGTGACGCGACGATCTTTTCGGAATCCTTCTTTTATAGTCTTTGTGTAATTATTTTATTTTATTGGCCATATAATAAAACTAAACAATTAGGTAGTCCAAAACAGCGTCGAGGCGAGACATCAAAACGTAAAAGAAACCAATGATTTATTTATACGCCAATGTTGAACGAGCATAGAGCACTTTCGAACTACGACGAAGTATCATCATTCCTTATAAATTTTGGTTGACAGTACAATGACAGAACATGGTCCGTTACAAAACGCAACTGCATTTAGAAATGCCATCCAATTTCCTTTCGTACTTCACAAACATAATTATGGGAAAATTTCTGAGCAGCATAATATTACTTAAATTCCGCGAGGGGTAAAGTACGTGAGTCTACAAAGTACGTGCCGTGGTAACTTCGAACCTCATTAGTTCAAATAATCAAACTTCTGCAGACGTTCAGCAGATGGCTTCGGCGATCTTGCCAGTTTTAAGGCTCTTTGGACCGGGCAGAGAGAATATGGCGATAATTTGAATTATTTTTAAATTGGACTGCTTTACTTTCGAGTAGTGGTGGCCCACAGAAATAACGGCCTCGACTTACCGAGTTGTAGGTCGTGGGTTCAAACCCTCGACCTTCCCATTTTACCACTACTACTCTCAAAACGGTGAAGGAAAACATCGTGAGGAAACTGAGGAAACCTAAAACCTAAAATTCGATGACATGTAACATCTACTAACCGGCACTGGATCTTACAGAGTGGATTGTGTCCGAGCAATAGGAACGTTATATGTTCCCACTGCTGGGATGTTATCTGGTATACTTAGTAGGGGAACAGTGTATAAGACGGGGACGTTAATAATAATCGCGAGGTATAATGGGGACATACATTATTTATAGGCATACTTAACACAACACTAACGTAGCGCCATCAGAACTTCATTTGCAAGCGCACATCAACAAATGGCATCCTGTTGGCGCTTGTGCTACGTTAGTATTGTGTTAAGTTTGCCTTAAGTGTGTGATTTCCCATCATACCTCGCGTCCCCGTCTTATACACAGTTCCCCTACTTGCAAGTGTGACTGCTGAATTCCTTAGTTTGATCAGGTAATGTTCTTGTTTTTTTCTTTTTCCATCAAGCAGTATCTTCTGATTCCAATTTCTTAATAGCATCCACAGAGTCGTGTTTGTGTCTTTGCTCGCAATATGGCAATATTTTCCTAGCAATATCTTCTGGTTCCAATTTCTTAAGGGCAACCATATAGTCTGACTTTGAAGGCAATATGCTTGTTTCTTATAACCTATTACTTAAGTATAGGTAACTGGCAAAATGTAGGAGAACTGTTCTATAGTATTTTTTTTAAGTCTTGTATTCTGCACTCATGTTTTACAAAATAAACATACCTATCTGGTATCTTGTAACTCTTCAGAGATTCCAGACGTATTAGAAATTACCAGGAGAGATCATCGATAGCACCTTGTTGCTCTTACCGCTATTCCCCGATGGTTACTAAGATCCGATTATGCTTCCCCACTTTGAGAGGTAAGCCGGAAAGCCGACATAATTAATGAAGAGAAATAGGTTTGCGCTAGCTAGCTAGTGTAGTGAGCGCCTATGTTCACTGTGTTTACAGCATTGCAATGGCGCAGAGTAAAGTTTGCAAACGGTTCATTTCAGGATTGCGACTGTTGTTTGTTGTTCTCATTATTTTAATGTATTTCCGTTTATTAATTAGACTGGTGAGGTAAAAGTTTATGTGGAAATTTTTAAAAGGTTTTTTTTCGAGTCGTTATTGTGTCGTGTATCACGCGCGCATCCAGGAACATAATTGTCAGTAAAGGGCAACTCAAGACAGTTTGATTTTCAGTCAGTGAAGACTTTCGGTCCCTCCCCTCTTACCGGGAAGGAGGACGTTTGACAATATACCAACCAAAAAAAGGTGTGATCAAGACCATCATAATGTACGTCTTTATGTCGTGAAAGAATAATCAGCATACATTTGAGACTTGTAAAATGTGTAATAATCAGCCAGTACATGGATATAGTAAAATGAATAGTTCCTATTTTATTTCCAAATTGAAAACTATGCAAAGCCTACCCCGGGGTAGAGTGCTAATAAATAATATTATTATTGAAGTGAAACTGACTTGCGCTAGGCGACTAGTGAGCGGCGTTCCCTTGCAACAAAGCCGAGCTTCGCGTAGGTATGGACTTGTTGCGGACCGAGTCAGGATTGTTACAATTAAGTCTGTGTACCTTGTTATTTACCAGCACCTATGTTCAGATCAGTATTGTAGGTTGTAAAGTACCAAAACAAGAAATGTAGAAGTGGCGGAGGGTGGGTGATTTGGGGGACTCTCTAATACATATCAATAATTACCTTCAAAAAGTGCACATACTCGTAAGTCAGACTACTTTAAATAAATCACTTTTGATTTTATTTAATTTCATTTAACACACGAGCTTTGCTCGCCACACACAAAAGCGTATTTTGCGTAGGGCTGTGTGTATTATTGGCCACCGATTTCAAAAAACTTTTTTTTAAAAAGTACCGACTTCAAAACAAATACAAGAAAGTTTAAAATAACTTTTCTTTCGGAAGTCGGTGGCAATAGTCAATGACACAACACAACAAAGCCACCGACTTCCGAAAGAAAAGTTATTTTAAACTTTTTTGTATTTGTTTTGAAGTCGGTACTTTTTTTAAAAAAGTTTTTATTTTTATTAAAAAAATCCATATCTCTAAAACTACTAAACCGATTTTGATGAAACTTGCAGTGTACCCTAAGTTGAACAATACCTAGTACAACAAAAATGAATTACTTAAATCGAACTCATAGTTCCGGAGATATGCGTGCACAAACATAAAAACATACATACATACACTTATGAAATTTGGCACATTTCGCTCCTCCCACCGAATAATATCGTAATCGATAAATTCAAATTTTACAGGAAAAATAAAACAGTGTTTTTTTACGATTAATGTAAAAATTGTTCAACCTAAGAGAATGATTTATATATCAAATGAAAGTTAATTTTTTATAGAATCATTCTAAATAAACGTATTTAATTTTTATTTTATTAGGACCAAGTTATTAAAGAAAATATATTTTACTGGATACGTTAGAAAAACATTATTTCGCAACAAAACATAACGATATTATTCGCGTAGAAACAAAAAAACAGCGTGCACAATAATAGTGTACTACAATGTTATTCGTTAAACAAAGACATCCAAACATAAACGGTAATAGACTGTAACTGGGATTTTCGCCTATATAATATATATTATATGTTAAGTTATTGTTTTAATACTATTTTATTCTTCAATTGCCTGTTAAGTAATATCCATTATTAGAAATATAACTTTCAATAAATCTATGGGTTTCTGATAAAAGAAAACTCATCATCGTCATCATCAGCCGGAAGACGTCAACTGTTGAACATAGGCCCTTAGACCGCCACGCCGAACGACAATTCGCCACTTGCATCCATCGGTTGCCCGCGACCATCAAGATGTCGTCGGACCACCTAGTGGGAGGCCTACCTACGCTGCGTCTTGCGGTCCGGGGTCGCCACTCGAGAACTTTTCTTCCCCATGGGTCGTCAGTTCTACGAGCGATGTGGCCTGCCCATTGCCACTTCAACTTGCAGATTGTATGAGCTACGTCGGTGACTCTGGTTCTTCGCCAAATATCCATCCCGGATTTTATCCCGCAAAGGAACTCCGAGCAAAGCTCTTTCCATTGCTCGTTGAGTGATTCTTAGTCTCTCTAAAAGGCCAGCAGTCAAAGACCACGTTTCAGAGCCACATGTCATTACTGGCAACACACACTGGTTAAGTCTTGAGACACTGTGGGATTCTCGATGAGAAGATATCACGTAGCTTCCCAAACGCTGCCCATCCGAGTTGGATTCTTCGGGCGACCTCTTTCTCGAAGTTAGACCTACCTAACTGAACAATCTGTCCAAGGTAACAACGAGGTCTACAACTTAGAGAGTATCATTCCCAACAACAACCGGTACGGGTGCCACATGGACATTCGACATGATTTTCGTCTTGTCCATGTTCATTTTAAGGCCAACCCGTTGGGAAACGATACTGAGATCACTGTGCATAGCATTAAGGTGCTCCAACGATTCTGCAATGATGACTATATCATCGGAAAAACGAAGGTGAGTGATGTATTTGCAATTGATGTTGATGCCGAGTCCGTTCCATTCCAAGAGCTTGAAAACGTCCTCCAACGCGTTCGTGAACAGTTTCGGAGTAATAACGTGTCCCTGTCTCATGCCTTTCAGCAATTGGATTCGTTTCGTGCTCTATTCCTTAAGTCGGATGTACATGGTGGGGTTTCTATACAAACACTTCAACACTTCGATATACCTATAGTCGATATGACATCGTTGGAGGGACTGCAATACTGCCCAGATTTCGATTGAATCGAAGGCTTTTTCATAGTCCACAAATGCTAAACATAATGGTCGATTATACTCCTCTGTCTTCTGTATAATCTGGCGGAGCGTGTGTATGTGGTCTATGGTAATAAAACATTTTCGGAAACCGGCTTGTTCGGGAGGCTAGGAGTCATCAAACCTGCGTTGGAGACGTTTCGTAATGACTCTTGAGAACAGCTTGTATACATGGCTGAGAAGTGAGATTGGCCTGTAGTTCTTCAACAAGGTGTTGTCACCCTTTTTGAAGAAAAGAACAACCATACTCCCGTGCCATGCTTTTGGCGTAGTACCTTCGAGTATGATGGAATTAAATAACTTCTGCAGGAATAAAAGTACCGATTTTCCACCCGCTCTCAGAAGTTCTGTTGTGATTCCGTCTTTACCCGGCGCCTTGTTATTCTTGCGCTGTTTAAGAGCCATTCTAATCTCGTACAGACTGATATCCGGGATATCCTCAGTGTAGTGTCGAGTCAGTTTAGCTCTTGCGTCTTGAGCTGTACCGACACTGGGTTATCGTGTTGATGTGTATAACTGTTCGTAAAACCTCTCAAGCTCTCTCAGAATCTGCGGTTTCGTCGAAATGATGCTGCCGTCATTAATCTTCAGCTTTGTCATTTGGCTTTGCCCAATAGACGAATTCTTTGCGAAGAATTTAGAGCCCTGGTTCCGGTCGATTGCCTCTTGGATCCGTGACGCACTATAGGCACGCAGGTCACGTCGCATTGATTTAGAGATTCGTTTATTGAGTTTGCCATATTCCGACATATCAGCTGAAGATTGTAGCCTCGTCTCTTGTCCGGTCTTGCAACTTGATGGTTCCGTTCGAGAGCTTTTGAGGCTTATTGCGGCGCGGGGTCTTAAAGAACTTGGACAGTTTCCACCAACCCATTGTTAATCTCGTCCACAGTTTCGCATTCGGTTAGGCACTAGAAGCGATTGTGCAGTTCGAGTTGAAAGTCTTCGGGGTTCTGGATGTGGGCAGGACCAGGTCGGAGCGTGGACTTCACCAGACGAGACCTTTCAAGCTTCACATTGATGTTCAATGTGCCTCTGACGATCCGGTGATCCCTACCGGTTTTTACCTTGGCGATCACAGAGACATCACTGAATATTCGCTTCTTGGTCGTCATGATGAAGTCAATCTCGTTTCTGGTAGTACCATCGGGGCTCATCCACGTCCACCTACTAGATAGCCGCTGAATGAAGTTCTTCCTTTTCCATGAAGTCGACCAGTCGCTGGCCTCTATGGTTTCGCTGCCCATACCCAAATGGCCCCACTCTCAACTCATCGCTATTCCGTGCGCCCACCTTCGCGTTGAAATCCCCCATAACAACGGTGAAGTATGTTTCGGAGGTATGTATGGCCTCGGATATCTCCTCATACAATGCCTCTACTTCATCATCAGAATGTGTCGAGGTCGGCGCATATACCTGTATGAGCTTCAACGAATACCGGTTGGTTATTCTGAGTATAAGGTATGATAACCTACTAGACACACTGTCGACTTTCATAACGTTGTTGATGAGGGACCTGCGGACGAGAAATCCAACACCACCCTGGGATGTACGGTCTCCTTCCCGGTAGAAGAGCATCTTGGCCGGAATCTAGAACTATCGTATCCTGACCGTCTCTTCGGATTTCAGATAATCCCAAGATATCCCAGCGCATTTTGCTCAATTCTTCCTCCAACTCGATAATCTTCTCATTAATAGATAATACAGCAATCGTAGATTGAGTGTAGATATCACCTCGGTAAACTATTGCAAAAGTAATTGCTATTTTTTTTTAATATTTAATTAAATAGTAACCAGCATTACCATATTTTTGAAATAAAATCTCTACAGGAATAGTATTGTTAAAAAACTTTACTATAAAACGAGTTTGCTGTTCTTACTCGAATAATATCGTTATCGTAACATATTGAAATTCTTATTAGCAGTATTATCCGTAATCACTAGAAGCGATGTTATTCACGTAAATAAGTACAATAAATCTGTAACGGAATATTAGGGCTATGGTTATTATAAAAATACTAATTTGTAATGTACTCATAGGAAAAATGTGAAAAAAATTGACAAAGTGTAAGAGAGTACCTACATGATGAATATGCAATAAAACGCAAAGTATCGTTTTATCACATTACGATATTATTCGGTGGGAGGAGCGATTTGTTCAGACGCTGATATAGACTAACATATATGAAAACTGGGCAGTTCTGATAATATTACATACATACGGGTCGAATTGATAACCTCCTCTTTTTGAAGTCGGTAAAAATGTACTTGTACACTATTAAAGAAAGTGAAGTGAACTTACGATGGTATTCTAATGGAGATATTAGGTGTTTAGTTTCGCTATTTGATTCAAACACAATTGCCAGCCACTGTTTGTAGCTCGATGACAGCGGCGTATAGTAAACTTGACGGTGTATTCTATCAAAAGTAGACTTGTCGTGCACACTGATAGGTAAAGTTTCAGCGCCACAAACTTGATGGTAAACTGGATTGTGTGTGGCTGGCAATACACCGTCAAATTTACTATAGGCCGCTTGTTTCTAGCGCGTGTATGGATAAAGCCTCCTGCAGACACACGCGATTAATCGCGCGGGGCGACATGTCGCGGTCCATTCGCAGTATTTTTAGAGTGGAAATTAGCTTGGCTCGTTGTCGCAGCGCGATTAATCGCGTGTGTCTGCAGGAGGCTTTACGTTAGATAAAACCACAACTTTCTAGAATACGTTATAATATGAATTTTATTTCTGTAAAATCTTTCGCTCGAAAATAATATGTCTGCGAAATCAAATATGTATTTTACATACATCAGTAATATTTAACTAAATACCTACATACGCTATAAAATGAGATGAATCCAAGTTTGAAATGTAAAGTTCAATCTGTTTTGTATGTGGAGTCAACATGAAAACGATTTCAAGTAACGTTCTTAGAATTTCAATTCTCGCCCAGGAGGTGGATCCCACCTGATGAGAATTCAAATTCTAAGGTCCACTCGTGGGATCCACCTCCCAGTTATTCACCCCTGGCATAGGCACCAGAGGCTACCTGTAACCTGCGGTGATGGGTGAGGAATCCTACTGGCTGTGGTTTCACCAGGACCGCCTGGCTTGCTGTTGCAGTTGTTTCTGGATTAGCTCGCTCCATCTTTCTAGAACCGATTGATTACCGATTGATAGAACCGATGGATGCAAGTGGCGAATTGTCGTTCGGCGTGGTGGTCTAAGGGGGAGGCCTATGTTCAGCAGTGGACGTTTTCCGGCTGATGATGATGATGATGATGATGATCTTTCTAGAGCTAGATTTAAGCTAAGAGGAAAAAAAACACGTTCTTGCAAAAGTAAGTACTGTTAATAGTAGTAAGTAATGAAATACTTTTCCGTCAAGGCTGGTTAGCACTTTCATTATTGCGAGTGATTAGCAAAGCAATGGTCGTAACTAGTGCTCAGTCGCTCAGGGCGCTTAGCTTTATGTACCAGTTACAATTTGACCTTGTACTCATTATTGTAAACATGTCACAAATATTTGTTGATATGTTTAACGTTTTAAGGAGTTCTAACCTTCTATAGAAAAATCCGTTCAGCCAAACGCGAGATAATCGCGGACAAACATACATACATACAGGTCGAACTGAGAACCTACTTTTTTTTGAAGTCGGTTAAAAATAGAACCTTTAGATACTGTACGAGTTCAATTTTTCCATTGACGTTGTTGGTGAATCTACCGACCGATCTAGTTTAAAGTTATTTGTACAGAATTAAAATAAATAAATTTTGAAAATGGGTTAATTTTTTGGGGGAAAACTGTACTGAGGGTGAGGGTTTACTTTTTTATCCTACGGCACGATTCCTTGAACTTCTTTAGATTTTTAACATGTCGTTGGAAAATTCGCATTTGTAAATACAGAAAAAAAAACTATTACATAAACAGGCTGTTTAGTTGTACACTGTCCTATAATTGAAGACCTATTATTACTATTAAAGGATCAAGGTTTGTTATGGAACTGTGACATTACGATAGCTCCAGGTAACTGTAAACAATTTAGGGAACCGCAATTTTTTTGTCGATTCAATTTCATTAGTACTTTGCGCAATTAAAATATAACTGACGTGTAACCACACACTTTGTATAGACACTTAGACACAGTTGAACTTCCTGAATCAAATTAGGTAGGTAGGTAATTATTTTTGCGAGTCGAAACGTTTTGTTTTGCTCAATTAATTTCAATTAAGGCTGGAGGAGAGATTTGTTTTATTCCCACCTTGCTCATGTATATTTAATTTGCATCGTCTAACTTCCCCTCTTTTGTATCTATTATTAAACAAAGTGACTAAACAATTCTTTCATTAGTTTCGTTTGCGAAAAACAATTTTGTTTGACTTTTACTTGTTGCAGCCCTGTTATTTTTGGTCCTATTCATTATTATGAACGTTTTATTCTTTGCAACACTAATGTAGAAGGATAAAGGTAAAATAGTGCTTTATATTTTATGCTTCAGGGCTGTGTTTGTAACTTTATTATACCTATATTTTATTTTCTAGCTTTAGTTCAAATGCTTTTCTTAATTTTTCTAGGGTATTGTTGGTACTACCGGGATACAAAGTAGACCACCTGCAAATATAACTTACAATGTCATCAATGGTGTCCTTACTTGTCCACTTTGTGCTCGGAGTTTTACGGCAAAAGTTGGATATGCGAGTCACTGGAGAGCACATGAAAGGGCATATCAAAACTCTCAACCCCTCTAAAAAAAAAAAGTCATCGATTGCAGTCGCTGTGGCCGAAATCGGCTAGATGGCATCATCATCATCACTGGTTTTGGATTCTATGTTCTTTAAGGAAATAAAGTGAATCCTCCTGGAGTATATTTTTATTTAACTTTAGTTGGCGGTTGGCGTTTGATCACTATCTCGCCTGATGATAAGCGATGATGATTGTAGTCGACGGTGAAGTACACTTGCCTAGAAGTGACCTAGTCACTCGACTGACTTGAAGACCCCAAGGTTATAGCTGTCAGGTAGTACAGAACTCGGCAGGGAACTCCACTCCTGAGCTGTCCTAAGTATTGATTCAGTTTGTGATGTGCCTCTGTGTCTCATTAAATTTCCAATGTCGGTGACTCTCCGCAGGCGCTGGCATGCGAGCGACGAGTAAAGGGCAACTCGCCGCCCGACCATGGACCATGCCCGGGGCGACGGCGCGTTGTGTTCCACGTGCGCCTCAAAGAGCTGTCAGCAATCTGACGGGGCCCCCCTCTAGAGGGCCAAAGCCTGCCGGGGTCGCGGGACTCATTCCATTACCGTGACCCTGGAACGTAAAGGGCTAATGAAAGACACCGTGGATTTTAGTCAGTACAAGTCTGACAGTCCCTCCCTCCCTGCCCTGGGTTGGAGGACTCATTTGATGATTTTACCACGATAAAAAAAAAATGTCGGTGATTCTTGGTCTCCGCTAAGATACTATTTAAATTGAAAACCTAACAACAAACTCATAGCATTCTTTTACAAAAGTATACTTATTTCAAGCTCACATTTCTTCCATTTGACTTTGCATACCAATGTAAACATGCCATAGCTAGTGGCTATAACCGTTTGAGTCATAACCATTGGCTGTGCTGTGTGCATTCCGCTGTTTGCACAGAAAACATCGCGAGTAGTGACTCGTGCACAAACATTGCTATTATATTTCATTGTGTTGTTTGTTTTAGTATCGACTTTTAAAAATTACATTTCTGATTTTCATTTATAAAAAAAGATGTTCGCACGTTTATCAGCACCACATTTTAGAATACGTTGTGTGAAATCATTTTAAACCTCGCACACTGGCACCTTGACAAAAAAAAAAAAAACAATTTTACACAGGAGTAAAACAACGAAAAATGCAGCTTTTTTCGTAATTAAATTTAAATATATAAGACTCTGAACCATAATTTGAGGTCCTAAGATAAATATTTATCTACACCAGATAAAACTCAGAAAAGTTATTATGTTTTATTAGTCTATATATTGAACGTTCTTTGTTGTTCGCGCTGCACACTCGCACGCCCCGAACTAGTCGCATTTCGGAAAATGCTATCGGCATCCGAATATTGAAGGTAGGATACTAACAGTGCTGATGATGATGTGCAAACACCTTAACAGATGCTGTCAGTCATTCATTGAAAAAATTAAACCTGAATCTGTCTGACTGACGGTAAGCCTTTTCAATACTCCAAAAAACTACCAGCCTCTAGAGAATTTTTGGTTGCTCGCCTCCCCTATTATCGTGTTGTTGAATAATATCCAACATAAAGACGTCGTCGTCGCCACATTAAGAAACAAACATTTGAATAAATTCCACCCCATTGACTTCGCCACTCGTTAAAATCGATGTAGCATACTAAAGGGAGAATTTAAAAAGCTAACGTTCTTGCTGATGATAATCAGGATATTCACCGTGTAAGAGTGTCGGATAACGCGCGTGGTAGACATCATAAAAAGAAATCAAAGCAATTGTTCGTTTTATTGGTCCTAAATTTATTTTAGTACCAAGTCGAAGGCTATTCTCGCTCACGTTGAACATAGACGGTCCTGTTTTCAATTTAGTAAACTGAACAGGGTAAAAAAAACCGAATTAAGTGGCATTTCATCACAAGTTTGCTTGTGGCACAGATAACTTCTAGAAGATACCGCTATCTACCTACGCTACTTTTAGAATTAACAATACTGTAAAACTTTATATTCATTTTAGTGTATTATAAAGTAAAGCCTCCTGCAGACACACGCGATTAATCGGGCTGCGACAACGAGCCAAGCTAATTTCCGCTCTAAAAATACTGCGAATGGACCGCGACATGTCGCCCCGCGCGATTAATCGCGTGTGTCTGCTGGAGGCTTAATTCTATTCTATTCCATTCTCATCTAGATTCCGCATACAAGAGTTCCATCACGTTAGTGCATATTTTACCTAAAAAATTACACAAATTCTTACCACTTTTTTATAATGTCAGAATATTTTAATCGCAAACTGTGGCAGGACCTTAGTACGGGGCCTTTAAAAAAAACATTTTCACGTCAAAAACCATGTATGTACCCTAAACATCCTCAAAATTGACCTTATTTTTCTGGTTTCAAATCTAAACTTTCCATGTTATTTCGAGTTGGTGTTCGGATTTATTTAAAAAGTAAGAGTCTGTGTTCGAGGCATCCCATCGAGGGAACTTTTAAACATCATCATGAGATTTTGACGTGCACAGAATAATGTTGAGGAATCCTTGTGAAGTTGAATTAATCTTGAGATTTTCTTTCGGGCGCTTACTTTCAAGGATTTGTTTTGACTATTTAACGATTGTTTACTGAAGGTTTTTTTTAGTAAAAATAAAAAATCCTTCAAAATAAGAATGTATCCCGTAATATTATAAATGCAAAACGTTATGAGCATGGATGATGATGATGATTTCACATAAAAAGTACTGAACGGATTTGGATGGAATTGGTACACACACAGATCGTTAATACGCTTGATAAACATGCGACTTTTATCCCTATGTGACGTTCCCGTAAGATAATTACAGAACACAACGACGCAAGGCATAAGCTAGTATTCTAAATAAATATCTAAATACACACATCAAAAGTGTCTAGGGATCAACATATATTTTTGCAATAACTTTTCTCCTGATTGATATTAATATCCTGATAGATAAAATTTTCTTTAAGGATTCATCAAATAAAGTGTTTTCGTTTGTCACAGTAACGATAAACCAAGTCACCTTTGCATTAATAAAGAAATTTGCCATTTTCCTAATAAAGGGATTTTTGACATTTGAACCACTAACACAAAAGTTCGAAAAAAAGATTGAAATAACAGTTTTCTTTAAAATTTTATTGGGTAACTTAAACAATTAATAATCCGTGTTTCTACCGCGAACACTAACAACACAAGAACATCGGTTTGGCATACTCAAAATGAGTTCATCCAAATCACGCTGTGGAATGGCCGCCCATGTTCGTTGCAACAACAAAAAAAGGTCTTCTTGCGACTGGATACCCTCCATATTCGGCAGAGCTCTTCTCTGTAGCATATCCCATGCATGCTCAATCGGATTCAAGTCTGGCGACTGAGCAGGCCAGGGCAGGACATTGATGTTAGCTGTGGCGAGAGTCTGTCTTACAACTCTTGCGGTGTGCGGTCGTGCATTATCATGCATTAACTGAAATAAGGGACCGATTTGCACTTGTAGAGGAACGATGACGTCTGATACAATCGTCTCAGCATAAATTTGAGCGTTGAGGTTGCCTCTGATCCAAATCAACTCAGTTCTTCCGCCGATCCAAATACCCGCCCATACCATGATGGTTCCACCACTATAAGGATGGACTTCCTGGCAGGATTTTAATCGCTGTTGGCGTCCAGGGGTTCTCCAGTGTCGTATACGTCTTGTATCCGGTCTCATACCGAAACGAGACTCATCAGAAAAGCACACGAAACGCCATTGTTCTTCTGCCCAATTTCTGTGTTCAAGAGCCCATTGATATCGAATCCTACGATTGTGCATTGCTATAGGTGGTACCCGTAGCGGTCTTCGGGAATGAAGGTTCACTTCATGCAAGCGGTTTCTGACTGTTTGGTCGCTAATTAAGTTCCCTGAAGAGTGATGAAGCCTCACGGCTAACATCATGGCGGTTATTGTTGGAGCTCTTCGAGTTAAGATTTGAATGTATCGGTCTTGTCTCCGTGTGGTGCAGCGATACCGTCCTCCATGGCGCTCAGCCACGGTACCAGTGCTTCGGTAACGTGTCCAAAGTCGACTGATAACACTCTGACTTGTATTCAGAGCTAAAGCCACAGTACGTTGCCGGGAACCAGCTTCTATCATTCCCACGGCTCTGAGCATTTCTTCCCTGCTTAAATGACGTCGCCGCTCCATAATAACGTTGGTTTTAATCAGTAGTAGGGAAACAGTAGCACTAATAATGTCTTCAATGCGTTGTATGTTTTTATAGGGAAAATATTGACAGCTGATTTTCATCTTTTACTCGAATTTGATTCACAGTTCCTGATTCAAATTATGAAATGCACCAAAAAGGATCCATATAAATTTATAAAATCATAAATTTATTACTAAGCCACATCTCAATCTCAAGAAATCCGCATAAAAATGCTTGATCCCTAGACACTTTTGATGTGTGTATATGGCGAAGAAGGCCAGGATAGAAAAAAAAAGGTTTCAATATGATTTAGGGTAAAACATAATAATATTCATTGGCAAACCTTGAAACAAACTTTTGAGCCACATTAATGATTTAGAACCAAGTAAAACTTAAAATGAATCACTCTACTGAAAAGACCATGTATAATAAAAGTGAGGGCCCGCGGGTCTGTTCGCTTCAAATTTTCACGTTAAATTAGAAAACAGTTTGTTCGCGATTATACGTATATTTTAGCAGCAGTGTTAGGATCGTAACAAGTTGCGTTCTGTGGTTTCTGCCCCCAGGGAAATAGCGCATACTGTAGTTTAACATTATCTAAAACTAAAGTTATAGTTTATTCATTTAATATTTTTGATGAAAGGCCAAAGAAAAGAAGGAATGATTTGGCAGAAGAAAATGGAAGAAGAAAACGTGTTGTGTCACTCCAAGTGAAATGGAATATAGAATGGACGTGATGATGATGAGTTTTGAAAAGAGTAGTTCCTGTCTTATGTATGCATTTTAGGGTAATCATGTTTGATTTTTTTTTAACCTTACGAGTTTTATTCACTTTTCCTTTTTGGTTTAACTGTACTTAAGTAAAATATTTTGCCATTTTACATTTCGACAGCAGTAAAGAACAAAAAGACAAGTACATTTTTGGGACTTTTTAAATTGAATTCAGAACTCTTATTTATTTATTTTTTTCTTTTTTCTAAAATGTAAAATTAATGTGAAGACAAAATAAATAATACACCTTTTTTAATCTTGGTATCTTAATTTGACCCACTTCCCGGTCTTCGATTAGGATGAAATTTTGCACACGCTCTGAGTTCTGATGGCAATACATGACTAGCTAAGAAACGTCATTACAAATCTAATATGGCGGCCTCCCCAAGATGGTGGACTGGCTGTGTGAAATCCACCCCATGATGTGGGTATCAAATGAAAGAGTTTGCTGTCGGGAACACGAAAAAAAATAGTCACGTGACTTAAATCCAACATGGTGGACATCCAAGATGCTATTTTAAATACACCCCTATGATATGGGTATTGATTAATGAAAGGGTTTGCTAAAAAAAAATGTGAAATGACATTTTCTTACCAAATTCTTACCGTGTCATGGGTATCAATCAATAAGGTTCGACGAGAGGCATACGAAGATTTTAATCTTTAGTGCGTGCTAAAAGCGTGTTTTTTAGTATTTTAAAGTAATAGCAATTACTTATTATAAAGTCACGACGCATCATGAAAGCTAGTGATTTTAAACATAGCCGTTTGTTTTTTGCTGCCGTCGTTATCATAATAATATTATAAGCAATTTAGTTCTAGTAAGTAGGAACTTCGATACCTTTCTAAAACTAAACATTAAGTATAACAAATTCTCAGTAAACTAAAGCAAGCTGCCGTTTTCTCATAAATTAAACCAAGTTTAGTAAGCTAACTGTAACTACCTCCATTGATGTTTTAACCAGGGGATTCAACAACAATGAATTATAAAATCGGTAACTCAATTTGCATAAATTAATTAGATTCACCACGAGTAGGTACCTGATTTATAAACGGGAGCTGGGTTTTCTAGTTATCAAATATTAATACATGAAGAAAAACCGAACCTATATTAATATTATAAATGAGTTGTTAGGACGTCAACCCAGAGACGCACGTATAATTTTGAACTGTACGTTGTCTAGTAACAAAAGATTTTTTTCTAAAAACGCTTATACCAAACTATTATACTATTAGAGTAAGGGTATTAAAAAAAGTGCCCGAAATCATGGTAGTATTGCCACGTAAAATGGTGACGCTGATTCTTGGAAATCTCGAAGATATTATGAAAAGTAGACATACAACTTAATACATAGTAGGTACAGTCGGCATCAAAAGTTGCTGACCAGATTTAGATTTTCAAAATCGTTGTACACCTTATTGTGTATTATTACGGTGTACAGCGATTTTGAAAATCTGAATGTGGTCAGCAACTTTTGATGCTCACCGTACTAGCGGCTCGAAAATTCCTAAGATCCTAAGATTCATTATTTATTCAGCACGAAATGTAAACTTGCATATTTTATGAATACATAGTGTTGTTTGTCATAACCCCTTTGTCCAGTTTCAACCTTTCAGTCCCTCCAATTTGTCCGGTAATAAAATGAAGCTACCCAAAGCGCACTGCGAAAGGCTGCCCGGAAAGCATTGTGCATATTTAAAGTGGTACCAAACAAATACCACGTCCTATTTTTTTATGTACAGTTTCATTGTTGAAAAATACCAGGGCCATTCAAAGCAACTTGTTGATATTAAGCCGCGGAAATATATTGCCAGAGACCTTTTGTTTTGGTCCTATTGTGTCGGGTTTGCGTTCAAAGTGTTTTTGAAACGTATGGCTGAACGAACCACAAAACTGCCATAATTTTCACGAGAGAAATACGTAAGGTCTATTATTTTTTTCTTGTTTATGGCTCGTTGTGTTTGACGTTAAAATGTTTGGGGAAGAGAAGAGGAGATACAGAATGAAAATCTTTTAATTATATCGTGACGAAAAACTTTAAACTGCTTAAAATATACACTCGAGAGCAATGAATCCGGGTCACTTAAAGAATCCTAAAAATCTCGGAAACTAAAAATGCTAGTTTAATGCAATAAATTGTATTTAATAGACAATGTAATACTCCTTAAATGAAGGTATTAAAACTTCTTAGTAATTGTAAATGTTATATCATAAAAAAATCAAATTTGAAAAAGGGCCACTTTCGAAGATGGATCTACGAAATTACAGCATTTGGTTTTGCTTTTGTTTGTAATCTGTCATTTATGTGGGTACATAAAACATGTTGATAGTGCTCTATATTCATTATTCAAGCTGAAATTATGTCGCTTACGCCTGAAGAATGCACCAGAATACTTACAATGCTGGAAACCGGCCGGAGTCAGCGCGATACAGCCAGGACTGTCGGTGTGTCGCTGTCAACAGTACAAAGAGTTCTCCGACGTTACGAAGAAACTGGTTCTAACCTACGCAGACCAGGAACGGGCAGAACCAGGTGTACCACAGCACGAGAAGACCGATACTTGGTGAACACCATGCTTCGAAATCGCTTTCTCACAGGAACTGAACTCACCAATCAGTTTCGACGCCTCGGAGGAAGTAACCCAAGTGCATGGACAGTAAGACGTCGGCTTGCTGAATCTAACTTAAAACCCCTTAGACCTGCAAACGGCCCTAAACTGGAGCGTGGGCATCGTATTTCAAGACTAAGATATGCCCAGAGCCACGTAAATTGGAGTATTGAAGATTGGTCAAAAGTTATGTTCTCCGACGAATCAAAATTTATGCTCTACAAGCACGATGGAAGACACAGAGTGTATCGAAGACCAGGGGAAAGATTCAAGCAAGCATGCATCGAAGAAAAAGGAGCCTACGGTGGTGGGTCTGTACTTGTGTGGGCCGGAATTTCTTCTGAAAGACGCACAGAGCTGGTGATCATAGAAAACGGCTCTTTAACTAGCGTAAGATATGTGGAAGAAATCCTCAATGATCACGTTGGTCCATTTATGGTCAATTTAGGTGAGGATGCTATATTTATGCATGACAATGCCCGACCTCATACAGGTAAGATTGGGAATGACTACCTTCAAGAGATGAACATTACTCGTATGGAGTGGCCAGCGCGCAGCCCGGATATCAACCCGATCGAGCATGCTTGGGACGAGCTAGGCAGATTGCTCTCACAGAGGAATGGGAGAATATTCCCCAAAATCGTATAAGGAACTTGGTGTACATCATGCCAAACCGCGTAAACGCAGTAATGGAAGCACGAGGAGGCAATACGAAGTATTAAAATTCAAGAAAATCGTAATAAAGTTCAAAAATTTCATGTTTCCTATTTTTGTTTTAAGGAGAGATCAGCAGTTTTTTTCTTTATGTAATTTGGTGTTAGTAAAATGTATGGTGACTCATATTTTTTTACTTTCATTTAAGGAGTATTACATTGTCTATTAAATACAATTTATTGCATTAACCTATCATTTTTAGTTTCCGAGATTTTTAACATTCTTTAAGTGACCCGGATTCATTGCTCTCGAGTGTATATTTACAAGAAAGCGTTACTCCAACAGCACATCTTTTTTTCACACTGAAACCACTAAATTGATTGATTTGAAAAAAAAATCACATAAAGGGACCTGGAGAAGGTTATAGATTACTAGACCAATTTTTTATATTTAGGTAAGACATTATTTTGTGTTTAAAAACGAAGAAAATAATACTAAAACTTACAAAAAGAGATTAGAGGCAGTCCGTTTAATAAATAATAGTCCTTTAGACGGATCTAATGACTTGAGCCCACTCAGTACATCAGCTACTGAAGACTGAATGTCACTCATCAGCGGACAGTTAGGGGTAGGTACAAAAGTGGTATATTATTTATGAAATACAATAATGTTACTAAAACTGTCGTTTTAATAAATGAAACTGCCCAAATTCAGTTACTTAACAGATCACAGAATCCTAGTTTATTCATTGAATTATTCAAACAAAACTAGTTATTCTAGAATGAAAACTAAAACCAAAAGCAATAAGAACGACGCAAATGAAATAAAAAAAATATTCCGTTATAAAGTTTCAAGCTATCAAAACAATTACTAATCTAACCATTTAGATATAACTCCTGTAAGTTAAAAATAGGCGCGTGTATCCGAAGGGCGGTTATTCAGGCGGAATATTCACGATTCGCCACAACAATGTCGGCCTTTTGCATTAGTGCTACCTGTCTCCTGTCGGACAAATAACTGCCTACGTACCTTTTATGTAGCCCTGGTACTTGTTGCTACGCTATTGTTTCTACGGAACCACGGGGTAGATAGGGGGAAACATTTTATCGAGTTTTATGGTCGTGGTTAGAAACGGAGAGTTGTGTCTGTGTGGTTGTGAGGATATGGGTAGCAGGACTGCTCTGAAAGGGCACCATGGCCACGGAACGTAAAGAGCATGTGAAGGAACAGTGTTTTGTTTCGTTAGTAAGATCATGACATTCCCTTCGTTCTACCCATGGTGGGATGATTCATTTTATGATTTTTAAACCCCTAAAATAATTATATAATAATTTTGTTTCACACATAATAATTGTCATAACTAAATAGATGTTTTTGCTTAAAAAAAGATAATTCTCTGAAAACATTTTTTATTTACAATTTTTTTAATTATTGACGACCCGATATAACATCTCCTAATATTTGAAAGCTAGCCTGCCGGGGTCGGTACATAAAGGGCCCAAGCACTTCACAGGTGGGGGAGACGCCCACGGCGACGGACGTCGCGAGACGATCTCCGGCCACCGTAGGCGCGGGCATGTGAGCGGCGAGTAACGACTCGCTGTCCGAACACGGACCATGCCCGGGTCGACGGCGCGTTGTGGTCCACGCGTGCCTCAAAGAGTGTCAGCACAATGACGGGGCCCCCCTTTAGAGGGCCAAAGCCTGCCGGGGTCGCGGGACACACGTATACCGCGACTCCGGTACATAAAGGGCTACTGAAAGACACCGTGGATTTTAGTCAGTACGAGTCTGACAGTCCCTCCCGCTCTGCCCTGGGTGGGGACTCATTTGATGATTTAAATTTACCACGTAAAAAAAATATTTGAAAGCTGCATTATTACACAAAAGAAACTCGTTATACCGACACAGCTGATGAAATCATTTGTCATTAAAAATGGTGTTATTGAGCTTTGAGACGCAGATTAAAGCCACCTGGAATTTTAATATCAAAGAAAGCATTTGAAAAAATCTTTTATATTCGGAATTTATGACATTATCATAATGAAACCAAGTTGAATATTTAACAAAGTGTTGTTCAATTTATAATTAATTAAGGCATGCATGAAAACGTTTTGCAATTCCGAATTATTCCGAATGATACGTGATATGAAGCCAATATCATTTGTGGGGAGCTAATTAATTAATGATGCTTCAGTCTTCCGAGCATTATTATACATTCTCCACAATGTTTGATGAATAAACGAATGTAACAATGTTTGTGGAACGATTTGTAGATAAGGTGACAATTTTCAATTCAATACGTCGCGTGGATAAGTTGGACAGCCTCTAAGGGCCAGTTGTTAGATCATGAGTTAAGTGAACTATTAGGTGAAATGCTACATTTTACAATAGGCTATATATTACTCAAAAAAAAAGTGTCCGAAATATAGATTGTAAAATACACCCGTATTTTTTCATTTGTTACGTACCTAAACCAAAATTGACGAAGATACAACGCTTTTAAAAATCACAAAATTTACTCCTACAACTCCTACTCCTCATCATCATCATCAATTCATCAGCCTATAAATGTTCCCACTGCTGGGGCACAGGCGTCCTCCCTGTCAGAGGGAGTGGGCTATAATACACCACGCGGGCCCAGTGCGGGTTGGTGGATGTCATAAGTCTTCGAATTTTTGGTTCTAGGATATGCCGATATTTCCTCACGATGTTTTCCTTTACCGGTTTGAGAGCCGTGGTGATGAAATAAATTACACAAAGTAATGCGCCTGGCTGGATCCGAACCCACGACCTACAACTCGTAAGTCGGGGCCGATACCACTGGGCTACCACTGCTGGGCCATCACTCTTACTCCTACTACCTCTTAACTACTGATCAAACAACTGGCGCTAAGCCCAAGCAAGAGCGTCTGTCAACGTTAACGTTAAGAATTTTTAAAAGGGGTGAGTTCTCCCGCATTGAGTGGAACGAAAGGGACTATCAGACTCTTACTGAATAAACATTCCTTGTTCCTTCGGTTACCTTTTGCGTTACAGGACCACGGTATTCTTTTCACCAAATATTAGCACAGGATAAGAATGAAAACTTCAGTAACCTCCATCAGTCAACTGTCACTTGAAAATTACGTTAAGGAAAAATTATTTTTCAATAATATTTACTGTCGTTATTTATTTGATATATTTATGAGTGTGCAACTAATAGAAAAGCGTGCATGGCGCCACCACATTTTTTTTAACCGACTTCCAAAAGGAGGAGGTTCCCAATTCGGATGTTTATATATTTTTTTTTTTATGTTTGTTCGGGCATAACTCCGTCGTTTACCAACCGATTTGAAAAAATCTTTTTTTGTTGGAAAGGGTATACTTTCCGAATGGTCCCATTAAAATTTTATCGAAATCGGACTAGCACTTTTTGAAAAATCAACAAAAAACAACGAAAACCTAAAAAGTTTTCAACATTGTCTACACCGATTACTCCGAGGTTTCTGGTCCGATTTCAATGATTCTTTTTTTGTTCGATACAGTATATCTGCCATTTGGTCCCATAAAATTTTCATTTAGTTTGGTGCAGCAGTTTTAATTTTTAGCTCATTGTGTAAGAGTACATACATGGACGATGTTATCACCGGTGCTACGGATTACAATATTTTAGTGTACTAAGAAAGTTGAATATTGAAACTAAAAAGGATAAAATAAAAAAACTTTTTCAAAAAAAATGTAACCGACTTCCCACAAAAAAGTTCTAAATAACCTACAAAAAACTTTTCTTTCGAAAGTCGGTGACAAAAAGTCAATGACATAAAAAAGAAAGTCACCGACTTTCGAAAGAAAAGTTTTTTGTAGGTTATTTAGAACTTTTTTGTGGGAAGTCGGTTACATTTTTTTTTGAAAAAGTTTTTTATTTAATAACGCGAAGTACACAATAAAATCCCCTTTGAATATTCAATTTCAGAACGGAAATTCTAGATTCGAATTGTAACGGTAAGCCATTCGGTTGTGCGCCAGCCACAGGAGCTAATGCCAATTAATCTTGTTCGACCGTTTGATCTGTTGCTTTACAATTAATTATGGAAAGAAATCGAAGCTAAGTATAAGCTTTTCTAATGAACTTATGGAAAACGTGAGATTTGTGGAATGGGAATTAGTAATCAGACTGTATAGTCTCTCTAGCAAAACTAAGATAAAATCAATTCAGAATAAATCTTTTGGAATGAATGTGATTTATTATATTTAGGTATACACCTTTGCATAAATTATTTAAAATTGGAGTAGCCCTAAACATCTCGCGGGTATGCGGGCAGCGAGTAAAGGGCAACTCGCTGCCCGACCATGGACCATGCCCGGGTCGACGGCGCGTTGTGTTCCACGCGCGCCTCAAAGAGCGTCAGCAAGATGACGGGGCCCCCCTCTAGAGGGCCAAAGCCTGCCGGGGTCGCGGGACTTATCTCATTACCGTGACCCCGGAATATAAAGGGCTATTGAAGGACACCGTGGATTTTAGTCAGTACAAGTCTGACAGTCCCTCCCGCCCTGCCCGGGGTGGGAGGACTCATTTGATGATTTTACCACGATAAAAAAAAGCCCTAAACATCTTGTGCACTGGCGTTAAATGTCTACTCAAACCTTGTTTCTACTGAACCAAAGATCATCCCAATTATTATTACACATATTTCTTGTTTTCCGCTTTCTTTCTGTTGCGTTGGTGAACTAATACTATAAGAGCGAATGAATCACCCTCATTTTCTTCACAGAATTAGCAGATACTTTGATTTCCCCCGAGATTCTTATAACTCTGAACATTAATGGGTTGGTCTACATCACTACTTTCTTTGTAGTATGGCCATTCAGTGCCGCCTTTATAACACATACTCGTATAATATACGTAGTGTAGTAGCTTTTCCTCGTTCCAGTTATGATCGGAAATTTTCTAACGAAAACATCCATACCAAGGCAAAGAGTTTGTTTGTGTAGTTGAACGCGCTAATCTCAGGAACTAGTGGTTCGAATTGAAAATAAATTTTTGTGTTGGATAGTCCATTTATCCAGGAAGTTATAAGTTATGTCACATCACGCTATCGTTATGACTAATAGAAGCCGACTAATAGAAGGGGGACATCGGGGAACATACATAAAAAATATAAATTATAGATTCCGACAAATTGAGAACCTTTTCCTTTTTAAATGTACTTCTTGTTGGCAACACCAATAGAGTTTTTCTTTAATTGCAACATCTATTTTGATTGTGTCACTGTCAAGTATCCATGATATGTAAAAACCACGCGTGTTGTAAGTCCTGATTATTAAACTAATGTTTGAGAAGAAAAAAAGGAGTTTTGTATCCCAGTCGCCACATACTTTGTCTCCAACGCCAGAAAATCAACCGCCTACAGAAAGAACACAGTCCATTCAACAAATCCCCAACACTTCTGGGGTATCTGATATCGACAGGCTGGTTAACTGGGTTATGTCAGCCTAACGAATAAAAAATAGCAATCAGGAAACCGAACCCATCACCTCATTATGTTCATTAGTCGCGCATACGACCACCAGCACCAACTACTCGACCATAATAATAACAAGATAAATTAATTAATTTTATCAACAACTCCAATTACTAAAATGCACTGAGCCTGATAGGCAATTTAAAATAATGAACCAATTAACTTTCCAATTCATTTTTGGTCAGAAAAGCAGTTTTAATTTTAATAATTACTTTGTAGAATTTTGTCAATATGGAGTAGTTTGCAATTTTGTGGTGTTGGTTTTTTTTTAGCGTGATTAAATCATCAAATGAGTTCTCCCACCCAGGGCAGGGCAGGAGGGACTGTCAGACTTGTACTGACTAAAATCCACGGTGTCTTTCAGTAGCCCTTTATGTACCGGAGTCGCGGTATACGTGTGTCCCGCGACCCCGGCAGGCTTTGGCCCTCTAAAGGGGGGCCCCGTCATTGTGCTGACACTCTTTGAGGCACGCGTGGAACACAACGCGCCATCGCGTCGACCCGGGCATGGTCCGTGTTCGGACAGCGAGTCACCCATTTCTCGCCGCCCGCATGCCCGCGTCTACGGTGGCCGGAGATCGTCTCGCGACGTCCGTCGCCGTGGGCGAATACCACACCTGTGAAGTGCTAGGGCAGTTTTGGGTTGGATCCACCTCCAAGCGGTCCATCCCGGGCAACTGCACTACAGGCTACCAGTAACCTGCGCTGGCGGTGGTAGACCTCAGCAGGGCCTGACTCTCGCGACCACCATCCTGCCGGAGTCTTCCGCCAAACAGTTTTTACTGCGTTCCTTCGTTGCGCAGGAGTTTCAGTTCCTTTTGGGTGGGGTTGCTCCCTCTTAGGGCTCATCTTTGCTTGTGGGCCAGATTGAGGCCAAGAGTAAACCCATTTAATTTTAAAAGAGCCGGAAGTATTGACTTCTTGGTGTCTTAAGGCCGCGCTAATCTCTAGCGCGGCCTTTGAAACGCAAAAGGGCAATTGATGGAACAGAGTGGTTTTTAGTTAGTACAAGTCTGACATTCTCTTTCTGCTCCACACGGGGCAAGAGGACTAACTTGATGAATTTCCACTGCCAGATGACTTAGACATAGAAATAGTAGCCATCCAAATTTTTTTGGCGGTTTTCTTCCCCTCCGGAAAGATCAAGAAAAAGATAAATGGACCAAGCAAACAATGAATGTTTTCTTGATGTTATGACTGAAGGATAGAAATGATTTGAAGGGTGTTCAAGGGTCTCGGTACCATAATAATAATGTACTCAGTCCTTGACCCCAGCAGGTATTTAGCCTAATTATTTTTTTTACTTGGGATCTGACTTAAGGTACCCTAACTATACTATTAGCAGTACAATTTTGTCGTAAAATTAACAAACTCCACACTAACGAAGCCGCGGGCATCAGCTGGTACAATCAGCTTCAGAGAAATCTCATCCCCTCTGGTAGTGATGTCACTACCAAAAGGGGTGAGTTTTCTCTGAAGCTTACCACACAACTACAAGAACTGGTCGAAGCCATGTTATCAGTACTACGAATGTACGGACGAGTGCACACAAAAGCTATGAAATCTCTCGTTAACATTAACCGTGTTGGAACTGAGCCACTGACGCGCTAAAGCGCTGTAACGCTGCAGGCAGCACATGCTACCTGACTTTATAAGTTTGTTCTAGTAATTATTTATTAGAACCGGTTTCACTTCGAATGTAGCCAGGAATGTTCTTGAATTTAGTAGTATTGTTAGCCTCTTTGTTAGCATCAGAAAATGAAGTAATAGTAGTATTGTTGTAAATATAACATTTGACTTTACGGTTATAGACAACAATTATGCGGGGGCCACACTCACTGGAAATGCTGTTAATTATCGCGATCATGACTTTAAATGTTCGTACAATCGTCCATCATTGCGATAATTATAATTTCGTTGCGTTCAGATATAACATTTTAGTAACAGTTATTTTTCAAGTTAATTGTTTGGCCATGTCAATCAATCATTTGGTGAAAATGTTGATCCCTTTTAACATTAATTTCCGACAATGTGTTTGTACAACATCGTATTACATTACGAATTAATGTATTATTGTTTGTACGAATCACGAAAGATTTTTTTTTTCCTTTTATCATTTGACTACATTCAAATGCGGTCGCAAATGTAGGATTGTAGGTATCTTATCTCATAAATTGTGTCATAGTTTGTATTGACCGAGAGGAGGTCGTGGCTAAATACCACGGGTTATTACCCAGTTACCTGGTTGTGGAAGTCCGGTAGGTACTATGCAGTCGCTCCATGTAAAATACTCCTTTTTGGTTGCATCTGGTTCAGCTAGAAGCCGACCCCAATGTAGTTGGGAAAAAAGCTGATGATGACAGATGATGAGTTTGTATTGAGAATATAATAACACAATTATGAGCGTGTACGACAAATGATATTGCATGCAGCCTTTCAAATCCTCATTTTTCGAAATGACTGAACCGTTTTAATGAATCTTCATACGCATTATCAGAATACATGTTTAAAAATTTATCACAGAATATTTTTAAAACGGCGTACCTACACGCTTTTAAAATATGAACTAAACCACATAAAAAAGAGGCCACGAGCACGAGTGAACTTTTTCTTCTATGTTTTCTGGCGACCTAAGTGGTCGAAACAGAACTTTTTGACGATCTGTCGTGAAATACAAATTGCGATGTTTTTTTAAAGATCATGTAAATAGAACTGGTTAGAATACCGGTTGAACTTATTTTAAAGTTCAACCGGTTTTGTGCTTTGTAAATTGATTTTTTGCCTTATTTTCTTTGAACCGTCTATTTTACCGTGGGTATTTTTATTAAAGTTTTATTTCATCATTTTTTAAACTGTTAATTTTTTTTGTTGGGTACTAAAATAAAGCGTCAAGCTAATTTCCACTCTAAAAATACTGCGAATGGACCGCGACATGTCGTCCCGCGCGATTAATCGCGTGTGTCTGCAGGAGGCTTTATAATAATTGGTATAGATAGATAGTGTTGTAAATAAAAACTAAGTTTCTTTTAATATTTTATAAATTGTATGTTTGGTAAATTAATTATTAAATGGTAGAAACATTAGATTGACATATGAGAAAAAAAAAGGAAGAAACCCTTGTTTATTTGATTATTGTATTGCATTGTGGTATATTAACTCTTGTCTTTTTGATTGTCTCATATGCCTCACAGTCATGTCTCAATATACGAGGTTATTTTTAAAACATTAACACCCTCTCACGGGCTGAAGCTGGAAGTACTTATGGTTATAAACAACTTTTACTATGAAACAAGAAGATAAAAAGAGTTTCATACATTCATCATCAGCCTATAAATGTTCCCACTGCTGGGACACAGGCCTCCTCTCTGTGAGAGGGAGTGGGCCGTAATCTACCACGCGGGCCCAGTGCGGATTGGTAGATGTCACATGTCTTCGAATTTTTTGGTTCTAGGACATGCCGGTTTCCTCACGATGTTTTCCTTCACCGTTTTGAGAGCAGTGGTGTTGAAATAAATTACACAAAGTAATGCGCCTGACGGGGTTCGAACCCACGACCTACTACTCGTAAGTCGAGGCCGATACCACTGGGCCACCACATGGAATTAACAACCGTAAAAAATATCTGGATTTATTGGCTGTTCACATATATTTACATCTGTATCTGGACAAACAAGGGCGTATTTCCAAATAATATACATATATAATTATGATGACATGTGAGAGATGACCCATACTCGTAGTCATGGATTGGCGTATTTAGATATATTTGTCCAGGCTCTTAGCGATCGGGCACGCCGCAATCGCGGCGCTAAGACCCCTCTTTGAGGAGTGGATGGAAAGGCGTTACAGCATCCTGACCTACCGCATGACGCAGGTCCTCACCGGACACGGAAGGTTCGGGAGGTTCATGTGTCTGATAGGGAGGGAAGAAACGCCTGGGTGTCACCACTGCGAAGATCGCCCGGAGGACACGGTGGAGCATACGGTGCAGGACTGCCCCGCTTGGGCAGAGCACCGCCGTGTCCTCTCGGCGGCGATAGGCGGAGACCTCTCGCGCTCGGCATTGGTCGAGGCCATGCTGCGGGGTAGACGGAGTGGGAAGCGGACGCCTCCTTCTGCGAAGCAGTCATGCTCGTGAAGGAGGAGGCGGGCCGCGTGAGGGAGAGTACAGCGTCCTCCCTCCACCCCAGCCGCAGTGGTAGACGCCCACGGCGTCGGACGTCGGCAGACGATCTCCGGCCACCGTAGGCCCGTGCATGCGGGCGTCGAGTAAATGGCAACTCGCCATCCGACCATGGACCATGACCGGGTCGACGGCGAGTTGTGTTACACGCGCGCCTCAAAGAGTGTCAGCATGATGACGGGGCCCCCCTCTAGAGGGCCAAAGCCTGCCAGGGTCGCGGTCGCGGGACTTATCTCATTACCGTGATCCCGGAACACAAAGGGCTATTGAAGGACACCGTGGATTTTAGTCAGTACGAGGCTGACAGTCCCTCCCGCCCTGCCCGGAGTGGGAGGACTCATTTGATGATTTTACCACGCTAAAAAAAAAGGCTCTTAGTGATGATCATAATATGTACGTGTACTTATAGTGATGTACACACCTCAATAGCCCTTTTCGTTCCAGGGTCATGATTTCCTGTTAAATGGTTTGATTGGGAAATCCACTGTTGGTATACCTATATATTGAAAGACAATAATATATGGCGCGATATTTTAATATTTCACAGCTTATCCGGTCTCCTCTCTTAATTCCTACGCCAATGCTCGTAGTATCATAGTCGTAGATTTACTAAGAACCAATATACTCGTACGTAGACCGAAATACATGGTCTGGTATCTCGATGAATTTTGATCACACAGAATAGGTACTCGTATTATGTGAGAAAACCGACGAAATATACTTTGTAATGTTACTATGTTATACTAGTATATGGTCGGTTTTGGTTAGATTGAGAGGTGACCGCAACATATTTGGGGAGGGCTGGGTTAAGGTGATAATAATTTGAGTAGTTAGATCTATACATAAAAAGTAGGTATCTTGAATTTCGTTTAATCCTTTGGACTTGTTTCATAGAGAACATCAAAACATCCTAACTTTCATATCTATACATATAATAAATCTGTAGAAGGGTCAATTCTGTACATTGAAAATATTGAAAAAATAAATAGCGGGGGGTGTTGGTGGATCGCTACCAAACCCAAACATGTGATTAAAAAAAATTTTGTCTGTCTGTCTGTATATGCAGGCATCACGTGAAAACTAACGGTTCGATTTCGATGAAACTTGGTATAATTATACCTTATTATCCTGGGCATAAAATGGGATACTTTTTATCCTGGAAAAATACGTAGAAAAAAAATCTTATTTTTCAGTTTTATTCATAGACGTTGTTCTGTAGAACCGCGAACACACGTTGCATTACCCGCAGTGGATTCAGCGCCGTAACCTGTAGCGCCGAAAGTCGGATTTGGCTTGAACTTCTTTCTTTTTTTAGTATGTTCTAGTGGTTTCTGACCTAATGCGGGCTATGTTGTGGACTGAAGTTGCGGTAAATAAGTTAAACTGCCACAAACAACCAAACAAAAATGTAGGTAATGGCCAACTTCTATGTCAACAAAATAATATTACCGAAGTAGCAATATTCTTGAACTAACTTTAACCGTCAAATATTTGCTTGAAATACGTCTAGGTATGATACTAGTTTCTAACTTATGTATACTTAACTTATACAATGTGTTTGGTTTCCAGTTACCGATAAATATATATCTACTCATTTTTCCTATTGGTCCCATACTCCTGCCCTCATTACAAATGCATATAAAATGCACATGCAGAACGCGGACCCTCCCACACTCCCACCCCCCTCATGTATAAGCACGCATGCAGGGTGAGGAAAAAATATCATGATAAGCATGCTGCGTGCTGCATCCAAGCATGGATTTTTTTAACATTTGAACATCCACACTTTCGCATTTACAATACCAGTAGGAAGTGAGATTATATTTAATTAGCAGCAAATATCAACGCTATGGCGATATTGTTTACAGACATAGGCTGACAGACCCGGAACAACTACATGTTGCCCATACAAATATTTACTTGACACGTACATGGCACAGCATTCATTTGCTAAGCCACTATGCCAACAATGACGTCAAATTTTATTTTGCAGTTACATTAAAAAAGACCAAGAAAATATGAAGATATTGCCCCAGAAAAAGATGTTGAATAGACCTAGACGCATACCATGAGGGTTGGTTCGAAGCGGCTCGGAAGAAGAGTTCATTGAAGGACTTAGGAAAGGCCTTTGACCAGCAGTAGGACCCCTCGGTACTCACAAAAACGTGATAAGTCTGGCTCGGGTTTGTACGTTTTTGTGACATAAATGAGAACTTTGACGTCAATTTGATGGTTAAATTGTTCATTTGTACATCAGAGGCGCTTTTCACTTACCATACAATTAACGTAGTACTTCAAGTATGCAGTACGGCCAAATACGTAGATTTTGTACTAAGGCCTAAGGTTAAGGCTAAAAAGTTGGTAGGTAACTGTAGAAAGAACACATATCCCTAAATATGTCTTACATCTTTCTCATACAAGCTGTACATTATGATTGGTTAGGTAACCGACTTAATACCAAAATTACCTCAAAATTTTAGTTGGGAATTTACAAGCAGACATTTAGAGGTACAATGTTAATATTTATCCAACCGCAGTATTGTAGCTTCGGGAACTGTATTGTGGGCTTTCTATTCCTAGTAATAATATTTCTTGGAAAAGGAGCGAGGTATTTAGTTTCGTAGCTATCTGTACATCATTATATTTCTCTCGCAATAACTTCTCTTACTGGGAATTTATAGGAATGTTAAGAGTTTGAGCTGCTGGTTGGCTGGATGGAGAGGAAGAGGAAAACTAGTTATTTTAATTTAAATTCAAGTTTATGTATTAGAATTAATTATTATTTTGTTCATCCTATGTTTCATGTGATCTTTTCGAACGCAATGTAAATTGTTACCGAAATAAATAAATTGAATTGAATTGAATGAAAAAGGAGTAAATGATACTGTGACGTCTGATAGAGGAGAATGGAAGAAAAAAACGTGTTGCGCCGACCCCAAGTAGAATGGTATAAGGGCAGGAAGAAGAAGTTAAGAGTTTGGGCTGCGGGAATGTATTTAAGTGGTTACCGTGGCCCTGGAATGTAAAACGCAATTGAAGGAGCGGGTTGGTTTTTAGTACAAACATTGTCCCATCTGTTCTACCAGTGACTGTCATTTGATGATTTTTATCCAAGAAATGAAAGATGCTTAGCTTATTTTACAATGTTTGATATCTATCTACCTATAATACATTCGGCATATCGCCAGGTAATCAGAGGACTAAGATTTTTTCAAGATGCAAAACTTTGTGAACCGAAGCAGGACGTTAGTTATATTTTTATACCTTCCTTGTTTTTGATTAGTATGACTATCCATTACCTATCAGCTTCTGTTGAGTTGCCTAGTGAAGAATATTTTACATGCGTCATTTATTGGATTATTTTTAGACTAAAACGGTATAAAACTTCTTTTATACAAATGGTCGTAAAACCAACGCTTCAGCTAGTTCTTGAGTGTTTTCTGACGCAAGAAGAAATATCGTTATAAATTGAATTAATAATAAAACGATTGTAAAAGTCAATTTTACATTCTAAAAAGAAAAAAGTAATTGAAGGGAACATAAAAATGATCTTAGTAACTGTAAGTAGCCTTATAATTTAATTTAGGGAGATTTTTTATCTATGGTTCTGACGGAATGAAAATAATTTAATTACCTATTTGAACGTTTCCTCGTATTTTTTATTAGGGGGGTCGGTTTAATGGCAATTTAAGTTTACGGCACTTACTTTTCAAAGCCTGCTCTTATTACAGTCCTTCCACATTTATTTAACTTCCGGCGAAAACCTTACGCTAACGAGAATAAGAGTCAGTTTCCATGATCGAGCACTTTTTTGATGTTCCTGAATGAAGTACTGTATCAGTATTTATTAGTCCGACTGGTGGCCGACTCGACTCACACCAAAATATTGAAGAAAGAGTTCTGTGTTCTTTACGGTAGAATTTTCAATGAAGTTTTCAACATTTACTTAGGAATAATTTATGGCCATGTTGAAAATTCATGTAGGTACCTATTGTGTTGAGAGGTCTTCAATAATTCCAGTGTCGAAATATTTAGTAAAAGTAATAAACTTATCCCGTTTCGATTGTGCACACTTTGATTAATTTAATGACTTTGGTTTTTTTAACTGACTTCAAAAAAGGAGTTGAGGAAAAGTCGGTTTTGCGAAAAAGTTTTTTCTTTCTTTTTGTCAATGCTATTGATCCCTTAATTTGCCATATTAGTTTATGAGTACTCAGACATTTTCCTTTATTTATGACGTCCATACGATCTTACGTTCCATATACCCCTCGTGATTTAGTCCATTAAAATTCCGCCCTTGACAAGGTAACAAAGTTACTTTTCGTTGGAAGCATCCAATAATCTAATAATGAAGAAGCGAGTGTAAGTTTGCCTCTTGGAACAATAAGGAAATATACCTACAAATAGATTGTTCTCGACGTTAAAGAAAAAAAAAAACAAATAAAATCTAACAAATATTATACAAGCGAAAGTTTGGCGGTTTGATGGATAATATTTTGTTACTCAATCACTTCAGAACGGCTGAATGGATCTTGGTGAAATTTGGCCCAGAGAGAGGTGAATGTCCCCGATCGATTTATGGTATCGACCCCTACTTACGAATTGCAGCCAGGCGCATTACTTTGTGTAATTTATTTCATCACCACACCACTGTTCTCAAAACGGTGAAGGAAAACATCGTGAGGAACCCGACATGTCCTAGAACCAAAAATTCGAAGATATGTGACATCTAGCAACCCTCACGGTGCCCATGTGGTGGATGGATGTTCTCCCTCCGACAGAGAGGAGGGATTTTAATTTTGATTTAAATGATATTTTACATCACAGATAACTATTGTATTTTTAAACAAATCAGGCATAATTGGATTGCCATTTATCTTCAAATATTTTTACATCCCTTACCGAGCTAGGACTAGGGCATGCACCCGGTTCTACCCGGTTCCGAAAAACCCGGGTATACCCGGGTATTGGAGTAAAACTGTGGAACCGGTTCTGAGAGCGATGGAACCGGGTCGACCCGGTTCCGATAATTTTGCATTCACTGCATCGAATTGCTATGAATGCTGCCATGGGATGAAGGGAAGGGCCCATTATAAGCTTTCATTAGGCGTAGCACACGCTCACAGTACTTTGGAGTGTTAGTACTATAAGAAAATGGTGAATATAATAATATTTTAGTTTTAGTTAAAATGTGCCAAAACATCATTTTTGCTTTTGTTTTCGACATAGCTGCCAAAGAACGGGAACGCCGCAATCGCGGTGGTATGACCTCTCTTTTAGGAGTGACTGGAGAGGCGCCACGTCGTCCTCACCTTCCACCTGACGCAGATCTTGTGTTTGTTTCGGGAAGTTCCTGTGCCTGATCGGGCGGGAAAAAACGCCTGGGTGTCAAAATTGCAGGATCACCGAAGGACACAGTCACTCATGTGACACGGTGGAGCATACGTTGCAAGTGTGCTCCGCTTGGGCTGAGCACCGCTGTGTCCTCACGGAGGCCATAAGCGGCGGTGACCTCCCGCGCCCGGCATTGTTCGAAGCCATGCTGCGGGGCGAGACGAGATGGGAAGGGGTCGGCTCCTTCTGTGAAGCAGTCATGCTAGCGAAGGAGGAAGCAAGCGTGTCACGACCCCGCCGCTGTGGGAGACCTCCACGACAATGGACACGAGACGATTTCCAGCCACTGTAGGCGCAGGCATGCGGACGACGAGTACTGACTGATTTGGCGTTCGATGATGGAGCATGCCCGAGTAGACGGCGTGCCGAGTTCTACGCACGCCTCAAAGACCTGTCAGTAATCTGACGGGGTTCCTCTTAGAAGGCCAAAGCCTGCTGGGGTAACCGTGACTCCGGAACGTAAAAGGCTATTGAAGGATACCTTGGATTTTAGTCAGTACGAGTCTGACAGTCCCTCTCGTCCTCATTTGATGATTTTACCACGTAAAAATAAAACTTCCAATGAATGAAGTGTAAGGCATTACAAGCTTTCATTTGTCATTGCTTGCGATCTTTTTGGAATATATAGCGATAGTTTCGACTTAGCTACCAAATAATGAAGCGTAGGGCACATCGTAAATTTTTATTTGGAATTGCTCAAGTTACTTTTGAAATTATGTATTGGTTTTATAAAAAGTGAAAGTATCAACGTTAATATTTTCAGTAAAATGAGCCAAAACACAAAAGTTACGATTGGTTTCGATTCAACTGCCATAGAATGAAGTTTAAAAAAAAATAGTGCAAGTTGTCTTTATTGTCACCATTATATGCAGTTCTTAAAAATTAATGCTATCTGGGTCAAAGTAGAGAGAAAATTGGAACTTAAAAAAAAATGAGCTAGTTTTTTTGTTTAAATAAAACATAAACTGTTAAAATATATAAAATAACTAATGAATCGGTGTTTGGATTGTACCCAAGCCCTATTCACAATTAGCAGACAATTTCTCATCAAAATTAAAAAGAAAATATTAAGTTCGCTTGGAACCGGGTAGAACCGGGTAACCCGGTTCCTACCGCCTCCAGAACCGGTTCTGAAAATTCTGGAACCGGACCCGGTTTTGCATGCCCTAGCTAGGACCGATATGAAGAAAACCAATTTCATCCGACCGATTTGAAAATAACCGTCTGCAGAACTACCACGTGTTTTCTTTAATAAAATAGTGAAACAGTTTATCTTCAAGTACTTTAGACGTTTCAAATTTTAAAAGTAATGGAGGACCCTTAAAGTAGCTTAGCCCTGGGCGTCTTGATGTAAAAATACATCAATGTGGGTTTCAGTCTCCTAAAATAATACCAAAGAAAGGTCATTTTAACATTATAATGACATTCAAACATTTGCCTACATCCCACATGCTCCTACCATCATGTTATAATCAGCATCATGGTAAATTAGAGCGTAAAAAGACAAGAAAGATAAATCTCCAATTTTTTAGTCGAGTGAGTTTCTTCGCAGGTAAGACTTAGGCGCCTATTACACGGTAGGTTTTGCCATGGCAAAATCATGCATGGCAGTGATTTTGACTGACGGAAAACCTATCGTCTAATGCGTTGATTGACGTTTGAATGACGAAAATTGTAGGCGATAAAAACTCCATCATTCAACCATTCATGATTGATGGTTTTGCCATGGCAAAACCTACCGTGTAATGGGCGCGATGCGACGCGATTCGACCGATTCCAACTACAAGTGAAAATCAACCTTACCACTACGACATATGACATAAAACACGTTGATATCTACGGGTAGCTGAAAAACAAAACACGATCGCCACGACGACATCAAGTCAATCGATTTGCATCATTATTTCTTAGTAGTGGTAAGGTTGATTTTCACTTGTAGTTGGAATCATGCGTCATGGGTAAAGTCTCCCTTAGCCGAGGTTTAATTTAAACCGTGTCATACGAAGTGAGAATTGAGGTCACGGAAAGATAAAATTATCTTTTATAATATATCTTATGGAGTTGCTAGTAGCTCCGCCCACGTGTACTTCGAAAATGAGATATATCAAAGGAATGTAATACGGTACCTATTCCATGTGTTATATTAGACTGTGTAACCTATCTTCAGAGATAGGTTTATTTGGTTCAGACCAAATATCATCAATATATAAAACTCCCTTCTGACGTAATTGAGTAACGAATACCAATTGGCTGTAGAACTTGTCTTACGAAGATACAGAAGATATTCTAAAGATCAATTCATGAATACTCTACTTAATTTTAGTAACTGTTATTATTGAGACATTTCATTTCATTAGTCAATGTTTGTAAGGAACTCTGACTCCTGAGATACAAGTATATTTTTTCTTAGTTCGGGAGTCAGATTTCACCAAGTTCAATGTATGAATTGCTATGTATGTGTTTTTCTCTGTGTTCAATAAAACTTATCATCCATCCATACATCCAAATTTTACCAATCAAATTAACGTCAAAGCTCACGGTGTTTATTTTACGTCACAGTAATGTGAAAATTCGTGCTAGGGCTTCGGGTGTAGGTATGTGAACACCCACTCGCCCCCCGTCTGTGCCCACCCCGGTCCCAGAACATTGCACAAGTTTACAATCTACATTATTAACTTGTAACTACATACTTGCTCATTTCTCCTTCGTCTTTCAAGTTGGTAATTTTAAATTGGTTTTGAAGTAAAAAGCAAATCTTTTTCAGATTACATTTTAGGTTTTCATTCTTAAAGTAAACCCACAGTTTCTTAATTTCATGAAGTTTGTTGACGCTGCCTTTATTTGACTACTATTTTAAGATGTTAGGATGAATATTTTTTTCTTCTTTCAAGAAAAATTATGAAACGATGAGGCCATATCATGAGTTTTCACGCTTGTATGACGTTAACTGGAACTTTGACGTTATTTTGAACGAAAAATTAGTTCCTCGTTCGTCACTAGAGGCTTCTTTAATTTTTCCGTACAATAAACGTAGTAATATTTCAAAAACTCTGTAAATATAAAAAACTTTTTGAAAAAAGGGAACCGACTTCAAAACCAAACACAAAAAACTGTAAAATAACTTTTCTTTCGGAAGTCGGTGGCTTTGTTTTTAATTTCATTGACTATGGCCACCGACTTCCGAAAGAAAAGTTATTTTACAGTTTTTTGTGTTTGGTTTTGAAGTCGGTTCCCTTTTTTTCAAAAAGTTTTTTATTTTTCCCTTTTTAGTTTAGAAATTCAACAAAAATCTTCATATAATCGGCGTCTTTGAAAATCTGCAATCCTAGTAAGCAACAAAAACGGATCTGTACGGGCAACTTCACGAGATATCCATTATTGTTAATATATTAAAACCTTCCCCAGAATGTAACAAATACTTTTTCTGAAAACCGCATCAAAATCGGTTCAGCCAAACGCGAGATAATCGCGGACAAACATGCAATGGTCACTGAAAATCTACAATTCAAGAAAGCAACAAAAACGGATCCACGCGGGCAACGTCACGGGATATCCATTATTGTTATATACTAAAACCTTCTCCAGAATGTAATGAACACTTTCCTGAAAACCGCATCAAAATCGGTTCAGCCAAACGCGAGATAATCGCGGACAAACATACATACATACAGGTCGAACTGAGAACCTACTTTTTTTTTGAAGTCGGTTAAAAATACAGAAATCTTGTGATTAATCCTTAGAACTTCAGAATTTTAATTATTTTATATTAATTTATGTGGGCAGGCTAATCTCATATAAACCGAACACGAAACTTGCAAAATTCAAATCGCCCAATGTATATTTTTTAATCCAATAAAACAATAGTAAATTTCCATTTCGAATAGTAGATAATATAATTATACATTCAAAATGCGTCGCATTGGCTGCATAAGTAACCTTACAGATACAATTTCGAAAAGTTTAACAGGGCGGTTTATAATGTTTATGTAGGTACTTAAACTTGGTAGAATTCTACTTTGAATATGTAAATTTAAAAAAGTAGTGACCCCTGTCTTACGGTTTTAAGCTAAAAATACAAGTTTTACATAAAATAGAGACTAACTTTTAAGACTTTATTCAAATCTATGGATGACTAATAAATAAGGCTGGTTTGAAATGAAACGCGAAAAGTGTTGTTAAAAATATACGTAGACGACGCGTTTGATTTAAAATAAGTCAATCAATTCTTTTTTTTTTAGCGTGGTAAATTCATCAAATGAGTGCTCCCACCCAGGGCAGGGCGGGAGGGACTGTCAGATTTGTACTGACTGAAATCCACGGTGTCCTTCGATAGCCCTTTATGTTCCGGGGTCACGGTAATGAGATTAGTCCCGCGACCAAGTCAATCAATGCTAAAACGAAAAACCGAAGTGTAAATCAGACTAGCGTATATAATGGGTTCTGCTGTATCATTTATTTTTATTGTCTGTTGTGTACCATTTAGGTATTTCTATAATGATAATGTGTTGTTATAGCGGCAACAAAATTACACATTCTGTGAAAATTTCAACTGTCTACCCATTTTGGATCATGAAATACAAGACGCTGATAGACAGATGGACAACAGAAGCATTGTAATAGGAATGTGTTCGTTACCCTTAGGGTATGCAAAAATATACAGAATTCAGTGCCTTGATTTTTCAAAAAAACACAAAGTCAACAATTTTTTTCTGTACTGCATAATATACGGGCTTTTGTATACAATAAGCTCATAATATGACTCCAGCCTCTTACCTTGGTCATGAATTATACATAACGTATGCCTATAAATTACCTTTAACATATGCCTCATAAATTCTGAGCCAGAAAATTTCCTTACCGGTACCTAAAGATATTAGGTTCAGAGTTGTAATTCCCAGGTGTATTTAAATTGATATTCTATGATAATATTGTATTTATTTACACTAGGCAATGCCTTCTCGAAATTTCATCAGTGAAATGATAATTAGCTTTCAAGAACATGAGTTAATTAAAAAAATGCCACCATGATTAACACTGTATTGTGGGTGTGATAAAAAACATTTAAACTCAATACTATTGGCATTAAAAGTTTGAGGGCAAAAGTTAGTTCTGCCGTTAAACTTTTCAATTTCTGAAACATACGAGCCTGGATCGTAATGCGTATAAAGCATAAAATCTGATGGCAACGTACATGTTACAGATTATCCGAGACGGAAGGTTCACAATTTTAAAGAACAAATAATTGTCAATGCTTTTGCTGGTTAAAGGGATCAGTTTAAGGTACGGAAATTACATTTGATCCAACCTTAACCCCTTGTTTAACATGAACCTTTGAATTCCATGTTTACAAAGTAGCTACGGTTTCTAAAACAGGCCTACGGCGAGTCGGACTTACACACGAATGGTTTTGTATCATCGTACAATATTTAACATTAGATCTTTACATAAAATAAAACAAAGTTGCTTGAGTCCGTCTGTATTAACTTCTGAACGACTGCACCAAATGAATATTTCTGGTTTTGTTTAAGACATGTTTTGTATTTATTTAAGAATGTTTTCGGAGAATACATCGGCTAGGTCAACAATAGCCCAAAAAATCCGGAAATAATTATAGTAATTCGCTAGTAATTTTATAAAACAACAAAAATACACTATTTTATGTGGTCTGCTTTTACATCTTCATTTGTTACTTTATTTTATTTTTAGCGGCCGTATTATAATACATTCTCTGTGAAAATCTCAAGTGTCCACCTATAGTTCAAAATAGTTATTACAGGTCAAAAGTGTGACGTTTTTAAAGAATTAAAGAGCCACTGGCTCCACCAGCCATAAAAATAAGGGTGGGTTCATATTTGACAGAACATCCGTCGCGTATTGTCACAACATTGTACACTTGACCGTTCACACTTGACGCACAAACGGATCATCCATTGAGACTGAACGGTCAATTGTTTTTTCTATACATTTATCGCTCTGGCGTTCCGCGACCGATGATCCGCGACGGATGTTCCGTCAGATATGAACCCACCCTAAAGTCCCTTAGGTAAACTATGGGTATGGAACTCTAAAAATGTACAATTTATCACTCACTATAAATTCTTTACCGCTTTTTTTTTACGTGGTAAAATCATCTAATGAGTCCTCCCACCCAGGGCAGAGCGGGAGCGACTGTCAGACTCGTACTGACTAAAATCCACGGTGTCCTTCAGTAGCCCTTTATGTACCGGGGTCTCGGTATACCTACGTGTGTCCCGCGACCCCGGCAGGCTTTGGCCCTCTAAAGGGGGGGGGGGGGGGCGGGCATCATTATGCTAACACTCTTTGAGGCGCACGTGGAACACAACGCGCCGGACATGGTCCATGGTTGACCAAGCGGGGAGTCCTGCACCGTATGCTCCACCGTGTCCTCTGGGCGATCCTCGCAGTGGTGACACCCAGGCGTTCTCCTTCCTCATCAGACACAGGTACCTCCCGAAAAATCCGTGTCCGGTGAGGACCTAAATTCTTTACCGCTGGTACATTTTTACAAAATTATTTTAACATTTCAAACAAAGTTTTATTTTGTGTTTGCTTTGTCTTCATATGAAATGGAAGAGCCGCCGGGCGGCGGCATCTCTATAATAATACTCTCTACAGTAATAGTTTTCCGGCGTTAGTAGTTGGCGTAACAAAGAGGAGGGTAGTTTTTGTAAATATTAAGTAAATATATTGTGAGTGTTTACGAGGGTTACAGATGTAAAGGGTAGAACATTTTTATGACGGCAAAGGATTTGATAGGCTGCCATAAAAAATAAGTAGCTTGATTATTTTCTACATAAAATGTGAGCGAATATTTGGTTCAAGTAACCTGTTTAAATATGATGTAAAAATTTGAATATACATACCTACCTTGTGTAATTTTTTGATAAGTAAGCATAATTGGTTATTACAAAACTTACAGTGACTGGCTGGTTATGCTTGTTTTATGTCTTTTTGTTTATACCTGTCAAAAGTTAGCGCTTACCTGAAACAAAAAGATAGTAATTGTTAAGTGGATTAAAAATAAATAGTGCATAATTATTATCTAGGTAAAGTTTTCGGGGGAAATAATTTAAAAAAATGAAAAGCAGATCATGTCACGGTGTCCTTTTAAAGGCTTATTAAAACGGGTCAGAGCCCATTCGTCCCCTAAAATTCGTACCCCAGCATAAAAGTTGTGGATTCGGCCCCTATATAGGTGCCCATTGGTCTCCTGGTAGGGGACCAATTAATATTTTAATAAAAAATATTATTTTTATGGTACCCTTTCGTCCCCTCTAATATATATACAATATAAGTTAAAGATTCGGCACCTATTCAGGTGCCTATTGGTCCCCTGAGATAAAATTAGCTATATTTTACATAAGAAACGGTTAACATAGTACACTTGTGAACAGTTTATTAACGGAATTAATTTAATAAATCATAACAGATCATTGAAAAAAGAGCTATGATGAATGATAATCCGTCATGATAATAATATAACCTGTCGATAGGCTTACGATGTAAAATTGTCTCTCTAAGAATGGCTTGTTAATAAAACGGGTTACAAAAATAATAGATAAGGTGTTTTGTTTGTATGTTATGGCTGCCTATTGGTGGTGGTGGTGGTGACATATTGGTTCTTGAAAGTGACTGCGAATACGAGACTGTTCAATGTGGCTTTGGTCTTTTATTAAATGAAGTTCGCCTAACGAAATAAACAATACTGTTAATATTATAATAATAATATTTTTGACATATAATTAAATCGAATTATATATCTCATTTGAATCTTGGAAAATGATTAGTATTATTATTGATGGTAATTCACTTTATGGTTCACACTTTTATATTTTTTTTCCAAATTAACGATAATGTATTACCTATAATAATTATAATAAAAAAGAACCTATATATATACTACTACTATACTACATTTAAAAACTAAAATTAAAAGTAAAATATTTACAAAAATGACTACATATATTAAAAATTTACGAGTATGATGGAATACTACAGTCATATTTTGACTAAAAAGTCAAAACTAAATTATTTACTCCTAAATATGTATAGCAATTTTTTATCCGCAATTATTATTTTATCATATTAATGGATGTTATTATGTTCTTGTATTCTAAGTGTTTCGTTTTAGCTCAATGTGGAGTCGTTGTCACCCTTTTTAAACGACTTCAAAAAAAAAAAGTAGGTTCTCAGTTCGACCTGTATGTATGTATGTTTGTTTGGCTGAACGGATTTTGTTGCGGTTTTCAGCAAAGTGTTCATTACATTCTGGAGAAGGTTTTAGTATATAACACTAATAGATATCCCGTGACGTTGCCCGCGTGGATTCGTTTTTGCTTACTTGGATTGTAGATTTTCAGAGTCCATTGCATGTTTTTCAGCGATTATCTCGCGTTTGGCTAAACCGATTTTGATGCGGTTTTCAGAAAAGTGTTCGTTATATTCTGGGGAAGGTTTTAATATATAACAATAATGGATATCTTATGAAATTGCCCGCATAACTCCGTTTTTATTGCGTCGACGATTATAAAAACATTTTTGTTGAATATCTAAACTAAAAAGGTAAAAATAAAAAACTTTTTGAAAAAAAGGGAACCGACTTCAAAACCAAACACAAAGAAACTGTAAAATAACTTTTCTTTCGGAAGTCGGTGGCCATAGTCAATGAAATAAAAAACAAAGCCACCGACTTCCGAAAGAAAAGTTATTTTACAGTTTTTTTGTGTTTGGTTTTGAAGACGGTTCCCTTTTTTTCTAAAAGTTTTTTTAATGTACAAAAATAATGAACGTTCTAACATTAATTCTGTTTTGCTAACATTAATTTTTATTTTACCCTTTTCTGCGCGACTGTACCAGGACTACCAAGCTGCAGTATACACATGTACATGTACTTATATTAGAAGAATGAATAAAAATAAATATTCTTCAGGGGACGAATGGGCCCCTCAATAGTTCCAGGGGACGAGTGGGCACAGGGTGCAAATCTTAGGGGACGAATGGGCTCTGACCCATTAAAACCTAAGCGGTATTCGCTACCATCTGCAGTAGAGAAAACCTAGTGGGTTCGCGGTAATATTATAAACAATAAATAATCCTTCCATGCCGATTTCGGGTACGGCGACCGTTTCCTCACTAACCTACTGGCGTCTATCATGGGCTCTCATGTGGTAATATTACTTGTTCACACCAAAGCGGATTTCGCTATTCTTTACATTCGCGCACTTCTAGCCAAAGCGGTAGCGAATACCGGTCGGATCGCTCTAGCCTCGGAACTCGATACTAAATACCTACCTGAATGAAATCCGCGTGGTATAGTATCTCTATCCAGAGCAGTAGTGAATACCGCTTGGAGTCCTCCCGCCCTGAGTGGAGCGGAAGGTACTGACTAAAATCCATCGCGTTCCTTAAATATTTACATTCTAGGTTCACGATTCCCCGTTTGGAAAGCTCTGCGACCAGTCCACCGAGCCCCCTTACTGCATAGACTTTTGTATCTTTGTGGGAAAAATATATGTTTTATTATTGAGTTCAAGGAACCCATAAAAAAATAGCCCCCTTTTTGATATTAATATTTACGTTCGAGTTCAAACTGAGTTAAAACCTTTTTTATCAAGGCTGCCAACATTTTCCCGTTACTAAACGGCAAAGTATACATCTAGTCTATGATCTTTAGTGTTGCCAGCATTCAAACTTGAATACAATTTGAATTTTAGAACAAAAACTTTGGTGTGCAAATGTGGTAGGTACGCTATGCGATAAGGGATTAAGACAGAATCGGGTCATGGGGTCCGAGTGTTCGAATGAGTGTCTCCTTTTTAAGGAAATCTCTCGCCGACTTATCGACACTTGACATGACCAGTTTCTTTTCTGGCCAAAGAATCAGCATTGCCCTTCAACCTGGATGAAAACCAATTCAACGTGGCTGCCAGTCTTCTGGGCACTATTCAGGAGCAAAAGCAGTGATGGATGGTCTTGAGCAAAGAATTCTAAGAGCGTGGACGCCGTACGGAATTTCATACAATTGTAGTTTTTTAGGGTTCCGTAGCCAAATGGCAAAAACGGAACCCTTATAGATTCGTCATATCTGTCTGTCTGTCCGTCCGTATGTCACAGCCACTTTTTATCGAAAGTATAAGAGCTATCCTGTTGAAACTTGGTAAGAAGATGTATTATCTGAACCGCATTAGGATTTTCACACAAAAATAAAAACAAAACAAACTTTATGGGTGCCCCCCATACTTGGAATTGAAACTCAATTATTTTTTTTCACCAAACCCATACGTGTGGGGTATCTATGGATAGGTCTTTAAAAATGATATTGAGGTTACTAATATCATTATTTTCTAAACTGAACAGTTTGCGCGAGAGACACTTCCAAAGTGGTAAAATGTGTGTCCCCCCCCTGTAACTTCTAAAATAAGAGAATGATAAAACTAAAAAAAATATATAATGTAGATCTCAACAAAAACTTCCAATGAAAATTGGTTTGGATGAGATATATTCAGCAGTTTTTGAGATGTAGTACATTTTAAAAAACCGCAAATATAACTTTGTCATTCATACAAACACTATGAAAAACAAAGTTATTTTTGCTGTTTGTGTATTTACTTACTTATCTTAATATAATTATATCCCTAATCTATGCTTGCTACTACGGAACCCTTCATGGGCGAGTCCAACTCGCACTTGGCCGGTTTTCTTTTATTTATCTAAACTACTGAAACAATTTTAAAGAATACAGTTATATTAGACCGATTTTAAGTTCTCTTTAAAAATAGCGATTTACAATCATATTTTTTTTTAATAAGTTTAATTGAAATTAGGTACACTAAAATCGGATCCGTTATTTCAAAAATAAAGACTTGACAGTTTGAAGGAGGTGTCTGATGAGATGATAACATGTATTATAGAAAATAAAAGAAGAAGACATGTTAGCGCATCAACGTCGAATAAATTGGGATAAGGGCAAAATTCTATTCATGACATTTTACGGTTCCACTGGGAAATTAAGTCAGATTTTTTATTATTTTCAACAAGACCTCTTTTTATTTCTTATTTTAAAAGATAAAACTAGAATTTCGGCCGAACACAGTTTTCAAACTAACGAAAATTCGTGAATTCCAAATTCAAAGTTTTACGAATGACAGTTGATAGACATTGTAATATCGTTGTGAAAGACAGACGTGCTAAGCCGGACGAGAGAAATGATAAAGGATTTTCCAATAAGAGTTTAGGCAGCATTTAGCATCCTTGATTCCTTTTGTTTGTAGTTTGGGTGGACGCTGATGCCTATAATTACAAGACATTAATTATCTTAGTTTAGCCATCTGACGGGGCCCCCCTTAGAGGGCCAAAGAGGGGTTTGCGGGACTGTCTTATCAGGTAACCGTGGTCACGGAACGTAAAGGACTATTGAAGGACACCGTGGATTTTCGTCAATACAAGTCTGACCGTCCCTCCCGTACTGTCATGGGTGGGAGGACTCATTGGACGATTTTATAAATAAAAAAAAACTTAGTTTAGGCATTCGAACACACGGCACTCTAATTTACAACTTTTCTAACACGTACTAGCGCCTCAGTTTCATTGTTCTGGCCGCAAATAATAGCGTAATGATTTTAGGAATGATTTGCGTACTAATAAGATTATGGATACTTTACATCCCGAAGGTATGTCCTGTAAGATAATCATTTTCAAATTCCTCGTCAAATTGGCGAGCAGAACCTAGTTCTTATTCAAAAAGGACAGAAGGACAGTCAGTTGAAAATGATTCTAAAATACAGACGGGTAAGATTATAAATTAGATTGGCTTTCTCTATTAGTATAATCCAAGGTACAGTCACCCTATACGAAAACCACCTGGCTCTGTATCGAATTATCGATGCTCAAGTGTGCCTACAGTAAAAGTTAATGTCCTCCATAAAACAAGAATGACACAAACAGTTGTAAACATTGTGACAGTAAAATAAGTAGGTTAATAGATTAACATGAAAGGGATGCAAGATTTAAGGTGCGGTTCCGAAGACAGTGGCGGAAAAGTTGCCCGTCATCATTAGGGATTGTAATCCGGAAAACCGGATCCGGTGATTAGGCAGATCCAGCATTACTATTAGCTATCCGGATTCGGTGACCAGTTCCGGTAATTACCGGACCATGGATTATTCGGAATATGCAATTACATATTTTGGCAAAATAACCGCGCTGTTGCCCAACAAATACTGTTGTGTTGTGATGTGCTATTCATTGCATAGATTTGGGCCTATAAGGTGGGCCCTAGTCAGAAAAAAAAATGTCTGCCTTGGGGTAGGCGAATTTTTCAGAGAGCCATCAGATCTACAGAAAACATGGCTATCCCATTGCCACTTCTGCATGCTCATTATTTGAGTAAAGTAAATCTTTCCATGAAAGACCGCAGCAACACGCCTGGTTTCTTTGTTATGGTTTGAACGGAGTCTATTAACTTTTGTTTCATTCCATGTTTACACGACATCGAATAAATTACGTGGGATTGAATCTGTTATTGTATCATTTGTTACATTGATTTTGTTTTTCGGTTGATTAAATTTTTTTATTAAAATTCTTAAGACGTTTTACGACTTCGAGCGGAATGATCGGACATTATCTGTTTTCTTATTATCTGGTCTGATGTCAATTCGACGTAAAAAAGCAGCCGTGTGGAAACCGGTTTCGGAATTGTACCTTAATGTCATTTCTTTTCGTAATACGATGTATTTGTACCATAAGTCAGTAATTGAAAACAACCAGTACATGAGTCTTGTTATGTTGGTTCTGGGCAGGAGAGAAAAGAACATTTAACGTTGTTAACTCACTACTTATATTCTCAACGGTAGAAAATACGGTAAGCTTCAGATAAGGAACCCGTGTGGACCGACCTAAAAAGTAGCCACACTTTTTAGGTCGGTCCACACGGGTTCGGATGAAATATATCCTCTTTGTTACGCGAACTCGCTTGGGATGAGGAAAATTTTATGAAATAATAAGTTTGTAATCTTAGGTACCTATGTGTAACGAGAGAATGTCGCCGTGAGGATTGAAGTTCAATGAACCATGGTTTTAAGAGGGGTTGTGAAATTAGCCGCCTAAATTCTAAATTATTATTTTAAAAGAGAAAGACTTACGGTCACCTTTAAAATAATAATATTATAATAATAATAAGTGGACATAATAGCAAACACAAATAAGTGAACGTAAGTCTGTTTTTTTTTTGTTACATTTATTTACCTCTTAACCGATTAGCCTGAAATGTTGTGCCTATACGTTGCCAAGTGCACAAAAACAGACAATGTGGCAATTCGGTCGCTGTTTATAATACGAGTATAAATCAATTATTATTCGAAACACACGTGGTGCCATCTGTTATCATAGGAATGTTATTGTTGTTTTCCTCTGAAACTCTCTGAAACAGCATTTTTTTCCGGGACGCAAGTGGGTAACTTTCATCCCTAAAAAGTTCGTGTTTGCGAGCTGAGTATCATCCGAGAACATATTAATTTGACTGCACTGATTTTTAATATTTGAAGTAGGTAACCTATTAAAACATTTTATTAAAATTTTAGTTAACATTTTTACCCGACTGCGCCAGAAGGAAGGGTCGTTGATCGGTGTATCATTCAAATTAAAATCAACTTTGGGAAAAGAACATTGAAATTATACAAATAATGTTAATTTTCGGAAGAAGCGTGATTAAGCTAAGTTTGGGCGGGTCAGAGCCCATTCGTCCACTGACATTCGCACCCTGTGCCCACTCGTCCCCTGGAACTTTTGAGGGGCCCATTCGTCCCCTGAAGAATATTTATTTTTATTCATTCTTCTAATATAAGTACATGTACATGTGTATACTGCAGCTTGGTAGTCCTGGTACAGTCGCGCAGAAAAGGGTAAAATAAAAAATTAATGTTAGCAAAACAGAATTAATGTTAGAACGTTCATTATTTTTGTACATTAAAAAACTTTCTGAAAAAAAGGTTTTGGTTTTGAAGTCGGTTCCCTTTTTTTTAATTTTTTTTATTTTTCCCTTTTTAGTTTAGATATTCAACAAAAATCTTCTTATAATCGTCGACTTTGAAAATCTACAATCCTAGTAAACAATAAAAACGGATCTATGAGGGCAATTTCACGAGGTATCCATTATTGTTATATACTAAAACCTTCCCCAGAATGTAACGAACACTTTTCTGAAAACCGCATCAAAATCCGTTTAGCCAACCGCGAGATAATCGCGGAAAAACATGCAATGGTCACTGAAAATCTACAATCCAAGTAAGCAAAAACGAATCCACGCGGGCAACGTCAAGGGATATCTATTAGTGTTATATACTAAAACCTTCTCTAGTATGTAATGAACACTTTGCTGAAAACCGCAACAAATCCGTTCAGCCAAACAAACATACATACATACATACAGGTCGAACTAAGAACCTACTTTTTTATTTTGAAGTCGGTTAAAAAGGGTGACAACGACTCCACATTGAGCTAAAACGAAACACTTAGAATACAAGAATATAATAACATCCATTAATATGATAAAATAATAATTGCGGATAAAAAATTGCTATACATATTCAGGAGTAAATAATTTAGTTTTGACTTTTTAGTCAAAATATGACTGTAGTATTCCACCATAAATTTTTAATGGAGTCATTTTTGTAAATGTTTTACTTTTATGTTTTAAATGTAGTATAGTAGTAGTATATACACCGTGTTCCGGACGATATACATAAACTTCGACCAGATGTTCAAACCACGGAAGTAAGCATTTTTCATTATGGACACATTAATAAATTCTTATTTTTTATTTTTTGTTAATTTTCATACAAACTAAATACCTAGACGTAAATAACCCGATATGCATGCCTCTTTATCCGAATTGGCAACGTCGTATTTTCATTCATAACATTTGGCGGGCTGAAACAAATGAAATGCAAATAGTATTTGATAGATTTATTATTTTAATTGCACTAAGCGGCAACATAGGCCAAATTAAGATACTTTCTCACTGCATAGCTCAATTAAATTTCATTAAATGAAATTACAAATATCTTTGTAACGAAGCCTTTTTAAGTACTACTTCCTTTGTTGGATTTGATTTGTAAAAGCCACAGAAGTATTTGCTAAAGTTTATGGATAACGTGAAGAACACGGTGTATATACCTAGGTTCTTTTTTATTATAATTATATATAGGTAATTCTGAAAAAAAAATTTATAAAAGTGTGAACCATAAAGTGAATTACCATCAATAATAATACTAATCATATTCCAGGATTCAAATGAGATAATTCGATTCAATTATATGTCAAAAATATTATTATTATAATATTAACAGTATTGTTTATTTCGTTAGGCGAACTTCATTTCATAAAAGACCAAAGACACATTCATTGAACAGTCTCGTATTCGCAGTCACTTTCAAGAACCCATATGTCACCACCACCACCACCAATAGGCAGCCATAACATACAAACAAAACACCTTATCTATTATTTTTGTAACCCCTTTTTTAACAAGCCATTCGTAGAGAGACAATTTTACATCGTAAGCCTATCGACAAGTTATATTATTATCATGACGAATTATCATTCATGATGGCTCTTTTTTCAATGATCTGTTAGATTTATTAAATTAATTCCGTTAATAAACTGTTCACAAGTGTACTATGTTAACCGTTTCTTATGTAAAATATAGCTAATTTTATCTCAGGGGACCAATAGGCACCTGAACAGGTGCCGAATCTTTAACTTATATTGTATATATATTAGAGGGGACGAATGGGTACCTTAAAAATAATATTTTTTATTAAAATATTAATTGGTCCCCTACTAGGAGACCAATGGGCACCTATATAGGGGCCGAATCCACAACTTTTATGCTGGGGTACGAATTTTAGGGGACGAATGGGCTCTGACCCGTTTGTGCTGTCACTTTAATTTAAATTAGTTTGTTTATTTAAAGACTGACTCGACCGTTTATTATTATTTAGCCAGAACCTTCGCCTTTGAAAAACTGTGACAGCCTTCCTTAAAAGAAAAAGTAACAGTAGTCTTTTTTGTTTCACGGCTTTTGCGTGAACTTTTTTCTTAGTAGGTATTCTGTGAACTTAATTTCAACTTTGGGAAAAGTAATTTATCCTCAAAATGTATTTTTTTTTTATTCCTGTGGGCTTTGTCTATGTTAGTTCTTTTATAACTTTGTAATTGATCATTCAACGTTTGATAATTTCGTTAAATTTTACATCACGCTTTTAATCCTCAAAGCGGAGGTGAAAATAGACAAAAATATTATGTTTTCTTTTGTAAAAAAATCATTCTAAACTTATACTTTGAAGCTGAAGACTTTGGTGAACGCGCTAATTTCAAAAACTTTTTCAAAAAAAAATGTAACCGCCTTCAAAAACAACCATAAGAAAACCTACAAAATAACTTTTCTTTCGGAAGTCGGTGTCTTTGTTTTCTTTATTTCATTGTCTTTTTTTTGCCACCGACTTCCGAAAGAAAAGTTATTTTGTAGGTTTTCTTATGGTTGTTTTTGAAGGCGGTTACATTTTTTTTTGAAAAAGTTTTTATTTTACTCTTTTTAGTTTAAATATTCAACCCGAATTCTTGTCAAATGCAGCATGTGCACTTGAATTTTGTAATCCATAACACCGATAATAACATCGCTCATGTACACAATAAGCTAATAAAATTCCCTATCTCAAAAACTACTGAACCGATTTTGATTAAACTTGCAGTATTCCCTTAGTTGAATGATACCTAGTACAACAAAAAAAGAATTACTTAAATCGGACTTGTAGTTCCAGAGATATGCGAACTCAAACTAAATCAGTCGATGCCTACTCCTTACTATTAAGGAGTTCTACCTTCCATCATCAGCTCAGCTACATGAAATTATGATTACCATACGCAAGTACTTAAATTACTTCATAAAATTTGTGAAAAACGGTGTGTCGGCCTATAAAATTTGAGGGTTGCCCTCGATTTCTCCAGGATCCAATCATCAGATCCCAACTTGGTGACTATGGGACCACCTCAGAAGTACCTCCTTTCGAACAAAAAAAGAATTTTGAAAATCGGTCCACAATTGGCGGAGTAATCGCGTAACAAATATACAAAAAAAAAACAAAAAAAAAAATTTACCGTCGAATTGATAACCTCCTCCTTTTTGAAGTCGGTTAAAAACTACTGGTACAAATTGCAAAACATTTTTGTATCAAGAAAGAAGGCTTATACTATACTCGTCAAAACAAAATAAGGGCCACTTTTTAAATTGCACTTTAAACAAGTATTGCTCTTATTCTGGGTACATAATAAATGCTAAATATCTTGTTATGGTTTCTTTCAAGTATTAATATTGTTTCTACTGCATAATTGGAAATTCATAACTTTTTTTTAATTCGATATTTGAGATTACTCAGAATTTACGGTACGGTGTTTTTTAATTTTCAAACTTCTAACGGAGTTTTCTTCGACTAATACAGCAAGCTGGCTATAATGATCTTTCAATCTCATAATGTCATGTATTCGGAGACATATGGACGCAAAAACAGCCACTTGGGGTGTCACCTTAATCCAGGGGGCCCGTAGCCAGAGGAGGTAGGTTTAATGGTGGAATATTCCCAACGAGTGGTTCAAAATGCTTGAAACTGGTCTTAAAAGACGGGTAATATCACCAGACGCCGTGATCAAGGAAGAAAGTAAGTAAGTAAAGCCCAAGAAGACCATTAAGTTTGTTTAACCGCGCAAATAGAGCGAAAATCTACTGCGCGGACCGTACAAACTCCATTGCGTCGAGCTACAGGCACCCCTATAATTGACTACACTATTCCGAATCGACTCCATAAAGACTAACAATACTCAAGAAGATGCTTGGTTCGCCTCCAGTTAACTGCAGCGTATGGTGCAAATCGTGAAACATTTGCGAAAGAGAAAATTTATTGAACTGTTTTGACTGGGCTTCATTGCTTTTTATTGATGACTGGTGGGTTATTTTTTATCAATAAAAACTGATTCATAAGAGTGTAGAGAAGATCTAAACAACAGGTTTCAGATCCTTGCACTCTTAAAACAGACTGTTCTGGCGAGTTCTGAGTTATGCTCTGTGGCGGTTATCTCTATCACGCAAAACTGAGCTCGCACTTCTTAACGAGGGTGATGTAACTCCTCAAAATTGCGTAGAGAATGTGGTGCAACTCCACATTATCCCATTCGCACAGCAAGGAATACCTGAGTTCTTCTTGAAGCAGGATAATGCTCGAGCGAACACGACGCGACTAACAGTGCACACATTCCCTTACGCTCGAATTACGATGTTACAGTGGACACTCAGGATTTTTACCTGAGTTCTATTGAGCATTTAAGAGATGAGTTAAAGAAGAGTGAAAAAGAAAGTAAAATTCCCATCTACACGCAGCTGGATCTCATAAATTGTCGGAAAAATTGCTGGTAGAGTATCCCAAAAGAAAATGTTAGGTATTTAATCCAGACCATTCCACCTCCCATAAAATGAGTAGAACAGAGAGAACAGAGTTAAAAGAGAAGCTTAAAAGAACACTTTGGAACATTAAAGACGTAATTTTTTCGATTTTTTTATGTTTTGTGTAACTTGATACATTCCTAAAATTCCTCACTTTTCATTCAATTTGGTTTATTTTAACGATTTATTGGAATACATATTTAATTTTTGTGTATTTCCATCTAAAACCATTAATATTAATCAGATTCAGTCATTGTAACTAGTAATATTTGAACATTATTTAATAAATCGATAAAAACCAGGTGGCCCTTATTTTGTTTTGAGTAGTATATAAAACGTTCCGACCAAAATGGCGCCGAGCCGAGATTATGATGGAACTGCGATTTGTAATAAAATAAGCACAGACTTTAAAAAGCAAAATCTTGATAGAATTTGGAGCCTAAAGGCAGACTTCCTCTACAAGGAATAGTCACAAAGAAAACAAAAGTGAAAGTAACATAATCTCCTTCTTGAAGTCAGTTAAAATTCATAGACCGTATCTAAAATGTTGGCCTAATTAGTTACCGATCCGTCATCGCTTACAATATGAATACCTTTTATCTTTATAGCCGTGACGTCAGTGCTTGCATTGGCTTTGAGCCGCAGCGATGCATAATGCTGTAAAGATATCACTAAGCTTTAGATCTAGTTAAAAAAGTTTTTAACCATTCTTATTAGCTATGATTAGGAAATAATACAGCAATTTAGATCATGAAAGACATTTCAAACTTATGTTTTGTTTAAATATAGAGAGGTAAAAATTTAGAGTTCCCCAAAGGTACCATCATTTATCTTTGGGGGGTATGGTATAGCAACATCGCTTTAGCCAGTTTTTGAAACAAAAAACATTTTCCAAAAAAATGTAACCGCCTTCAAAAACAACCATAAAAAAGGGTAAAATAACCTACAAAATAACTTTTCTTTCGGAAGTCGGTGCCTTTGCTTTTTTTTCCATTTCATTGTCTTTTTTGTCACCGACTTCCGAAAGAAAAGTTATTTTGTAGGTTATTTTACCCTTTTTTGTGGTTGTTTTTGAAGGCGGTTACATTTTTTTGGAAAAAGTTTTTTATTTTACTCTTTTTAGTTTAAATATTCAACCCGAATTCTTCGTCAAATAGGTACATCATTCTCTTACATGTGCACTATAATTTTGTAATCCGTAGCACCGGTAATAACATCGCTCATGTACACAATAAGCTAATAAAATTCCCTATCTCAAAAAATACCAAACCGATTTTGATGAAACTTGCAGTATTCCGTAAGTTAAACAATACCTAGTACAACAAAAAAAGAATTAGTTAAAATAATCGGACTTGTAGTTCCGGAGATATGCGAACACAAACTAAATCAGTCGATGCCTACTACTTACTGTTAAGGAGTTGTACCTTCCATCATCAGCTCAGCTACATGAGATGATGATTACCATACGCAAGTACTTAAATTACTTCAAAAGATTTGCGAAAAACGGTGTGTGGGCCTATAAAATTTGAGGGTTGCCCTCGATTTACCCAAGATCCAATCATCAGATCCTGACCTGATGATTATGGGACCACTTGGGAAGTATACCCTTTCAAACAAAAGAAAAAAAAATCTAAATCGGTCCAGGCGTCTTCGAGAAATCGGGGAACATACATAAAAAAAAAGATTCCGACGAATTGAGAACCTCCTCCTTTTTTTGAAGTCGGTTAAAAAAAAATAACAAAATATAAAAAGTGCTTCATGCTCTACCCAGTATTACCGCATTATTCGAAATTGTGACGAAAAAACTGACAGCATTTTCAATGTCAATAGATTAATCAAGTTCTCTTTTTTTAAATCTTCTTATGCGGTAACTACAAGCATTGTGTGTATGGTCCCTTCTGTTTTTTAACCATTCTTTTTCCGCCTGTCCCGGTACAGAAGGCAAGGAACAATAGGTGTAGCAGTGAAACTTGTACAATATCTACCCATAGTTCAAGTTCTCTAAAGTTTCTCGAAGTTCCGCGCATAGTTTCACGACACCGTGGCTTCATTCTTCCAATATCGCTGGATGCACTTTTGATTTTACAAGTTTACTTCATCGAAGTTTTGTTCAAGAATATGTTACTTACGTAGCTTTTGCGCGGCTCCGCTCGCGTTAATTTACAATTCGGTAATTTGATGACATGTGGCTCTATCTATTATCATTATAATGTTATTGTTGTTTTCTTTGGGAACATTATTTAAAAAAAAAATCGATTGCACAAGAGGGTTGGCCTATTATAGGTCTGGAAAACAAGCTAGAATAGAAAGAATTTATGTGATATTGAAATCCTACATTTGAAAAAATAAGATTTAGGGCAGCTTTCCCTAAGAAGACCTACACTGACCTTATTGGTGAAGCGCTTCAAAAAGGTCAGGTGCGTAGTACTCGCAATCGGGGTGCTTGAATGTGGATAAGGCGAAAAGAGTAGGTATGTAAGAATCGTAGTAGGTGGAGCTTTGTAGTTTCTGCCTACACCCATGGGAAAAAAGAGTGAGATTAAGTATGTATTTATCCCCCATAAATAAATTGACAACTTTGTATTGCTCAGTTCACAGATCTAATATATTGCGTAAACCAATTCGATATCAAATGCATTCAATTACACAATAAATACCTACATCACAATATTATATTATTACTTATAACGTCCAATACATTCTGTTGTGCTCATCAATAGATAATTCAATTATTGAAACCCATTACACACCGATTGCTATTAGCAAGGATATTACATTGTCATGACTACATAATCGTATTATTAGATGAAGCGCATTTCAAATCATAGTCGATGAATCATGCTGTATAATTTTAGATGATTATAATAATTATATATAGGTAAGGTTGTAGAATCGACTAACTCAAAAATGAAGTCATGTATTTTTAAAGCCTAAGCCTAGAAAATAGGTAATACCCCCCAGCGCGATCAATTGACCAAAGTATTTGAAGTCAAATAACATACCTACATAATCAGCCTATAATGTTCCCACTGTTGGGACACGTACCTCCTCCCTGTGGGTTGCAGTCGGTTGTAATTCTGCACGCGGCCCAGTGTCAATTTTGGTTTCTAGGAAATGCAGGTTTCCTCACGATGTTTTTCTTGAAAGTTCATTTCGTACACGTAGGACCGCGACCTAGAAAACCTAATCGGGGACATTTCCATTGGGTTAACAAACACTGCTCTAAGAACCACACCACTGCTCGAATTTAGTAAAACTACACTAATTACTTGTTGGCTAATGATTTCCATTTAGGAGGAGTAAAAATCCATATTTTATCCTTAACTATTGGAGGTACTTATTCTTCTAAAATAACTTCGTTTTCATTCGCATAATGTTTTAAATGAAAACTTTTTATTCATTTACATTTCAAAGGATTACCGAAACAAACGATTAAGAAGAAAGAGCCTTTGTTTTAAGAAATATTATACCTTTTGTTTTTTTTTCTAGAACACCTCAATAAGTTATTTTTTTATTTGGCTCTATTTTTCTTTTTTTTTTCTTTTATGCTATTGCATAGCTTTTATAGCGGGCTCTGAGCGCGGCGCGGCGACCGAATCATAAAATTTCCAAAAACCTAACGAAAATACCTGACACCACGCATCGTCTAACGTCGTTTTAGTTCGGGAGTCTTCGGAAATCATAAAAATATAAAAACTATTTACTTTTTCTTACTGATTCTAAACGGCCAGCTACAAAAGGAATTTTCACAATGAAACCTACTTATAAAATTCTCCTACAACAAAGAAGTTCTTTATTACAGTAGTGCACCACAAACATTTTAAATAAATTATATTCTCGTTAAATATACGCGGTAGGTGATTTTATTCTTTTAAAATAAAGCTCGTTTTGCGTTATATTACCAAGCTTTTCACACATTTCCCAACGTGTAATTCGAAACGAGATACCTTCACGACGTAAATTAATAGGGTCAAGTTAACACACTAATCCCTGAGGTCAGAGCAAAATCATATAAATGCTATAAACCGCTGAATAAAATATTCACACCGGTCCGGGCTTTAAAAGACCTCTTTACAGTATTCACACCCTTATATCAAAGTTATAACGGTCATAACAGCTTAAAGAGCGGGATAAAGTATGTAGGAACGCATGTAATCTTTCGGAGGCGATTGTGGGTGTACGTATAGACTATAGACAAAGGGATTGCTTTATTAAACTTTTATAAGAGCAACACTTGATCGGAAGGTTCTGCTTGAAGCGGTGTTTTCGCTGTATACAGCTGAATCAGGCGCTAGAAGGGCGGCTCTTAACGTCGAGTGGCGCGGAGAGCGAGAGTCGGCAAAAGAGCAAAATGTTGAAACTTCGCGTTACATTTCTGAATATTACCATCTATTTTTAAAGGCTGCTGATTTGAGTGTCAAAAACGAGCGTGCAATGCGCCACTTGGGAGTCATTCGTATCTCGCTGAGAATTTTTTATTATGCTTTACATGTATGGGTATACGTGTTGTATTAAGATTTTACAAATTGTTCCGGATTATGAACGTAATAAATATTATGTTGTCGTTCAAATTTTAAGGTCCAATTTCGAATGCGACTGTAAATTGCAGCGGTAAAGCTACCAAAATGTTTATGATAGACCGCAGACATTATCTATTTCATCAATACCAGGGATCAATCTATTTACTTCGGAGAGAGTGCGCATGATCTCTACGATGATTTTACCACATAAAAAACCCACCGGCCGCCTTCTACCATCGTACTTTCTAGACGTACTGCTAATAATGATTATCTATACTTAGTTGCGATTCCAACAAACTAGGTACCACACAGTAAAGGAGTGGAACTCACTTCCTGCGTCGGTGTTCACAGTAAAGGAGTGGAACTCACTTCCTGCGACGGTGTTCTCGACCGCATACAAACCACATCTTTTCAAAGATAGAGTGAACAGTCTTCTTCTGGGTAAGCTTACTCCATCGTTGACTTTGTCTCAGTCACCTTTGACCTGGTCAAAATCAAACCCATATAATTTTGTTTAAAAAGAATCAAAATTGATTTTTCTTTTTCATTCGTGAACACGTGAAATGACATTCAAAATTTTAATTATCACTTCGAGCCCAGTACGAAAGTCATTTTATTCAGTCGTTTCGAAATACAAGGACTTCAAATGTATGAAATACTGTACGGTGTATGCTATCTTTTTTGATATTCTCGTGATAAAATCATCTTGCATAAATGTAACATTTCAAATTAAAATTCAAGGCACGCCAGTATAGGATTTTCAGGATTGATGGCAGCACGGATTTTTCCTTTTATATTAAATACCTAATAAATGACAAAGATTGAAGGAACATGGACCAGAATAAAGTTTTTAATTTACGAAATAAGCTGGAACAATTTGTCTTTTTCTACCTTGATTAAAGAAGGAGACCTGGAGACTTTAATTTGACGCTTGACTTCTTTTGGAACCACTAAACTTGATTAAATGGAACATTAATATTGTGGCTAGGTTTCTGAAACTTATTGTGCAAGTAGCTGAAGGTCTTAAGAAGTAAAGAAAAATGTTTAATCTATATTTAGATTTCTTGTGTCTATTTTATTGTTGAATGATGACTAACCTAGCTAATCGTAACACATAGACCAGTTTTATACCGATTTTATGTTCCCGTTGGAGAATTTTAGAGTTGTAGCGAATAAAGCCACTGGCAACAGTTTGTTAGGTAGAAAATCCACTCGCCCTAGTCCAATTTATTTGGCTTAGCATGTTTTCTTTTCTGAAACTCCTAGAAAAGAAAACCCTAATTTTAGGTATTCATAGAAAAGAGCGATTCTATTGAATTAATGAATAACATTGTACTTACTTTGTGCCAAAAATACTGCTACATGAATAATTTAGTACCTAATTATGAATTTATTTATTATTCAAGGGAGGTCTTAGTAAAATTACTGAAATTGCGGATATACGTACTAACACCATGGGTCACCCGTTAGTTTTGACTGATTATGTTTTCGAATAGGTAATAAGATTCATTGTGAGGTTCTATCTTCCTTGTTTCATACATACACTCACGCCTTTTTGTCATGGAGGTAAGCAGAAACTGCAGAAAATCGTTTGATATGATCCTTACCTACCTTTGTTTAGAAGAAATTACCCGGCTCATAAAAAAACCAGTTCTACAAAGTGGAAGAATGGCAAAACAAGGAAACAAAATCTAATAAGAGCTAACAAAGAAATACCAGAACACGTGCCTAAAAAGCTCGCAATGAATTATTATTTTCATAAAGAAGAATGTTAACATTCCGAAACTGTGTTTAGCATGAACGCTCGAGGGTGAAGGAATTAAATTACGCACATTTAACACTTTCTTTTACGTGTATAATCATCGAATGTGTCCTCCCACTCTGGGTAGACCGAAATCGTTAAAAAATTAAATAAAGTAAGTAAAATCATTTTACTAACCAACTATTTAATTTACAAATTACTAGCTGACCCGGCAAACGTTGTTTTGCCATAAAAAATAGAAATCAAAAATTTTGTCTAAAAAAAAAAAAAATTGATGAAAAATAGATGTTGGCCGATTCTCATAGATACCGGATAAGCACAAAAAATTTCATCAAAATCGGTCAAGCCGTTTCGGAGGAGTATGGCAACGAAAACTGTGACACGAGAATTTTATATATTAGATAGATACCTACTATTATACTATTAGGTATATAGGTACCTACTATTATAAACACGGAGGCTCTTAAGCGTGTTGGTTGGATGTTTGTTACTCGTTCATCACAGAAAGGATTTGGATGAAAGTACTTCCGCAGCTGGATTAACACCTATAATACTTTTTTCCTGAGCATATAATAGGGCTGATAATAGGTAGAATAGATTTTTAATTTATTTATGCAATAAACTACCCTAGTAGTTTATTGCATAAATAAATTAAAAATCTGTCAAGTCCGTCAGTTAGAGCATGGAAAAAAAATGTGAACGCGTATTTATTTGTTTTTTATTTTAATCGACGAATAGGTATAACAAAGGTAAAACGCTTCGATAATGGTAGTAGGGGCATGTGAAGTCATAAAGCCTGTAAGGGCCTATGCACACCACGTTTTCTAAAAGCGCCGTTGTCGACGCGCGTTTCTATAACGCGCGTTGACGGCGCGCTTTTGTCAAACAGAGCAGTTTGTTGTCGCGATACAAAGGGTCAAACTCGCGTTTGCATCGCGTCTATATCACTACAAACGCGTGTCAAAGGCGCGTTTAATAAACGTGGTGTGCATAGGCTCTAAAATATACCGACCGAGTGACGTTTTCTGATTTTCAAAAGGGTTGTATCTTCGTAAATAGCTTATTAACGAACTTTATGCTGGGATAATAATTACCGGGTGTAAGAAGACACTTAACGAAGCCGAAAGCCACGTATTCTACCCATTATTTGGATCATTTTTTTCCTTTAGACCATACCTGGGACTCCACGGTCCTGGCACGCACGTCGATACGTTCTTATCACAGCGCGTTCCAGCATAGGCGCGCTTGTGTGCGTCAAGCCACCGCCTACGCACACAACGACACGAAACCTGTTTGCTTTATATTGCGCGCAATAAAATTATTATTTTTTTTGATACCTAAAAATAAAAGTCGGTTCCCAGCGATAATTTTAGCGTAAAGCTACTTAGTTAGATGTACAGTATGCTTAGTTAACGGCTTTGTGATGTGTCTAATTACACCCTGTATATAGTATTCTAATTTTTTATAAATATTAAACGCATTAACGCATGCGTAGCGAATTTTTATTTAAAGATTTTCTTCGGAAATCCTGTCCGTGGTTCGAATTTTTCTTTCCGGATAAAATCTATATAGTATTCTATTACATTATGTATTTTTTCTATTATTCTTCAGTGGCAGCGCTAGTAGACGTCGCCCTAAAAGAACATAGACTGACCTAATTAGAGGAGACCCTTCTGACAGGTCAAGTGTGTAATACTCACAACCGTGTAGTGTGCTTAGATGTATGACGTGTGCCCAGATATATTATGTGTGTCCAGATGTGTGATGTATGGGCGAAGCGAAAGAAATTTGTGCGAATCGTAGCAGGTGGCGTTCCGTAGTTTAGGGCGGGTGAAGTGAAACTTGGTATGTGGGGGCTGGAGTTGTGCCAGATTGATGGAAACAGGCCCAATCATATTGCAAAGTACTTTTAGTAACATCTTATTTAACTTATACTGTCCCACTGCTGAGCTAATGTCTCCCCATAACTTTCTTGCGCAGTTTTCTTAAGCCAACCACTCATAGTAAAATATTAAGGTGAAGTGTCAATGTTATTACGGTTCTTATTACTTTTCTTCTCGATGCCAACGCCGCATGCCGAGCTAAGCACCGCCCATGAAGTACCTACGTTTCAACCTATAGAACAGTAACAACGAAACAACGAAAATTGTTAGCTCTACCTCTTTCTAGTGTCTAACCCTTAAAAAATTACAGGCGTGGTGTTGTTCATTTTATCCTCGAGTGATCACATTACGCCACAGTATCCGGAACCTTTGCATTATCTAACATTTTTCACCTTAGCCTGACCGCTTGACCGCAGCTCGGTAAACCTCGTTTTTCATGTCAGTGATCCTTTTCATGCTCACAGACCCTACATTGTAGATCCAAGGTTTGATTCCCTTACGAAAGGATTATCTTTACGCTTTCGTTGTCACAGGGTCTAAAACTGCGGGTTCTAACATCTACGGGTTGATTGTGTAAGAATGGAAATCTATTTTTTTTCTAGGTTTCTCTTTCTGCAAAGTTGGCGGAGCGAAGACGAATTTTGCTTGAGTTGTACAACGTCTAGCCTCGATTTTATCTCAAATATTTTCTCTGGAATTCATTTTAGTAGAATGCATTTTAATCGTCACATTGTGTGAGCACAATCTAGTGTATAATATGATAATGTTTGCAAAAGTTATCTAAGAAACTTTCCGCTGTGTTGATATTTCAAGAACGCCAAGTTCAATTCAATTTTACTTTGTTTTAATTGTTCAGAAATTTCGTAATTAACTTTGACAACAATAAGACAATAGGCAGTGACTGGTTGGAGTTTGTAGCCATTAACTTAAAACCCACAGCTTTATCACAACAAGATGTTAAGTTTTTGTTCCAAACAAGTTATAAAAATAATACCTACAGCATGAGTTTCGTTTCATCCCCTTGACTTTCAAAGACTTTGCTTTCATAACATTATGTTTTGTTCCATCTCATAAATTATCGAAATAGAAATAACTCAGTATAATGAAGGGGTAGATAAAGTTTGTTTGTTTGTAGGGGATGATAATCTTCGTAACTAGTGGTCCGATTCGGAAAGTTCTTTCATTTCTGGAAGGCTACATTAACCTTGAATGTCATAAGCCATATTTACTCAACGTTTCAATAGGATTATTTCTGACCATAAAACAAGAGGAGTCAGGGAAAAAAATATCTATGAATGTTTTTGTTTACATTTCATAACTAGGCATCAAAAATCATTTAGGAAACCTGCCCTTATACCCCCTGAAAACCAACATACTTACGCGATTTCTCCCTAACGGGGATAAAAATCTTATCTTACAAATATTATAAAATGTGAGTGAGTGCAAAAACGATATAACGAACGTAATTTATAACCTACTTAGATTAACACATACTTATGAAACATTTTATCCCGGAGTGACGCTTCTGTGGAAATAATTACCGAATTTATACAGTTGAAGAAATATAACACCATGTTAAACTAGACTTAGTAATAGGTCATACAAATCCATTTAGTGAAACCATACCAACACACCAACTTATTAGGTATTATTAATATTAAAAAATAAAATTGTTACATTAACAGGTTGCTACTTTAAATGCAAATTAATTTTAGTTGCCTATTTGTAACATCAAAGGCTTGGTTTGTAAATGTTCGAATAATCTATCATCAATTTGCAAGATGTCTCTCACGTATTCTTTCGTACTTTATTCTCTTTCTTTCTTTTTTTAGAACTGGTTTTTTTTATGAACCGGTTAGTTTCTTCTAAACAAAGGTAGGTAAGGATCATATCAAACGATTTTCTGCAGTTTCTGTTTACCTCTATGACAAAAAGCGTGAGTCTATTAATGAAACAAGGAAGATAGGACCTCATAATGAATCTCATTACCTATTCGTAAACATAATTATAATCAGTCACAACTAACGGGCGACACACGGTGTTAGTACGTACATCCGCAATTTCAGTCATTCTCCCTTGAATAATAAATAAATTCATAATGAGGTACTAAATTATTAATGTAGGTATTTTTGGCACAAAGTAAGTACAATGCTATTCATGAATTCACTAGAATCGCTCTTTTCTATGAATACCTAAAATTAGGGTTACCTTTTCTAGGAGTTTCGAAAAAGAAAACATGCCAAGCCAAATTGAGCTAGGGCAAGTGGATTTTATACATAATGTAATGGTGACGTCATTTACTTAGTCCTTTCCCATGTTGTGGTGATCTTCAAGCCTAAGCCGATTTAGCTGGGTTTTGTTGGATTCATCTCCCAGCGGTTCACCCTTAGCAACGTCATCACGGTCTACCTATAACCTACGAAGACGGCTGATCTATCCCACTGACGGAGGTAGGCCTCACCAAGGCCGCATAGCTCGCAATCATCATCGTAGTCGAAATCTGGAGATAAATAGTTTTGATTGTGTTCTATCAGGACGGCAGATGGACTTAGGACGGCTACACACCGTTACTACCTACAACAACTGTCAAAGATCAACAAATGACAGCCACATCGCTGTCAACGGGATAAGTGCCCAGAACGCTGACAGCATAGCCACATTGGATGGCAATGCTGTACCCTTTTTTTTTTCTTTATCGTGGTAAAATCATCAAATGAGTCCTCCCACCCCGGGCAGGGACTGTCAGACTTGTACTGACTAAAATCCACGGTGTCCTTCAATAGCCCTTTATGTTCCGGGGTCACGGTAATAAGTCCCGCGACCCCGGCAGGCTTTGGCCCTCTAGAGAGGGGGCCCCGTCAAATGCTGTACCCTTAGCACGAGTTTTCACTCTTTTACTTTACAGCGTCTTTTCAGTATTTACAGCCTTTCTTGTATGAAAAAATGGAACAGCGCCTCTGGTGTGCGAAGAAGACACTACTTTTTTCCTTGAAAATTGTCTATTTGAAATTGTCAAAGTTCCAGTTTACTTTACGTCTCAAATACTGAAAACTCGTGCTAAGGGTACTGATTCTGTGTGACCAAGAAATCGCCCTTCTGGTCTCGAGAAGAGGCGAAGTAATTTATTTCTTAGCGACACTTTCTCTCGCGGCTCTTTTATAGTAGCGGTGTCCAAATGCAATAGACGGGCACCGATCAGCTACCGTAGCAAAGGTATGTGGGGGTCACTGGACTATCTAATCAGTTAACCGTGAGTGCAATTGAAGGAATACCGTGGATTTTAATCAGTACGAGTCTGTCCCTTCCGCTCCGTTAATAAGGAAGTTTCCAGTTTTTTTTTTTTTTTTTTAAATAGTACTAAACTTGCAATGAAGCCCATTGAAATTTATTTTCAATTATCTTCATAAATGACGAAGTTATAATACTTTTCCCGTCCGCTTTAAACTTCTCGGCGCGAGGCCGGTCAACAATCTCATGACGTCACAAGTCTACACTCGCTCGAGTCGAGAAGTCGTCAATGCGCCGTCACCTCAGACGGTTATTACTTTTGGTTTAAACAAGACTGAACAAATATTATCGTTGTGGAATCATTATGGAAACCGTGCAAACTGATGTGAAAGTACATTATAAATATTGTAACTCTGTAACCATAAATCTGTAAACTACATCAAATCAAATTCAACCTTACACGCATGTTTTAAGGTCAGAATTACAAAGTGTCGTTAAAAAGCAATAAAACCGGCCAAGTGCGAGTTGGACTCACCCATGAAGGGTTCCGTAGTAGCAGGCATAGATTAGGGATATAATTATATTGAGATTAGTAAGTAATATACACAAACAGTAAAAATATCTTTATTTTTCATAGTGTTGTATGAATGGCAAAGTTATATTTGCGGTTTTTAAAAATGTACTTTATCTCAAAAACTGCTAACTGTATCTCATCCAAACCAATTTTCGTTGGAAGTTTTTGTTGAGGTCTACATTATATACATTTTTTTAGTTTTATCATTCTCTTATTTTAGAAGCTACAGGGGGGGGGGGACACATTTTAACAATTTTCGAAGTGTCTCTCACGCAAACTGTTCAGTTTAGAAAAAAATGATATATGAGTAATCTCAATATCATTTTTAAAGACCTATCCATAGATACCCCACACGTATGGGTTTGGTGAAAAAAAAATTGAGTTTCAATTCTAAGTATGGGGTGAACCCCCAAAATTTGTTTTGTTTTTATTTTTGTGTGAAAATCCTAATGCGGTTCACATAATAGGTACATCTACTTACCAAGTTTCAACAGGATAGCTCTTATATTTTCGAAGAAAAGTGGCTGTGACATACGAACGAATAGACAGACAGACATGATGAATCTATAAGGGTTCCGTTTTTGCCATTTGGCTACGGAACCCTAAAAATTAACGACCGAACCTCGTCGCTTCAAGGACAAGGAATGATAATGTAATACCTACGACTTATTAAAAAAAAAATTGTTTTCCACTGTTAGACTGTCCACGCACAAATCCACTCTCCATCGTCTAAATTTTACTTTAATCTAGTTTTTACTTAGCTAAAAGATAGTATATTATACGAAATATATTAATAAGGTTACTTAATACTTCACACAGACACTAGAACACCGCATTCCATGTACTTACTGTGAGCAACAAACCACGAAATACTCAAAACAGCCGCTAAGCGCTACCCGCCCCACCCGCGCGTTGAGACTTGTGACGTCACAGACCAAATGCTCCGCGTGCATTTCAAAATTAATTCGGGATTCAGTAAAAGTGGATTAACTTTGTCATTTTTCAAGTTATTAAAATAAAGCTTTCACCATATATATTATAATTTCTTTGCCTTACAATTTTAATAAGTATTTTTAATTTTTGTTAAAATGGAAACTTCCTTATTGCGGGAGGTCTCATTTGTTGATAACACCAATTAAAAATCTTCTAATCTTAAAAAGTCCTCTAAAAAAGTAAAGCAAAGGTATGTGGCTGACTAAACTCTCGCCTTAGTCCATCTAAAGACTGGAAGTTAACGCTATCAGCCATAAGATCACATATTTTGTAACCATAGAATTAGCAATAACAGTAAAACAGTTGTGATAAATTGTTGTAAATATATTATTATAATTATTATCTATCTCAGCAATAAGATCACAGCTGTAGCCATAGAATTACAATAACAGTAAAACAATTGTGATAAAAATGTTTTAAATATATTCTATCTATCTAGATAGCTAACTGACTGGCTGTCTTTATTTAGCAATAAGCCCCTTGAGTTAAGAGTCTACTCAGTTTCTATGTTCTCTATACCCACGCCACTTCAGAACTCCGTAGTTTAGAGCCAGCTTGACTTATTCACTTGTTAGAACATGCACTAACTTTTAATAGTTCAGTAAGTGAATAATAAGTTAGGTGGAGCATCACTTAAGAGATGTATGAAGTTCATGAAGATGGCTCGTTAACGTGCAGAGCTTTCATATTTCTAGATAATTTGTTTATTAATTAATAGGTTTTGCTCCTGTGGTTTCACTTATGATAGGATCGGGATCTTCGGATATAGCCTTTGAAACTATTAGTCAAAGTACTCATTTTTTTATCAAATGAATAGTTTGAAGGACTACCCGAATTATCCAATCTTGCAAATATAAGAACTTAATCAAAGTTATAACCTTGCCCTTTATGCCTAAAATTATTCTTTCAATTTATAATCAATTTATTACTCAATTGATTAAAAAAAAAAACAAATTTGAACTTGGAAAATTCGATTTACAAAAATAAAAACTTGGAAAATTCAATAATTTCGATTATCATGCTCTCATTAAATATAAGGTATAAAATCGCACATTTTCCTTATTCTTGAAACATTCACAAGTCGACTACGCACTTGTTTAAAGGATCTTTATGAAAGACTTCTTGCTGCAAAGTCGATTTAATAACGCTTGGCTGCAGTTCGTAAGGGTACTGTTCCGCGCTTTTCTCGGAAAACTTACCTCTTATGTGATTATATAAAAGCAAGGTGTTTCCTAGGTTACCTACGGATTTATGGTTGAAATTATGGTTAAAAAAAGCAAAGTAAAGAGGATCACGCCTTTTGAAGTATGTGGTCTGAAAGAGAGACGCTATTTGATTTGACCAATACTGTTCCACTTCCGTTTCATTTCTCGAAAACGAACAGAACCGATAGTAAAGATGCAACACATCAAAAGAGGACACAAATAATTAATTTACAATATTTAACAACGTGTATTTAGCATAATATATCACTCAACAACTCAACAATATTTTCAGCATATTGAAAACAACATAAGAAACTGACAGTGAAGTCTGTTAGAAAGTAGAAAAATGTATTCTGTATTTTTTACAATTTTTGCATTTCATTTTTCCTTGTTAGTGTCATTAACATGAGCCGTCCAAATTGACAGTCCGAAGTAAATTACTCCGACTACTGAGAGCTAATTTACCAACGCCGTGCGCATTTCATGTGGCATTTCAGTGTAAAAAATATTCTGAACATTTGTCAAGTACATTATATGCTTTCCTTTTCTCCGCTAACTTTTCAAAACAAGCTTCATTAGCTTGTTTTGAAAAGTTAGCGTTTAGTTAGGGTTAGAATTCTCTAGTGGGGTTGCAAACTTAGTAGATTTGAATGACCTTTGTGTGTGTAATTTATTGGTATGGTTAGATAGAAAAAAGTCATGAATACCGTAACAGGGTACGTTACCCTATCTTTGCCTTCTTTTTCTAACTTTGCTTTTTTTTCATGTTTTTTATTAATTAATCGAAATTATATGGCCGACACAACAGCTGACGCCTCCCCAGAACACATAATGCTATTGTGGCATGGTATATGTGGATGGCTATGTTTGATTCAAAATGAAGACGAACTTAGGTAGAGATTTGGTTTTCTTTTTTTAACTTTGACCACTAGTTGTGTCGAGGGTGCGTTTACAAACGTGTGCTTAAATACACAGACAGCTAGACCTGGAACGACTTCGATTGGAGATAATACAAATATTTGTTCAGCGTGGGAATCGAACCCGCGACACGCAGTGCAACAGTCGATCGCTCGGCCACTACGTCAACCGTGCCGACATCAAATTCAATAGCAATTCAATGACAAATAGAACAGGAAATCGAAAAACGACCTCATATTTTCATTTCCACATTTTGTTAACATTTCAATGGAAAATATTGGGAAGGAAATAGCTGTCTGTTATCAGATTAATTCAGGATCTTTATGAAACATCAAAATGGGATAAAGCAGTTCATGTTGACTGGATGGTTTTGACTTCCAATCGTAAACGTATTACAGTGAATAGTCCAGAAATTAACATCTCGACTCTCATGTCTGAGGTAGTGAGTTCAAACCCAGGCGAGTACCAATGTTTAAGTTTTAAGTTTATCTTGGACTTCATTGACATCTGTAACAGAAAGTCATGACAGAGGCCTATGGGTTACCTGAGGAGGCCTCATTACATTTTTAAACGAAAAACAAAAAATAAAATGTTAATAAATGGATCCATGTTGATCTAGTGGTCACACTTGCAACTGCTGACTAAAAGATCCTTGGTTCGATAACTGGGGCAGAAAAAGTTGTTTTTGGTTTTTTCCATTAGAATATTCTCAGTAGCAGCTTCGGAAACATATCTGGAGTAGGCCAAGTTAATGGCAATAGGTTTGCCTTATATAACATGGAACTTGAACATAACTGCCGAAAGCCTGCCGGGGTCGCGGGACTGTCATCAGGTAACCGTGACCCTGGAATGTAAAGGGCTATTGAAGGATCACCGTGGATTTTAGCCAGTGCAAGTATGACAGTCCCTCTCGCCTCGCTCTGGGTAGGAGGACTCATTTGATGATTTTACCACGATAAAAAAAAAACTACCAAAATGTGGGTGTACTATTAGATACATCTCAGCCGAATCCTTTTGGGATTACAGGCGTGATATTAAGTTAATGTACTCGCTCTTGAAGCTGAATTAATAATGAATGTTTCAGTGATTCCCTTCAGACCAACCAAGACTAATAGTTTCCAGACGTGAAAATAAATATAAAATCTTTTACATGTCTACAAATTTTAGATAATTTTAACTAAAATCTAATTAGCTCTTCTAGTTTATTATTAAAATTATAATAGAGCTAAATTAAATTAGTAAGATCAACGTATAATAAGGTCTGGTGTAGACAATGTACAGTCACCAAAAACGAAATATATTCAGACAGCTTTAAAATGGTTTTCCAATGTTGTTCATTAAATTTCAATGTGTCTGCTTATCAACCTATTTGACTGTATGAAACATACAATCAAAAGGCAAATTAAGCATATGGTATGCATTCTCTGCATGCTAACGAGTTAACATCTATTCGAGAGAAAACAAGAAGAATATTATAAGACCAAAGCTTAGCTCATTTCTCTCCTTCAGCCCGCCATGGATTCGCACGGGTTCAATTTTTCGACCCTTGATGAATTAAGGCCGATCCGCACACAACAGTGCCGACACAGTGCCAACACGTGCCGATTAGTAACGTATCGATCAGTGTCAGTGAAATATGATATTGTCGCATACATTTTGTACGACGCTATCCGTACTCATCAATGACAGTGACGTTCAGTGATGTTCAGTGATCACTGAACGTCACTATCTCGATCGGCACGTGTCGGCACTTTGCCGAAACTGTTGTGTGCGGACAGGCCTTTATCCGTAAACCGTCTTATATAAAAATGTTGCTCTGACAGCCGTTCGTACAGACGTTCGGAAGTTATGCACGTAAAGACACAGAAAAACTTAAAAATATGTAAAGATAAAGTAGCTTATTTATTGTGTCCAGGGTCCCAACTAACTCTACCAAATTAATTAAAATTTGTACAGGGATTTAGTCTTGAAAGCATAACAAACTCACTTTAGCATTAGTTAGGCTTTGTAATGTAGTTTTTCTTACACAAATAGGGTCTTCCATGAATAAAAACACTACTACGTTGATGAGGGTAAAACGTAAGCACGTAGGCAACGTTGGGAAGGCGAGAACTTTGCACAGATGAGGTCCGCACTAATATTATAATGTATGAAAGGAAATCTGTGCGTTTGTCTAGCAGCGGAGTGAAGATGTGTCATTAATTATGTTCTAGCTACTATCAAGTCTTCTAAAGTCTAAAATATGCGTCAAGTATTGAATCCACGCGGAGAGGAAGAATCTAAAGGCCCAAAATGGCTGCCCTGCGGCTATCATGATATCGCGGTTTTGGTTCTAATGAAAAATCTGTAGGATTACAGGTCTGGTTGCTAGTATGTGAGTTTAAATGTTTATTAACGCAATCATGATACAGCACTTCCTAATGGAGGAAACGTTATTTTGATTTCTGAAAAAAAAAAAGTATTTCCCGCAGCTTAAAATCCAGCCTCTATTGAATCGCAGTCGCGATACTAGTACAATAATATAACACATAAAATATCATAACTATAAATAAATAAAAGAGGCATTCCCCTCCAAATCGGAAGTTTTTCGCGTTCGGAATACGGATGTCGGTATAAAAGGCTTATTGTGTTATCAGCGAACGCCCAGTGCAGATGTATCATGGGAACCACTTCTATTCGATGGGGTGGTGTGATGGAAAAAGTTCGTATAGAACTAATCAGGATTATCACCCTATCTGAGAGTGATTTTAACTTTTCTTCTTACCTTACTTCGATCGTGTTGTGGTCAGAAATGTCAAATCTCGTGACCGAGCTGGCTTTGACCTTGGCCAGAGGCTAAGCATAACCATACAAAGAGGCAACGCCCCTGTCTCTTGGGTACATTACCAGCTGATAGCGTTGAGTTAACGATGCTTTGAAATAATTCAGTTTACTTTTGATTTTATTTTAGTATTTCTGTTGGTATTTTTAGGCATTAGGGGAGACCTTTGCGTAGAAGTGGGGCAGCATAATAGGCTAATAAAAAAGAAATCTACAGTTAATTTTAAGTCAGTATAAAAATAAAAAAAGAAACCAATACAATACCATTATACAATACCAATTCGTTCTACAATATTTTAACGTTGTAACGAACAGACTTTAACTGACTACATTTCTGCATTCAAGTTAAATGCATTTTCAGAGCAAATATGGCGGAACGAAGTCCGTTTGAATAACAGATAAACTAAATTAATCAAAAGTCGAAGTTTCCAGAAATTCAAATAACCTGTCGAAACTGTCATCCAACTGAAAACGGAAGTTGATACCGAACGCAATCATCCAATAAACGGTTGACAAACAAGATTAGATTTTATGCACAAAATAAGATTTCGCTCCGAGATTTTATATTTAATTTTATCTTCAAGAAATCTCTTGACATTTCCTGCAGAAATTCTTTCATATTTTTCAAATCTGTTTTTATATTTGCCACTTGCTGCTAAATATGTATAAACACAAAAACAAATTGTAATATGAAACCTTAGTATCTCTCTACCATCATAAAAAATATTAGCGATGGAAAGGGATCAAAAGATTTCCTCGACTGTGCAAAACTCAGACGGTTAACGATGAACATTAATCCGACCAGTTTAGCAAGATCCTTGGGGTAGTAGAGTAATATGGATTTAGTAGATCTGCATATAGCGGCTGATTTATGTAGCTCATCGGACACGAAGCATCTCTCAAGCACAATGCATCGTCGTTATATTGTATCAAAAGTGTGCTCTGAAGTGGGGGGAGCCACTTTAATGTTTATTAGATGTGAAACTTCGCGCTGAGATCTTATGAACGTGCTGAGGATTGTTTTTAAGGAGGTCTGTTCTTGTGTGTGCTGATGGCAATCTATATTTAATAGTGAGGAGAATTTCTATGTGACTTTACGAAGATTGATGGATGTAATACTTGTGAATTTACACTAGCTTGTCTGCGAACTATAAAAAAAACAGGTTATTAACTGAGTACCGCTTAGTAGTTTTTGGTGAAAGAGACATCCATCGATACATCCATTCTGACAAAGTAATTAAATAATTGTATTAGAAGTAGACATTCATTTTTTTTTAACCGACTTCAAAAAAAGGAGCAGGTTCTCAATTCGGTCGGTTTGTTTTTTTTTAACCAACTTCAAAAAAAGGAGGAGGTTCTCAATTCGGTCGGTATGTTTTTTTTTTTTTTTACACCGATTACTCCGAGGTTTCTGGTCCGATTAGTGTAATTCTTTTCGTTCGATGCAGTATACCTTCCCATTGGTCCCATAAAAATTTCATCCAATTTGGTTCAGTACTTTTTATTTTGTGAGCATTTTTATTGATGGATGATGTGGTGATCTTTACTTTTTTGAGTGTTTGTTACGCGATTACTCCGCCAATTGTGGACCGATTTTCAAAATTCTTTTTTTGTTGTATGAGAAATAGTTCACTTTAGGGAACACTGTAAGTTTCATCAAAATCGATTCAGCAGTTTTTGATAGGGAATTTTATTAGCTTGTTGTGTACATGAGCAATGTTAATACCGGTGCTAAGGATTACCAAATTCTAGTGCACATGTAAGAAAATGATGTATTTGACAAGAATTTGGGTTGAATATTTAAACTGAACAGAGTAATAAAATAAAAAAACTTAAAAAAAAATTAACCGCCTTCAAAAACAACCACAAAAAGGGTAAAATAACCTATAAAATAACTTTTCTTTCGGAAGTCGGTGGATAAAAGACAACGAAATAAAAAAAAACAAAGCCACCGACTTCCGAAAGAAAAGTTATTTTGTAGGTTTATTTTACCCTTTTTTGTGGTTGTTTTTTTGTAAAGGAGCTTCCCTTTGTTTTAAATGTAATTTAGTGTTTAGAAGCCGTAATAATGTCTTTTATAAAATTAATTCCGTATTAATTAATAACTTTCCGCTTTGGCTCAATTTGTTCCAATTGTTTTCGAGAGCTTTATTTTTGGTAAGTACTTATTTGTTTAGTTCAAATTAATTGATATTTTCTTCCTAATATTTTTCGTAATGAAGGCATCGCTTTGAACAAAGTGACAAGTGCGGAAAAAAAAACACTAGAGGAACCAATTCTGGGGCAGTTTTCTTAATAATAATAAAAAAAATATCAGACGTCAAGGGTGTTACAGCCTATTAAAAAAAAAACATAAATTAATTACATGTTGGAAGGACCCTTTGACTGTATGTGTAGGCAAATGTAACTTGTTTGCTTTTTTTCGAATGTTTGCAGAGTCGCATTGTGAGAAAAGTATTGTAGAAATATATAAGACTATAATTTTTACGAGGTTATTGTAACTCATCTCTTTTTCAAACACTGAAGAACTACTACAATCGCAAAGTTTGAAGAAGTTTGACAAGGACTCAAAACGATTGTCTTATTCAGAAGAAATTTCGACAATGTTCTTCAATTTAATCGGAAGGGAATTAAAAATGACGTGTCGTAGTTGTGAAAGATAAGGACAAAGGACTCGGTAGAGCTCTTCACCCGCTAATAATTTGATTGCCTCTGACAGTCGAAGCTTGGATACTATCCTTGAGACTATGCATTTAATTAAAATTCTAATTAAAACCCGGTTTTTATCAAAGAAGGAACAATTTAATAATTCTACCTGCTGTTATTATAATTATATTATAGTCGGTGGCATAAAAGACAGCGAAATAAAAAAAACAAAGCCACCGACTTCCGAAAGAAAAGTTATTTTGTAGGTTATTTTACCCTTTTTTGTGGTTGTTTTTGAAGACGGTTAAATTTTTTTTTTTAAGTTTTTATCAAAAATATTAACTCACATACACAAACGCCCAGACCCGAAACAACTACTTGCAGATCATACAAATATTTGCTCCGTGTGGGAATCGAACCCGCGACACGCAGCGCAGCAGTCCAATCGCTCAGCCACTGAATTATTGATACCGTCATCCTAGCTATTCTTCAGAATAATTATGACAAATTACGTGAGAAACAAGTATCTATTATTTTCATTATTAGCTATTCCAATTGTTTTATTCCTATCAATTACAGAAAAAAAATGAATGTCGGATTTCCAAGAATAGATAGATGGATAAATGTAGGTAGATTAGCAATGGTTGTTCTTGACAGGACAGTGAGATGTCTGAAATCGAAATAATGCGTAGATAGGCTATTTTTATTTTCATAATTCTTCGATTACTTTATTTGGACCACTCTCCGAGTTTCATTAGATGCAGTAAATTTTATCTCTCTTTCTCTCTATCTCCCATTAATCTATTGTCTTCGTTCTGAGGCGTTAGTCTGCTGTTTTTATAAATACGTCATTCCCATACGATCCCATTATCATTTTCAATTCATAATGGTCGGTCAATGGTCACGTAATGGAATCCAAAATCAAAATCAAATCATTTATTTCAAGTAGGCCAGTTCCAGGCACTTTTGAATTAAAAAAAAAATCAAAATTAGAATAAAATAGTTTAAAAATATGTAGTTATGGTGTTATAGTCCCAGTCATAAGACATAAAAACTGTCTAAGTACGAGTACTTTTTTTTTTTTTTTTTTTTTTTTTTAGCGTGGTAAAATCATCAAATGAGTCCTCCCACCCCGGGCAGGGCGGGAGGGACTGTCAGACTTGTACTGACTAAAATCCACGGTGTCCTTCAATAGCCTTTTATGTTCCGGGGTCACGGTAATGAGATAAGTCCCGCGACCCCGGCAGGCTTTGGCCCTCTTGGGCGGGGCCCCGTCATCGTGCTGACGCTCTTTGAGGCGCGCGTGGAACACAACGCGCCGTCGACCCGGGCATGGTCCATGTCCGGGCGGCGAGTTGCCCTTTACTCGCCGCCCGCATGCCCGCGCCTACGGTGGCCGGAGATCGTCTTGCGACGTCCGACGCCGTGGGCGTCTACCATTGCGAGTGGGGCGGAGGGAGGACGCTGTCCTCTCTCTCTCACGGCCCGCCTCCTCCTTAACGAGCATTACTACCTCGCAGAAGGAGGCGACCGCTTCCCACTCCGTCTCGCCCCGCAGCATGGCCTCGACCAATGCCGGGCGCGAGAGGTCTCCGCCTATCGCTGCCGTGAGGACACGGCGGTGCTCTGCCCAAGCGGGGCAGTCTTGCACCGTATGCTCTACTGTGTCCTCCGGGCGATCTTCGCAATGGTGACACCCCGGCGTTTCTTCCTTCCCCATCCGACACAGGTACCTCCCGAAACATCCGTGTCCGGTGAGGACCTGCGTCATCCGATAGGTCAGGACGCCGTGACGCCTTTCCAGCCACTCCTCAAAGAGGGGTCTTATCGCCGCGATTGCGGCGTGCCCGAACCTCGGTTGCGACAGTCGTTCCCTCCATACTGCCCTGAGATCGCGCCGGACCTCTTCCCGCCGCGCCTCGACTTGTCGGGGCAGCGGGAATTCTCCCCGGCGCCGCGCCTCCACGCGCCACTCATAGACGCGCTGGAGGGCGGTCGCCTCCAGATCCCAGGGCAGTAATCCGGCAAGGAGGTTGGCCGATTCGCCGGCGATCGTGCGGTATCCTCGGATCATCCGGATAAGTACGAGTACTAAAGGTTTTTTAAATTGATGATTATAATGACATTTGAACAGTTATTCATGGCAGACCATTTATTATATTTAGCATATTATTTAGTAGTGTTATAAGCAATCTAAAGTAGTAAGAAGTTCAAAAATAGTAGAAAACATTTGTACGATAATACCATTCTATGCCATTTCTTTCAAAGGAGTGTCTAAGGCTGACCATTGGAAAGTCATAATAACGCCTTTATTAGTAGATTACCAAACTTATCAAAATCAACAAGTTTATGAAATCATTGATAGACCATTCTGACACTATTGTATTAACAGACTTGAGGCCCTGTTTCTCCTCTTCCTGGCCATGTCTGATTGCAATCTCGTTTAAAGTAACTATATCTAACAGATTTTTTGTCCCGTCTTGGCCGTCATTAGTATGTCATTGTTAGTCAGTCACATTTTTGACTAATGAAGATTTTAAAAAAGCAGAAGTTGAATGCCTTCGTGCCGAAAAGAAGTTTCTGTAGAACAATGTAATTAATTCCAGTTTTATCAAGTTTTTTAAATTCCGAAATGGTGCCATTGTGGGACTATAAGAGTAATTTAAAACTTCTTCTGGGTAAGGTCACTCCATCGTAGGCATAGTTTTGCAAAAACAACGGTCTCATGTCGTACACTGCACTATTATTTTCTGTTTCAACACCAATATAATTATTAATTTGCTCTGCCATTTATAAATAGACAAACCATTGGAATTTGATTTACGCAAAATATTTTGCCTCAAAGAGTTAATTACCGTCTTCCTGAACGGATTATAAATAAATGAGCATTGCAGCTTCCTTCAAAACTTTGAAAGGAAACGTTATGTTTTACAAAGGAAATTGTTTTTATGAAATTCTTAAGAAACATTAAAATGAGGTTGAGAAATAACGGCGGAAGAGGAAAATGAATTTAGTAGCTCAGTAAAACAAATAACTTATTAGGAACGTTAAGATTTTCTCTTGTATTATTTTTTATACGAGTACAGTAGTGTTTTCTTTAATTACTTTTTTAAGGACATTCCTACCGCACTGTTCTCAAATAAATTTTAAAATTCGAAACTAAAAACCGTTTTAAAAATCTTCCAACTAGTTATATTGCTATAAGCAGAAAACTCAAATCACCATATTTCCGAGATCCTAATTCATTTAGACACGTTACTAATACTAAAATTATGAACAAACTATAAATAAAGACCCCGTTCTGTCAACTGCCACTTGTGAATAACGCTTAGCAGAATATACTTAGTGCTATATAAATTTCAATTACCTTGTTAATATTATTTAAATATGATTACTGTTCATTTACGATCATGCAAGTGTTAGAAAAAAATGTACATGACGTAAGAACATTGTCATCATCACAGTTTTATTCTTGTGACTGGTGGACTCATTGTTTCACAAAAGAACATACTTATTAGTATACCTAACCAACTTTTCTAAATAACACGTTGACTGTCCGTGTATAACATGTAATGCGTTCGCCAAAGGTGACTGAACTGCGTTTTCTGGGCTGGACGTGTGAGCTAGAGCTATGATTTTCTAGGGACTTATAAAAATATTGGACGTACCACGAAATTATCCAACATGATGAGACTGTCAACGTGATAAAATTCCTTCGATATATTTAGGGTGCTCTCAATAAAACGTTTTTTTATTGTGGTAAAATCATCAAATGAGTCCTCCCGCCCTCCACTGTCAGACTCGTATTGACAAAAATCCTCGGTGTCCTTCAATAGCCCTTTATGTTCCGGGGTCAGGGTGATGAGATAAGTCCCGCGACCCCGGCAGTCTTTGGCCCTCTAGACGGGGGCGCCGTCATTATGCTGACGCTCTTTGAGGCGATCGTGGAACACAACGCACCGTCGACCCGGGCATGTTCCATGGTCGGACAGCGAGTTGGCCTTTACTCGTCGCCCGCATGCCCGCGCCTACGGTGGCCGGAGATCGTCTTGCGACGTCCGTCGCCGTGGGCGTCCACCACTGCGGCTGGGGCGGAGAGAGGACGCTGTCCTCTCCCTCACGCGGCCCGCCTCCTCCTTCGCGAGCATGACTGCTTCGCAGAAGGAGGCGACGGTTACCTACCACTCTGTCTCACCCCGCAGCATGGCCTCGACCAATGCCGGGCGCGAGAGGTCTCCGTCTCAATAAAACCTTAGGATTGCCGTTAAATTACTAAAAGTCAAACAAGTTCGTCGTACTCTGATTAAATTTTGCATAATCTTTCTGCCGGTTAAAACGACTTTTACCTTTTGAATAATTAGTTAGCACTTTTGGTTTATTAAAATATTATGGTGAGTAATTTCGTGACCACAGAAAACTTAATTAACTTTGAGTGATAAACACAAAGTTATTCGAATTGTAGGTATTTTAGTAAATATTGAATGGGAAATAAAAGATAGACAAACTAGATATCACCCGCGATTTTGATCACATTATGATCAGCAACGGGAACATTTTAAATAAGTAAATATTTCTTCTGAAAGAATTCTAGAAATCGAATCGAAAAGTTACGAAGAATACCCTGTACATTCGCACATACAAACTTTACCTGTTTATAATTGGTGTGTTAATAAAGTGTATACATTGGGTTAAAGCTCATCTCTGAATTACAGAAATGAAAAAGTTGAAAAAGAAATCAATCACGATAATAAAAAAGTCTCCTTTTAATATCAACAATACTTCCTGTATTGTTAATATTAAAATTAAATACTTCCTCGTACTGTATCTTTTTTTTTTTCGATATTAATTTAATTTATTTTATGTTATTCATTCTAATGAAATTTAATTTAAAATGTATAATTTAATTCATCAATTATGTAACTTAATTCAATATTTATTTCTACTAATTCAACTATGTTTATAAATCTTGAATCAGTGAATTATGTTATAAGTTATATGTCCGACGGAGGGTTAGCCTGTTGATCTGTGATACAGGTTTTACCTACAATAGACATACCAGTCTCTGTAAAGTGATAACTTGAATCTAAACTGTGTACCTTTAATTGTGATGAGAGAAATAAATAAATTACTTACTTACTTCCATTCTCTAATATCATTTCCATATTCAATTTTCATTGTTGTATAGTAAAACATGAGGATCAAAGGTAGGATATTCTTTTGACCAAAAGATTTTCAATTTAAGGTATAAATAATCAAGGGAATCCACCCTTGGTATCCATTCATCTGCTATGATTAATTCAGTGGAAACCCCACTAGAAAATGTTACGTTATATTTCTTCCCTAGCTTACATTACAACCTATTTTTACAAAAAAAATATTTGTACGATATTTTGACCTATGTATTTGAGATGAATTATTTAGTTTTCCTTTGCCTTGTTTTCTGATTCCGTATTTTATTTATGCATCCTTTTATAAATCTTCTTTCAGAAATAAGAAATTGAGAAGTTGGTTGTTTATTATGCTTATTTCTGAGTAATTTTGCCTTCTAAAATTCCTACGTATTCTTACTCTAATAGATTTCAAAATAGCTAGTGTTTGGTGTTCTCGTTAGGATTTATAAGTAATTTATTGTTTCGATATGCGAATTTTGGATATTATAATAGTGGAAGAAAGCTCAGTTTTATCAAAAAAATGTCGAAAAAAAAAATCGACTTATAAACACGATTGTTTTAATATGGTTCTCAAATCTTAAACTGATTCAATATTTTTTTTAAGATAACTGTGGATGGTCTTCATGTACCTACGTCGTAATTTTCAGTTCTATTTTAATTATTGACTGGCCTGTTGGTCTAGTAGTTAGTGACCCTGACTGCTATGCCGGAGGTCGTGGGTTCGATTCCCACCCAGGACAAATGTTTGTGTGATGAGCACGATCATTTGTTCTGTGTCTGGGTGTAATTTATCTATAATATCTATGTATATAGAAATATATAAGTATGTTTATCAGTCAGTCTAGTACCCATAACACAAGCTCTGCTTAGCTTGGGACTAGATGGCGTTGTGTGATAGTTGTGGAATATTATTATTATTGTCATTTATTCATTCATTCACCTTACTATATACATTTTTAAATATTTTTACAAAAACAAGAATTAAAAAAAACATTTAAAAATATAAATAATAGTGGCCCACCGGTATCGGGAACAGGGTCCAAGTTACCGGCGGTCAGGGCTCCAAAGAAAGGAACCTCCTGACAATGCGCGCCGTGTCCAGAAGAACTGCTCTCTGAATCAGGCCCTTGATCCAGCTGCCTAACGAGAGCCTCCTGAGATGTTGGTCGAGGCTCTTGGCAATTAAGCCATGGGCCGACACGACTATCGGCACAATGATCGCTGAATCCACATCCCACATATCGACAACCTCGCGAGCCAAATCAATATACTTAATTTGCTTATCTTTTTCAGCTTTCACGAGGTTCTCGTCATGCGGGACGGTTATGTCAACAATCATTGTGCGCCGCTCTGATCGATCCACCACCACTATATCAGGTCTATTGGCTACAATAGTCCTGTCAGTGATGATGGATTGATCCCAGTACAGTGTGATATTGCCACTTTCAAGAACTGGGTCGGGCTCATACCTGTAGTACGGCACTTCCGATTCCACAAGGCTGTATTTCAGAGCAAGTTGCTGATGGATTATCCTGGCTACAAGGTTATGTCTATGCAAGTATTCTCCGTTAGCCAGACGAGAACACCCGGAAATAATGTGACGGATTGATTCGCCAGGACGGTGGCATGCCCGACATATGTCAACCGTGCCATCCTTCACAATAAATCTCCGGTAGTTATTCGTCATCATAACTTCATCCATAATTGCACAGACAAAACCCTCGGTTTCACCAAAGAGGTCCCCGGATCGTAGCCAGGCCACGGACGCTGACAAATCTACATCAGGTCCATGTAGAGCCCGGAAAAAGCGTCCGTGAAGCTCCTTGCTCTGCCATACCTCCATGCGGTCATTAGTGTCAAGTACCGCAGGTTTGTGCCAGTTCTCTTTAGCCAAGGAGAGCGGGGTGAGGACCTTGTCCACCGCCACTACATCTCGATGCATTCCCACGTCGGCTTTTAGGAAATATTCCCTGAGATTGCATATCTCGCGGTTGTGGAGAGTCTTAGCGTTTAGAAAACCTCGACCTCCACATTTTCGCGGGATATACAATCTCATAACCGAAGACCGTGGGTGATGCATTCGATATGCAGTCAGCAATGTACGGACCCTCCTATCCAGGGCATCAAGTTCTGTTTGAGTCCATTTGAGTATGCCAAAAGAGTACATCAATACTGGCATGACCCAGCCGTTGAAGGCGCGCACCTTATTACCACCTGACAAAAGGCTATTAAATACTTTTTTCAGGCGGCCAAAGAAACGCTCCTTCAACGCTTGCTTCATGTCAGCAACATTGATACCCAACGCTTCGGACATACCCAAATACTTATAGGTTTCGGTTGCTGAGAGGGGTCTAAGGTTTATGGAATTCGTGAGTTGGGTGCTCACAGATTCCACAATCCCCCCTCGCTTTACATGCATGACCGCACATTTGTCCACACCAAATTCCATCCTGATGGCGCTACTGAAGGTTTCAGTTACCTTCAGTAGCTTCATCAGTTGCAAATTGTTGGGGGCAAAGAGTTTGAGGTCATCCATGTAAAGGAGATGAGATATAACCTGACCACCTCTCCTCAACCGATAGCCTAGACCTGAATCCTCCAGCAGTGTGCTAAGGGGATTCAGGGCCAAGCAGAACCAAAGTGGACTCAAACTATCACCCTGGAAAATACCTCGCTCTATCCTTATCGGTTCGCTTGTTCTCTGGATATTCCGACATCCTGGATAGCGAAGGACTGTCTTCCATTGCCTCATACACGACATCAGGAAAGTGCATAGAGTTGTATCAACTTTATACAACTCCAGCACTCTCATGAGCCATGTATGTGGCACCGAGTCATAGGCCTTCTTATAGTCTATCCAACATGTCGACAGATCCTTTCGAGAACGGCGAACCTGTTGGCTAATGGCCATATCAATGAGGAGCAGCTCCTTAGTACCGCGGGACCCGTTCCTACATCCATTTTGAGAAGCAGACATGATAGAATTTTCATCAATGTGTTTACTAATTTTAGCTCTCAAAATAGATGTAAGAACTTTATATAAAGTTGGCAGACACGTTATCGGTCTATAATTTTTGGGTTCCGCAGTACTACCTGATTTGTGGAGCAGGTGGGTTATTCCTGTCGTCAGGAATTCGGGGAGCGATCCAGACTCTAAGGCTGACTGGAACAAAGCCGCCAGGCGAACGTGCGATCTTTTGAACCACTTGATCCAAAAGTTGTGCAGTCCGTCCGGCCCTGGAGATTTCCAGTTCGGTAACGGACGGACTGCACGTGCTACGTCTTCGGGGCTTATCAAAATGGTCCCCATTTCTATTATAGAATCGCACGCTCGCTCGACGTCTCCGGTCCATTCACCTTCAGTATGGCTGACAGGTACCGACCAGATACTACGCCAAAATGAGCACATGGCGTCATCATCTGGCAGATCTCCGTCAGCCACACTTTGGTCTGGTCGCTCCCAAGACCTGTAAACCCACCTTTCATCTCTTTGGAATGTACGATTCAGAGCATACCGTTCCACACGCCGCCTATACCTACGTATACGGTTTGCCCATGCATACACTTTCTGTTTCAAGAAGTCGATGCGCTCTGTGACACGGGAATAGTAATCCCGAGGGTTAATATCAGTCCCCGAGAACGCCCGTCTCACAAAGCGCATCACTCTAGGGCGATTATTATTATTATTATTAATTAAACTAAGTTTATTTCCCAGAAAAGCGTAATTAAATGCTATCTACACAGAATCGTCAAATCTTTACATTAAAACTTCTATCAAAATAAAGCAACATAATAAATTCATAGAGAATTCAGAGAACTAGAGATGTTTCGATTAGACTTTGACCGACTATTCGGCACAAAAAAGGTGGTCTATCGTAAAGCCAAGGATACACTAGGGCACAAATGTGCCACGATATGTATCGGCGACATGTCAAGCGAAGCTGGCCGATTTCGCCTGACAAATATGGCGACAACGCGCGACTTATGTCCGCAGCGACTTCAGACGAAGTCGTGCGATTTCGCGAAACTTCGCCTGTCATATCTGGCGACATCGCGCGACTTATGTGACTTACGCGCTATCTCATCTGACGTCGCTGGCGACACGTGTCGCACGACATTTGTCCCCTAGTGTATCCCTGGCTTAAATGTCAATGTCGTTTTATATGCTACCAAGGGCTCGTTCAAGGACACGCGGCGAACTCACTCAAACACTAGAGGGTGACCACATCCTTATAAAATGCAATCGATCACATAAGCACAGCGTGACATTATCTCTCTTGAATCAAGTTAAATTATTTAGTATTAAAGGGAGAACCGATACTTGTTGTGTTATAAAGCTAAATGGCAACAGCTAGTATACTATAGTACAAGTATAAACTGTAAGGCTACAATTTCTGATTAATAACCGCAGCCTTGTCGGCGCTTTTTTAGCTACAAATATGGCCGACAATCACCTTTACCAACTTAGTCGACACATCTCTATTAAGAACAGAAAATAGAAATCAGTGCTCACTTGTAGGTACGACAGCTGAAAGGTGGCAGGTCCACTCAAAGAAGACTGGAGGGTGTTAATTGCTAAAGAAACCCTCTTTAACGTAATTATATCAAGAGCTTTTCCTTAGGGTGCCCTTATACTCGTAATTCTTAATAAGCCCATTTTATTACATTTAATTTTATATTTACTTCATTTGTAGTTACTTGTTATCATGTTTTTAGGTTTTTGAGACTGCTATTTTAAAGTCAGGTAACATGATATTAAAATAAATATCTAGCTTAATAATGAATAATAATCCGGTGTTGAATTATTTTTAACTGAAACGTTTAGACCTCTTTAGACCGTCATAACTCATAACCTATTAAGTTTTATTAGTCTATTGCCGAGTAATACGAATCAAGTTTGTAATTGAGAGAAATGTATGATAAACGAGCGTTTCGCCAACAAACTGCAGTAAAGTTTGGCGAGGTAAAACTGTAAAAATATAACTTGATTTAATAAGAGAATAAATAATAATTAAAAAAAAATCTTTCGGTAAGACTGCTTGTTAGTTAAATAAAAATAAGGTTGCTGACATGACAGAAAAAAACATTGTTTGTTCCGAAATGATCTCTATCTCCGCTCAAAACCGTCTACAGTTACACAAAGGCACCCAATACCGTACGCAAACTATGCGCTTTGAAGGTGGATTTGCAAACACAAGTCTGTTATACATGTAAGTACGTATATAATACAATACATGGCTCGCTATTGATTTCTGCAATGGTTCAAGTTACCACGAAGAAGAGTTCAAGTTTAAAAATACCAGCTAGCTCTCTGGCCATACTGTTTGTACTCAGAAGACAACGTAATCCATCTGTTTGTGCAATAATTTACTTATTTGTTATGGTCTTCAACACGTAATTGTTAATCAACAATGTTGATTGTGGTATATCAACAATAATTATAATGTGCGTCGCGCAAGCCGCACTGTTGTCTCATCGTAAATTATTATGCAACAAACCGTGTGCCCGACGGGATTCCCCATCGGCGAAAAATATCGGAGTCCTGTATAAACTTTATTCCCTAGAGAGAATTAAAAGAAAACCTTGCAAGTGTAAGTGCCAGGGGCTGGGAGTTTGCTGACAGCTCCCTGAGGCAAGCATGGAATACAACGCGCTGTCGATTTGGGGGTCTTTGATCGGACGGTGAGCTACCTTTCATTAAATCATTGCCAGGGCTGACTTTTGTTCAATCAAATAAATCTTATACATATTTTCACGAATCTACAATATTATGGTTAGGCTGTGCGTTCGCGTTGTCAAGTTTATGAAATAATATGCAATTTTTAATGCGAGGTCAAACGTTATAGAGCCGGGTTTGGACACTGGAAGTTGTATCTAAACTACTATGTATTATTAAACTTAGAGTCCGCGCCATCACTCATGCAAATTGCATAAAAAAAATATTGAACAGGTGCGTCCACACAGAGCGAGCAGCCTCGCGAGGCGTTTGCCGCGCTCGCTGCTCGGTTAAGGTGACGGTTCGCGCCGGAGACCACGACAGGAGACAGCGACAGGAGACCACGACAGTACTTAACATTAACCACGAATTTTGCGCGGACTCTATCTAATTTGGTTTTCCAAACGAGAGCTCTAATGTCTAATCCGAATGTCAGAAATGTTCGATATTTCAGAACGTTAATTCAATTGCTATACACGGACAGCAATTGAATTAACGTTCTGAAATTGACCTCTGTCAATGGTATTTAATTAGTTGATTCCTGGGATTTGTGTAAAACAGTTGTGTTGAACATTGTTCAATGAACAATGTTCATATTTTCATCCGAGATTTACAATGATGTTTGATTATCAGTAATTCAAACGTATCGCAAAAGAATGGTTCCGTATCAAAAAAAAAACCAAAAATACGTTTGTTAGAGTTGTTTATAGATAGAGACTTCTCCGTATATTTTTTGGGAACACAAGGTCAAAAAAATCAGGTGTTTAAAGTGAAATGTTTTTCGTCGACAATTTATGAAACACCTGTATTTTCTTATCTTTGTTGCTTTCATAGTAAAAGTTGTTTATAACCTTCAGCCAAAGGTTATCAATGTTAAATTAATAAACCTGTACAATTTTTCGCAGTTGTAACGGTTAAAAAGTAAAAATTAATATACTTCTGTGACAGGCGGATAGACAGCGAAACCTTAGTTAGTACAAGGTTCCGCAGGCCCTTTGGATTCGGGGAACAAAAAAATAAAAAATCCCAGTTCATTTCATAAGAATCCTCGTTCTAATAGACCATCTCGGGATTCCTTTTAAATGTTTATTGGAATTCGCTACATAAAGAAGGGATCGTAATTGGTGCGGGCAGGCGATGTCAGAACGTCGGTAATTGCTTTTTACTCGATTAATCGCTTCCGAAGCGGCTGCACTGTGGTATCTGTCTAATAAGCTGGCTTTTGTATCTAACTGGGACGATTTTTTTTTTGTTTTATCGTGGTAAGTTCGTCAAAGGAGTCCTCCCAGGGCGGGGTGGAAGGGACTGTCAGACTTGTACTGACTAAAATCCACGGTGATCCTTCAATAGCCCTTTACGTTCCAGGGTCACGGTTACCTGATCGTCACGCGACCCCGGCAGTCTAGCTGGGAGGATGGAGTTTGTACTCATTTTTACTTCGGGGTAAATGAGTCCTCCCATCCATAATCTCAGACTTGTAGTGATTAAAATTCATGGTGATCTTTCAATAGCCCTTTACGTTCCAGGATCGCGAATACCTGATAAAACAGTCCTGCGACCCCGAATACTCATGGAGGTGGATGGTTTTCTGATTTGAGTCGTTGAAATTACTTAAAAACAGTGTTTCTAATTTAAAATGAGATGATCATTTATTTGTAATGGTATACAGGGTATATTTTCCAACTGGTCGTGGATGGCTATATCCGAAACTATTAGGAATATCGAAATATTATACTGAAAGGAGTTTTGAGGCCGATTTTGACAAAAACAAAAAAAAAAACTGCATCATTGGATTTTTGAAAAATCATATTAACTATTAATTCCTGGCCAGAAATCAAGCCAGTTGGTTTTGGACAACTTAACTTCCGCATCTTTTTTTACTACTGTGCGTCTTCCGCACTCTAGTACGGAATTTTATTTATTTTTATTTTTTATTTTCTACAGCGCGGGAGTAGTCTGAGATGGGTAACTACAAGTTATAGTGTAAAAATAGAAACGACTATTTACGTCCTTTAGGTGTGCACGGGGATCCTTTTATTAGATTAGGGACTATTTTAAGAACATCAACAACATTCTTCTTGAACTAAAGGCTTTATAAAGCCATTTTTAGTCTTCGAAATAAAAATATTTCCATTCAACGTGGCAATTCTTCCAGACTGGAAGGGCATTGTTACCGTTGATAGCAATGCGGATGAAATTTTGTGTCTCCCTGAAATTAGATTTTGTAAATACACTCGAGAGCAATGAATCCGGGTCACTTAAAGAATGTTAAAAATCTCGGAAACTAAAAATTATAGGTTAATGCAATAAATTGTATTTAATAGACAATGTAATACTCCTTGAATGAAAGTAAAAAAAATATGAGTCACCATACATTTTATTAACACAAAATTACCTAAAGAAAAAAACTGCTGATCTCTCCTTAAAACAAAAATAGGAAACATGAAATTTTTGAACTTTATTACGATTTTCTTGAATTTTAATACTTCGTATTGCCTCCTCGTGTTTCCATTACTGCGTTTACGCGGTTTGGCATGCTGTACACCAAGTTCCTTATACGATTTTGGGGAATATTCTCCCATTCCTCTGTGAGAGCAATTTTGAGCTCACGAAGCGTGATTGGGGGAGGGTTTCGTTGTTTTACGCATCTGCCTAGCTCGTCCCAAGCATGCTCGATCGGGTTGATATCCGGACTGTGCGCTGGCCACTCCATACGAGTAATGTTCATCTCTTGAAGGTAGTCATTCACAATCCTACCTGTATGAGGTCGGGCATTGTCATGCATAAATATAGCATCCTCACCTAAATTGACCATAAATGGACCAACGTGATCATTGAGGATTTCTTCCACATATCTTACGCTAGTTAAAGGGCCGTTTTCTATGATCACCAGCTCTGTGCGACTTTCAGAAGAAATTCCGGCCCACACAAGTACAGACCCACCACCGTAGGCTACTTTTTCTTCGATGCATGCTTGCTTGAATCTTTCCCCTGGTCTTCGATACACTCTGTGTCTTCCATCGTGCTTGTAGAGCATAAATTTTGATTCGTCGGAGAACATAACTTTTGACCAATCTTCAATACTCCAATTTACGTGGCTCTGGGCATATCTTAGTCTTGAAATACGATGCCCACGCTCCAGTTTAGGGCCGTTTGCAGGTCTAAGGGGTTTTAAGTTAGTTTCAGCAAGCCGACGTCTTACGGTTACTTCCTCCGAGGCGTCGAAACTGATTGGTGAGTTCAGTTCCTGTGAGAAAGCGATTTCGAAGCATGGTGTTCACCAAGTATCGGTCTTCTCGTGCTGTGGTACACCTGGTTCTGCCCGTTCCTGGTCTGCGTAGGTTAGAACCAGTTTCTTCGTAACGTCGGAGAACTCTTTGTACTGTTGACAGCGACACACCGACAGTCCTGGATGTATCGCGCTGACTCCGGCCGGTTTCCAGCATTGTAAGTATTCTGGTGCATTCTTCAGGCGTAAGCGACATAATTTCAGCTTGAATAATGAATATAGAGCACTATCAACATGGTTATGTACCCACATAAATGACAGATTACAAACAAAAGCAAAACCAAATGCTGTAATTTCGTAGTTCCATCTTCGAAAGTGGCCCTTTTTCAAATTTGATTTTTTTATGATATAACTTTACAATAACTAAGAAGTTTTAATACCTTCATTTAAGGAGTATTACAGTGTCTATTAAATACAATTTATTGCATTAACCTAGCATTTTTAGTTTCCGAGATTTTTAGGATTCTTTAAGTGACCCGGATTCATTGCTCTCGAGTGTAGTTAATATTTTTTTTGGTCTTATAATACTGCTAAGTTCAATTTGGTCTTCGAATAAGTGCAAAAGAAACAATCGTCATACATGCAGTCAAAAACACTCATTCTTTTATGCAAAATCGTAATTGATAATTAAGATTATGAAAATATATACTACCTACTTTAATTCAAATTCAAAATATTTCTTAAACTTAGGGGCCTACCATAGGCAAGCTATTTGTGCGAAACCAGATTGTTTTTTGTTCACTATCATCAAATGACTCCTACAAGCTGTGAGTGGAGCAAACTTGGGTACTAAGAACCAAAACCTAGCTAATAAAAATATGTTGGAAATAACAGAAAATTCCAAAAATAAAAATGAATTGATTTACGTAAGTAACACAGTCATGTAGGTACCTAGATTTACATACATATTTACGTATACGTATAAAGGGAATACAAGAAAAAATGGAAATATTTCGTGTCCTTTGATCCGTTGCTAAAACGTCTATATTCATTTATTTATTCGAATTGAATTATTGTTCATAGGACATGCGAATTATTGGTATTTGAATGTCACATACGGTTGACTTGTCTTTGAGAAGGGTGGATTATCGATTCTTGTCGTTATGCTGTGTACACACTGGACAACCTCATTAGAACAGCAGCGGGGTGAATGGGATCTGTGACGCAAGCGATGCTCCACCTCCTATCCTGCCTTCTTAGCCCAAAAATAGCGAAGTTTCGCAATCATTACTTATAAGAACCGTTGTGCCAGCGACATCGAAGAAGAAGACCGGGCCAACGAATGTTAACAAATGGGTCTTGCTGGCCTTCGATCTGGATCCGAAGTATGGCGGTAACATCAAAGGAATCGAACCATTCCATCGAACTCGGTGTGGACGGTTAGCGAAGGCGTTGGTTGGAATTCGTTTGTCCGGTGTGAATGTGGCATTATATGTAAAAAAAGGTCATGGGCCATGTCATGCGGAAGTGTGGGAGGAACGAGGATATTTTTCCCTGAGTAGAGCGCAAGGGACTGTCAGACTTATTGACTAAAAGTCCACCCTGTACGTTCGGATACCCTTTGCGTTAAGGGCCAGGAATCCTGCTTAGACAGTTTCGAAGTTATTAGGACAATGTGGTAAGGAAATATTGCTATAAGACTATGGGAAAACCAAAAAAACGATGGATGGACTGTGTGAAGAATAGAGAAGCATGGAAGAAGAAGACATGCTATGCTGCCTCCCCGAGTTATGGGCAGGAGACTGACGATATATAACGGTCACGTGGCTCGAAAGCCATAGAATATGTTCTCTATTACCCGAAAAGAGCATAGTTAAACTCATAACTATGCTTTTTTTCGGCTTATAGAAAATATATTTCTATAGGCACATTGTACAGAGGTGTTTAGTGCGTTGTTTGGTATAAACTTAACAAAATAAGATTTTTGTTTTGTTAAAAAGAGAAAAAGAAATACAACAATTAAGGATTATTTATTATTCCAGCTGGCTCGAAAATACGAATAGATATGCGTATTTTATAGCTAGCTAGAATAAAAATAAGTATCATAAATCAAGAGAATAGAATGGGAAAATATAATTTAGGATTGATGTAGAATGGGTCTCATCGCGACCAATAACGTTTCTTATATAGTACTAGTACTTTTTCGGAATATAAAAAGGTACTGAATCTTAAAAAAAGTAGGTACCTGTGGCCAGAAATATGGCAAGACATTGGTTTAGCCAAAAATGCTAAATTCAAAACAAAAATAACACTAGACATCAACGCTACATTAAAGATAATTTCCAAGAATATGTACGACTCCAAATGTAGACACTCCGTGCAATGCATTTTAAGAGAAAGAAAATGCATTTTATATTATACTCATAAAAGGTAAGGGATGATCCGCCACAGCGCGCAGCAAACCGACTGCTCTCAACTTCAGGGTAAATTAAATTTCTGTACTGCATTACTTACACTCAGCTCTATTATTAGAAATAATGATATTCACCGCTTGCTTATTGCAGTGGAGTCTGACTTAATTGAATTTAAAAAGTCTTGTTTAGGAGAGTTTGTTGTGAGAAAAAAGTATCTTTGACTTGGTTGCTAAGGTAAAATGCTAGGTGATGACATTATCGTCTGTTGTTTTATTTTAAAGGTATATCCCCAAAAACAAAGGGATGTATGATGACTGCCGTCATACTCGACAAACTGCTCAATAGATCTTATAAATTAGGTCTCTCCTTGTTTTGTACCATTCTTGTTTATTTCACGTAAATCTCACCAAGTGTTTTGGAACTAATAACAAAATAAATTGAAAACTATAGTAACGTAACACGAACTGACCCAACGTAGTAGGAAAAAGGATAGGCAGATGATGATATAATAATGTGACACATTCGTACCAATACAATTTTTTGTTTCATATTTCCGACTCTCAAAGTCACTCCATATTGCTTTGAGTCGCGTAATTACAAAAGCTGTTTGGTCGGATCGTATTACTGAGCTGTCATCAGTTACCTGGAGTGTGAACGAATGCGAGTTTCATTAGATGTCACTTCGGTGCGGTTTCAAGAGCTCTGATTGGCGGTTGTGCGGTTAGGCCGTATTTGTACTGTCGCCTTCATCAATGTGGTTCGTTTGATTTCTGTATTTGCGCTGTGTCTACCGTGTAGGGTCGTTGACTAATTTAATTCTAATATCTGTCTTCTTTAATTACGCCGAGTACTTAGATTTAATAAGGATCGTAGATAAATAAGAGGCATGTTCGTAATTAAATCTCGCTAATTATTCTTAGAAGAACTACCATTTCATTTGAAGAACCTTGTCTCTCTGTTTCTAAGACTCGTTTGAACTTATACTCGTACCATAAGCTTTTAATCTAAAACCTTCATAAATAAATACCTATGGAGGTTACAGTAATTACAAGAACTTCATAACTTCTCGCTGGTATTTAAAACATGATTGTGGCTCCGTACCTCTAAAAGCATTAAATTATTAAATTGCTCACATGTATATTTTGAAGTTTTTTACTGTTGTTACGAATACATGAAAACTGAATAGAGTAGAGTCGTTTTTGTATGTTCTTAATCCAAATTTAACGATTTAAATTTAAACGGAATAAATTAATTTTCGGAGCCTTTGACACCATTCAGAAGATAAAATAATTTCTCAGTCAAAATGATAAATCGATTGATAATACTATAATCTGGAAAATATTGGGCCCACAGAGACTTATAATCAGTCATAATAACTTTAACGTTTTCTTGAATATTCATTGACTTTCGGTACAATGCACTTGTGACTTTTGGAGAAGAAAAAGAGCTGGTTGATTGAGTTTTTTTATGCTTATTTATATTCTGAAGGATTTCAAAGAGTATTATTCGATGAATTTGCTTTTCGGAGCACTCATCATCAAACGTTGTTTAGTTATGTTGGTACCATTAGGTTGCAGGTACCGCTCTTTTCCATGAAATAACGAGGAAACCTGCACCGTTTCTCATCATACATTTTCGGAAAGCGACGTTTAGGGAAAGGGACATTTTGGGAAATCGACCAGACGGACGTTTCAGGGACTCAATACTCAATACTTTTATTGCATTCCACATGTATTCTTAGGTGGTAAAATTTATAATTAGATCATAACATGGACCCTGTCGGGCACAGCAAATAAGTGAGTTTAGGAGAGAGGAAGCATATCATTGATCATAGTTATTATCTTTATTATAAGAATATTACTTTTCAAATTAGTATTTAGTATATGTTTACAATAATTGTGGTCAGATATTTATTGAGCGGTGTGGTAATAGATAATATTATGTATAAATAAATGATGATATGTAAGTAAATGATGATAAATAGTTGTGTGTAGGATAATTTGTACTAACATTAGATGGGCTATTTTAATATTTAAGTACTAACATTAAAATATAGAATAATATGTATCCAAATAAAAATGAAATTTTATGTATAGTGTAGTATTATGTAAGTAGTGCATTTTATATTGACATTATTAAGTGATTAAAATTATTATAGTTTTTGTTATTATTATAAAGTTATATTTTATTATTTATTATATTTACTTAGGTAATTAATTATTGCATGGTTATTTATAGTAATACTTAATTTAAATATCATTGATATTATCAAAATAAAATCTAGAGAATTAAAATCATTATTTTATAAGTTTATCGTTTAGATATTCATTTACTGAGTAATAGCTTTTTTCTATCAGAAATTGTCTAAGTTTTATTAAAAATATGTTTATTTTTTCTTCTTGGGAAGGGACATTCTGAGCCTGATCGATATTACAGTCTATTAAAGCAGCACAATACGAACACAGGCTTAAGAAAAGAGAGAGCGAGAGGCCAAAGAAAAAGGATTTGAAAAATGAATAGATGATGGCACGGTAGTTGACAGGAGATATTGCAAGAAAAAACCGTGTTTCACCGAAATAATTTATAAGGGACAAGCGAAAGGAATATGATGCTTTGTCCAAGTAGAGAGCAATAAGGTACTCATGTAAATAGGAAACTCGGATATATCCTCCACAAAGCAGTTAGTACTTGGTAATACAATTGATTCTTGTTATAAGTGGCTGTCACATTTTTAGGCCACTGACTAGGACTACCTTTACGATTATATTCAAAGAAAAAAGTAAATACCTCTACAAATCAGTTTAATTTCAAATACATTTTCTGAACGCATAGAATTCAGAGTTAGAACGTAATGGGAGCCACGCATGGCGCGGAACATAATACGAACGAAAATAAACATTATGGATTTCCAACATCATATCTGGCATATTTTTATTTCCAATTTGGCAACGGAATTCAGTGAACATCCAGCACAAAGAGAAACCTTAGGACTGCTTCTGACATCGTTAAATTTATATCTATTTGGAACATTTGAGATTCCGCCAAAAAATGCTAAAGGATTATCGCTCTAAATGACGTAGTCTTACTAGTGAAATGTTAAATTTTGTTATTGACATTGTTGCCCGCGAATATTTAATACAAAAAATCTTGCAATTAAAACAATATCGTTATTTTCACTGAAATTTCGTTCTTTCTGTGAAATGTATGCATGGTAAAGCAATAAAAACAGACACGTTTTTCATTTCAGCAGCGATGAGCGTGTCCCCTTTTTTTGTTGCTTGTTTGTTTGATACACAAAAAAGTATGTATGTTTGTTTGTGAGTTTCTTTAATTTATTGTCTCAAAATTTGACAGCCATTTTTTATTCAGCACCAACCGTTCACTGGTTTTAGAGTGCCAGTTACATAATATCTCCATATACTTTTTGTAAATTTTCTCGTTTATAAGAGAAATTTATAGATACATGTTTAAAGGTTCACACAACTCGCTAAATTAATTTGAAAATATTATTAGAACATTGTATTATCAGCGTGTAATATTCTCACTACTGAGAGGCAGGAAGGGCCTGTCTGTATAAATTGAGTGAACTCTCTAAATCTACTTCTTCTCTATCTCTAATTCTTCTCTATCTAGATTTCAGTACCTAGTCTTAAATTTTTTGGCCCTTGGACATGCCGATTTCTTCACGAAAATTTCCTTCACCCTCAAATTACTAAGGGCTACGAATCACTGCACTAACGTAACCTATAAATCTTAGATTATAAAAAGTCTAGATTCCGTGTACTAAACAAAACGTAGTTTTTTGTAAAACCACTTTTTTATAAATGTGTGAGTGAGCGTCAGACACACATTTATGTTTTCCTTGGACTTGTTCACTTGTTTTAGGTAAGAATCGAACGAAAGGTATTGGCACCGTGCACGACTTTAGCGCCACCTAGCGTTTGCACTGTTGACGGCTCTGACCGTTCTAATTGAAATCAGATTTCTTTACAAAACACATGGTTTTGGATTCCATGGCGATCCATCAGCTCTGAATAAAATTAAATAAACATAGGCAAAATGTATTCTTTAAGAAAAATGTCAAATACAGGATTAAATGAGGATTATGATTTATTTACTTTTTTCTCTTCCCGGCAGCTAACCATCTCCTGCATTGCTCCTCATCTTTCCAAGAACCGCTTGGGAATCAATAAAATTTAAATTTACTATTTCTGCTAGTAGTCTTGCAGTTTACAACACAACAACTGCTGTGACCTATGTTTTTCTGGCGGAATAACGCGATTATAAAAATTACGTACAGATATGTCTGACAAATTGATTCGAAATTGACAGATGACAGAGTTCAATGAACTCTGAGACAGAGCCGTCGTACTCCGACTGCTCCCCATCACCTGCCGTTGAAGAAACTACGATATCTCGTCAGATATTCATTGAAATCAAATGATGTCAAGGGAAATTTTGTTCAAAATTAAATGTTTGTAATGATTAACGTATTTATTTGGGTAAGGATTAATATTATGTTCATAAAAATACCGTCGCAAGTAATGTATTATTTTAAAACCAATTTGATTTCCATAAAAAAGGTTATAGTGAGTTAACCTTAAAAGATATATGCTGTCGCGGACTTTATTTTAGAACGTTTCATGAGGAAAAATTCCGTCATACATAATTTTTGCGTAATGTAAACCGTTTACGCAGCGCACGCAACGGAAGCTCTCAATAAGAATTTCCCGATTTGACAACATGTTTCATTGCTGCTCTGCTCCTATTGGTCATAGCGTGATGTTATACATATAGCCTATAGCCTTTCTCGATAAATGGACTATCCAACACAAAAAGAATTATTCAAATCGAACCAGAATTTCCTGAGATTAGCGCGTTTTTAATAGTTGGCATAGGTGAATGTGCTCTTAGACAATCCCACATTAGTTTTACTTTTCGCCACCATGGGCGCTGCAATCGAATAGTACTACCCCCACCTAGTACTTCGCACCCAGCGAATCGTTTTTCAGTGGCCTACTACTTCGGAATCTGCACATTCTACAATCACAGCTATAAATATAAACTCTTACCTTGTAAATATTAAGAAGAAAGTTCCCCTAACCTTTCAATAAATTTTTGCCCTTTTCAGTCAAGTTGTTTAACAAGGAACATACTGAAATGTTGACGCAGGCTCCATTTAATTTTAGGTATATGATTCAATTTGTGTAAAAGCATGTAGGTATGTGTAAACGTTACATTGAAGTATTTACTCTCTAGACTCAAAAGCGTAAGTTCCCAAACTTATATGGACTACCAACCGCATTACAAGAAAAAAAGGAATGCCCCTTTTATGTCCCATTATGTCTATTATCTATCTACTAAGCTAATAGTCACAAATTAATTATTTGTCTGTTGGGTAATTTTCATGAAAATTGAGGTATTTTATGACGCCTCCTTTTTGTCTTTGAACCCACTACCTCACGTAAAACTCCAGCGCCTACTATGGGGTGATTCCGTCCCCGTTCGGAAACTAGATCTAAAAGAAGCCACTTATTCTTATTTCAAAGCGAATACGGATTAAGGTAGGAAAATCACCCAAAAGTAGCAAAATGCAGTGGTCCATAGCTTAGTACCTATTTACCCAAGCTCGCTCGCTAAAATGAATTCCCACTGAAATTGGAATCTCACATTTTCCGTCAGCGAATTTGTATTTTCATATAAACGCTGAAAATTTTCAAGAAAATTCACATTTTAAAGCAGTATCTGAGAATTTATCTACAGCAGCATTCGTTATCTCAAAGTTTAATGATTAACCTCGATATATTCGCCTCATCAGCGAACCAGTTAATAATTATTTTTTAATTAATAACCGCTGAGCTGGGTTCGTTCAAGATCTTCATATTATCGCGGTGAGCAGAGCCCTCGTACAAATTCGCGACTTAAATGAAAATGATCGAATCGAAAATACAACTTAAAAATGTGGTAAGAATTTAGTCTTGTAGATACAAGAGTTCTAGAATTCAGCACGTAATTATGTTAGTGGAAAACACATTTAACATAATTTTGAATTTACGTTTCTTACGTTTTCACCTCACGTTCACGCTTAAGCCTTTGTAAGCGGGTCTCAAAGCTCTTTTAGTATATGAATACTTAATTCGCAAGGAAGTGTATTAAACTTGAGGGCTGAGGGTTGCATTTTATTATACCTTGAGAAGGAAAATGGTGGTGGTCTTGTTTCTTCGAAAATTAACCAGATCAAAATCAATAAAACCAAATCGATGGAAACTAAATGCCATAAAATTCATCCAGTGAGCGTTGTTAGCATGTTCAAGAGTATTAACAGGGCTGTCTTTCTCAATGGGCACGCTGGGTACTTGCCAAGGGCCTTGCTATCTTTGGGGCCCTTGATTTAGCATTCTATCTCTTAAAATTTAAAGATTATCACACTCCCATGGGCATCCTTTATTTTCTCTATTTAGATTGTTTAGCTTTTCTATACTATTATAATTTAATGGTACTTCATTACATAAATATAATTTTGTTTTGAATATTTACAATTTTATTTAAACTTGCCTAAACAAACAGCCAGACCAGGAACAACTTCTTGTAGGTCATAAAAAATGTGTTCCCTGAGGGAATTGAACCTATGACAAGCAGAATAAAGGTGCCAGACAGCGACAGGAGACCGCGACAGTACTTAACATTAGGCAATGACAAGTGTCGCGGTCTCCTGTCGCGGTCTCGCGCGCGAACCGGCACCATAACAGTCTGTGACGCTAACCATGCTTGTACTTGTTTGTACAGTCAACTTCAGAAAAACCTAACCCTATTCGGTAGTGATGTCACTGCCAAAGGGGTAAGATTTCTCTGAAACTTACTGTACCTTTATACCCTAGAATAGTTTTCATTGTATGGAAACGGTTAATAAAGATCATTAGTTTTTTTATCAATCAATAGACCTAGTACATCATAGCCTACTAGTATGTACTAGAACCAGACTGATAACATTATCTGTGCCAAATTGTTTTCAAGTGTGTCCTAATGGGGTGCTAAGACAGGAAACCTCCACGTGCGCCCGTGGACTGGAGTTCCCTCTCGGATACGTCCGGGGGGAAGACCAGTTTTTCGGGCCGGTGCGCCCTGGGATGCGGGCAAAAACTCTCCTTAGGCACTGTGTGCCTAAGGGGTTTCTTTGCCCGTATGCAAATAGCCTGTCGGGTGGACGCTCCAACGCGTGTCCCTCTGAACAGCAGAGGGCACAGCGGCGGAGCGGGCTTGCGGACGGTGAGTAATGGGTATGCTCGCCGTCCGACCAAGGACCAAGCCCGGGTCGGTGGCGCGTCGTGTTTCACGCGTCACCGACGGGGCCCCTTATGGGGCCAAATGCCTGCCGGGGTCGCGGATTTTTCTTAATCCAGGATACCGTGGCCCCGGAACGTAAAGGGCATCCGACGGAACACGGGTGGATTTTAGTCAGTAAGAGTCTGACAGTCCCTCCCGCTCCACCCAGGGCGGGAGGACTCATTTGATGATTTTGCCACCCTAAAAAAAAAAAAAAAAAAAAGTGTGTCCTAATAAATTGCCGTATTGGGAACATATATTTTACTTTGATACGGTGATAACTTGTGGCATTACTTTCTATGACGTATTTAATGTCATACAGTAAATTACATGTCATGTAGTAAGTACTATGACTATGGTTAAAAAAAAATGTAAGTATCTGCTTAGCCTTTTCAAAAACAAATTACTTTTTTAGTTATTACTCTTATGTTTAGGTGTCATACTTTACCTAAAATTCTAAACTTAACTGAAAATTGATAACCCATAATTTGACAATAACGAATTATATACCTTTGCGTGCCCGGTCGTAAGATCTAGAATCTTATTATCTATATGGACATTCGAATGCTGATAGTTGCTGCTGAAATACATAATTTATTTGATTGATAACCTTTTCATTAACCCTTTAAATATTACCTATTTGTAAAAAAGAACTACCACAAAGTTTTTTTTAAATAACATGAGAATTAGAAACACCTACGGTTCTACTATAGACTGTTTAAACTGTTTATTAAATACATAAAGAAGACAACATACCTATGTACTACGTAATTTTGCATCTAGGCTGTAATTACAGACATACAACTATGTGTTTATCAACTGCAATAATACTAGCCAATTAGGCAGTTGTCTAGTCTTACAATATTAATGTGCGCAATTAATATCAAAGATCTCCCATCAGATAAGTGCAAATGCGCTCGTTCCCAACATGAGCCGTTGTTATCTGTACCAAGGAGTTATTGGTTTAATAAGGGGTTCCCACAAAATACGTAGGCCCTGGAATGCAAAGGGTGAAGGAACAGGTAGGTAAAATCGTCAAATGAGTCCTACTGCACTAGGTGGAGCAGAAGGGACTGTCAGACTCGTACTGACTATAATCTACTGTGTTCCTTCAGTCGTCTTTTACGTTCCGTCCAGGATCACGTTTACTTATGTAAACAGTCCTGCGACCCATCAGTAAGGGTCTGGCAGTCAGAAACCTAGACCGGGGGTCTTAAGACAATTTGATAATATCACCTCCACTAAAAAGGGAATCCTAAACTATGCGGGCCGGTCCTGGTGCGCCGTAGAAAGTACACTTTGACCATTATCAGGATTGAATTTGTGTGGATCCCAAGATTCCTTCAATGCACAAGATCCACCAAAAAGAGGAAGATAGTTTCATTAAACTCTCTTTTAATCCTTTGTCAGATACAAGTGTTTCGATTTGGTGGAGTATTCTACCAGGTATCATTTTCACCTGGACTAGTTAGGAAACCGAGACAAAATTCTAAAATTATAAGTGCGCCGCGAAAAAAGTTTGGGAACTCCTGAGTTAATGGCCTAGTTCTACTGATAGATCCTATCAGAACCTGTACTATAGATATGTAGTACGACCCGATAATTTTATGTATAGGTACTCCGGTATTTACCATTGAGAAAAAAAAATTAAACTATAAATGCTTTGATACAACAATACCGACCGTATCGACATATTATAGTCCTTAATGACGTCATTAGTAAATTCAAATCAAAACATTATGTAGAATTCCTGGAAATTAGCTTCGAGTTAAGAGGCAAGCCTGTAAATATTTGCCTACATATATTGGGTATCCAAAATACCGATACAATTAATGCAAATATCGTGAATCCCTAACGTGGAATATGTACTGCTAATATACCGAGCTTAACTGGTAATCTTCTCATTAATTTGTAGCTTCAATTGAAATACCTATAGTGTGTGGATTAGGAATAATACCGCGATTTATTGCTATATACCTACTGATTGATGCGAGGTCGAATGGCATTTAGCTCTAGTGATGGATAAGTATCGATATCAAAAATAAAAAGTGAACAAAAGATTGAGAATCGTGATTAGTATGAAGAAAAGAATGATCAGTACCCTTAGCATGAGTTTTCAGTATTTAAGACGTTATAGCGGCCATACACCATACTGCCTATCGTACAATCGGAATGACGATCGATTTGATCAAATTGGCAGTTCGTCCATATACACCATACACCATACTGCCTATCGTACAATCGGCATGACGATCGATTTGATCAAATTTCAATTCGGCAGCAGTGATGCCAACTTAGCAACTTTATAGCTAGATCTAGCTATTATTCGGTGACCGACCGCTACAATTTTATAAAACTTGTGGCTTAACTTTTTAGCTACTTTTTTACCGACTTGTTTTTTTACCGATTTATCCCACTAGTGGGAATCAGTTGGTAATACAAGTGAAGGTCGGAAAACATTTGCTTATCGGAAAGCAAATGTTTTCCGACCTTCAATCGATTTTCGACTTTATTGACATTTATGCAAACACCAGATTTTAATGAAGGAGCAATGTTAGCTAACGAGAATGTGAGAAAAAACAAACTAAATTTTGAATGTCATTAAGGTCGAAAATCGCTTGAACCTGTTTTCTTAACTTGCTTAACGATAGCAAGTTAAAAAAAGGTTCAGGCGATTTTCGACCGTCCATTCCACTCCACTCCACTCCACTCCACTCCATCGCAGTCTGTAAAAAGTGTCGTTACAATTTTTTCCGCCTAGTCCCCTTTCGCAACGCGCCATAAGGAACTTCGTTCCAAAAAAATATACGTTTCGAATTGAGAACCTCCTCCTTTTTTTACGTCGGTTAAAAGTAGCTACCGAATATTAGCTAGATCTAGCTATAAAGTTGCTAAGTTGGTATCACTGCTGCCGATTTGAAGTTTGATCATTCCGATTTGATCAAATCAATTTGATCAAATTGGCATGATCAAATCGGCATGATCAAATCGGCATGATCAAGCCTATTGTTATGCCAATTTGATGGATTCCACGCCCACACACGGTCAAATCTAACTGATCAAATCGGCAGCGTCATGCCGATTGTACGATAGGCAGTATGGTGTATGGCCGCTATTATTCGGTGACCGACAGCTACAATTTTATAAAACTTGTGGCTTAACTTTTTAGCTACTTTTTTACCGACTTGTTTTTTTACCGATTTATTCCACTAGTGGGAATCAGTTGGTAATACAAGTGAAGGTCGGAAAACATTTGCTTATAGTTAAGCAAATGTTTTCCGACCTTCAAGCGATTTTCGACTTTATTGACATTTATGCAAACACCGGATTTTAATGAAGGAGCAATGTTGGCTATAGAGAATGTAAGAAAAAACAAACTAAATTTTGAATGTCAATAAGGTCGAAAATCGCTTGAACCTGTTTTATAAACTTGCTTAACGATAGCAAGTTTTTTTTTAATATTCCACAACTATCACACAACGCCATCTAGTCCCAAGCTAAGCAGAGCTTGTGTTATGGGTACTAGACAACTGATAAACATACTTATATATTTCTAAATACATACATATTATATATAAATTACACCCAGACACAGAACAAATGATCGTGCTCTGCATCACACAAACATTTGTCCTGGGTGGGAATCGAACCCACGACCTCCGGTATAGCAGTCAGGGTCACTAACCACTTAGACCAACAGGCCAGTCAAAGTTAAAAAAGGGTCAGGCGATTTTCGACCCTCCATTCCACTCCACACCATTACAGTCCATTCCATTCCATGGTAATACACACATTACCCTCCTTTGCGTCGCGCAGTCTGTAAAAAGTGTCGTTACAATTTTTTCCGCCTAGCCCCCTTTCGCAACGCGCCATAAGGAACTTCGTTCAAAAAATATACGTTTCGAATTGAGAACCTCCTCCTTTTTTTTTAACTCGGTTAAAAAGTAGCTACCGAATATTAGCTAGATCTAGCTATAAAGTTGCTAAGTTGGTATCACTGCTGCCAATTTGAAGTTTGATCATTCCGATTTGATCAAATCGATTTGATCAAATTGGCATGATCAAATCGGCATGATCAAGCCTATTGTCATGCCAATTTGATGGATTCCACGCCCACACACGGTCAAATCTAACTGATCAAATCGGCAGCGTCATGCCGATTGTACGATAGGCAGTATGGTGTATGGCCGCTATAAAGTAAACTGGAACTTTGACAATTTCAAATTGACAATTATTTTCAAGGAAAAAATTAGTTCCTTCTTCGCACACCAGAGGCGCTGTTCCATTTTTTCATACAAGAAACACTGTAAATACTGAAAAGACGCTGTAAAGTAAATGAGTGAAAACTCGTGCTAAGGGTACTGGTGTATTGAATTAATGTCAGTATTAACTTTTCAGCTTTATACGCGCACAAAAATCCTTGTAATGAATGGAGACTACAATGAGACACACAGTGGCGTAGCGAGATCGAATCTAACAGGGGGTAAGATGCATCTACAAGGCCCTTTTCTTACCAGGACGAATTATTAATGTGACTGCCTCAACTTGAATGACTTGGTACCAAGTCGTCGTTTACCAAATGTGATTGTCGGCGACATTAGATTTGCGAGGCCTCTTTTAGTTCCTCAAATCAGACACCACAAGTAAATGTAGGTCATGTTAATTCCTTAGTAGAAGGTGATTGCTTCGTGAGGCCCCTTCAGGTCCGACGCCGGGGGCTAGGGTCCGCTTCGCCCCCGGCTAGCTACGCCACTGGAGACACATACATATGATCCCAAATTTGATTAGCGATTTCATGTCTATATTTTTTCAAGGAACAAGAAAATTATTAAATAAAAACAGTAAAGAAAACGTATCGCGGCTTTGTCTGCAGTATAATACCTATTATAAGAAAACTTCACCGAAATAAATAAACGATATCCACCCACTGTGTATGTATGTGATGTGATTTGATATTATGAGGTATTCCTCGTAGCGCTCCCGTTTTGAAGCGCTCCTATCTAAGCGCTCCCGTTTTGTTCCTCCAAGCGCTCCTAAAAGGAGCGCTTGAAGGAACGATTAAAAATATTAAAATTTATGTCCTCGAAGCGCTCCCATGATTAACTTTCGGATAGAGATGGGACTATACTAACTGAAATTATCGATAATAACTAGGTAATCAGTAGAACACATTGTTATAATATACAACTAGCGGCCCGTCCCGGCTTCGCACGGGTTTGGTAATTTTTTTTTTTTTTGTTTTATTGTAAATCATTTAAGCCTCCTGCAGACACACGCGATTAATCGCGCGGGGCGACATGTCGCGGTCCATTCGCAGTATTTTTAGAGTGGAAATTAGCTTGGCTCGTTGTCGCAGCGCGATTAATCGCGTGTGTCTGCAGGAGGCTTTAGTCCACCAAATAGATGAATATAATCTGCCGACATATGTACTAGTCCGGTCAATATAGACATATGAAATAAAAAAATCCCGGAAAGCTAAATATTGGTCGGGCACGCCGAAATCGCGGCGGTAAGACCCCTCGTCCTGATCTACCGCATGACGCAGGACCTCACCGGACACGGAAGTTTCGGGAGGTACCTGTGTCTGAGGAGAATGGAGGAAACGCCTGGGTGTCACCACTACGAAGATCACCCCGTAGGTGCATGACTGCCCCGCTTGGGCAGAGCACCGACGTGTCCTCACAGCGGCGATAGGCGGATACCTCTCGCGCCCGGCATTGGTCGAGGCCATGCTGCGGGGCGAGACGGAGTGGGAAGCGGTCGCCTCCTTCTGCGAAGCAGTCATGCTCGCGAAGGAGGAGGCGGGCCGCGTGAGGGAGAGGACAATGTCCTCCCTCCGCCCCACCTGCGGTGGTGGACGCCCACGGCGACGGACGTCGCAAGACGATCTCCGGCCACCGTAGGCGCGGGCCGCGGGCGGCGAGTAAAGGGCAACTCGCTGCCCGACCATGGACCATGTCCGGGTCGACGGCACGTTGTGTTCCACGCGCGCCTCAAAGAGCGTCAGCATAATGATGGGGCCCCCTCTCTGGAGGGTCAAAGCCTGCTGGGGTCGCAGGACTTATCTCATTACCGTGACCCCGGAACATAAAGGGCTATTGAAGGACACCGTGGATTTTAGTCAGTACAAGTCTGACAGTCCCTCCCGCCCTGCCCGGGGTGGGAGGACTCATTTGACGATTTTACCACGCTAAAAAAAAGTAAATATTGGTGGAGAGCTAGGGTTTACCATTACGAATAAAGTTTTAAAAGTCCCCATCGATCCCATGTGTGCTTCAAAAGTTATTCGAGGTCAAAGGTCAATATTCGATGTCGATGATGCACACAATTTTGAGTTTTTAAAAATTATCGATATAATTCATTACGTTTACTTCATGCTTTTCCCTATTTTTAAACGTGGGAGCGCTTCGAGGAAATAAATTTTAATATTTTTAATCGTTCCTTCAAGCGCTCCTTTTAGGAGCGCTTGAGGAACAAAACGGGAGCGCTTAGATGGGAGCGCTACAAAACGGGAGCGCTACGAGGAATACCTCGATATTATTTATTAGAAATCATGTCATATTTCCCAAACAAAAAGGTATCCCTATTTGTATCTCAAGTGGTTACATCCAATAAAAACACATTCAATCAATTCAAAATAATGGAGCCCAGTTTAAATCGATACGCGGTCAAACAATGAACTACATGTAAATGCATTCAGTTTGACACATCGGTGACGTTTCTCTTTGCTAACAGCGCTACTACGAGAGGTCAAAGCACAATGGCCGCTCCGAAAGTGCAATGTTATTATACAAAGTGGTTATTCAATATCGGCGGTAAACCACTTACACTGGATGTACTTATGTTGATAAAGTCGATGCAGTCTGAGGGCACACTGGCCGATTGACCTTTAGATGGGTTCTCAGGCTTATTAAATTAGTGTGCCTCTGCCTTATGCCTCGAGGCATACAACGTCCGTATAGAACTGGGTTGACTGATGTTCTGTTTATGTTATATTGCGGGTTTTATTCGATTTTTGAATCAAATATGAAAGATATTTCATGTATATTCGTGTAAATGAGTAACTTTTACATGTATCAAGGCTTCAATTAGCGGTTTCGGATCAATAAGCGATGATTTTTTTAACCGTACTTCGGAGGGTCTGGAAAGTTATACACCTAAAAATTCAGTGTTTTAACCACCATATTCATACTTACTGGTTAAAACGCTGTTTTTCCCATATTTCCCGAAAACTGTGAAGCATTAGTTGACAGGGAAATATACCTAGGGTGATAAGGCATAAGTAAGATAAAATAAGACAAAGATGATGCTAGACAATGCACTCAGAGTTATGTGAAAGATAACTTACCTATGTTGCCATGTTAGAAAACTCGCTGCACCTGAAAAGGAGAACAGATTATAAATAAGATGTGAAGAAAGGAAATAGGTACAGTTGCACAAGGTGAAGAAATATTATGTCATGATGATTTCCTGCTTATTTTTTTTACTGTACAATATTAAATAACATTTGAATTGCAATGATTTTGTATCTTGTCTATAGAGGCGAAATTAATCCATTTTTTTTAAAGCTCTATGAAAGCCCAATATTTTACAGCAAACCTTATTGGGAGATTTGCAAAAGAGGCTCATATGAAAATGTCCGTTGTCTTACATTTTAATAGAATTATAGAAACGTCATTATAAATCTCCAGCAGTTCACGGCTTTTAAAATCGTGAACCTTTTCTAGATTATAAACTCGAAAATCTATCTAAGAAAAACGGTAGGTAGGTAGTTTCGTCGTTGAATTAAGGAATAGCATAGCTACGTAGATCGTCGCTCTACCAAGTCTGAAGATCACCATGCGATAGAATACACATGCAGAACAAAATGGGCCAAAATTTTCAGAAGCATTCGCTACAGCAAAGTTTTTCACGTCACGTTATTCCAGAACATATTTTAACAAAAGACAATTTATATAATACGTAGTTTTCAATAGGATATAATGTGAACGAGGCGATGCCACCGGGTCTTTTGTTGAGAATTTAAACCGCGGCCGGGATTCTATTCAGCTTCGTACACAATGTGAAGTTTTGACGTGAAACTTGTACAGATTATATCAACATAATGCAGTTTCTTTGTGAGAGTATCAAAATATGCAGGGAAATTATGTTTTTCATGGATTTGCCAATTTATTAGTCTTATGTTTTTCTTATTTGAAATTTCCCACCAGTCCGCTTCCAAGGAGTCGTTAAATATCCTTTAATTTTTCCCTAAAATAGTTGTTTTGGCTATGATCGCATCAACGGAAACACCCCTGTTTGCGTTCACATTCTACAAAAACTTTTTTTTCTTTCCAGTTCCATACATTCCTATATCGTTATCGCTAATAGAATGTCACTATATCTAGCCCTACTGTTAACTAAACGACGCTTCCAATATAAAAATAGGTACTCTTCGAACCAAACAAAGTCGAGATCAAGGCGTTCTCTCAAAATAGCCTAATAATAACTAGACTCAACGAAATCTATTGGATCACAATAAAAGTATTTAATGTTGATGTACCTATTTCGAGGGATCTCCGGTACAATGGTGGGCTTGGCTTTGCTCCAAGAATCTGACGAGATGTTTAGATCTGTTCGACAGTCGGCTGCATATCTGATATTGTAAACTTGTAAACAGTTGCAGCAAAATGTTTTGATAGATCTTCTCCTAGTCTCTGGCTGAATAAGATACTAATAATGAGACGAGTAGGCTGAACTTTTTGTTGCCTTTGCCGCTTGTTGTTGACAGCTGTCAACACTTTTGAAGTACTGCGCAGTGCTTTGTAGTTGACAGCTTCGACTTAAAAAGTAACAAGGCTATTTCCATGATACAGTCAAGATTTTTTTTTTAAATGTCGTCAATGTCAGCAACAGCTTTTTGTGATTAAATGAAATGTGATGAGATGATACACAATGATGAGTACTATGCTCTCATGAAATTAAACTACTTTGTGCAAATCATTTTTAATATTTATTGTCGTTATTTTCTTGTTTCATGTGGTTATTGTCCATTTTTTTCCCAGGTTAGATCATCAAATGAGTCCTCACCCAGGGCGGGAGGGGAGGGTCTGATAGACTTGTACTGACTAAAATCCACGGTGATCCTTCAAAAGCCCTTTACGTTCCAGGGTCACGGTTACCTGTTAATAAAGCGCCATCACATACATCATCATCCATCCATAAGATTTTTGGGTAAACACAAACTTAGGTAGTATATTAGCACGGTTAATGAACAGCAATAAAAAAGAAATTCTACGTAGTCGTAAATTGAATACGTAACACAGTACTTACAATAACTTTCTGTAAGTAAATAAAAAACAACCGTAGTTTATGAAGTAAACAATCTTTTTGACTTAGTTGTTTCTTAATGGTGGCTGTTACACAATATTTTTGTTGCAACGGACCTTACGATATAAAAAAGTGCTCAAAGTAGGCATAAAACTTCAGCCATTATTATTTTTTTACACATAAAACTGTCAGTGTTTTTTTTTCTATTTGCTTTATGATTTTGTTTTGTTTTAAGTCTTCATTGTCTCTAAGAAGAGCCCTTTTACATTGATAGTTCAAAAGAAAATAATCTTTCAAAAACATTATCTTTCAGAAAAAAAATAACGACGCAAAGTTTCAAATCTGTGCATTATTACAACATAGACGGCTGAAGAAAATAAACTTTTTTTCTATATTCCAATGCTTAGGATGATAGAAATCTATCAACATTCTGTCATTTTGTCTATTATTCCTTCGACAAAACCTGTTTCTATGTTGTCATGCTACGCTTGCAGATGATGGTACTGAATCAGTGGCCAAAACTTGTCTTATTTTCTTAACTTGCACAGAACTAAAATATTGCAATTCAGGATTTCGATTACTACGTTTTCCGTTATGGGGCTAAATGCTCACAGATGCGACCAGTAGTGTGAGTAGTAAGTAGTAAAAAATTAGTTCAACTTTGATTTATACTTTTTAGCAGAACGACTAAATCGACCCGTGTAAATGCCCCATAACATTGTCATTTTCTACCAAAATGGTTATAAATTGTAACCAAGACTCGACTTTCAAAACTATACCGTGCTTATCGGTCGTAACACTTCGCTTTGGTAGTTACTGTTTGTGGGTACTGCAAGTTGCAACCGATACTATGTAAACACCGTAAACGAACCGTGAAGGCAAGCGTATGCCGTAAACTGACTATTTAATTACCGTGACTGGCAACTATGTATAGCTGAGAATTTTTGAAAAAAGAATCGCAGTTTTTTTTATTGTGGAAAAAGTAGTTTACATATAAGTATAAATATTTTAAAATTCACAAAGAATTTACAAATAATTCACTTACTAAGACAACATGGTTGTTTACACAATAATTTGTACGAAATTATTTTGGAACGAAAAGAACAATTATGGTGTGGCCTTTATGGCAATTGAGTTTAATTTGTTTTATATACTTACCTAATATAAATAATATAGAGGGTGAAATTTTATTAATGAGCTAATTTTTTAAACTCGGGCATTACTAACGATACTAATCGTATTACGGAACTCAAAAACATTATTAATGCAAGTAGGTATTCGCTTCGCTTAATATTATTTCATGTTTGTTTACTTTTCGTTCCGCGCGCGGTGTACTGCGCTTTAAATTTTTTATACTTTTGGTGTTTCTAATTTTTTATTAATTTTAGTATTTATTTGCAATACTAAGCCTTTGCAATGTGACATACTACATTTTTAAAGGTGTCTATAACTGCATTAATAATATTTTTGATTTGCAATTTATTAGCCGTAATGCAATCAGCTTCGTGAATAGAGCCTTAGATTAATTATGTATTATATTGCCTATGATTTCGATTTCACCCTGTATAAACCAAACATCATTATTATAATCTGCATAGGGTTCCAGCCTCTTCCCAACAATATTGGGTTCAGCTTCCACTTCAATCGATTGCATTGGAGCGGCTACCTATCTGACTTGCACAATTCAGTTAGTGAACAATACAATAGGTACTCTAACACATAGGTATACGGTAATTATTATTCATTGCGCAATTATTATTCCAGATTCATCAAGTATGCTCAAGTCTGAAGCATAATTCATAATTTTGTTTTTCATGTAAATTTTCTACCAACTTTAGGCTTGCTTTCAGTTGCTCTCGTAAACATTGTGGGAAATAACAAATTATTTTATTATTCTACACGGTTATTTTATTACATAATTACATAGCTTTATAGTTCACGCTTGCCTAGGTCGTTTGGTGGATGGGTGATCATCATTATACCTCTAATTGTCAAGCCATTGACTCTAGACTATTGTAGACTGACAGTCGTTATCGTTACAGTGACCCAAAAGTCTAACAACCTGTCTTACCTAGGGGTATCGCATTACACAGTACGAACTGGGTTATGGGGGTTATGTGATGTGAAATACCGGTATTCAGGTTCCTCCGGTTAGACTGGAAGCCGTTCCCAACATAGTTGGAAAAGACTTTACTTGGATTATGCAACCACGACCGTCTCTTTCAAGAGGCTCCTTAATCAAAGTCTTGCATTGCGATATTTCAGTTCTACGTGAAATAAGAAAGATACAACTTTGTGTAGTATGTCACCATAGAAACGGGTTTTGTTTGTCGACGGAATAAGAAAGAATAGACAAAATGACAGAATATTTAAAAAAATAATAAAAAATTCTATCGTTCTGCATGCCAATGTTTAATTTTTAGAAAAAAAAATCTGTTCTTCATCTATAGGTTGTGCCAAACTCAGGCAACTTTCTTTAATTTTTAACCGACTTCTAAAAATGATGAGGTTCTCAATTCGGATGTATGTATTTTTTATGTTTGTTCGCGTATAACCCCGTCCGTTGGCAACTAATGTGAAATTTTCTTTTTTTGATGGAAAGGGACTTTCCAAATGGTCCTATGAAAGTTTTTATCAAAATCCGACAAACGGTTTTTGAAAAATCAAAAATTTAAAATAATATTTTAATGTAGTCTTGCGTTTGACTAATATATTATTTAGCCTGATGGTAAGCCATAATGTGGTGACGGTGAAGCATGTTTTTTTTCTAGAAGTAATCTATTACTCGAATCGAAATCGAATTGTATTGAAATAACTTTCTCTATTCTTGTTAGTATAGAGATAAAATTGGCATGCTACAAGTGCTAGTTCGAGGTTCCTCTCTTATCAATAAATTAATCGAGGATGGAAACTTTATGCCTTGTTCCACATAACAATAAAACACAAAGAGATAATGGTTGCTTTGAATATAATAATATCATGTGTAATTACTTTTTGCTTACTTTACTTGAAGAATAAACAAACTTACAAAAAATAGATTAAGCTAAGTCAGTTCTATAAGGCCAATTGGAATTTTAATATAGGTAAACATTAATTCATTAGTTAGTTACACGGTGCCCGTGGTTGCAATATTTAAAAACCGGCCAAGTGCCAGATGGACTCGCGTGAAGAGGGTTCCGTACGATTTATTTTTTGCCTACCTACAATTTTAACCGCAAATAATAGATGAATTAAAATTTACTTCTTATAGGTTTTCCTATAATCTATAAGTAAAAAAGTAATTTTAAAATTACAAAAAAATACATTTAAGATCTTCTCAACAAGACCTTTCATTTAATAATTATGTCACTCGATGCAGTTTTCAAATTTTGTTTTTTAATTTTCCCCTTCCCCCCAAAAAATTACCTCCTATATACAGATTTCATCTATTCACATCACACCTCTGTGCTTGGGTCACAGGAATTGATATGTGTACCAAATTTCAACTTAATCGGTCTAGTAGATTCGGAGATAATTGACTGTAAGCGACAGACAGACGGACACACGAGTGATCCTATAAGGGTTCCGTTTTTGTATTCGGACGTACGGAACCCTAAATAAAAAAAAATAAATATACCAAAAAACTTTTTTTTCGGAAGTCGGTGGCAAAAAAATCAATGAAATAAAAAAGCAAAGCCACCGACTTCCGAAAAAAAAGTTTTTTGGTAGGTTATTTTACCCTTTTTAGTGGTTGTTTTTTTAGAAGTCGGTTACATTTTTTTTAAAAAACTTTTTTTATTTTACCCTTTTTTAGTTTAAATATTCAACCGAAATTCTTGTCAAAAACATAATTTTCTTACTTATGCACTAGAATTTTATATTCCTTAGCACCGGTTATAACATCGCCCATGTACACAATAACCAAGAACACCAAAATAAATGATTTTATTATGGGACCAAATGGCAGGTATACTGCATCGAACAATAACCCATATGGGTCATTAGTATAAATGAATTAAGTCCAAATACAAGATAGCTGCTGTAAACCGTTGAGGAGTTCCCTGAACTGTTCTTCGTCTTCATCATCAGAACCCTAATGACAGTACCAACCCATCTAGGTGTAAAGTTCTCATCAATATAAATGAATTAAGTCCAAACACAAGGTAGCTACTATAAACCGTTGAGGAATTCCCTGAACTGTCCTTCGTCTTCGTCATCAGACCCCTAATAACAGTTACAACTCATCTAGGTGTAAAGTTCTTATCAATACAAATTAATCAAGCTCAAACACAAGGTAGCTGCTGTGAATCGTTGAGGAGTTCCCTCGACTGCCTCTCGGCTCCATCATCAGATATACTCCAGACCTTTATTAAATTGTAGTGCTTTGAAATATTTAATGAAAAAAAATAATTTACTAAATCAATCGACGCCAACTCCTTACTGTTAAGGAGTTGTTGAACCTTCCATCATCAGCTCAGCTACATGAGATGATGATTACTATACGCAAGTACTTAAATTACTTCATAATAATTGCGAAAAACGATGTGTGGGCCTATAAAATTTGAGGGTTGCCCTCGATTTCTCCAGGATCCAATAATCAGATATTGAAATGGTGACAATGGGACCACACGGGAAGCACCAGCTTTCGAATAAAAAAAGAATCATGAAATTCGGTTCACCCAGTCGTAAGTTATGAGGTAACAAACATAAAAAAAAAAAAAAAATACAGTCGAATTGATAACCTCCTCCTTTTTGAAGTCGGTTAAAAATGAATGCAATCGTTCTGAATATATGTAAATGTAGTGGTTGGCTTCCAGTTGAACCAGAGGCAGCTGAACATAAGTATATTGCATGGAACGACTGCCCATCTGACCTCTTAGCCATTGGTAACCTTTTTTTTGTTTTTATTTATTTTGTTATGAATTAAGTTATTATATTAATTAAATTAGGATGACGAATTACAGAGTGTTTATTGCTTTTTCATATATTTTGTTAACTGTATAATTAATAATAATTATAATTACAAAATTATATCTGTGAGGGACGCCGCTAGGCACATTGTAAACAGAACTTTTCTGTTTTCAAAGCACGGAACATTGGACCGGACTCATTCCATCCTAGGAGTAAACAAAACAATATAGCGAACTTTATTCAACTTGGCAATTCAAGTTGTTTTGCTTTTAGCCTTTGTCGTTAACTTTAGTCTGTTTGCCTTGTGATGCCACAGCGATGATATGTATAATCTTTTTAAAAATATCCCAGATTTATGTGTAGTATAATTGTATAACATCAGTTTGTCTGTAAGCCGAAAGGTATGATTACGATCGCAGTGTATAGTATGCAGTGCTGCCTGAAAAGCTGATTCAGAGCGAGGCGGCAGGCGAGGCGACACTGTCCCGCTGCAGTTCTGCCCCGCATTGCTGTGGAAGTGTGGAGCTCTTTATGAAATATCATATAAATCATGATTATGGGGATCAGTAGTACTGCTACAATACTGCTGCGTGCTGCTGAGTTAGCCTCTTCGTACACTAATCGTCGCAAGTCTCCATGGTATCCATTGACGCGTGCCTGTGTACGAACTTCTATGGACTTGTATTGCGAAACCTGGATACCAAAGTCGTAAGGTAGCGGAGATTTGCGTCGCCTAGTGTACAAAGGGCTTAGGTATTTATTTATGTAAGGTACACCAACAGCAAAACATACAAAAGCAGTAATTGAGAACAAACATATAAAACTTATGTGCTTGTATGTAAGTCAGCTATTTGCAACATTTGCCATGAAAGTGCCAGCAAAGTAACAAAAATATTATACATTGGTTAAATTATAATATTTTTGTAACTTATTTCTTCTCAAAACTAAATGGGTAGGTATGTGCGGTATCATTCCTTAATATTATGCAATATTGACTGCAAGAATGGCAGTGAATGTGGTTTTTTTATACGACCGCGCGACCCCGCAATGTTTGCGAGGGTAATGTGTTTTATTCTTCCATTTAACTGTCAGTGACTTAGAGAGCAAGGCGCCATCTCCACGAGCGAGAGAATCGCGACGATAATATTATCGTCGTGCCACGTATTTCCATACACTCTCTATGAACGCGTCTCCACACGGCGATATTATCGCGGCAATGCGAGGAATGGCAATGTGTGACATTAGTCGGGCGTATCGCCGCGCGCTCGTGGCGCTCTCGCAGCGAGCGCGCGGCGGGCGCGCGACGCGTATCAACGGAATCGCCGCGCGCCCGCGACGAGCGCGTTACCAGTAGTGAAACAAAACAAAACTATAGCACAACGACTCGTCGCGGGCGCGCGGCGATTCCGTTGCGAGTCGTCGCGCGCGCGTGGCGTTTCCGTGACGATACGCTGGCGGAATAAACGCTCGTCGTGGAGATTCTCCGACGATAGAAGGACGGACTCGCAACGTTTTCCTCGCTCGTGGAGATGGCGCCTAAGTGAGGATGCTTTTAAGTAAATGTAGTTTTAAGCACAACTTTTTTTACAACCTCTTTGGAAGAGAGGGACCAGTCACTGTCATCGCCGAGAGTGCTAAACTATGCGCGTTGGGGTTTTTAGTTGAATGTTTGAATTTCACATAAAATGATTAAATGATTTCTAGTGTTTATTCTATTACTAATAAATGAATTGTACGAGAAAAATAAAATGAGAAAGTTTGTACAGATGAATCCATTGATGGACGTATTTCTGCTACTCTTTCACGCAAAAACTACATAGCCAATTTGGCAATTTATCACACAGCTAGCTTAATTTTTATTCTGAATTAGGACATAAGATATTTTTGATCCCAAAAATACAATCGCATAATGAAACTTCTTGCGGGCAAAGACGCGGTTGTGACCCAGTGTGAAATAAAACTCTTTTCAAACTACAACTGCTTAGTAAGAATGATTGAATGACACACCGGCATAGCACAACAAGCGAACAATGGCCTCTTAGTAATCATTCGAATAAAATATACGAGTGGAGCTAACAACCTCCTTCCTGCACAAACTCGATTGAAATCATGTCAAGTACAGGAAAATGTTACTAGAGGTGTGATAAAATGTATCAAACGTTGCCGCTGCAACGTTTTACTAAGACGCCATTCGCACGAGCGCTTTTTTTCCTGACGCTAAAAAAGCGTCGAAGTAGAACAAAATGTATTCCCATGTATCTGTTCGTACGTCAGCGCTTTTAAAACGCGACGCTTTTTTTCGAACTGTATTTGACTTTAGTGCATTTAGGTTCAATTTACCTTTTTGTTCCAACTCAGCGCTTCTTTGCGTTGCCGCTGCAACGTTTTACTAAGAATAGAATAGAATATTTATTATGCACACCATACAAATTACAGATATATCCAATTCACAATATCTTTTAAATGGGGTGACACAATGTGCGGTCTTATCGCTAAAAGCGATCTTTTCAAGACAACCTTTGGATGGATTTGAAAAAGGAGAAACAAAAATGTAGGTAGTCTACGGTGTAAAATTGACAATGTACTAAGACGATTGCACGGAAAGGAGTAGTGAGACTGTTTTTAAATGTTTTCGGCTAACTGTTTTTATAAATACTGTTAATCCTATGATTACAATTATCTTATCGCTTATAGCGATGTCTTTCAGACAACCATTGGAGGAATTTATTGTACTGACTTAAATAAAAGGTGGATGGAGTCAGTGGCGCACTGTATTTTTTTAAATAGCTAATAAACATATTTTGATTTAGGTACAGTCGCCAGCACATCAATTCGGGAAGGTTGAGCTGCTGGGGTCTGTACATAGGGCTGTCTACTAAATAACAATAATTAAAATTGATTGAATTTTCATTGTAAATCTGAAAGCTATTGGCAAATTCTTTTGATAAATAATGTATTCACACAATAATTGATTGCCTTTTTTACTTGACAATTTATATCAATTTAATTATGTGATTTATTAGTAACGTGTGATTCGACGTGGATTCTTTTATTTATCGTGACGTGTGCTTTATTATTGAACTTTGTTTTTATTTGCCCTTTGGTACCTCATCAGAGGTCATAATTACTGTAACGAATAAGATACCCACCCAGATCAATCTTAAATGTTTAATTCAGATTAAAAACTTTAGCTCGTACAGAACTCTGGTGATGAAATCTGACATTATTATTTATTTGTTTACCGATTATTACATCATTCTAGAATATTGGCTCCAGTCCAAATTACTACAACCATCAATCTATCAATCTGGCTGCGACAGTATTGTAATTACGGCCATGATATTATTCTCATCACGCGTTATAATCATAGATCTATAGCATGGACTGAGCTTTCCATACCCAAACTTCAAATAAAATTACCACACTTTCGAAGAGAGATACAAACATAGCACTATCTTTCTCTTTCCTTTTAATTATCATAGACATCTATGTCTTACAGGAAAGAGATAGTCTTATGATTGTAACGCGACGTCCTGCTCACAAAAAGGAGAGCTTTTCAGAGGTTTTCAGGGTTCATGTATGTTTTTTTATCTATTTCTAGAGAGTGTGGAAATTTTAGCTAGATAATGTTTGGTCCATGATCTATGTCGATGGTCATAACAAAGCTATCGTCTTAATTGCCTTTCTCGGACATTTTAGTTCTTGTTTCGTGTCATTGTATAGTTTGGTTGCTGTTTGGTTGGGTACTTTAGTATTTTCTTTTAGGTACTTAAACATTTTGTCAAAGAAAAAAATTTAAAATTGCCGAGGATATAAAAAATAATGTTACTTTTATCTGTTTAAGAGAGATGAAGAGCATTTTATACACGTTTCCAAGAATCGTCTCACCACCCGGAGACCATAAAATGCAGAGAGTAAAATATTGACATAAATACGAGTACCTATCTACCTTCACTCTTCTGTTGATATTTATGACGTATTTAAGTTTACTACCTACATTAAAAACCATGAAAGAACAAGTTATCTATAAAGCGCACGGTAGTGCGCAGGCCAAGTTCCAGCAAAAGGCCGCGCGCATGCCGTGCACTATTTACACGAACCGTTTCGAGTCACTTTTGACGACCCCCCTGTACCTCAGTGCCTATTGCAAGTACAGAGATAAAATTGTACCTACGTAATTATTTACTAGTACTTAAGCAGTATGTCAAAATAGCTTATTTTGGCACTGACTGACTCACTGACCGGTAATCAAAACCTTTAGGCCACTACCAATTATTGTCCTAGCGTTATGAAATTTGGCACACAGGTCGTGTGTTATATGTAATTAACAAAAAATTAAGAACTCGGTTAAGCGAGTGAGTTGGCTTTATCGAATTTTTAATAAAAATATTTATGAACCAGTGATACAATAAGAATACGATGAAGAGGAGAAGAGGGGGAGGAGGAGAATGGGAAGGGGGAGGAGAGGGGAAGAAATTAAAGTAATCAGTCAAGAGTGAGTTGGCTTAATCGAATATCGAATTTTGAATAACAATATTGTGTATACGCTTAGTGAGCGAAGATGATTATGATCGATTTTAAAGTGCATCTAAACTTGGCATAGGATTGGATTTCAACCCTTTTTTAGGCGAAAAATTAGGCAATGGGAACTTGGCCCTTTTTAACAGGCATGTTTTTGGTGGGTCTTTTCTACCTGATAAAGTTATGTTGTTTTCTAAAACATCGATTTAACTATATCACACTTTTTTCCCGGATTTGCTTGTATTTATGTACCTATGCACATAGTCGTACAGCAGCATTTAAACTGTTTTGTTTAAGTTCTCTGTATTAAGGGGTGAACCTTTTGTCTAACTGAGTATGATGGTCCAAATTGGTCCTGTCAATAGTCACAGAAATTCCTGATGGAAAAACTCGGGATCTCATACTTGGTAGTCACGATTAGTATAACTAGACCAATGAAGTGTTACACGAGAGGTGGTGGCCCAGTGGTAATGAACCCCGGGTCACACACACGACTATTCTTAAAACGGTGAAGGAAAATATAGTAGAGAAAACTGAACTCCTAGATCCAAAAATTCGAAGACGTGTGACATCTCCCAAACGGATTATTACAGCCTACCTCCTCTACAGATAGCCCGCCTTTCTACCAGGCATTGGAATGATTATGGAATGAAATACCAATACCGATCTGTATTGAAAATAACCTTTCGTAATTATACACTGCTTTTACCTGAGTACTTTATTAAAATAAATATCGTATTTTTAATGATCCCGTAAAACAAATAATGAATTTATTTTAATTCAAAAATTGTAAATGTGCAAACCAATGCATCTGAAGGAAAATATTTTAAATCGAAAACCCATACCGTACTTACGTAATATTGTGAAAATTGTCGAGTAATGTAACACGACAATAATTTACATTGCAGATTTTGTGAGACTATTTATTATTATTTTAATGTCCAAGTTTAATTTTATTTCAGATACAACTGTCGTATAAAATACATGTATAGATTTTCAGATACTGAAGTGAGTGAAAAACTGTTTTTTTTTTCATTTTTCGTCATGTTGATTAAGTACGTGTTTGTCCAGAATTATGCTACCGATTTTATTTTCATTATATGATGTAATACCTAACCCGCATTGATGAGCTCGCCTAGAGGATATAGCGAACTCATTGCCACCTGTCCCAGTTCTGACAAAATTATAGGCATGTAAGTTCTTTTATGAAAAATCAATTCAATCTTTAGTAATGATGCACTACAAAATCATGACTGTAAGTTAAATACCTTAAAAATCCCTGAGACTTTGAATCGAGTGAGTTCAAATCTAGAAATAATATAGATTCAGGCATTCACAACATAGTTGAAGAAAGTTGGGAAGGTCTGGGAAACTATGAACGTCGGTCCTTATCAAGTACATTAGGAATTCGAAGTCGGTATGCAAGTATGTGGATGATAGACGTTGAATTGCTTTTGATCCTGAACTCCTGGAAACTGATCAATGACGATCCTAATATCCGAAATTCACTGCATTTCTTAGCTGAAAACAATTTCAATCTGAAATCAGTTTTCCAGTAATTTTGCTAAACTTATTTATAACCTTCACCTAAGATTAGTTTAATATTATCAGTATTACCATAGAGTTTCGTATTGCTTTGTAATAATTGGTTGTGGAGGTCGGATAGACGGTAGTTCCATGAAAAATACTAGAATAAGCTGCACAGGACATACTGAAGGCTAACTCCAAGGTCTGGGTGTTTGTGTAAGTGAGTTTAAATGTTTGTTATTGCACCCAAAATGTAGAAAAAGTCCTAGGGTAGGGTGATACTGAAAAAAGTACGAATGAATATTAATGGTTCTTGTTTCATAATTTTGTTCCTGAAGCTTTATACAACATCATTTATTTACTCCTATTTAAACTTTCTTCTAGCCGTACATCAGAATCTTATGGGAACTTTTAGCTAATAACAAAGTTACGGCAAGAAAATGTCTTCAAAACTTTCCTTTAACACAATTTCCCGACCTTGGCACTGCAATCAAAAGAAGGATACACGTATTACAACCCTCCAGGGGTTCAAACACCGCTCCTGAGTCGTGTAAATGATAACTTATATACTCAATTATATGGCGCGTGAGTTACAGCCGACATAAAACACGATCATTGCCATGGAACTCGATCACGTAATTCCAATTTAGGCGACATATGGCCAGTTACGGGAAAATAAAATCTCTTTGATTTTTTCTCTCTTTTTTTTTTTCTTTGAAAGATTGAAACTGTGGTTTCGATATACGTCACAGTGTATCTAAGGGCGGTCACCCACATCAACGTTTTACAGCGATGCAGTCGCGCGTTCTGTTGACGTGTGTCTAATTTTGGGCATAATGCGAAACTGTAGCGATCATGTATCGCGTCTGTATCGATATTCTAGTAGCGATGAAGAATTGTAATTTGCTATCTTTGTTTATGTTGTGTGTGGTTATGGCATGTGTCAATAAAGGTTTTTTTCTTTCATTCTTTCTAATTACGTAGGTGGTTTATGACTTGGGAATGCATAGCGATAGCTGTTTAATCACGGCTGCATCGCTACTTTTGGCAATGGCGACTGTATCGATGTTGAATTGTGTTAGTCACCTAGACAATTTTAAAATTACAGGTAGGTACCGGCCATAAAGAATGCCCTTTTGAAAGATAAGCCATAGTTTTAAACTTTTTGGAGCATTTGCACTATCTATGTTCCGTTTGTCGCCGGTTCGTCGTTTGTTCTGAATGGTTAGGGCTTCATGCGACAAAGATAACCATTTGCAAAGCTGAAACTAGCTCTATCTCTTTACATAGGTACATTGATGGTCAGTATCTTTACGTGGATAATGGTAGATGCAAGTCGACAGCATTGCGACTGCACTGTGATTGCATCGTTTGAAAAGCTCGCCGTGTGTGACCACCCTAAGTGCGGTGGTCGAATAGATAGGCAGACCGCACCTTAAGCCAGTTATTCACTGGGGAACTGGGTGTGTCTCTAAGATATAGCCATAATAGAACGTGTTGACACAAGCCGTGTGTTCTGATTACTTGTTAATCTTCCTGTCGCGTCTAATCAGGTGGGCTGGTACCTAAAGCCTCCAGGAACATTAAGCGAGGCTCTGAACAATCAGGGTGTTCTCACGTAGCTTTTGTAGTATTAGTGTATGAGTAGGGACATGTTGACAGGTTGTTAACCCTACCGTGTGGGGTGGACTGACCCCATTTACTTCTTCCGACTTTTATAACTCGCGCGGGAAGGTACTGAGTTTTGTTTTTGTTGTTCGCGGTAAAATTGTATGTACTAACATAGTTTACGACTGTTTCATCATTGTGAGGGGTTCAAGTTGTGTTCATAAAGTATGTATGTGTGACAGGTCAGTGGCTCCCGTGCTTTGTTGTGTGATAGCTAAGTGCAAAGGGAGAAAACGTTTGAGACATATGTCAGTAATGCCAAAGATATTTTCATCATAAAACTCCCAATAATGTACAAGTACTTTCGTAGTGCGTACTTATACTTTTCAAAGTAATAAAACTAGGTCTTCGGACTATACTATTTCATGTGTTTGTCAGTAGGCATAACTGTAATCGATACGAAGAAGACCTTCAAAATCAAATCCGATAAAAGAACAAACAAACTGAAACTAAAATCATAAATAAGTATCTCCTTATCTCAATGAAGTAAATAAGGTTCAATTTCCCAAACAAGATATTTGAAACTTATCTGACTTGGGGCAGCTAAATGTCAGTTTATCTTCAAGTTCAAACGGTGTAATCGGTAGCTGTTTGCCAGCCGAAAATCTTATTTGGGACAGGAAACGGTCGGGTGTTCAATTTAGGCTTGCCTTTTGGATTGGCTTTATTTCCGGCGAGGGTGCGGTTCTTAATTAGCGACACAACCATACGGTTCTCATGATATGTCCTCACGAGTATACACGTAGAGATATTCGGGTCGATTTATGTGATACAAACTTCAATGATACGACCTGAGGGCATAGACGACTGGTCTACGGGTTGAGTTGTTAATCTCTTGAAATTCGCATGTCGAAAACTTTTTTTTATGGTAACAAAAATTGGGCTGCGAGCATGCAGAACGCTGGTTGCGTTCTTCTGGGTGAATACTCCAGATGACCTTAACAACTAGGTTATCACAGTACTACGCGGCAAAGTCAACTAGTCAATTCTTTCTATTTCTAAACAACTTTCGGTGGTGTTTCTTTTAGAGTTTATTTGAGTTTATGTCAATTCAATAACTTATAATAAGCTTCTTGTATTGGCGGATTCTGGTAACATTCGTCCAAGTGTTAAAATCTCCACATGTCATAATAACCTAATGTTATATTTCTATTTGGTCAAAATAATATTTTGCAAACATCAACAAGTGTTAGATTGTTCAAAACTCACATTGTACATGACTCAAAATGCTCGGTATTGTGATAAAACGACGCCTGGATTTTTTTTGTCAGTAGGTAGGTAATAGAGAACAAATATCATTATTTTTTTCAATAGCCCTTTACGTTCCAATGTCGTTAAGTAAAAAATTTAATTTGGGGATATAATCACAATTCATGAACTCACTCATTTGATGAATTTTTACCATCACAAAAAAAAGTAAAAAGCGATGAGTAATTTGCCAATCGTGTAATGAATTAGGCGTATTGACAAAATGTAAGTGATAGTCTTACACAGGGTGCGTCACAATCAAGACTCGAGGAAACTTCTCAGCAGATTAACTACTTAATGAATTAATTGATATCTAATATTTTCGGCGTCGCTAAGCGGTCACCTAATAAACCAATTAGCCGTATATCTGTTTAGTAATCCGACCTTTGTTTGATAGGAGGAATCGTATAGTGTTGTAAAAGGTGGAGTATTAATTATACTAATGTGTTGATTCTGTGATAGTGTATTGAAGTGTTCGTTTGCAAGATTAGGCCTCGTGTGGGTGGTTTTATTAACGAGTTTTATACCTGGTTACACTCGAGGAACTCCAATCTTACCCTTGGTTAGACTGGATGTCAGTATTTCGAGCTTTTAACTGACAATAACGACTATCAAAAATCTACAAATTAATGACAGCCGGGTGTTATTTAGCGTAACACGAGCATAAATGTATAAAATATACGTATAAGTATTCCTTTTAGTTGCTAATGTTTCGCTAGGTCTAGAGTCATAAAATATGGAGGTACGGCGTTAAGAACTGTATAAATTAAGAAGAAAACATCTTTATAATTTAAATGAAGGTATACAAAATCTTTTCCCTGCATCTTTAGGTACCTACATCTTTTATTAAATAATAGCGTTCAACCACTTGTTCACTCATTTTCCTTTTAAAAACTAGAAAAAAAAACAAATTAAGAGTCGTTCTCTTAATTTGTTTTTTTTTCTGTAGTTTAATGATGTAGGTAATTTTACACGTCTTAATTAAATTGCTCTTGTACAAGTTCTAAAAAGTCCAGAGAATTCGCCGAGATCTTTATGGTTTGCCCAAAGAAGGTTGTGTTTCTCTGGATATCCAAAATACAAGGACTCTATGACACATTTTAAATATCCTTATGTCCATAGAACAGGCTTTAACATCTATTAGAATGTAATGAATATTATAAATGCGAAATTATGTTTGTTTGTTTGAAGGATCTTGGTTGCTAGCCAGGCAATCCTGGTGAGGCTTACCACTGCTAGCGGGATCCAGCTGTCACAGCAGGTAATAGGTGGACCGCTAGGTGGATCATTGAAATCCATTGGGCAGTTTCCAAGAGCATGCGATCATACAGATGAACGTCATTTATGAGAAAAAAAAACACCAGTTGCACTCCGGGAGTGCCGGTAGAAGGGAAAACTTTTTATTACTTTGTTATATTTAAAAACTGGAGTGTTTCAGATATGAATTAACGAGTTTTGTTACATCTTGTTAGTGTCGTACAGGTGTCAAATCACAAATGTTTTCATATATGCTCGATAAATAGCGTTTGTCTCTTCGTCTTACGAATTTTCGATCAGGGTCACGTGATCCTGACGCGAATTTAGCATTTTTACCCATTACAAAAAAGTGTACAGCGCCGCTAAAGAAGTTTTAACTTAAAAAAAAATCTGCAAACCCACTCGACTTATCACTTACCACGTGTAAGCCCAGCTTTATAAGCGCACATAAGTCCGTCATAATTGATCATCACATTGCAGCCCGCTCTTATCTTATTAGCAACCAGATACCACTACTTGGTCGAGGTTGGGATTAGACCTATTACAAGCCACTATAATAGAGTTTCACTTCGCTTGAGAGGAGCCTATTACTAAAGTACGTTAACCACTTTAGTTTATAATGCTTGCATATCTTCTGTCCTCAGAGACTTGTGTGGTCCTGAGTTAGGCATTTAAGATGATTATGTTTTGGACTTAGTGTAACAGTAGGTTAATTTCTGTGTATTATTTTGTTAGAGCTTTCGTGAACAGTTACTTAGACTAAGGGTCAGTTCAGACCGAGACGCGAAGCGACGCGACGATGCGTGAAGAGGCCTGTCATTTCACGCTGCGTCGCGCTACGCCTCGCGGCGCCGCGATGCGCCTCGCTGCGCCGCGAGACGCATCGCAACGTCGCGAGGCGCATCCAGACGCCGCGCGGTGCAGCAGAACGTGTTTAGATTTTCCACGTGGTGCCGCCCCGCCCCGCGTCCCCCCGCAGTCCCATTTGCAAATGGCGGCCTCAGCTACATAGTCCAGGGGCTAGAGGTAGTTGAGTATGCAAAATCCGAGTGACGGCAACTATGACCGAATTCATAAACATAATATTATTATGCGCTTTATCTGTCCTGCAAAAAGCTGTGATCTGATTTTTCTATAAATTATTACGGAAGTACCTAATCATTAAAATGATTTTAAATCATGTACTCAAAACATTCAGTTTACGATTAAGAGAAGAGGGCGAAAAAAAAACCAAAAAATTGACCGGCAAGTTCTACATTGTTATTCTTTGACCTTTTTAACCGACTTCAAAAAGGAGGAGGTTATCAATTCGACTGTATTTTTTTTTTTTTTTTATGTTTTTACCTCAGAACTTGCGACTGGGTGAACCGATTTTGATGATTCTTTTTTTATTTGAAAGCTGATGCTTCCCGTGTGGTCCCATTGTCACCATTTCAATATCTGATGATTGGATCCTGGAGAAATCGAGGGCAACCCTCTAATTTTATAGGCCCACACATCGTTTTTCGCAAATATTATGAAGTAATTTAAGTACTTGCGTATAGTAATCATCATCTCATGTAGAGTCTGGCCAACGAAAGCTGTCCACGACCTATTTTCTAAACTTTTAATATGGCAATGTTTTTGGACTGTCAATATTGTCAAATCACTGAACTTTCATATAGGTGAAACATCTTGATACATTTGCACTTATTTACAAAATAAAACAATTTTTTTTTTCACGGTTTTTCTATTTTTTAAGTAATACTAACGGCGAAGACGAGGAAACAAAACTATTCAGTATCAGGTGTAGAGTATTGAGAATCCGATTTTGATTATGACTCGTAACCCCTGTGTTGTGGCGATTTAACTATTGTAACTATTTAACTATTGTAACCTCAAATAAACGTTAAGTAAAACACTTTTTTTTTAATTCAACCTTTCGATATAATATGTCGTGCCAGGAAAGTTGAGATGTAGACTTCTATGCATGCAGAAGTTAAAAATACCATATCCTGGATTTGCTAGGGCATTATTTGATAATATTTTTATGGTTGTAATCTAACAATATGAAATACTGATATAAATAATATCCCTTATTGGTCTTGAATAATAACAAGTATCAACTCCGTTTTGGCAGCGTGTAGCCGGGGTTGTCATGCCTTGATTTTTTTGAATTTCCCGCTCTTTTGCGTGGACAGCTTTCGTTGGCCAGACTCTAGCTGAGCTGATGATGGAAGGTTCAACAACTCCTTAACAGTAAGTAGGCGTCGACTGATTTAGTAAATTATTTTTTTTCATTAAGTATTTCAAAGCACTGCAATTTAATAAAGGTCTGGAGTATATCTGATGATGGAGCCGAGAGACAGTCGAGGGAACTCCTCAACGATTCACAGCAGCTACCTTGTGTTTGAGCTTGATTAATTTGTATTGATAAGAACTTTACACCTAGATGAGATGTAACTGTTATTAGGGGACTGATGACGAAGACGAAGGACAGTTCAGGGAATTCCTCAACGGTTTATAGTAGCTACCTTGTGTTTGGACTTAATTAATTTATATTGATGAGAACTTTACACCTAGATGGGTTGTTACTGTCATTAGGGTTCTGATGATGAAGACGAAGAACAGTTCAGGGAACTCCTCAACGGTTTACAGCAGCTATCTTGTATTTGGACTTAATTCATTTATACTAATGACCCATATGGGTTATTGTTCGATGCAGTACCTATACCTGCCATTTGGTCCAAAAAAAAAACATTTATTTTGGTGTTCTTGCTTATTGTGTACATGGGCGATGTTATAACCAGTGCTAAAAATAATAAAATTCATGTGCATAAGTAAGAAAATTATGTTTTTGACAAGAATTTCGGTTGAATATTTAAACTAAAAAGGGTAAAATAAAAAAGTTTTTTTTAAAAAATGTAACCGACTTCTAAAAAAACAACCACTAAAAAGGGTAAAATAACCTACCAAAAAACTTTTTTTCGGAAGTCGGTGGCAAAAAAATCAATGAAATAAAAAAGCAAAGCCACCGACTTCCGAAAAAAAGTTTTTTGGTAGGTTATTTTACCCTTTTTAGTGGTTGTTTTTTAGAAGTCGGTTACATTTTTTAAAAAAAACTTTTTCTTAACTTAAATCGGTTGGCGAAATTCGTTACTCACAATTATGCATACTTAGTCACCTCTAACTCCCGGTCTTCACCTCGCATCGTGGAGCGGCCGCGAGCGGCGTCAAGCGGCGCCGCGCTACGTCGTGAGGCCTTAAGAGGCGCAGCGCAGCACCGCTGCTTTGAGATGCGTCGCGCTGCGCCGCGAGGCGTCGCGCGGCGCATCGCGGCGCATCGCTGCGCATCTCAACGTATTCTAAATTCTCACAATGAAATGTGTATCTTTTGGTGTAGAAAATAAAGTCGTATTTTGAATGGCTCTTAAAAGAGTGCGCGCATCGTCGCGTCGCTTCGCGTCTCGGTCTGAACTGACCCTAAGTTTTTTTCCCCCCGTTTTTATCTATACCACGCGACACTTAACTAGATTTATACTTTAGGGAACACTCCAATACAACACTACGTAAAGATTTATTTTGTTGTAAATGTACGGGGTTATTACGGAACCAATGTTTTCATTTCAAAATTCTTTCACTTATACACTCATACACAGCTACATTTTGTTCAAGTGAGGCAGGCAGACATATATTTAAAATAATCCCTTGTGAATTTTCGATGACAAATAAGCTTGGATAAAAGTGTAAACATTTTTTTTTTAATTTTCACTTTCTTCTACTTTTACTAATACTACTCGACGGCCAGCCCTGGTTCCTGGTCCCACGGCGACGGACGTCGCAAGACGATCTCCGGCCACCTTAGGCGCGGAGCTCGTCTTGCGACGCGTCGACACTCGCCGCCCGCATGGCGGCGAGTAAAGGGCAGCTCGCTGCCCGACCATGGACCATGCCCGGGTCGACGGCGCGTTGTGTTCCACGTGCGCCTCAAAGAGCGTCAGCATAATGACGGGGCCCCCTCTCTAGAGGGCCAAAGCCTGCCGGGGTCGCGGGACTTATCTCATTACCGTGACCCCGGAACGTAAAGGGCTATTGAAGGACACCGTGGATTTTAGTCAGTACAAGTCTGACAGTCCCTCTCGCCCTGCCCGGGGTGGGAGGACTCATTTGATGATTTTACCACGCAAAAAAAAAAACCGGCCAAGTGCGAGTTGGACTTGCCCATGAAGGGTTCCGTAGCAGCAAGCATAGATTAGAGATATAATTATATTGAGATTAGTAAGTAATATACACAAATAATAAAAATAACTTTGTTTTTCATAGTATTTGTATGAATGGCAAAGTTATATTTGCGGTTTTTGAAAATGTACTATATCTCAAAAACTGCTAACTGTATCTCATCTAAACCAATTTTCGTTGGTAGTTTTGGTTGAGGTCTACATTACATATTTTTTTTAGTTTTATCATTCTCTTATTTTAGAAGTTACGGGGGGGGGACACACTTTTTACCACTTTGGAAGTGTCTCTCGCGCAAACTGTTCAGTTTAGAAAAAAATGATGTTAGTAACCTCAATATCATTTTTAAAGACCTATTCATAGATACCCCACACGTATGGGTTTGGTGAAAAAATTGTTTTTTGAGTTTCAATTCTAAGTATGGGGGGCACCCCAAAATTTGTTTTGTTTTGATTTTTGTGTGAAAATCCTAATGCGGTTCACATAATACATCTTTCTACCAAGTTTCAACAGGATAGCTCTTATACTTTCGACAAAAAGTGGCTGTGACATACACGGACAGACAGACAGACAGACAGACATGACGAATCTATAAGGGTTCCGTTTTTGCCATTTGGCTACGGAACCCTAAAAAAAGCCCTGGTTCGAGCCTTGAAATCGTACAGTGCGGTTTATTTAAAAACACTTATTTGGGTGCTAGCCTTAGGTTTACACTGCGGTTTGAGCTCCCATTGATCGCAGCCTGCAATCATATACAGCTTTTTGCCTTCCTCGATAAATGGACTATCCAACACAATAACATTTTTTAAATTTGAACCAGTAGGTCCTGATATTAACGCGTTCAACCAAACAAACTCTTCTGCTCTATATAATAAGTATAGAAGTATAGATAACCTACTGTTTGTGAAAATTTGAAATATTATTTTACACCATTGAATTGTGGAAGTGGACGACAGAGCAGGAAAAGACATTAGCTTTGTTGATAGTTTTCACAGAAAGCTCTTAAAGCTTTAAAATGGCTTGACAGTTAAGATAGATGAAACTGGCAGTAAATGTGTCCCTGCAGAGATATTAAAGAGCTTAATGTTATGGTCGGTCGATACGCTACTTATACTCGCGATTTAAACTACGTCTGTTCTTCTATTATGTTTTAACGGCCCCGTTTGTCTCATGGTCGTAAGAGCAACTATTGTGCGGGTTCTGAGTTCGATTTCTGAGTCAGGCCATTGGGTTTTCCATTAGAATTTCTCAGTAGCAGCCCGGAATTTAGAAGTTGTGGCAGCATGACACCTGTGCCCGGGAAAGAACCATAAGCCGTTGGTCCTCACTTTTTACTGGGCTCATCATGAAGTGCCGGCTTATCACAATGTGGTTAATTCAACGATTGGCTTACGGCATACCTTTACATATTTGGATTCAGAATAAGTACTGAATTCGATTGCATTTAACTCAATATCTTAAAAAAATATTGTATCAAAAAAACAGTTATTCCCCTCGACATAAATAAGCAATTATTTGACCTATTTTCATAGTCCAAATACATGGTGTGTCCAAACTGTCCAAATCTTTTGTTGTGTATAAAATGAATTGAGGAAAAAGCCCCTGTTATACATAAATCACTCAGTCATTTGCCACGCCTACCTACTTTCTTTAACAGCATGTAAACAGGAGAATTTGACACATGTTTGTTTGACTGGCTCGTTGAACCTAGGTACTTACTAGTGCGTTAGCGTCGCAAGTTCTATTGCTGTACTTCCTTTGATGGGAACCCTCAGCAGTTTGATATCATCTCCTCGAGGCGTGGAACATGATGGGCTGTAGTATTGGGCCTGATCCTTGATTACAGATCTTGACGGCACGGTTAGCACAATGGTAGAGCGATTGCATTGCTGCGCGGCGTGTCGCGGGTTCGATTCCCGCACGAAGCAAATATTTGTATGATCTACAAGTAGTTGTTCCGGGTCTGGGCGTTTGTGTATATGAGTTTATATTTATATGTTTGTAAACGCACGCACGATAAAGGAGAAATTCCTAATATGGGGCAAAGATAAGAAAAATAAAGACGGTCAGCTACCCATTACTTGCCGTTTGTAAGCCTGCGCCTGTGATGTTGGTTACTATCATCGCAGGCACAGGCTTTAGTTGTTGATGATTTTTACACCAAAAAGGGTGGGCCCACTGTGTACTAGCGGTCCACCCCGGGCAAAAACACCGCAGGCTACTTTTAACCTGCGGTGATGGCTGAGAGATACCACTGGCGGTGGTAGACCTCACCATGGTCGCTGGGTCGTGATCACCATCCTGTCGGAGTCCGACGACAAACAGTTTTGACTTTGTTTTACAGGAGGTCCAGATGAGCTCACTCCATCTTAGTCCTCATATTTGCGTTTTGGCTAAATTGAAAATATTCATCTGCCTAGCCTTTTCCTAACTTTATTGGGGTCGGCTTCCAGTCGAACAAGATGCTGCTGAATAATAGTATTTTACATGGAGAGACTGCCTATCGGGCCTCCACAACCCAGTAACTGGGTACCTAATACGATACCCCCGGTTAAGACTGGTTGTCAGACTTTTAGAGCTTCTGCCTAGGAGTAACGACTGTCAAAGATCTACAAATGACAGCCAGACCAACGGCTTTACGTGCCTTCCGAGACACAGAGGAAACGAAGTAAGGCCATAGCAAATGAATAAAGTCATAATATTATATTCCAATATTGAAAATGTCTATAGATCTCTATCCAATCGATGTCGTCTATTTGTCGGATCATCTCCTCACGTCGCCGTCGTGTTGACTTGTAAACGAGTATATAAAAAGGTCGTAATAACCTATGGAGCGAGATATCTATTGTCCCTTTCATCCGTCCGTACCTTTCCGTTAGCCTTTAATAAGTCTGTTTGGCGTTCGTATTATGATATAAGTATTGGTTGCTTTGATATATCTAAAACTGGGTTGTTGAACTTTTTGGGTTACACACGTCAATTTTACTTTACTCTTAATATTACAAATGGAAAGTTTGGATATTTAAATGAATAGATAGACATTTATCACGGAATCACGTCAGGATATAAATTAATCGAACCTTGATGAAATTTAGCTCAGAGACAGGTCATAACCTGGAATAACACATATTTTGAAGTCCAATATTATCCTTGTCACCGTTTAGCCCGGTAGGTATTAATTTCCCGTGGGTTAATTTTCGAAAAACACGCGGGTGAAAACGCGTATAATTTCATACCATAATGCGAGCAAAAACACAAGCAAAAGCTAGTCCTTAATACATAATAAATAATGTAATTTATCTAATAATTTATTTACCTCTACCTAACTAAAATTAGGATATTGCGTGACAATGGTACGCTTTAGCGACTCCTAATTTTAATAGCTTTGTGTTATAGCGGCCATACACCATACTGCCTATCGTACAATTGGCATGACGCTGCCGATTTGATCAGTTAGATTTGACCGTGTGTGGGCGTGGAATCCATCAAATTGGCATGACAATAGGCTTGACCATGCCGATTTGATCATGCCAATTTGATCAAATCGATTTGATCAAATCGGAATGATCAAACTTCAAATCGGCAGCAGTGATACCAACTTAGCAACTTTATAGCTAGATCTAGCTAATATTCGGTAGCTACTTTTTAACCGACGTAAAAAAAAGGAGGAGGTTCTCAATTCGAAACGTATATTTTTTTGGAACGAAGTTCCTTATGGCGCGTTGCGAAAGGGGCTAGGCGGAAAAAATTGTAACGACAATTTTACAGACTGCGCGACGCAAAGGAGGGTAATGTGTGTATTACCATGGAATGGAATGGACTGGACTGTAATGGAGTGGAGTGGAGTGGAGTGGAGTGGAGTGGAGTGGAGTGGAGTGGAGTGGAGTGGAGTGGAGTGGAGTGGAGTGGAGTGGAGTGGAGTGGAGTGGAGTGGAGTGGAGTGGAGTGGAGTGGAGTGGAGTGGAGTGGAGTGGAGTGGAGTGGAGTGGAGTGGAGTGGAGTGGAGTGGAGTGGAGTGGAGTGGAGTGGAGTGGAGTGGAGTGGAGTGGAGTGGAGTGGAGTGGAGTGGAGTGGAGTGGAGTGGAGTGGAGTGGAGTGGAGTGGAGTGGAGTGGAGTGGAGTGGAGTGGAGTGGAGTGGAGTGGAGTGGAGTGGAGTGGAGTGGAGTGGAGTGGAGTGGAGTGGAGTGGAGTGGAGTGGAGTGGAGTGGAGTGGAGTGGAGTGGAGTGGAATGGAATGGAGGGTCAAAAATCGCCTGAACCTTTTTTTAACTTGCTATCGTTAAGCAAGTTAAAAAAACAGGTTCAAGCGATTTTCGACCTTATTGACATTCAAAATTTTGTTTGTTTTTTTCTCACATTCTCGTTAGCTCACATTGTTACTTCATTAAAATCCGGTGTTAGCATAAATGTCAATAATGTCGAAAATTATTAGTAGGGAATTACAAACTGATTCCCACTAGTGGGATAAATCGGTAAAAAAACAAGTCGGTAAAAAAGTAGCTAAAAAGTTAAGCCACAAGTTTTATAAAATTGTAGCTGTCGGTCACCGAATAATAGCTAGATCTACTAAGTTGCTAAGTTGACATCACTGCTGCCGATTTGAAGTTTGATCAAATCGATCGTCATGCCGATTGGACGATAGGCAGTATGGTGTATGGTGTATATGGACGAACTGCCAATTTGATCAAATCGATCGTCATGCCGATTGTACGATAGGCAGTATGGTGTATGGCCGCTATTAGAACAGTATTACGAGTATTGTATTGTTTTGTCTGCGTAATTATCTTTAAAAGTGGCCATACACCATACTGCCTATCGTACAATCGGCATGACGCTGCCGATTTGATCAGTTAGATTTGACCGTGTGTGGGCGTGGAATCCATCAAATTGGCATAACAATAGGCTTGATCATGCCGATTTGATCAAATCGATTTGATCATGCCAATTTGATCAAATCGATTTGATCAAATCGGAATGATCAAACTTCAAATCGGCAGCAGTGATACCAACTTAGCAACTTTATAGCTAGATCTAGCTAATATTCGGTAGCTACTTTTTAACCGACGTAAAAAAAGGAGGAGGTTCTCAATTCGAAACGTATATTTTTTTGGAACGAAGTTCCTTATGGCGCGTTGCGAAAGGGGGCTAGGCGGAAAAAATTGTAACGACACTTTTTACAGACTGCGATGGAGTGGAGTGGAGTGGAGTGGAGTGGAGTGGAATGGAATGGAGGGTCGAAAATCGCCTGAACCTTTTTTTAACTTGCTATCGTTAAGCAAGTTAAAAAACAGGTTCAAGCGATTTTCGACCTTATTGACATTCAAAATTTAGTTTGTTTTTTCTCACATTCTCGTTAGCTAACATTGCTCCTTCATTAAAATCCGGTGTTTGCATAAATTTAATGTCAATAAAGTCGAAAATCGATTGAACTCACTTTCACTTGTATTACCAACTGATTCCCACTAGTGGGATAAAACAAGTCGCTAAAAAGTTAAGCCACAAGTTTTATAAAATTGTAGCTGTCTGTCACCGAATAATAGCTAGATCTAGCTATAAAGTTGCTAAGTTGGCATCACTGCTGCCGAATTGAAGTTTGATCAAATCGATCGTCATGCCGATTGTACGATAGGCAGTATGGTGTATGGTGTATATGGACGAACTGCCAATTTGATCAAATCGATCGTCATGCCGATTGTACGATAGGCAGTATGGTGTATGGCCGCTATAATAATAGGTAACACTAGCTTCCGCCCGCGACTCCGTCCGCGCGGATGTCGGTCTTCGCGTGGATGGTTTATTTCTCCATTTTGAGTAACTCTAACAATGACATCTTATAAATATCTATTGGACCCAAATACGGCTAAGCCTATAATAATTAAGGAGATCCCTATTGATCTCTCATCTCTATTGAGCTACTGCTGTTGAGCTCGCGTTCTGTAGTAAGTATTTTTTTCATAGTAATTCCGACCTTGTATTTACAAATAACTGATCGGAACAGTAATCAAAAACGGTTTACAATTACACGCATACAATATTAATTCCACGGACGACCGCTCGCCACACTGGACACGTCCGCTCGCATCAAAATTCAGAATTTATATGCATCGCGCGGCGCGGAACGCGGCTTCTTATATAGGAGTCGGGGAGGCGTGGCCCGCGTGTGCCGCAAACGGTTCAAGCCAAATCCGACTTTCGGCGCTACAGGTTACGGCGCTGAATCCACTGCGGGTAATGCAACGTGTGTTCGCGGTTCTACAGAACAACGTCTATGAATAAAACTGAAAAATAAGATATTTTTCCAGGATAAAAAGTATCCTATTTTATGCCCAGGATAATAAGGTATAATTATACCAAGTTTCATCGAAATCGAACCGTTAGTTTTCACGTCATGCCTGCACATACAGACAGACAGACAGACAGACAGACAGACAAAAATTTTTTTAATCACATATTTGGGTTTGGTATCGGTCCAGCAACACCCCCCGCTATTTATTTTTTCAATATTTTCAATGTACAGAATTGACCCTTCTACAGATTTATTATATGTATAGATTATACAAGACATTTATAGAAACATTTTTCCTTGCTAACTTACCTACTGCATTTATATCGTAATCAGACGAGGAAATACATTTATTTTATTCCTTTAAAACTGGCTGACTGGACAGTCGTTGATCTGTACCAATAGTAATTTTTTTAATGTTACTGGCAATTTACAACCTAATCTTTTCCTTCTTCGAACTGATCGGTTAATCCGGTATATGTTAGTTCTGTTTTTGGCATCTTCGTTTTATGCTGTTGGCCCAATGCAACGACCATTTATATCTAGACGCATCATGCACGATCTGACTAACGAAAATTTTCTGCTAAGTCGCTGAGGTACAAAGGAGGAAACGCCTGGGTGTCACCACTGCGAAGATCGCCCGGAGGACACAGTAGAGCATACGGTGCAAGACTGCCCAGCTTGGGCAGAGCACCGACGTGTCCTCACGGCGGCGATAGGCGGAGACCTCTCGCGCCCGGCATTGGTTGCGGCCATGCTGCGGGGCGAGACGGAGTGGGAAGCGGTCGCCTCCTTCTGCGAAGCAGTAATGCTCGCGAAGGAGGAGGCGGGCCGCGTGAGAGAGAGGACAGTGTCCTCCCTCCGCCCCAACCGCAGTGGTGGACGCCCACGGCGACGGACGTCGCAAGACAATCTCCGGCCACCGTAGGCGCGGGCATGCGGGCGGCGAGTAAAGGGCAACTCGCTGCCCGACCATGGACCATGCCCGGGTCGACGGCGCGTTGTGTTCCACGCGCGCCTCAAAGAGCGTCAGCAAGATGACGGGGCCCCCCTCTAGAGGGCCAAAGCCTGCCGGGGTCGCGGGACTTATCTCATTACCGTGACCCCGGAACATAAAGGGCTATCGAAGGACACCGTGGATTTTAGTCAGTACAAGTCTGACAGTCCCTCCCGCCCTGCCCGGGGCGGGAGGACTCATTTCATGATTTTACCACGATAAAAAAAAAAAAAAAAAAAAAAAGTCGCTGAGGTACAACGTAAGCGAGGGGGACGGGGTACTGCGTTCTGATTGGCTAACTCAAGGTAAGTGCGACGAGGGGACTCACAGGAGTGGTCGAAACTAATACGAACTTAAGACTTTTTTGCCTAATGTGTCGGTCGCCTGTGATTAGGAGTCTAGATATAAATGGTCGTTGGCCCAATGAATAATCCAAGTTTGAGACCTCGAGCGCCGAATGCAACTTTGTGAACAACGAAAAAACTACCTACCGGAATTACCGATTTCTTTCAGATACTGATCAATCAACTGGCTCTGATAGTTAACCGAAGTCTAGTTTATGATATAATTAGCTGATTATGACTGTAGATATAAATATTGTCTGCCTGGTTATCTTCAAATGAAAGTAAAACAAAGCGTAGATATCTTCGGCTTATCTACGTGGGTAGAACCATTTGTCTCAGTACAGTCACTAAGTACTCGCGTGGGCGAGTACTTAGTGACTGTACTGAGACAAATGGTTTCCTTAGGTGAACTAGTTTAATCTTGTTACTCAACGTCTACTTGACTTGAAAATGATTTGATGTAAGTATCGTACTTAATGGTATTTTAACAGGTTTTTCTTCTAATAGCAGCATTCAAATAGAAGTCTTATCTTATTAAGATTAAAGACTACTGTGATTTTGAAAGAGGTGATGCGAGGGGTAAAAAAAGCTGCGGCAAGATTACACTAGATCGCGATTTTGTGATACTTAGGACGAGTTGTGTGATCAGTTGTAAAACTTTTTGATAAATTCTATACAATTTTTATTATTTATTACAAAAATGTATAGGATTTTAACAATATTTAGTAACCTACTTGTTCTTGATCGATGCGTACTTGTCACCTCTTAAATAGAGTGGGGCAAAAGGAACGTACAACCCATTATCGAAAGCAAGTGAAGTTTCTACGATAAAAATGCAACATTATAAAAATATCTGACTGACACGAAATACTATGACGCCTGTAATCCCTGAAGCGTTAGTCAGAAGAGTGCCTAACAGTACCTAGACTCACAGCAGTTAGGGGCAAGCCAATTGCCATCAACCGGGGCATCCAGACTCCGTGGCTCTTACTGGAAAATTCCTAATGGAAAAACCCAATAACACCTTGGGAATTGTACTCGGGACCTCATGTTCATAAGTCTCACTGGCGTACAGTAAACGAAAAGGTCAGAGTTTTCAAATAAAATAATAGTGAAAACAAACATAAACAGACAATTCTGCGAGACTCATATTTTACCCGCGTTGTAATGTAATGGCATTAAGCGCCAGTGCCGTGCATTCTGAAAACTCGAGAAAAACTGGCGTTGGAAAATTTGCATTCTGCCGTAATAAAAAGTGACATGACAGATTTATATTTTTTTTAAGTTATGCCCAGGGGAGATGTAGATGTTTTTTATTATACTGATTGCAATGGAATGGAATGTAAATGTTTTTTTTTTAATGGGTGTTGTAGAATTTGTTGCAGCAAGGAATTTGAATTCGTATCTGATCAATGGATTATCTCGCCCTCAATGTAAATTAAATCCTAGCAAAAACAATTATTGTTGCAGCACTATTTTTTTTTTCGTTAAAGACTTAGGTACATTTTGAATGAAACCTAAATTTAAAAAAAAAATGTCTAAAAGGAAAACCATAAGGTAAGTACTAGATTTTTTGTAGTTGTCTTATGATAACTAATATAACAATATTGCTCATTTGTTATTGTATAAAAAACTGGCCAAATGTGAGTACGTACACCTCTCTAACTAACCGTTAAGGGATTACAGGCATGATGTAACATAATATTGGCTAGACTAGGCTAAGCTATCAGACGGTTGTAATAAAATTGATAAGGTCATGTCTGGGTCAGAGGAAGTAGACAGTTTCATAAAACAGGAGTCTAACCACAGACTTTTTGGTGACTTAAGTGTAGATTTACACCTTTTTGTATTAGCTGGGTACACAGTAACTGGGCTGTGGAAGGCAGATAGGCAGTTGCTGATACTGCTAACCAGTTTTTTTTCATCATCATCATCTGCCTATAAATGTTCCCACTGCTGGGACACAAGCCTCCTCTCTGTGAGAGGGAGTGGTCCGTAATCTACTACACGGGCCCAGTGCGTATTAATAGATGTCACATGTCTTCGAATTTTCGGTTCTAGGACATGTCGGTTTCCTCACGATGTTTTCCTTCACCGTTTTGAGAGCAGTGGTGTTGAAATAAATTACACAAAATAATGCGCCTGACGGGGTTCGAACCCACGACATACAACTCGTAAGTCGAGGCTGATACCACTGGGCCACCACTGCTCTTGCTTTAGCTTTTTACCCGACTGCGCGACGCAAAGGAGGGTAATGTGTTTATCAGTCTATGTATGTATGTATGTATGTATGTATGTATGTATGTATGTATGTATGTATGTTTGTTTCTATGTGGCGTTCTAGAGACCAAACGCGTAGGCCGATTTTGATAATTCTTACATCAATCGATTCGTCTTAACCTTGCGAGTGTCACTAAAGACATGACAGTAATCAAAATTCACCACAGCGACAACCTGACGCCATATTGTCAAAATGAAAAAAATAAAAGTCGATGAACTATGTCAAGTGGGGTGTCGTTGAATAGGTATTTTAAAATCATGTTTAGGTTTCTTTTATCATTTTTCATTTTAAGTAATGGTTTAGGATATATAACGATTTAAAGTTGTTTAACAAAACAATCATCCTCGCTAATTTTCTTACTTATTGATTTAAATTTTTATTTCAAGTATAAACGATATACAAACAAAAAAAAAACAGTGAACAATGAATCGTAACTAAAACGTGAAAAATAAAAAAAAATATTTAAAGAAAAACAAAAAACCCGACTGCGTAAAAACTAATTTTGAAAAATACGTGAAAAAGTTAACTTATATAAAAACTAAAAAGAAAGAAACAAGCCCAACAGAACAGCAGGAAGAAGCAGAACAGAACGTCTCACAGTCGGGGCCCATTCAAATTTTACCAATCAAATCTTCCCAGGGGCCCCGACTGTGAGTCGTTCTGTTCTGCTTCTTCCTGCTGTTCTGTTGGGCTTGTTTCTTTCTTTTTAGTTTTTATATAAGTTAACTTTTTCACGTATTTTTCAAAATTAGTTTTTACGCAGTCGGGTTTTTTGTTTTTCTTTAAATATTTTTTTTTTTAGAGTGGTATAATCATCCAATGAGTCCTGAGCACATGGTGGAGAGGGAAGACTCGTACTGACTGAAATCTACGGTGTTCTTACAATATCCCTTTACGTACCAGGGTCACGTTTACCTGTCTAGACGTTCCCGCGACCCCAACTGACTTTTACGGCATGGTTGGCACAGTGGCTCAACGAGCTACTGCTGCATAACGCGTCGAGGATACGATTCCCGTGCTGTTTGTGAGTTTCAATGTTGGAACACACCAACGACGCAATTCCTAGTGTGGGGAAAGGTTAAGAAAAACTATGTTTATTATTTGTTTTGGGTTTCTGCTGTTTCTCTCTTCTTTGCCCAAAAAGCAAGAGCATCGAAGAACATCTTATTTATGCATGCACTTGATAACTATTCTACCCCAACCTAGAAAACAGTTATAAACCAAAATCATAAAAATCTATCTAAAATTATAAACAGATAAACACATTTTTTTTTTTTGACTGGCCTGTTGGTCTAGTGGTTAGTGACCCTGCCTGCTATGCCGGAGGTTGTGGGTTCGATTCCCACCCAGGACAAATGTTTGTGTGATGAGCACGATCATTTGTTCTGTGTCTGGGTGTAATTTATCTATAATATGTATGTATTTAGAAATATATAAGTATGTTTATCAGTTGTCTAGTACCCATAACACAAGCTCTGCTTAGCTTGGGACTAGATGGCGTTGTGTGATAGTTGTGGAATATTATATTATATTATATTACATTTAAGTATATTGAGTCTACGTAAACAAAAACAGTTAGGTACTCGCATTATGACGTCAGAAATAGAGTTATATCAATAAAGCGAAAATATGAAAATCGCATTAAGCGTATTAAAGCGCCGGAGAATGCAAAGATGAGTATAGCCGAAACCGAAAGTGTTGGAATGCGCTCGTGACTTCCACATTAGCAGTAGGGTTGCTAGATAAAGTTTCTGAATTTTCCCCAAATGAGTTATTTTTCCACAAAAGTTTTAAATCTATTTTCTCGACTACCTATCAATTATAATTAGGTACCTATAAGTTGTTTTATTCACAAAATGGGCACGATACTTTCATGCATCCACCCATATCTAACTGCGCTTCGAATTTTGAGTTTGTGGGATTACACCCACAAACAAATAAGTACTCTGCTCTTTTACCTGTTTTTTATTTGCATTATAAATATATCCCGTGCGGACATAAAAATTACAACATTTCTTAAGCTGTACAATATAATATCCCTTTGATAATTCTGGCAATAAAGTTAACTTCAGTTCCCCAAAATTTTCGTAAGAAAGATTTTTTCCCCGAAAAATGGGAAAAATCCCCAAACAACGATGCTAGTTAGCATGTCAGACGAACGATCAGTAGCTTATTAACGCGATGTTAGTCATTTTTGGCTTCTGTTTGTTTGTTATTTTTGACCTGCTTCCGGGTCACGACCTGCTTGGCGGGCTTCAGTGAAAATAGGTTGACACTTTGTCGTCCATATTTGCTTAATCTTTTATTATTCATTGAAATGTTACTTCTTGTTTAGGCTTAGCGCGGTCGCGGGAATGTTGACCCCGTGGGAACCTTGACCCCAAAACGTAAAGGGCTAAGTATTGAAGGACACCGTGGATTTTACTCAGTACAAGTCTGACAGTCCCTTCCGCCCTGCCCTGGGTGGGGTGACTCATTTGATGATTTTATCACGTAAAAAAAAGCGTGTTGTCAGAGGACGCAATTTAAAGGCCCATTTACACGCTGCAAGAAATTGCATGCGGGTTTGACAACATTGCGGACTATGAATGGACAACGAATTCAGTCGATCAAACAAATACCGCAATGTAGTCAAACTGACATGCAACTGGCATGCAATGTCAAAATGTGGGGTTTATTTTTTAGATGTTAGGGCGGTTAGTGTAAAGTTAAATTCAAGATTGTGAGGTCGCAAGCCTTGTCCCACGGCCACCATTTTGAAAAAAGTAGTTAAGATGGTATATAATATCTGGCAAACAGGTAAAATAAAAAATTTGTAAACATATTTTTTGTTCCAAATTAAATTGCCTGCAACTTTTAGTAGTAGAACCAAAAGTGAAAAAAATATTAATGAAAATCAATGACAATTAGGTACCGTTTTTTTCCAAGATGGCGGCCTGTTTTAAGGTTTTTATTGAAGAGGTTTTTATTGCTTTCGCTAAGTTACAAGTATTATGTACTCGTAGAACCTTTTCAAATTAAAATAAACGTCGCCGTCGTAATAAAATAATATTAATTTCAGTATAAAAAGTTGGGAACTATAAATTTTATTAACCAAACTGAGAACAATCTGGTAGTCAAATTAATATTTTGTACAAAGTTAGAAATTAATAAATTATAACTTTTCCAGCTAACAAGCCAAGCACACGAAACAAAATATTTTCATTAAAATTCAAAGTCTGCATTGTTATTTTGCTTTTATCAGTTGCGATCTAAAAGCAGCCTTTCATCACAAATGTACAGTTCACTATAATTTGACAGGTTTTGCACTGATTTTGACAGCGATGCATCTGCAGCAATAAAGTACCGACTTAACTAAAATTGACTGTGCGGGATTTTCGACAAGACCATTGGTTTTGAGAATTTTCCGAGCTGAAATATACCCTCACCAAACTGTGACGAATTTATACAATTTTTTAATGCTTGTGACGAATTAGACTACCTTTCAATGTTTAGAGTTATGTGTAATTATCAGATTTCTTGCATCAGCTCACAATAAAATTGTTGGTTTTGAATTCAATATTTCCAATGTTTACCTGTAACAAAAAAGAATATAATTAATTATAAAAATTAATTATGTCACAGTTAAAACAATTTGTAATAATACATTTTGATGGCACGGTTGGTGCAGTAGTTAAGCACTGTGTGTCGCGAGTCCGATTCCTGCACGTAACAAATATTTTGTATGTTCTACAAGAAGTTGTTCTGGTTCTGGATGTTTGTTTATGTGAATTGAAATGTTTGAACCCACAACACACGAGAAAATCCTGGAGTGGGGCAACCTGAAAAAAAAAAGAATACCTCGAATGGCTTAGCACAGGTGTACACACCCACTCATTAGAGCTACCAACTAAGCACGAATCTAAATTTTATAGCTGCTATTGAGAATTTTCTGATAGAAAAACCCTGTAATAACTAGGGTCAACAAGAATATTATTGTTACTTAAAATCAATATTATTTTTGTAATAATTAATAATAAAAAGTATTTATAAAACGAGGTGCACCAAACCTGTGTCAGGGCATTTAATGTTACTTTATGTAAACAATCTATTAACACATCGTTAGCGACTGAGTAGAAACTTCTGTCACGTGAGTAAAAGGCATTTCTAGTCATGTGCTTTCGTTTAACATTTGAAAAATCTTACCATTCTTAATTCTTACTAATGTTATGAATTAGCGACCTTTCTCGGTTTCGTACGGGTTTTTTTTTGGCTTAATCGGTGGATTTTCCGAAAACTTTCACATACTAATCTTGCCCTGACAATAACGAACACAACAACAAAAGAATTATCCAATTTGGTACAGTCGTTTGAGACTTATGGGCGTAGAGTCTGTCTGTAGACAGACTCAAGTGGCTTTGATTTATATGAGTATGCTAAAAAGATGTGATGGATTTATGGATAGTTTTAAAAAATTAGATTTGAACGAAGCCAGACGTATTTTTATGGTCCCAAAAAATGTTTGAGGCATCTCGAACTCTGTGAAGAGTTTAGGGCTGTTTGAGTTTAGAAACACAGACTCGGGTAGAGAGTCCCCCTCCTTTGCTGTGCACATCATGCAAGACGTTTGGAAACTTAGTGTGAATTGGTGGAATAGCAACAAGGTAAGGACATTAACCTCACTTGCAGTGAGGTTATATACCCGAAGACGCGGCGACGGATCGATTTTATTTTAAAATAAGCTATTTTATCAGAAATATAGGTAAACCAACAAGCAATATTGTTAAATTTATAAAAGCTGTGGCTTATGCCGACCACAAAATGCCACAGATAATTTTCAGAGCAACGTATGATTTTTTGGAAACCCAAACCGCAAGCCGTGAAAATGTTGAGGCTTTTCTGTTTACCGTTAAATATGATATCGTTCAATGTTTACAAATACCTTTATACGGTATATTCGTGTTTTAAAATGTTACATAGCGCGTGAAATTGTAAACCTTTGGACCACCACTGTTTTTACTTTCAGTATAATTCAGGAAGATCATCAATGTCTACAGGATTTTAAGCATAGCGTAGTTGCATTGAGTATAAATTCTTAAAACACACTCATCGTATATCGCTAGGTCATAGAATTTTCAAATTGATTTTTCTGCTATATGATTTAAATTAAACAATTTACCGTCGTACGACAAAAACTTTTAAACGTCTGTTGAACATTTGTCTAAAAAAATGTCAGATTATGACGTTGAAATAAGGTTCGTTTTGCAGTCACATTTTTTTTAGACAAGTGTTCAACAGATGTTTAAGTTTTTGTAGTAAGGCTGTTAAAGTTCAATTTTGGACTATCAAAGGAGGAGTATTTATTACCCACTACATTTATATTTAAATGTATTAAAAACTGTCTAAAAACAAGCTAGCTATAAAAAAATAAGTATAGGTATAATTTCATTTCAACTACTCTATCCGATTAGTCATCGCTTTTTTCCAACTTGTCGGTACATCCCTAGTTATATTTATGTCAACAGCGGTAATCGACCTACTCTGTAGTGTTGTACGGAACCAAAATAAGCCGGAAAAGTCCGGTTTTATGTCAATATTGTTTTAATGTTCCGAGATTCGGGGGCGTTTGAATAATAAATTGCGCGCCCTCCTTGTTTTTCTTTAGGAATTCTTAATTTTCTTATATTTTATTCTTCTTTGTTCGTTTTTGTTTGACGTGGACGAATAACAAGGTATCTTTTTTAAGACATTGTTGTAGGAATTGTGCGTTATTGGATTTTTGTGTTTATAACATACTATAAATTCGGACGCTAAAAAATTTCTAATATTTATAAAATTATATTCATAGTTGTTTCTTATGATTGCTAAATATTACTGCTATATTCATAAGTTACTTATTTCCATAAATTATTAATTAAAGCTTAGAAAACTTACTCATCAAACAGCCTAAAATAAACAAAAACTCGTCTAAGTACTTAATTGTTATTTATTACTATAAATAAATTCAGTTTAAACTAAACTTCGTAGAGCAGTTTAAAAATAAAAGTGCACTGTTAATGGCGATTCTCCGGCCAGCAATATATCACTTTAAACACCTATTTATATTGAAAACTGCAAAGCCAAGCTGTCATTGATGTATGTGGTCATCGAGTATTGATCCGTCTGGTATGAGATTTTGATGGGTTTTCCGCCTATGGTAGGATGACATTTTTTTTTTTTTTTTTTTTCGTGGTAAAATCATCAATTGAGTCCTCCCACCCCGGGCAGGGCGGGAGGGACTGTCAGACTTGTACTGACTAAAATCCACGGTGTCCTTCAATAGCCCTTTGTGTTCCGGGGTCACGGTAATGAGATAAGTCCCGCGACCCTGGCAGGCTTTGGCCCTCTTGGGCGGGACCCCGTCATCGTGCTGACGCTCTTTGAGGCGCGCGTGGATCACAACGCGCCGTCGACCCGGGCATGGTCCATGGTCGGGCGGCGAGTTGCCCTTTACTCGCCGGGCGACACAATGTAATAAATGAGTGGATATAGAGCTTTTATAATTATGAGTCGCTGATGTATTTTCTCCCCAACGATACGGTTCCTAGTTTCTTAATGGTCTAGGCTATTAATTAACTTTCTGATCTGGGCTCTTCCTTGGTAATTGCAAAAAAATGAAGCAATAGGGACCAATGGAAAAAATACGGGGAGGCCTTTGCCCGTCAGTATTCGGATCCTCAATTATTCTACTTTATGGTTTGCAGTGAGTGTATAAAAACGTGGGAAAAATGAATGGCTCGGTAAATCTTCTTCTTCTTCTTCCTGCCCTTATCCCATTCTATTTGGGGTCGGCGCAACACGTTTTCGGTAAATGATTATGTTAAATATTCGAGATCGGATCGAAGTCTTACCGGCCCATAACATTATTACCATCTTTGGGAAAGCTCCTGGAGCGTCTTATCGTCCCACGATTGTTACCGGACGGGCCCAAATTCCATAAAAACCAATTCGGTTTTACTATCGGCAAATCAACCGTTGACGCGGCACTTTCTGTTAGAAAAATAGTTAATACCTCCGAGCACAAGTACGTAGTTGGAATCTTTCTAGATATTTCCGGGGCTTTTGATAACGCATGGTGGCCAAGGCTACTACTTAAGATAAAAGCTCGTGGTTGCTATAATAATATATTTAATCTTCTTTGTTCGTACTTTTCTAATGGTTCCGCGAAACTTAAACTCGGACATCATTCCGTATCGAAACCTCTTACCATGGGCTGTCCTCAAGGTTCGGTTATCGGTCCTCATTTATGGAATATAGGCTTCGATGATTTCCTCGCGATTCCACTTCCAAGCGGTTGTTCTTTAACTGGTTATGCGGACGATGGCCTTCTGCTCATTCAGTCAAGCACTCGTGCTGGCCTCGAGAATCTGGCTGACACTTGCCTACGATTAATATCTCAGTGGGGCGATCGAAACCGTCTGACGTTTGCACCACAAAAAACCTATCAGCTTATTTTAAAAGGTGAACTTAAATCGTGGCCTAGTATTAAATTCAATAATGTTCCCGTGAAGAGAAAGCAATCGGTGTGCTATCTTGGTTTAGTCTTAGAGAGGAATTTCACTTTCATAGAACATAATTATAAAAACAGTTGGTGAAAAAGCTAAAAATAACTTTTATGCCCTAACGAGAATATCCAAGTCTACTTGGGGTTTGTCATTTTTAACCTTAAAAACTATTTATGGGGCTACTTACTTGGGTTGTTTGTGCTACGGAGCACCTGTTTGGGCCGATAGGGCCACCATAGGGGCGGCACGGCGTAAATTGCTTCAAAGCCAGCGCTTGGCTTTGTTATTCTTAAGTAAAGCGTATAGGACCGTCAGTACTGAAGCTTTACCGGTACTTGCTGGTGTTCTTCCAGTAGATCTTGAAGTGCAGCGACGTGCTGCAATGTATTTTTCCGCACGGGAGACCACTGACGCTGATTTCCTGCCGCAACGTGACCGTGATAAGATATCTAGATTATTAAAAACCCCAGAGCGACGTCTGGGAGGAACTTTTATCCGAATGGCAAAATAGGTGGGATAATTCTCCCAAGGGGCGGCACCTCCACCAGTTCTTCCCATCCGTTCGTGAGCGGCTGGCTAGGACGTGGTTGGAGGTGGATCACTGTGTTGCCCAATTTCTCACGGGACATGGTAACTTTAAAAGTAAATTGTTTTCCTTTAAGCTTGTTCCCTCGCCTTTTTGTCAATGTTCGTCACCTGACTGTGAATATGAACAATCAGCACATCATATTCTTTGGGAGTGTATTCTTTGGCAGAACGAACGCAATATTATGTTGGATACTGTTCAGACTACATCTGGAGTCATTTATTATACGGACCTTGTGGAAACTCGAACAAACTTCCGTGCGTTCAAGCGTTTTTGCCATACCTATTATTGGAATCAAATATAGCAGCTCACAATTTAGGACCCATTAATATTAGTAGTCATTTTTACCCGTGGTGCAAGGCAACTGGGCTTCTCCCAGTTGTAATGTCCCTTTGTGCCTATTGGCCTTGCTTTGTTCTGTCTCCTGCTTGCATGGAGGGAAGTGGAAACATATTTTTCCTACTCCTCCACTATTCTTTTCTGATTAATTTCGTGCAGGATCCAAGACAGGTAAATTCATTCTCCGGGACACGTCGAGCTTCATTGTCTTGGCGCTTTTCTGGTGGTTGCCACTGTTGATTCTGGCTCTCAGGAGTTGCAGTGGTTTGGGAATAGTGTGGTGGGTTTGTCCCAAAAAAAAAAAAAAAAAAAAAAATTCGAGATCGGCTGGATCATTAGTAAATTGTATCCTAGCGAAAACAGAGTTTTAAAATAAAATTGACAAATAAATATAAATAGTTGGTCATCAACACACAAAGAACATGTAAATTGTATATCCTCCTATGTGCTCTTAGTATCGGAGCTGGGAGATGTCGTCGTCGCCCTCGGTTCCCTCCCCGCGCTCGTCCTTGGGGACTTCAACGCCAAAAGTCCGGCTTGGGGTTCCCGGTCCAGGGACTATACGCGGGGTAGGATACTCGAGCGCTGGGCCCGTGCGCAGGACCTGGTGATCGAGAACCGGGGTTCTGTCCCCACGTGCGTGCGGTTTATGGGTGAATCGGTGGTGGACGTTACGTTCGCCACCGCCGACCTGTCGCCGCGCGTTACCGGCTGGCGCGTTGTGGAGGAGGTGGAGACCTATTCCGACCACCGGTATATCCGGTTCGACGTCTCCGCCCAGACCTCAGACGCGCCGGTTCCAAGTGGACGGAACCCAAGTGGTCCGCGATGGGCGCTGAAGCAGCTGGACCGGGAGCTATTCCTGGAAGCCTCGATCGTGCAGGCCTGGGTGTCACCACCGGACAGGCCTGCCGACATAAACGACGAGGCCGAGTGGTTCCGGGAGGCCATGTCGGAGATCTGTGACGTGGCCATGCCCCGGGTCCGGCAAGGACGCGCCCGGCGTCAGTTGTACTGGTGGTCGCGCGAGCTTGCAGCGCTGCGCGAAGCGTGCGTTGCCGCGCGCCGCCGGTACACCAGATTCCGCAGGCGCCGCACCCGACCTCCGGATGCGGCGACTGTAGAGACGGAGCTATACGAGGGCTACAGGGCAGCGAAGGCCGCCCTCCGCGACGAGATCTGGCGGGCCAAGGAATTGGCCCGCGAGGAGATGCTGGGGACTCTGGACGGGGACCCATGGGGCCGCCCCTATAAGTGGGTGCGCGAAAAGCTCCGCCCCTGGGCTCCCCCGTTGACGCAGAGCCTCCAGCCTCAGTTCGTGGAGGACGTGGTGAGCGCCCTGTTCCCATCGCGAGGGGAGCACACTCCCCCGCCCATGGCTCCGTCTCCGACGGAATCTGACGATGAAGCTGACGCAAACGCGGATCGCAGCGACGACGACATCTACGACGCTCCGGAGGTGACCGAGGTAGACTTGAGAGTGGCGGTACAACGGCTCAAAGCCAAAAATACCGCCCCAGGACCCGACGGCCTGCCAGGAAAAGCCTGGGTCCTGGCCTGGGGGACTCTCGGGCCTCGACTGGGGGGGCTCTTAAGCGCATGCTTGGAGAGGGGCCGGTTTCCGCTTCGTTGGAAGACGGGGAAGCTGGTCCTGATCCAGAAGCCCGGGCGCCCTGCGGACTCTCCGTCCGCATTCCGGCCCATCGTGCTGCTCGATGAGGTGGGCAAGCTCTTTGAGAGAGTCATTGCAGACCGCCTCGTCGGGCACCTGAATCGGGTGGGCCCGAACCTTGCGGAGAGCCAGTTTGGCTTCCGCAGGGGGCGCTCGACGGTGGACGCCATCATGCGCGTGAGAGCCCTCACGACGGGGGATGCAGTAGCCCGGGGCAGGGTCGTCTTGGCGGTGTCTCTGGACATCACCAACGCCTTTAACACCCTGCCCTGGAGTTGCATCAGGGAGGCACTCCGGTATCACCGGGTGCCGACCTACCTCCGTCGCATAGTCGAGGACTACCTGACGGACAGAGCCGTCATCTACCCCGGTCACCGGGGAGAGTGGAACCGGCGAGAGATATCGTGCGGTGTTCCACAGGGATCGGTCTTGGGACCGCCCCTGTGGAACATCGGATACGATTGGGTGCTGCGCGGCGACCTCCCTGACGGCGTCAGCGTAATATGTTACGCTGACGACACGCTCGTCCTGGCGGAGGGAGAGTCGCACCAGGCGGCGGCCGACCTGGCGACGCAAGCGGTAGCGACAGTCGTCGAGAGGATCCGGCAGCTGGGACTCGAAGTGGCGCTGCACAAAACGGAGGCCATGTGTTTTCATGGCCGCGTTAACGCGCCACGGTCCGAGTCCCACATAACGGTGGAGGGGGTTCGCATCGGCGTCGGGAGGACGATGAAGTACCTGGGACTCGTCCTCGACAGCCGGTGGAACTTCAGGGAGCATTTCCTGAGTTTGGCCCCAAGGCTGAACCGGGCAGCAGCCGCCCTCAGGCGACTCCTGCCCAATCTCAGGGGGCCAAACGCCTCCTGCCGTAGGCTGTACGCCGGTGTCGTGCGGTCCATGGCCCTCTACGGGGCCCCCGTGTGGGCCCTGAGCATCCGGACGCGACCACTAAAGTTGGTCGCATGCCAGAGGGTCATGGCTATCCGGATGATCCGGGGATACCGCACGATCGCCGGCGAATCGGCCAACCTGCTTGCCGGATTACTGCCCTGGGATCTGGAGGCGACTGCCCTCCAGCGCGTCTATGAGTGGCGCGTGGAGGCGCAGCGCCGGGGTGTATCGCCGCTGCCTCGAGAAGTCGAGGCGCGGCGGGAAGAGCTCCGGCGCGATCTCAGGGCAGTATGGAGGGGACGACTGTCGCTACCGACGGCCGGGCACGCCGCAATCGCGGCGGTAAGACCCCTCTTTGAGGAGTGGCTGGATAGGAGTCACGGCGTCCTGACCTTCCGCATGACGCAGGTCCTCACCGGACACGGATGTTTCGGGAGGTACCTGTGTCTAAGGAAAAAGGAGGAAACGCCTGGGTGTCACCACTGCGAAGATCGCCCGGAGGACACAGTAGAGCATACGGTGCAAGACTGCCCCGCTTGGGCAGAGCACCGACGTGTCCTCACGGCGGCGATAGGCGGAGACCTCTCGCGCCCAGCATTGGTTGCGGCCATGCTGCGGGGCGAGACGGAGTGGGAAGCGGTCGCCTCCTTCTGCGAAGCAGTAATGCTCGCGAAGGAGGTGGCGCGCCACGAGAGAGAGAGGACAGAGTCCTCCCTCCGCCCCACCCGCGGTGGTTGGCGCCCACGGCGTCGGACGTCGCAAGACGATCTCCGGCCACCGTAGGCGCGGGCATGCGGGCGACGAGTAAAGGGCAACTCGCCGCCCGACCATGGACCATGCCCGGGTCGACGGCGCGTTGTGTTCCACGCGCGCCTCAAAGAGCGTCAGCACGATGACGGGGCCCCGCCCAAGAGGGCCAAAGCCTGCCGGGGTCGCGGGACTTATCTCATTACCGTGACCCCGGAACACAAAGGGCTATTGAAGGACACCGTGGATTTTAGTCAGTACAAGTCTGACAGTCCCTCCCGCCCTGCCCGGGGTGGGAGGACTCATTTGATGATTTTACCACGAAAAAAAAAAAAAAAAAAAAAATGTGCTCTTAGTATGAAAATATATTTAAAACAGTCCCGTGACTAACTGACAAACAAATAGCGCACAGGAAAAGCTGCTTTGTATATAAATGTATTCTCTAGAGAGTGCAAAGGAAGGCACTCTATAAAGAAGATTTTAGAAACTTCTCAGCTTAATAAATGAGGGTTTATGAGTGGATAGCAGACAAACAAAGGTCCACAGTTGGGTTTGATCTGGAGAACACTTATAATTATGACAGGCCTGTTGGTCTAGTGGTTAGTGACCCTGACTTCTATGCCGGAAGTCGTAGGTTCGATTCCCACCCAGGACAAAAATGTTTGTGTGATGAGCACGATCATTTGTTCTGTGCCTGGGTGTAATTTATCTATAATATTTATGTATTTAGAAATATATAAGTACCTATGTTTATCAGTTGTCTAGTACCCATAACACAAGCTCTGCTTAGCTTGGGACTAGATGGCGTTGTGTGATAGTTGTGGAACATTATATTATTATTATAATTCAGAATCGATGTAATGACATAGTCACTAGCACCACATCAAAAGGACTTCAAAACTGTGGCGTGGTTTTTTAGGTTTTGTTCGTCCGAAAATTTGATTTTGACGTTAGTTACGTTTGTCGAGACCTTCTGGCTCCCCAATGCACCGCCGTACCTTAATTTCGTAATGTCGTAAATATACGTTTCAAAAAAGGACTATACTGCCTGACGCGGCGGCATGGAAAAGAGTAAAATTACGTCGTCAAAAATAAAAATAAAATCTTATAAAATTAGAAAATAACTATTTAATTATTATGATGAACTCGACGCAGGCAGTTTAGAATTTTAAATTGTATGGGTTATTTTTTAATTTTAGTTACCAGTGATAATAAAGGGATAAACTGCATTTAGTGTTCATTTAAGAAGTATGTTTGAAGATTTTTTGATGCACTAAAGTATGATAAATTATGTTTAAAAAGGACAACAGACACAAATGTCAAAGTATTTTTTTCTAAATGTTTTACGGTCTAAGATTCGTTTCGTTCGTATCGTTTTTCAGAATTCGAGAAGTTACTCAGAATTCTCGCTTAGTTTGATGCTTGGTTGAGGGAAGTTCCGTTAAGGGTATTCAATTAACACCTTCTATTATGATGAATCTGACGTTAATTAAAGGTTATCCCTTCCCACGCGTGAACTGTTACCACGTAATATGCCAAAGGGTAAGTAATGGAGTTCACACTTCGAATATTTGCGGTGAACCATACCATGTCTATTTGTGACTTATTTCTATTTAAAGGGGTGCAGTGCAAAGAGTATAGAAAAAAGGTTATGACACATTATTTAGAATTTTGTATTAGTATTTAATATTTAAGTTACAAATTAATATTATTTTCACTACACTACACTACAATTTAGCAATTAACCCTAGAAAGATAACCATATTCCACTATACACTAAAGATAACCTACGTCGTTTCGACGTGTTGATGTTTAAGTAGGTTTTACAATGGATATTTTAAAAATAAGTGTACAGAGTGTTATTATATGTTTAATACAAAAAATTTTGTTGATGATTAATGAAAAAAAAACAGTTTTACTTAAATTTTAGTACAAAAAAACTCAAAATAAATAAATATGGTATTTCTTACTGAACCAAACTTAAATATGATGAAATCGCTCGGTCAATCTTATGATTTGATAAATAAACATAATAAAATCTATGTTTTATACTCTTGACAATATAAGGAACTACATGAGAAGATAAATAATTGCGGCTTAAGCCGCGCTTGCCGAGGTTGGTCTGTGGATGGGTGACCATCTGTCATAGCGAGTTTCCTCCGTGCCTCGGAAAGCACGTAAAGCCGTTGGTCCCAGCTGTCATTTCTAGATCTTTGACAGTCATTACTGTTAGTCAGAAGCTCTAAAAGTCTGACAACCAGTCTGTCTATGGGGTATGGTATTGCCCAGTTACTGGGTTGGGGAGTTCCGACAAGCAGTCGCTCCATGTAAAATACTGATATCCAGCTGAATCTGGTTCAACTGGAAGCCGACCACAATATAGTTGGGAAAAGGCTAGGCAGATGATGATGAGAAAAAACTTTTATCAAATTGGCTTTACATGTCATTAGGACAGGCACTTGACTTGTGCTCTCCACAGATAGGATTTATGCACTTGTCACACATCGATTTTGTCATCCTTCTAATTTCTAATGGCCAAAAGGCACAATATTTTCATTTTTTGGCACTGGTTCCCTTTTTCTGAATTTAGTCTTCTGATAAATTATCTTCCGACTGGCTATCTGAACCCTGAGAATCTTCATCAGTTTCATCATTCATATCTATCAATAATCGAATAATTTCTTCATTTTCTTCATCTTACCGCGTCTTTATGTGACGTTATGTAGTTTTACAATAGCCCAAAACGAATGAAAAAAAAAAACAATGAATAAATGTCCAATTATTTTCACAAAAAAAAAATTCACGTAAGTCAAAAACTTACATTATAGATAACCATACGTCACTTCGACGTATGTTATGTAAATATGTAGAAAAGTATCACAGTTAAATGAATCATATGGACGTCTTCCGCTAGCTCTGGGCACGATATGAGTTGGCAGAAACGGCCAGAACAGAGACGTTTAATTCCAAAGATTTATAACGATTTTACCAAATGGCATACGTCGATTCGACGTAGGTTATCTTTCTAGGGTTAATATCGAATAACTCGGTATTCAAAAGCGCGGGAAGTGACGCTCCTGTCACTTTCAATTGACAGCTCGCTCAGCGAGTGATATACGAGGGTATTTCAAGGGTTCGGATTCGATTTGCGTAAAATATTGTAGATCTAGAAAAAATAAAGGCCTTTATATATGTTTAATACGAATTCCAGAAGTGTGATCAGGATTCTTTCGATCAAGAAAGAACCAAAGTTGACGATATTCTCGTAGAATAAGCAAGTTGAAATGACAATATGAGCCCTCCATATTATCCGAAGAACTAATGACCATAGATTAAACCGTGAATCGGTAAGTGTGAATGATTAAGGATGAATGAAAAGTCGAATAATGGAACGTGTTGGGCAAAGCAGATTGGCAATCTCTGCAAGGTGCCTGTTAGCAACTGAATGAGATTTGCCGAGAATTGAGCTAAGGTGGCGTGTAATTGTACGGGCCAGAAGTGGACTGTTGAAGGCATGCATTTTGTTCCAAACTTTAAAAAAATAAAAACAAACGAGGACTGTATAGGTCTATAATGTTTACATTCTATTTATAAACACAACCAGCCAGCTACAAAAGAGAAAAATTAGGTCAATGCCCTTTTTATATTACCAAATTCAGTTGAACGTATGATACTCGTACCTACAGCGAAACCTCAGCAATCATTTTCGTATTGTAAATAATACCTCCACCATATGATTTGACGCAAAGTTCAAGGATTTCAGCCTCTTATTATATTTTCTTTGGGTGAGTGAACACGACAAATTGGGGCGTCCTTAAAAAGGTTTTTTTTTTTGCAGTCGAGTGGGACAAGATATTATGGCAGTTGATGGTACTTCTTTTTACAATAGATTCTAGCTAGAAGGTATATTACAGGGAAACATAATGTACAAGCACAGCTAACTATCGAAGTATATAGTGTAGTTTATGTGCCCTTTTAAGGTCATAGCACACTTAAACGACTGCTCCAACACCGCTCCCACCCAACACCGCCCTAAACTAAGACGACTGCTCGCAGTCCACGCGGTGACAGCTAGCAGGCACCCAGCAGTCCACGCGGCGACAGCTAGCAGACGGCCAGCTGTCCACCCGCCGACCGCTCTCGCTTTTCGCGATAAACACAGTGACTGAGCGACGACGGCGCGGCGACTGCTAGCAGTGAGCGCGCGGACCATATTTAAATGATATTCTTTTTGCCGGGTGGGAGCAGAGTCGTGTAAGTGGGCTATGACCTTTTTTCTTACTAGGCTTTGCCCAGACTTGAGAAAAAAATATAATTTCGGCGACCGTAACCGTAGTGGCAGCCATCCTCTACCTCAATTACTGACCGCAGCGACAGTACCGATTTTTATATGACAGAACGACAACAAGTGGCACTTTTAAATGAATTTATATAATAACTTGCGTTATATTTATAGTTTATCTTCAATCACTGTGAAAACTATAACTACTTATAACAAATCGAAATGCTTGCAAATATGACATTTCATAATTATAAAAGTTGTAAGTGTAGGTACTTATGAAACTGTTATGACATAATAAAAACCGTTCTTTCTTCGAAGGACAAAATCGTTTCAACTCTGGTGTGCGCGCTGCCTAATACAAATGTATTTCAAGAAGGAAAAAATCTGAAGAAACCGAATAAAAATTAGAAACATAAGCCTCCGTGAAAAAATCGTGATATTATGTTATTTTAAGAGGAAAGGAAACCAACAGGTGCGTATGAAGACATAAAACTTTGAGAAGGAAATACCTAATTATTTTTGATGGATGAAGATTGATCAAGTTTATTCTCCGAAATCGAATAGATCCGATAAATTACTGTGCCACATCGTAGATCAAATATTTCTGTTTTGTTTTCCGAATATTATTTTTGGCGCACATTTTCCTGGCACGGTATACCAAAAATGGTAATAAAGCTAAATTAAAATGCTGGTACCGATGAATTTCTAACCGAAAAAGTAGTCTACAAAAATGCATGAGGGAATATCGACCATATTAAGATTTGATACCAAAATCGTGGCGGTGGCTCATGATTCTTTCATACTATCTTTTGAGTTCAAAAGGTTAAATTCATGAGCCGATTAACGAGCCAACCTGAACCATACGTGTTGACGTTACTATGCAAATAAATGCCTATTTTTGACGATAGCGCAAAAATCAAATTTGGTTCAGATCGTGATTAAATTTGAATATGTTAGTAAAACGGTAGTTAACATACAAATTTATAGGTTTACTTCCATGGCATGAATAACACATAGTGGAAAGAAAAGCTAAAAAACGGGCCAAGTGCGAGTTGGTCTTACGCACGAAGGGTTCCGTATCTCTTAAAACGATAAAAAAATGAATTTGATGTGTTTTTAGTATAATTATGTTGTTGTAGCGGTAACATTAAGTAAATACATCATCTGTGAAAATTCTAAACTGTCGAACTGTCATAATTCCTGAGATACAGCCTGGTGATTGACAGACAAACATACAGACGGACAGCGGAGTCTTAGGTAGTAACAGGGTCCCGTTTTACCCTTCTTGGGCGTACCCAAGAAGGGTAAAACGGGACCCTGTAACGTGTGAACCCAAAACAGCTCAGAAATATCTAGAAGATCGTCAAATTTTGCTTTGATCGGTTTGGGAGCAATAAAATATGTCTGTGTTGATGAATTGGGCACTAATCAATTGGGTGTTATTCGCCGAGCTGTGAAGGTCATTGGGGTACACTGGGTGACATCTAGCTAAACATTTTGTTGCCAAGTCAAAGTCTGAGTTGTCGAAACTGTGTTTGGGAGTTTAGGCTTTATTTACTTGACAAACTAACAATGAGACGCGGTTAGTAATCTGTGTGCTGTTGTGAATATCTGAGGCCTTAACACAAGATTTCTGTAGTTTATTTACAGCATACAAAGAATTTACTGCGTTTGTTGAATAGGTGCGTCCCCACAGAGCGCGCAGCCTCGCGAAGCATTTTCCGCGCGAAGCAGCTCGGTTGGTGTGGACGTGTCTCGGGCGAGGCAAGTGACAGCGCTGCCGCGGTCAAGCGATCGAGCGCCCGAGCCATCCAGTGTCGGCTTTTGTTTTGCTCGCGTATATTGTTTCGTGCCTCGGTCGAAAAACAATAGACGGTCCACACAGAGTGAGCAGCCTCGCTTGTCAGTTTCCTCGTGCGGAAAATGCCTCGCGAGGCTGCGCGCTCTGTGTGGACGCACCTATTGAAAATTGAAAAAACGTCGCTTGTGTACGAACGAGAAACTATTTTTATATCTATCAAATTAACGTCAAAGTTCCCGTTCATTCTAGGTCTTGGTAGGGCCACTGGCTGTTTGATTTGTTTGTTTATTAAACTGGACTGCCCAAATTCGTTCGTTTCATCTGTCAAAAAGCTACCTCTTGAACAATAATGGCGGACTTGGAAGTCCTTAAATCTACCACCAAAGTAAAGAAAAGCTGCTCAAATTGTGACTTTTTTTTTAGCGTGGTAAATTCATCAAATGAGTCCTCCCACCCGTGAAAATGTTGCGATGCTTCAATAGAGCACTTTTATATCATGTTTTGCTTGCCCGACCGATTGATTAACTGATGAACTTATGACAGATAGATCTGGGCTGATTTTTTAACACGAGGAGTATTTTTTCTGCTCATAGATATTTTACATGTATGGTGTAAAATAGAAAAATATTTTTCACCATATACCCAGTAAAGTAAAAAGGTACAAAATGCAGGAAAATCAAGTTTATAACTTGTAAGCTTTAAGCTCGGTTTTTCTCTAGAGTTTTTAGCTCTAGAATACACCTCTATTTTCCCAAGCATTTACGTTGTGCGATATTTTCCTTGTTTGCATTAGGTTGTCAGTTGTAAGCTAGGTTAAAATACTGAACGTAAAATAGAGCAGGTTTCTGTCTACTTTCAACCTTTTTTTGAGTTGGAAAATATTCAAATTACTTCTCTGGGTCGAGCGGAAGGGATTGTCAACCTTGACTGACTAAAAAGTACGCTGTTTAAAATGCCGTTTTAAAATAATTGTGAGAGTTTTGGTTAATTTTTCTTATTATAAACTGGTTCTCACTGTACGTGACTCGGCTCTAATGGTCGTAGTTTAATGTTAAATAGCCTAATCTTCTTTATAAATCGAGCTATTAAATAAAAAGCGTTTTTCAAATTCGATTGGTACGAGTAGATCGAAAAGATTGGCGCGTTCAAACAAAGAAACCTTTTATCTTTATTTTGTAACTAAAGGTTTAAAGATCGTGAAAAAGTACGTTTTGTTTTCTCAGCACGTTTTTTACGTGTATACCCTAAGTTCTGAATATAACACGATATGAATCTTAATGGCGACGATAAAATCTTTAGTTGGAAATGGAAAAGTACCACAAAAAATCAGAAAAGCTTGTTAGGGTTAATTTAGAAAGTTTTCGTAAAGGTGAAGGCTGGTTGTTTTTGTAAAAACACCCAACCTTTACCTGGCCCTGCAGTCTCGTAAATATTACGAGAAAAATCGGTCGTTAAGTCTAATCAATGTCAAATTTCTTTATTAGATTTTCAACCTTATGCTTTGGAAATAAAGTTGAAAATCTATTAAATGAATTTGATAACGATACGACTTAGCGACCGATTTTTGTCGCTATCTAATGTCGAGACTGCAGGGGCTGGTCACCACCTACCCTTTTATTTATTTTCTCTTGTACCGTTGTCTCACGTAATGTTAATCTGGTAATTGAGAGACAAACTTCCCGGTTTCCGATTGAGCTGAAATTTTACATCTAAATACTATATGACGGCACGATTGGTTTAGCAAACGGCCTGCTGTGTATCGTGAGTTCGATTCCCGCACGGAGCAAATATTTGTATGATCCACAAGTAGTTGTTGCGGGTCTGGGCGTTTATGTATGTGAGTTAATACGTTTTTAAACGCACCCACGACACAGAAGAAATTGCTAGTGTAGGACAATGCTTTTACAAAAAAAATAAAAAAGGAAAAATAAATCTAAGCACCATTCGCTTTATTTTCAAGCTACTTTTTTGTTTGAAAGCTGACGGGATCGACTCGGTTCTTAATTATTATTTATGAAGATCTGTTCAGGCGTGTGATCGTCTTAAGCTTAATTTGATACTTGACAAAAGTGTCACAGATTCGATTTATTTGAAATATTGAGAATAACTGTAATAATTTGGTGGTATTTCCAAGGCATGCTAAGTTTGTAGAGATATTTTTATGTCTTTTCTTTTTTCTTAAAAAAAAAAAGATTTTGCATGTTATTTACAAACAAGTCATAGTCCAGCAACAACTATTTGTTATTCATAAAATTATTTGTTCCGTGCGGGAATCTAACCTGTGACACGCAGCGCAGCAGTCATTCGCTCAACTACTACCCCAACCCTGATATCTATCTGTTATTTGCTTATTGACTAAACATCGGTTTCTCTGATATTTTTATTCATAGTAGAAGCTTGTCGAGCAGTGATGGCCCAGTGGTATCAGCCCCAACTTACAAGTTGTAGGACGTGGGTTCGAACCCACGACCTTACAACACACAAAGTAACCACAAAGTAACGCGCCTATATATACATATATATGCCACAGATTACCACTGCTCTCAAAACGGTGAAGGAAAACATCGTAAGGAAACTGGCATGTCCTAGATCCAAAAATTCGAAGACATGTAACATCTACCAAACCGCACTGGGACCGCGTGGTGGTTTATGGCCCACTCCCTCTCACAGAGAGGAGGCCTGTGACCCAGCAGTGGGAACATTTACCTATAGGCTGATGATGAAAAGCTCGTGATATTTTGAGAAAGACAGGTATTAAGATGTAAAAGATATTTATAAGCTGACGTCATTTCCAGACCTTTGTTCCACTTGGTAATAAATTCCTGTGGTATTTAACGCTTCGCCAAGCGTTTCAGCTGTCTTATCCGAAAGGCATTAAATAGTTTTCAGTCGTAAAATTATGTCTTTGATCTATTCGTTTTTTTTTTAAATTATTAACTGGTTGAACTAACGGTGTGGGTTTAATAGCTGGTTTAAATATTTATTTGATCTTGAAATGGGTTTATTTTAATGGGTCAATCATTGGGAAATGTGAGAAAAAAAGTTCCTATTTAATCAAATCAATTGCTGTTCGTTAGTCTCGCTAAAACTCTAGAACGGCTGGACCGATTTTGCTAATTATGGTTTTGAATTATTTTTGGAAATCCAGGGAAGGTTTAAAAGGTGAGTAAATGTGATAAAAAAAAGAAATTGATTCTGAGGCGGTACGAAGTTTGCCGGGTCAGCTAATGTTAATATAAATATTGAAACTTAAACATAAAGATAATGTTTTCATTTAGTATCTATACTAATATAATAAAGATATAGTTTGTTTTTAAGCTTCAGTGTTAAGCGGGTTAAGTTCTGTTCGGAATTCATTTCATTCCTGAGTTAGTCGACATTTTTTGTCTAGCAAGTCGGAAAAACTGCGCGGGCGCATGGGACGCGACCGACGCAGACCGCAGTGGATCGAGGGGCAAAATTTCACGCAAACGAAGTCGCAGGCAGAACCTAAAGGAATGCTTATTGTATAAGAAAAACCGTTTGTTCAAAGTTTTTATAAAATATCACTTACCAAAACAAACTTTAAATTAAACACAGATCTATCAATTTAGTCTCCACATAAATAAATAACTTAAAGAAAGCGTAGACTTAAATCTGTTTTCAATAATGAATTGTTATTACTTGTAAGGTTCTGTTCAAGACAAGTATTGATGATCTAGGTAAGTGAAAGGTATTCAATCTGTTGATCCGAAAATACAAAAGGTATTGTGGAACGCTTCATCGGTTTTTAGGGTTCCGTAGCCAAATGGCAAAAACGGAACCCTTATAGATTCGTCATGTCTCTCTGTCTGTCTGTCTGTCCGTCCGTCCGTATGTCACAGCCACTTTTTGTCGAAAGTATAAGAGCTATCCTGTTGAAACTTGGTAGGTAGATGTATTATGTGAACCGCATTAGGATTTTCACACAAAAATAAAAACAAAACAAATTTTAGGGGTGCCCCCCAAACTTAGAATTGAAACTCATTTTTTTTTTCACCATACCCAACGTGTGGGGTATCTATGTAGGTATAGATATTTAAAAATTATATTGAGGTTACTAATATCATTTTTTTCTAAACTGAACAGTTTGCACGAGAGACACTTCCAAAGTGGTAAAATGTGTCCCCCCCCCCCTTGTAACTTCTAAAATAAGAGAATGATAAAACTAAAAAAAATATAATGTAGACCTCAACAAAAACTTCCAACGAAAATTGGTTTGGATGAGATAGAGTTAGCAGTTTTTGAGATAAAGTACATTTTCAAAAACCGCAAATATAACTTTGCCATTCATACAAACACTATGAAAAACAAAGTTATTTTTATTGTTTGTGTATATTACTTACTAATCTCAATATAATTATATCTCTAATCTATGCTTGCTACTACGGAACCCTTCATGGGCGAGTCCAACTCGCATTTAGCCGGTTTTATGTCTCCTGCGATCGTTGCTATACGGATGTTCAAATGTTATACCTACTTGTCGATTCAGTCAAGTATTTATGAGGTCTATTTTATAGACGTGGCTTCGCTCGAGTGTAGTGCATTTATGGTTCCACTCTTCTCACTTATTTAGTGTGGTAAAATCATCAAACAGAAAAAACGCGGGTAGGTGTAAAATAAAGACAGACGTAGCTATTGTATTAATTATTTATTTAAATTGGAAATTCACAGTTTTTTCAATTTATTTTAGTATATTTTTTGTGTATAACCTATACACGATTGGTACTTACGTTTGCAGCACATTTATGTGACTCAAACTGTAGTTATACACCACCTGCCAGCATCATTGCTCACCACTTTTTTTATTATCACTGAACTCAAGAAGATCACATATTATATACCACAATGTCTCAAATTGATGAGATTATGACCGCACAGAAGAGCCTTGAAGACAGCTTCATCCGCAAGATGAACGAGCTAGAAGCACAAATTCAATGTGCGGGACCTGCCAAGGACACCGTAGCGAGGGTAGCTGAGGAGTTTTGCACCTTCAGGGAGCTGATCTTCAGCATGCTGAGTCTTCTTCGAACGCAGATCTGCGAGTGTGCCAAGCAGGTTGATGGGTTGGAGACCAGACAGCGGCGGAAGGCACTCATCTTCCACGGCATACCAGAGGTAGAAGGTGAAGTCAGCAGTACTGTAGTACTCGAGGTGATGAACAGGAGGCTGGCTCTCAATAACATCAACAGAACATCCATAAAGGTTTGCCATAGACTTGGGGTAGCCAAAAAGGATCACCATAGGCCCATTTTAGTCAAGTTTGCTACCTATGATGAAAAATCAACGGTCTGGAAAGCCAAGACTGGTCTGAAGGGTTCTTCAATTTCCGTCAAGGAATTCTTGACCAAGACTCGTCAGTCCATCCTCGGGAAAGCGCGGCAACACTTTTCTATGCGGTCTTGCTGGTCTCAAGACGGTGTCATAGTCATAAAAACCTCAGATGGCAATAAACACAAGTTAACAGCGCTTGAAGAACTGAGTCCGCTGTTGGAGAAATATCCCAAGGCCCAATCATCTGGAGACAACCTGAAAAACAAACCACGTTAGTTATTTTTAATATTTTTTTTCCGTGTAGTAACAACTTTCACGCATTATTTATAATCTTTTATCATTTGGAATTATCTTACCTCAGAATTTCTCATAAACCTATAGTTTGTTTTGGTCACCATTTGTTGTTGTTTTGCTGGCGGGTGGTGCAGAGATGCAATCGCTGTACCAATTTTTCGTGTAGGTTCCGTATTTATTATTTAAGTTATATATATCTATATATTTATTTATTTTTATAATTTATTAGTATCTATGACAAATTTGTTTGATAACGATTCTTTTTTTTCTGCCAATGAGTCTACTGCCTCTTCTGATGATAGTTTCTGTTCGGCAACTGACACTCTTGGTGATCTGTTACGTCTAAACTTTAACCAAAATTCTGGCTTACTGCTGAATATCTGTCACATCAATGCCCAGAGCATTCCTAGCCACTATAACGAACTGTATGATACTTTTACGAATAACAACGTCCATGCCGTCCTGATATCTGAGACTTGGCTCAAACCAGAGATGCCATCCACCACTTACTCTCTTCCGGGATTCATCCTTTTACGAAATGATCGTATCGGTAGGAGAGGCGGTGGTGTGGCTATATATCTTCGCGCTGATTTTTCTTTCAAAATTCTTGCCTCTTCTTCTTCCAATCATTCTGCTGAATTTCTTTTTCTAGAGCTATCTGTCAAAGGAGCCAAAGCCGTTCTTGGAGTTGTCTACTGTCCCCCTTCTCTCGATTACTTCACTGAATTCGAATCGGTACTGGAATCTTTGGGTTCGGAGTATGCGCATCACATAGTCATGGGGGATTTCAACACCAACCTCCTCGTCCGTAATTCTCCTCGATCCCGTAAGCTCCTAGATCTGGTCGAGTCAGCGTGTCTTCATGTGTTGCCTCTCCAACCAACGCATCACAATACTGTTGGTGATGATACCTGGCTCGACCTGATTCTTATCTCTAATCCATCCTTAGTCTCCTCACATGGTCAACATGTCGCTCCTGGCTTTTCCCATCACGACCTTATTTTCCTTTCGTATATCCTGAAACCTCCTAAATCCAAACCTACGTTCCAGTACAGGCGTGCCTTTGCGCGGATGAATATTGAAGCACTTACTCAGGACGCGGGTGATATTGATTGGACAGCCCTGGAGGAAGCCACTACGGTTGATGAAAAATTTAACATTTTCAATGTTGCATTAATCAAATTGTACGACACCCATGCTCCCATCAGGAAAGTCAAGTTGAAGCGCCCACCTGCGCCCTGGATGAATGAGGATATTCGGATAGCAATGCGACGAAGAGACCGCGCGTTTCGGAAATTCAAAAAGGATCGGTCAGAGGATAAGTGGAACCACTTCAAAACTGCTCGCAATCGTTGTAATCAGATGATACGTAACGCTAAACGCCGCCATGTTCTTAATAATATCACTTCTGCTTCTCCTGCTGATATCTGGAAATTCCTTGGAACTCTAGGTATCGGTAGGTCGCGACATTCGGACCTTCCCAATACTTTTAGCTTAGACGATCTAAATCGCCATTTCGCTACTGTTCCTATTCTTGACAGTCTAGCTAAATGTCAAACCATCGACTACCTTGCTGGTCTGACGCGCCCCCAAGTTACCCCTTTTATCTTCACCCCAGTTGATCCGGGAGAGATCAAGAAGACTATCCTGTCCATTAAATCCAAAGCCGTGGGCTGTGATAGTATAAGTCGCCACATGATTGTGTCGGCTCTTGATCAGCTCCTTCCCGCAATTTCCCATATTGTGAACTTTTCCCTTTCCTCCGGTGCTTTTCCGTCTCTTTGGCGGAAAGCCCATGTTCGCCCTTTACCTAAAATTCCTAACCCCACTCTTCCCATACATTTCCGACTAATTTCCATCCTCCCCTTTTTATCTAAATTACTCGAGGCATGTGTACATAGACAGCTATCCCATTTCATTCACAAAAACTCCCTCATTAGTCCTTTCCAATCCGGGTTCAGGCCCGGGCACAGTACTGTGACAGCCCTCCTTAAAGTGACTGATGACGTGAGGCGGGCAATGGAAGATTCACAAGTTTCCGTACTAGTGTTGATTGACTTTTCTAATGCCTTCAATACAGTCAGTCACGAAGTCCTTTTATCTATCCTCTCCTATCGCATGGTCTCTCCCGAGGTTCTGGATTGGTTTTCTTCCTATCTTCGAGGGCGTCAGCAATCTGTTCTTGCTGGGTATTCGTCTTCCAGCTGGTGTGATCTTGATACTGGCGTCCCTCAAGGCGGTATTTTATCTCCACTTTTGTTCTCTATTTTTATAGATCTCATAACTACCGAGCTTCAGTGTGCGTATCATCTTTACGCTGATGACTTACAACTTTATTGTCAGGCAAGTGTCGACAACGTATCCGATGCGATCGAGGAGCTGAACCGGGATTTGGAAGCAGTAAAGAACTGGGCTGATCGTTTTGGGGTGGCGGTAAACCCATCTAAGTGTCAGGCTATAATTATTGGGAGCCCCCATAGCTTGCGTAGGTTGAGTGGGTTGACAGTACCTCCGCTTAACTTTGATGGCGTTGTCATTCCATTTAGCTCTGATGTGAAGGATCTGGGTGTGTATGTTGACACTTGTCTTGACTGGCGTAAGCAGGTCGCGACTGTGAGCAAAAAGGTCACTGGAACGTTGCGGTCACTTTATCGGCTGAAAAATATTCTCCCATCTCACGTAAAGGCAATGCTTGTTCAGTCCCTTATATTCCCCATAATTGACTATGGTGATATGTGCTATTATGACCTGAATGCAGATCTCCTCAATAAACTTGACCGACTTCTAAATAACTGCATTCGATTCGTATTCAATCTTCGGAAATATGATCATGTGTCTGCACATCGGTCACTTTTAAAATGGTTTCCTATTCGACAACGCAGAGCGATGAGAGCGTTGACAACTTTATTTTCTCTTTTAAATAAGCCCACTTCTCCTTCTTATCTTACCTCTCGTTTGCAATATTTATGCTCAGCGCACAATAAAAATCTTCGGTCTTCCTATAATTGTCTTTTACGATGTCCCTCTCATCGCTCTGGTTTCTTAAAGTCATCTTTCTTCGTTCAAGCAGTTTTTCTCTGGAATGCGCTCCCTCAGGATATTAGGACGGTAACTAGTCCGTTCACGTTTAAGGTGAAAGTTCGCGAACACTTGTTCAAGAATCTGGCAGACTCGTTGTAAAACTCATTTGTTTTTAATATTTTCCCCATCTCTGTTGTTATCTTTCTTTTATAGATTAGTTATATATATATATTATATGTATATATATATATATATATTATATTATATATTATTTTATTTTTCTTATTATCTTTTAAAGTATGTTTGCACCTACTATGTTTGGTTCTCTGCATCACCCTAAGGTAGACTGGAAGAAAATGCCCATGGCATTAAGTCCGCCTTTGTGCTTAATTGTGCAAGAAGTTTTAAATAAATAAATAAATAGGTCCTCCCACCCAAGGCTGGGCAGGGGGTATATACTGTCAGACAAGAACTGACTAAAATCCACGGTGCCCTTAAAGTAGCCCTTTACGTTCCTGAGTCATTAGTTCCGCGACCCCGGATTATAATTATTTTACTTAGATTTAGCCTGTTATGTTTAATTGCTACGAGTATACAGGGTGTCCTGGAAAGTGTGGATCAAATTGGACAGAGAGAGTTTCTTTTGGAGATATTAATCACTGGGATATTGTTAACTGCAGTTTTAAAGTTAGAGAATTTAATTGAATTTCAAATCTCTAGGCATTCGTTGCCCATCTGAGCACGAAAAGTGGTCATTCATAACTTTTGAAACCGTAAAAAATAGCATCGTATGTCTCAGAGGTAAAACTATTGGAAATTACCTCTCCCATGCCGCTGTTCAATATTGTTACATAGTTTCCGGGATACCTTGTGTACAAAATTGCTTATCTTCTTATTTAAATGTAACGATCAGAATTAGAATAAAGTTAAAGGTATCAAATATTTTATATATTTAGTTTAGATATATCTTCTTAATTAGATTAGTTATGTGTAATGATCTAAAATTTCAAAACTCTGGAATCCTTTGAATGGTCATATTATTTACTTAATTACTTTTAAATGGTTCGTGAATAAGTTAGTTGAAGTTGGTAATTCTATTACCTACTTTGAATAGACTCGTAATTAAAGACAATAAAACCAAAATAAAGTAGCTATAATTTGTTTAATTGATTTATGTAAGTAGGTACCTGAAATAACTATCTTTTAATTAATTTATTTTTCTTTGAACAACTTCCCTAGAAAAAGCAATGCATATTTTTTATTGAAAAATCAATATGCTTAAAAACATATTTGATAACTTGAATATTACACGATACCTACGTACAAGTAAAAGTCAAACAAAAAATTGGAACATCAGTTTTTGTCATGTCAGAAATAAGTATCGCTACAGGCTGTTCCATTTTCATTCTTGGAAAACTGTATTGTTATAGGGTGTATGATATTCGTTCGAGAGGAAATCGTGTGCCTTCCTACAGTTGGAGCCTCGAGCATTTACTATATGTCCTTTGTTATGTGCTATATGTTATATTGCCACTGTTGTTCACTGCCAAATTTTATATGTACCTTGGACCCCTACTTTATAATAGGCTAAATGAAAAAGTAAAAATCTACTCCTTAAACCTCAGTAACTGCAAGAAAATCCTTAAGGAAGCTTTACAATCAATGTCCTATGAAGATACAGAGAAGTTATTACTTGTTCTTAAGTAAAGACTGTTCAAATTATTGTAATTTATTATATTTATAATTAGTTAGCTAAGCTAAGCACCATAATTTTAAACATCTTATATTGTATACTCTATAAATTATTATGCTTATTATGTGATTATTTAATAAATTAATGTTACCTCTCTTTGCCTGAAACACAGGAATACCTAGTTCAGGTATAGATCATTTCTGAACTGTACATAGATTTAAGAAAAAAAAAATATTTTCTCTTATAAGTTAAAAGACTTTATTTTTTATTCATCCGTACTTGATTATGTTGTATTTTTGTATTTAATTTAAATTTCGTCTTTTATTGCTAATGTTTTAGTTTTTAGATATTATTAAATTAAAAGAGAAAAAAAAACGAGCAATAGAGATTGCGACGAAATCACAAACATATTGTGCAAGAAATTCTTTTTGTAGACTGGTACGGATAAACGTCAGCTAGTATGAAGCTTGAACTCAATATCCTGTTCCAGAGCGCGTCGTATAAGTGATTTATAATTAAAATAATACAAAAACAAAAAAAGAATTAATAAACTTAAAAAAAAAAGAAATCGCGATCTTCAACTGACCAACTGATATACTATAATACCTATGTACCTATATGATCCATTATACTGCACTATTTTTATCCCGAAAATATTTTCCGTGATAATAATTATCGATCACCACACTTGTGAATCCGTGGGCGAAAGTAATTCATAAATGGTGCTGGGAAAACTCTATCTACCATTTACGCTTAATTAAATCCTAGAACAATTTTCAGAGCTGTGGTAAAATAAAAAGCAAAATGTGTACTTTTTTATAACTTAGTACCAACTTTCAGTACCTAAGTGAATATTTAAGTAAAATGTTAGTAAACTGACATCTGCAGAGACGTCCATCCATGTTTAAGTAAACAAAGTTAAAATAACTTGAGTGAAGTCGTGGCTTAAACACTGTTCACTTCTATTTACTTAATTTGATTTCTAGAAGTTTCTTTCATCTTGCCCCTGTTGGTTCGTCTAGCTAAAGAAGTTTGCGGTAATTACTCTTTACGTTGTTTTATAAAAACTGGATGGGAAAAAAGAGTTGGTTTTTATTGGTTCGATCTCGGTTCGATATATTATAGTTTTTTTTTTCTTTGTAGAATATTAAATATCTAAATAATGCAAAAAATTGAAAGTTATTTATTTTAAATTATTTTATGTTCTAAGAGTACCTATATCACATCCTTATTTTCTGGCTATAAATTCAACGGTTTACAAAAAAGAATCATCTGTCACAAAAAAGTGAACCTAATAGTAAGATGCCCTTGACACAAATTATTAAAATTCCCTCTCGTCCCGTCCTACATCTCATTTACATATTACTCTCCTTGACAGATGGCTCAAAACAAACAAGCTCATTACAGATCTAAAGCCTCCTGCAGACACACGCGATTAATCGTGCTGCGACAACGAGCCAAGCTAATTTCCACTCTAAAAATACTGCGAATGGACCGCGACATGTCGCGCCGCGCGATTAATCGCATGTGTCTGCATGAGGCTTAATACTACTATATTATAACACTGGTACAATACACCGAATGAGACCACCAATTGATATTCCGGCAGTAAATAATAAGTGAATACAATAACAATAAGCTGGTCAATTGGCAGCAGCCATAAATAAGTGCGTCGTTTGTAGATACAGGAGTAAATTATTAAACAGAGAATGAACTTCAAACATTACGATATGAGCGACATAACTGACAGGCAGCGGCGCTCAATAAAATTGAGCTACTTCCAATAAAAACTAGTAGCATAATAATATTATTGAGTAGATAATAATTTGTCAAAATGAAAAGGATTTTCGCAACTTTTTAAAGTGGTGGAACCTGGCATATGAATAGACCAAAACCTCAGGTTTTCGTCACGTCCGGTTTCTACATTTTATCTTAAAACAGTATTCGACATACATTAATTTGCGACCAAACACCTCATTTATTATAACGTGGATAATGTAATAATTAATGTGTGTGCAGAGGGAATCATTTATTACCTATTGTGCGTTTCAGATACCACGTTTGGCCTCTGTCAATTATTTCCTCAATGTTCCTAGTGCTTTCAAAGAACATCTGATCAATTATTCTGGCGGACAATAAATTATGTTCCGCTTTATCGGTTCGTGTTAGGCGAATTTCATGTTAGCACGAGCCCCATATTAGACATTTGATAAACGTATACGTAGTTATTGTTTGACATTGTTGTTTCCGTGTTGTCTGTGTTTAGATACCACAGGACGTAAGCTTTGGTACGAATTAAATTTCTGAGTTATGCAGTGTCGTATAACAAAAATTTTATCTTGTGTCTTTCTCCAAAGTAATTGTAAATATGCTTTAATTTTTATAACTTCTACTTGGTTGGACGTTGGACGCAATGTCAAAGGCAAGATTTTTACCGTATGCGGTTTGTCTTAAATATAAATGCAGTAATATAAGTACGCTGTTTCGAAGAACCAAGTATTTTAATGTTCATATTCGTACTTATACAAATAAATGAAGAAAGGAGAAGTAAAATTCAAAAAGTCTTGGGTACATAACAAGGAGGTATGTAATGTAAGCTTCTACAAGTAAACATTTTTTCTTGGTAGAAAATCTTCAAATGAAACCTTCCGCTCTGAGTGTAAATAAATACTTTTCTTTACAAAGTGCCCCATATTTTGTTAACCTATCGGGCACCCCTTGTAACCGAACTGAATTATGAAGAGTTGAACCCATCTAAACCAGAAAAATCTGTTAAATATCGCATCAATCACTGTAACATTATTTTGGGCATGAAAAACCGTCATTTAGTTCGTGTTCTAATTGATTGATGATATTATTGGTTGTTAATAAAAATCACTCAAATTACGATTGAGTAAATTATGTGTGTACGAATAATAAGTCATAATAATAATCATTGTTGTTTACCCGTTTTCGATAGATTAATCACGAAAACATGTTGCATATACCAAGGGATTTTCCTATATCAAAATGCAAAACATTGTGACAACATAATAAAGTGTTAATTAAAAAAAAAACTAATTAAATATAAAAAAAAAACTAAAGAGATCCAAAAAACATCGATTAGGCTCGGCTTCGATCGGAACCAATTAAGAACAAAAACAATTGTCTACTGTACAATTATTTTGTATCGCCTTTTTAGAATCTCAGGCTTGTTATACATACAAGTACCCCAACTACGCCACACTGGAATTAAAAAAAGATGGCTTAACACTGGTTGCGTGAGGATAGTGTTACCAGTGTTACTGTACACACGGGTACACATAAAGCTATACATACATAGTCGCTTTCAGCCAGTTTAAACCGGTGCTGCTTAGTTCGATGTATAGCCGTGTGTACATACGTGAAAATAATGGGGGTGTTTTTCGCGTTATGGCTTTGACACTGTCTATGTAAATCAAGGCGAACACTTTCCGGTGACGTCACATGTCTTGTTTACATTATGTCAAGGTTTATTGGGGTTCTGCAAATATTTGGCGTTTCACTACCTACCTAATGCCATGTGAGCGTTAGCTGTGTAAATGTGCATGTGGTAATAGTAAAAATCTTCTTATATTCGTAACAAATTATGGTTAGAAAGATAGTATTCTTTTCTTTCTTTTTAAATCTGGTCTGGTTTTTTTAAACAAAACTATGAATAAAAATACAATGACACTACGGTGACACAAAGGCGGTCGGGCAGTTGAATCGCTTATAGATTTTTTACCAAGGTTTTTGGATTCAGCATAGAAGGAGAGACTGGCTGCACTGTTGCTACGTAATAGTCTATTCTGTAGTTTTACACCCTTAACTGATAAAGCAGATAATAAAACACAATACAACAGTTAAGTACATATTCGTAGATACATCTGACTATAAATAATGTCAGTATCTTGGAGAAATACTATCGTAAAAACGAAAAGAAGATTTTTTCAACACACTTTGCATTGTCGTTTGAAGAAGTCAGTATGTTTACGGACCTACGCTACGTAAGCAATTAATAACTGCTCGTTGTATTCCAAACGAATACGTAATCGCGATTATAATAATAATAATAATATTCCACAACTATCACACAACGCCATCTAGTCCCAAGCTAAGCAGAGCTTGTGTTATGGGTACTAGACAACTGATAAACATACTTATATATTTCTAAATACATACATATTATAGATAAATTACACCCAGACACAGAACAAATGATCGTGCTCATCACACAAACATTTGTCCTGGGTGGGAATCGAACCCACGACCTCCGGCACAGCAGTCAGGGTCACTAACCACTAGACCAACAGGCCAGTCAATCAGATCTTATGATAAGCCAGATAATCAGATTAAGATAATTATGTCACTCATTTGTTCGGAAAACTGGCGTACTCTACCGGCATTCGGGCTCGCCAGTCCCGCCAGCACGCGAAAATGACAAATTAACGGGACAGTTGTGGTTTCTCGGACAGTCGGGTCGCTTTGGTTAGGACGTGGCCTAATGAACTCAGTTTACGGCCGTAAGATATTGTTATATAATTAAGAATTTCAAATTTGTCTGTGTCTCGTTTTCATAATTAACAATGAAATTAAAAAGTTTAATTTCTTGTTTCTTTAGACATTGTGGTTAAACGTTACCTTTTAACAATTTAATTAAATCTATTTTTTTGACAGCATAGTTATTGATTAAAAGGACGGCCTAATTAAGGTTACAATATTACTTTAATTAAAATTATATCTTTAGAGCTAATTAATTTAAAATTAATTTAATCCTCTCAGTTAAGGCTCACACTAGGTCTCTTCAATTTCTAGGTTATTTAGGAATTTGTGCTATTAATTTATGCATGCCTAGTCAAACCCTTTATTAATAAACCGTTTGAATACTAATACATCGCGGAGATATGTAAAATTAATTACCATAATTTACTTCTACTTATTCACCTTCATGAAATAGGTAGGTACTATCTGTTGTTTGGCAAATTTTAAACATCTTTTGACTAAGAATCTGTTCTAATTTCGGTGAAGGAAAAAACATAGAGAGAAAACTTGAAGTTGTTTAAATTTGAAGTTTGAAATTGGCAACCCACCTTAAGTAAGTCAGGTGATCAATGAATAATAATTACTCCCTCTTTATGTATGTATTTACCCTACAGCAGGGGTTCCTAAACTTTTTCCGATCGCGGCGCACTTATAGGTTTAATAATTTTTCCCGGCAATCTAGCATCTCGATATGAACTAAGTAACAATGATCAGTACCTACCTGTTTCAAAAGTTCACAGACTCGGAATACGTAAAACTGGTTTTAAAGCTACAAAAGAGCCCAACGAGAGAATCCTTCTCATTTCAAGTGGATCTTGCACAGAAAGCATCTCGGATCAACGCAAATTCTAGTCGGAGTGTGGGCAACAGAAGCGTCACACGATACCCCTCTGCACTCACTACGCTACGGACAGCGTACCAAAGCGCCATGGCATACAAACTCCTGTATGCTAGTATGTAAGAGTAAGAGAGTTAGCGTCACCTCTCCTTCTTCTCATTAGCAAGAACGAAGCGTAATTTATTATTCATACCCATTTTAAGGTGGACTCACATTTATCCGCGCCGAACGCGCCGAAGGAGTCGAATTTTAGAATTCTGTAAAGAATGTGGCGCGATCGATTCCGGGGGGCGGGGCCTCTTCGATTCCTTCGGCACTTTTGGCTCTGATAAGTGTGCGTCCACCATTAGGGGGCTACCCATCTTGGGCTTACCCCCGCTAACAGTCTGGTATTATTTTATATTTTTGATCCCGAATCAAAAGAACTGGGAGATGTAGTGTAAAATAAACTTAGGTTAAAAATAGCTCATTCCTGGGTTATTCTTAAGAAATTATTTTATCAAGTTGCGCCGTTATTGTAGCAGACAAGCTGGTAAATAGAGAACATTTTCTTTTTACAGTTTATGTGGTTAATTTTATACTTTAGGTACCTATCTTCTTGGAAAAAAAATCTTTTGAGCTATTTTTAGCTCGTGTATTCTTAAAAGAAATAAGAAATTTTCCTTTGTCAGGATATCTACCTAATAAACATATGTTTTCCTTTAACAAAAACTTTGCCTCACTCTAATAATTTCTTCTGGGTCGTGGGTGCGTTTATAAAGGTGGACGCTCATTCATCCGAGCCGGACGCGCCGAAATTCAGAATTATGTATGAGAAAACTGAAAATCCTTTCGTTCGATTCGGACGATTCGGCGCGGATTCGGAAGATTTCTATACAGAATTCTGAAATTCGGTGTGTTCGGCGCGGATGAAAATGAATGTGCGTCCACCTTAAACTTTAACTTTAAACTTTACTTGTAAAATGTGTAGATTAGGAATACTAACATAGTGATTAAGAAATATTGTTACTAACACTTTGAGTCATAAGTTACTTGTTAATAAATTAAAATTAAAAATTAAACCAGAACCCGGAACAACTACTTGAAGATCATTCAAATATTTGCTAGGTGCGGGAATCGAACCCGCGACCCGCAGCGCAGCTATCCAATCGCTCAGTCACTGAGCTAACCGTTGACTGCGTTAACATTATGTTTCCTCTTCGCAATGTATAATCAGCACCTTCATAATACGAAGGATTAGTAATAATTAAATTCATACTGAAGAGATTTTAAATTACAATCAGCCCAGACTGAATCGTGGATTATTATTAGCATTCCTTTGTAAAACTTTTAAATAAAATTCGTTACCCAGTGGGCGTCGCTCAGTACTGCAATAACTCTTCATTCCTTTTTCCTTACATTTCAGTGAACGCGACGAAAATACTTCTGGTGAAAACCGAATTTTGGAAATGATATTAAAACTTTTTGGAGCATACTTTTAATATCTTTCTGTTTTAAAACGGGACGTTTACCTATATTTGCATATTGTCTTTGTCTTCGTTGTTGAATTTGAATACGTATTTTACCTAGACATAGTTTTTGACGAAATTGACTTACATTACTTACTGTAAGACTACTGAGGTATTATTAATTTTATTTTTAGTATTAATTTTACGACAGTCGATGTGATGAGATTGATCTATCTTACATTCACTGACGGTAAATGCACAGGTACGTTGAGTCGCTGTATCTCCTGTTATGACATTTTCCACAAAAGACATTTTAGTGAGATTGTGAATGTGTATATTTAATAGACGATCGGATGCAAAACTAGTTACTTTAAAAATTATTTAACCACTGAAAATCCTGAAATACCGAAAATAATTACCTATTAACAACAATTTTCAGCACAGAAACTCACCGGAATGGCCAATGACAGCCGTTCATTGTCATCACTGATTAAAACCCCATAAATGCTAAATGTATCAAAAAGACAAAGGATCCTTTGAAATGGTTCGTAAATGTCCATTTTGTAACGTACATTTCCCGTTGTATAGGCTACAATAGCAAACACAAATGCATGGATAGCATAGATGGGTACGATAGTAGATTGAGGACTTTTTTCCCTTTTTTGGGGAAAATATTGTTCTTGGGGAAAGGCTATTAGAAAGAAATGTCACCTATATATATTTGAAACATGTGTCTTTCGAAGCGTCTGGCAGATAATATATTTTTTTTATACTACCCACGGTGAAATTATTCAAATGTCTGGGGTTTACCAGGTATGCCTGAATTCGTCAATCTAACCTTTCTTCAACTTACTTAGATCTTGCAACAGACTTGAAAGATCATTTGAAAAGCCGCTTGAGATATTTTTTTTACTCAGTTGACATTTTCAGAGATTTTTTTTTTAACTTCCGATACGGTAATTTGATATTTATTGATAATCAAGTACGCTTACACAAATCTGGTTAAACGGTGATCCCCAAACTAGACGTTTGTCTGTATCTTGGGGAATTGTATTGTTAGCTTGGCAGTTTTTTTAAAGACCCCATGGTTCAGAGTCATGATATCAAGAGCTATATCACATACGCAAATTAGCATAATTCTTAAAATATAAATACAAGGGTGGGCCTATGACTCATCCATTTCTTTCATAAAAAAGATCTATTTATAATAATTTATACCCTCTTTTGTTTAATTTACAGTGGCATGTGAAAAAGAAAATATCAAAACGTACTTATCATTTCGGGGGAAAAAAAGGAAGACTTTTGGGAAAATTTCGAACTTGTTCTAGCAACCCTGTCCCACATTACGTACAATCACCATTACTACGCAGATCGTTAGGTACCTACCTATATCAAAGCATACACCGACAGAAAGCGGATATTGCTGCGATCATTACGCATGGCTGATGTGTCGGTCGAACGCCTGATGAGTCGGTAATGTACCTGTAAGTACCTGCAGGTACTAACAGGTACATTAAGTAACTGCAGGTATCTATAAGAATTATCATTTCATAGGTGCGTTATACAGTAAGTAGGAAGGGCAAACGTAGTGTGAGACGCTTTGCGGCACGATTGATCGATGATTTGAAGAAGGTGGCTGGCAGTGAATGGATGCGTACTGCCCTGGACCTGGCGTTCTTTGGGGAGGCTTACGTCGACCAGTGGACGGCAATTGGCTGAGGAGAGTCGAGCTTATGCCCATGGGGTTGATCGCATGAACCTCTGTAATAATCCCATGTAAACCTCGAATCAGCATAAAAATACCTACTCATTATACACTCATATAAGCCGTGGGGCGCCGGCTTAGAATTGCGTTCCCCCAATTCATCCCGTGGGTGTCGTAAGAGGCGACTAAGGGACAAACCGGAGGTCGGGCAGCAGCGTCCTCTGTGTACTGCACATCCTCACTGCGATCGCCAACCCGCCTGCCAAGCGTGGCGATAAAGGCAAATTACCCCCTATTATGATGGAAAGCACAGAAACCAGGCCCCCAGTCCCCGGCAGCTCCGCTATCCCTGGCGCGGGTAGCGGTCAAGGTAACGGCGGAGCAGGGGGTGCTAAGAATCTCCGGAAGAGATCCGGCTACCCACCCCCACGACGACTGGTCCTGGTAACACACAACATACGCACAATGAGGACTGACGAAAAGATCTGCGAGCTGGAAGAGGAGCTGAGCAAGTTACACTGGGACATTATAGGGTTATGCGAAGTCCGTAGAGAGGGGGAGGACACCGTAACCCTGAAGTCTGGTAACTTGCTCTACTACCGGGAGGGCGACCAACAGTCCCAAGGTGGTGTCGGGTTTCTCGTTCACAAGTCCCTCGTAAACAACATAATAACCATCGACAGTGTGTCGAGCAGGGTGGTATACCTAATACTCAGAATATCCAAAAGATATTCGCTGAAGGTCATTCAGGTATACGCACCGACCTCGTCACACTCCGATGATGAAGTGGAGACTATGTATGAGGACGTAAGTAGGGCCATACATAGTTCCAAAACCCACTTCACTGTTGTTATGGGGGACTTTAACGCAAAGTTGGGCAAGAAAAGCGGCGATGAGTTGAGAGTGGGGCAATTTGGGTATGGGCAACGGAACCCTAGGGGACAGAGGCTGGCGGACTTCCTGGAGAAAGAGGAACTCTTCATGATGAACTCTTTCTTCCAGAAGCCGCCTCACAGGAAATGGACCTGGTTGAGTCCCGATGGTTTCACGAGAAACGAGATAGACTTCTTCATGACCGACAAGAAACGGATATTCAGTGATGTCTCTGTGATCAACAGGGTAAAAACCGGTAGTGATCACCGAATCGTAAGAGGCTCGCTGAATATCAATGTTAAACTTGAGAGGTGCAGCCTGATGAAGTCTACGCTCCGACCTACTCGGTCCCATATTCAAAACCCCGAAAGCTTTCAACTCGAGCTCTCTAATCGCTTTGCTTGCCTTGAGAACTTAATTTCAGTGGACGAGATCAACGACGGGCTAGTGGAAACTGTCCGCACGGTAGGGTCTAAGTTTTTTAGACCCTGCCGTAAAGATAGACCTCAGAAATTGACCGAGCAAACCTTAAACCTCATGGCTGAACGACGCTTGCTACAGCTGCAGTCTTCCGATGACGCGAAGTCATATAGGCAGCTCAATAGACGTATATCTAAGTCCTTGCGACACGATCTGCGTCTCTTTAATACGAATCGTGTTAAAGAGACCATACAGCGAAACCAAGGCTCCAAAGTGTTCGCAAAGGACAAGTCTATTGGGCAAAGCCAGATGACAAAGCTGAAACGGGAGGATGGCAGCATAGCGTCGACCAAAGCAGAGGTTTTAGGCGAGATCGAAAGGTTCTATGGACAGTTATACACTTCGGTCGCAAAGTCCGTTGACAGCTTGGTAGGAGATCCAAGAGCCAAGCTGTCCCGACATTATACCGAAGATATCCCGGACATCAGTCTGTACGAGATTAGGATGGCCCTGAAGCAGCTTAAGAACAACAAGGCGCCGGGCGAGGACGGAATCACTTCAGAGCTTCTGAGAGCGGGTGGAACACCGGTACTTAAAGTCCTCCAGAAGCTCTTTAATTCCGTCCTGTCCGAGGGCAAAACGCCTCAAACGTGGAGCAGGGGTGAGGTGGTGTTGTTCTTCAAAAAAGGTGATAACAGCCTATTGAAGAACTACAGACCCATCACGCTTCTGAGTCATGTTTATAAGCTGTTTTCAAGGGTTATCACGAACCGTCTCGAACACAGACTTGATGACTTCCAGCCTCCCGAACAAGCCGGTTTCCGAAGAGGCTATAGTACCATAGACCACATCCATACGCTGCGGCAAGTTATACAGAAGACCGAAGAGTATAACTTGCCATTATGCTTAGCGTTTGTGGACTATGAGAAAGCCTTCGATTCGGTGGAAACATGGGCGGTACTTGAGTCACTCCAGCGATGCCGTATTGACTATCGGTACATCGAGGTGTTGAAGTGTTTGTATAATAACGCCACCATGTCGGTCCGAGCAGGAGCAGAGCACGAAGGCGATTCCATTGAGAAGAGGCGTAAGACAGGGGGACGTTATCTCCCCTAAACTGTTTACTGCCGCAATGGAAGACGCCTTCAAACTCCTGGAATGGCAAGGACTTGGCATCAACATCAACGGCGAATACATCACTCACCTTCGGTTTGCCGACGACATCGTAGTCATGGCAAAGTCGATGGAGGAACTCAGCATCATGCTCGATGGCCTCGACCGAGTTTCACAACGGGTGGGCTTGAAAATGAACATGGACAAGACGAAAATTATGTCAAATGCCAATGTTGTGCCCACCCCAGTCTCTGTTGGAAACTCGGTACTCGAAGTTGTTGACTCATATATTATCTATTTAGGACAAGTAGTCCAATTAGGTAGGTCCAACTTCGAGAAAGAGGTCAACCGCCGAATCCAACTCGGTTGGGCAGCGTTCGGGAAGCTACGCAATGTCTTTTCGTCCGACATACCTCAGTGCCTCAAGACGAAAGTCTTCAACCAATGTGTGTTACCAGTGATGACTTACGGCACCGAAACGTGGTCTTTCACTATCGGCCTCATCTCAAAGCTCAAAGTCGCTCAGCGAGCTATGGAGAGGGCGATGCTCGGTGTTTCTCTACGTGATCGAATCCGAAATGAGGAGATCCGTAGACGAACTAAAGTCACCGATATAGCCCACCGGATTAGCAAGCTGAAGTGGCAATGGGCAGGCCATATTGCTCGCAGAGCAGATGGCCGATGGGGTCGAAAAGTGCTAGAGTGGAGACCACGGACTAGCAAGCGCAGCGTAGGACGTCCACCAACGAGGTGGACAGACAACCTTATAAAGGTCGCCGGAAGACGCTGGATGCAGGTCGCTTCCAACCGGTATATTATGTGGAGATCTAAAGGGGAGGCCTATGTTCAGCAGTGGACGTCCTATGGCTGAGATGATGATGATGATGATGATTATACACTCACTACCTGCTTATTTCCTTGAATTTCAAATAAATTACAACATTCAAATACATTTTTGACTACCTTTTGCCCGCGGCTTTATTCACGTTGAAGTTTGAAATTATCATACTGGAATGTTTACCTAGTTCTCATTAATTAGAGAAATAATTTTTGGAATTGGATCAGTAGTTTATAATAAAAATGCCTGTAACAGTTGAACTAACAAACTTTACCTCTTTACATAGTAAATAATATAGATAATATTGAAGCGAGAAACTTGAGTTATACTTCTAGGAACACAAACCTGATAATGTGGCAACCATGTGATATTGCTATGGGTACGGAGTCTGAGACATGAGATCATAGTCAGATATTTTAGATTATCTTCAGATTTCCTTCAACATTTCGAACTATCCTATCTAAATGTATAAGATTTTTGTTGAAAATAAAGATCAAACTCTTACTGAAGAGCCAAAGATAGGAAGTTGTTTTACATCACAAGTATTATTTATTTATCAAGGATGCTTCGATTTTTGTGTTGCGTGATAGTGTTAAAAGAAAGAAACAATAAACAGTTATTTTCACCTCATACGCTCTGAAAGATTCTATTAGTCATTCGAAATCTGAGCGAAAAACTCCATTTTCCGCGCTAGCATGGAAAGTGTTGTCAAAATTTGAGCACGTCTTCTATTCAATTATTTTCTATACTGATAGGCGAGCCGGCCGGCAACATTTATTCGTTGTAGTGAGGTGAAAAGTTATGTGTTGCGCTCGGCAGCAAAGTTATTCTGCGTCGCGTACCTTTGAAAACTTCGCTACGCTCAGGATATAGGTATCCTTCACTTGCTCAGTTTTCAATTCAAGTACTCGCGCCAAAAATAACTTTGCTGACTTGCATAACAAATAACGATTATATGTCACATTTCCTCCCCACAAGTAATAAATCAAGAAATACATGCTCCAAGCTTTTCTGATTTTCTTTTGTTTTGCTTGGAGCATTGTATTGTATTGTAAAACGGGCTGGTATCCGCAACTCCACGTCATATGCGCGAAAGAAAATCGGAAAAGCGGAATACAGGCGCTAGCACGAGCACTAGTTTACGAAAGCATCAAATAAACACGTTTAGTTAAAAAATTAAAATACTTGTTTTCCTTATATTATTTATTTAAAGATAAAGAGGAAAACTTTGTTTGTTTGTAAAACAAACAAAGTTTTCCTCTTTATCCGGTCTAATGTTGAGGCGACCAATTGGTCGGTTTTCAATTGTCAAAACAATTGTTAAAAAAATGGCCACAGTTTGAGATGTATAATATTAGTATAGATTCAGGTTATTTGCCAATGCCGTACGTAGCCACTATCTACCAATTTCAGTTATCTGAGTCTCCTTAGTTAAAACTTCTGGATCTCATATCTGCTATAGATGTTCGAATTGCCAAATTAAATAGGGTGAATCTCCAAAACAGCAGTTCGAACCCAACCAGGTGCATTACTTTGTGTAATTTATTTCATCAACAGTACTTTCAAAACGGTGAAGGAAAACATCGTGAGGAAACCGGCATCTTAGAACCAAAAAAAAATACGAAGACATGTGACATCTACTAACCCGCACTGGGCCCGCGCCGCGTGGTGGATTATGTCCACTACCTCTCACAGAGGGGAGGCCTGAGTCCGAGCAGTGGGAACATTATAGGCTGATGATGATGATGATGATGAATTTTCCACCAAAACGTTTTCCGGTTTGGGGGCAAAATACCTAATTCGCAAAATGGCAAGAACCGACTATGATCAATTTGTTTTAAATAAAATAAAATAAATTCTTTCGAATATACCTACGTCCTACAGTTTACGTCACAAATTCGTGCAAGGTCTGAAGGAATAAAATTCCATTCAAACAAGACAAATACGTATTATGTGTCCTTCATTGTTCAAACAAAAAAGTACCTTTTTGAAGTGGCCTAAAAGCTATGCAGGGTCCGATGTTGTCCCGATCGATTTTGTTGTGAAGAACTGAGCACTTGGCACGGGAAGCGAAGAAATTTCACTAAGTATTGGGTAATATTGGGAAGGTTATGCTCAGGTTTTGGCAGACGAACTCTGTATGGAAGTGTTTGTAGGTAGACTTCATTTGTTTTATTTGTGACTAGGTACCTATTCCTCGCGGTTTCATCCGCTGCTCGACTTCTTCGCTCATGGCATGATGTTATATAAGTAGGTATCCTAGATAAATGGGCGATTCAACACAAAAATATTTTTGTCACATCGATACAGTAGTTAGTAGTCACAAACAAACTTTTCAGCTTTATAATGTCAATGAGTGTAGATTATTTTGTTTACTTTGTTCAATTACTCATTTTTGCATTGGTTTTTATTTATGAGCAAAATCTAAACATAAACTAATACTGAATTAAAATTACTGTTACTGCATAAGATAAGTTTTATTTAAAAAATATTTTACGAATATGCAAATAGTTTTCTAATCACCAAATTGTTTATGTTCCGGTTCATCATCATCATCATCAGCCTATAAATGTTCCCACTGCTGGGACACAGGCCGCCTCTCTGAGAGAGGGAGTGGGCCATAATCCACCACGCAGGCCCAGTGCGGGTTGGTGGATGTCACATGTCTTCGAATTTTTGGTTCTAGGACATGCCGGTTTCCTCACGATGTTTTCCTGCACCGTTTTGAGAGCAGTGGTGATGAAAATAAATGACACAAAGTAATGCGCCTGGCTGCTTTCGAACCCACGACCTACAACTCGTAAGTCGGAGCCGATACCACTGGACCACCAATGTTCTAAACGGTTTCACAAATGCACTTCACAAAAAGCCTTGATTACTGTAACAATTTTCCCATGGTTAGGGTGCAAAAAGTATTAAAGCAATATGTCACTTGAATAGGGTAAGTCAACATTTTCCCTTTTAAGACAGTGGATAAACAATGTTTTCCCTGCAAGCTGACACATACATATTGAAGACCTTCCTTTAAGGGTCACAGATCATAGAGTAAATAACCTCTCTAACTAAACGTTTCATCTGTAACTGAAATTATTTGTTTTTGTTTGGACCTCCTAAAAACTTTGAAATGTAACTTAATCATGCCTGCTCTCTAGGAAAATGTTTTACAGAGCATTTTGGAACGAAGTTCCTTATCGCGCGTTGCGAAAAGGGGCTAGACGGAAAAATTAAGACGAAAAGTTGTAACGACACTTTTTGCTACAGTAAGCTATTGTAAGCCGTGCGGCTTGCGCATGTTTCTCTGTCTGTCTGTCTCTCTCTAATAGAAAGCAAGCCAGATATTTTCGTTTCGTCTTTCTATTTCGCATTGAACAGTGTGGTGTCGCGACGATTATTTTTGTTGAGTGTATATAGTAACTTCGTTCCATCCGGGTGACCCTTGACACCTCTCAAGTTTTTTGTTCGTTTGTGTCTTAATCTTGTATGTATTTTCAATTTTATCCCTTATCCTGATATGTAGCAACTCGCAGAAACTACCGTATTATACCATTATTGTCAGAAAAGGCAATATTATTTAATAACTCTCGGTTCGATGCGTTCATTTTATGGAATGGCTAGACAAATGATGTAAGTTTCACAATGGTTAATATCGATAACGATTAATTCTAGTATGTAAACAATAAAACGAAAGTCATTTAGAATAACTTATTGATCATCAAGACAATCTAGAACCAATATTTGATCGAACTAAAAGCTCCGATGATGGCATAGTTATTACGATTAGTATTCGATTCTCGATTCGCCATGATGTATCGGTAGGTGTCGAAAAATAGACAGAATGAATTAATATCGAAAAACAATCGAAACTTGTTTTAGGTGTAATCAATCATCGTGGTCTAACTGTCTGACATATTTTGTTTGCGTCAGAACTTTGCATGTGCTATATTTTTATGATGGGTCGTCAAATTGTGGTGAAATGGAGTAGGTTTGATGTCATGAAAATTTGAACATGTAGGTATGAAATTAGGTTACTTTTCTGAAACGGAATATCGACTACTGTTGTATTTTTGTGGCGTACCTTATCTATACTAATACTGGAGGTTATTGTTATTGTGTACTTGTGTTTGCGGATGTCTGTGATGTGATGTGAGTTTAAATGTTTGAAATCGCACCCGAATAAAACCTTGTGTGCGGGCTACGTTTTTCAAAGAAAGCAAACAACCACGGCCTCTGTTCACTGAATATTGTCAGTGGAGAAATTGCGGGTAGGTACATTTTATTTACCTCAAGCACCACGGGCTAATGAGTAGGCGTTTTTGCCCGCTCCACTCCAACCCTATCTGGTTACAGGAAATACATCGTCATCGTTACTGATTAATTGTGTTTCTTGTTTCCCCTTGCTTTTCCTTATATGGTCAGGGCTGTGTATCCCATCAGGAAATTACTCTGAAGATAACTTAGCGTTGATTTAACCAATGAAATTGAGCGCAGTTTGTACTTAAGAAGATGTCAGATGATGTCCATAATAATAATATGAAGTAGGTAGGTACAGATTATCGAAATATCAATATTTTTGCATAATTTCTTTCCTAGTTATGAATTAGAACATAAAGAACAGAGAGCTCAGAATATACTAGCCGACACGGATACCTACCTAGCTTAGATTCGAATGGTAACCGTTTTCCCGTAGGTATGTTTTTTAATCTTTGGAATTCAAAACCGCCTCGTCCCTTTTTATTGATGTTTCTATTTCTCATAATTATCAGTCTGTAACTTTTTTATCTTTTGTTTATTTTTTTTATAAGTTTAGATAATATAAAATTAAATACAAACAATGATATTTTTGACTGACCCCAAAAGGAGGAAGTTCTCATCATTTGATAGCTACAAAATTTGCCGATCGATTTCATGCAATTTACTGTTGAAATTCGCACTTGTTACGCATGTGTGATTTAAGCACCCAAAATTGGGCAACAGTATCTACGACGCGTTTAATGGACACTTGCCCTAATTTAATGAGTCAAGGAGGTGGAAAGTTGGTCAGTGACGTCATAAGGGGGGGACTAAATCCTGCGGCAGTATAGACAAAGGGATCCATTCGGCTTAGTTCGGAGATGACGTAACAACGCCCAGAAAATAACCTAATACGGATAAAGTATTTAGGTGGCAAAATAATTCGTTGACGGAAAAAAGAGGCTTATAGCTTTGTTGCTATTAGGCCTGGGATCTTCCCTGAACTGATTTGACTAAGGCTTAGACGTTTAGAACGAAATTTAAACAGCTCAGCTGTTGTGTTTCATCCGAAACTAAACCCTATGACTGTAAAGTTACTTTGCATATTCCTTCAAATTATGATTATAAAGTTTGTGAAGCGAATGTTGGCACGGGACAAAAAGACCAATACCCAGTATTGGGTGATTTATGGATGAAAATGACGATGAAGTGCAGTTGGCTATTGTTATCTATGTTCAACAAAATATCTATCGCAAAACTTTCCGACCCAAATAACACATAACGTATCGTACAGCAGAATGACAACTGAAATCGAGGGCTTAACTCCTCGCCGGAGCATTTAATGCTGCACAGCCACCAAGTTTAAGCCCGTAGATCAAAGCATCACTGTGGCTGGCTATCCTATGTGTATCTATCTACATATATCTATTGTATTTACAAGTATCTGGACTTTAAATGCCCATTGAGATCTTGTGAAGGTTTTTTAATACGTACATTTTGATATCAGCTGAAAGGCAACCTTACAATTTCTTCGCAGCTTTATGGGTGCATGTTCTGTTATACAGTGCAATTTTGGGGTGGGATCCAATCCATCCCGTAACAGCACTACAGGCTGCCTGTTACCTTTTTTTAGGTGATAAAATCATCAGATGAGTCTTTCCCTGGGTGGACTGGTAGTAACTGTCAGACTTGTAACTACAGTTAAAATTATTCGTGTTCCTCCAATTGCCTTTTACGTTTCGTGTTCATGGTACCCTGTTTAAACAGTCCTCCCACAACACTGCTGCCTGTAACCTGTGGTGACGGCTGAGCGATCACTAACCCTTCGGAGGCCGACGGCAAAAAGTTTTTACTGTGTTCCATCAGTGCGCAGGAGTTCTAGTTTCGACCATCCATACACCATCTTGGAAAAACGGCTGCAGATAGTATTAAACCGTAGAAAATTGACCGCACTGAAAATTACTGTAAAAGTATAAATCAACTTAATAGTTTTATTTTGACCAACTTTGCCTTTGTTGAGTGAAAATGTTTTCACAATGGAAGTGAATAGAAAAATAAGATTTCATTGACATTTTCTTTATCTCAAGAAAATAGTTCGTGGTGATTTACTTCATACTTCAAACTGCCATCAAAACAGTTTTCGATCACACTTTTATCGATAAAACTTTAAAAAGAAAAGACATGTATTTTCTTTGGCACTCTCACAGGTGTAATTTTTCACATTTTCATGATAAACGAACATCATTTTAGGCACGAATTCGATTACCCAGATTATTATAAAGGATTTTCAGGGTTCGTGTGTAAACTCTGGGATAAGACAATTTAGACAGAATATACCAAAGCTTGAGGCCCTTGCGTAATCGTGTGATGTATAGGTAATGTTATTTCGAACGATTTCAGTAATATTTTCTGCATTCGAGATAAGTATCATCATCTATAAGCGAACACGTCTTACTATCAAAAAATGTTAAAAAAGTGCGTGACATAAACACAAACAATATGCGTTCATAAAATATTGTTTTAATAAGATCGTAAACGGCGCAATCTTTAGCAATTCGGCTAAGTTTTGGCACAATCAGTATTCCTCAAAGATATAAGTAAATTATTATAGTAAAAGTTTTATGGGTAACGAGTACGATTTTTCCTATCTTCTTCTTATATAAAAATCAATTGTTGTTCGTTAGTCTCGCTAAAACTCGAGAAAAGCTGGACCGAAATGGCTAATTTTGGTCTTGAATTACTCTTGAAAGTCCAGGAAAGGTTTAAAAGGTGAGACGGTTCGAAGTTTGCCCGGTCAGCTAGTTTTTTTCATTTAAAAAATACCTACTTTTACAGAAGGTATATAGAAAGTCACAGAATATTATCACAAAATTAATGAGTCCTTCGGGCTGTCACAGGACTTCCGGTCTGTCAGATACTCTTTCTAAAACTCCACCCTGTTCTTTCGGTTGCTCTTTGCGTTCCAAGGCAAAGGTGCCCTTTTAAGACAGTCCAGTGAACCCTACAGTCCCGCAATGACTTCGAACTGAACCAAAGTCAGATATTTACAGTCTGAAACGAATTTCTACAACATTGTATCAAATAGTTTAGCAATAAAAACATCATATCGGAATAGTTACTATAGAGCTAAAATAATAATGCGGTATTTCAGATTCAGTTGTTCTATAATTACTTTGTCTATTTAAACAGGCAATATACTAGTTTGTATGTAGTACGTCGGCACTGCAATTTGCGTATCCAATAGATAATTGGTTGGGCTGGGTGCCAATCAGAGGCCGTAGCACAAGTTTTCACGTTTTTGTGACGTACGTAAAGTAAACGTGAACGTTAATCGGAAAGTAAACCTGAATGTTAATCGGAAAGTAAACGTGAATGTTGTCCTTAACTTGATGGATAAAATTAGTCTCTCGTCCGTAGGTACACTAGATGCACTTTTTCATTTTCCCCACTATTTTCAAGTACGAAGTACGATCAAATACACAGAATTTGTGCTAGGCTCTGAGGCATGTATAACCCTTCGTAACCCTGTAAGTCTGACAGTCCCTCCCGCCCTGCCCGGGGTGGGAGGACTCATTTGATGATTTTACCACGAAAAAAAAAAAAAAAAAAAAAAAAAAAAAAAAAAAAAAAAAAAAAAAAAAAACCCTGTAAATGAAGTAGTTTCATCAATAGTTACGTAGATTCTTAATGTAGACAGAATCTGTCTCGTAATTTTGAAAGCAAAATGGTTTGTTTCTTCAATTAATTTTCTTTATTTTTTTGTTGTTAAACACCGACTCAAATAGAGGGGCGTGAAGTTTGTTCGAGGGTCATAATGTGTGTAAGTCTGCCTGTGAAATCGTAGCTCTTAAATGGGCGTACTGATTTAAATGTGGTTTTTTAAAATCGAAAGCAGGTTACCTAACGATTAGTTCTTAGACATATTGCATCAATATTGGTTCCCCTGTTCAAGTTTAATAGATATTTTGTATACTCGAAGGGTTTTTCTCAATTAACTTGTGTTTTTAGACAGTTGAAAAGAATTTTAGCTGGAGGAGAGTGTGACACAGACATTTTCTGATAACGGGGAACACTATATGAATACAAGGTATAATTATTAGGTTTTTACCCATTCATTATTGGGTAATAATTTAACCACGCTTTAATTGTTTTCCAGTATTGTTCATGTCCAAATAAATGGTTAATAATACTGTTAAAATGTTAATTAACGAATACTATTACACGACAGGTACTAGTTTTATGTCTAGCACTAAATTTCTATTTTAATTGTTGATTGTATTAAAGTAGGTTAGTTTTGATAACAAATAGGTATAATATAACTGGTTGATAATACCTCTATTTAAGTAGTTTGTAACTGTATATTCTAACAGCTATACTAAGTATGTAACTGTTTAAGTTAATTAAACGTTAATTTATCACATTACAGCAGCAATAATTTACCCCTAACACACGATTACCCGCATGATCTAATCTAATTAATATTATAAATGCGAAAGTTTGTGAGGATTATTGGATGAATATTTGTAACTCAAGCACTTCAGAACGACTGTACTGTGCACAGTGTCGTACAGTCTTTATGAACGATTGAATGAGTACAGAAGTAGAGTCTGGAATAACAAATACATATCATCCGTTTTACTACGAAAAGTTAAACATCTCTTGAACACTTGTCTAATAAAAGTGTTACTGCAAAACGAACCTTATATTAACATCAAATGCTTTTTTTTCAGTTGACAATGTTTGTAGATGGCAATAGTTTTCATCATCTTCCTAACCTTACAATATGGTGTCGGCGCTGCACGTTTTCTTCGTCCATTCCCCCTCTTTGACGTCACGGTGTCATTTAACCTAGCCTTTTTTTCATCCATCTTTTCTTTAGCCTTCCTCTTCCGCTTCATCTTACACATTCATTAGCTGGCTATAGCTAAAATTATAATAATTATCATAATTTGCGTTGGTCATGAGTTCATGGTAAATCAAGAAAATTCTTATTATTCAGAAGCCATAAATAGAGCCAGCATATAATGTTTCCATTGGTGAGTCAAAGAAACCCCCTATATGAGATCTTTGCAGTCATTCACCAGTCGATCTAATAAAGAGTTGGTGGATGTCCCCTATTTTTTTTTCTTCTTCAGAAGCATCGTAACATTTCGTAACAGCTTAGTCTGTTAAAAATAAATCTCCATAATGCTATTATTAATTTTTATTAAACACTACAACTTATGAAGCAAGTAATGATAACAAGATCTTACATACTGTTTGTTTACATTAAATCAAGGTCCACTATCAGTTCAAAATGCAATAATTATATTATTCTTTTTTACATAACACACTATTATCTCAATTAAAATATAAATTATTACACAAAACCCAGTATTGTGACCCACAAAATATTATAAATATCGCAATGTCAAGACCAAGAATGTTTTAGTCAACGCAAAGATAAACTTTGCTCTTGGGGTTTTACGGCACCTCTTTCTTTGTATTGAAAAGAGAGGAAGTTATACAGAAATCCTAGCTCTATCTTTTTCGTACACTGAAGTTACAAGAAATACTATTTTTATACATTAACGGGAAATGCCGTCATTTATCTTAATGGACGTTTATACGTACATAGCTGTTACCCGTGGCTTCACCTCCGCTGCTCGGCTCTAATCGGTTGTAGCACAGCGACAAAAAAAATAAAAAAACAATTCGAATCACTAATGATTCGAATTCTTTTTTTTTCGCGTTCAACCAAAGAAACCCTTTAGGTTTTTAATATTGTACAGATTTCAAGTCCATTATCGGAAAAATTGCCAGTATTTCCCGTAATTGTGGCCCTAGCAGTACGAGGTGGTGGTATAGACCCGGGTAAATGGTTTTATAACACAACAAGATAGTGATAACTGATATCTAAACAGTCACTTCACTTATATAATATTACGGTATAAAGTGTAGTATTAGTTTAAGCCGCAGTTTAATTAATTAAACGTTGTAAAGCGTAGAGCATTTTATGTTGTTATGAAAGTGTAAGTAGGTGCAGATTAATTGTTTAGACGAAATTGTTAGTTTTACAGCAAATTCGTTTAATTATTAAACGAATTTGCTGTAAACGAAAATTGATAATACCATATTTATACGGTCGTCAAATGGTCGGAATTCAATCATAATTCATTAAAATTTTAAGTATATTTAAAAATTATGATGAACTTTAACTATGTTTTTCAAGGTTTTCTGTTTCTTTTACGTTTTCCCCCATATGGTTAGACAAACACACAACTACAGAACTTTTATCAAAAATGCGAAAGTTTGTGAGAGTAGATGAATAGATGGAAAATGAATATATGTTACTCTTTCATATAAAAACTACTGAACGTTACACAGATAGTATGTAACCTAGATTAACACGTAGGATACTTTTTATCCCCGAATTATATTCTCGTGGAATAAATTCTGAGTTACAAGCGGGTAAAGCCGGTAGCAACTATAATAAAATCATCAAATCCCTACCGGAAAAAAATGGCGGATTTATATCCCCAGCAAAACCCCCAGAATGTCGAACTTTGATGTATGGCATCGTCGAGTATGTTTCTCATGTCCGGTCACATAAATCTAGCTTGGATTCATTTTGATATATCGAATGTGACTGTATCGCATTCGAATTTATGTCCAATGGGATGACAGATTTTTTCCTATTATAAATATCTTTTTATTAGCATTATTTTGGGGATTTCCTATTTTCAGGTTATTTGGTTTCAAATTCATGCTAGCGAAGCATGAATTTTGAGCGAATGCGTTGAACATTTTTATACGAGGAGAAGAATTATGAATACTGAAATAAATACCACAGTAATCTATTTAGGTACATTAATCTCATCCCACCAGCGGGCTTTTATCATCGCACATCAAGACGCACAGCAAATTATTCAATCCTTTACTTATTGCTATTCCACCATCGTGATTAAAGAAATAAAAAAATATTGATGTGAATATTATGTATTGAAGCCTTCTACCACCCACGGCACCACAGGTTAGGGGAGGTAAGCCCAAGACGGGTAGCCCGCCTAAAACGGGTATGCATGTTAATTTACGCGTCGTTCTTACTAATGAGAATGTGTGCGTGTAGGACGTGGCTCCTCATAGGGAGAGGCGACACGTCCTGCACGCACACATTTTCATTAGCAATTAGCAATGCGTAGATTAACATGCATACCCGTTATAGGCGGACTACCCGTTTTGGGCTTACCTCCCCTACCTGTAACCTGCGTTGAAGACAGCGATTCCACTGATGGCGGTGGAAGGCTTCATGAAGGCTACCTGAGTGCCTACTTTCTAAATCCGTCAACGGTAACACGGGTTTGGATATAGATGTACGAGTAATTAACGTCAAAATCGAATTGTGGACGGATAATACCGCCACGACTGAAGTCATTCTGACGCGGCGCTAGTGTCTATATCATTACATCAAATTGCATTAAAAAATGTAGTAACAAAAATGTCCGCGGCTCATGAGTTGAATGTTGTTTCAGAGAGGTTGCGCGGACTCTAAGAAGCTATATGTCAACTCATAATATCATTAATTCTTAGTTCGTGCTCGTTGTCAAAGAGTCCGGCGCCAAACGATTTGTACTGTGTTCTGTTGGTGCGCAAGAGTTTCAGTTACTTCAGGAGAAACTTGCTAAATCTTAGACCTCATCTTTGGCCAAATAAAAATAGAAAAGTTAGCGTAAACAGAGGTAAACTTTTCATTTCTGTAATAAACATAATATATGCGAAGAAAATGAAATGTAAAAACAATTTCAAAATTCTTTCGTGATTTTTTTAGACATTTAGTTCCAACGTTCGTTGATTAAAACTGAAAATCTGTTCAATGTTAATCATTTCATAGAAGATTAATGGAAAACTGTTATCATAACCGAATCGTAAAACACGCGAAAAGATACTATATCAAACTATGTATATTTAGATCAGAATTTACACTAACAACTGCCTAATAGAGAAACTTGTGATGATTCATTTTACTCACAGACTAACAACGGAGAGTCGTGTTAGCCCTAACATGTATTCATCTCGGATCAAAAGGTATCCGGACTAACAAACAATATGGAACAGCTGACACGGCTAAACTTTGGGATCACAATATGTCTATGTTTGTGTCTTGTTTGTGTTCTAAATGTTTGTTAGTATCATGTTATTTGGCTTTGTACGCCGCTTTTCACTCAATCGTTCTATCTTAGTTTGCGTTTCAAAGTGGTCGTAATAAACATTTATTTTAAAGGATTATTGTTGTTTCGCACTGTTTTAATCTCATGAAGTGGGCCATTTTTTTTATAATTTTTTTTTCTGTTCAACTCCAAACATTACTCGTATGTAGCGGTAATTGTCACACACATTGTGTTTTATGCAGTCCTACATACTAACTATTGCAGTTGTCTATACGCACTCTAATAAATTAACTTCGTGCGAATATTATAAAGAATCCATTCAGCTATTAATATGTGATTGAAAACACCAAAATGGTAAAATACAATAACTTAGGTATCTGCACCATAGGTGGATAGAGATTGAATTAATCAATCTAATACAAATTTTCCATAATGAGCAACAATAAAATATAAAGACAGCGTTTTGAATAGTTTTTATTATATCACAGTATTTTATGATAATTATCCCTGGCCTGGACGGAAATTATCCCAAAAAAAGTATTTAAGTAAATTAAGTAAATAGAGACTGTCTAACGTAACCAGACCATATGCCTACTAAAACATAATTATTCAAATAACATAACATCAAATAGAATTACGTAAACCGTCTAAGTGGTCATCATGTAAGCACAGACAAACAGCTTAGGATGAATACAAACGAATTTTGCTTAAATCTATTTTGCTGTCTAGTTGATAAGACAAGGGCAACCTACACACAAATACTCAGCTCAGTATATTCTTAGACCATTCTTAAGAAAATTACTCAGCTCAGCTTACTTAACAAGTGATCAAACAGCTGGCCCTTTCGTCATGACAACCGGTCCAATGTGCTTGTAATCTTCAAGTTGCAACTGAAATTGACAGACTGATGTTCTATAAGATTTTTATGAAAAAAATCGAGGCATGGGCGTTTATGTCATTCATAAATTAAAGCTATTTAATTAGGCGGAGTTAGGGTGTTTCGAGCTTGATTTGAGCTGAGTCAGTGATTACCAGCCTAAGCAATTACCATTTAAAAATATAATTGCACACTTGTAGACAGTCAGACAGACAAAAGTATCCTGTAATTCAAGAATAAATAAAATCGAATTTTGCGTAAATCAAATTTATATTTTTGAGTATTTGTGAGGACAAGGGCAGTCTACACAGACGCAAAACTACAGTCTATCACACTACGCTACTATGATTCATTTCCTAGTTTCCATTTTCGCATCTATCGTAGTGATAATAACGTATAATCAGCTGTTGTTTGTTTCTTCTTAGTTCACCCGTTAGAGTGGTCAACTCATTAAAATTGTTGCTTCGATATGTCTTGTATTTATGCACTTATGTTGCCGTTATATCTGTTTATATCGAAAGGAATGCGTGGAAACACGTGGGTATGATGCAGTGTCTAGATTGATACTCTGCACAATAACTCAATAAGCCTATAATGTTTCCACTTCTGGGATACGTGCTTCCTCTCTATGAGAAGAACTGGGCCATAATCCACCGCACGGGCCCGTGCGGATTGGAACATAGAATAGAATATACTTTATTGTACACCAAAATGAATAAATACAAACCTACAATATTGTTAATTCTAAGGGCACAACGGCGGTCTTATCGCTAACAGCGATACCTTCCAGACAACCTGTCACCATGTCTTCGAAATTTTGGTTGTAAAACGAGCGTTTCCTCATGATATTTTCCTTCATCGTTTTTAGAATTGGTGATAAAATTAATAACACAAAGTAATGCACCTGTCTAGATTTACTCGTAAGACGGGGTCATTACGTCTGAACCACAACTGCGTTCATCTTTCCATCTAGATTGATGATCATCGGCTACCCGGCAACTGGACCGTATAAAAAGGGACTATCAGTATTACACATAGAACGAGTGCCTATCTGCCCTCCACAACAGTGGTTATGCAAAAGATTTATCTTAGTAATGATATAAAAATATTTCATACAAACTTGACACTAATACGCATTGAGATATTCAAGCACTCTCAATCAGATGGTGCAAATGTGTATTGAACGTAGACATGGAGAGGGTTTTTGTAATATCTACCAAGCCCAATCAATCATAAGGCATTAATTTCATTGAGACCAAGTTGAAGAGCATGGCTTGCCTTGTATCATATTTTTGTTGATGTTTGTGCTATGTTTTTCAAACTGGTGATGCTTGAAACTGCTCTTGCTATCTTATATAATAATCTTTATTTTTTTATTTGTTATATTTTAAACAGGATAAAAGAAATGAAAAGCATTTAAAAATACAAAAAATAGCAGTCCACCAGCATCGGAAACAGGGTCTGGGCTGCCGGTGGTTAGAGCTCCTGAGAGAGGAATACCGTTGTTAACTTATGATCATTCATTCATTAATTTTTTTGTTTCATAGTTGTTTTTATCGCTTATTTCTGCACGCTTATACCTACTTACATCTATCGGGTTACTTCATGATTCGTACGAAATGAACTGGCGTAAATATGCGAATCGACCATTTTTAATTATGTATTACTTCTGGAGGCGATTCGCACGAAATTAATTGATTGATGTGCGATCGATAAATATAAATAAAAGTACTTATTATAATGTAAGTTCAATTCGAACGAATGATCCAATAACCCTAATTGTGCAATTTATTATAGGTAAGTGAATTATTTATAAAATCTTAGAAAATAAAATTCATAAACCATAACTATCTCAGAAGAAACACATAGGTATTTGTGAATAACCCACACAAAAAAGAAATCTACCTATAATTTAAATAATAAATACTAAAAACGGTAACTGCTATAAAAAACCCACACCAAACCTCTAATCACCTAAACAGACGACTATTACAATAAAAAACAAACATTAAAGAATATTAATATCAATTTTCAATCCACTCCCCAGCATTAGCCACAGCAGTGACCATCTGAGGAGGCAATAAAGCCGCGTCCACAAAGTGAGACACTATATAAGTAAGGTGTGGTTATTCCAATAAGTAAGTTTATTGTATCGTAGGGAAGTACTCGGGTTAACGAGCACTGCCTTAGCTTTACGGCCATTTTTACGGTGTAGTGTAGCCTACGCTTGCTTACTCATGCTGCTATCTTTAGTAGAGCACATCAAGTTTTAATAGAATGATAGAGATTTCTAATAAAATGATTCGATAAGTGAAGTAGTTTGTAAACAATGCTGATACAACTAGTTATCGTTATGTAGTATAGATGTGGTTATTGTACCTAGGTACGTTTGGAATGCAGACTGAAGTTTTCCTGATGTTTTTTAAAATAGAATGAGAAAAATAAATATGAGTGCCTAAAAAGGCCACATTCACAAAATCATAACAGGATAAATTATTGATTGTGTATTATGTACGTACTTGTATGCAGTTAGTTAATATTATGAATTGTCCATTTATGATGATTTTACAACAAAAAATTTTTAATTCCTCTTTTACTATTTTTCCTATTTTACTATTTTTATTACTCTTTTAATTTTTTTTCCTCTTTTACTATTTTTATTCCTCTTTTACTATTTTTTCCTCTTTTACTATTTTTATTCCTCTTTTACTATTTTTATTCCTCTTTTAATTTTTTTATTCCTCTTTTACTATTTTTTTCCTCTTTTACTATTTTTTTTAATCCGTGGGTTATACGTTGTTAGGTAAATGTAATTAATTAGCTCCGATATGTTAATTGTAACGTGTAACTGTTTTTTGTCCCTAAATAAAAAAATAAAATAAAAAAAAAAACATCTAAAAGTGTATGTCCATTATGTTTTACAAACGTAACTCCTAATTTAAAGGAACGGAGTTAAGCTGAAACCGATCTGGATCAAGTATAAATCGTTTGATAACATTTATATCAATTGGTTGGTTCAAGCCACCCCACGTTTCAGAGTGTGGTGAGATGGAGAGAGCATGAGAAGGGGTTTGAGTGCGATAAAGTAATAGATGAAAAATTAAATAATCAACAGAAAATAAATAATTGCAAACCAATAACACGCATCTGTCTGGTCGGAGTGTCCGCCATTAACTTTAGAACTTATCTTTTCACCTATTCCCATTATAGCCCTAAAATGTTTATAACTACCTAAATACATTTACAGCATCCAATAGCCTGCTTAAATTATAATAATTCGGCACTCAAAATAATAAGGATGTCCTTTTCAAACCGTCAATACGCCATTACAACGCAATATCTTTTAAAATGAAGCATAAAATCGCATTTACCTGCTTGCCCTTATAAGGCCAAGAGCTACATAGTTTCAATACAACATTAGATTTAACATCTTCATCATCCCTTACTTGTCGCTTGCCTAATATGGCCCTGTCAAATTATTCAGACAAGCTACAATGAACGGCCTTGGGTGGTTATTGTTATAATCACCATTTTTAGCAGAAATGGCGAATGTTTTGGATTGTAGACGTCAGTCAGATGAAATGGTTTGGGATGACCAAGTTTGAAAGGATTTGGTACCCTAATAAGGCACAAAAATATTGTCATTAGTCATCGTTCTTCGGAAGATAGTTTTGATAATAAATAATTCCGTTTATTCATTTGGATGAAATATTTTTACATTTTTAAATATTGAAAAAAAAACAATAAAAAACATTTACAAATATCAAAATAGTAGTCCACCGGTGTGAGAGCATGGTCCAAGCTACCACGGTGGTTAGGGCTCCAGCCAGAGACAGGAATCTCTTCACAATGCGAGCCGTATCATACTTACTACCTTCTGAATCAGACCTTTGATCCAACTACATAACGAGAGCCTCGAGAGATGTTCGATTAAGTATTATTATTTTCTTATTTATTAACCCTTCCGTTAATTTCGGACTAGCTATTTATTCCAATAGTCATCAAAAGAATTCCATTAAATACCTATATCCTACTCAATCCAACATCATAACTTTCTCATATAAAAGTTCAGATCAAGTAGTTCAATCTTGTAAGCAAAAATAACTTTTCAATAAGTATCCCACGAACTTTGACTCAATTTGCCCAAGTTTGTCATATTTATTTTTGGGTAGACGTAAATATGACATTAATTTATTGGTTCTGTCACTTCTATTTACTTCCCTACGATGTGTGATTACTATCTTATATAGAAACGAGTTCGTTCCGTAATTAGAAGTTGAATCAAATTAATGCGTAGCATTTGATGCGTACGTGCTAATTCTAGAAAATTTTCATTGATAGATCCAGTCATCTTGTCATCAATTGTTATTATACATTGTTATCAAAGTGATAATTGTAAATGTTATGAGTGTGTTAGCAATATAAATTATTTTATTACTAATCTGGCGCCTCACTACCGTAAGCACTTAAAACACCCTATTGTTTAACACAATGCCAACTAAATAGTATTATCTACATACTATTGGTTAAAGTAGTGATTAGAACTTTTTTCAACACATTTTTCGCATATCCTAAAGAGATGTGGCTATAAATCGAGGTATTAATAAATTGAACAAACATCTTGACGCCGGGGTCACTCGATAACAAGACTGATTCGATAGTCGGACGCTTCATATACCTAGTGGGATAAGACAAAATTACAGAAACAATTGTTACCTTAAGATTTTAAATCTTTGTGGCTCATGCTGTGAAGGATATTACACGAGAACTATCACACTGTCACTCACTGTTCACTTTGTATTAGTCGTTATATTATGTTTTGTTTCGCGATCCGTTTACAAGTTTGCGGTAGCGTGCGTGTCTAGTCGGAACGAAGTGCGCGCGCCCGCGTCCCGTCAGTGTTCGAGTTGCACTGAGGCAGTCTGTCTGTCTTATCTCCGCAGGGGAAAATTCAGTGGTTGTTTGCCCTTTTGGCGTGTAATTCACCTTTGTTTTAATTAGACAAGATCCATTAAGGATTGGTTGAATTAGGCTGAATGCGAAACGTTTAAGAAGTTGTGACGTTTTTTCTTATTGAAAACCAATTCTTTGGTCATTTCGTAAATTAATACAATAATTATGATATTATTAACAAAATAATATGATCCCATATTCATTGCTTTAATTTAAGGTTTCTAAATAATTATGTCATTATTATCTGTAGTATCAGTATAAGAATTTTTGCGATAATCTGCTTACATAATAAATATTTTCCAATACGAAAATCGTTAGATGCACGTGGGCATTTGTTATTCCTGTTTTCGGCTCCTTAACACTTCGAATGCAATAACAAACTTTCCCCATTTGTATCAAAATGTTCTATTATCCGTTGGGAGACAACTTTATCCGCGCCCTTTATTTTTTCCGGCGATTTATCTTGTAAATATTTTAGGATCGCATAATATTTCCCAAGCCCGTTACTAGAGAATTTGATATCAACCTCTAGAAGTGATCGGTAAAGTGTGTTTGCAGATATTTCCATAACATGTTATTTCTTTACTATGATTATGTAATTTTGTTTACTTTCCTTCCTATTTCTTAGTGTCCCAAAAAATAAGTGTTTTTTACTCCTACATAACTTTTACATTACTATCGGAGAATCTAAAAAGCATTTCTAGATTATCCTTTTTGATTCTTTTTCTTATCAATCCTTATACCTATATGGTATAAATTTTTACAAGTGATTTTTAAAACTTTATAAAGATAAAGAACTGTAACACTGTGATGTACTTAAGGCGCGGGCTACATAGAAAAAACGTAAGACGCAGACGGGGCGGAGACATAATTATGTCTTTTCGGCGTCTCTTTCATACGAAATGTATAGAAGCATCGCGACGTAAAACATACAGAAGAGACGCGTTGCGGGCGCGACTTTCATACATTTTCACCCGTCCGCGACGCGACCTCGTCTTCCGTCTTTTATAATTATGTGCCCCGCGCCTAATATGTAACACAAGTGTTTGTAGATAAGTTGACAGATTTTAATTGTCTTTTGAGAATTTTATCGCAATTCATATTACCCTGTTATGGTTGTATTATAGAGGCTTTTTTAGCCAAATCGCCTGTAGAAAAAGTAGTATAAAAGCAAATCACAGCAATGCAAAACAGGACATAACATCCAATCAACAAAACAGATCGGCAAAATGTGGAAAGTATCAAACTTTTCCCTTAGCAAGGCTTATAACAAACTTGACACTTAAAATACGCAATTTTTTCGAAGAGCTGTGAGGGCTGACACTCCTCCGTCGTTATTATTGACACCGGGAGTACGGGAGTGACCCTCGAGAGATCAAGGCGGCCCGGAGGACCTCTTCTCAAACTCAAAGATGTTGGGATGATAGCAAGAGGCTTTTGAAGACACGTGCACAGCCGCAATGTTGATGACAACACCAGGATCATTACGGAAATGTTATTTTATTTTTTCAGACTGAAAAGATCGCAATGTTTGTAACATATTTTGAAGAGGACTTTTTTGGAAAACGGTAGAATAATGACATAATTATTTATCAGTAGAGGTACTACTGAAACCTAAGGTAATCGACGTTTCTCGAAACCTTTATTTTTGGGTCTTAAAATCTTCAAATGAGTCCTCCTACATTGAATGAGAGAGACTCTTACTGACATTAAATCTTCCCCGTTCATTAGGTTGCCCAATACGTTCCAGGGCTCTGCCTTTAGACAGTCCCGCAAAACTAAGAACACAATATGCTCTTTTTAAAATCATCAAATGAGTACTCCTGCTGAGGGTAGAGCGGAAAGGACTGTCAGACTCGTACTGACTAAAATCCACGGTGTCTTTTCAATAATTTGACGTTCCAAGACCAGGGTTGCTTGTTGAGAGAGTCCCACGAAAGGACAGATGCTCTGCAGAATTGTTAAGTATTTTTACACCCGTTTTAAAAACCTAGCTTTCTTTATAATGATTTTTGAGGAAAAAAAAATTGCTGCGAGTGGGATTTGAACCCGCATCTTTTGGATAAGTCCCTCGCCTCGTCTCCTAACGCCTTATCTTTCCTTACCTAAAACGTTCAAAACGTTCAAACGAGAAATTATAAGATTCAGCTTCTAAGTGAGAGTTGCGGTAGCCTAATTGGTAAGGCGTCTGGAGTACTTATCCAGAAGACGTTCAAATCCCACTCGCAATGGAAATATTCTTTCCTCAAAAATCTTCTTTACGGTACGCGTCGCAAGCGTTAATGCGTTTAAAAATAATTATCTAATTTTTTATTGTCCGTCGCGACACGGTGAACTCTTACTTTATTCCCCGGGAACATATCCCTGAAATAAAAAATATACTTGAAATTCGTTCAGCGGTTTAGGCGCAACTAAAGCTAGATAAAGATAAAGATATATTTATTTCTAAGTATATGGTACATTGAGATCTTACATTATACATTGTTTCACATATACTACCATAGCTGGTGTAGAAATATTAAATTAACTGAGTACATGCAAATAACAGTCACTACAAGAATTTTAATAACTAAAGAAAATTGTACAATAACATTGATTTAGATTAATTGGTTATGATTATCATTAATGCAAAAATAGTAATTATTATATAAAAAAAAAGAAAATTACTATCACTATGCCCAAAAAATAATGTTATGTCAAAAATATAAGTTTTTATGTCAAAATATAAATTATAATTGCAAAATAGAATATAATAATGTCAGAAAGTATGATTTAAAAATTCATTTACCGAATAAAAACACATGTCTAAGAGCCAAGCAAACATTTTAGATTTGAATTTGTTAATTGGTAATGTTCTCAGGGCAGGTGGTAATTTATTATAAATTTTAATTGTCATACAACTAGCATTTCTGCTATAAAGTTGCAATCTCTGAGGAGGTACTAATAATTTCCCGGCATTTTTTTTATTTAATCTTTCTGAGACTTGTTCGTTTAATTTAAATAAATGAGGATATTTTTTAACAAATAAACAAACTTCAAGAATGTACAAACACGGGAGTGGGAGAATTTTTAATTCTTTAAATAACGGCCTGCAATGGTCTAAATATTCTGCGCCGCTCATGGCTCTGATACATTTCTTTTGTACTTTGAATGCCCTGTCTATATCCACTGAATTACCCCATATCACTAAACCGTAACGCAATACCGCAGACAGTCTAGCAGACAGAGTAACATTAAATTTTGCAAATTTAGCATGGATTTATAATTTAGTGCCTATATATTTGCTTCAACTAATGGAACATTCAAACGTGTAGGTGTAAATTTTAGTAAGTGTGAATGACATTTTATTACCTACTGCAAAAAGTATGTCCCACGATAACCCACGTAAATTTTAATTTACAACGCTATTTACAAAATTGAGGTTATGGCTTGTTACTTTATAGACACAAATATCTATCTGCTGTCAAACAGAGGCCCTAGCAGGAGTTTTTGTGACGTAGACGTGAAATAAATTAGTTTCTCCTTCGTACCTACTAGAACCCTTTTTTATTTTCCATTCCATTTTTGTCGCACATAGGTATGTGATGTAGGTACATCAGGTATGAAGTACGGTCGATAACGTAAATTCGTGTTAGGGCCTCTGACAGGTATTTTTGTTTTTCGCCGGAAGTTTTGGTAATAACCCAAATATACTGCTAAGAAAAATAGAGTACCTATCATAAACATTGAATTATAGCGCGCTTTTTCATTGAGAAATAAAAATACTGATAAACCTAAATAAGTGCGTGTCGATCGATGCAAAAGGTTCCGTAGTCACAATTAATATTTTACACACAAATCTATTTATCGGCCATAAGAATATGTAGGTATGTATTTCGTAGTATTTTTCGACCAATGATTATGGATAAAGTAGCAAGGGTCATTTACCATTTGGCTATGGAACCCTAAATATTACACCGCTTTCCAAATATCTATATTGTGAACGAAAAAACAACATACATAAAAACCTCGTTTAAATATTTGTAAGCCGTTAGTCGTTCTCAGCAAAAAAAAAAAAAAAACATGACTGAGATAAAATGGGTACTTTGAAAACGGTCATGCAAACATGAGCATAGAATACGTATAAATCCAGAGGTATTATCGCTTCAGCATCATAATTTGAATTTCCTACTCCTTGAAACTCAATTGCAACAAAGCCAATGTGGTTTTTTATTGATATTCCAATCATCATCATCAGACGTCGTGCCAGGCCCATCTGACCGGGCCCCTTAGAGGGCCAAAGCCGTGACTCTCGGGCTATTTTATTGAAGGATCACTGACTGTGGATTTTAGTCAGTACAGGTTTGACAGTCTGGTCCCGTCCTGGGTGGACAATCATTATTTTGAAGATTTCACCAAGATAAAAAAAGGCCCAAACGAAGATGGCGAGATGAGTTGGACCGCTCTATGAAGGACTGATTATTCTACCTAGAATAGACAAATGCAATTCGATTTTTGTTTTACCTGATTATGGAACGGAGTGTGTATGATCTAACTGCACAACTTGATTCCATCTGGCCCTTTCCATCATCGGACTACAAGACGTACGGTAATGCTCCACATGGTAGGCATCCCTCCGGCACGTACAAAGCGTTTTGCCAATACTTTTATTGTGCACACAGCTAAGGAGTGGAATTCCTTGCCGGTGTCTGTGTTTCCTGGTGGCCTACCATGATCTGTTAACGCGATCAAGTTTAGGCTGTGGGAAAGAGATGGCTCTAGACGACTTGTATAGCTCTGTCTCTTTCCTACAGCCTAAACTGGATCGCGTTAAGACCTCGTGGTAAGGCCCCTGATAGCTATAATCTTTGGGTTTACAAGTCAAGAGTGATAAAGTTACTCCTAGGCAAGCGTGCTTCATTGCACCGTCGACTGCATCTTTGCCTACCATCAGGGGTGAAACGCGAACCTCGGTTAAAAAAAAAACAAAAATGTAATTTTCAGCCCGATGGAACGAGGTATTCCCGTGAGGTAGGTGCTCAATCGGGAATAAATAGTTGCTCTTAATATAGGTGCCCTGAAAATAGTTGCTCAAACGGGAATACCTCTATGAAACAAAAAAGTTTGGTAATGCACCGTCTTGCTTGTTTCATTCATACGTGTGTAATTTCAGTGACATTCCTAAATACCTACTGTTTACTAGATCGTATGATGCAGACTGGGCGTTAGCTGAGATAATAGTATATTATGCAACTAGTGAATAAAGAGCGGATTTAAAGCGAGGGCCATAATATGAATCACGAGCAAGCGAAGGGTTTTAATGACTGAATCACGACCGTAGGGAGTTATTCATTTTAAATCCTGAGCGACGCAAGTGATTCATGGCCCTCGATATAAATCCGTTTTATTCAAGAGTTGCATACGATACTTTATACCATGACCACGAGAAAAAGAAAGATTTAAGCTATACTACTCAAAACAAAATAAGGGCCACCTGGTTTTTATCGATTTATTAAATAATGTTTAAATATTACTTGTTACAATGACTGAATCTGATTAATATTAATGGTTTTAGTTGGAAATACACAAAAATTAAATATGTATTCCAATAAATCGTTAAAATAAACCAAATTGAATGAATAGTGAGGTATTGCACGAATGTATCAAGTTACATAAAACATAAAAAATCGAAAAAATAATGTCTTTAATGTTCCAAAGTGTCCTTTTAAGCTTCTCTTTTAACTCTGTTCTCTCTGTTCTGCTCATTTTATGGGAGGTGGAATGATCTGGATTAAATACCGAACATTTTCTTTTGGGATACTCTACCAGCAAGTTTTCAGACAATTTATGAGATCCAGCTGCGTGTTGGTAGGAATTTGACTTTATTTTTCACTTTTCTTTAACTCATCTCTTAAATGCTCAAAACAACTCAGATAAAAATCCTGGGTGTCCACTGTAACATCGTAATTCGAGCGTAAGGGAATGTGTGCACTGTTAGTCGCGTCGTGTTCATTCGAGCATTATCCTGCTTCAAGAAGAACTCAGGTATTCCTTGCTGTCCGAATGGGATAATGTGGAGTTGCACCACATTCTCTACGCAATTTTGAGGAGTTACAGCACCCTCGTTAAGAAGTGCGAGCTCAGTTTTGCATGATAGAGTAAACCGCCCAAGAGCATAACTCAGAACTCGCCAGAACAGTCTGTTTTAAGAGTGCAAGGATCTGAAACCAGTTGTTTAGATCTTCTCTACACTCTTATGAATCAGTTTTTATTGAAAAAAAATAACCCACCAGTCATCAATAAAAAACAATGAAGCCCAGTCAAAACAGTTCAATAAATTTTCTCCTTCGCAAATGTTTCACGATTTGCACCATACGCTGCAGTTAACTGGAGGCGAACCAAGCATCTTCTTGAGTATTGTTAGTCTATATGGAGTCGATTCGGAATAGTGTAGTCAATTATAGGGGTGCCTGTAGCTCGACGCAATGGAGTTTGTACGGTCCGCGCAGTAGATTTTCGCTCTATTTGCGCGGTTAAACCAACTTAATGGTCTTTTTGGGCTTTACTTACTTACTTTCTTCCTTGATCACGGCGTCTGGTGATATTACCCGTCTTTTAAGACCAGTTTTATGCATTTTGAACCACTCGTTGGGAATATTCCACCATTAAACCTATCTCTTCTGGCTACGGGCCCCCTGGATTAAGGTGACACCCCAAGTGGCTGTTTTTGCGTCCATATGTCTCCGAATACATGACATTATGAGATTGAAAGATCATTTTAGCCTGATTGCTGTATTAGTCGAAGAAAACTCCGTTAGAAGTTTGAAAATTAAAAAACACCATACCGTAAATTCTAAGTAATCTCAAATATCGAATTAAAAAAAAGTTATGAATTTCCAATTATGCAGTAGAAACAATATTAATACTTGAAAGAAACCATAACAAGACATTTAGTATTTATTATGTACCCAGAATAAGAGCAATACTTGTTTAAAGTGCAATTTAAAAAGTGGCCCTTATTTTGTTTTGACGAGTATATAAACAATTTAAAAGATATTAAAGAACAACAAAAAGGTTTTTTTTTTATTAAGACTGCTCCACATTGTTAATTTCTCCTGTACCGTGGGTGCGTTTAAAACATCTAAATTCACAAACACAAACACCCAGACCCGAAAAACATAAATGTAGATCATAATTATGAATATTTGCTCCGTGCGGGAATCGAACCCGCGACCCGCAACGCAGCAGTCCAATCGCTCAGTCACTGCGCCAACAAATTAACGTTTAAATCGGAACAATGACTTAAATTAAAGAGTAATATTTTCTTAATAACACCGGGTCGACCGCATCAATGTGTTCTAAATTCAAACATCAAAACAGTGAGTAAAAGTGCTTTTTACTCACTGTTTTCAGTGAGTAAAAGTAGCTTTTTAAAGTGGGAATGGTATAACGTAATATCTTTTGATCGTGAGCCATGCACAACTTGGGATTTGTCCGATTAATTAGTAAATTAATTATGGCTGTGGTGAGCAGCTAATTCTTTTGAGCTCTTATTGAAAAGAGTGCTACACTAATTAATTGGAACGCGTTTCTTCGATCCCTAGATGTAATATGAGTAGGTACCTACTAAGATTGAATGAATGTTTCTACAATGGCAAGAAAAATAATAATCTCTTGCTAGTCATAGTTGTTTCTAGTTGCCTAGTTTAGAAGCCAAACGTACTATACAAATGTCACTGCATTGTACTATTTGATTGTTATGTTTTTGTGTACAAATAAATAAATTATTATAATATATTCTCCTGTGTCGTGGGTGCGTTTAAAAACATATAAACTCACATACACAAATGCCCAGACCCGAAACTACTACTTGTAGATCATACAAATATTTGCTCCGTACGGGAATCGAACCCGCGACATGCAGCCCAATCGCTCAGCCACTGTGCTAATCGTGCGGCTCCAGAAAGATGAAAATGTCCGGAAAAATCTAGGTATTTACAGTCTTTTCGCATAAAATAGGATATATCGTTATTATTTGTTCCAAGAGGCTTACGGAGGTGAACACACATGGTAACAATATTTGCCGATGTTCAGAAATTCGGGACATTTATTGTGAACATTGTTTGCGGAGTAAATAAATATGGAACTGAAGGGCGTCTGCTCACGCCTTTCAATCTTGTTAACCCCTTCGTATACAAGGTTGGAAATCTCCGCTACCTTATGACTTTAGCATCTTTTGACGCGTGTCTGTGTACGAACCTCAATAGGTGCGTCCACACAGAACGAGAAGCCTCGCGATGCCGCGCGAAGCAGCTCGGCTACACGTGTCTCGGCCGAGGAAAGTGCGCGCGCTGCCGCGGGCGATCGACCGAGCGCCCGAGCCATCCAGTGTCGGCTTTTGTTTTACTCGCGTACCTATATTGTTTCGTGTCTCGGTCGAGAAACAATTGCGCGTCCAAACAGAGCAAGCAGCTTCGCGAGGCTGCTCGTTCTGTGTGGGTGGACGCACCTAATGAATTTATGTTTTCCATAGCCGTTTGGCTACCGAAGTCGTAAGGTATCGGAATTCGGAGACTTGCGTCGCCTTCTGTACGAAAGGGCTTAGTGTATCGTCTGTTTCTACTACCAAATATTTGTTGGTCACATGGTCGCAAAGACTGCCAAACGCTAGTTACAATTCTCGAGTCGGCGCAAAAAGCTTTGTTCGGTTTTTCGATTAGTTTAATTTCTCAGCAGCAGCTTGAAGTTTAGGAGTTCCGGTGTGATACTCCCCGTGTCTAGGAAAGCACCATAAGCATTTGTTCAAATCTCTTGACGGGCTTTCTGTACTTTGAGAGCCCAGTCACTTACGTGAGAGTCTAACACATCATGCCATCTCCTGATGGTCCTTCCAAAACGATTGAAAAAATTGGACTAATAATAAAAAAAACAAGTTGATAAGTAAAATAACTTTTTTTCGCACAAAACGGGGCTGTCATCATCATCATCAGCCTATAAATGTTCCCACTGCTGGGACACAGGCCTGAGAGAGGGAGTGGGCCATAATCCACCACGCGGGCCCAGTGCGGGTTGGTGGATGTCACAGGTCTTCGAATTTTTGGTTCTAGTACATGCCAGTTTCCTCACGATGTTTTCCTTCACCGTTTTGAGAGCAGTGGTGATGAAATAAATTACACAAAGTAATGCGCCTGCCTGGATTCGAACCCACGACCTACAACTCGTAAGTCGGGGCCGATACCACTTGGGCCACCACTGCTTACAAAACGGGGCTGTACACGCAGAGAAATACTAAGTCCTTGTTATCTCTACTACTTATATTATCAGCCTATTGCCGTCCACTGCTGGACGAAAGCCTCCCCCAAAGAGCGCCAACCATCCCGGTCCTGGGCAGCCTGCATCCATCCACTGCCAGCCACCTTCCTTAAATCATCGACCCATCTTGCAGCAGGGCGTCTCTACTACTTAGTATTTATTACTAGAAATGTTGTAAAGTCAACTAGTGAGTCTTGCTGTCACGGTTGCAACCAGAAGTTCTCGTATAGGTAGCCATTGCAGACATTTCTCTGTGTGTAATTTTTTTTTTTAAAGTTTTTTTTAATTAAATACTCGTATTTTATTGAAAAGCATGCCTTGCACTGTGCAATTGGCCGTATTATTTTGACACCTTAAAATCTCTTGCTATGGTGCCGTGCCGTCAGCTAGTAAAAGGCCTAGGGCAACTGGAAGTTTAAAGTTCTTCTTAAAGGTTAGTGACTTTTCAGACCACAAACCATCGTGGTAGCGTAAAGTTTGTATAATTAAACCGCGTTTAATAGTTGTAGCGAGCTCACTCAATGTAGGAATGAACTGGCTACCTACCCATTAACATATGATGAACATCTCAAGTTTCTAACTACTCCAGTTAGGGTGAGCGAAGTTAACTTGTGGTTTAGGATTAATTTGAGAAGGTCTGTGATTCTCGAATCAATGATTAATCATGACAAAAAAGTTCAAAATAACCTACAAAAAAACTTTTATTTCGAAAGTCGGTGACAAAAAGTCAATGAAATAAAAAAGAAAGTCACCGACTTTCGAAAGAAAATAATAATAATCATTTATTCGAGTTTCATTAGACTCATACAAACATTGAGAAACACACAGTTTTTTGTATGTTATTTTGAACTTTTTTGTGGGAAAACGGTTACATTTTTTTTTAAGTTTTTTTTTTAAACGAGCAACATTTGTATACACAGTCAATCTTTTAGGTTGGCTAACAATTTGATTTCAATGAAATATCGGATAAAATTGTTAGGAAACGAACTTTTTTGGCCATAACTTTTAAGTTTGACATGGGTATTAATTTTTTGGTCAAAATATGTGAGTTGTCCTTAAAATGAAGGTATAGTATATAAAAAGTAGGCATATTGTTTTTTTCTATGCCGATTGCCGAACGCCGATTTTGTTTCTTGTAAGGATCATCTTTTGGGACGGCAAAAAATGTTTTGAGCGTTAAAAATCATTTTTTATGATACTATTTAACACTAAACTTTAAAACTTAAAGTCTGGGAGAGGCCTATGTCCAGCAGTGGCCCGTGGTACTCGTAGGCTGAGTTAATAACAACTTACTTAAAGAAAAATCTGGGCAGCAGAAATAGAAGCGTTCGTTATATGTAATTTTTCAAGAACTCGGGGCACGCAATGATTTCGGGGCCCTAGGCACATGGCTTCATTGCCCTATGTAAAATACGGCCCTGTCTAGAAACCCAGCGTAAAAAGTTTTTACGTATAATAACATAATATCGAACCGATTATTTTGACTATATTTATTCGACATTGTACGTATACGAGAGAAGAAAGAAATAATGGAAAAAAAGTACTAAAGACACATCCTTTAATAAAAACAGTTACCTACCTACTTAAAGACAGTTAAGATGAAGTATCTTTTTTCGATGTATTCCCATCCAATACCAAGAGCTAATACCATTTGGTATTACTTTATTTCTGAATTTGTTTTCTATTTCCAACGAGTACCACATTTTTTAATTAAAAAATCTATTACTAACGAATACCAAAACGTGACTTTTTGTACACTCAGCTACACAAATTACACAGCGAAGCGAGCTCGGGACTTGGGGCACTCCGACTCGGACATGTTAGGTTACTCTAAACCTTGCAAACAGAAATACGAGCACCGCGAAGCGGGGCTCCGTCGAGCTACCTTGGTAGGTTTGGACATAAATGGTATAGCGGGCTTTTTAAGATATCGTCGGTGTTCTTTGAAACTGTAGTAGATAATTTTTACACCTTAATTAAAATCACTCAAAGCATTTTAATTTTTCTGAACCTGACTGTACCTAATTTCTTCAATTGTTTTGGTATTGGTTTTGAAATGTGGTACTCGTTGGGAATAGAAACAAAAGTCGGAAATAAACTAGGTAATACCGAGTGGTATTAAATCTTGGTATTGGATGGGAATATTTTTCTATATGTAAGTACGTCGTGTTTCATGCGCGCTTCAAAGAGCTGTCAACAATCTCACGGCTCTGTCGCAGGACTGTCTTATCAGGTTACTGTGACTCTGGAACGTAAAGGGCTATAGAAAGAATACCGTCCGTTTTATCTAGTAAGAGTCTGAGACTCTCTTTACCCGCCCTGGGAGGAAGGATCCATTTGATGATTTTATTGCGATAAAAATAATATAATAATAAATAAAAGAAGTCTTAAAAAATTTTGTAACCGTACTGTAGCTGTAGTGGGCATGAAAACGAGGGTAATGTTTTTCTTTTTTTTTTATTTCATCCCGTAGCTTCAACGGTCATAAAAAATTAGTAGGATAATGGCACGTAAGCATTGGCGAACAGCCAACAGTATTATAGAATACTAGCTTCTGCCCGCGTTTTCATCCGCGTGAAGTTTTGGCCCTCGACTCACTGCCTCGTATCAAGTACATTTGACAGGCCTGTTGGTCTAGTGGTTAGTGACCCTGACTGCTATGCCGGAGGTCGTGGGTTCGATTCCCACCCAGGACAAATGTTCGTGTGATGAGCACGATCATTTGTTCTGTGTCTGGGTGTAATTTATCTATAATATGTATGTATTTAGAAATATATAAGTATGTTTATCAGTTGTCTAGTACCCATAACACAAGCTCTGCTTAGCTTGGGACTAGATGGCGTTGTGTGATAGTTGTGGAACATTATTATTATTATTAAGTAGCGCCCACCCTGTTTTTTTTACCGACTCTTTAGAGAACAAATTCATTGTGGTAGATAAGCTATACGAGTATGCATCATATTTAATAAATTTTATAGCTTAGGTATAGCATTCAAGAATAATGCAGCTAAACACGTGCTATACATGGGTATATCAAACACAACTAAAAAAAAATTCAAAATCGATTCAGTATTTTTAGGCATTAGCTCTAACATATTTGGGGAAAAAGTCTTTTCGCATTATAGTATGTATGAACTTGTAATAAAAATCTCTTTGGCTATACTATTTGTATCTGGCTGGTTTTGGTATCATTGAAAGTTTGAATTTTAAAGAACATAATTCCAAATTCAAATTAGGAAAATGTGTGATTTTCATTTGTTTTTCGTACCATCAAGATGAGTGAATCTAATGAAGAAATTCGATACATTTTAAAATTTTACTACAAAAAAGGTAAAAATGCAACGCAAGCCGCGAAAAAAATTTGCGATGTTTATGGACCTAGTGTAGTGTCTGTGAGAGTAGCACAAATTTGGTTTAAGCGTTTTCAATCCGGAAATTTTGATGTCAAAGATGCACGTCGCTCTGGTCGCCCTATTACGGATAAAATGGATGCCATTTTTGAAAAAGTGGAGTATACCAGTAGTTACGACGTAGCTGAAGAACTGGAAATTGACCACAAAACAGTTTTGGCGCATTTGAAAAAAACTGGGTACACAAAAAAGCTCGACATTTGGGTACCTCACGAGCTCACTGAAAGAAACCTAATGAACCGTGTACTCATTTGTGATTCTTTATTACGACGTAATGAAACCGAACCATTTTTGAAGAAGCTGATAACTGGTGATGAAAAGTGGATCACGTATGACAAGAACGTGCGAAAAAGGTCGTGGTCAAAGGCCGGTCAGGCTTCACAGACTGTGGCGAAACCCGGGTTAACTCGCAACAAGGTGATGCTGTGTGTGTGGTGGGATTGGAAGGGCATTATTCATTATGAGCTGTTACCACCAGGCAGGACCATCGATTCTGAACTCTACTGCGAACAACTGATGAGATTAAAGCAAGAAGTTGAAAGAAAGCGGCCGGAATTAATCAACAGAAGGGGTGTGGTTTTTCATCATGATAACGCTAGACCTCACACATCTTTAGCCACCCAACAAAAATTAAGAGAGTTTGGCTGGGAGGTGTTAATGCATCCGCCGTATAGTCCTGACCTTGCACCTTCAGATTTCCACCTGTTTCGGTCTCTTCAGAATTCTTTAGGCAGTGTCAGGTTAACATCACGAGAGGACTGCCAAAACCACTTGTCGCGGTATTTTGACCAGAAGTCCCAAAATTTCTATAGCAATGGGATCATGTCCCTACCTACATGATGGCAAAAAGTTATCGAACAAAATGGTACCTACATACTTTAGTTAAATGTAAATAAACTTTACTATAAAATGTTTTGAATTTTCTTAAAAAATGCGAAGAAACTTTTTCCCCAACCTATTACAACTTATACCTATTTATTATTTAGTAAGTATAGTTAGACAAGTTTCATCATCGTATTTGTCTGACACTGATCTAGTTTTTATTTTATTTTATTATATTGTGTTTGATCAGTATAAAAACTTTTCTGTAGATTAAATGTCTTTTTATCGGTCAGTGTGGGTCGTTTAAAATGTTTTATGATAAAACTAGCTGGCCCGGCGAACTTTGTTCCGCCTTAGAGGCAATAAATGAGCAGATTTTCGATTTTTTAGGATATCAAATAAAATTTAAAAAATGAAGTCAAAAATCAATGATTCTTTATTAGCTATGTATTTTGGTGCATGGGTTGCACTGTTCAGTGAAGCACGTGATGGACGACATTTTTTGTTTTATTATCACGCGCAAGAACAAATAACACAGGCGGTCATCCGACCCGTGAACATGCCACATATATACCTAACTGACCATGTGAAAAACATGGATTTTCTATTTTCAGACCATAAACTTTCAAGCATTGGCCTTGTGATTTGTTAATGGTCATGGCGAATGCAAGACGGATCGGAAATTGAGGTCGTTTAAACTCAAACGCATATCGTTTGGGATCCTCGGAATGAGAACTTCCTCACCTTCGAATTTTCCTTTGAGTGTCGTCGCGTAAATCACTTTGTTCATCAACAATTTACTTATTACCACCAAACGCATTCTGTTGCACAGTTTTGGTTGGTTTATGTTTCGAAGAATGATTACTACGAAGTCAATCTTTATTCGTAAATTGTGCGGTGGTAAGCTAGATATTCAAGGAGTTTTAATTCAATTGGAAAGTTGGTGGCTAAATGCAACTGACATTAATTTATTTTTAACGTGGTAAAACCATCATGTGAGTCCTCTCACCCAGGGCAGAGCGGGAGGGACTTTCAGATTCGTACTGATTAAAATCGACGGTTCCTTCAATAGCCCTTTACGTTCCGGGGTCACGGTAAATCGTAAGTGCCACGACCCCAGCAGGCTTTGACCCTCTAAAGGGGGGCCCCGTCATAATGCTGACACTCTTTGAGGCGAGGGTGGAACACAACGCGCCGTCGACCCAGGCATGGTCCATGGTTGGACAGCGAGTCACCCATTATTCGCCGCCCGCATGCCCGGGCCGACGGTGGCTGGAGATCGTCTGCCGACGTACGTCACCGTAGGCGTCTACCACTGCGGCTGGGGTAGAGGGAGGACGCTGTCCTCTCCCTCAGACGGCGCGCCTCCTCCTTCCATAGCATGACTGCTGTACAGAAGGAGGCGTCCGCTTCCCACTCCGTCTCGCCCCTTGCGATGGCCTCGACCAATGCCGGGCGCTCAGTTCTCCACCTATCTCCTCCGCTCGTACACGGCGGTGCTCTGCCGCGCGCGAGGCAGTCCTGCACCGTATGCTCTACTGTGTCCTCCGGACGATCTGAGCAGTGGTGACACCCAGGCGTTTCTTCGTCGTATGATTGCATTGAATCTATGCAGTCCTAGTACATTTTTTGGGTATTCAGTATTCACCAAAATACTTTTTTAGCATTGAATACCAGTGGGCGCTGGGCGGCATGAACATATTCTTCATGTTTTCCTAGTACTTTTTGTTCAGATCCCTTATTGAATTTCGGCACCAACATCTTTCTTGATCATGTTAATACGTTTTATGTCACGTCTCACGGAAACAGGATAAAAATTTGATTGTCTCGGTGGCGACATGGCATTGATAATTATGATAATATCGGCACAATAAGCTTAGAAACTCAATACAAACACATCGACCGGTCAATAATTGATGTTTTGATTGATAAATTTTTCGTTTTGCTGTCATTCCATGTCAGTTGCGTTTTTTATTCACGTTTCATGTCACGTCTCACGGAAACGGCATAAAACAAAACAAAATAAATAAAGGTAAAAAGTATCCTATATGTTTCTCCTGGTTCTAAGTTACCTCCCCACCAATTTTCAGCCAAATCGGTTCAGCCGTTCTTGACTTATAAATAGTGTAACTAACACGACTTTCTTTTATATATCTATACAGTGTGTCCGGACACGAGTTAGCGATACTTGAAGGGGATATTATAGATTCATTTTCATCGACAAAACTGCTTTAAAAAAAAATCTTACTCCAACACCTCGCGAATGGCGGCCATTTTAGTTTTTTGATTTGTCTAACTGTGGTATGTCAAATATCTTTAAATCCAAGAGACCTACAAACATGCCAATGACTTTATTGCAAAGTTAAATGTTAAGGCTTTTCAAAAACTTGTGAAAGTTTTCTAAATAATATGTAAAAAGAACCAAAAAACGCGGGCAAACACGAAATTGTACACAAAAATTACTGAATATTTTCACATTTTATACTCTAGCACGAAAAGTACCCCTGTATTTTGCTTAGGTGTTTGCATTAAATTAAAAGTATTTGAGTTAGGCTATAAAATGGTATCAAAATTATTTCTCTACGTCAAGTACTTTAGGAGTTATTCTTACTTGAACATAACCCTTCCTTAGCGAATGTACCCCAATATTACAGGTGTCGCATTCTTTGGGCGAGCTAAATCGTTTCAGTGTAAATTTATGAGCTGGCATTATTAACCACCGTGTAAATGATCCCAACGAATCACCCCTATACTGAAATGGCCCATTTTTTTAATTTATTCAAAGATTTTTTTTTATAAAGTAAACAAAAAAAATATTATTTCAGTTTAATGGTGATTCGTTGGGATCATTTACATGGTGGTTAATAATGCCAGCTTATAAATTCACGTTGAAACGGTTTAGCTCGCCCAAAGAATGCAGCTTCTGTAACATTGGTGGTACATGCGCTAAGGAAGGGTTATGTTCAAGTGAGAATAACTCCTAAAATACTTAACGTAAAGTAATAATTTTGATATAATTTTATAGCCTGACTCAAATACTTTTAATTTAATGCAAAAATCTAAGCAAAATACAGGGATACTTTTCGAGCTAGAGTATAAAATGTGAAAATATTCAGTAATTTTTGTGTACAATTTCATGTTTGCCCACGTTTTTTGGTTCTTTCTACATATTATTTAGAAAACTTTTGCAAGTTTTTAAAAAGCCTTAACATTTAACTTTGCAATAAAGTAATTTGCATGTATGTAGGTCTCTAGGATTCAAAGATATTTGCATTTTATTGTACATACCCCAGTTCGACAAATCAAAAAACTAAAATGGCCGCCATTCGCGAGGTGTTGGAGTAAGAATTTTTTTTAAAGCAGTTTTGTCGATGAAAATGAGTCTATAATATTCCCTTCAAGTATCGCTAACTCGTGTCCGGACACACTGTATATAAAATAATAATAAAAATTATTAAAAAAAATCTTTGTTTTAAAACGGAACTTCGCTCGGATTTTGGTTTCAATTTATTTCAGTTTATCCCTATGAGAGTCGAGGAGAGGGAGGAGTTCCGAAAATTATTTCCATAGGCCCAAATTAAAAAAAAAAAAAAAACACGCTGTTTAAATTTTTTTTTACCCCTACACAGACTGAATTTTTCATCATATACCTACTTACGGCAAGGAAAACTGATCAATCTTCAAGACAATGACTGTATTCGAAACATTAGTTTAACCGTTTCTTCTTTGAAATAATGCTACTTTTTGTTCAACTCATTAACTTCGTATTACTTAATACAGTGCGTACGTTGAGACGCCAAATCCAGTGAAATATTGAAAACAATAAAAAAATATGATTTCGAATAGATCATGGGCATCATGGCTCAGTAGAAGAATAGTACGTAACACAGAAAAATAGCTTTCATAAAAATCCGCTTTTTCCTTAATATCCTTCAGCCTTTGATGTTCCCACTGCTGGGACACAGGCCTCCTCTCTGGGAGAGATCAGTGCCGTAATCATTACTTCCCAGAATTTGATCCTTATTTACTAATAAGGATCAAATTCTGGGAAGTAATGATAACGGCATAGATCCCTCTCGAGAAAAAACACAATTAAGTACACCATTCGATAGTGTTACTACACTATCGAATGGTGTACTTCATCATCATCAGCCTATAATGTTCCCACTGCTGGGACACAGGCCTCCTCTCTGAGAGAGGGAGTGGGCCATAATCCACCACGCAGGCCCAGTGCGGGTTGGTAGATGTCACATATCTTCGAATTTTTGGTTCTAGGACATGCCGGTTTCCTCACGATGTTTTCCTTCACCGTTTTAAGAGCAGTGGTGATGAAATAAATTACACAAAGTAATGCGCCTGGCGGGGCTCGAACCCACGACCTACAATTCGTAAGTCGGGACCGATACCACTGGACCACCACTGCTCATGGTGTACTTAATTGTGTTTTTTTTTCGCAAATTCAGTGAGTTCGATTGCTGGCCAGGCTTATTCAATTTTCTAAAATCCAATGATTCAGTGTTAGTTTTAGTCAAAATCGGCCTCGAGACTCCTTTCAACGTTAATCGATATTCCTCATAGTTTCGGATATAGCCATACACGCCCATCATCAAATGAGTCCTCTCGCGCCAGTGGCAGGGACCGTCAGACTCTAACTAAAAATCTGGGAGCACGGTAGTGCCCCGCCAAGACGAGTTCATACTTTTTCTTTGGTCCTTCTTTGGTTTGCAGGGTCACGATACCCTTTAGGGCAGTAAACCAATTCATGACCTGCAGGGCAATTGCTAACTTGATAGTCACTGACCAGCGGTTGTCCACTGAACTTGATACCTGTTATGAGGCTAAGTTGAGGAGTGGAGTGCCTCAAGAACGTTAGAATAGTTGATTGTAGTGAACATTTACATTTATCAGTTTCATTGCAAATGCAAAAGCCAATACGAAAGTTACCTTTTGACAGCTATTTGATGATCACCACATAGACACCGAGATACGCAATAGCCTCGCTGGCATACAGGATGAATTTTTCAAGTTTTACCACCCAAGAAGATGATGGCATTGGAATATTTGAATAAGCGATGAGTATCGCTTGTATATACCATTTTACCAAAATAAAAAATAAAATCAAAACATCAAGCTTTTATTTTCTAAATAAAACTATGAAGTGCATGTTTAGTAAAATTGATAAAAATACTAAAACATACTTAGTACGTACTAAGTGGTAAAAATTATGAAAAACTATACAGTGTAAGAAAGTCCAAAGATTGCGGTGCATGTCCTTGTCTTTATCTAAATTATTATTATAATTTTGTAGGAATGCACAGATCAAAAAATTTGCTAAAACGAAGGTTACAATCGCTCGTAGAACGTTATAAGTCATCCTTAAGATGTTACAGAAAACCATGGCGTATCGTCTGGTTTATAATCACAAATTGTTTCTTGTTGTTGAACTGTTTATCTGAAAAGAAAAATAAAAGGAATTAAATAAGTTTTATTTCACAATAGAACATTGCTATAGAAAGGTAGAATATTAAATAAAATAAAGCTAAACTGAACTACTACAGAACTTCGTAAAGCCTCCTGCAGACACACGCGATTAAGGGCAGGTAATCCAAGCGAAATAGGCATTTAACGCTACCAAGAGTTGCCCGCGATTGCCGCAAAGCGAGCCGTGCGCTTACGTCGCGGGGACTCACGGGGAGTGTCACATTACAGATAAGCAGGCAGTAGGTCAACTTGTCTTATTGATTTATTTTAAATATAAAATAAGAGATTTGATTCATTAAAAACTTGTTTTATTATAATATTTTGTAGTAATAGCGAAGTCTTTCTTTTTTTTGTAATAAATTAATTTGAGTAGATATTTTAAATGGAATAAACTCTGAACTATACTTATTAAATTAATTGATGTTTTAGTTTCTAGATCGGGTGTTCCAAATGCAATAGGTAACGCAAGGACGATAATGCCGTAAAAAACGCATGAAATCACATTTACGTAAACCTTGAATTTTCGCTTGTCACAATCTAAGCTAAATAGTATTCTAACAGCATTTGCCTCCCCCCTATCACGTGGCACCACAGCGCTTTTCAAATGAACTTCGTTGACCCCGTTGAAAAACTTACCATTGAGCTTATGCTAGCCCAGTATTTTGGCAGGTCATTTAGAGTTACCTTACCCCCGCGCTGCATGTCACGTGGCGCGAGAGCGCAAAAGATACCACCTTGATCTTATACTAGCCTAGTACTTTTACTGATTAGTAACACGTGACGTCATTCTAAATCCAATATGGCAAACCATTCAATATGGCTGAATAGTTATTTTTAATGCATTTCTACAGGGAACCGATCAATTTACCGAATTTTGTTTGTTCGAATTTCATTACACCGAAAACTATTGACCGACATCTCTTTTGCTATATGCATTATTTGACATATTTTCAGTTCATCGAAGTATCATTAGCCATAAGTATTATTTTACCGAAGTATGTTCCGCCGATTAACAAAATAACTTTTTACTATTGACCGAAGCCTCTTTTAAACTTTTTTCAATTGCCAAATGATTTATTTGCCATATTTTCACCATACCGAAATAAAATTTTACCAAAAATTAAATTACTGTCATAAAAATTCAATATATTCTGCTACAAAACTTTGTGGCGGAAACGAAATGCTGCAAAACCGACTTTACGTAGTCTTGTCTGCCCTACCCCTAGAGTGTAATTTAAAATCGCGTAGGCGCGGAGGGGTGGGGTGGCCCGCGAGCTGAGGAGTAGGTGGTTGGAACGGCCGCCGCCGCGGCTGAGGCTGGCCGGCGAAGCCGGCCAGTAAACCGAAGCTGCGGTGGTGAGCGTTCAAATCATCTGCGACGATAAGCTCGCGTGGGGCCACCCAAAACCCCGCAGCGCCGGAGCCATGACAGAAACAATGCTTGTTGCATGTTGCATGCTTGCTTGAATGCTGCGTGTTTGCTGAATGTTGCATGCTGCGTGCTTGCTGCATGTTGCATGCTTGCTTGCATGCTGCATGCTTGCTTGCATGCTGCATGCTTGCTTGCATGCTGCATGCTTGCTTGAATGCTGCATGCTTACTTGCATGCTGCATGCTTGCTTGCATGTTTTTGTGGTGCTTGTTTGCATGTTGCATATCTGTTTTTATGCTGTATGCAAGTGTATCACGATACAAACCTTTTTACAAACACAAGAACAAAAGAGTATCAAGAATCACACAGAATCCGCAAAAAGATTCGGACACACGTGCTAGCCAGAACACCCCTAAAGGTGAAACCTATGATTCTGAGAAACTTTATTATGTGTTATGGAATTCACAATTGCTTTTCGCATTAACATTATTTTTACATTGGTCAGCGTTTTCCGATGTGCCAACATATATTTAGTTTCTGTGGTAAGTCCACGTAACTTTTTGCAGAAATTACGCAAGATATGATTCCGGCACTCGATTTTTTCAACCGTCAGATTTTGATTTTCGTACGGTTTGGCGTTGAGAATTTTAGCGTAGGTTGACGCATCACCATCTCCTATCATTCTGCCGTATATAAGTCCATACATTGGAATCGAGGATTTAAATCCTTCGACTATAATTTGAGTTTCCATTGAGCTTGAAGAACCTGTGTAGTTTTTGAAACAGACATGCTGTTTCGGATCGACCTTTCTGTTAGCGGCTCTGGCACACACCAAGCAATATTTATTTTTTACTCCAAGATATAGAACTTGGCCAGTCTTTCTGCCAATTATTGATGCCGTACCCGATGAAGATTTATAATTTGTTCCGTAAGACCTAGTACACCATGAGCCATCAACATATACGTCAATGACGGGGTAACCGTTATTTGTTCTTCCTTCTGCGAGCGCTATTTCTTTTTCTTTTGCTGCAGCAGCCGCCAAAGACTCACTAGCAGTTTTCTCCCATTTTGCATAAACATCATTTTGCAATTTTAAATAATATTTTGAAGAAAATGTCGGTATATTCATGGAAGAACATAATTCCTCAAATGTAGAGTATCCAATGCCTGAAGCTATGATTCCCGTGGTTGCAGCTATATTTAAATTTACTTGCTGCGGATCCTTGTAATCTTCAGAATGGACCAGACAAGTTTCTTGGCACATGTTGCACTGGAATTTATATATAAAACAGAGATAAGCCCTAGACTTCTTTCGCTGATTAAACGAAAATTACTCATCTTGCAATCGAATAAATTATTATGTCGCCCTTTTTCTTGCAGTTCTTTAAGAAGGAAATTTATATCAACGATTCGACGTCCTGTAACAGGATGAAAATCATCTTGATTTCTAGCCTCTTCTTCAACAATAAATGTATTACGAATATCTTCCATTCCACTGAAACAATGAATGAAAAACAATTAGGCTTTTATAAGATATACAAATACAAACTCACGGGTTGACTTTAGACTAGCAACTCTAACATGAATACAGAGGTTTCAATTTTAGCTTGGTTAATTTTCTAACGAAACTTATTACTGTCTGTTTTAGCTGTATGTCGTCCATAATGCTTAAATAAATTAAATTATATTCTGCCACATTTTTCAAAATCTTTTTTTTTTTTAGCGTGGTAAAATCATCAAATGAGTCCTCCCACCCCGGGCAGGGCGGGAGGGACTGTCAGACTTGTACTGACTAAAATCCACGGTGTCCTTCAATAGCCCTTTGTGTTCCGGGGTCACGGTAATGAGATAAGTCCCGCGACCCCGGCAGGCTTTGGCCCTCTTGGGCGGGGCCCCGTCATCGTGCTGACGCTCTTTGAGGCGCGCGTGGAACACAACGCGCCGTCGACCCGGGCATGGTCCATGGTCGGGCGGCGAGTTGCCCTTTACTCGCCGCCCGCATGCCCGCATCGTGGTTTTGATGCACTGCAACAATAAAAAAATGTTCATGAAAACGTTATCAAGTTATTCTACTGTTATGATTTTACTATGTATTATGTTGGTATCCGTCCTTGAGACTTCAATGTCGGTGCCGGTAGGTACCTACCTACATATATCCGCAGAAAGGAACAGAGATCCCTAATTTCCTACTCATATTATACCTTTGCATCTACCTATGTATGTAAGTATGTATGTATGTTCCGTTTTCATGTCAAAACGGCTGTTTTTGATAAATTTTGGTACAGAGACAGGTGGGACACTAGAGCCGGTAATAGGCTATATAGGAGAGGGGTTGGCTGGCGAGCGAGGCCGGGGCCAACAGCTAGTAGGTAATAAACACACACAGGTGCGGCCGGCAACGCGGCGGCGGCGCGCGCTGCACTTCTATTGTTATTATAATATTACCTACCTAGGTACCTAAATAGAGATAAGAAGCGCACTCTTATTGCTATTTTTTAGAAATGATGGACAGGTTTCGAAAGTAAAGGTAAAGATAGACCGAAGATTAGATTTAAAAATCAAAAGACGAATAAGTATTTAGATAATATTAGTATGTGAAAAAATAAAATTGTAAACAAACTTACCTGATTTCTCGTCTAACCTTCCGGACTTTGCACCTGGCTACTTTCTTGTTTTTATTTTTATTTCCCATACTTCTGTGCACTAATAAAAACAAATAAAGAGTAACTGCCTTCTTTACACTATGTGATAGCCGCGCGCTAGAAAAAGGGACACAGGTCTCACCTCGACAAGGCCTAGCGGGCGACTGAAGTGACGAACGCGAGCCGCTGTGTTATATAATAATTTATTATTAAAAAAAACAAGCTATTTTGCAAAATGTAACCACAAATTACTTTTCTCTACGTTATTACCTTTTTTAAGATATGGTTTTTAGTAGTAAAACATTTATAAGCTTTGAGAAAAACAAGAAAAACATGAAAAAAATATCGATTTAGCCTGTTTTTCGGATTTTTATTTATCGAGTGAAGTTTTCGATATCGTGTTTTGAACCACAAATTGTCAAAGTACATAAAGTAAACTAGAACAAGTTCTTTTTTTGGATTTAAAAAATCACGATTTCTTTATTTATTGTTAAATCAAAGTGATGTAAAATTGGGAATACCTGGCCTTAATCGCGCTGCGACAACGAGCCAAGCTAATTTCCACTCTAAAAATACTGCGAATGGACCGCGACATGTCGCCCCGCGCGATTAATCGCGTGTGTCTGCAGGAGGCTTAAAATTCATCCCATCGCTGTCAGCTGGTAATGTGCCCAAGAGACTAGCGGCATTGCCTCTTTGAATGGGTCGCGGGAAGCGTCAACAAGTCATTCAAAAATATCTCTAGGTTGTGGGCCTGCCGGGGTCGCGGGACTTATCTCATTACCGTGACCCCGGAACATAAAGGGCTATTGAAGGACACCGTGGATTTTAGTCAGTACAAGTCTGACAGTCCCTCTCGTCTCCCTGCCCTGGGTGGGAGGACTCATTTGATGATTTTACCTCGCTAAAAAAAAAAGTAGAGGTTGTGAGCACTCGGACCCCACGGCCCTACAGTTTCAACCCCAAACGGCTCAAAAATATAAGTTACCAGTAAGATTACTATATTAACGACGCTTGAGGTTCTCAGCAACCAGCAGCGCCAGCAGAGCACGATGAACTTGTGTGTATAAATATCTAGTGCAATATTGTACACACAAATAAATATCAAGCATTATAAAAAGCGAGGCCAAGACAAACTGGTTATGTACAGCTTACATTACATTTTGATCCGTATAGGTGCTGATAAACTTGAGCATTCGCTTGTAATGAACATTCTTGTTAATGTTTCATTACTAGAAAAACAAAATACTTAGGCAGTTTGAAAAGTTAGAACAAACGTTTTAGCGAGTATAGGTACTAACAAGCGTTCTGGCGAGCTTGGCGTTCGCTTGAAAGATCGTAAAAATGCTTGGCTCTGTTCGTTGTTTAGTTCGACAAGAAAAAAACGGCGAATGCTCGATGTTCTGTTACAAGATATTGCTCAAAATCAGCACCTTTTGTTAATGATTTTTCTTGCTAATCTTATTGTTTACCGTTTAGGTATGAGACGAAAAAGAACGAAAAATGATCAGATGCGCCCTTGCGCATCTGATCATTTTTCGTTCTTTTTCGTTTTCTTTTTCGTTCTTGACGTTTTACTCAATTTTATTTAAATAGGGACAGAGTCGAAATACCTAATGGGACGTATGTCATCACATCCACATACAGGTTTAATCGACAGCCGGTGGAAATTCAGGGAACATAATCCTGCGTTTGGGCCCAAAGCTGAACTTTGAGCTGAAAGGCAGCCGCCTTCAAACGGCTCCTACCCAATCTGGGCGGGCCAAACGCCTCCTGCCGGAGGCTGTAAACCGGTATCGTGTGGTCCATGGCCCTTTACGGGTCTATGCATGCAGACGCGATCGACAAAGCTGGTCTGTGCCAGAGTGTTATGGCCATCCGGATGATCGACGGCGAATCAGTCAAATTTCCTGCCGGATTGAAGCCTTGGGGTCTGGAGACGAAGGCCCACCGGCGCAATTGTGAGTGGCGTGCAGAGGCGAAACGCCCGGGCGAATCTTTGCAGCCTAGACTAGTCGAAACGCTATGAGAAGAGCTCCGGCGCGATCTCAGAGCGACATGGAGGGAACGAATGTTGCAACCGAGGTTCGGGCAAGCCGCTTTCGCGGCGGTACGAGGTAAATTCTGCTTTATTGTCTTAATTCATTCACTGTGCGACGACTAGTATTGTCGGCGACGAGACCCACGTAGGGACACGAGGTGCAAGTAGTGGAAGGAGCGCCTCCATAGTGACAGTGTTGTGAAAGTGAAATTGTGTGTGTCGGCGGCGAGACCCACGCAGGGACAAGGGGTGCAAGTAGTGGGAGGACTTTTGCCGTTGTACAGTGTAGTTTGTAAGGAATTTTGTAAGGTGATTTTCTAATTGGAATTAATTATGTTTATGTTTATTGTACATTTATAATTCTTATTAGATTATCTTAGTCATTCATATTAGATTCTAGTTAGATAAGTTTCTTTTATGAAAATTGGAAAAAGTTTAAAATGTCTTAGATAATTACGTAACTTGAAAAATCACTTTTTTGTTTATGCATGTACGTTAATTAAAGTGTTAAAAAGGGTTGTATTTCATTGTAAAAATAGGTTTACAAGTTGTTTCATGAAGATCGGTCCAGTAGTTTTCAAGTTATTGCGATTTTTGTAAAGTGAAAATTTTGTTCCTATGTAACTTTGACTATTTTTGTTCTAGGAAATTTTTTGTATGTTAATGTATGTATAAAACAATTAGATTAGGTTAAAGTAGAGATAGAAAAGATTCTAATGATGTATAATACATAGCTGTAAGGTTGAAATTTAATGAAAATAAAGGCTACGAAAGTTTCGGTCTTAGCGAAAATGTAAGGAAAAACAGGCTCAAAATACGAGGGCCTCTATAAGGTAACAACGGCCGGTATAAAAGCCGGAACGAACGCCGGCACTGAGTCAGTCGCAGCCGAGCCACCGAAGAGGAAACAACACTAGAAAAAAAGAAGACCGAAGCCTTCAAGATTTGAACTCTAGTGCAGTGTTTCATTCCGTTGCCCGTGGTCCCAGCCCCAGTATTATTTCTGAAGTCGTCAAACGTTACGCATTCAGGGGTGCGTGGGTACGTGCGTCACCAGCAACGCAAGGCACGTGCGTACAAAGGGGACAAAGGGGGCACATCGAAAGGTTTTCCGTTCCTCCCCTCTCCCTCATCGGCGGAGCACCGTTGGTCATCCCGGTCCGTCCGCCACAAGTTTTTTGGTCCTTCGTGAACCGGATCCCTGTTGGAAGGTGGTGCCAGAAGAGGTACCCAGAAGAGTACCAGAAGAGTACAGAAGATAAGAAGATTGCAAGATGACCGTCACCAGGTCTCAGAAGGATGCTCCCTCACGTCCCTCGTCACGTCCTTCCGTTAAGGACGCGGCTGAAGAAGGTTCAGGGACAGAAGGGGTCACGTCTGCGTCAGCGTCATCGGGTACAGCAACCACGTCGGGTACAGCGACTACGTCGGGCACGAACACTTCTTCAGGCACAACGACTACAGAGGGGACCACGGCAACGGAATCCACGAAGACTACGGTTGCGACCACCACCACAGCGGCTTCAGAGAGCAAGAAGAGAACAGAAGCCACCCGTAAGGAGACGACAAAGAAGACCCCAGATCAGGCCCCGGCTGAGGAGGTGTATGGGTCAAGAACCACTCTTAAGCCGATGGGGGTCAGTCGTCGCACCAGGTCAGTGAAGACAACGAGCACCTCGGCCAGAAGACGCGAGCTGGAAGCCAGAGAAGAGTTAGCACGTCTGGAGCTGAAGCAAGCACAGGCTGCGGCCAAGCTAGCGCGCGTCAGGTTGGAGCTGGCACAGTGTGAAGATGAGGACTCCGTTGATGAAGACCAGGAAGATCGAACAGCACAGGTCCAGAACTGGATCGAAACGTCGGTACTAAATGAAGATGTACCAGAACAAACCGAGCTACGAGGTCAACGCCCCCCCGAGGACCCGAAGAAAGTCAAAGCCGAAGAGAACTCGGCAACCAAGGGAGCTACGATCGAAATTCAAGCGCTAGCGTCGGTGTTAAAGGAAGCTCTTACCACAAGGGAAGGACCAGCGTCGCAGCCGAAGTACATCCATGAGTTACCGTTCTTCGACGGCAGCAGCAGCGAGTGGCTGGCCTTCAAAGTAGTCTATGAAGATACGGCGCCAATGTTTAACGACGTTCAAAACATGGCAAGACTAAGAAGAGCATTGAAAGGAAACGCAAGGGAAGCCATCAAGAGCTTATTATATTCGGAAGCATCTCCACTGGAAGTGATGCAAGCTCTTCGAAGAAGATACGGGAGGCCGGACGCACTAGTGTTGGCGGAACTGGAAAAGATCAAGACGTTGCCGAAGATATCAGAGAATCCCAAGGACATATGCATCTTCGCGAGTCAAATCAACAATAGTGTGGCGGCCATCAGAGGATTGAAGAAACCCCAGTATCTACATTCGCCGGAAATGGTGAAACAAATTATCGAGAAGATGCCAACGGTCCTGAAGTTCCGCTGGTACGACTACACTGCAGCATCAGAAGAAGGCGAGTTCTCCAACCTGACATTGGTGTCCAAGTTCCTGAACATAGAAGCAGACAAGTGTGGAGCCTTCGCTACAATAGAAGAGAAGAGCGGGTTCAAGAGGACTCATCGACAGGCGGCGCATTCTACGAAAGAAAAGGAGAGGGACTTCAACTCGAAGCAACAAGAGAAGACTTGCCCTATGTGTGAGGGAGAACATTTCCTCGTCGAGTGTCAGAAGTTCAAGAAGGCGTCGGTCCAAGATCGGTGGGCAACAGTGAAGAAAAGTCGCGTCTGCTTCAAGTGTCTTCAGGGGAAACATAGGAAGGAGAGCAGCAGGAAGCCATCGTGCAAGGAGTGCAAGCGGTGGCATCATCATCTGCTGCACGTCGAGTCAGAAGAAAGGAAACCCGAAGACAAGAAAGAAGATAAGGAACCACAAGAAGGAACAAGTGTCGCCGCATCAGTGAACGCGGTCAACAGTACGAGGGCGTACTTGAAGATAGTTCCTGTGGAAGTCTTCGGGTCAAAAGGATCCAAGAAGATACTGGCCCTCATGGACGAAGGGTCAACGGTGTCACTGCTGGACGAGAAAATAGCGAAGGAGGTCGGCGCTCAAGGAAACACGGAAGAACTGGTCATCGAGACAGTGGGAGGCAAGCTACTGAGGAAGAAGGACTCTCAGACATTGGACCTGATAGTGAAAGGTGCTCAGGGAAGCAAGAAGACATTGAAGAGGGTCCGAACCATCGACGAGTTGAAGCTTGCGCCGCAGTTCTTAGACAAGAAGAGGATTGAAGATTGTAAACACATGAAGAAGATCGCCGACTCTCTCTATTATACAGGGGAGTCACCACAGCTACTCATCGGACAGGACAACTGGGAGCTGATCGTGACTCGAGAAATAAGAAGAGGCAAACCAGGGGAACCAGTCGCATCGAGAACAGGACTCGGCTGGGTGCTGCATGGGTCTGACAAAGGGGGCACGAAGCCAGTACACTTCCTGAACACGTGTCTTCACATCAACACGGCTGACGAAGAGATGCATCAAGCCATCAAGGAACACTTCGCCATTGAAGCACTAGGGGTGTTACCAAGAAGACCCACCACCGACTCAGAGGGAAGAGCACTCGCCATCCTGGAGAAGACCTGCAGAAGACTGGAAGATGGTCGATTCGAAGCTGGGCTCCTGTGGAAGAATGAAGAGGAGCAGATGCCGGAGAGCTACACTTCTGCACGAAACAGATTGATAAACATCGAGAGGAAGATGGACAAGGATCCTCAGTTGAAAGCAGAGTATAGCAAACAAATCCAGCACCTAATCGACAGCAAGTATGCAGAAGAAGCCCCTGATGGACCAGAAGATAACAAGAAGACATGGTACCTGCCTCATTTCGCCGTGGTACATCCATTGAAGAAGAAGATCAGGATCGTCTTCGACGCGGCAGCCAAGTCAAAAGGAAGAAGCCTCAACGACGCTCTGCTACCTGGGCCAGACCTACTGCAGTCTCTGTTCGGCGTGCTACTGCGGTTTCGACAAGGACCACTGGCGGTGGCGGCCGACATCAAGGAGATGTTCCTACAAGTTCGCATCAGGCCAGAAGATAGAGACAGCCTACGGTTCCTGTGGCGAGGAGAAGATCGCAACGTGCTACCAAAGAAGTATAGGATGACATCCGTTATCTTCGGTGCAACATCGTCACCAAGCACAGCGATCTACGTCTAGAACCGGAACGCGGCGGACTACAAGGAGCAATATCCAGAGGCTACAAGGGCGATCGAGCTGAACCATTACATGGACGACTATCTCCATAGTTTCCATTCAGAAGAGGACTTCAGAAGAGTCACAGCTCAAGTGGACTTCATACACAAGAAGGCGGGCTTCGAACTCAGAGGTTGGGCATCAAACCAGCCTAAGCTGCTGCAGGAAGTGAAGACTGACACCACAGAAAAGACAGAAGTAGACCTCGGCGAGAAAGAAGATAGGACTTTGGGCCTGCGTTGGTTCACAAAAAGGGACTCCATCGGCTTCAGGGCAAACCTACGTAACACACCAGAAGAGATCATCAAAGGGTTCCAGGTTCCCACGAAGAGAGAAGTCACCAGCGCAGTGATGTCGACCTTCGACCCATTGGGGTTGGCGTCACCAATTCTCGTCCAAGGGAAGAAGCTGCTTCAGAACGTGTGGAGAAGCGGCGTCGGTTGGGACGACGAGATAGAAGAAAGGGACTATGAAACATGGAAAACTTACCTGGAGAAGATGAAGTTGCTCCGAGATCTTCACATACCGAGGTGTCTGGCGCCACATCGCACCGAGGGGGAGCTGCACACATTCACCGACGCGAGTGAGACGGCGTACGCAGCTACAGTCTACTGGAGGACAGAAGAACCAAGCGGCACCTATCACGTCAGCTTGGTGGCAGCGAAGGTCAGAGTCACACCTCTGAAGCCAGTGTCAATTCCGAGACTCGAGCTGCAGGCGGCACTCCTGGGAAGCAGACTAGCGCACTCCGTGGAAGAAGAGATGGACCTGAAGGTGGTGAAGAAGACTTATTGGACAGACTCCAGCATCGTGCTCTCATGGATCAAGACGGACCCGAGAACATTCAAGACGTTCGTGGCTCATCGCTTGGCGGAGATTGAAGACCTGACCAAACCTCAAGAGTGGAGATGGGTACCTACGGCGAAGAACCCAGCAGACGACGCGACGCGCGACGTACCAGAGGACTTCGACCACAATCACCGATGGTTCACCGGGCTTGACTTCCTACGAAGAGATGAAGTTCACTGGCCGGCACCGAGGACCTTTAAGAAGGAAACCACCGGTGAAGAAAGGTTAACGGACGTCGTAGCGGCTGCAAGCGTCACGTATCCCGTACCAGACCCTGAAAGGTTTTCGTCATGGAAGAGACTATGGCGTGCTACAGCGAGAGTACTGCAGTTCATCCAACTCTGCAGAACAAAGGAAAAGGTCAACGTCAGCAAGGAAGATCCAACATGGAGAGCGACAGAAAGGAAGAAGACAACAACAGCAGAGAAGCGACATCAGTCTTCGAAGAACGCCGAGAAGAAGTACCTGCCATTGGACGCCGGACTACTAGAGCAAGCCGAAATTCTATTGCTAAAAAGAAGCCAAGAGAAAAGCTTCAGAGAAGACATCAGGTGTCTACAGCAAGGAAAGCAACTAGAAGGCAGTAGCAAGTTGAAGAAGCTCGACGTAGTGCTGGAAGAGGGCCTTCTACGGCTGAAAGGAAGAATCGACGCGATACAGGGTGTAAGCAGGGACTACAAGCGACCCATCGTGCTCGACAGCAAGGAAAGGACAACACGACTCGTCATAGAAGAATACCACTGCCGCTTCAATCACGGCAATCACGCGACGGTCATGAACGAAATAAGGCAACGCTTCTGGGTGCTGGGACTGAGGTCAGCGATCAAGACAGTTCAGCATCAATGCCAATGGTGCAAGACGAAGAGGGCAACGCCACAAGAACTCCCGATGGGCAACTTACCGGTAGAAAGGCTAATGCACGGCAGCTTTCCATTCACGTGCACCGGCGTAGATTACTTCGGCCCGCTGACAGTCACCGTGGGAAGACGTCATGAGAAAAGGTGGGGCGCTCTATTTACATGCCTAACCACAAGGGCTGTACACATAGAGCTCGCTCCTTCACTCTCCACGGACAGCATGATCATGGCGCTACGAAGATTCGCCGCGAGAAGAGGAATGCCGAAGACAATCTACAGCGACAACGGGACCAACTTCGTCGGCGCTAACCACGAACTGAAAGAAGCGCTAGAGAACATGAAGCAAGAAGACCTCACCGCAGAAGCAGAAAAGATCGGCGTGCAGTGGAAGTTCATCCCTCCTGGTGCGCCAAACATGGGCGGCGCATGGGAGCGTCTGGTGCGATCAATCAAAACCGCACTGGGCGCCACACTCAACGAGCAACATCCACGAGAGGAGGTCCTACATACCCTCCTCCTGGAGGCCGAGCACATAGTCAACTCTCGGCCTCTCACCCACCTCTCCGAGAATCCTGAAGAAGAAGCACTCACGCCCAACCATTTCCTCATTGGGCGTTCCTGCGGCGCGGCGAGGATCGGCAGCTTCACCGACAACGAGCTCGTGGGCAGACACACCTGGAAGGCTGCGCAGCGACTTGCCGATCACTTCTGGCAACGCTGGCTGCGCGAGTACCTGCCCACTCTGCTGCCAAGGAAGACGTCGGGAAGGAGCAACGCTGCTGATCTACGCGTCGGGGACGTCGTGCTCATCGTCGACCGCAGCCTACCGAGATGCACCTGGCCACGCGGCAGAATCCAGCGGGTGTATCCGGGACCAGACGGGCGGACAAGAGTCGTCGACGTCGAGACCAGAGGAGGAGTGCTACGGAGACCGAGTTCGAGAGTGGTGCTGCTGGTGCCGGGAGTGTCGCCGAGCCAGGAAGATGGTGCGACGCACGAGGGGGAGACTGTCGGCGACGAGACCCACGTAGGGACACGAGGTGCAAGTAGTGGAAGGAGCGCCTCCATAGTGACAGTGTTGTGAAAGTGAAATTGTGTGTGTCGGCGGCGAGACCCACGCAGGGACAAGGGGTGCAAGTAGTGGGAGGACTTTTGCCGTTGTACAGTGTAGTTTGTAAGGAATTTTGTAAGGTGATTTTCTAATTGGAATTAATTATGTTTATGTTTATTGTACATTTATAATTCTTATTAGATTATCTTAGTCATTCATATTAGATTCTAGTTAGATAAGTTTCTTTTATGAAAATTGGAAAAAGTTTAAAATGTCTTAGATAATTACGTAACTTGAAAAATCACTTTTTTGTTTATGCATGTACGTTAATTAAAGTGTTAAAAAGGGTTGTATTTCATTGTAAAAATAGGTTTACAAGTTGTTTCATGAAGATCGGTCCAGTAGTTTTCAAGTTATTGCGATTTTTGTAAAGTGAAAATTTTGTTCCTATGTAACTTTGACTATTTTTGTTCTAGGAAATTTTTTGTATGTTAATGTATGTATAAAACAATTAGATTAGGTTAAAGTAGAGATAGAAAAGATTCTAATGATGTATAATACATAGCTGTAAGGTTGAAATTTAATGAAAATAAAGGCTACGAAAGTTTCGGTCTTAGCGAAAATGTAAGGAAAAACAGGCTCAAAATACGAGGGCCTCTATAAGGTAACAACGGCCGGTATAAAAGCCGGAACGAACGCCGGCACTGAGTCAGTCGCAGCCGAGCCACCGAAGAGGAAACAACACTAGAAAAAAAGAAGACCGAAGCCTTCAAGATTTGAACTCTAGTGCAGTGTTTCATTCCGTTGCCCGTGGTCCCAGCCCCAGTATTATTTCTGAAGTCGTCAAACGTTACGCATTCAGGGGTGCGTGGGTACGTGCGTCACCAGCAACGCAAGGCACGTGCGTACAAAGGGGACAAAGGGGGCACATCGAAAGGTTTTCCGTTCCTCCCCTCTCCCTCATCGGCGGAGCACCGTTGGTCATCCCGGTCCGTCCGCCACAAGTATTATTTATTTGACATAAAAATATTAAAAATATTTTGTAAACACTTACCTACTGATGTATCTATGGAGTTTTTTTCCAATTACGTAGAACGCTGTCTCTATTTTAGCTGCAATAACGTCTTATGTGCTTAATACTTTTAGAAACATGAAGGATGTTTAGTTTATCACAATCTTGTAAAAAACTGATAGACTTCTTAAAATAGGTGGTTTGAAAGTAACTTATGGCCACTACGTGATATTTCGAACACTAAAACTGAACTGGCGAACAAGGCGTCCTATTACTGTTTATAAACTTATTACTCAAAACAATTACTAATGAATGGTATTTTAGGGTTCCATGTCGATTAAGAGCGATAAGAAAGCCAAGTTCTTTATTCAACTTCTTTTGTTTTGTAATGGGCGTCTTAGTGCCTTTTTAAACCGACATTTAGCTAAATAGTTTGTTTAATGTAGGAAACATATTTTTTTGGTAATGTTTAGTTTCACCTTACGAGTATTACCGTCATACGAAGTAAATGAAGAAATAGGTACGTGGGGATAAATCAAAACTTTGAAGAGATTTTCTTTCTATCAGACATCGTTTTGTTTGAATAAACACAGTCGAAGAAAACGTTCTTGAATCAACGTTCTTGAGTCTCCTCTACTTATACACCGTGACTTTTTAGTCGTCTTACAAAAGTGGTCCACATAATGTACCCGACCTAAAATACATCTAGGCGAGTTGAGTTTTTTTTTTAATCGTTAAAAATAATTTTTATTATTAATAAATAGGTACATTAGAAATATGAAAATGTTTACGTATCAAGCTGTAGAGTATACCTACCCAGCGCAATAGTCGGGCAGATCCTTGGGCAGATCATTACATCTCCATTTTCTATGAGACAAGGGTGTTTTTAACTACTCCTTGCCTCATAATAATGAATTAAAATTTTATTTAAAAAAAAATCAAATCTCTTAAATACCTATTTTTTTATTATAAACGTGTTCTAGTCATTGGATACATGAACTGGGCTGCCGTTGTAAGACGACTAAAAAGTCACGGTGTATAATAATAACTCAAAATGATCTAATTATGATAGTGCTGTAAAGTAGTTCATGGGAGTGTAAAGAAACCATTCATACTTATTATTTCCTAAGCGAAATTTACTTACGGAACTATTGTAGAAAAAGTACTAATCAAACTTGACCAATTAATAAAGACCCTAATGAGGTATGATAACCTAATAAATATGATGATAATGTTAATGACTTTGAAAACAATTACTTAGTTGTGTTATCCATAATTTAATTTAAAATAATTGGAGATTAAGTAGGTACCCAGGGGAAAGAACAACGATAGTCATTATTATTTGAGGGGATTCCCTGAAACAGAGACAATAAAAAACCACAGTACAGAGTAGTAGCCAGTGTTGTCATATCTACCAACTTTTAGGTAGATCTACCTACTTTGCCCTCAGTCTACCTGTCTACCAATCTAAGTCTCAAATCTACCTATTTTTCAAAATTTTCAACGCCATTATTGAAAACATTGGACATTGATTGACATCTGACATTGATACTTTCGTACCGCGTTCCCGGCATTTGAGTGGAAACCTGTTTGTTACATTTCATTAAAATATTTAATTGAATTTATATGTTGAATTTGTTGTAGTAATTGTGATTTTATTTGTTTTTGTCTTATTTTGTTACTACAGAGTTGTGAAAAGATTTATAACAAAGAACAATGGGCAGCCTAGTCCAGATTATTTAAAACTTTTTAACAAGTAATAACATAATTACGCAAAATACGCGCATATGACGTGGAATTGCGGATACCAGCCCGTTATACAATACAATACAAATCAGTTTTTTATGTATTTTTAATTTAAAAAACCTACTAAATTAAGGTGGTAGATCTACAGATTTTTCATTTTGGATTCTACCAATTTCTACCGATTTTTGGCACATATTATACTGATTTTCTAAAATTAGGGTTGGCAACACTGGTAGTAGCCATAAATTTCATCCTCTACTACGCCAATGAGGGCTTTCGTTCTTAAGCGAAATATTTGATAAAATAGAAAAAAAAAATAGTTAGATTCGGCTTTTCATTATGTTTACAAGGGTATTTTTAAATTTTGTACAGTACAGAACGTTTAGTTTGAGAATCTCAGGTGTTTTTATTAAATTTTTGACAACTCAAAACGTCAAAATTGACAGCGGGTTGGCGTTTGACCGGCTACGCTCTTTTGATGAAATCAAACCCTATGCGTTGTTTCTGGCAAGTTACTCGTACATTTAGTTGCATTGTACAATCGACAAAGTGGAATTATGACCCACCATAAGCTTATTTTCCTACAGACATTCAAATACAGTTAGGTCCACATTCGCGTAAACATACATATCCATGGTAACGACTTTGATCTTTGTCAATTTGACGGATTCAAACGATTTATTGTCAAAATGCTCAAAATGGGTCATGAACTCATGATTCCACTTTGTCGATTGTACATTATTCTGCCGAGTGTCGCGACGTATTTTTTGACCACAAAGCATTAATGTGAACCCGATGAAGCGTCATTTACACTATCCAACAAATAGCATGCGATTTGCGTTACACTTTGCGGACTTCTTACGTAGGTAGAATGAATTCAGTTGATCAAGGAAATACCGCAATGTGGTCAAACTTGCATGCGAATTCTTGCATTGTCTAAATGGGGCTTAATATCACAAATAATATGGAATTGACTGCCTCTTTTTAAAGGGTTCTATTTGCACACCAATAAATTCAGTTCTTGCGAATCGCCTACTGAAAATTACCTAATACTCGCCCATTTCGTGCGAATCAAACAATAGCACAATTTAAGTGTACTTTCAAAAGGCAAAGCTCTAGGGATCCCCCTACATAGCTCAGCCGCTGTGTATTATGCAGTTGCATTATAGGAGGCACTTGTTGATCAAGTAGCAAACTAAGTGCTCTAGGGACGTGCTTCGATAGTGAAGTTAGTTACTGTGATTGCCTGTAATTACAACGCGGTAGCGTAGCGGTATGTCGCTGTTAAAGGGTTGATTAAAATTTTTATTCTAAGAGATCGGTATTTGAGATTTTTTTTTGTATGTGTAGTGTTATTATGACTAAATCAAACTGACTAATAATATTTGGTTAATTTCTTGGGTTAATGTTGGTTTATAATTTAGGGGCTAATGTGCCCAAAGGACGGATCCAATTCCGAAAATTGAAAGCTTTTCCTTTGACCAATGATCTATAATATATACCAATAGCTAGCCTTTCTTAAATTTAGGGATGATCTCGTAAAAAATAAGACAATTTTTCCGTAAGTCAAAACCTCAGTCGACTACTTAAGTATTGAAACGTCTTTCTATTCTCCTTCATCTCTCAACATAGCTATTATAATGTGAGATATTATAAAGTCTGTCGTCATTCGACCCAAATGCTATTTATAAGAAATGCCTGCGACATAGAGCCCGCCGCGTCAACGAACACCCAGAGTGTCGTACAACCCTAATTTGTTATACTTGACCCAAATAAATCCGGAAAAAACCTCACGAAAAGTAAAATAAACATACCTTAACTGAAATCCTAGTTCGTTTTGTGGAGTTTTTTCATGTATAAATAGAATGAAGATTAACACATCTACATCAATTTATCATTACCGTGGTATATAACGTAATCAGCCACTGCCCATTGCTGGGAGGGACACAGACTGGCATAGCTGGGATTCTGTGAGAGGGTATGGACTATAAACCGCTACGCGGGCCCAGTTGTGTTTGGTAGATGTCACATATCTAAGGAGCTTGTGGCTAAATAATTACAGCCGAAAAGACCGATCTTCTGGGTTAAGCCGCGCTTGCCAAGGTTGGTCTGTGGACCATCTGCCATAGCGAGTTTCCTCCGTGCCTAAAAGCACGTGAAGCCAATGGTCCCGGCTGTCATTTGTAGATCTTTGACAGTCGTTAGAAGCTCTCGAGTCTGACAGCCAGTCTTACCATGGGGTATCGTAACTACCTAGTTACTGGGTTGTGGAGGTCTGATAGGCAGTCGCTCCATGCAAAATACTGATATTCAGCTGCATCTAGTTCGACTGGAGGCGGACCCCCATATAGTTGGGAAAAGGCTAGGGCTGATGATGACAATGTCTGATGAACAAATAATATTTGACTTACAAATATTTTGTTTCGGGACTGGGCGTTAGCATAATATATGTAGTTTCACCTACCCACGATACAGGAAATTTGTAGTGCGAAGAACCGTTCGAAATAACAAATAACAAATTGGACCGTGCTGGAATCGAACCAGTGACATGCAGCTCAGCATTCAATCGCTCAGCCACGTGTTACCGTGCCATCAAAGTTTTCCTCATGCATTTTCATAAATGTCACAATTCGTCGCATCTTCAATTTGCCGCCATTTTGGTTTCTCACTAAGATCTACTTATGTGGCGTCCGAAGGCAAAGCTGACCTTGATTTTTAAACAAGGTTGAAGACATATAATGGAAATTGGTGCCGGGAAGACATTTTTTATCTTACTTAGTTTTATGAAAACATGTCCGAAAAAAATATTCAGATCAATGATTAGGGCATGGTTAGCGCAGTGACTGAGCTATCAACTGCTATGCTGTGTGTTACGACTTCGTTTCCGCATGGAAAAAAAAATTAAGACCTGTAAGTAGTTATTCTAGCTGTTTGTCTATGTTTCAAGATGCACCTACGAGATAGGAGTAACTCCAAGAGCCCTCCTCTTTAAGACCTAGCTAAAAAAAAAAATCATTTTAGGGAAAACAAAAAACCCGACTACGTAAAAACTTATTTTTAAGAAATACGTGAAAAAATTAACTGAAATAAAAACTAAAAAGAAAGAAACAACTGAAACAAGCCCAACAGAACAGCAGGAAGAAGCAGAACAGAACGACTCACAGTCGGGGCCTCTTGGGAAGATTTGATTGGTAAAATTTGAATGGGCCCCTCCTTTGCGTCGCGCAGGCGGGTAAAAAGACAGGTAATCTCCGGAAATCGTAGAGAACAGCTCAGGTTTTTCTTTTATATGTTGGTTTAAACTTAAGCCCCCTTATTAATAAACGTGGACTAAAGTTACCAAGTTAGTAGCCAAGGTTAATCTTCGGATTAACCATACATTTTTTAAGGATTAACCTTGGCGTAACTTTAGTCCTCGTTTATTAATAAGGAGGAAGGAGTTAGTACCTACTACATTTTTCTACGTTCGAGTACTTACACGGAACCACTAGAGCAAAATACTTCAGGCGGTCAAACTGCCTGACGCAGACAACAGGCTTACTGTGACTGCTCATGAGAGGACTAGTCTATTACTAGACTGCTACCACGAATAAATAGTACTGCTATTATGAACTCCTATTTTTAGATTTTAAATATTTTTTAAAATTTCATATTACTTACAGATGAAAACTACATTCAATGAAACTTACGACATCAATTCTATTATATACGACTGTGTTGAACAAATTATAATAAAAGTTTTATGATCCATTAGTAACGTCATAAATATTGATACCTAATAGAGGCTACGTGACTGATCTCATGAATCTTATAATAAATAAAGGTCTGGATTGAATACAAATGATAAATCGTAAATGAGGGACATTTTGACAACTAATACTGTGGGCGAACGATAAATAAAAACGTTAAGTAGAATTTAATAGATTTAAACTAGAATAGTATAAATATAAATATGTCGAAGAATGATAATATAAATAGTCGAAGCGTAGACGCATTTCAAACAATCTGGATCAGCGCCATCTATCTCTCATTGGAGGAACAATGTAGTTAGATTTGACAGATAACGTTTAGAAACGTCAAGTTGGATGAACGTCAACTTGGGGATAGTTAGCGTGGAGGAGGCGTGGAGTAATGGCGAAACCGAGCAAATAGTCGAGTTGAATGTCGATTTGGAAGTTTAATCAGCTATTCGACATTGACAGGTACTGACGTTGACAGATAGGTTGGCTAACCTGTGTGAGGTAGGCTACTCAGGCTACGTAGGCTACGTGGGCGGTGACAGTTGAGTGAAGGAGCACTTTGAATCGGTCCAGCAGTCTGGGTAGACATTTTGATTACTCCACGTTAAACTTCCCGCGCTCCCAAGTTTTTAATCGAGCCATATCTCGGGCATCCTTGATTATTTTGTATTCAATGTGTGTTAGCAAGTAATTAAAAGTGTTAACGAAGGTTTTGTGAGTGTTATTAACGATGTCGCGACCCTCTGTTAACGATTCGCCGTTATATAAATCTGGGAATGATAGCCGAGAACATTGGCTTGACGTGCTTTCTGAGGCATGAAGAACACCTAGGTACGAGTATGTAACAAATGGTCACCCATCCAGAGATCAACCGAGAAAAAGATCGTCCCCGCTCAGCTACAAGCTCCTTCAGAGTATGCGATAACGTCAAATTAGTCCACCCACTCTGGGTGGTGTGGAAAGGACTGTCAGACTCGTACTGACAAAAACCACATTATTCTTTAAATTTTTGAATCCCAGAACAACCATTTAAAACTTTCCCGTCGTCATCAAATTGCTTCTTCCTCCATTTTATTTCCTTTGTGAACCTGCTCACAATTGTCCAGCTCCTTCAAACAAGTGTTCGTTTGGAACCCAATTCTCCCCCATAGGGTCAAGAGCGCCAAAGTACAAATATTAACCCGTATTGGTTTCGCTACAAGCTATTATTGGTTGGGGACTCTGCACGTAATTGACCTCAATTTTAAATCGTCTCTGACGAAATAGGCACTGGGTAGTAAAGGGCAAAAGGACATGCGGTCATGTTGTGCTATTCTGTAAAGACTCAGTGCCGTAGTAGCGCTGAAGCTACGGTTTGACTCTAGTGGATTTTTTTTATAATTATGCTCTTCTTTACTTTACGCTCTAGCTGCCTAAAGTATAAAGTTAAAAAACTATTTGGGTCCTCGTAATTGAGTCTGGTAGTTGTCTTTAGATAATTATGGATTTCAACTTTATGCAGTGGAGCATAAAGTTACAAATCCATTATCTAGTTGATTTTTAGAGAATAGCATAACATTTCTGTAGAAAGTCCCGATTACATTTCATAGATCTTTGATAGTTGTTTCGGTATGATAATCTTCTGATTATCATCCCGAAACAACTATTGAAGGTTGTAGGGAAGGGAAGAGCTCGTCGCTAAATAATAAAAGCCGCTTAGATCTGTCTTCAAAGTTAAATCAATCCTTGCTAAACTTTGTGAGGTTCAATGTTTGTTACTTTTTCAGCACAAAAACTAACAACGGATTTGGATGAAATTTAAATTAACACGTATAAAGCTTTTTATTCTGGCGTATGACAGCCCTGTAAAAGTTCTTGTTGATTTTCGTCGTGGTGACCGAGATTCAATTAGACCGACGATCTACATTTTATATTGTGTGAGGAATGATATGAATGAAAAAGGAGTAAGGCCGGAAACGCACAGGCAGGTGGCTTGCTTAGCGCCTAGAGCCTAGCGAGTCACCTTAGTATAACGAACGTTCGAAAATGTTCGTGAACGGCCGCATTGCGCGCTTGACACCTAGCTTGTCGTCAAGCGCCGTTCACGAACATTTTCGATTGTTCGTGACTCGCTAGGCTCTAGGCGCTAAGCAAGCCACCGGCCTGTGCGTTTCCGGCCTAAATGATATTATGACGTCTGACAGGGAAGAATGGAAGAAGAAAACGTGTTGCGTCGACCCTAAGTGAAGAGGATAAGGACAGGAAGATGATGATCTATTTTTTTTTTAACTGATACTTCTGGTATTATTTTCTGTAGACACCACATAATATATTGGATCTTAGAGTATCTGTCTAGGCGTCAATTTAACGCTGCTTGGCGGGAACGTGATTATGTTGACTCTGTTGCATTAGAACTGAAAAGTTTAGAATATTTTCTTGATTTAGAACGTATTTTATTTAGCTGTGGGGTTGGTGATGATGATGTCATTGAAGACTATGAAATCCCATTAACTACAAAAACATTTAAAAAATGTGAAAGATTGTTTGATACTCAATCCCGCAAAACGGCTGGATCGATTTGCATAGTTATGATACGAGATAAACACACATAATGCCCAGGTAGATAATAAAATTTTCGATTACCATTCGGGCGAATCCACAATAGCATTACCGGCTTTTATCATTAACTAGCACTTCGCCCGCGACTTCGTCCGCGCATATTTCGAACTTTGCCTCTGTGAATTTCTACTCCCGACCGGGCCCTCTTTCTTGAAAACTATTTGGAAAATCAAAATCAATATCCAACAAAACTTTTATCAACCCCAAAAACAGAAAGTCCTAAAAAGAACAAACCTATGCAAAATTTGTGACTCCTAACTATCCCAAAACAACACCTTTTATTATCGTGCTAAAATCACCAAATGACTCCTCCCACCGAGAGCGGGACGGAGGGACTGTCAGACATGTACTGACTAAAATCCACGGTGATCCTTCAATATCCCTTTACGTTCCAGGGTTACGGTTACCTTATGAGACAGTCCCGCGTCCTCGGCAATTTTTGGCCCTCTAAGAGGGGGCCCCGTCATTTTACTGACAGCCCTTTGAGGCGCGCATGGAACACGATGAGCCGTCGACACGGGCAAGGTCCATGATCGGACGGCGAGTCACCATTACACGCCATCCGCATGCCCGCGCCTACGGTGGCCAGAAATCGCCTCGCGACGTCTGTTGCCGTGAGCGTCTCCCACGGCGATTGGGTCGTGAGGTGGACGCTGCCCTCTCGCTCACGCGACCCGCCTCCTCCTTCGCTAGCATGACTGCTTCGCAGAAGGAAGCGACCACTCAGCGGCAAGGCCTCGACAAATGCCGAGGGCGAGAGGTCGCCGCATTTCGCTCCCGTGACGACACGACGGTGCTCTGTCCAAGCGTGTCAGTCCTGCACCGTATGCTCCAGGCGATCCAGGCGATCCTCGCAGTGGTGACACCCAGATGTTTCATCCCTCTCAATCAGACTTAGGAACCTCGCGAAACTTACGTGTCCGGTGAAGACCTGTGTCAAGCGGAAGGTGAGGACGTCGTGACGCCTCTATAATCACTCTTCAAAGAGGGGTTATTTCGCAACATCCCGTCTTAGTGAGCATCTTCATCTAAAAGTAACCCCCAAGTAAAATTGAGACTCCCTAGCACTTGTAGTACCGAAGATTCAACTATCATCCTCAAAAACAACAACTAAGGGGTCGTATTTCACAAGACCCTCTCTTAGTTCTAAAAACCTGTGTTTTAAAAGAGCCCCCATGCAAAATTTGAGATCTTTAACTATCTGCCCCAAGACAACCCAAAATCCCGCCTTAGAAAAAGAAAGAAAAAAGTATTTTATTCTTCACAGACATGCACATACATTCAACAAAAACATATATTACACGGTAAAATTACAAAAATAAATCGTAATAGTAACAAAAAGAAACATACAAAACATAACCTTAGTGAACATCTACGTCCTAAAAATAACGACCATGCAAAGTTGCAACATTTGAGACTCCTAGCACTTATAAATAAAAAAGTTCCATACAAATTATCAACACCGAAAACAACCCCTTAGGGATTGAATTTCGCAATATCCCGTCTTAGGTAGCACCTACTTCTTAAATAGTGCCCCCTTGCAAAATTTGAGACTCCTAACTATCAATCTTAAAAACAACCCCTCAGGGGTCGAATTTCCCAACATCCCGTCTTAAGTACCACCTACGTCCATATAAGAACCCTCATGTAACATTTGAAACTCTTAGTACCTACTTGTAGTAACAAAGTTTCATACAAACTATCCATGTACAAAAACAACCCCTTAGGGGTCGAATTTCACAACATCCCGTCTTAGTGAGCATCTTTGTCCTTAAAAGAATCCCCATGCAAAATTTGAGTCCTCTATCTATCAACACCAAAAACAACCCCTATGGGTCGAATTTCGCGACATCCCGTCTAAGTGAGCATCTACCTCCTAAAAGTATTCCCCATGCAAAATTTGAGACTCCTAGCACTTATAATAACGAAGTTTCAAACAAACTATCAACACCAAAAACAACCCCTTAGGGTTCGAATTTCGAAAAGCCCCTTTCGTAAGTAGCACCTACTTCCTAAAAAGAACCCGTACGCAAAATTTAAAACTCCTAGTACTTGTTGCAACAAAGTTTCATACAAACTGTCAACCCCAAAAACAACCCCTTAAGGGCGTAATATCGCAAAATCCTTTCTTAGCGAGCACCTACGTCCTAAAAAGAACCCCTATGCAAAATTTTAAACCCCTAGCACTGGTAGTTTCCGAGATTTCGTGTCCTATGAGTGAGTGACCTTTTGCTTTTATATATATAGACTAGCAGTTCGCCCGCGACTTCGTCTGCGCGTATTTCGAACTTTTTATCTGTGAATTTCTACACCCGGCCACCCTCCTTATGGGATACTTTTGGAAAATCTAAATCAATATCCAACAAAAATTCTATCAACCCAAAAACAACCCCTCAGGGGTTCAAATTTCGCAAAATCCCGCCTGAGGTAGCACCTACGTCCTAAAACAAACCCATAAGCAAAATTTGAGACTCCTAACTATCAAGAACGAAGTCGCGTCTTAGTGAGCATCTTTTTTTAGCGTGTTTAATTTATCAATGAGTCCTCTCACCCAGGGCAGGGTAGGAGGGACTGTCAGACTTGTACTGACTAAAAGCCACGGTGTCCTTCAATAGCCCTTTACGTTCCAGGATCACGGTATTCGTTAGTCCCGCGACCCCGGCAGGCTTTGGCCCTCTAAGGGGAGGCCCCGTCATTGTGCTGACAATCTGTGAGGCGCACGTGGAACATAACGCGCCGTCGACCCGGGTATGGTCCATGGTCAGACAGTGAGTCGCCAATTACTCGCCGTCCACATTCCCGCGCCTACGGTGGCCGGAGATCGTCTTGCGACGTCCGTCGCAGTGTGCGACTACCAATGCGGCTGGGCTGTAAGGTGGACGCTGTCCTCTCCCTCATGCGTCCCGCCTCCTCCTTCGCTAGCATGCCCGCCGTGATTGCGGCATGCCCGAAAGTGTGCGATGGGCGCGTCCTAAAAATCTCTATGCATATTTTGAGACTCCCAGCATTTGTAATAACGAAGTTTCATGCAAACTATCAACCCCAAAAACATCCTCTTAGGGATAGAATTTCAGAAAATCCCGTCATAGGCAGCATCTACGTCCTAAAAAGAATCCCTATGCAAAATTTGAAACTTCTACCTCTCAACCCCAAACAACCCTTTGGGGTTGGATTTCGTAAAATCCTTAGTGAGCATAAAAGTCCTAAACATAACTCCCATGCAAAATTTGAAACTCCTAGTGCTTGTAGTAACAAAGTTTCATACAAACTCCAAGCCCAAACACAACCCCTTAGGGGTCGAATTTCGCAAATTCCACCTTAGTGAGTAGGTAATTACTTCCTAAAAAGAAACCATTATGCAAAATTTGAGACTCCTAACTATCAACTCTAAAAACAACCCCTTAGGGGTCGAATTTCACAACATCCCGTCTTAATGAGCATCTTTGTCCTTAAAAGAATCCCCACGCATAATTTGAGACCTCTATCTATCGACACCAAAAACAACCCCTTAGGGGTCGAATTTCGCAACATCCCATCAAAGTGAGCATCTACCTCCTAAAAATATTCCCCATGCAAAATTTGAGACTCCTAGCACTTATAATAACGAAGTTTCAAACAAACTATCAACACCAAAAACAACCCCTTAGGGGTCGAATTTCAAGAAACCCCTTTCGTAAGTAGTACCTACTTCCTAAAAAGAACCCGCATGCAAAATTTGTAATTCCTAGTACTTGTAGTAACAAAGTTTCATACAAACTATCAACCCCAAAAACAACCCCTTAGGGGTGGAATATCGCAAAATCCCGTCAAAGTGAGCATCTACCTCCTAAAAATATTCCCCATACAAAATTTGAGACTCCTAGCACTTATAATAACGAAGTTTCAAACAAACTATCAACACCAAAAACAACCCCTTAGGGGTCGAATTTCAAGAAACCCCTTTCGTAAGTAGTACCTACTTCCTAAAAAGAACCCGCATGCAAAATTTGTAATTCCTAGTACTTGTAGTAACAAAGTTTCATACAAACTATCAACCCCAAAAACAACCCCTTAGGGGTGGAATTTCGCAAAATCCCGTCTTAGCGAGCGCCTACGTCCTAAAAAGAACCTCTATGCAAAATTTTAAACCCCTAGCCTTGGTAGTTTCTGAGATTTCGTGTCCTATGAGTGAGTGACCTTTCGCTTTTATATATATAGATTAATTCGTCTTTTTATTACTTTGTTTTGTTTTAAGGTCTACAAAAATCTAATTACCACCTCATTTTGGTAGAACCCAACATTTGAATGCATTGATAGACTGGCTATAACATGTTATACGACCTTTTGTTTTTGTCCAATGTCTGGCTGACTTTGGCTTGTTACAATGATGGATTCGCTATAAAACTTGTAATATATTGTTACGGGCTATAAGATCATTAAGTTAGGTTCTAGAACCACGTCTATATACCCGAAGGGTTAGCCGAAGGCTCATCTAAAACACTCACATTTCCTCTGGTTTTATTTAAGACCCCTGCAATATAGGGCGAGACCATTTGTCATCAACCGGTTGCTACTAACATTCCCTCGTGGATAAACCTAATAACACTTTACTGGACTTAGATCTCTATTCAGCAGTAAGCTGTTGTGACTACTTGATTAACAAGACGGTAAGCTCCTAGTTTATAAGTCTAAAGTATGGGCCTTCAACATTAATTGCCGTCTTGAGTCAGTTGCTCAGCTCAGCTAGACTCTGTCGTCATGGCTACGCTGTCGTCATCAAAATGCCCATCAATTCATATTCTTAGCTGCAATAGGCTATTTGACAGTATTAATATATCATAAATCTAATTAGTCCGGCATTTAGAGTTTTGAGAAATAACGGACACGTGTTTTTCTTCTGTCAATTCAATGAACATTTACCAAGATATAACGCATCGAAACTCGAGAGTGACGTCATAACTCAGTAGAAATTGTACTAAATTGTGACGTATTGTCAATTTTGAAAGCGTTGTATCTCCGTCAATTTTGGCAGTCGTACAAAAAGATAAAATACGAGGCGAATATTTTTTGATAATCTTACTGACGGACTAAAGTTTTTTTTGTCAAATAGCCTATTGGTGCAAAGGTGTGGGTATTCTTTGTCAGATGATCCCATAAGAAATCGAGAGTCACAAGGGTAGGATGTAATGTAAGGATTCAATTCAATTCATAACAAACTACAACTGTTAGTAACATTTTATAACATGAAGTTGGGGCGTGTCGAGCTTGACTTAAGTTGAGGCGATGACTCAAAAAATCAAACTTACTCTAGGTTACAAAGACTTTATTAATATTTGAATGCTGGTTCAATTTAGTAAATGTAGAATATACTCACAATATTTTGCACTGAAATTCTGAATTGGGAACTGCATTTAATTGACGTGATCGTTTATAGTTTAAAAATAGAAAAACGTAGGTTTCAAACCTACGCTTTTAATAGTTTCCTTGAAATAATAAATGATTTTTATTTTGATCAGTTTTGTTTGTGTAATAGCGGCCATACACCATACTGCCTATCGTACAATCGGCATGACGATCGATTTGATCAAATTGGCAGTTCGTCCATATACACCATACACCATACTGCCTATCGTTCAATCGGCATGACGATCGATTTGATCAAACTTCAATTCGGCAGCAGTGATGCCAACTTAGCAACTTTATAGCTAGATCTAGCTATTATTCGGTGCCCGACAGCAGGCTACAATTTTATAAAACTGGTGGCTTAACTTTTTAGCTACTTTTTTACTGACTTGTTTTTTTACCGATTTATCCCACTAGTGGGAATCAGTTGGTAATACAAGTGAAGGTCGGGAAACATTTGCTTATCGTTAAGCAAATGTTTTCCGACCTTCAAGCGATTTTCGACTTTATTGACATTTATGCAAACACCGGATTTTAATGAAGGAGCAATGTTAGCTAACGAGAATGTGAGAAAAAACAAACTAAATTTTGAATGTCAATAAGGTCGAAAATCGCTTGAACCTGTTTTTTTTAACTTGCTTAACGATAGCTAGTTAAAAAAAGGTTCAGGCGATTTTCGACCCTCCATTCCACTCCACTCCACTCCACTCCACTCCACTCCACTCCACTCCATTACAGTCCAGTCCATTCCATTCCATGGTAATAGACACATTACCCTCCTTTGCGTCGCGCAGTCTGTAAAAAGTGTCGTTACAATTTTTTCCGCCTAGCCCCCTTTCGCAACGCGCCTTAAAGGAACTTCGTTCCAAAAAAATATACGTTTCGAATTGAGAACCTCCTCCTTTTTTTTACGTCGGTTAAAAAGTAGGTAGCTACCGAATATTAGCTAGATCTAGCTATAAAGTTGCTAAGTTGGTATCACTGCTGCCGATTTGAAGTTTGATCATTCCGATTTGATCAAATCGATTTGATCAAATTGGCATGATCAAAACGGCATGATCATGCCAATTTGATGGATTCCACGCCCACACACGGTCAAATCTAACTGATCAAATCGGCAGCGTCATGCCGATTGTACGATAGGCAGTATGGTGTATGGCCGCTATTAGCGTGGATATTGTACGGTTAAATAATAACCTACTATTCTTCAACCAATCATAATTTTGTTTCAAAATCTCACAAATATTATAATTGCTAGTGATTTTGTTAACGCTTTCATACTTAAAACTCTGAACCAATTTTATTATTTTAATAAAGAGAAAGATGAGTGGCCCTGGCGACGGTTATAATGTTCCTTTTACAATACAATTTAAAGGGAGAAATAAATAAGGAGGGGCGAGTGAAAGATTGCTATTCACAATTTCGATCAATTGATATTTTTCTAAAGAATAGCAAAAAGGAAACACTTGAGAAAAAATATTTACAATATTCACGTTCTAAAAATTACGTATATTAGTAAAAAGACTACAAAACTAAACTCTGGAACATTCTTGTTTACTTCGGAAGGAACAGTCTAATGGCTATGACTCTGACAAATGTTTCCCTTGGTCTCAACCGAGCACTCATCAACGTGCCAAGTGATTTATCTCCTCCTGACTAATTCACCTTCAGGGATACAGATGATTTTCCCACACTAACGCAATTTAACAAACGGGGAAGGTATCCTGAGTTATTTCTTATTCTGAACACAGTGTAAGAAAGTATAGTATTATTTGATATAAATACATATTTATTTACAGGTTCAGGTCCTGTCAAATCCCGGGTCGCAGTATCTTATCAGGTAACCGTGACCCCGGAACATAAAGGGCTATTGAAGGACCACTGTGGATTTTAGTCAGTAAAAGTCTGACAGTTCTGCTCTGGGTGGGAAGACTCATTTGACGATTTTACCTCGTCACAAAAAATAGGTCCTGTCAAATGTATGGGCGACGAAGTGATGAAACCACTGTAAGTAGTTACGCTGTGTTTCGGGTAACTTCGTGAGAACTCGGAAGCAGTCGGGCGTTAGTAGTGTCGATAATTGTGCCTGACAGGGGACTGATAACGTAGTACGTAGTATTCATATTTATTAATGTTCGATTTCAATGAATAGGTTCTCTTATATGTCACATGTCAGTATTTCAGGGACGCATTTTTGATACGGTAAGAAGTATTATTATCTGGGTATTCCTGTAATCTGGCTAATATTAACAGAAATGCGAAAACTGAATCCTACCAAAAACATTCTGTAAAAAACTAGCCAAAGTCTCGATAGAGCTACTTATATCTCTAAAAAGTAATGAAATCTAGACAAAGTCTTGGCAAGTCTAAGGTTCCTTACTGCGATTTCTTTATTGTTATAGTAAATGTTGTGGGACTTGGCCGTTGAAGGGTACACAACGGGACAAAACCAGATGCTCCATGACACTATTGCACCAATCCTGACTTGTACCCACTAACCAACGGCCAAGTCTCACAACATTTCTATATTAATAATTTCGTCAAGGGTTACGGTAGACTCGATCGAAAGCTTACCTGAATAATAAAACATTAAAAAATAAAGATTTCGAGTCGACAACATATATCCGCAAAATTCGGATTATTGAGTATTTTGTAAAATTCTAATGGTTCTGACTAGACAGATCGCATCCGCCATATTGGCCACTGACTCGAAACGTCACTGACATCGGTTATCATGTTGAGAAGTTTTTTTTATTTCTTTTCATTCTTTTTGGCAACCGAGTCGATAGCACTGTTAGCATGCCAGTGTCATGTGGTGTTTTAAGTAGTTACTAAACCTCCTTAATACACCCTATGACACGGGTGCAGGGTGAACGTACTCGTAGCTTTCTAATAGTGAAAAATTGTTTAAAGTCGGCACAGTAGTCTTTGAGTTTATTCATTACAAACTAACATATACATTAAAAACATACACACACACAAATACAAATCTTTCCTCTTTATAATACATATTAGGAGTCTGAAACGTTTTACCAACAGTCGTTTGGTCCATGAACTGTTGGTACGGCGAATCCCCGCTGCCTCGACAAGTTTAGTGTGGCGGGAAGAGATCTCAGGGCGGTATGGAGGGAGCGACTGTCGCAACCGAGGTCCGGGCACGCCGCGATTGCGGCGGTAAGACCCTCTCTGAGGAGTGGCTGGATAAGCGTTACGGCGTCCTGACCTGTCGCCTGACGCAGGTCCTCACCGGACTAGGAAGTTTCGGGAGGTACCTGTGTCAGACGGGGAAGGACGAAACGCCCGGGTGTCACCACTGGGAGGATCGCCCGGAGGAAACAGTGGAGCATACGGTGCAGGACTGTCCCGCTTGGGCGAAGCATCGCCATGTCCTCACGACGGCGATAGGCGGCGACCTCTCGCGCCCGGCATTGGTCGAAGCCATGCTGCGGGGCGAGAGAGTGGGAAGCGGTCGCCTCTTTTTGCGCAGCAGTCATGCTAGCGAAGGAGGAGGTTGGAGGCGCAAGGGAGAGGACAGCATGCACCTCACGACCCAGCCGCAGTGGTAGACGCCCACGGCGACGGACGCTTCCGTCCGGACGTCGCAGAACTATCTCCGGCCTCTCCGCTGTCTGATCATGGACCACGCCCGGGCCGACGGCCCGTTGTTTTCCACGCGCGCCTCAAAGAGTGTCAGCACAATGACGGGGCAATTTGAGGGCCAAAGCCTGCCGCGGTCGTGGGACTTATGAGTTACCGTGACCCCGGAACGTAAAGGGCTATTGAAGGACACCGAGAAATTCAGTCAGTACAAATCTGACAGTCCCTCCTTCCCTTCTCTGGGTGGGAGAACTTATTTGACGATTTTATGACGATAAAAAAAAGCATAAATAATTAAAAAAATGTAACCGACTTCTAAAAAAAACAACCACTAAAAAGGGTAAAATAACCTACCAAAAAACTTTTTTTCGGAAGTCGGTGGCTTTGCTTTTTTATTTCATTGATTTTTTTGCCACCGACTTCCGAAAAAAAGTTTTTTGGTAGGTTATTTTACCCTTTTTAGTGGTTGTTTTTTTTAGAAGTCGGTTACATTTTTTTAAAAAAACTTTTTTATTTTACCCTTTTTAGTTTAAATATTCAACCGAAATTCTTGTCAAAAACATAATTTTCTTACTTATGCACTAGAATTTTATTATCCTTAGCACTGGTTATAACATCGCCCATGTACACAATAAGCAAGAACACCAAAATAAATGATTTTTTTTTGGGACCAAATGGCAGGTATACTGCATCGAACAATAACCCATAATGGGTGCAAATTTCTCATCAGTATAAATGAATTAAGTCCAAATACAAGATAGCTGCTGTAAACCGTTGAGGAGTTCCCTGAACTGTTCTTCGTCTTCATCATCAGAACCCCAATGACAGTTACAACCCATCTAGGTGTAAAGTTCTCATCAATATAAATGAATTAAGTCCAAACACAAGGTAGCTACTATAAACCGTTGAGGAATTCCCTGAACTGTCCTTCGTCTTTGTCATCTGACCCCTAATGACAGTTACAACTCATCTAGGTGTAAAGTTCTTATCAATACAAATTAATCAAGCTCAAACACAAGGTAGCTGCTGTGAATCGTTGAGGAGTTCCCTCGACTGTCTCTCGGCTCCATCATCAGATATACTCCAGACCTTTATTAAATTGTAGTGCTTTGAAATACTTAATTAAAAAAATAATTTACTAAATCAGTCGACGCCTACTTACTGTTAAGGAGTTGTTGAACCTTCCATCATCAGCTCAGCTACATGATATGATGATTACTATACGCAAGTACTTAAATTACTTCATAATATTTGCGAAAAACGATGTGTGGGCCTATAAAATTTGAGGGTTGCCCTCGATTTCTCCAGGATCCAATCATCAGATATTGAAATGGTGACAATGGGACCACACGGGAAGCACCAGCTTTCAAATAAAAAAAGAATCATCAAAATCGGTTCACCCAATCGCAAGTTATGAGGTAACAAACATAAAAAAAAAAAAAAAACAAAAAAAAATACAGTCGAATTGATAACCTCCTCCTTTTTGAAGTCGGTTAAAAATGATTTGTATCGGTATCCTCCAACAATGATTAATTGTATCGGTATCCTCCGACATCCACGCGAACGAAGTCGCGGGCACAGCTAGATTTTGTAATTTTGTACCTAGATGTGTATTATGAGTCACGTTTTACCCGAGCGAAGCCGGGTTTTCATCTAGTACTATAATAATAAAGAAATCGCAGTAAGGAACCTTAGACTTGGCACGACTTTGTCTAGATTTCATTACTTTTTAGAGATAAATAAGCAGCTCTATCGAGACTTTGGCTAGTTTTTTTACAGAAAGTTTTTGGTGGGATTTCACTTCTTTTTGTAGAAAAGTGGAAAAAAAAATTTTTGACCTCTTCTTTTTGACGTCAAATGAAGCGGCCCATCAAGTTGAATATTTTTTGTAAAGGCGATATATGTCGATCTCTAATAGTTTGGTTGGGCTCTTGTGTTTTCTTATCAGGGTCACCATCAGGTACTCCGGATCTCCGATTATCCTAGTTTTTATAGTTTTCCCTTTATGTGGCCATTAAAACCTAACTCTGCACCAAATTTCAGCTCTCTGAGTTTATGGCAAGTACTAGTTCTATTTTGATGATCATGAGTGAGTGAGTGTCGTAAATGCAAAACTTTGCTTTCGCTTAACTTCGGAACTGAATGACCTACAGACTTGAAATTTTGGATTTTAAGTATGTGATTATAGCTTACTGGTTGACGAAAATTTCTGCGTTCTGGTCCTACCCAGAGGTTCTCAAATAGGGGCCTGAAAATGTGGCGAAATGGTATTTGCTTTGCGCTCGACTTTGGCGGGGGCACTGCCGTGCCCCCTGATGTTTGTTTGTAAATATGCCAAAACGGCTGAAAGAATATGGATGTTTGGCATTTACGTTCCAGGGTCACGGTAATTCGTTAGTCCCGCGACCCCGGCAGGCTTTTTCCCTCTATAGAGGGGCCCCGTCATAATGCAGACACTTTTTGAGGCGCGCGTAGAACACAACGCGCCATCGACCCGGGCATGGTCCATGGTCGGACAGCGAGTCGCCCATTACTCGCCTCCCGCATGCCCGCGCCTACGGTGGCCGAGATCGTCTGGCGACGTCCGTCACCGTGGGCTTCTTCCAATGCGGCTGGGGTGGAGGAAGGACGCTGGCTTCTTCCTCACGCGGCGCGCCTCCTCCTTCGCGAGCATGACTGCTTCGCAGAAGGAAGCGATCGCTTCCCACTCCATCTCGCCCCGTAGCATGGCCTCGACCAATTCCGGGGGCGAGAGGTCTCCGCCTATCGCCGTCGTGAGGACACTGCGGATCTGCCCATGTGGGGCAGTCCTGCACCGTATGCCCCACCGTGTCCTCCGGGCGAACCTCACAATGGTGACACTCAGACGCTTCCTCCTTCCTCATCAGACACAGGTACCTCCCGAAACTTCCGTGTCCGGTGAGGACCTGCGTCATGCGGTAGGTCAGGACCCCGTGACTCCTATCCAGCCACTCCTCAAAGAGGGGTCTTACCGCCGCGATTGCGGCGTGCCAGGAGCTCGGTTGCGATAGTCGCTCCCTCCATACTGCCCTGAAATCGCGCCGGAGTTCTTCCCGCCGCGCCTCGACTTGTCGAGGCAGGCAGTTGTAGGTAGTTAAATTGCAATACGTGTATTGTGAATTAAATTCCGGATATGAGAACAAAAAGGGGTTACTAAGAAAATCATATACAACAGTACCATAAACAATATAATAACATTTCGTTTGAATAAACGAAAACTGGCACTGAGTTCTCAAGAATTACTCCTTTGCGTTGAACATCTATGTCAGAAAACGGTATCGCAAAGATAGTGAAAAAATTTCCTTTTCCATTCGAAAGATGAAAACACCTTACATGTCAGATGACCTAATTAGAAACAACATAAAAAACACTTAATTTTTGTAGTAGGTACCAAATAAGACAGATAGGTACTTAAATAAAATTAGTTAGCATTATTCTGTTTTCTAGAATCATAGATTCGTTCAGTTACCCCTTTTTGACTGACGAGTGTGGTAGGTATGTAATAAAGTTTCGCCAAAGGGATTTCTGAGGAATAGAGATATACGTAATCTCGCAACTCACATTAATTGCTATTAAATTCATGGAAAGTATTTTAAACTAAATTATTATTATCATGTTGTTCAGGATTCTGTTTTACAAAAGAATTAGATAAGATGTAAACGGACTCTTCAGAGGCCTTAAAGATTTTATTAATTTTAAAATGCGTTTGATCTTGCTCTCCATCTAGCCGAGAAACAAAGTTGAGGGCTTGTTTTTACGTGGTATAAATTATCAAATGAGTCCTCGCATCAAGGGTCAGACTTGTACTGGCTAAAATCCACGATGTCCTTCAATATCCATTGATGATCCATTTACATAAATTGGAAAAAAAAACATAGCCCAGTTCCAAAAAGTTGCCATTTAGCGTCTAGCTGGATAAATGTGCCTATGATTTGATATATTTTTGAATTCGTAGCTAAATAATTACTGCCACACAGGCCGATCTTCCAGGTTAAGCCGCGCCTGCCGAGGTTGGTCTGTGGATGGGTGACCATCAGTCATAGCGAGTTTCCTCCCTGCCTCGGAAAGAACGTAAAGCTGTTGGTCACAGCTGTCATTTTTAGATCTTTGACAGTCGTTACTGTTAGTCAGAAGCTCTAAAGTCTGACAACCAGTCTTACCAAGGGGTATCGTATTATACCCAGTTACTGGGTTGTGGAGTTCCGATAGGCAGTCGCTCCATGTAAAATATTCAGCTACATCCGGTTTTACGAGCAGCCGACCCCAATTGGTTGGGAAAAAGCTGGGCAGATGATGATGACTTCATATGTTTTTGTTATCTGTGCAGTGGTAGATATACCAATAGCTACTATAGATGCTAGTGCCCAAAATTATTAAATCAAAAATTGCAATTGTTTAATTTTTCATACAACCATCACGTTGTTGCTAGAATGAAGCTGTAAAACCATTATAATAAACCTTATTTGATTTTTAAAAATCTTTTCGTTGATCGGGGTCGCGGGACTAACGAGCTACCGTGACTCCGGAACATAAAGGGCTATTGAAGGACACCGAAGATTTTAGTCCAGTAGTTGCTCTAGCTCGTTACACCAGATAAAAACCGGCCAAGTGCGAGTTGGACTCGCCCATGAAGGGTTCCGTAGTAGGGTAGTAGCAAGCATAGATTAGGGATATAATTATTATATTGAAATTAGTAATATACACAAACAATAACTTTGTTTTTCATAGTGTTTGTATGAATGGCAAAGTTATATTTGCGGTTTTTGAAAATGTACTATATCTCAAAAACTGCTAACTATATCTCATCCAAACCAATTTTCATTGGAAGTTTTTGTTGAGGTCTACATTATATATTTTTTTTAGTTTTATCATTCTCTTATTTTAGAAGATATAGGGGGGGGGGGACACATTTTACCACTTTGGAAGTGTCTCTCGTGCAAACTGTTCAGTTTAGAAAAAAATGATATTAGTAACCTCAATATATTTTTTAAAGACCTATCCATAGATACCCCACACGTATGGGCTTGGTGAAAAAAAAAATTGGGTTTCAATTCTAAGTATGGGGGGCACCCCCAAAATATGTTTTGTTTTTATTTTTGTGTGAAAATCCTAATGCGGTTCACATAATACATCTACCTACCAAGTTTTAACAGGATAGCTCTTATACTTTCGACAAAAAGTGGCTGTGACATACGGACGAACAGACAGACATGACGAATCTATAAGGGTTCCGTTTTTGCCACTTGGCTACGGAACCCTAAAAATGTAATAAGCCGTGAAAAGCAGAAAGCCCGCGCTTCCCGTGCGTTGTCATGGCGATCATTAATCATTGCTTGTTGTAGACAAATTGTGAGGACCGAGGAGGATGCATCCGATCCCCTACAATCACTCTCTACTGTCTGTTACTTTTTTTTATATTTAGGTACAAGAAAAAATTAAGCCCAGAAGAACTCGAATTACTACGCACCGACAACGGAAATTGTTTAGTGACAGACCCAAGGGGAACATAATAATTTTTTTTCGTAAAGTGACATAGGTAACTCAAAGAAATAAAAACAAAGTCATCGACTTCCGAAATAAATTACTTCAGACTATTTGTGTCGATTTTTCATTAAAGTGTTTTTTTTTAATCTGTACCCTGAGCACGAGTTTTTAGTATTTGAGACGTAAAGTAAACTGGAACTGTGACAACTTCAAATTGACAATTTTCTAGGAAAAAATTAGTTCCTACTTCGCACACCAGAGGCGCTGTTCCATTTTTTCATACAAGAAACGCTGTAAATACTGGAAAGACGCTGTAAAGTAAAATAGTGAAAACTCGTGCTAAGGGTACTGGTCATGTTTTATTAGAATACCGTCACCACTTGTAGTATTAAGAATAGAAGAATTTTCTAAATCGGCCTTTAGGAGGCTATTTGGTCGGCTGACCCCGCTCAAATGGGACCCGCGATGAATGAACTAATCTATGATTTTTATTATTTTTTAACCGACTTCCAAAAGGAGGAGGTTCTCAATTCGGATGTTTATATTTTTTTTAATATTTGTTCGGGCATAACTCCGTCGCTTACCAACCGATTTGAAAAATTCTTTTTTTTTTGTTGGAAAGGGTATACTTCCAGAATGATCCCTTAAAATTTTATCGAAATCGTACAAGCACTTTTTGAAAAATCATCAAAAGCTTAAAAAGTCATCAACATTGTCTACACCGATTACTCCGAGTTCCGATTTCGATGATTCTTTTTTTGTTCGATACAGTATACCTGCCATTTAGTCCCATAAAATTTTCATTTAGTTTGGTTCGGTTATTCTTATTTTTAGCTCATTTGTGTACATGGGCGATGTTATTACCAGTGCTACGGATTACAAAATTCTAGTGCACATGCAGGAAAATTATGTATTTGACAATAATTTGGGTTGAATGTTTAAAAAACTTTTTCAAAAAAAATGTAACCGACTTCAAAAACAACCACAAGAAAGTTTAAAATAACCTACAAAATAACTTTTCGAAAGTCGGTGGCAAAAAAAGGCAATGAAATATAAAACAAAGCCACCGACTTTCGAAAGCAAAGTTATTTTGTAGGTTATTTTAAACTTTCTTGTTTTCGAAGTCGGTTTTTTTTTTAAAGTTTCTTATTCATTGGTCGATTGGACTCGAAATCGAGTAACAAACAAACATTAATAAAAAATACATTCTAATTTAGAATTTCTGTTCCTTTTTTGAAGTCGTTTAAAAAAGAAGACGCGGACGCCGCCTTCAAGAAAATTTGATACAAGGACTCACGCCTGTTTTAACGGATGCTCTAGTTATGATATACTCTTCAAGTTGGCGGTATTCTGAAATAGGGTAAAGCTCTTCAGCATTTATTATTTGGTGTTCTTTATTTGTATTGCTCTTCGGGAAATCGGTCAAACGTGACTTCTGAATTGATCAGTGATCAAAGTTCAATATCCTTTTGCTAAAATATTTGTAAAGCGGAATTTGTTCGATATTCGATTATAATTTCGTCGACATGACGTCTTGTAAGAGATACATTTTTAGGCAAAATTGCGATTTAATATATTTTTGCTGAGTGTTGGGCATGAAGATAGGGTGAAGGAACGTTTTGTGTGGATTTTCGTAGAATTTTGATGGTCAACCCGTCATCATCATCATCATCAGCCGGAAAACGTCCACTGCTGAACATAGGCCTCCCCCTTAGACCGCCACGCCGAACGACAATTCGCCACTTGCATCCATCGGTTGCCCGCGACCCTCACGATGTCGTCCGTCCACCTAGTGGGAGGCCTACCTACGCTGCGTCTTCCGGTCCGTGGTCGCCACTCGAGAACTTTTCTTCCCCATCGGTTGTCAGTTCTACGAGCGATGTGGCCTGCCCATTGCCACTTCAACTTGCAAACTTTATGAGCTATGTCGGTGACTTTGGTTCTTCGCCGGATATCCATGTTCCGGATTTTATCCCGCAAAGAAACTCCGAGCATAGCTCTTTCCATCGCTCGTTGAGTGACTCTTAGTCTCTCTAAAAGGCCAGCAGTTAGAGACCACGTTTCAGAGCCATATGTCATCACTGGCAACACACACTGGTTAAACACCCTTGTCTTGAGACACTGTGGGATTTTCGATGAGAAGATATCACGTAGCTTCCCAAACGCTGCCCATCCGAGTTGGATTCTTCGGGCGACCTCTTTCTCGAAGTTGGACCTACCTAACTGAACAATCTGTCCAAGGTAAGTGTAATGGTCTACAACTTCGAGAGTATCATTCCCAACAACAACCGGTACGGGTGCCACATGGACATTCGACATGACTTTCGTCTTGTCCATGTTCATTTTAAGGCCGACCCGTTGGGAAACGATACTGAGGTCGCTGAGCATAGCATTGAGGTGCTCCAACGATTCTGCCATGATGACTATAATCAAGCCGTATATTTTAGAAATTGCTTTGTTGCCTGTAGGTAGTTTTAAATATAACCAGTATATTTTTCAGTGGTGTTTAAATCATCGAAAGAGTTTTCCCGCCCTGGGTGGATAACAAGGTACTGTCAGACTCATACCTTTGCGTTCTAGGGCCACTGTATATTGTTTTGACAGAAACGTATCTAAAACATATACCTACCGCACTTCGGCAGGCAAGTGCAATATATAATACCTATATAATATTTTAGATACGTTTTAAAAAGTACCCTATTCTTAAACTATTTTGCCATGAAACTTAATCTTTTATCGTAAATTGAAATAGCTTATGGTACAGGAAAATTAAGTACCTACTCGGTATGTCATAAGATTTTCTTCTCGAGATGTGCGGTAGGAAAAGACGTAGCTAGACTTATGTGCGTACGGTTAGGTTTATAGGACATTTTTATTGAGTTTTATTTACTGTTTATTTATTTAACTATTTATGTACACACAATATAAAACACAGAGTAGTAACATGTTATAATAACTGGAGTTCAGAGTACTGCTTATTTCTTAAGACTGCCAGCAGACCCTCGAAAGGAGAAAAAAGAAACGTAGAGTATGTGAGAAGAGGTATATTAATACAATATTGTACAGATAAAAGGTTTAGTTTTTTTTTGTATATAAGAAACTTAAAAATAATCATTAAATCAATTTAATAGTACATTGTTATCCAAGGCGTGAAAGTTACTTATTTACGTCCCGAGACGGGGTTTGGCGCCCATAACGTAGTGAGGGCGCTAATAGTTCGAGGGACTAAATAAGTAATTTACCAGAGGTAAACACTGTGCTTTTCATTACAAATACGAGGAAAGTAAAATTAACAACATAAATTTTAGCTAAAGAAAAAATGAGTGTAGATTGTATTGTCACTTTGCCGCTTGTTTTTTTTTTAAATTTTGTGCTGTGGTCGTCCAGCTATACAGGGGTCATTCTTCAATATTTGAGACTTGCGTTGAGGATAATGACGCCCGATCTTTTACTAATAGTGCAACCATCCACTGACAAAAAACAAAAATATAAATTATTTTAATTACATCTAACTTAAATGAAATTAAAATAATTTATATTTTGTTTTTTGTCACTGGATGGTTGCACTATTAGTAAAAGATCGGGCGTCATTATCCTCAACGGAAGTCTCAAATATTGAAGAATGACCCACAGCCAGGATTTTTCATGTTCATTATTTAAAAATTGGCAAAGATTTTGTCGAAATCTGTATTATTTTAGAGAAATAGTTGAAACTAAATTATTTTAAAGTAATTATTTATATTCTTAATACTTAACTTTATGTTGTTTTAATTTTAAGCGTCAAATTGCACCTGTGCTAAACTGGATTAAATTGATAATAAGCCATCTGATAAAGCATAATATATGTTAGAAAAAAAAATAGTATAATCAGTTCAGTGGTTTAGGTGTAAAAATGTAACAAACAAACAAAGATTTGTTTTTTAATAACTGACCAGTCCTCTCACAAAAATCAGAGCCGTCATTTAAAAAAATAATAACTCGAAAGTTCGTATGTAAACAACAGGAACCGATGGATGCTACTAAAGATGTCAAACTCGTGACCCAGTACTTGGCAGACTCAATTCAAGTTGCCAGCGACACATTAAGAAGCGCCAAAGACGTTTTCTCAGAAAAGCATGAGAAACTCACTAATACCTTACTAACCTATTAAACCTAAATTAAAGCTTAATTACACCTTAAATTATGTACTTTGTCAAAATAATTTAGTAATAATTATGAAATAATATTAAGTTTCGAGTAGCTGTGAAACAGAAATTAAATTCGAGCCCCATTGAGCCGTTGATTGAGCAATTATTATTTTACAAGAACGCCTGAAATAATGATCATAAATACAACAATATTCATTTCGAAGACACAATCTTACTGCGTATTAAATTTATAGTAGGAGCTTTTAGAGAAATTAAAGATAGAAGTGTGCAGAAATATATCTCAACATGACATTTGTTTACATATTTTATTTGTCACTCGTATTCCAAGATCTGTCTTAAGTGAATTGCTCAGCTCAGTCGTCAAGACAACCAATCGTTCAAACTATCGAGTAGATGAAATAGTTGCTTACTCAAACATGACAGATGATTCTTTACGAAAACTCTCTACTTGTGGGAGATTCTGTCAATTTATACAACATGGTTGTTCCATTTGGCGTGGACTCAGCTCAAGTAAAATTCGTCATGTAGTCATAAGCATGTCACCTAACGTTGATAAAATGTATTTAAATTTCTCATCATCAGATCTGTATAGACCTTTCCTATGTTAGGGTCTGCTGCCAGTGTGAATGGATACCAGTTTTTAAATGGAGTGAATGTCTATCTGATTTCACCAATTTGAACTTAGAACCTTTCTCGCAAATCTGCCAACTAGACTAGAACCAATGTTCTAGTCTAGTTGGCAGATTTGCGAGAAAGGTTTTAGAACTTCTAGTTTAAAATTTTTAACATATTGATGTTAAAAATTTTAAACTAGAAGTTCTCAAGAAATCTTTCTCTAGTAACTTTAGAAATAAAGTAGAACATGCCTGTTTTATTCACCGAATATTCTTACTAAATAAACTTTTATAACTGCTATTAAAAGACCACGTTCCAACAGAAAGTTCAAAACCTAAGTAAACTGGATGAAAAGTTTAAAACAAAGTTTTTCAATAATAATTCTTCACTCCGAGGAACTTACTCAAGTATAAATTGAACTTGCCGCTTTTCGTTGATACTTCGATTAAAACAATAATAATTATGGTTTCGCTATTTCTGGCACGAACGAAATGATTTGTGATAGGTATAGGTAAGATGTTTAGACAGAAGGTATAGGTACCGAAGAGCGGCGAGTAAAGGGTAGTTCTCCGTTCCATCAAAGAATACGCCCGGGTCGACAGGGAGTAGTGTTCCACGCTCGTCTCAAGAAGCCCTTTTTTCTTATCCATAGAGGAAAACCTTGTCGCTCTTCCTCATCTCTTCTCCTTCGTGTCCTTTCTCATACTTCGAGTCGTTATGATGGATCGTTCACTGTGCGTGCTGTTCGCCTTTGGAATTCTCTTCCTCACACCTTATGCGATAGCCCGTCATTAGAAGTTTTCAAGAGAAAAATTAGGGAGCATTTCCTGTCATTCATGACTTATAAGTATGTATGTACTATTTTATATATTACATGGTATGTATTATTTTATATATTGTATGTATGTATTATTTTATATATTGTATGTATTATGTTTATAAACCGTTTGTTAAACACGTATTTGTTTATTTGTTTAATTAAGCATAAATTATTAGAATGTTGTACACCAATTATCTGTCCTCGCTAAAATAAAAATTTCTCTATCGCTCTAAGGTTTGCTGTAGGAAAACCCAATTCTGGGTTAAGCTCGCCTTTGTACATTACTTACCCTTATGTTAAATGTTATTTTATAATTATATGTGTACAATAAAGAATAAGAATAAGCTGTCAGCAAACAGACCGACGTGCGGGGATTGCAAGACTGTCTAAAAAGTTTATCGCGGCCCTGAAACATAAAGGGCAATTGAAGGAACAAGGTGCATTTTTAGTCAGTAACAATCTGACAGTTCTTTCCGCTCCATCCAAGGCGGTGAACATTTTGATGATTTTACCAACCCAAAAAAGGTAGTACAAAAGTGAATACACTGCTTCTAAGTCTGTTCTTACACTCTGCCGCTCATCCACGCGGTATATAACCACAAAATTCTACGCCACTTTCGCCCGACCACGCGGATGAGCGGTGAATCGCCTAAAAGTAGCGTGTGAGAATTGGCGTCAGTGGAGTCCACGTCCTATTTTTAATAAACAAAACTGTTTGGAAGAAATAATTTACAGAACAAACAGCATGCAATTATCATCATTAATGCTGGAAATAAATAACAATCTATCTCCTTTACTATCTTGGTTCCGATCTTGTTCTGTAACAAATCAGCGACCGAATTTTCCTATCTGAATCTTAAAGATGTTCAATCAAAAGCAGCTGTCAAAAACAAACGAACGGGATTTGGATCGAGATAGAGTCAGATGACAGCCTGGATCGACGGCTTTTCATGTTTTAAAATGGCGATCTACAAGTAAGGCTATCTACGGTAATAACTACTACTTTGGCATCACTAAACTAACATCCACATGCAATAAGTTTCTCTATCTCAGATAAACTCGTAAAGCTAAACAATGTAGTACTTCAATATGCTCAGCTAATGAACATACATATATGTACAAAGCGGGCACCGATCGGAAGCAGTAAGTACAGAATCGATACGATAACTAAGTTGGTGGTGGATATTGCATCTCTGCCGCGTTCAGGGGCGGACGTCGAGCCACACTACCGGAAAATGTACATTGCCTTGCAGAAAACTTATTGGGTCTTGTCGGACTGTCTTTTTCAAAGGATTTATTTTGGATGTAGTGTATGTTTGTCTGTTTGTTTCGCGTACATTTTCTACTTTTTTTTTATCGTGGTAAAATCATCAAATGAGTCCTTCCACCCCTTACTGTCAGACTTGTACTGACTAAAATCCACGGTGTCCTTCAATAGGCCTTTATGTCCCGGGGTCACGGTAATGATATAAGTCCCGCGACCCCGGCAGGCTTTGGCCCTCTAGAGAGGGGGCCCCGTCATTATGCTGACGCTCTTTGAGGCGCGCGTGGAACACAACGCGCCGTCGACCCGGGCATGGTCCATGGTCGGGCTGCGAGTTAAACTTCAAAAAAACTTTTTTTAAAAAAAGTACCGACTTCAAAACAAATACAAAAAAGTTTAAAATAACTTTTCTTTCGGAAGTCGGTGGCAATAGTCAATGACACAACAAAACAAAGCCACCGACTTCCAAAAGAAAAGTTATTTTAAACTTTTTTGTATTTGTTTTGAAGTCGGTACTTTTTTTAAAAAAAGTTTTTATTTTACCCTTTTTAGTTTATTTATTTATTACATATTCAACCCAAATTCTTGTAAAATACAAAATTTTCTTACATAATTATGCACTAATCTTGTAATCCGTCACAACATAAAAAAATCCATATCTCTAAAACTACTTAATCGATTTTGATGAAACTTGCAGTGTACCCTAAGTTGAACAATACCTAGTACAACAAAAAAAGAATTACTTAAATCGAACTTATAGTTCCGGAGATATGCGTGCACAAACATAAAAACATACATACATACATACATACATACACTTATGAAATTTGGCACATTTGTTCAGACGCTGATATAGACTAACATATATGAAAACTGGGCAGTTCTGATAACATTACATACATACGGGTCGAATTGATAACCTCCTTTTTTTTTTGAAGTCGATAAAAAAAGGAGGTTATCAATTCGACCCGTATGTATGTAATATTATCAGAACTGCCCAGTTTTCATAAATATGTTAGTCTATATCAGCGTCTGAACAAATGTGCCAAATTTCACAAGTGTATGTATGTATGTATGTTTTTATGTTTGTGCACGCATATCTCCGGAACTACAAGTTCGATTTAAGTAATTCTTTTTTTGTTGTACTAGGTATTGTTCAACTTAGGGTACACTGCAAGTTTTATCAAAATCGGTTCAGTAGTTTTAGAGATATGGATTTTTTTATGTTGTGACGGATTATAAGATTAATGCATATCGACGGTAAAAAGGCAAAAGGGGTCAAGCGCCACGTTTTGCGATCTTAACTTTTTTATTGACCCCAACTCCACTATTTTTTTTCTCTTTCGAATGGTCATAGTATCGTTTTTCTAGCAAGAAAAAAAGTCACTTGCACCAAAGAATTATTTGTACTGAATTGCCAAATCGATACTTACCAAAAGTGCTCAAGCGACACCGACTTTACCTTGCTTGGTTGAAGGACCATTTTGTATATTACGTTTTTGTATCGCCTTGTCATTTGGCATAATTTTAAAAACAATATTAGAAATAAATATGTCGTTTGTATCCATATTCCTTTTATTTGTTTAGTAATATTTTTTCACTTAACACTTTTGATAAGAAAAAAATGAAATACTATAACGTCGCTTACACCAATAGTAAAGATTGTCAACTAAACATAATTGGCGCTTGGCCCCTTTCTTAAATAATTTTATTTTCATTACGTTGCATTTGATTCACTCAGTACGCGCCAGCGCCGTTGCAAGTGGGTGTATGTTTTGTGTGCGTGAAAGCAAGTTCACGCGTGTTTGAAACGCGATCGCAGTTTTTAACACAGATTAACATTTTATATAAAACATGTCTGCAACTCCCGAAAACGTGAAATTGAAACGTATTTTAAACCGAATAGTTGTTGATTTTTTATTTTATTAAGAACTAGCTTCTGCCCGCGACTTCGTACGCGGATCCTGTTGCTTATGCCAGCGACAACGGAGTCGTCAAAATCGAAGATTTGAAACGTCTGATGTCCAATAGAGCCTGGGTAAATAATAAATGGGAGTTCTGGCCAGGTAGAATCAGATTTTTAATGATATACCATCGTCATCGAAAATCAGTCCTAAAGTCTTACCGCCTTCACCGCGTGGAGGTACTCCCAGTTTATGTTATTTTATAATTAATTATACAGGGTGAATTTTTCAACTGGGCGTGGATGGCTATTTCCGAAACTATGAGGAATATCAAAAAACGTTGAAAGGAGTCTCGAGGCCGATTTTGATGTAAACTATTGTTGTGACTGTACTTGTTCAACTCAATAATTTCGTATTAATTGCTGAATACAGTGGGATTGTTCAGACGTCAAATCCAGTGGAACATTGAAAACAATGAAATTTTATAATTTCGAATTAATTATGGATCAGTAGAAGTAAAGTAACATATAAAATAGCAATTTCATAAAAATCTGTAATTTCCTTAAGTTTGCCGTATATGATTACTTCCCAGAATTTGATCCTTATTAGCAACACTATCGAATATGTAATAATACAGGTGTGATTTTTTTTCCAAAATCAGCGGGTTCGATTCCTGGCCAGGATTATTAAGTTTTCTAAAATCCAATGATGCAGTTTTAGTTTTCATCAGAATCGGCCTCGATACTCCTTTCATCGTTTTTTGATATTCCTCATAGTTTCGGAAATAGCCATCTACGCCCAGTTGAAAAATTCACCCTGTATAGTGAAATTAGCGATAGCTTTGATTTCCACATCAGATATTTCTGATTTTCGATTTTTATAAGTCAACAGGAAATGCCCATCAGACCAACAACTATGGTAAGACGTTATTCCTATATGTGTTATGGTGTAGCGGGGCTCTTGGAGTTCCACAACGGGTGTTCCAGATCTTCAATTTTTATACCTCAACAGACTGAGAGTGTTCATCAGGCTGAATAACTCTTGCTAAGACGTCATTCCTTTAAATGTTATAACTTATAGTTTAGCTGGGCTCTTGGAGTTCCACATCAGGTGTTCCAGATCTTCAAATTTATTCTCTCAGCAGAAAATGCTCATCACGTGGAACAATTTTTGCTATGGCACCATTTTTGTATCTCTTATAGTTTAGCAGGTCTGTTGCGGTTCTGCATCAGGTGTTCAAGTTTCCAAGATAAATTATAGCCTATATGTTAATCGGACTTAATACCTATACAACAAAAAAAAACATTCAAATCCGTCCGAAGATTAGCGTGCACAAACACACAGACAAACCGACAAACAGACAAAAAAAAATTAACTACAATTTCGGGTTCGGCATCGATAAAATAACAACCCGTGCTACTTTTTTTTATATATTTACATTGTACAGACACCACTTTTCTACAAATTTATTATAGGTATGTAGGTATAGATTAAGTACTAAATTATTGTGGTTTATTTACTCAAATAATGTGATAACATGCTGTTGTATGTACTAACAGTTAGGTAACTGCTGTTTTTTGGATCTCAGTTTTGTTCCTTGTATTGTTTTAGTTTAATACATAATTCATAGTTCTATTACCTACCTGCTGTGCCAAATATAAAATAATACTTATTAAGATTATGGTAGCATAAGCCAAAATCTGAATTAGTTCTATGATCTGTTGTGCCAAATAAAATAAAATATTACTTTATTAACATGAAGCTTAGGCCAAAATCTAAATATTCCAATATTAAATATTGTTACTTGACCCCTCGCAAATGCGATAAACATGGTAAAAACCTGGAGTCAAACGACATCTATCTTTGAAACTATTGATCTCAGGCTTATTTTGATGTAAAATTATTAAAGAACATTGTATTTTAGTAAACTTTTCTGAAGATTGTGATGTGATTCAATAAAGCAATAAAGAGATATTTTTTATTAAAACTTTCTTTTTGTTCTCCTGAACAATATGATCTGTGGTGCTTGACCCCTTTTGCCTTTTACCCGTCGATATGTAAGAACATTTTGTATTTTACAAGAATTTGGGTTGACTATTTAATTAATAAATAAACTAAAAAGGGTAAAATAAAAACTTTTTCAAAAATAACCTAATTAATAACTTCTTTCGGAAGTCGGTGGTTAAATAAAAATCAATGAAATAAAAAATAAAGCCACCGACATCCGAAAGAAGTTATTAATTAGGTTATTTCACCCTTTTTTGTTTTGTTGTTGTTTTTGAAGTCGGTTACTTTTTTGAAAAAGTTTTTATTGTGAATGACGTAGTATGAAACGATCTCTGGCAATAAAGTTAGGTCTTCATTTTTTCTGCGGAGTAAGAAAATTATCTTTTGTGCAGGAGATAACGAACTTTACTCGGAAGTCTATTAGTTAATAAGTTTTTGATGTCTGCTATCGACATTCATGTAACTTAATTATATGTTTTGAACTTCGACGAGTTTTCAATTTGACAAAGTCAATATGAGCTTATGTTTTTTTTTTAATGATACCTACAATAAGGGTTTTCCTGTATCGTGGCTGTTTTACAAACTTAAACTGCCAGAACTGGAATAAGTTCCTGTAGGCTATACAAATATTGACTCGTATAAGTGCGGGAATCGAACGAACGAAACGTGTTGCAGCAGCCAAACGGTCAGCCACTGCACATGTAAGTCGTCCAGTTCGTAGTAAGAATTATTATTACGCCTAATTTGAATAAATCAAGTACTTTTAGTTTAATTTCACAATCGCTTCGCTGGAAAAAGAATAGAACATAAGTCAAGCATTTTAACACTTTAACACACACATGCTTCAGCTCATAATACTAAATGTTGGCCATCTTAATTATAATAGTAACTCTACACCTATTCATTTTAAATTTTAACAGTTATTTCAGAGAAAGTTTCACTACCATTTAATCTCCAAATAACATCCAGCATCCTTACCAAAGACTAGCATGTTAATTAATTATATCCAAGCTAAATCCAGCCTTTTAAGGAGGAGGCGGGCCGTGAGAGAGAGAGGACAGCGTCCTCCCTCCGCCTCACCCGCAATGGTAGACGCCCACGGCGTCGGACGTCGCAAGACGATTTCCGGCCACCGTAGGCGCGGGCATGCGGGAGGCGAGTAAAGGGCAACTCGCCGCCCGACCATGGACCATGCCCGGGTCGACGGCGCGTTGTGTTCCACGCGCGCCTCAAAGAGCGTCAGCACGATGACGGGGCCCCGCCCAAGAGGGCCAAAGCCTGCCGGGGTCGCGGGACTTATCTCATTACCGTGACCCCGGAACACAAAGGGCTATTGAAGGACACCGTGGATTTTAGTCAGTACAAGTCTGACAGTCCCTCCCGCCCTGCCCGGGGTGGGAGGACTCATTTGATGATTTTACCACGCCAAAAAAAAAAAAAAAAAAGCTAAATCCAGCCTTTCATACTACAAGTTTCTAACATCGTTACACTACATGAGAGCTCCACATAACACTTTTAACCTAGTTTGAAATAATTCCTTGTCCGCTACAAAATGGGTTACTTTAAACCCATGAGCAAGATATAGATATTAAAGATGCCATGGTTATAGCACGGTTATAATTTTATTTATTTTTTCTGTTTCTTTAATTTATTCATTTAATTTTTTTTTCCATAGAAGCCTCTAATATTGTATTCGCTTTTACTTGGGATTGTTTTGTTATTCGCTAAATACTGAATAATAAAGTATTTCAACGTCAAAACGACATTTCACGTTGATAGAAGGGTCGATTAGCAGTTACACTTTTTTTTAGACCAGCGTTCAACAGATGTTTATCTTTTTGTGGTAAAGCGGTTTGTGTTAAATAAATCCCACCAAAAACACGCCTGTTACAAAAGGGGGCCAAGTTCCCTTTGGCTATTGTTCGCCTAAAAAAGGGTTGAAATCCAATCCAATGCCAAGTTTAGATACACTTTAAAATCGATCATAATCATCTTCATCAACAGCCTGATCCACTGGTAAACATTTGCCATTCCCAAGACTCGCCACCACACCCAGTCCTCCACCTTCCGCATTCAGCCACTACCCGCCACTTTATTCACGTCAACGGTCCATCTGGCCGAAATGCATCGAATTTTAAAGTACATTAAACTTGGCATTGGATTTAGCAAGTACGTTTTTGATCTACAGGGGGGTCAAAAGTGGCTCGAAAGGGTTCGTGTAAATCGTGCACGGCATGCGCGCGGCTTTTTGTTGCAACTTGGCCCGTGCTCTGCCGTGCGCTTAGATTTCCAACTTTTGCTCTAGTGAGTAAAGTTGAAAATCTATTTCATGCTCATCGATGAGTTCGTTGAGACTCTCATAGAGAATAGCATAACTAGTTCTACGTAAAGGCTATTTAGTACCACATCTTCAAAGTTCCTCACTTCTCTGATACGTTGCATGGCGTATGATATAAGTATAAATACTTACTATACAATAGAACATGAACTTTATGTCTTAAGTTTGCAAGATTCATACTTGAATGAGTTGAGTATTTGCTCTGAGAAGTGGAGGACTGTTCAAAACAGTGAAGGATCTCAATGTAAGTGGACTTTGTTCTGCAGTCGAATAGTTACTAGTCAATTTTGGCTAGCTGTCTTATTTGCTGAGTTTAATTAAAGCGAGCGACCTATAAAGTATGGAATCACATAAATAATCCTGGATAGCTCTTAAAACAATGGCGTGATTTGAATGTATTATATTTGGTATCAATTCTTAAAATCAAACCTTTAAAATGGTACCATTTTTAATTACTCTTAACTAGTTACTATACTAAGTACTCAAGATCACGCGGAATCAGAGTGATTCCAAAATTTTGCTCGCGGGCGTAGATAATTGGAATAATAGTTTTTGTTTTTTTTTTGTCCTGTTCTAATTTGTCTTGTATCCTGGTTACGTTTACAAGCATTTCAAATCACATACACAAACATACAGATCCACAACAACTTCTTGTAGGTCATACAAATATTTATGTACGCAACAAATATTTGTATATCGACACGTAAGTACCTAGCGCAACAGTCAAACATTTAACTCTCCACTGCGCCAACCGTACCGCTACAATACAAATAATTCAAATCACGCCATTGTTTTTTCAAAATAATTCCGTACAAAACAAATAATTCAGTCTATAACGACATTCAAACAACGAATTGGCTTTAGGTATATAATGATAAGACAAAATAAAAATAAACCTAGGTAAGTATTTATTGCTATAAAAAGGACAGTGTGAAACTGCCGATGCCTACTCGCACAAATAACATTATTGTCAGCAGACGTCCCCTTGCAGAGGCATTCAGGTACGTAGAGGCGGGTCAGAGCCCATTCGTCCCTTAAGATTCGCACCCTGTGCCCACTCGTCCCCTGGAACTTTTGAGGGGCCCATTCGTCTCCTGAAGAATATTTATTTTAATTCATTCTTCTAATATAAGTACATGTATATGTGTATACTGCAGCTTGGTAGTCCTGGTACAGTCGCGCAGAAAAGGGTTAAATAAAAAAATTATGTTAGCAATACAGAATTAATGTTAGAACGTTCATTATTTTTGTATATTAAAAAAAAATTTTGAAAAAAGGGAACCGACTTCAAAACCAAACACAAAAAAACTGTAAAATAACTTTTCTTTCGGAAGTCGGTGGCTTTGTTTTTTATTTCATTGACTATGGCCACTGACTTCCGAAAAAAAAGTTATTTTACATTTTCTTCGTGTTTGGTTTTGAAGTCGGTTCCCTTTTTTATAAAAAGTTTTTTATTTTTCCCTTTTTAGTTTGGATATTCAACAAAAATCTTCTTATAATCGTCGACTTTGAAAATCTACAATCCTAGTAAGCAATAACAACGGATCTGTGCGGGCAATTTCACGAGATATCCATTATTGTTATATGTATATTAAAACCTTCCCCAGAATGTAACGAACACTTTTCTGAAAACCGCATCAAAATCGGTTTAGCCAAACGCGAGATAATCGCGGAAAAACATGCAATGGTCACTGAAAATCTTCAATCCAAGTAAGCAAAAACGAATCCACGCGGGCAACGTCACGGGATATCTATTAGTGTTATATACTAAAACCTTCTCCAGAATGTAATGAACACTGCTGAAAACCGCAACAAAATCCGTTCAGCCAAACAAACATACATACAATATACATACAGGTCGAACTGAGAACCTACTTTTTTTTTTGAAGTCGGTTAAAAAGGGTGACAATGACTCCACATTGAGTGAATACAAGAACATAATAACATGATAAAATAATAATTGCGGATAAAAAATTGCTTTACATATTTAGGAGTAAATAATTTAGTTTTGACTTTTTAGTCAAAATATGATAAGTATTCAACCATAAATTTTTAATATAGACATTTTTGTAAATATTTTACTTTTAATTTTAGTTTTTAAATGTAGTATAGTAGTAGTATATATATAGGTTCTTTTTTATTATAATTATATATAGGTAATACAATATCGTTAATTCTGAAAAAATGTATATAAAAGTGTGAACCATAAAGTGAATTACCATCAATAATAATACTAATCATATTCCAGGATTCAAATGAGATAATTCGATTCAATTATATGTCAAAAATATTATTATTATAATACTTATTAATAGTATTGTTTATTTCGTTAGGCGAACTCAAGAACGAATATGTCACCACCACCACCACCACCAATAGGCAGCCATAACATACAAACAAAACACCTTATCTATTATTTTTGTAACCCGTTTTTTTAACAAGCCATTCGTAGAGAGACAATTTTACATCGTAAGCCTATCGACAGGTTATATTATTATCATGACGGATTATCATTCATCATAGCTCTTTTTTCAATTATCTGTTATGATTTATTAAATTAATTCCGTTAATAAACTGTTCACAAGTGTACTATGTTAACAGTTTCTTATGTAAAATATAGCTAATTTTATCTCAGGGGACCAATAGGCACCTGAATAGGTGCCGAATCTTTAACTTATGTTGTATATATATTAGAGGGGACGAATGGGTACCTTAAAAATAATATTTTTCATTAAAATATTTATTGGTCCCCTACCAGGAGACCAATGGGCACCTATATAGGGGCCGAATCCACAACTTTTATGCTGGGGTACGAATTTTAGGGGACGAATGGGCTCTGACCCGTAGAGGCAAAGCAAAGGGTGCTAATGGACGAAATTGAACGGAAACGCGATTTTAAATCTCTTACACCCCCGTACGAACTCGTAGGAGCTCGTTCGATTACTCAGAGACTTTCACACCACGTTTTCAATGCGCTCATGTTGCGCGTTTACAACGCTTTTATAGCGTTTGCTGAGCGTGCTAATTGCGCTCTGCACGCGTTGTCATTGTATAAACGTGATGTGCAAAGCTCTCATCATTGCAAAAATGGATGACTACCGATAATACGACGAGGAGTTGCAGGGCTTTATGATAAATCCAAAATACGAAAAACAAATATTTTGAACAAAGGAGTGAATCAAACATAAATTTTTCATTACCCCATATCGGAATAAATTGAACACGCGATTAAAAAGCAACTTTACACTCTTGTATAACAAACTAGCATTTCGCCCGCGACTTCGTACGCGCAAATTTCGAACTTTGTCTCTGAATTTTTACTCCCGGCCACCCTCTTTATGGGATATTTTTGGAAAATCTCAATCAATATCCATCAAAAATTCTGTCAACTACAAAACAATCCCTCGGTGATTGAATTTCGCAAAATGCCGTCTTAGTGAGCACCTACGTCCTAAAAAGCAAAATTCGAAACTCTTACCTACTATTTCATACAAACTATCAACTCCAAAAACAACCCCTTAGGGATCGAATTTTGCAAAATCCCGTTTAAGTAAGTACCTACGTCCCAAAAAGATAACCCTATATAAATTTGGGACTCCTAAATATCAACCCCAAAAACAACCCCTTGGGGTTCGAAATTCGCAATATCCCGTCTTAGTGAGCACCAACAGACCTAAAAAGAACCACCACGTTAAATTTCAAGCTCCTAGCACTCGTAGTAATGTACTTACAAACTATCAACCCCAAAAACAACCCCATTGTGTTTGAATTTTCAACATCCCATCTTAGTGAGCACCTAAATCCTTAAAAGAATACCCATGCAAAATTTGAGACCCTAGCACTTGTAGTAACGAAGTTTCATTCAAACTCAACATTTAAAACAACCCCTTAGGGATCGAATTTCGCAAAATCCCGTCTTAGTGAGCACCTACGTCCTAAACTGAACGCCCTTGCTAAATTTCAAACTCCTAGCACTTGTAGTAATGTACTTTCATACAAATTGTCAACCCCAAAAACAACCCCTTAGGGATTGAATTTCGCAACATCCCGTCTTAGTGAGCACCAAAATCCCCTAAAAGAACACTCATGCTAAATTACAGACTTCTAGCACTTGTAGTGCGAAGTTTCATACAAACTATTAACACAAAAATACAACCCCTTAGGAGTCGAATTCCGCAACATCCCGTCTTAGTGAGCTCCTACGTCCTTAAAGGAACCCCCATACAAAGTTTGAGACCTTTATCTATCAACCCCAAAAACAACCCCTTAGGGGTTGAATTTCACAATATTCCGTCTTAGTGAGCATCTACGTCCTAAAACAAACCCCCATGCAAAATTTGAGACTCCCAGCACTTATAATAACGAAGTTTCAAACAAACTATCAACACCAAAAACAACCCCTTAGGGGTCGAATTTCGAAAAACCCCTCTCGTAAGTAGCACCTACTTCCTAAAAAGAATCCGCATGCAAAATTTAAAACTCCTAGTACTTGTAGCAACAAAGTTTCATACAAACTGTCAACCCCAAAAACAACCCCTTAGGGGTGGAGTTTCGCAAAATCCCGTCTTAGCGAGCGCCTACGTCCTAAAAAGAAACCCTATGCAAAATTTTGAACCCCTACCACTGGTAGTTTCCGAGATTTCGTGTCCTATGAGTGAGTGACCTTTCGCTTTTATATATATAGATAACTATTACACTATTTGACTGGTTTTTCTGGAAGTTGTTTTTTTTTTTAAAATACCGTGAAAGGATCTGCTTTTCATTCGGACGTATGGAACCCTAAAACATCATGCCTGTATTTTTCTGATAAATGGACTGAGATGTGATGTGATACTGTGACGTCTGATAGGGGAGAATGGAAGAAAAAAACGTGTTGCGCCGACCCCAAGTAGAATGGGATAAGGGCAGGAAGAAGAAGAAGAAGAAGGACTGAGATGTGATTTAAGACACTGACTTTTCAACAATTATTTGAGCCTAAAAATGTTACAGACACAAATCCTCCAAAAATATTTATCCAAGAAATTCCTAAGAATGCTTAGTAAAAAATCTACTAACAACATCTCTTCCTTCACTGTTCCATTCATCAATTTTATCCAGATTTTCACGAAGATCACAAATCAAAATACCTCATCAATCTACGCAATAAAACCAGTACGCGGTATCCAGTATCGAGTAAATTATTCTATCAATCGTCGTTAAGCGCCTGTCATGCCGAAATCGGTTCGCTGCGGTACTTATTGCTTGTCGAAACGGACTAGGGAACTGTCAAAATACAATTTAGTATCTATCATCATACTGTTTAATGGGAAATACGCTCTTGATGAATTTGTGGTGTAAAGTGAAAGTTTTTGGTTATGGAAACTATAGGTACTTGCTGATTCCCGCGATTTTATCCGCAGTTCGGCTCTTATTGGTCATATCGAGAGCTATATAGCCTGCCTCGAGAGATGGACTATCTAATACAAAGTTCAGCTTTATAATATTAGTATAGATATGCAAATCAAATTTCCCCAACGTCTTTTGGCCACTAAGGTCCTTGAATATGTCAATAGCTGTATTCAATTTGGACATGTTTTATCGTAGCGACTTTTCTCAAATCGGAGTCATAGAGCAGTTAAAACAGAACTCCATATACATAGGTACACGTCTCCTCAGACCCATCTGTCTTCGTACCAACATTCACCAAAATCAGTGCAGCGTTTTATGAGGAACAAACACTAACTTTCACCTTTAATAACGAAAAGTCTGTTCCTTAAATGTGTATGTACAAATTTCGTCGCTATTTAAATTTGGTCAACTACTCGTGTATATAGAATAACCAGTTTAAATAACTAGATAAATCGGTCGAAACAAACCCTTTGATATGAAAATATTGTTAAATTAAATTGAGCTTCAATGTTTTTGTTACATTTATGTTTTACAGCTAAACGAATGAACCGTAAATTACCGTTATTTGTAGTTTCAACAAGTATTTTGTACATTACATAAATTAATATAGACTAGCGTTTACCCGCAGTATAATCCACGTTGTAGATAAAAATTATCCCACGGAACATAATACCGTGGTAGCTCATGTGGTATATTTCATCCTCTGGCGCGATTGAGTAACAAAATTTTAATTATAATCCCCATAACGCTGATTTCGGTTGCATACGTCAGTCGCGCGTACGAATTTTGATTGTGTTCTAAACAGCACCATACTGCGACACTAACCTCAGCAGAGCGTACTACGTTACCTGGGGGCTTACCATGACGTAAGGGAACGAGATGGCGCTAGACGACTTGTATAGCTCTGTCTCTTTCCTACAGTGGAATTACTCTCGCTTTAAGACGTCATGGTAGGCCGCCTATATGAATACCATGAGTTGTCATTACGAAGACTCGATCATCGATATCGACCGCGTTTGGCGCTCTCATTGCCCCGCTCCAAGGTTGTATGAACTCTCAACCAATGAGAGCAAAAGCGCGGTCGATGCGTATGATCGAGTCTCGTAATGACAACTCATGGTAGAGGCTCTGATCTCACAAAAATACGCGACTGAGCATACGCGTCCGACATTAGCGTAAGAAAGTTAAAATTTTAACATTGCATCACTCTTTTGATATCCAACTTCCACTGAAAAAGAGTAATGCGTTTATAATACGAACCTTATACCTCCTGAGATCTAGTCATAAATTTAATATCCAGGATTATCTGAAGCTTCAGCTTTAATAAATGTTATAAGGAAACTAATTTTTCATACCAATAACTTTGAAGGGTTCTTTGATACGAAAGTAATTGAAATGAATAATTTTGTGGAATAGATAGGCTTATACGTACTCTTACAATTTTTAATCAATTTTTCTGTTATGAAAGATTTTGTTTTCTTTCGTATCGATGGTACGTCTTATTAGATTAAATCAGCCATGTGGCATAATCAAAGCAAAGCAGACAAGTCCTGTCAAGTAGTTAAGTCCTCCAATACGCTAGTCTAACCACACATAGACCACTAAGTGTGCCTTGTGGTCTACTCACGACTCGAGATAGCCTTTCTACACAAATTGAATTGTTACGTTAAACACTGCAGCATCAATTAACGCATATCAATAAAATATGTTGATGCTTTTCGGGGGACCCATTATCAAGTATTACTGGCGTTATAACTACAGATTAAACGCAGCTTTCCTCCCTCTCACAGAGAGGAGGCCTGTGTCCCAGCAATGGGAGCATATTTTAATAGGGTAACGATGGAACGCAGATTTCAAGCTTGCTGAAATAAGTATATACGATGATCACTTTAAGAATACTTTATTAATTACGAACTTTGTAAGAACATGTTTTTGATGTCCTTTAAATTGGAAACATTAAAATATTTAAGAAGGAGGAACTGTAAACGCATTCCTTGAAGTAAATTCCAAGAGTATCCCGTTTTAAGGTGCGGTGTTATCTCAATATTCCCAAAAAATGGTTTCTTAGAACGTCGAGTATGACGTAATGTAATAAAAATAAGTAACGCGAAAAATACAGTGAACAGAGAAGGGTATAAAGAAGAATTTAAACCGAACAGAATAATAAATAAATAGTTTGATATTCCCAATAAAAAATTGGGAAGTTGTAGCACAAAAATAAACTTTGACGTCGAAGATCTCTGTATTTCCAGCGATAACAACAGTTTTTTTTTTAAGAATTGATTAGGTTTTCCATTTTTTTAAAACTTTAACCAAACCATTATTTAATTTTATGTCTATATTTTAAATAATCTAAAGAAAAGCAGTAAAATAAATGCCCATTCGTAGCTTACGTCACATTTCAACACAAATATCATTTTTTCAATTTTCAATCTTATTGACGCTCCATAGTGGTGACAATAGTTTACGCGGTCATAAGCGATTAAAATCGTAGTCAGTCCGCGCCTTAAACGAACTTTATAAATGCTAATGACCTGTAGTTACATTCCTAAGCCACCAGTGTCCAGTAGTACTAATTTTCGTTCTAAATTCAATCTAAGGGAAAGATCTGTTCTAACAGGAATTAGTTTTAAAACGAACATTTAGCAGAAACAGAATAAAACGGAACGACTTGGCAAAAAAAAGTGTGTAGATTTCCGTACAGATCAGTACCGGTTTTCTGACTATTTTTTAGGCTACTAGATGGTAAGGAGGTAAGTTCATATTATAGAAACAAGTATGGCAGCACGCGTAGCATGACCAATTCTATCTCTTTTCTACCGACAATCGACAAAGTTATTATTTACTTTGGACAAGTTTAACAAATTCATTATTTTCATATTTGCTTTAGGCAATCTTCCAATAAATATAATCTCGACTCGATTCTCCCGTATCCGGATGTCTGCACCAGACGCTGCTATTGAAAAACTAATTTAAAACACGAGAAATATTTTATTGGATTTGGATAATTTTAATGCTTTCTAGTATCTGAAAGAGCAGAAATTTTATAAACCTTTAACTTAACTTATAAAATAAAAGTCGCATGCACGATCATTGGACAAAAGTCTCCACACAACGGGTACGGGAAAAAGGATGGCGCCATAGCAAGGTGTGAGTCAACCTAGACGCTTACCGTAATCGCTGTTTCTTTTATATACAGGAGAAAAGCACTTGAAAGGAATTTCGATGCTTACCTAGAAGGGCTTGAAACTTCTACGCACCAACAGAACACAGTAAAACTGCATGGCACCAGACAAGTTGTTGGTCGAAACCCAGCTCAGGGAACGAGATGGCGCTAGACGACTTGTATAGCTCTGTATCTCTCCCACAGCCTAAATAATCAAGCTTTAGATGTCATGGTACCTGCTGCCTATAAGATCGCTCAACCTTCACTGCAGGTTATAGGTAGCCTGTGGTGCCGTTGCCCGGGATGGACCGCTTGCAGATAAATCCCACCCACCCCCAAAATAGTCATTATCATCAGCCTGTATTTGTCCACTGCTGGACATAGGCATCTCCCAATGTGCGCCACTGAGCGCGGTCTTGAGCTATCCTCATCCAGTCTCTGCCGGCTGCCTTTCAGAGGTCAACGCTCCAACTGGCCGGCGAGCGTCCTACACTACGTTTGCCAAGTCGCGGTCTCCACTCAAGGACACGTCTACCCCAGCGGTTATCTGTCCTGCGAGAGATGTGGACAGCCCACTGCCACCTCACCTTACTTAATCTTCAAATTCAAATTGTGGGGGACCCCTATCTCTCTGGAACTTCTTCCATCTCGTTCTTATTCTTGATCGTAAAAATACATTGAGAAGCTAAATCTAAAAGGCGAAGGTTCGATCAGACCCTAACGCCTACACGACATTATAGACTTGAATTTTCCCATTTACCGCGCAGTAAAAATTCAAGTCATAAAATACGTCGTAATAAACATCACTTATATTATAAACATCACGATAAAAATCTACTTAGAGAGGGTACTTTGTAGACAAAAGAGTTACTTTTTTCAGATTTTCAGTACAATCCAAGATATTTGAAACTATTTCGTCACTTGGTAGGTAGAACTAATCGAATCAAACAAAAAACCGGCCAAGTGCGAGTTGGACTCGCCCATGAAGGGTTCCGTAGTAGCAAGCATAGATTAGGGATATAATTATATTGAGATTAATAGGTAATATACAAAAACTGTAACGTTGTGAATAATCAACGTTATCCTTTGACCTATAATCAATCCATTAGTCAACGTTTAACAAAATTGTTACAATGGAATGCAAGGAATGTCTACACATTCCTTTTCGTGTTATAGTCATACGCAATGTTCTTCGTCAACCGACTCAGAAAAAACTCGTACTTGAGGGTATCGTGAAATGTTTAATTTCGCGTCGAGACTAAAAGTCATTTATAGGCGGGTAGTTCGGAATTTTTACAGAGTTTTGGTGTTGTAGTCGGAAGACATGTTGTTCAACGTTAACCGGTTGATAATTAAAGTGAGGTACCTAATGTGCTCATTAGTATAAATAAGCTCGCACAGGAGACAACGGGGCTCATTCACCAGTAGTCTTGATTCTGTTCACGCGACATTGTACAGACAGACGATTTATAAAATAATTTTTAATAATTTAACAGAAAATATAAACTTAAGTAAAAAAGTGTAGTGTTCGCCCCGGTTTAGAGGAACAAGATTGGGAGTTAAATAACTCCATCTTCAACGTTCGTGAGTCCAGCTCTGACTCACCCTACCGAACGTCTGAGGCCTGCACACGCAGCTGACCTGCCGCACACACTAAGCGGCACACACACCAGACCTGCCGGCGCAACCACCATCTCGTCCCTGCGGTCACTCTCACCTCAGGGTCAACTCCACGGCGTCGCGTCGCTCCACTTACGCGATAGCCAGGGCAGTACTAGTGCGCCTATTTTCGCGGAACAATAAATTATCAAGTGACGGCTGTGAACCACGACCTAAATAAATTTCTTGTTAACGTTGGTGAGTCTTTTTCTTCATCTCACCCTCATACGTTACAAAAATAACTTTGTTTTTCATAGTGTTTGTATGAATGACAAAGTTATATTTGCGGTATTTTAAAATGTACTATATCTCAAAAACTGCTAACTACGTATCTCATCCAAACCAATTTTCGTTGGAAGTTTTTGTTGAGGTCTACATTATATATATTTTTTTAGTTTTATCATTCTCTTATTTTAGAAGTTACAGGGGGGGGACACACACTTTTTACCACTTTGGAAGTGTCTCTCGTGCAAACTGTTCAGTTTAGAAAAAAAAGATATTAGTAACCTCAATATCATTTTTAAAGCCTATTCATAGATACCCCACACGTACGGGTTTGGCGAAAAAAATTTTTTTGAGTTTCAAATCTAAGTATGGGGGGCACCCCCAAAATTTGTTTTGTGTTTATTTTTATGTGGAAATCCTAATGCGGTTCACATAATACATCTACCTACCAAATTTCAACAGGATAGCTCTTATACTTTCGACAAAAAGTGGCTTCGACATACGGACGGACAGACAGACAGACAGACAGACAGACAGACAGACATGACGAATCTATAAGGGTTCCGTTTTCGCCATTTGGCTACGGAACCCTAAAAAAGCACTTTTGAAAAATATACTCACTATTCTTCTAAGACGAATCCATCTTAATAAAAACTAAGCACCCGAGAAAGTGGAACCTAATAAAACATGTAGGATCATTTTGTGAAAAACCTCGGTCTTTTAAGATAGCTCACAATAATTCCTGACTTTGAATATCTTAATCTCAGCTAGATTGGTGAAGTCTTATGATATTTTATTTTTAAAAGTGTGAAGTCCTGAACCGATGCTTATATAGCTATAAGGGAATTAATGCTAACCAGTTTTATGGTGTAAAAATTATCAAATGAGTCTTACCGCCCTGGCTGGAGCGGAAGCTCAAACTAAAAATTGTCAGATGCAACTAACTAACCACCCTGTTCTCCCACATGCCTTTTGCGTTCCAGGGCCGAAGTGCCCTTTCAAAACAGTCTGTCGAGCGCGTCCCCGTTTTAAATGCTAACCTACTACTAATATTATAATGTTGATATTACGTATCTGGATTACCACGAATGGTTTTTCTGAATTTTCTTTTTTGATGACTCTTATCATTTTTGCGTAAATGTCGAGAAAAAGGGGTTAGTGACATCATAAATAACTCTATCAGTATGTGACGTATTGGGTTTGTCAGTATTCAGGATGAATATATTGGAACATTTTATTGAATCGTCTTAACGTGACCTTTTGTAACGCCTACACGAACTAGATGAAGAGATTAGTGAAGAGAAGATAGCTTTCTATTTAATATTTGTTTTGTATGATTTACCCAAGGAGTCTGGAGCTCGGTGGATAGAAGTCTCATGAAATAGGAACCAGCCCATTCCATACATGAAAAGGTATACAGATATCAGAGATCAGAGAGGTATAACGTTCCCGTGGAATAATATTTGAATGGCACGCTAGTGAAACTGGCATAACTACATCATTAAATTTTTGAAATATCAATTTATTTTGCCTATTGCCTCTAAATTTAACCGGTGTGGTCTGCCTCTCCATGTAGTCAGCATAGACGATCTCAAACGCTTCCTCCAGGATTTCTTCACTGATTTAAACATCAATAGATTTTCTTTTAAAGCAATGAATATTGAGAAATTTATAACGCTTCGAAATTCGGGAATCCCGTTCGTAACGTAAGCGATATTATCGAATAGTGTTAAAGTGTCATCTGTGCTTTTTAAATCAAAGCCAAAAGACTCGATTCCTGTCTAAAAAAAATGACACATATTTCAAAAATCTAATTAAGCAGTTTTGATTTTCAATAAAATCTATTCGACACTCAGCTGTCAGGCAGTGTCGAGGCCGATTTTGAAATCAGAAACTATGAAGAATAGCGATAAAAAACTGACGTATTTTTCGCTATTCCTCATAGTTTTAGATTTACCTATCTACGCCCGGTTGGAAAGTTCACTCTGTACTATTTATTAATTAGTTACATAGTTAGACGAAAGGAAAAATATTCAAATTATTATTCAGGTGGTCAAACAAAAAAATGACATGTGGACAATTTAACACTTGGACGAACGTTACCATAATTCAACTATTTTTAACCATAAATAAATTGAAAGTTAAATATAGACTTTAAGATAAATATTTAACGTTTAGAGAAATTTGATTTTGAGTTCATTGTTCAATTTGATGTGGGTGTGCTTTATCTAATTCTATTATTGTTATTATACCTTCTTTGTAGAGGCTGTCTAGTTGTCTACTCTTTGATAAAATATTTTGGGCCAGCAAAATTTATCTAGAATACTAGCTTCTATCAGCGGCTTCTTGTAACTCGAAAATTATTTCTCGATAAGAAAAGAATCTTATGATAACTAATGGATGTAAACTATATTTATTTGTACCTACCAAATTGCATCTAATTCCGTTCAATAAACATCTATCCAGTCGTCCTCACAAACTTTCACATTTACATTCATTTAAAATATTATTTATACTTTCATGAAAGTTACACCAAAATCAGTAAATGAATTGGGTTAAGAGCAAAAGAATGATGACGAACAATTTGACAATTAATGAAACCAAACATGATTTTATTTATTTTACAACACCATTTTCTTAACAACGAATTTCCCTGCTTTTTCAATTACACAATTGGTTGCTGTAAAAATAAATCCATCAACAGATAGGCATCGCCAATAAGGTCCCAAGTCAAATGAAAAAACCTGCCACCTCAATGTACTCTGCCGACATTAGAGTCGTTTTACGACGAGTACAGTAAATAAAACTGAACGACACGTTTCTAAATGTCGCCAGTCATTATCAAGATTAAATACGTTGTAGTAAGTAAGTACATGGCGTTTTTCGTTCAAGCTTTATGTGCGCGACAGTACCTTGGGGAAGACAAGTTTTAAATAAATTACTTTTCACCTTTCTTTTCGTGAGTTCAGCTTACAGGATTAGATAATCCCAGGTCGTATTTATTGTGACTGATGTTTTTGTTCGATTATAGATATAATGTCACGAACGTAGGTTTAGGTATACATATTTTGATGCGGACTTTTATCAATGTACATATTATTTATGCAAATGTAGGTATATGCGGGTATTTATCAGTCACCATACCTATAGGCCTGGCTTTTTCCTAACAATGTTGGGATAGGTTTAAAGTCGAACCAGATGCAGCTAAATATCATTATTTTACATAAAGCGACTGTCCATCGAACCCAGTATCTGGGTAATACGATAACCCTTGGTAAAGCTGCTTGTCAGACTTTTAAGTTTCTGACTAAGCCCCCTTTGTACTTTTTGTGCCATGGAAAATTATCCAATGACTCTTTCTACTGGGTAGACCGGCAAAGATTGTCAGTCTCATACAAAAAAAGACCACTCTGTTCCAGCAGTAGCCCGTGGCATTTCAGGGCCAAAGTTACTTTTACAAGCATTAAAATCACGAGTTTAGATGTAATGAGTAATGCATGTTCTTATCTGTCTCGTGAGATAAATCTAAATCCATGATTGTAAATTCAGCTGAATCTGGAAAACAGTTGTAAAATGGTGACGTCGTCTGTAAATCAAACATTTTGATGTGCTTTTGTTTAATCAGCATTTCATCATGATTCACGGTGACTTTTACTGATGAGAAATATGAATGCGAGTGTAGTCGCTTCCCAAAGAATTTATCCTTTTTTTAGACAAATTCTTATGGTTCTAGAACATAAGTAAGGTAAATTTCCTTAATAGATTTTCAACCTTATCTCAATAGCGAAAGGTTAATGTTCGATTGGTAAAATTTGACAGATTGGGGTAGGGTGACCTGCTGGCATCTGTACATAGCCATCTGGAGAGGACCGTTTGCCTAATTTAAGGCCTTTTCAAACCTAAGTGGTATTCGCTGCCGCTGTTGGTAGAGGTATTTATGTATGACTTCGTATTACATGTCTCGGGTTTTGCTACGATATTTAGTATCGTTCCGCCGCAAGAGCAACCTGCAGTGCTATTCCTTATAAACACAGCCTTGTTGCAGCGCGGTTACAGCGCTCACACCGCGCTGGGACTAAAGTTTGCCATTCAATAAGCTCAGTAGCTTCGGAAGATCGCAAAGCTTCCTCGTCCCAAGAATATCATAGGAGAACGATATTCGCTGTCGCTGTGTGTGAACTCGGATTCGGTATTCTACCAACAAAGATAGCGAAATCCGATTTGATGTGAACAGTAATAATTACCACTAAAACGAGTAAATTCTACTTTGATTTCTATACCGCAGACGGGATTGAACACCGCTTAGGTTTGAATAGGCCTTTAAGTCCTGCAATGCAAATAGTTGTGTACGACGGATAGGGAAGGAAGGGGTGCAAACATCTCCGTATTGTAGGGTTACCACACTCACATTGTGTACAAGATGAGTCGATTATATTTATACCCCGATGGGTTGAACACTTGAACAGAGCCCTTATCACGAGTTTTCACTATTTTACTTTCCAGCGTCTTTCCAGTATTTACAGCGTTTCTTGTATGAAAAAATGGAACAGCGCCTCTGGTGCACGAAGAAGGAACTAATTTTCTCCTTGAAATTAAATGTCAAAGTTCCAGTTTACTTTACGTCACAATAAGTGAAAACTCATGATGAGGCCTCAGGTCTTGCCAGATTGGATTTACAGCGGGTAAATACCTATGTAATACTAGACAATCTTACAATGATTAACGTTACAACGTAATTATGTCGTATATTCTAAACTGAAGAGCTCTTCGGCTTTACACACAGTTTCCTTGGCAACGCTAAGGCTGGGCGCAGACTTGAGTCGAGACAGTGTTTTAGAATAAAAGAAAATATATAATATTTAGAAATTTTCTGCCTTTTGTCTTTAAAGATGCTTTGTAAAAAATAAAGAATAAACATTTCTCAAAGGCATCTGGAACAATAAAATTGCTGCAGGTAATTTATACTTTGTTCAAGAAACAACGTAGCCTCACACTAGACATTTCGCTTATATCGTCGGGTGCGTTTAAATATGGAACAAACACAAACACCCACACCTAGAAAAACTAGTTGTAGGTGTGCAAATATTTGTACCGTGCGGGGATCGAACCCACGTCACAAAGCACAGCAGTTGATCGCTTAGCCGTCAAATATAATAAGGGAACAGAGGCCTTATCATGAGTTTTCACTTATTGTGACGTAAAGTAAACTGGAACTTTGACATTTAATTTCAAGGAAAAAATTAGTTCCTTCTTCGTACACCAGAGGCGCTGTCCCATTTTTCCATACAAGAAACGCTGTAAATACTGGAAAGAAGCTGTAAAATAGTGAAAACTCGTGATACGGGCTCAGTGTATAAGACGGGGACGCGGGGTATAATGGGAAAACACAAACTTAAGGCAAACTTAACAAAATACTAACGTAGCGCAAGCGCCAACAGAACGCCATTTGTAAATGGCCGCTTGCAAATAACGTCTCGTTGGCGCTTGCACATTAGTGTTGTGTTAAGTTTGCCTTAAGTGTGTATGTCCCCATTACTTATACCTCGTGTCCCCATTTTATACACTGAGCCCCTACTATTATTTTGAAAAGTAGGTAAATTGTTTGGATAATCGCGACATAAGGCGCGTGTGGAACACGATGTACATGAACGCGCCGTCATCCAATCCTGGCCTATTCCAGGATCACCCGATCATTACTCGCCGTCCGTGAGCCTGTACCTATGGTGTCCGGTAATCGCCTCGCTGTCCCGTGTGCACATAGCCTTACTCGAACATAACGTCAAATAATTTCGACTAGACTATTGTTAATCAGTTAATCCACATAACTTCATACTATTTGCTTAAAGATAATAGACCATTGAACTTCTCATCTAAATAAACATTATACTCATAACCAAGATAACAAAACGTATATTTCTTAGAGATTTCCTTTTGTATTTAATTGTTTAATAATAACAATTTACAAATAAAACATAAGTAGTACAGTCTTAGTTTAAGTATTTACAAAGGTTTCTTTTTATCAAACATTGCACTGAGTTTTTCTATCAGATATTTTCTTAATGTGTTTGTTTTTAATTAATATTATTTCTACAATTAAGTAGGTATTATTTTATAAGATTTTAAACTGTTATGAATAACATTTATCTTAAAAGGGGATAATTATTTGCCGATTATTTAAATTCTTAAAATTAATTAAATTCTTTTAAATTCCAAGTCTAAGCGAGTAGTTTCAACGCTAAGAAATGCATTTTACTAGCTTATTTTCTTCTATTTATGCTTCAAATAGGTATTAGGTAGGACCTGTAATTTTAGTCTTCCCCTCCTATTACAGTGACTGTCTTATCGTTCTTGCAAAATTACTATTACGACAATCTACTTTAATCCTTAAGAACTTTGACATTAGAACTTAAAATCGAATGTCTGCACTTAATTTATGGCATTTTTTCATGCAAAAATCTCTGTTATTTTCACATTCAGATCGACATTTTGTTTTACGCTATTTTAAATTTATATTACAATAGTTAAAACCGAGACACTTCGTTGGATCTTGCGAATTCTTCTTTTTTTCTGGGATTCGTCACGACTCTCATTCTTTGCCGCACCAATATGTAAATTAACCTGAAAAAAAAACAAACATTCAATAAAGTTTAAAATATTGCGATAAAAAAAAACACAAACCGAATATTTTTTCAGTTAGTTACTTGAAGGAGGTAAAACGGTATTATAATAAAACATTTTATCATAGTTTTTGCTTAACTCGCCCTCCTTCAATTCTTCTCCTTCAAGTTTTACTCAGAAAGAGGTATTGTCGTCAAAATCGGTTTTGCTGTTTAAGTGTGAAAGAGAAACAAACAAAGAAATTAGGATAGAAAAAGGAGATACCTAATTATGATATTGCACACCATACAAATTACAGATATTTAGAAGTCGATTTTAAAGAAATAGAGTGATACAATGGACGGTTTTGTCGCGATCTTTTCAAGACAATGTTAAGTTTTTCAGCAGCGAAAAACTGACAAACTTTACATGGCTGTTATTCGGAAGATTTCAGTGAATTTGGGTGCTCATACCCAAATTCGAGCACCTGAAATTTAGATTACTATAATTATTTACAGTTTGACTGAAATTGATCGATGAAAACGAACAATGCTATTCGTACTTGACCTTATTCATTTACTGGATATACATATTATTATTTAGGATCGACTGACAAAATGTGTTGAAGTGACCTTAGCTAAGAAAAAAAACTGAACTGGTCAAATTGACACCGTCAATGTAACGGAATCTAGGGTAATCACTTTTAATAAGCACTATTTTTTAAGCTATTGCATAGCTTTTATCGCGGGCTCTGAGCGCAGTGCGGCGCGGCGACCGAATTCCCAAAAACCTAACGAAAAAACCTAAGGAAAATACCTGACACCACGCATCGTCTAACGTCGTTTCAGTTCGGGAGACTTCGGCAATCGTAAAAATATCCGTCATAAAGACAATTTACTTTTTCTTACTGATTCTAATCGGCCAGCTACAAAAGGAGTTTTCACAATGAAACCTAATTATAAAATTCTACTACAACAAAGCAGTTCTTTATTACAATAGTGCACCAAAAACATTTTAAATAAATTATATTCTCGTTAAATATACGCGGTAGGCGATTTTTTTCTTTTAAAATAAAAAAAAAATTATGCAATAGCTTCACCGCGGCAGTCTCCGAGTGCCACATGTATTTTTTTTAGATGGATTTGCTCTTGTTCCTGATTCTAGGTCAAAGGTGGCAAAGGCAAAGCTTACCATGGACCGAGCTTATCGTGAAAAAGCCTGTTCACTCTAAATTTGAAAAGATTGTAATTGGTGCAAAGTAATTGGTTGGTAGATATCTTGAAACCATCAAACAGGTAAGTAGTAGTTAAGTATCATTTCAAACTACCTCAATAGTGTTTTGATAAAGTCAACATAATTATTTGGTAATAGTAATCACTTATTTAGATAAAATAATAAAAATATCTGGATTTTCCAGTTCCACGTTCTAAGTTCGTATAAAGTTTCAAGCTCATTAAGATATAATTATCTCTAAGCACGGTAAAAGGGACTTGCTGACCCGTTTTTTAATAGTTATAATGTGGTGAAAGTTTGTGACATCAATGTTACTGTGATCTAAGAAATTACTGATAGGAAATCGTAATAGCCTAGGAGTCTAACCATACCATGGTATATTATGCAGAGGAGTCCGTCTCTATAAGAGGAAGTGAGCTGTAATTCACCACCCGGGCCCAGTGCGGATTGGTAGATGTCACATTCTTCAAAGTTTTTGAGAGCAGTGGTGATGAAATTAATTACATGAAGTAATGGGCCTGGCTGGGTTTTAAGCCGTAAGTCGAGGCCATGAAGACTGGGCCACCACACCGATCTCATGTCACAAAGCGACCCCTATAATATTTACCAAACATTCACTATTCAGCACAGTTGATATTTCGTGCGAGAAAAAATGCCAGCCTTATCAAACCCGCATGGAGTTACATAACTGATAATAAATAAATCGCACGTTATGAATGCAAAAACATGAATGGATGATATAGGATCGGAACAGCCGAACTTGATAGGTTATCAATGAGTAAATGCGTTTATGGTAAACTAGTTCATGCACGTATCCATGCTGCCACGCTGCATTCATGAGTATGAATGTTGATGGATGGAGAGGAAGAGGAAGGCCAAAGAAAAGATGGATGGATTGTCTACGGAATGATATGAATGAAAAAGGAGTAAATGATACTGCGAAGTCTGATCCTTATCAGACTTCGCAGGATCATTTACTCCCTTTTCCCCCTCCTCCCTTTTTCCCTCCTTTTTCTCCATTCTCCCTTGAGAATGGAAGAAGAAAACGTGTTGCGCCGACCCCAAGTAGAATGGGATAAGGGCAGGAAGAAGAAAAAGCACGTGGCTGCATCCGCTGAGATTCAAAAAATTATTCAATGAGAATGCTCTATCGGGATAAAAAGCTTGCTATGTCTGTGATGGGCGTGAATGTTAGTGGATGGAGTGGAAGAAGGAGTCCAAAACTATGAATTATGTAACAAATGAATTAAAAGAAAAGGGAGTAAATAAGCCTTGACCACCTAACAGGAGATAATGGAAGAAAATTACGTGTTGCGATGGCGCCAAGTAGAAGCGTAAGCATAAGGGCACGAGATGATAAAATGTATACATGGTGTGTCCTGGGTACTAGAATAAAATCATGCTGAGTGGAAACATGATGGATCTGCAAGTATCAACTATTTCATGCAGTTCTTTTGTGTTTCATTCTGATACACGTAATTTCTTCCCACAAATTTATTTATATCTTTCTTTGGGTTTGATTTCTTGGCAAATTGACATAGGGCTCTATGTCTAGGTGAAAGCTAAAACAGAAAAGGCAAGCAGACAAATCAACAGCCAGAGTTTTTGAAGCATTATGCTATATATAATATTAGTATAAGTAGTAAATTGTTATAGTTATAGAAGTATCGATAAGTTTTTGTTTTATTTTACTTATCAACATCGATGCAATTAAAATGAAGTAACTATATTTTTGAGGATGACAGGGTGATGCAAGAGTCGTAGTTTATCAATGCACAATTGCGACAATTTAACTTAATTAGGTCATTATGTGACAAAAAAAAAAATATTGACGCGCAGTTTTGAAGCAGTTTTATGCATATTTGGTTATCTTATCAATATGGGATCAACCATGAAATATTGAAAATAAAGCTGCTCTATGATTATTCGCATTACTCAAAAATTTTTTTAGAACTGCTTTTTAATACGAGCATTGTCTACACCGATTACTCCGAGGTTTTTGGTCCGTTTTCGATGATTCTTTTTTTGTTCGATACAGTATATCTGACATTTGGTCCCATACAATTTTCATTTAGTTTGGTGCAGTAGGTACCTACCTATTTCTCAAAAATAAACAGCTGATGCAGTTGCACAGATAGTTTTCTAGTGAAAATGACTCATAATCATGAGTACTGGCTCTCCCTCTCTACTTCACTCCCTCAGAGTATTTTGCACTCTTAAACGATCACCCTTTCTTTAGATTTTAAGTATAGTGATTTCATTCGTTTTAAGATAATTGATAAAAATTATTCAATAGTCTTATCAAACATTAGTGTGAACGTGATATTTATTTTCAGAACTTTATTTCAGGCACGTCTTGAAATAGAATACTGAAAATAGATCCCTCCTGAAAATGTACCTGAGCGATTTAAGGTTTTCATCAATGTCAACATGTGTACAGTCGAGTAACTTGTACCTTCGTCACTTTTTAGCTTCTTTCTTTTAATAATAACTGGCTGTTACCAGCGGCTCCACTCGCGTCAGAGAGAACACAAGAACTTAATTGTGATTTTTTAATTTTCCGTTTCTATTTATTTGATAATGTAAACGCAAAATAGAATTATCGGTTCAGTGGTATAAAACAAAACTTTCGCATTATAGTTAGATAAGAGTTACAATAATGCAATTAGATAAGAGTTATAATAATGCATTCGGTATCATTATTTGGAAAACCTATGTTTGATAGTGAAGACCTAAATTGCATTCAATTAAAAACAATGTCCACCAAACAATACGAGTATTGCCCTTCGTACACAATGCGACAGAAGTCTCCAAATACCTAACACTACTTTGGTATCTAGGCGACTCTCTTCTCTCTATCTTACCAGTCTACACAGTGTCATATTTTTTTAAGAAAACCTGTCGTTTAATAAAACTGAATAATTTTATATAAACTGGTTTTATGACGCAGATTCTAAAATTAGTAGTTTAAAATTAAATTAGTTTCTAGATTAAAATAGTCCAAAAGGTGACAAACATCTTTTCAACCTGACTGTACCTAAAGATAAATTTGAACTTGAAGTAACATTTGATTTAGAAATAGACGCTACATTAGGCAGGCAAATAAAACAAAATGATGGTAATCCTTTCGAAACAAATTGTAAATGCTAGGACTTGTTTTTCTTTCCCAAAGACAGATAATAGTAAAGACATTACAAACATTGCTTAATTTCTAATCCAACTGTTTACCTAGAAATGCAATCTATTTCACCATGATTTCATCGCTGTTTACTTCATTTCTGCGTATTGTACTTTATAAGGAAAACTTCGATGTAAACAATTCTTTCAAAATGTAGATAACACTTCGATAAATTGTTTCTATCAATGTCACATTTCACCATAATAGAAAGCGTGTACCGTACGGCATTTCATACAAATTACATAGGATGCTAAAAATTTACAAGTTTTTGAAGTGAAAACTTCTTTAGCGGCGTTGTACACTTTTTTTTAATGGGTAATAAATGTTAAACTCGCGTCAGGGTCACGTGACCCTGATCGAAAAAGCATAACACGTAATTTAAATAAGCGCCATCTATCGCTCTTAGCGTGAACCACGTAAAAATGAAGAAGCAAACGATAGCTTGAATTTTAATCGTGCAACGCCATGTATCGAGCATAATATTAAAACATTTGTGATTTGACAACAAAATGTAACAAAATTCGTTAATTTCATATCTGTACCACTCCAGTTTTAAAATATAACACAAAATTAAAAAAGTTTTCACTTCTACCGGCACTCCCGGTGTACAACCCGTCGTTTTTTTTTTTCTCTGTTACACTTTCTTTATGCAGTAAATTCATCAATGAGTCCTCCTGCCGTGGGTGGAGCAGAAAGGTCTGTCAGACTCTTACTGACTAAAAATCCAACCTGTTCCTTCAGTAGTCCATTCCGTTCCAGGGTCACGGTAGCCTGCTTAGACAGTCTACAGTCAAACTACTACTGAGGGACCATATCAGTAGTATCAATGCATTATCTTTTTTCATGTCTATGTACGAGTACACAGCAGAGATTTTAGTGAAATTAGGCACATATGAGGATCATGAATTTTCCGGCGCGCTAGTATGACTCCGTAGGATAATACACGAGCGAATCCGCAGTCAGATTAGCGAGTCGACTTTAGACCTGCCGATGTCATATATTACTACTATATACTAAAAGGTCTTCGATCTTTTTTTTTATATTTGCCCCACGCTAGGATATCGTGAGTACGCTTACAAACATAAAAGCTCACATACACAAACATCCAGACCCGGAACAATCACTTGTAGTTCATATAATTATTTGCCCCGTGCAGGGATCAAACCGCGACACGCTACGCAGTAGTAGATCGTTCAGCTACTGCGCCAACTGTGTATTATTGGTACACGTACTATGGCGGCTGCAAATCCATCGAATAATAATAAATCTTACCCAAATAATCCTATAGCAACGACAGTCAAGGTGGCATCAAACATGTAGAAGGCGCCAGGAAAGTGATCGATGGTCATCATATAGATGTAGCTCGTTGCCGGCATGTATATCGACGGCGCTATTGCCTCCGTCACTCCGATCAGGGCACTCAGCTTTGCTGCAATGAAGATAAGAAGGGTTTAAATCTTGCAGTGGTCGCCCAGATGTATACTCAGATCCAGTAAGGCTCATCATTACTGACTGTTATTTATTTCATTACTACCTACTCTTCTCAAAACCGGCATGTCCTAGAACCAAAAATTCAAAGACATTTGTGTCACTACTGTGTGGTGGATTATTATCTCACAGAGAGGAACGTGTTAGGCAGATGATGATGAATTCATCACTACCCACGTGTAATTCGTCTTAGAACCAAAACTTCGGAGACATACGAGTTCTACTAATTCGCACTGGGCCCACTCCCTCACGCAGAGACCTATACCTAATGTTACCTTCTACAAGCTTTTTATTTGTTCAACGTTACATAAAATCATGCCTGTGTTTGCTCAAATGCTAAACCGTAAAAGAGCTCGAGGCCATTGCGAAACAAAAATATTAAATTCGGGGATGCTTTTGAATTGGCCGATAGACATCTATACCATACATACACACATTAGGGATACATTTGTCAGTATGTTAGACAATTCATTGTGGAAAGCAGAAAGCAAATGTTGTCACATGATAAGAGAATTAAGCCTTAATGTGATGGGCATAAAGAAAGTCATAAAACAAAGCATTATAAACACTGCCAAATTTTTGCTTATCGTTTTAAATGCTCAGCAAGTAAACAAGAGACATGTTCTTGACCCGACAATGCTAAGCAATTCTCTAAATAAGGATCTACTAAAGTTCATGAATTTTGAAGTAAGGACGAACTTCGCAACGCCAACAGGACCGAAACAAACAATTTCTAATTTGCACGTTTCTCCTGATTAATTTAGTGGGTGCGTTGAAACGCGAAGAAAATTTAAGCAAAAATGAATCTTCAGACGCGATAGCAACAGGTGCTAATCCTTTGAATAGCCATTTCTCCCTTGTATTAACTGCTGTTTTTGCCCTTTTCGGGAAATTTTGCCTTATCAAGTCGTAACGTTTTATTGAGCAATTTCTTCCGTCATTTATTTTGTGTAAACGCTTTAGACGGTTTGCTTCCAGATAAATAGAACAATCAAAGTTGCTCCACGGATTTTCTATTACTATATAGAGATTGAGTAACACCTGAAGTTACTAACAAATAGTTCAAATTCAGTTCATTTTTGAATGCTTCAAATATGTCAGTCTTTTGTTTATGGAGTAAAAATTTCAGTGCCTCCAAGGTAGAAAATCATTTTCTTTCCAAGGAAGAAAATGCGTTGGAAAGTGCTATAGAGCAACAGTAGTGGTATAAGCTGCTTACCTGCAGTAGAACTATTAATAGCTCTTATAAATGTAAATCTAAAGAAAATGGTTGCGAATTTTAAAATATATGTCGCAGAATCAACACAGAAGCACAATAATTTAGAATAACGCCATCTATATCGTTGCCGCGGAATCAAAACGGAAACACAATTTAGAATCTCTATTGATTATTGTTAATTTAGAATAACGCTATCTATCTCTCATTTGAAGAACTACGTACTTAGATTTGACAGATAACCTTTAGGAACGCAAGATAATATCTTGGGGATGGTTATCGTGGAGTAATGGCAACACCGAGCGAATAGTCGAGTCAAATGTCGATCGAAAGTTTAATCAGCTATTCGACGTTGACAAGTAGTGACGTTGACAGATAGGTTGGCTAACCTGTAACTGACGTAGGCCACGAGGGTGGTGACAGTTGAGTGAAGTGATCACTTTGAATCGGTCCGTCAAGCTGGGTAGACGTCTTGGTTACTCCGCGGTAAACTTCCCGCGTTCCTAAGTTTTTAATCGAGCCATATCTCGGGCATCCTTGGTTATTTTGTATTCGGTGTGCTTTAGCAAGTAATTAAAAGTGTTAACGAAGGTTTTGTGAGTGTTATTACCGATATCGCGACCCACTGATGACGATTCCTCGTCATCAGAAGTGGGATTGGACCACGACGACCCGCGTGTTCGAAATAAAGACTGAAGCGACGAAAAATGGATGCGTTTGTTGGAACAACATACCCGCAATTTTCTGACACTGATTCAGGCCGTGAAAACACCTACTATGTCGTCACATGGCTTTCGTTTACCGGATTTCGATCCTGAGAAACAAGATGTGGATGCACGTGCTTGGGTGACGACTACAGAGATGTGCTTGATGGACCAAGACCAACATGGCGGGCGCCCCGCTTATTGTCGCTATAAGCCGTGCGCTGTACGAGCAGTGGTGGCGGCAGCGGCAGCGGATCAGTCGATGGTGCGGCGCGACGCGTCAATGTCTTTATTGTGCAACCACCATCAGGCAGGATACAACACAGGTGAATTGTTTCATTTTTACTTACGATTCTGGTGCTGAATGCTCGTTGGTAAAAAAAAAAAAAAAAAGTTTTGCATCGAAATTTTGTGGTAAACGTGTTTGTAATGTTGTTGTTAAGACTGGTATAGGTCAGACACGAGTATTCAGTCCAGTACAGATTTTATGTTGTGTAGTGATTAACGGGTGATCATCCTCTTGAAATTTTGTTACATGTTTTGCCCGACAATTATTAGCAAAGTGAGGTCACGATTAATTCAGGGTTTTTCTGTAAACATGCCGACATGTTTGCATGGCAACTGAGCTGTTTAAGTTAACGAAAGTCCTTTGTGTAAATTCAGTGAGGCATAATAGTGACAATGCGTTTCAATCGGATTTAACTGTTAACGTGACGGATAACGGGTATGACAAGTCTAGGCTTTTGCAAACACTTAAAGAATTTTCTAAGTTTTTCATTACCGTTTTGTCTACTGCGTGAGTGACTACAGGCCAGCTCAGTGCAAGTGCAACTGTATAGGATGACAGTAGACGAACGTAGAGTTGTGTGCGACCGTGTGAAGGTTGATTCGAACGACTGTGATACATGGCCTAGGATAGTTGTTAGTGGCCTAGAGTAGATGTTAGTGGCCTAGGGTACTTATTAGTGGCCTAGGGTAATTGTTAGTGGCCTAGGGTAATTGTTAGTGGCCTAGGGTTGTTAGTGGCCTAGGGTAGTGATTGTTTTATTTTCAATTACCCATTCCCGATGTTTCATTTAATTGAAGGTTTTAATGATACAGTAGCTTTGAATTTTCCTTATTTTCGCCGACGAACTGAATCTAGAGTTTGGTCAGGAATGACCGAGTGAAACAATATTCTGTCGTGGACTGTTTTGTGTTTCAGTGGGATATCCAGACACGTGGCCAGCTACAACAAGAGCTGCAAGCGGTTTCTTTTATGAAGAGAAAGCTACCTAGCGATGACCGCGATGCCCCTGAAAAGCGGTACAAAGTGAATAGTGCTGTGAAGCCTCTGAAGTGCCGCGGCGCAGAGAGAGGAGCAGCGCCGACTCCGGGTCTTCAAAGCCTGTTGAGAAAGGGAGGGTTAACCTGTGCCTCCTGAACACGTCGACTGGGACCCTATCCGGTGAGCAGTTTTCATTTCATTCACTGTTTAAGCGTTTTATGATGTGATTTCGCTGGTTAAGCGTTAGCTGTTGATTCGCTGGTAAAGCGCTGTGGATTTGTTTGGTAAAGTCATAATACTTTCTTAATTTCGTGCCTGAAGGATCAAGTACCATTTTGAAGTAAAGATGTTATAAGTTGAATGAGTGTGGAATCTTAGTCGGCTGGTCAGACCGTACCAGTAGCCATTTCGTAGTCGTAGTCCGTATCTTATTGACATCCCGGTGTCCATAGACTCGCGGTGTGCGGATGGCACTGGCGGAGGTCGTGTATTGTTAGTTCATGGTGAACGGTGTGAAACAAACAGAGGTTTGTTGGTGGGGCTAGTGTTAGCCATAAGCCACGTATTTGATTCCTGCTCTTTGATGATTAGTTTCTTGCATTGTAATGATACAATTGCAAAGGTACTTAGTTGCTCTAGGATTTTCGGTCAGTCTTGTGTTTTTTTTAATAATTTGTAACGTTATAAGAAAGAACAAAGTGACGTGTTGGACAAACCTACTTTGAGAATTATTTTGATAAAGATAAAGCTAAACTAGTAAAGTCGAAATCAAGTTAAACTCTATCCAAAGATCCTTTTAAGGTTATCGAATTGCTCGAAGATGATCGCTATGTTTTAAAATCTTTAACTGACAACAGAACAGACAAGTATGCTCATGATCGCATAAGAAGGATGCCACAAGGTCATGTCAGCGACTTAGACGTAATTAGTGAAGAGTTGGATCTAGATTGATGCGGGTGAAGGCCCATCAACTCGTTCCGATTAATGTTAATGCACGGAGTAATGTATTGAGCGGACGATTTACCGGAGAGAAGGCCCGGTAACATGCGTCTTGTTTAGAGCTTATCAGTGTGAAGGACTGATACTGAGCGGACGATTTACCGGAGAGAAGGCCCGGTAACATGCGTCTTGTTTAGAGCTTATCAGTGTGAAGGACTGATACTGGCTCTTTGGTACTGGACTTGCCAGGTCTTGGGACTGGTACTGTCTAATCTATTCTGAGCACGACAGCGAGAAGCGCTGTGTGTGATGTGTCAGACATTACCAGCCAGAAGGGCTGATAATGAGTTGACAATTTGTAGTTGCTTGGTGCATTGATATTGTGTTCTAGTTTATTTCATTTGACTTTTCTAAACCTTATTGTGTCGCTTCAAATGCAAGTCCTATGTTTAAGGTCAGAGTATGAGCACTGCCATATTTTAATGAGTTTCCTATTGTTTGAAACAGCACCCATGTGCTGTTCGACATGTCAGCTTTGAGAGTAAAAGTTTGTTGTAATTTTTATTAGAACCTGTAATGATTTTGATCAGAATACCTTTTTCCACTTGGGTCAGGAATGGCCGAACGGTTAGAATGATTACTGTTCGAGAATTTTCTTTCATTCCAGATGTCTCACATGAGGACGTGATGTCTCACACGAGGACGTGTGAATTGTCAGAATGGCCGTGTCGCAGAATCAACACAGAAGCACAATAATTTAGAATAACGCCATCTATATCGTTGCCGCGGAATCAAAACGGAAACACAATTTAGAATCTCTATTGATTATTGTTAATTTAGAATAACGCTATCTATCTCTCATTTGAAGAACTACGTACTTAGATTTGACAGATAACCTTTAGGAACGCAAGATAATATCTTGGGGATGGTTATCGTGGAGTAATGGCAACACCGAGCGAATAGTCGAGTCAAATGTCGATCGAAAGTTTAATCAGCTATTCGACGTTGACAAGTAGTGACGTTGACAGATAGGTTGGCTAACCTGTAACTGACGTAGGCCACGAGGGTGGTGACAGTTGAGTGAAGTGATCACTTTGAATCGGTCCGTCAAGCTGGGTAGACGTCTTGGTTACTCCGCGGTAAACTTCCCGCGTTCCTAAGTTTTTAATCGAGCCATATCTCGGGCATCCTTGGTTATTTTGTATTCGGTGTGCTTTAGCAAGTAATTAAAAGTGTTAACGAAGGTTTTGTGAGTGTTATTACCGATATCGCGACCCACTGATGACGATTCCTCGTCATATATATTTCTTGACGGACTTCCAAGAACTGCTTATTTGTACCTATACAAAAGGTAGAGTTATTAAATTAAGGGTATGATATATCCAATTATCCATCGAACTGAACTTTAACAAGACTTGTTAGTTCGATTATAATTAATTGTGAATTGTAATAAATTAGAGGCACCATACATTCGGGTCTAGTGACGTTTTATATGTAAAACCTGATTATTTTTTCGCGATTATACTTAGTGTAATGGCGAAAAAGTATAATCGAATTAATTAAGATTACAGCTGTATGTGGAAAGACCAAAGAAACTGAGATGGACTTTATGGAGGATGATGTCTCAGTTTCTTCAGACTAGAAAGTAGATGAGCACTGTGACAACGAGTAATAAAGAAGTACAGAAGAACCTGCTTCGCCAAATAATTTGGGATAAAGACAGAAAAATGAATGATGTTGATGATGTTGGGCCCTTGAACAAAGTTGTTGAGAGTCTATGGTTGAAAGTCTATAACACACTTTAAAATTACCATTATCTTTCTGAAATACTTGTATATAGTATATAGTGAAAAAATAAAAAAAAAATCTTACCAACTTCTTCAGTAGGAACACTTTTAGTAGCTAAAGACCTCACAGCAGTCAGACCAGTATGGCTGAAGATGTTCAGCACAGGGGCTGAGTAAAACCATGGTCTCGTCGGCGCAAACGCAAACATGAAACAGCTAGCTATCCTGCTCAATCCTGCTAGGGCGCCAATCGCACTGTCTTGCACGTTCATCCTTTTGCTGAGAAATGATATGCAGAATACAGTCCCTGGAAAAGAAAGTTAATTAAATGGTGATTTAGAAGAATAAATTTATAAACCTTCGGGGTTTTGATTGACTTGTTTAATTTTAGTCTAGCACAAGGAATTTCTCCTGCATGGAGGTCTTTAGTTCAGTATTTTAGTGGTAAGCGGGCTCATTAACAAATAGACTCAATGATTATTATTGCTCTTTACTTAATTAAAACATAGCGTCGCAAATTCCCGAAAATATCCCCACATTTAAGGAATTTATACCTCAGTTGCGTGTTTATTTGACATTCAACTAACGCATTCCCTTCAGGCTCTAATAAAACGCACAAATTATGACCTTATTTCACATAATTTCAGATCCTGTTCCGTTATCCTGAGTCTTTACGATAAGTATTTGAAAACAAAAATATTTAAGAAAAACTTTGTTTTATTATTCAAGATTTTTGCATTCATACGAGTATAACCGGATTTTAGGTGAATAACCCGATAATTTATGGGCATTTTATTAAATGTCTCTAAATAAATGTTAAGAAATATTAATAATTCTATAAACAAAACGTGTTATTTTCATACATTCCGGGGGAGCCACCAGGATATTATGCAACAGCAGAAGAATCACAATTATTTTAATTATCATCAAATTAGTTTTATTTATAATTATTGCTGTGAAAACGGAGCAGCTAAGTATCGGAATGATTCAGCCACTGCATCCTGATCCGCACTGGACTCGTGTGATGTATTATGGCACACTTCCAGTCTTAGAGAAGAGGCCTGGGACACAAGACCTAACAGATGGGTAATAGATATTATTAGCTGTTATCAGCGGTGTCAACTCGAAAATTATCCCACGGGAACCTAAAACTGGGATGAAAACTATACCATGTGTTAATCCAGGTTAAAAACTATCTGTGTACCTACCAACTTATGTATGCAAATACATTCAGTGGTTTTTGCGTGAAAGTGTAAGAAACATCCATCTATCCACATAAACTTTCACGTTTATAATATTAGTAGGATGTTCAACTGACCATTTTGGACCCCCTAGACCGATTGTCTATTCATCATCATCATCATCAGCCTGTAATGTTCCCACAGCTGGGACACAGGCCTCTGTGAGAGGAAGTGGGCCATAATCCACCACGCGGGCCCAGTGCGGATTGGTAGATGTCACATATCTTCGAATTGGCTATTATTTCAGAAAAAAACTCATTCATCGCTAATAACTTCTCTGTGTTCTTACAGTGAACAAAATTGCTAATGCTATCGTAACAGTGTTCTGCAACCCTGTTTATACGAGGACTAGTAAATAAACAGTGTGCTGTACTGAATCTCATGTTTTATGCAGTACTGCGTTGACACGGTTATATTCAGAAGGTGCACTTATAATAAGCTAGTTAATAGCAATAGCAGCATAAAATAAATTGCAAATTTGTTTAATGTCTCAGTTAGAGTATTGTAAAATAATGGACACTTTTATTATTGTTTATTTTAATAAATTAACAATGACAAAGATGAAAACCATTGAATGTCGGGAGTGGGGGTGGTGTGAGTAGTAATGTGATTATTGAAAGCGTTGTATCTTTGTTAAATCTGGTTTGCGGGTTGAAATAGGGTTGAAATTTTTTGTGATAATGTAACGGACGGAAGACGGTGCAATCGAGGCCGGCCCAAAAAAGGTGTCGAGATGACCTGATCGCATACCACTATTGCTGGTGAAAAGATTTCCTGGTAGGAATTGGGGGAGGCCTTCTCAAATCAGAGGGCTCGGCTCCTATTGGTCGTAATGTGATATTTTTATAGCCTTCCTCAATAAAAGGGCTATCCAGCACAATAATATTTTTTTCAATTCGAACCAGTACTTCCTGAGATTCGCGTTAAACCAAATAACAAACTCTTCAGCTTAAAAATATTGGTACAGATTTAATTGAATTCCTTTAATAGTGGACCTTCTCTAAATCAATTTATTTTGTGACACATATAGACAGCTACCTATACAAATATGCTGCGAATTATTAGTTACGCCACGTTTCCGAATGCAATAGTTTTAATCTCGGTTGCTCAAATTGGTTAGTCGGGCTGGTGTTTCAAGTAGGGTAATGGTTGAAATTTGACTTTTAAATATTGTCAAATACCTAGCTATATACAGTGCTAATACCTAGAAGTTGGCTCTCAAAACGGTGTTGAGAATTATAGTGGCGAAACCGTCATGTCCTAGAATGAAAAAAAATTAAAAGATAAGAGTCCTCTACCGACTCGCACTGATAATTTCACGCGGACCATAAAGAAGAGGTCTATGTTCACAGTGGGAACATTTTAGGCTTATTATGAGTGTATTTATATAGATCTATGTATAATTTAAAAAAACTTATAAGAAAAAAAATAACCGCCTTCAACCACAACCACAAAAAAGGTTAAAATAACCTACAAAATAACTTTTCTTTCGGAAGTCGGTGGCTTTGTTTTTTTATTTTTTCGTTGTATTTTATGCCACCGACTTCCGAAAGAAAAGTAACTTTTTTGTGGTTGTTTTTGAAGGCGGTTTAATATTTTTTTTTAAGTTTTTTATTTTTTTACTCTATTTAGTTAAAAATTCAACCCAAATTCTTGTCAAATGCATCATTTTCTTCATGTACACTAGAATTTGGTAATCCTTAGCACCGGTATTAACATCGCTCGTGTACACAATAAGCTAATAAAATTCCCTATCAAAAACTGCTGAACCGATTTTGATGAAAATTGCAGTGTTCCCTAAAGTAAACTATACCTCGTACAACAAAAAAAGAATTTTGAAAATCGGTCCGCAATTGGCGGAGTAATCGCGTAACAAACACTCAAAAAAGTAAAGATCATCACATCATCCATCAATAAAAATGCTCACAAAATAAAATGTACTGAACCAAATCGGATGAAATTTTTATGGGACCAATGGGAAAGTATACTGCATCGAACGAAAAAAGAATTACACTAATTGGACTAGAAACCTCGGAGTAATAGGTGTACATACATAAAAAAAACTCCTCCTTTTTTGAAGTCGATTAAAAACAGCCTTTTATAGATATACATCGGAAGACATCCCGGCCATGGCCGTGATGTCTTCCGATGGGCATTTTTTTTAATAGGCCTTGCCCCGGAATAATTCCATTTTTGAAATAATTTTATCGTGGCGCGGCGTGGGAGCGTTGGCAACTGCATCAACCGTGCCGTCAAATTGGATGAAAGGAGAAATAAATTCGAATATTTTCATAACTTTTTCAACAGTAGCTACCTAAGGGAACAGTGTATAAGACGGGGACATGAGGTATGATGGGAAATCATACCTCATGTCCCCGTAAAAAAACGTAGCACAAGCACCAACAGGACGCCATTTGCGTCTGGCCGCTTGCAAATGACGTCCTGATGGCGCTTGCTCTACGTTAGTGTTGTGTTAAGTATGCCTAAAGAGTGTATGTCCCCATTATACCTCGCGATTATTAACGTCCCCGTCTTATACACTGTTCCCCTATATTGTTTCTGTGATAAAATCAGAGCTAGAATGTTAACTTGGAAATATAACGAATTGAAAACGGAGAGCGATTTAGATACTTTCGTAGGAGATACCTCAAACAATAAACCGTACTTCTGAATTCACTTGCAATTGGAACCTTCAAGTGCACACAGTTCACGGAAGTTCACGATATAAATCACGAGTTATATCGTGAATTTCCGGACTTTGGAAACCGAACTATTGCATAACAACTAGGTACGTGTTATATTATCTAGGCGAGATATACAATGTTGTGAGACCAGTGAGAAACGCATTCTGTTGATATGTCCCAGTGCAAGTGCCCTAAGTTTGCCAGTTCTTTAATCAGCAGTTAAACTAACACTTTGTTAAATCCTAGATATTGTAACCATTTATTGAAAAATGTCAACAACTCGTCCTTTTGTCAGTATGTAGAATAAAAGCTTCATAATTTTAAAAAGAGTCAATGATCAAAAAGTATAGGATAAGCATAGCATAATCAGATGCTAATATCTAGAGTGATAATTGTTAAATGTCACCGTTTTGAGAGCAATAGTGATGAAATAAAGAAATCCGCCTGGCTTCGTTCGAACCCACAACCAACAACTCGTGAATTGGGGCTGTTATCAATGGGTCACTATCTGGTCAGTGCGAAAATTATCGTAAAAATACTGAATATATGTGTAAACTGGGTGTAAGGGACAGCCCTCCGCAAACTTTCAGGGCTTGCTCAGTAGACGAAACTGAACAATCTTCCACAATTTTTTTTCAGGAAATGAAAAAAAAAGTCAGCAACAGACTGTCCAATCAAATTTATAATTTTCTATGGTGAGTCTGATTATTTTTTCATTTTCTGAAAAAAAAAATGTGGAAGTTTGTTCAGTTTCGTCTACTGAGCAAGCCCTGAAAGTTTGCGGAGGGCTGTCCCTTACACCCAGTATACTATAATGTACTGGTTTATACTCATGGTTTTGTCTAGGTGGACGTTTGTAATTTTTATTGTTATCATTCCAGTTGTTTTAGAGCCACTAATCAGTAGTTAAGTTAACAATAAGTTCAAGTCCTATTTATGTACATTTTTTAAATCATTCGTTAGGGTTTACAGTTAGTTAAATTGTTGAATAAAAAAATCAGAACTAAAGAGAATGAGCAGTCGCAAATAAAGATAAAATAAAACAAAATAACCAGACGTAATACTCAAAACATATTAAATATTATTATTGTCAACAGAAAGACATAATTTTATCTCATAAGTGCAAGCACTTTTAATCACATTATAAACTTAATTCGCGCCTATTCCGCAACAATATTTATTTTCTGATAACTACACAAATACTTGTAAGTAGATAATAAAATTGATCTTGTATCGACCTTTCCGCATAAAAAACATCTAAGTATGCAATTTGGACGGTACCTACTGAGTTTCAAAAAAACATTAACTTGTTTGTATTATTTAGCTTGCTTCTGAAAACACTTGCGATATTACAATAAAAAAAAATACAGAAAACCACTAATACCAAATACCTTGTGAAGTGATAATCTGTTTTCACTGACAGTGAATTCGACACACATTCTGATAATACTTTACTAAAACAATAAAATTGTGTGTGTGTGTGTGTTTTTTTTATAATAGCGATGTTTTAATTGGTAACGAGACTCTTTAAAATATTTAACATGTAACTTCATCATCAGCCTATAAATGTTCCCACTTCTGGGACACAGGCCTTCTCTCTGTGAGAGGGAGTGGGCCGTAATCTACCACGCGGGCTCACTGCGGATTGGTAGATGTCACATGTCTTCGAATTTTTGGTTCTAGGACATGCCGGTTTCCTCACGATGTTTTCCTTCACCGTTTTGAGAGAAGTGGTGTTGAAATAAATTACACAAAATAATGCGCCGACGGGGTTCGAATCCACGACCTACAACTCGTAAGTCGAGGCCGATACCACTGGGCCACCACTGCAACATGTAACTTATAATAATTATATTAATGCAAATATTTCTAAGCACGGACTCGTGGATGTTTGTTACTTTTCACACAAAAACTACCTACTGAGTAGATTTTGATGAAACTCGGTACACAGTTTATACATACATATAGGATACATTTTATCCATGGACTTTAAAATATGGACAGCGCCTTCCTTAACCAACTGACAGATAAAATTGGCCATACTCTAGAAGGAGAGCTACTGCCTATCTCTTCCCTCTAACAGAAATATAGGACTAGTTCTTCGATTCATCTCTTTTTAGTTGAGTGGGGTTAATTTTAGGCAGCTATTGCGCAATCCATACTTTAAGTTTATGATTTCATCTTATTATAATGTTCCCATAGGAACATTATAATGAGAGACGAGTGGGGAAAAGCTAGTTTTCTATATTCCTCGTAGATTCAGTTCCATTCCACGGCAACATGAAAAAAAAAACCGGTCAAGTGCGAGTTGGACTCGCCCATGAAGGGTTCCGTAGTAGCGAGCATAGATTAGGGATATAATTATATTGAGATTAGTAATTAATATACACAAACAATAAAATAACTTTGTTTTTCATAGTGTTTGTATGAATGGCAAAGTTATATTTGCGGTTTTTGAAAATAAATATTATAAAATATTTCAAAAACTGATAACTGTATCTCATCCAAACCATTTTTCGTTGGAAGTTTTGTTGAGGTCTACATTATATATTTTTTTTTAGTTTTATCATTCTCTTATTTTAGAAGTTACAGGGGGGGGGGGGACACATTTTACCACTTTGGAAGTGTCTCTCGTGAAAACTCTTCAGTTTAGAAAAAAATAATATTAGTAACCTCAATATCATTTTTAAAGACCTATCCATAGATACCCCACACGTATGGTTTTGGTGAAAAAAAAAAATTGAGTTTCAATTCTAAGTATGGGGGGTACCCCCAAAATTTGTTTTGTTTTTATTTTTTTTGTGAAAATCCTAATGCGGTTCACATAATACATCTACCTACCAAGTTTCAACAGGATAGCTCTTATACTTTCGACAAAAAGTGGCTGTGACATACGGACGGACAGACAGACAGACATGACGAATCTATAAGGTTTCCATTTTTGCCATTTGGCTACGGAACTCTAAAAATAAGCTTGTGTATTTTTTAAACGTATTCTATAATGCAATAATTCTTCTGCCTTTCTAGTCTGTAAAAATGACAGAAATCCGTAGCCATTACCTAACCTTGAGAAAAACTTAGATTAGGAAATATTTTAAGAAGTAAGAAACCTTGAATGGTGATTTAAGTGCACTCGAATAAAACTGGCTCTAGGTCTAATAGGTACCTACCTACTTACTACCTACATAAATACCTGCCAAAATTAAAGGTACCCAGTGAACGACCCAAAATTAGGTTTAACATTGAAAGTATAATGATTAATGTTAATTTGTAGAACATCACCTGCTCAGTATTTCAAACCCGTTTTGATAAAAATAATTAGTAAATTAATGAACGTCATCGGTTACAGAGAATTTAAAACTTTATATTAATAGGAATAAAGATAATTTTCATTAAGGGGGGAAATCGGTTGCGTGATAAATGCACGGCTCAATCGCGATCCGCAATCCTTGACCTAGGTTGATAAAGATGGCGTTATGCCTGCGCGCACGCAACGAAGATGCGTTTTAATTCGTGGTAAAAGATAAAATTTTACTTCAAGAGCACTTGCCATAGAAAGGTCACATTGCTCTTTTTACTGTCAAAATGTTATGCAAATATCAGCGATTTATCTGATTTTAATTTGACCGAAAGTAATTATACAAGTGCATGTTTTTGTAGGTACGAGATAATTATATGATTCGTGTGTAAAAAACTTGCCGATGTTTTTGTAATGATGTTTTTTGAGTAACCCTGAAGACCTTTTGAGATGAAGATTCAGCATTCAGTTTTTCGTAGTCTACAATAATATTTATAACATTTATATTATTAATTATTTTTTTTTAAACGCAATAACCCATGCGACGCGCACCGTAAAGATGATTTTTGAGAAAAGAAAAATTCAGTTGTTACCAAGAAACGTTCAAACGAGGAATAGAGAAATTCAGCTTGCAAGTGGGAGTTGCAATGGCCTAGTTGGTTAAGGCGTTTGGAGTACTTATCCAGAAGACGCGGGTTCGAATCCCACTTGCAACTTAATTTTTCTTTCCTCAAAAATCATTTAAATTATGTTCATACACTTAGGTACTCCTCTTTTCCCAAAACCACCTCTTTGGATCCCTTTTGTGAGGGGTTTATAACTCATCAAATAAGTCCTCCCACCCTGGGCGACGCAAAATGGACTGTCAATCTTTTACCCTTTTGTTAGTCGCCCTTCATTAATCTTCTCAACATGACCAAACCATCTAAGCATAATAATTATATTCAATTGCGTCTTATAAACATGTTTAGCCGACTTAAAAAAGAGGAAGTTTTCGATTCGTCCTCGTTTCATCTGTTTGTGAGTAGTGTCCCAGTTACTCATAAATTCTGAATTGATTTGGAAAATTCATCTTTTGTTTGAAGGGGTACATTTTTCAAGGTGTTGCCTTTTTATCAGGGTCATTTTGATGTCCTTCTGTCAGCCAAGACCCTCAAAAACAAGTGGTGAAATCAACTTGAAATTACTATCAAAATTTTAGGTGCATGCCTAAGTTACATTGCTGAAATGTCTTTTTTCCACTTTTCGTGTTTTATTAATTTTACTAACACAATCAATCATTAAAATTTTATCGATAATTCCAAAAAAATATATCATGCCAAACTTCTGTCTTTACATTTAATTATACATTTTATAAGCCTATAAAATTGAACCGTTTTCAAATAAAAGAAAATGAAGTGCCCAATCAAGGATAAAATTTTATGACTGACGGTCTTACCCAAACCATACCACATTATAATACGTAGATAGTAACTACATAAGGGAGCTTGCATAAAGATAGAGGATATCTGGTCTTGAATATTCACTTTTGTGTAATTTTTTTAGTTTTTTTTTTTTTATGCACCCGTTTCTTTTTGTCCTCCTTGAACAGAATACACACTTCCTTAGAAAGTTACACTTAATAACGATGCTAAGAGATAATGTAATTTGAATCTTACATGCATTGAATAAAAGTCTATCGAAATGTTCGGTTTAGTGGTTATTTGGTGAGGACGTGTTTTAACTCAGATTACGTATCTGCGTAGTTCCTCATTAGTAGACATGTGTAAGTAATGCGAGTGATGCATCACGCGTAATATCACCCGAGCGCGTACTGTAACATCACACATTACTCGCGGCATGACTCGGACTCGCTCGAACCGAGCCCTCCCGATTACTCCCGAACGTATCGCATCGGCAATGTACGGTTTATATCGGAAGTCCGGAACTAGGAGCGTGCGATTTCGTATTTCGGCCGGTCAGGTGACCGTTATTATTTAGAACTGTAATTTGATTGGATAAAGGATTTTGATATAAACCCTTTAAATAATATTTAAGGTGGTGGTGGTGTCAAGGAAATATTATTTCCTTGACACCACCACCCGTTGTACGGTCGTAGATAAATACTCAACTTTGTGTAATTTGTATATTTAAATCATATTAATAAAATCACATTATTGCTCATTTAATTTCTTTCATGTTATGAATCATTAAAATGACACGCGAACAACATCGTATCGCTTGCTGCTATGTTACTATTTCAATAACATGTCCTATTACACTAGAACATTGCATTACATTAGAACGCGCGATGGTGTGCTATCGCATGGCGCTATATCATATCATCACGCGTGATGTTTGAAGTGATGGTGTAATGTAATATTATTCGGCACGAAATGTAATGACATATGACATCACTTCGTGGTGCACTGTTTTGCACATGTCTACTCATTAGTGGAATACGCACTATTATGATAAGCCCGTTCTAACTTGCCCGTACTGTGAACCTGAATCTTTAAGCAAGCATCCTTAGTACCTGGGTTCGAAAGCCGAGAAAAAGTGCTAATTGTACTTACCAAAGAGACCCAAGACGATGTTTATAGTACCATAAACACTGTATTCAACCTCCGTGAACCCGAATTTGCGAATCACGTAAAGATACGCCACTTGCGAATCACCTGAAAAAGACAAAAAATATAAGTTCATAAGTTGTGTCTTCTTTTGTTTCACTCAAGGAAAAGACGGGTAAATAAATAAAGGAAATAGAGATAAGTTGGAGAAATGCGATCAACAATGTTGAAGTAAATAAAGACGTATTTGCCGCCTTGATGGTCACGGGTCTTGAAAAGGAGTATCCCCGTTTGCGTTGCTTATAAATTCGCTGTGAAATCTGTTAGCACGACTTTTTATTAACGGAGTAAAGACTGAATTCGCAAGAGGATGTATAATTTATAAGGTCGTCTTATTAAATTGAAGTGGATATTGCGACATTCAACAACAAAAAAATACTTATTTTGGAAATATTTTTCTCACACTAACTAAACTAACACTCGTATTCCGAAACGGACTAAGTTAATTGTTCAGCTCAGACTCAGTCGCTATGACAACCATTCCAAATGCCCACTTCACCGCACTTTTAGCCACGATTGGCGGATTTTCAATATAAAGATTTTATGTCAATGTACGAGTATTAACAAACTTTACCAGTAATTGTGTCTACTTTTTTTTAGCGTGGATTTTACCACGCATCAAATGAGTCCCGCGGTAGCGGGAGGGACTGTCAGACTCGTACTGACTAAAATCCACGGTGTCTTTCAATAGCCCTTTACGTTCCGGGGTCACGGTAATTCGTTAATCCCGTGACCAAATGTGTCTACTGGGACAGCTGGTTTAGGTGAAGTCAAGCTGGAGTGGAGTTAAGTTAGAGACTAAGGCCGAAATAAATAGTCGAACCTAAGTATAGCCAAGCCTAAGTCAGTGCTTGGCGACATTTGACGTAGCCAAGCACTGACTTTGGCTTAGGTACGACTATTTATTTCGACCTAAGAATATCGGCTTAGATAATAACTTAACACGCAATCAGAAGAATCAAAGGAAATTCCTTATCCACTGCTTCAATATATCCACTGTTTCAATAGTTAAAAACTTCGGTACACGGCTCTACAACGTATGGAACACAATGAATACAGTTGAATTGTCAAAATAAATAACAGTTCCATTATACATGCGTAACGCAATCACACAGCTGATTAAACGAACGAAGGAATTAAATTCCCTTTACAATCAAATGGTGCCTGTATTGCCAAATAATTAACTCGCCACAAATGCTGTGAAATCGCTAATTCCATTGTGAACTACCTAGCAGCCAATTGCCTGGTTAATACGGCCTATAATAGCGTGATTTAATCTACTTATTAATGATTATTACCCGTAGTAATTATCTGGGTTTTATGCTGGGATTGAAAAGCAAAACAATGTAACATAATATTACGCCTGTAACTCCTTAAGAATTAAACAGTACAATAGCGTAATAGTAGTATGTACAACACATTTCGCAGATTTAGGTATAAAATTCCATGTTATAGGAGAGAAGCGCATCGATCGGAGAGTCTAAACTCCGAGCATCATCATCATCATCATCATCATCAGTATAGACTATTGCACTTGTAGGATCGCTGGCGGTAGATACTGAAGGCTTCAAAGTAGGTTCGGCGCTAATAAGACTCCGGATTACTTTCTTACTTCTTGTTTATTATAATACTGCTGGTTTTCGGAATGAATGCCATAGAAAACTACCCCTTTTTTATACAGAGCTCTGACCAATCAGATCCTTTAAAATTTGCACACGACCCTAATATTTTTTCTTTCAGCCAATCAGAGCAATCCATTTTTGCACACGGCACTAATGCGACTTTGTATGGGGAACCTTAATTTGGCAGTTTTCTATGGTAAACCTTCCCCTTTTGCTTTACAATTTATCTTATAGCCTAGGGGTTAGCTTAGTCTATCTAATTACATAAAACCTTATAAAAACCTTAATTTTTAGACCCAAAAAATGACAAAAAAACCAATTTTGCATCAACCTACAGGCAGAGACACCAAGTGCCAAAAATTGGAATTACAATTATTTATCACTGTTTTTGAGGGTATTTGTAAAATGTACACTTTTTACGTCTACCTATCACTTTGCTTACTTTTTCGGGACAACACAGTTTCTCAACTTACTTGACGGTGTATGTAAAATGTGCATTTTTATGTTTACCCTACTATGGGTTTACTTTGTGGCATCAGCAGAGACACCAGGTGGGAAAAATAAAAAACAAAACAAATTATCAATATATTTGAAGGTACTTATAAAATGCACATTTCTACATTTACCCAATCCTTATTAAATATAATAACAATAGTTTTATTGCTCACACTAGCCTAATCTTTCTAATTACTACATATTTAAATAATTCCTTGATGCGATTATTATTCGTCGCTAACATTCTCCCCCACGGTGCGCAGCACATCATCTTCTTGAAGCGACGAAGCCGCGGGGACTAGCACGATGACCCGTCGTGTAGGTCGCCGAAGCACTCCGCCTGATGTCCTCACGTCCAGCACTCTGGTTCTCCCATCTGGCCCAGGGTACGCCTTGATAACTTCCCCTCGAGGCCATGAGTTTCTGGGTAGCGATGCGTCGACTATTAACACGATGTCTCCTTCCCTCGGGTCGGTTGTCTGCCTCCCTTTGATTGCCCTTGGCATCAAGAGCGGTAGGTACTCGTTGATCCATCTCTTCCAGAAGTGGTCAGCAAGCCTTTGGGTAGTTTTCCAGCTTGGCTTCCCAATCAACTCTGTATCGTCGAATTCTCCCGGCGCCATTGCTCCACACGATCTTCCCAGTAGAAAGTGGTTTGGTGTCAGACTTTCTTCATCTTCTGGCTCCATACTGATTGGGGTTAGAGGTCTGGAGTTTACTATGTGTTCGACCTCAGTCATAAGAGTATGAAGTACTTCTTCAGGTGGGTTTCTCTCGTTGAGCACTGCCGCCAGCGCAGTCTTGACTGTGCGCACGAGTCTTTCCCAGGCGCCCCCCATGTTTGGGCCCCCCGGGGGAATAAATTTCCACTTGATGCCCCTTTCTTGCGCAGCCTCTTCTAGCTCCTTCAACCAGGCCTCTTTCTGGTTTTCATTGATTATTTCATCCCAGCCAATTTTCGTACGCCAAATGTCTTGAATTAATTTCTTTCCTTGTATTAAGACTGGCGTCGCGAAGCCCATAGGATCAAAGGTTGACATTACGGCGCTCGTAACTTCTCTCTTCGTCGGAGTTCTTCTTCCTTCTAGTAGGTCTTGCGATGTATTGCGCAGACCAACATTGAACGCTAGCGCGTCTTCCTTCACCAGCCATCTTAGCCCCAGTGTCTTCTCTTCTTTCGTCAGTTGTAGGGAGTCTTCTTTATTAGTATCTTCTACTTCTGACAGAACCTTCTCGTCGTTGCTGGCCCAGCCTTTCAAATGGAAGCTTGCCACTGCGTGAATTTCCTTTACTTCTTTTGATATCTTCTTTGCTTCAGCTGTAGTTGTAAAACTCTGAAGATAGTCATCCATGTAATGATTTCTTTCTATTGCTTTCACCGCTTCAGGATGAGTCTTCTTAAAGTCTTCTGCGTTCTTATTCATCACATATATTGCTGTTGCCGGTGATGACGCTGCTCCGAAGATGATTGAAGACATTCGAAACTCTTCAGGCTTGCCCGTTCTTTGACTTCCACGCCACAGGAATCGGAGGCTATCTCGGTCGCTTTCTCTTACTTTGATTCGAAGAAACATATCTTGGATATCAGCCATGACAGCCACTGGCCCTTCCCTGAAGCGCAGCAACACGCCGAACAATGATTGTAACAAGTCTGGCCCCGATAACAAGGCGTCATTGAGGCTCTTTCCTTCATACTTGGCAGCTGCGTCGAAGACTATTCTTGGCTTCTTCTTGACTGGGTGCACGACGGCAAAGTGTGGTAAGTAAAATAATCTTCTTTTATTCGCAGTTTCTGTAACCTTCTCTGCGTATCCCTTTTCAATCAAGCTTTGGATCTGCTTCTCATAGGACTCTTTGATTTCTTCATCTTGATCCAACTTCTTTTCAATATTGACTAGGCGACGGAGTGCTTGTCTGTAGTTGTTGGGTAGGGTCTCGTCTTCTTTCTTCCACAAGAGCCCTGTCTCGAATCGACCGCTGGCTAGTCTCTTCGTAGTCTTCTCGAGGGTTTCTAGTGCTCTTCTATCGCTGTCATTAGTTGGCAAGCGATTCTGGACCCCAAGCGATTCTAACTGGAAGTGCTCTCTTACTAACTCTTCTAAATTCTGCTCTTCGACTTCTTCGACTGTAGACTTGCCATGGTGAATGAAGTTTACAATGGCATTCGTCCCTGATTCACATCCATGCAGCACCCACCCGAGGCTAGTGAGAGAAGCCACGGGATCGGCTGGCTTGCCTTTCTTCAGTCTTCTTGTAACTATGAGTCCCCAGTTGTCTTGACCAATCAACAGCTTGGGTCTTTCTGTGACGTAGAGAAGTTGCTCTTCAATTGCCTTCAGATGCTGACAATTCTTCACCGTGTTCTTGCTTATACTTTGCTCTGAAAGCTTCAGGTCGTCAATGGTTCTTGCTGTGATTGACCTCTTGTCTCTTCTATGAGCCCCTTTAATCTTCAACTGGATCTTCTGTGAACTATCTTTCTTTATAACTTTTCCGCCGACTGTTTCGATTGCGAGAGTTTCTTTATTTCCCTCGGCTCCGATCTTCTTGGCTATTGATGCGTCCAAGAGTGTGACTGTTGAGCCTTCATCTAGCAGTGCCAGCACGCGAGCGTGGCCTTTCGGTCCGTAGAGATCCACTGGAATCATCTTCAAATAAATTTTCTCTTCCCCTTTGCTGTTGTGGATCGAGGCGACTGTCTCTTCTGATGCGCTTTCCTTGTCTTCTTTATTTCCTGCTGACTCTGGTGGTTTTTCAGAGTGCAGGATAGTATGATGCCATCTTCCACACTTCTTGCAGACTGGAGCTTTGCAGTTGATTCTTGAGTGCTTGAACCGAAGACACTTGAAGCATAGTCTAGCCTTCTTGATAATGCCCCATTTTTCATCTATGTTAGCTTCTTTAAACTTCTTGCATTCTATCACAAAATGCTCTTCTTCACAGATCGGACATGACTTCTTATATTTTTCTTGAGACACTTCTTGCACTGTATGTACAGGTTTTCTTGACCCTTTCTTTTGCTCCGAAAACACTTCAGGTGGAGCAAAGTCCCCGCACATGTCGCTTTCTATTTCTAGAAACGCTTCGATGAGTAGCAACTCTTGAATTTCTTCCTCCCTTCTGGTTCTATGGTAGGCGAACCATCGGAATTTCATTGATGGTGGCATCTTGTCTACTATGGCCTTCAATGTTTCAGGAGAACTGAGGTACTGCGACTTCTTCAATGCCTTGATGGTTTGGACGGCGTTCTTCACTCTGCTTGCGAACACACATATGTCGCTTGGGTTCTCGCCCACCTTTGGCAGGTTCTTCATCTTCTCTAGTTCTGCCAGTGCCAATGCCCCAGGTCTTCCGAATCTGGCTTCTAATCCCCTGAGTACTTCGCGTGGATCTTCAGCTGTAAACAGCAGGCTCTGGACGGCTTCTCTGGCTGCACCTTGAATTGCTCTTCTGAGGCGCGCTAAGTTCTGTGCGTCGCTGAAGGAGGCAGCCCCGTCTTCATATGATCTCTTGAACGGCAACCATTCTTCACAGGACCCGCTGAAGTGAGGGAGCTCGAAGTGCTTCGGCGTTGCGACGTCACGTGACTTCTCTGACAGCTTGACGATGACTTGGGCTAACTCGTGGATGTCACTCTTCTTTTCTTCAGTTGGCCTACTATCATTGCTAGGCTTGACCCCAGATTGGATGAACCACCTCTCGACTTCTTGAGTTTGCTCGTACATCTCTTCTCCGGCACCATCTTCTTCTTCTGACTCTGCTGTTGCTAGTTCTAGTTCAGCCTGAGCCACTCTTGATCGCGCTTCTGCCAATTCCAATTCCCTTAGTGCCACTGTTAACTTTGCTTGCGCTTCTGCTCTCTTCCTATGCGACGAGCGGACGGACTGCGTGTCTATTTCGCGGGTCGCCTTCTTAGGGCGAGGCTGCTGCAGACTCCCATCTATTGACGTCGGTACACTTCCTTCATCTCGACGTAACTTCACAGCAACACTTCTATCTGGGTTCTGCCGCGTAGTGTTGTGGCTTTCTTCTCGGCGTGCGGGATCAGACGCTTCAACTTGCTCTTCCACGGTGCTGGCTAGGGGCGCGGTGCGAGTCGCTCCCCCCGATGCTGATTCCCTCCCGGCAGTATTCTGCTGACGAATGGACGACTGGTGGGCTCGTACGCTAGGCGGCGGCGATTTTCTAGTGAGCGTTGACCGACTTGTAATTGACGCGCTCGTAGTCGCCTCGCTTGTAGTTTCACTTGGCGTGCTTGCACTCCCGTCGACCGACGAAGTACTTTCTCCCGTAGCCTTGGACTGCACTGATCCTGATCTTGTAGAAGGCATCTTCAGTTTTCTTGAACCCGATCCGGCTTCTCGAAGGACCACTATAGACTATTGCACTTGTAGGATCGCTGGCGGTAGATACTGAAGGCTTCAAAGTAGGTTCGGCGCTAATAAGACTCCGGATTACTTTCTTACTTCTTGTTTATTATAATACTGCTGGTTTTCGGAATGAATGCCATAGAAAACTACCCCTTTTTTATACAGAGCTCTGACCAATCAGATCCTTTAAAATTTGCACACGACCCTAATATTTTTTCTTTCAGCCAATCAGAGCAATCCATTTTTGCACACGGCACTAATGCGACTTTGTATGGGGAACCTTAATTTGGCAGTTTTCTATGGTAAACCTTCCCCTTTTGCTTTACAATTTATCTTATAGCCTAGGGGTTAGCTTAGTCTATCTAATTACATAAAACCTTATAAAAACCTTAATTTTTAGACCCAAAAAATGACAAAAAAACCAATTTTGCATCAACCTACAGGCAGAGACACCAAGTGCCAAAAATTGGAATTACAATTATTTATCACTGTTTTTGAGGGTATTTGTAAAATGTACACTTTTTACGTCTACCTATCACTTTGCTTACTTTTTCGGGACAACACAGTTTCTCAACTTACTTGACGGTGTATGTAAAATGTGCATTTTTATGTTTACCCTACTATGGGTTTACTTTGTGGCATCAGCAGAGACACCAGGTGGGAAAAATAAAAAACAAAACAAATTATCAATATATTTGAAGGTACTTATAAAATGCACATTTCTACATTTACCCAATCCTTATTAAATATAATAACAATAGTTTTATTGCTCACACTAGCCTAATCTTTCTAATTACTACATATTTAAATAATTCCTTGATGCGATTATTATTCGTCGCTAACAATCAGCCTATAAATGTTCCCACTACTGGGACACAGGCCTCCTCTCTGTAAGAGGGAGTGGGCCGTAATCTACCACGCGGGCCCAGTACGGTTTGGTAGATGTCACATGTTTTCGAATTTTTGGTTCTATAGAACATGCCGGTTTCCTCACGATGTTTTCCTTCACCGTTTTGAGAGCAGTGGTGTTGAAATAAATTACACAAAGTAATGCGCCTGACGGGGTTCGAAACCACGACCTACAACTCGTAAGTCGAGGCTGATACCACTGGTCTACCACTGCTCCTCCGAGAAACTCCGAGTGGCTACTGATAATTTTTTGATGGGTACCCTTAATAACACAGCCTGTGTGTCGTGGAAATATCTTTAAACAACACCGCGGCTCCAGAATGCAAAGGGTACGTAAAGTAACAGGGTGGGTTTTAGTCAGTACCAGTCTGACATTCCCTTCTGTTCTGATCCATTCAGGGCGTCAAAACTCGTTTGATGATTTTGGCAACCTAAAAAACACTTCCTGTTCTAATACTTAATCGTATCCAGGATTAAGCTGGACATTAGTTATAAAAACTCCTTGGAATTGGTTCCCAAAAAGCGAAAACTTGACTTATGTATGATACTAGTGCGGTAAGTTGATTTTTACAAACGAGTAGACGAATACCATACTATTTTATTAATTAATTACCATAGTCACGAGTTACTTACTTACCATAGTATTTTGTTCAGTGACAACAAAAAATATAGCGAGGATTTTTCCGATTGAACACCTTGTCCTCTACAAGCAGCAGGACAGATAATTATTTCTTTTATGATAGAAAAAATTCTGCTTTTATAATGTATTTTTAAAAGAACAGACATTATTTACAATGTGTTTGACAAATTACGTCTTTGAAAGACTTTGTTTAATCTAATATATATAAAAATCAATGCCACTTTTCATTGTAATGTTATAACTCAAGAACGGGCTCACCTATCCAAACCAAATGTTTAGGCTTTGTTCGAACTATTTAGTAGATGCTTTATGTGAAATTTGCACAAAATCGGACGAGCGGTTCTTAATATACCCGTGCGAAGCTGGGACGGGCCACTAGTTGTTTAATATATACCAAGAACTGTAGATTTTTTTATGATTTCTGCGGCATCTGTCCAAATAATCTTGAAATGAAACTGTTTTAGATCTAACTATGTTTCTTGAAATATTTGCCATATTGGAACTTCAGGCCTACCAGAAGTACTACATCGTGAAACTAAGTTAAGAGCTTAATATACTATCCCACTGGCAGACTAAGGCCGCCCCCTATTCCTAAATAGAAAATTAAATGACAATTTGTGCTCTTTTTATAGGTTTAAAATGGTTCTTTTAAATCATAGATTTTCACGTAGACTACACAACATCTAATTAAAATCCTAAGAATAATACAACAAGCCATCAATACAACAAGTATTGATGGAATTTTTTCTCTCATCTCCGCGCCGAAGAATGATAGAAAAATTAAATGCATTCTTAATTAAAAGTGCGCTGATTGCTTGCCATCTGTGACCCTGATTTAATTTAGCCCATTGTTATTAAATTTACTAAGACGCAATAAAACAAGAAACAGAAAACAAAACGATAAAAAATAAACGAACAATAATTTCGGTTTGGTGAAATCTTGCATTAGTGTAGGAGGTAGACTACAAAATATAGAGTGAAACTATCTGCCTACGTCTGTTTCCGAACGCATACCACCAAAAATCCATAATCTCTTCAAAGTTAGACTGAACAAGGCTTTTTCAGGGTAGGCTGAATCCATCGTTGACTTTGTCTATCACCTCTGAGTCAGAGCAGAGACAAGAACCCATCTTAAATAATAAAAATAAAAATTAAGAGCAAATTCGTTGGCATTTAAAGCTGCTTGCTTGAACTAAATAAATGTGAATTTATTACTTTCAGTATTTACCAGGTAAAATCGATTCCGCTGCCATAATGTACAATATAACTAAAGATTCTACTTTAGATAAAAGTGAAAATAGAACAATAAACTACCGCATAACATAAATATACGATTTGTGAAGCTTCTTCAACATTTTATTATTGGTTTTATTGTGAGAATTTTATGATGTAAGCTATGCCATTTTAAACTAAGGGCTCCCACACATAAACACGATACGACGTCGCGTCGTGGAAATTTACGATACGACGTTGTGACTCACGATGCAATCCTGCGCAGTTTGTTTTTCGAAATTCAAAGATGACGGATGGTATTGAAGTCGATCATTTAATTACGCTAGTCGAGCAGCGTCCCGTACTATGGAACAGAATGCGTCTAGAGCGGTCCATTTTTCGGAATGAACTAAAACACCACCCCACTGTAACGATGCTCATTGTAGATTTCTACGACGCGACGTCGTGAGGAAACCGGCATGTCCTAGAACCAAAAATTCGAAAACATGTGACATCCACCAACCCGCACTGGGCCCGCGTGGTGGATTACGGCCCATTTCCTCTCACAGAGAGGAGGCCTGTGTCCCAGCAGTGGGAACATTTATAGGCTGATGATGATGATGATGATGATGATGACGTCGTATCGTGAAACCACGCCACATCGTTGTACGACGCGACGTCGTATCGTGTTTATGTGTGGGAGCCCCAAGATACGTTTAATTTTGGAGTAATCGTAAATGGGAATACAACATTTTGTTTACTATGTTATATTTTTCTTGAAAGGAGGCTTGTGTCCCAGGAATGGATACATTATAGGCTGATGATGATGATAGTATTTCTCTTTCATCGTCATTTGTTTTTCTCAAATATGTATGTTGGGATCGGCTTCCAGTCTTAATGAATGCAGCTGAACAAGTGTTTTACATCGAGCTAATGTCTATCTGACCTCCACAACTCAGTCACTACTGGTTAAATAACGATACCCGTGGGTGACACTGTAATTTATATTCCGCTTATCAATTTGTATTTTTTTTTATATTATAACAATTGAATGCACCGCCGCTGCCGCCCAAGGCTGAATGCTGTCCGCAAAGGCATTTTTAATTTTATTTTCTTAACACAAACGAGAATAAAAAAAATATAAAAATATAACTTTCATTTTTGTCGACTTCTCTTTTGGGTGTATCGCATTCTAAAGGCGGTCACTTGTTATCATAAACTCGAATGATTGGCCCAGAAACTACATATAGAAGTTGGAAAACTATATGGTGTCTTGTCTTTGGACTCAGCTGTGATGATCCGAGGATACCGCACGATCGCCGGCGAATCGGCCAACCTTCTTGCCGGATCGCTGCCCTGGGATCTGGAGGCGACTGCCCTCCAGCGCGTCTATGAGTGGCGCGTGGAGGCGCAGCGTCGGGGTGTATCCCCGATGCCTCGAGAAGTCGAGGCGCGGCGGGAAGAGCTCCGGCGCGATCTCAGGGCAGTTTGGAGAGAACGACTGTCGCAACCGAGGTACGGGCACGCCGCAATCGCGGCTGTAAGACCCCTCTTTGAGGAGTGGCTGGATAGGTCCCACGGCGTCCTCACCTACCGCATGACGCAGGTCCTCACCGGGCATGGATGCTTCGGGAGGTACCTGTGTCGGATAAAGAAGGAGGAAACGCCCGGGTGTCACCACTGCGAGGACCACCCGGAGGACACGGTGGAGCATACGGTGCAGGACTGCCCCGCTTGGGCAGAGCACCGCCGTGTCCTCTCGACGGCGATAGGCGGAGACCTCTCGCGCCCGGCATTGGTCGAGGCCATGCTGCGGGGCGAGACGGAGTGAGAAGCGGTCGCCTCCTTCTGCGAAGCAGTCATGCTCGCGAAGGAGGAGGCGGGCTGCGCGAGGGAGAGGACAGCGTCCTCCCTCAGCTGCAGTGGTAGACGCCCACGGCGACGGATGTCGCGGGACGATCTCCGGCCACCGTAGGCGCGGGCATGCGGGCGGCGAGTAATGGGCAACTCGCTGTCCGACCATGGACCATGCCCGGGTCGACGGCGCGTTGTGTTCCACGTGCGCCTCAAAGAGCGTCAGCACAATGACGGGGCCCCCCTTTAGAGGGCCACAGCCTTGCCGGGGTCGCGGGACATACGTATACCGCGACTCCGGTACGCAAAAGGGCTACCGAAGGACACCGTGGATTTTAGTCAGTACAAGTCTGACAGTCCCTCCCGCCCTGCCCGGGGCTGGGAGGACTCGTTTGATGATTTTACCACGAAAAAAAAAAAAAAAGCCGTGATGACGTTTTTGTAACTTTAGGCCTTTGTGCCCCGATGACATCAATTACACCTTTTGCATTATATACGTGCACTTGTTGGTCAAAGCCGTACTTTGAGTCAGAATATTGACACTGTGGTGCGCGTGGCGAAAATGTTAAGCATAATTACGTCCTTAGCTCCAATAGAAGTCTTATCAAGGCCAGGTCAAAGTATTGAGTCCTGTGATAGTGATGTGATTCAACGTAACTATTACTGTTATGGATGTAGGTAAAGTAGGGCAAATAGTATCAGCCACTTAGTTTTAGTGCCTTGCGGTGATTGGAAACGGAGCATTGTCTATAATACTATTTAGTGATGCTCCTGATTGTGAATCAGGAGTAATTTCACAGGAATATATCAGAAGAATGGCTGTTGAGAATTGTGTAAGCCTTTTTTATGGGACTAGCTTATCTCCCTGACTATTTTTGCCCTGACCTACTGCGTCGTGTAAGGTCGTATACTTTTTCCGACTTGCCAGACAGAAATTGTGATAATTCCTCTAATCTGCATGACGTTATAATGTATTGCCTCGATGCACATAGCCTTGCGTGCACCGCTGCCACAGCGTCGAAGAGCGACAAATTGCAGTTTTTCACAAAAAACCCTATTTTATTGCAGGATTGCAAATAAAATATTTTTGTGCGTTCCTTAAAACTTATGCAACAACATCTCAATAATAATTTGAGAAATTTTATGTATCCGTCACTTCCACCATGCCTTTGTTACACAACAGACTTGTTGCCTTAAAAAAGATTGTGAAAGTTGGTGTGATTTCGTGATTTTATCGGTCCTGAATATTAAACTTTTAATAAAAATATGTATCAACATTATAATTTTCTTTATTCATTTTTTTTATTTATTACTTTACATTTTAAAAAATACAAAAAATAATAGTTATAATTATTTTAATTTTTTTTATATAAGTATTAAATCATTAAAAAAAAATTAAAAATATGTATTAAAACAAATAAATAAAAAAATCTATGAACGGATATAAAAATAAATAAAGGAAATTATACAAAACAAAGCTAGCAAACATTTCTGCGAAAACTAAACACGCATCACAATGTAAAGAGCAACTGTTTCTGGAAAATAAAACTGGGATACCCCAGAACTGCGATCGAATACTTTTTTGCTCTATAAAGCGTCAGTCGTAAATGGGTACGGGGCCCTCGATACACTAGTTCTACTTGCACTTGACCAACATTTTTTTAACGATTCTCAATTAATCAACACAGTGGTGTTGCAAATGGAAGACGTGAGATATCGATGATTTAAGGCCAGTTGAACTATTGATCAACGTCAATAGTTAAACTTTTGCTAAAATCCCATACTGTTTTTTTAATAGGTTGTAAAAAAAGTTTAATATTTATTTGTAGTTTAACTACTGATCAAGTAACTCCTCCTAAGATAACTATATTTTGAACTAGAGACCCTCCCCGGCTATGCACGGGTGTGGCTATATATGAAGAATATCCAAAAACATTGAAAGAAGTCTCGACGCTGATTTTGATGAAAACTAAAGCTGCATCATTGGATTTTTGAAAAATCAATAATCCTGGCCTTCCTGGCCAGGATTATTGCTTTGTCTAACCCGCTAAATTTGGAAAAAAACACGAGCTTTATTATTACCTACTCCAATCGATAGTGTTGCTAAAAAGGATCAAATTCTGGGGTTATCTGGCAAAGTTAAAAATACGTCTAATTAAAGAAAATATCTATGGAAATGTGTCCTATTAGGACCTAGGTACTGAAATAGGACCATAGAAAACATATCCTCAATACATAAAAAATAGTTACGCACTACATACCTAATACAAATGTAGTACTTAGGTATTTTCGTTTTTTTTTTCGACCAGATGAAGTAAGTGAACAGGAAAGCAATGGAGTCAAGGTTTGCCAGTTATTTACCGGCTTGGCTTCTAGATTGTAGGCTAGTGAAGCGGGCCGCGTGCTTAACTTACGGATAAACAATATTCAATTCAATACTGTACGATATAATAATTGTACCTAAATAGTTTAAGTTTTTTTTTTGTGTATGTAATGTCAAATTCCTTGTGACTTTTGACGTTCGAAAACGGGTCTTTTTGCGTCTTTTGGTTATCATAATATAACCAGTAAATGTGTTGCTAAAAAAACATGTTTCACCAATAATAATCATTCATATAAGTTAAAGTCACTTCGTCGTTCTTTTAACTTGTGCAATAAATTTTTACGCGATATTCATTAACATTTTGAGAGTGTTTCGCGAAAGTTCTAATGATTGAAAATTTGTGATAATTTTAAAGGAATCGTCGTGTTTTGTAAAATCAAAAAAAAAAAAAAAAAATAATTGTGTAGTAGAGGTTTTTCGGTCATTGTAATTCAGATAAAAATATTTTTAATAAACAGGTGATATGGTTTCCCGTATTTCTGTTTCAAGTGATGTAAAATTAATGTTACAATCTTTTGACGTTCAACACTAACTACGATCAGTGTTATGATATAAATTTTAATGTTTTGGAAGTACTAAAATCGTTTATGACTAGCTGAAGTGGTTGGTCGGCCTTTTCTCACGATCTACGATTGTTCACGGTCATATAAACCGACTGTGACAGAATATTAAATTATTACTAAAATGAACATCAACTACAAGCGTTTGTTCCTTGTAGCAAACAACAATACTTTATTTATCTACCGTCAATTGTTATCGACTATTGACGCAGTCTACAGACTGTAGACAGACGGACAGACGATAGATGGAGCAGACAAGTGCTAGAGCGGAGACCGCGAATGGGCAAACATAGTGTTGAACGCCCTGCGACAAGATGGGTCGATGGTTTGAAGAATGTGGCTGGCTGCGGATGGAAGGACTGCCCAGGACCGAGAGGGTTGGCGCTCTTTGGGGGAGGCGTACGTTTATCTGTAGACGGCATTAGGCTGATAGTATATTGACGTAGTAACATAGATCATTCATACAGTAATCACCAAAAAAAACATTTTTAAAATTGCACACAAGACGAGCGCAAGAGCAATGCATTAAAATATAAAAACAAAAGGATGACAAAAGGGCCAACATCGGCCAATGTATACACGTCTCTTAACGAAAATTTATTAACTGTGAGCCAAGAACAAATCCAGACGAAGTAATGAGTTAATGACCCACTTTCGATGTCTCATTGTGACAAGAGCAGTTTTGTAGGCATTTTTATCGCAGTGTTGTAAAGGAAATTAATTATTTGCTTAGTTTTCTTATCAAATTGAAAAAACGATATCAATGTTTTAGAAAATAAGACATTATAAGAAAGTGCAGGAGCCTTAACCATAGGCTAGTATTTTTATATTTCTACAATAAAAAAAATGTTGTGGGTTGAAAATGAATAGGAAAGAATAGTTACTCACCATAAAGTGGTCCCACCATAAGCAGATACAAAAGCAACACACAAACAATCTGAGTCCTGCCCCTATGAGCACGAGGCTTCACAGCCACCATCACAGTGTTGCCAACAAGTTCAAACACATCCTTGAACACATTCCATTCTTTCACCTTCTCAGGAACATTATTATAACTCTTCACTTCATCAGGAGGTAGTACATCCTCGAGCCTGAATAAACCATAGAGAAATGATGAAGTGTACAACACTAACAGTAAGGAAAATACACCATAGTATCCCATAGCACGTAACAATATACCACTCAACGCTGTCCCCGTGGGAGTCCCCGCCGTCACACATATCGTTACGAGTCCCAGGCGGAACGTTCTATTTTCTATCGTAGTTCTATCGGCCATAAAACTGAACATTCCCATAAATATTATGATGTAGCCTCCAGTGAACGCTGCCGGCAACGCTTCGATCAATGCCGTCGCCGTCAGTGACAATTCGTTAAAAAAATACGTAGCAAATAACAGCCCAATATTGCAAATAATCTCTCCAATAAATGGGAACAAAATGCATATTTTTCTTCTTTTGTACTTATCGCTCCATGCACCAACAAATAGCACCATCACAGCTGGTATCGCAGTCTGAAGAGGAAACTTCCACGCGACCACTCCTGCCACCAATGACTGGATTTCCTTGTCCTCCTCATCGAGACCAGTCGTATTTCTTCTCGAAATCCGGTTGCAAATATCCGACCCATAATTCAAATTAACCTTGCAGGCTTTATCCAGGTGCATGTTCATTACAGCTAGCGAAGATATAGCAGTGCACAGCATGTAAATAAACAAACAAGGCTCGACAGTGGTCTCGCGGAAAATACTTTTGACGTATTTTATTATATTTTTTGATTGCTCCTTCCATGTCGTACAATTTTGAGCGCCTGTGAGACGAATGTTTGATCTGGTGAGCTCGTTGACACTGCTGATGTTTTCTGTGCTCGTGATCATGTTCACTTGGCGCCAGAAAAGTGAGAGTCAGTAAAAGTTCTCCGGCTCACGTTTTATATCACACACTGCACTGTACGACTCCGGCACCCGAAGGTGACTATACTTTTAATCCGTAGTTATTCGTCTGTAGTTTCCAAAAACCTGAGCAGTAAATGTCAGGTTGTAAAATTAAGCGCGATATGAGAGTGCGCCGGCGCATACGAGTCGCTCGCATCTCGCCCGATACGATAACACAGGTCTCACTGTCGACGACACCACTTTTAATAAATATGTAGCTCATTTATCTTGTACCTTGAGTTACGCATCGGCCAACATTGTTCCGATAGCTTCACGGCTCTGACGCTTAAACAACAGTTAATATAATCGTAACGACTGTTCAAACATCACTTGTACAGCAAAAGTATTATTTATTTTTATTTTAGCAGACAATTGTAGATAGAGACCGCCGCATTAGTCAAATTACTCCCATTAAAAAATGTTGACTTATCTAGTCACAAATGTTGTTAGTGTAGTAGTGACGTAAACTTGAGGTTGTTCACCTTTTTATTATTCAATATCCATCTTGGTGAGAGTAATTTAGAATTAAGCCAGCTATTTGGACGGCTTATGAAGAAATTTTTTAACCTAACGACTCATCATAGTCGTCAGCGTGACCGACGATTTTCTAATATTCGTTTTTTAAATGTTTCTTATAAGGGTTTCTCCCATGAATAAATCTCATTAGTGTCATATTTTGTATTGCATTATTTACATAACTTTAAAAATAATACCTCTTAAAAAGTTTCTTCAAAATAATCACAACATTCGGGGTGAAAGTCTATCAAATTATGTTCGTATTTTATTTTTATAACTTTATATTTTTATAACTTTAAAAGATTATCAGTCGCCTTCGATTGTATTTTTTGAACACCAATCGAAGAGATTGGCAACATATGGTATTTTAAAAACGAGTTGGTGAATAAACACTGATACTTATTTATTGCGTAACACATGCTTGATGGACAGACTCATTAATTTTTATAAAAACCTGTTTTTTTTTTTAAATATTGATCGTTAACATCATCATCGACATTAACAACCCTTACCCCATTTAAGGTTCTATTCTGTCATTCTGCTGTTGTCTGTCACAGCTTCATTTAATTTTACTCCTAAAGTCCTCCATAGGGTTAGTTGTTTGATCAGTACCCATACCATGAGTTGTCATTACGATACTCGATCATCGATATCGACCGCGTTTGGCGCTCTCATTGGCCCGCTCCAAGGTTGTATGAACTCTCAACCAATGAGAGCGCCAAACGCGGTCGATGCGTATGATCGAGTATCGTAATGACAACTCATGGTAGAAGCGCAGTAGTTAAACTTACTATTATTTAAATCCTACACATTTTATAACCACTTATTTAATTTTACAAAAAGGAATTAATAGCTAATTTAACTATTATTGGAATCCTTAATGATTTTAAATGGGCACCAATAACTTTTACAAAAGCAAAATCAATCGCTACTAACTTTGCTCAGTTCAATTGAAAAACTATATATTGTACGGAATAAATAATAAAACTTCATGATATGGAGCGAGAGATTTCATTCTATAGATCTTTATTGGTAGAAACAAGACCTTATATTTCAAAAAGCAGAATCTTGTAACATTTAATCTTCACTATTTTCCAGTATGAGAATATAAACCTTTAGCTTGTTCCTTTTTCCTTTTATACTAGCGCATAAAAAATAAAATAGAAATACAACAGCAATGTTTACCGTAAAAGCAACAATGGAGTGTTGTCCATCAGGAATTCTTCAGTAGTTCGCCCAAAGGCAGGATTTGTCCGAGCTTGAAAACAATAAACAGAATTAAGATACTCATTCCAGGGTATGAGGTTATTGTCTTCAATATAACGGCTACAGGTGGCTGTGGAATGTAGATCTGCTGTAGGTACACTTCTGCCTTACCTACTTTTCTGGGATTAAAACTGGGATGTTATATAGTAGATAAGTAACTCCTACTGCTACTTTTAAAACTTCTAATGATTTCCAGAGGTTTGCAGATCCGTGCAAAACCTTCCAAATTCAAAAAATGAGGTTTTCAAAAAAATGCCACACTAGGATTTCTTCCTTAACCCTATTGTGGTTACCTTTGAAAACATTTAAACTCACATACGCAACTGCCTTAACGATATAAATATATTTTTCCGTGCTGAAACCGAACCCGTGTCATTTTGCGTAGAGCACTCCGCCATGGCGCTAATCGTAGAGTGAATGAATTAGGCCATTAGGCCAGACTAGGGCTCTTACTAAAAATGCGGTCATTAAGCACCCCGGCGAACTTGTTTAGATTAGACCTTGGCCTACATAAGAGGTATAATAATAATGCGACTCTACGGAGCTCCTGTGTGGCCTGTGACATCACAACTCGGGTATCAGTCTATTGCGCAAACCACAACAAGTGATGACAGTCCATACACGTGGATATCGCCCAATATCCGGTGAGACACCGTTTACTTTGACTGGGTCGGTGCCATGGGATCTGGACACAAGGTCACTAACGTCCTTACAATTATAAGGACGCTAGGGCCGTCTATATTTGGTACTAGGACGTGGGGACACAAATCTCTACTAGAGTTTTGAACCACCAATTATTCTTTGTCCGAGACGCAGTGATGGGAGAGCGGAGGGAAAGATTGATACGGATTGATTTTGGCCTTTTTTTAGTGGTAAAATCATCAAATGAGTCCTCCCAGCCCCGGGCAGGGCGGGAGGGACTGTCAGACTTGTACTGACTAAAATCCACGGTGTCCTTCGGTAGCCCTTTTGTGTACCGGAGTCGCGGTATACGTATGTCCCGCGACCCAATTGATTTTGGCCTTAGAACCACCGAGCCATATCAACTACCACTCTTGATGGAATGGATGCAGAGGCGCCCTGGAGTACTGAACTTCCAGCTGACACTGACACTCTCGGGTGTGCGGCTGCTTCGGCAAGTACCAGTGTCTCCTCGCCGGCCGAGAAACGATATCGCGTCATCACTGTGACTGCAGCATAGACACGGCATAGCGTATGTGGCGTTTAATAATTGTTAACGCACCCACGAAGATTTTTTTTGTCAAATACTCATCACCCGTGATCGTTGAAAGACCGTTGACCAGTAGTGGGAAAATGCAGCAGGCTAGTAATACGAGTATTATATCACCATGTACACGTACGTAAGTATAAAGAATCTGTATGGGTTATATTATTTGGTATTGCATCAGGCATTATCTATCTAGAGGAAGTGTTATATAAAGTACAGAGCGCAGATGAATTTTTAAATGATAATCTGCTGCTTTAGAATTTGGAATGTTTACCTGTATTATTATTATTTTTTTTTCCTGTATTTTACTTAAATTGAATTAAAATTTTGACATTTAAAACTTTTGTAAGTATATTTTTTCTTTGTTAGTCAGTGTTTTAATTTGTCGATTTTATAATTATCTTTGTAATAGTTGTCTTAGTGCGACTAATTTTGTACGCCATGAATGGCAAAACATGAAGCTACCTCTTATTACTTTTAAGACCTGTATAATTCCACACTCATGTTTTACAAAGCAAATATCTTGTAACTTTGTTCCAATTCTTGGCCTTGTAAAGGACTCGAATCAGTCGCGTCTGATTGCATTTGTCACTCGGGACTGCAATAAAAGTAAAATAATAATTCACAAATGAGATCAAGGCCGAGAACTGAATCGTTACTTGTATTATTACTATTAGGGTATTATTATTGGTGGCTGATGCACATTTCGTCTGTCCTTTGTTTTTATTTTTATTTTGTGCGTGTTGCTGTGAGGATTATTTCAAGCGTCAGTAACATCAGTAAATTGGTAGATTGTGTGAAAAACATTACAGTAACAGATATTTAACCCTTAATTGATTGTACGTAAACAGTAGCGTGGGGTGTGCCCCGGCCATACAAAGAAAATACGAATACCTGCTAAATGTCAAATATGCTTGATACATTTTCATAAGGGACACGTTTTATAAAGTTGACGGGAATTAAGACCCTCAAAATAGACACTTTGAAACGTTCTAAGCCTTTAGAAATGTGGTAGGGTGTGTAACACCCCTCGTGAACATTTAAGGGTTTTGTGTTTTAATAAAGTTTTAAATTCAACAATTTGTTGATCACTATTTTAGTGTATTTTAGTGAGTAACCGACATTCCGTTTAATAATATTGATAAATTAATCATTCAATTTATCAATATTATTAAACGGAATGTCGGTTCACGGATGACTGCAAGTTGCAGTCATCACTTTACAAAAAATTTCTAGCAGTTGGCAATTGGAATAAACTTCGTTAGAAGTAAATGTCTCTTGTTTGTTCGCAGAGCATTAAGTATCGCCTCGTGGCAGCCATTAAGGATGCATTCAAACTACCTACCTAGTACCTACGAGTACCTGCAGATAAGTAGAATTAGGTACTAACTTATAAGGTTTATGTGTATTGAGGCGATATTTTTAACAAGTTTATGTTCTTTTAAGTGTTTCTTCAATGATAATTAGCTTATGGTTTGGTACTTAGATTAAATACTTAAATATATAGCCAGCCTTTACAATAATATGTTCGTACTGCTGCGACACAGGCTTCTTCTCTGTGAGAAGGAGTGGGCTACGTAATACACCAAGCGGGTCTAATGCGGGTTGGTATTTTGTCATTTATTCTTTAAATGTTTGGTTTTGGGACATTCCGGTTTCTTTACGATGTTTTCGTTCGCCGTTTGAGAGCAATAATGATGAATACATTACGCATTCAATGGGAACGGCGCGCATTGTTTATACTCGTATCTACAATACGAGTATAAACAATGCATATCAGGTGTTCAATGGGGAATTCATTCCCTGAAATAAACTTGACGTTTTTTTATTAAACTACTTTAATTGATGATAAAAACCATATTGTATCAACAAAATTATTAAAAAAAGCCTGCCAAATAGAATATAGCAAGAAAATACGTATCACAATAATTGCTATTAAAACTTTGTACAACATTGCTGAAATAAAAAATATTGTGTAATAGCCGAACAACACTCACGGAATTTCCCGTTGATTGTCGATGAACAAAATACTGCCTACCGAGATCACTTACACTGTGCTCTTACATAACGTTACGCTGAGTGTTCTCCTACATGAAATTCAAGATATCATCTTGGGAGTCTTGAAGATGATACAAATAGCCTCATTGACATTGCACTCTGTAATACTATCCCGCAGGCCCCCATGTTAGCCTAGGGAAGGACGAATAGAGGTACCTTTGGTTGTGTGTCCATTTGAATTGCATGGTTCAATTATATTGTGGTACTCTGATTGCATGTTATGGTGTAGTACTGGCTACTGACAACATGTGTGACCAGGGCCGCATATAATCTATTAGAGGCCCTAGGGTTCTAAAAGGGCCTCTTTAGCACAATCATAAAACTATGCGATAAAATTCAAGTAAAATAGTCTATACAAATTGCAGGTTGTGGATTCTAACCTAGCCAAACGCATTATTTTCTATTCTCAAAACAGTGAAGAAAAACATCGTAAGGAAACTGGCATGTCCGAGAGCCGAAACAAAGTCTGACAACCAGTCTTACCAAGAGAGTATAATTATATACGAGAGCGGGAACTTGGCCTGCGCACTGCCGTGCGCTTAGATTTGCCCACTTTCTGGGTTGTGGACGTTAGATAGGCTGTCATGATCATCATCATCATCAGCCTATAAATATTCCCACTGCTGGGACCTGGGACACAGGCCTCCTCTCTCTGTGAGAGGGAGTGGGCCGTAATCTACCACGCGGGCCTAGTGCAGATTGGTAGATGTCACATGTCTTCGAATTTTTGGTTCTAGGACATGCCGGTTTCCTCACGATGCTTTCCTTCACCGTCTTGAGAACAGTGGTTTTGAAATAAATTACACAAACTAATGCGCCTGACGGGGTTCGAACCCACGACCTACAACTCGTAAGTCGAAGCCGATACCACTGGGCCACCACTGCTCTCAACATATATGCTGATAGGCACTCCATGTAAAATATAATAATAAATAAATAAATAAAAAAGCCTTTATTATTTCCTATAAGCCTTACAAAAAAAAAGAAAGAAAGATTTGAACACTACTTATTTTATTATGTTAGTAAGTCACACTAATGTTATTTTTACACCTAGATTTTTAGATTTTTATTGTTATAGGAACCCCTTGATAGAGGCCTCCTCCAATTTCTTCCATTTTTTCCTGTCCTGCGCTATCCTGGTCCAGTTTTTCCCCGCTACCGATATTATGTCATCCACCCATCGTTTATGTGGTCTACCCACTTTTCTCCTTCCTTGTGGGCCGGTCCATTTGGTACACTTGAAAGTCCACCTCTGGTCGGTGTATCTTGCTACATGGCCGGCCCAGTTCCATTTCAGTTTTAGTGCATTGTGTAGCGCATCTGTGAGTTATGTCTTTTTCCCACGTTACACCAGTTACACCCACGATCTATTACACGTCATGTAAATATATCCCATAAATAATCCCTTAAATAATATACGCCCCCACGTTTTGAGTGGCCCCTCTCTCAGCCCAGTAGGGTTATTTTCTTATTTTTAGGACATTTAAAAACGTGGGTTTTTAGATTTTTTAAAATCTTTTCTTATTTCTTGACTTCTTATTTTGTGAATTTTTCTAATGTTTAGCAAACTTCTTTCCATTGCTCGCTGACAAGTATTTATTTTGTTCATGATCTTGTTTGTAAAGGTCCAAGTTTGGGAACCATAGGTCAAGCAAGGCAGAATGCAAGTGTCCATTACAGTCTTTTTCATATCTAGGTCGTAGTTACCTTTCAGTATTTCCTTGTGCGCCCAGTATTTGTTCCAGCTGCATGTGATTCTTCCGTTGACCTCATCTTCATTATTTGTCTTACAAAATGATACTTGCTTTCCTAAATATATATACTTGTCAACATATTCCAGTTCTACACCTTCTAACATGATCTTTCCTTTTAAGCTGTTTGACATAATTTTTGTTTTGCTTAGATTCATATGTAAGCCTACGTGTTTGCTTTCTTCATTTAGTTGGGATATCATGTTTTCCAGCTTCTTATGGGTTTCGGCGAAGACTACGATATCGTCAGCAAATCTTAGATGGGTGAGGCGTGTGTTGTTGATTGGGACGCCTTCGGAGGTCCAATTTAGTTTGGAGAATATGCACTGTAGGACCGCTATGAACAGTTTTGGGGATATCGGGTCTCCCTGCCTGACGCCTCGGGCTATTCTGATCTCCTCACCTCGAGATTCCAGTTTGACTCTGCTCACACTATTTTGATATAATATGTTTTTTAGGGTTCTGGTGATAATTGGGTCTATGTTGTATTTATGTAAAGTTTGCCAAATAGAGTTATGATGGAGACTATCAAATGCTTTTGTGTAGTCGATGAAACCTATATACAGGTTTTTGTTGTACTCTGTATATTTTTCTAATACTTGTTCTAGTGTGTGAATGTGGTCCATAGTCGAAAATCCGGAACGAAAGCCTGCTTGTTCCACTGGTTGCATACTGTCTATGTGTGGGCTGATTTTGTTGTGTATAATTGAAGTAAATATCTTGTACACACTTGAGAGCAGGCTTATCGGGCGGTAGTTAGCGATGTCGAGTGGATCTCCCTTTTTATATAGCAGTATTATGTCTGATTTTTGCCATTGCTCTGGTAATATTCCTGTATTTAGAACTATATTAAATATGCGTGCCAGTGGTCCGCTGAGTAGTTTTGCTCCTACTATTAGCGCCTCATTCCTTATACCATCGGGTCCAGGGCTCTTCTCTCGCTTTAATTTTTTAATGCTTTCCACGACGTTTGTTTCTGTTATAGTAGTTATTTCGTTAGTGGTAGTCTCCGAGTGGTTTGTTACTATGACCGGTGTAGTGTCATGTGGCTTGTTAGCATATAGATCTTTGTAGAATTCCGTAGCGCAGGATATTCGACGGTGGACGCAATCATGCGCGTGAGAGCCCTCACGACGGGGGATGCGGTGGCCCGGGGCAGGGTCGTCTTGGCGGTGTCTTTGGACATCACCAATGCCTTTAACACCCTGCCCTGGAGTTGCATCAGGGAGGCACTCCGGTATCACCGGGTGCCGACCTACCTCCGTCGCATAGTCGAGGCTTATCTGACGGACAGAGCCGTCATCTACCCCGGTCACCGGGGAGAGTGGAACCGGCGAGAGATGTCGTGCGGTGTTCCACAGGGTTCGGTCTTGGGGCCGCACCTGTGGGACATCGGATACGACTGGGTGCTGCGCGGCGACCTCCCTGACGGCGTCAGCGTAATTTGTTACGCCGACGACACGCTAGTCCTGGCGGAGGGAGAGTCGCACCAGGCGGCGGCCGACCTGGCGACGCAAGCGGTCGCGACAGTCGTTGACAGGATCCGGCAGTTGGGACTCGAAGTGGCGCTCCACAAAACAGAGGCCATGTGTTTTCATGGCCGTCTGAACGCGCCACGGTCAGAGTCCCACATAACGGTGGGAGGGGTTCGCATCGGCGTCGGGAGGACGATGAAGTACCTGGGACTCGTCCTCGACGGCCGGTGGAACTTCAAGGAGCACTTCCTGCGTTTGGCCCCAAGGCTGAACCGGGCGGCAGGCGCCCTCAGGCGACTCCTGCCCAACCTCAGCGGGCCAAACGCCTCCTGCCGGAGGCTGTACGCCGGTATCGTGCGGTCCATGGCCCTCTACGGGGCCCCCGTGTGGGCCCTGAGCATGCGGACGCGACCAGCGAGGCTGGTCGCATGCCAGAGGGTCATGGCTATCCGGATGATCCGAGGATACCGCACGATCGCCGGCGAATCGGCCAACCTCCTTGCCGGATTATTGCCCTGGGATCTGGAGGCGACCGCCCTCCAGCGCGTCTATGAGTGGCGCGTGGAGGCGCGGCGCCGGGGAGAATTCCCGCTGCCCCGACAAGTCGAGGCGCGGCGGGAAGAGGTCCGGCGCGATCTCAGGGCAGTATGGAGGGAACGACTGTCGCAACCGAGGTTCGGGCACGCCGCAATCGCGGCGGTAAGACCCCTCTTTGAGGAGTGGCTGGAAAGGCGTCACGGCGTCCTGACCTATCGGATGACGCAGGTCCTCACCGGACACGGATGTTTCGGGAGGTACCTGTGTCGGATGGGGAAGGAAGAAACGCCGGGGTGTCACCATTGCGAAGATCGCCCGGAGGACACAGTAGAGCATACGGTGCAAGACTGCCCCGCTTGGGCAGAGCACCGCCGTGTCCTCACGGCAGCGATAGGCGGAGACCTCTCGCGCCCGGCATTGGTCGAGGCCATGCTGCGGAGCGAGACGGAGTGGGAAGCGGTCGCCTCCTTCTGCGAGGCAGTAATGCTCGTTAAGGAGGAGGCGGGCCGTGAGAGAGAGAGGACAGCGTCCTCCCTCCGCCCCACCCGCAATGGTAGACGCCCACGGCGTCGGACGTCGCAAGACGATCTCCGGCCACCGTAGGCGCGGGCATGCGGGCGGCGAGTAAAGGGCAACTCGCCGCCCGACCATGGACCATGCCCGGGTCGACGGCGCGTTGTGTTCCACGCGCGCCTCAAAGAGCGTCAGCACGATGACGGGGCCCCGCCCAAGAGGGCCAAAGCCTGCCGGGGTCGCGGGACTTATCTCATTACCGTGACCCCGGAACATAAAAGGCTATTGAGGGACACCGTGGATTTTAGTCAGTACAAGTCTGACAGTCCCTCCCGCCCTGCCCGGGGTGGGAGGACTCATTTGATGATTTTACCACGCTAAAAAAAAAAAAAAAAAAAAAAAAAAAAAAAAAAAAAGCGCAGGATATTATATATGTCCTTGATTTTGTTTCATTTAGCCCATCTTTTAAGCTCTTGATCCATTCAGTATGAGTCTTTAGTTGTTTGTAAGCTCTTTTGGCGCTTCTATAGTGCGTTATACTGGTTTCTAATATTTTTTGCCTGTACATTTTGTAATCATTTCTTATTGATTTGCTGGTTTGTTTGAATAGGAATGATAACTCTCTTTTCATGTCTTGTGATTTGTTTTTGGTTTTATAAGTTCTGTGCGTCTTTAGATCAAGAGTTTAGTTGTTTCGCTGAAGAAATAGCAACTATGATCCTTGCTCTTGTTTGTTGCCTCTAGTTTTAAGCTGTTTTTTATGTAAAATATAATACTCAGCTGCATTAGATTCGACTGGAAGCCGACCCTAACGTAGCTAGGAAAATGCTAAGCTGACGATGATGTAGTTATGAGCCCAGGCAGGTTTCTGGTTGTCATATGTCATGTATTCGTAATTCGAATCTGGTTTATCCACGATGTTTTCCTCCACTCAAATCTTCAAACCTTCGATACCCAACTGCATAATAATTTGTCATACACCCTGCAGCTTCATATTTCTATTTGAATTGCTTGTTTTGGCAACGGAACGGATGCAATGTCACGTAATACTTAGGTGATTGTGGTGACACACTGGCGAATACAAGGACATTCATATCTTTATAGCGAAAGATATGAGATGTCTGCCATTGATTCTTTGAGAAAGCCTTGTAGGTAAGTGCTTTGAGGTTTACATCATAGACAATAGGCTAGTTTATTCAAAGATACATTATCAAAAATATTTGGCTCGTATATTTTCTTATGACACGTAATCCAAAACTGACGAAGATACAACGCTTTTAAAAATCATATAACGACGGTCGGTGTAATTAATAATAATAATAATATTCCACAACTATCACACAACGCCATCTAGTCCCAAGCTAAGCAGAGCTTGTGTTATGGGTATACGTACTAGACAAATGATAAACATACATAATATATATTTCTAAATACTTACACACATATTATAGATAAATTACACCCAGACACAGAACAAATGATCGTGCTATTCACACAAACATTTGTCCTGGGTGGGAATCGAACCCACGACCTCCGGCATAGCAGTCAGGGTCACTAACCAATAGACCAACAGGCCTGTCGAGAATTTTACAGGTGTAATGGCGTCACATGCCCCATTCCTGATTTTCTAAGCGTTTTATCTTTGTCAATATTCAATAGGTGCGTCCACACAGAGCGAGCAGCCTCGCGAGGCATTTTCCGCGCGAAGCAGGTCGATTGGTGTCGACGTGTCTCGGGCGAGGCAAGTGACAGCGCTGCCGCGGTCGAGCGACCGAGCGCCCGAGCGCCCGAGCCATCCAGTGTCGGCTTTTGTTTTGCTCGCGTATTTTGTTTCGTGCCTCGGTCGAAAAACAATAGACGCATCCACACAGAGTGAGCAGCCTCGCTTGTCAGTTTCCTCGCGCAGCAAATGCCTCGCGTGGCTGCGCGCTCTGTGTGCAATGGACGCACCTATTGATTTAAAAACAAAAAATACGTGTTCATTATTTCTCAAAACTCTAACTTACGGACTACACAGATCTGCAATATTTATGTTGTAAACTACCCTATTCTTAAAAGGCTGGAATTGCGACGACAAGACGAATGGGTTACCTACACTACATGTCTTCAAATTATTACATTTCTCATAATGGTTTTTGTTCACATTTTAAGTGCAGTCCTGTAAAACAAGACCAGTTAGAGGTACTTAGGTTTTTTTTTTTTATCGTGGTAAAATCATCAAATGAGTCCTCCCACCCCGGGCAGGGCGGGAGGGACTGTCAGATTTGTACTGACTAAAATCCACGGTGTCCTTCGATAGCCCTTTATGTTCCGGGGTCACGGTAATGAGATAAGTCCCGCGACCCCGGCAGGCTTTGGCCCTCTAGAGAGGGGGCCCCGTCATTATACTGACGCTCTTTGAGGCGCGCGTGGAACACAACGCGCCGTCGACCCGGGCATGGTCCATGGTCGGGCAGCGAGTTGCCCTTTACTCGCCGCCCGCATGCCCGCGCCTACGGTGGCCGGAGATCGTCTTGCGACGTCCGTCGCCGTGGGCGTCCATCACTAGAGGTAGGTATTAGTTTTTTATTCAAAAATTGTTTTAAGTGTAAAAAACAAAGAAAACTAATATACATCACGTGTAGAAAACACGTGACAAACCTCAATGTAAACACGGGTTTTAAACTGAAATAAAATAAATCAAATTAGCATATAGGTAATTATTCTTATTTTTATATTAATAATCTCTCAGGTTTTAAAACCTGTTCTTATCACGAACGCAATGGCAACAAACATTCTTAAACATTTATTTTATTCTTATTCTAAAAAAAAGGTTTTCTATCGTTATCACAAACATAAAACTTGGTACAGTGGCCGCAGATTTTTCATAATACAATTATTAAATTAAAAAACCACGTGTCCTCTCGTGGCTCTGAAGAAATTCAGATTATTATGATTAGGGTACACCATGAGAAACTGGCAAAAAATTCTACAGACCGATAGTTTTCACAATAAAAGTGGAAGCAACTTCTACTTATACTATATAAAGGTGATGTTCCACCATATGCCTGCTCGTTTAATTATGAATTTGGGAATGGGAGACTAATATTTTCAATACATTATTTTTGCAAAATGTGACCGATAAATCAAGCTATTAATTAGTTTTATGGATAGACATGTGAAAAATTTATAGGCACCTATTATGGCAATAAGGTTCAGCACCAACTATAACGCTGTGACGTCATTGTCGTGAGCGTGCGCCTCCTTCGCAACTGGGTCCTTTACAATATCTCTTTGCTGCCGCTTGTACATCACGTAGATAGCTCTGAAAAATAGAAAGAAAATAGTGCTGTTATTAAAATCTATAGTAAAGAAAATGTAATAGGTATGTGCATATCGACAAGTCATATAATTCCAATACATTCACAGGTCAATCAAATTAAGATATTATTAAATGACATCAAAATAATAAAAATCTTATCACTGAATGCGTTGAATTTATGGCTCGGCAATGAGCTATTAAAACCCATTAATTTTGATAAAAAATTTGCTGAAGAGATAGATTGGATTTTGGAATCTGCAGTTTTCGATTATGGTTAATTTATGAAGCTAGACACACAGGTATTTCATATACATATTATATAATTATAATAATAAATGTACGAGTTAGTAATGTAGTTATAAAAATAGAATGGATAAAATAGAATGTTTATATCTAAAGTAGGTAGTATTCGTCAGCAAAAACATAATACATCTTGTACAAAAATACCGATTTTACAAACATAGCACTGGTTTTCTGTATTTAATTCACGGCGTAGTACTTGAAGTATTTACTGCGTTTATTGTATAGAAAATTGAAAAAGCACCGCTAGTATACGATCGAGGAAATAATTTTTGACACCAACTTAAACGTCACAAAAACGTTAAAAGTCATGCTAGGGCCTCGGTTAGGCCCAGTTACTAGGTAAAAAAACACTCTATGGTAAGACTGATTATCAAACGTTCAGACTTCTACCCATGCGATTGTGAGAAATCAACAAATGACAAATCAACGGCTTTACGAGCTTTCATAGCGGGTAAGCAATTGATGGTAACCCATACGCTTACCAACCTGAGCAAGTATTGCTTAACCTTGAAATTCTGACTGTCCCATCAACAGTAACTCTTAATACCTATAAACCTTTATATCCTTACACCTACACATTTATTAGAAATTCACTATCGTCCATGAGATCAAGCCTTTGACCGAATAACGTGATCAATTTCGACTGACGTGACGTGAGCAATTTTAATCGAACATTGTCGTTGACCGACGGTCGCTTAGACCGCGTAGAGCAGAATTCCATCATGTATAATACTGATTACGTGATTGGAAACAACCTCGACCTTTTTGAGCCTTTGAGTTTTTCCATGAGCAATCAATCGGTTTTTGCTAAACATTTGAAGTATCTACACTTTGTGGATTTTAAGCCTTGTGGTGTCTGTTAGACATATTATTGTCATTATGGTATCTCAATAAAATTCTGGAGTTTTTATTTGGTAGTCATTAGGTGCGTCCACACAGAACGCGCAGCTTCGCGAGGCATTTGCTGCGCGAAGAAACTGACAAGCGAGGCTGCTCACTCTGTGTGGATGCGTCTATAGTTTTTCAACTGAGGCACGAAACAATATACGCGAACAAAACAAAAGCTGACACTGGATGGCTCGGGCGCTCGGTCGCTCGACCGCGGCAGTGCTGTCACTTACCTCGCCCGAGACACGTCCACACCAACCGAGCTGCTTCGCGCGGAAAATGCCTCGCGAAGCTGCGCGCTCTGTGGGGACGCACCTTTTCATTATTTACGATTTTCTATTTATTTAAGGTAAAAAAATAGTGTCCAACATCGCTTATTTTGTTTATTTTAAGATATCTAATTCAAACCTAATCTAAATTCGAAACTTTTTTATTCTCGTATTATATTCCAATTTCGAATCTCATTCAAGCGTTGCCGCTGACAACAGGTTGAGTTTTAACATTTTTTTAGGATCCTGGCTTTGATTACAAATAAATTGTCAAGGAAAGATAATAATCGTAGTTCATGATTTCTCCTAGGACCTCCCGAGACAAATAACTTATAACAATTTTTCATAGCCCTTTTTTTTAGAGTGGTAAAATCATCAAATGCGTTCTACCACCCCGGGAAGGGCGGGGAGGACTGTCACACTTGTACTGACTAAAATCCACGGTGTCCTTCATTAGCCCTATACGTTCCAGGGTCACTGTAATGGTATAAGTCCCGCGACCCCGGCAGGCTTTGGCCCTCTAGAGGGGGGGCCCGTCAGCGTGTGTGGAACACAACGCGCTGTCGACCCGGGCATGGTCCATGGTCGGGCGGCGAGTTGCCCATTACTCGCCGCCCGCACGCCCGTGCCTACGGTGGCCGGAGATCGTCTTGCGACGTCCGACGTCGTGGGCGTCACCACTGCGGCTGGGGCGGAGGGAGGACGCTGTCCTCTCTCTCTCATGGCCCGCCTCCTCCTTCGCGAGCATAACTGCTTCGCAGAAGAAGGCGACCGCTAACAATATTTTGCTTCTTTTCTACACGAGCACGCTAATACTATAGACGTCTGTCTATAGTATCTGCCTACAGCCTACCGTGCAGGCATGCCTGATTGCCTACACAGGTAGACCGGAGCGTGTATGGGAATATACCTGTTCAAATTTTTTTACTTGCGCAGGCGTCCGACGCAAAATCGAAAATCAATTCATTCTAGTGTCACCGTGCGGTGTGCCTAAAAGTATTGAAGACCGCTCCGGTACACCGGAACGTCCTTAATATATTATGCCGACCTGTGCAGGTAAAACTCGTACAGGTAACCTCTCCTATGGACCCCCAAGTAACACAGTCTTGAAGTTTTAAAACCAATCTGTCTATAGACTGTCTATTCAGGGTTAATCTTTAGATATGGGCTTTCTAAAGATGGGTTTAATATAGAACATTTAATCTTATAGAGTTTTTTATCTAAAGCTGGATTATTTTAAGAGCAGTTGTTCTATAGAACACTTATTTTAAGTACGTTTATAGGTATATCGAATGTTTTAAGATAAAATGCTCTACAAATAGGTAAAAAAGCCTAAAGGTACTTAATTTGTAGTAATTTTATAGATAAGATGATATATTTTAAGACAAAACTTTCTACAAATATTCTATTTTAGCTAATGGTACTCTTATCATTTTTTCTATAGAGACTTCAGTCTAGATAAAATACTTTAATAGATATTTTTCAGTTTGTCTAGAAAGCGGATAGAGAAGTCGTGTTTTTAGTGTTTTTTTTCCTTAAAAGTGGCTTAGTTAAGTGCATTTGCACTAAAAATTTAAATTGGATGAGTTTATGCAATTGAGAAGGTGAAAAAAGGGTACACTACCGATAATACGAAAAACTTTATTCCGAAATTCATAAATACGAATTTCAAAATACCGATTTTCATAATTCCGAATGGTTCAAAATTTCTAATATAACAACTCCGATTGATTCCTAATTTCATAATTCCGAAATTTCAATATTCCTAACGTTTATAATTATTATTTTCAAAATACCGAGTTTCAATAGACCGAATATCAAAAATTTCCGACTTAAGAATTTTCCGAAACATCAAAAACACGAAATCCGATTATTTAAATTCCCATTATTAAAGTTCTGATTAATAAGAATTACGAAAATTTAATGTTTTAATTCAATTTGTTGACTACCACAAAGAAGCCATCCCCTTCAAACTTAACCTGTCCGCGTTGGGGTGCCCCTAGTCCCGAGCTCACTTCGCTCGCTCTTGCATCCTTGGTCAATTTGTTGACTACCACCTACCAAGGTAGATCGCGTCGTCCTACCTTAGTAGTAAAATTAATTTATTCGGAATGTTGAAAATCGGAATTTCGTTTTTCGGAATGAGAACTCATCGAGCATTACATTTCTCGAATACATGAAAATCGGAAAACGAAGAAATCGGATATACGACTTTCGTTTAAATAAATTCGTGATTCTTAATAATAGATATTGTAATTTTTAGGTATTATGATATTCGGAATTTTTAAAATCGGATTATCGAAATTCGAAATAAAATATTTCGGAGTATTTGGGTGTTCCCGTGAAAGAATTTCGACTTTCGTCGAAAAATCCGCAACTATTTAAAAAGAAAGAAAAATGAAGAAGAGTCGATCGAAGAAGAATCGAAACTTCCTAGTAACTTCCTCCAAAACGTGGGAAATTTTTCTACGAAAGAAGATCCAATACAATAGAGAAAGGTCATGCAGCAGCTCGAGCTCCTTTGTTGACTATTTATGTATCAATGCAACACTATGTATTACGACTAACGACGAGCGAACGGTCCGTCCGTTTCTAATATACCGATCTACGAGTGATGAGGTAGAACACAACACGTTGAAACTGAGACCGAGCGAAGCGGCCGCGCATATGCAGTACAACCAAAATCTCGAAACGTGCGTTCTCATCTCTTACATCACTCGGTGAAATTACGGGCTTTGTACAAAAATCTGCGAATATGCTTATAACAAATTAAATACGAATACTCCATGATTAATCCACATGTATGGACCCATTACCTAGAAAACACTATGGTACCGCCGCCGCGCCCGCGGTGTTTCTCACATTGTCTTTATTTAAATAAATCAGAAATATTTTAATTGATTAATTATATTGGTTTGTTACTGCATAAAATGGTCTTCCGTTCACAATACATGAAACTACCTATGCACTGAAGAATGTCTAGAAAAATACTGTGACAAGATAAAAAGGAATACAGAGTGACAGTTACTAATAATCTTAAACCACTCATAAGTCTGTTTATTCTCTCACTAGATAGTTTAGTATGTAGTAAGTGAATTTATTCTAGAGCCATACTACAAACAAATTCTCTAGACTGTTTGTTCTATAGAAATCGGTTTTCTAGTAAATTTTATCTTGACGCCATTTTTATTGCTTATTTTTGCTTCATATAGTTTTTGTTACGTATTTTAATGCTTACTTTTATTGTTTTATCTTTAATTTATGTCTAATTAAACATTTGATATGTTTTAAATTACTATATTTTAAATAAAATGAGTATTGTAAGCATTAAAATGCAAATTTGAAAATTTGCTGTACCAAATAATATTCATATTTTGAAAAAAAAAATTGTTAAATCTTACATTTACAGCGGGCGCTCTTATTTTACAGGATTTTTACATAATATTCAACGATAGAATTTCAATCGCATATTGATTTGCTTGTTTACCCATTATTAAAACATAAGTTAATAAATAGTAATAAATTTGTTACGCCATGATGCAAAATATATTAAGTAAAATAACTCTTATGAGTTCTACGCCATTATGCGTCGTTGTCTATCACTAGTCAAATGTTACTTAAAGTTGTTAGTCTTAAGATCATTTGGTTTTAAAACTTGATGATCAGTGATTCCTTAAAAGGTCTTAACTCTATCTATAAACTATCTACTAGTACGCTACTAGAAAAACTTGTGGTCTATAAACGGTTAGAGAGACACTAGAAACATCTCTTAAGTCAATTTGATCTTAACTCTATCTAGTCATGTTTTCTTAACTCATTCTTAAGAGAGGGTACAAGAATGTGCCCACTTTTACTAAACTCTGTCTATAAGCGTTCTAGAAGATTGCTTGTAGAAATTTTACTCTTATGGTAGACAATTCAATTCAATTCTATTAGCTATCTAGTAGTACGTTTCTAGACACGTTTGTGTTACTTGGGCCGTAACATTTTATTTTTTAAAACATCGATCTTTCTTCGCTACATTCGTTAAAAATTGAAACAAAAAAAACTTACATAAATATAAGGAAGGCTGGTATCGTCATAGTTCCGCCCAGTATGTATACCGCTCCAGGAAATGTTTCTATAGTGTTGGAAAACAGCTTGCTGTATATCGGGATGTAGATCACAGGTATCAACGTTTCTATGAACCCAATCAACGAACACATTTTACCTGAAAAGAGAAATATTTATTATTCCAAACTTTTACTGATTACTTAATTTATTAGTCGAAAATTGTGGAAGACAATGCATTGTTCCTAGAATAAATGGACTAAACATAAATATAAAAATAATTAATCGTTGGTTTTATGATCATTTGTAAAAAAAATATATTTAACAATATACCTAGTTAGTGAAACTAATGATCAAACAACTCTTCCTAAAGAAGACATTTTCGAACTATTATTCCCATTAATTCCTTTGCTATACAAGATTCATTCAGGCGACGAGATAGACAAATGGCCAATTAGTTAAGTGCAAAAAGCAATGAATTGAGTCGCTTTAATTAATTTATTTTATGGCTTGATAACATCAGTGATTAAGCAGTTTTCGATGTTGAGGGCGATTCTCAGCATTTCTAATTGTTATAGAGATTGAACATGTCTGTGATAAATGGTCCCACTGTAGGCCTTACAGTTATGCACTGATCAATACATTTTGTTAACTAAATTGATAACCAAATGTATGTAACCGCATCACTAATAATACTGGGACTAAAGTAACGGGAAATGTCGTCTTTTATCGCGATAATACAAAATTTTTCGTTTGTGTGGCTCCCGCATGAGATTTGTTAAGACAATTTTTGTATGGATGAAAATAAAAATTCGTCTATGCCAAACCTCTGGTATACAGGGTTATTTGTGAAACATTGATAACCTTTCATGGGCTGAAAATACTTATGGTTATAATCAACTTTTACTAGACGCCTACTCTGAAAGATCAAAAAGATGGTAAGTATTTCATGCATTGTCAACGGAATATTCCATTTTGTATGGAACACTAGATATTTTTTTACAAATTATCCTGTATTTGCGATATAATCCATTAAACAAGCTTAGTAGGTTAGGGTTGATGGATTTAACATGACATTTTCGGTTTTTGGACAAGCCCGTTTTCTCAAAATGTATTATTTAGATACCGGTATTTTATATAAAGTACTTTCTTATTAAATTCTGGCCAAGAGCTACGTAGTTGGAAAATGCAATTTATTCAGCAGTGAAAAGGTTAAATTCTCTCACTAAAGCTGACATGCAATGTCCGCCACGCTTTGAGCAAGAATTTAGGACAAACTCTAAAGAGATGGACGGCGGACACCTAGCTCGGTATTAGCTTTTTAAAAGGTTGGTACAATTTAATGTCATTGGTTAGAATTTTCCAAAGAACATCCTTTCCGCTTTTACTCATTTTTGTACCTTGGCCGCTATCGATCTATCATTTAATCGAATGAAGCGCATCCTGAAGTTTCGTGTCCAGGGAAGAGCGAATTTAATCCGACTATCTAAGTGGACTGCGATCCCTCGGACGCTTGCCATCAACCTTGCCAGTAACCAACAATTGTTCAAGTTTGTGACCATCTGTTTTCGCGATGTGACCGAAAAACTCAAGGAGACTTTGAAGACAGGTGGTAGAAAGTCTGGTTTTGATTTTAAGGTCGCGGAGAATAGAGCGAAATGCAAAACAGTAATTTCCTAAAGGTTCGATGGATTCTGTTACTTGCAAAAGGCGAATTTTCTCTTAGCGTAATGCCTAAGTTAAAACTTTTAGAGAATCAAAGGTTCTATAGCAAGACTTCACGTTTTTGTGACGTAAAAATAAACGGGAACTTTGACATTAATTTGTACACTAGAGGCGTTTTTCATTTTCCGTACAATTTCAAGTATGTACGTTGTAAGTAAAATACGAGAATCTTGTGATCATGCCTTAGGTTTGTGAATACTAAGTAAAGGCCGATATTATCTTTAAATTCATGTTTTAGAGGCATTTATCTCCGAAATACTTGTACACTCTTTTAACACTAAACTGACAAAGTCTTACACAAAAGTCGTGGACATGTTTCTACTTATTATACAATTTTTTTATCTATTTTAGCAGAAAGAACCGTCAGTGGTATTACTACGCTCTTTAAAAAAAAATATATTTGAGCGATATTAATTTTATAAGATACAGAATCTTTTCAGGTTGGACTGTGAAACAAAACCTTCACAGTGAACAACAATAGAAAATTCAAAATTATAAGTAAAGAAAACCAAGTTCAGCTAACATTTAAAACCAGGAAAAAGAATTGCTAAGGAGTCACCACAGTGGCGAATTATCACCACACTTTGGAGTATTTAAAACTTATAAAAGACTCGCTCTCCGATACTACTGGCCTAACATGTACAAAGATGTAGTTAGCTACGTTGGTAAATGTGATAAGTGTGCTGCATACAAACACTCACAACAGCCTCCTTCCGGTCTTTTAGGCGATGCGAAAGACTGTTCCAAACCATTTGAAACAATAAGCATTGACTTGGTAGGTCCGTTACCACGGTCAAGACCCTAGGTGTGAAATTTAACGGGACAGGTTGTGTGAAAGCGTTTATTGAGCGTCTAGAAGAGCTTTGCGAGGCCAGGGGTATCGACGGGTCATACTTGCGTCTCGGAGGTTAGGCACCTACAGCCGTTTGATGAGTTAACACCGGACCAGAAGAATGAAGCGGAGTTATTAATTAAAGATTTTGAAAAGGTCTCCTTTGAGGTAAAAGGATTAGGTCGTACCCATCTGCTGCGTCATAAAATAGACACGGGTGATGTTCCTCCTATTAAACAGCGTTATTACCCGTTGTCGCCTGAACGCCTCAAGGAACTCAACCGTCAGCTGGATGAGATGTTGGGGATGGGAGTGGTGGAACCTAGCAATAGCGCGTGGAATAATCCGGTTCTGTTGGCTCCAAAACCAAATGGGGAATGGCGATTTTGCCTGGACAGCCGAAAACTAAATGCGGTCAGTAAGCAAGATGCGTATCCACTACCCTACATCTCCCGCATCTTAGACCAGTTGCGTGACCCGCGTTATCTTTCGTCGATTGACTTAAAATCGGCTTTTTGGCAAATAGAACTGGACTCTGTTTCGTCCAAAGAAAAAACCGCCTTCACAGTCCCTGGTCGAGGTTTGTTCCAGTTTAAAGTTATGTACTTTGGGTTTCCATCTCTTTCATCGTTTGAGTAGGATAACTTCTCCTTCTGAGCTTGATGCCGATTACGCCGTCGTTGACAAGCAACTTAGCAGTTACTTAGCAAGAATCGATTCGGTTAATTTAACACTTAATTTTATTTTTTACTTGATCATAACGTTTCCTCGGAACAGTACTCGGGTATCTCCAACTCCCCACGCCCCAGTTCTTTCTGTTGAAGTTTAAACTGGCTAGCTAGGTTTAAATATTATTGATAGCTAGAGGGATTTACATTTAATAATTATGTAAAAATATTCATTCTGGAACTAAGGGTCAATAAGTAATGTCGCATGGAAGTCAATCTACTTATCATTAAACAGTGTTTGAATTTAATTTGTTGTTTCCTTTTAGCTTGATCCTTAAACCAATAGGGAGAAAATATTTTATGTAACAGTGGCGAATGATATATCATCATCATCTCAGCCATAGGACGTCCACTGCTGAGCATAGGCCTCTCCTTTAGATCTCCACATATACCATAAGATCTAAAATAAGATCCACAAACATAATTATGTTTTTTTTTTATGTTTTGCTTGATATTTCATATAGAATCCGGTTAGCGGTTGTGGTTGATGATGATTATAATAATAATGCCGCACACCTTGAAGCTGACATCAGCGTATCACAAAAACATAATCTTCTTCGATTTTTAAGAATCCTTATTTCCTAGTGATTTTATTTCCATATAGCTTTGAAATTCAATGTTATATAAATTTTTATTTTTATCAGACCTAGATTTAAGAAAAATGTATTTAGTTCAATGAAGATCTGATCTTTTAAAAACATTTTCACTTATTTATTACATAACACCACGCTTGTAATAACCAAAAGGTTATGTACCTAAATTGCACACCCACATTTACGCGACTTATATTTTAATTTTAATAGGGGCAAACCTATTGCAATCAACTGTATTCGAATGCAGCCTCTGTAACCCAATAACACTTTGCCTGACCTAGGAATCGAACCCGGTACCTCATGTTCAGCAGTCCCTCTTGCAACCACTAGACCAACGAGGCAGTTATTTTTCATTGCAGTTATACAACTATGTCTGAAGACCCTTTAATCTGACATGAGATTTACATGAAAAGTAAGGAACCCAACTCAACACGTACAACGCGAACACTTGACCACTTTACATTTAAATTATTTACTACCCACGCTTTGCATTCCACAAAACTTTTTGTGGTGGTTTATGTATCATTAGTTTTTGTGTGTGTTATTTTTATCTTTTCAACTTCTATGTGTGTCCCATCGGCAAAATTAATTTATTCATTGTATTAATCATCAATAATCTTTCTTTATGACACTCTAGCTTGTGCTCGCTGCTTCGCTCGACCCCCTATTCAGGGTCCCTTCTGTGTTGTACCACAATTTAGAAAAAGCGTCGTCGGTTTACACCACAGAACATATTATTTTATTTATCTGTTCTGTGGTTTACACGTTACTCCTAAACGCTACAAGCACACTAACTTTTGCATATCATATTAATCAGGATCAGATACACTTTCAAAAGGACAAAACCTTTTTATTTTCAATTCTTTACACGAATGGTTACTTATTCATAGTTAAACTTTGGCTTCGGCTCAACTAGCCAAAATAATATGAAAATACATAAATATTTTAATATCTGAAATAGTTTTCAAATTGGCTTTTTATAAAGGCCGATCATAAAAAATACATTTCTTAAAATAATTGTAAGTATAAAGCCTTCTGCAGACACACGCGATTAATCGCGCGGGGCGACATGTCGCGGTCCATTCGCAGTATTTTTAGAGTGGAAATTAGCTTGGCTCGTTGTCGCAGCGCGATTAATCGCGTGTGTCTGCAGGAGGCTTTAACCTTAAAACCGAATGTATCCTAAAATAATATTTAGGCAGAAACCCACTTATTATCCAAAATGTTTGTTGATTTTTTTATTAACATCGACAATTTGAATTAATTGTAATTAAAACATCGACCGGCCAACAAAAAAATCTCTACTCAATTAAATAATATCACAAGTTTGAAAAGCATGAATTAAAACAAAAAAAAATATTTCTCTACAGAGATACGTTTTCTGGTTTCCTTGTTGTTTGTATGTGTGAGTTAGATTTTTGTAACGCATTCACAATACGAAAAGAATTATAACGAAAGGTTCTACAAAAAAAAAAAAAACAGCTACTTCGACAACATGGGGACGAATGTACAAAGATGGTTTATAGTTTTTTCTTGCAGGTCAAGAAACTCTTATCTTACTTCTAAAATACATAAATGCGAAAGAAAGTCAGAAAGGGTAAATGTTTGTTACTCTTTCACACAAAAACTACTAAATGGATTTTGTTTAAAGGATATACAGATAGTTTGTAAACTGGATTAACACATAGGATACTTTTTACCCCGTTATGTCGTTGCTGTGGGATAATAAATGACCGAACTTCTCGCGAGCAACACCGTGTGCATTATCTAGTAAAAACTAAATTTATTCAAAACAAACAAGCAATAGCAAAGTTATTAGAATAAAATGTGTTCAATTTTTCATGAGCTTTTGAATTTCGTTAAAGTCCTAAGGCTTTCTACGAAAATTATTTGAACTCAAAAGGCTTTTAAAATCATTTGTCTTCTAAGGATTCACGTTGAAAGTATCAAATCTTCAAAATTCGTCTGATATTTAGATTAAACAGATACCCTTTTATTATCTAAGCCCTAGGGATCAAAATAGACTCAAATAAGTGGAAAATTGATGTCCAATTTTAAGTATAAATTAGTTTGAATTATTTTCTGAAATAATTATGTAACTTTTAAATAACTTCAACATCTTATTATCGTGCAAACTTTGGATAAGATGTATCACTCCCGAGGGGCATTCTCACCTGTATAATATTTATTTTTCAGCACGATTTTTGAGATGAAAATCTTAATTCATCGCAAACCAATTTTTCCAAAGAATACAGCTGTTATAAGATTACTGTTTTAAGACTGTTGAGAAGACTTTTTAGGAAACACTTGGATTTGGACACTTGGACCAACAATCCTTCTAAAATTAGAAATGCGAAGGTGTGTATCAAAACGACTGAATAGATTTTGACGAGTTTTTTTACAGAGATAAATGGAGTCCATGGATAATGGAGACTAACATAGGCTATTTGGGCATTTATTTCAAGGGCAATAGTAGTGATAAAAAAGTACGTACAGTCTTCTCTGTTAACCCGTCATGGTATAGGCACGTGATGTGGAGGAATGAAGTTAAATTGTGGTGAGGGAAGTTTGGAGAATGATACTTATAATTTTAGAGGTCACCAAAGAAGGGATAAATCAACTCTGGAAAAGATGTTATGGATCGAAAGGGAGCTACTGCTAAAATCACAGTTATAATAAAATTGTGGAGTGGGTCCAGTTAACACCTTAAAAATGTGACGGGGTTGAGTGATCCCGCTTGTCCAATTCGAGTACCCAGTTGATTACAGACCCAACATAGATAAGTGGGAATGGATAATGAAGACGTGCTGCCAACCACCTCAAATGAATTGGAATTAGGGCAGGAGAATGATGATGATCAGTCTACTCCATTGATTAATATGTTGATTAACCGTTCAACCGTGAACCTACCCGCTAGGGCTATCTGTCAAATTTCTCGCATCATTTACAGACCCGATGGGTCGTGAGCAATGTGGTTTTTTTCCTGACGTCAAAATAAGTCATCATTTGTTCTGTGTCTGGGTGTAATTTATCTATAATATGTATGTATTTAGAAATATATAAGTATGTTTATCAGTTGTCTAGTACCCATAACACAAGCTCTGCTTAGCTTGGGACTAGATGGCGTTGTGTGATAGTTGTGGAATATTATTATTATGGAGAGCAGTGGTGGCCCAGTGGTATCGGCCTCGACTTACGAGTTGTAGGTCGTAGGTTCGAACCCCGTCAGGCGCATTACTTTGTGTAATTTATTTCAACACCACTGCTCTCAAAACGGTGAAGGAAAACATCGTGAGGAAACCGGCATGTCCTAGAAGCAAAAATCTATCAATCCGCACTGGGCCCGCGTGGTAGATTACGGCCCACTCCCTCTCACAGAGAGGAGGCCTGTGTCCCAGCAGTTGGAACATTTATAGGCTGATGATGATGATGATTATTATATTATTATTATTATTAAGTACTTATATTCAAGCTTGGATGTCAATGCCTTATGGAAACCACACACGTAACGGGCCACCAGAGATGGCTACCAGCTACCTGTTCAGGTAGATCAGAGCGTGTATTCCAATAGATCTGTGCAAGTTTTTGAACCGGTGCAGGCGTCTTCCGGAAGAGCAAGATCGAAAATCGATTGTTTTGAGTGACACCGTATGGTCAAGATAGAAGACCGAACCATCCCGTTATAGGCAAATCTGCGCCTGTTATCTCAGCGGTAGACTGTAGCGTACATTGCTTTCATTTTTCTGTTCTCTGTAACTGAATCAGACCTGTAACTAGCAGTACAACTCACCAACTTGATCCTGTTTCACAACCTTTGTACCGAGGGACCTGATGGCAATAGCACCAGAGTTTCCGAAGAAGTCAAACGCTGGTGCACTAAACAACCAGTCTTTTGTTGGAGCTAACCCATACACGTATCCGGACACTGTCTTGCATGCCGTGGCTATCATACCGATTAGACTGTCGTGCATCTTCAGTTTCTTGCTGAATAGAGTTACGGCTACTGCTGATCCTGTAATAGAAAGAATTTGTGTAAGTAAAAAGACATCACTCTTTTTTTTAACGTGGCAAAATCATCCAGGGCACGAAGGGAAGGACTGTCAGACTTATACTGACTAAAATCCACGGTTTCCTTCTTTACGTTCCGCGGCCACTAGTTTCGCGACCCCGGCAGGCTTTGGCCCTCTAAGGGGGCCCCGTCATATTGCTGACAGCTCTTTGAGGCGCGAGTGGAACACAACGCGCCGTTGCCCCGGGCATGGTCCATGATCGGAGAGCCGAGTCGCCCATTACTGGCCGTCCGCATGCCCGCGCCTACGGTGGCCGGAAATTGTCCCGCGGCGTCCGTTGCGTGTGCGTCTTCCGAGACGGCTGGGTTGTGAGGTGGACGCTGTCCACTCCCTCACGCATCCCACCCCAATACCGATCGCGAGAGGTCGCTACCTATCTCGTTCGTGAGGACACGACTCCACCGTATCTTCCGGGCAATCCCCCCAGAATGGTGACACCCACGCACTTTTTCCTTCCCTATCCAACACAGGAACCTCCAGAAAATCCGCGTCCGGTGAGGACTTGCGTCAAGCGGAAGATAGTGGTCCAGCCACTAAGACGGGTCTTACCGCCGCAATTGCGACGTGCCCGGTTACATCACACCTGTAATCCCCGAAGGAAATATCCAAAAGTACAACCTTCGCCGGTTACGTTTAAGAAACATGGAATAGAGGTGAGGCAATGGAGCACATCAATCGAACACAGCTCCGTGATGGGTACAGAGATATTCCTGGTAGATTTTTTTCTAAATGAAATAATGTCTACGAGTCTAAAACAGTGGTGGCCCATTAATGACGAGCCTGACTTATGCTTAGCTGTTCGTAAGTTTAAAATATACCTAGTAGGTTTTTTACTTTGTGTAATTATTTTTTTCATCACCTCTGCTCCAAAGCTTTAAGATGGAACCGGCTCGTCTAAGTATAATATATGAATCAAAATTTCGAAGAATGCTTCTATGAATCAAGAATCCGTATTTGCACTCCTTCTCGCAGAGAAGATGCCTGTGTCTCAGCTGTAGGATCAGCTGGTTAAGGTATGATCAAGTTTCCTAAATATTCGTTTTAATTTAGTTAAAACTTAGTAACCTAACCCACGAGTAGTCTCGGGCTTGGTGTTGTAAATCAGAAATATAAATTAACTATCTTACACCCACAGTTTCCGAGTATGGTAAAGTTTCGAATTAGCAAAAGTCATCGGCCTTTCCAATTCCTGAGTTGGGTGTTGAAACTTGAAAGTTAACTATCATTGTACTTCTGAAATGCTTACAAAATCGAGGTAAATTAAATTCTGTATAAATTAATTTTATTCTTCTGTAAAGCCTCCTGCAGACACACGCGATTAATCGCGCTGCGACAACGAGCCAAGCTAATTACCACTCTAAAAATACTGCGAATGGACCGCGACATGTCGCCCCGCGCGATTAATCGCGTGTGTCTGCAGGAGGCCTAAGACAAAGAAGAAATTCGTAGCGCTCTTTCATATTCCTTGTCGTACGCAGGGTTTTATAAAAAAGAAAAAAAAATACAGCAAAAAAAATCATGTCTGGGGGGAATATTTATTTTATTCTGTTTTTAGCATTTCTTGATTAAAGCAGCAACAGAACAGCAAATACATTATCAGTGAAAATTTCAACTGTCAACCAGACAACAGACGGACAGCGGAGTGTTAGTAATAGGGTCCAGTTTTACCATTTGGGTACGGAACCTTAAAAAGAAGTGGTCATCAGTCCTCAATTCACGGACTGATTTCGACAACTTTCTATACTCTCGTACAGAAGTTATAATTTAGCAACAAGTTCTTAAAAAAAAAAAAACTAAGTAATAATACGTTCGCGGCGGTAAGACCCCTCTTTGAGGAGTGGCTGGATAGGCGTCACGGCGGCGTCCTGACCTACCGCATGACGCAGGTCCTCACCGGACACGGAAGTTTCGGGAGGTACCTGTGTCTAAGGAGAAAGGAGGAAACGCCTGGGTGTCACCACTGCGAAGATCGCCCGGAGGACACAGTAGAGCATACGGTGCAAGACTGCCCCGCTTGGGCAGAGCACCGACGTGTCCTCACGGCGGCGATAGGCGGAGACCTCTCGCGCCCGGCATTGGTTGCGGCCATGCTGCGGGGCGAGACGGAGTGGGAAGCGGTCGCCTCCTTCTGCGAAGCAGTCATGCTCGCGAACGAGGCGGGCCGCGTGAGGGAGAGGACAGTGTCCTCCATCCGCCCCACCCGCAGTGGTGGACACCCACGGCGACGAACGTCGCAAGACGATCTCCGGCCACCGTAGGCGCGGGCATGCGGGCGGCGAGTAAAGGGCAACTCGCTGCCCGACCATGGACCATGCCCGGGTCGACGGCGCGTTGTGTTCCACGCGCGCCTCAAAGAGCGTCAGCATGATGACGGGGCCCTCTCTCAAGAGGGCCAAAGCCTGCCGGGGTCGCGGGACTTATCTCATTACCGTGACCCTGGAACATAAAGGGCTATCGAAGGAGGTGGGAGGATTCATTTGATGATTTTACCACGATAAAAAAAAAAGTAATAATACGTAATATCACAAAATTAATAAAATGAGGTTAAAGGTTGCCTTTATAATGTCACAGACCACAAAACGCTAATATTAAGCTGAAAATAATAATAAAAAAAGTTTAAAAATAACTTTCGCTACTTTTTTCTAAGGGTTATTATTTTTTAAAAGCTACGCATCATATTGAATGAGGTAAAATCGTTATTATTCCAGGCCAAGCTTTACACAGCTGAGTTAATAAAGGCCCGAGGGCACTTGAAACAATTTAAATACAATAACATCATAATTGAACTTTTTGCTTATTATTTTGTTTAAATTAGATTTCAACTTTGATCTAACCACGTAATAATAAAGGCTGATGATACTTATTTGTGTGGAGGTGTTGTAGTGTTTTAGGTGACTACAACAAGATTGGAAACGTCAATGACCTCCAGATAAAATATTTTAATATTTGGTGCAAATAAATGTTTAATAACGTTTAGGGCTGATTTTTCAATAATCAGATAACTTTTATCTGAGGAATAAAAATGGCGGTTTGACAGCTTATCTATAGAAAATATGTCAAATCGCTATTTTTATTCCTCCGATAAAAGTTATCTGACTATTGAAAAATCAACCCTTAGTAGCGTTATTATCTTTTTGATATTATTTTCATAAAAATAATTTTGATTATTGTACAATTATTTAGGAGTGTGCAAGTGTTAGTAAAGCGAGCATTATACGTCATAATATGTCGCTATTACAGTTTGACTCTTATCGTTGTCGCATAAGTACAGGTACCGGCAGTAAACATTGGACATTGACCTTTGGAAAGAGATAATCGGCTATTTCGGCTTTGTAGAGCACTATGTCTGCCACACACTACAATGTGTGACGTTACTGGTTTATCGCTCATTGCGAAACTTGCTGATTATCTCTTTTTACGGCACTTTTGATGTTCTTCTTAATATAGAAACTGAATGCAGATCTCATGAAGAACTATCATTTACGTGTTTCTTTTTCCTAATAATACAGAACCTAGTAATGAACTTACCGACTACTACATACCGATTGTCTATCACCATAAACATTACGACTTAATTTTATGTCATCAAGCTGAAGTACCTACATATAAATTCTACCGCATTTAAATTAAAGAATTATATACAAGATTATCATACCTGCAGTGCCCATTAAAATGGAATACGTGCTAAATAAACTGAAGTCTACGACGTCCATATTGAACTTCGTCAACATATACAAGAACAGGACGGAAGCCTCACCTGAAAAAACAAATTAGTGTTACTCAAGGGTACATTTAATTGGGATATTCCGTATATTAAGACAGACAATCATGGCAGTTTTTAATTAACCTATTCCGTGTTTAGACATTCAGAATAAGTATGAGATGGCTGTCTGTGTTTTGTTATTAACAAACTACGTTTTGGAATAAATTATTTCTTGAAGTCACGAATAGACGAAAACGTCTACATTTACTAAGTCAGAAGGGTAAGCTAAATATAGAACTTAGTGTTAAATTGTAGCAGAAAATCTTGAAAATATTTTTTGGAAATTGTTTAATTTGTTCCATTGACAGCATAATAAGAAAACACAGTAGTAAGAACGAGAAATGATGAAACTAGGCCGCGGAGACCATTTCATGTAATGTTTTTTCTCTATTTGTTAGTTTTATGTATTTTACATAGGTAAATAATTTAAAGTGCGTAAGATAAAACTTGTTGCTATACTTTGGGAATGTTAAAATGTATCGAGAATGCAAATTAAAATAAACCTTACCAAAAACCGGTCCCATGATAACGATGTGGGCACAAATGATTAAAATTATTTGAATCAACTGCTTCCCTCGAGACAAAAGCACCAGCGATATCGTATCCCACACATTCCTGGGATGAAAAAAATCCACCAGTTTCTGGACCCTAGTTCCTTCCAACTTGACAGTTCTGACATTCTTAATCTTGAAATAAATATAGATCAAGGCAAGGGTGTATAAAGCTAGATTGAGACTGAATATTCCATAATAACCAACTGCTTCTGTTAAAACTCCACTTATCGATGTACCGAACGGTATTCCTAATGTCACAATTATTCCAACCAAGCCAATTCTGAACGTTCTTGATTCAACGGTTGTAAGATCTGCTATGAAGCTGTATGAGCCCATCAAAGCGATTGCATAGCCGCCTGTCATGGCAGACGGTAAAGCTTCTATCAACGCCGTAGCCCACAAAGGCCATTCTAGGAAGAAATACGTTGCTAGTAGCAGACCAATTGAGGATATAATTTCACCGATAACAGGTATTAACATCAAAGCTTTTCTATTGCCTGTTTTGTCACTCCATGCGCCTACGTTAAGTATAACAATGGCTGGTAGACTGCTCTGTAGAGGACTCTGCCAAGCAGTCATGTCTGCTACTAAAATCGAAGCATTAGTTTGGGCTTCCGTTCCAATAGTATCGTTCTCACTTACATCACCGTTCACTGCTCTAAAACATATTTCTTCACTTAGATTCAGATCTGCGCGACATGCTTTCTCTATATTCAGCTTTTGCACTGCTAATCCTGATATGGCGATTGGCAAAACGTAGCACAGTAGAAATGGTTCTACTGTGAAGAAGTTAAAAAACTTTCCAACCCGTTGACCACAAGTTAGTGGTTGTTTTTCTTTTTTCGTCTCACTGTTTGTATTAGCTTCTTGGTTTTCCTTGTTCGTTTCAGTAAGTTCGAGTCCTTTTTCACTTTTCCCGTTCATTTTGATTGTTTCATGTCACTCGCGTTGAATATTTTAAATGTTTTCGTCTAACGAGTGCGTTTGTTTGTAAATACTTAAGCCGACTGGCTGCTCGAACGTAGGTCACCGAAATCATCACGGAAACTTGTTTCTTATGATCACGGCTGCAAGTATCTTGATTATACTCACAAGTTGAAGAAGATACCTCCTTGAATCGCCCTTGAACCAAGATGTATTAAAGTTGAGCCACATTTTTCTTTTATGATATTTTAAACATCATTGAATATTTAAAGCATTTAAAATGGTAGCTTTAAAATAATTATGAAGTAGGTAGGACAAATTGAATACAAATTATGGGTATGGTTTGACAAAAGGCGTATCTGCTTTACATTCAAGTGTAATGAAATTATTTCTTTATCATAATAATTCAATTTAATTTAGCAGCGGGAATACCTCATTAACAACTTTCTTACATTAATTTCGTTACATGTCGTCCATGGAGATTTATATTACGGTACCCTATTTTGAAATTTCAAGTTTAGGAGCAATAACACCTAAATTATATAATATAATTACTATGTTATTTATAGAAACTGAAACAACAAATTATTTTAATTTGTTATAATGAACTAGTAGATACTCTAGGCAAGTTGGAAAATAAATTATACAATTAATTATCAACAGAGTGTCCAACAATATCATTTAAGCATTTCGATTCAGTGGTCTCTGATAACAGTAACGCAACCGCAACTTTATTCTAAAAGAATTAAGATCACTTTGCTTTTGGCAGTAAGGCACGGTTAATAATTGTGAAAGAGATGCGATGTTCTACTGTATACGTTCAATACAATAGAACCAAAACAAGGAAAACAGATGATGGTATGAGATAGAAGTGTAACAAATGAAATTACGAACTCAATGCGCCTGTTGCAAACGGATACGAATTCGTCATGCGACCGATTGATGTCAGCAATGCAATAGGCGTTTCGATAAGGCTGATTTCAACGGCGAGTTAGCTTCCTGTTGAATGCAGTTGTTTAGCTGCCTCGTCGGTCTAGTATACAAAAACGACAGAAGACTTAAATTGGATTCACAGATTGGACGACTGCCAAGGTTACGTTTTTCAGAAAGTCGATTGAAGTTGAAGACAATAATAGGCCTACTACCTTGGACTTAAACATTTTGGGATGAGTGGGATCCATCTCCAAGCCTATCCACCACGGGCAGGGGTACCGCAGAAAATCTGTTACCTGCGTTGACGGCTGAGCGATTCCACTAGCAATGGTAGGCCTCACCAGGGGCGTCTGGTTCGCAACCACATCTTGTCGGAATTTGGTATCAACCAGTTTTTACTGTGTTCTTTAATTCGGTGTGGTCGGTAGGAGTTCCAGTTCCTATTGAGGCTAAAAGTAGATCCATATTAAAAAAAAAACATAAACATAACTTCAACGGTACGGCTGGCACAGTGCCTGATTAATCGAGCAGCAGCGTGTCGCGGGTTTGATCCCCGCACAGAACAAACATTTGTATGACCTACAAGTAGTTGTTCCGGGTTTGGGTGTTGAGTATGTGAGTTTGTATGTTGTAAACGCACGCACGATACAGGAGAAATATCTAGTTTGGGGCAACGTTATTTACATTTTTTAAGAAAAAAAGAACTGGTGTAATGTTGTTGTTTTTAGATTATTATGGGATCACTTCTTGTGATTTCAATGTACTATGTGAGGAAATCCTCTTAAGTATTTCCTCTGTCAATCACTTCCTATCAAAGTAAGCCTCTTTGACCGTCTTTTGACGGAGCCCAGCCTTTGTGGGCCTCTCACGGGCCTGGCTTGCGGGGCCTACCGCAAGTAGAAAAAGTCTTGGGTCCTTGCTATTACGACCTAAATGTAAACGATCAAATAGTTTGTTCACACAATTCGTTTTGAAAACATCTAAAGGGCGATAATCTTTGCTATAGGGGAGCCATTCGGGCCTTTCTGGCTCAGTCCAACCCTGGGCGTCAGGTTATGTTATGTAAATTAAAACAATAATCACAGCTGCAATTATAGAAAGAAGTAATGGTCATTCATCGCTTTAATTATATTAAACTAGCTTTTGCCCGCGGCTTCGCTCGCGTAATCAGTCGAAAATCTAAGAAGATTTATACAAACTTTCATCCCCTTAGGGGTAGAATGTATCAAAATCCATTCTTTGGGGATGCCTACGTCATAGTAGCTTTATGCATGCAAAATCTCAGCCCGATCGGTTTAAAATTGACAAAGTTTCATACAAACTTTCATCCCTTATTTCAGGGTTTCTCAATCTTTCGGCTCCACGAACCCCTGTTAAAATTTCCACGTGACAGCGAACCCCTAACTAATTAAACCCCCCCACCCCCCAAAGAAAATAATAAAATTGACTGTTGAAGAAAATTAGGTATTTCTTTGAATAAAAAAGGTAAGTAACAAATAAAGTGCCAAAAGAAATATCTTTTTAATATGAATGTGTTGGGTGTGCTTGTTTCTTGTCACAAATGGATTCAATTTTAGGAGTAATTTTGTACAATTTAAACCTTAATTCAGACACGGTATCAAGTCGCTTTCTGTATTTAGTTTTTATGACCAGGTGTGAAAACTCACTCTCACATAAGTATGTTGCTTGCATTGCCTGCCAGTTATCAAACCACCATTACGTAAATCTTGTCGCGAACCCCCTGCCGTCAAATGGCGAACCCCTGGGGGTTCGCGTACGCCACTTTGTTCTCTTGTGTTTGTTGGGGATAAAATAAGGCAGGGTTTCTACCCTGCCTTATTTTATCCCCTTGGGGGTAGAATTATTCAAAATCCTTTCTTAGCAGATGCCTATGTCATAACAAATCTGTTGTACTCGTCAGAAACGTGGTGCCTCTATCGTAAACATATAAGGACGTTGGATAAATTTCATCTAAAGTGCCTTCGAAGCATCATGAACATCAGATGGTCGGATCGTATAAGAAATACGATTGTTTTAAGGCGAGCTAACGTCCTCGGCATAGAGGCTTACTTAATGAGGCGGAGGAGGAGGCAGTTGAGGTGGTGTGGGCATGTACATAGAATGCACGATGATAGACTTGCGAAACGTATCTTCTATTCGGAACTCCAAGAAGGGAAACGGAAACGCGGTGGTCAGTTGCTACGTTTCAAGGATGTTCTGAATAGACACTTTAAGAAGTGCCAAATTGACCCTTCAACATGGGAGAACCAGGCACAAAATCGGCCCGAGTGGAGACGCTATGTACAGGAGCAGGTTTACACCTTTGAAGAAACAAGAAGGTTACAATTGGACAAGAAGCGTGACGACCTAAAAGCTAGACCACCTGCAAATATAACTTACAATGTCATCAATGGTGTCCTTACTTGTCCACTTTGTGCTCGGAGTTTTACGGCAAAAGTTGGATATGCGAGTCACTGGAGAGCACATGAAAGGGCATATCAAAACTCTCAACCACTCTAAAAAAAAGTCATCGATTGCAGTCGCTGTGGCCGAAATCGGCTAGATGGCATCATCATCATGTCATAACATCATCTACCTGCATGCCAAATTTCAGCCCGATCCGTTCAAATCTAAAAAGATTTTTACAAACTTTCATCCCCTTAGGGGTGGAACTTATCAAAAACCTTTCTTAGGGGATGTCTACGTCATAGTAGCTGTATGCATGCAAAGTCTCAGCCTGATCGGTTTAAAATTGACAAAGTTTCATACAAACATTCATCCTCTATTTTATCCCTTTGGGGATAGAATTGATCAAAATCTTTTCTTAGCGGATGCCTACGTCATAACATCTACCTGTATGTCAAATTTCAGCCCGATCCGTCCAAAACCTAAGAAGATTTTTACAAACTTTCAACCCCTATTTTATCCCCTTAGGGGTGGAATTTATCAAAATCCTTTCTTAGGGGATGCCTACGTCATAGTAGCTTTGTGCATGTATAGTCTCAGCCCGATCGGTTTAAAATTGACAAAGTTTCATAAAAACTTTCATCCCTATTTTATCCCCTTGAGGGTAGATTTGATCAAAATCCTTTCTTAGCGGATGCTTATGTCATAACACCTACCTGCGTGCCAAATTTCAGCCCGATCCGTCCAAAACCTAAGAAGATTTATACAAACTTTCAACCCCTATTTTATCCCCTTAGGGGTGGTATTTATCAAAATCCTTTCTTAGGGTATGCCTACGTCATAGTAGCTTTGTGCATGCAAAGTCTTAGCCTGATCGGTTTAAAATTGACAAAGTTTCATAAAAACTTTCATCCCCTATTTTATCCCCTTGGCGGTAGATTTGATCAAAATCCTTTCTTAGCGGATGCCTACGTCATAACATCTACCTGCATGCCAAATTTCAGCCCGATCCGTCAAGTGGTTTGGTCTGTGCGTTGATAGATCACTATATCAGTCACCTTTGAGTTTTATATATTTAGATAGATGAAACTTTCCATCGAGTAAATCGCTTCAGCCTGTTTTCCCGATTCCGGTGGCATAATTAAGTACCTAGTTTTGTGACAGTTCTAGTTCAAATGTTATGTTCTGGCCTATTGTCTGCCAATCAACCAGTATTGGAGTTATTTGCAAACAATGAATGAATTTATTTCTCGAGGAAATAACCTTCTTTGTTAAATAGAAGATATTGGGACAACTATTGAAGCTAATTAAGAAGAAAAGAATACTTATAATTAACTAGCCGTGGGCACGGCTAGTTAATTATAAGTATTCTTTAATGAATGACGCTCAGCAAAGTGGGCACTTTGCTGAGCGTCATTCATTATTATCTAAAAAAGGGGCGTGGTGTAGAGGTTGATTTTTTTAATATAGTTCCAAAAAAATTGTAAAAAGTCGGCCGAACCGTTTCAGAGGATTGCAACCAGTGTAACCACTATTGCATTATATTTCTATTCATAAATTGTTTAGGTTATGAATATTTAATCATAATTATGGCAATCAGTTAGCGTAGTATGTGTTCACACCGAGTACTTTACAAGGCGTAACCTGTCAAAGCTTCATCAAGTAGTTTCGTATGATATGGACCGGATCGCTAGAGGTGTCTCCTTGTAAACATAGGTTTCAAAAAATTAGGCAATAGCAGCGCAGTTTTAAATTAAAATCTTGATATTATTAATTATCATCAAAATAAACGTGAATTATTTTTACATTAGTTTTAACTTAGGTACTTTTCAGCCATTAATTTAGCATTAAACCAGCAAACCTCTTGAATGCATGGTCTCGATAAAACGTCGTTTTCGGATCACAGCAAAACGGAACAATTAAACCACTTCTTTTTTTTCAGCCTTTGCTGTAAACTACCATTCATATACATTAACAATGACTGGCATTCTCCATCAGGTCATTGGACCACTCGTATCTAGTAGAAGGTTGTGCCCACTTTCTACTGCGGCCTCAACTCAAGGATCCAACTATAGGGCCTAGAAATACGTGACCAGCCCAGAAAAACCAATTTACTTATTTCTGAAATCACGTACTCAAACCATGTGGTTTGCAATATCATGAGATTACATTACAAGAAATAGTACTTACATTATTGCCATGATCTTGATACGTTGGCCCGTTATTGGTTTTTTGCAGTTGGCAACTTTTAGGGCCTACGTGAATGGTAGAGTTTGTGCAAGAAGTTTGATATTACTGTCCTCTCAAAGTTTGTTTACAACTGGCTAGTTGGACAAGCCGAGGTTCATGGACAAAAAAATGAGTTTCCAATGTAACTTAAAAGATACATTTTTTTAAACCATTGCCGCACCGTTTTTTATTCGCGTTTCAATTATATAGAGCCCACATAGGCAAAAAAATATTTAAAAAACTTAATCGATGGTCAGGACTTATAAGAAGGAGGATTGACTCTCCCTCGCGCGTTCCGTCCCCTCCTTAGCTCGAGTTACTCTTCGCAGAAGGAGATAGGTACTTCAGCGTCATCTCTCCGTACCATGACCTGGACTAGGGCCAAAAGCGAGAGGTCACCTCCGCAGATCGCTTCAATGAGGATATAACGGAGCTCCACCTAAACGGGATAGACTTCCACCAATGCTTCATCGTTTTCTCCGGGTGGTCCACACAATAGTGGCATCCGGGAGTATGTAGCCGTGGAATCCGAAACAGGGTCCTTACAATACTCCTGCATAAGGCGGAAGGTGGGGACTCTGTGGTGTCTCTCTAGCCACTTCTCAAAGAGATCGCTTAAGGCCGCGATTTTTGGTGAGCATCAAGGGACCAGACATATCTTGACATATTTCCTTTACCTTTAGAGGTATAAATGTCTTGTTTAGGGTACAAATAGTACAAATGTAGTACAAAGACTGTATAATGACACATTTTTAATTGTGGACTTGATCCCGCCTGCATACCTATTTGTTTGACAGCTTAAGAATGCAAGAACACGTGGTAACGCGTTAGTAGTATATAATCTAGTACAAACAGCAGCTAATTAACGCTGAATAACTGTAATTATTATATTAATGTTTTCGTTAAATATAATTAAGTAATTACAAGTTAATTGTTTGGTATGAGTAACTTAAGGAGGTCAATGTTTAAGAGTACAAAATTATTGTTTTGTTTTTAGTAGTGAATCATTATGTTAATCAGAAATATCAACAATAATGAGAAAGCCTAGTCATTAAATTATTCTTTTTTACTTTGGTGGTATTTCCCAAGATGAATAATATCAGTGAATAAAAATAAAAACATGCTAAAACAATTGACTCTAAAAACTACACTAGCAAGCAAAATTATGCAATCAATTACTTGAAATTGATCCGAGATAACTCCTTAAACAATAGCATGATATGAATGAATTTGAAGTCAATTTAAAGTTAGAATTTAATCTTTTATAATGGTTCCATTTTTATTATTCTTAATTATTTATTGACTACTCAAGATCGCTAGCAAAAGTTTGGAATCACTTTTCCACACTTTTACTCGCGAGAGTAGAACCTACAATGATATTCTAATATAGAACCTATTATTTTTCGAAAATATTGGCCTGTGGTTGCCATAAACCAAACTTAAATAAAAATAAGCAAAATAAAATTGTTAGGTGCAATCCTACCTATTAACCTGTTCTACTATCCATTATAAACGTGTCCACTAACATGTTCTAAAAATTCTGCAAAGCAGGACTTTTTTGATATTCTAATTAAGCTTGAATATTTATAATATACTTTACCTGGATGGTTAACAACCTTCTCTAAAGTCACCTTATGTTTATAGCTATAGTGACTCGCTCCGACTAAGTACGGGTGCAGTTTACTACTAGCAACCTTAAGGGTCAAATGTTTTATTGAATTCAATTTTCGAAATTAGTGTGACCTAACACTATGTTCGTGATTGTTAATCTACTTCGAAAAAAGAAAGAGGTTTTCAATTCGTTGAGCTCTTTTTAAGTACTTAGCTATATTCTCAGAATTCTCGAAGACGCCTGGACCGATATTATGGAATTTTTTTTTTTTTATTTGAAAGGCTATATTTCTTAGATGGTCCCATGATCATCAAAGAACTGTGGAATCCTAGAGAAATCGACGGAACCGCGATTGCTGCTATCGCTTATTTTGTCTCTGTATTGTTTACTCAAACACACAACATAATAACGTAATAACCCACTAAAAAGGGTAAAATAATAAAAAAATACTTTTGAAAAAAATAACCGTCTTCTATATCACCACAAAGATGTAAAAAATAACTTTTCATTCGGTGACACAAAATCCATTGAAATACAAAACAAAATCACGGACTTCCGAAAGAAAAGTTATTTGATACTTTTTTGGATTGTTGGGATGAATATTAATATTTTATAGTGAACTACTGCCTCCACAACCCAGTTAGTTGTTACTGGGTAATGGCACCAGCACGTTACATCGCGCACCAAGACATCGTTTTGACATCGTTTAGACATAGTTATTTCTCTACAAATTGACTGTTTTTGCAAAAGTATCATTTGATTCGTAAATCATAGGGTAGCCTAGCCTTTTCGCAACTATATTGTGGTCGGCTTCCAGTCGAACCAGATGCAGCTGGATATCAGTATTTTACATGGAGCGACTGCCTATCGGACCTCTACAACCCAGTAACTGGGCCCATGGTGAGACTGGTTGTCAGACTTTTAGAGCTTCTGACTAATAGCAACGACTGTGAAAGATCTACAATTGATAGCCGGGAGCAACAGCTTTACGTGCTTTCCGAGACACGGAGGAAACTCGCTATGACAAATGGTCACCTCGTACATCATTAGGTGCGTCCACACAGAGCGCGCAGCCTCGCGAGGCATTTGCTACGCGAGGAAACTGACAAGCGAGGCTACTCACTCTGTGTGGACGCGTCTATTGTTTTTCGACCGAGGCACGAAACAATATACGCGAGCAAAACAAAAGCCAACACTGCCTCGCGAGGCTGCGCGCTCTATGGGGACGCACCTAATAAAAACATTTGTTTAAACGGTAAAAATCTTTCTACGTTCTGTCATTTTGTCTTTTGATCCGTCGACAAAACCCGCCGTAGTAACGGGTTTTGTCGACGGATCAACATGCTACACGTGCTGAACCTAACGACTGGCAAAGATCTACAAATAGCAACCGGGACGAAAAGCTTAACGTGTTTTTCGAGTTACGAACTAAATTAGGTATTATGTATGGATTGTCACCCGGGCAAGTGTGGTTTTGACCTTGAAGAGCCATCCGTGAACTAGTATTATTTAAACACGAGCTTGAAAACGTGTGCGAATTAATATTACTTTTTGTTAGAACAAGATAGCTTTTATTTCACCCTTTTTTTGGTTTTAAAATTATCATATGAGTCCTGCAAACCAAGGTGGAGTGGACGGGACTATTGGACTCTTACCGTCTAACCCGTAACTGCAAAACGACTCTTCTATCAACGTCACATGATGTTTTGCAATTAACAGATTTTTTTAAAGTGTTCAACACATGTTTAACTTTTTTGTAGTAAGATGGTTACTGTCTAAAAATCCCCTAGTTCTTTCAGTTGCCTTTTGCGTTTAAGGGTCACGGTTATCCTTCGGTCCCGCGACTGCGGTAGGAGTTCGACCTAATGGCGCAATTCCTCCACCTTCAAGATAGCGCGTACGGTTGCTGGAAATCGCCACGCGATGTCTGACGCCCCGGGCGTCTCCCACAGCGACTAGGTCTTAAAGTGGACGAAGTCCTCTCCCTCACGTATTCCGCTCTTTCTTCGCTAGCTTTAAGGAAGTGCTTGCTTCCTATTCTCATACGCCCCGCAGCATGGCCTAGCCGTGTTTATCGCGTCCTTTGGTCGAATGACACAATGGTGACTCGGACGTTTCCTCCCGCCCAATCTGATACTGGTACCTTTCGAAACAACCGTGTCCGGTGTGGACCTGCCTCAGGCGGAAGGTGTAGACATCAGTGCAGGCAAAATAGACCCATGTTATTTTATGCGCTCACAGACATAGTAGACAAAGGTAACTTGTCAAATTTATCGGTTTCTTTGTACAAGTTGTAGCTGCACCGATTAGTGCCGACCTGCTTCTTTATGAAGGCACTCTTGGAGAATATGTTTTATCCTAAATCAGACACCGTTATTGACCACCGTTACCGTGAAAGTGCTTTTGAATATTGTTAATAACATTTCACCATGATAATTCGAAAGAGATGTCGATGCTCCTTGCATAACCAGGAAAAATTTACAAAGTCAAACAGTACTGATATTATCAACATTAATGAACCAGATATAAATAAATACACAATTACTTTGTTATAAGCATACGTAATTTTGAATAAACTTCATGGTTGTCATGATATAACCGTAACTTGAATCATGGATGGCTGATTGTAGTAATGAGTAATATACCTAATTACCTATCATAAAGGGGAAGACATTCAGGTTCCCTTAATATTTTTTTTTTCACAGCATTGCTGAGTTCGGCTTCCAATATTCCCTGATCTAGCTGAATGCCAGAATTTTGCATAGAACGATTCTAGTTCTACTGTCCCTAAATCACCGATTTAAATGGCGAATTGGTAAACGCAAGCCTTTCGTAAAAAAATAATATAAATATTCATGCGCTAAGGCAGAATACATAAGTTTAAAACGTATTTATTACAAGAGCACATTCTCGAAATGTCTTAGTTATAAAAACATCATCGGAAACATTAAACTACTTACTTTTTTATGCGAATGAATCATCTAAAATATTATTTTTGGAAAATGTTTTCTGATAACTTTTAAGACTTATGAATCATGCTAATGCGCACAAAGTGCATTAAAATAGTTTCAGTCATTAAAAAAAAACAAGGACTTTTAAAGTTTTTACTCCTAATAACAGGGTGTACCCTACACTCTCTTAAGTTTTCAGGACCTAGAAATTATAAACCAAAACTGTCATGAGATTTTTTTTTTACGATTTTCTTATTGATTTCAATTAGATACTCTAATAAGTGAACAATAAGCAGTCATCAAATCTGTTAAATGACATTAAGTATAGCACGTAATATATTCGCTCCAATTTTTTCCATAAGTCGGTCAAGAGGACTGATAAAAATTGCGTAATGTGTATATTATTGAACAAATGAGATGCCTTTGACAATGACCATATTTTATAATTGAACGAACAATCACACACAGTATTTTTGTCTCAAGGTAGCAATGATTTTGCAACTCTGCCCTACATGTTCGTAAAAGGTATTCAAATAAAAAAACCCAATTTGATAGTTTAAAGTTAACGATAACTTAATGGCAAATCGAAGGATACCAAAATTATTCAGAATTAAGCCTCCTGCAGACACACGCGATTAATCGCGCTGCGACAACGAGCCAAGCTAATTTCCACTCTAAAAATACTGCGAATGGACCGCGACATGTCGCCCCGCGCGATTAAAGCCTCCTGCAGACACACGCGATTAATCGCGCGGGGCGAAATAGATTTAAAAAAATAATCCTACGGGGCTGAGAGACGGGTCACTCAAAACTTGGGGGCGTATATTATTTCAGGGATTATTTATGGGATATATTTACATGACGTGTATAGACCGTGGGTGTAACTTGCAAAGATACGCCCCCACGTTTTGAGTGGCCCCTCGCTCAGCCCCTTAGGATTATTTTCTTATTTTAAGGACATTTAAAAACGTGGGTTTAAGATTCTTTAAAATCGATTAATTATTTTATTATTTTAACTTTGTTCATCGGGTTTGAAGCTACCTTGAAAATTTCAGCCTATCAGGCTGAAATTTGCTTATCGGGAAGTGCCTCAAAGCCTGTCCGCCATCTTGGACGTCCGCCATATTGGATTTAAGTCACATGAATATTTTTTTCGTATTCCTGACAGCAAACCCTTTTATTTGATACCCATGTCCCATATCATGGGGGTGGATTTCAAACAGCCAGTCTACCGTTTTGGACGTCCGCCATATTAGATTTTTAAGTCACGTGACTATTTTTTCGTTTTTCTGAGAGCAAACCCTTTCATTTGATACCCATATCATGGGGGTGGATTTCAAACAGCCAGTCCGCCATCTTGGGGAGGCCGCCATATTGGATTTGTTATGATGTTTTTTAGCTAGTCATGTATTGTCATTAGAATTCAGAGCGTGTGCAATATTTCAGCTTGCTAGCTTATCGGGAAGTGCCTCAAAATTGAGTTGCAAAAGTCCAACCGGAACGACAAACAAACAAACAAAAAAAAAAAAAAAAGAAAAGTGAGTGTATAAAACTGCGGAAAAAAATGATATTATTCAATACCGGTACCTTAGTTTAATAAATACCTATTTATTTATTCAAAATTATGTAAGTAATGCCTCAACAGCTATAGTGCCATATAATTTTGGTAAGACGCAATAACCAAAATGGTACCCTATTTTATTATTAGTTGTCTTGTTCTTGAACATCGCATTATTCTTCGTTATAAAATGAAGTTAAAATGTCGAATTCAAATGCGATCAAAATAGGTCATATTTCAATATTCAGATTTCAGCATCAAATCAATAAAGTAATCTGATAATGTGTTTTTTCTAATAGTTAATTAATCATCTTGAATAAATAAAGAGTAATCATTTAATTAATGGGAAGTAAGCCACAGCATCACCATACATCCTCTCTCGATCATAATTATCTGACTCAGTTTATGCGTCAACAAAAATTAAGCCTGCAATTAGAAAATATCATTCTAAGTGTGTTATTATATCATTCAGGCGATTTAATACTCTACTTAATACTTGATTCGGAGAAATTTTCATTATGTTTTAATATCCGTTACCTTCCCTAATGAACCGTTATGGAATATTTTGTGAACTAATAAAGGAGTTATGGTAAAGATTCGATTAGTTTATAATGTCGCATATGGTCAATTACAATTTTATTATAAATCGATGTTTGAAAACATGCGAGCAGGAGCCCAGCGCAGCCACGTGATAACATAATAAAGTACAAATTAAACTGTACCAACGGCCAGCTGATAGGCAGTAACAAAACTAGACTCGCGCGCAACAGCCGCCGCGCACATGCAATCAACCGTCGCACGCGCAACCGAACGCTCGCCCCCGTTAGACAAAACCGCGCGCCCCTGTGATACGAAAAAAAAGAAATATTAAAAAAAAAAACAGCTCTACGTTTAAGTTTACTCAAGCAGTACCTCATAATTTACACAGAATTGTTTTCATTTAAATTATGTTACAAAACAAATGAACAATAAAGTGGTAATCTGTTGTCAAAATGACGTTGCGGGTCGAAGTGCCCGGAGAAAAGATCGTGAGTGTGGAACCATGCAAGTGCAACATACAATACGGCACCGAGCTCAAGAAAACAGAAACGAAGTTGAGCAAAAGACTGAAACAGTTCCTCAAGGAATCCTGGGCTTTTAGATCGAAAATTACAGTGGAACCTTTTGTTGTTTGTTACTTGCTGCCGAGTGTACTCGCAGGGTTAGCAGTCCAGAATTTGTGCTTAGAAAAATCATGTCTAGTAAATCTACAATACGACGAGCGAACCTGCTCTCATATAATGCAGGGACGCACTCACAATTACACGGAACAAGAGAAAAATGTACAGACCATGGTCGCATCGATGACCGCTTGGAGTTTCCCGCTGCAGACTGGTCTGCCAGGAATACTAACACTTTTCTTGGGAGCATGGAGTGACCGAACAGGAAACCGGAAAGCTTTTATGATGTTACCAATTCTAGGGAAATTTATATCTGCCATTGGTATCATACTGAGTACGGTATTCTTCCTTCAAGTTGGGATGAATGAGACAGCGCTGATGGAGGGCCTGCCTCCAGCGCTGGCAGGTGGACGCGTCGCCATGACCATGGCTGTCTACAGTTACATCACTGACATCACTAGTGAATCTGAAAGGACTTTCCGTTTAGGCATTATTACTGCAATAATAACTCTTAGTAGGCCCATAGGATTGGCGCTGAGTGGGATTATGATCCGTCGATTCGGTTATTACGGTGTTTTCTCCATAGCGTGTTTGTTGTATCTGATTGGGTTTATTTACATCGTCTTAAGACTTAAAGAAAAGACAAAAAAGACGAAAGAAGTAGAGAGCGATAAGACACCAAGTATATTAACAGTGCTTTCTGTGAAAGACTTAGTGGCGACTGTGAATGTGGCGTTCAAAGTGCGGGAAGGTTCGCGCAGAGTACAAATAGCACTGATCATGTTAGCCTACATGTTCATCGTTGGGCCAGTATTAGGTAAGCATTTTAAATTATTTGAAACAATCTCCTTTCTAACAAATGTAATTAGTACAACATTAAACAATACGTAATGACGTAGGAATAATAAACGCAGTACTAAAACCAATTCACAACCATCGAAAATAGAATCTTTTTTTTCTAATTCCTAAAAATAAAAATGAGTGTATAGGTCAATGCCTGTGTTTCGCCAGGAATGTTCAAATATTACTATCGCGACATAAAATAAAATTCACCATATGTGCTCGGATTGCTTGGTTTTTTATTGTGATTTTATTGCCGAATGTAAATTTTCTCCTTCTCTTGATATTGCAAATACCGATCCATAACGAAATAGTCGACAAGAATAGCTGGTACAGTCGCGCAGTCATAGACTTTTTTTATTTCAGTCTGATGAAATTTTTTGTGATTTATTGTACATTGTACGAATGTACGGTGGTTTTCGATTATCGTGTGTAGATTGCACACATTGTGACGTTAACGTAAGTATTAGAAGTTTTGAATAAACCTAATTATTATGTAGTTGTCGTTTCAAATTACAGTTATGTAACGATAACTTGTACAAACGTTGTATTATTAAAAATAACCTATATTGCTTAAAAGATGTCATTTTGGGTTCTTGGGTAGGACGTAGGTACAGTTTATGTCACCAAATCACTAAATTGTGTAAGTTACAGATAATATGGAAAACTTGAAAGTAAAACTTGTTAAACGTAGAAGTCTTGCAAGATTTTTCTTGAACTTAAAATGAAATTTCACAATGATACTTTAAATAATGACCGTTTAGAATTTATATCCTGTTGTGAAGTGCGCGCAATGAAGTATTCCACATTGGGCACCCGCTGAGAAGGCACCTGAACTAATGGCACTTAAACTATTCTACACACGGATCATATACTTTTTTTTAAATGGACTATGCAACACCAAAAATAATTTATCAATTCGAACCGATATTATAGTTACAAAGATTAGCGCATTCAACCAAACAAACAAACTCATTATAATATTAGTATAGATTACATTTTTGCACAGTTGAAATATCAACTCTTAGTGCACAGACAAGCGTTAAAAATTCAGTCGGGATAGATCCGAGCAACATGTTTATTTGTATGTATGTTATGGGCGAAGTGATTAATCGGGCATTATTCATAATGCCCGGGCAATATTAATAATGCCCAATAAGAGCGGGCAATGTGATTATAACCAATCAATAGGAGTCCCGCTCTGCGGGGCTCCTACTTCTGGGAGGTTTAAAAAAAATAACCTCGAAGGAGGTGGCGGGGTCTGTGTTCGCTCGCTTCGCTCGCTCACTACGACACCGCCGCCTCCTTCTAACCTAACCTATCCGAGTCAGGGTGCCCTAAAATTCTGAAAAGTTAGTAGCTTCCTTAGTACATTTATTAGTTCGTTGACATGATAATGTTACGGTCCAATTTATCACATTGCCCGGCTACAAGTAGGGAATTATTCATACTGCCCGGTCCAAGTGATAAATTCAAGCTATCTCAACCACTGACTTATTACATTCCCGATCATCATGTAGCCATATTTATATTGCCCGGGCAATGTGATAAATAGGTGAGTTTAGATTGTAATTAATCACTTGGCCCGATATGGCTGGGTATTATTCATACTGCCCGGGCATTATGAATACTGTCCGCATTAATCACTTGGCCCATAACATGTTTATAAAACGGAGGGTTACACGTTACACCTCTGTTGTATTTAACTTTTTGGGGGTTTCCAACCTTTATTATGAATATTTTTTTATTTAGGAAATCTCCGTCACCTTCAGAAGGCGTTAATTAATTATTTATGTTTGTTGTCGTGACGAAACTTGTTGAATTTTTATACAAAAATATCTAATAGTTCGCGGAAATATTCTTTTATTGCTTATACATAATTTTGTTTGCTTAAAATGACTAATGTTTCATCAGCAGATCAGATCAGATAATTTACATGCCAAGTGCCATATCCGTTTCACGTCCGACATTTTTTTTTTCATCTGTCACCTTTATTATAATCACATTAAAAGTTACGTCCCTGGCTGGACCCAGATCTCGCTTTTCCGACGGAAAGTGGTCCGTAGTCCACTCATTTTGCTACCTGTGGACATTTTGCGAAAGGGACATTCTGCGACTGCATGAGCCCTTCAGATTTTTAGTTATAACATGACTGTGGTAGCTGGTTTCCTCATGAACATTTTTGTTACCGTTTTGTGAGCTTAGCTGTCTCACAGTAGAAGACACCCTTGTTGTATAGTCAGTCAAGTGATAGATTAATTGTACTCAAATGTCCTTTCTTTAGTATTGTTTGTCGTGTCGTTGAACTTCTTGAGTTATGAGTCAAGCTACACTATAACCAACAAATGCTTGCACTGACTGGACAGGACAAACCTATCTGGTTCTTTCCTCAAAAGATCATCTTAGATACCCTCATAGTCCTCGTATGACCTAAGCAAACAAAGTCAGTCTCTTTTAAAGTCCAGACATTGTATGTCTGGACTTTAAAAGAGACTGACTTTGTTTCGGCTGTTCACGAGACGGCTGAAAGCTGCTCTGAATAAGTTACCCTGAACTGCTGCTCAGTGTATTCAGGTATAGAACACCGGCCTCGTCTAGCATTAAATGACTGGTTGTGACAGATTTCATCACAAATTTTCAACCCTCAGAAATCTAATTTGGGGCAAGAATATTATAAGAACGTTTCTTAATTCTAAACATTGATAAAAAAATGAACCTTTTCTACAAAGTGATATGGACATTGGACTGTGGTCTTTGAGTCAATTTAGTCTTTAAATTCACTCAAATACAATCTCGCTGCCTTCGACAATCTAAACAATATATTAATTATGCAAAGAATTAATTTGTTAACAATGAATGCATCGTCTAGCGCCTGTAGGACTGAAAATTTGAATCGATGTAGCGTAAGATCATTAGGGCTGAATTTCATGAATGAAATTAACATAATTTGACCAAGTTCAAGAACTGTCATATTTAGGTAAAGTGTCAAGTTCAAAACAATGTGATCGTATCAAGGACTTAGGATAGGTAATATTCAAATTTTGCATTTAAACTGAAAAAGTTGTATTACAGCAGTCCTTAAAAACTTATACACTCAGCTAAATTAATGCGAACAAATTGGATATTCAATTAGCTTAAAGAACGTTGCATGTCATTAGCAGATTACCTATCATTATGATGATAATTAAGTTAATGTTTGAATACACGTAAGTAAGAGTAGGGCTACGTCTTATTAAAGCAAATAACGTTTGTAACTCTTCTAATCGACCAGCTGATTTGACCAGTGACAAAACTAGAGTCATCCTCTACTGTCGCCGCGGATACATGAATAATAGTCAAATGTGCAAACAAATACCTTTTTAGGCATTAGACGCCCTGTGATCCTTAAATAATAAAATAAATTTAAAAAAAATCTAAAAACCCACGTTTTTAAATGTCCTAAAAATAAGAAAATAACCCTACGGGGCTGAGAGAGGGGCCACTCAAAACGTGGGGGCGTATATTATTTAAGGGATTATTTATGGGATATATTTACATGACGTGTAATAGATCGTGGGTGTAACTTGCAAAGAGACGCTCCCACGTTTTGAGTGGCCCCTCTCTCAGCCCCGTAGGGTTATTTTCTTATTTTTAGGACATTTAAAAACGTGGGTTTTAGTTTTTTTAGAATCTATTAATTATTTTATTATTTTTGTTAATCGGGTTTGAAGCTACCCTGAAAATTTCAGCCTGCTAGCTTATCGGGAAGTGCCTCAAAGCCTGTCCGCCATCTTGGACGTCCGCCATATTGGATTTAAGTCACATGACTATATTTTTCGTATTTCTGACAGCAAACCCTTTCATTTGATACCCATAACATGGGGGTGGATTTCAAACAGCCAGTCTGCCATCTTGGACGTCCGCCATATTGGATTTAAGTCACGTGACTATTTTTTTCGTACTCCTGACAGCAAACCCTTTCATTTGATATCCATATCTTAGGGGTGCATTTCAAATAGCCTGTCTGCCATCTTGGACGTCCGCCATATTGGATTTAAGTCGCGTGACTATTTTTTTCGTATTTTTGACAGCAAACCCTTTCATTTGATACCCATATCATAGGGGTGGATTTCAAACAGCCAGTCTGCCATCTTGGGGAGGCCGCTATATTGGATTTGTTATGACGTTTCTTAGCTAGTCATGCATTGTCATCAGAACTTAGAGCGTGTGCAAAATTTCAGCCTGCTAGCTTATCGGGAAGTGCCTCAAAATTGAGTTGCAAAAGTCCAACCGGAATGACAAACAAACAAACAAATAAACAATAAACAAGAAAAGTGAGTGTATAATAAAATAAAAAAAAAAAACGTGGGAAAAATATATTTTTTTTCACACATTTCCAACGCACAGTTTCAAGTAAGTACTCGTTAAAAAGTTCAGTCCCGGGAAGTCAGACGATAAATATTTAGAGCCTTGTATACTCTATTATACAGCACGGGGCTGCGGAACGCGAACTGTCGGCGGACGACTTCTAGCTTAACTGACGTGGTTGGGCAGACTCGGTCAGCTCTACTCTTTCTTCCACTCAGCTTACTCTCAAAGATTAGATGCGTATGCTTTCGTAGCAGCGTACTAAAAACGAAAGAATGTCTTACTGTAGGAATTCTCCATATCTCGTAAAGATCTTTGGTAGGGAAATGAATGGGTTCGAATGCCATGACCTTAAGAACCGCCCGCTGTGCCCTCTCCAAGTGCAATAGTAGACTTTTACCAGCAGTGTGAGCCATCTACTAGTAAGGTGTAAGGCTGACTCAGCCCGAAGGTGAACTTCGTCCCACTCACTGTCACGGACCAGGATAACTGTATCATCAGCATAGGCAATTACTTTGGAGTTTGGAAGATCGAGACTACAAAGCTCATTTATATAAACCAGGGAAAGCGTAGGTCCTAAGACACTACCCTGTGGGACTCCATAGGTGAGGAATGCTTCCTTCCTAGTGTGATTTTCTATTTTAATTATAGAATATTGCAACAATACTTTTCTCACTTTATGTATCAAAATCATCGAGAAAGGTATTCATTCCAAAAATTCTTACAAACTTCTTGGTTATGTCGGTGACTAGGTTTTGCACAGAATGTTATTAACATTTTGTAAATAGATTATCTTTTGTAGAACATGAAAAGATACTGTTTCACTAACTAAGAATGGTGTAATTCTTTTGATAAATTTATGTGGTAATGTTAAGGTTAGACATACAAAATAAACAGAAACTTTGACTTTGTTGTAACTCTGGAGGTTGAAGTTAAAAGGTAGAAAAAAACATTATTGAATAATTGCAAATGATTTTATAAAACTTTACCTAATCCATTACATATGTCACATCTATAACCCCATTTGTGGTTACGGTTGTAGTATTTAGGACATTCGTTCATACCATATGAAAATTATATGATGTGAAGATTGAACAGCGGGGTGGATGGGACTAGGTCAAAATCCAGTGCCATCTACCCCGTAACGTGTCGATGCCGACATTAGCGGGCTCGATGACATCATATTTCACATCAAGCCCCTTGACGGGGCAGAGCCAGCGAGCCGGATGAAACCAAACCACATTTATGTTTGCGTGAGAATATTATGATGTAAATTTATACAACAGCAAAATTCTCAAAATCAATTTCAGTCAGCTGTTATCATTAACAAGTTTTATTTTAAGCGATTTAAATTTAAACATGATATACGTTACAATAAATTTAATGTCTTTTTTTTTTTGCGTGGTAAAATCATCAAATGAGTCCTCCCACCCCGGGCAGGGCGGGAGGGACTGTCAGACTTGTTCTGACTAAAATCCACGGTGTCCTTCAATAGCCCTTTATGTTCCGGGGTCACGGTAATGAGATAAGTCCCGCGACCCCGGCAGGCTTTGGCCCTCTACAGAGGGGGCCCCGTCATTATGCTGACGCTCTTTGAGGCGCGCGTGGAACACAACGCGCCGTCGACCCGGGCATGGTCCATGGTCGGGCAGCGAGTTGCCCTTTACTCGCCGCCCGCATGCCCGCGCCTACGGTGGCCGGAGATCGTCTTGCGACGTCCGTCGCCGTGGGCGTCCACCACTGCGGGTGGGGCGGAGGGAGGACACTGTCCTCTCTCTCACGCTGCCCGCCTCCTCCTTCGCGAGCATGACTGCTTCGCAGAAGGAGGCGACCGCTTCCCACTCCGTCTCGCCCCGCAGCATGGCCGCGACCAATGCCGGGCGCGAGAGGTCTCCGCCTATCGCCGCCGTGAGGACACGTCGGTGCTCTGCCCAAGCGGGGCAGTCTTGCACCGTATGCTCTACTGTGTCCTCCGGGCGATCTTCGCAGTGGTGACACCCAGGCGTTTCCTCCTTTCTCCTTAGACACATGTACCTCCCGAAACTTCCGTGTCCGGTGAGGACCTGCGTCATGCGGTAGGTCAGGACGCCGTGACTCCTATCCAGCCACTCTTCAAAGAGGGGTCTTACCGCCGCGATTGCGGCGTGCCCGATAAATTTAATGTCTTTGATAAATATTTGATATCGCAACGTTTTTATAAATGGAGAAAAAGACACATAACGGGTTGTGCGCGTATACAGAAATATTATGAAGATCACCTTCCGAAGAGCGAGATTCAGTATCGTTAAATTCAGTATAATGGTTATCTAATTTTGTGTTATTATATTTTTAAATTTGGGGTTCATTTTAGGGAAAACGAAAACATATTCAAGACAATTCCTTAACTATTTGATAAACTTCCTTTTTTCGTTTCGTAGTAATAGTAAAAAAACTTTTTTGACACAAGTGCGTATAGTTTAGAATAGCAAAAATCTTTTAATTTCAACTAAATGCAAATATTAATTATACTGTTAAAGCTATACTGTTTTTTTATTTTTTTGTATACTATCTTCTAGTGATTCAAAATGGGATTTCAAAAAGGGGTGAAAAGGGTATTCGAAAATACAAACTTCCTTGTATGTACAGATTAAATTCATTATAGACTATAAATGAAACGACTATACACGTGTGTTAGACTATAATATGAGTATAACGTAGGTAAGTAAGCCTAGGTCACAAAATCCGTATTATTTTTAGAGGGACTGGTTTATTTAAAAAAATGGCAAATTTTGCATTATTAGTTGTTGTCCGCGACGAACAAATTCGATTACGTTTTTCTTTTTAAAACCACAATAAAAATGTGGTTTTAATTAGGTACTAGAGAATATAGAAAACAATCATTTTTGCGTTGACGGAAATAAATAAATAATTACATTACAATTGCGTAAGCTGCAAAAAAAAACGATTTATTTTAAGAGCGGTTTAACCGATTGTCATACTCGTAACACCTCGCATCCTTATTGCATCGGACTTTGAGCCCTTCTTTTTGGGGTTTTGTCTTCTTGCATATTGTTCCCACGAGTACACTTGTTGAACCATCCAACCAATAAACTCGGTTCACACTAGTACCCATTAGTCAAGCATACAACCTTCCTCGCAGTGCGCCGCCGCCGCTTGGAGGTTTGGGATATTTTTTATAGAGTTTCTCTTCCTGCGGCCCGGGTAGTTAAGCCAAGGCTTTCGACCCCCGTCGAAAGTCAGAGACTTAACCTTAACAGTCTTCGGGGCTACGAGAATAGCGGTACGTGGCAAGAGGAGGTGATGGTACAAGACCTTCCCCTGCCTGCCCGGCGGCAGGGTAAGTGCACACCATGCCCGCTGTTACTCCGACCACTGTGCCCTCGAGAGGGACACGTGGTGGAGCGACGGGATAGGACATTGGCATACGAGCAAAGAGACTCCTTAGGGCAGTCCTTGCACAACCTAGGGTGCACCGTCCCAAAAAACTGGGCTTTTCCCCAGACGTATCCGGAAAGGAACTTCCAGTCTTCGGGCACTCGTAGAGGTTTCCTGTTTTAGCACCCCAACTTTTAATCCCTAGGGTGAAAAGGTGACAATTAAAAAATTTAATACTCTCCAAATGTAAAAACATCAGCGTGCCCAGACACGTGACAATGTTTGTTTATAATAATATATGTGTCGTATAAATTCGTACAACTTAGGATCAGCTTTTTGTTAGCTTACCTAAGTTATTTTATTTTATTTTTATTGAAAGTGTGTGTGCTATTGACTCTAGTTTAGGGTTGTCCATTTTCGTTATTTTTATTTTTCTTCATTGTTAACGTATAATGTCGCCTTTTATCGCCCGTCGTTTTATAGTAATACCCAGTTAATGTGACTGATAATTTTCCATTCATATGTCTAGGCTTTGTTTACTAGAATGACTCACAGGAAAACTTATGTATGGGCTAACAGGTATTTAAATGATGTGAACAATCTGAATTACTTTTATAAATTCTTATTATGGAAAAAAATCGTAAAGTCATGCATAACCTTACGCTTACGTCAAAGATTGTGTTACATTAATGTCCCTTTGATAATAATTATTTATATTTATTTTATTTAAAAGATGATTAGGTAAAGTGACTTAAATAGTAGCTTCAAAAGAAAATAATTTTATTTATATCTTCGTTGACTAAAAACTAGGCATTTCATTTGGATAGTTGTCAAACTGTACTTAGTTTTAACATATTTCCCATTTTTAGTATCCAAAACTGCTGATTTTGTTTAGGTTGCTAACAGTAACATGAAACAATTTTCCCACGTTCCATATTGTCTATTATTTTTACCCATCAAGTTGCCAAAAATGAAAAAAAAAACCCATAAAGTAGAATTATCATTGTTAGTGACAGCATGAGACACGAAAATTGACATCAATGTATGTTTGCGATGCTTGTCATGTGACCAAACAAAAAAGCAAAATAATTACCATAATTTGTAACTGCCGGAGTAATAATAATCTATAAAACAAATACTGGTATAAATACTGGTAGCTATTCTTAATAAAATCCTTGACACTTAATTAACATTAGGAAAACATGTTTCTCCTATGATATTTGTAAAAAAAAGCTTTAAAATGTTAATTTTCTATTTTAAAAAGTGTGTGAATATGTAGGTATTCATTTAAGAGTTCTAGATAGATTCCTTAGCTAATTCTTCAAGATAATAATTATGCACATTATATTATGTTTCGATGAATTGTTCTGTTCGGTAACGGTCAAATTTTATACGCAAGTCCAAGGCTCTTTATTTTAAATTCTTAATCAAAATTGTAAATTTCAGACGAACTTTGTGTTACAAAATAAAGTTATAAAATTGTGATCTTTATTGTTAATTATATTAATATCTATATATATAAAAGAAAGTCGTGTTAGTTACACTATTTATAACTCAAGAACGGCTGAACCGATTTGGCTGAAAATTGGTGGGGAGGTAGCTTAGAACCAGGAGCAACATATAGGATACTTTTCACCTTTTTTTTATTTCGTTTTGTTTTATCCCGTTTCCGTGGGACGTGACATAAAACGTGGTATAATAAAACGCAACTGACATAGAATGACAGCAAAACGAAAAATTTATCAATCAAAACATCAATAATTGACCGGGCGATGTGTTTGTATTGAGTTTCTAAGCTTATTGTGTCGATATTATCATAATTATCAATGCCATGCCGTCACCAAGTAGATCAAATTTTATCCTGTTTCCGTGAGACGTGACATAAAACGTATTAACGTGATCACGATGACGGTCTTGGTGCCGAAATTGAATAAGGGATCTGAACAAAAAGTACCTACTAGGAAAACATAAAGAATATGTTCATGCCGCTCGGCGCCACCGGTCTTCAATGCTAAAAAAGGATTTCGGTGAATACTGAATACCCAAAAAATGTACTAGAACTGCATAAATTCAATACAACCAAACGACGAAGAAACGGGTCGACGGCGCGTTGTTTTCCACGCGCGCCTCAAAGCGTGTCAGCAGTATGACGGGGCCCCCCTTTAGAAGGCCAAAGCCTGCCGGGATCGCGGGACTTATGATTTACCGTGACCCCGGAACGTAAAGAGCTATTGAAGGACACCGTGGATTTTTTTTTTATTTAGTCAGTACGAGTCTGACAGTTCCTCCCGCTCTGCCTTGGGTGGGAGGACTCACATGATGATTTTACCACGCTTAAAAAAAAAATCAGTTGCGTTTAGCCACCGACTTACCTTGGATATGCCTGGCTTACCACCGCACAAAATAAAATTACGAATGAAGGTTGGCTTCGTAGTCATCATACTTCGAAATGTAAACCAACCAAAGCTGTGCAACAGAACGCGTTTGGTGTTAAGTAAATTGATGAACAATGTGATTTACGCGACGATACTCAAAGGAAAATTCGAAGGTGAGGAAGTTCTTATTTCTAGGATCCCAAACGATATGCCATTTGAGTTTAAACGACCTCAATTTCCGATCCGTCTTGCATTCGCCATGACCATTAACAAATCACAAGGCCAATGCTTGAAAGTTTGTGGTCTGAATATATATAGAAAATCCATGTTTTTCACATGGCCAGTTAGATATATAAATGTGGCATCTTCACGGGTCGGATGACCATCTGCATATTTTGTTCTTTCGCGTGATAATAAAACAAAAAATGTCATCTATCACAACGTGCATCACTGCAACCCATGCACCAAAATACATGGCTAATAAAGAATCATTGATGTTTGACTAGACTTTTTATTAGAATTATATTTGATATCCTAATAAAAAAATGAAAATCTGCTAATTTATTGCCTCTAAGGCGGAACAAAGTTCGCCGGGGTCAGCTAGTTATATATAAATATTAATAAGTTATGTTAGCTGATAGTCTGATACTCGCGTCTTCACTCGCGTTAATATTTTGACAATTCTTGTTATGCTGGGCATGTAGAAACCTCTGTCTGTGGCGAAACCCGTTCAGGGGTCCACAGACACCTCAGATTGGCCATTTTGCATCCACACAGCTGAGGGGATATTTAAAAATATGATTCAGATCCGTCTCGAGTATTATTTACAAAAATTCAGCGATTTAGGTGTGAAAGCGTAACAAACAAACTCACTATTGCTTTTAAAGAATTTTAGAAGGTGATCTCGTTGTGATATAATTAAAATAAGCTTGTCTGGAGGTTTCTAGCGAGAGCTTGAACTTTGGAGGTTTAATAAATATTTATTAAAAATTAAATATTTATTACAAAATAAAAACTATCTAAAAAAAACAGGTGTCTAATTAAAAACAAAGATTTTTAATTTACTATGAATAAGATAAATGAAACATTTTACAAGCTGTGTTTCTCAGAAAACAGTTCTCCACGATTTTTCACGATATCTATTCCCTGTCATTTCTCGGCGTTCATTATTGCTTATGGTACGCCTCTCGCATGACAATGACAGCCGCATACCTACCCGTATTCCTTCCATTATTAATTGTTTTAACAGCAGATATTTGCTGGATTCCACCTGCTGTTTTGTACTTTAAAATTCAGTAAGTAATAGATTCTTCTTGACTGTAGCTTGTCCCAGAGGATTGTACTACCTACCGGATAAAAAGTGCCCTGTGTGTAAATCTGGACTATAATATGCCTCTGTGCATTTTCGTCAAGCTCCGTTCAGCCGATGTGCAAAACACGATGAACAAAAATCCATCCACTCATCCATCTATCCAAACTTTCGAATTTATTATAATAAGAAAAACACCTCCTTTTTTAAATTCAATGTCTGACAGATTTTCACATCTAATATTATAAGAGAATTTTATTTAATTTTATGTGAATTTAGTCAGTCAGCATACCTATTTTGATAAAATCTGAGTATATTTCAAACATACGAAAACATAAATTTCAAATTGATTCGGGCTTAGACTTAGGGTACCAAAACTACCAAATCACTTAACTTACATTTAACTTCGGTACCAAAACTCTTAAACTTAGAAAGAAAAAAGTTGAAGAGTGCAGAAAGATAAAGTTTCTGAGAAAAGATTAGACAAACTTTAGTCAGTCACCCAACTATTAGAGCTTTATTTATTATAATATAAATAGGTTCGCTACAGTTCTAAACAACTTTACTAACTAATTTCTAATTAATATAGCCTATGGTCGCGGCGTGGCTTGCGTGATGCTTGGTAATTTATCCCAGGGGATGTCACATTAGGCTAAAAAGTACCATATTTTTTTAATACAGATCATAAATTGACTGTGTGCCAATTTCTATGAAGGTAAATCCTTTTAGTAGTTGAAAGTTGTATAAAAGAGTAAAAAACCTTCCATCCATTGATACATCCCTACAAACTTTCTCATTTAATTTTATTAGGTATACCAAGTAGTAAGATAAGATTAACTGTTTATGTCCAAAATTACTTTTAGTTTAAATTAAAGGATTAATTAATTAAGTTTTGAAGTGATCTTGAGCTGATATTGATTTTCGTACATATGTCCATAATTATTAGATGCTGAATGGTCATTGGTCATCCTAACTATAAACATATGCGTAGGTACAGACAGCATTACAATATCGTAACCCCATTGAAATCGTAAATGGTTTCAAGGGGGTAACTACAGCGTGACGCAGTCTGTACTAACTCTAATTCTGTACAAAATATGTTTAGGGGATCTAAAACGGCCACATCCGCAGCGTTGCTAATATCAATGTTGCTATTGTTTTCTTTATCAATTATCTACTCTATTCTTTTATATTTCTTATTATATTATTTTATCGCAATTTTTATACAAAATTCGTAACAAGGAATATTCTATTCTATAGCTCAAGCAATAGTGTAGATAATTGTTAAATAACGATTTCAGTAACGTTGCAACGTTGCCCGTTTTAGACCCGCAGTAGGAATCAGTATCAGATTCAGATATTTATTTGCGACGATCGAGGCTACTACTTAACTATCTTTGTATTCTTCATTTTAACATTTTACATAATAACAGGCGGGTGTAAAAACATACGTTACACATGGTAGTTGAGATAAAATTATACGTAAATTCTTTACTTATTTTCCGTTAAGCCTCCTGCAGACACACGCGATTAATCGCGCTGCGACAACGAGCCAAGCTAATTTCCACTCTAAAAATACTGTGAATGGACCGCGACATGTCGCCCCGCGCGATTAATCGCGTGTGTCTGCAGGAGGCTTCAACCTCATTCCATCTCTCTTGTTAACTTAGGCGGGTTTTTATGATAATTACTGGCACTTTTCATAAAATCTACAATTCAAATGATCTAACCCATTATTTCAACAATACCTAACACTTTACATAAATGTTTTATATCCTTATAAAGTTTTTGCAAACTAGATTAATTTTTGCGTTATAATTACCATAATATCTACTAAAAAATATATATTTAGATGACCTACCAATTATTTCAACAATCTAATTGTATAAAAATGTGTGTCCTAATATAGTTTTTTGAAAACTAGATTATTGCTATCTTATGCATCATAATGACCACATTCACTTTAAAAAAACATCTCTATAGAGGTATACAGGGTCTTGATTTTAAATTTGCTAGCCGGGGATATCTGAATACGTGAAAGATATGAAAAAACTTTATTAGGAGACTTTGGCTCTTTTTTGATGTTAATAATTTTGGCATATTATGTTTTTGGTCAAGTGTGAGATATCCATAAAATCTGTGCTTAGTGCCTCTTCGAAGGCATATTATTGAAATAAATGATTTGACTTTGCAAAAGTTTCTAAAGATAAAATGGATGCTTACAACTCTTTCACGAATTAACTAAATCGAATAGATTTTGATGAAATTTTATACGCAGAAAATCTGAATTACAATTAACACACATTAATTCATTTTTTTATTGGAATATATTATCATTGCTAGTTAATGTTTAAAATTGTCATTACTAGGAGATATTTTTAAGCTCTGCCTCTTTCCGAAACCAGTTTTGCTTCGCATTTTGTTTCTGATATATATTTTCTTTCATCTGATATAAAACTATAACCCCATCTTTATAAGTTGCTCTACTCGTATCTCAAGATACATTTATTTTGGCTCGAGAGTCGTTCTAATTCCACATCTTTGCAGAGCTACACGAAGATACACTCAGATAAGTTAATAACTCCACTCGTTTGGTTGTGACTAAACAGAATTTACCCTTTCTATGTACTTACAGGGTGTCCCTAGAGATATAATAATTGTAAAACATAAATTAATGAATCTAGTTTTTTCCAACAATTATACTATTCTCAATTATTTTGTACTTTTAAAGGTTTTTGCAATGTTTTAATTTAGCAAAAGATTTTTTTGTATCTAACAAGATACAAAAAAATCTCGGTCTCATCCGATTTAAATACCTACTACAGCAATTGACCAAATGCAAGGAAATGTCATTGACATCTTCGAAGAAAATGATGTCATTCCAAAACTTTTTTTTAAATCATCCTGTATACATATATTTCGTTGGGGTGGATGCACTCGTTAGCGTCGTACTGTTGTCACATTTATATCAATTTACGAAGACGTAACCTTATTTGTCTTAGACAATATGGTGGCATAATAGATTTTAAACTCTTCACAAAAATAAATGCAATGAATTCCCTTGAGTATTTTGTGAAATTGGAATAAACTTTTATAACATTAGATTAGTATTGCTGAAAACGGTCTGTAGGAGAAATACATTACTAAGAAATTGTTCGCAAATATGATGGCCGAAGATCATAACATGAAAAAAAAAAAACAGATTTTTACGTTTGGCCTAGCCTTTGAATATCAGTATTTTAAATAATATACATTCATTTTAAATAAATAATAAAGAAAAAGTTATTCAGTCAAGCATTTTTCACAACATATAAATAATCAAAAGTCAACGACCGAACCTAATTGAGATAAATGATGAAACAAGAACTTTGATGTTTCATAAGTTACTTCTTCAGAATATTAATTTAACTAAAAGATATTAATAATTTAGTTTCTTCTGAATAATAATTTAAATTATTATTTATTTGCGAACTTTCAATTCGTATAATTATGTATGTACACCTAATAATGCTTTGTAAATAAAAATAAATAGGTACGGTCTTAACCAGATTTTACGTAGTGACTGGTTATCTGCTTTCCGTAACTCAATATTAAGTATAAAACTCCTTGGATTTTCATAGGCCTTGAAACCTTACAATTTTGCTAAATCTATATAAATTTCATACAATGTGAAATACGAACACATCGTAGAAATCAACAATATTATTAGAACGGTTTGCATTGTTACCATTTAACCTCAAATCAAATAGAACAATCCTTTGTGTTATTGTAAATAGTTTTATTTTTACATTTCTATATATACATATAAAAGCAACAGTGCAGATTTACCGAGACAGATAATAGAAATGAACGTGTCATAGTTTGTATATCAAAATGGGCGGACAGGGATTTATTTTTATGCTTCTTTTTAACTATGTAAGAAAATCTTGGAATCTTAATTTGACCCACTTCCCGGTCTTCGATTAGGATGAAATTTTGCACACGCTCTGAGTTCTGGAGACAATACATGACTAGCTAAGAAACGTCACAACGAATCCAATATGGCGGCCTCCCTAAGATGGCGGACTGGCTATTTGAAATCCACCCCCATGGGTATCAAATGAAAGGGTTTGCTGTCAGGAATACAAAAAAAATAGTCACGTGACTTAAATCCAACATGGCGGACATCCAAGATGGTGGATTGGATATTTGAAATGCACCCCATGTTATGGGTATTAAATGAAAGGGTTTGCTGAATGGGATACGAAAAAAATCACGTGAGCTAAATCCAACATGGCGGCCGTCCCAAGGTGGCGGATTGGCTATTTGAAATGTAGCCCTATGATTTAGGTATAAAATGAAAGGGTTTGCTGAAAATAATGCGAAATGACATTTTCACACTAAATTCTTACTATGTCATGGGTATCAATCAGTAAGGTTCGACGAGAGGAATACAAAGATTGTATAATTTTTAGTACGTGCTAAAAGCGTGTTTTTAGTTTTTTAAACTAATAGCAATTATTATATTTGTAATGTAATGTAAATACCCTTAATTTGTATGGTGTGCATAATAAAGAGTATTCTATCTATCTATCTTCTAACTCGCTCTGCACGTGTAGTGTGACCTGTGAATATGACCAATTCTATCTCTACTCTATCAAGAATAGATAAAGTTATTTCATCGACTGTTTTTTTTTTTGCACGAGTATGAAACGATCCGTACACCATTTAAGCATAGATTTTTTTCTATATTTTTTACTTTTCCATGCCTAAAACGGTAAAAAACTTTATATTTATGTTCTTTCATTTTGACTTTTTTTCCGTCTCGACAATATCCTTTCTCGGTGTCATGCTACGCGAGCTTGACCCATGTGTAATAACACCCCTCTCTCTCTCAGCACACATAGCATGACACCGTAGAAATGTATTTTGTCGACAGAAGAATAGAAAAAAATACGGAATAGGTCCTATGCATAGCGATTAAAATAAAATAAAAAAGAAAATCAAAATAATTTTATGAAGATTTAAAGCACCACCAAAATGTAAATTGCCTATTCGAAATGTTTTTTGCATTTTGAAATCATAAGAAAATTAAATTTATTTTGTAAAAGAAAAGTATAGTCGCGAACAAAATCAAATAGATAACAAGCCAGCTATATAGGTAATGTATGAAAGTCGTATACGCTAAGCGGTTCGTGGTTTATCTACATAACAACGGTACATTTCATAGATTTTGAGCAAATTCACGTCGCTCACGTAAGTTTATACCTACGTGACACGTAGGCGATTACGTAAATTGATGGTACTCGTATTCTTTCCATCTTCTAAATTATGTTTCCGTTTATTTTACTGATAAATTAAAACAATACTGATAATTACTTATGTAAATTAGTGATCGTCCAGTTGCTGTAATTCGACCATAATTCGTTTGTATTTTAAGTTTGAGAATAAATTCCGCAATGCTTTCGCATAGGCAAATAATATTCAACACTATTAATAGGTACATTTTTAAGTCGATTTATAAAAAACTTAAAAAAAAAATTAACCGCCTTCAAAAACAACCACAAAAAAGGGTAAAATAACCTACAAAATAACTTTTCTTTCGGATGTCGGTGGCTTTGTTTCTTTTATTTCGTTGTCTTTTATACCACAGACTTTTTCGTTTTTTTTTTAAGTTTTTATTTTACTCTTTTTGGTTTAAATATTCAACCCAAATTCTTGTCAAATACATCATTTTCTTACATGTGCACTAGAATTTGGTAATCCTTAGCACCGGTATTAACATCGCTCATGTACACAATAAGCTAATAAAATTCCCTATCAAAAACTGCTGAACCGCTTTTGATGAAACTTGCAGTGTTCCCTAAAGTGAACTATTCCTCGTACAACAAAAAAAGAATTTTGAAAATCGGTCCACAAATGGCGGAGTAATCGCGTAACAAACACTCAACAAAGTAAAGATCATCACATCATCCATCAATAAAAATGCTCACAAAATAAAAAGTACTGAACCAAATTGGATGAATTTTTATGGGACCAATGGGAAAGTATACTGCATCGAACAAAAAAAGAATTACATTAATCGGACTAGAAACCTCGGAGTAATCGGTGTACATCCCTCCTTTTTGAAGTCCTCCTTTTTGAAGTCGGTTAAAAATGGCCATTCATTCAATTTTAAATGTAATTTTTTGTTAAACATAACTCATTTCTAAGTTACAAAAAAAAAACTGACAGGTGTCTGACTGTTTACGCTAAAAATTATCACAATAATGTCAAAAAAAAATATAATAAGTACATCAAACAGAAAACTCAGTAGCAGTGTATAACAATATTAATTATTTCATAGGTTAGAAATACGTCTGGTTTTACTACATTTATATAATATGCATCGAAACAATCTATTAATACATAACTATTCATTATAATAAATAATTCAAAGTTGACACATCTGATTAATTAAAACTAACTTTTTCTGTAAATATAGAAAAATACACCTGACAATTCATCCACAAACAAGTTTATTAATAAAATCAGTTCTCAGAAAAGTGATAATAATATTTGTGTTTTTAAATTCAATTTAACGAGAACTAATTTAAAAGCCCAGCTTCCACGAATAAGATCAATACAATATATGTATATAAATATCGATTTTATACAAATAGCTATTTTTCAGCAATTGTATTCAGAAGTATTCTGAATTAGGTATTACTGCTAAGTTAATATTCATGAATTGCATTTCATTGCATAATTATGCAATTCAAATGGCTGTAGGTAGTTATATAATTTTACTAGCAAAACCCGTAGCTTCGCTCGCATGGAGTTTAGAAATTGTGCAAAAATATAAGATACCTTTTACCTTAGCAAAGAAATCTTTAAAAAAATGTACCTATCTCTGCGCCTTTCAACTAAATCCATTCAACCGTTTAATAACAAACATGATTGTGTCCAACCAGATTTTGGTTAGGTTAGTAACGGTAAAACTTTCAGGAGAAGAACTAACCTTAATAAAAATTAAGGTTAGTTCTTCTCCTTCTGAAAGTTTTCGTCATCTAATCTCATTATTTTTAAACATATTTTAATTCAATGAGATTAGATGACTAAAACCTAAAAAACAAGATAGGAACTCACATTTGTTGTCCAAAATGAAAGTTTCACCTGACCAAAACTAATACAGATTTTCTAAAGTAAACTGTCTGAACCAATGATATAACGTAATGTTACACAATATCAATATCCTTTTACTTTTTTAAATCCTCTTCCTCCAAATACAAATATACAAAATACATTAATTAGATTTTTAGAAACAAAAGTAACTAAATAAATAAAAAAAAACGATGGGTTGCACTCCGGGAGTGCCGGTAGAAGAGAAATCTTTTTTAGTAGTACTGTGTTATATTTTAAAACTGGAGTGGAACAGTAATGAAATTAACAAATTTTGTTACATCTTGTTAGTGTCGTACAGGTGTCAAATCACAAATGTTTTCATATATGCTCGTAATTGGCGTTGCACGATTAAAACGCAAGCTATCGTTTGCGTCTTCATCTTGAGCGATAGATAGCGCTTATTTAAATTACGTCTTACGCTTTTTCGATCAGGGTCGCGCGACCCTGACGCGAATTTTACATTTTATACCCATTACAAAAAAGTGTACTACGCCGCTAAAGAAGTTTTCACTTCAACATACAAAACTGACATCGAGAACTGGTGGCCTATACCATGGCGTCTTAAAGCAAGAGTAAAAATTCCAGTATGGGAACGAGGTGGCGCTAGACGACTTGTATAGCTATCTCTTTCCCACACTGGAATTAGTCTCGCTTTATGACGTCATTGTAGGCCACCAGGACCCTAGGTTGGGTTAGACCCGTTTTTGCCATTTTTTATGGTTGACGCAGTAGCCATGTGATCGACTACACTGCATCTCGCGGTTTCGATTCCTGCACAGAAAAAATATTTGTATGATATAAAAATAGTTGTTCCGGCACTGGCTGTCTCTGCATGCGTTTGTAAATAAATGAACACACGACAGTCAAACAGACAGGCGAAGCGAATGCAATCCGAATCCTGTCATATAGAAAAGCGAAAGCGGTCCGATAGTATATGTGACAGGCTTCAAACAATTCCATACATTACAAACAAAAACACTTCGCTTCGCGTTGCTTCGCCTGTCTGTTTGACAATAGCTTTAGTGCGGGGCAGCGTTTAAAAGAAAAATATTGGTGGTATCGTCGTATACGCCAATTTTGGCTACAGAAATCTTAGGATAACCTCAAAAATCACAATAACAATGATAATATAGTTTGACCCAAAGATAAACTGACATAAGTACAATGAAAATTAATGGCATGGTGCCACGTCCCAAATAACTAATCAGTTGTTTGTTCTTCAAGTTAGAACCAAAAATAGACGAAGCATATTATAAATTAATTTAATATAATAAAAACTAGAATATTGCTTTACGCAATAATTGCGTAGATGTAGTGTTCTTTTGGAGACAAACAGCTGTATATAAGACCCAAATTGCGTAGGTATAAATGAAAGATAAAGGCTTCTAAATAAATATGAAAAAATAATATATGGTGCTACTATTCTTCTATCAGTTTTTTTTTTGTCCTAAATGAAGGATATTTGTTACTCTTTCACACAAAAAATACTGAACGTATTTTGATATGAACGACGCGGTAAAAACTTATTCATTGTGTGTAAATCAGTGCTTTCTCTGTGCATTTCCGAAGATGTGATAAAAAAGGACGTCTCACTCTGCGCGAAACTAAAAGTTGGGTCGCGGAACAGTCCATACGGGAAACCTTCGAACGTAAAGGGCTATTGAAGGAACATTGTGGATTTTAGTCAGTACGAGTCCGACAGTCCCTGCCACTCCACCCAGGAGGACTCATTTAGAGGCATAGCAACTAAAAAAAAAAACTACTACATAGTTACTTAGGCAAACTGCTCTCTTCACAAGATCTAAAGATGTGCCTTCTGAAAAATATAATCCTACCGGCGCCTAAACCTATTTACTCGGCGGTCTGCTCTTATCTCCTTGCAGAAAATATCTCGAGAAAGGCTTTAAAATAATCTCTGGTAGTTCAGGTTGCATAATCCAAAAGTTTTCAGCTAATCCTGTCTTTCAAAGCCTTAGGCAAAGAGACTAAGTTGTTCTGAGGCTGATTAATAATAATTTAATGTGATTCTTGCTCTCAACGTTTTACGTTTCATTTTTGGGTAACCCCATAATATTTTTGTAGGAGCCTAATGGCTTTTTTAAGGCTAAGATTGCAAAGATTCTCTCATTCGGATTTGATAATAAAATATAACTAAATCTTCTATGATGAAAGAAATCATTCATTCATGCTAAAATGCATAAAGGTAAATCCTAACTTAGTAGTCTAACATTAGTCTATGTTACCTGTTAACTATTCTATTTCTAATGGAATATTCCATTTTACGAATTTTGTCGCAATTCACAGTATGATTTTGCCCATATGGGATTTTTGGAACACATTTAATTAATTTGCAAAACTCACAGGTGTCACAGATGTCCAAACAAGATGAAACAAAAACAATAAATATTTATAAGCCCTTCCAACTAGGTTAAATTATGTTAGCTAGATACTAAAACATAAAGAGCTAATACTGTAACTACCCACAGGCTGCTTGTATGACAACGGTCGAGAATAATCCCGGAAAGGGATTAATTTAATCCCCTCTATACGTACAACCTGGTAATATTGCGTGTTTGTTATCTTGTCCTCAAGTCGACACCTATAATATGTTTCACTTAGTAAACTTTATTTTCACTTATGCTTAGTAACCCTTCTCGAGAGCTTTCGTATGTTGTACCTACTTTAAAGCTTGTTAGCTATTTATTTTAATACTTTTACATAACATTGACACGATAATATAGTTGAAAATGAAGCCAAATGAAATTAGAGAAGTAAGCAAAACAAACTATTTATAAATAAATTAAAGCGACTTCTGGAATCCAAGGCATATTACACAGTAAACGAATTTCCAGATGAGAAAACGATTGCAAAATGAAATTACTCTATCTAAAACAAACCATTATAAAAATAATATAGGTAATATGGAATACAGTAATTCTTGTATAAATATGAATCATCATCATCATCAGCCTATAAATGTTCCCACTGCTGGGACACAGGCCTCCTCTCTGTGAGAGGGAGTGGGCCGTAATCTACCACGCGGGCCCAGTGCGGATTGGTAGATGTCACATGTCTTCGAATTTTTGGTTCTAGGACATGCCGGTTTCCTCACGATGTTTTCCTTCACCGTTTTGAGAGCAGTGGTGTTGAAATAAATTACACAAAGTAATGCGCCTGACGGGGTTCGAACCTACGACCTACAACTCGTAAGTCGAGGCCGATACCACTGGGCCACCACTGCTCACAGATATGAATACATAAAAGATACATCTACATAATTTAAAATTACACTAACATAATAATATATACCTAAATAGCCAATGACAACACCTAATAGTTCATAATAATTTTTATTCAATTAAATTGCTATTCAGCCCTCTTCCTCTCCTCTCTCCTAATTTTTGCGCGCCCGACAGGGTCCATATTGATCTTTAATTTGTTTATACCATCTCTGTAACATATGAAATGCAATAAAAATGTATTGAGTTGGATTACACTATTTACGAAGTCGGTAGTGGGGTCTATCAAATCAATCACAGCGCGCCATGTGACAGAAATATGAACTAACTAGGGACTCTCGAAAGTGACTTGTGTCAATATTAATATGCGCCACAACGTTTTTGACAAAGTGGGATCATGAACCATTTTGACAATAAATCGTTTGAGTCGGTCAAATTGACAAAGATCAAATTCGTTACCATGGATATCTATGTTTACGCGAATGTGGACCTAATTGTATTTGAATGTCTGTAGGAAAATGAGCTTATGGTGGGTCATAATTACACTTTGTCGATTGTACAGACGCCAGCACATCAAGCTACCACAATTTGTCAGATTTCTGTAATAGATTTTCAACTTTATCACAAAACAAGAAGGTTCACGTTCGACTGGCAAAATTTTACCGATTCGGGTAGGATGACCTGCTGGCGTCTGTACTTTAGTGTAGTTTCTGTGTCAAAGTGGGAGTTAGCTTGTTTAACGTAGAAAGTGTTTCACGGGGATGATTTTTCTTCCTTTTTTGGCTTCATTTCCCAGTCTAGGAAATGAAGAATTCCCGGACATTCTATTATCTAAGTTAATACTAGGTACTAATAATTAAGTATTGTCACTATCATAAAACTAAAGAGACTAACAACTTTATCATTCCATTCTATTGAATCGGTTACATCAATAAAAATTATGTACACTACTTAAGCAATCAAACGTGGTTTTATAATAAGCGTTGATATAATAGTTATTACATATAATTCGATTAAATAATCGATTAATTTTAATTATGAACAATCGCTTTCAAAATTTTATATTAGTAATGCTACACTGAATAACTGTTAGAAAGAACAATATGATTTGTTAATTTATTACTTACTACGACGCGTGTAATAAAATGAAGACCATAAAATCTTAGATATAAAAACATACATATAAAATATTTTAGGTTCGACGGCTGACTGATTAGACATCTATTTTTTTTTAACGTGATATATTCACAATATGAGTCCTCCCCGCACTGCGCGGGGCGGGAGGGACTGTCTGACTCGTACTGACTAATATCCACGGTGTTCCTCCACGCCCTTTACAGTCCAGGATTACTGTTACCTACTCAGATTAGACACTCTCGCGACCCCATTAATTGGACATCTGAAATACTCAGAAAGGCAAATACAGTCGTCGATAGAATAGAATACTCTTTATTACGTACACCATACAAATTACAGATACATCCAATTAACAATATCTTAATAGGGTGACACAATGGGCGGTCTTATCGCTAAAAGCGATCTTTTCGATAGGTTTACAGACGATGATAGTAACTGAGATAGGTTATTAATTTCTAGCGTAAAACAAGCGACCATTGACTGTCCTATTTGTATTGCTACAACACTTTTTTGTGACGTAAAGTACCTAAATGGTAACTTTAACGTTTTGATGGAAATAATTAGTTCCTAGAAAAAGTTACTACAGGCGCTAAGTACCTACCCTTTACGGTAAAATACGATAATCTTGTGCTAAAGTCTCTGACATATAAAACTTTCGATACCTATTCTATGTTACTAGTAAATAGTACCTATATTGTAGTTGTTGGCAGCAAAGGTAGTAGGATTAAAATAAAAGTTTTATTTTTAGCCTCATGTTTTTATCAGATGACATGAAATAATACTTATTCAATTGATACGGTATTTGCAAGAGTAGAGAAAGAGATTATTAAATTTAAGTGGCCGTGACAGTTCTATTACGTGTAGTCACAGTTAATTTATTTTAAGATTTGGATATTATTTAATAGTAAAACGTGATATAATATTCGAACCGTAAAGATTTCAATGTGTTTATAGTATTGTTTATGTATTTTGATTTCGTTATTCCATATTGTTTTTAAAGTTATCATTATGCATTAGATGTAAGTTTCTTAATTATGCTTCCCATTTGTCACTTTTACTTAATATTCCTTACTATAAATCAACATAATATAATTGCTTCTCCAACTTCTCCATGTAGTTCTATTATATTTTTGTGTTTTCCTGCATTCCTTTGCTTTCCTCAGAATAAACTTGTCTCCCCAATTTTATTACCCTTTTTATTCCTCCAATTTCCCTATTTAGTTAGTCTCTCATTTTATAGCGTAATCGATGTTCCAATGTTCGCTCCAAATTAAAATTTTACCTTTTAATTTCACCAGTGATTTATTCCTCCAGTTCCCCAAAACATTGTCTGTTTACCCCAAAATCTCCATGATTCCTCCAAAATTCATGTTTTTCCTCGTAATTTCACCAATCTCCTCCTATATTCCTCCAAATTTCCCCAAATTCTCCAAAAACGGCTAGAACAGAGCCTTTTACAGGTGATGTTTACAGATTGCCGTCCCTTGCTGGCCGATTGACTAATACCTGTTTCGTTTGGGATAAAGGTGAGGCGCAGATGACGTACTGGTTCACTCGCTACAGGTACAAGTTCACCGAGGTAGACTACAGCTTATTCCTCACTTACTCCGTCCTTGTTGGGAGTGTTGGTAAGTTCAGTTTTCATTATTACAAGTATACTAAATATAATCATGTCTGTATTCTCCATAGAAAATCGGCTGTGATGGTATTTAATTCATACTAAGATTGACAAATATTTTGACACAGGTTTACATTATGTGCCCATAATGTAAATTGTAAACCTGTTTCAAAATATGGTTTTTTATAGAGCAATTTAAGTTTTATAGCGAGAACATGGGTTCGATTCCCAGCGCTGGTTTATCCATCAGTATTATTTTAGAAGAATCTAAGTAGTAAGAAGAGTCTAAGTATTTTGTTTACTATTGGTCAGAAATTATATCCCTCTTTTACACTTCTGCCTTTCTTTTGGGACTATAGACATAAAGATGTTACCTAGTGCAGATTAGTCTTTGCCTAATTAGAAGATTTTATACGTTTAAAGTTACTTCAGTGAGTAGGTAGACAGTCATCTTGTTATCTTTTTAAGATAATCCATGCCATAACCTACACATAAAATACATAGTGAGGGCCTTAAAAATACTAAAACAGTGTATATCTTCCAGATAAAAATTACGTACGAGTTAAGTTTTGTATTCAAATATTTATTATACAATTTAGCGGTTTAGTAATATAATACTTAAATTGTATTAAAACACAAATAGCACGTGGTTAGTACACAAATAATAAAGCTAAAAGATAAATAAACACACTGCTGTCTGGAAAACATTCGTCGAAATGAAAATATTTTCCAACGCTTTGGTTTCCCCACAAACGCAGCAATCAAATAAATACCAACCAGTCACGATGCTTATACTCGTAGTAAATATTTCAGAATATACTTAGATCAAATTGATGAAGTTTGATCAGCAATAAAAAAGTAATAGGTAATTGTGGTTGTCAGCAACGTCATCTGTCAAAACGTCATCCAGACCGTAACTAGTAACGTGCAGTGCTCTCATTAATTTACGTCTGAGAGCAACAACATCTGCAGACTGGTTATTTTATTAGACTTGTCAAATACCGCATTCGAAGTGCTAACTTATTTCAGTAACAATAAAGATCATTGTAACTTTGATTGTGATCAGAAATAACCTAAATTGTAAAAGAATGTAAAGAATAAGTCCCTCCCGGTTGAACCGGGGTCAAAACAGAAATTCTTGAAAAAAAGTAAACTAGAGGAATTGTAACGTTGAGTAATGTTACCAAGAACACTATTTTATTTATATTACACCTGCTTAATTACTGATATGCCTTGCCAACAATACGATAAGAAATTAGACGTTAATATCTTTAACTTTTGCCTCAAGTCACCTTGGGTTTCGTTTTACAATTAATGACGGATGACATCTAAACTTTATAGTGTGACAATGAATCCTAGTGTGACGAGCGATAGATAGGTACAGGTCGATACGAAAAAGGCAATAAATCTGTTGCACACACTATCCATATATCTTTGTACTGCCACGGAGATAGATGACCAAGCGTTGAGAAAACACAATGACTTGGATTTTTTTACACGTGCTTTTTTATATTTATTGTACCTATATGGTGTTGAACAGATTTTGACATTTTCAGAGAGTGACTTGAGTCCAATGCTCGACTTTAGCAGACTCCGTTGTCATAGCAACAGTATGTAAACGCACGTCACTCACGACAACGAAGTGACTAACGACAATTAGTGTAGATTTCTGTAGGTAGGTAAATGTTTTTTTTTATGATTTCTGAAATGAACTCCTAAAAGGTTAATCTTTCGACAAAGGTTAGCACATCAATAAAATAATAATAAAAATTAAATATAAAATCCGTTAAAAATCACTAAACCAGTTTTATTTCATACTTTCTAGGATTTATTATACTTTGGCTCGTGGAAATAATTTTATCAAACCAAATTATAATCTTGCGCAATACATCAGCAAACTCAACCTGATCAAACAAGAATTCCACATTGCCACATAAAAAAAAAAACAAATACGCAGAGATTTTTTCTTTATTAATCAAATAAACTTAATCAACAGAAAAACCGTAAAACAACCTTTTTTTAGGAAAAATACACGGTGGAAAAGATTATACATAAATATTACTTGATAAAGTGTAAAATAAATATTATGACAGCGTGCGATTTCAAGAAGTTCTGAAATATTTCTAGGTAATGTCATTGTGTAGTTTTAAAGATAAGAAAATTACGTCGTACGTTTATCAATTGTTACAAAAAAATTTGTTGGGTATTTCTGTAAAAAAAATGTCAATGGTTACTTATTGGGTTGGTTGTTTCAATAATTTAATTTGTTTCTATCTATCTTTCAAAACAAAAAAAAAAAGATTAATAAATTGGTTAAGCATATCATTTATCAATATTTTTTATACGTTACATTATCATAATTAAACAATAATAACTTTAAAATACAAGACATTAAATGTCTTGTTGTGCCACCAAACCAAAATTAAACTTGAAACGAATCTATATTTTACCACATCAACTGTTGCGGTTTGTTACAACACTACTTTGACCTTGTAGAAACTGCGCGATGCCTTGAAATTAAATGAAATTCGTAAAGTATGTCATAAATAAAAATCTATTTTCGTTCAAATAAAATGTAAAAATAATAAAAAAAACGTATCCGGCTTGATTTTTAAATGACTTCAAAGAAGGAGGAGATTATGTTGTATACATATGTCCAACTGGTGTGTACTGATACTGGCCGATTTTCATTTTATTTTTATATTCGAAGTCCTATAAAAATAACTGACTTCTATAACACATGAACTGCAGAATACCTTTTCTTTTGGAAGTCAGTAGCAAAACAGTCAATGAAATAAAAAAAATGTCACCTATATTTTTAGAAGTATTTTTAGGGTTTCGTAGTCAACAAGGAACCCTTATAGTTTCGCCATGTCCGTCCGTCCGTCCCTCCGTCCGTCCGTCTGTCCATTTTGTGTGTAATTTGGTGTAAATATACGGATTTGTTACGCCGAAAACGTGGTAAAATAAAATCTCGTAATAGTTATTTATGATACTCGGTAAGTTGGTTTTTACAAACGAGTAGATGAATGTAAGCCCGAGATGAAGTCGAGGGCTTACCATAGTCACGAGTTTGTAAATACCAATTTCCGCACGTGTGTCATACAATGTTTTTCAACACATTTGCGAGAAAACAGTACAATTTGTATTTAAACAAACTTTATTTGCAAATTTATTTGCATATTTGCAAATGGCGCCACATGCACGTGGTGAAAAAATAGAACTACATCTTTCGTCTCATTTACTCTTTAGTATTAAAATGAGACAACGTATTGAGCAAAAGCGCTTCCAAGGAAGTTCGATCAATCAGGTTGTTTATTCTCATAATGTGAAACTCTTTGGTGGAGTTCTTATTTTTTTTAATGGAAATAAAAAAACCGTAAAGAAAACGCACGGTGCTATACAACGGGGCGTGCCGTAAAATAGGTACTTAGGTGAGAGTACCTATTTTACCGCACGTTCCGTTGTATGGTGCGTAATTTTTAACTTTCGAACAATGTATACAGGCTTCGTAAACGCACTTTTCGAGCAAATGTGTTGAAAAACATATTTTTAACCCCCGACGGAAAAAGAGGGGTGTTATAAGTTTGACGTGTCTGTCTGTGTGTCTGTCTGTCTGTGTGTCTGTCTGTCTGTCTGTGTGTCTGTGTGTCTGTGGCACCATAGAGCCCGAACGGATGAAGCGATTTCAATTTAGTTTTTTTTTTTTGTATTAAAGGTTATTTACGGGCGAGTGTTCTTAGACATGTTTGATGAAAATCGGTTGAGCCGTTTAAAAGTTATGGGGGTGAAAGTGGGGAAGGGTAACCGAAGGTTTGCAAATAAACTCGAGTGGGTTTTAAATGAAAGCGCACTGAATGGGAATATTGATGATTTAATCGAGAGTGTTCTTAGCATGGTTTGATGAGAAAATTGGTGCTGGGGAAATTGGGAAATGGAAATCCGATGGTCAAGTGAGAGTGTCAATTACTACAATCTCAGTCTTTGTAATTCTGTTAAAGATGATTTGTCAATGTGCTGTAACCGCCCAACATAAAATGATATAAAGTAAGTATGTACCTACCTATAAAAAAGTATAAAATAAAAAATTAAATTAAAAATTTAAAAAACCCCCAACAAAAAACCAAGTTCCCTTTAAAAAGTAATAAATAATAAAAACAAATAAAAAAATACGTCGCGTTGGGGGACCGAAAAATATCGTAGATAATGAATAATTTGAAGCGGTTTTTTAGACGTTATGAGTTGGCTACTGAATCCCTTAGGTACCTAATAAATGTTAATGTACGTAAATTAAATTAATTAAATTCAGCGAATCAGTTTAGTTATTTCGCATTTGTATTTTGATGCGCAACTACGGAAACTACACTGTGCGTGGCCCGACACGCACTTGGCCGGTTTTTTTTATAATAGGTATCAGAAACGGCCTCCACATCAAAATTAATTACGTAGTAAGGAAGATTCAAGACACATAAAGTTTGTTATACAATAATTTATGTAAATAATATAACCTATGTAGCTTTTGATAATCGGTCAGTGCCAACTGGTTTATAATTAAAATAGTTACTTACTTTATTTTAAAAACAAATCATTGCTAATAATAATACCTATCTGTAGTTATGTAATAATATGTCTGTGATAATAAATATACTAAAACGTGTTCATCAATAAAATAATAAGATAAGAAATTATAAATATTTCCCTAATTTGCTAATTTATTTGTGTAGCTTGATTGAACGAATAAAATCACGACACATACAAATCTTCAACTACGCCAGTTTATAAATAAAACAATAGGTATTTATTTCCTTTACTAATAATTTTTTCACATACCTATTCGTTACATTTTTTAAAAAAATTACAAAGACAAAAACGATAAATTATCATATATAAATATTTATTTATTTAAAGAATACAGGCAAGTTGGGGACTAACAGCTAGATATAATGGTGATAAATATCAATAAGATTATCTGAGCCTACGTCCGCACAGGCAGGTGGCTAGGTTAGCGCCTAGAGCGTAGCGAGTCACCTAGCGAGTATCTTGGTAATGTTTGCGAACGGCCGCATTGCACGCTTGACGCTTAGTTAGTCGCTTAGCATGTATCCAGGTAAACAAACGTGTTGGTTTTTTGCCACTAGGCGCGAGGCATTTTGGAAGAAACAAATGGATGAAATATTAATTACATCAGTTTTTAAAAGAGAACCTCTGCAAAGCACCTCTCAGTGCGGCCACCGTGTATCCTAGCAAGTAGCCAGATTGTAAGCCACTAAGGTCTTGGTACTAAACAAGCCACCTGCCTGTGCGGACGTAGCCTTTCAGATAATTACTATGTCTTCAGTATGAAAAACTGTGGAGGAAGATGTAGGTACATATTGCCACACCAATGCGCACACTGGTATCATAATTCACGATCTACGTATTAATCGTAGGTATCCTACTCCAGTCTTATAAGGTTAAAAATATAAATAATGTCTTATTTCGTAAAACCCACGTGCAAAATAGTAAATTTATCGAGTAGATTAAAAAGTGTTAACAGTATTTCTCGCTTATCGAATCACCACAAGTAAATCAAATTTCACACTTGCATCTACCGTATTAAACACGAGAAAATCCGATAAATAAATAAAGGAAAAAATATTGAATAATCGTTGTAAAATATTGATAGAAAAATTGCGATATAGTTTGATTAGCGTCTCTTGAGAATTTTGGAAAATGAGAGTTAGTCTCTTGACCTCAAAATCTATTAATAGGCTTTTCCCAGCCAAAAAGTTTTACCAAAAAATTAAATAAATAGGTAGACGGCGTGCCATAATAAGTAAATCGTCCATAAATGCAAAAAAGAGAAAGTTAGGAAAAAACCGGCCAAGTGCGAGTTAGACTCGCGTAAAGAGGGTTCCGTACGATGTTACCTATCACGTTTTTTTTTTAAATCTGACCCAAATTGGTACGCACAATATTGAGTGATTTACCATGTTATTTTAATATCATGGACTTCTTATAGGTTTTCCTATAATCTATAAGTAGAAAACTAATTTCTGTATTTAAAAAAAAATAGGTTCAGTAGTTTCGGAGATAAGGGGGGGGAATGGTCAAATTTCGTCTATTTTCTTGAATAACTTGGAAACTATTTATTTAAAAATTACAAAAAAAATATATTTAAGATTGTCTCAACAAGACCTTTCATTTGATATGTCACACGATGCAGTTTTCAATTTTTTTTTTTAATTTTCCCCTTCCCCCCCAAAAATTACCTCCCATATACAGATATGGACTTCTTATAGGTTATCCTATAATCTATAAGTAGAAAACTAATTCCTGTATTTTTTTCAAATTTTAGGTTCAGTAGTTTCGGAGATAAGGAGGGGGGAATGGTCAAGCTTCGTCTATTTTTTTTGAATAACTTGGAAACCATTTATTTTAAAATTGCCAAAAAAATACTTTTAAGTTTGTCTCAGCAATACCTGTCATTTGATATGTCACACGATGCACTTTTCAATTTTTTTTTTTTAATTTTCCCCTTCCCCCCCCAAAAATTACCTCCCATATACAGATATGGACTTCTCATAGGTTATCCTATAATCTATAAGTAGAAAACTAATTCCTGTATTTTTTTCAAAATTTTAGGTGAAGTAGTTTCGGAGATAAGGGGGGGGGAATGGTCACGCTTCGTCTATTTTTTTTGAATAACTTGGAAACCATTTATTTTAAAATTACAAAAAAAATACTTTTAAGTTTGTCTCAACAATACCTTTCATTTGATATGTCACACGATGCAGTTTACAAATATTTTTTTTTAAATTTCCCTTTCCCCCCCCCAAAAATTACCTCCCATATACAGATATGGACTTCTTATAGGTTATCCTATAATCTATAAGTAGAAAACTAATTCCTGTATTTTTTTCAAAATTTTAGGTTCAGTACTTTCGGAGATAAGGGGGGGGGAATGGTCAAATTTCGTCTATTTTCTTGAATAACTTGGAAACTATTTATTTTAAATAGACAATAAAAATATATTTAAGATTGTCTCAACAAGACCTTTCATTTGGTATGTCACACGATGCAGATTTCAAATATTTTTTTTTAATTTTCCCCTTCCCCCCCAAAAATTACCTCCCATATACAGATATGGACTTCTTATAGATTTTCCTATAATCTATAAGTAGAAAACTAATTACTGTATTTTTTTCAAAATTTTAGGTTCAGTAGTTTCGGAGATAAGAGGGGAGGGGGAATGGTCAAATTTCGTCTATTTTCTTGAATAACTTGGAAACTATTTATTTTAAAATTACAAAAAAAATACATTTAAGATTGCCTCAACAAGACATTTCATTTGATATGTCACACGATGCAGTTTTCAAAACTTTTTTTTTTCATTTTCCCCTCCCCCCCCAAAAATTACCTCCCACATGCAGATTTCATCTATTCACGTCACACCTCTGTGCTTGGGTCACAGGAATTGATATGTGTACCAAATTACAACCCAATCGGTCTAGTAGATTCGGAGATAATTGACTGTAAGCGACAGACAGACGGACACACGAGTGATCCTATAAGGGTTCCGTTTTTGTATTCGGACGTACGGAACCCTAAAAATGGAAGAAATTACCTCTGAAATAGCAAGCCACATGAAAATCTAATCACAGAAATGTCCTCAATATGAATTAACTCTAATTCCGTTGAAGCCTACGTGGTCTGTCTTGTATATAGCATTGTCATGACAGTTTTAAGCCTCGTTGACAGGGAGCGAGTATACTTGATGTAGGTACCTAAGTCCATGTGATTCGGCTGGGTTCTTCTAGTTCTTCGAAGAAGCTGCCTTTACGGTACTGTTATGTAGTTTAAGAAATTAAGACAAAGTATATGGAATTCAAAATGTGAGTATTTTAGGCGATTTTTCAATGTTTGTCTGCGTGACCCAGTGAAGCAGATTTCAGGTTCGACTGGATTGTATGAAATCCGTTGATGCCTTCATCTCAGCCTGTATTCGTCCACTGATAGCCATAGGTCTCCCAATGTGCACCACAAGGTCTTGAGCTTTCTTCTCCCAGTCTCTGCCGGCTGCCTTTCGCAGATCGTCGCCCACTCTTGACGCCTAACATTGCATTTACCGGCCGACTATGCTATCACCGCCAAAATATTTGTGTCACCGCCTCCGTCCAACCGCGCGGACGAGCGGTGTACGCGTGGGAATCGCTATACATAAGTTGATAGAGCGGGAATGCGCTTTAGTTTAGATTTACAACAGCTGTTTATAAGATCACGGTTACAATATAATAAATCAAGCGTACTTATACAATGTAAACGTGGCTTTACAAGTAATTTGTCTTCTTCTGTCTAGCTCTGGTTCGACCTCAAAACAACCGCCCGTCTATCTTCCCAGTGACAGTTCAGAACTTGGTAAACAAAATGAGACAAACATTAGAAATGCTTTCAATTAGCTGATAGTGAAATGGCATGGAATATCTTAGAGAATAGATCACAGACAACAGACATTGAGTAGCCAATATTTTACACACGGTTTGTAGAAACTTAATTAAGTCTAGGATCAGTGAGTAACAAATCGCTGATACAGCTGAAATGACAGGTTTAAAACTGGGAAATCATTGTTGAATAGCCAGACTAATAGTTACTAAATTGTAAAATTGATCTCGATTCAGATTAAACATTTTATAGGGTAAGGGACTCCATTAACCAATATATCCTAGAAACAGTTTTTTTCTAAATATACACTTTACTTTACTCCTCAAAACCCTATTATACCCTAAAATAAGATTTCCTCACTAATAATTTCGTAAACATCTATGTGAATTCTTTGGTGTGTCCACTACTATGTCCACTATGGTTATTTGGAAACTTGATCGCCCTAAAATAAAACAGATCATTGTCGAAGTACAACATAGATGCAGCCATTTTCTCATGGACCAGTTTAACGATAAATATAACTTTATCACCTCATTGTATCTGATAATGAAATATTGTTTAAAATAAAGCGACATTCAGTGACGTCATCGGACGTGTTATGTTAGAAATTGCATTAAGTAGGGAAAATACTGTACAACGACAGTGACAATGCCTGTTTTAATAAAAACGATAGGTATTTTCCATACTATCCATATTTGATAATATTTTACTCAATATGTTTGGGAAATTTTCTATTGTTTAGGCTAGTCGAGACAGACATTTTATTATGTTATGACATGAGGATTTTGAGTGTGCACCGAAGTGTCCGGAAGAGATAGACTTTTGGTTTAAAAATTTGACTGGGTTCTATGAAGCACAAAGTAGATGTAAAGAGGCAAGACTATTTGAAACTATATTTCCATTTTTCATTTTTAGTGTGACCAAAACTCTTCAGTTATGATTATCAATGTGTGATTAGTGACCCGGTCCTATATTTACTGCTAAATTAGCGTTTGCTCCCAAATTAAAAGGCATCATATTCTATGTCACAATTTCTTTGTACAGGTTCCTTCATAACAATATATTTGTTCAGCAAAAGATGGAACATTGAGGATAGCATCATCGGGGTGATCGCCTGCCTCAGTAGGATAGCCGCTAGTGTGGTCTATGCGCTGGCTCCTACCAGGACGATCTACTTCCTGGGCCCAGTGCTGGACATGTTCAGCTCGGCTGGAGCCACTTCTCTACGATCAATCGCTTCTAAGTTGGTGAATGCTGATGAAGTCGGTGAGTGCATTTCTTATTACTTTATTTTTACGAAGTCTACAGCATTCTAGGCACATTTCGTAATTACAGCGATTCGGATTCTTTGACTCGACTATGTATTTCATCCAGAAACACAACCCGTTCCTTCCGACATTGATGAGCAGTGACAAGTGATTGCCAAGTTAAATAGAAGGTTATGAAGACACTGCATAATCTTCTATATTTAATTGACTACCGCTAACGAGTGACCAAAATATTAGTACATTGACGGTAACAGTTTGTCTTTCATAATTTTATTAGTGACATGTTTGTAAACAATGGCAACAAACTTCTCATTAGATTTGTAAACATGTTTTATCTTTATTAGATCAAAGGTCGGTACACATGCACGGATACAAAGAGTATTGTGGTCTATCACTACATAGGTCTGCTGCTAAATGCCTAGCTAAAAAACCTTGGTATGGTTTATCGCTATTACTTGCACTCGTCATGATTTGCGTTGCTCTCGCTATTGGCTTCCGATAAGAAACATTTTGAAGACTTTACGAAAAACTTAAGGATTGTTAAAAACTCAAGTATTTAACACTAGATATTCTTAATTCCTTACTCTTTCTCCGAGAAAGAATTGTGTTCTTCATCATCGTCTCCGTACCCTTGTTCTGATCTGCACAGTTTTCTGCCATATTTTATACTTACATACTTTGCCTTATGTCGGATGTCGCTTCGCTTTGTCATCTTTTTGGCGTCATTAGCTCAGCCCTGCTTTTCTTTTGTAATGCTTGGAATGAACCATTAGTAGGTACTGCCAGATAAATCACTGTGCCTAAAATCCTATAATCATCAATTTCTTAAAGAATAATGATGATTATTTGCAGCGCTATTTCATGTTGCATGGATATTTCATATTACCACGTTCAACTCTCGAAGAGGGCTTGTGATGTTGACAATCACTTTTATGAGTCTTTTCATCCGTCCCGTTCATCGGTCAAGGACAAAATTACGAATTTTCATTAGAAATCCGACTAGTCTTTGCATTAACTTCTCATTGTTTAACTATCTGCAATTTAATCTACCTAGTCATCATCATTATGTTGTTTTCATATCAGTTTATTTGGAGTCAACGACTTAGCGAAGCATATCAATTTCTTTCATGCCACAGACACTATACCTATATTATTTCTTTCTAGTCTTCCTCTATTCTTATAGCAATTCATATTCATAATATCATAATTTAATTACACACTTTCATGAACAGTTTTTTAATGGACCCTAAAGAGTAATCTTCTATTCATAGATGGTACCAGATGTTCAGTCTATACCTAAAGGCAAACGAAGAAACAGATAATTGGTCAACTAGGATAAATTGATTACTGTTTTTCTGTAGCACGCCACGGCCGCCACAAAACTTACACGAGAATTATTTTAGTACTTGCCTTCATGCGAAATTAACATTTTTTATCATTGTGACCTATTTTTTACTGTACAATTATCGGCGACTATGTTATGACTTAATAAAAATTCAGATACACTATTTTTAAGTTTAAATAAATAAATATTCGTATCTATAAATAAATATTGTTTATTATGCAATATTAATTTGATCGTTTGTAAACTTACGAGTAAATCATTTACTTTCGCCTCAATATTTATTCAATTTCCTTTCTCATTTCCGATTTAAAAGAGTAAATTACCTACTTGAAATTTATCCGGGTGGTAGCAATTTTATGCCAAATAAAGTATACAAAGACTTCAGAATACAGATCATGTAATTCTTCAGGCTATTGATCTCGAATGCTTCACTGAAATCGTTTTTTCTTGTTCAATATTGAACGCTTGTTACTTTAAAATGTTGCTAAGTTAAGCAATGGCTGTGTAGAGAGAAAAACAGAAGAATAGAAGGCTTGCATGACAGATAATATTTTGATTAGCAAGGGAGTTAACTCTATCATGACGGCTGATAAAGATGTGTGAAAGGAAGGGCAGAAATAAAGGCAGATAGACGTCGCCAAGTTTTGTTATACGTGTTATACTTATTATTTGTTGTTTTTTTAAAGATGTAATTAATTTAGCATGGAAGAGAATATTGAGACTGATAAATGTATGAAATAAAAAATAAAACCGGCCAAGTGCGAGTTGGACTCGCCCATGAAGGGTTCCGTAGCAGCAAGCATAGATTAGTGATATCATTATATTGAGATTAGTAAGTAATATACACAAACAATAAAAATAACTTTGTTTTTCATAGTATTTGTATGAATGGCAAAGTTATATTTGCGGTTTTTGAAAATGTACTATATCTCAAAAACTGCTACCTGTATCTCATCCAAACCAATTTTCGTTGGTAGTTTTGGTTGAGGTCTACATTATATATTTTTTTTAGTTTTATCATTCTCTTATTTTAGAAGTTACGGGGGGGGGACACACTTTTTACCACTTTGGAAGTGTCTCTCGCGCAAACTGTTCAGTTTAGAAAAAAATGATGTTAGTAACCTCAATATCATTTTTAAAGACCTATTCATAGATACCCCACACGTATGGGTTTGGTGAAAAATTTTTTTTTGAGTTTCAATTCTAAGTATGGGGGGCACCCCCAAAATTTGTTTTGTTTTGATTTTTGTGTGAAAATCCTAATGCGGTTCACATAATACATCTTTCTACCAAGTTTCAACAGGATAGCTCTTATACTTTCGACAAAAAGTGGCTGTGACATACACGGACAGACAGACAGACAGACAGACAGACATGACGAATCTATAAGGGTTCCGTTTTTGCCATTTGGCTACGGAACCCTAAAAAGTATATATTAACAAACTGTACATTGGAGTACCTCAGGGCAGGTAGATGAGACCAAGTTTAGCTATACATTGTATATTATTTATTTCTTTGTTGATTAAAACAAATAGTCACAGTATCGCATGACATGTCAAAGGTTAATTATTTTTAAATAGTTAATGCTCCGAGTGTTTGCGCTTAGTTTCGATAAGTTTGTGTATGTACAGTCAATCTTTATTATTATTAATGTATGATGTCTGGTATTGCATGATATTTATCAATGATTATGATATTTAACGTAACGCATGTTGTTATGATCTTCCTCGTTGAAGCGAATGATTGTCTTGTACATAACTGTTTACTACAATTTTATGTTTGGTCATGTTTATTTTTTTATATTTTTAGACGTATACCAGTCTCTTTTTCAGGCTCATTCATATATTTCTCCTCTGAATCCTTACCTTGCTTTTTCTTTTACACTAGATTATGCATTTTTAAGTAGATACGTTTCTTGGAATACCATTTACTTGATATTATTGGCGTATTCCGTGTTGCTATTTCCAGAACAAAATAAATTAATATTAACTTGCCAGTCAATATCTATAATCATGTAAACCATGTTGTTATAACTTGTATCAACAACATGATTATAATAACCAGTTAAATCTATTTTATGTTTAACAAAGTTATGATAATTAATTATAAAATTATGTTTATTAAGACAAATGGCGCTAGGTATGCATACTGATGTCTCGTGATGACGCATCCACAAGTAATTGGTTTAGTTTTATAGCTTTATTATTCATTAATATTCTCTTTCTTGGCAACCATAATCAATAAATAATAGGTAAGACCATAGTTTCCTATAGCAAGAGAAAGAAAGAAATAGTAGATTATTAACCAAGGGGATAAAGCAGTGTCTTCTGTCGTGGGTGACGATTTAAATCGCGAGCGTAACGAAGGACTCGAGCCCTCGATGTTTACTCCCGAGCGTAGCGAGGGTGTTAAAAACTTAAATAACGAGCGAAGCCAGGGATTTAAGACGAGTCCTGAGTGTATCGAGAGATTTAAGTTCACCCAAGACTAAGACAGCTTTATCACCGAGGAAAAGACTCTACTTTTCGTACCATTTGCGAAAAAATGAACACAATAATAACATGAGATAAGCATTTATTAAAAATAATGACAATTACAATAAATTAAAATAAACTTAAGTAAGGTTTAAGTATTTGAAGAAAACAAAAACGCGGCAAATTCCTACACTAATATTTTTTTGTCGGAAAAGCAAAGGTCAATCATAACTGCATAATAAATGCGTATTCTTTTTTAAAAAGATGCATAAATGCATTATAATACAAACTCAATGGTGTAAATACAGATGTAGTTCAGTATACATTTCGGTAAGTATTCCAAATTTAAATCACATTCTCCCCCTAGAGCATGAATGAAATTCAGCACAATTTTCTTTCTCTGTTTTTTAATAGATTAAAAATGACTATTGTTATGTTCGCTTTTTGTGGCATAGAATGTCACTTTTTTGAGCAAGTGGTACGAAAAGGTATTTATTGGACTCACAGAGGACAATACAACAACATGAATCATGAAAACAAAATTATATAAAAACGAAAACAAAAACAACGCCAACTTTTTTTTAAAAGAAGAAAGCGCTAGTTTCTACCGACTTCAAAAAAAGGAGGAGGTTCTCAATTCGGTGGGTATTTTTTTATGTATGAACACCGATTACTCCGAGTTTTATAGTCCGATTAGTGTGATTCTTTTTTTGTTCGATGCAGTACCTATACTTGCCATTTGATGAATAAAAAATTCATCCATTTTGGTTCAGTACTTCTTATTTTGTGAGCATTTTTATGATTTCTGCTATGTGGATGATGTGATGATCTTTACTACGGATTACAATAAAAAATACTAGTGCTCATACAAAAGAAATATGTATGACGACAACTTGCATTGAATAAATGAACTATAACTAAAAATGTTAAGTAAAAATTAATTAATTAGCAAAAAGGGGAGAAACATATAACTTATTGTTCATTTAACTGTTTCGGTTTAACAATTTGGATGGCTCTAAATCACAATGCCACGCTATCTAAATTTAATTTGGGATATATGTTTAAACTAAAAAGTATAAAATAAAAAACTTTTTCAAAAAAAATGTAACCGACTTCAAAAATAACCACAAAAAAGGGTAAATTAACTTACATAACTTTTCTTTTGGAAGTCGGTGGCATAAAAGTCAATGAAAAAAAAAAAACAAAGCCACCAACTTCCAAAAGAAAAGTTATTTAGGTTATTTTACCCTTTTTTGTGGTTGTTTTTGAAGTCGGTTACATTTTTTTAGATAAACCTTAGTCATAAAAGATTATTTATTGATTTATGTACACAGAACACACAAAAACAAGAAATAACATTTAGATAAAAGAGCACAAAGGCACTGCTCATTTAATTAAGAAATCTCTTCCAGCAGACCAACGCATTAATATTTTGTTGTGAAATAAAAAAAATGGCGGGCGACCGAAAGGGCTAAAACCTTCAAACCCTTTTACAGCAGGACAAAATCAGCAACAAAACCTAATTATCGTGTTATCACAATAACTGAAATTACAAACCAAACAATCTCGGACGACCTTGTTTCTTTGTAAGATTTTTCTGGACAAATATTTTTTTAAGATATGGCTCATTTAGCTTCTCTCGCCCGAAGCAGTATGAGTGGTTTAAATGTTGTACCCACAGTTGATTTTTCCACGGTGATTCATATTTACGTAGGTATTCATTTAATGTTATGAAATAAAGCCTTTTTTCCCAGATGACTGATGATTTTATGATCTGAGTCAAAGATGGTGAGCTGATTGCTAGCGTCAAGTACTTTATCATTGAAAAAAATAACATACTACCTTATGCCCATGATGGCGTTGCTTGCGTATAGTTCGAAAATTATCTTACCATAAATCGAAATCTGTTCAATATTTTTTGTGTGAATGAGTGACAAAGATACCCATGATTATAATATTATAGTACTTAGAAGAAACGCAGCTAAGCAGGAAGATGCTTTTACTTTATACTTGGACTTTTTTTCCACACTTCTCTTGTCTATAACTCGTCATATTTGTAGTCACCGGGACACACAATTATTATGTAGGTGGATATTACTCTATCTATTTATACATCATAATAGAAGTTAGTAATAAAAAAAAAATATCCAAAACTTACCTACGTCTATTTCAAATAAAATGCACTTAATTACCTTTAATGTTATGTAGGTACTGTAAAATAAATATAATGCTTACTAAACGTATAGCAATGTTGTAATATTACAAACACCTTCATTGTTTATCATTACTTAAATCTTAACGCGAAGTTTTCACACATTTTCTTGAAAGAATCAGAGTTTCATAATGAAGGCTTATAAATTCATCAGCACGTGCTAATTGTTATTTTATTACAATAATAACTTGACTAAAGTAGCGTAGGTCATAACTAAACATATCTATGAATGAAAACAACGTGTTTACCACCATGGTATTGTCAGCTGATTTATATTTTTTGTTCCTAATATTGCATAAGCTTTAATATAAACAAGTTTTCAGTTGGAAATAAATAATAGGATAGGAACATATTTATTTTGTTCATGTTTGAGGGGCTACTTCAGCTTATCCCACCTACGGAACCGCAGCTGACGTCCAAAAAGCTTTATGATACAACTCTCTCATGTAGTCTACTAATTATCGCTTGAGAGGAAATACTGACCAAATTTTGATGTGGCCCCCATACTATAAGTTTTATTCACGAAGAAATAGAGAAATTTAATAATGTTCATTTAGAAAACATACATTTCACAAGCGACCTTCAGTTTCCCATAACCAAACGATTGGCAACACAAAGAGAAAACTCCGAACAAAGATCTCATTGAGGTACATTTGGAATGAAACTATTTCCGGTAAAATAAAAGGAAATCAAAGAAAATGGAACTAAAACAACAAACCAAAGTGCACCGTAAGTGAAATGAAAAGTTTATTGAAGGAAGTGAACGTAGATTTCCAATTAACGATAACGTTCTTTGCTTCATGACTGAAATCGTTCACTTGTATTTTAGTTTTGAAGTAAACTACTGAATTGTAAATTTTATTACTACTATGTCAATGAGCACTATTTTATTTCACTTTTTTAGCTTCAAGCTGTCACTTTTTTTTTCTTTTTAAATTAGCTGTGGATTTTTTGGAGCACTGATCGTTTGTTGGTCCAGTTCATCTCGCCATATTTTACATGGTTTTCTGTGAATCCTTCCTTGCCTTCCACAGAATAAATGGCTTTACGTAGAAAATGTGTCAAAGCTCCTACACAGCTAGGGGCTTTTTGTTCATAGTTTAAGTCAGTCTAGTCTAATTTCAGGTCATCGGGTTTTTATAAATTTTCAAGTCAACACTTGTAGGTGAATCCTCCACAGGCTTTAGGTACTGTTGTGTTAAGCCTATAACACTCATCCCACACATTTGAACAGTATCCTACATATTCAAGGCTTCCAAGGTCAAATTTGCAAATCATTTTGCGTAAAAGGATTACCTACGTGACAAACTGCAGGTAACCCGACCTAATTATACGCAGCTCTTTGAAAAATGGATGAAATGATGATGATATTATGATTATAGACTATCCTAGTATGATATAGGACACTAATTAGATAAAACATGTAGGCAGTAAACACGGCACTAGCTATTTTCAAACGCATGACCTATCTATGACTTATCTACACCGACATTAAAAACCTCGGGCCTTGTCAATCTTGTGCCCTGACTGTATTTAATTTTTTTTTTGTGTTTTTCTCATTGTCAACGGAAAATATTCTATTTTTATGGAACACTTGTTTGATCTTTCAGGGTTGGTTTCATAGTAAAAGTTGTTAATGAACGTACTATACTTACAGTTGTAAGTATGTAGGTACTTTCAGCCCATGAAAGGATTTTAATATTTTGCAAATAACCCTGTATGTTTCCAGTGTTAACTAGAAAATACTAATGCGCATTTAAATTTCCAAATTTAAAACACAGTCATGTTTTATTGCTTCTCATAAAACCTGGCAGACATTTTGTTTCGTTATCATTTAATTTTTAGCAAATATTTTTAATCTAGTGTTCACAAAATGGCCCCTTGTTTCTAAGCATTACTAAGAATGTAAATATTAAACATATGTAAAGGAATGTCGTCTCATTGTATAAATTATTTCAAATAATTTAGGAATATTTTTTTATAATCATATTGTATCACTAGCTGTTACCAGCGACTTAAACCGCGTTTAAATCTCGGAAATTTTACCACGGGAACGTATCCCATGGTAAATCCAGGTTATAAACTATGCATAAGTGTACCAAATTTTATCCGAATCCGTTTAAAGGGGCAAGCGGCGAGTAAAGGGCGACTCGATATCCGACCAAGGACCATGCCCGGGTCCAACAGCGCGTTGGTTTCCACGCGCGCCTCAAAGAGTGTCAGCATAAAAATGGGGGGCCCCGTCTACTAGAGGGCCAAAGCCTGCCGGGGTCGCGGGACTTATCAAATTACCGTGACCCCGGATCGTAAAGGGCTATTTAAGGACATCGGGGATATTAGTATGAGTCTGACAGTCCCTCCCGCCCTGCCCTGGGTTGGGAGGACTCATTTCATGAATTCACCACGTAAAAAAAATCCGTTCATAGAGAACCAAACATCCATCCATCAATCCGTGCAAACTTTCACATTTATAATACTAGCCTTATATCCAGTGGCTTTACCCGCTACAACTCAAAATTACAGGAACGTAAAATCGGGATGAAAATATCTTAAGTATTAATCCAGGTTGTAAACTATTTGTGTACCATACGTTCATTAGATTTCGGTGAAAACGTACCAAGCATTTTCACAAACTTTCGCATTTCCGATATTAGAGCCTATGCACACCACGTTTATTAAACGCGCCGTCGAGGCGCGTATATAGCGATACAGACGCGATGCAAACGTGCGTTTGACGCCTTATATCGCGAAAACAAACTGCTCTGTTTGACAAAAGCGTGCCGTCGACGCGCGTTCCTAAAACGCGCGTCGACGGCGCGTTTAAAACAAGTGTTTTTTTTTTTTTCATTTCCTAAAAAAAAATTGTGGAAGATTGTTCAGCTTCGTCTACTGAGCAAGCCCTGCAAGTTTGCGGAGGGCTGTCCCTTACACCCAGTATATATACAATAAATGGCGCCTGCCAGGGTACCCTTTTTCCAGAAGCGGTCATTTTATAGTGGATCTTCATTAATAATAGTCTTCCTCGGTAGATTCTAGTAACTTCATAATAATCAAACGGTGGAGTAGTGGTGATCCAGTGGTAATGTCCCTGACTCGCAAGCCCTGAGAACCCTGGCAGGCGCATTACTTTGTGTAATTTATTTCATCACCACTGCTCTCAAAACGGTGAAAGAAAACATATTGAAAAAACCTGGCATGTCCTAAAACCAAGAATTCGAAAACATGTGACATCTACCAACCTGCACTGGATCCGTGTAGTAGATTATAGCCCATTCTCTCTTGCAGAGAGTAGGCCTGTATCCCAGAAGTGGGAAGAAGTGGGCTCATTAATCTATGCTTATGCAAACGGCGCTGGTACCTACGCCGACATATTTAATGTATTGCTGGTATTTTCTATTTACTAGAACGGAGTTCCATTGAAACAATGAATGGAGTGATACCTGTCAAGTTTGTAGATAAAAACTGCCGTAGTATGACGTTTATTTATTTTGACGAACTGCGCTATCTATCGCACAGATTTTTGTTTATTTATTGCGTAGTATATAGAGGCTGTTATGACATACCAGAGATAAAAAACCAGGTGTGTAATAAAGGATTTTTCCTACTAACATTCCAAAACCATATCCGGAGGAAATTGTTATTAAATTAAATCAGTATGCAAATGATAAATGTTTGGTAAAAGTAAACTTACTAACAATAATAATGCGCCACTTTTATTTTTAAGCCTCCTGCAGACACACGCGATTAATCGCGCGGGGCAACATGTCGCGGTCCATTCGCAGTATTTTTAGAGTGGAAATTAGCTTGGCTCGTTGTCGCAGCGCGATTAATCGCTTGTGTCTGCAGGAGGCTTTGATTGTCGTATTTTTGACGTCACACAGCCAGCTGCAACCGACAACCGGGATTAACGGTCCCGTGTGTCGCCCAGGGTCAATCATTCTCCAGCTTCCAGCATAAGCATAGGCATAATCAGCCTATTATGTTCTCTTTGCTGGAACATAGGCCTCATCTTTATGACAAGGGGTGCGCGGTACACTAATCGGGCCCAGTGCGGATTGATAGATGTCACATGTCATCGAATTATTAGTTCTAGGACATGCCGGCCGGTTTCCTTTTCCTCATGATCTCGATATTTGTTTGTCCTGCCTTAATCTTAATCACATTTGATTTTATACTGTCTTTTTCCTCCATAATATTTCTCGATTACTCGTCATCAGCAGTTACTTCCCTCATAGCCAAAGCATAAAGTTCACCCTTCACATAATCCATCTTGTTTCTTAAATTTTCGTTTAGGTATTCATAAAACTCTATTATAATTTAACATATTTCTTTTGTTGATTCAATATTACGAAAAGTCATGTTTAATTTTGTCTATTATCGTTTTATAACGTTGTTGGAATATTTTTTTAACCTCGAAAATGGTACCCACTTATTTGAAGTTTTTAAAAGGCCTTTTGGTTGGTAAAATAACAGTTTTCTTTGTAACATTTGTAGGTGAAGTTCGAGGAAAATATTTTTGATGCCCATTTGCTGAAAACAATTTAATATAACTGCGAAATTAACTTTTTTTTTTAAATAGGTTTAATGGTTACAAGCCTTGAAGAGCCATGAATCAAAGATTTAAACGTTAAGCTATTATCGGGTAATTCATAAATACTCGGTGAGCAGTCGCACTATTGATCATGGCACGGATTATTTTTTATAATTATACTTACCAAAGTACTTAGCGGAGATTATCTATCGCAGGCACGGGTGTACTGTCGCGATACTGTCTTAAAAGGACACCCTAAAATGCAAAGGCAACCGAAAGAACTGGGTGGAGTTTTAGCCAGAAACCATCGTACCACAAAAATCTGTTGAACACTTGCCTAAAAAAAGTGTAACTTTAAAACGGCACTTATATCAACGACAAATGCCGTTTTGAATTGACAGTTCTTACAGGTATTAAACGTTTAACTTTTTTGTAGTAAGACGGTAAGAGTCTGACAGTCCCGCTCTTTCCAGAGCGGGAGATCAGTTTGATGATCGTTATGATCCAAGAAAAGAATTGTCTGTCTTGGTCTCGGCATCGAACCCACAAAAAAGCGAATCGTCTATAGGTATCACTTTTTTGTCGTATTAAAAATCATCAAATGAGTCCTCCCACCCCGGGGCGGGACTGTCAGACTTGTACTGAATAAAATCCACGGTGTCCTTCAATAGCCCTTTATGTTCTGGGGACCCTCTAAAGGGGGGCCCCGTCATTATGCTGACACACTTTGAGGCGCGCGTGGAACACAACACGCCGTCGACCGGGGCATGGTCCATGTTACCACTGTGGTTGGGCTGTGAAGTGGACGCTGTCCTCTCCGTCACGCGTCCCGCTTCCTCCTTCGCTAGCATGACTGCTTCGCAGAAGCAGGCGACCGCTTCCCACTCTGTCTAGCCCCGCAGCGTGGCCTCGACCAATCGCCGAGCGGTCGCCACCTATTGGCGTCGTGAGGACACGGCGGTGCTCTTCCCAAGCGCGGCAGTCCTGTACCGTATACTCCACCGTGTCCTCCGGGCGAGCCTCGCAGTGGTGATACCCAGGCGTTTCTTCCTTCCATATCGGACACAGGTACCTCCTGAAACTTCCGTGTCCGGTGAGGACCTGTGTCAGGCGGTAGGTCAGGACGCCGATCGTATACTTTACTTTAGAAATATTTATGAGGTAGAGATGAAACGCGTGTGACTAAAAGAGAAAGAAGAAAGCTAAACGAAATATGGATGGATTGTGTAAGGAATATGAAAGAAAAAACCGGCCAAGTGCGAGTTGGACTCGCCCATGAAGGGTTCCGTAGTAGCAAGCATAGATTAGGGATATAATTATATTGAGATAAGTAAGTAATATAAACAAACATTAAAAATATCTTTGTTTTTCATAGTGTTTGTATGAATGACAAAGTTATATTTGCGGTTTTTGAAAATGTACTATATCTCAAAAACTGCTACATGTATCTCTTCCAAACTAATTTTCGTTGGAAGTTTTTGTTGAGGTCTACATCACATATTTTTTTTTAGTTTTTCATTCTCTTATTTTAAAAGTTACAAGGGGGGGACACACATTTTACCACTTTGGAAGTGTCTCTCGTGCAAACTGTTCTGTCTAGAAAAAAATGATATTAGTAACCTCAATATAATTTTTAAAGACCTATCCATAGATACCCCACACGTATGGGTTTGGTGAAAAAAAAAATTTTGAGTCTCAATTCTAAGTATGGGGGGCACCCCCAAAATTTGTTTTGTTTTTATTTTTGTGTGAAAATCCTAATGCGGTTCACATAATACATCTACCTACCATATTTCAACAGGATAGCTCTTATACTTTCGACAAAAAGTGGCTGTGACATGCGGACGGATAGATAGACAGACATGACGAATCTATAAGGGTTCCGTTTTTGCCATTTGGCTACGGAACCCTAAAAAGCAGTAAATGCTGAAGTGACGTCTGACAGGATAGGCTGAGAGAAAAAAAGGGGTTTCACAGACCCCAAGTAGAATGGTATGTGTCTCTGTACACATAGTATTTGACGTAACGACCGGTTTATGATGATCACTAACTATCTATAGGTATTATTACGATTGTTTGCCCTGTTCCTTGTAGACCAACGTATGTAAATTCCGCTAGAATATTATGTTGCAACAACATAATTGCTCGATGATTTACGGTTAGGAATAATTTTTATATAATTTATTTAATAAATCACTTTTAATTTGCATAAAATTTATATAATAAAGAATTTAAAACTATGGTCTACAATACTGAATACAATAGAAAATGATTACCAGTTAAAAATTGTCAAATTAGGTTAAGATGCAATAAATATTAAAAATTACATAAAAATTTCCTCAATAATTCTCTCGTAAATTAATCGTTGTTAATCGCTTTATTAACCTTAATGTCATTATTTGTGAATGGGAACACTTGACAGGCAATTATGATTTCTATTGTCTCCATTCAACATTTAGAATCAATGTTGTTGTTGACTATTTTTTGCACTACATAAATTGGTTCATTAGGAGCGCAGTATTGGCAAGAAGTAACTAATTAAAAAGAATAATTATGTCGGCAATGACAATAAATGGAATGCCGATAAATCCTTGGGGTGTCGCCAGATTACTAATGCTTTGACATTTTAAAAAATAGGTTGGTTAAGTTTCACTTGCGAAGCGCAAAATGCTCACTAGCTTTTTGTTTTGGAAAATGCCAAAATGTATATTCAATTACTGACATCGTCATAATCCTTACTAAGTAGAAGGTTGGACGTATGCAGTGTTGCCAGTATGATTTCTCAATAAAGGACGGTTGCCTTTCTGAAAAGGTACGGTTTTTAACTTCAAGGTACGTTGGGTCGAGATACTTCTGCGAGAACTAGATTAGTTTTTTCTTCTTTTGCTAGAATTTTGAAAAATGCTATAGGCTCCTCATCTACAGCGAAAACAAGTTGTTTTTGTCAAAAAATTATGAAAATAATGTTTTAGGAACTAACAAAATTCCATTTAAGTAATTTGTGTCCATTTTTTTTAGTGCCAAATATGACAGAAAGTTGAAGAAAGTATAAGTCTCATTATTTTCTATTAGTTTCTCGACAGAATGTAATCGTAAATTAATAATTTCACTTACAACGAGTTTATAAATAAATAACAATAGTTAGATACGTGTTATTCTATCTGCAGATATGCTTTGTTTCATTCCAAAATAGGTTTCTTTTCACCCTTTGTTGTGAAAAATAAATCACTAGTAATAGAAAAGGTACGAAAAAAGGTACGGTCTACACTGAGATACGGTTGTGGTACGATTGTGTGATGAATAGTACAGAAAACCGTACTTTTTGGTACGGTCTGGCAACGCTGGACGTATGAATGTGTTTGTCACTCAGTCACGTCAAAACGGATGCATTGCGGATTTGGATGGTTGGCACTAAGTGATAAGTTATTGTTTGGCAATAATGCATAATAATAATTTTAATACCACTAATATGATACGATGGGATAATTTTCAAGCCAAGCAACAACTAGTTATAAATAAATAATTATGTGATAATGTATGATTATTTTATTACTTTTCATTAATGATCCTGATATTTATCTACGTGCATGTTATAAATAGGTACCTGTTTACCTAGGTAATAAGGGGGCATTACTAAACCGAACATAATTAATAAACCAATTCCTTATGCCTGTTTGCATTAATTATGTAAAAGAGATTTAAAGAAAATTTTCCTACATTTTCTTACGCTGTGTTAAGATGCAATTTCGATGCGGTGAAGAAATACATATAAATGATAATGATTAGGAAACTACGCGGAATATTTCTTCGATCCGAAGCAAGCCATTTTGAAATACAAAGGACCAAAGACGTCTGTAATAAATATACTAAGCTGAAGCGTAACGAACTAGTACTAGTACATTCATTTATTATTTAAATTGGGTTTTTTTCTTAGCCTTTTTTTCTTAGCTCAAAAGCAAAGAAGAGACCTAACATGGAGCGAGCTCACCCAAAAGGAACTCTAATACTAGCGCATTGACCGTATACAGTTAAAATTATTTGGTGCTAGACTTCTTCGTCGCGTGTCAGGCGGCCCTAGCGAGGGAAGGCCATGCCTGTGGTACCTCCAAGAATGCTAGGGTGAACCGCAAGGAGATATATTATTTTGCCTCTGACTTTGCAAAACAGTCACCTATAATACCGAATTCATAAAATTTATGTCAAATAACTGTAGAAAATCTATTCCTATTGTTTAGCACAACAGATAACGAGTGAGTACGCCCGCCCAACTACGTTCATAAATATTTGACATCGTTAATAATAAATTATCAAGTATATCAGTTTTGAGGTCTCATAATCTTCGAACTGTGACTCAAGATAACCTCTGTGGAATTATTTCCGAATATTATTGGGTCAGTTATTTGCGTAGGTACATTATTTCCGTACTACAAAATGTTTTTGTAGTACTACGCGCTTTGATACATGATTTTGACAGCGTGATGAATCAGACAGCGGAAAGACACATTAAAATGACACAACAACAGCTGCATGCGTGTATACTTTCATTTGGGGACGCGGTTTCTCAAAGAAGGGTCGTCTTGGCGGTGTTTCTCGACACCACCAATGCCTTCAACACCCTGCCTTGGAGTTACACCGGGGAAGCACTCCAGTAAAAGTCCAACAAGCAAGTCCAACTCGGTCGTGTAATCGCGACCTATTTAACGGATAGGGCCGACATCTACCGCCGTCATCGGGGAGAGAGGACTCGGGGTGATATGTCGTGCGGTGTCCCGCTGGGATCGGTTCTAGGACCGCATCTGCGGGAAATTGGATACAACTGGTTGCTGCTCGGCGACCTCCCTAGCCGCGTCAGCGTGGTCTTCTACACTGAAGACACGCGTGTCCTGACTCAACAGGGAGAGAAAGAAAAGCCTTGCTTGCTTAGGTTGTTCGTTGATGGGTATTCATTACTTATCGAGTTTACTCCGTGGCTCGAAAAGCACGTTAAGCCACTGGTCTCGACTATCATTCGATCTATAACAGTCATTCCGGTGGTTAGTAGCCCGAGTCTGAAATAACCAGTCATAAAAAGGGTAGTTGTACTATCGCATTACTGAGTTGTGGAGGGCAGTAGGCAGGTAGTCGCTCACGCTAGTTGGGAGAAGAGTAGGAGAATTATGTCTTTCAAATGAGTATCTTCTACGCAATTCATTTTTCATACACGTTTACACTGACATTAAAACTGAGTATTACCATATCAACAATTATTTCCATATTCATATAGGAAAATATTACTGTCAATTATTACTACATGAATAGATCGTGTTATTTAATTAGCTTTAAGATCACGTTTGTGCTAACCGAGTCATAATGGGAGAATTTATAGATAGTGTGGGGCAACGTAATATTATTATAAGCTATTGACTGTAGAAATTAACTTGTCGTTCTACCAGTGGACATCCTAGACGTAGGTACTGCTAGTGCCATACAGCATGATACCGAAGAAACGGATTTTCTCAGTGGACAAAATGATGTAGAAAGATCCTCCTAAGCATGACGATAATTAAAGCGTACAAAAAAAATATTGTCTCTATTCTTCAGTCGTCAAAGTCCTATTTTGTTGTCCTTTGTTGCCCAAAGGTCCATACATACATTACATACTCCTGCAAAAATTTCGAAAAGTTTTGAAATAACTTTGTCTATTATTCGTAAAACAGAGACTCTACATGTGCATGATAACGTTACGACGGTCCATAGACGTTTATGAGTTTAAAATAATAATATTGTTATTTCTTCTATTCCAGGCAAAACAAGCTCTCTAATAAGCATATCTGAGGCCCTGGTGCCTGTGATCTACTCGCCCGTGTACAGTAAGGTGTACCTGAGTACCCTGTCTACCATGCCTGGCGCCTTCTACCTCATCAGCGCCGCCCTCGCCGTTCCTGCCATAGCCTTATTAATGTAAGTTTTTATTTTAATAAATATTCTTCACAGGAAATAGGTATGAAATGGACAGATAAACGGCAAAAGACCTAAATGCCAAAGCCCAAAACGGTGATCTGAGCAGACTTCGGAACAACTCGAATTGCCTATCAGCATTGGAATCCTTCAGGCCATTAATTGCAACTAAGTCACAGTTCTCTTAATTCTTAAAAATGTGATGGTCCGGATGATATAAACATAATTTATAGCCTACTAAAGCATAGCACTCAGGAATAATGTAGCAACCAGAAAAAAACAAAATTGAAGAATTGGATCATTCCTAACTCTCCATATTAAAAATATAGGTAGTTCTTCCTGATTCGGCTCGCAAGGGTAAACTATCTCAAATATCAATGGTCACTTATTCCACCTATATTAGAAAACACCGTTGCTTTTTGCAGGACGATTTCAATATACCTAGGTGAAACTTAACTATCACCAAGTTATTTAATATCGATCACTTCCAATTTCCCCACGCAAAAGTTAAAAATAGCACACCAAAATTTCAACCTCCAAGCATTTTTTTCCGTAATGCCTTTTTCATGTCCCTCATACAAGTGCTTCGGCAAAGAAGTTAGTAACATCCCATTCGAACTTTTATCTTCGGAACAGTTTAGACAAGGAGATAGCCGCAGACAGCTCATTTATCAAAATTAGCCCAAGAGCTCGGCTTGGCTATATCTATCGATCATAATAATATGCAAGTCAACTTTCATGCAGCTTTTCTTAACCTCATTTTAAAGATAGTAAAGGCTAAAGACTGCCGTATCTCTTGTCGTTTTTTATTAAGTAAAAGCAATTTATTTAACTTATGCACAATTTGAAACGCTATTTTTAAAAAGTACCTACAGTCACCTAATACTTTCGTCCTTTATCACTGTAAAGAAGAAACTGTTTTAGTATTCTAAAAGAAGAAATACTAATATCGATAAAAAATAACGATTCCCGCACAGATCTTGTATGACCTACAAGTAGTTCTTCCCGGCTCTGGATGATTCTTTAAGTGAGTTCAAATGCTTGTAAATGCACCTACGATGAAGGAAAAACTTCTAATGTGCGAGAAAGCTTTAAAAAATGGCATTAATATCAGCTTACTTGCTGCACTGCCCCCGCTCTAAATAAGCCCGAATATAGCACACCTTCTAGAACAATAGTACTCGCGTTATAAATCGTTCAAAAACCCCCGATTTTTTGCAGAAATATGCATAGCTCCACGTCTCGCCCAAGCAACCGCTGAGACATTTCGACACCTCAACAAAAAACGACCTTGTAGCTCGAGAGTTCGCCCTTACTATAATTTTGTCATCTGCGACCAATGAACGATTTCTAATCAGATTACAACTGCCTTGAACCGTTATCTATTTTCTATTTCTGTACTTTTTCATTGACCTTAAGGCCCTTCGCGATTTCACAGTATTTTTTTTGTTATGGAATTTTTGAGAACCTTGAATTGAATACCTTAAGTGATCTTGCAAGACAATAATAGAATGTAAGTAGGTAATCTAATTGAAAAATCGTAAACATAAACTAATTTACGTTTATTATTAACCCCCGTGGTCGTTCTACCGTAAAATAAAAGTGTAATGGCACGAATAGAATGGTAATAACACTTTTTATTCTCTTTTTATTTTAGAAATGTTTAATATCGTTCGTAAAGGTTACGATTTTCTTTTTTATTTTCAATTGAGGAGTTGTGATTGGTTGGATTTATTTTTAGTCTGCGGAAATTAATAAATTGTCTAATAAAGGTATTGACATAAATAAGTAAGTAGGTAGATGAATAGTAATAAAAATTATCAGCCTGTATAATGTCAAAGTGCGATCATGCTTCCTGATAAACTTTATGTGAAAAATATCAGGCCGTATTTCAATTTATAACAAAGACATTTGCGGCCTGTCTGAAGTTAGTGTAAGTTTTGTATACAAAATCTACAATTGTTTTTTAATGCGGGGTTGCCTACCAAAGTCGGCAACATCCTTTAACTGTCCCTGTATTACATTTATTGTTACTTTAAAAATGGATTAACTTTTCCGCTGACTGCCGCATCACTTTTTTTGTATTTTATTTCTGCTGCAATCTTTTGTCATCCTTATTTTATAAACCACACAAAACTTTTTATGCAAAATGATTATTAAATAGCACAGAAATGAATGATAACTGAATATGAAGTTGATAGCGAAAGTCTTAGGTTATCGTTATAATTACCATCCAGTTAGAATAGTTGACAATATTATGATAAAACAAAGAGAATAGATAGGCGCATAATAAATTAAGTGTGAATTATTCATTTTGAATTAATTTTAATCGTTGATTAACGATGATGTCAAACAGGGTTGGAAAAAAATCTGTTTCTTTTATCAAATTTTATAAAACAAACTGTTCAAATAATTTAAAACAACTGTTTTTCTTTGTTATTTTTAGTTTAGAAGACAATTTTAAATACCTAGGTAAGTAATTTGACCTTTAGGTCGACGTCTAAACTTATAAATATAATTCATTTATAAGTTTAGACGTCGACCTAAAGGTATACTTGTCATTTCTAAACTAGATATTTACAAATTCGCCGTAGTAATTGAATATTTACAAAAAACTATCAATGGAAAAAAAACATCTCATGTTTTATTTAATTAAAATGCTAATAAAAGTTCAAAAATATAACATAGCATTAGCATTGCATTAGCATGACTCAAATGGTTTTATGTCAAGCTATTTAGACTCTTAAATATTAATTTGCTTTCATTTAACAATTCTATTCATGTGCCATGAAAGTAGTTAAAACGTGTGATAAAAAACACTGTTTAAATTCAAACTGTTTTAAACATGTGTTTTAAAACAACTTGTTTTAATCATCCCAACCCTGCATGACAGCTGAAAGGACACAGGCAGAAAGCTGGTGTGTTTTAGTTATAGAATAGTTTTTATTCGATAGCTTAAACACAGCAGCTGTTCTTGAAGCCAATACCAATCTCATTTATGACCAATATGAGGATAACGACCATTTTAAATTTTCCGGAAACATCTTCTATGTATAAAAATCAATTTAAATACTTTTAACGGCTTCTATGTTATCTAACAAGGAATCCTGTTGTGTCAACATTTAAGTTGTGCCATTAATAACCATTTATAAATGATAATTAGGTTCGCATATTAATATAATTTTAACTTATTTTAAAACAGGCTCTACCTGAGACTTTTGGACTTTAATGTGAGTCATAATTATGTTTCTACTGCGTATTTACCGACCATAATCTAAAAACAAATAAATTATAGCCCTAAATACTGAGAAGTGTCAAAAACTCAATTTGACTAATGTATTTTTTACGCCACGTTTGAAATACTTATACGTTTTATTTGACTCACAATCAAAAATCATAAAACAATTTAATTGATACCAAAATATTATAACAGTATTAAAAAACCCATCTGGCTACCTCCATATTTATAACAAATAATTTTATTTATACGCCACATTTGAAAAATACAATTATTTGAATTGCATTTAAAACAACGAAATATTATGAAAATTCAAAATAAATCTAGTTTAAAAAAATATATTTGCTTATGAACCGCAAAATAAATGCACCTTTTAAAAAAATACTGTACCTATAAAAAATATTAGGAAAAGTCTAAAGTATATAATCCAAAATCTTCACAGTTTCAATCATAACCAGTTTTTATTTTTGTCAGTTAAAAAAAGTCAAAAAAGTTCCTAAACACTCCACCAATAACTTCTCGTGCAGGTCAGTATTTTTCCTCAATCCAATTCAATGAACAATTGTGGTCATCCTACACTCATTGAAATAACAATTTTTGTTCAATGAATCAACAGAAAACCGATCGTTAATTAAAGCTACTGTAAAACTCAAGGTTAATGAAAAAAACTCGTTTTGTTTTGTAATAACTTGCGTTTAATAATTTCAGCAAATTATTTTCTTGAGACGAATTACGGAATGTGAAAATAATTTTCTTGGTCAGCAAGGTAAAACCCAGTTTTATGTTTTAAATTAATCTGTGATGGAAAATAAGTAAATCACATAATAAACACAGTCACAATAGGCAATTGATAATATCAACATAATATGCAAATCTAATTAGTCCATCATTTAGGGTTTTGAAAAATAATGGACACGTGTCCACACAGAACGAGCAGCCTCGCGAGTCATTTGCTTCGCGCGGCAAATGCCTAGCGAAGCGCAATTTGTTTCTCGACCGAGGCACGAAACGAGCAAAACAAAAAACCTAGGCCGAGACACGTCCACACTAACCGAGCTTCTTCGTGCAGCAAATGCCTCGCGAGGCTACTCGTTCTATGTGGACGCACCAAATGAAAATTTGCTCGAGACTCGTGACGTCAGAACTCAGTAAAATTGTACTAATTTGTGACGGATTGCCAATTTTAAAAGCTTCGTATCTCCGTCAATTTTGGTTTACAAAATTTTGAAAGAAAACATAAGAGTCAAGTATTTCTTCATAATCAGACTGATTAATTATGTTTTTTTATTCAAATAGCCAATTGCGAATGATGACACTGAAAATGTTCTCTGATAACTTTTTTAGAGTATTAAGTATCCTGCTTATGCGTGTGAAGTTTATTAGAATCGGTTCAGTCATAGTCAGTCATCAAATCACTCAACGTTATAGGATAAAAATTATAGCCAAAAATAGAAGCAATGAGTTATGACACAGTCTAGGTGCCTGTGACATTTCGTATCATATCTCACACGTTTAATATTCCTTAGGACCTCGTAAACTTGATAGGAAAATACGAAACGATATGACATCAAATATAGACAGATTGAAAGTGGAAATCGAATCAAATCCTGCTCCAATCTTGTTTGGCTTTTGGTCGGAGAAGTCGAATCATGTACTTAATGTTTAGGTAGGTAGATATGTCACCTATGTAGGTGGAAATTGGGATAGTTCAGTGTAATAATTATAATTGGTTACGACACAATAAAGAAAAATAAGACAAAAAACGAGCAAGTTTTACAGGACCCAATCGCGTATTATGTGTAACATCTTCATCTCTTATTTTGATATTAAATAATTGATTACCCATACAGAAAGACCTCGGAAAACTGGTTGGTACCATCTGATAGCCAACTATAACCGCGCGCGTTTATTGGTGAAATCAAATAGCGCGCACTTCCGTCATATTTCACGAAATCACTCCCTCAGATTGTACCATTGTCATTTGTCCAAGTTTAGGTAGATATTCAAAAAAGAGCCAATCTCTCAAATAACTATAATTATTTAAGATTCTTCAATCAAACTGTTCTAAATTTAGTCAACGTCACGTTCTACCACTCAATGGAATGTGACCACAGAACAGATAAAGTAGGTTAGAAAGGAAATAGTTCCTGATTTGTATCAGAACGCGTGTCGCCGCTTGTCTCCCACTCTTTAACTTCACTACAAGCAAAAGACCAATGCATACGCGGATTACGCACACAAATAAACAACACGCACTTAGATCGTGAGTTTGCTATTGGTTGTCACACTAACGCCATCACTGCGTTTCACGTACACTCGTACACGCGTAAAAGCTCATGTATGCTAGGGCGTCTAAAAGGTCGATTGTTGATATCGATAAAATGAATGTAATCTTGCTTCTTACTTTGCAAGTATTGTGGACTATGTGGACTTCTGTAATGCATGTTGTGAACATTATTCATGAGAATATAGAAACAAATCTATGAAAGTGAAACAAATAAAAATACATAACTGAATTTTAAAACCAATTTTATTATAAACATTAGGATTTAACATGAAATATTTGGTTCCGTATCAAGATAACTACGTTCATTTAAACTACTGTCGATATAGCTACGGTTGACTCACGTAAGTTCAACACACATATTGGACGACTCAACTACTGTTCAACTGACGTAATTTTGATTGAACTAAAATTGATTGCACTAACGAACGATTCATCTAATGTTCTTTTAAGATATTGGTTGTTTTAACTACGTTTGAAATACCTAATGGACGACTCGCCTACAGTATTTTGTTTACTAAATAAAACGCACTCGTTTTTTTTCTAAAGCGGAGGAAGTAGGCTTTTGAAGTAAGGTCGACGGAGCCCCGCTTCGCCGAGCTCCTTTTTTCTGTCTACACGGTTTAAAGGAACCTAACCAAACCGAACCTCGGGGTGCCCTTGAAGTCGACCGTCTTCTTCTCGTTCAAAACCATAAAGTTGTTCAGCTGATATTTAGGTAGGAGTGTATGTACCGGGGCACTGAGAATAAAAATGTCGTAAAAACGACTTGGGGCACCCCGACACGGACAGGTTAGGTTAGAAGGGGATGGCAGGGTCTGAAAGACTCGTGGTTTTTTTTTAAACCACCCAGAAGTAGGAGCACCGCGAAGTGGTGCTCCGTCGACGTTTGTATGTTATCACACATACCGTAACAGGGATATTAATTGTAGCTAAATATACCGTAGTTGAATTAACCATAGGTGTATTAAACGTAGGTGAATTAACCGTAGGTGAGTTAACCATAGGTGAATTAAACGTAGATGAAATATCTATTAGGTATTTCGTACATTAGTTGTAACAAACTTATGTGAAACGACCATTAGTTATACCAACCGATAGGTCTTTTGACCGTAGTTATATCGGTAGTAGTTGAAATGAATGTAGTTATTTTGATACAGAACCAAATATTTATCGGTTTATTGTTTGTTCATTAGAGAAAATCAGTTCTACCAGTTGTCTCAATCCACAGTTTTCATATATTTGGATCTGGAAACCTAAATCATATTATAAAATAGATTTTATTAAAAAATCTAAAAACCCACGTTTTTAAATGTCCTAAAAATAAGAAAATAACCCTACGGGGCTGAGAGAGGGGCCACTCAAAACGTGGGGGCGTATATTATTTAAGGGATTATTTATGGGATATATTTACATGACGTGTAATAGATCGTGGGTGTAACTTGCAAAGATACGCCCCCACGTTTTGAGTGGCCCCTCTCTCAGCCCCGTAGGGTTATTTTCTTATTTTTAGGACATTTAAAAACGTGGGTTTTTAGATTTTTTAATAAAATCTATTAATTATTTTATTATTTTTATTTTTATTCATCGGGTTTGAAGCTACCCTGAAAATTTCAGCCTGCTAGCTTATCGGGAAGTGCCTCAAAGCCTGTCCGCCATCTTGGACGTCCGCCATATTGGATTTAAGTCACATGACTATATTTTTCGTATTTCTGACAGCAAACCCTTTCATTTGATACCCATAACATGGGGGTGGATTTCAAACAGCCAGTCTGCCATCTTGGACGTCCGCCATATTGGATTTAAGTACCGTGACTATTTTTTTCGTACTCCTGACAGCAAACACTTTCATTTGATATCCATATCTTAGGGGTGCATTTCAAATAGCCTGTTCGCCATCTTGGACGTCCGCCATATTGGATTTAAGTCACATGACTATATTTTTCGTATTTCTGACAGCAAACCCTTTCATTTGATACCCATAACATGGGGGTGGATTTCAATCAGCCAGTCTGCCATCTTGGACGTCCGCCATATTGGATTTAAGTACCGTGACTATTTTTTTCGTACTCCTGACAGCAAACCCTTTCATTTGATATCCATATCTTAGGGGTGCATTTCAAATAGCCTGTCTGCCATCTTGGACGTCCGCCATATTGGATTTAAGTCGCGTGACTATTTTTTTCGTATTCCTGATAGCAAACCCTTTCATTTGATACCCATATCATAGGGGTGGATTTCAAACAGCCAGTCTGCCATCTTGGGGAGGCCGCCATATTGAATTTGTTATGACGTTTCTTAGCTAGTCATGCATTGTCATCAGAACTTAGAGCGTGTGCAAAATTTCAGCCTGCTAGCTTATCGGGAAGTGCCTCAAAATTGAGTTGCAAAAGTCCAACCGGAACGACAAACAAACAAACAAATAAACAAACAAACAAACAAGAAAAGTGAGTGTAAAAAAACGTGGGAAAAATCATTTATGTCAGTTTCAATTGAAAAATTACAAAAAACTTTTATACAAAAAAAAATACAAAAACCTCACTCAAAATCTACATTAATAATAATTGGTCGTAATAAATAATATTATTTTAGTTATAAAGTGTACTATTGATAATAATCAGTTGTATCATAGTAATTATCGACACTGTTTACAAATTGGTGCAGCACTATCGAGGTGCCTAGATTTCGTGGAATTGAACCTTTGGTTCGACACTCGGGACTCTCGCAGTGAACGTAATACATTGCGCGATCGCTCACGTAGTGCAAAACGCATCCATCTATAATGCAAGCAATATATTACTATTCGTCTTCTTGCGATTATTTCGGTTTTGTCTACAAACTTCATAATGCCAATGTTATAATTACAAATATCACAAGTATTTTAATGTTTTTGGACTTACCGGTGGAAAGAAATCCCTTCTCATGCTAAACTACACACTTGGCCTCTTTTCTGACACGTTATAATAACGCAAGACGGCATAATTTAACATTTTTTGCGGAGCTTACGTACGCTGTCAAAACAAGAGCGCGATTGCAGGCCGGTAAAGTAAATTTCGGTTGATATTGAGCGTCTGCTCATCTCCGCGGCGCGCGTGCCCCGCCCACAAGGCCCTTCTAACCTCCTTTATATGTTCTGTGAATGTGACATTGATACTTAATTTTGGTATGGTTTCTAGGGAAACCCCGATCTCGTAAGTCTAGATAGTAAACTTGAGAAGTAAGTTCGATGACTTCTTGACTTATATTAAAAAAAGAAAGAAGCAATTTGTTTGTAGTTGTACCTAACTACTACCTTGCTTACTTAGAAATTAATTTTAGTTTATCATCGCTATTTATAATTAATGTTTAGTCACTAACATTACGACCTCCGACCTCATAATTAGTAACATAAGGAAAACAGTCGGTCATCTGCATTGTGTCATAACGTAGGTACCTACCTAATCGTAAATAATGTATATCTCTCAAGACAATAATTATCACTATTAAACTTCAACACCTTTAGACGCAATTATACTATTTAAACTAAAGTAGGTATTTCATAAAACAGTTTTATTCGAGTTGATAAAAATGGTAACCCCAGTTATAATGATGATTCGCAGTGAGTTACTGGGGTTACCATTTTGAAACATGTAAACTGGAAAACAGATTAATATTACCTACCAAAAAATTACCCGCAGTCATGCAACTGTTTCTAGATTAAATTAAAATAAATCTTATGTATTTTTGAACAAATGACAAAACCGGGCGAATTCCGAACGGACGCACTAAAGCCTGCGGTCAGCACAGTCTTATTTTCTCAAATTGATCTAGTATTTTAAGAAAAAAATTTGGCCTGAAAATATGTATTTCAATTAACGACATGTAGATACCTGTAGGTAGGCCTTCCTTGGCTCTGTCCTTCAATAGCTCCAGTGAACGTATGGTAGGACGTACTGGAAATTCACGAAATGAATTATTAGAAATATTGCTAAGTGGCAGTCCCGCAGCTATCTTTTATTTCTAAAGAATCTTGTCTCTAAAGAAACGACACAAGGAAATTATCATCGTTTTTAACCGACTTCAAAAAACGGAGGAGGTTCTCATTTACACAATGGTCAGATGAACATGAAGGATAACTGTCCAAGTTCACCCTAACACAAAGAAATGTCATGCCCCGACATTGTAAACATAATGTTTTGACTACAAGTAGTCTAACCATATTTTTTTTTCTTTACAGAGCAATTTTCATCCTCCGAAGAAATGATGAGCGCGCGCTTGCAGCAGCGTCCGAAGCTAAACCTAAAGAGAATGAAGTCACTCGTTTTTGATAAATATTTATTAATGTTAAGCGTTAAACTTAATTATAATTATGCGAAAAATCTCAATAAAATTAAGATTTGTATAGAGTCGAGTGTATTTTAATTTTAACATTCCCGAACGAATTTAAAAATAAAGGTAGCCTAAAAATCGTGTTATTGAATTTTAAATACCCTACCCTCCCTCTAAAAATAAAGGAAAATAAGTAGGTATATCAGATAAAATTTCCTAGGATGATTGAAGTCTCCTGACGGACCGGAACGAAGTCCAGCAGAGAATCTAAATCTGGGTTGGTGGAACCATGGAACTAACCTCTATAACCGCTTGGCAATGATAGATTAATTTTCTCATAAACTGTCTTTATCCTGTGAGGATGACGTCATGATAGAGCTATAAATTATGAAGAAAAATCAAGTTAGATACAATTATGCAAGAATATAATGTAATACACTGCAATATACATATATATTATTATCTCTATCTACATTCAGTACGTTCTAATACTCGAAACACTTCTCGAGGGCACGTTTCGCATGAATGTGGCACGTTCTGAGTGATCATTTAATTGATCACACTATGTTATCACAGAACTATTATAAATGGGAAAGTTTATATTGTTGTGTACTTAGTACTTACTTACTTTTATACTTATGTTTTTTTTTTTTGTGAAAATCATAAGATGAGATCTCCCGCTCTGGGTAGAGCATTGACATAAGGAACTGTCAGTCTCTTATAGGTACTGACCAAAAACCCCCCTATTAAGGCTCAAAAGGCGCAAAAACCACGCTTTTAAGACGTTCCGGTGACTCATTTTTGATCCTAGGGGACTTTAGCACGCGTTGAACACGATGCGTCGTCGACTGATGTCAGGGTCTTTGATTGGACGCCTGGCGAGCCTCCATATCATTACTCGCTATTCGCAAGCCCGCACCTCTACGCCATCGCCAGGCCAATTTTAGGTCAAAGTGTTTATACTCTGACTCAACTAAACAAAGTTCAAAATTGTCACGGAAGTCGCATTCACATACCTACCAAGCTATACGATACTTATATAATTATAACCTACTGATATCATGTATGAATAAATAATTAATCGTTGTTTATAATAAATGGCTTATTGTAGATAACCCACGACTAGATTGTCGTCAGTTCATTGGCTTTAGGTTTTTGCCTGATCTTGGATCTGGGACCCTTGTCAACATGTAGGGTACCGAGTAGGGTTACCATACTAATACGAGATTGGTCTAGTTAAAAATTTCGAGATTTGCAAAGAAGTCCGAACCCTTATTCTTTAATCCCGATTCTATAAAAAAATTAGAAGTGTGAGGCAACGTTTAAAAAAAATATCTTAGGTGGGTACCCACCTGTTACCTGGCATCGTCGGTTGCATTGGCCTCACAAGGGCAGCCTGCCTCTAGTCCAGTTCCAATAGGATGAGCTCGCTCCATCTAGGCCTCGTATTTGCTTCTGGGCTAAATTAAGGTTAACAAACCCATTAAAGATGGCGGATGAACTAAACTACTAAGTATTTAAAGATTACCACGAAAATTGACGGCAAAATGAATAATAGTGATGAATATTGAAGTTCGGACAAAATAAAATGACAAGAAAAGTATCGGAAAGGAAGCCACAATATCACAAATATCCGAACAAATCCGGATGAATGGTCATCCTAGATAGTAACACGACAAGTACTTACTAGACGTGGGTAGAGAGGTCAGTGTCACGTTGCTAATTGGGAAAATGCGGGCTTTGGGTTTGTAATTATAAACTGTCGACCAAAAACATGCCAAGACTAGTTACTACAACTGGAAGCATAAAGGACGATTAAAAAATGAAACAATCGACTAATATCGCAGACTAAGTAAACTGAAGAGGCAGTGGGCCGCAAACAAGCCCATTTTTTGGGGTGTCAAATCACCAGAGACTGTTACAGCCCGTTCATGACTTCCAATAGTCTTAGCGGTGCGGCGGGCTGTGCGAATAAGACATTCGACAAGACATTTTCATTATTTTTCATAATAACTTTGAATGGAAGTACTGGAATTCGCCACAGGCAGCCGCAGCGCAGTCGTGGCGTCTTTCAAACATTTCTATGCATTTAATCTTAAAGCTCGCCGCTCTAAGTAACCGCTCACAGCCGCAAGGTCGTGAACAGGCCGTTAGACTAGCTGGACACTGACTTTCTCGATATTTAGTAGAAAAATGCTATACTTACTCTGCAGGAGTTTTTTGAAGACAAAATTAAATTAGTCATCATAACATAGAACTAGAGTAAGACTTGTTTTGTATCTGTATTAATTTAGTATCTGTACTCCTTTAATCATTTGCCAATCTTTAGTATAACGTATAAGTAGTTCCTATTTCTACAAATATTACCATTTATTTGACTGTTAATTTATATTCTCCCTGTTCATTCGGATGCCCTTTACCCTAACAGTCCCAGAATTGGAAACTGTATAGGTATGCAAATTCCAATATGGTATCTCTTTTCAGCAATAACCAGTAATCCAGGAACTAATTGAGGTCATAGATAATCGATTAAAAAATAGATTTTAAGTTATCGTGTACCTACGTCACAATTAAAAAAAAAAGAAACAGTAACAAACTCAAAACTGGGTTCCTAGGGAAAACTCTAATACATTAGAGAGCCTTGACATGTCCTTCCAAAATTTGTTGCTATGACGATATCACGCAAATTTGTTTCCCCAAATTCTATTCGTCTAAATATTTTTTGATACTTAGGTAGGGTACCTAAGTATTTTAGACTCAATTATTAGGATCACTTCCTATCCTATTCTACTTCATTCATTGATGTTAATAAGTACCTACCTAGGTAGTCTACCTATACCTAATTACCGAAATCCTTGTAGGTAAATCAAATATTTGCACGCTCAACTACAAGAATTCTGGCTCAAACAAAGAGTTACTTCCCTATCTACCTAAACTATGTGGATTAGATACTACTTAGTAATTATGTAAAGATGGACATAAATAGGCCGTTTTAACAACCATCAATTTGGGTTATTATCAACGGTTTGACACGTGATTGGCATTTGTTTTTATTTACAAATGATTGTGGTTTATTTGTTTTAAGATTAGGACCTTTCAAGACAAAAGCATTTCACGTGAACGCCTCATTTGTTACAATTAAAACTTTAGGCACATTAGTCATTCTCATTACAACTCATCGCAATTCGAACTCGACATAAGTCCCCCAAATGTACGCCATTCCACTCGGCAATTACTTCCATGCAGCAGCTTCTAGCCAGTCGCCATACTTCAGAAATCATTGTTCCGCATACTGGGCGTCCCCTATTACCTTTCCGCGACCTTATGCTTGCGTATTCGAGATCTCCACTCAAGAACACGTCTACCCTCAATGCATGGCATGAATGGTTCTACGGGTAAGATGACCAGCCCAATGTCACTTCTGCAGATTGATTATTCTGACAGTTATGTTAGTATTAAGGTCGTGGCACGGCTGATATGAATATTTGCTCGATTTGAACACGTTACCAGTCGAATAAGTAGGTATTTGGCATGTTACACTGTACTAGTAGTAGTACACACCTATAAGTAACGAATTCACCACAAATCTTTACCATCTGTACCAAATTTCTAATGTTGAACTAGTGAATAAATCGTTGGTGTGTCAATTAATAAATAAATAAATGTTAGTACAGCGATCCGAGCAAATTCAGCAACGAAATTACAATCCAATTGCGAGCAAATGCTCATGTCAGTCAACACCTTCAGATTGCACTGTGAAGTAAATTCTGCGAAAGTCTGCAAATTATTTGCGACGAATTTTTTTGAAAGCAGTTTTCTGCGTCGAGACCTTAGCCCCAACAATAATTAGTCAATATCCTTGGACAATCCCGAACTCACTCAATTCAAGAAAATTATAAAGACCTCGATACAATTATTATAACCGAATGGCAAATGGCTGACCATTTTTGGTATAAATGATCAGCCATTTCCCCAACCTTAGTAGGTACATATAACTTACTGAGTTTAGGTCACGTCATTCGGCAGTTTATATCTTTATCAATTTTATCTGAATAACAACAGTATTGTGTAGGTCTAGGTACCTACGTTTATCAATATAGTCTTCGCGTTTTTACCGTTAAACAGCCGTTTCCACGCAACTCCAATTTTCTTTATCAATTAAGTATTTGGAACTTATAAGGCAGTATGAGTCGACCTCGAAGAAGATAGAAATATGTTTATTTGTGTATATGTAGGAGTCTCTTCTGTACTTACAGACACGTAACAGATGCATAAATCTCAAACTGTGGCCATTTTAAAAACAATTGTTTTGACAATTGAAAGCCGACCAATTGGTCGCCTCAACATTACACCGGATAATGCGCTGGAGAAATGATTGTCAAAATATTCTAAGTGATGGATAAGTTCGTATACCGTGACGCCGGAACGTAAATGTGTGGATTTTAGTCAGTACAAGTCTCACAGTCCCTCCCGTCCTGCCCTGGGTGGGAGGATTCATTTGATGATTTTACCAGCATTAAAATATTTTATTCTTATTTCGGCTCAGTCGTGCTCAGCGAAGCTGTTTTTTTCGGCACGAATTTTGCTGTGCCGAATTATACTAACCCGTATGTGTGTATAGCTTGCCTCACATGTATAAAAAGAAAAACATTAAAATTTATACTAATCATAATTTATTTTTTACAATCACAAAAAAAAACTATATACAAAGTTCTAAAACTTAAGTTTGAAGTCTTTTGACGTTGTCTTTGTAGCTTGAGCTTTAGGCCACTGTCTCTTGTCATCGATCAACATCTTGATGTACCGCCCTTGTTGATCCGAAGGTAGATTAACACCAAGGGCTTCACAGTTTCTTATAATCTCTGCGCATCCGCGAATGTCTCTGTTCCGTACTGTAACAAAAAGGCAAAACTACATTTAAAAAAATCTCAAAGGATTTCTTGAAGTAACTTATGCCTAGCATACATTTTGCCACCAATGTCAAAGTCCCGTGTAATCAGGAGTGGTACAAATCCGGACTCCGGGTCGCTCAAGTCAGTTAAGTAATGATAAGTCTTGGATGTTATCCAGAAATTCTTGATAGGAAACGCAAGAACATTTAAATCGACACGTACCCAAGATGTAGAGCTCAACATTGTAGGATAGTGGCAATAATTACAAAAAAAGAAAGCACTTCAGTATTTTTATCAGCATGCGTAAGTATAAGAGTTTTCGGTTGGTATTTGCCTAGACATTTTTATCATTGTAAATGTGAAAAAAAAATTGGATATCGTAGTTCAATGTACTGTAGCTGTATTTTTTTTATTCTACCTGCCTACAATTTAGCACAACAATAAAATTAAAATAATCACGTTTTTTTGTTGCCAAGCGTTTCCCTAATTTGAATTAGACATGGGACGAACAAAAACCCAAAAATGGTAAATTTGTTAGAGGTGCAATGTCCAATGGAGCAGAGAATTCATCAAAATAAGCCTGTGTTACATTAATAATGCAACATCGACACCTAAGGATTGTAGGTACTGTATGCTAGAATCAAACCGCATGTGAAGTCCTACGCTTAGGCGCGATGTGCGCAGGGAATTCTAATGTATAAATGTAGAAGAACACATCGACATGTGAATTCACCAAGTATAAACGTAGGTAAATGTGATCGCGGGCATCATCATCATCAGTCGAAAGACGTCCACTGCTGAACATAGGCCTCCCCCTTAGACCACCACGCCGAACAACAATTCGTCACTTACATCCATCGGTTGCCCGCGACTCTCACAATGTGTCTCTCGCGGGCGTCAGCACAAAATCGTCAAGCGTGCTCGTACACTACACGATCAAATACATCCAAACTAGCAACGTAAACATATTACCACAGACAGCATAAGTGTGAAATCTAAGTTTGCAATGCCACAACGTGTGAATGAAGTACCTACAAGACACCTGTTGAATCGGAAACGTGCAGCTTCGAACTGCAACTGGATTGGAAATTGAGACAGATGTTGAAAGCGTGCAAATGCATTGAAATTTAAACAGGTGTTACGAGGAACTTTGTTCTTAACCAGGAACGTGACTTTTATGTGATAGACGGGCGATATAAACCCTTAAATTGGGAGTCTAGAGTTCAGTCCAGCGCATCATCGAAGGTTTCTAACTTTTCTAATTCAATTTTGATAGCGCAATAGTTCCCGTAGTAAACTTCATCAAAATTCGTGTTCCACATGATCAAGTATCGAGCGTAATTATTTGTTACTCTCGCTACCGATCACGTTATTTTTTTAGCGCAACCAATTGAGGGTTTTATAGATATTATGGAAAATTAAACCAATAGCGCAGGACTTGTAGTAATCACATTTACCAGGTATTCAAAACTGGATGACATACATCAAAATTTATACTCAAAGGTCCAATTACTCTCACACTTCAATTTGGGTAAATAGCTTTCACTAAAACCTATTAAGTACAGATGTTATCATACCTCTCATTATTTTCCTAGGGACATTCTCATTATTATTCTAAGGCCAGTGGGCAGTGCCACTATATCTAAAGACAGGTTATTACAATTCCTGGCCACCAAAACAACAAGAACCTTACAGAGGCCGTCCGAAAATAAGTCACATTGCACTGTCTGTATAAAATTAAGCAAAACGCCAGCCGCAGTGCGTGGGTTTTGCATTTTATTCCTTAGCCTCAGCCTTAGAGCGGAAAACGTTCAGCCTAGATACAGACGCTCAACATTAAAATAATCCTGTAAGAGGTTATCCCCCGCTCAATCTGGCAATACTGGTGTGCGTTAGCAACAAAGCGCGTCTCTCAATCATTTGTATCATCATCATTATTTTTATCTCAAGCAGAAAGAAGCATTTGCACCCCAAGCAAGCATCAGTAATCGAGTTTTTTTTTTTAAATACTTGTTTTTGCGACTATCTTGTGGACAACGATTTATTATGCTTATGCCAGCCATACATGGTCCAGTTTACCGTCAAGACACTGGAACCCGTATCCGTTAAAATTGACGTGTTTCATCCCCTTGCGCACATCTCTGCTCTAGCGGATTCTAGGCCATAAGCTTGATGTGTCACAATGCTCGGGTGTTGTATCTCGCTAAACAACCCAACATGTATTGTAGGTATGATAGGGTCCACAAACAGATCAAGTAATTGTTCTAAGTTCACGAGGGCAGTCGATTAAGTACGCAAACAATCAACATTATACAAAGCGTAGTATCTCATGAACCTATAACCTACCTATGTTTTAATTGTATGTATGTCTTAGTCATCCAGTATTAAAAACCTTTTGCTGGGTATTGTTAACGATTGATAGGTTAGAAGACATGCTATCCCGATCTTAAATAAATTAAAGTTATTTGAAATCTATACTTAATATAAAGCTGAAGAGTTTATTTGCTTGATTGAATGCGCTAATCTCAGGAGCTAATGCTTCAAATTGAAAAATTCTATTTGTGATGGATAGTCCATTTATCGAAGAAGATTATAGGCTATAGGCTATTTAATACCATGCTACGACTAAGCAGGGAACAACTAGAAACGTATAAACTGAAAATTTTATATTGAAAAACAATACAATAAGATATTATTGTACTGATCGGACAATAAACTAACAGGCCCTACATTGTACTAGATTTAGGTATTATAAGTAGGTAATAATTATTATCATGGGAGCCGGGAGCATAGACCTAACATAAACTAGAACTGATAATACTATTGTCAGGGAAGTGTAAATGCCTCACTTGAGTTTATAATTTAGTTCTCAAGCAGACTTTCCTCTTAGAAAAACAACATTATTTCCTACACATAAAGTTCAAATTTCGTAACACCAGAAGGTCTAGAAGACATTATAATTATGACTTTTTGAAAGGAACTAGATTTTGAAAATCAACTTTATGTTAACCTTCATTAAGTTGATATTTGTTTTAGATACAGTGAATGCGAAAGTGACCTATATTCAAGCTAACACAATTATCTATAAGATGGGTGGTCTTAGGCTATTCATATGATGTTATATATAGGCTTTTTCTATATCTGAGCATAAAATCTACAAGGAGATCCACGAAAGAGATTGCCCATGATATCTTATTTTTTTGTGGTAAAATCATCAAATAGTCCTTCCGCCCTGAGAGTTACTGTCGTTTGACAGGCATGCCATTTGCGTTTTAGGGCCACAGGCCACGTTAACTTGCTTAGAAAGTACCGTGACCCTGGTTAATCAAAACTACATGTTGGTTTTATGTTCATACGAGAATAACTACTATGTGTCACAACAATTTTGGTAGGACAACAGTTTAAAGCAGGTAGCTAGGGTTCATTCAGTAGATCTCATAGAGGTGGGTCTAGAGCTGTGCACGTTTTGTGTTTGGTCCATCTAGGGTAGATCCACCTTAAAAATTTCGAAAGATTTGCATTCTTGGTCACATAGTCACCTTTACATAATCGTACCAAAATTCGATATGGATAGGTTTTCTTAATATACAAGATGTTTTTCAGTATTTTACAAACTATATTATTTTCTCTATAGATGTGACAAAATGGCAGTCACTACTTACATTTAAAGTTGAACAATACTTGCAGTACTGCCACATACTCCATCATCATGTCGTACTTGAGTAACGTCTGCAACAGCCGGACCACTGCATCTTCATTGAAGTCTTTTAAAGCCATTATACTGAATGCCGTAGCTCTGGAATGTTGTAATTTGTATATTTTAGTATGTCTTTTGTCTATATTATACAGTAGGTCACATGTCCATGACATAATAAACTAGTATAAGTTGGCCTTAATTTATATTGCAGTACTTTATGAGACTACAAATTTTAATATGCATTTATACTGATCTTTATTACAAGATTTTCAAATTGTTTTACTAAATTACCTGCCTTGAGTCTAAATTTCCTGATATCACAACCTCTGGGTCTTTAAGTCAAGAATACATGCATTGAAATGCACTTTTAACAAAATCAACTGCATCTACAAGATTGTTTTTTTTTTTTGTATAATCTTAAATCATGAACTGTGGCCATTTTTTTAACAATTGTTTTGTCAATTGAATGCCGACCAATTGGTCGCCTCCACAGTACACCGGTTAATAGAGGTATGAACACTTACTTTTCTCCTACAATTCCCAAAAGAACTTCAGACTCCTCGAGAAGTTCATTACCCAACATCTGGTCAGAAAACCAACTGCTGGCCCAACATATGTGCCAGAAGCATACCAACGGATAGTGGTCTGACCACTCATCACTAAATTCCATCACATACTTCCTAAAAATAACTAATGATGCCTCCGATCTATTTAATACTGAGTCTTGAATTAATTCTCTAAAAATTATCCTGTAAAAACTCCTTAGACTCTCATACTTCTTATAAGAACTCTTTAGTATTGATAATCCTTTTTCAGAATTACCCTTTATACACTCTGCTTTAGCGAGGTAATGTAGGAACTCGCCATTTCTCTTGTATGAGATTGGATCAACTTTAAAACAATAATTCTGTATTACAGCCACCACTTCAGGTCTTCCATACATGCTGTAATGTCTAAAAAGTTTCTTTATAGTAGCATAAGTCAGATATTTTTTACAGTCTTGACATTGAATGACTAGTTCTTCAATCTTTCTGTGCTTGTTTTTTGTAAGTAATTCTAAAAATGTTTTTTCCAAGTCTGTGCTGCTCATTGTGGATACGTCGTATGTGTCACTCGTGTAAGTACTAAGTTGTATACTTGATTCTGTAAGGTCATTTCTTTGGACCCTAGATCTATGTCTTTCAAATATCTCACTGGTGAATGCATCAATGGTCAGTGTAGAGTAATATCCATTGTTTGGCGCCATTCTTTGTATATTTTTCACATTATTCATAAATCTTGCGTAGTTTAAAAGTTGCTTTGTCATATTATACAATCTTGTTATGTTCATTGTTTACCTGAAAATCTGAACTCCTACACAATGACCTATTTGATAGATAAACAACGAGCGTGTATTATTAAATTTAAACTTATCTGGTAGTAAGTCGTATCTTGTACTTCATTTTATTTCTTGTAGCCTTAAATTCTAAGTATAATAAAAACAGATAATACGGTTAAAAATATAATTTAGTACAGTAAACAGGTTATTTTTATTTACCAGTTGATTTTGACACTAAAGGAATGTCAGTTTGATTTTGACAATTTGGTTTTTTTAATAATATTTTTGGCACGGCTTCTGGCCCTTACAGCCCTAGCTTTCCACTAAAATCTAATTGATGTTACGCGTTATTTACAGGTTACTAATCTTTTATCGTATTTGTTTTCAAAACACTTATATAATGTATTTTGAAGTAAGCACAGTAGTAGTAGTGTCATGAGCTGCCATCTAGTATTACAAAAACCAACTAGCTTCGTCATAGACAAGAAGTTCCTGCAAATAGTATTGCTACTCGACAATAGATGTCGCTAAATGAACTATAAAAATCAAGTAATGATTGTATTTTATATTTTTTTAATGATAAAATTACGATTTAAAAATGTATGTGAATTGCCATGTATTTATTTTAATCGTTACTAATAATCATTGTTATGTTACTACATAAAAACATACCTGTCCTTAAAATATTCGAAGCATACTTACAATAACCAATCATCAGTTACTAGGCTGGTTAGTTTATATTGATGATTTTGATTACAAAACAGACACAAAAAAAAAATCTAACAATCGTGTTATGTCTATCCATCGATATTCAATACGTGGAACGGATTACGAATTTTATCTTTTGAGATATCGTATGACGCTCTAGTTTTTTTATTTTCCGAAGTGATTGCCGACAATGATCGGCTGTCGATTAACATAGAGCTATTAGTTGTTAATGCCAAGAGCTCGGCAGGGGTCCACGATAGACGCTAGTTCAAACTTACACGCCACGCTACGTGTTCGAAGCCAATTTTTTAGAAACATAAATTAGTCGGCTATTTTGTTGACTGAGAATGGGAACGACGCGTGCCTTATTGGATTAAAGTTATTTGAGCACATTAAGTTTGTAATTTGTTTGGTTGTTTATTTACTTATTAGGTAGGCACTTTGTCAAATAATTAAGAATAACTTAGGCAGGTATACATAGATACTAAACCATTTCATGTTTTAGATAATTATTTTGTTTGGGTAGGTAAGTCAGTAAAAAAATCCTTGGTAAACCATTTTCATACCTACTTTGCAAAAGCGATTTCTTCGTGAAATAACGGTTCATAATAGCGTTGAGGCCAAAGCCTGATGGGGTCCAACGAGAAAACTATTGAAGGACACCGTGGATTTTAGTTAGTAGGTACGAGTCTGATAGTCCCTCCCGCTCTGCCCTGGGTGAAAGGACTCATTTTGATGATTGTACCACGATAAAAATAACCTATAGCGTAATAAGTATCTATGAGCTTCTAAAGTAGGTACTAGATCTATTTTTGTGAAAAACCAAAATACTTACAATATTGCTTGCTCTCATTTTTTAACCGACTTCCAAAAGGAGGAGGTTCTCAATTCGGATGTTTATATATTTTTTTTTTATGTTTGTTCGGGCATAACTCCGTCGTTTACCAACCGATTTGAAAAAATCTTTTTTTTGTTGGAAAGGGTATACTTCCCGAATGGTCTCATTAAAATTTTATCGAAATCGGACTAGCACTTTTTGAAAAATCAACAAAAACCTAAAAAGTTTTCAACATTATCTACACTGATTACTCCGAGGTTTCTGGTCCGATATCGATGATTCTTTTTTTGTTCGATACAGTATATCTGCCATTTGGTCCCATAAAATTTTCATTTAGTTTGGTGCAGTAGTTTTCATTTTTAGCTCATTGTGTAAGAGTACATATATGGACGATGTTATTACCGGTGCTACGGATTACAATATTTTAGTGTACATGTAAGAAAATTATGTATTTGACAATAATTTTGGTTGAATATTGAAACTAAAAATGATAAAATAAAAAACTTTTTCAAAAAAAAAATGTAACCGACTTCCTACAAAAAAGTTCAAAATAACCTACAAAAAAACTTTTCTTTCGAAAGTCGGTGACAAAAAGTCAATGAAATAAAAAAGAAAGTCACCGACTTTCGAAAGAAAAGTTTTTTTGTAGGTTATTTTGAACTTTTTTGTAGGAAGTCGGTTACATTTTTTTTTGAAAAAGTTTTTTATTGAAGTTACCTGCTACATTCCATTGTTATGGCTATGTCTACCCATATCTACCAACTACAAAGAATGTAAAAAAATATGTTTGTAGTGTTTCATTACCGAATCTACATACCTAACGACTCATTCGTCAACTCGCGCGCAATTAACTCGCTCGCTCGAGCGAGTTGGCACATTCCGATTTTAATTATTTTTGTTGTCGTCAACTCGCGACTGAGCGAAAATTTACAGTCGTCTACAAAAGTGTTTTAATAAATTTAACATTTAATTTAATTGAACCTACTTCACATGTTTAAGACATGAAACGTATAGAGTAGGTTAACTGAGGGTCAGTAGGTCGTCTTAGAGGTGAAATTCTGCTCGCGGTTTGAATCTTTTTTTCCAAAGAAAAGCTTTTGTTAAGTTACCATTTGGCGAAATTACTCAATGATTATGTAAAATATCTACGCTTAAAATATCGATGTTCAAAACATCGAAAATTTAAATATCGATAAAACGTCGAAGATTGAAATTTCGATTGATTGAAATGTCGAATGATTCAAAATATCGAGTGACATTATGCCTAAGTTCAAAATATCAACATTTAATACATCGAAGTTCCTAATATCTAAATTCATTATATCTACGTTAAAAATACCTACTAGGTAGTTGAAATATCGGACAGAAACCGGATAAAAAGTCGGACTCGCTTTTGCATCCTTAGTCAAATTGCTGATTACCACCTATCAAGGTAAGTCGACGGGAGCCCTGCGAACTGTTTGCTAGGTTTAAACTTTAAACCTTAAACTTTAAAGTAACCTAACACGAGTCCGAGTCGGGGTGCCCAAGTCCCGAGCTCACTTCGCTCGCTCTTGCGTCCTTGGTCAAATTGCTGATTACTACCTACCAAGGTAGCTGGACGGACTTCGGATGCAAGAGCAAGCGAAGCGAGCTCGGAACTTGGGGCTCCCTGACTCGGACAGGTTAGGTTCGAAGTGGATGGCGGGGTCTGAAAGAACCCGTCATCCTCTTCGTGTTAGGTTACTTTAGACCTTGCAAACAGAAATAGGAGCCCCGCGAAGCGGAGCTCCGTCGACCTACCTTGATAGGTGGTAATCAGTAATTTGACTAAGGATGCAAGAGCGAGCGAAGCGAGCTCGGGACTTGGGGCACCCCGACTTGGACAGGTTAGGTTCGATATTTAGGATATTCGATAATCTGTACTTCGATATTTAGGACACTCGATAATCTGTACTTCGATATTTAGGACATTCGATAATCTGTACTTCGATATTTAGGAAATTCGATAATCTGTATTTCGATATTTAGATCTTTCGATGTAACTTTTGTAGATATTTAGATTTTAGATATATTGAACGTAGATCATTTAACCATTCGATATTATAAACTTTCGATATTTTAATTTTCGATTTTATAGTCGTTCGATATTTTCATTTTCGATGTTTTGAAAATCGATATTTTAAACGTAGATATTTTAATCTTCGATATTCAACTATGTACCCTAATAATTAGCCAAATGGTATACTCGTATTTTTTGATATTGTTGATTTTACTTTGTTATATTTGTTTAGTTTTAGTCATGTTACATACTAGGTTATTAACCAAAATCTTGAGGAAAAATAATCTTTAAAAAATGTGATATTGTTGATAGTCATCAAAATGTAGGTAACATAAATATGAGTAGTTTTTTATGTTTGGCATGTATTGTAAATTATAAATACATAGTATATCTATTAAAAAACTACATTTATTTCAAATTCAAATCTCACATCGCCGCCTTATACTTACAAAGTGGGTTTCTATATTGAATTTATTATAACACTTTTATAGATGACTGTACCATTTCTCGCTCTGATCGCGAGTTGACGACAGCAAAAATAATTAAAATCGGAATGTGCCAACTCGCTCGAGCGAGCGAGTTAATTGCGCGCGAGTTGACGAATAAGTCTACCTAACTATAGTTCCTAAAACAGGCTTGTCAAATTGGCATTACCGCAGTAGCCATACCAAATTCCAATTAGGCATGATTATATTGGAACACAACATGACACCTACGACAGATAAGGCTTTTACATAAGTCACGCATAAAATACATTCACATTATTGATTGCCAAAATTATCATTGATCGATTGATCACGCGCACATTTTTTTATGAGACAGCTACTTAGTGGGCAAGTAGGTAGACAAGTAGGTACCTATCTCTCTCGTTTTCTGCAAATGTTGACCAATGAGGCAAAAAATTATTTAAAGGACAGTTGGCGCATTGGCTCTGCGCTTGGATGCTGCGCGTGTCGCGGGTTCAATTCAAAGGTAGTTGTTTGTGGAAGTGAAATTAAATTATTAAAGTTTATAGATACACACGAAACTAGAGAAATTTCGTATTTCGTGGGAGTGAGACACAAAATAAATGTTCGCCAAAAAATTCACAATGTTTTGTCATCTTAGTATTTCTCAAAGGGGGAAATTATCACTATTCCTGTCATAATAATTATGTGTTCAAATATCTACGAAACCAAAAAATAAAACTGCACTACACCGAACGGTTTAGGTGACCACGAAACCAACCAAATAAATAAATTCGAGCAACCAGCTCATAATGCGGTAACAACGTTGTTTTATAATTTATGACTTATGGTAATTTGGAAAGGGGCGCACCGCACTTACTTGGTCAATTAAACTGTTTTATTAACATGTTTTCATGTTGGTGTAAATTGCCGCTCATTAATTATTTTAGTATGGTGAATAGATCAAACAGTATATAAAAATGTGCATTACCTATAAAACAAAATAAACTAGGTATATAAAAGTTATTTTGAAAAAATAATACAATTCCTAGGAGCCAAACATCCTTTCAAAATACAATATCGCTATATTTATAGCCATTATTTTTAGTATTGTATACAAACCGCTTACAACAGTCCTACCAAACTTAACATAGCTGTTGGAAAACCTTAATAAACAAATAAATAGGGGAGGCCTATGTTTCGCAGTGGACATTTCGTGCCTCTCTTACAATCGTGACCCAAGATAGTGCAGTAAGACCCATTTCTATTATATATATCTAATTGTAACTGTCCCGTTGGTCTCCTGGTCGCTAGCTTCTGAGCGTGGGCACTGCAGACCCACCATACTACTGGCTACTGGCCAGCTGGCCATACCCGTGGTGGTATGGTGGGTCTAAAACTATACCACTGAGAAAATAGAGTTGTAGACTACGAGATCATAAAAACAGTCAGGAGCTCCCCGAAGTTCGGTTTGGTTTTGTTCCTTTAAACCCCGCAGACAGAAATAGGAGCTCCGCTCAGCGGGGCTTCGTCGGCCTATCTTATTCGTATTACTTTAAAATTATTGGGTAAGTAATATATGATATAACTACAAAATCTCTAATATTTACAAGAGATAACAACTCAATATATAATTTTATTTGATATAACAATCTCTTAATATAATAAACGATTGACATAATTTTATAATGACTAATTTCTATAATCATAACAATCAATGAATATAAAATCGTTTTGTATACCACTCAAAAGACATAAAACTTATTTGGTCTATTTTTTTTTCTTCCTGGTATGTAATCTAACTCTGATGTACCTAGTAATAGTACCACCTACCATGAATGCTCGACGGAGCCCCGCATCGCGGGGCTCCTATTTCTGCGTGCAAGGTTTAAAGTAACCTAACACGAAGGGGATGGCGGGGTCTTTCAGACCCCGCCATCCCCTTCGAACCTAACCTGTCCGTGTCGGGGTGCCCCAAGTCCCGAGCTCGCTTCGCTCGCTCTTGCATCCTAGGTCAAATAACTGATTACTACCTGTCATGCTGGCTCGACGGAGCCCCGCTTCGCGGGGCTCCTATTTCTGCGTGCAAGGTTTAAAGTAACCTAACACGAAGGGGATGGCGGGGTCTTTCAGACCCCGCCATCCCCTTCGAACCTAACCTGTCCGTGTCGGGGTGCCCCAAGTCCCGAGCTCGCTTCGCTCGCTCTTGCATCCTAGGTCAAATAACTGATTACTACCTGTCATGCTGGCTCGACGGAGCCCCGCTTCGCGGGGCTCCTATTTCTGCGTGCACGGTTTAAAGTAACCTAACACGAAGGCGATGGCGGTTCGAAGGGGGTGGCGGGGTCTTTCAGACCCCGCCACCCCCTTCGAACCTAACCTGTCTGTGTCGGGATGTCCCAAGTCCCGAGCTCGCTTCGCTCGCTCTTGGATACTAAATTTTTCTAATAAAAATAGCATTCGTGAAGGCAAACAATCAAAGTCCAAAGGATAAGCCAAACTCATCAAAGAAAATGGTTTAAACGTTAAATTATATGTTTCAAACGTTATCATAATGATTTTCGCTTAAATAAACGTTATATCAAATAAAATTATATGAAATGAGTTTTAGAGTAACACAAACATTATGTGTAAAGAAATTATATCAATCGTTGGGTATTTCTCACGTTGATTATATCATGTGAACGTTATTGAAATGAAAATATATCAAATAACTTTATATGAAATGAGACGCACCCAAAATTATTAAATCCGAAAAAAAATATTTGTATGTCTAGAGCAATTATGGGGTCCTGTGTCGAGCAAAAGGTACCATTGGGTTTTTCTGTCAGAATTTCTCAGTAGCAGTCCGGAGTTTGGAAATTGGCGGTATAATACCCTCTTGCCTTGCATAGCACGTTAAGCTGTTGGTTGTCTCTCCAGTCGTGTCGGATTGCCGTCCCATCGGACTAATAGTGTAAAGGAACAGAGGTTGCATCTGTGCCTGCGCAGACACTTGTGCACTATAATAATATGTCCCGCGCAAATGGTTAATCTCCTCTTAGATTGGCCGCCGTGTCCGATATCGGTGAGGAGGACTAATATCTACTAATTTAATACTTATTACTACACAGTCATGACCTTCAGTAAGACTAGATTTGGCAGTGGCTTCTACGCCAAAAAATAATCAATAGGCCGTTCCACACCGATTCCTACTTTAACCATCTATTTTTAGATATCCAGACTGCAGACATTACATGTTATGTAATTGTAGTTTAATAGCCAAGTTACAAAATGATAAGATGGAAAGTTCAACATTAAGGTCGGGAGTCCTTATCAATAAGTTTTACTTCCGACGTTATTATTACGTTTTTAGTGTTATTTTATGTCCAATTGTCATAAATTTATAATGTAAGTAACTCAGTATTGAGACAGAGGACATAATTATTAGAACTCCTAACCGAACATTATCTTCATTATTTCAATCAGTTACAGCTAATATTACATTAATAAAAGATTAAAAGCTACAGGTTCTTATAAAATACGTCTGTAACGAAATCATACGCTCACGAACCAACGGTCATAATATTGTCATGCTGCCTGCCAATCTTTCGTATTTCCACAAACTAACGCTGTTATTATGTCCGTTTGACAAAAATATATCCATCTCTGAAGTAAAAATTGTCTGTCGCAGTCGCCTGCTGGAATTAAGCCCCTACCAAACTCTTCTACAGCAGTATCATCCGTATCGCCGATAAAATGTCTGTTTGTCTACTACCTTCGAAGGCAACTCAGTCTTTGAAGGTTCACGTCTGAGCACGGCTTCTCACAAACTGCTCTAAAAGCTTTTAGACCGCTTTCGGCACGAAGGGATGCCAAGCCATAATGAACTCTGTATCTCTGAAATAAGTTCTGCCAAATAAACACTTCGAACCAGATATTTGCATATTTACCGATCACATTACTACGACATGTCTTTCTCAAACACAAAGTTCAACCAATATTAGGTAATATTAATTGCAACTCCACCCACAGACATGCCGTTAAAACAGTCACCGACATATAGCACACAATTAGTCATATTAAAATAGGATTAACACTTTCTCGACGTTACTAAGATCTGCTTAGTCGTCGCCGAAGATTAACATAACCAGTTTTACCAGAACCGTGAAATTTGGTCTCACGTTTATCGAACAGACTATAGTGGGCTTTTTTGGAGGTCTCAGTAAAATGGATAAGATTCTCAGTAGTGTTACAATTAACCCGACCCGCAGTCGGTAAATTCACATCTTAATCGAATGAGTTATGCTTCGTTTCTCTCAGAATGCAGTTATCATTGTTAACAAGAGTTTCTGGGCAACCTTTATTAATGAAAATGTTTGGCGTCACCACCCCACCATTATGTTGTCCTATCGACGTTAAAAGTCTAAATTGTCCGTTACGAATTGTACAGTGTTTGTGAAACAATGGAGAAATTATGGCGTAAACGTGGACGAGAAATTGTTGGAGCGTAGGCCTTTATTATATGCTGGCGATAAAATTATTGTAATATACGAAAAAAATATTATTATCTTATTAAATATAAAAGCAAAAGCGTGTATCCCGTAAACACTAGTAATAATTATGTACTATCTAATATTAAAATAGTTGCACGGAGAAGTCCGTATTTTGCCATTAAAATAATAATACTTATGTCGTATGTCATGAATCTCAAAGAACTAAAATACTTCGTTTTCAAATAAAAATTACATAATTATTCCAAAAAAAACGAGCAATCATCATTTTTCATAGGCTCCAAATCAATACAGAAAGCAAAAAAATCGAGTAAAAAATAAACAACTAATAGCACAATTTACTACAGAACCACAACCAGGAACAACAAACAATGACATAACATTATACCTTGTAACATAATACATTTCTAATTCACTTACTTAGATCAAGTCTTAAATTAACTTACCAGAGATAAAGCGGCAAGCGGTATCGGCATGAATTATTACGTTGTTACAATTTGATACCCATGGCGGTACCGTATCAGTAGTGCCCGTTCCTTTGTTGATCTTTATCTTACACAAGGATTTCTTGATGATTCAATAAATAAATAAATTCGGGAAGTTAGTATTGTATTTCTTTAGCGAGACGTGATTTAGTTACTGACGGTAGTGACGGTACACTTATATAATTACACAATCGTGGTTTGTTTTTTGTTAATCTCATAATCATTATTTATTTAAAGACTATGGAAGACCTACAGCTTAATACAATGGTGGTAAATAACAGTGCGATAATCTGACATTTCTTTGCCCTAATTTATCTGAGTTCGATGCAGCGTGTTGTTTTCTTTCATCATTTGTTATCATCAGTACCCATACCATGAATTGTCATTACGGTACTCGATCATCGATATCGACCGCGTTTGGCGCTCTCATTGGCCCGCTCCAAGGTTGTATGAACTCTCAACCAATGAGAGCGCCAAACGCGGTCGATGCGTATGATCGAGTATCGTAATGACAACTCATGGTATGGGTACTGTCTAGCCGTTTTTTAAAAAAAAACGGCAGCAAAGGAAAAGGCAAAGCAGCAGTATACCAAAGGCAAAGCAGCAGTATACCTGTCTGACCATCAAAACCAATGTTTTCAATTCCTTATTTAACATAATTCTTCAGCTGTAGTCATCATCAGTAGTAGTCTTTTTAGTTAAATTAGCAACTTCAGATGCTTTCCTGTCTGCATCTTTGTAAATTACTACCTGAATGTGGCAACGATGAGAATATCTTCATTGAGTTAGCTGCGTGACCACGAACACAATCCTAAACAAGATTTTCAAGTTTAATTTGCTTAAACCAGATTCCCTTAGCATTATCTCTATCTACTAAGTTCCCTCCGTTCCCGGTTTAGCTTAGAAACAGTGTTCTAGTGTTTCGAACTTCAATAAACGTTAATTTTAGCTGTCTACTTCAGTTTTACTATGTGTACGTAACTAACATACTCCTACATACGCCTGTATATTTACATTATCTATTTGAATTTCTTTTATCGCTAAATTATGGTTCACTCGTTAAATTGAGCTGGTAAATGTTTTAAGATTTTTAAAATTCGTTTGTAATGTGTGGGGTATAAAAGTTTTGTTTATAGCGATTTCCGGTCGTTAGGCGTTTCATCATTTGCGTGAAAATTAACATTGTTTAGATTTAGGACTAGTATCATCTTGACGTCATATTATAGACGTCAAGCTCATTGAATGACTTCATTGATATTGAATAGCTGTTACATTGAACACGCTTCGTATCGTGATTGCTTTTAGATTATGTCATAGACGTTAACTTGCTGAACCTGCAACTATTTATTCCCCATTTTAAACAAACTTGTTGGTCGACAAAATAGATAAACAAATTCTATTCTTGTCGACGCCCATTCAGCTTTTAACTAGTATTAAAGCCAATATTTGATAAAAGATACCAGTTATTATCAACAACACCAGTTACAGTATCAAGTATCCTGTATATCTCATTGCAATCGACACCAACTTCAACATCGATCATTTTCGATATGCGTTTCACTAAAGATTGAAATACTGGCCGTTTATCTACTCGACAACTATTAAGGTTGACTGTCACAACGTTACCCACAATGCCTTGTCGATGATATCGCAAGTTTGAATATATCGGCTAAGGATCATTGGTGTCCTTATTGTACTGTCTTCACCCCTATCATGGGAGGTTGCTAAACTATGCCGCCTCGAAGATTGAACAAAAGGTCCTATAACATGCTTGTCTGCGACGACATTATCCTATCTGGAGATCGTATTCGGATAACCGTATCGGCTTGCTTTATTTTGGTATCGATCAAGTTTATTATTGGTTTGTATTTGAGTGGTGACTTGATCGCCCACATGTTTACGTTGATAATTTGAATTTTGATACTTTCTTCTGCAAGGTTAGGTAAAGTTAGCCAAGTTTTGATGTGATAGACGAATTCGGTATTTTACACTATGATTGGGGTTCGTGACAAAAAATGACACAATCATAATTTTTCAGTCAATGGTCAAAATAATTTAAACAACAATTGTGTAATTCTGGATTTTGACGTACATTATATTTTTGATTGATACGCTTTCATAAAATAATATGTTTTTCTTCTCAAGTTAACTTTACAAAATAAAACTCCACCAGCCAATGTTATCCAGACCTGCAGGATACCGCATTAACGCTAAATGTATGTAAGGGGTCAGTAGGAATCTGAGTCTTTTCCGTTCAAGTCAGAGCAAGAGATCTCATTTAATAATTTTAACACACCTTAAAAGAAAAACAGCAGAAGTTGAGGGTTTAAGCCCATACTTCTACTATACTGAATAGAATTTATTAATTTAACATCGCACACACAAATTCACTTAGACAAGAATTTACAAAACCCCATACTCCTACAATTCCCCTGGGGCTAGTATTTCCCCGGTACAGACACCTGACTCCACACAACATTGATTCGTATGATTAGCCGATGTTATCGCTGAATGATAGTCGTATGTCTGGCACGCGTCTGAGATGTTTGCTATCGGGACCTCAGATCGTATAGGGGAAACGGGACCTTCTTGAGTAAGCATGTATCATGTTTATGCTTATGCAAATTTGTGTTTGCTGATGACTGTTATCTGCTTGTTGGGTTTATTTTAATAGTAAATTGTGTTTCTTTAATTTAATGGTTCTAAACTAAAGCTTATATTATTTGCCTTTCACAATTTTCGATATGGCTAAATAATGATAACAGCACGAATCGGCCTTCACGTCAAGCTGTATATCTGAACTATCATTATTGTACATATATTTTTAAAGCTTTACCTACTGCAGTTCAAAAGTTTTTTTTTGCCATTTTCGGGCAATTTTAGTATTTTTATCAGTCACAATTTCAAAAGCTAGTCTGTCATGTTTCAAAGCTTTCGATCATTTGGTAAAGAAAGACTAATCATGCGTATTTTTCAAAAAAGGACTCCTTATTTTTTTTGTAAGTTCAATTTCTTAGTACCGACTTAACAAAAATCATCTTTAAACGGTGTATAAATGTTGTTTATTTATTAAACCAAAGTGGCTGACAGGTGAGAGTTATCAGGCGTTAATGGATACCAATCATTTAATAATAGCTTGGCTGGTTAAAACTATGAATGGTATTATTAATAACGGCTAATAATAACTACCGTTTGAGATTGAGTGCGTTGTTTTAAGCTCAAAGTTCGACCACTTGCTAACTAGTGGAATATCTAAATTCTAAAGTATAGGTAGTATTAATTGAGTCTCAATTTTGTAAATTTATTTAAATAGATTGTATTTTTATAGATTTTATAGTTTAAAAGAATATTTATTTAGTTGTAAAGATAGAAGTGTTTAAATTGTACAATATGTTTTTTTTTAATCAAAATAGTAGCATCGAACACCAATTAATTTTAATAGGAAGGAACGCCATTACCTTTACAAAAATGTTTCTTCAAAAAAACAAAAACGTCTTTTCACACGCAAATGGTCACGTTCGTACCTTAATCAAGGGCGAGTTGATCAGTAGTGAAACTAACAATTTGTTAAACCCTATGCAATTTTTTACCATTTCTTATTTTTTTTAGGAGGAAATAGTTTAAATATTGATTAAACAACTGGCCCCAAGTATACATGTGAAAATCCATTGTTAAAATCTGTTATTTTTTTTCCTAAAAGTCAAAAAGGAAACAAACTCAAAGTTTTATTTCCTTAATTAATCCTTCAGCTAATCAGTTCCCACAGTAGAAAAGTTAATTGGTTCACAATAAATTGTCTCTGTCTCCCCTGTTTAAAGTGTCACTAAATATTCCGACCTTGGCTCCTCCATCTGGGACATTATCTCTACTTATTATAAATCTGTTTATCTGGCTGTAAATCTTCTTAGTTTTTATCTCAGTCTACAATGTGTGATCTTTTTGCTTTATTACTTTGATAATGATAACTGAATAACCTCTTTTAAAGTGTGATAAATAGATATGTAGCATGGTTCTCATAGGATGATTGTAGTTTACCTGCATGACATGTTACTTGTTAATCCGTATTGGACTTAGTAATGTATTATGTAAGGTTTAAATTAGTGTTCCTTGAGTGTTTGTCAGTGTTGACCACTATAATTCGTCTGATGATGTAACTAAAGGGCCCCGGAAGTGCAGATGCGAGGACTTTTGTGTGAATTCAATGAATTGTGGACAATCGGCCTGAGAGTATTAATTTAAATCTTTTGTTGGCAACACTGTGCTGCTCAGGACAGCTCTATTTTGATTGTTTAGTGTCACTACACTTTGAATTATTGCTAGGTATATTGTCTGTAATTTATTAGTTTACCTACATTGTAATAATTTAATGTTTGGACAATTTAAGTGCTCTTACTGAATTTTAGAGCTTTCCAAACGATGCGTTGCAACAGGGTCGCGATGTCTGAGCGAGCGGTGCTATTGCGGTGTCATTCATGAAGTGCCATACAGTGCGCTCTGGTGGCGGGCGCCTCGATGCATTCTCACCGGACTTGCAGTTATAAATCTACTATGAATTGCAACGCCGTTGAGTGCCATTGTTGTTGTGTGTCCAAAACTCTTTTAATGGCAACGGCGACTACATCTCCTAACCGTCCGTGTAGCCATCAAAATTGTGAAAAGCTTTGCAGTCCAGTCTTGCAACATAACGTGTAGATAGGCCCTAAGGCATTCCTTCAAAGAAAATGTGACTTATTTGTTCAGCACCTTAATGACTGATGTTGCTCAAAAAGTCGCTAAGCTGAAGGGTTCTTGCTCCAGCCATTTCGACCCAACCACTTTCTGGAGCAATAATACCTGAGACAAAAGACAAAAAGTATCGCGGGAGACCTCGTAGAAGATGACGGGACAAGCTGAACAAATCCACCGACTAGTGATCCAGTGTGGGTCTTGATTAAAGCTTGCTTGCCTTGACAAAAACTTTAGAGGTCATATGAGGCCTCTATCCAGCAGTGGAATGATGCAGGTTTAGAGTACCTATTGGCTTTTCTACTCCATCCATTTAGTTTATCACCTCAATAAATGTCTACAGTCCACAAGATTATCTATCTGTCATTTGGAATGTACAACATAGTGTTGATCCAATGTCTACGGGGTCAAACCGCGGCGCGGTGCGGTCGCGGCTCGCGGTGAATCGGGCGCGACTAATAATAGACCAGATAGGAATGAGGAGACAGTCAATTGATTGGAAAATGGCTAAAATTGTGAGTCAATGTTTAATTTGATTTGCTTATGGGACGGAAGACTTGCAGCGAAACTGGTGGGGAGACGACAAGAGACAATAATATTTAGATCCCATGTTTATTATTTATTGTTTTGAGTTTTCGATATTTTGACACTGTTGCAAACGCCATCCATATTAGTGATCTTGGCATAAAATCCCTTTTTAAGTTTTAATGATCATGGTATTGAGTAGTATTGACCATGTTAGTCTGAAAACTTATTATGTACAGACGCGAGCACATCAACCTACCTCAATTTTTCAAATTTATTTAATAAATTTTCAACCATATCACAATAGCAGAAGGTTAATGTTTGATTGGTATTTGACAGATTGGGGTGGGTTGACCTGCAGGCGTCTGTACAAACAGAATATAAATGACATTGAATTAGGAATTGTGACTCAAAATTTGACATCTTGACTTCTTTTTTCAAACCAGTCAGTCTTCCTTGTTTATTCCTTTAAGTGCTAAAGATCCCTAATTGTATAATTATTCTTAATACTTTGTTTACAAGTTAATTTTAAGTTGTCATAAACAGATACATTACATATTTTGTCTTAACGATGATTTGAAACGGAAATGTGGAATTTCAAAATTCTTATTAAAAATAACTTGTCTTTGAAAATTGCACACTGACAATGACACCTAGCTAATGAAATTGTCATGTATCTTGATGGTTTATCGTATTGAAATGAACCAAATAACCCGAGCAATTAAAAGTTCAAAAAACTTTAAATTAACACCAAAATTGTAGCTAATAATAGTTCTTATTAATTGTTCCCGTAATAAGTAGAAACAACTTGATTTATTAGTCGACTAAATAAATTATGATTGTACGCATTTAATGCACAATCACGGGACAGAAGCGTCCATTAAAAAATCTGTCTAATTATTTTTAATTACTGAAAATATAGTCTCATTTATATTCATGAAACCGTCTTCAGTGAACAGATTCCCAATGGCGTCGCAGTGTTGCCATTTTGCCAATTAAGCGAATCAGTGTTCCGATCATCGTCGCAAATAGCATTTCTCAAATGTAGATAGCAGTCAATTATAAACACACATTACTTATTAGGTATCATTAACTGCCAACACTTTAAGATGTTCCTACTTCAGTGTATGTTGGTTTTAGTCATCATTCCACTTTCTAGACTTGTTTATACTTCAATGAAGGATTTTGACGACAAACCATGCATTTATATATGTAGATACTTACATAAATATTTGGTAAGCATTAAAGATAAATCTAATAAATTGTATTATGTTGGTGGACAAAGCTTAAAATTGTAGCGTTGTCCTCTGGTGTTGGCCAACAAATATGTTTAAAAAAGTTGTGTCAATGTCCACCAATGGTCCCCCATTGGTGGACATCGGGAATTCTCGTTAGGTGATCTTATTCAACCAGCTAAAACTTCTACAGGGGTTATTAAAGAGAAATCGCATCGAAAAAGAGAGAAGAGCATAGACATGCATCGCAGTCATAAACACAATAAATCCATGATTGTTCTATCAACACTCCAAAAACGCCAGTTATAAAGCTTTCCTCCTAAAACCACAACTTTCCATCCGTGCAAACTTCATGAAAAAGGGGCCGTTAGTTCTCTAGATTAGCGGCATCTTACACACGGACAGTATTTCACAGTGATTTGGTTAGCACGTCTCCTGATAGTCGGTCGCAAAGGCGCCGAACGTATAAATTGTTTAAGAAAACAGACCGCCCGCAGCTTCGCAAATACATTGCCATTAATATGACGCTGAAGAAAACTGTTTGTATTGAACCGATACTAAAGTTTTATTGATAGTCCTTGAGAACTTTATGTCGTTGATGATTGGAAACTGTAATGGATTCTCGTGTTTCTAGAATCTGGTTTAGGTTATTTTCATAGCGTTGGAGAATGACGAATGGGAGCTATTTCCGTTTCTAGTATTTTTTTTTAGCTTTTATCGTTGAAGGCTTTGTTTGTAAAAAAAAGCTTTAATCTAATAATAATAATAAAAAACAATTAAAAATTACACATTATAATTATCTAATTTACTAACTAAATATTGATTAAACTAAAAATCGAGTAATATTACAATCATTGAGCAGTGGTGGCCCAGTGGTATCTGCCTCGACTTACGAGTTGTAGGTCGGGTTCGAACCCCGTCAGACGCATTACTTTGTGTAATTTATTTCAACACCACTGCTCTCAAAACGGTGAAGGAAAACATCGTGAGGAAACCGGCATGTCCTAGAACCAAAAATTCGAAGACATTGTGACATCTACCAATCCGCACTGGGCCCGCGTGGTAGATTACGGCTCACTCCCTCTCACAGAGAGGAGGCCTGTGTCCCAGCAGTGGGAACATTTATAGGCTGATGATGATGATGATTACAATCATTAATAATTTTTTTGTTTGCATTAGATCAACTTGCAACAAATTTAAAACAAATGTACACATGCTACAACACAAAAAACCTAGTATGTGCTAAATTTTACAATGCTGTTGAATTGTTTTTTTTCGTGAATCTCCACTTCGCACATGACAACATAAACAGTCCTAACTCAAAAAATGGCCGAATTGACTTAAGATTACCTACGGACCAAGTAATTTTTAATCTACATACTGACAAGACACTCATGTAAAAAAGTCAATTTTTGTAAGAGTTATGAACATAAAACACTTTATTAACTACCGCCGCATTCAATACTTGCGCCAGGCAACAACGTACTTTCTTAGTTAGTGCTCCGGCGCCGTTCAATCGCACGCGGCGCTGGGCGCGTAAACCAAATAATACGCCGCCAAAGTGGGAATTTCGCCGAGGTAAGAAAGTCTAAAAAGACACTTTTGAGATATGACTATATTGACTGATGTTAAATTATCTATAGCTGCGTATTATTTTGAGTTAATACTGTTTTGACTTTTTAATTTCTGCATATTTAGTAGGAACGTTTTGTATTATTTGTTTTATGACTGTTTATCAATCAAAACTTTCGTGTTATGACTGTATTCACTTTTCAAACAATATGTTTTCACGTGTATCATCTTTGTTAGGACAGTTTAAGATTTTCTGTTGTCCAAGTTTTAGCTCAATGAATATTGTACTAAGAGGTAGGTAACTCCACTGTGACGTGGGTATGTGAATAAAATAACAGTTAAAAATTTTACAATGTTTATTCACATCCACTGAAGGTAGATGGTGAGCAGGGAGTGAGTTCAATATCGAGCGTATTGAGTCGTAGTTAGGTAGAAAAACCACTATCCTGATAGTATTCGACGGAAGTGGGTAGGCGACTCTCAGTTTCTTCGATCTTCGACGGCCCGATGAGATGCAGGCGGACAGGCAGCTTCTGTCCCCCCTTACCGGCAGGTAGATCGCCGACTCGATGAGTTAAGGGTAGACGGGATCACTATTCGGTTGTAGGTGGCACACGAGGTGACTCCAGGTACAGGTAGGGTACCTAAGGTATATAGTAAACCCTGGCATAGAAACCCCTCTGGGGTTCACTGAATTTAATTTTGATTTAATTTCCTTAAATTCATATTTATTTTAATTTAATTCGCACAGAATAACGATGGTTTAAAGTATCCGTAATTAGTTAGTAGCGAGACAATTATGACGGCTATTGTAGTTCAAAGCTGTAGTACGTAATGCTGTCACCCCCGCGTTCCTCGTTTTAAACCGCGAGCGCCAACCTACAAGTCAAAAAGATGAGTGGGAGTTTGGTTGCAAAATACTAGTTATGTTTTGTTTTACGTAGCTTTTGTTTATTTTAAGTTAAAATAACGTACTACGTTACAGTACCCCCCTTTTTAGCGTAGGATTTTTCCTAGGGAAAATCCGCTGCTTCACTCATGCTAACATCTGATCTAGGATACACATTTTTACGTCTTTCATCCATAATCTGTCATTCATCACCTTAAATTCACATTTCAATCACAAGCCGACAATACATTAGAGTTGTCTATCCGCTTCCTTTCAACCAGATTATTCTGTATTTAGAGCACAAAACACTCACCCAGATCATCAGTGGCTGTTAAAATATTTAGCGCGAAACAGAGCGATTACTAACTACACATAACCATTATTTAATAGGTAGAAATATTAGCGAAGATAAACAAGTTAATTATGTTTTTGGTTTTGGTTTATTTAAAGAGTAACCAAGCGCTCCTGCATCCACCGTAGGCGCGGGCATGCGGGCGGCGAGTAAAGGGCAACTCGCAGCCCGACCATGGACCATGCCCGGGTCGACGGCGCGTTGTGTTCCACGCGCGCCTCAAAGAGCGTCAGCATAATGACGGGGCCCCTCTCTAGAGGGCCAAAGCCTGCCGGGGTCGCGGGACTTATACCATTACCGTGACCCCGGGACATAAAGGGCTACTGAAGGACACCGTGGATTTTAGTCAGTACAAGTCTGACAGTCCCTCCCGCCCTGCCCGGGGTGGGAGGACTAATTTGATGATTTTACCACGATAAAAAAAAAATAAAAAATAAAGCGCTCCTGCATAGGCTTGTTTAGAGAGTTGCGACCGCTCTGAAGAAGCAATACCAATGGTGTAGACCATTAGTATTACATAACTAAAGAGATCGATGGGGTAGAGCCACGATCAATGACAATCGGTGTAGGGCTGATAGTTATAATATATATAATAAAATACAATGAATGGGGTAGGCCATCATTATAGGTTTGTAACTATTGGGGTAGACCAAAAGTAACAAGAAAGAAAAGATATGGTTAAGTGTAGTAGTTATAAGTAGGTAGGTAGTTAAGGTGGTATAGGTTTGGTATAGTTAAAAAAAATATATTAGGGTAAGATTTACTGTAATTAGATTTAAGAAGGTTTCATTTTATGATTATCAAATTTTGAGTTTAAGTGGTAATTATGATACAATTATAAGAATCCAGATAATTAAGTAGTTAGTGAATTTAAGTTACGATTTAAAATTATTTTTATTTATTCTTTGTAATTAATTTGTTTCTAGACAATATTACCAAGAGTAGCGATAAAAAACGTAATAGCATAAGACATAGTGAGAGAAAAAATAATTTAAAAGTTCCGGCAGCGAAATGAGTGTTGAATAACTATCAATAAAAGCGCAATACAATATGTTATACAGTTGGAAACATTAAAAAAAAGTGCAAAATCAGATATACATCAATAACGCAATATGGTAACATTTTATTTAATACAGCGATAATTTACTATAATTGGTGGATTTGAACGGGAAAGAGAGATTTAAAACGAAATTTTTCATTTGAACGCGGGAAATAGAGTCATAACTACGAACTTTTTTTTTAACAAGAGAAAAATGATACTTAATCACAGATATTTTACGTTTTTATTATTTAAATGATAAAAGCATTCCCTAAATAACATTTTTTCCTTTGCAATCATTAACGTAACTTCAATAGTTTTGGTTCTATGATTTTTTGAACTTTCAAATCGCTTTTACTCGAAATGTCTAATTTTGAGTTATGACTGTATATGTTGTCATGTGCGACTTGTGGAAAAGTTAAAGCCATTTTGTTCTTGCGCAATTTTAAGCACCCAACACCCAATATAGGATGTCGAGTGTTGCCCACCGTATCGCAATTAATTTACCATATCAAACGATTGTGATTGCTACTGCAAGCTTTGTTTACGACGCGGCGCAATCAAAGACATCGATAAGATTAAATGAACTTAATTAATCGATTTCCACTCAAAATGAGATTACATTGAGAACTGTGGCATACTGTTTCACAATGATCGAGCCTTATCTCTCACTATCTGAGAATTCGCATTGATTTTCGATATAATCGGTGTATTCATAGGTTTATCTTAAAGATCGGAGGTTGGTTATTAATTTTTTATGAAACTGTGTTTGACTTAAACACTGTCGTTGTGAGTAAAAGTTGAAATCTGTAACGGGTTTTTTACTTTCATGTTGTTTCGTGTATTTGTGTATATTGGGCGTTCCGTATGTATGTACTATGTGTTCAAAGAAGAACGTACCTACATATAATTTCCGTCTGTGTTTGTCAACTAACAACTGGTATTTGATAGTTAAGAATTATTTTGGAAATTCAGATTTCATCCCGCGCACCAAGGAGGACTCTTCTCTCCTACTTTTCACTGAGCCGTCTAGAGTGGTCGCGGGACTTATCTCATTACCGTGACCCCGGAACAGAAAAGGGCTATTGAAGGACACCGTCAAGTCTGACAGTCCCTCTCGCCCTGCCCTGGGTGGGAGGACTCATTTGATGATTTTACCACGAAAAAAACCGGCCAAGTGCGAGTTGGACTCGCCCATGAAGGGTTCCGTAGCAGCAAGCATAGATAAGAGATATACCTAATTATATTGAGATTAGTAAGTAATATACACAAACAATAAAAATAACTTTGTTTTTCATAGTATTTGTATAAATGGCAAAGTTATATTTGCGGTTTTTGAAAATGTACTATATCTCAAAAACTGCTAACTGTATCTTATCCAAACCAATTTTCTTTGGTAGTTTTAGTTGAGGTCTACATTATATATTTTTTTTAGTTTTATCATTCTCTTATTTTAGAAGTTACGGGGGGGGACACACTTTTTACCACTTTGGAAGTGTCTCTCGCGCAAACTGTTCAGTTTAGAAAAAAATGATTGTAGTAACCTCAATATCATTTTTAAAGACCTATTCATAGATACCCCACACGTATTGGTTTGGTGAAAAAAAACTTTTTGAGTTTCAATTCTAAGTATTGGGGGCACCCCCAAAATTTGTTTTGTTTTGATTTTTGTGTAAAAATCCTAATGCGGTTCACATAATACATCTTTCTACCAAGTTTCAACAGGATAGCTCTTATACTTTCGACAAAAAGTGGCTGTGACATACACGGACAGACAGACAGACAGACAGACAGACAGACAGACAGACAGACATGACGAATCTATAAGGGTTCCGTTTTTGCCATTTGGCTACGGAACCCTAAAAAGAGCCGTCTGGAGTACATATTTACATAAGATTCGTAAAGCTGTTAACGTTTGCGTTCTTTTAATTGCGGAAGTTATGGCAAATCTAATAAGCCATTAGATAATCCATTGTTATTCACATTTATATTATCTCCATAATTCTCTTTACATCTCTAAATAAATGCACGTTCGTTGTCAACCAACCCCGACTATCGATGGAGCTCGTAAAATATTATTTTAAAACATATCGAAAGCCTTTCTGCGAATAGACAATGCACAATGTGCACGACCGCCCCAAGCGAGCGAACAATAGCCTGCCCTTAACTTTCCTACGATTGAGTTAGATCTACACAACGGGACAATTTATGTAGATATCTAGATGTTTCGTTGTTTATAATGTGACCCCCTCAAAGTCAAATTCAATGCATTTATTTCAAATAGAATAGTTTTCGGCACCTTTACATTGTTAAAAACACAACATTGAAGCAGCATACCACTCACAAGACATAATAACTCTTAAATTACTGTAGTTGCCCGTTTCAAAGCGCACTTATATATATCAATATAGCCGAAAATTAATAAAAACCTCATTGAAAAAAAGTTCCTAAATACGTTTATGTGTAGCCCTAATTTGTACTAAAATAAAATGTATCACAAGAGCCATGGACACTCTTTTATCTCAAAATATTGTTTCAGGACTTCTATCAACAAACGAATCTGGACATTGCCTGACGTCTGCCTTCTATCCCAAAACACGTAGTCTAAATAACCTCAACACTGCGACCAACAAGCCGCAAAGATGGCGAAGTATTAAGCCAATAAAATTTAACACTACCATCACCACGAATAAAATGAATATTACGCAATCTAGGTGAAAATCACTCCCTTCTTGTTGTCTTTTCGCTTTACTATTACCTAAACCTACATAGCATCACGTAGTTTCCTTGAAAGCATTGACATATTATGCGGATTACACCCACATTTCGCCAGCTAATGTGGGTCTTATGATCACAACAGCTGCACTTGTGACTACTAAAATATACTAGCAGATGAAAGCTGTTTTACCGTGGGCTCAAATGATATCAGCTAGCATCGAATGTCTACTAAGTAGACCTGCATAGACTTGATAACTTATCGTACCTATTCAGTATTATGGTTGAAAGCTGTATTGGGTCCTCCTTTATTAATTTGATAAACTGGTACGTATTGATGTTGGTTATAGCTGATGTTTTGGTAAACAGTAATAACACGAAAGTAGGCAAAAACAATCTTTTAATAATTATCAAGATTTATGGTTGTCTAGATCCTTGAAAAAACACAAGACCGTTTGATATAATAATTTTTGTTGGCAAACCAGCCATGAATCCATGACTGCTTCCCATGGACAGAATTGAAGATTTGCGTTATATGTGTAGTTATTACTTCTACGTCGAATGTTTATGTAAGCCATAGAGATCTATAAGTCTAACACTTTTTTTTTGCATATTGCTTCTACCTATTTTATAAATATCACATTTCAGTTCCGACTTAAAGTTACTAGGCATAAAGTTTAACATAAGGAACGAATATGTCCTGCACAGTAATGTACTACCTAACATAATTATGACGTAGGGTGTAAAGGTTGCAATATGTTGGCAAGATAAATAGCTCGAAGATGGCGCTTGTAAATAATTATGTTGCCTGCTGCAAGCACTTAATTTGTGCTGCGTAGGATTATTTACATTTAAAGCTCATAGCACACCGTATGAGAAGAATTCCGTTCCCGAAGATCCGAAAATGGGGCAGACAGGAAAACTTGTTATTCCCATCTGCCCCCTCTGGTCTAGTCAGTGATGGTACATGTGTATCTTATTTTATTCTGATCTACCACCACTAGAGTTGAGTACTATTGAGTCAAACCCACCACACTATTCCCAAACCACTGCAACTGAGAGCCAGAATCAACAGTGGCAACCACCAGAAAAGCGCCGAGACAATGAAGCTCGACGTGTCCCGGAGAATGAATTTACCTGTCATGGATCCTGCACGAAATTAATCAGAAAAGAATAGTGGAGGAGTAGGAAAAATATGTATTACTATATACACTATTGAGCCAGTCGCATTTGCTCCAACCGCGTTCACAACTGAAGGAAGATGTAACTTATATTAGTCTTATTCTCCTCAGTCTCATATTGTTCTCCTAACTGACGTCGATCTGAGGTGATGTCGTTACAATGCTTTATTATGTGCGTTACATATTGGTAGTACTTTAGTATCAAAATAAATACAAACGGCACAATGCCAGCGGTGGAACTATAGTTTCCGCCAGTTATGTGTGGAATAAAATTCGTTGACCCCCGTGTACCAATATAGTCTAATATTTCAAAACCATTCGAAAAAATGTAAAGAAAGAGTCGTAACGCGATCAAAACAAACGTATCGCGGTAAGAGGTGACTTTATATTATTTTACTTTGAAATTCGAATCATGGTATTATGAAATTCGAACGATGCATTATTAGGATCAATGACCTTTATTCCGAACTTATTTGGCGGTGACTATAGTATCTTTATTTCAAAGTTCTAGTTAGTAAAAGCTTCAACAGGGTAAACCTGAAAGTTAGTAGTTATTATTATTTACCTGTTTCCTAGACCACCGTAATTTAATAATTGCGGTAATAGTACCCAATGTTAGTGTGTTACATTGCATGCTAGAGTTCATTCCATGTACAATATTGATTTTTTACTTGATGTTGAACTATGTAGTATTTATATAGTGGGTTATTTTTTTACTACTAGGCTACTGCAATGTGGGTCAAGAATAGGTCACATAAAGTTTTACTTAGAAAGTAATGAAGGATTATTATACACTCAATTATTATTTATAAATAGATTTTAAAACGAAATCTTATAAAGTAAATCTTTTTAAATTACTAAAATTATGTTTATAGTTTCTGCCAACTAACGTGGAAAAGGGTGGGAGCTTATATTATGTTACATTATTTAGGTAAAATGTAGAAAGAATAATTTTAGAGTATACATAAAATATAACTCTTGCCTTTTATCCGTAGAATTATAATGTTTTAAAATTTACCAAACAATCCGAAATGTGTTTTTCATAATGTTATAAAAAAAGCTTTGCCTAATTGCAACAACAAAAGTTTAATGTTTTTAAACTTTTGTACCTATTGATAAAAATACATTTCGCTTTATGATAAAATACAAGCTTCTAAATAAATAAGTTCCAAATACAGGATGCATTCTTATTAATAACTACTTAACATTTTTGGCTTCTGATAAAATTATCTTTATGAACATTTAAAATAAAAAAAAATCCTTTGAGAGCTTTTAAAAATAACATTTTGCACCGATAAAATGTATATTTAGAATCGATATTGCGACTTTCAAGTGGCTTTAAAACTTTGTAAGTAATGCGAAAAATGCCACAAAATAATATTTGGGAATGCCTTTGTTAATTTGCATCAAAACTACCATTAGTATATCGATAAATTGATTCTCTATTAAACCGAACCAATTAAAGTATCCATAAATATAAAATAAATTGCTTTATCAATTTAGAAACGTTAATATATCCGCTATTTTTAAGACAGAACTGTAACACAATCTTATTTATTTAACGTTTCGTGTGACAAATCATAAAACAATTTCCGTTTGTTTTTTTATGCTTTTCTGAGTGTCTCACATTAATTATTTTGTTTGGACAAGCCTTAATTAAGTAGTGAAAGCTTTTAATCTTTTTGTTTTAAATATTCTATTATGATGTATAAATTCTTCATTAATTTAAATGTTACAAATAAAATTTTTCGATTTCCGTCGTATTTTCACCAAAGATTTCCTCATCGCATCACGTTCATTATTTTTTTATGTTTGTTTAGAGAATGAACAAACGAAACTTTTGCAGTTAACGAGGCCCTATTAAATAGATATTAATTTATAGTTAAGATAGATCGTTCCAATAAAATACCAGGTGAGCACCATGCATTTTTTGTAGAGAGTACATGGTACAGTAAATAACCTAAGAGATTTTAATAAACAGATACATGACTAGGTTCGCAAAACTTTGCTTTACTTTTTTTGCGTCCACGTATCGTCTACAGGATGTCAAAAGAAATCAGTCACAAACTCTAAGGTGGGCTTTTATGTCTAGATTTCAATCTATCTATTTGAATATGTTTGCATATCTATTTGTCCATCTTATTCGCGACGTTGTTCATCTCATGTAGGTACCTACTTACGTCAAATACTGAGAAAAGGGAATGCATCCTAGCGGGACAGTCCGTGATCATGTAAATGTATGTAGTGTACCGTGAACAGCTTCATGGATACCCTCGTTATAGGACAATTAGCTGTCATCGTCGCTTCTCACTCCAAGAAGATCGAATCGGAATACGAGTGGTGTGGAGTCGCTTTGTAATGTGATTATTGTTTTTTTTTTTTTTATCAATGAAAATAGAATGATTCAGATAGAGGTAGGCTGATTTATATTGAAGTATTTAAATGTTTTAGTACCAGACCAGCACCTATTACAAGGCAATAAGATATAGAGTGATTAGTGATTACTTATTAAAAATCAAGAGCTTATTAATTATTCAATCTAAAAGATCATAAATTGTATTCGGAATAGCGTTTAACAAATTCTCTAATTAGCAAAACCAACAAAGCACAAAAACCCGTGCGAAAATATTTGCAATCAATATTAGAACTTTGACCAAAACTAATGACTTCCTGTGGTAGTTTTTATGCAGTAGAGCCAGTTCTAGGTTATTGAAATTTGTTCTAGATAAAATATACATACTTGTCTTTATACACTCGACGACGCGACAGCGACGCCCCGCTTTGTTGAGTCGTCTTCGACATATTTTCTAGAATTTAAATCCAGTATAGTAAAAATGTGTAAATAAAAAAAAAACAGAATACAGTTTACTTCGTATGACATGAGCAATAATAATGTCTGCACTTTAAAAGAGACCGCGACCTCTGAGTTTGTTTCGGCTGTTTCTTCTCAGAGTAGTCAGGTACGAAACACCGGCCTCATCTAGTTTGTAAAAAGACAACGCGTAAAAGTGTTTATAATAACCTACTTGCAAAATAAATATCATTTCATTTCACTTACCTACTTTTATTTCACGAATATCAAGCAGATCTTACGAGCGACGTCTGAGCGTTATCTATCCACTCTGAATAGGCGATTTTACTCTAAATAAATATTAGAGTTAAAAAAAAACTTTGGTAATATACTTCTTTTTTATATAGGTTTAACATTAGTCAACCCCACTCCTGTTCTATAGCGCCCGGGCGGACCCTGCGGGCGGCGGCGCTTGGTGGCGTCACCATGGCGGCTCCTCTGATGCAGTTAGTGCGACTTTCGCGACACATCATCGTGACAGGACATTACTAGACGCCCTAGCTAATGAACTCATGTGCTAGGAGGTCTAACCGTCCATTTATAGTGGCGAAATAGGAAAATGTATAATAATGTATATTGCTATAGAAAAAAGGCCAAAGAACTTGTTAGTTGTTACACACTTGTAACTTCGTTAAACACTGTTTTAAGCCTTTTTCTATTTAATGTTGTTTCTTTTCGGCCATAGATAGTCGCGTACGTATTACCATAATATTGAAACCCCTCTGTGTCTTTGAAAGCATATCATCGTTAAACCATAGGACGCCGGCAGTCAGTAAAGTAAATACGGTGATTTTTTAATCGAAAATACAAGCATCCTTTACCTCATTGGTTATTTTTTTGGCAAAAAAATAAATCATTGAATAATATTTTATGGAAAGTGAACAAGTACCTATTTTAAATTTTTAATAGAAGTATTTCTTTTTAGTTGTCGTTTATGCCACGCACTCCTGCCTGCGAGGCTTCCGGCGACTGGGACCGCAATCAACTGACACCGGGATCCCAGTTGCCGGATGCATTTAATTTTAATATTTGTATTCCGTCGACTGGGACCGATCCATAAAAAGTACAGTCAAGCGAAAAATGTCTATGAAAATTGTCTTGTTCAATATTAGGGTAAGGTTGCCTATATAGTACCAGTTAACGAACTTTACAAGTTTTCACTAAAACTATATATCTTGTGAGGATTCTATTACTAGAAATAAAAAGGTTGTTCTATTGGTGTTCATTTTTTATTACTAGATAATGAGGAAGTATGAAAAAACTACATGAAAATTAAGTTTTAAAAAAAGTCTTAGAAAGTACAATTTAGGAAACCGGTTTCCTTAATTGTACCATAGGTATCCTTAATTGTACTTCGGCATTCAAGTGTTTCTTAATAACTAAAAGCAGCCTTTCCTTTATAAAACTATATAAAAATTATTAACCATAAAGTTTTAATATTAATAATAAACTTATGTACTGAAAATAAAGTTTGAATCGACAACAAGAATAGAATAAAAAAACACTTTTGTATAATATTAATAATTAAGGTTCCTCTTATTTCCTTTAATTTTAATTATGAACTAAAATCAGCCTTGTTATTTCAATATAGGAACATACTTGTACATCTTTATAATTCTTAATAATAGCTTATAAAGTTTGAGACAAGAAAAGAGAAGAGTTATTTGAAAAGAAAAGGTTAGTCAACTCTTTTCTTTTTCCAGCATTTTATACAAATATCAGGGTTGTCTCCGCGTGTTTCGTGAAAACATTTGCTTGCATCTTGCGTCCATAATACTTTTTATCCTCTCCAGACATCTGAAAATATTTCAATCTATTTAACAAACGTGTTGGAGAACCATCATACACCTAAATTGTACCGGTACATTTTAGGATTACCCTACCCGGTACAAATAAGGCACCACTAAGTTTTATTTTTATATGAGCCAGTATCATAACCTCGAGATGCTAAATATAAAACTATATTCTCAAAAAATAGACTAATATGCATACTTTCCAAAAACATACATAATAACTGCTTTGTACTTACCGTTGCGACAGCAAATCCTTAGGTAAACAGCCATAAAATAAGATCACGACGCCTTAATAATTATTTTTGTTTACTACACTGCACTTTGTTATGTAATTGCATCCAAAATGTCTGCCATTGCATAATGTAGGTAGCACTGCTTTTTAATGTTGCTAATTAAAAACTAAACATTATGGTTTGGTAGATTTTGACGTGGTACAAATTACGAACCGGTCCGACTTAGGCAACTCGACATAGTCTGGGCAACGAATGATTGTGGTTGGAAAAGTTGAAAGCGGAAAATCTGACTTATGAATTTTGTTTGGACTAGTTAGAAGATAAACATATTAAAAGTCCTGACCCCTCCGAGGTGAGCCCGAGGGAGGGGGGGGGGCAAAGAAGGTCCCGTTTTTTGGTTTTTTGCTTATATCTCGAAAACGATGCGTCGTATAAAATTTTGTTGTACTACATAATAAAACCTCATAAAATTCTCTACAACTTTGTTTGTCACACTTTTTATCTATCTCCAATATTTGCATAGCTGTGAGCTCCGAAAAATGACCTATTTAGTCTCTTTCTGTTTTGCTCCATACCACCTTAAAAAGCATAAGTTTCCAATTTTTCTTATGTCATCATGCGATGAAGAGGGGTTTGAAAATACTTCTGCGAACGAAAAAAACGAAAGAACGAGACAGAAACACATTTTTGAAAATAGGTCATTTTTCGGAGCTCACAGCTATGCAAATATTGGAGATAGATAAAAAGTATGACAAACGAAGTTGTAGAGAATTTTATGAAGTTTTATTACGTAGTACAACAAAATTTTCTACGACGCATCGTTTTCGAGATATAAGCAAAAAACCAAAAAACGGGACCTTCTTTGCCCCCCCCTCCCTCGGGCTCACCTCGGAGGGGTCAGGACTTTTAATATGTTTATATTCTAACTAGTCCAAACAAAGTTCATAAGTCAGATTTTCTGCTTTCGACTTTTCCAACCACACACCCCTTTTGAGCACTCATTTACCAGACTATAACCAGCAAAAGTAATAGGCTAGCATAGGTTCAAAGTGGTATGTATTAAAATAATTCCCGGCAGGAATAGGCTACACAAGATTTTTTTATCCCAGTATGATGGTCAAGTGGGACAATTTAACTTCACGCGGGTAATGCCGCTACCATAAGCTAGTCACCTAATTATGTTTCCAACCATAATTGAAACAAAAGTTGAGTGAAGTATAGCCCTGTAATTGAAAGCTTTTGACCTACTTTACATCTAGCTCTTTGTCACAAACACACAAACAACGGCAAATTGCAGCGATTGTAAAACTTTCATCTCCACGTTAATTAAGGAGTTTTAATACGAACAAAGAACTTTCATGTAGCACTTCAATTAGTTCCTAAAGCGCAGATGATCAATTAAAAAATAATGTCGTGAATTCTTTGACAACTCTATTTGATTTCAAGGTTGGCAGATGTCACATTTATCTTAGATTTTTTGGTTCTAGAAAAAAAATTAGGACAAATATATACTACGAGTATTACTATAAAGCTGAAGACTTTGGTTGAACGCGCTAATCTCAGAAACTACTGCTTCGAATTGAAAAAATATTGTTGTGTTGGATAGTTTGTAGCATGCATCCATTGGGACAGGACTGTGGGAATTTGGCATGCGTCCCGTCCCAATAGACGATGCCGTAATAATTTAGGAGGGAGAGGTAAGGTATCGCAAACAATTTTACAAGTCGAAACACTTTTTTATAGCTAGATGAGGCCGGTGTTTCGTACCTGACTACTCTGAGAAGAAACATCCGAAACAAACTCAGAGGTCATCGTCTCTTGAACTCCAGACATTAAATTGGTTAAGTCATGTAAGAAGTAAATAAGTAAGATCGCAACAAGTGGCATATTGTTGCGATCTTCCGATGGTAACGGCTTAACCCCCATGGAAGAAGATGTGGGTTTATATTTTAAATTTTAACTCTTTTCGAAGCGTTGAAAATCCAACTGACTTTTATAAAGGCGGCGGTTACCGCAGTAGCAGAGCGATTGATTTCTGCGCTACAAAAAAAAAGTTTATACTGCTGTTGTAACTTGTAACCCCCACATGCTCACAATTTCTAAGCTTGCCAACCACAAACCGCAGCTAATGGTTATATTTAGTGATCAAAAGTAACACTAATAAGGTGTAGAGAATTCGGGTAACGAATGTGTTAGACGATATCGCTCAGTGTTCGATTTCCCGACGCGTCGCGCCGCGGGGCGTGAGAAACAACACGTCTTTGGGCGATATCTCGTGTTTCAACCTACTCGTGTTGGTGTTGGAGTGTTCTGCTTTGGTCCCGTGATTTGTGGCTTATAGGTTTTTAGGGTGTTGTTTTATAGGTGTTTTCGGTGCATTAAAAATAATGACCGGCGAAAGGTTTCGAGGGACATCCACCACTTGGGCCCAGTGCGGGTTGGTAAATATAACATAGTCTCCAAATTTTTGATCCTAGGGTACCAGGCTGATAATAAATTACCATCAATGCCCCGACTTACGAGTTGTAGTTTGTAGTTTCAAACCCTGCCAGGCGTATGAATCACTTTGTGTAAGTACTTAATTTATTTCAACAGCAGGCATACCACTTCGTGTAATTTATTTCAACAGCACTTCTCTCAAAATGGTGAATAAAAACATCGTGAGGAAAACCGGCATGTCCTAGAACCAATAATTCGAAGACATGTGACATTCTGCAACCAGCATTGGGCCCGCGTGGTGGATTATGGCCCACTCCCTCTCACAGAGATGAGGCCTGTGTCCCGGCAGTGGAAACATTATAGGCTGACGATGATGATGATGCATGCATAGTTATCTAGATGATTTACATCATACAGAACAACAATATTTTAATATGGACCACCAGTTAAGCCAAAAACTGTAACTATCTTGGTTGATAAAATCTTTATTATGTATTGTCTAAATGATTATCCCCATAAATATCATAAACGATTATTTTTTTCAAAGTAGGCTCCAAAACATAGACTATTATTTAGAGCTATCAATCAGCAGCCGATAGATTGCCGATATGATAATATTGCCCGCACAAGCAACAGACATACACGATTATCTGACATGCCATCAAGTACTAGATCAATAATTCTAAGAATTACTATTAACTATGACTATTTGGTATCAATGAAGAATAACAACGAAAAAACAATCAATAAACCGTGACCATTTACATAATTTACTGTGGATGGAGAAATAATTATGGTCACTGGGATTTTTACTACATTCATGAAAAAAAAAATGAAAATGACAATAATATGTATACAAAAAAATTAAAACAGCGCAGGTAACTTAATGTTTAGTGGAAGAAATAATAGGACTGTCAAATAGTCCTTTTTAGTAGGTACAAAGTGGCACAAATCTTTATATCCACAGAAACGCCAGTGACTAGCCGCTCACGTGTCAAGTGACGATCAATTATTGTGGCCAAGTAAAGCGAACTACAAACAACTTGGGCGAACAACAAAGGGATTAGTTTACCAACAACTAGCAGGAAGGAATCGCTCTGTTGACATACTGACCGCTCTAGTGTCATGTTCCTGCAAAGGTTTAGTTTTTACAGCTGAGTATTTGCACTAAGGCTTTTATTTTTGTTCAAGAATTTGCTTCAACGTAATGACAATAGGGTCTCATTTTACCCTTTGAGTACGGAACAAAAAGAACTAAAAATGGTAGACCCAAATGGTACTACTAATGAACTGAAAAACAAGATATCTTCCGTGATTATTAATTATTATTTTGAGCAGCAACAGCGTCGAAATATCGGGAATCAGGGATGATAAGTTAGCATTAATCTCTAAAAGCTTAAAACAGAGTTAGTTATTAGTGTGTTTTAAATATTTTTACAAAACAGAAATAAAAAACATTTGAGACTATAAAAAATAGAAGTCCACCAGCATCGGGAACAGGGTCCGGGCTGCCGGTGGTCAGAGAGAGGAATCTCCTAACAATAGGCGACGTGTCCAGAAGTACGGCTCTCTGAATCTGGCTCCTGATCCAGAAGTACTATCATTGATCGAAGGTTTTAATCGTAACTTTAATGGTATATTATGCTGCAAATATGCATACTCATTTCTTGCAAAGGCTGTACACACTTAGCATGCTTTTCTTTGTATTGAACATGGCGACCACCAAGAAATTAACTTCCATCTATGTATTACAGTATTTAAACCAAGATAGTACATAATTAGATCACTATTTCCTTCTCCGGAACTAGTTGTGTCTATTTTTAGTCGGCTTCATAACCACACAGGTGAGTAGGAATTCATAAATATTTACCGAAACATTCGCATTTTTTGAACAGCTGATACCGTACAAACTGTATCGACTTAATAGACAAGAAATAATAAACAAAATAAGAAGGTCGAAGTTCTCTCCACTAGAATTTGCTCTATAGAAATGAGTGCAATGACCTATTTATTTCACGATTTTTCATACCTAGTTTTGAGTAAACATTTTGTAAATGAATTATGAAGTGTTAATGTAGTTAATACAGTACTGGACATTCAGTATCCGGTTTATATTTTCATGTAATGGGCAGTTTTGCAGTTGTTAATTTACATACATCCGGTGCTGAAATAATAGTGTAATACTTTGAATTTTTAACATTACGATTTAAGGGTTGGTTTGTTTTTCAGAACGGTTCATTTTTGTTTCACCGATTAACGTACGAGCGAAGAGTAAAGATGGAGGGGACAAAGCAAAATGATCGCAGTGCATGCTGCGGCGGAAATGTAAACCAAAAAAGGCATTTTTTTTAGCGTGGTAAAATCATCAAATGAGTCCTCCCACCCCCTTACTGTCAGACTTGTACTGACTAAAATCCACGGTGACCTTCATTAGCCCTTTACGTTCCAGGTTCACGGTAATTGTATAACCCGCGACCCCGGCAGGCTTTGGCCCTCTAGAGGGGGGCCCTGTCATCTTGCTGACGCTCTTCGACCCGGGCATGGTCCATGGTCGGGCGGCGAGTTGCCCATTACTCGCCGCCCGCATGCCCGCGCCTACGGTGGCCGGAGATCGTCTTGCGACGTCCGACGCGGTGGGCGTCTACCACTGCGGCTGGGGCGGAGGGAGGACGCTGTCCTCTCTCTTTCACGGCCCGCCTCCTCCTTCGCGAGCATGACTGCTTCGCAGAAGGAGGCGACCGCTTCCCACTCCGTCTCGCCCCGCAGCATGGCCTCGACCAATGCCGGGCGCGAGAGGTCTCCGCCTATCGCTGCCGTGAGGACACGGCGGTGCTCTGCCCAAGCGGGGCAATCCTGCACCGTATGCTCCACTGTGTCCTCCGGGCGATCCTCGCAATGGTGACACCCGGGCGTTTCTTCCCTCCCTATCCGACACAGGTACCTCCCGAAACTTCCGTGTCCGGTGAGGACCTGCGTCATGCGGTAGGTCAGGACGCCGTGACGCCTTTCCAGCCACTCCTCAAAGAGGGGTCTTACCGCCGCGATTGCGGCGTGCCCGAACCTCGGTTGCGACAGTCGTTCCCTCCATACTGCCCTGAGATAGCGCCGGAGCTCTTCCCGCCGCGCCTCGACTTCTCGGGGCAGCGGGGTTACACCCCGGCGCTGCGCCTCCACGCGCCACTCATAGACGCGCTGGAGCGCAGTCGCCTCCAGATCCTAGGGCAGTAATCCAGCAAGGAGGTTGGCCGATTCGCCGGCGATCGTGCGGTATCCTCGGATCATCCGGATATCCATCACCCTCTGGCATGCGGACGCGACCGCCAGGGCCATGGACCGCACGACACCGGCGTACCGCCTCCGGCAGGAGGTATTCTTTGGCAGAACGAACGCAATATTATGTTGGATACTGTTCAGACTACATCTGGAGTCATTTATTATACGGACCTTGTGGAAACTCGAACAAACTTCCGTGCGTTCAAGCGTTTATGCCATACCTATTATTGGAATCAAATATAGCAGCTCACAATTTAGGACCCATTAATATTAGTAGTCATTTTTACCCGTGGTGCAAGGCAACTGGGCTTCTCCCAGTTGTAATGTCCCTTTGTGCCTATTGGCCTTGCTTTGTTCTGTCTCCTGCTTGCATGGAGGGAAGTGGAAACATATTTTTCCTACTCCTCCACTATTCTTTTCTGATTAATTTCGTGCGGGATCCAAGACAGGTAAATTCATTCTCCGGGACACGTCGAGCTTCATTGTCTTGGCGCTTTTCTGGTGGTTGCCACTGTTGATTCTGGCTCTCAGGAGTTGCAGTGGTTTGGGAATAGTGTGGTGGGTTTGTCCCAAAAAAAAAAAAGCCTCCGGCAGGAGGCGTTTGGCCCGCTGAGATTGATTCAGCCTTGGGGCCAAACGCAGGAAGTGCTCCCTGAAGTTCCACCGGCTGTCGAGGACGAGTCCCAGGTACTTCATCGTCCTCCCGACGCCAATGCGAACCCCCTCCACCGTTATGTGGGACTCTGACCGTGGCGCGTTCAGACGGCCATGAAAACACATGACCTCTGTTTTGTGAAGCGCCACGTCGAGTCCCAACTGCCGGATCCTTCCAACGACTGTCGCGACCGCCTGCGTTGCCAGGTCGGCCGCCGCCTGGTGCGACTCTCCCTCCGCCAGGACGAGCGTGTCGTCGGCGTAACATATTACGCCGACGCCGTCAGGGAGGTCGCCGAAACCAAAAAAGGCTTAGTGAAACTTATCAACGTTGTTTTGAAAATCATTATTGTTATATTAAAAAATACCAGCCGAAATAGTGCTAATTTTGTTTTCCCTAAAATGACCTGGAAATTAGATAATAATAATAATAAAATATAAAGCTGATTTATTAATTATTGTTTGTAGAAAAGTGTTGATGGATCGCCATGGTATCCAAAACCTATACATTTCATAAGACGCAAAAATCAGACTTGCGCGTCAGATTTTTTACCTCTTTTAAGAAGTTCATTTTTTTAAATCTTTTAATTAATCTGCCCTGAAATAGAGAATCGTATTTATAAAAATGTAGCTTTCCATAGCTTAGACTTAATAAATGGATGGATAGGAGGAGGATGGCCGAAGAAAATATAGATCGATTATTGTATGAAGAATAAAATATGAAAAAAAAAACCGGCCAAGTGCGAGTTGGACTCCCGTGAAGAGGGTTCCGTACGAAGTTATCTATCACGTTTTTTTAAATCTGACCCAAATTGGTACGCACAATATTGAATGATTTACCGTGTTATTTTAATATCATGGACTTCTTATGGGTTTCCCTATAATCTATGAGTAGAAAACTAATTTCTGTATTTTTGTCAAAATTTTAGGTTCAGTAATTTGGGAGATAAGTGGGGGAGAATGGTCAATTTTCGTCTACTTTCTTGAATAACTTGGAAACTATTTTAAAATTCCAAAAAAAAATACTTTTGAGATTGTCTCAACAAGACCTTTCATTTGATATGTCACACGAAGCAGTTTTCAATATTTTTTTTTAATTTTCCCCTTCCCCCTAAAATTTACCTCCCATGTACAGATATGGACTTCTTATAGGTTTTACTATAATCTGTAAGTAGAAAACTAAAAACACGCTTTTAGCACGCACTAAAAATTATACATTGTAGTCTTCTTATTATTCAAACTTAATTTACTACTTATCCGCCACCTAGGGACTGCCGCCATGTTGGATTTAGGTCCCATTCAGCAAACCCTTTCGTTTAATACCCATATCATGGGGGTGCATTTCAAATAGCCAATCCGCCATCTTGGATGTCCGCCATGTTGCATTTAAGTCACGTGACTATTTTTTCGTATTCCTGACAGCAAACCCTTTCATTTGATAGGTACCCATATCATGGGGATGCATTTCAAATAGCCTGTCCGCAAATTCATTATTCATTCATTCATTATTTATTTCGTTGTTTTGTTTATTGTTCGTTGTATCCAACGAACTACTACACCGTGACTTGGGAATGCCCACTGCGAAGTAGGAAATTGTACGCTATACCAAGTCTATAAAGAAAGTCGCGGAGTAGGGCGCGGGAGCGGGCGCGGAGGCGGGCGCGGGAGCGAGCGCGGAAGCGAGCGCTACCGCGCCCGGAAGCGGGTTCTGAAGCGGGCGCGGAAGCGGGTTCTGAAGCGGGCGCGGGAGCAGGCGCTGAAGCGGGCGCGGAAGTGGGCGTGGAGGCGGAAGCGGGCGTGGAGGCTAGCGCAGGAGCGGGCGCGGAGGCGGGCGCGGGAGCGAGCGCGGAAGCGAGTGCGAAAGCGGGCGCGGAAGCGGGTTCTGAAGCGGGTGCTGAAGCGGGCGCGGAAGCTGGCGCGGGAGCGGGCGCGGAAGGGGGCGCGGGAGCGGGCGCGGAAGCGGGCGTGGAAGCGGGCTCGGAAGCGGGCGCGGGAGGGGGCGCGGAAGCGGGCGCGGAGACGGAAGCGGGCGTGGAGGCTAGCGCGGAAGCGGGCGCTGAGGCGGGCGCGGAGGAGGGCGCAAGCAACAAAACATTAATAGCCTCAAAAACAAATCCTGCATCAAGATAGTTCGGACTTTCGTCCAGTGAGCCAGTAAAGTTTTCTTGTTTTAATACCAAGTTCCTTCCTCTTTTTTTTATCTAACTAACTTACTAACTTGGTATTATAACAAGAAAACTTTACTGGCTCATCCCGCAACTATCTCTTGAGAACAAAAAACTATTGTGCGAGTACAAGGCAATACTGAAGCCCATCTGGACGTATGGGATTCAATTATGGGGCACTGCATCTCACTCAAACCTAGAAATCACAACAGAGGTTCTAAAGTAAGACGCTTCTCATTAAAAACAACGCACCCTGATTTGTATCCAACAAACTACTACACCGTGACTTGGGAATGCCCACTGTGAAGTAGGAAATTGTACGCTATACCAAGTCCTATAAAGAAAGTCGCGGAGGCGGGAGCGGAAGCGGAGGCGGGCGCGGAGGCGGGCGCAGTAGCGGGTGCGGAGGCGGGTGCTGAGGCGGGCGCGGGAGCGGGCGCGGAGGCGGGAGCGGAAGCGGGTGCTGAGGCGGGCGCGGAGGCGAGCGCTGAGGCGGGTGCGGGAGCGGGCGCGGAGGCGAGCGCTGAGGCGGGTGCGGGAGCGGGCGCGGAGGCGGGCGCGGAGGTGGGCGCGGAAGCGGGCGCTGAGGCAGGCGCGGGAGCGGGCGCGGAGGTGGGCGCGGAAGCGGGCGCTGAGGCGGGCGCGGGAGCGGGCGCGGAGGCGAGCGCTGAGGCGGGCGCGGGAGCGGGCGTGGAGGTGGGCGCGGAAGCGGGTGCTGAGGCGGGCGCGGGAGCGGGCGGGGAGGCGGGCGCGGGAGCGGGCGCGGAGGCGAGCGCTGAGGCGGGCGCGGAGGAGGGCGCAAGCAAAAAAACATGAATAGCCTCAAAACACAAATCCTGCATCAAAGCCTGGTTTTTTGTCGTGGATTTAAAACACCTCCTTTTATTAACCGACTTCAAAAAAAGGAGGAGGTTCTCAATTCGTCGGAATCTTTTTTTTTTATGTATGTTCCCCGATTTCTCGAAGACGCCTGGACCGATTTGGAATTTTTTTCTTTTGTTTGAAAGGGTATACTTTCCAATTGGTCCCATGATCATCAAGTCAGGATCTGATGATGGAATCCCAGGGAAATCGAGGGCAACCTTCAAATTTTATAGGCACATAGTACCATTTTCATATATTTTCTAAAGCTGTTCAAGTATTTGCATCTGATAATCATCATTTCAGGTGGATGAGCTGATGATGGAAGGTACAACTCCTCAACGGCTTGGAGTAGGCATCGACTGATTTAGTTTGTGTTCGCATATCTCTGGAACTACAAGTCCAATTTAAGTAATTCTTTTTTTGTTGTACTAAGTATTGTTTAACTTACGGAATACTGCAAGTTTCATCAAAATCGGTTCAGTAGTTTTTGAGATAGGGCATTTTATTAGCTTATTGTGCACTTGAGAGAGAATGATTTATTTGACAAGAATTTGAGTTGAATATTTAAACTAAAAAGAGTAAAATAAAAAAACTTTTTCAAAAAAAAAAAAATGTAACCGCCTTCAAAAACAACCACAAAAAAGGGTAAAATAACCTACAAAATAACTTTTCTTTCAGAAGTCGGTGGCAAAAAAGACAATGAAATGAAAAAAAATAAAGGCACCGACTTCTGAAAGAAAAGTTATTTTGTAGGTTATTTTACCCTTTTTTGTGGTTGTTTTTGAAGGCGGTTACATTATTTTTGAAAAAGTTTTTTATTTCTGACAGTGTGTTATTTAGCAAAAAAAATCATTTTTGTCCTGAAAGTCCCGTAAAACCCGGGATTTCACGACTCCTTGAAGACCAGTCCCGAAATTCCCGTGTCTTCCAACAAGGACCGGTTCTCGATTCCCTAATTAGTATAGATACAAACTTATATAAGTTAGGCACATTATAATAAAAAGGAAGCGGGCGCGGAGGCGGGCGCGGCGTCGGGCGCGGAGTCGGGCGCGTCGGTGGGGGCGGAGGCGCTCGTCAAAAATACAGGGTGTAAGAGACATCGACGCACAAACGGATACCATGGGTCCAGGACATGATTCTGGACCGTACTATTTGACATTAATTTCAGCCTGATATCTCCACGCGTTCTTGAGGAAAAAAGGGTCTGGACAGATGAAAACAAAGTGATCAATAAGGGATCCGTTTTTTCTTTTGAAGTACCTACGGAACCTTAAAAATAGTTGGTATGGAACCCTTCATGCGTGGCTCGCACTTGTTTCATAGCACGTGCCTTCTCATGTTAATTAGATAAACAACCTTTTTTATCCAAAGCTCTCCTTTAATAAGGTATTTATGTTGACACATTCTTGACACCCCGTAGAGTCTACGTGTGAAAGTTATAGCATGGTGTAACAATCGTGTACTATTAATTGACACGAGTGACGTGTGTTTACGCTTCTGCTTCGATTCGAGGTGTTAAGGAAATGTGTTCTTTTGTATTGTGCTTCGGTCATTGATGGGGAAGACCGTTAGATTATTTTATGATTTGATGACTTATTAGGATGGTCTTTTTGGGTTTTCTATTTAGAAGATGTCATTTTTTATTGGTTTGGACTATCGTGAATTTACAGTGACATTTACGGAATTTGTTGCAAATTATGTTTTATTTAATTAAGCAGAAAATCTTATGACATAAGGTACCTATAAAAGTTACAGCTTTATAATTTTGGTTCTATCTGATCTAAAAAGATTATCGCAAAGAAGACATAATTAATTACACTTTCTGTCCTTTCTACATTCCCTGAGCTTATTGCTTTTTTTTTGTAAAAATACATTGCCCCAAACTGGAAATTTCTCCTGTATCGTGGGTCGAAATTCACATAAGTACACTTGATCACCCAAACCAGAATTACTAGGCACGCTAACGAAATACGAATACACAAAGGTTGTCAACTCCTGAAAACCTCGATGACTAAAAACATACCTTAAGAAGTTCTTTAATTGCACTTCAAACTATTTTTTAAACAAAATTAATATTTAATAACCAAGAAAATAAAACAAAAACAGTAATTATCTGCATAATTAAAACGAAAAAGATCTTTGAGAGGAAATTAATGAAGACATTGACTGATTGACGGGAAACGAAATCTTTGATGCGACACGACATGACATAATATTATACTTGCGAAATGACGCTATATTGGCAACGGAGTATGTATGTAAAATTCTGTTATATTGAATTTCAGATGTTCTCTCTATTACATTGTCATTGTCAATGACAATTGAAGGCGAAATTTTAGATCTTCAACTGATTAAATTCTCTTTGTTGGATGCGGAAGTCTTTTGTTACTGGCACAAAACACTAGTGATCTACGAGTATTATGCTTTTAAAAATATACAGTGGCTTTATATATTCGAAAAATTATATAGAACAGTAGCTAATGAAGCAATGACGTACTGTTTACGATTTTCTTGCCTGGTGATATTCATCAAAGGAATTAATTTCCATTTTACAACGAAAATTGATGAAGTATGTATTATTTAAATTAGGAATTTTGTCGGTTGGTACTAGGTACATAGGTGCGCGTCGCGTACCGAAGTAAAATTCTAGTAGAATTTATGCCGGTTCATACGAGAAGCGGTCATAGTCGACGACAAGGCGCGTTAGTGTTAGGACGCGCCGCTCGGCAACCCGACGCAAAGAGCACGCGTAACGCAACTTGCACGCATTCGATCTAGTGATAAACATAACAGACCCAAAAAACACTAAAAACTTTTTTGTTTTTTTTTTATTGTTGTTTGTAGTTTGAGACGTACACACGACAGTCTGTCTGTTTTTTTTTAGTTTGTGAATGAAACAGTGAATGATTTTTCCAGTGACCCGTAATTGAAAGGTTAGTATGTTTTTCCATAAAATTAACATTGTTCCAAAAACACGTCATTGAAAATTATCAATGGAAATGCGTTTCCGATCGCTAGCTAGACGTGTTCAGAGTCCAACGTATAACCTTAACCCTCTAACGAACACAATACGACGTCAGAGAATGTATTTACATTTTCTCGTAGTTATGAATTAAAATTAACTGACAACTGACGTTTTTAGTGGAGAATTTTACTAACCATAGAGAAATGATAATTATCTTATTGAAATCTCGCGGTAAGTGCCGTGTAATTAGCATTAAATAATAATCTACAAAACTGTGAACTGTAGCGAACAGACGATTAAAGTCTATCACATTTAATTAATTAATACGATTCATTCATTAAAATGTAAATTTATTCAAACGACTTATCAGCAAATTGACATGTAGGTAAGTATCGATATTTCCAATCGATAGTTTTTATCGGATCGTTTTTTATCGATCAGCTGTGTGATCGATAATGTTTACGTCAATTTCCCTTGCTATAATTTTTATAATGATATCGACAGTTTTTTCTAACGGTCATTTGCCTGTTACCGATTACTATTGGTCCCTAATGAATGTTCGTTTCGTTTTTTGCGCTTTTTGCCATCATAAATGAGATGTCATGACTTTATAAGTCTAAATTGATATAGTTATCAGTGACATTGTCATTTTTGATGACTTGAAGTATTTTTAGGCAGGAGTCAGGACAATGACCATTCACGATTTCGATGGAAAAAAAGTAACGAACAATTATTATTTTTTGTTGTGTTAATACTCGTAGATTATAATAATGTATCTGTAACGTTTGTATTGTGTTGTGGTATTTCAATGAATGCGACTTTCAAAATATTATACACGTGTTATGTACTTCCTACTTAGTAACTTCGTTTTTTTCCTAACTTTTTTATAGATACTCGAACATGTCTAAGCGCAATCATTTCATGTGGTGATCTGAATGAGTTGACCAAATTGAGAGGCTGTATTTTTTACGTATAAGTAACTTTATGACATCAGTTAGGTATCTATTTATCTGCAAATGGGTAAAAAACTAACGGTGCTAGGTGCTAAGGCATCGACCATCGTCAGTGCTAGGCAATAAACAGTGTCTTCTAAACTTTGGACTTCACGTAGATGGATATAGGTACCTAAGTTATAGATCATTTAATGAATATTTGGGTAATGTTATATATCTAATACTAAACATAATTATCACGCCTGTAAGTAATCCTTGGATTGTTAGACGCTTAATTAGAGGTATAACCATTTTAACAAGAGCAACCGGGAGAAAATAAAAAGTTAATTTTGAAAAATCCAAAAACATTAAGCCTCCTGCAGACACACGCGATTAATCGCGCGGGGCGACATGTCGCGGTCCATTCGCAGTATTTTTAAAGTGGAAATTAGCTTGGCTCGTTGTCGCAGCGCGATTAATCGCGTGTGTCTGCAGGAGGCTTACCCTCATTAGGAATATTATTGTTAGGTCACAATTTCTTGACATTAGTGATTTTATTGAATTTTATTATCGTTCGAAAACTATAGTTTTAGAACCTTTAATTACTACTGTACCTGACTAATAATACACTGACAATTTTTTTTTATTAGTCTCTACAAGAAATAACATTTCGTTATATTAAAATGAGTTATTTAGTTGTGATGAATTTATTTTAATAAAATGTTCCATGTGTAATGTACGTTTACAATAAAATTATTACTCGACTGTGCCAGAAGGAGGGTTATTTACACAGATTATTCACATTACATTCACACAACATAAAAATAAATAATGAACTGCTCTACTTGCTCACTATATTTTTTATGTTAGTACAGTTGCCATTGGTAAATTCGTAAACAAAAGCTTGTTTATATTTCCTCTTCTTCCGTTCCCCATTACGAATAAGTACGCAGTTGTTAAATAATTTCTTAGCTCTCACAATTAACACTTCTCTTGCTGACGTCACAGCTCGCTACTGTTATGACTCATAAATGTAAGCATTTATGCTTAATTAACATACTTCGATAAAACCCGAGTAAAGGTACTATGCTTAAACTTGTAACAGTTTTAAGTAATCTTACTTAGCGATGGAACTGCATAATTTGATGCCGCCTGGCCCATTCCATCATCGGACTACAAGAATTACGGCAATATCGGACTTGGTACAAAATACATAAAACCAATTTCCGTAAAATTAATAGGTAAGTCCTAAATTAAAATTATTAAATATTTCATAAACTACCAAAAAAACGTTAGGGTTTTCGTCATCATCGTTTCAACATTTTGTTTATTTTTTAACCGACGAAAAAAAAAGGAGGAGGTTCTCAATTCGACATGTAATTTTTTTTTTTATGTTTGACCACGCATAACTTTTGCTAACGTGGTCCGATTTCAAAAATTCTTTTTTTGTTGGAAAGAGTGTATCTCAAAGTTGGTCCCATTTAAATTTCAAAACTAAAATCGGCCTCCAAGGGTAGAAAAAAAGGAATTAATTGTCAATTTTTTCTACAGAATTTTCATTTGTGAACCGATTCTGTTGAAATAACGTTAACATTATGTAGTTCTGAGGACATTATTATATAGCAGAGATGTGGAGAAGATAACATGATGGCATCACCATCATCAGATCAACTCCAGATCCCAGTTATGTTGTGAAGTCAGTCCCAAGAGTTCCTCAACAGTTAAAAACAGCTATATCGTATTTGGGCTCATTTCACTCAGCTTGATGATAACTTTAGACCCAGCTGAGGTATCCTTGCCATCGAGGGTCTGAGGATGGTGACGAAAAGCATGGGCAAGAGGTCCTCAACAGTTAACAGCACCTATATCGTGTTTGGGCTCATTTCACTAGTCTTGATGAAAACTTTAGTCCTACCTGGGGTATAATTGTCATCGAAGGTCTGAGGATGGTGACAGAAGGCAATTGCAAGAGATCCTCAACAGTTAGCTGCAACTATATCGTATTTGGGCTCATTTAATACATCATGATAAGAACTTTGAACATAGTTGGGATTTGACAGTCGTTAACCTCGGAGAGTGGAATTTTTTGTTGCAAGTTACAGGTCCTCAACAGTTAATGCGATACAAAAGTGAATGAACATGACAATGACAAAAGTGAAGACGAGTTTTTCCATATGTTAAATAGGTACTCTAATCATGGTATACAACTGAAAAGCTAAAAATAATACCTTTTTAACAAAAAAATCAAACCGACGAAAGATCGAACTGAAAAGCAAAAAAATAAATTTTGAGGCGGCGCCAAAGAAACAATCAACGAAAAGCAACCTCGCTACAATAAAATTATACTTCGCTTCAAATAATTAATTTGATACAAGTATGTTTGTTTGTTTGGCGCCGCCTCAAAATTTATTTTTTGCTTTTCAGTTCGATCTTTCGTCGGTTTGATTTTTTTGTTAAAAAGGTATTATTGTTACTAATTACCAGCCAACAAGGAAGCTCGACGGAGCCCCGCCATGATGAACATCCCGCCCGTACGTACAAAGCGTTTTGCCAATACTTTTATTGATCTCTGCCAGATTCTTTGTTTTCTAGAGGTACGACCTTGGGGCCTTAAAGTCAAGATTGAATCTGAAATCTACGGTGACGGCTGAGCGATCTCGGTGATCACCAGAGCTGCCTGGCTTGCGACAAGCACAGACAGTTCCTAACAGTTTTACTGCATCTTCTGAATTTCTTGTAGGTGATCTCACTCCATCTTAGGTCTCGTCTTTGCTTCGGGAGTTCGGGACTCGATCGAGGTCAAGAGCAAACACATAGTTTATCAAATCTTGTCAATATGAGACTGGCAGTTCTTAATCGCAGTTAGATGTACGATCGCGTTTATCTCGTTGGTGAAACGTGTTTGTGCTTTTACTTTTAAGTTAAGTTTTAGGGTGAACGCTCTATTGTAGGTCATACAGCATTATTAAACCGAAGCTGTAAATAATTTAGATAATAAGATAAGCATTATTGGAAGTTTATCTAATGTTTACATTTCAAGTCATTATACCCGTATCTTGTGTTCAGATTATTATTAATATCATTGGCGATATTGAGGAGGCAAAGAAAACGGATAAAGAATTTCCTTGTGTATTTTAAACTGAATCTTTGCTTGAATAATCTCGAGCACTACTAATGAGGTCCTTTTTTGAAGTGGTAATATCATCAAATCCTAGTGGGGCGCGGGCGTAACAGGACTGTCAGCCTCATACCTACTGACTAAAATCCACTATCTTCCTTCAATTTCCCTTTACATTTCACGGTCACCGTCCGACAGGTCACTGAGAGGTCCTGGGTTCAATCGCCTGTTCGTTTATAGCGATTTTCTTAGTAACAACCACGGAGTTTTGGATTTAGAAAAATGGGAATTGCGGGTGTTTAGACAGTACGAATCTGCCATAACCTTCTATGATTACTGGCATTATGTTATATTTTATGGGTAGAAATGGCCATATTTTACGCATTAAGATGTGGATAAAGTGCGCTGGCAAGTATTCGAAACAAATGTTTTCGATTCGTCAGTGCTCTGCAGCGGCCGAGCCTTCTGGCAATGTGTGCAATCACATTTATATCCGTCGAGTGCAGCCCTGTAGCTCTTATGGATGGGAATCGATCCGTTGTTCTTTATTAACTAGTTCTTGTTGCAATTTTATTTGCCTTTATTTTGGGCAGCAAGGGCATTATTAGCGTTTGACAGTGAAAAAAAAAAATTCTGAAGTTGAGAGAAAACTCCGATTAGGTATATGTATGAGAATTTCTTTTAGGAAAACCTAAAGTATAAAAAGTAATTAAATTTTCTTAATTTAATATGAATACCTGCAGGGAGCAAAAAGACAAAAAAGCTGTTTCTATAAGGTTCAGTTTTCTACTAATGTTTCGGGGAATAACTCCGAAACCTGACAGTTAAGGACATAATGTTAGTTCTATTTTTTGTTTATGTGTCCTCTATTTGAATATTTAACTTTCACTGTGCACAGCGATTCTGAAAAAATCAAATGAAAATGGCGAACGACTGTTAGGGCCAAAACCTTCAAACCCCTTTCTAATGGAAAAACCTTTTAACACTTTGCCCGACTCCGCAGTTACACACCAACGAAAGGCAGAAATAATGTCAAGTAAAGTCTTCAGTCGTTTAGGCTTCACGATTCCTGTGTCGTACGTCCGTTACATTCACGGAACAGCATCTACTAATAGATATTTGTAATTGGCTCCATTAGCCGTTTGCACTGCAGTGTCCTGTGACATGTTTTAGGGCCAACCGATAACACTATCGCCGGATGGTTTAACGGGCTCGATCGTGTGATTTTTCTATTGGACTCGCTTTACATTTAGGTCGCTCGGTTACGATGTGTGATCGATAAGCGGTAACTGTGATATGAAAGGGCAGGTTGCGTCTGCGCATTCACGCGTGCAAATGTTGATTTTTGTTTTAATATTTTCAAGGTTATGTGGGGGATTATGGCCAAAGAGCGATTTTGACTTACACCCTTTCCGAGAGAGCTACGTCCTAGCAGAGGGCGTGAACTATTATTGAAATATGTTAAAGTTATGTAGTCGTTGGCCACAAAGACTCACGTGGGGGATTATGGCCCAGTCACTCCTAGAGAGAGACGACCTGTTTGTTAAGAGTGCAAACATTATTTATGAATGCAGATCTATTAATTATTTCGTTCAAAAATAGACACTTATAAATTATAATGATGACTTTATAAAGACACGTCCATTTTATTTTTCTGTTCTCTAAATATCCGGCTGTCTAACTAATTTATTAATATATAATTATTTGAGCTTAATAACATACTTTATAATAAATCACAAATATCCTTAGGCTAAATACACTAAAACCTGTCCATTTTAGACATGCTCCTTTGGACCTGTCTCTCCTAAAGTGAACTTTTTATTTATAAACTCTTTAAAGTTTGTTGATTAATGGTTTTCGTCCTGCTGTAAGGCAAATACGTTAATTAGTAACAATATGTTAACGTTCAAGTGACAACGTTTAGGTTACGTTTCCTTGTTTGGACGGTTTGTTTTTAAGAAATGTTGAAACTATAACTATAATAATTATATCAGTACAAATGGCTTTTTTTTTGGAATTTTGTCTCACTGTAAAGACTATATTATTATGTCAGAAATAAATAAGCTTTTTTTTACAATCATTATAATTATCATTTTTTGAGAGAAATATTTGTATAAATTATAATAATTAAGAAAAGAGTTTTTTGTGACATAATTATGGTGAAGATAATAATTATAGGTGCGATAAGCAATGGGAAGCAGTTGTTGCCTCTTACAGTAATACTGGTGAGGGACGAGTCAGAATGCGTAAGAGAGAAGCATTGTTCCTCATCACGCTCTAATCATCGGATTTTTGTTTTTATAAGTCTGACAGACCTTCCGCTCAACCCAGTGCTAAGACTCATTTAATGATTTTCTTCTCATCACTCAAAAAAAAACAACTGTATTATGCAATGGACGAATTTTTTTTTTCATTAAATCTTTTGTTGTTAAAAAGATCTTACCCGTACCCGTGTACTATTTAATCCCTTTCATTTCAAGAAAATCTTTGTTAGTTTTCCCGAAAATATACCTAATTACATAGTGTCAACAACAGCATCATGAAACTGAAACACCGTTTCACAACTGCCATAGGTCTATATTTCACACAAGAATGTAATTTTAATTAACGCAATGTCTCGAGTTATTTGTGTTCTGAATTATTTTTAGATGAACTAGTTGAAGATTGAAATGGTCAAATTGGACACGAGCCGATTACGTAACGAATACGAAGAGTTTATTGGTATAACAGTGCCAACGACATTGAACTCTGAGAGGAAATGGTTATAAAGCTTCATGTAATCTGTCAGTTTTTTTTTTTTTCAATAAAAACTACTTTACTCTAATATCTGTTTCGTTTTGTGACAGTGACACTTTGACACTGGCCGGAAATATTTTTTCTTTTCTCAATATTTTTATTTTTTCTTTATTCTTTCTAAATTCAAATCGTTTTCGTTTGCCAATTAAATTTATAAATTCTGTCTTTTTTCCTATAATATCTATTTTATTGCTCGTATCGACTTCGCCAGTTAATAGTGACACTGACACTGGCTAAAAATGTTTTTTCTTTATTCATATTTTTTTTACCTATGATTTTATATTTAAATCGTTTGTGTTTCGTTTGATTATCGCTACTAACTTGATAAGTGAGGTCCGTTAGAATACCAGTTGTCACTTATTTTATCTGAAACCAGAATCGAACGTCGATTAAAATGCAATGTCGATGATCAGTTGATCACCGATCAATAGATAACCAATTACTCAGCCATTGCTTGCTTGGTATCTTTTCACGCCATTTATTTTTTATTTTTGAGGAATGTAGGATTGGGCTGAGGGTTAGGTGGAGTTTATAAAGAAACGTCCGTATGTCGTGCGATCCTTTTAATAACTGCCTTTAACATAATACTTATTCGCTATTCTACGTAAACTACTTATTCGCTATTACTGCAAACTTGCACATCATATTACATACCACATCATAGGGGTTGTTACAAAAAAAAAAAAAACATATGAAATGTTTTTTTTTTTTTTTCATTTTATTTGCCTATACTCTAAAGCAGTGTTACGATCCTTATATAATGCAAAACAAACATTATCTTAACATGTAGGTACTTATTCTAAACATAAACAACATTATCATAAACAATCGCGAAAGTTTAAGAATGATTTATTAATAATCTAAACAATGTAAGTATATTATCACTAAATGTAGAGTGTGTCACTGTCATAACATAATATCACTTAAATGTAAACAAACCGATTAAATATAGGTAGGTTAAGGTACTACTTAAGTTACAAATCTCTTTGTTCTATTTTTATGAATTGTCTCTAATTTATCGCCTTTATGAATAACGACATTAGGTTCGTTATCGCTTAACACAGTATAAGGTCCATTATATAACTTGTCTAATTTTGTACCTGTTTCATTTTTTATTAGTATTAAATCACCTGGTTTATACGAAATAGGATTACATTTTCTATCATATGCTAATTTCCTTTGAGTTTTTCTTATAATTAAATTATTCCTAACTTCCTTATGAGCTAACTGTAACCTATATTTAAGTTCTAATGCATAGTTATCTGGATTGTAAAGCGGTTCTACTACTTCATTGGTAAGATTACTAGGTAAGTTGCATGTTTTTCCGAAAACTAACTCATAGGGTGTGTATTTTGTTTCCGTGTGGACGGTAGTGTTGTATGAAAAACACCAAAAATTCAACCATTGACTCCATGTTTCTGGATGTCCGTCACACTGAGTACGTAAAAATGCTGCAAGATGCTTATGGGTATTTTCTAAAGCACCTATCGACTGATGGTGATATGCAGTCGAATTTATTTTATTAATTTGTAGCAGTTTACAAACCTCTGACATTGTTTCAGACATAAATTCCGTACCTCGATCGGTAGCAATGGTTGTAGGTAAACCATACCTAAGTATAAAATTGTTTACGAATGATCTAGCTACACTTACCGTATCTTTTCTCTGTAATGGATACGCTTCGACATACTTACTGAGCTCACATTGTAAACTTAAAATGTAAACGTTACCTTCTAAATCCTTATCTAAAGGGCCAACTAAATCTAAAAATACCTTTTGGAAAGCACTTGTTGCCGTTGTAGTTATGACCATTGGTTCCATTATATTTCTAGAATACTTACTAGTTTGGCATTTTTTACACTTGGAAACGTAGCATCGTACGTCGTTCTCCATGCCTGGCCAAAAATACTTACTCTTTATATTATTTATCATACGTCTTACTCCTGCATGCCCACTTGTTGGCAGCAAATGATAGTCATGTAGTATGTATGTCTTTTCGTCATTTTCTAGGACTCTTTTTATTCCTCTTATAATATTTATTTGTGGACCGGTCCACTGTGGTCTTCTTTTTATTTCATTGATCAACTCTTTAATAAATTCAACATTATTTTTATCTTTTACTATGCATAGTTCTTTAATATTGATTTTTCTACAAGTTTCACTCAATAAATCCGCAAATTCGACTCGCGAGAAATGCGACATATAATCGAGATTGATAAATAGAGTTGATTCTTTTTCAACATAAACAAAACATTCGTTTTCATAATCTATATTTTTCTTGTTTAGCTCTTTACCTTTTAAAAATGTTAATTCTACAGCTTCTTTAGGTTTTCTTAATATCTCTGCTATCCTTGGTTGGCCAAACCTCGGTTCGTCAGCTATATTAAGAGAACCATTGTCACTCGAGGTAGGTATTGCTTTGCACTCCGAGTTTATTCTCGCTCGTTGTGCCCTTGTCATTACCATATTTATACTTTTTTCATTTAAAGTTTTTTAATTCGTTAGAACTTATGGTAACCCTACTCAATGCGTCAGCAACATTATTCTCTGTACCTTTTATGTATGTAATATCGTAATCGTATTCTTCTAATAGTAATCTAAACTTTAAAAGTCGTGTAGATGGATCTTTCATGCCAAATAGATAGACGAGTGGTTTATGATCCGTTAGAATAGTAAATTTTCTTCCATATAAGTAAGGTCTAAAATATTTTATACTCCACACCACTGCCAAAAGTTCTTTTTGTATCGTAGGATAATTTATCTCTGCTTTATTTAGTGGTCTACTGGCGTAAGCTACTGGTCTTAGGTCACTGTTGCATAAGACTGATCCTATTGCCATATTAGATGCGTCCGTTTGAAGTATGAATTCATTTTCTTTAGAAAAATCGGGGTATTGCAAAATTGGTGGATTTATTAACTTTTCTTTGAGAATGTCAAAACTATTTTGACACTCACTTGTCCATACAAAAATTTCGTTCTTTCTACATAATTTATTTAGTGGTACCGTAATTTCTGCAAATGATCGAATGAATTTTCTATAATAGTTGCAAAATGCAACGAATCGCCTGACCTCTTCGGCATTTTTTGGTATTGGGTAATTTTTAACTACAGTAATTTTTTGTGGATCTGGTAATACACCATTAGCTGAAACTTCGTGACCTAAATAGAGCAATTGAGTTTTCATAAATTCGCACTTTGCTGGGTTTAGCTTAAGGTTCATTTTCCTTAAACGATCGAAAACATCCATAAGGTTCTTATTATGTATATCTACTGTCCTACCGAATACAATAAGATCGTCACAGTAAACGAAACATTTCTCAAATGTTAGTCCTGACAAGGCAACTGACATGGCTCTAGAAAACGCATTTGGTGATATTTTGAGACCCATAGGAAGGCGCTTCATACGATATTGACCTTCACTAGTCGAGAAACTGGTGATATCCCTACTCTCTGGTTTTAAATTTACTTGGTAAAAACTTTGATGAAGATCTAAATGGGTAAAACAAATACTTCCTGAAAGAGAGTCTAATATTTCGGTAATGTTTGGTAGTGGGAATTTATCGTCTCGGATACATTCATTAAGTTTTCGGTAATCCACTACTAAACGCCATTTCTTTTCTCCATCAGACTTTTTGGGTACTAAAAGAATAGGACTGTTCCACTCACTATTGGAGGGCTCTATTATGTCGTCCTGTAACATTTTATTAACTTGTTTATTAATTTCCGATTTCGATGATTGAGGCAAACGATAGGGCTTTGTATACACTGGCATCGTTTTTGATTTTACTGTTATTGACTGTTCTACTACATTTGCTGTACCTAGTTTGTCTCCTTGAAGGAAAAATATGTCTGAATATTTAGCACAAATTATTTCCAAATCTTTTCTATCGCTTGAATTTAAATGTGACAAATTTAGTTCTGATAGTAATTTTTTTACTCGTTCCAGTCCCGTTTCCGATTTATTATACAAACAAATATTATAGTTATCTAAATACTCTAAATCATCGTTACGTATTAATTTTGATTTCGGTATTTTGATTAAATTTTCACTAGTGTTTAAAATTTTTACCGGTACTTTACCCCGTTTTGGCTGAAAAATACAACCTGCTAAGAATAAGTTGTCATTTATTTGCCTTGAGTGTAAAACGTATTCTTTGTAAACATTTTTGTTTATGTCGATATAGTGTATAGACTCACTTCGACCTGGAATAAGCAAATAATTTTCCGTGTTCGTGTGAATAGGTTGACGGTTTTGTATTTCAATGTGACAATGCGGCGCTTTATCAGTTAATTGTAAGCTGAGTACGTTTGTCGGTAAATCAATGTTAGCGTTATAAGTTCTCAGAAAGTCTAAACCGAGTATTCCATCCGATTCACATGGAATATTATCGAACAAATAAAACTTGTAACGAAACTGTACACCCGTTTCTAATTTCAAAGATATGTACGCGTAGTTATATGCCTGTACTTTCCCACCGATACCTTTTATACTTGTTTGATCGCTATATATTTTTGTTTCGCGTGTTACCGACTTTCTGTTGATTAATGAAATAGATGCACCCGTATCGATTAAGAATTTTAGTTTTTGTTTGCCAGCGTATAAATAGATAAAATCTAGACCATCACATACTAACCCATAATTAGCTGTTCCGAAAAAACTGAACTAAATTTTCCTCTTTATTCGTTACCTCTTTATTCCTTTCCTCTTTTGGCGCATTGACAACATTCACGTTGTCCTGCCTGGCACCTCTGTAATGACCCCTGTTACTTCTATAGTAGCTTTTATTCGGCGGCCTAGAGTATCCACGTGGTTGGTAATGTCTGCCACGGTGAAAACCTCGCTGTGCGGGCCCTTGACCCCTGTAATGCTGGGCTGCGTTATTACCTCGGTAGTGAGAAGGATTCCCACGGTAGTGAGTAGTCTGCCCACGATGGTAGTTTCCGTGACTCCGACTGTACCTTGAGTTTCTACCTCGTGTGTAAGAAAATACGGCATCCTGACCTGATGTTCCGGGAAGTGACAGCTCCTCATCTTCAGCTGCTCGTACAGCATCCTTCAGTTGGTTATAATTTCTAGCTGCTAAAATAGTACTAAGTCGACGATTTCTCAAACCGTCTGCAAATCTCTTAACTACTAACCTTTCATTTATTGGACTTAGTATCTTGGCGGCTGTCTGGTTTCCGTCTGCTTGCGCTATGGTTAGGGAAGTAAACAAATCTCCTAGTTTCTCTCCATATTCGCCTATAGTCAAGTTGTTTTGACTTATATTATTAATTTGTGTCATTATTGAGTTGGAAGATTTTTTTGTAAGAAGATAAGTTTGAATGTCTTTTACTAATCCAGAAACTGTTTCGTAACTTTCTTTCAATTTTAATCTCGCTATTTTTGACAGTCGAGTCTTTAATACAAATGTAACTAGCAATTTCTTACAACCTTCTTCTTTCAAGCAACTTTCATACATCTCTATACCTTCGATTATTCTCTCTACTGTTTCTTCTTTTCCATCCATAACTGGAATCAAAGTACTAGCCGTTTTTAAACTAAAACTCTCCATTTTGTATGTTGTCTTATTTTCCTCTAAATCAAAAAATTCGTCGGATGAACTTTCTGAAATATCTATTACCTCTTTATAACCCAAGATTGTACTATATATTTTCTCTATTTCGTTAGGTATTGACGGATCTAAATGTAATTCCTTTTTACTTAGTTTTCCATATTTAATTAATAATGTAAACTCATTAAACAAATTATTAGCCTCCTGAAACTTTAGCTGTCCTACTTTTTCACCTCGCCGTGTAGGGCCTAATTTTCTAATACTAACACATATATCTAGTAAACTTTCATATATTTCACTAAGTCTATCCATGAATAATTATAGAGTCTATTTTTACACTTCGTGAGTACCGCACTCATACCTTTCACTGAGTTGGTCCGTCACGACGGGCTGCTAGGCTTGTCCTCTGGAAGGGCTGCTTGGCTTGTCCTCTGAGGTGACTGCTTGGCTCATCCTCAGGAATGGCAGCTTGGGCCGGGCATACCCTGGACACCGCAGGTAACTGAGCCGGGAAATCCCTGGACTCCACCAACAAAATAAACTGTATTTCTTCATTCTTCTGTTTTTTCTTTCTTCTGTATTTTGTCTTCTCTAATTTTTCTTCTATCTTCTGTATTATCTTTCTTCAATAATTGGTCTTCGTTCTTCTATTATTTTATCTTCTATTATTTAATCTTCTTTCTTCTATGATTATTATCTTCTTTCTTCTATAATTACTATCTTCTTTCTTCGCTTCTTCATTATTTAGGTTTTTAATTTTCGTTTTATTTAGGGCAGGCAGGTGATGAATACTTCGTCCTTCTGGATATCTGAGCGACACATTTTGATGAGGTACTTTAATTGTCCATGTAGATACTCGTGTTTAAATAACGCCGAAACGTAGTTGAAGTCCTGGCATCTTCAGCCCAAATCCTGGCAGGGTCGCCATGTAGGATTGGGCTGAGGGTTAGGTGGAGTTTATAAAGAAACGTCCGTATGTCGTGCGATCCTTTTATTAACTGCCTTTAACATAATACTTATTCGCTATTCTACGTAAACTACTTATTCGCTATTACTGCAAACTTGCACATCATATTACATACCACAGGAATCTTTCCATGCGTATAAGTAGTGTTAATTCGAAGATTATAATTGCATTCATAATACTTACCTAGATACTCCATTGCATAACGCAAATATAAGAAAAGAAAAAAAACTTAAACTTCTCCATGTGTGGTCACTCGATGACTTTCAATCGAAGGATAGAAACTTCAACGTCATTTAAAACATTATAAACTTAATATAACAGTTTAAAAGGTCCATTATTGTAAATACTAGTTATAGTATCGATACTAGCAGTAATTGAAAGGTGGACAACCAGTATAATTAGAAAAAAAATCCGAATCAATAAAGATTCTACTGGACTAAGCCACGGTAATATACTCGTACTAAGCTTTTTTGCTTGGAACAACATAATTGGTTTGAGCAAGTCAACGTTTACTATTGGGTTGATAAATCTTTTTATTAACCGACTTCCAAAAGAAGGAGGTTCTCAATTCGGATGTTTATATATTTTTTTATGTTTATTCGGGTATATCTCCGTCGCTTACCAACCGATTTGAAAAAAAAAATTTTGTTAGAAAGGGTTTTATCGAAATCGGACTCGCGGTTTTTGAAAAATCAACATACATAAAAACATAAAAAAATATCAACCGTGTACACCGGTGGGTTTGACGCAGATTGTGCACTTCGCAGTTACTCCAAGGTTTGTCCGATTTCGGTGATTCCTTTTTGTTCGATGCAATATCTACTTGCCATTTGGTCACATTAAAAATTTCATTTAGTTTGTTTGAGTAGTTTTTATTTTTAGCTCATTGTGTACATGGGCGATGTTATTATTACCGGTGCTACAGATTATAAAATTCTAGTGCACATTTGTATATAAGAAAATTATGTATTTGACAAGAATTTGGTACCTAACTAAAAAGGATAATATTAAAAAACTTTTTCAAAAGTAAAATGTAACCGACTCCAAAAACAATAGCTACAAAAAAGTTTAAAATAACTTACAAAATAACTTTTCTTTCGAAAGTCGGTGGTAAAAAAGTCAATGAAATATTTATGATTATGAAAAGTTATTTTGTAGGTTATTTTAAACGTTTTTGTACTTGGTTATTTTTAAAGTCGGTTACATTTTTTTTTTTGAAAAAGTTTTGAACAGGTAAGTCAGTCGCTAAGAACTTTTTTAAAAGTACCTACAGTTCAAAAATGTGTCATCACTAGCTTTCGCTTGTGGTGGTTGCCCTCATGAAGTTTGGTAGAATATCCGGTGGGATTTTCATGCCGAGATAAAAAATGCCTACCTTGTGTTATTCCAGTTATAAGCCATCTGTGACTACTCGGTTCAGAAGTTTTTGTTCAAAAGAGTAAAACACTTCCATCCTCATAAACTTTCGTATTCATGATAGCTAGTAGTACAGTACACAGATAGTTAGTTTATTCGTGGATTAACACAAATTATACTTTTATCCCGGTATGATGTTCCTGTAAGATAATTTTAAACTACAACGCGAGTGAAGCAGCGGGCAAAAGCTAGTGTAACATAATGAATTAGGTGTAGGAATATCTGATACACCCACGTTTAGCCGGTAATGTTTGAGACCTATTGTAATATGTTTTTGTAGTAGCAGACATAATAAGATTATCCTATGTTTTGCTACTACTCAACATTGTCACCTTTTAAAACGTACTTTTAACCGTTTATTGATAAAAAATCTGAACCGTTTTAAATTCCAGCTACCTACCTTGTCAGACGCAAAAATGATAACAATGGATTGACATTTTTTTACTTTTTTGTGAACGAACTACTTAGTGATGTATCAAGTTCGAACTATTAAATATTAAAAACTGGATACGGATATGCCTGGGCCAACTGTAAGTTCAAGCTGGTTATAATAATAAATAAATACATTTTTTTTTTCATTGCTGGCTGTAGGATTACAGAGGCTCCGTATTTTATTACAAGCAGCTTGTTCCACAAAAATGAACCACCAGGATAAAAAAAATCCAATAACCCAAATCATAGTTCACCTGTATTTAATTTATCGGAAAAAGTCGAAATCCATTCAGCCATTAAGGCTATATAGGTACCAGATAAAGCAGAGTTACTTTCACATCTAAACCATGAGTCATCAATCATCATCGTCTCCCTGCCCCTTTCCCATTCTTCTTGCGGATCATCATCACCTTCATGAATCTGTTCTCCTAGTACTCTAGTACTTTCTGTTCAGATTCCATATTATATTGTGTTCTTACATAGTGAGAGAACAAACAATATCTACAAGTGATGATAGTTATTTTGACTTTGAGAGCCGACTATGGGCGTTTTTCCATTAGCCGGCACGGCGCCGGCGCCGTGCCGGCGTTGCCGGGGAAGTAAAAATGTATGAAATTGTATGGCTCGCTTTTGCACTTACCGGCGCCGGTACCGGCCCGGCGTTCATACATTTTTGCTTCCCCGCACCGGCACTACGCCGTCGCCGTCGCCGGTGCCGGTGCCGTGCCGGCTAATGGAAAAACGCTCTATACCTGCAAAAAAACAATTGAAATGAATAGGTAGTTGATGAAACGAGACTGAATCTCGTATGAAGATCAAAATAGTGGCGAAAAGGCACAATTTTTACTTGTTTTGCTCGTATTTTGTCGAAACGGGATAGTGGATGAAACACAATTATTGTACCCCACGTTTTCTTTTCCTATTCTCCCTGACAGACGACAAATCATTATCATACCTACCAGTCTTGTAAGCCATTAGAATGGATATTAAAATATTAATTGCTCTATATCACTGTACTATGCACGAAATACTTACATTTCGAAACCGCGTCTGCTCTGTGCAGTATATTTTTCTAACAATCTATTTGTTTACGAGATGGGTACTACATAGATAACCCAATTATTCTTATCGCACAATGTATTAGAATATTTTCTTCAGTGCGTTCTTACAACAGACTGTGAATGAGGTGGTTTATTTTCTGATCGGAATTCATGTTCTTCATATTCGTTTTGTTGTTTGAAAATGAACACGTAATTATTATGATTATTCTATTAATATACATAAAAATATGTCTGTTTTGTGCTACACGCGTAGCATGATCTATTCTATCTCTATTCTATCGAGAATAGACAAACTTATTTGTATAGAATGCGAATGCGAATTACGACGACTGAAGAATAGAAACACTTATTTTTTTCTAGATTTTAAATATCGACGTGCTTAGGACGACATTTTCTATTCTTCCGTCGACAAAAGCTGTTATTACATAGTGGGTACATTTTTGCACATATTCTAGAGATCATAAAATGGGTCCTCACGCCACTCTTACTGACTAAGAAATACCCTGTTCCTTGACACATTCTTTGCGATGCGAAGGTGAAGAAACAGATTTATTATAGTCAATAAAAATCTGATAGGTAGTACAGAATCGACATCAATATCTCATTTTCATTTAGTACCTAGATCTTTCATCCACAATACACTGACATAATTTATTATGATAATGTTGTATAAGTAAGTAGGTATATAGGTACCTATTCAAATAAACAAAAAGGTGTTATTTATGTCATATTTGCTACGAGCATGATTCTTAAAGTTATTGTGATTGCTTGAGGAAAACAATAAAACGCCTTCGCTAATAGTAGGCCAAAAAGGGCCGAATTCAATAATACAAAAAAACAAGGAAAAACTCAAATTTAAAATAGATTATTCAAAATCCATTACATAATATATTATTTAAATCGCTTAACCTTCGCGGCGACACTTAATCAAGACCAGTAAGTTCTGAGCAAATAAACTGGGACAGATGGGCTGATAAAGGTTTTCATTTGCATGTAGGGTACCTACCCAAACCTTTTTTCCCACGTTTTTATACACTCACTTTTCTTGTTTGTTTGTTTGTTTGTCGTTCCGGTTGGACTTTTGCAACTCAATTTTGAGGCACTTCCCGATAAGCTAGCAGGCCGATATTTTGCACACGCTCTGAGTCAGGCCTGTCTCACTCCGCGGTGTAGGCATAAAACTGCAAGTAGTTGCGGGGCCATTATGTCGTGGCCCATTCACTACGGCTGCCACGCGCCACCCGTTACGCACGCGCTCCGTCTCCTTAATATTTTTGTTACGTTACGTGTAGTTACGCACAAGTTTCTTGCTTTAGGTGCTTTTGGTAAATTAATAACACAATATTATTATGAAGAAAAAAAATATTTAGTACATATTTAGTAGTGATCAACAAAATTATCTCCCTGCTTGTGAAGTATGGCACTCTCACTCACCTTAAGCTGAGTACTAAGAATTAAGATCGGTAGAAAGTAGAAAGATGTTTGCGTTGTTGTTTAAAAGTTCTAACTCAGAAAATGGCCACACTACGCATTCAAGGTCAGCGGTCGTAATTCGCTGCGCCACTTTTTTACCTACCTACAAAGACACGCAACGCGGGGCCTGTGACAGTATGCGATAGTAATTGGTCGGTTACTAGGTTGAGTGCAAAATAATAAGGACTGGCTATTTTGCCATAGACGATAAAAATCTTTTAAATATTATTCTTTTTTTTGTAAGATAAATGTTCAAAAATATAACAATAATAGGCAGAAAAGATAATATTATTATAAATATTATTCCTCACGTAAGGTGCCGTAGGTACCTACTATTATCATTCTTGTATGTAGTAATCGATGACGAAACCAAAAAGATATAGGCTGATGATAAAAACAAAATTCCTTGAGGAACATAGGTATTTATGGTAATAATGTAATTTAGCAAATGCATAAAATACGCATAGGTACCTACCTATTTGTGCCTGAACTCGCAAGTCGCAACCCTATTGAGCTTGACCCATAGTAACCTTTAAATGTCGTTGGCGTCAGATAAACCAAAATAAACTCTCGGGCGTAACCATTCAGTACATTTTTGCTTGCGCACGGGAAGTTTAGGCTATTATAAAAGTAGGTGGGCGGTACGGCTGCCAGTTAAAATGTACTTTATTCTCTCGTATATAGATTTTACATTTGTTTGATTTTTTTTTTGGAGTAGTCCTTCTGTACGTATAGTACTATTAATTATTCTGTGTCTGAGTTCTGATGACAATGCATGACTAGCTAAGAAACGCCATAAGAAATCCAATATGGCGGCCTCCCCAAGATGGCGGACTGGCTGTTTGAAATCCACCCCTATGATATGGGTATCAAATGAAAGGGTTTGCTGTCAGGAATACGAAAAAAATAGTCTCGTGACTTAAATCCAATATGGCGGACGTCCAAGATGGCAGACAGGCTATTAGAAATGCACCCCTAAGATATGGATATCTAATGAAAGGGTTTGCTGTCAGGAATACGAAAAAAATTGTCACGTGACTTAAATCCAATATGGCGGACGTCCAAGATGGCAGACAGGCTATTTGAAATGCACCCCTAAGATATGGATATCAAAGGAAAGGGTTTGCTGTCAGGAATACGAAAAAATAGTCACGTGACTTAAATCCAATATGGCGGACGTCCAAGATGGCAGACAGGCTATTTGAAATGCACACCTAAGATATGGATATCAAATGAAAGGGTTTGCTGTCAGGAGTACGAAAAAAATAGTCACGTGACTTAAATCCAATATGGCGGACGTCCAACATGGCGGACAGGCTTTGAGGCACTTCCCGATAAGCTAGCAGGCTGAAATTTTCAGGGTAGCTTCAAACCCGATGAACAAAGATAAAAATAATAAAATAATTAATAGATTTTAAAAAATCTAAAAACCCACGTTTTTAAATGTCCTAAAAATAAGAAAATAACCCTACGGGGCTGAGAGAGGGGCCACTCAAAACGTGGGGGCGTATCTTTGCAAGTTACACCCACGATCTATTACACGTCATGTAAATATATCCCATAAATAATCTCTTAAATAATATACGCCCCCACGTTTTGAGTGGCCCCTCTCTCAGCCCCGTAGGGTTATTTTCTTATTTTTAGGACATTTAAAAACGTGGGTTTTTAGATTTTTTAAAATCTATTAATTTTGAAACTTATTATCTATCAAAATGATGTGAAAAATAAACATCTATCATTGCATAATATGAAATCTACCAAAGCATAGACTTTTGTGATTGAAAATCGTTCTACAGTAGAATATACCAGTGTCAAACTGGCCAGTTACAAGAAGTGGCGTATGCCAGACGGGCCTCAGCAAGCGCGGGCACCCTATGAGCCTGACTTGCTAGGCCGTCGAGGCTTACAGCCTAGGTTGCCAGTTCTTGCGATTTAAACATAAACTAGATCGGACAGTTCGTTCATGTACCTAATTAGAGAGAAATTAAATAGAAAATTCGAAAAATGTTTGGACCTGACTAAGCCATCCCTGAAACAAGCTTTGAACATTTCTGAACGACGATAATTTGGGCTTGATGAGCCTTTCGACCCATTCCAGCCCAATCCGACCCTGGAATAAACACCTTCCTTTTTACAAAAAAAGTCAACCAAAAAGGTTCTATTGACCGTAACTAAATAATGACGTCACAGCTGCCTCCTACACGAACAGTTACAAAAGCAAGTCATTTCACTTGACAACTCGTGCAAAGATCACGTGAAATAACGCAATCGCATGTTGACTCGCGCTAAGACCGTCAAATGGAGAATCAACAACACAGATAAGAGATTACCTAACACTATGTAATCTGCATAATCGGTCAGTGATACTGTATGAATCATAAATTGTGTATGAAAATAGATTATACACCGTGACTTTTTAGTCGTCTTACAAAAGTTGTCCACTTAATGTATCCGACCTAAAATACCTCTAGGCGAGTTTATTTTTTTTTAAATCGTTAATAATAATTTTTATTTTTATTAAATAGGTACATTAGAAATATGAAACACCATGTTAAAATGTTTACGTATCAATCTGTAGAGTATACCTACCCAGCGCAATAGTCGGGTAGATCATTCCATTTCCATTTTCGTGCGTTTCTAACTACGCCTTGTGTCATAATAACCAATTAAAGTTTTATAATTAAATTTTCAAATCTCTTAAATACATTTTTTTTTTTATAAACGTGTTCTAGTCATTGGGTACATGAACTGGGCTGCTTTTGTAAGACGACTAAAAAGTCACGGTGTATATGAAAAATCGCGCAATACAGAGGATATGGAAGATAGATTCATATCATTTTCGTTGGGATCGAAGTTCTAAATCCTAGCTTATACCTTATAATTATGTCTTATGTGACTGCTATTGAGACATTACTTCTTTTAATCATTCATGTACAATCATATATTTTGTAGAATAACATTAAAAAAAACTAAAGAGTAGTTAAATTATTTTTAATTTTAGAAAATGTCAATGTTTATTTTGAGCTGTTCTATCTAGAATTTCTGTTTACCTATTTTAATTTATTTTGAAAAATATGTAATCTAAACATAAGTTATAAGTATTTTAATTTCAATCAATCAAAAATGTTCCGCCAATCTTGTCGGTACTTTTACCAAACCTGTATTGTCTATAATTTTTGTAACGTGTTTTTTTAGAACATTAAATTATCTATAAGTAGTTGAAACGGACACATTAAATCAGAATTAAGAGTATAAAATTGATACAGATCGTGTAAAATATTTTTATGTTTATATTAACATTAATATTTTACCCAATACATAAATTAAATGGCGCGAAGTTAATACCTATTTATAGCTAGAAAATTCAGTAGGCACGTCTTGAGATCAATAAACCTTGAAAAAAAACCCTTTTTTTTTCATTATCTCCCTAGCCTTTTCCCAACTACGTTGCGGGCGACTTCCAGTATAACCGTGTGCCGCTGAATATCAGTATTTTACATGAAGCGTCAGCCTATCTGCGGGTTAGAAAAGCTTTTTTCGCAATCATAAAATTAATAGCAATGAATAATCTATTGCAATTTTTATCTAAAAACGTAGAAAAAAATTTGTATTATGATTCTGCTAAAGCGACCTTTTAAGACCCTGGCCTTAACCTTTGTTTGAATAACATTGGTTTGTAATCAGTTTTAGCCTTTATCAGTTTAAGTCAATAACTAAAATATGACTCACTTAAAACTTACTTATCTTGAAAGCTCGTCAAAGAGCTGACATTGATTTTCTGGGTAATCAACCTGTCATGTCATTATCTCAATTTAATTCGTTAAGATATTAATATTACAACAAGTTATTCAATCATATTCATTGCAAAATTGATGAAGGAGTGGATGAGTATCTATATCTCGTTTTAAAGTCATCTAGATTTGTTGTTTGTGTTTGTATGTGAGTTCAAATGTTCGCACCCACGATACATCAATGATAAGGGATTTATCACATAAAAAAAGAAAAAATATTCTGATAGTGATTGTGTTACGCAATTTCGATTTTCCGAATGGATTTGAGGTAAATAATAAAATTTTATCCACTTACATATAATAAAAATCTAGTTTAATCAAAAAAAAAGTAGGCGTGCCGTCGGCGTCAGTCGATATATCCATCTTTGCCTGGCCAACACAAACGATTCTGCGAAATTGCACAAAAATAACCAAGAACATAATAAAACACGCTTTTCCATTAGCATCTGACCTGCTTTTATGTAGTTTATGTGAAAATATATCAACAGTTACAATAAAATTTTATTATAATGTCTTCCATTCTTTATAAAAAAAAAACAATACGAAACGCGTGCGCTTTCCAAAAAACCTGATATGGAAATACTATAACACCAGCAATAAATATTAAAATTTATCCAATTTTAGCTTAAATTGGCGTATAATTTTAATAATAAATACAGTAGGCGCTTACACTGTGAAAATTATTTAAATTTTTGCTATCTATATATATATTAATTTATTTTATATAATAAATAAACCTACAATCATTTGTAAAAACAAATGATTGTAGGTTTATTTATTATATATCTGAGATAACCTTTGATAATTTTAAAAAATTAACATTAAATAGGTAAACTTAATTTTTTGCAGATTTCTCTATGTCATAATATTTTTTTTGCATATATATCAAATTTTCAATTGATATAAAAGATATAACTGTAATTTTAGCAGAATCTTCTGCATGCTTTTTTGCATACTTAAAATTTAACTAACACTTCAGATATTAAATATGAGTTGTTGGTTTGCAAAAAAGACAATGTAAGTATATTTTTGAAAAAAAAAAAATTGGTTCTAGCAAACGGCCATAGACATTATATAATCATAGCTTCAAGTTGCCACTGTTAAAGAATCGAAACATGAAAATAACATGTCAATGATGATTATAGAATTTCTACAGAATACTTTCTGTTAGTCCGTATTGTACGATTATAATGGTCGCATATTTGTTGTGTAAATTGGACCACAGCTCATATTTGTGCAGTTGTTACATTGCTTAGACAATTGCTGTAAGTTTAACGATTTGACACCATTTCTTTCAATTCCGGTCAGGGATAGAACATTTTAATAAAATATACTTAATGACGTAATGTAACTTTGAATAAAATTGTTATTTTAATTGCAAGTTAAATAACAAATGAAAAACCATAACAAAAGTCTAAGTAAAACACACAAAAAAAAAGGTTTGCGCAGCAGTGGGCGGAAAAGGCTTTAACAAATGAAAAACCATAACAAAAGTCTAAGTAAAACACAAAAAAATGGTTTGCGCAGCAGTGGGCGGAAAAGGCTTTAACAAATGAAAAACCATAACAAAAGTCTAAGTAAAACACAAAAAAATGGTTTGCGCAGCAGTGGGCGGAAAAGGCTTTAACAAATGAAAAACCATAACAAAAGTCTAAGTAAAACACAAAAAAATGGTTTGCGCAGCAGTGGGCGGAAAAGGCTTTAACAAATGAAAAACCATAACAAAAGTCTAAGTAAAACACAAAAAAATGGTTTGCGCAGCAGTGGGCGGAAAAGGCTTTGGAAAAAAAACAAATTTTCATAAAACGTTATAGAGGTTTAGGGTATCAGGCGTACTTTTCAATATTACAATCAATCAATCAATCAATCAATCAAATCTTTATTTGTAAACACAGGTTCAGATTACAGTGTGCAAGATGTTACAATTATTATTGTTAAGTTTCTCTGCGTTTTGCCATTTAGCGTACAAATATACATTTATTAGGCTTTTGCCAATTTAGTATGTTCATTTATTATAATTCAGTACTCTAATATCAATGTCAATTTAGCTACGTATATTTTAAATTTAATAAAATACAATAATTAGTGCCATAATATTCAACATAATGAGATAATATTATCAATGATAAATACAATAATTATAATGTCAAATAAGTTACTAATTAAGAGAAAATGTCCAATAAAATAACAAATAAAGTCAAAATGTAAACAATGAAGTCATGATGCTAAAAGTTATATTGTCAAAGAGCTGTCATCAAAATATTCATTGAGAGAATAGTAACATTTCTGTATTAATAAATTTCGTAGTTTATGTTTGAAATTGGCTAAATTCAGACTTTTTATCGAGCAGGGTAACTTGTTAAATATTCTTTGGGCCATACAAAAGAAGCTTTTCCTCATTAAAGCTGTGGCCGTATAAGGTATTTTAAGCTCTAAGTCATTTTTGTCACGCAGTTTCCTATAGTGACTTTTAAAAGCTATTTCATACAAGGCTATGTTTGTTTTGACAAAGACATTAACTTCATATATATACAGAGAAGGCAAGGTTAAGATTTTGAGGCTTTTAAATAGAGGTTGACAACTGTCAGTACTTTGTAAACCACACATGGCTCTGACGCATCTTTTTTGGGCTTTAAAGACATAATCTTTATTTACTGAATTGCCCCAATATATTATGCCATATCTTAGTGTGGATGCAACATAGCCATGGTAAGCCACTAAAAGTGATTCTAAGCTTACAATTTTAGCTAGTTTATAGAGGGCATATGCAAATTTATTTACTTTTTTACAAATGTCGTCCGTTTGTGGTTTCCAGGACAGGTTATTATCTATAATACTGCCCTCATAAGCCAAAAAGCGGTATCTCAAAAAAATACAAATTTCTGATTTTTGTTGCATCTGATAGCTTAACAAATTCCCTACAGGTTAAATGAAGTTTCATGGCGGTATTTCAACCAGAAACCACCTAAAACCTACTAAGAAAATATTGCATATCTCAAATTTATACGATATTACTAAGGAGCTGAGAGGTATATCATTATTTTTAAACACAATGGCCGTATATTTACTTATGGTGGAATCGCTTAGAAAAGTTCTTATAATTGCTGGCCAAAATTTCTAAGAACATTGGCGGTATCTGTTGAATGCGTAGCGAACTAAAATAAACGCTATCTGATGAACAATAAGGGCGATATTTAAATGCAAATCTATCAATCATCATAATAATGTTTACTAACAACAAATTTTTTACTTGTCAGTTCTTGTTTGTTTTGCTTGAAGCAACAGGTCGTGGAGTTGATAAAATCGGGAATAATTAGAAATTGGTGATAATAAAGTGATAGCCAGTGTTTGGTGTTATGAGTGTGATACTTGGTGTTCAGGTGAGTTAATATGAAGTAATTTGTAGTAAATTTTTCTTGTTTAGAGATTAAGCACAAATAAAAACCATTTTTATACCTACTTATGAACTTTTTAACCCATAATTGATTTAATTCAGTTTCGTTTTAATAATTTACCGTAGTAGTCTTCAATATATTAAGTTTTATTGTGTAGGTAAATAATGTTATTAACAGTTCACAAATCTCGATCGATCGATTATTCTAAATACCTAAGGTAACTTTGTTAATTGATTATTACGCCACTCTTGTGGTGGAGTTTTGGACTGATATTGTGTAGGTTTTGTTGTCAACACGACAAGAAGAAGATTATTTAAACAATATCCTAAGAATCTAACATTCTGTTGTTTTTATTTGCACACGTATATGTATGAAAGTAATAAATGTAAAACTTCACCGAACTAATAAAATAAATTGACTCTATTAGTGATTGATAATTAAGTAATATTTGTTCAAAGAAGAAAACTATACTTAACGGAATTTCGCAAGCCAAGAAGAACAATATTTTGAAATCCCTTCAAAATATAATACCAAGCAATAGACTGTCTGTCTGGAGGGAGCTCCCTACTTCTGAGTGATTTATGACATAGATGCCTATTTTCAAAATTTAAATTTTTCTAATTATGTTAATCTTAAGTTTATTAAAATTATTTCCTAATGCACTTTTTTCGTGTTTTATTTTCTTATACATGGATTTTTAGCGAAAATGTATAGAAAAACATTTGTATGAAAATTCCTATGAACACACTATAACTAAAAGCGGTAACTCATATTAATAAACATATTATTCGAAGACCAATAGCGGTATCTCAAAAATGAGGTAAAAAAAACATATTTTTCCTTTTTTTTAAAACATCAATAAGAAATATGGGTATGAGTATCTAATATTATGAATGAATAATTTTAAAACTACTTTACTAAGTTGACGCGAAATCAAAAAAACTAAAACATGAATTTTCTCGAGTCTCACGTTTTTGAGATGACGCTTTTTGGCTTATGAGGGCAGAATAACACCAAGAAATCTAGTCACAGTTGCCGATTCTAGTGTAGTCCCCATATAATGAATGTCAAGGTTTATACTAGGAATTCTCTGATAAAAATGCATTATTTTAGTCTTTTCTAGATTTATAACAAGATTATTATTATTAAGCCAGTTAATTATACTATTCAATGTCAAATTTATCTCTGCTTCGTATGTCATAGGATCGTCACATTTTATTACTACCGTGCTATCGTCAGCAAATAGTACCATAGGATGTTTTATTTCTCCAGGCAGATCATTTATAAAAGTTACGAAAAAACAATGGTCCCAACACAGTACCTTGTGGAACTCCGTATTTAATTATTCTACTACTAGATCTGTATGTTCTTTCGTTTCCAGTTTTTGGACATATTCGTGTAATCTCTACAATCTGCTTTCTATTGTTTAGGTAAGATTTAATTAGATTTAAAACATTGCCTCTTATACCATATTTCTCTAGTTTATTTAATAATATCTTATGATCAACACAGTCAAAAGCTTTTGTGAGGTCCATGTATATAGCACATACGGCACTTCTTTTGTCCATATTCGATAAGACAGGGCGTAACAGATCAAGGATAGCCATGTTAATTGTCCTGTTCTTGCGAAATCCTTTTTGTTCGTTAACTAGAATATTTGATTTCTCCAGGTACGTATAAAGTGCTTTATAAATGACCTTTTCAAATATTTTTGCAAATACAGGTATCAAGGCAATAGGTCTAAAATTTTTCATAAGAGATTTGTCCTGCTTCTTGTGCAGTGGAGTGACTATGGAGGTTTTGAGCTTCTCCGGAAAGATACCTTTCTCAATACTGAGATTGATTATGTAACTAAGATGAGGGGCAATGTACTGAGAGACTGCTTTTATGATTTTGGTGCATATTCCATCACACCCTACACTATTTGTATCCCTAAGAGAGCTAATATGGTTCATGATGTCAAGGGGCAAAGTTGGTTCCATAAATAGAGAGTTGCAAGTGTTTGAATTAATGGAAATATCTTGTGTTACACTACGATTTGAATAAGATACTTGGTTAATATAATAATCGTTAAAGGTATTTGCTATTTCAGTAGGATTCGTAACCACCTTTGTGTCGGTTTTTATTTCAGTTATTGGTTCTCTAGGATAATAGGCTTTATTCTTGTTTATTATGGCCCATGTCGCTTTGGATTTATTTTGTGATGTTTTGATGAAATAATTATTTTGAGACTTTTGAGTCAGGTTTATAATTTTTTTAAGTCTATGTGAATATGATTTGAGCGCATTCTTGTTCTTGATATTGGGCTTAGTTCTGTATTGCCATAGAAGCACACGTTTTCTTTTACTGCATTTTTTTATTCCTGTTGAGATCCACTTAGATTTTTTAAACAGTGACTTTCTAATAGTTTCATAAGGAAAGCAAAGATTGTAAAAACATTGAAATAGATCCAAAAAGCAGTCATAAGCCTCATTAGGGTCCAAAGTGTTATAAACATCTGAGAATGAGAGACTTTTTATGTAATTTTTAAATTTTTCCAAGTATTCTTGACAATAATTTCTACGTCTAATACGCCATGACTTAATTGCACATGTTTTTTTAACTGGGCATCTTAAAACCTGTGTGGTATGGTCTGACAGTCCAAATTCAATAATTTCCCCCTTGCAATCTCTGATATTATGCGCGAAATTATCCAAACATGTCCCACTACTTATTCTAGTGGGTTGAGAGAATTGTAATTTTAAGTTATAGCTTAAAAGTATATATTCAAAATCTAGAGTCTGTTTACTTCTTTTTAATGTATTTATGTTGAAGTCTCCACAAACGATAACCTTTTTATTACATTGAATGCATATTAAATGGAGAATGTTTTCCAATTTGTCATAAAAAGAATGTAAGTCTGAATTTGGGACCCTATAAACACATACAACAATAATACCGTGTTCGGTTAATTCAATTGCGCAACATTCAATCAGATTTTTAATACAATATTTATTTAAATTTACCACTTTAAATGTATGTCCAATTTTTAGTAAAATACATGCGCCACCTCTTTTGATTTCCCTTGAGAAGCTTACAGCTATGTTGTAGTTAGGTATATTTAATAATTCTTCTTGCTCAGGCGTCATAAAGTGTTCCGTAATACATACAACATCGATAGGCTTTTTCCTACTTTGTAGCTCTTCCAAACAAACATTGAGGAGGTCACTTTTGTTTAGAAGCCCGGCAATATTTTGATGCAGGACATATATGTTATTGTAAACGAAAAAAATTTGAATTTTCTATGTGGCTAACGTTTTGCGTGTTATTGTCGGAAAGTCTTTCTTCCATGTTACTATTGCTATGTATGTTGATCTGACTAAATAGATGTAAATCGACTAATATGTTACTCATAATATTGTCATATATGTTTCGCATTCCGTATTTATTAATCTTGCCCGTAGAGTAGGAGAACATCTCATGTGTTAATTTACGGTTGCTGTCAAAGATGTATGCGTACTCATGATTAAGTATGTCTAAATAAAGGAGGTTGTTGAACATGTCAATTTTGAAGTTATATATCGGTGCTCCTGCTATATATGTAGGTAGACAGATTACTATGTTGGTATGTGTGACTTTTCGGAGTGATTCATTTATTGTCTTTATTATTTTTATGTAATTGCTGTCCTCTTTTATGTCATTTCCTTCAATAAAAAGCAAGCAATAATCGTTTAAAGTAAAGTTTTTTAGTTTTTGTTCGATATTTGTTACGAGCTGTCCTGTGGTGCTGTTGGGCATTATATAGTGACAATAATCGAAGTACGCCGAGAAAACATCTTCAATTGCTGACGAGGATCCTTTTGTTGTGTCACAACTCAAAATACACAGTTTGTTCTTTTGTCTAGGCTTCGATATTATTTTTGAGATCTGCTCTTCAGAAGTAGAAACCTCTGTAATTAGCTTTGCCTTTTCTTTATCATTTATTACGTAGGCAATATTAGATGAAAATGGTGAGTACACTGTTCACTCTGTTCCTACTCCATTTTTTACAATTCTTTTTGAAATATTAATATCGTTAAATGACCTAGTCCAAAAAAAAAATTAATTATGGGGAAGCTGGAATTTGTGTTCTGTTTCTGTTTTGTGTTTTGTTTACTAACATTAGTTTTTTAAGCATATTGTTACTAACAAATTTATGGACTAGTTCTGAAATAAATTATTATTATTATTTTTATATATCTTTAAAGATCTCGGGATCAAGGGATCCCGGACTTTTTAAAGGCGTGCCAGGAGCCGAAGCCATCTTGCAGAGGCCCATTACGCATTTAAAATGAAATGAGGCTCCAACCGGCGGTTATCCCTGCTATGAACTATGCGAGTACATCCAAGGACAACCCCCGGCTGTGGAGTTGTACTATTGCGGGCTATGGAAACAAAAGACAGGGTTATAGCGTTTGGTGGGTTTGGTGGACTGGGTATCTAAAACTATAGAAAAACTATGGCCCCTGCCTAATCAATGTTTTATATACATGGATATGATGGCAGGGGGTGACTTGCACACTCAACAAATGGGCCCCCAGATATATCGCTAGCACTAGGTGACGTAGAGACAAGGGAGTAACATATCCTGAGGTGCTTGAGGAGTGGAGAGGTATTCCACGGTTCTCAGAACCGACCAGGAACCCGGAAGTATGGTCGGTCCCTACAAACACTTACTGGAATACTTCCTTCCTCCGAGCACGTTTGCTCTTGCGAATCTCCACTCTAGCCAGCCAGTTAAGGCAAGAAAGAGGTGGGAGGTCTGTTCCTCGTCAGAGTTCACTCTGACCGGCCAATAAAGGCAAGTCAGAGATGAGGAACAAAATATCTCCCAGGAGATCAGGTCCGTGGGGTCGCAACTGCCCAACAGCTCGCCACAAGCTGCCCTGCGGGTTTATTATTATTATTATTATTACCACCGAGTGTCAACGGCTATATTTAAAACGTTACCCTGGCTGGCATAATTTCCACCATAACACCAGTGGAGTTGCAGGCCAAAGCTAATAAAAAAAAAAAAAACAAAAATCATCTACCATCCCGGTTCCACAAGATTAATACGTGTAATAGGACGTCTCGATGATACACACATCAAAGTCAAAAGAAAAAGATGCAGCGAAAGACAGGTGAAGATTTATAGTCATTACCGCGGACGCCGCGCGCGCATTATCTCAACTATGAAAGATATTTATTAAGACAAACCGAACACAGCTTCCGAACGCATAAACAATAACATAAGATTAAAAACGTGTCAATATACAAATTGAAATGTCAGATATATTGATTTGTTATCGCTAGGGGTCACGTTACGGGAGTGAAATTCCTTGACCCAATATCTAATTAAATGTATGTAAATAAAATATGTTATCAGCCGTTTGATCAGAGGAGAAAGCACCTTGTTGACTTGGAAGATTAATTTTGTGTTTATTTCACGCAAATTGGTTAGTGTATAGTATAATGGAGCTGTTGACAAAATAGTTGCTCGAAAATTTTCATCAACACAAGACTAATAAAACCACTAAAATTCAAATTCGTATTTACTTAAAGTTATATCATTTAAATTTTGTATTCAATTTTTAAATTCATAGTAGTTCATCTGAAATTACAAACCGTCTGTCGCGATTTAACATCGTAACGTCTGTCTGCGTGTCTGAATAGACGACAAAACCCAAACTTTATTATCTTATTAAATATTATGACATTTTGCGTGTAGGAGGATTTTATCACACCTATGTGAATACATCTTTTATAGAGTTAGAATGATGAAGACGGAACCTGTCGCGGCATACGACTTATTAGCTGAGTAATAAATTGTGTACCTTTATAAGATAATGATGTTCGATAGCCGCCATTAAAGTTTGACAACGGGCCATTTTGAGTCAGAATGTTTCAAAATGACTAGCATTTATAAACAACGAAATGTTTAGATTTTTGCAATGTTGGTTGGCCACAATGGCCACCCCAGACGATAGGCTAGAAAGTGAAAAGATTTCTTCCGTTGAAAGTCGCATAAATTGGAAGCTAGGAGACATTATAGAATTAATCCTGTTTTACGAGTCATTAGTTTATAACACCCATGTAATGTTATTCTTATTGAAATTAGGCAATAAATAAAATGAAATGGTTTCATCAACAATTTTAAACATATCGTCGTTTGAATATAGCCTCGTGATCTGGATTTTGATTGCGGAAAATAACCGAAAAAAAAATGTAGTTCTAGATTTCAAGTTATGGTCGTCAGGACGAGTGATTGACCGCTGCGTGTCACTAAACAAAAAATATTGAAGTGTATGATTATTCGATTAACAACAACCTATTTGTTCCGGGGCTGGCGGTTTTTGTATAATGAGTTTAAATGTTTGTAAACACACCCACAACACAAGAAAAATCCTAGTGTAGGGTAAAATTATTAAAAAATACTGTTTAGCAAGAAATGGCAGTCAACTTATAATGATAGTAGTTTTAAATATAGAAAGACATAACATTTCATCAGAATCTAGACATAGACCAGAACTTGCTAGAATAAAATTAACCATCAATAAACAGGCTATTGACATGTTTGCCAACTGTAATGTACATAAATAAAATGTATTAATTACATTCCAGACGTCTGTAAAATATCATTTATTCATGAATTGCTTCAGGGATGTATTTCTCTTTCGTTCGTCTTGAGCAAAAATCCTTCACGTAAAATTTTTAAACTAACAATCAGTTAAACCTCTTATGCATTTTTAACCATTGTGTTAAAAAGATATTGGATTTTAACTTGGTTCCGTTAACGTTAGTTTAACTACTGATTTAACAACTGGCCCTAAATCAGTGTCAAATTTTCTTGAAATTTCTTTTGTAGTCTGGGTAATATTTGCTACAGCTTTCCTAGGCCTGCCTGTAGGAAGTTTTTTTTTGGTAAAATCAAATGACTCTTGGAGGATTCGTCCCGTCCTTGTCAGACTTGTACTGACTAAATTCCACGGTATCCTTCAATAGCCCTTTACGTTCCGGGGTCACGGTTACCTGATAAGTCAGTCCCGCGAACCCAGCAAGCTTTGACTGCTGGCAGCTCTCTGCATGAGATTTAGTGGAATAAAATCCATCACAAAGACCCACTGCTCGTAGTTGAGATCATAGGTCTTTGAATTTTCAGTTCTAGAACAGAATAGTGTCGCCACGATATTTTCCGCCTTGAATCTGATCATTCCAGTTTCCCCCCACTACGTTCGAAAATTCGATATTTTCTCAGCAACATACTTGTCTTAAGAGCATTAGAATTTCATCCAAGAATAGAAATGTTTCACATTGCTATTAGTTGGCGAGTCTCACCTGTCAGGTCGCATCGTCTGGAAGATGTCAGGAACCCGACGGGATCGGGTATCGGCCAAAAATGAACGTTGCGATATTAAACTGATCGTGTGAATCTGCGGTGCTATATTTGTTCTGGATAGTTTCATAATTTTATGAAATGAAAATAATTTATTAGATTAGTATGCCGTAGAGCTTAAACTTTAACTAAAGAGGGTACGGATGTTCTTTGCTTTTAAGAAAAAAAGACTAAGTGACTATTTATTCTTTTTTTAATGTAATTTGTGGCGTGTCCTTTTTTTGTTCATTTCTGAAACTAATGTAAGCTATACTGAAGAAGATCATACAATACCTACTAGGATACTAGTATTGTAGGATCCTACAATTATTTAGGTATTATAGTATTCTACTAGGATACTGAAAGCGCCAAACTCGTAGCTCTGGATCTGGACCGACATACTTAAACGAAGAACGCCTTCCTTTGTTAGTAAAACATTCAGAAGACGTTACCATTGCAAATAACTATTTTAGAACCACCACCCACTGAAGTGTGGTCGCAATTATTTTGTTTGCTTATTGACATCAGAAGGCGCATCGACTGCTTTTATGATTGAAGTAAAACTAATTTCATGGATGAATACACTTACTGCATATATTTTTCGTTAAGGTGTTGATTCACTTTAGCATTTACTTGTAACAGAATATCGAGCATTCGCGGTTTTTAATTATACCCGATTTGAATAACGAACAGAGGCGGATATAGAGCCAAATATCGCTAAAAATATATTCACGATCTTTCTGGCGAACGCCCTAGTCGATGAAGTCTTGATGAAGATGTCACATTTGACAGTAGGTAGTCGGTTTGGCGAGAAGCTTGCCAGAACGTTCTCTAAAACCCTCACGTTTGGTTTTCTATAATGTAATATTCGCTAAAATGCTCATTACAAGTGAATGTTTAAGTTTATCTGCACCTTTAGCAGAACCTCTGCGAGGTTCTAGATAAAGTTTTGTTTTATCGGCGATAAATGGTGTTAACGTGGAAGCTGCCGAAAACCTAAAACATTTGGAAGGTTTTGCTTAAATATTTTTATTTAAGTTGAAGCAGCTTATTTTCTCCGTGACGTAGTATCCTAAAACTGCCTACCTTTAAAAAATAGTAATTATCTTGTCAGTCTAAAAAAAATCTTTGATTATTTGGTAGGACCACCGGGATTCTATTCCTCATATATTTACTTCCAAGATATTTTACTTAACAATTTTCAGTTGATATTATAGCTTATTGTCTTTGCATAATAATGTCGTTAAACGAGAATTTAAGAAAGTTATTGTCTACTTTCAAAACAGGAAAATTCAAACGATAACAATGCTTTAGGTCAGCCCATAATGCTATACTATTTTATTCTTATACCAGCATTTATGATAAATAACTTATTTAAATAATTGTTTATACACGCTTATTCGCTTACAAAAGAATTATTATAATATTTATGGAATTATTTAAATTTAATGTTTACGTTAGGTATAACGGAGGTATTATTTAGGCCATTCTTAATGGGTTTACTCAATTTGGTCATAGCCAAAATAAGTTATCCTAATCACCTTTGAAGAACCGCGGAAGTCATTTTCAAAGAATTTAAAACATAAAAAAAAATCTGTTTGTTTGTCTTGATTTTTGACAGATCCAGTTGAAAACCAGCAAAATGTCGAGCACTGATTGCTCGACATTTTGCTGAACTGGACCTATTTCGCGCTGCCATGGGGCACACATCAAATCTTTTTGTAATTTCTTTATTTTTCGTTATTATTTTTTTTTTTTTTTTGTTTTTTGTGTTTTTTTTATTTTATTGTGTGTTTGCCAAATTAATGTTTCTTCTTTCTTTATATTTATGATGACATACTGTTCGTTCGATTGAGATAATACCTTTTGAAATTATAGCTTGCGTGAAAAAGAAAATACAGTATTAAAATAAAGAAAACAAAAGAAGGAAGAATATAAGACACAATACCCTATCAAACACTTACCAGTTGATGGGTACCACTAATTCGTAAATGCCAATATGTATGTGATACAAAAAGCCAGATCCTCATTTTCTTTTGATAGATACTTACCAAACCAAAAAAATAATAGTAATAAAGAAGAAAAGAGGTAACACGTTCAGTTTGATTTAAGAATGCAAAATTTACATTACCTCTTAAACCACGTCACCATTTGTTCCAAAAAAACTCCATAGCTCATTTATTTCCCTTTGACAATCATCGCGCCTCCAACATCGATTTATTCGAAAAAATCACCATGAAAAATTCGATGAAATAGGTAAAAAATCGGTTAATTACCTGCCTATATATTTTTTCTTTAGATAGCTCTTTACTTGTAACAGCTCTTGAACTGTTATAAGATCACGTCCTATAACAATGTATACTGTGAATCATTGTTAAGTATGTTTTTGATACTTGTATTTTAATTTTCAATGCCTACCTATTTATAGTAGACTTTTTGTCGTTACGTACATCTATACAATATCGATGAGATTTTTGAATTACTGTGAAACTACAATTGGTTTTATTTTTTCTGGTTACCTAGTTGAATATACTTGAGTTTTAAAATGGTTTTTATTTTGTTACTATGTGTGTTCTTCAAGCAAAGAACTTTTTAAAGTATTTTCCTGTTTACCAAACTATTTTATTTATTGCATAGAGAAGTGACTTAAATTAACTTGATAATAAAATAAACTAGATAACTATGTCATAGACTCTAAAATTAACCATGCTTACATAAAAAATAGTAAATAGCACGTCGTGACCATTTATAGTATGAATTATAGGCCTAATATGTACTCTAAATATGACCACTATATCATGGCATGCGGCAAAATAAGGACCTACAATGTTCCTAATTTGACAGCTAATTGACGTTTACATTTGTAGGCAGTGCCATGAAGTATCAAGACATATTGGTCACGCTTCGCAGTGACAAAATGGGTTTTGTCGCATCTGTCATGCAAAAAGACCAAATGAAATGTGACACTTCTCTTGCGTGTCTTGTCAGCTATTTTGTACTATGCGTGTTATATTTGTGGTTATGCCCTTCAGATATACACGATTTATAAACCGAGTTATTGGTTTTACGTCAGAAAGTGATCGATCATTGAATGTTGTGGATATTTTCTCTATTTTTACAACTCGATTCAATGTAACACGCTCATGTACTTCATATCTTATCCTTGGTGTTATTATAGTCACGAGTGATGTCAGGAATGGTGGCGTAGAAAATGTATACTTATATTTGATTAAAGAGTACTACGGGCTTGAGAAATAGTTGTTTGACACTAACCTTGAATAGCTGTAGGCGTAAAAAGCTCGTGTTTTAAGGGCAATAGAAGCCGGATATACCAGTCTACTTTATCACAAACACTCAGGCAAACGATTTCCATATTTGGCAGTAATAATGTTTAATATCTGTCTACTGGCGCCATTGGAGTCGCACTTGGTGACAGCAACCGTTTAATATTTACGTTATTTTTGCATTTAGTGTCAAATATGAATAATTTACTCATTTCCTCTCTTCGCAGGTCTTCGGCGCACCCTCGAGTCGTCTACGAGATGGCTGGCGTCACATGATAACTTGGAAAATGTAACTTTTGTCTACAACACAAGCAATCTGTACAGTTCTTTGAACTTAAATCAAGTGGAATTTTTCAATCTAATGCTAAATCTGTGGCGTGACTCAGTGGTATCATTTCACTGTAGGCACTTTCAATAAGTGATATTTCGTTACGGTGATCGTGTGTGAATCGACACAGTGCCGCCATGACGCTTGAAGGGCCTCTACTGTTCTACATTTTGATAATGTGAGTATTGAACAACATCTGCTGCGAGTGCTATTATATCACTTACTTTAAACGTATCTTGGGTAATAAATCCCTATTAAGTAATGTTTTATTGCCGTTTATTGACTTATCTTAACATAATAGGAAGGCTATCAAATTGTTCTAGTACAGTGTTTTAGTGTCCAATCAGCTTCAGACAGCTATAAAAGTCTCGGAGATTTAATTATGATTTACAAATCGCTATAAAATCGACGAAGTATTGTAAATAGTTGCGGAGCTGTCGACCGACGCCTTAGCTTATTGTCTTTTGAGATTTATTTTATGATTCTACTACTTATGATCGAATTTATGCGGCATCGCATGCTCGTAAATATAATTTATGTTCATAATAAGTTCTAGTGTAATTCTAACACAAATGTATCGGAGATATGATCTTGTTTAACTCGTTTATATAGAGACAGCAAAATATCAATTATTTTATGTAAATACAATGTCATGGCTTGCCTGTAGGCATGTGGACGTGTTTAGAAATATTCTCCATTTTGAATGAAACGGTTGAATGAGAGTGTACCTAATCGAAGATCGAGAAGGCGAACGTTTGCTAACGCCTCGGGTTGTGAAGATTAATTTGAGATAAACTAATAACATGATTAGTTTATAACATAATTTAGAGAGCTATCTTTGCCTAAACATATTGCACTTTTGAATAAATGGTTACCTATTTGATAAATTCGAATTAAACTGCGAATTCCATCCATCGTTTTTAATGACATTGCAGGCGATTCACACGAATCTAATTTATTGGTGGAAAACTTGACAGCTCCAAAATTATGTAATAGGAAATTAGCACATATTTTATTGAAGAGAAAAAAAAAAATTAAAGCCACGAATTTGTGTCTCCTTTTATGTCATTAAAAATATTTGACTCTTTCATATTTCTGTTCTTGAATATCTCCTTAAATGTATTTCATAATCATAACACACAATGCGTGTGCCAATTGCCTATTAAATACTTTTGGAGTTGTGAATTCGCATGAAAGTAAATTTTATTATTAATAAAAATGTCTATTCACACTTATTCAATTCGTGCGTCATCCAATAACCCTAGAATAATATACAAAACTGAAACTTTAAACACTTTATGAAGTCTTAAAAAGGAGAGTGATAAAAGTCTGATAGACATTTGCTCATCTAAAATGCGGTCTTCAGCTACATTTTTTTAGCTAAAATCCCGACCCCAACATAATTTTGAAAAAAACTAGGCTTTCCGCTTTGATGAAAAAAAAGCCCTATCCATTTTGTTTTTACAACATTTTGCTTTTAGAATAAACACTATTTCTTCTATCGATAACATCAGTATTTCAACGAAGACGTATTTATTAGGTCAAGTGTTTTGAAAAGAATAGAACGAAATCTTCAAAACCACTTCGTTTGGAAATGTTTTCAAAGAATAAAAGCTAACAACGAATCTATGAAATACAAACGTTCACAAATCAATTAAATTAAGTGCATCTGTGAACAGTTAGCCGCACTTAAGTGGAAATACTTTTAAAACCTTGTGTTGGCCTCGTGTAGTATAGAATTTAGAAGATTCAAAAGGATAGGGGCCAGGGGACAAGTGGTTCTGGGTCTGGTAGCCACTGTTTGTGATGAACTATACACATCTCTACGTTTTAATACTATTATGAATGCGAAATTTTGTGAGGATGGATGATTTGATTTGAGGATGAAATGATTTGGATCTATGGGACGGATTTAGATTATATTTGGTACACATGTTATAGTTTAAAACCTGGATTAACGTAAAGGCTACTTGTTATCTGGTATGAAGTTCCCGTGGGTTAGACAAAAATATTTTTTTTTTGTTAAAACGTCTAGGATGCTTTGTATTATTATATATAAAAATATTGTGTTTAACACATGTTCGCTATCCTCCTATACGTAATTATAACTGCCTTGAAAGATCTCAAAAATTAACTTACGAATTTCATGCCAGATTCGTCTAAACACACCTTGGTTGGCCTTAGCCATTCCTAGAATGAATGTGACCTTAGTACTTTATTTTAAGGCTCGGACACTTAAAACCATTACTCAAATAAAACTGGTTTTAATTGTTCCATACATAATTGATTAATTATATTGGTTTACTTGGCTTATGAAGTAAATAGAGCTTAGTTTAAGTAAATAAACACACCTGGGAAATCGCACAACACTAAACAGGATATTTTAAAAAAATACTTAAGAAATCATATATTAAAAAAGATTACTTTGAAAAAGATTTTATGGTCACACCGCCCTCTATATAGCTTGTGGTCACACGCTGGGGACACGTGAAACTTGTTACCCCAAATGAGCGTGACACGTAAGTACTGATATCTACTGGGGTTGCAGTACTGTCTTAAGCCAGTCTGTTCTTATTGTTCTGTGTTCAGTTCTGGTTTTAAGCCAGTCCAGTCCCTTCCATTTTACCCAGGACGGGAGGACATAATTATTTGATGATTTTCCTCAAAAAAAAAACTAACTTATGAAAAAATGAGTTCTATTACTGACATAGAACAGCAGAAAAAATATTCTGCACTGTATAATATTACTTTGTAGACGGTGGTTATTTAGTTTTAGTTGTGTTTAGTAGTTAGTGACATCCTAGAGGTACTCTACCTCGCCTCTGATGCAAAAGATTGTGAGTTCAAACCTGGGCAAGTACCAATGTGTCTTTTTCAATACATATGTACTAAGTTTATCTTGGACAACGTCCAACCCGTTGTGAAGACACCTGGGCTTAAATCATCAATATAAGTCTAAAAGCCATGTCAGAGGCCTATGGGGATCCAGAGGCGGCTTTAATAACTCTGCCAACAAAATTAATAGATTTAAAAAATCTAAAAACCCACGTATTTAAATGTCCTAAAAATAAGAAAATAACCCTACGGGGCTGAGAAAGGGGCCACTCAAAACGTGGGGGCGTATATTATTTGATTGATTTTTTAAATCTATTAATCATTTTATTATTTTTATCATTGTTCATCGGGTTTAAAGCTAGGTACCCTGAAAATTTCAGCCTGCTAGCTTATCGGGAAGTGACTCAAAGCCTGTCCGCCATCTTGGACGTCCGCCATATTGGATTTAAGTCACATGACTATTTTTTCATACTCCTGATAGCAAACCCTTTCATTTGATATCCATATCATACGGGTGCATTTCAAATAGCCTGTCTGCCATCTTGGACGTCCGCCATATTGGATTTAAGTCACGTGACTTTTTTTTTGTATTCCTGACAGCAAACCCTTTCATTTGATACCCATATCATGGACGTGGGTTTCAAACAGCCAGTCCGCCATCTTGGGGAGGCCACCATATTGGATTTGTTATGACGTTTCTTAGCTAGTAATGTATTGTCATCAGAACTCAAAGCGTGTACAAAATTTCAGCCTGCTAGCTTATCGGGAAGTGCCTCAAAATTGAGTTGCAAAAGTCCAACCGGAACGACAAACAAACAAGAAAAGTGAGTGTATAAAAACGTGGGAAAAAACGTGGGAAATTGACAACATCTTACACTTTTGAGGCTGAAATGATGATGATGAATCATCATTTCAGCCGTAGGACGTCCACTGTAGATTTTCAATGGACCGGCTGGAAGCAGCTTGCGATCCTACGGTCTTCATCAGATTGTCGGCCAATTGCCAACTATAAAATAATTCCCATATAACCGTAGTACTATTGAGTATTCTGTGCCATAACATAACAAAGTTATCGTCAACAGTTCAGCACCAGAAATAAAACCTGCTTCGAACGCTAAAGACTGCAATTTATACAATTTGTTACGTATAACTTCTGTAATGGGTAAAAAGAAACCTGTATCAACTGGCAATAATCTATGGTGTTCATTTGCCATACAATTATAGGTTTTATACGCACTTTAATAAACGTCAGAAAATTGCTAGGGTTACTCCTTGATTGATCCTGCTCTGTCATTTGTTCGCACTTTTTATATGTTTAAGGGTCCTTATTTTGGGACAATGTTCAAAATCTCCATAAAAATCTGATTCCACTATTCGAAATTTTGCAACGAAACGTAACCCTGCGCAGGAGTTTCCTAACTTTCATCCAGAAATATTCCCGTGCAATCTCTTATCTCTATTAAACGCGTTTTAATTCAGTACACCATTACTGAGTGTTAATCTAAATTGCGTAATTGCGTGGTCGATATTTTATGAATGGTTCGGTCTGAGGACGGTGGGCGATCCGGTCCGGTCCGGCGAATTCCGTGTCACTGGCAACCGGAGCAAGCAGCCTCTTTCCTAACTTAACCAGAGAAATGCTCGGGGGGTGTCAAATGTACGTGTAATTTATTACTACTGCCTGAGTGAGTGGGCTTTATCTACAATGTTAATGTGGATGACTTCGTTAGTGGGTGATTGCACATGGCTCGTTCGGTTTTAACTTGGCTGTATTGATGGATCGTTAGGCTTCCTTTTGGGCTAAGATGCGAGGGAGATGTGTGTGGAAAGTGTGCATCTGTGTTTCTATAAGGTCCAGTTTGTATTGTAGCATTCCAAATTCAATAATTATAATACTTTTATAAAAAATACAAAGAATACAGTCGAAGTGACAGTATCACACTTTTACCTTGTGTCAAATTAACAAGTATCCTACGATGGCATAATAATTGCATAAGTAACAATGAGCATTATCCTTCGATCAATGACATGAATGATGTAAGGTTATAACATTGAACCGACTAATTTGTATCTAATACTGAATACATCAGACTCCTTTAATGACCTGAAGTAATTGTCCGACACGTCTAAAAATTCAATACATAATACATTAGATTTACAGGCTCCACTTACCACGAAAAGAAACACTAATCAATTTATTTGCTAGGTACAGTCGAGCACAACAATGATTGAAACGTCAAAACATATGTCAATGTTGCCTTGCCTGCTGACTCAATACGCTTAATTGAAATCCCAGTTCTAATACTACAATGCTTGACAAATGTGTATCTATTATAACAGTAGATTTACAGTATTGTAATTGACTACATTTCCTGTACGGCTAATGGTATTTATTGCATTGATGTACCTATCTTTACCAATTGAATAAAGTTAGTTTATTGAGCACACTATTGTTGTATTCAAGTGAATGAATTACTAAGAAACTGTAGCGGATATGACGTTTCTCTGTCATGTCTACAACTAATGTCAAACAAAGTTAATTCTTTGGAAATTGTCTATCTACTCGTAGAAGAGGGAATGATTTCTATTGCGTTATTTGTTACTTACTGTTAAATATAGGCTTGATATATGATAGTAATCAGACGGGTTGACAAGTGGAACTTTAAAGCTTTACATTTTTCTACAAATACTTTTAACAGCTTTACCCAAAAGCCAATCCACTATCAAAAATATAAACCACAAAAAAGAGCAATCGCTTTTATTAATTGTAACTAAAATAAGCCACATGACATGAGCAACAGAGCGACAGGATCTCAGACAGGATCGATGGAACTGTCATCGTTATCACTGATGATGTTTATGATTAATGACGCTTTATCTAAAGCTTTTGTATAATCTGCATTTCTTCTCTTAGAAAACCAATGTTAAGAAAAAAAATACCTTGTTTTTAAAATCTCACGATTTTCAAAAAAATCCTTCAAATTTCTAGACAAACCTTTAACACCTATATACCTATATCTTTTCACAATCATCATCAGCCCATGTACGCCACCATGCCCGGTCCTGAGCTTTCCTCATCCAATCTCTGCCAGCTGCCTTTTGCAGTTTATGTAACAACTGTTTTAAACACAGTAAATGAAATAACTCAATCTCTTTGATGCCCTACTCATGCCAAAGAATATAAAGCCAAGCCTTCTAACATCATAAAAGAAAACACTTATAATACACACGCTGGTAAATTTACAACGTTCAAAGAGCTCATATGATTTGAACTTGAACCAATTTTGAGATAAAAGTGCACATAAATTTAGGCCACGCGCCTATTAAATAGCCACGACCTATGTATTCTGAGTAAGAAGAGGTATAGAGGTATAAGTATAGTTCCAGTTAGTTAGTTATGTTCAAAATCTGAAGTTAATTGATTGCGTGGCGGAGAACTAGTTTTGGGACAGTTTAAGTTATGATTCGACCTTGGCATCACACAGTCGAGCTGTTGCAGCATTGCTGCCACTTAGGTGCTGTGTAGCAGTACAGTACTGCCCGCCATCCTGATTCCGAGTAAGGCGGCAGACGCGGAGACATTGCCGCGCAGCAATTCTGCCGCTGCATTGCTGCCGTGACATTGCTGCGGAGTAAGAAATGTGATGTAATGAAATCATATAAACCTATAGAAATTATATGGGGACCTGTAGTGCTGCGGTAGAACTGCTGCATGCTGTCAAAACCAGAATCATACATTTAGGGAGATCATACATTGGTGAGAAAGAGTTAGAAGTCACCTTCGAGGGATACCTATGAAAACCCAGTCGTGCCTACATAGCTTTATATGGCAATAATGGGGCCGTGTTCTATATCTCTGATAGAAAAGGGGTCGCTAATATCATCATCTGTTCCCAAATGCACTTACTGAGAAATTCTCAGAGGAATCCACGAATTTGAGGCCGACTCAAAGATTTAACACCAGAGTGAGTCCTTGTGTCCAGCGGTTCTTGCAATATACCAACGGGGCAGTCTCATTATTGAAATGAGAATCATTGGTACAATCGAGAAAGCAAATCTAAATAGTAGTTTCGAGTCCGAGCTGCGATTACGAAATACCACCTACGAATCCTGCGATTCATATTTGTTGACATTCTTCCTGGACATCTAAAAAACAACTTTGGCAGAATCATAATATGAATTGCGATTAGATTATTCTTTTTGATATAATTTGTATTTTTTTAGTTTTGAATTAAGAAGAATTCTATTTGCTGTTGCCAGCGGTTATACCCGCTACAACTCAAAAATTAATCAAACGGGGAAATCGGGATAAAAACTATCCTATGTGTTAATCATGATTATAAACTATCTATGTACCAAATTTCATCCAAATGCGTTCAGTAGTTTTTGTGTGAAAGAGTAACAAACATCCATCCAAACAAACTTGCACATTTATAATATGTATTAGTAGGGTTCGTAAAATCGAAAAGAATGTCCTATTTTAAGAATCGGAAAATGGAACACATTATTCAATTTTTCGAATTTCATCGCAATTCATATTTTGATTATAATAAAGACAGTAGACGTAAGCCTTTTTAGACTCCCTTGATGGTAGAAACTGAGTGAATGGTTATTTGTATCATCTAGTTTGGTCAAGGGTAGTTCTTCAGAGACAAAATTTTCGATGTCTGTGGGTATATTTCCGTAACCAACTAACAAAACGGCATGTAATATTTTTTTCTGTATACTTTAGCTTTGGATCTAACTAGGACAAATTATATTTTTTTAATAGTAGCTATCTAGATACAAAATAAAAAAAATTGAAGTCTGTTCTCCTGATTCATATGGGGCGTCCGTTTCCCATTTTCCGGAACAAAATGGTCGATGTCGCATTTTCCCTTTGATTCATCAATATAAATTAAAGTTATATCGAAAGGTAATGAATTGACGTCTTACAAAAAAAATATGTAATAGTTGTAACTACGTTAGTGTGTTTATAATTAAGTAAAAAAGAAGTGTCCGGCGTAAAATACTGATTAATATGGAGTAAGCTTTGCTTGACCGTACTTGGTCGAGGAATGATAATGAGAGTCTGGGATCCCGCATGGGGGGAAGCCTGTCGTACAACGGACATGCTTGAAAGCGGACGTGAGGCTGGTTGGCTTAGAACCGGGTGAAACAAAGGTAAATATCTGATTCATCTGTGCTTGGTTTAGGTACCTTGCTGATTACAATGCCTAATTTATTAATTTTATTTTGCTGTTTTAAGACTTTAATCTGAGTTTAGTGTGATGCTTTTGGGTTATAGATTCGTGGAGAAAAATGACAATACTGAAGTCTGTATGAATTATGAGTTAAGCATGATTTTAGGCAAAATCATGATTCATCTGTGCCTGATTGATATGTTCAAAAGCCCATATGAATCTGAAAATAAATTAGTTTTCCCATTTTCCAGCAAGAAAGGAACACTTTTGTTACGTTATTTTACTTTTCCAAGTCAGTAGAGTGTGTGTGAGACAATTTTGACATTATTCTTCGGTATTTATTCATAAGTCAAACTCTATCTGTTTGTTTTTATTTTGATATTGCAGTTCACAACAATGCCACTATCAACAGTAGAAAAGAAGGAGAAAAAGAGACTCATAGAACGTACGAATTTTTTATCCTTCTAGGATGTAAAAAATTGGAAAATAAGAAAAGATCCAGACGAGTATGCTGCGTGGAAATAAAAATGATTATATTTGAAAAGAAAGGGAGAAAAAACCAAAGTAAACTGAGAGAATATTATAATGTAGCATTAAGCCTCCTGCAGACACACGCGATTAATCGCGCTGCGACAACGAGCCAAGCTAATTTCCACTCTAAAAATACTGTGAATGGACCGCGACATGTCGCCCCGCGCGATTAATCGCGTGTGTCTGCAGGAGGCTTAAAAATGACTATCTGGTAGGTACCTATTTATAACAAAATTCTCGCTTTTCTGTAAGTATTTATTTCTGTATAAATATTATTCTGAAAAACAAGAATTTTATTGTTGAATTGACCAGATTTTTTCCTTGATATGATCACTGATAATTGTTTTTATAAAAAAATATTATTGTTGTTATAATATTTTGATTATTTTCTTAATACAGAGCCCATTTTTATTTAAAGTTTTTCATTTTTATTTCTGTTCCTGATTCATCTGTATAAAATTCTGATTCATCTGGGCACTAAATTTTTAATCGTCGATATCTTAAAAACTACTTTGTAAAAACGAGTCCCTCATACAAATATATGTTATTTGGAATATCTATTTTCATATGAACATGTGTTACTGAGCTGAAAATGAAATTAAAATTTGACCATATGAATCAGTCAAAGAATCGAATTTCGAAGAACTACCCTCAAATACTAGTTCTATTTCAGAATGTTTAGTAGTTTACTATTCATTGATATAATATTAATGTTGACAGGGACATTGTGCAGTGTTATTGTCGCATTTACTGCGTAGATATAAAGTTGATGGAAGTAGAATTGATGGTAATTAGTTTCAAGCAAGCGCTGTGTCTAGACTGGGTATAGAAGCGTTAATTTACATATAAATTGATTCAGTTTATTGTTATTTAGCATACATTGTGGCTATTCTCGCCTAATAACAATATAGAATGACTTATAAATGCACTGAATGTATAAACTGGACATAACGACCAGTGACCAAATTTTCACCCTGGAAGATTGGATAGACCAACAGTGGTTATTTTTATTTATTTAAAATGCGTTTGCCCTTTTCCCAAATATAAACCAGAAGCAAAGATGAGGTCGAAGATGGAGCAAGCTCACGAAGAACTGGAAATCCTGTGCACTGAAGGAACACAGTAAAAAATATTTGGAGCTGGACTGCGGCAGGATGGTTTAGACCATTATCCTTTCGTCTTTGTCTCTGGTGTAGATATAGAAGCCAGTCGCAAACCTATTTTTAAATAATAAATAATATTTTGATAAATTAAAATAAATGTAACTGCGAGTAGAGAGAGTGATTCTAAGGGATGGGCTGCATGCATCCTCGGTCCTCACATTTTTTTACAACAAGCATTGATTAAAGATCGCCATGACAAAGTACGGGGAACTTTTTTTTCGATTTCGAATCACGTCATTCAATGATGTTTTCTTTATTTTGATTGCATGCACATAAAACTCTTTCCGACGAGTTTCGATAAGTAAAGTGAGTTCCTAACCATAATACTGGCAATTCTATACTAATTCTAATGGAAACCACATCATCAATTCAGACACAGTTAGATCTGTAACCAGAGCTTGGAATATTAAATGATATGATAATTGCGTATTGTGTAACACCGATACTGTTATATTCTAAAACCCGTAATACATAGAATAGTAGTACTGGCCAGTAGCCAGACTGCCGCCTTAAAGTACAGTTGACGACAAAACGTGATAAATTCTAGAATCATTAATTTAAAATTCTACATGAAAGGGCCAACCTTTTCAATGCTTGCCAATTATAAAATAAATAATTACTTATAATGTTTTTAAAATTAATTTTTGGCAAACGCAGTAGCTGGGTAATGACTCGAATGAATACAGAAGTAAAAATACATGGAACAAACTGAAAATACTGGAATGAAAGCAGTGCGTAATATTTAACGTTTTCAAAAAAAATAAATCTCTACCTACTATGATCTTTAAGCCTCCTGCAGACACACGCGATTAATCGCGCGGGGCGACATGTCGCGGTCTATTCGCAGTATTTTTAGAGTGGAAATTAGCTTGGCTCGTTGTCGCAGCACGATTAATCGCGTGTGTCTGCAGGAGGCTTTATCCTACCGTATATGGGTACCTACTCCTATATTACAAAGATAACTATTTTTAATTTTAAGATTCCTTTCTTTTCTACTTTCATAGCTTGAATAGCAACACACTTGCACGGCTATGCTGATTCTTTGGCCAACAGACGTGGAGGCCTAAAGGGCCGTTTTAGCAAAATCAAAACAAAATATGCGATAAAACTCGTAAGAATTAAAATAGAACATTAACGAGTTTTGACGCAATTCTTATTATGATCCTGCTAATATAACCTTTAAAGACCCCAGTCCTCAGGTCGCGTTTGTAAACGTAAAGTGGTGCAGTGCTATTCTCTAAGCAAGGCCATCTCATCGAAGAGCACATCGTTCATTCTGGATAGAGGATAGCATAGCTGATAACTGAACTTTTTTCCTGCCAATGCATGTTACATACCAATCCAATTTCCTAATTCAATCCAAAAAGGATAAAAGATTAATTAGCAAGAAATCAGACTAATACGAAAGCAGGAATCTAAACAAGACTGGTTACTCCGAAAGATTTATTACTGAGAAGTAGAACCGCCTTGTAGCAGGGCCGCGCCGCCCCTGTGTGCGATGTGTGCGGCGCACACAGGCGCCAGGGCAATAGGGGCGCCGGATGAAATGCCAAAGTCAATTACTGAAATTATTTTTTCACATAACAACATAGTTATTCCTCAGTATCGATAAGTACGAGTAAGTAGATACAAGTCCCCAAAACATAAGCACTATTTATATTAACCCACTGTTTATATTTCAAGTGCTGCGTCTGTGTTTTAAAATCAAAAGAAGCGCCGCAGTCAAAACAATAGCTGACTATTTAGTTACAAAGCCGAGCCGAGGATTATGAGTTTATATTAACGCAACTTGATGCTACCCGGAGACAGCGGCGGCGAGTACACGATTTTAACCAGCGACATTATAAACAATTAGAAACATTTTATCCAAAGTGGGTGCTGGGTGCGCATTGAATGAACGTCCTGTACTTTATACTCGTATTATATTGAAAATAAGTTTAAGTTTTAACACTAAAAACAATACTAAGTTGGTGAGTTACGGATTCTTCTAAAGTGTTTTCACGATGAGTGGTAGTGAACAAGAAAAAAAAAGAGAAATGACCTGGTTACCAGAATTTGTTGAGAAAAAGAGGACGGGAGACAGGACGTGATAAAAACGCTTCTAAAATAAGTAAATATTTCACGGCTACGTCTACTTCCAAGGATTCCTTGGAGTGTTTCGAAACATAACCGCTGAAGTTGTTTAACAACTTCAGCGGTACCAATACAAAAAACGCTTTAGGCAGGGGTATGTACCTTATGTTATTTCCTATAATATTATGTTTCAAAAGCTCCTGATGTTCCTTCTGAGTTTTAAATACGTACGTAATAAAGCAATAAAGCTGTTATCATTTATAGAAAAAAAAATATATGTTATATTTACTATAGCCGACACGTTTGTCGCAGTGGATGAGCGAGCGATCAGCTGCTGTGCTGCCTGGCACGGGTTCGAATCCCGCACATAACAAATATTGTATGACCTGCAAGTAATTGTTGCGCGTCTGGGCGTTTGTGGATTAGATTTCAATGATTTTAAGCCCACCCATGATACAGTGTGAGGAAACGTTAAAAAATTAAAGATGTATTAAATTATAAAATCAGGCGCTACTTTGCAGAAATCCGTGACTTTAAAATATTAGGGATGGGGGGGGGGGGGGTTGTCTGCTGTCAACAGCTACTATGAAATGAAATTAGAGAAAATATTATTTTTCAATAGAAAAATACAAAACGTGATCAAAAAAGAGGCGCTTCTTAGATTTTGCACACAGGCGCTGCCAGGGCTCGGCGCGGCCCTGCCTTGTAGTGAGTTGCGTCGATCTAAATCTGGCATGTTATCGAAAATCTTTCAACGTGTTTATGTCTTCCTAGTGACAATTAGAAATATCATTGATGTACTACCGTGTTTACAATGTTTCAATGTAATCTGTTATCGCTTCTAACAAGGAGCGTATTCAGAATAAATTACAAACAATTCTCACACACAATCACAATGTGTGAATTTTATTTAATTTTGAGGTCTGTTAATTATTTTTAATATTTTTTTTACTGATTTAAAGAAAAGTATTTTACTAGGCATAGCTTAAGTAATATTTTTCGGTTTTAAATGTTTTTTTATTGAATTCCTGTAAACCTTTATTATTTATTATATGTATTATATGACACTGTGTAATCTAATCGTGTAAAAAACTCGATAAATAGTATTTTAATAAGTGTTCATTATTTTTAGTCTCATGGACATCTCTAAAAAATTTCTTTACAAAAATGCCGCCCGACTCGCACTCTAATCATTAATAGTGCACCAGACGTTAATGATTGTTAAATAACTTTTAAAAAACAAAATTATTCATTATCTATGATAAATCGGTAACTATTACCGCATATGAGCCCTGTCAAGTGGCAAGCTTGTATCCCGACTGAATAGGTGATAAAATTATTAATTATAATTATTAAAGGCTAAGTGTGAGACTTGATTAATGACTGTACGATAAAGTAAGTTAACTTGTCCGCTGCGCACGAGTTGATTGGTGGCGTTCGCGAGGAAGTCAAGCAACAACTATTTATAGGAAAACATTTTTAGTTCCCATTAAAATTCAAGACGACAGCGTTAAACATTTTTTTGGTCACGACATGAAAAATAGAACATTAATTATAAAAAAAACAATGGCGACTGAGTTTAAAAAAAAAACTTGATGAAAGTCGTTTTTGTTATAATAATTATGTAATTTATAAGCTGTGCCAATTAAAATTACATTATTTTAAATTTAAATTTAGAAGGTTATTTCGCCCACACATTTGAACGTTAGGTTTTATTAAGTGGTTTGAATTAATAATAACAATGGTGAGTTGTAAACTGGTTATCTTTGCTATAAACTCCTCCGAAGCCGTCGGAGGAGATAATAGCGTTAATTAAGTAGACTCCTGGCTGTTTGATAGTAACAACAAATATTTTATTGTGAGAGGAACTGTAGAAATGTGAGCTTTCTTTCTATGACAAAGATTTCAGATCGACACAGGTACAACTTTCAACTTGTACCGGCTACATAGTTTTTTTTAAATATCTTAGCCGTAGTAGCCATGCTCTCAAGATAGAGAGAAAAATAATTGTAGGACTATGTACCTCTTTCTTGTACGACTTTTTATTTGACATTTTTTGTTAAGGAAGGTTCAGTCCATGCTACAAGTAGGTACAAGTCTATGTATTTTATGGACCATTTTACGATTCCCCATGCAAAACTATCAAACATAATATGAATTGTGTGTTATGAATTGTAAGTTTAGTAATCATTTCATGATTTTATGTATGATTCATATAAGGAATAATATTAAGGGATAATATTGTGATGTTGCTAAAGTGAAATTTTTAGACCCCCAGAACTCCCAGCAATGGCATAAAATATCAATGCAATTTCTAACTACCTATGGGCACTCATTACACGGTAAAGCAGTAAGATTCATCTTTACGAGACGTTATTACAGACATCTTAGGGCAGTAAAGTACCGAGAATTATTGTAATGCTATCTTTATAAAGCCATGTAATGAAAATGAAAAGAAAAGTGGTCGTTTTCTTAGAAAGTTTAAGATGCTATACCTACTTGACTTGTTTTTCTCCACTTTTATTGACTTACAATACCTATAGTCCATGAAACATTTTATGTTATAAAATAAATGGATACCTACTTTTTTTGTAACTCTGGAGAAAAGCAATTATAAATTACATTTAGACCAGGGGTTCTTAACCCGTGGTCCCTGGAAGCATCCCAAGTGGTCCACGGACCCTTTATGATTTAGTGACTGACAATATACAAAGAATCAATACAACAAGACTCGCGTAACAGGAGCAACGAGCAGCTGGCAGTATATGTCTCACTCGGTTGGTTCCCGCAACATTGGAAGAAAATTTGTCGGCATTACATTTTGCAATTGCAAAATTAATAGACCAATTAAAAAAATCACACACAATCACCGAATCTCAAAAGTCAAAATTGTATCCTCAAAGTTTTAGAGGAGCTTTTAAGCCAGAAAGGTCAATAATAGGTCTTGTGGTTTTTGAAATCTACTTTCAAAAAGCACCAGTCGCGTATTGAATATTAATGTCAACTGACTGATGTTGAAAAATAAAATTAAACCAACTGGGTGGTACATGGCAAGATAAACATTTTGTCAAGTGGTCCGTCATGACTAAAAGGTCAAGAACCACTGCTTAATTTTTTTTTTGAGGTGGTTGATTTTACCACCGAATGAATCCTTCCGCCCTGCAAAAAATCTGCTAAAATCAGCTAAAAATCCTCCCTGTTCCTTTCTTCCAGGTTCACGGTGCCCTTTTAAGTCAGACCAAGGCTTGACCTGACTTTTTAAATTAATTTTATTTGCCATGGTTTCCGACAAAAATGAAATTACTGTTCGTTTTGACGGCATCTGTTGGCGCAAGTGGCTGAGCGATTGGACTGCTGCGTGTCGCGGGTTCGATTCCCGCATGGAGCAAATATTTCTATGATCTACAAGTAGTTGTTCCGGGTCTGGGCGTTTGTGTATATGAGTTTATATGTTTGTAAACACACCCTCGGCACAGGAGAAATTCCTAATGTGGCGCAAAGATTAAAAAAAAAAAAACTTAATATACTTTTCACGGAGACCTTGTCCCAGCTATGAGAACGTTAAAATTAAATGATGATTAAAATTTTATGCTTTCCTTCACATCTGTAAAGTATTATACTAGCTAATTGAACATGACCCTTAATATGAAAGTCCATTACCGATAACAATAAGCACCATATAATATTAACCGCGTAACCGCAATGTGCCCTAGTTCAAATATAGCTTTTCATGTTAATCACAACCACCTTTGAAGTCTCTTTAACACAATCGAGTTTACGTTCGGACATCACCATAATTTTACTTAATTCCGTGTTCAAGTACATTTGCTCACTGTAGATAATAACTTTAGCATAAATCGTTCGGACTAGAATGAGAGGCAAAGGTGAAGAGCGGTATGAACGGTATTTAGATCTGTAACTGAAGACTTTATCAAAATCAAAATCAATCAAAGCATTTATTTCAAATAAGCCAGTTACAGGCACTTTTGAATTGTCAAAGACAAATGAAATATGATTAAATACAAAATTATGGTGCTACAGTCCCAGTCACAAGACATAAAAAGTGTGACCGTAGATGCCCATTCCAAGAAGTAGATCTCTATGGAGAAGAACGGGCAAGAAACTCCATGGACACTCTTTTTAGATCGCCAAAATTATTACAAAACCTTTGTTACATCATTCATTTTGAGATGGTACATTATGTGAGAACGATGTAGCAAGTTAAAAGTGTCCATAGTAGAAAATTAAAACAAAGACAATTCAGGAACAAAATAATCAATAGATAATTAAAATAAACCGTGGCAACTAAGAGATGACCAGTCCCAACTGACAGCGCCCGTTCACGAACATGACACATGTATCAGCACCATTCAGCTCAACCATTTTGAAGGGAGCTAAATGATCCGACACACGCGCCACCATCAGCGAGACATTTGAGTGAGCATGACATACTCTCAACCGCCAGGGGTTATTCAAGTCAATAAGAGACGTAGGTACTCAGTTAATGATAGCTCCAATGTACATAGTACTCACACAATACTGGCTATGAAACTATATAATACTAGGAAAATTGAATCTATACAATGCAAATTAATACAGTTGAACAATCTTCTTCAGCAGCTCCAACAATGGGATTAAGTATACTTTTACTATCAATTTATTTATACATTCACTGTCTCATGGAGCAGGACCAGCATGGAGCCAAGCATCATTATCAGCAATATAGTCGCTCAGTTTGTAATATGCCCTCTTACACAGTGTGCGTTTAATGCATGCTTTGAATTTCGTTTCATTCAGTTCAAGAACGTTTTGTGGTAGCTTATTATAGCATTTTAAACAGTACCCCATGAAAGAAGAGTCTACTTTGGCGAGTCTGAAGCCCGGCTGAACTAATTGGTCCCTATTTCTAGTATGATAATTATGTCTGTCACCTCTTTTAGAGAAAAGATGCAAATTTTTTCTAACGTACATTATATTTTCATAGATATATTGACAAGGTACCGTCATGATGTTAATTTCCTTAAACCGTTCTCTTAGAGAATCGCGCCTACGGAGATTATATATGGCTCGAATCGCTCTCTTTTGGAGAATAAAGATAGACTCGATATCAGCCGCCCGTCCCCACAATAAAATGCCATACGACATTATACTGTGGAAGTAACTAAAATAGACAATTCTCGCGGTATCAACGTCAGTGAATTGACGAATCTTCCAAACAGCATATGCTGCTGAACTTAATCGTCCCGCAAGAGTTGTTATATGAGGGCCCCATTGTAGCCTTGAATCAAGTGTTATCCCCAGGAAAACCGTTTTATCGACGAATTCTAGTATCTCATCATCCAACACTATGTCATAATTACTATTTTTAACATTTGGTAAGGCAAATCTAATGCATTTAGTCTTGTTTCCATTTAATACTAAATTGTTTGCTGTGAACCAACTATGGATCTGACGCAGGGCATTATTGACGTCGTCAAGATTCTGGGCTCGCCTATTTATTTTAAAAATTAGGGAAGTGTCATCAGCAAATAACACCATATTGTGTAGTTGGTTCTTAAGTAAATAGGGTAGATCATTTATATATACAAGAAAGAGGAAAGGACCCAATATTGAGCCTTGTGGAACTCCCATTTTAACTGTTAAACCCTGTAAATTTACACCATTTATTTGAACTTGTTGTTGGCTATCACACAAATAAGATTTTACTAAACTAAGCGCAAGTTTACCTAGTCCGTAATGTTCAAGTTTCAAAAGTAATGTATCGTGATTAACGCAATAGCAAAGCATTTGGCTTTGGAGAGGTCACAAAAAATTCCTATGGCGTCTTGGGCTTCCTCCCATGCAGTAAATATGTGCTTTAATAAGGTGACACCGGCGTCAGTTGTACAACGTCCCTTGGTGAAACCATACTGCTGATCGTGTAAGATTTTGTTGGTGTTAAAGTGATCGAGCATCTGATTAAGCATTACTTTTTCAAATACCTTGCTAAAGACTGGCAACACGGATACTGGTCTATAATTATTAGTATCTTTACAGTCCCCAGATTTAAAAAGAGGTACGACTTTACTGAACTTCATCAAATCAGGAAAAACTCCTTGATCCACACACAAATTAAAAATTAAAGCCAAATATGGCGCTACAGTTTCCACTATGGCTGTACAAACTTTGATAGACAATCCCCATAAATCTTCGGTCACTTTTATTTTTATTTGCCGGAAAGCTGTCATAGGTATAGTCCGTTCATTCGCTTGCTGTGAGCAGACGTGCTGTTCTGATCTGCATGGTCGTGTCGGGGCTAATTTGATTTATAATTTAAATTATTTTAAAGTATTTTTGTTCTACGCGTTTCATATATTCGGTGCCTCTCTTACTATCTTGCGGGGTGTGCCATATAGTGTCTGCGCCATCTTAGAACTTGTAGAGCGGTGTCCCTCTCGTATCATCCAGTGACTGCCAACAACTACACAAACCAAATTGTAAGACTCGGAAAAAGAGGTACGTGCGGTGGGGCTCGAACCTGAGGTCGCCCGTCACCGAGTGTAGCACGTTGAGCCCCTTAGCCACCGCAACTTGAACGTCCCGCGGCGAATTTCCGCACTGCTATCTACGTGTACTACAACGTGTCATACCTGTTGTCCTGTCGTCGTGTTGGTGTATACCTATATTGAATAATTAAGGTGGTATATTCTCATCTGGGTACGTTAATAATTACTTTACCATTATGTTTTGCTCACCAAATAAAAGCCAATCGAGTCCGGATCTGCACACAGATGAAGGCTCTAGTACCGTTGCTAATGTCACGCAAAGAAAAAGGAAACAACCTGACTGCGTGCTGACGCTGGCTATTGCTGATCTATCTGCCGAGTTTAAAAAAACCATAAGCGACCTGCGCGCCGATATAAATAACCAGTTTTCCAAAATTAACGTGACTATTGGTAACTTAAGAGATGAGTTTAACACCCTATCAACATCTTATTCACAAATACAGAGTGAACTGAAGGAATTGCGAACAGACTATTCTACAGCAAAATTAGAAATATCAAGTCTGAGTGCTAAGCATGATGATCTCTCACGTGTTGTGTCAGAGCTCAAGTCAACTGTGAATTTTAACTCTGCAAACTGCATCGATAATGCGAAGTGTATCGCGGATCTAAAAATGAGTATCAAGAACTCGGCGGCGTCATCGGTGGCTCTGCTTGAAAGTAAAATAGACGTGCTGGAACAGCAGGCGAGGCAGTGTAACGTTGAGCTGGGGAACATTCCTGAAAAGCGGGGTGAAAATCTGATTACAGTGCTGGAGTCAATTGCATCAGCAATTAATATATCGATAGCGAGGAATGATGTGGTAGCAATTCATCGTGTTCCTCACGCGCACGCGCAAAATAATCGCCCGAAGAACATTGTAGTGAAGTTTGCGTCCCGCCTGCTTCGCGATAATTTACTTAGTGCGTACCGTCTATCCAAAGGGCTGACATCCGATCGCATTGGACTCTCAGGTACCCCGTGTCGCATCTACGTTAATGAGCACTTAACACTTCGAAATAAGAATTTGTTTCGAAAATGTCGTGAAGCAGCCAATGCCAATAAATTTAAGTATGTATGGATTAGGAATGCAACCGTCTTGGTTAAAAAAACGGATGACTCAGCTACTTTTGCTATTCGTACGGAAACCGACATATCAAACAAAATCTCACCGAATAATTCTCAGAATATCACTAACAATTAAACCAGTTTTAAATAGTATTATAAGTGTTATTATCGTAGAAGCATTTACTATTGTTATTATTATAAAGTTTAATAAGCTGTCTTCTGCAGTGTCTACTTTTGTTTATTTGAATTGTCCTATATGTGATTATGTAAAACTAATCGTTAAAATAAGTTTAATGGTGCTGCCACCGATCCATATTACATTGTTAATGTATAATCATAATTGTATCTATGCATATATTACCTTTACAGATGCCTTACTAGTGTTACCTACGCCTTACATTGCTATGTTCACAATGTGTCGTTTTCTATTAATCTTGCCAATATTGCTTATATTTAATACTTTTGAATTTATGTACTCAAATAATGGCTAATACTCATGTATCTATTTATTACCAGAACTGTCGAGGGATCAGGACAAAACTGAATACATTGTATTTGAATATTCTGGCAAATACTTACGATATTATTGTTTTCACCGAGACTTGGCTGACGCCTGATATTATAGATAACGAATTTATTGACCAACGTTATCTTGTATTTAGATGCGATCGTGACCGTATTGTTACTAAGAAAAAAGACGGTGGTGGTGTCCTTATAGCAGTCTCTAAAGAGCTAAGACCGTCTTGCCTCTCACTTTCACCCCCTTTAACTTTGCCTGAGCATAAAATAATTAAAATTCCTTCCTGTCGCGGCAATTATAATTTAATATGTGTTACTTATATACCACCAAATACGTCGGAAGAAATATATTTCAATTTTCTTATTTCTCTTTCGGCTGTGTTTGATGATCCCCATGTTGATAATATTATTCTAGCGGGCGACTTCAACATGCCACAACTAAACTGGGTTAAAAAGAATTCATTCATGGAATGTGCTGCAAATACTTCCTCTAACGTAACTCGTCAGCTATTAAACATGTGCTCGCAACTAAATATGAAACAATATAATCACTTGACCAATTGCAACAATCGGATATTGGATTTATTTTTCAGTAATGCACATTCTGTAACTTTCACTTCTGATGTTCCTCTGTTGCCCATCGATACTTATCATCCTGCCTTTTACGTCCACGTACCATTTATATATCCACCACGTATCTCGAAATGCAAAATTCCGAGTTCGCTCAATTTTTACAAAGCTGATTACTACGAAATAAATAAGGATATTAGTAATGTTGATTGGAGTGGTTTACTTGAAGGGTTGATGCCGGAGGAAGCTGTGTCTACTTTCTATGAAAAACTATTCGAAATAATTAGATCTCACACGCCCTCACGCAAGCAGAGGAATTTCAATTTTCCCATCTGGTTCACGAGTTCTCTTATACGTACCTTTAAAAATAAAACTTGTGCCTGGGTAAAGTGGAAAAAACGTGGCAATTTAAGTGACTATGAGAAGTTTTGTGTTATTAGAACAAGGTTCAAAAAAGAAGCTGCTACATGCTATAAACGGTACATGACGTCAGTTGAAGATAACATTGCCAAAAATATCAAAGCTTTTTGGTCATACATCTCCACCCGTAAAACCGCGAATAGAATTCCTAGCACGATACATTTCAAAGACAATTCAGCCAGTGATCCTACTACAGCGTGTAATTTATTCTCTTCCTTTTTTCATTCTGTGTACGAACCCTCCACATTTAATTCAGATTCATGGGTACCTCCACCTGCATGTGCTGATCATGATGTTAATCTGTCTAAATTGTACTTCCCATTAGAAAATATTAGTAGAGAATTAAAACTTTTGGATCCGACTAAAGGACCTGGTCCGGACGGTATACCTGCGGTATTTTTAAAAAATACTCACAGTACAATATGCTATCCGATATACATAATATTTATCAAATGTATTTCGTCTGGAGTCTTTCCGGATGTATGGAAAAGGGCTAATATAGTACCCGTACACAAAAGTGGTTCAAAGAACAATGTGGAGATGTATCGTCCAATTTCAATATTATCGGCATTATCTAAGCTCTTTGAAAAGCTTGTCCATGCTGAGATTTATCCAATTATTCGTCATGTCTTAATTAAGGAACAACATGGTTTCGTCAAGGATAGGTCGTGCATAAGTAATCTGTTAGTATTTACAACGCAACTTTTTGAAAATATTGATAATAGACAGCAAACTGACACGGTATATACTGATTTTCAAAAAGCATTCGATAAAGTGGATCATAGATTGTTGCTCAATAAAATCGCGTACAACGGTATCAGAGGGGACCTCTTGCGTTGGTTTGTCTCCTATATAACTAATAGAACCCAGAAGGTTGTGATCAATGGTTTCGAGTCTAGCTGCATTCAAGTGACATCAGGAGTCCCTCAAGGCTCAATTTTAGGACCTTTATTATTCATACTGTTTATTAATGATATAAAATATTGCTTTCAAAATTCAAAATTTCTCTTATACGCTGATGATTTAAAAGTTTTTAAACAAATCTCAAATGAACAAGATTGTGTAGAATTCCAGCGCGATCTAGATCGTTTCTCGGACTATTGCTCTTATAATAAACTGTACCTTAGCTTACCAAAGTGTCATTTTATAACGTTCACTAAAAAGAAAAATATCATACATTACAATTACCGACTTGCTGATAGTGTTATTAAAGAAGTTAGCAGCGTTCGTGATCTTGGTGTGCAATTGGACTCGAAACTTCACCTGGATATTCATGTGGAGAACATTGTCAACATGGCTTATCGAATGTTTGGCTTTGTAATGAGAGCATCTAGAGATTTTCATCGTCCGTCCACGTTCTTGCACCTATATAAATCCTTAGTTAGGCCGCAATTAGAATACGCAGTACCGATCTGGAATCCTTATTATGTGAAATATATTGAAGCTATCGAATTAATCCAACGTAAGTACCTTCGTGCTCTGCAATTTAGATGCTTTCGGAGAAAGAAATCATATCAATCGCTCCTTAAAGAATACGACCTGCTAACATTACAGTCGAGACGTATCCTACTTGAGGCAATGACGTTATTTAGTGTATGCCGAAACAAGTTTGATTGTCCTGATTTGGTGGCTGGTTTGTGTTACCTGGTCCCTCGAACAGTTCATGGGCGGGAGGTGCGCACCAGACGACTGTTTGCTACCGGCTTTTGCAAATCCAACGCTGGTGTACGCTCACCTTTATTTCGCTTAGTCGACACTTACAATACGCGTTTTAGTGCAATAGATATATTATTCGTGAGCAGATGTAAATTTAAAAATGATGTAATTAAAATTCTTAAGGATTGGCAGTAGGCTCTATTAATAGGTTTTTCTTGATTTTTTATTTTATATTCTAGACCTGCATACTTGTATTTGTAATTTTCTTACATCCTATATCCCCTTCTCTTTGATCCTTTTATATTGTTAATACCTCTTTTTTTTTAATCCGTAACTTTTTCTTTTCCCCCATAATTTAGCCCTGTTACAGCTAACGTTTGCTTACAGTTCGTTTCTATTATGTCTTATAGTAATCTGTGGAAAATGTTGTGGGTAGTATATTTGTTAAGTTTAATGTTAAGACAACACTGTTTACCCTTAATGTACTACTGTTTGTTTTCCCAAATATAATAAATAAATAGGGTTTATATGTTTAAACTTAAAATCAGCCGGGCTGCCAGATACGTTCGCCTTTAATAAATCCATTGAAATATCAGATGAGGAATTCAAAGCCTCCGTAGTCCTAACCGGTATATCAGTAAAGAAATTAACAAATTCTTCAGCTACATCCAGATTTGAGCTTATAGGACCACATGATGTCTGCAAAGTATAGTTAGTGTTGCCCTTTTTTTTCCTGCCAGTCTCGTTATTTATAACTTTCCAAACCGTTTTTATTTTATTTTCTGATGATTTAATCTTATTGCTAATATGCAAGGCTTTAGCAGCCTTGCATACTTTTCTGAAAATTTTGCAATAGCCAGAAACATACTTATTATAAGTTTCAGTGTTAATGTAAGGCTTACGGCCATACAGTTCAAATAGTCTTTCCCTACTTTTCCTAATACCTCTAGTCGCCCAGTCACTAAATACAAATTTAGGGCAAATATTTTTTGTTTTCTTTTCAAAAGTTTTATTAAATTCAGTATAAACTATTGAAAAAAAAGTATCATAGAATTTATTAACATTAATGTCGTCCATATTCATTACACTTAACTTGTTCTGTAGGGAATTATTAAAGCTATTTAATTTGGTAGCCGTTATTGGTCTAAATTTAATCTCAAGTTGTTGCTTTATTGTGTTACATCTAAAAGTTACCGTCTGCCCACTATGATCAGACGGCAGACAACTAACTATGGCCTTATCCAAATAATCACATGCATTATAGTTGTTGCATGGTTAAGGAAGATAATGCTTTGAAAGAAATAGAGGCAGATCTATTTGTGCTTATTAAAGTGGGGTATCGTCATCATCAAGGTAAGCCTATCCCTTGGGAGAACTGACCCAAATTTCTAGGTGTGATCCTCGATAGTGAACTAACCTTCCGTGTCCATATAAAGTTACCTCGTGATCGGGCTGCCTTTGCCGTAGGTAAGCTCCAGGTGGCCTGCCATGACGTTTTAATTCCAGTGTGGGAACGAGGTGGCGCTAGACGACTTGTATTGCTCTGTCTCTTTCCCACAGCCTAACTATTCACAATTTAAGACATCATGGTAGTCCACCAGTTCTTGTTACTGCAAAAAGCAGATTGTCGCTCAAGTAAATAAGGTACGATTCCACCTAAATAGTGTGCTGCACATTTTTTTACAATCATTTTGTGCAGAACTTCAGCAGTTCGCGTAATAAGCTAGTAGCGCGTTTAGCATATAATATGTCTCCAACTGCAACGTTTTGCTTAATTTTTTAAAAGCGCTCGGTGCAGCACACGAACATGTTCACATGTTAAGTGCTTAATGTAGAAGTTTTTATTTTACTTTTGTGTATGAATGTTGTGTTTACAGATGCGCGCGAACATTTCTTGAATTTTCACGTACAATTTATTATTGTTTGCTTGAGTGTGTCCACCAGAATGAACATTTAGGCCCCTCGCCCACGGCGACTTTTTGTAGCGATGCAGTCGCGCGTCTAGCAAATGCGCGACAGCATCTCTTCTAACGCGTGTTAGTCGCATTTGCAACGAGCTACAATACCGATGTCAACGTGCTACTAACGCGCTACTGCATCGCGATTGTATCGATACAAACGCGCGACCGCGTCAGACGACATCGGAGAGAGAACAGAGGAGGTAGGGCGCGTGGCGGAGCGCGTGAATGGGAACCGAACATTAGTGCAACACAGACAGAAATCAGTCGAATCGTTAATTAATCATCATTAATGATTCAATTGATTTCTGTCAGAATCGTGTTTGCATCTCGACCGAATCGCGTTTGCATCGCGACTGAATTTGGTCCCGTGGGCGAGGGCACACAGCTAGTGACCGCTTCGCGTCTGTATCGATGCTACGCGCGACAGCATCGCGACCGCATCGCTACAAAAAGTCGCCCGTGGGTGAGGACCCTTAGATGTTCACTGTGTTTTACAATGCCGCAGAGTTCAGCACACTGGTGAAATCGCATGTTTAGATTTGACGACAGATTTCTTTTGCTTACCACAACCCTAGTTTTAATGTAAGTACTATGATCGTAGACGTACCATCAAAAGATTTACAACCCAGTGGCATTTTGTTATTGCAATAATAAAAACATGTTAAGCAAGTTTCATGCTAATTAAAGTGAATAAATCACTAATTAATAAGATGTGTACGGCACTAAATTCTCTTGATTTATTGCGGATGTAAATGTTTTATTGACGTTACAAATTTAATAATTTATATTATTTAAATAGTTTGGTAGGTTCAAGTGTAACGTATCGTTTTGTACGTATTTGTTTTGATATTGATTAGAGTTTTTATGTCTTTTTTTTTCACAACCATTATCTTTAACATTTCACTTTGTCTTGGGCGTGTAATATTGAATGAATGAAATTGTAATTCGATCACAAATACATATCATAGACTGATAGTGACATAAAATGATTCATAGTTATGCAAGAGCTGATATAGGATTGGTCAGGTCACGTCAGCGGCATGCACGATAACCGCTTGGGCAAAAGTCTCCACATATTGGATGCCTAGAGATGGTTGGCGCCACCGAGTAAAATTCAGAAAGAGGTGAGGAGACAAGTCGATTTGGAAGCAAGAGCTCTTTGAGAGTCTTTGCTTAGGTACAAGGTAAGCGCGGGCTTATCAACTGCTATCCTTTTTTTAAGCTGTGAAATATGCCCAACGCATATATCCGGACCGTTCAGGGGGACGGCTGGCTTATGTGGGGCTTGCACCAAGGGAGCCTCCTTTGCCTTCATAGATGAGTCGCGTGGACTGCTACTCAAGACTTTCGCGACTCATGTAGCGCAGCCTGCTTCCAGGCATCAACCCTTTTGGTGATACCTGGCCTGAGAAATCGCCGCCACTCGAGGCTATGGGCACCACGATCTATCGCCCGCTATCACATAACTGCCTATCTTTTGCCCTGTTTTCCTTCCGTAAATCTCTAGTAGTGAATAGAAAAGTATACTATCATCAAAGTTTCCTTCTACTGGCAGCTCTTGCCTACTAAGTTCATAACCATAACAGTCGTAATATTATGCGGTTACGATACGATAACCTTTAGAATCGAAATGAGACTACTCGAAGCGATTCGTTACGGTAACATTCTGCTGGTATTATTTTATAACAGGCTTCTGCTACAAATTGTTAGGGACTGTCTATATGGAGTGATATTTTTTGCGGATAGAAAAACAGAAAGAAAAAAAATGTGTTTCAAAGTAAAATTATTTAACTGAAATATGGAAACATACAACAACGGCAGGGTAAATGAAGGATATGTAAAAATTAAAAAAAAAAGTACTTTAGAAAGACAATTATTATTGTGTAGTAAAACTTAAAACTAATAAAAATTAAATTAATAAATAAAGTAATCGTTTAATGTTAAAAACATTTTTTATACAGCCAGGTCTCTCCTATTAGACCGTGAGTTGAGGTTGGGTAGGTATATTTAAAAATGCATTATGAAAATTGCTTGGAAAGTGTTTATTATGATCTAAGAAAACACATAAAGCTTCATGCATATTCATAAATATTTTCTTTCATTATGAAAATTTACGACCAATAAAATAATATTAAAGATTCCCAGCTCTTTGTTTCAGATAAACGACAGTTTCAAATCATTACCATTCCTAGGTTTATCATTACATTCCCATTAACATACACTCCTTAAGACAATTAATCAAATTCAAACACACCTCTCCTTACGTAACTAAAAAGGCATTGTCTGAAACATGATTCTAATTAGGGATGCATCGATACGCCTTTTTGCCGATACGATACCGATATTCTTATAAAAATATCGGCGATACCGATTCCGATACCGATACGCTTATTATGAATTAAAAAAATAAAATAAAATAAATAAATCACAAGTCAGATGTAAAAAGTAGTGACATAGGTTTATATTAGATAATGATACACCAACCCGCACCGGGCCCGCGTGGTGGATTATGGCCCACTCCCTCTCACAGAGAGGAGGCCTGTGTCCCAACAGTGGGAACATTGAAGGCTGATGATGATACATTTTAGTACTAATGAAAATTAACATTTGGTTAAAAACAAAGTAATTTTAATTTTTTCGGAGAAAGGCGATTTCACAAGTCTGTTTGAATAAGACCTGCACTGGAAAATAGTCTCTCAGATTCTACAGAACTCATTTGGAAACTTAAGAACTTCTGCCCAATTTTTTTCAAGTTTGGTTATAAGACGTCATTGCACCAGAAAACGAATGGATCTGCATCTCTAGATATATTGGGAGCCCTTAGGTATCTCTCGACTTACACTACATTTTTAAATTAAAAAGTATCGTTGAATCGGTCATAAAATATCGTCGATACCGATATATCGGCTAACCCAAAGTATCGCCGATATATCGGTATCGGTATCGGTATCGGATGCATCGCTAATTCTAATATTATTATACTCATGCAAATTCTACAACCAATGATGCGCAGACACGTCTGTAGATGCCTTAACGTGGCATAATTCTTTGACATGACATTAAAGACTCGGTGGGTCCAAATAAATTCAGCTTTTATTAGTTGACGATACTGCATACAGGGTGTATGGAATAGATGCGATACTTCCTATAACGATACTGACCATTAACCCGAGAAAATCAAAATCAAAATCATCACTCGCTGCATGTAAAATACTGATATTCAGCTGCATCTGGTTCGACTGGAAGCCGACTCCAATAAAGTTGGGAAAAGCCTAGGCGGATGATAGTGAGGTTTGGAATGAATAAAAGGAGGCTTTTGCCGAGCAATGTGACGCATTAAAGGCTATCATAAACTAAGGTATATATATAAAAAATCCTCTTTGTGAAGGTCCATCAATTAAATGATCTAAATCACAACCAAAGAGGAGTTGCACTTATTCTGTAACATCCTGTATAAGATGCGTTTCGCGAATATTTTGTACATCACAATGGGTGGTCTATTCCGTCGTAGATAACTATTGAACTGACGGTCTGTCTTTGATAAGATAAATATAGATGTATTTAAAATAGTGCCGCTGGAAATAGATCCTCGTAATGTTTCTGTTTAAGTTTGGATGTTATTGTTTACTTTTGGTAGTCTTCTTAGTTTATACCTTTCAACCAGATCAACTCGTACTGTTGGGACACTGGCCTTCTCTCTGAGAGACAGCCTGTAACCTGTAATTCACCAAGTAGATGTCACATGTCTTAGAATTTTTTGTTCTAGGTCAAGCCGGTTTTTTCACGATGAGTTCAAAAAGAAACAGAAGATGATCGAATAAATTATCCTTTTTATTACTTTTATCTACTTCATTAAAAGTCCGTCTTAAACGGTTGCTAATTTTACGACATGCCATTTTCATAATGGTATAATCTATATAGCAAAAATTGAGTCTCTCAAGACTCTAAACACAGAAACCGTTATCTCGATGTATTAGCAAAAATAGGTTTCGCTAATGGATTTTTGACGATAAAGCCTTATCAGTGGCGCCGCGCCATACATAAACGTTACAAATGTAAGTCATGAAATAAGGCGTAACTTTGCGGAAATCTTTGGTAGTAAAATATTAGAATAGAGTCGATTTTTTTTTCCAACGATAAATAAATATTCTGTAAAGAATAAACACCACATTTCTGTTATAAGTTATAACTGAAGCATTCTTTATAACCCTTTTGGCAGATCGGAAGGAGTCCATCATATTTATACTGCGAAGATGGGTGTGGTTTTAAGTCGCAATGTCATTGGTCGAAAAAAAAACAATATTGCACCACATTTTTTAATAACAACAACCAAAGGGTTTGACATCTTTTTTCCCACGGCTCATAAATAGCACCTCCCATCAATCCATGATCATGATACGTCTTGTGAGGCCAAATGTAACTCAATCACTAAAATTTGCATGGCAATGAGGAAATACGGGGTGAATCTGATCTGTATTATATTGTATCAAATGTTGGTGCTTGAAATAAATTAGCGGACGGGACCAATGAGGCGTGCGAACATGGAGTCTCGATTGGTCTTATTGCATTCGCCATTGGTTGCCACGAAGAGCAAATTAGATTTAACTAATGTGATGGAGATCAAACGCAACGAATGGATGTGTTTCTCTTGTTTGTTGAATTAGATTGGGCTTGTTGACTAGCCCTTATGTTCGTCGAATTATGGCTTGTTTTGCCTATAAATTCTAAATAAGTAGGTCTCTTCAGAGTAGCAATTCTGAATCATTTAATTACAGTGCGTTGCATAGCTTGTTTTGGGTTGATTGAGTGCCAAAAGTTAACTTCATATTTGTCAACTTCTGTATTAAGGGTTTATTTATGTTTTTAATGTTAGAAATCAGAGACCAGTGATGAGCCAGTGGTATAGGCCGTGATTTACGAGTTGTATGTCGTGGGTTCGAACCCAGCTAGGTGCATTACTTTGTGTACCTAATTTATTTCTCTCAAAAGTGTGAAAGAAAACCGGAATGCTGCCAACCGGCACTGGGCCCGCGTGGTAGATTATGGCCCACTCCCTCTCACAGAGAGGCGGTCTGGGTCCCAGCAGTGGGAACATTAATAGGCTAATGATGATGATGACTGTTAAATATCAAATTAGGTAATAGTATTTTTCTTCTCCCACGCCAAAAGCTAAAACTATTTTGTTCTCGTCTAGAATCTAGACTTTTTTTGCTCCAGAGGTGTTGTTATATTGCAAAATATAGTTTACGAATAATGTTAGCTGCTAACTACTTCCTAGATTTCAAGCGATACTTAGTGTTATGACACATTACGAGTAGACGAAGATCCTAAGATAACGCGCTGTGATCTCAAGTAGGCAGTATTACCATCCGGTTGCAGCAAAAATGGTAATGCAAAATGGTTTACGGTAATGTTCAAAAGAACCTGTTCCTTTCAATTAACTTCGTATTCAATAATGTCCACATATATTTTCTTTCATTCGCAGGAAATAATAAAGAAGAAAAGTTGTCATAGAATAGTTGTTGACAACATTTTATATTAATTTGTATTTAAACATCGCACCTGCACTTTTATAATTATATTTTAAATCATATTGAAGATGTAAAATTTAAATTATTAAAAATATATTGAAATTAATAAAATTACAAATTATTAGAGATTTCAAAGTTCAGCATAATTAGCAATCGTCAGTTTTGAATATGATTTCCTGTGAAATAATTAAAAAGTTGACAGCAAACGTTATTAGAAAATTAGATTTATGTAAAATATATGGGCAATAAATTCCAAATGGCTTCATTATTTATATTTCTCTTGTCAGTTTAAGAGCTTAATTTGACTTGATTATTTAATGAATTTTAACAGAATAATAACACTATGATTCTGTTAATATTACGAAATTGTTAGGGTGGATTTAGTTATAGGCAACTTGCTATTTATAGATCACTAGTTAAGTGCCCTAGGCAACGCCCTTGCTTCACACAGATTTTATCAACTGATGATTGCGGAAATGTTCAAAAGAGTCACCACAGCCCTCTAACTCAAAAGGAAATTGAAGAGACAGAGTACTCTTTATTCATTATGGCTCTCACACTGATTGTCGCTCTACACAGAACTTCATTTCACCCAAAGATTCATTTGATGATGGAAAAAATGTCTCAAGTTTTCCGGAATAAATTAATTGACGGACGAAACAGCAACAAAACCCACACCGTAGTTTAGAACAAAGCCGATATATTGAGATACGCAAAAGTGACTTTATTCAGCATCATCAGCCTATAAAATATGTTCCCACTGCTGGGACACAGGCCTCCTCCCTGTCAGGGGGAGTGATCCATAATCCACCACACAGGTCCAGTGCGGGTTGGTAGATGTCACAACTCACATGTCTTCGAATTTTTGGTTCTAAAACTGTTTTCTCACAATGTTTTCGTTCACAGTTTGGGAGCAGTGCTGATGAAATAAATTACACAAAGTAATGCACTTGGCTGGGTTGGAACCCACGACCTACACTGGTAAGTCGGGCCGATACTACTGGGCCACCACTGTACATTGAGTCACAGTGACTTTATTATATTAATTAAAATATGTACATAAATATTGATGTTTGTTTACAGATCAAATATTTGGGTAATTCCAAATTCTATAAACTTTCGTTTAATCAAATATTAGACATGCTAATAGGCTTTAAGAGTAATGGCAAATAAAAACTGTAAACATAAACCTCTCAAAAATTCGTAAAGCTGTCGCGTACTTTGACATAATTTTAGCCCGATCAAATTATTTTCTGTGGGCATAATTATGCTAATGCTATTATGCATAAACCATACTTTGAAGTCGATTTTCACTGCCATTTTATAGTTAGACAGCTTTTAAAATTATAATTTTACAGATTACTTATCTTATAATTTTGCGAAAACTGTGTTACTTTATGCGAAAATTATGCAAGCGCTATTGTTCTGCGTTATAATATTAACATATTATTTGTTTGTAGAATAGTTAAGCATGAAATATTAAGCTGATAAAAACATTCAAATTCTGGTGTCACGCGTTTTTAATTTTAATAAAATAATTTAAAAAATTGAATGTTAAATAGTTGGCGCCAAAATTTGGACTATGGCGAATTAATCAACATGGCGGACATTGACTTGGCAACTTGACATAAGAGTTGCGCCCGCACTGGTTCAACGACTTTCACAAAACTTGTCAACCCAATAAAAAAGAAGTATAAAAATATTTCCTCATCACCATATCTATTTATTGTGTATGACTCAATATTTTTTCATGGAGATTTTTTATTTGATTTGTTTAACTCTCTTTATGTATGTCTGTAGATATTGGAACAGCTTTATATTGTCACGTAGTTTTTAGAGTCTGGCCAACGAAAGCTGTCCACGACCTATTTATAAACTTTTGATATTGCAATATTTTTGGACTGTCAAAATTGTCAAATCATTGAAATTTCATATTGGTGAACCATCTTGATACTTTTGCACTTGAAAAAAAAATGTATTATTTTGTAAATACAAAAATTAAATTTAATAATACATATTTTTTCACGGTTTTTCTATTTTTAAGTAATATTATATTAACGGCGAAGACGAAGAAACAAAACTTTACAGTAGGTATCAGGTGTAGCGTACTTGGAATCCGATATTGATTATGACTCCTAACCCCTGTTTTGTGGCGATTTAACTATTGTTACTTAACTATGTGAAGTGTAACTATTCCATCAAATATAATATCCCTTATTGGTCTTGAATAATAATAAGTATCAACTCCGTTTAAGCAGTGTGTAGCCGGTGTTGTCATGCCTTGATTTTTCAAATTTGCCGCTTTTTTGCGTGGACAGCTTTCGTTGGCCAGACTCTATGTAAGATTTATAAATAATATTAAAGTTGAACCTCCTTTAAAAAATAAAAAAAATCTTTGTGACCTTTTTGTCTATGTGTCCGTATTTCTAGGGGGAAAACCATCAATATTCAGCCTAGTGATCGATCAATGCAAAAGACATTGCAAATTCGATTTGAGCACTTATTTAATTTTGTAAGATCAGGTTTATTGCTAGCGTTTTTTAAATCATCAGCCTCATACCTATATCTAACAAAAGCCATCTGAACAAAAATAAACCTTACACCACTTTATTAAAGACCATATTTTTTAAATAATGCTAAATATAATTTTATGACTGCTACGCTGCCGCGCGGTTGTAAGTCGCAATTAACTTTGTAGGGAGCTCATTTATAAGAAATTATAGCAAATTGAATAGCTAGGGCCAGTACAAGTTTGCTGTAAATACTTACAGCTTATAATTTGTATTTAAATTGTCGATGAACGAGGATGTAAAGGGATTATAAATGCAAAACATTTTGCTATTAAAATCAATGGCAGAATTGCTAGGCAACTGGCTTTGTAAAAGATGCAGAACATATTATTTAAGAAGGTTCTTCTGTATTTTTATCATTGCTGTGTTCAGTGGATTTCAGGCAGATTTACTTTATCCTTTGAAATGAAACTGAATAATATAATAAAAATCAAAGTCAACGTAGAACTTTTTTTTATTATCGTGGTAAAATTATCAAATGAGTCCTCACACCCAGGGCAGGGCAGGAGGGACTGTCAAACTTGTACTGACTAAAATCCACGGTGTCCTACAATAGCCCTTTACGTTCCGGGGTCACGGTTATTCGTTAGTCCTGCGACCTACGTAGAGCTTTTTTTTTTTTTTTTTTTTTTTAGCGTGGTAAAATCATCAAATGAGTCCTCCCACCCCGGGCAGGGCGGGAGGGACTGTCAGACTTGTACTGACTAAAATCCACGGTGTCCTTCAATAGCCTTTTATGTTCCGGGGTCACGGTAATGAGATAAGTCCCGCGACCCCGGCAGGCTTTGGCCCTCTTGGGCGGGGCCCCGTCATCGTGCTGACGCTCTTTGAGGCGCGCGTGGAACACAACGCGCCGTCGACCCGGGCATGGTCCATGTCCGGGCGGCGAGTTGCCCTTTACTCGCCGCCCGCATGCCCGCGCCTACGGTGGCCGGAGATCGTCTTGCGACGTCCGACGCCGTGGGCGTCTACCATTGCGGGTGGGGCGGAGGGAGGACGCTGTCCTCTCTCTCTCACGGCCCGCCTCCTCCTTAACGAGCATTACTGCTTCGCAGAAGGAGGCGACCGCTTCCCACTCCGTCTCGCCCCGCAGCATGGCCTCGACCAATGCCGGGCGCGAGAGGTCTCCGCCTATCGCTGCCGTGAGGACACGGCGGTGCTCTGCCCAAGCGGGGCAGTCTTGCACCGTATGCTGTACTGTGTCCTCCGGGCGATCTTCGCAATGGTGACACCCCGGCGTTTCTTCCTTCCCCATCCGACACAGGTACCTCCCGAAACATCCGTGTCCGGTGAGGACCTGCGTCATCCGATAGGTCAGGACGCCGTGACGCCTTTCCAGCCACTCCTCAAAGAGGGGTCTTACCGCCGCGATTGCGGCGTGCCCGAACCTCGGTTGCGACAGTCGTTCCCTCCATACTGCCCTGAGATCGCGCCGGACCTCTTCCCGCCGCGCCTCGACTTGTCGGGGCAGCGGGAATTCTCCCCGGCGCCGCGCCTCCACGCGCCACTCATAGACGCGCTGGAGGGCGGTCGCCTCCAGATCCCAGGGCAGTAATCCGGCAAGGAGGTTGGCCGATTCGCCGGCGATCGTGCGGTATCCTCGGATCATCCGGATAGCCATGACCCTCTGGCATGCGACCAGCCTCGCTGGTCGCGTCCGCATGCTCAGGGCCCACACGGGGGCCCCGTAGAGGGCCATGGACCGCACGATACCGGCGTACAGCCTCCGGCAGGAGGCGTTTGGCCCGCTGAGGTTGGGCAGGAGTCGCCTGAGGGCGCCTGCTGCCCGGTTCAGCCTTGGGGCCAAACGCAGGAAGTGCTCCTTGAAGTTCCACCGGCCGTCGAGGACGAGTCCCAGGTACTTCATCGTCCTCCCGACGCCGATGCGAACCCCTCCCACCGTTATGTGGGACTCTGACCGTGGCGCGTTCAGACGGCCATGAAAACACATGGCCTCTGTTTTGTGGAGCGCCACGTCGAGTCCCAACTGCCGGATCCTTCCAACGACTGTCGCGACCGCTTGCGTCGCCAGGTCGGCCGCCGCCTGGTGCGACTCTCCCTCCGGACCTACGTAGAGCTACCAAACATTTAAAAATAAAAGACAACTCTAATTATTGCATAGTGTTTGACATAAATTCATTCCATTTTTGATTTTAAATTTAAACGACCGCTCGACCGTTCTTAAACCGCCATTGCAGGCAAAACTACATACCTACGTATAATTTTTAGCTGTGAAAATAGGAAACCTACATCAATCTAGGCACACCAAGCCTACAAAAGGGCAAAACAAAGTCATGTAGGCCAGTAGACCCTATAACCTGGTAAAATCCCAGAAACACGCAACATTTCAGAAAACCGATTCAAACACACTTACATACTACAAGTACCGTGTACACTTGACACTGTATCTTGTAAACACGCGTCAGTCAGCACTGGCCAGTGGCACTTGAATGCAAGTACTCGCCACCAGTAGCTCACAACTAGTGTGACAACTGACAGGCGAGCAGCCGATGCCGTTTACTGTCGTTCTCACGACATTATGTCCGTAATGTGCGGACAGTGTCTTTAAAGTGTCCCGATATGTTCGTGAGAGGGTTTAGGCTTAGTAAATTATAGCTAGTTTTGTGTCCCTTAGCTTCCTGAGACGCCGAAATCTAATAAAGAAAACCGCAAGAGACGTCATTATTTGGAGTATCTTCGAAGCCTATTTTTACGTGTTAAAATCATCAAATGAGACTGTCGGACCCGTGCAGACTAAAATTCACGATATTCCTTCAATAGCCCTTTACGTTCTGGGATCACAGTTTCCTGATAAGACAGTCCCGCGATTCCGTCAGCCTTTGGCTCTCTATGTTAGTGTCCTGTGTACCTGTCAGAATTGATTTCTAAACCTGGTCAGTATTTATAAACCATGTATTGGCTACCAGTCTACTTCCCTCTCACAGAGAGGTCATCTATGGTCCAGCAAAAATTGTTCATGCTTTCCTGGACTGTGCATGTTTTTATAACATAAAAATGTACTTGACAAAAATAAATAGCTTTCATGATCAAAGATTTTCTTCGGAAAGAAAAATTCGAACCACGGGCAGGAATTTTTCTTTCCGAAGAAAATCTTTGAAAATTCGCTACGTATGCGTTAATGCGTTTAATAATTATAAAGCTTTCATGATTATCGAATATGTGTATTTTTATATTTTTTATTTTCAAACACCACGAAAAAATTATTTATTCACACAATAATCCTAATTCTATTGTTGGCGTTAAAAGTGTCAAACGCACAACAATCGCGTCAAAGTGATCATGGTAAACAAGTCGCGTGCGCACGCACTTAGGACCTTACGGTGTAAACTAATCCAATATGGCTTTTATCACGAATAATCCTTTTTTATGTGAAAACGTGTGTCACACGAATTATAACAACAGAGCAACTTACGGTACTTTCACAAAGTTATTGTGTCTTTATAATTGAGACTCTAGCTCAGTTTTTTTTTTCACACATATTTGAAATATATGCTTTCATTTTTATTAGGTATAGAAATTAGAACAAACATAACTAGGAAAAACAATGAATGGGCTGGTGAAAAATCAAATTATATTGTCTGAGTCACATGCAGTCATTATTAAAACTGGTTTCTGAAATCAATAACATTTGTGTGAACAAAGTGTTCAAGCTTTTCAAGTCTCGGTCTTGACATTGCTTGCACGATGAACCAAAAAAAAAATCAAGCAAGATCATTTTAACGAACTGAACAAAAATATGTACAGAAAATTGCTCAACTGACCATCAACTCCTAACAGGAAGATTGTCGTAAAATTATATTAAGACGTCTGTTTATACTGTCAAGGGTCCGTGGGACTACGAGACAGGAACCATTACTCACTGCGGAATTAGCACCAATTTGTCAACATGTAATTATAATTTCTGTTCATTATAATCACATTTTTATAACGGCCACACACAGGGCCATCGTTATCATTGGGCACTCATGGCATGTGCCTAGGGATCTACAATAGTTGGAGGCCCGTAAAAGGCAATCGGAGGAGCAGGGAGAATGAAAGTTAGTAAGAGTCTGTCTGACAGTCTCTTTCGGAGTATAAGTACTCCGGGCTCGAGGACTCATTTTATGTTTTCGCCATCCCAAAATTCTCTGGATTGTCTGCAGAAGTCAATAGTTACGTAATTATTTGTATGAACTATGAAAGGGACAACCTAACATATCTGAAGCAGTATGCTAGCGTATTCGATTCATTGGCCCATTTCTTTTCTCATGGGCTCTGAGCTTTAGTTTAATATGCCAAGGGCCTATAATAGGCTGATTACGGCCCTGGCAACACAGCAAGACGGTCGGATGTCATGTTTACACTTTACTGATGTTACTAGGATTAATTAAACAATGGAATGTCATTCCTAGAAGGACGACGAAGGCGCCTTACTATGAAATATACGCATTTTCTAGTCACGTTGTCAGTGGATCTTAAATATTATTTAGGGCAGCATAGAGTCCGTTATATTTGAATATGGGGCATTAGAAAATACTATCACGCGTGCAACCTTTTTGTTAAAGGTCTTTTTAATGACAGGTGCGTGTGCTTACTTGCTCAGTTTTTATAGTTCTGACACAATATAAAATTTGTTGAATGTTAGACTAAGTAAGACCAGTTACCATTAAAAAAAATCTGGCCAACTTCCAAAATAATAAATATATTTAGTCGATTATTAAAAGTATAAAGCCTCCTGCAGACACACGCGATTAATCGCGCGGGGCGACATGTCGCGGTCCATTCGCAGTATTTTTCCCACGTTTTTATACACTCACTTTTCTTGTTAGATATATAGATAGCGATTAATCGCGTGTGTCTGCAGGAGGCTTTATTGTTTCAAATTGTTGCAAAAATCAATTCAATAGCCCTTTACGTTCCAGGGTCACGTTATCTGATCAGATAGTCGCGCAACCGCGCATTGCGTTTGTCCAACTATAGTGGGCCCATCAGGTACAATAACACTTGGTTAAAAAGCATGTAATAGCAGATTTTTAGGGTTCTGTAGTCAACAAGGAACCCTTATAGTTTCGCCATGTCCGTCCGTCCGTCCGTCTGTCCGCAGCTTAGCTCAGAGACGCCCAGTACTAGAAAGCTGTAATTTTTTTTAGGGTAAGTACCTCGTGTACAGGTAAAGTGGGGATGTTTTTTTTTCTCGTGTACCCCTTAGTGTGGGGTATTTGGGGTATTAATTAAATAAGCCTTTAGTTGGGGTATTCATTAAATAGGCCTTTAAAAAATATTGATAGTTTCCATTTACAATTTTTTGATGTAAAGATTCATTTCTGAAATATTAAGCTTTTAAGTGTTAATTTTTGCTCGACTCGAGTGTCCCTCCCCTCTACCAGCTAAACGGTTATATTTGGGGGTGTGAAAAAAATCACAATAGTAGTATATAATTATAACGAAATTTAAAAGAAAATTATCATGACTAAGTAGGCTTTACAAGTTTACGAGTAATAGTCGACCAACTTATAAAACGTACTTGGATAACATATTTTCCTAAACAAAATGTATCGGAGAACATGTTCTTCAACTGCAAATGTAAGTTTGTCAACTTAATTTTTACAGCTTTAATAGGTGGGTATGTTTTGGGGATAAATATGTAGGTTTTTATTGTCAACTATTTTTAACTAACTTCAAAAAAAGGAGGAGGTTCTCAATTCGTCGTAATCTTTTTTTTATGTATTTTCCCCGATTTCTCAAAGACGCCTGAACCGATTTTGAAAATTCTTCTTTTGATTGAAAGAGTACACCTTCCAATTGGTCCCATGATCAAGTCAGGATCTGATGATGGAATCCTGGAGAAATCGTGGGAACTCTTTAAATTTTAAATCATTCTTGAAGCGATTTGATAACAACTCAATCCCGTCGAGTTTCGGCTTGTTAGAGTCGTCTTTATTACATAGACATTGATGCTGGATGATGTCCATGGTCTGATGATAGAGCTGGAAGGTAACCGTGAGTTCTTTCTTGTACAACAAGTCAATCCTACTGAGCTTAGGGTCATTTGATTCGTCTTTACATGGGCTTTTCTACTGGATGTTTTCTAGGCTCTTATGTTGGAGCTGGAAGGTAGCCATGGGATCTTTGTAATACAATAACGCAATCCCATCGAGTTTGGGCTCATTTGATTTGTCTTTACATAGACTTTGGTGCTGGATATTATGGTACCTAATAAATGTTAATGTACGTAAATTAAATTAAAATTAAATTCAGCGAATCAGTTTAGTTAGTTCGCATAAGTATTTTGATGGGCAACTATCCGTAGTTGCCCGACACGCACTTGGCCGGTTTTTTTTTTTTAATAAAATCTCTTCAAAAAGATTCGCAAGATACAAAAATTAAAGCAAAGATCAAGGCTGTCAATCAACAAAGCACCCAATTTTGCTTTTGAGACTTCAACAAATGACAGTGTCATTTCGGCTAGACTGAATAACACGTATAACAGCCGTGAAACAACGGCCACTAACAAAATATAGCTGTTACACCAAAAACAATACAATTCTTACATAAATATTGTTACAGTTGGTATTGATACAAGTATGTTTTTGACATTTGAAATTCATAATACAGGTTGATGACCTGCCAAAACTGCACAAAGAGTGGAAGGTTAGGGTGTTACCACACCAATAGATCGATAGTCGATCGACGATCGATCGATGGTGGAATGGATAAGTCGAAGTCCATCGAGCTGCGATTGGTGTAGTAGAAACTATCGATCGACGTCGACCAGTCCATTCTACCATCGATCGATGGCGTCGATCGACAGTCAATCGATTGGTGTGGTAACACCCTTATTGGGGATACCTTTGTCCAGCAGTGGGAAAAATAGGGAACTAAGTTTTGCATTTATAATATTTCACAATTCTGTCAGAAGTTCTGATATTCTTGAAACAGGAAAATAGTTTGTTTTTTTTTTTACCACATTGTTAAACACAGTACTTATTCTAGGTCTAAATTATAGCCAATTTCAAACTCAAACTCATTGATATTAATGATGACTAATGTATTTCCAATAGGAATGATTACCGATGAATCTGTTCGTCCCAACAAATCTATCTTACAATGAACGTTGTAAATCTAACCGTTTTCTCTTGAAATGCGACTTTAATGGTCTTTAAAGATCGTATTAAACAAGTTAATGGTACCGTTTGGGACCAAGGTTGTAGCATTTGGCCACAAATCGAGATTTTGACCTACATTTTGTATTCTATCAATCACAAATCCATTAAATTGATCTTGTTTCTTCTTCAATTCATTATTTCTCGTGTAAATTGTTACATATTGATGTATTTTCAATAAATTCATTTCCAGAAAATTATATTATTATATCGTTTTAGTTTTCAGTCATTTAGTTCTATTAATTAGCGTTCGGTTCGAAGAAAACCATAGCCAGAGAGAATTTAAGATGCAGTTAAATTTTAAAGTGTTCTCGTTCCTCCATCATTAAAACAAGTTCAAAATAGTTAAACAAAATATTGCAATAGAAAAGCTTTGTTTTCCATCAGGAAAGTATCCTGCCAGTCTAAAAACCTACGTCTTATTTTGCCTAGTAAAATTACCATTACTGCTACTACAACCAGGATCTTTCCCGTCACATTTATTTATACCTACATGAATATGCTTACAAGGGCCTACATGCATCAAGATATTCCATTAATTTCCATCTCCAGTCCTCAAGTTAACGGTTACACATTACGCAAGAATACAAACAGCTGATAAACGGTTTCCCATCTCTAGTTCTGTTATCTTAGGACGTTTAACCGTGTTCTTGAGGAAACTGTATTACAATTCAAATGTGTAACATCATAAGGACACATTTCTAGCGACTTATTTTTTGCCTTTTCTAATATCCAAGCTTTTTCTATATCATTTCTTTTTTTATTTATGATCATGGCGATTGCAATAGTGCCGATATCGGAAACTTAAAATGAAGTATAAACAAGATAAAAAATAAACCATTAAGTTCTAATAATAGTTTTATTCACTTTAAAAACTTACATCCATCCTTTTTGCTGGCCAAAGTATTCAAATATCCAACGCTCACACCAATAAAAAAAAGAACTGTCACCCAGCTCCAAAATTCAAACGTTCAAAATTCAAGCGAATTCGAATTCCATTCTTTCCAAATTCAAATAGTAGGTCCTGAAACGACAAAGAGACAGTGTCCCTTTGTTCAGTGTCGCAACTCGGCTGACGGGCGCGACGATTCGGATCATCGGCCACAAATATGGGACGCGTGTCATTCATAGCACATCCTGATTGAGATTTTTGGCCCGAGATATAATTAAAGCACGCTCCGTGTAATTTTTGGCCAACGATGCGAGTTATTCGAAGTATTGCGGTCCAGTAATTTGTGTGGCAAATTATAGCTGTGAGTCGGACGTGGAAAGGGAATCACAGAGCAGGCTGGCAGATGATTTGATGTGGTTATGTCGTGATTACTTTTATCAGTGTACAGTCACAGAAAGCATTGGGTTTGTTATTTCTGTGTAAAAGTTTATTGATGTTGCTTTCTAAAAGCTTGATTGGTAAGGTCAGCTTTTGCAGGAAAAGTGAGTCTATTTGTTTGTTAGACTTTTTCAACTTTTGTCTTATTTTGATGATAATTGGTACAGAGGTAGATCGGACCTGCAGACGGTTTTAGATAATATAATTACAGAGGGGGAGCGAGGAAAGGGAGGAGTGATCGACACCGCAAGCAAAAACAAGTTATTTCAAATATCTGACTTTGTGTCTGAATGAATTTAAATGCTCGAAATTCCTTTGAAGTCACCGTGCTATCCATGTACTATTATTATTTACTAGTACTAGTATTTCTTGCTAGTATAACTTAATAGTACTAATATTTTCTATCTAGTATTATTTACTACTTAGTACTACTTACTGTAGGTACTTACTAATATTATTGTCATTGACAACCTGACCTTCACAAACTTAGTGTTGGGCAACCAGTACCTTTTAGACAGGTTAGTTCCAACATATTTTTAGTCTTTGTACCATTGTTAATTGTAATTAGCAAGTCGTGTCCATATCGTCAGTTCCTCAGTGGACATTTAGTGTCACATTTCGGCTTGAATTACAGTATTTTACTCGAATAACTACTTAGTATTTACTTGGGTTAGAGTATCACGATTTAGGCTACTGTTCCGTGTTAATCTAGTAATTATGCAAACTATTTATCTTCATTGCTGCCTTTAGAAGGTAATTGTTGAATGATTTGTGCTTATTTATCGGTAAACCCACCAGTTGTCTTAACGCATGACAAGAAATTACTGGCTGTATTAATTGAATTCCCGATTTATAATTCGTAATATTAAAATTTAATAGGTACCTCGGAAAACTTCGAGAATATTGCAATAAGTCAAAGGAATTTAGTAATATATCAATGTCTGGTGTATATTTTCATAGCTGGTAGATATGCTTAGTAATAACTTTTTTAAGCATTTAAATAAATCAGAATTTAAAACAAGTTTTTACTTATATGGAATGATGAAAAATACGTGCAGGTATTGATATTATGATATCCAAATAATAATTAAAAGAAATTATCTTTTAATTATAACTTTATGTGACGTGATCATGGCGCTTGCAACAGTGCCAAAATATCATCGGAAACTCAAAACAAATAAAAAACATGGTAAATATCCTGTGTTTAAGTCGTCTGACAATAATAAAATAACCATTTATTAGGAAAATTATCCGTTACGTAGGTACTCACTTTCAGAGTCAGCAAAGATATAACAATAACTTTTATTTACCTGATCAAAGATCATAATTACATACCTGTAGCTAAAGTTGAGTGTACTCAAAAAGCAGTTTGTAATTTTCAACAAGAGGTCGAAACACACTTGTAACGGAAACATATTCGATACGCGAGCCAATTGCCACTTGCCACTCAAATGGCACTCGACTCCTAAGTGCCAGCAAGCGTGGCAATTGGCACAGACACGAATCCGTTAATGACACGGCCCATTTCATTTGCGGTGTTTTCTTAATGTTGATTTACCTTAACAAATAAACATTTATACTTACATTTTAATACAGTCATCAACGGTAGGCAGGCCTGTCTCACTCCGCGGTGTAGGCATAAAACTGCAAGTAGTTGCGGGGCCATTATGTCGTGGCCCATTCACTACGGCTGCCACGCGCCACCCGTTGTGCACGCGCTCCGTCTCCTTAATATTTTTGTTACGTTACGTGTAGTTACGCACAAGTTTCTTGCTTTAGGTGCTTTTGGGAAATTAATAAAACAATATTATTATGAAGAAAAAAAATAAAGTACTTACATATTTAGTAATGATGAACAAAATTATCTCCCTGCTTGTGAAGTATGGGTTTAATTGATCATGATTAGGTAGGTTACAAGTTTGGAAATGAGGCGAGATACTAAGTGGAGGGGGGGGTGAGCCTACTAGACGACCAAGATAAAAAGACGACACTCTCACTCACCTTAAGCTGAGTACTAAGAATTAAGATCGGTAGAAGTAGAAAAATGTTTGCGTTGTTGTTTAAAAGTTCTAACTCAGAAAATGGCCACACTACGCATTCAAGGTCAGCTATCGTAATTCGCTGCGCGCCTTTTTTACCTACCTACAAAGACACGCAACGCGGGGCCTGTGACAGTATGCGATAGTAATTGGTCGGTTACTAGGTTGAGTGCAAAATAATAAGGACTGGCTATTTTGCCATAAACGATAAAAATCTTTTAAATATTATTCTTTTTTTTTTGTAAGACGTAATGTTCAAAAATATAACAATAATAGGTAGAAAAGATAATATTATTAAAAATATCATTCCTCACGTAAGGTGCCGCAGGTACCTACTATTAACATTCTGTGCTAACAATCAATAATGTAGGTATGTAGTAATCGATGACAAAATGTAATTTAACAAATGCATAAAATACGCATAGGTTCCTACCTATTTCTGCCTAAACTCGCAAGTCGCAACCCTATTGGGCTTGACCCATAGTAACCTTTTAATGTCGTTGGCGTCAGATAAACCAAAATAAACTCTCGCGCGTAATCATTCAGTACATTTTTGCTTGCGCACGGGAAGTTTAGGCTATTATAAAAGTAGGTGGGCGGTACGGCTGCCAGTTAAAATGTACTTTATTCTCTCGTACATAGATTTTACATTTGTTTAATTTTTTTTTGGAGTGGGACTTCTGTTGTACTATTAAGTATTCTGTGCGGTAGGTAAGTACTGCATTGTGTGGGTAACAACCTACGCTTTGACTAAACATCACTTAGGAGAAGATACCGTATTTTATCGCTTCTCAAATACAAAAAAAAACTTCATTAATATCCACCGGTGTTCATGTGACACCTACATCTGTTTCTAATTCTACATATTACCTACATTTTCAACGTAAGTGCTATGTCATTAACAGTGATCAGAATTGGTAGTGCAATTTTGTGACGTTATCTTGCTATGGACATGCCGTATTTTTTCCTTTCAAAATTTTGCAAGTCAAAATCTAACTTCATTTACTACACGACAATTTACACATATCCAGTATCGTGTCGCGTCGCGTTTCGGTGTATCCCTTAGATTAATGTGAATAAAGTAGGTACCTGGTAAAAAAAGCGTTGTTAACAATCGAACAGTAAGTACAAGTTATTGTCTTACATGTAAATGTGAAATAGACGATATTCCATACCTAAATGTTGTCTTCTATTTTGGTTTTAAGTTATAAAATCCCACTTCATAGGTACAAGGCTTATCCTTAATATTACCTACAACGCTGAAGGTCGTTCACCCGAATTATACTACCCATTCCGATCGTTACTTACATGGATTTTGACATCTGACAACCAATTGGCACATAAATAATATCGTCTGAAAAACATAAACAAACTACTCCTCGTCTTAGTCGATGTTTCAGTGCGATAAAGACGTGAACATAAAGAAAAACCTGTCGTGCAATGCCGTTATTAATTCCACAATAGTTTGACACTTCAAACACAGAACAATGACCATTTAAAGCTAAAACAACGTTTGTTAGTACTTTACCTAGTCATCGATCTAAAATCCAAACACAAACCCACTCGAAATCTGAAACAAAAGGCACGTGCTCATTCAACACTTACTGTATAATCAGTTATGCACTAAATCATAACGTAAAGACAGATAACACGTGTTGAGACAGGGGACACAGTCATTTAAAACTTATTTTACCTTTTTTGACAGTTGCAACTCAACAGAAAAATTGATAAATGATCATTTTTATTTTGACAGGTGTAATGGTAGCAATTCATCAGCAAAACTGAGACGTACTTAATCAAAGATTTAAGTGCATACGCCAAATATTAGCGAGTTTTTAAGGTAGTTTTGACGGGTCAGAGCCCATTCGTCCCCTAAGATTCGCACCCTGTGCCCACTCGTCCCCTGGAACTTTTGAGGGGCCCATTCGTCCCCTGAAGAATATTTATTTTTATTCATTCTTCTAATATAAGTACATGTACATGTGTATACTGCATCTTGGTAGTCCTGGTACAGTCGCGCAGAAAAGGGTAAAATAAAAAATTAATGTTAGCAAAACAGAATTAATGTTAGAACGTTCATTATTTTTGCACAAAAGGGTGACAACGACTCCACATTGAGCTAAAACGAAATACTTAGAATACAAGAACATAATAACATCCATTAATATGATAAATTAATAGTAATTGCGGATAAAGAATTGCTAAACATATTTAGGAGTAAATAATTTAGTTTTGACTTTTTAGTCAACATAATATGACTGTAGTATTCCACCATAAAGTGAATTACCATCAATAATAATACTAATCATATTCCAGGATTCAAATGAGATCATCATCATCATCATCAGCCTATAAATGTTCCCACTGCTGGGACACAGGCCTCCTCTCTGTGAGAGGACAAATGAGATAATTCGATCCAATTATGTCAAAAATATTATTATTATAATAATAACAGTATTGTTTATTTCGATAGGCGAACTTAATTTCATAAAAACTTTAAAAAAAAATTTAACCGCCTTCGAAAACAACCACAAAAAAGAATAAAATAACCTACAAAATAACTTTTCTTTCGGAAGTCGGTGGCTTAGTTTTTTTTATTTCGTTGTCTTTTATGCCACCGACTTCCGAAAGAAAAGTTATTTTGTAGGTTATTTTACCCTTTTTAGTGGTTGTTTTTGAAGGCGGTTAATTTTGTTTTTAGTTATTTATTTTACTCTGTTTAGTTTAAATATTCAACCCAAATTCTTGTCGAATACATCATTTTCTTACATGTGCACTAGAATTTGCTAAGTAATCCTTAGCACCGGTATTAATATCGCTCATGTACACAAAAGATAATAAAATTCTCTATCAAAAACTGCTGAACCGATTTTGATGAAACTTGCAGTGTTCCCTAAAGTGAACTATTCCTCGTACAACAAAAAATAATTTTGAAAATCGGTCCGCAATTGGCGGGGTAATCGCGTAACAAACTCTCAAAAAGTAAAGATCATCACATCATCCATCAATAAAAATGCTCACAAAATAAAAAGTGCGGAACCAAATTGGATGAAATTTTTTTGGGACCAATGGGAATGTATACTGCAGCGAACAAAAAAGAATTACACTAATCGGACTAGAAACCTCGGAGTAATCGGTGTACATACATAAAAAAATAAAAATATTTTCAAAAAAGTAACCGACTTCAAAAACAACAACAAAACAAAAAAAAAGGTGAAATAACCTAATACGAAAGAAGTTATTAATTAGGTTATTTCACCCTTTTTTGTTTTGTTGTTGTTTTTGAAGTCGGTTACTTTTTTGAAAAAGTTTTTATTTTACCCTTTTTAGTTTATTTATTAAATATTCAACCCAAATTCTTGTAGAATACAAATTTTTCTTACATATGCACTAATCTTGTAATCCGTTACAACATAAAAAATCCATATCTCCAAAACTACTGAACCGATTTTGATGAAACTTGCAATGTACCCTAAGTTGAACAATACCTAGTACAACAACAAAACAATTACTTAAATCGAACTTGTACTTACGGAGATATGCGTGCACAAACATAAAAACATACATACATACACTTATGAAATTTGGCACAGTTCTTTGTTTGTTCAGACGTTGATATAGACTAACATACGAGTATATGAAAACTGGGCAGTTCTGATAATATTACATACATACGGGTCGAATTGATAACCTCCTTTTTTTTGAAGTCGGTAAAAAACAAACCGATCGAATTGAGAATCTCCTCCTTTTTTTGAAGTCGGTTAAAAAGACCAAAGGCACATTGAACAGTCTCGTATTCGCAGTCACTTTCAAGAACCAATATGTCACCGAGGCAGCCATAACATACAAACAAAACACCTTATCTATTATTTGTAACCCGTTTTTTTTATTTAACAAGCCATTCGTAGAGAGACAATTTTACATCGTAAGCCTATCGACAGGTTATATTATTATCATGACGAATTATCATTCATCATAGCTCTTTTTCAATGATCTGTTATGATTTATTAAATTAATTCCGTTAATAAACTGTTCACAAGTGTACTATGTTAACCGTTTCTTATGTAAAATATAGCTAATTTTATCTCAGGGGACCAATAGGCACCTGGATAGGTGCCGAATCTTTAACTTATATTGTTTATATATTAGAGGGGACGAATGGGTACCTTAAACATAATATTTTTTATTAAAATATTAATTGGTCCCCTACCAGGAGACCAATGGGCACCTATATAGGGGCCGAATCCACAACTTTTATGCTGGGGGACAAATTTTGGGGGACGAATGGGCTCTGACCCGTTTTGACAGCCCGATTTTAGGTGAACTCCCTTAATAGAAATGTCAGTGGTAGCAAATTAAAAGCAGCTTTATACATAACGAGCAAAACTATCACTGATATTTTAAGTATAGGTACGTATTAACGTATCTATGGCAGCAACCGAACAGAAACCTTTTTGGAACCGGACCACACTGTTTTGAACGGCGACAGCGATGCAAAATCAGAGGTAAAATAAGAGTGGAAGGACTACATCCTATTCGAAATGATTGATCGCCAAGTCTGACAGTTTAGTCGCATATTGCACAAACGTTCAAATGTTTCGTGTATTTGGTAATTGACTAATTGCTCGGTTTATTTGGTAAGCAAATTCGATGATTGATGATGTGTGAAACTCGTTGGAAGATGTGAAGGCAAAGCATTTAGTATGATTTGCCATTCTTGTGTCGTTAATGGGCTACTGGTAGTCATTAATAGTGAATAATGGTTTGACTTAGTAGTATTCCATTGTATTAATATTGGATTAGAGCAGTATTTATGCAAAATTAAATAACATCGTTTTTTAAACAAAGTTTACGTCCACGTGACCGCTTCACTTCAGTGCCAGACTTAAAAAAACCCGTCGACTATTGTTGGCCCCTTCTTACACTAGGACACGCAACTCTCCGATACCTTACGACTTTGGTATCCAGGTGACTATCGCAATACAAATCCATAGAGGTTCGTACACAGGCACGCGTCAATGGATTACCCTCCCGGTCCTAGGCAGTCTGCATCCATGCGCTGCCAGCCACCTTCTTCAAATCATCAAGCCATCGTGCCGCAGGGCGTACCATGCGTGTGCCCATACCCAATTTCCACTCTAGCACATGTCCGCTTCATTGACCGTATGTCCGTCAGCAGACATGACCACTTCAACTTTAACATGCTGATTCTACTTGCAACGCCGGTCATTTTAATTCTTTGGCTAGAAAAACCCCGGGCATGGCTTTCTCCATTTAATATGTGGACCAGGCCTATATGGAAGGAAAGTATCTTATAAAACAGTGAAAAAATCACGAAATCCAATAAAAACTCAATAAATAATAACAAGTAGTTATCCTTTCAACATTCAGACGATCATTTCCATTGTAGTAGCAGTAAAGCATGAAACTAAATAATAAACTACGTGTGACAATACCAATACACATCAAAGGGTCCTTTTACAACTTTATGGCCAATGAAGCACTTTCTTACACAACAAACATTTAAACTCCGATGGCATTATCGTAATAAAGTTTATAGGGAAATCTAGCGATACAGACGGATTACAAATTGACGCAGATTTCAAAATCATAGTACCTGTACCATAAAGTCATTATGACCAAAGAGTAGTGACAGCCGGCAGCCCAGTGAAGTACCGATGTGCTTTATGTACTTTACTTTATAAGTGTATCTTAGATATCACTGACATTAGTGAAGGAAAACGTGAGGAAACTTGAACTTTATACATGTAATCAAAGTCCAAAGCCAAGTCAGAAGTCGGTGGCGGCCTAATTAACTCTAACACCAGAGGATGGCCACAAGGAGGACAACCTCACGAGCGAGAACAAAGAAGGAAAAGGATACTGATACCACCTCCTTCTTAGGGCCGTATAGAGCTCTCAATCAGCTCCTTGAAAACCCTCTGTGCTTAGACCTACAGATTAAACAAAATAAACAAATCATGTACTTACAAAGACATTGATTGATACAATCAATTATATCTTTATTATTTATAAACTCGGCTGACACTATAATCAAGTCCGTGAGTGTGACACAAAATTTATTTTATTAATTCTAAAATTGTAAGATAATACACCTCAATCGATATGCCTTTAATGATGTCAAATTACCGCTTCCCTACTTCCATTCCTTTATTTATTTATATTTGTTCTGAAAATAATGATTTCAGAAACAAAATCAATGTAGTTTTGCAGAAGATTGACACCATACATCTGCCATTGACAAGTCACTTTGTTTTTTTATTTAAAGACGGCTTTGAATACTTGAAACAACTTTTAACTCAACTTCGCATTCATATCACGGGGAACATTATGTCATACATTCCTTTTATAGCAAAGTTAGTTGATCGATCAGATCTGACGTTGTTAGATAGCGGTGAAAATATTTCAATATGGGACATTTTATTTAGAGTAATGGTTGTTTATTTTTTTGGTGGATTGTTTTTTTTTTTATCTTGCTGAATTTTAGAAATACGAAATCTCACTATTGTTAGCGCAATATGTTCAAAATAGGGTGCCAAAAATGTTTCATCCTATAAATGAACTATTCCGATGACGTAAGGTTTCGAACCGCATCTAAATCGGTCCATTCGTTTAGGAGCTACGAAGCCACAGACAGGTACACCGTCGGGCACGTGAACGTTATAACAACCCTCTTTTGCGTCCGGGGTTAAAATTGTAATTGGTCTAGGTCCTCGCCTATTACTTCAAGTCAAATAGACAGGCGTTACGTCTGATGGCTGACTATGATAAGGTTAAACGATTGATTGACAATGCCTACAGATTTAATTTTTTTGTGAGTCAATAAAGAAACAACCACTGTCTGGGGGCAATTGACCACTTGGGTACAATTCCATTAGATTTACACCTACTTCTATTAGCAATTAAGACACAAAAATTAATGCGACAATAACATTACTGATTAGGCTTCTATTCACATTGCTTGAAAGTCTGACAATCAGTCTAGCCAAGGGGTATCGTATTATCCAGTTTCTGGGTTGTGGAGATCAGATAGAATTACTTTAGGCACTATCGAAGCTCTCAAAACGGAAAACATCATGAAGACACCAGCATGTTCTAGAGCCAAACATTCGCGTCTTTATTACAAAACGTGGTTTAACTTAGACCAAGGTTTAAATCAAAAATCAATTTTTGAATTTCGAACTTTATTCCAACTGCTATAAAATTCTAAAATGCACATTGACAACTTAGGCCGGGATCTAAACTCGGTTTTTGTATTAATAACTTTACGACAGTAGAAATAAAGTTCGAAATTCAAAAATTCATTTTTGATTTAAAGCTTGGTCTAAGTTAAACCACGTTTTGTAATAAAGCCGTCGAAGACTAGACGTCACTGTAATATCAAAATTTTACATGAATGTAAAATTCTGCTATTCAGTTGCATGCGGTAAGACTAGAAGCTGACCACAACATAGATGAGAGAAGGTTAGGCAGATGGCACAAACCTTTCCGAGAGAAAGGAGTGCACTAAATTCTACCACCCAGATATTCGAACTGAGAGACATAGTGACGTCTAGTCTTCGAATGTTTGGCTCTAGAACATACTGGTGTCTTCATGATGTTGTCCGTTTTGAGAGCTTCGAAAGTGCCTAAAGTAATTTTACTTAGGCCCAATAAATATCGTGATGAATTAAATCACCAAGTAATTAAGAGGCAGTTAACTTTCTAAAATTAAAAAATCACCCGGAAATTAATCACTGTTATCCCACACTAAACTCAGTAGCACCTCAGCTACTCGTTTGCAACTTAGCACGTTTTTGCGCGGCTTAGAAATTATAATATTTCAACGGCTACTAATCTTCAAACCTGTTCGATGCGTCTAATTGCTCCGCGGTTAGTTTTGACGCAAATACGTCAGAGAATTGATGTGCCGCCTTGTACTAGAGCTTAAACTAGTGTAATACATTGATTAATTTGTTATACACGTTTGTAACTAGTCGTTTAAGCCCGTAAGCAAAACAGTGCTAGTTTGCTTTGGCACGCAAACTCGACAAGTTGAATAGGTACCAATTTGTTTTGCGAGAACGACACGTGCCAAAAGACGGGATCCTTTCTTTAATGTGTCCTGATTTGATGAAACAATTGGGACATTGTTAAAGCAAAGTTAGATTACTAGGTCAACGTCATAAATCAGTCTCATTTATTCAAAGTTCATTTTTTTTCTGTTGTTAATATCATTGAATGAGTCCTCAGTGGAGTGCAAGGGTCTGTCAGACTGTTATGGACCTAAAAACACCTTGTTTCTTCGCATGCCCTATACGTTCCAGGACGGCAGTATCCTGCTTAGAAGTCTTGCGACGATAGTTTAACTAATTAAGCTCTAAATAAAGTTCATTGATTTATTAAAATGCGCACAATCGTAGAACGTCAAGATTAACATAGAGCATGCCAGTCATCTGGTGACACCTTAATAAAAAAAAACCGAATTAAAAGCACACTCTTTGATTTACAACGCCCAGCTAATAGATGTCGCCATGCTCAAATCAATCATTGTTAAGTTTTCAACACCTAGACCTGTGAACAAAAACAACACAGCGAGAACCGCTGTAATAGTTTTCTCAGCAAACAGCCCTTGGTCTCGCTAATGCAAACTACAAGCTTGGCCCGTGTTTACAGTGTTTTGACACGAGGTCGGCCTTGTCGGAAATGTTCCGAGTCTGCTCTCACAGATTCTGAGTGAGAAAATCGGGCTACGTTTAACGTATTTGACGTACGAACAGCTTAGGTACAGTTTTGGAAATATTTTGACAAGATTTGAAGCTTTCAGAGTTGTTGAGATAGAAGCTTGAATATCACCATTGTATGTTCCACACACTCCTTAAAGAAACTGTTAGCAAACTGACGGGACTTCTTTATAGTCAAACGGCTGCCGGGGTCACGGGACTGTCTTATATAACACAGTAGCAATGGAACGCAAAGGGAAACCATAACAACAGAGTGGACTTTTAGTTAATAAGAGTCTGACAGTCTCTTCCACTCCACCTAAGTCGGACTCCTTTGATGATTTTAGCAGCCCAAATAACGGCTTTATGTTTTACAAAATTACTACATATTTATGGGAAACCCGATATCATTATGAAGTTATTTGGGGTTACTACCATAACAAAAGAACATTCAGAAGATGAATTATTTGACCTACGACTGTGATGAATTGTGATATTGATTTAATTTGGAAAACATCACTGATATGATTATCTTAAACTGCGACCTTAAGCACAATTTGGGTCGGGGCATTCGGTACTTAGGTGCTAACAATAAATAATTTTGATTATTGAATCAGCCCATTTACAAAGTATTTGGGTCCATAATTCATCATGCCTTCAGTGTTCCCACTATTGGGACACAGGCCTCCTCTCTGTGAGAGGGAGTGGGCCATAATCCACCACACGAGCCCAGTGCGGTTTGGTAGATGTCACATGTCTTCGAATTCGATGGTTCTAGGACATGCCGGTTTCCTCACGATGTTTTCCTTCACCGCATAATTAACTGGTGATTATTTCCACAACGAAGATTGGACACGTGGAGGCAAATCCAAACAGAGACTTTACTATGTATAAATAACTTTTTATATGACAACTAGAGCTACAACATCGTAAACATGTGACTTTTACCAACCACCACCATCAGACCTATGTAGAAGGTTTCTAAACAGGCTATAGAAAGGAGGCTTTTTCTGATCCTTTTTTTCTTGAAGAGAAAAAAATTTGACTGCGAGCAGTACCCACTCATATTTGCATCCTTCCGGAATAATACTGGAGAACGCCTTACCAATTAGGTTGTCTCAGCTCTGCTCGTCGAGGCCAAGTCTTTCATTCTCTTGTTTGAACTTTTTGCGCTAAAGTACTTCTTCCAATGCCTTGTGCAAAATATATCTACTTCCACAGATACTGAACAAACAATTTAACATAACCGCGGACACTGCTTTCACTACACGGTCCAAATAATTAATTCGTACTATTATAATAATCGTGGTACAACAAACAATAATTCCTCCCATAAATTCAACATTCCAACATTTCCATACACATATAAGGAAGTGAACTAAACTTGGTTAAAGCCGATCACGATTTATCTCTTCCTGCAACGAATATTTTATATGTTGGATAACGTAAATATTTGGGCCAATGTTTGTCATATGCTGCGTGAGCTGGCCATTTGATCTTAATAACTGTGCAAACATACAAAGTGGCCGTAACGAGACACATCTCAATTATACAATGTAGCCAGTGTCTATCGAAATGTAGAACATGAAATGTTTAGAAGCTCTGGAGAAATATTGCAAAATGTTGCAAATTAATTGAAGATATTTTTGCAAAAAAACTAGGACGAGGGCGCCAATCGAGATAATTGGTAGAATAATGAAGAAGAAGAAGAAATGCAGACCAACAACAAGAAGAGTAAATGAAACGATCGTAAGGCAGACGATTGCGACTCGCACAAAACAGAAAGCTAAATTGCTAATGACGATGTCACAAAACAAAAGTTGACAAAATCCATGAAATAATTAAAGACTTCTTAAATGAGTGAGTCCCAGAAGTAACTTACTAAGTACAAGAAGAGATTCATGAATTAGACTAGACGCTCCAAAAATTCTGACAATAAAACAAAAATCTAGTAAAATCTTGATAACAGTCCTAACTGTATCAGCTTTTGTTTTGCTGTTATCAGCTAGTTTATCTCCCGTATCTGGCTATCTTAGTTTCTTAACACTCGCCCTGTTTACGGCGTCACCGTCTTTTGGATTGAGCAACATTTACATTTTTGGGTACAACTCCTCTTTTGTAATTGTGAGAATGGATACGTAATTGTGATTATGATAACTTTTGTTGTCTTCTAGCTGTCGGCAATTTCATTCAAATAACATTTCCAGCCGCCTGAAGTCATGGAGGCAAAATATCTTATTTAACCTCCAGTGCCTCTTCAACATCATCTTTAATACTACGATTTGCTTATTTTTACTGGTCCTAAGCATATAGTAACGTAATTATTTCTTATTCTTTTAGTAGACTCTGCCTCTCTCATGCATAATGAGATAGATCTATCTTTGCAATTATTTTGCATAATGTTAGTTTCACATTGGCTAGTTTTCGCCTTGCCTAAAAACCTGAACCGTGTGTAAAGTAATAGATAGGTGGTTAATTTTTGAAAAACTACTATTTAATTCTTCGAAAAGAATTATTTTGTCATGAGTTAATGACTTAACGTTCCCTTCAATCAGTCAAGGAACTCCATATTTATAAAACTTAGCCGCGGTAATAAAATGCATGCTCATAAAAATATAATTATGATCATCAATAAATCTGTCCAATTCTGTTAGTAAGTAAACGGAACTTCAGAAGACGTGTACCTACTCGCACATTGACCTAATAACTGTCCTATGTTTACTTTATGACGCTCTGATGTAGACAAACATAACAACTTAATGGACTCGAGTATTATCAGATATTGAAGATGATGTCAGTGTCACTGACCGTAATCTATTAATTTTGGTTGTACCACGAGTTCACTTAGGTTAAATGGACCTAAAAATAACCTAGACACTTAAAGTTTTTTGGCAACAAGTGTGCGAATAACCTCTGTATGTTTTAGTGATCTGTACGTATCAGATTCCTAACTAAATGGAAGCTAGTCATTAATTTTGCCAAATCACTTTTTCGTCTCCTTGGTCGGCGCCGATGGACGCCTCAAGCTAGACTCGTTGTAAAACAATTATGTGGCCTCATATTTCATTTAACTATTCAAATTTTATGGGTGACGCTCTAGCCTGATTGTAGCGCCTAGGAAAAAGCGCTTCAAGACTAAGGCTATTTACATATCTAATGTCAAAATATTTGCAGCAACAACCGTTTTAATATATGAGCACAATTTGTAATACAAGCTTAGAAATAGTCGCAATAAACTACAGCTTTCTAGAGAACTATAAACATTATTGAACATGGCGAATTTATGGATTTATAGAAGCAATAATAATATGTATTTATTGACAAAGTTAAGTGGTAACATTTTTATTCCGTGTACACTACATGATTTTATGTTTTACTTGCAAAAATGATGAACATACTCAATAAAATATTCCATTTTTTTTATCAAACCGCAAAAACTCGAGACTTAAATATTGTGATAACAAATTGTTAGAATAAATCATTTTTGCTGTCATTAATGAACATTTCCGTTGAAGGAAAATTTAAAAACTGTCGCCATTTTTGTCAAAAGCAAAGAAAGATTTAAAGATACCAAACAAAAAGCTTAAGATGATCAACAAGCTAAAAGCCGAGTATCATTAAAATCAACTCAACCTTTCAACGCTCGATTTAAATAAAAAGGTACCCACGCAAAACAAACAACCATAGCAAATCGCTTTAAGTGAAACTAACAAGAAGGTAAACACCATTTAATTAACTGAGAACTAGCCTATGCCCCGATTTCACTCGTCCGTTCAAACATATCAATCCTAATAAACTTTTATGATGCGATATACAAGGGCAATCAGATTTATTCGATTGTCCAGTACAGTTCGCGAGTACAATCAGCAAAAGGATTTTAATCAAACAGACTACTATTCATGAAATGTACTATGGGTTGGGATTACTGGGTCAAACGCTGTGGGCAAATCGCAACACGTGGAAGCAATATAACGTGGAACAAACGTTAGAATATGCCGATGACAGCATGCAGGTATGACACAAAACCCCTTACTGTTCCTACAGGCCCTGGCGCCATAGTGGCACACGCCATGAATGCCCAAAGCCGCTTAAACCCATTGATTTATGATTAAAATTCTATGCATTTATCTATGACTGCAATAATTGCATTCGCCTCAACCTGTTTTGCATAGTACCACGGCTGTGCACCTCCTATGGTGTTATGATAAACTAACTAAGGAACTGCGAACTTACTGTACTCGTGTATTTCTGAGAAAGCTATCTATTTATCGCTTCCTTACCAATTTTGAATTCTGCAAGTTAGGTGAAAATTGGGTTTGAGATTTTCGTAATCTTGAAGTCTACAAAGGCCATTTTATCAGAATTCTAATAATAATTTTATGGCAGTTCACCATGAAATTCGAAAAATGAAATATTCTATTCTATATTTATAGCTCAAGCAGTAGAGTAGGTAGATTTTATCGCAATTCTAATTTCTATTGTAGTAAAGTGTCTTTTTTAGACACCCCCAGCTCAGATTATCTTTTCTATATCTTGAATATTTCATCAGATTAATAATATAATCGTAGTCATAAAAAGATATCAGCAATTAATAAAATATAAAACCTTCTACCTGTTAATCTACATATTCGCACTCGACCAATTAATTACCGAGTAGATATTTTAATTATTTCAAATTGGTTATGATGAAAAACTGGTTGTAATCCAGCGTAATGAAACTGTACCAAGTTTAATTCAAGAACCAGTGGTGGCCTGCCGGGGTCGCGGGACTGTCTAAACATCTAACCATGACCCTGGAATGTAAAGGGCTATTAAAGGAACACCATGGATCACCATCAAAAAAAGGAGCAGTAGTGAACCAGTGGTAACTGACTGACTTACAAGTTGTAAGTCGTGGACCCCAACCTAGCCAGGCATTTCACTTTGTGTAATTTATTTTATCACCACTCCTGTCAAGACGGTGAAAGAAAAAATCATGACTAAAGTCTGTCTCACGAAAGAAGTCCCGCGGCAATAATCTATACATATAATAAATCTGTAGAAGGGTCAATTCTGTACATTGAAAATATTGGAAAAATAAATAGCGGGGGGTGTTGCTGGATCGATACCAAACCCAAATATGTGATTAAAAAAAATTTTGTCTGTCTGTCTGTCTGTCTGTCTGTATGTGCAGGCATCACGTGAAAACTAACGGTTCGATTTCGATGAAACTTGGTATAATTATACCTTATTATCCTGGGCATAAAATAGGATACTTTTTATCCTGGAAAAATACGTAGAAAAAAAAATCTGTATCAAACCTTATTATGGAACCACTGGCGACACCTATTATCAAAGTAGAACATTACGCCACGCCTGCCTCCATTAATTTCTAAAAAGGTTCCACCACTCACCACTAGATGGCGTTGTGCCTATGACGCGCATTTCTGAATCGCGGTGTTAAGATTCTCCGAGAGTTAATGACTAGGTACCGCGACTTTATTACTTTTCTGTGTGACTTAAGTAGCAGTGCACTGCACTTGCGGGCTACGTCCTAATTGGATTAGCCACACAAGACTCTGCTACTAGAGATGGATAACTAGCCGAAATTTCAATAGCTTAGCTAACCGGCTATTTGTGGTGTAATAGCCAGCTAGCTAGCCAGCTATTTGGCTACTTGGCTATTGAACAATAGCGTTTAGTAACTAGCGGCGCCGGTGTAGCTAGGTAGGACTTAAATAACGCAACATCAACTGCCCGATCTGAATTCGATCCTAAATCAAAAAGAAAAGATTTCCTCTCTGAGGTCACAATAACCAAAATACTAACTATCAAATTTTTATTTATTTTAAACCTGACGGTAACTAACCAGCTTTCTAATCATCGTATTTCATAAGTTCGTTCATTAAACGAACGAAATTACTAAGTATAATGCTCTTTCTTTGTCTAATCTATTTTGTGAATATTGTGAGAAAAAGATCGACGATACCAATGAAGATCGTACACGCGTAGCGCAGTGAGCGCGCACACAGCTATCGGCTGTTTTGGCTACTCTAGCTACCCGGCTACCGAATACCGGGACGGCTATAAAACGTAGCAGTTAGCTATACTCCGTGGCGGCTACGCGGCTACGAGCGGCTACGCGGTTACGAGCGGCTACGCGGCTATATCATAACCTGTCAGTTATCTAGCCAACCAGTAGCCGATAGCTAACTATCGTGTTGACGGATATCATAACCGTGGCTATTTTGCTCATAGCCGGTATTTGGCTAGTTATGGCTATAGCTACCCATCGCTATCTGCTACTAAGTTTTATCAAAAAGTTAAACAGGTAATTCAATTCTTTTATTTTTGGTACAGAGGACCAAAAACCCCTGTGCCTTCGTCCTCCCTGGGAAAAGGTGGTCGGGACTTGTCCTATTTTTAACCGACTTCAAAAAAAGGAGGAGGTTCTCAATTCGTCGGAATCTTCTTTTTTTTTATGTATGTTCCCCGATTTCTCGAAGGCGCCTGGACCGATTTGGAGAATTTTTCTTTTGTTTGAAAGGGTATACTTTCCAATTGGTCCCATAATCATCAGGTCAGGATCTGATGATGGAATCCCAGGGAAATCGAGGGCAACCTTCAAATTTTATAGGCACATAGTACCATTTTCATATATTTTCTAAAGCTGTTCAAGTATTTGCATCTGATAATCATCATTTCAGGTGGATGAGCTGATGATGGGAGGTACAACTCCTCAACGGCTTGGAGTAAGCATTGACTGATTTAGTTTGTGTTCGCATATCTCTGGAACTACAAGTCCGATTTAAGTCATTCTTTTTTTGTTGTACTAAGTATTGTTTAACTTACGGAATACTGCAAGTTTCATCAAAATCGGTTAAGTAGTTTTTGAGATAGGGAATTTTATTAGCTTATTGTGCACTTGAGAGAGAATGATTTATTTGACAAGAATTTGAGTTGAATATTTAAACTAAAAAGAGTAAAATAAAAAACTTTTTCAAAAAAAATGTAACCGCCTTCAAAAACAACCACAAAAAAGGGTAAAATAACCTACAAAATAACTTTTCTTTCAGAAGTCGGTGGCAAAAAAACAATGAAATGAAAAAAAAAACAAAGGCACCGACTTCTGAAAGAAAAGTTATTTTGTAGGTTATTTTACCCTTTTTTGTGGTTGTTTTTGAAGGCGGTTACATTTTTTTTGAAAAAGTTTTTTATATATAAATAATTTGTACGTTGTGGACAATAAATCTTTGCCAAGAAACCGAACTTCTCTTCGTGCCGGCAACGGTGACTAACATCCCTTAAAAATCTTATTTTTCTTATTATTAATCTTATTAATTATTATTATTATATTATTATTATTAGAACGCGAGCTCAACAGCAGTAGCTCAATAGATCTCCTTAATTATTATAGGCTTAGCCGTATTTGGGTCCAATGGATATTTATAAGATGTCATTGTCAGAGTTACTCAAAATGGAGAAATGAACCATCCACGCGAAGACCAACATCCGCGCGGACGGAGTCGCGGGCGGAAGCTAGTTGGGAACTAATTTCATTTTCTATTTTAATGATAATTATTAATTAAATTATTAAAAATAATAAAATCGGAGGCAATGGAGAGAGCAATGCTCGGAGTCTCTCTGGCGGATAGAATTCGGAACGAAGTCATTCGCCAGAGAACCAAAGTAATCGACATTGCGCGTAGAATAAGCACGTTGAAGTGGAAGTGGGCCGGCCACGTCTGTAGACGGACCGATGGTAGATGGAGCAGACAGGTGCTAGAGTGGAGACCGCGAATAGGCAAACGTAGTGTAGGACGCCCTGCGGCAAGATGGGTCGATGATTTGAAGAATGTGGCTGGCAGCGGATGGATGCGGGCTGTCCAGGACTGGGAGAGTTGACGCTCTTTGGGGGAGGCTTACGTTCAGCAGTGGATGGCAATAGGCTGATAATATATAAAATCGGATTGAACCAAAAATTCAATTTGAAATCATTTACCTATGTGAAATTTTTGGGGAGTCTTAAACAGTGGAGTTTGGCAAAATTCCGTGACATGACTGTAGCGCTAGCGCCGCATCTGCGAGACTTCTTTCGTGAGACGGGCTCTAAACAGGCATGAATAAGGCATAGAACCAAATATTCGAAAACATTTGATATCTTTCTAACCCGCACTGGACCCACGTGATCGTTTACATACCCTCTCGCTGAGAGAAGACATGTGTCCCATCCCAGTAGTGGGAATATTATAGGCTGACTGCTTCAATACCAATACCACAAATACCCCTTTTAGATATACTATTAATCTATATTCTGCATTTATGTAAATTTAATCTTCGTATGAGGCTAATACGTGGTTTAATACACGAACTATATAGTTATAAACCTGTAGGGTAGCAGGCGGGTAATGATTGTAGTATCTTGTGAGCGTGCAAGCGAATCATACGACGTACTATCAGCTAACTTACACAGAACTTTTTTGTTACAAAATCTCTTGCATAGGCTGAGCCCTTATCACGAGTTTTCACTATTTTACTTTACAGCGTCTTTCTAGCATTTACAGCGTTTCTTGTATGGAAAAATGGAACAGCGCCTCTGGTGTACGAAGAAGGAACAATGTTTTCCTTGAAATTTGTCAATTGAATATGTCAAAGTTCCAGTTTACTTTACGTCACAATAACTGAAAACTCATGATAAGGCCTCTGATTGCATTATGTATCCCGCCCCTATTAAGACAAAAAATGTGAGCTTTAATTTCAATAGGTATTTACTTTGTTTTAAAACAAGCTAAGGTACCACGAAAAAAAAAGAAAACAAGCTTTTATTTATGTATAATATGATTATGAATCAAACGAGTACTAACTCGATTAAGCTGCGTCGGCGTCGTTTCATTACGGAGTTTCTTTAGCTACTCGTATCTTCCAGATCCACCATCAGATCAACTTCATGTCATTATATTTCATTGTCATGCGACATATATTTTGCGTGCAAAATTTCAGCTCAATTGAAAATCGGGAAGTGTGTCTAATTTAACTTGCAAGATTTGTTTACCTATAGCTACACAACGGGATAAATGATACTAAAAAAATCGTAAAAATATATAAAGGTCTATTAATGATCACAAATGTCTGACCACCCTTTATATAAATATAAATGTAGCAAACACATGACACAAAGTGAAAGTTAAAACGCTGCAAATACGAAATAGTCTCTAGGGAGTTCAGTATTTAAGTTGTTCGATTGTACATAGATCCATTATAAAGTATTCGCTTATAATCTAGTATATGTGCTTATATACCACATCTCGTCCTATTTTGAACCAGACCTTGTTAATTGCAGGCCAACTCCGTAACACACCGTTATTTAGTTTGCTTACGCGCACGCACTCTGTCTGAAAACCGTCACATGTTTTATGAATATGATCCAAAATATATTCAGCCTTACTACAAAATCTTAAACATCTGTTGAACACTTGTCTAAAAAAAGTGTGACTGCAAAACGGACCTTATTTCAACGTCATAATCTGACATTTTTTAGACAAGTGTTCAACAGACGTTTAAAAGTTTTTGTGGTACGACGGATTAGGTTTAAGGTATCCTACTATATTTTAGTCAAATGTTGTATGTATTATAGAAAAATAATAAAGTACGAAATAATAGATAAATAAATCTATACTAACATTATAAAGAGGTTGTTTGTATGTTGGTGGTAATCTCCGGAAGTAATGAACCGAGACACAGAGCGCGCAGTTTCCTCGCGCAGCAAATGCCGCGCGAGGAAACTGAATAATGCGATGCTGCTCATTATGTGTGGAGGCGTCTATTGTTTTTCGACGGAGGCACGAAACAATTTACGCGAGCAAAACAAAAGCCGACATTGGATGGCTCGGGCGCTCGGTCGCTCGACCGCGGCAGCGCTGTCACTTGCCTCGCCCGAGACACGTCCACACCAACCGAGCTGCTGCGCGCGGAAAATGCCTCGCGAGGCTGCGCGTTCTGTGGGGACGCAACTAACGAAAATTCATGTACAGTACAATGTGTTGTATATTTTCGTAAACCCTAAAATTTACGGCGCGTTGTGTTCCACGCGCGCCTCAAAGGGTGTCAGTCAGCACAATGACGGGGCCCCCTTTTAGAGGGCCACAGCCTGCCGGGTTCGCGGGACTAACGAATACCGTGACCCCGGAACGCAAAGGGCTATTGATATACACCGTGGATTTTAATCAGTACAAGTCGAACAGTCCCTCTGCGCTGCCCGGGTGGGAGGACTCATTTGATGATTTTACCACGCTAAAAAAATGTAAATGTTCTTGTCATTTTGAAAAGAATACTATGTATATCTTCCAAAAAAGGTTTAAAGTGGCAACTCGAAGCTGTAACAGCCCTTTCACACGGCAGTCCAGTTTTGCGGGACCGACTTTTTACTGGATCCTGCAAAAACGGACGCTGTGTTCACACGGTACTCGTAGTTCAGTTTTGCAGGATCCTGTAAAAAGCCGGTCCCGCAAAACTGGATTGCCGTGTGAATACGGTTGCATCCTGTTTTTTGACCATTCCTACGCTAGTGATCAGGCGAAATGAACGTGAATACTTTGCTAATATTCTATTGGTATTATCGGCGTTGTCGGCAGTGAAATAAAAGATTCTGTGTTTATCCTATCGTGACACAACGCTCGACTTTAGGTATTTTTGTAAATCTAATGAGCGATTTGAGAAGAGATGAGTCAAAAATTTTCTTGGGCTGCCACCACTCCACTATCCCGCAAAAAACAGTGTCCAGCAAAAAACCGCACGCAGGAAGCCGCGTGAACACTGCTGTAGAAATATATGTGTCATTAAACGGTACTTAAGTTTCCGGTGACAAAACCGAACTGCACAAATCGACGGGATCAGCATTTTGCAGGATCCTGCATGCGGTTTGCTCGTGTGAACACTAGCATGTAATCTTTTTTGCGATCAAACGGGATCCTGCAAAAAACTGGACTGCCGTGTGAATGGGCTGTAACTTTGTACTAACATAGCACTTTGAATAACAGCTGTTTTCCAATTTTGTTTATCTAATAAGTGTACATAAACAAAACATTATGTAGATTACCGACGCCGACGGCTTTTTCTTATCATCAAAGAACCCGCAATGGATGTTGACAATATATAAAATAATAACTTAATTATATTGTCATTAAACTTAATTACTAAATATTCAAACTAAACAAAACGGCTCATAAAAGATTGTAAAATGAAAACAATTTAAATTTACGAGCCTAGCTCTACCAAAAGACATAACAAAAGCATTTTTGTAATTATAACAACTTTGTCTAATTTCAAAAGTACAAATATGGGCCTACGTACGTACGTAACGTGCGTACAAAATGTACAGCAATTAGTCTGAAATAATTACAACGCTAAAATAATAACAGGCTGTTCTTGTAACGTACCTATTTTAAGAGGGAGGGATTATGTGGAGAGAAGGAACAGGAGCGAACACTTGAAACAGAAATCTACTCAACGTGGCGTGTCGTGACGCACCAGAAGATACATTTAGTAGGTATAATGCGTTACAACTAGAGATAGGTCAAAAGCGAAAACTTTTATGAACATAATAGGCATAAACTTGGCTATCGGGCTTATAGGAGTTCACGCTCAAATAAATGATCTGTCACTAGTAATAAAAAAAAGGAAAACTTAACTGGCCAAACAGCCCACGCAAAAGGCATTAATTCAACATTCGGCATAGTAATAGTTGTCCAGGACATAAAGCCATCTATAGTTACGACATGACACAACATGAAAATGTATCTCTAACTGTATGAAACTTAAATGCTTCTAGCGCGTCACGCGCGACACCGCACGACACGTAAGGATGTTTCCACCTTCATCTAAATAGACAGATAGAATATACTTGCAATACAACATAAACATCATGAATCATAACATTCATAACGATAAACCTTGAACTTCTAATCCTTCTTAATAAAATATCTTAAGAGCGTGTACGCAAAGGCATTACATGCAAACTTTGACCTACTCATATAAAAAATACGGGTAACTATTCTGTTTCTATTTTAAACCTGTTTTTTTATATCTTGGAGCTTAAGGAATAACCTACCCGAACGACATTTGGATCATTGCTTTTCGAGCATGTATGCCGGGAACTGCATTTCATACAAACTGTTAGGAGATTGAATGATCATTATCGCTATCATCAGCCCAGCGATGTGTCCTGCTCATTGCCGTAGCCTGCAATTTTTTTTAGGTTTTTTTTTTATACCTGTGTTAATGACAGGAGATAAATGTTGGCAAATCAGGTAAATGAGTGGATGACTTATAAAGGACCTTGAATAATACTTCCACAGAACAGACAAAACGAGATCAAGCCTACACAGCAATGGCCCGAAAAACTGGTCTTCCCCACGGACGTATCGTGGGGAAGACCAGTTTTTCGGGCCGGTGCACCCTGGGATGCGGGCAAAAACTCTTCCTTAGGCACTGTGTGCCTAAGGGGTCTCTTTGCCCGTATGCAAATAGCCTGTCGGGTGGACGCTCCAACGCGTGTCCCTCTGAATAGCAGAGGGCACAGTGGTGGAGCGGGCTTGCGGACGGTGAGTAATGGGTAAGCTCGCCGTCCGACCAAGGACAAAGCCCAGGTCGGTGGCGCGTCGTGTTTCACGAGTCACCGACCGGGCCCCTTATGGGGCCAAATGCCTGCTGGGGTCGCGGATTTTTCTTAATCGAGGATACCGTGGCCAACGTAAAGGGCATCCGAAGGAACACGGGTGGATTTTAGTCAGTAAGAGTCTGACAGTCACCCCACCCAGAACGGGAGGACTCATTTGATGATTTTGCCACCCAAAAAAAAAACCGCCGCGTTTAATCGATTCAGTGCGTTTTACTCTGGTCTAAGAATCAGAAAGCCCATGTTAACCCTTATTATTGCTCAGAAATTAGTTGTTTGATTTACTAGGTCAAACGATTAACTCTCCAAGTAAAATGGACTCGTAATACTACCGCCAAGTAATTTAGATAAATGGAATTGCTGTTCTATCGAGATCACTTCATTTAATGCAACTGTATTATTAATTGGTTACCGCGCTGGTTTAGTGGTCTGAAGCGATAATGCTGAGCAAGGTTCGATACTTATGTCAGCCAAAGTGGGGTGCCAGACCATTTGTAAAGGTGGACCAAACCCTGGAACGTAAAGGAGCGAGGACGCTGTCCTCTCTCTCTCATGGCCCGCCTCCTCCTTCGCGAGCATGACTGCTTCGCAGAAGGAGGCGACCGCTTCCCACTCCGTCTCGCCCCGCAGCATGGCCTCGACCAATGCCGGGCGCGAGAGGTCTCCGCCTATCGCCTCCATGAGGACACGGCGGTGCTCTGCCCAACTGGGGCAGTCCTGCACCGTATGCTCTACTGTGTCCTCCGGGCGATCTTTGCAGTGGTGACACCCGGGCGTTTCTTCCCTCCCTATCCGACACAGGTACCTCCCGAAACTTCCGTGTCCGGTGAGGACCTGCGTCATCCGATAGGTCGGGACGCCGTGACGCCTATCCAGCCACTCCTCAAAGAGGGGTCTTACCGCCGCGATTGCGGCGTGCCCGAAAAGTTGCAATGCTTTGGGAATTTCGGTGAAATTGTCTTAGAAAAGACTATCGCTGCTGGTCAAATGTTAATCTTAAGCTTTGTCACAACACCCACTGTGTATGTTGAGTTGTGATGTGAAAACATCTTCACAACAAATTAAAACATCTTCTACTAAAGACAATAAATCTGAACAATAGAATCAAATAAACCAGAAATAGACTTGAACATATCCACACCCAATCAATTCATTAATACTACGGAAACGATTCGAAATAGATTCGCAATATGGGTAAACAAGCACACATTAAATTATGTCTTTACTGGTATTATTACATATCTATGTACATCAGTGTTATGTCTGGACATATTTATAGTATAGACATCGGCGGACGTCAATATATCCGGGTTGCTCCATATTTATCCTATTGGACGGTATTCGCCAGATTATGGGAAGTTATTTTGACAAGAAGCATGCGTCTCGTGAGATTGGAATAGATCGGGAAATAAACAGTGTCGTGCGCGTACTGGTAATTTCTTGCTACTCTGCTTTATTAGACCATCAAAAGGTTGTCTTGAAGATATTGCTAATTTTGGTGTTGCAATCAAGTTAATCTATATATCTATCTTTATAAAGCAATAGTTTAAACGTCAACTTTTCGAAGTAATTCGTAGCATTTTCCCTGTTTTTCCAATAAGTTTTGTCAATCATACACAAAAATACTAATTTCTACTGATGAAACTAGCCACAAGCACCCATCATAGAGGGTGCTTGTGGCTAGAATGTAGATGAAATCTGTCTATTAAGGCCATCATAATCTTACACCACTGAAAAAAGAAAAGCGACATCTAGCTTTAATACTATTATTCGAATAATTATGTTTTTAGATAACTTTTTAGACCATAAAGAATAATTGCTTATGCGTAAAAAGTTTCATTACATTCAGTTTAAAATAAGGACTTAAAAGTGTTTATAAAATGCTGAAAACTACACGCTCTTAATAAAAAGATACTTAATACATGAATAACAAAAAACCTGAGAACTTTCAGTAAGCTTTTAACAACAGCCGCTACTTGCCGACATTACAATATGCAAACAATTTAATAGTAACTGTATAACAATTACAGTAATTAGTCAACGCGAAGACAATAGCTGACATCGTCGGTCTGACCGACTTCCAGCCTGTTATTATTCCATAGGAGTGGTCCACAGATTCGCCAGTAATCGGGTACCTGGACAAATTGACATAGTGTCATAATGATGTCATACGTAAAGTTGTGTCATACAGTCATGTCATAATAGAAAGAAAACATTCCAACTGATGTTTGTTAAATGTTAATTTAAGGGTTTCATGTTTGACTAGTGTGATTTGTGTGCGAACGTGTGGGAAGAGTTTTCAAGGGGGGACAAAGTTAAAAACTTTTTAAAAAAGACAATTTATTTTGGTTGCGTAAAACAAAGACCGTAAAAGTTGACATGAGTGTAAACATAGTTTTAAATGTAATGAGCTTTTGCAAGCTAAAGACACGGTTGGCGCAGTGGCTGAGTGATCGACTGCTGCGCAGCGAGTCGCGGGTTCGATCCCCGCACGCAACAAATATTTGTTGATCTGCAAGTAGTTGTTCCGGGTCTGGGTGTTTGTGTATGTGATTTTCTATGTTTGTAAACGCACCCGCGATGTAGGAAGAAATTCCTAGTGTGAAGCAATGTTTTTTAAAAAAAAAAAACTTTTTATTCAGTACATTACTTCCGCACGCGGTGTAGCTCATATAAATTCAATATCAATTACGTTATTTTATAAATGAAAAACATAGGCAATGTCATTTGAGTACTGTGAAGTTTCAACAAAATCTGTTCAAAGTTTTTGAGTTAAAGAGTACCTAACGAACATACATATACTATCACAAACCTTAAAAAAATAAGTTTGGGAAAAGAAATTGATGTTCTTCATAGACTTAAGTACATTTCTAAATGTCATACTCCTTTCGCGTAATTTTCTTATAAAGGTCTATCAAGTTACGTTGAAGTTAAAAGGGTTAGAAACAGGCTGGTAGATGTGATCATAGTAAAATAAATCATTAAACCCCTCGTTTATAAAATATTTACAACTTCAATAATAGGGGAAAGGTGTACGAGATGATTCGTTGAGGGAAGATGATCCTTTTAAATTGCAACGAACCCAGTTGCGTCATCTAGTTGTTTTTATTGGTAAAATGTAGTCCCCGATATTCTCCCGCCTCAGTCAAAAGTAATGGTGTCCAGAGTGACAATCAAATTTTTTGAGAATAAAAACAAATATTCCGTGACTTTGATCTAAGGTAAGGTTGACTTGAAGTCTATGTCTAATTTGTTCTAGGTACTTTCTTACTAGGCTGTTGCATTAGTTAGCTTTGTATATTGCTCTATTTTGTTTTTTTAACAGCATGGTAACAGTTTAAACCACATAGTTTAAGTTATCGAACATTGAATAAAAAAGTTAATGTTGGGGCAAGATGATTATGTTACCGGTGTACAAGATGATCCCCACGGATCTTCTTGTACACTGGTAACATACCTACTAATAAGGGGATATTTTTAACAATTCGTATATAATTATGTTTTAGTTTATGTTTTTTTCTAATAAATATGACTTAATTTATATAGTTCATATAAATTAAGTCATATTTGCCTGCATATTATTTAAAAAAATTTAGTAATTATAAATAATAACAAAAAATTCTTTATTTTGTTTTAGACTATGCCTCGTAATTATAAAAAAAAAACCAAACGCCGGTTGTGGTCGGAAGACTCCATGGTCTAAGCGCTGGATGCTGTTAAATTAGCATGCCATAAAGCACAGCAAGTAAACAGTTTGGGGTGCCAGTAAAGTCACTAAAAAGGCGAGCTAAAGTCAACAATAAAGTGGCTGTGAAAAATAAACCCAGATTATGGTTTTATTTAGGTAATTCTCTTCCTGGATCCTCGGATCATCTTGCCCCTATCGCAAGGATCATCTTGGACACCGGGGTGTACAAGATGATCCTTTGACAACGTTTTAAAAATATGTTTTTTTAATAGTAAAACATCTAAAAAAATAAAATTTTGAGTATGAGAACAATAAGATAAATAAATTTACTATGTATATACGTATTTACATTCGCGCTAAGTAGAATATCATTTGATCTACAAGCAATCTCCCTTAAGTGAATCATCTCGTACACCTTTCCCCTAATTTCGGAAAAGAGGTTTTATTTTCTATTTAGACACTTTTTATCGTAACATCTCAATAATACCGGCCATACAGAAATTATCAAAGATATCATAGATCTTGTCTATCGTTATCGTGTCTATGATATTTCTAATCCCTGATAACATATCAATTTATCTTTGATTTATATGAAGATGGGAACGGATGAGATAAATCTTAAGCTGTCTTTACTATCTTAATACAACATTTATGGACTATTTCCTATCAATGTGTGGTTGTGTAAATTATTGTATTTCTATTATGAAAGCCAAACAAATTATTTAAGTATTACGAGTTTAGGCGCGCGACGTTTTCGATTTATCCGCAATTCGTGGCTGGTAAACACCCTTAGCCACTGATATACAACAACCACAAAACATACCAATTAAAAGCAAAAACCTCAGCTATTAAAAAAATATCAATTCTCAACCAATTAACCCATCAATCAAAGCCATAAAATTACGAAGAACTCCAGGTGCGGTTACACGGTGCACCCCAAAAACTTAACCGTGTAATGGCCACGTATCCGCTACAGACCCGCTCTGTAGCCCCAATTTTATAACATAAGCTATTGAGATGAATTACACCAATTACTTTTATGGTCGTTTACACAAAGGGCCTCTGTTATCTGAATTGTAAACATATTAATAATTCTGAGTAGGGCATGCAAAACCGGGTCCGGTTCCAGAATTTTCAGAACCGGTTCTGGAGGCGGTAGGAACCGGGTTACCCGGTTCTACCCGGTTCCAAGCGAATAAAATGTTTTGATGAGGATTCGTCTGCAAATTGTGAATAGAACTTAGAAACAATCGAAATACTGATTCATTCGTTATTTTATATATTTTTAACAGTTTTTGTTTTATTTAAAAAAATAGCTACACTAAACAAGTTCCAATTTACTCTCTACTTTGTCCCAGATAGCATTAAAACTTCAATCTATGGCAGTTAAGTCGAAACCAATCGTAACTTTTGTGTTTTGGCTCATTTTACTGAAAATATTAACGTGATCACCACTTCTTTATAAAACTAATATTTTCAAAAGTAATTTGAGCAATTCCAAATCAAATCCTACGATGTGCCCCACCCTTCATATTTGGTATTATTTGGTAGCTTAGTCGAAACTATCGCCATATATTCCAAAAGATCGCAAACAACGACAAATGAAAGCCTGTAATATGCCTTACACTACATTCATTGGAATTTTTATTTTTACTTGCTAAAATCATTTTGATCAAAAGCTTTTACATGAGGACGTGAGGGATTGTCAGACTCGTACTGACTAAAATCCAAGGTATCCTTCAATAGCCTTTTACATTCCGGGGTCACGGTTACCTGATAAGACAGTCCCGCGACCCCAGCAGGCTTTGGCCTTCTAAGAGGAGCCCCGTCAGATTGCTGACAGGTCTTTGAGGAGTGCGTAGAACTCGGTACGCCGTTTACTCGGGCATGCTCCATGATCGGACGCCAAATCACCCAGTACTCGTCGTCCGCATGCCTGCGCCTACGGTGGCCGGAACTCGTGTCGCGACGTCCATTGTCGTGGAGGTCTCCCACAGCGGCTGGATCGTGAAGTCCGGGCTGTCCTGTCCCTCACGACGCGCTTGCTTGCTCATTAGCGAATTGAAACTCCTGTGAAGCAGTCATGCCGGCGGGCATGACTGCTTCACAGAAGGAGCTGACCCCTTCCCATCCCGTCTCGCCCCGCAGCATGTCGTCAAACAATGCCGGGCCCGGGAGGTCGCCGCCGCCTTTGGCCTCCGTGAGGACACGGCGCGGCGCGGCGGTGCTCTGCCCAACCGGGGCACACTTGCAACGTATGCTCCACCGTGTCCTTTTTTTGCGTGGTAATATCATCAAATGAGTCCTTCCGCCCAGGGTGGGGCGGGAGGGACTGTCAGACTTGTACTGACTAAAATCCACGGTGATCCCGAAACATCCACACAGGACCTGCGTTAAGCGGAAGGTGAGGACGCCGTAGCGCCTCTCCAGCCACTCATAAAAGAGGGGTATTACCGCCACGATTGCAGCGTTCCCGTTCTTTGGCAGCTATGTTGAAAACAAACGCAAAACTGATGTTTTGGCACATTTTAACTAAAATATTATTATATTCACCATTTTCTTTGAGAGTATCTCTCAAGACTTCAACAAAGACCAAAGTGGCAAGAAATGCAAGAAGAGTTTGATATAGGTCAGATTGTTCTTATCAAAACAGACGGATTGCCACCTGGCAAGTGGCCTTTAGGACGGATGGACAAACACCAAGGATCTGGCGGAATCACTAGGGTTTATGGTGTGTGAAGATTGGTACAAATACTGTTAAAAAATCAATATCCAAACTCTGTTTTCTACCAATAGACAATCATTTATTGTAATTAAATTGTTATCATGTTGTGTAAAATTATGAACACTAACACCCAAAATACTGCGAGCGTGTGCTACGCCTAATAAAAGCTTACAATGGGCCCTTCCCTTCATCCTATAGCAGCTTTCGTAGCAATTCGATGCAGTGAATGCAAAATTATAACAATCTTAACGGAACCGGGTCGACCCGGTTCCATCGCTCTCAGAACCGGTTCCACAGACTTACTTTAATACCCGGGTATACCCGGGCATTCCGGAACCGGGTAGAACCGGGTGCATGCCCTAATTCTGAGTCACAGCTACCGTGCGGGCTTCAATGGCCAACACATTTGCATATAACACTCGTAAATTAGAGCCACGTTAAATGTTTGATAAGTTAATCTAATTAATGTTATTTTGTGTAAATTATAATTTTAATTTGGTGTGAATGTGTTGCGGTGAGAATGAATGGGTCTTTTTAGTTAAATGTCACTTTTTTGTAAACAGGGATTTTTATTGAGTAATCAAATAAGTTTATGGTTTCGTTATTAAAATAATTATAGTAAATGTATATACCTATTTTAATTTTCCGTCATATACTGCCATAGTTGTAGTTTGGAAAAGCTTAGAGTTATCAATATGTAATCCCCGATTAACGAGTTGTAGGTGGTGTGTTCGAACATTTGAAGACATGTGGCATGTACCAACCCGCAATGGGTCTGCGTGATAATTCGGTGAATTACACCGTCTATCCTTTTCTTCATATCAGACGCTTGTGTCTTATCAGTGGGAACGTTATACGTTCATTATGCTATACATTTCTCGTACAAATCTTCAATACCTGCTCGACCCAAATACATGGCCTGTATCAGTTCTATCAAACACTCTCCTCTTCCAACAAAACTTATTGTCATCATAAACCAAACAAACACATTAACACATGCAACAGGTACCTATCTAACCCTAAACTTAAGAGTAGTAGCTACATTAATACAACCCGGAACGGAACGTATCAGGGCGCCGGAAAAGATTTTATCACCGTACTAACTAATGCCGTGCATCTATCTCGCCGTAACACACTTCATATAAATAAATACGATCGGCATTTTAGGGTTGCTAGAGGTGGTAATGATGTTTTTTTTTTTGCTTTTCCTATGCCAGTTTGTTTTCTACAAATCATATTTGTTTAACGGAGTCTCTTTTGACTGTAATCTTTTTGTGAGTATTATTACTCTTTGCTTTAGCTTAGCAGTCATGCTCGCGAAGGAGGAGGTGGGCCGCGTGAGGGAGAGGACAATGTCCTCCCTTCGCTCCACCCGCGGTGGTGGACGCCCACGGCGACGGACGTCGCAAGACGATCTCCGGCCACCGTAGGCGCGGGCATGCGGGCGGCGAGTAAAGGGCAACTCGCTGCCCGACCATGGACCATGCCCGGGTCGACGGCGCGTTGTGTTCCACGCGCGCCTCAAAGAGCGTCAGCATAATGACGGGGCCCCCTCTCTAGAGGGCCAAAGCCTGCCGGGGTCGCGGGACTTATCTCATTACCGTGACCCCGGAACATAAAGGGCTATTGAAGGGAGGACTCATTTGATGATATTACCACGCTAAAAAAAAAAAAGCGCAAATTAATTTTCAATGTTGAAAATACTTAGGTACTATCGTTATTATCTTGTGTATTTTATTTTCATGTGATTTTTCTCCATTTAGGAGCGTTAGAAAAGAGCATGACGTGCATGACGTCACAATATGGTTCCATTTCAGCTTCATCCTTGTCTTAGTCGCACAATACAATCTTTGAACTATGTATATTATGTTGTTGTTAGAACTTTTTGACATACAACTAAGTAAATTATATTCATCTACCGGCCTGCAGGCCCTTTAGCCTTGTTTGTACCAGTAAGTACAAATATTTATCAATTGAATGCATAGATTGGTAACCCTCATTTTAATCGTGTGTGGTAGGTATAGATTTTAGGTATTTATCGGTAGTTAAAGCCGAGCGTTTACCTTTGAACCAAATGGGATGAACTTGAACCAGTGGTTTTCTGTTTCTAAAATTAAACACGTATTGGACCAAAAACCATTGAATTACTGAAATAGATTCTTTAAAAAAAGATCGGTATACACGTAAATAACATTAAAATTCTTTAAACTAATTCGTAACTGACTTATACATATAATAGAAGGATCGTTCAAAGACAAGAAGAATAGTGGCATTGAATAATGAAGAATAGTTTTATGAATTTATCGCTTCCTTTAGGGTGGTAAAGTCATCAAATGAATTCCAGTCCTTGATCGGAAGCACAAGTTAATGAATGCATCCCTGTGTCGATGATTTTTTTTGATTAAGGTAAAAGGTTACGGGGTGCTAAGACAGGAAACCTCCACGAGCGCCTGTGGACTGGAGTTCCCTCTCGGATACGTCCGGGGGGAAGACCAGTTTTTCGGGCCGGTGCACCCTGGGATGCGGGCAAAAACTCTTCCTTCGGCACTGTGCCTAAGGGGTCTCTTTGCCCTGAATAGCAGAGGGCACAGCGGCGGAGCGGGCTTGCGGACGGTGAGTAATGGGTATGCTCACCGTCCGACCAAGGACCAAGCCCGGGTCGGTGGCGCGTCGTGTTTCACGCGTCACCGACGGGGCCCCTTATGGGGCCAAATGCCTGCTGGGGTCGCGGATTTTTCTTAATCCAGGATACCGTGGCCCCGGAACGTAAAGGGCATCCGAAGGAACACGGGTAGATTTTAGTCAGTAAGAGTCTGACAGTCCCTTCCGCCCCACCCAGGGCGGGAGGACTCATTTGATGATTTTGCCAACCAAAAAAAAAAAGGTTACTATTGTTATGAAATATTTATGTTAAATGATGGGACTATATGTATAAATGTAATTACAACAAATCAACCATTAACGAATTAACCCTTTCACGTTAAAGGCCAGAGAAAGCAACAAAACAACAAAAAGCCATTCATCATTATTTGCGCAAATTGCACAACCAATTAACCACTTGCTGCCACACAATGCAGACAAAGGACATCACTAGACAACAATACTGATTTGAAACAACAAAAGAACTAACAAAATAAATCGTGCACGAACGAATGGTTTACTCCAATTAAGCTGGTCTCTCGTCTAGTATCGATTCGACCCGTGATCTCATTCCAATCCAGAAAGCGAGTGATTTATCGTCAGATTACGCCGTGTCGATGCGCTGACGCAACCGGCCACCCATCCATGACCGTCGAACACTCCTTGATGACTGGTACTCTTGTACCTAATGTGTCCTATTTTTACACATGGCAATGTGAACTGAAAAATGCCATTGAATGACGCCATGCGAGTGTTTACTTAAGATTTGTAAACATTATTCTGTCAAGAAGTGCCGTTATTGACAATGGTGATGGCTGTCTGGACTTGTCCAAGGTTTTGAGCTTTATTTATGGGGATAATGGCCATTAGAAAACAGTACATAGTAGTCATGACGCCGTATTCCTCTAAGGGGTAGACATTATATTATTATGATGTGTTAACGTACTAATATTTAATTGAATTTATTGGTGATGCTCTTCAGAAAGATCAGTTGTGAAGGTCTGGCACCGGGGTGGCGGCGTGTAAAACCAAAGAAGCAAAGCAAAAGCGTAGATGAAGCAAAAGTACGTTAGGATCCCATTTTGCACCATTTTCTTCCACTGTAACTCGTACTTAGGCGGCGATGGGGAGGTCCTTCACCGCGTAAGTACCCTAACCATGCTCAGTGCGTTCGTGAAGACCAATCCTGGTCCTGGACTTGTGTTTGCTGATGAATGGAACACGATAATGTTAGAATGATTGCAATTCTTTGAGAAGACAGAATGAAAGGATTAACTTAATTTAATAATAGTGGCATAATTATGCTGTAATAGATCTATTAAGAAACAAAAAAGTAAATAAATGTTCTGTAGTTCACGAGTATCGCTATCCTCACAGAAGAATAAAGCCTCCTGCAGACACACGCAATTAAACGCGATTAATCGCGCTGCGACAACGAGTCAAGCTGATTTCCACTCTAAAAATACTGCGAATGGACCGCGACATGTCGCCCCGCGCGATTAATCGCGTGTGTCTGCAGGAGGCTTAAGGCGAGCATTTAGGTATCAGAAATCCAGATTCCAGACGTAGGCAGTCCGGAATCTCTTTGTTCTAATTTATAGGAGACATATTAAATAGCAAATATTCATTCCTACACGGAAAAAAAGGATTTCTTCTGCGAAGAATATCAATATTCTTAAAAAAATTGTTTCAATCCAAATAAATATTTTCTTAACGTAAGTAAATGTGCTCAGTCGAAGAAACCCTGTTTACTCAAATTAAGAATAATAAATACTTGGTTTTAATTCTTGACGTAAGAATATATTTTTGATTCAAGACTATTACAATCTTAATTAAAGAAAATAAATAGTTTTTACTGAAGATTTGAAAACTTTTTAAAACAAGATAATGCATTCTTTTTTCAAGAATTTATTATATTTAGTTTAAAACAATTAGATTATTTTTGACTCAAGATGTACATTTTCTTAATCTAAAAAACTTTTACTCAATATAAGAACATGATACTCTTATTTTGAAAACATTTCATCTAAATTATTGTTTCTTGATTCGAGAATACAGAAGTGGGTAATCTAAATCTAACCAATATATTTTTTATTGTTTTTATTTTTATTTTTGGTTGAAGAAGTTCAGATTCCTTCCATGAAGAACTTTAAAAATGTAGTTGTATATACTTAAATAAAGAATTTATTATTAATTGAAGAATAAATTAATTTCATTTCAAGAATATTTTTATTTTAACTGGAAAATATTGAATTACTTGAAACCAAAACTTTTTTTCTCATACCAATAAGGTGTATATTCTTGATTCAAAGATGTCGCATATTTTTGACTCAAGAAGCACTTTATTCTTCGTTCAAGAGTTTCTACATCTTCTTCTAAAGCTGTACTTGTTTCCTACCAAGAACTCAAAATTCATCAATTCAAAACAATATAAGTATATTTGCATTTCAAGAATAATGTTTTTTTGATCGAAGAAGTTGAAATTGCTTCCATTAAGAATTTTAAAAATTTAGTTGTATATCCTTAATTTAAGAATACCTACCTATATTATGGATTGAAGAATACATTAATCTCATTCAAGAATATTTTTAACTGGAAAATATTGGCTTACTTGAAACCAGCACTTTTTTTTTCTTATGTAGGTACCAATAAGGTGCATTTTCTTGATAACCTACACATCTTAAAAGTTAACCTTGTTGTTTCATACTTTTCGTCATTTGTGCTCTCAAGAAACACTGAAAATTCATTATGGTTGGTTTTATCTGGATATAATCGTTGATAATTAGGCAACTAGGAACTGCCGTTGCCGCTTTCATCTTTTTCTACAGGTGGGCCCTTCCTCTTACGTTCCTTAAAACTCGTTGCTAAAAACTCAGCATCATCGTCGCCTTCAGAGTCTGCAGGCATTTTTACGCGTAATTCTTGTAAAATCGCTGTTTTATTATAATTAATTTTACACAAACATTTCAACACCATTATTTTTAGGTTAGGTATGCGCGGAGCTAGTTCCAAACGCCGCCACTAGATGTCACTATGCCGATGACGCGCATTCCTGAATCGCGGTGTTAAGATTCTCCGCGATCGAATGACCCTCCCCGGTTTTGTAAAGTTCGGTATCGCTTCTCGCCTTTCGGCTGAGATCAAAGTGTAGTATCTGTTCATTTCAGCTTAATATCTGAAAGTTCCCTCACTGAGGGACCAGTCAGTATATTAAACTGATTTTTGTAAGTTGACGGGACGTTCGGGGCTCAACTAAGAACAGTAGGAGCCTCACCTAAGACCTAAGATGATGTCGTCTCAGAACGGAACATACGAGTCTTATCTTCGAGCTAATCTCTTCAGCTAAGAATAGTAAGAGCTTCACCTAAGATTTGTCGTCTCAGAACGAAACATACGAGTCTTATCTGAAAGCAAATATCTCTTCAGCTAAGAATAGTAAGAGCTTCACCTAAGATTATGTCGTCTCAGAACGAAACATACGAGTCTTGTCTGAAAGCAAATATCTCCTCAGCTAAGAATAGTAAGAGCTTCACCTAAGATTATGTCGTCTCAGAACGAAACATACGAGTCTTGTCTGAAAGCAAATATCTCCTCAGCTAAGAATAGTAAGAGCTTCACCGAAGATTATGTCGTCTCAGAACGAAACATACGAGTCTTGTCTTAAAGCAAATATCTCTTCAGCTAAGAATAGTAAGAGCTTCACCTAAGATTTGTCGTCTCAGAACGAAACATACGAGTCTTGCTTAAAGCAAATATGTCTTCAGCAAAGAATAGGAAGAGCTTCACCTAAGATTTGTCGTCTCAGGACGACACATACGAGTCTTGTCTTAAAGCAAATATCTCTTCAGCTAAGAATAGTAGAATCTTCGTTCAAGATATGTTTTCTTAGTGTGAAACATTATGAGGTCTTGCTTCTAAAATAGACAAATATTTTTTTTTATTATTCTAAGAAAGATAATATTCTTAAAATTAAACTTAGTAATTCTTGATTCAAGTCTAATGTCTTCGAAGGAGACAATATAACTAAGACAATATTTTACTTCATTCAAAAATATATTGTTTTCCCCATATATGAATCAATATTTGTCTTGACCAATACGATATTGTCTTAATATAAGACATCTTTTTTTTCCGTGTATAAATTGTAATAGGAGTGATAATGTTCCGGTCACGTCGTCGATCGGGAAACGTCCAGTGTAATGGATTACCTAAGTAAACTCACGTTCTCGATAGCTGAATGAATTGAGCTGGGTCGCTCGTTCGTTCCTAGTCGAGGCTTCAATTCAAAATTAGACTGATTTATTTAAAGTAGATGCTAGCATTTACCAACACGCACTGAGCCCTCGTGATGGATTACAGCCCACTCTCTCTTACTGAAGAAGGCCCTGTGCGCAGAGGCGGATTTGCAGTCCTAGCCGCTCTAGGCCCCACACCGTGTGCCGCCCCTTTCCAGGCGCGGATCCAGCCCTCAAAAAAAGGTAGTGGCCACCCGAATTTTGGCCAAGTGGGACTCGGTGTATAACTCGCTCATGATCGGTTTGGCACAGTCCGGCAAAAGAGATTTAACAATCAAAATATATATGATGTGTATTGATCAAAGCAGCTTTTAGAACCGTGCGGCTGTGCCAGAAGTGGGAACATTATTACATGATTTTTACCTAATGAAAACACTAGCAAACTTACTACAAAAAAGTTGAATATCTGTTGAACACTTTTCTAAAACAGGATGTTTAACTCTTGTAGTAAAGCTGTTATTGTAGCTGGACATTTGCCACGCATTGTGGACGAGTGTGAAGTTGATAAGTATAGACGCAATCTTTAAACCGTAATTTTTACGGGTTTGTATCCACGGATCCCAGTATCAGATTGAATTCGCCACGGATCAGGCGAGTTGTTTCCACACATCATATCCTAGATAACTATTTTTTTTTCCAATTATGACTTAAAGTAAGTAAGTGCCAACGAAAAGTTGCTTCCTTGCTTTTTCACAATACTACAAAGTTAAACAAACCTAAAACCAATCTAAGGAATCAGAACGGAAGTTAGGACGAACTCATAGTCGTAAAGTCGAAAACTCCATAAATTTTCACAGACAACAGTTCCCTTTATGTTCTGGATTACGTATATTTTACTGCAGGTAAAATGTTCCTATCTAATCTGTATCGAATCTCAGGAGATACTAAACCACGCGGAAGTTGGTAGGACGTTTCAAATATTCAAATCGAGTAGATAAGGACAAATTTAATGATACAATGGGACAGACTGGAGTTATGGTCTGAGGAAAGCTTGGAGCTTTATGTTTTAGTCCGTATTTTACGGAATATCGTGTCCTTCAAGATTTTTTTTTTTATGTTGGAATGACTTCAAATGAGCTCACTCAGCCCTGGGTAGACCGGATGGAACTGTCAGACTTAACTTTCTATGACTTAACTAATTTGTCAGGCTTTTCCCAATAATTTAGAAAAAAAAAATAACGGGCAAACAGTTATTTGTTGTAAAAGCGGTGACAGAAATACACATTCTGTGAAAATTGAAAGTGTTTACCTATTACAGATCATGGGATCAGTCCGCTGACAGACAGATACATAACAGAGGCACATTAATAATTGCTACGGAACCATGAAAATGCTAGTCAAATTCAATCCTATTTCCAGGTATTTAAACTACTTAAAAACAGGTACACATTAGCAAAACAATTTCCTATGAGCCTATGAATGGCTTATTCTATTATAGCATTAGCAACCGATCTTATCTCTCACTTAGTATTCAGAAGCGCCACCTATCGGCGACATAAAGTACTAGCGCGGTCTGTGATGGAAATTATAATTATCATTTGACACTTCCATGGGATATTAAGAACCCTTTGTTATTGATATATTATATTTATAATGTATGTATTGTTTTATTCGAAACGACACCATTCTTGGTATTGAGTTGACGAATATTGGAACCCTTTAGGGTTTGATGAGTCAAGTATAGTAGATAATATCTCAAAATGAATAATATCTACATGATATTTTGTTTAATTTTGGGATGGTATATTAGATACCTACATGGTTGGACAGGGATAGTTTGTTTAGATAACTAAGTTGTAAGTTGTCATGACATTTATGTCATTAGGTTGTCATGATACATAATTATCATGACAGAAACTAGAAAGACGGTCATCCTTTATCTCACTTTACCCCTGTTACCTAGTCAGGATCGGCGCAATAGGTTTTCTTCGTTTATTCTCCCCTATTAATCAAAACGCACTCAAAACTCCTAATAAAATAAATCGATCTTCTCTGGCTTTATTATTTATTTTAAATGGGTCTACTCTTGGCCTCAGTCTAGCCCAGAAGCTAAACCGAGGCCTAAGATGGAGCTCCTCTTTCCTTTCTATCTTAATCCATCAATATTTATTCCTCATTACATGTCGAGAACTTGACAAACGATTGCATTTAAGTTTTGTGTCAATTATGATGAGAGCATTCCCATAGAAACTGCTATCAAGATTAGCAGTACCGTTCAATGAAATAAGAAAAAAATGAATGAAAGTGGTTTCTCTCGTGTACAAATACATAAAGGATTAAGGCAATAAAGTTATTATAAACTTAAACTTCTTCAGATCAAAATAACAGCAAGTAAAAACAATAACGGTCCATTTAAACCTGGAATTAAACCAATTTGTTCTCAGACCAACCAATTTAAATGCTGAAGGGATCCACAGCGGGCGAAATAACGTACAAAATATAAATTCTGAACGCGCGGAATGCTTGTGAACGACCACCTATCATGTTGCCACAAACTGGTACAACTCGGTTCTGTTGCCAACTTACTATTAAGTATTAGAAATTTCCGTTCTATCTGTAACGGCTTTTAAATTTCCCACTGCGTGATATAGATTTTTCTCTTGCTTTTAATCATGAACATCGAAAGACTGTTTGGACTCAGTACTGCGAACATCCAGTCAGTTATGTTTTTTTTATGAAGAATGAACATGCACCACATTTGGTCAGTTGCTCTTTGAAAAGATGTCAATAGAAAAGACGAACATTTGATTTTTATAATGATTTAATCTATTTATATTATAATGATTTAATCTATTCCAACGAACAATGGAAAGAGCTATGCTCGGAGTTTCTTTGCGTGATAAAATCCGGAACATGGATATTCGGCGAAGAACCAGAGTCACCGACATAGCTCATAAAATTTGCAAGTTGAAGTGGCAATGGGCAGGCCACATCGCTCGTAGAACTGACAACCGATGGGGAAGAAAAGTTCTCGAGTGGCGACTACGGACCGGAAGACGCAGCGTAGGCAGGCCTCCCACTAGGTGGACCGACGATATCGTGAGGGTCGCAGGCAACCGATGGATGCAAGTGGCGAATTGTCGTTCGGCGTGGCGGTCTAAGGGGGAGGCCTATGTTCAGCAGTGGACGTCTTCCGGCTGATGATGATGATGATGAATCTATTCCAAAGATGAAAAATAACAAGTCTATTTATAATTATGATCTTTTCTAAAAGCAGAATAGATCTGACACAAGCTCATAATCTTATTTAACAAAGCCAAATTAATGAACAGAACTTGAAGTAACAACACTATAATGTTAACTACCACCCCTAACCTAACAAACCGATTGGTCATCGCATAATCAAATTGGCATAATTTTAGTCTTACGACACACAAGAAGAAAGACCTATGCTTAGCCGACGCAATAAGCCTTTGTTTTTCCACGTTTAATATTCAAGACTACAAAATTAACGTATTATTACAGAAAAGAGACGTTTCAAAGTTCTAAAGCTGAGAACTAAAGACTGCCAGTAATAAAACCCGGAACTTTGTTGTCAAAGCTTTCCGAAGTGAAAGCATTTCTTTGTTCTAAAACGATGAGTCGACAATCACAACCGTTGAATTATTTCCGCGCCACATTTTCGTCTCTCCACAAATTCGTACAAAGCATTCCAAAAGCTGAATAAATGTAATAAATCATGTGAGTAATACTTACACACGGTGTTTACAAGACGTTGAGTTGAAATGTACACAATTATATGTAGCGGTCGAGGCCCAACTTACGATGCGTAGGATCAAACCCAGCTAGTTAATGACATTACTAGTCATGTAAAAATTTTCATCACCTGATAAATTATAACCTGTGACACTGTGACTGTACTGAAAAGTCCTGAGTCCCACGGTCCCACCTATGGGAACGTAATAGCTTTTCTTTTGTCTTTGCCTATAATGTCCGCTTTTAGGAAAAGGTCTCCTCAAAATTCCTACCTTGAGCTCTCATTTCTTTTCATGCTAATATTAAATTATTGTTCCAGGTTCCTCGCATGTTCGCAAGACCCACTCATATACGCACAATCAACTAACACGGAGGTAGGACGACCGGTAAGTAACTGACGTCATCAATTATTAGCCCTTTGATGTTGACTTGCACTGATCTCGGAGAAAGCTTGCGCTAAACAAATTGCCCGTTCCCGTGTATTGCAACATTGATCGCTTTGACTTTAATCATTTGTTTCTGTATGGCTTCCGAAAATAAGCAATGAATAATACTGAGTGATGTAGTGGATATGCTTGAATGTATGCGTGTCACTTTATTATGACACGGCAGTATTCAAAGAGACGTGACTGAAATTCGTTCCAACACTATCCAGTGTCCACCACATAACAATTCAAACAATGTAGCCTGTAAGACTGAACATCTGGGCCAATTTAGGCACAATTTCGACAATGATATGGCCAAGTGGAACATTTCGTATATCGTCAATGAACAATCAATCTATCCGCCATTCATTTAATAGAAATGGCTATTTGTAACAGCTGAATCAATGTTTCCTTGACTGCTATTGTGATTTCAAAATTTGGTACACGATCTTGCTAGAACAATTGGCATAATTTAAAAATATTTATGAGGGGTCTTCGCTAATGATGTTATTTCAGTCATGACTGGGTTTGTTGTTAAATGAAGCTTTTGGCCTTGACATAAAAACGAATTTCAAACTGAAAATTATGTTTACAAACATAATTCAATAGTCAGATCAAAGAATTCAATCAAACCATGCACTACGAATAAATTTTTCAAATTGTTAACACTGCTATAAGATTATGTTCTTGTAGTTTTGTAAAAGCAATGCACGGTAACATTTTAATGGACTCTTCTACCAATCTACTGGAAGGTCAGGTTTATATCCAAGAAACACTCAGTAGCTAGATATTTATTCCATGGTATTACAACATTCGTACCAGTCCTTTAAAGGACCTTTAAATAGGGGTTTTTTTTTGCCGTATCTTATCGTGGAAGAATTCAGGACCAGTCTTTGGCTAATTTATGTTGATGATGACAGCCTCTTTGGCTTTGTGATAGCAAGGAAGACTGCTGCGGAAGAGATCCTGGGTTCCCAGTGTTTCCGATATTTCCTTTATGAATTCGTCAACAGTCGGCACGGATCTGTCAAGAACCACGATATGTGATGACTGCCTCAATGGGGGTGCATTATTAAGTAGTTAGTTTAAGCTCCTCTTTAGGTATTACACGGGTGATGATCTGATATCCTACTAATGAAAACTTCTCAACAAAATCTTCCAGGTGCAAAGAACGACAGAAGCGATCCGAACGAACGCGACGATGTACGCGTGGAGCTCATGGGGGACTTGGAGCCCCTGCTCCAAGACGTGCGGGGGTGGAGTGGCTGTGCAGGAGCGACACTGTCTGCCCAGGGATCCTGCTAGGTAAGAATAATTTTCTACCATTATGAAGTCTTAAATACTTTTGTTATATATTTGTACGCAATAACAACTTAATATTTGGAGAAATAAGAAAAAATCTGCTGCGAGCGGGGTTTGTAATTTCGAAGCTGAATTTTTCAATCCCTTTTTTGAACGCTTTACACGTTGCGATGGCCTAATTGGTAAGGCGCCTGGAGTACTTATCTAGAAGACGCAGGTTCAAACCCCGCTCACAGCAGAATTTTTCTTTCCTCAAAATATCTTTAAATATTTATAAACTTTCATAGACTGCTAAAATCATTACCCTTCATTATGGATTCGCTGTAGTCGGGTAAAAAATTACGTAAAGTAAAGCTTTTTGCGGAAAAAAAAAATTCGAGTGTAAGTAAGCATAACTCTTACCTGCATCCTTCTGGATAAAAATGGTTTACCAACAAAGTTATCGGAGTACGGCCCGGCAAAGTCAAATCTCGGTCGACGTAGGTATTAATGCGAATAAAATATTTATTTGTACAAAAGTAGTTTAATTAGATAGAAATTAAAGTACCTATCAAATACCTACCTGTACCTGTTAGAAAAAAACAATGATATCCCTATTACAAGCTATTACCAAAATAAAACAAAAAAAAAAGAAGTGACGATAAGATCCGAATAAAAACGTCATTATTCTAATTTCTCTACGGTTTTAAAGACCGTTTTCGTGTTGAACAATATAAAACAAACAAGTGAACACGTGAGGAAGATTAATGTGTGTAGTTTTTTGTATTGTTCGTGAGGTTCCGTATTAATTGTTTCATTATAGAGTCGCTATTACAGGGACTTGTCGTGTGGATAGTACGGATTGATATTTTTTTTTATAACACATTATAGTACGTACTATAGTTTGGAGTAGGTAGGTCAGGGTTTTGATTCTAGATTGTTTTTTTTTTACCTTAAATTAATGATAATCAGACTCAGGACATAGTTAGGTACATCATTTATGGTAAATAAACCCGCAAGTAATTACATTGATGTTGATATTTTCATCATCGTTATAGAATAAAAAACTTGTGTTCGTATTAAGTTCTATTTTATACCAAAGAAAAAAATACCGAATTTTACATCTACCACTGTAACAAATAAAAACATCTATATCATTGTCAAACAAAACAACAAAAAAAAAACATCAAGACAATTGAAGCGTCAACCCTATCGCGTCGCAAGCGCATTGATCATAGATCACAATGATATCTAATGATAGGGCGCGTGATCGATAAAGGAGCGAGGACTGGCCACCGCGGGAGAGCCATACCTACAACCTGCGCCTGTGCCGCCGACCGAACTGTTCCGTAGATCTATACTCGATTGAGACATTATTTTATTTGGCTGCTAGGTTCTTTTTTTTTTCAAATTTTTATTTTGTCTAACTCTAGGTAAATAAAAAGTCCTGTAGGTATCGTAGATGTGTTTAGAACTCACACTTAGGAAATAGGTTGAAGGTACCTATTGCACTACTCGTTCACGGCTATCATTTGAACCATAGATATTATAATTTATACATTCCTATTTCGTCTTGTTGTTATCTTTTACAGTCGTAACAAAAAAAAAGTAATTGATAATCCAATTTCAATAAAATCGTCTATCATTTCACAATTCAATTACAAATACACACACGCATTGAAACCTCCTTTCAATCCAAACCTCCTTTCCCATTACCCTCTCAATCCATCAATCTTCAACATTCAGATTAGCCCTGTCTTCCCACATCACGGCCAAGTCATCAGACCCTCAGATATAATAGAGGATCAAGCTGAGACAAACGATGGCCCACGATGGACCATGACTGGCCATGACTAATGGCTCATTGGAACAAGACAGGCACTTGCAAAACGTATCGCTTCCTGGCTATCGAGGGATGCGACTGTAATGATAATGAAATGCATCGCTTGAATGGGAAATTTCTAATCATTTGTTTTGACATTAATGGAGTGTTTTGTACTTAGAAATACTTGTAAATGTGGTGACAAGAAAAGAGTTTTTGAATTCGAGTCTCAAAGCAGCCAAATTATTGTTGGGTTTTCTATTAGACTTTTCTTCTTGGAAGTCTGAAACTCTAGTTGGTTGACAAAAGGCGCACCCCTTAACGTAATTTTTTGCTGACGTCTGTACCGAAATCTCTGCAGAACTTTTCAGAGCCTACAATCATTATGTTATGCATAAACGGGTAAATAACAAGGTTACCTACTAGTAAGTTAAACTGTGGTTGAAACTATATCGCTATGACATTGTACTCGCATTTTCCAAGATGGCGGATTTGGAGCAAAATCTCTGTGGTTACAATTTTACAGCCTAGATCACTAATTGTATTAAAACTCAGGTCTACAACTATGAAACATAGACTACCTATCAAAGTTTTTCTGTAACCTAAACAACTAAAATCAGAACTAAATAGAGAATAAATGCCATAGAAAATGGTCATCTCATATCGTAGTGAAATCATTTATCAAGTTTGACGCTGTAATTAACTTCTATCTACAAACCATTAAATTCATTACCAGTAGATTTCGATGCTATCGACTTTATCTATTTCATCGTAATTCGTATGTTTCGATATCATTAGGAAAACTAAAGACACAATATTTAACAACTCACTTAACAAATCTTGGTACACTTACCTCCACGTTCCAACACAGCATCAAAAATCTCATCCAAATATGACCTACAGTTCAACACGTTTCCATTATAAATCAGGATTTATTTAAACTAGCCTAATGCCTCGTACACACGATCGTATCAAATAAGATGTGATGTGATTAGAACATCGATTGGACACGTGAATTTCGTCTGCCTATCATACAACATTAGCGCCGGATTATCGACACTTTCACATTTTTATCTCGACTATGTTGTTCCGCCGTGTTATGTAAACGAGCCTTAATAACACTCCTTTTCAATAAAGCAAATATGTTAAAGCGTGATAAATGGAACAGGTCAACAGGTGTAGATAATTGTTTAGATATAGGAATCTGATTAAAATAAAGCTTACAAGGTTATCACCTTTCTTTATTTAAGGTTCGCTCTTGGCCTCAATCTTACCCAGAAGCAAAGATGAGGTCTAAGATTAAACGAGCTCACCGGAAAGCAACTAGAACTCCTGCGCCCCGACGCGATGGAACATAGTAAAAGTATTGGGCTCCGGCCTCCGACAGGATGGTGCTTGCTAGCCAAGTGGTCTTGTTTGGACCGCTAGGAGGTGGATCCCACCCACCCCCAGAAGAAATTACTTATAAATGTTTCTCTTACTGTAATCTTATAAACGCTTTTTTATGTTTGTCACTCAATCAAGGCAGAACTTTGAAAGGATCTGGCACAGAGATAAATTATTTGATTGAACATTTCATTATCCCGTGGTATCTATCATTTTTCACTAGTGCAAGCGAAGCCACTACAAGAAGGTAGTCAACCATATATTTTGATAGTGTTAGGACTCGCAGAATTGGCAATGAATCAACAATCAGACAAGCAAATTACAAAGTAGCCTCAAGAGTCTTTGACTCACAATCGTCAACCGCAACATCTCACAATGACATCGCATTAGGTGAGGTTGTGGTCTAAAGAAAATAAATCTTTGTAGCAACCAGAGAGCTTAGATAAAGTATCGTTACATTTACGATAACCATGATGGAAAAGTAAGAAATTTTTCAATTGACATAAATAAAAGAAAAATTTTGAACTGAAACCTTTCTAGAAATTAAAAACTACGTACATGATGTCGAACTTATAACATGCTCCTAATTTTATTGAAGTCAGCTAAAAGATACTTGTCTAGGCCCTGCTCAGGTAACATCAACAATTCTGAAACAACAGTACTTTGACAAGGGATTGTCTCTAAGCTTAGCTTTTTCTGACAATTCAAAGGTGACTGTAATAATTATAGACAAATTGAAATAAATGCTTTTAGTTTGTGTGAATATAATCCCCGGAGTTCCAAACCAAAGCAATTTGACAATAACATTTCAACCAAATGTTTAGCAGATAGAACATTAATTCCTAAATGTCAAAGGCTAACAAAACGTTCAGTGACCCTGTCGCCCTGATCACATCGAACATGCCAAATTAAGGCAATATAGAACTGAATAGGACAAGCGAACAGCTGGTAACAAGTCTGAACTACAAGCAAATTGATTGACGGACGAAATGGACTTTTAGAGTTACATGATAGTAATCATGTTAGTAACAACTATTCAGGTATTTTCATACCGTAAGAGAAACTGTGATTTTCTTGACATTTAATAATTTGATGAGGGCTTTTTAGATCGATTGAAGAGGGTGCTACAGGGAACTATACTTTCGCGTTTGATGATTTGTGACTTGAACAAAGTAAATTTTCGCTGTCAGAAAATAATTAGACTATATTGTGTATTTGACGCAAAAACTATTTAAATTAGTCGAAATGATAACCACGCTTGGAAGCTTTGTGCTACCTACCACTGTCGAGTAAAACCCGTCTTTTAGTGTCATGCTTCTCTGGTCTAAGTTAGTCTAATCCAGTTCTCCCTTATAATTGGGTCCCTGGGTTATCCAACCATGTGACCTTTAGTCTGTCAAAAAAAGAAGTTATATTCCAGTATCACATTTATTAAACGTTTGCAATGACGAATCGAATTTCCCAAGCTTGTACCAATTCTGTAATGGCATTTGCAAATACATATTTAATCAGTTAAATGGTCATGTTAACTAGAGACAAGCAAAAACATATAGGTATGTACCTACTTTCCAATAATGTTTTATACTACTTCTTAAGGGCAGGTAATCCAAGCGAAATAGGCATTTAACGCTACCAAGAGTTGCCCGCGATTGCCGCAAAGCGAGCCGTGCGCTTACGTCGCGGGGACTCACGGGGAGTGTCACATTACAGATAAGCAGGCAGTAGGTCAACTTGTCTTATTGATTTATTTTAAATATAAAATAAGAGATTTGATTCATTAAAAACTTGTTTTATTATAATATTTTGTAGTAATAGCGAAGTCTTTCTTTTTTTTGTAATAAATTAATTTGAGTAGATATTTTAAATGGAATAAACTCTGAACTATACTTATTAAATTAATTGATGTTTTAGTTTCTAGATCGGGTGTTCCGAATGCAATAGGTAACGCAAGGACGATAATGCCGTAAAAAACGCATGAAATCACATTTACGTAAACCTTGAATTTTCGCTTGCCACAATCTAAGCTAAATAGTATTCTAACAGCATTTGCCTCCCCCCTATCACGTGGCACCACAGCGCTTTTCAAATGAACTTCGTTGACCCCGTTGAAAAACTTACCATTGAGCTTATGCTAGCCCAGTATTTTGGCAGGTCATTTAGAGTTACCTTACCCCCGCGCTGCATGTCACGTGGCGCGAGAGCGCAAAAGATACCACCTTGATCTTATACTAGCCTAGTACTTTTACTGATTAGTAACACGTGACGTCATTCTAAATCCAATATGGCAAACCATTCAATATGGCTGAATAGTTATTTTTAATGCATTTCTACAGGGAACCGATCAATTTACCGAATTTTGTTTGTTCGAATTTCATTACACCGAAAACTATTGACCGACATCTCTTTTGCTATATGCATTATTTGACATATTTTCAGTTCATCGAAGTATCATTAGCCATAAGTATTATTTTACCGAAGTATGTTCCGCCGATTAACAAAATAACTTTTTACTATTGACCGAAGCCTCTTTTAAACTTTTTTCAATTGCCAAATGATTTATTTGCCATATTTTCACCATACCGAAATAAAATTTTACCAAAAATTAAATTACTGTCATAAAAATTCAATATATTCTGCTACAAAACTTTGTGGCGGAAACGAAATGCTGCAAAACCGACTTTACGTAGTCTTGTCTGCCCTACCCCTAGAGTGTAATTTAAAATCGCGTAGGCGCGGAGGGGTGGGGTGGCCCGCGAGCTGAGGAGTAGGTGGTTGGAACGGCCGCCGCCGCGGCTGAGGCTGGCCGGCGAAGCCGGCCAGTAAACCGAAGCTGCGGTGGTGAGCGTTCAAATCATCTGCGACGATAAGCTCGCGTGGGGCCACCCAAAACCCCGCAGCGCCGGAGCCATGACAGAAACAATGCTTGTTGCATGTTGCATGCTTGCTTGAATGCTGCGTGTTTGCTGAATGTTGCATGCTGCGTGCTTGCTGCATGTTGCATGCTTGCTTGCATGCTGCATGCTTGCTTGCATGCTGCATGCTTGCTTGCATGCTGCATGCTTGCTTGAATGCTGCATGCTTACTTGCATGCTGCATGCTTGCTTGCATGTTTTTGTGGTGCTTGTTTGCATGTTGCATATCTGTTTTTATGCTGTATGCAAGTGTATCACGATACAAACCTTTTTACAAACACAAGAACAAAAGAGTATCAAGAATCACACAGAATCCGCAAAAAGATTCGGACACACATGCTAGCCAGAACACCCCTAAAGGTGAAACCTATGATTCTGAGAAACTTTATTATGTGTTATGGAATTCACAATTGCTTTTCGCATTAACATTATTTTTACATTGGTCAGCGTTTTCCGATGTGCCAACATATATTTAGTTTCTGTGGTAAGTCCACGTAACTTTTTGCAGAAATTACGCAAGATATGATTCCGGCACTCGATTTTTTCAACCGTCAGATTTTGATTTTCGTACGGTTTGGCGTTGAGAATTTTAGCGTAGGTTGACGCATCACCATCTCCTATCATTCTGCCGTATATAAGTCCATACATTGGAATCGAGGATTTAAATCCTTCGACTATAATTTGAGTTTCCATTGAGCTTGAAGAACCTGTGTAGTTTTTGAAACAGACATGCTGTTTCGGATCGACCTTTCTGTTAGCGGCTCTGGCACACACCAAGTAATATTTATTTTTTACTCCAAGATATAGAACTTGGCCAGTCTTTCTGCCAATTATTGATGCCGGTCCCGATGAAGATTTATAATTTGTTCCGTAAGACCTAGTACACCATGAGCCATCAACATATACGTCAATGACGGGGTAACCGTTATTTGTTCTTCCTTCTGCGAGCGCTATTTCTTTTTCTTTTGCTGCAGCAGCCGCCAAAGACTCACTAGCAGTTTTCTCCCATTTTGCATAAACATCATTTTGCAATTTTAAATAATATTTTGAAGAAAATGTCGGTATATTCATGGAAGAACATAATTCCTCAAATGTAGAGTATCCAATGCCTGAAGCTATGATTCCCGTGGTTGCAGCTATATTTAAATTTACTTGCTGCGGATCCTTGTAATCTTCAGAATGGACCAGACAAGTTTCTTGGCACATGTTGCACTGGAATTTAAAAACAGAGATAAGCCCTAGACTTCTTTCGCTGATTAAACGAAAATTACTCATCTTGCAATCGAATAAATTATTATGTCGCCCTTTTTCTTGCAGTTCTTTAAGAAGGAAATTTATATCAACGATTCGACGTCCTGTAACAGGATGAAAATCATCTTGATTTCTAGCCTCTTCTTCAACAATAAATGTATTACAAATATCTTCCATTCCACTGAAACAATTAATGAAAAACAATTAGGCTTTTATAAGATATACAAATACAAACTCACGGGTTGACTTTAGACTAGCAACTTTAACATGAATACAGAGGTTTCAATTTTAGCTTGGTTAATTTTCTAACGAAACTTATTACTGTCTGTTTTAGCTGTATGTCGTCCATAATGCTTAAATAAATTAAATTATATTCTGCCACATTTTTCAAAATCATTAAAATATACTTTTTTTTTTTTAGCGTGGTAAAATCATCAAATGAGTCCTCCCACCCCGGGCAGGGCGGGAGGGACTGTCAGACTTGTACTGACTAAAATCCACGGTGTCCTTCAATAGCCCTTTGTGTTCCGGGGTCACGGTAATGAGATAAGTCCCGCGACCCCGGCAGGCTTTGGCCCTCTTGGGCGGGGCCCCGTCATCGTGCTGACGCTCTTTGAGGCGCGCGTGGAACACAACGCGCCGTCGACCCGGGCATGGTCCATGGTCGGGCGGCGAGTTGCCCTTTACTCGCCGCCCGCATGCCCGCGCCTACGGTGGCCGGAGATCGTCTTGCGACGTCCGACACCGTGGGCGTCTACCATTGCGGGTGGGGCGGAGGGAGGACGCTGTCCTCTCTCTCTCACGGCCCGCCTCCTCCTTAATTAAAATATACTTGGAATATAAATATACAGTGAAAGAGTATGGGGGTGATATTTACCCAACAGTGGGACTTTATGATTATTACATAAGGAAAAATGATGAGGGAATTAATTTTATAAGTAATAAAAAAATCTTACACAGTGGGTTGCGCTTGCGCATCAACAGGATCAAGTGTCACAAGAGAGTTGTCGTCATTTTCACTTGCACAGGCGCTTGCCATTGTGTTGTCAATTTCACTTGCACAGGCGCTTGCCATTGTTTCGTGGTGTCTGAAAAAAGTCCATTCTATTAAGATTTCTGAAGCAAAAAATAAAACGCGTTCCAATTTTGCACTCAAATTCATTTATAAAATAATAAATTTATCCATAGATTAGTACTTAGTAGGATAGGTACACAAAATAAATATATACCTACATAAGTACAAAAGGCGGGCTTTACAACGTGCGATAGATGCCCGCACACATAGAACTCAAACTAACAAACAAACTATCTCAAACAAATGCCCGTCGTCTCGTGAGTTGTACGAATATGTCTGTGTGGGTGCCTTTTCGCTTGGAGTTGGTACCATTTTGCCTTGCGATAGGTATACTAGATACTTACTTTATATTTGTGTTTTTTTTGGACGCATACATTCCTTTGCATCGTGGTTTTGATGCACTGCAACAATAAAAAAATGTTCATGAAAACGTTATCAAGTTATTCTACTGTTATGATTTTACTATGTATTATGTTGGTATCCGTCCTTGAGACTTCAATGTCGGTGCCGGTTGGTAGGTACCTACCTACATATATCCGCAGAAAGGAACAGAGATCCCTAATTTCCTACTCATATTATACCTTTGCATCTACCTATGTATGTAAGTATGTATGTATGTTCCGTTTTCATGTCAAAACGGCTGTTTTTGATAAATTTTGGTACAGAGACAGGTGGGACACTAGAGCCGGTAATAGGCTATATAGGAGAGGGGTTGGCTGGCGAGCGAGGCCGGGGCCAACAGCTAGTAGGTAATAAACACACACAGGTGCGACCGGCAACGCGGCGGCGGCGCGCGCTGCACTTCTATTGTTATTATAATATTACCTACCTAGGTACCTAAATAGAGATAAGAAGCGCACTCTTATTGCTATTTCTTAGAAATGATGGACAGGTTTCGAAAGTAAAGGTAAAGATAGACCGAAGATTAGATTTAAAAATCAAAAAACGAATAAGTATTTAGATAATATTAGTATGTGAAAAAATAAAATTGTAAACAAACTTACCTGATTTCTCGTCTAACCTTCCGGACTTTGCACCTGGCTACTTTCTTGTTTTTATTTTTATTTCCCATACTTCTGTGCACTAATAAAAACAAAGAGTAACTGCCTTCTTTACACTATGTGATAGCCGCGCGCTAGAAAAAGGGACACAGGTCTCACCTCGACAAGGCCTAGCGGGCGACTGAAGTGACGAACGCGAGCCGCTGTGTTATATAATAATTTATTATTAAAAAAAACAAGCTAATTTGCAAAATGTAACCACAAATTACTTTTCTCTACGTTATTACCTTTTTTAAGATATGGTTTTTAGTAGTAAAACATTTATAAGCTTTGAGAAAAACAAGAAAAACATGAAAAAAATATCGATTAAGCCTGTTTTTCGGATTTTTTTTTTATCGAGTGAAGTTTTCGATATCGTGTTTTGAACCACAAATTGTCAAAGTACATAGAGTAAACTAGAACAAGTTCTTTTTTTGGATTTAAAAAATCACGATTTCTTTATTTATTGTTAAATCAAAGTGATGTAAAATTGGGAATACCTGGCCTTAATACAACTATTTAACGAGCGGAACCGACAAGGCCCGAAGTTTTACGATGATGCCCGATCATCAACTCTGGCGCATACTACGGGTTAGTCAAATTCACATCAAAGTTTTCTTATTGACTGTGCAACTCAACGAGAACAGTGGGTAAATGTTTGTAGTGTTATATAAGAATGTGAATGAAAATTTCCCTCTTCCAGTTTTAATCTTCAATGGCATTTTTATTTAACTAAAAAAGTTTACTGAAATGGATTTTTCTCTTGATCTCAATCTAGTCCAGAGACAAAAATGAGGCCTAAGATGGGGATAAGGGTGCTCCCACATTTGTCGACGATCGATCGCGTCGTCCGAGCCGAGCCGATGCGAATGGTATTAGTAACACCCTTATTACGTTGACATAAAGGTTTTTTCGACCGGTTTAAGCCGATTCCGCGTCGACAAATGTGGGAGCACCCTAACTCACCCAGAACCGACTGGAACTTGTGCATTTAAACTATCTTCAAAATTGAACCAGAAATTCTTCGAAGATTTAATCTATACGAGAAACAATAAACATTCCTAGATATCACTCCCGAATAATAACAATAAACAAATGACTAGCGGTGCGGGCGCGAACAACTAATTAAAACATAATCATCAAAAGAATGATACACCAAACTATCAATAACTGAATCGATAACTTGTAGGCGTATTATAAGGCGAGGCGATTTCATAATTTTAATTACTAGACAAAGGTCTTGTGTGTGGCGCCCCGTCGCGGCGGATTCCAGTACTAATGATGAGCTGAAACAATGAGGTTTCATTACGGGTATACACGTGCCGATGTAAGTAGGTAAAGCTATACATATATTTATCTGTATATGAACGTACGAATATTTATATTGATGAACAAGTAGGCGGTACATGATTTTGATGTAGAATGATTCATACAAAGGCACATTTCTTTTCCGATTCTTTGGAAAATTTAATTCTGTTCAGCCATTCAGTCAACCAAATACGTAATATTTCTTCGCATATTACGACACAAGAGATATTACATTCTTCCTCATTTTTCTATCAGGGTTTTCCTTGCTGAAGTATCTCGATTTTATAGATAATGAAACTAGCTTTTAACCGAGACTTTGTCCGTGTAAAGTTCGGAAATATTCCAAGGCGTGCATACCGGGATAATCCTATGTCCTTACTCAGGTCATATTACTACCTAAGCTCCCAAGTCGATGACGGGGCCCCCCTCTAGAGGACCAAAGGCTGACGGGGTCACGGGACTTATTCCATTACCGTGACCCTGGAACGTAAAGGGCTAATGAAGGACACCGTGGATTTTAGTAAGTACAAGTCTGACAGTCCAGTCCACTCAGGGCGGGGCGGGAGGACTCATTTGATAATTTTACCACGCAAAAAAAAAAGCTCCCAAGTCGACAGGTCGCAAGAGTGCGTGTCTAAAGAGGTTACCGCGGCTCTGAATTGCAAAAGGCTACTGAAGAAAAACATGGATTTTAAGTCTGAGAGTCCCTTTGACTCCACACAGAGCTGGAGTACTCATTTGCTGATTTCTTATCCAACAAAAATAAACAATTTCCATCGAAAAACTGTGACAAACTGTGAATGTATGTAGACAAAATAAATGTGAATGGACGGAAGTATAGATGATCGTTCTAAAAATATGTAGACGCCACTTAACCGGTATATTTAAATGACAGACAGGTGCAAATTAGCATGCTATTTACTAGAAAAAGAATACTTACTCATCCAGTGACAACACCAAAAAATATGTGACGCTCATACAATGCAATTGTTTCACAACGCCAATATATTATGTATTGTCATTTCGACACATCTCAGTCATACCATTTCAGTCTTGATGAATTTATAGATCATTGATTTTAAATAAATTGTTGATTGACACTCCATTCTTCAATCTCTTTATTAGTAACTCAAGTTTTTTCACTATCAACAGATATACGGCCGTGTTTCTTATGTTTACGCATACAGAAGCCTCGACGACGGAGACCCGCTACGCGGGGTTCCAATTTCTGCGCAGTTTGAAGGTGCCTTATATGAATGGCATAACGGGAGCTAACTTCAGGCCTATTAAAATATTAACAGAGTTACTCAAAAAATCTCGTCACAGTAGGAACTATAGGACGATAGAATTCATAGTCATGTCATGCTCACTCAGTGGCGCGTGTGTTGGATCATTTAGCTCCCTTCAAAATGGTTGAGCTGAATGGTGCTGATGCATGTGTCATGTTCGTGAACGGGCGCTGTCAGTTGGGACTGGTCATTTATTAGCTGCCACGGTTTATTTTGATAATTATTGATCATTTTGTTTTTGAATTGTCTTTGTTTTAATTGTTACTATGGACACTTTTAAGTAAAAAACTTGCTACATCCTTCTCACATAATGTACCACCTCAAAATTAATGGTGTAACAAAGGTTCTGTAATAATTCCGGCGATCTAAAAAGAGTGTCCCTGGAGTTTCTTTCCCGTTCTTCTCCATAGAGATCTACTTCTTCTAACGGGCATCTACGTTACTTTCACAGTTTTTATGTCTTGTGACTGGGACTGTGGCACGATAACTTTTTAGTGTTTAATTATATTCTTTTATTTGTCTATGACAATTCAAAAGTGCCTGTTACTGGTCTACTTGAAATAAATGCTTTGATTTTGATTATTGATTTTGATAGCCTCTGGAAATAAAATAGATTAGATATCTCTAATGAAATGACACTTTATTTAAAATACTCTGGTAAATGTAAACACATGCTTTAAATCAAGATTATTAAGACCAAATTCCATCTGTTAAAAATAATGTTATTTTTAAAAAAGATAAAGAAAACAAGACCTCATCCGACGAACATTAACAAGCATTTAAAAGACTTAGCTTATATAAGGACCACCCAAGTCAATATGTAAAGACATGCATATTTTAAAATCTCCTGCAAATAAAAATATTTAACAGGAAATTTAAATAAATACTTCACACAGTTTTATTTTCTTAGCTTAGTATTCTCAAATAATGGGTAGGTACTTTAAATGAGATTTTATGTTTTCAAGTAAATACTCGAACATGCTAATATACGAGTACTTTAATATACTCCAAAAAATAAGAACCGCTAAGATTTTTCCTGTGTTAAGCGCCGGCGCCGGTGCATTGGTGTTTATAAATAATTTATGATGGTCATTGATTGTTTGAACAATTAATACGTTAATTAGATTACTTGATTACCTTAGTATTTGTTATAGTCCCGGGACGTTTTACAACCTTTGTCGGACAAAATCCACCCGAACATTCTGTGTATCTCGACTTGCTTTCTACCTAATCCTTTTTCATCCGGAAGCTTCGAATCTGAAAGTGAATGACGTGATCTCCAAGTATACCTCAAGTGCGAACAAGATGACGTACGAAAGCTCGGAATTTAGGATGTCTGAGATAGCATCTCCAGTTCTGTCTCGGAACACTTTACATACTAATAATAGCTAGTACCGATCAATATGTATAAACATTTGACACAAACCGCTCACGTCCATCACAGATTTTCATTTCATGAGGATTATTGTAATTAGCGTCTGAATGGAACGGATCTTGACGGGATTGTGTTCTGCTTTTCCTTCTTAGGAATTCTACGATTCGTGCATACTGATTTTCACTTTGATGCTTCTGCGCCATCAATTACTGAATCACTCATTTACACAAAAGATAATTGAGAAAAAGGTTTGCCAATGCAACATTTGAATGTATGAATTGTCCTGGTATGTTTTTAATACCTACCGTTATGTGGATAATGGATACTTGGATAGCTACGAAATTCGGACTTGGTCAAAAAATATAGCTGGAGATTGAGGAAGATACGTATATATAGCTAGAGAGGTAGTAATAAGGTGCTGGGATAATAGGCTTACCTAATAAAGAACTATAGAAGAATAACACACTTGAATGAGAGCATAGTCTACTGTAACTGTTTTGTATTCCCATAATAATAAAACGATGAAATATTTTGATCTTGTGAATCTTTGTATTATAAGCAAACGTGTCAGAAGCAAACATCTCATATGAATTGTTAACGTTTCAGATTACGGCGCAGCAGAAAAAGAAGGAAACTAGTACGAAGCATACAGCACACGAGACGAGCACGCAACGTTATTCATGGACCGAGCTCTTCGGGGCCTGACTGTCCCGGCCTCGCACGCCGGTACCACGAATGTAACACTGCAGTAAGTTACAGCCAATGTCTTGTAGCACAGAGCCGAGTTTGCAACGTGATCCATGGACCCAGTTCATCGGGGCCTCACTGCCCCGGCCTCGCACGCCGGTACCACGAATGTAACACTGCAGTAAGTTACAGCCAATGTCTTGTAGCACCGAGACGAGCTTGCAACGTGATCCATGGACCCAGTTCATCAGCGTCTCACTGTCCCGGCCTCGCGCGCCGGTACCACGAGTGCAAGACTTTTCTTTCGCACTGGATGTAACACTAGAGAGCCGAGCATGCAACGTGATCCACGGACCGAACTAATTGGGGCCTGACTGTCCCAATCTTAGCATACAACTTAGGTCATTCGAAATGAGCGTGAACTAGCAGGTAGACTTGGGCACAGTTGTCAGAAAACATGAATAAGTAGCAGAAAAGTAACACAATTTGTTGTAGAAAAACTGGAAAGAAGTTCCAGACCGCGCGACTCTTTTGCTTCTAACAGAATGTCTTTAATTCGTAACCTTGAACTACTTAACATACTTAAAGGAAATAAAAAGAATTCAAACTGATAGAATTATAATAATAATAATAATATTCCACAACTATCACACAACGCCATCTAGTCCCAAGCTAAGCAGAGCTTGTGTTATGGGTACTAGACAACTGATAAACATACTTATATATTTCTAAATACATACATATTATAGATAAATTACACCCAGACACAGAACAAATGATCGTGCTCATCACACAAACATTTGTCCTGTCCAATTATATTGTCACCGGGTATTGTTTGTTCAAACGAAACTCTTTTCTATCTACACATAACCGCACAACCTTACCAAATTGATATTCCTTTAAATAGTCATTCATATCCACATGTTTACACTCACAACTTTTTCTCTTCTCATTGTATATCTCCAGCCTAAGCAATTACTGACAGCCGATCAATACATCGTATACTAAATTAAAATGTCGATGGGCTACCGCGATACCATTGTCTCTGTTATCAGGATAAGTTTCAAAAGATATTATACTATTATCTGCTCGCCTGAGGCCACTGTTGATACGCTCACGTCACTGACCAACAGGCGAAAGGGGCATGACGATACACAATGCTAAATAAATACAAATCATTGTGGAGGCGGCAATCTTTCTATGAGAGGTTAGTGACCGGCTCGACTTATATCAGTAGGTTATTAGTACTTATTAGTCATGCGAAGTGTTTGCTAAGGTTATTGATAACCTGGATAATTGAGTTATGTAGGAGGAGATTTAAAATCCAGTCGATTGCAAGCCAAGGTCCAAATCAACCCTAGAGACCGTGTCACGACTCAAGTCCAATTGACACGGGGCGCTAAGTGTTTGTCTATGCCATAATATTGCATAATTGCATTTAAAAAATGTACTACCACGAGTTTTCCACAGGACTTCAGTCGTGGCGCGGACTAAAGTTATCTTTTCCACTAGCTTCTTTGAAAACTCCTCAAATCTCATGTGATTTGGTTCTACTTACCATGTTGACACCATTTTCAACTACCATAAGAACATCTTCGGTAGTATAGTGGTAAGTATCCCCGCCTGTCACGCGGGAGACCGGGGTTCGATTCCCCGCCGGAGAGAATCTTTTTGCATTTTATTTATTTTTGTTTTACATGCGAATCAACGATAGTAGTCATAACCAATCGCTATTGGTTAAAAAAATTCTGTATTTCATGATTAAATCAAATTTTCTTATCTTTCTGCACTCCTGTCTGTGCACAATGCTTACTATTACAAAATGCGAAAGTTTGGATAGTTGGACGGTTGGATAGTTAGTTGTTAAAACGGTTCAATATATCTAGATGACATTGGTTACAAAACAGGCGATAAACCCGAAATAACATAATAGCATTATACAATACCATTTATTATACCATTTATCCCAAAATTACTTGGTATTATTTTCGACATACACGCGAGCGAAGCCGCTGGCATCAGCTAGTTTGCTTATAAATGGACCAAAAGTCGAACTGTTTGATTACCTAACAAAAATGGTAGGAGATGGCGGGACGAACTGAATGCCTTCCTTGAGAATTGGAAGGCGAAGAAGAAATAGCGCACAATCGTGAACGTTGGAAGGAATAGAGTGAGGCCTGGCGTTCGCCCAGCAATGAGACAGGATTTTACTAGGTATAGGGTGTTACTTTATTTTTATAGATGTTTGCTTTGAAAGGTTTGATTAGAATCCCGTCTCTTGTCCGCAGCCATGTCCTGGTCCAGTACGAGACGCACGCGCCGAGCAGTGCGCCGTGTACGACAGAAGACCTTTCCGCGGTCGGTTCTACACCTGGGTGCCTTATGTTGATGGTAAGTTTCATAATCCACTAAGCATGTCTATGGTAAACTAGATTAAATCGGCCCAATAGTCCATCGGTTAGATTACTTATCAAAAAATATTTGACTAGTATTTTTCTAAACCAAAAAATATTGGAGATACAACGCTTTTAGAATTCACAATACTTACGTCACGCCCGTGGTGTAATTTTCGTAATGCGTTCTGACGTCACGAGCTCCACTTTATCTTTGTCAGTATCCACTGATAAAAATACATGTCCTTAATTTAAATAATCCTGAGGGACAAAATTAATTAAAATGTCAATTATTGTTGTATGCTTTAAACTAGCACGTTGTCTCTATGAATCTCTCAGTCGAAGATATCACCTATCTAACCAGTATTCATTTGTTTTATTTCCAGGAGACTCACCATGCACTCTGAACTGCCGGCCGCGAGGGCAACAGTTCTACGCGTCACTGGCGCTGGTGGTGGACGGGACTCCTTGCACCAAGCCAGGGTTCAGAGCCATCTGTGTGCAGGGAGATTGCAAGGTAAGTGCTTAGTCAGAGACGAAAAAAAAACGCCTGAGGCGGTGACAAGAAGCTCTATTACCAGTTTTAAAAGGCCTTTGATTTTCTTTTCCAGTCTTGTAATTATAAGGTTGGATAAAATTTTTGCAGTTTCGGTAACGGTAAATACTTTTTGAAATTTAAATTCGACTAAAATTTTGTTGCTAACTTCTTACAGTTGCAAAATTGAAAAGCATATTGAAAACAGCTAAAATAAAATTATCATTAAGATAAGAATAATAGCAAAATGCTCAAAAAACAAGTTCATTTACCGAGCTCGAAGAAAAATAGTACGGTAAAGCAACGCCATCTAGTAGCTAGTAGTGTAAGCTTATCTATAAACTAGGTTAACGACTTGGCGTGAACTCCGTTCGTGATATTTTGTAATGAACAGCGCCATCTTTTGGTGAATAGAATAAGCTTACTTTTTTACATACTTAAAAATAATGTAGTTACATTTATTGTTTCGTTATTCAACAATGACATACAAAATGAAAGTTGCGAAATTTTACGACAACACGGCTCAAAACATCCAAAATAAAACTAATACGCATCTCCGTTAGAAAATTCTTCTTATTCCAAATCACGACAAATTTTAGCAAAATCTAGAGAAATTTGAATTTTATCATCAGCAAGACAAAACAAAATATTTTTCTATGTAATTGTTAAGTCCATGCTAATAAAGATCTTTGCATAAACAAACAGCAATTACATGCATTTGCTAATAGCTACCTATGTACGGCAATCAGCAATGCATGTCGGAATGTCCCAAGGCGCATGTTCGTGTCCCGAGCAAAGCAACTTCCTTGCTTGCTTGTAACGAACTCACAGGCTCTGATATATCATTTATTTTGTACTACACACATGCAAATACAACACTGATATATTTTACAAAGAAGCTTTTTAAACTTGTCAATGAATTAACTCGACTCGATACTTCGAATATCTTCGCATTGATTAAAGAGGAAATACTAGGATTAAAGACGATTAGGGTTACGGATTAGCTGGCAGAAATTATACGAAGACATATATTGCATAAGTATTAGAAGGAAATTGGTTGAGGAAGAATAAGCTCTCTCTCTATCTATTCTTCTTCCTTTTTTTTTCTATCCGGACATCCAAGAATTTTAGCTCATGAATCGTATAGAATAGCCTAGGTGACTAGTGACTCGTCAGGGCCGGCCGACCTAAATTAAAAGGGCACTGTCACTGAAAAAATCTTATTACGCATTGAAAAAGTAAACAACATTAACAACACCAAATAAGCGAAACTAAACTCTTGACGTGGGTTCTCTTCAAACTTTTAAACCCACTGCGTAAATCAGTTTCCTACCCACACCGACATAACAAAGTTCATCAAAGGGAACAAGTTATGAGTTTGGAATACAATCCCAAAACTACAATAATTAAACAGCAAACACAAAGATTTGAGTAGCCCGTAATTAACCAGGTTGGATTCCCTTGGGCTTAGCTAAAACAATGGCTAATTAGTGCTTGCTTTAACGAGAAGTACGGGCAACTAACAGGGCCGTAGCTAGGGAAGGTACCGTGGGGCAATGAGCTGTCTCAAAATAACACCGCCCTGTCATAAAATGACAAATATTATGCTAAGTGTATTTATTATAGTTGTATTTATTTTTTTCATCATATTGTGTACTACAAAGTACACAATATGATGAAAAAAATAAATACAACTAGAGTAGCGATGACATCAGAATGAACCATTTGTCAAAATCATTCACTCTCGGTCTCTTACATCATCATCAGTTGCTGGACATAGACCTATTCAATCCCAAGCCATTTCACTCAATCACCGGCTCACTGATCCAGCTGGTACCGGTCACTTAGAATACCTACTCTCATTTTTATTACTTCCTAATGAACTTTGTTTAACCATAGCAGCTGCGGCCCTACCTTAATTTCTTCTCTTGCTACAGCCCTGGCAGCTAAACTTTGCTTTTGAATAACATGTGGGCTTTATTTCCGATTCTGACTAACACAAAGATGATCCTTTTATAGTTGTAAACTTTTCTTATGGGAGATGGATACTTAGCACTCCTGAATTAGAATGTTTAATAAAGTTTTGTTAAAACAGCAGAATATTTATTATGAAAACATTTAAACAAACGCTAGTACGATGCAGTTCATAGATACCTAAGTTAAGTAGGTAATTAGGTATGATATAGCGTATCGGTTGCATGCACTATTGGGGGGTGTAATCTCCCAGAACGGCGTTTCAATGTTGTTTTCTTAAGCGTTTGGAGAGCCGTGATGAAGAAATAATTTACACTCAGTAATAGGTCCGTTTGAGTTCGAATTCACAATCTTCTAATTCGTAAGTCGTGGCCTATATCTAACAGAGTATTGCTGCTGGCCTTACAGACCTCCTTGCAAATAGGCCTCTCATTAGGGCCAAATTAATCTTATTCTAAGTATATCTTTTTTCTACAAAATACATTTTTAAGCTCTTCAATTAAACACAAAACTACGCGCGTAGAGACAGCATAAATGTAATGACGCGGCATTTTCTTACGCAATCAAATACATCTGTCATAGATGTACATTTAATATGAATTATGTTTAAATCTGCCCAGCTTTCAATACATGTGGCGTTAAGATGTGATTGGGCCGAGGTTACGGATTAGGTACTAGCCACTGACGTCATAGAAATAATTTTGGCATCGTAACATAAAAATCTGTCTATTGGAAAATGATTGTAGAGATATTTCTATCTACTCGTATACCTGAAGATAAAGATGTATGGGAAAATAATGTATCAGACTACGAAAATGATAGATTAACGTCATCGATTTTTGGCCCGATCTGCCCATGTCAGAAGCTCCCAAAAAAACCAATTGATAGATGGTTGGGGGCAGTCATCTACCAGAAATAAATTAGAGAACAAACGATGACGATAACACTCAAGACTCGAGAACAACCAAAATAGTAATATACATTCTTAGGACTAGTACATAATGTCCGCAAGGCAAGTGCACAAGCAGTGTAGATATCGCAGAATCTGGCCACACTTGACCGAGAGGCCGCGGGCTGCTAACGGTACAAAAGATCGGTTGCTATTGTTCTGACAGTTATTGTTGTCGATTGCCCACCGACTACACAACACCAGTTTCAGCTGACCCCTATCTACCCTCTTCCTCCTACAAACACAGAGGACTTCTCCCGAACGAAGGTGCCTCCATCACTGGTGATGTAAATCTTGTACACATTACAGGTTTTGGTCGTGTCTCCCTTGAATTTAAACTAAATGATATTTCCATAAGTTACGACGCCGTAATTTTGAGGCTAGGTTTTGAATATAAAGCCCAATCATAAACTGAGTTGACACTATTTTCAGAGCTGCGGAATAGTATGTTTCTTAAAGATCGTTTACAGTGGGAATGTTCCTTGAAGTACTGATTTATTTCTGCGTGAAATATCTTCAAGTCATTACATCATAGTTGCGTTCCATGGTGACTATGTTTCATAAGGCACCATAGCTCGTAGTCGTTACCATGACCACTATAACGTTAGTCATCGTTTGACAGATTAAGCGGCGAACAATACAGAGAAGAGAGTACATGTCGAAGTTATAGTTTTGTAATGAGCCGCAGATGGGCGCAAACTTATCGACCAGTTTGACTCACTTCAATGGCGCCCCGAGTGTTCCTGAGCGTTTGATTACTTGGTCGCTGCCAATACCTACTTTGTATGACTAACGTAAGCGATATAACTAAGAAAAACAAATATAACAAACCGCCAAATTAACAGAGCTTGCAAAACTAATAAAGTTCCTAAAAACATTGCGTGTCTTGAGGTAATAAAAATGACACGGGTAATATCAGACATTAAAGTAATAATAAAAATGTCTAGAAATCTTAACTAGGGGATCAGGTTTAAACTCCAGAAGACGCAAGACAAGGTAATGCAATACCATCGCCAGTAGATGACAAAATTAGTCTCAAACTACCGCCCACTAAAACGACATCAGAGGATACATTGACGGTTTTGATATCCAGCGCTATTGGCACAAGATACAGTTGAGATAAGATCTTGATATAACTGGCAATGGAAATGCAACAGAAAATACTGTCGATATATAGATTGGTGGATCGCCTGCAGCAGTATTTGCTTTGCATGGAACGACAAATTAATTGTACAGTAATGACAAGCCGGCTCTGCTTGATGCAGGTACCACTTGTTAGTCGATTTCTATCGGTCGCTTATTACCAATCCGTCGGTACACTAACTACTAGTTGTTTTGAGTGAGCAATTCCCTTTTTAATGTAAGGTTTTACTTAGATGTTGAGGTCCTTGCTTTACTTTTCTTTGAACGCACTTTCTGTTGAATAAAATCTTCTATATATTTTCTTTACGATCTGTTACACTTTTTATGAAGACTGAATAGTCTCCTGTGCTCTTTATGTCAATAACTAGACCACTCATCTTGTTCCTTTTATTTTTTTTCCTAGAATTTATTCTATATTTGCAATAGCATAGTCTATTTCAATAAGAACTACATCTTACATTAATTTGCTTACACAATTGGTTTCGGCGTACTTAAAAACAATGTTTAATTACTCATACTTGCTTAGCGGTTTATTTATTACTGAGTCAACATTAGTTTACGTGAACAAATTGGTTTTTATAAAAAATGTGTTTTACTTGCCTTAATGGTTTTAATGGTTTTACAGCAGAATAGAAAATGTATAAGTAATAATATTGGTTGCCATCACATGTGACGTGAATAAGGAAACCGATCGTGAATGTGGACGTCTATACCTAAATGTAGGGAAAGACTAAAGAAACGATGTGCTGAATGACTAAATGGTTAAAAATTTTTTCCAAAAAAGTAACCGACTTCAAAAACAACAACAAAACAAAAAAGGGTGAAATAACCTAAAATTAATAACTTCTTAAAATACAATTTTTTTTACATATGCACTAATCTTGTAATCCGTCACAACATAAAAAAATCCATAGCTCTAAAACTACTGAACCGATTTTGATGAAACTTGCAGTGTACCCTAAGTTGAACAATACCTAGTACAACAAAAAAAGAATTACTTAAATCGAACTTGTAGTTCCGGCGATATGCGTGCACAAACATAAAAACATACATACATACACTTGTGAAATTTGTTCAGACGCTGATATAGACTAACATATATGAAAACTGGGCAGTTCTGATAATATTACATACATACGGGTCGAATTGATAACCTCCTTTTTTTTTAAGTCGGTAAAAATAGGCTCACTCATAACATTACGACTAATAAAGAAGTACATACGGAAGAAAAAGTTGGCGCAGCTGAACCCAAATGAATAGAGTTATTGATTAAAAATAATGAAGGAAGCAAAAAGTAAAAATATTCAATAGGAAAATTATACAACTTTATTCAGTGAAAACGTTAGAAACTATGCTAACAACAACTGCCATATAATTTGTCAGATCGTTAAGTGAACAGATAAAAGTGGTCTCATGCATAATTGAAAGTGCCGCTAGAACAGCTAGAAACACCGTCCACTTATCTAGCCAGTAGTGTAGGCGAGCAATCACTGCAATGTTTTCCCTGAGGACCGTTTAGATCAAACTGGCATAGCTAGAATGGAGCTTGGACTAGAAAAAAGTAAAATTAAACATAGACAAGAATTCATTACTGATTGTGAAACGTTCTATTCTTTTATAGCAAAGATCAGTGAGACAATTTATCTACTAGTTCTTATTCTTATTGTAGATCCATTAGATCTAAACGCACCTTGAAGGCACTCTCGTTCGAACGCGATAAATGAGGCACGCGGTCTCGTAAACGTCGTATTTATTACAGTTGAATTAAAGCTTTATTTACATTGCCAATTAACAATGACAAATATAAAGGGATTGTGTTTACAAGCTTACTAAGTTTATGAGGGTGAAAGCACGTTAATATTTGTTTGAAGACTTTGGTTAAAACTGTTTCTATTACACTACAAGTATTAAAATTAAGACTCCAATGTTGGCCTAGGTTTTAACATGTTTCGTCATCTTTCGATTTCTAATGCATTGTCGTACTTACAGCATTCGTGCTCTGAAGTGTTAAATCATAAATTAATTAATGAAATTGAGTATTGAGTCATCTTCAGATGACATAACATGAAATGATATCGCTCTGAAAAACATTTGTGCTACTTAAGAAAGCGCTGATCAAATAAATTTTAGTTCAATTTAGATTTTTGTGGCCGACGAATATTTTCAAGAGATAAAGTATCAAATTCAATTACGTCTGAAAATATTTTCATGCTACTGATGTTTTTATTAATGAACTTCAAGATGACTAATACTATAGTTATTTTAATTAAGAACAAAGTCATGGTGACTAAACCGAAATAAGTACCTACCTAACTGTAAAATCCATTCAAAATTGTATTTTATGGTCAACCATTAGGTATGACTCATTCCAGTTTGGTTTTCCTTCCGCGAGAATACGAGTCATGGACGGTATTTTTGGCACTTGTTGTTATAATAATAATGGAAAATCAACTTTTAGGTACTTCTATAAAGGTATGTGTTATAAAAAAAATAATTGTTCCTTATAAGTACGGAAAATCGACTTTTACGATATTATGTGTATCGCCGCATTGACTAGACGCAGGCAGTGCAGCAAAAAAGATAGCGAATATGTAGGTGCGTACACATAGAGCGCGCAGCCTCGCGAGGCATTTGCCCCGCGAAGCAGCTCGGTTAGTGTGGACGCGTCTCAGCCGAAGCAAGCGCACGCAATACCCCGGGCGAGCGACGCGAGCGCCCGAACCATCCAGTGTCGGCTTTTGTTTTGCATATTGTTTCGTGCTCGGTCCAGAAACAATTGCGCGTCCATGCCTCGCGATGCTGCTCGTTCTGTGTGGACGCACCTATTCAGAACAATCTTACCTGTTTTTGTAATTATGTAAATACAACATTATATGCAAATTTTGAACGACATTTGCGGTTCTATGAGACAACAGAGTGTTAGGAAAACTTAATTAGCTAAAATGGCTAACGCTGTATTAAATATTATAAAACAAATTAATTCAAATGGTCGAATTTATATTTAGTTTACTCCAGAAGTTCTTACAAGACCCACAATTCTATTTTTCCTCCTCATCTCAGGTTGACCCACTCCCGCTGATTGACCTTCGCTAAATTAATATCCTCCCAGACATGACGTGATACCAGCTCGATCGATAACATTGTTAAACTCTGGAACATAAATTAATTAATGGTATCTCCTCCTGTGTCATACGCGGTCTACTTAATACGCTTCGGTGATGCTCGATTCTTGGAAGATAGGTCAACATAATCCAACAAAGAAAATTGTACACAATTAGGGGCACATTTTTCATTAATTAGGTTTGAGTATTTGTAAATTATTGATGAGCTTAGGAATTCATATTTATTTAATACTCCAACAGATGTACTATGCTTTAATCTAAGAATAGGCTGACCTTGGCAGCAATCTTTATTCCTCGCCCAGGTTAGGAGTGGAATTTCCTGCCGGAGTCAGTGTTTCTTGATAGCACCTTGAATTATTTCTAGGCAAGCGTGCTTGACCGTCGACCACATCTTCGCTTACCACACTCAAAAAAATAAAACGAGACTTTCTACTGTTCTTGAACAGTAAAAAAAAAACGGTTCCGGGAACTTATTTATACGTTAAAATAATTGATTACGGACAGTGCACTGAAATGGGTAAAAACAGTAAAGAGCTAAACAGTTATTTCAACTGTATGAACATTAAAGTCTACTGAAACAAACAGTTCCTTGTAAGTATTGCCGTTTTCAGAGCTTTACTGGTATCGTAGCAGTTATTTTTACTGCTTCTGAACAGTTATTGTAGCATACAGTAAAGAGCTAAACAGTTATTTCAATTGTTTGAACATTAACGTTAACTAAAACAAGCAGTAAAAATAACCGACCAGAAAAAAGTAGCAGATGCACAGTAAAATCTACTGTTATAACTCAACTGTTTTTTTTTTCAGTTAGTTTTAAGTACTGCTTTGGACAATAGGCTCTATTTTCCCACGTTTTTTTTACTGTCCAAAACGGTGAATATTACCGAAAAATCGGTTGGTATCACCGATTTTTTTTTTCAGTGCATCAGGAAGATAGTGGTGAAACGCGAAACTATCGTTAAATAAAAAAAAATAAAAATAAACAAAACATTTATTAAGTGTGTAATTCGTAGTTGACTAGATGCCTTCAATGGAGTCATTTGCAGGCTTTTGACGGCATTCCTTTTGTAGCGAATTATGTATGTAAACCACAAATGAGTTGCCCCACAAATACATAATCTCAAACCTACGGAAACCACATAGCGACTACCTAATTTGTAAATATACCATTCTGATAACGTCACCACCATGAAAGTCAAGGACATCCGCGAGGCATTTAATAAACTAAATTATATTAGTAAACTAGCTTTTGCCCACGGCTTCGCTTGCGTTAATTTAGAATCTGACCAACAATTCGAGTAGTTGGTGCTTGTAATAAAACAATTAAATCGTTATTCGAAAGACATTTGTGGCGCCATCTCTATTATCCATAAAAAACCGGCCAAGTGCGAGTTGGACTCGCCCATGAAGGGTTCCGTAGTAACAAGCATAGATTAGGGATATAATTATATGAGATTAGTAAGTAATATACACAAACAATAAAAATAACTTTGTTTTTCATAGTGTTTGTATGAATGGCAAAGTTATATTTGCGGTTTTTGAAAATGTACTATATCTCAAAAACTGCTACCTGTATCTCATCCAAACCAATTTTCTTTGGAAGTTTTTGTTGAGGTCTACATTATATATTTTTTTTTAGTTTTATCATTCTCTTATTTTAGAAGTTACAGGGGGGGGGGACACACATTTTACCACTTTGGAAGTGTCTCTCGTGCAAACTGTTCAGTTTAGAAAAAAATGATATTAGTAACCTCAATATATATTTTTAAAGACCTATCCATAGATACCCCACACGTATGGGTTTGGTGAAAAAAAATTTTTTGAGTTTCAATTCTAAGTATGGGGGGCACCCCCAAAATTTGTTTTGTTTATATTTTTATAGGAAAATCCTAATGCGGTTCACATAATACATCTACCTACCAAGTTTCAACAGGATAGTTCTTATACTTTCGACAAAAAGTGGCTGTGACATACGGACGGACAGACAGACATGACGAATCTATAAGGGTTCCGTTTTTGCCATTTGGGTACGGAACCCTAAAAAACGTTATCTATTACCTAGTTAGGAATGGGAAGTTCGAATTTCGATGTTCTGCGGTTATTAGCTAAGATAAGAAGCATTTCCAATCGTGCTCCGTTACTGTAATTGAATTTCCTCATGAAGTATGGACTTAGGAGGGTTATTAAAGCTGTTGTCAAACAGACAGGCGAAGCGAACGCGAAGCGAAGCTTTTTTTGTTTGTAATGTGTGGAATTCTTTGAACACTGTCACATAATAGACTATCGGACCGCTTTCGCTTTTCTATATGACAGGATTTGGATCGCATTCGCTTCGCGTTCGCCTTGCCTATCTGTTTAACAATAGCTTTAGGCAGCTCATATGATAAATAAATAAATAGAAAAACAAAAGCTTAAAGGTTTTTTGAAAGACTCGCACGAATTTAACTGCGCGAAATAATGAAATAATTGTTTTATATTTAGCATTGTTCCAAATGTGTTTGTTTATGATCTCTTTAGAATATTTGTTTGTTATTAAAATAAACAATTTCTATTACAAGGTATACAAATACGTTAACAATTGAATCATCACGGGTTTGGAAATATTATGAGAAAACCGTCACCGCGCCGTCGTGTCCCAGAATCAAAGGCCCTTTACCCTTTTACCCCTTCATAGCTTGTGCTGTAATATCCAGTGGGTAGGGCTCATTATGATAGGTAATTGAATTAAAATTATTCTACCTTAGAAGGTAGAATCATCTTATTTCAATTGCCGACCCTAACATTTATGTTGAGGTCGGCTCTCAGACGAACCAGATTCAACTGAATATCAATATTTTATTTCTGAATCTTCAGCACGAATTCCACGTATTTGGCCGTACAGCTTACTTGAAGTGTTACGACGTAAATTGCATTCCTCTAGCTTAACATCCCCGTTTACTTTACGTCATAAAAACGTAATACGAACGAAAAGGTCTTTGATAACAACACAATAACTGGGTAGTACGATACTGACTAGTTGTTAGAGTTTTGAACTTCTGACTAATAGTGACGACTGTCAAAGATCTACAAATAAAAGCCGACCAACGAAATAAAATGAATGAAAACGCTATGATAGATGCGGCTGTACCCATCCAAAGGTCAACCTCGGTAAGCGTGGCTGAACCTTGAAGGTCGACTGTGTGGTTGTAATTATTTCTCCACGAGCTTCTCTATAATTAACAACATCTTGGATGAGCAACATCAAAGTGATAGTGTTCTTTTTCCATAATTTTCTGTAAAGTACCTACTCTACAAAAAAAATGTAGGTACCTACTTTTTTATGAAAAATAAACAACGAAAGCTTTCAGTACCCTGTTAAGAATAGAATCCCTAAATTACTTGTTGTAAAGGGCGAGCCAGGGATTATAACAGTTGGATGAGCCGGGATATGATAATTATGGCAATTTCCTTCTGCGGACGCTCTTTGTGCCCGACATGGGGTAAGCCCTTTATTCAGCATTGCATGAGTAAATCTCTACTTGTGTTATAAAGTAATGTGAAAGTTTATGTAGATGAACCTTTGACAAAAACATAATACAGTTAGTAGAGTAAAAATAATGATGGGACCGGCATATCTGTTAAAGTGTGTGGGCAATATTGTCAAACTTGATGGCAATGTTGATTCTGTGATTAAGAAAATGGTCGTTCCTCATAATTATATAAAGAATGGACCAACTATTTGTGTATAATTCTGAAAGATTAGGTGGCCACTCGAAACTCATAGCCCGTGTCTTACAACCTCAAATGGCTCAACGCATATTTTTTTTTGTTAAAATAAAAGATTGGCACTTTCCATCATCGGACTACAAGACGTACGGCAATGCGCCATCGGCATATGGTGGACATCCCTCCGGTACGTACAAAGCGTTTTGCCCAAACCGTATATAGTTTAATGTCTTTGGCCCAAACCTTTATTGTACTCACAGCTAAAGAGTGGAATTCCCTGCCTCTGTATCTCCGGGCAACAAGGTACTTCTAGGCAAGCGTGCTTCACCGTCGACACATCTTCGCTTACCATCAAGCGAGATAGTGGTCAAATAAGAACCTGTAAAAAAAAAAAGATTTAATTTTTTACATTTTTAAGTTAAGCCTCCTGCAGATACACGCGATTAATCGAACGGGGCGACATGTCGCGGTCCATTCGCAGTATTTTTAGAGAGGAAATTAGCTTGGCTCGTTGTCGCAGCGCGATTAATCGCGTGTGTCTGCAGGAGGCTTTAAAGAAGCACTTTTGTGCATTTTTAAAATCGAGATCAAGATTGACATTTTAATATGCAGTTAACATTTTAAGATGCTATGGCTACTGGCTCTAAAACATAGAAGTAGGTACGCTGTAACTTTAATTTATCACATAGTTTTACATGTTTTTGGTTCTAAGTAGTGACCTCTTTCCGCCTGTCTTTTACCTAATTAAAGGCAGTCTTGTGACAGTCCTAAAAGATAACTAAAGAACAAAATGGTTTTACCTGCATCAGTGTCGACTAGATAGTTACCTAAGAAATTTCACAACATATAAACTACGTTGCAAAACATCCTTTCTAACAGTAATTTAAGAAAAGTATTATAAACATTTATCTCAAACGTGGTAGCAACCCTAATGTACCACTTAACTGTAATTCCGTCTAGTAATTTAGTTAGCGCCAATATTACGGTGTGTCAGTAAAATAAATCTTAATCTGTTACAGGTATCATAATGAAAGATCGGTATGTCTGTAGACTTAAAATTAACGTCAAAGATTTGAGATTATTCAATGATAATTATTTTTATTTTTAAAATTGATAAAGGTGTACATAATTTCTAGGTTTCCGGTCAAAATCTTAGCAACTTTGCAATGCATTGGTAACATTCTTAAAATGGAATATCTTATTCTATTGCTCAAGCAATAGAGTAGAAAATTGATGAAGAAAATTTTTATCGCAATTCTATTAGCAACATTGTTAAAGTGGCGTTTTTAGATCCTCTGAATTTTTTTTCTATAATTTAACAACTAGGTACTTATATTGTCAGTGCACTTGGCATCTGGATACGATAGCTGTTATATGTATTATCTTTAACTGTTAGCCTAGATTGTGAAGGTAACAATTTAACGGCAATGGCAATCAAAACGTCGATGGTCAAACAAAACAAACAACGAGGGTTTAAAACTGTATTAGACTACCATACGAATAAAACTTATTCTATGCTTGTTTATCGATTCGAAAGCAATTGCCAATAACTTCGGCCATTTTGTTTCTCATCACCCTTGTTGGGTACACAGTACAATGCATCCCGCATCAAAACTAGTCAACAGACTTAAACAACAGTAAAAGGGCTAAAGCGTGAAACGTGATTGTCCGATCAGAGTGACTAATTGGTAAATTACAACTAGTACCGAGTCGAACCTTCACCCGGCCGGGGGCGATAGCGAGAACATTATGTACTTAGTACTTGTGCGACGTGTTTAGACGTTGCGAGCCGCTAGCTGACCATTAGAGGCAGGTAAGCGGAGGTTTCTGCGTCAATTGTTGTTGTCTAAATGTCTAACACTAGGTGGTACGAAAGATAAATATAGTTAACTTGGGGTCATTTGTTTGATCAATAGTTAAACTAACTATGGTTAATATTTATTTGTTATATAATTTAATTTAGCAAATGGTTAAAAATTATAGGATTTAACAAATAGTTACTTTAACTACTGATCAAAAAACTCACTCTAAGTATAGTGATCTGCCCGGGTCGACGGCGCGTTGTGTTCCATGCGCGCCTCAAAGAGCTGTCAGCAATCTGACGGGGCCCCCTAAGAGAGCCAACGCCTGCCGGGGTCGCGGGACTGTCTCACCTGGTAACCGTGACCCTGATACGTAAAGGGCTATTAAGGATCACCGTGGATTTTAGTCAGTACAAGTCTGACAGTGCCTCCCGTTTTGTGACTCATTTGATGATTTTACCAAGCAAAAAAAAAAAATTGTATATACGATACGATAATTTAATATACGAATTAAAAATTAGTGTGAAATGTGCTTCCGTAGCGATGATTCCGTTTAAATAGTTTCAAAAGGATTCAACCAGAATTCAGTCACGTCAAAAGTAGGGACAGCTTAAGCTTTGTAATAGCTTTTTGGCTTTGCAAAGTAGTACTTAGATATAGAGCATAACAATTTAGTCAAGCACATAAGCACTATAACTCCCAATCATGTACCATAATGATAGCAAAACTGTCAATGATTGAATAATATATAGTGCTACAGAAACCAAAGCGAAAATCATCGTGTAAATGAAAATAGACGCCCTCCAGAGTCCAGCATGAGTGACATCACAAGGAGATACATCGCCACGCTTGTCCAGCGATAGACCGTTTGATGGACACCCTACTGATTGTTTTGTTCTAAATCAGTTCAGTGGCAACAATTAAAATTCCTCACTGAAGCGAACTTCTAACAATAGAGCATTCTTGTGGTCTTCCAGCGCCCTTGAGAAAATAGCTCAGGTCAGCCCAGTCATATTAGGGTCCTCGGAATGAAAGATAATAAGCTGTAAATTGGTAACCTTTGTTTTGTCGTTCTAAATGTTGTCTCAAAAGTCAAATGCTATTGTGTCCGCGTCTCAAGATATTGAAGGTCAAAGGTCATAAAAATCGGTTTTTCGCGAATATCTCGCTTTCTATTGCTTATGTATAAGATTTGCACCTATATGAAAGTTGTAGAGTACAAAATTATCTACAACTTTTGTCTGAACTTTTTTTTCATACGATCAACCGTTTTTGAGGTATGTAAAGCGCGAAGAGTGCGCAGCGTACAGCCATTTGTTTTATGGTCTAATGCAAGGTCAAGCGTGAGTTACGGTTATCAGTACGTTATACATGTAAGAAATTATGTATTTGACAGTAATTTGGGTTGAATATTGAAACTAAAAAGAATAAAATAAAAAACTTTTTCAAAAAAAAAATGTAACCGACTTCCCACAAAAAAGTTCAAAATAACCTACAAAAAAACTTTTCTTTCGAAAGTCGGGAGACAAAAAGTCAATGAAATAAAAAAGAAAGTCACCGACTTTCGAAAGAAAAGTTTTTTTGTAGGTTATTTTGAACTTTTTTGTGGGAAGTCGGTTACATTTTTTTTTTTTGAAAAAGTTTTATTAACTTACCTAAATTTGTTTTGTGTTCGGTGACAGTGAGACGAAAATGGATGTTCCTTTACTTAAAAAGGTACTTACATTCAAAATTATAGAAAAGAATGGGAGGAAGACCCAAAATACAAAAAGTGGCTTAGACCTGTGCTAGGAAATACTTCAAAAGCAACGTGTTCCTTCTGTAAAATAGAATTTAACGCAAGAATATTTGAAATCAAACGGCATTCGGAATCCAAAAAACATATAGATAAAATTAAAAAAAAAAAAAAACAAAAAATAATTCGAAAATTAAAACATGTGTGTGCAAAATAATGGGTGCGTCTCATTTCATATAAAGTTATTTGATATATTTTCATTTCAATAACGTTCACATGATATAATCAACGTGAGAAATACCCAACGATTGATATAATTTCTTTACACATAATGTTTGTGTTACTCTAAAACTCATTTCATATAATTTTATTTGATATAACGTTTATTTAAGCGAAAATCATTATGATAACGTTTGAAACATATAATTTAACGTTTAAACCATTTTCTTTCATGACTTTGGCTTATCCTTTGGACTTTGATTGTTTGCCTTCACGAATGCTATTGTTATTAGAAAAATTTAGTATCCAAGAGCGAGCGAAGCGAGCTCGGGACTTGGGTCATCCCGACACGGACAGGTTAGGTTCGAAGGGGGTGGCGGGGTCTGAAAGACCCCGCCATCCCCTTCGTGTTAGGTTACTTCAAACCTTGCACGCAGAAATAGGAGCCCCGCGAAGCGGGGCTCCGTCGAGCCAGCATGACAGGTAGTAATCAGTTATTTGACCTAGGATGCAAGAGCGAGCGAAGCGAGCTCGGGACTTGGGGCACCCCGACACGGACAGGTTAGGTTCGAAGGGGATGGCGGGGTCTGAAAGACCCCGCCATCCCCTTCGTGTTAGGTTACTTTAAACCTTGCACGCAGAAATAGGAGCCCCGCGAAGCGGGGCTCCGTCGAGCCAGCATGACAGGTAGTAATCAGTTATTTGACCTAGGATGCAAGAGCGAGCGAAGCGAGCTCGGGACTTGGGGCACCCCGACACGGACAGGTTAGGTTCGAAGGGGATGACGGGGTCTGAAAGACCCCGCCATCCCCTTCGTGTTAGGTTACTTTAAACCTTGCACGCAGAAATAGGAGCCCCGCGAAGCGGGGCTCCGTCGAGCCAGCATGACAGATAGTAATCAGTTATTTGACCTAGGATGCAAGAGCGAGCGAAGCGAGCTCGAGACTTGGGGCACCCCGACACGGACTGGTTAGGTTCGAAGGGGATGGCGGGGTCTGAAAGACCCCGCCATCTCCTTCGTGTTAGGTTACTTTAAACCTTGCACGCAGAAATAGGAGCCCCGCGTAGCGGGGCTCCGTCGAGCATTCATGGTAGGTGGTACTATTACTAGGTACATCAGAGTTAGATTACATACCAGGAAGAAAAAAAAATTAGACCGAATAAGTTTTATGTCTTTTGAGTGGTATACAAAACGATTTTATATTCCTTGATTGTTATGATTATAGAAATTAGTCATTATAAAATTATGTCAATCGTTTATTATATTAAAAGATTGTTATATCAAATAAAAATTATATATTCAGTTGTTATCTCTTGTAAATATTAGAGATTTTGTAGTTATATCATATATTACTTACCCCAAAATAATAAGTATGCAATTTAGTAAATCTGCTAGATTTGAAAAACACGAAAATATAGGAAAATAAAACGGTAAAGTAATTAGCTGCTGATATAAAGGCGGTCTACGGATTTTCTCTCAAATGGTTTAATTTGTTCTGGCAACATTTATTGTTGGAGTTTTTGTGAAGTGTTTACTGGCAATAAAACGAACACTAAGCAAAATATAAACTGACACCAAACTATGCTTAAACAAATAACTTTATTTGATACTATTTTTATTAGGTACCTTTTTTATATTTTAAGTGCCCTAAATGTAATTTTTTACCAAATAAATTCCAATAAAATTTTTTTGCTATAAATTTTATCAAAATGGTTTACGATGTCCATAAAAAGGTTCTTTATCAAAGTAAAAGTGCCACAATGAAGTTAATTCTGTGCACTAGACTGCGAATTATGAAGAAAATTGACCGTAAAATTTATGATTACTGAAACGAGATAATATCATAGAATTATCGGTATAAAAAGCTTATTTTATTTCACCTAATTTTCTTTGAGCTGTACTTTGTTTTAAAAGGTGCAAGTCTGAGTAGTGAACATGTTATTATTTCGATGATTTTCGCAAGAATCTATGAGATAGCTTATTATTTTTAGTACTTGCACTATTTTAAAGGTTTTCATGAAAGTAATAACAGTGATTGATAATTGATGAGACTATATATTTCGTCCCGCAATAGGGAGTTTGCCATTTTATTAATCGTTCGCCGAGTTCTTTCTTAAAAGCGCTGCTTTAAAGTGCAATTTGCGCTATCGATGTCGCTTTTATTCTACAGAAAAACGTTTAAGTGTCTTCGTACTCTCGAAGATAGATTGAAAACTGCTAAGAAAGATGGGCAAAGAGTGGATATATGAGGGCAACTCCATTAACTTACTTTTTGTGCAACATTTTATCTAGAACTAGCTGACCCGGCAAACTTCGCCGCCTCAGAATCCATTTCTCACCTTTTAAACCTTCCCTGGACTTCTAAAAATAATTCGGAACCAAAATTAGCCAAATCAGTTGAACCGTTTTTACAGCTAACAGCAATTAATTTTTATATGCGCGTTCACCGCTGCCACCCAGAACAGACGTGTGCCGCTTGCGCCCGTTAATATTGTAATTCTAAATTCCTGATTGGTCAATAGTGCAAATTTTGATTCTCGCTCTTTCTTTAGTAACTTAAAGGTGTGGTCTCCGCCCAGTGGGCGTTCCTAGACAGAGACAGATATTAAAATATCAATACCGGTCGAAATATCGGAGTGCCATCCAATTGACTGTTACCTCGGATCCTGTGATTTGAACCCGAGACGAGTGCGCGACGATCGTAGCCGAAACCACTCGACTACCGAGACAGTGAATCTTGTGCGTGAATTTAACCTACGGTACATACGATCGCCTACGAGGTGAGCGGCTACGAGATCTGCTACGCCTACGTCATCTGCTACGGCTACGCGCAAGTAGTGGGATCTCAACGTGTTCTGCGAGTCGTCGACTTCGCGGAGTGCTACGAAAACACAATAATATCGGCTACGCATACAGTGACTGTACGGTTACGCAGTAATAGGAGTGAAAATAAATATTATTATTATGATGATAAGACGCACTCCACCTACAACACCTGTTGCGCAAACTATGTCACACTCCGAGTCCGACCTCCCTAAAGCAATGGAGGAGGAAGTCAGTAATATCACAAATCGTTACAAAAGACCTAGAATGGAAACTGATTCACCTGGTAATGATTTTATTACATTTCAACTTGAAGTGAGAAGCATGTTCGAGTCTTTGAAGTTGGGTCAAACTGCGTTATTGGAAAAACTATCTGAAGATGTGAATCAAATTAAGATACAAAATGCTAACATACAAAAAAGTAATACTGAAATAGAAAAATCAATTGAAATGATTAAAAACAACTATGATGACATGAAAATAAAATTGTGTAAAATTGAAAAGGAACGTGTCGAGTGTTACAACTATGTGGATAAGCTTCAAAAACGGATCGAGGATCTGGAGTCTGGAACCAGGTCGTCCTGCATTGAACTCCGCAATATCCCAGCGCGAGAAGATGAGTCCCAACATGACATCCTAAAATATGTAGCCAATATCGCAAAAACGCTAAACTTGGAAATAAACCACTCGGACATTCGAGATGTATACCGCCTACCAACTAAGCCTGGTAGAAATGCGACAATTGTGGCCGAATTTGGTACAGTTTTAACTAGAAACAAGTTTCTTACCTCTGTGCGCAATTATAACCAGAACAAAGAGGCAGGGTTAAAGTTAAACTCTAACCTCATAGGTTTAGAGGGGAAATCGCAACCAATTTATGTGTCCGAGTACTTACCGGGAAACGGAAGGAAGTTGTTTTACCAAGCCAGGGCATTTGCTAACCAAAATAAATATAAATTCTGCTGGACGTCAAACCAGAGAATCTATCTACGTAAAGAAGATAATGGCAAGCGTATAAGGATTAAGTCGGAAGATGACCTTGTCGCCTTACAGTCTATATGACTAAGAATGTGTAGACTGTGCATGGAATTTCAGAATATTTTAACAATACGTATCACTTTGTTACATTTTACTTTGTTTATCTTCTTATTATTTTTTAATTTGCCACATATTGTTACCTCACTCATACAATATCACACTATTACACAATCAAACATACTGATACACACACCCACAACACACTCACATAATAAAGTTGCTCCTATGTACGATAAAATCAAGTGTAATCCCTTCTCTTATTCACTGGCGTGCTGTATGAAGATGATGGAGTGGCTCAGGATCAGAACGGTAAACTTTCATAGTGAATGTTATATATGTATACTTCATAACATAAAATGAACACTAACATGAATAGAATTGCGTCTGAACTTGAGGCACTTCATAAGTCACAAGCATACATTTGCGCGCCAGACGATTGTATTAGCTTCACGACTAAATTTAATAATCCTTTTTCAATTCTACATCAAAACATTCGTAGTATAAACAAGAATATTGACCAACTTGTAGCCTTCCTCTCTTTAATTAAGGTTAACTGTGATATTATTGTACTCTCGGAGTGTTGGCTCTCAAAAATAGCAAATATCCCAGTTATTGATGGATATAACTCACACATGACTCTCAATGCAAGCAATCAAAATGATGGCATCGTCATTTATACTAAAACAGAACTTGAATGTACAATTTGCGAACCTGAATATATCAAAGATTTTAACTGTCTGATTTGTAAAATAGGTAAAGATTTGGCCATTGTTACAGTTTATAGATCACCAGCAACAAGTAATACAGAGAACTTCTTAAACGGGCTCGAAAAGGTTTTGATGACGCTTAATACATACACGAACGTATGTATACTCGGAGACATGAACATTGACATAAAAACAAACAGCTCTGATTCCAGATCCGGGGACTATTTAAATCTGATGGCCTCTTATGGTTTTCTACCAACACATCAATATCCAACAAGAGCTGAAAACTGTCTGGATCATGTTCTAGTGAAGTCTCAACTTGAATCAGTCACGTTGATCCCGGAATGCTATATAACTGATCACTGTCCCACGCTTCTCACAGTTTCCCTTAAGAAAAAGTCCATTTCTCTTTCTCCGTGCCGAACTAAAATAAACTACAGTGCAATACGTGACATCTTAACTCAGGTCGACTTTACGCCTGCACTAAACTCTGGTGACGCGAATTTTGCTGCGAACTACTTGGTCGATGTTGTATCGGAAATTATTCGAAACAATACCAGCCAGTGTAAAATTCCCCGTAAAAAAAGGATAATTAAACCGTGGATCACGCCGGGTCTAATACGCTGCATTCATAATCGTGATAGGATGCATAAATCAGTAAAAAGGGAACCTTCTAATATGACACTCAAAATATCGTACATTAGATATAGGAATTTTATTAATAAAATACTAAAAAACTTGAAAACCTTACATAATAAAAATCTTCTTGAGGATGCAAAAAATAACTCAAAGGCTACGTGGGAAGCAATTAAGACAATCACACACACAAACATTAAAAAGACTTCTCCTGTTTTGCTTCTTAGCACAAAGGAAACCCCCCAATTATCAATAAATGCGGTAAATCATTTCTTTATTAACATCGGCAAAGAACTTGCAACCCGAATTCAAAGTAGAACGCCTCCCGCTAGTTCACCATGTACTGTCATGCATTCCCCTTCTCAGTGTGATTCTTTGGCTCTACTACAAACCGATGCTCATGAGATAGAGTTACTTATTAAAAACCTACGAAGGGATTGTGCTGTTGGGTATGATAATATCTCTGCGGTTATTTTACAATCTTCAATAGATGTATTTGTTCCAGTCTTAACGCACATTTGCCAACTATCTCTGTCTACTGGAGTATTTCCGAATGTTTTTAAGAGGGCCATTGTGTACCCGATACATAAGGGCGGGGATGGAGACGTGGTCGATAATTATAGGCCTATATCGGTTCTCCCAGCGATGTCCAAAGTCCTTGAAAAAGTGTTATATGTTAGGTTAAATAATTTTTTAAATTCAAAGGGTATTATTTCGGATTATCAATTCGGCTTTCGAAAGAAAAAATCGACAGTAGATGCAGTCTCATCTCTTGTTGACAAAGTAGTAGACAATCTAGACAAAAAAGAAAAATGTCTGGGACTTTTTCTGGACCTCAGCAAGGCGTTTGACACCGTCTCCATCCCGATTCTTATGTCTAAACTAGAAAGAATTGGCGTAAGGGGTTTAGCTCTTGACATATTTCAAGATTATTTGTCAAACAGGACACAAGCAGTCAGGGTTGGGGAATGCATAAGTGATGACGCAAAACTGTTTTTTGGAGTTCCGCAGGGCAGTATATTGGGTCCTCTTTTATTCACTATATACATAAATGATCTTTGTGAACTGAAATCCCCTAACTGCCAGGTTTTCGCTTATGCAGACGACACAGTGCTGCTTATACACGGCCCTAACTGGGATGATGTGAAAGCTAACGCGGAAATCGCCTTAAGGAAAGCAGTGTTCTGGTTGTCCTCTAACCTTCTGACTCTGAACATCACCAAAACAAACTTCATAACCTTCGGAATGAAGATCTCTGGAATTCCACCCGCGGGGTCTTTCTTCATCAAATCTCACACATGTGTGTCACACTCTTCTAACAACTGTGATTGTCCAACAATATCTCGTACAACAACTGTCAAATACCTAGGAATTAAAATTGATCAATCTCTGAAATGGCAGGCCCACATTGATTCCTTAACCTCACGTGTGAGAAAACTAATATATGTGTTCAAGTTGCTCCGTAATGCCGCCAGCCTCGAAACTCTTAAGATGACCTACCAAGCTCTTTGTCAGTCCATCACATCATATTGTATCTTGGTTTGGGGTGGAGCTGCAAAAACCATACTTCTACCTCTAGAAAGAGCTCAAAGAGCAGTGCTCAAGGTCATGGCCAAGAAGATCTTTCGTTATCCAACTTCTAAGCTTTACAATGAAGTCGGTGTTCTGTCAGTGAGACAGCTATTTATACAACATACTTTGACCAAGAAGCACACAAGCTTGACATTTGACCCGCTTCTATATCAAAATAAACGTAGATCTGATGTAGTCTGCCCCTCTGTCAGACATAGAACTGTTATGGCCAAGCGACACTATATGGTTATTAGTGGACTACTATATAATAGAATAAATAGGAAACTGAATTTATACCCACTCAAACAAATGGAATTTAAAAAGAAATTAGTATCCTGGCTCTTACAGTTAAATTACATAGAAACTGAAAATCTATTAAATCAATAATTATTTATTAGTCGCATAATTATATAATCAAATGTTTAATCAATGCATCATTATTCCAGAATGTTACTAAAATGCATAAAGGCATGATTTCTACATCAAATTAAATACGAACCTTTTCACAAATCCTACCAACCTTTATATCCCACAAAGCACTCACCTCCTCACAGTCACAGTTCTCATATCACCACATCTGCACACACTACACAACACAATACTCATTACATACATCACCAGGACCACACACACACACTACACATTCATATTACAACAAAACACAGCAATGGTGGCACACCCATAACCTTTATATTTTTTTAACCAAATTTAAAACTGAGTCCCTATCAACAGGCATGCCTAATTAGGGTACTCAGCGTATCAGGTTCTTATATGCTACTCCAAGGAGTCATGTGAGCTTGTCTTTGGTGTGAGGGCGGAGCATCTGCCTAGTTCCTGTAATACAGGTTTGCTCCTAGCACGGGACTGACCTTTGCTCTGCTCTCCACTATAGCGTGCATATTACGAGTATGTCTCTGTTATCTTCATATGGTTGTAGTATATAAGTTATTTGTACCTATATGTTTTTCTCAATAAAGTTATTATTATTATTATTATTATTATTATTATTATTATATTATAGAAGAGAGAATAAATAAATTTTACGCAGCTATATTGTTTATTTTTCAACATATTTCACCCTTTTATTTGTAAAACCATCGGTATTTTCCAGGATTTAAACAAAGACAATGGAGCTTGTGGCTACATATTGGCAGGCAATCATTCGATTCCATCAACACACAAAAAAAAATAGCAAATGTTTACCATCTACGGCTTGAAACGTCATTCGAGCGCCAAAAATTCATGTAGCACCGTATCTGTCTTTTAAAACGTCAATAAAGACACTTGTTTCAACACAAAGCTTGAAGGTTGACGACTTAGGAGTATTTTGACGGTTTAGTCAAAATTCTGAACATTATTATAGGTAAAGCGCCTATCAATCATTATTGGCTGTCAGTTAGAACCGACATTGTTACATGTTTTAGTTGCATTCTCAAACTATTGCTAAATATTCGTGGGCAAGAACGTTGAGGAAGGTAGCAAAAAAGTAACAATACTTACTTACAAAACTTTTCTATACTAGTACTTAAGAGCGCTTATTCCGAAAGTTGGCAACGTTGCAAATAGTTGTCAAATATTAACAAGTTTTAATTAATTCAACAATGTTACTGTATGGAAATATGAAATATCGCTCTGTAGTGCACTAGAACATTGATATAGAAATGCAATTAAAACATTGAATTTGATGATGTAACCGTTTCAGGAGTACCTAAAACAAGCATTTGGAAAATTTCCAAATACTTTTTTTTCATCTAAAACTATATATTCGGTGTTACGATAATAATTATTGCATTTCCTAATAATTTTTTAGTGCACTACAGAGCCATATTTCTTATTTTCATACAGTAAATTTACCAAATTAATTAAAACTTGTAAATATTTGACAGCTATTTGCGACGTTGCCAACTTTCTGGTTATGTGCCCTTAAGCCAAAAAGTTTGTTATAGCTTACTTCATAAACTCTATAGTCTATTAGATCACAGTATTTTTCTAAGACATCATCAGTAGGTTGGTCAATAATTCAATCTTTCGCTGTCTATTTATCTTACTTTGCGAAAGTTCGCGAAGAAGGATGGATAGATAGATGTTTGTTATTATTTCACACTAAAAACCACGGAACGCGTTTTTGAACGAAATCTCGTACAAAGATAGTATCACGATAAACGAATTGGGATACCATTTGAAAATCTTCATTGTAAATCTTTAATATATTTTTCTTCTTAGTTTTTGACATTATGGTTGGCACAGAGGTTAAGCTATCGACTGTTGCACTGCATGTCGTCGATTCGACTCCCTCGTGGAACAAATTTTGAGTGGCCTACTGGTAGTCGTTCCAGGTCGTGGTTTGTATATATGTGACTTTAAGTGTTTGTAAACGCATCCACGATACAAGAGTAACTACTCTTAATGTTTGGAATCTTAAAAAAAAATCACCAAAAAGAACTGGACTACAAGTTTGGTACCCATAAAAGTTAAAAAATAAAAGAATATCTTAAAATAGACACACTCCAAAACCTAAATATATTTTAACCTCGAATGAATGTCCCTACACGATAAGGAAATGAAAGAAAAACATGATCATCCCTTTTAATGTCACCTATCATCACACACATCCTACGTCAACATAGAGACATGGGTCCCGCATGTGTACCCAAATGACGTTTGCGTCAACGGTTAACCAAACGGAACCCTAGGTTGAATTGAATGATAATAATATGGGCCAAGTATATGTTGATAGATTTGACTTTCTATTTTTTTTAGCTTAGGTATATAAGCTAGCGCCATTTTATTTTACAACTAGCTGACCAGCGGCTTTACCCCAAAACTATCTCACGGGAAAAAAATACTGAGATGAATGGCGTCCCATGTATAATTACAAACTTTAACCTAGATCTGCAGTACAAAATTGAATGAATGAAACCAAAACTTGCGACTCAGTTTGGCACAATCGCTGTCAGATGGCATGGCCTACTAGATTGAACGTTAAGCTGGTGTCATGGTACGAATTAGAAGAACAGTTCAGTTTAGGTCATAAACTGAATCGCGTTAAGAGCATGTGGTAAGGCCCCTGAGCTAGATTTCAGAAAGATCTGCTCAGCCGTTCTGACGTAATTGATTAATACGAGTAAACATCTATTCATACATCCGTCCATCCAAACTTTCGTATTTATAATATTAGATACATTCTCAGCCTTTATAAAAGCTGTCATGCATTTATTATATCGTCATATTTAACTAAAGTGATTTATTTTCCGATTTTTATGTTTGTTTTTGAGGAAACATAAAATACAATGACCATTTACAAAAGGTTTTAACTACCAGACTTGTATGTTCTCCCATTAATGATTTCCAATAACGGTAAACTGTAATAAATCAAATAAAGCTTATTGACTAAATAGAGGTAATGAAGGAAACTTCTGTTTCTGCTTTCGACACCTAAACCAAATAAGCATTGAAATACATTTTCCAACTTTGGAAGGCTTATGTGCTTAGCGGAAAGTGCGGGAACCGTGTTAGACAGAAATGGGTCAGCACAAACAAAGTCACGGGCGAACGTTAGTTAATGCTTTTTCTCGGAATTCATCTGCCGAACATCGCAGGTAATTCTGACGTCAGTTTACAATTTCCGCAAGAATTCACACTCGAACAAACACTCCAAAAATGCGGTAAAAACACAATCGTAAATTCCGATGGAATGCAAAATATTTTGAATTGGCGTTTTAAGACTTTTAGAAGTCGGAAATATCTCGGTTTAATACGAAGCGGTATTTATTGAAGTCTTCTCCGCCCGAATGTATTTTAGAACTTCCCTCAAATCTGTTTATTTGTCCTGTACAATGCGTCATATTGCTCACGTAAATTTTTACATAAACTCAACGTTTCACATTCCGCATAAATTATATTCCAGCTAAATCTACCGTATGAATGGGAAATATCGAATTAGCAATGCTAGATACATTAAAGATTACAAAATTACAGTACTAGAGAACACTGATCACTTAATTTGAGAGATTATCGTTGCCCTCTAGCGCCGTTTATATTTCAACGAGTCAAATACATTGAGAAATACGTGGTTTACCTTATTTTGCATCTATACACCGTGACTTTTTAGTCGTCTTACAAAAGCAGCCCAGTTCATGTATCCAATGACTAGAACACGTTTATAATAAAAAAATATGTATTTAAGAGATTTGAAAAATTTAATAATAAAACTTTAATTGGTTATTATGACACAAAGCGTAGTTAGAAACGCCCTTATCTCATAGAAAATGGAAATGGAATGATCTACCCGACTATTGCGTTGGGTAGGTATACTCTACAGATTGATACGTAAACATTTTAACAGGGTGTTTCATATTTCTAATGTATCTATTTATTAAAAATAAAAATTATTACTAACGATTTAAAAAAAATTAAACATGCCTAGAGGTATTTTAGGTCGGATAAATGTATCCGACCTAAAATACCTCTAGGCATGTTTAATTTATTATACACCGTGACTTTTTAGTCGTCTTACAAAAGCCGTCCACTTAATGAAGTGGACGGCTTTTGTAAGACGACTAAAAAGTCACGGTGTATAATATGTGTGTACGCTGGTTTACCTAAACCGTTGGTCGATTGGGTATTATTTTTCTAATTTTTAGGGATTTCTTGGGAAAATAACCCAGTGGACTTTTATGGGGAGCAAGATCCAGTCCTCAAAATAATAAACATCCAGTCCTCAAAATGTAGGAAATCAAGATATACAATTATACACATAGCACGATTCAAATACTCGCTATCCGTTCGAAGATATTTTTCCAAGAGATCCGTTTATTTTGTGAATAAACAATGTTCTTTAGCTCTTTCTTTTTAATTTCGTGCAACAAAATGTATCGTTTTGTGGTAGGTACCTAATTATTGGAAAAAGGAAAAAGAAACACTAGCATTTGACTAGCATAAAATCACGACGTAAACATCGAGTAAATACTTCGATTTTAAAATTGAAAGTACTCGTTTCTCATTTAATGTTTATATCTGTGAGCATTGAGGTAGGTACCTATTACAGTTCAATGTCTGTTGTTGTCTGTACGTTTGCATCACTCAGTCGTGCTAGCACTGGTAAGCAAACCCGGTGTGTTAACTGATAGAAAAGGGAAGGATCCTAAGTTACCCCGAAGCTTTGTACATCGTAAATACAACTTAACTCTGATATAAAACCGGATTATATTATTATTATTCCTAAAGTTTACTCCTTGCTGCCGCTTTTCGACACCGTCATAAAGTAAACATTATTTATTTGCAAGCAACTATAAATAATCGGTATTAGGAGATCGACTCCGCATTCAGAATATTCCACGTACCTACCTATTTGGCCGTAGGTACTTCGTACTTGAAGTATTTTCGACGTAAATAATTGTATGGTAAATGAAAAAGTTGCTCTAGTATACGAACGAGGACCCAATGTTATTCATCAAAGTAACGTCAAAGTTCCTGTTTACGTCACAAAACCGTGAAAATTAAACTTACTAAGGCCTCGGTTTGGTCCTGATAAAGGTTGGTCTGAGGCTATCAAAATAAATTGTTGAAACGCGATTTACATGCAGTGTCTGTAAGTATTTTTTTGAATTGAAAAATACGTGTTTATATAGTAAATTTTAATCAAAATTCCTGCAAGAACTAAATATTTATACGCATCAATGCAATTCAGTGTTTAAAATTCCGATGTTGATTAAGTTGTTTCTATAGCCAACTGCAAAAAATAGGAGAATATCAATTCGACTGAATGTTTTCTTTACATTTATTTATGTCGATTCATTGAGAACTTGGTTTTTCTGTTTTTGCTCTAAGATACATTTATCGCAGGTATGGCAAAATTACCAGAAATCTAACACAATCATGTAACACTTTGTCAGCTAGCAAACACGCGGGGGTCCGTTAAAAAACTGGGAAAACTCAATACTTTTCAACTACATAATAATATATAATATTATAGCGAAAGCCAAAAGTACTAGGCTTAGGGGGAAACTCGCCCCTGGTCCGCGGCCCAGTTTACACGGAGTCGGACTAGTAGTGGTAAACTGGGCCGAATGTGTGGGCTAGTGATGGGTAGCTATAGCCATAACTAGCCAAATACCGGCTATGAGCAAAATAGCCACGGCTATGATATCCGTCAACACGATAGCTAGCTATCGGCTACTGGTTGGCTAGATAACTGACAGGTTATGATATAGCCGCGTAGCCGCTCGTAACCGCGTAGCCGCTCGTAACCGCGTAGCCGCTCGTAGCCGCGTAGCCGCCACGGAGTATAGCTAACTGCTACGTTTTATAGCCGTCCCGGTATTCGGTAGCCGGGTAGCTAGAGTAGCCAAAATAGCTGTGTGCGCGCTCACTGCGCTACGCGTGTGCGATCTTCATTGGTATCGTCGATTTTTTTTCCCCATTTTTAAAATATAGATTAGACAAAGAGAGAGCATTATTCTTAGTGATTTCGTTCGTTTAATAAACGAACTTATGAAATGCGTTGATTAGAAAGCTGGTTAGTTACCGTCAGGTTTAAAATAAATAAAAAATTGATAGTATTTTGGTTATTGTGACCTCAGAGAGGAAATCATTTTTTTTTTTTAATTTAGAATCGAATTCAGATCCGGCAGTTGATGTTGCGTTATTTAAGTCCTACCTAGCTACACCGGCGACGCTTCATAGCGCCGCTAGTTACTAAACGCTATTGTTCAATAGCCAAGTAGCCAAATAGCTGGCTAGCTAGCTGGCTATTACACCACAAATAGCCGGTTAGCTAAGCTATTGAAATTTCGGCTAGTTACCCATCTCTAGTGTGGGCGAGAATACCATCGGAAAAATATATAGTGGTAAAGTCGACCCATTGGGAAAACATTTCAATAAATACCCTATTATTTTTTATTATATTTTTTAACGAGGCAAAATCATCAAATAAATCCTCCAACCCAGGCAGGACGGGAGACACGGTGTCCTTCAATAGCCCTTTACGTTCCGGGGTCACGGTTGCCCGATAGTCCCTCGACCCCGGCAGGCTTTGGCCCTCTAAGGGGCCATCATATTGCCGACAGCTCTTTGAGGTGCTTGCGGAACACGACCCCCCGCGGGACCTATAGGTATTAAGGTGCAAAAAGTACAGTCCTGCCGATAGCAGCCACAGTTTTGGAGCCTGTTGAAACGCTTTGGGTGCGGAACCTTTGTTTTTGTGTAATGCAGAATGGACGGTCAGACTGAAACAACCCTGTTCCCTACAAGCTCTTTTCGTTACCGCGATGACTTTTTAAGGAGGCTGGAACGCGACGCAAGCCAGCTAAGTCGTGATCTTATAGCTTCGTATTTTTAAAAATAGTTATCAGTTGTCAATCGGTTAAATTTCTCGCAAATTACAAACCTGGAGTAGTGAAAGTGTCCTACAATTGTTTTTCGACCTCCTGAAGAAGTAACAGTGGCAATAAAATAGTAGATAAATAATTTAAAAAGTGCCGTATCATAGTCGTTAAACCGCGAGTGCACGTAATTCCCACCGTTGTGCGGACTGTATAACGGCGAAAGTCCTGTTAACGCGCAACTGTCCGAGTGCTACCAACATAGCAACAAAGCAATCGGCGCAAGCGTTCCAGTGACGAACGCAGTGCGACTACGTCGCATTATCAGTGCGCGTGAACGGTGGCGCCACCCCGGCCATAGTTTACTGACTATTGTTTACAAACATTGCGAAATATTAAATACTGATGACAATGTTTATTGATTAAATTATTTTTTTTTGAACATTACAAAATATGACTTTCTGTGAATATAATCCTACAGACAATTCGAAGGTTAGTGTAATAAAATAAAATAATTGGACTAATAAAATGTGATGATGAGTGCAACAAGTGAACCAACAAGCGATTCCCCAACAATGGAGATGGACTTAACGAATAGTTTTAGTAATAACAAAATAGACATTGGAAACAATAAAAGAGTGTTTTGTGATACTCGTAAAGACCTCTTCAACAATGAGGACGGCTCTTTCTCGATAGAATGCAACGACTGCGACTTTGTAAACAAAGTAAAGAATTTCGTGGAGTTTCAAAACGGACAATCAAAAATAAAGACACTTAAGTGCAAAAAATGTAATAAACAGAGTGTAGTGAAAATTTACGTCGACACTACACAGAAGCTATTGGACAATAAATTTGTGACCGAAGTATCGTATAAAATATTTAGTTGTGCAAATACGGTATGCAAAAGCATATTTCGGAACTGCCACAGTTGTAACAAACAATTAATTGTGAAAGCCATCCCACAGGCTATATTTCTCGCGAGTGAAACAATCGTATGTAATTGTAAAAAAGTTAATACGGTGTATCTACACAGTGACGAACTAAATCTTCGAAATAGTAACAAACTTGGTGAAAAATCGAGAAATGTCAGTATGACCTCACTGAGTACAAGTGTATCGAAAAAGCAGTGTATACAGGCTGATCCAACATCAGGCGTCGGTGCAAACACGTCAGCTATTTTTACCTCAAATAGATTTGAACTACTTCACAACAAAGAAAACGAAGCAGTAAATTCGCACTCACATTCAATCGCTTCGTCAAACTCAGCACAATCGCGTAGCCAATCACGAAAACGCACACTCGCTGATAGCGGGGATATCAAAACCCCGAAGGCAAAGAGACAAGCTGCGCGGAAGAAAAGTCCACCATCGACGCTGAAAGATACAACAACTATCAAGAGCGGGTACGTTCGTCCGATACTCATTAACGATTCACGTTACAAATTCAGCAACGCGAATGACAGTAAGAAAATAATTTCAGACAAACTGATCAGCGACCTGTCACGCATCCTCGCAACTCATAAAGCTAGAATCAGCCGTAATGAGAAAAGTAAAAACATTATTATCTCAGTCACAGACCTTGATAAACGTAGGTTCTGCATCGAAGAAATAAAGAAACTTAAGCCAGACCTGGCTTTCATAGCCCCGAAACCTCGTGCAGAGCAAATACGAACAACCAAAGTGATAATAAGGAATATGACACACGATCACACTCAAGATGAGCAATTAGAGGAAATGGAGCGGTGCATCGGCATTCGCCCACTGAGTATGAAACGAATAACGTCAGATGTGCAACTATGTATTTTCGATGGCTCATTCTCATATGTTGAGCTGGCAGAAAAAATGAAGAAAGCCACTGAGAGCTTTTTCTGCGCTCACAAAATCAAACCCGAACGTTATACGACTAAAAGCGATAGGATACTACAATGCAAAAACTGCCTTCGTTTCAACCACGCAACAAGCGCTTGCCACGCTCAAAAGCGCAATCCGACAACCGATATCACGAACAGCCACGGTGAAATTATCACAGTGTGCTCAAACTGTAGAGACGTGAAGCCCGAACAGCACACGGCTACACAGAGTAAATGCCCACACTTTCAGCGGGAAATGAAAAAACAAAAAACAAAACGTGAAGAGGCCCTCCTTCGCGAGGAAGAGAAACATCACAACAAACAACAACAACAACAGGCTCTCAAACAGGAGACCCCACGCGAGCATCAATCTCGCCCACGGGAAAGAAAAATGAGAGATGAACGCACCTATTCCAGCGTCACCGCCAACAACGAACAACAAGAGCAATCCCGTCAGCAGAATCATGGACCAAGTCGTAAACTGACAAAACAAGAGTTCCTCGAGATTTTCGATCGTTGTTTTATGGAACTACGCAATGCCTTCCTTGACTGCGACTGGAACTAAGAAGCAAGTGCGAATAATGCACATCAACGTGCAAGGCCTCCGTGGTAAATTCGTGGAAGTTAAGCACATTGCAAACAAGTATAACGTTGACATACTTATACTTAACGAGATCAAAATTAATCCCGATGAACAAAGATACAATATCCCCGGCTATGACAAAATTCACGAAAGAAAAAAGCAACATCTAGGAACCATAATGTACATAAAACAAGGGCTAAGATGGACTGAAATTCCTCTGATAGACAGCATCGATGACACAGATAGATGTATTGAAGGATGCGGCATAAAACTATGCGTCAATTACATAACCAACGAGAAGATCACAATCAAAGGTATTTATATACCGATACCGGGACAGGGTGACCTCGTAGACGAGTTTGAGACAATGATACTCGGTGAAAGCGCAATCATAATAGGTGACTTAAACCTACGTATGAGACAACTTAACCACACCAGGGACGCGGGTCTGGGTATCACACTCCGCAACGCGATTCAAGATGGCTCCGTCAGACTCATTAACACGGGCCAACCATCCCGACCTACGAGTATAGGAAATAGTATACTTGACTCAGCCATAGTAAATCACGATCACTCATTACTAGAATTTAAATGCAAGCAGAGGGAATGCATTTCGTCAGACCACCTCCCGTGGACATTGGACATTATTATCGATAGCGACTACGAACAACCAATGAGTCGCGATCTCAGACACATAAAAGACACCCGAGAAGGCAGACAAGCCTTCGAAGAACTACTCGCCAACAATATGAACTCAGAATTACAGATTAGCTCAAACGATGACTGTGAAAAATATATAACTGAAACAGAGAAAGCTATCATCAAAACACTCGATGAGCTGGCCCCATTGAAAGTTGTTCACTGCAAGGACAGACTTCCAGCACACATAAGAGAAAGAATATCCGAACGCAATGCCAAGAAGCAGCGGGCCTGGCGTCTCAGACATACCGACCTGAGAATAATGGCACGAAGACAATACAACGCCTGCAAGCATCAATTGTCTAAAGAAATTTTAAAACACAAAGAAGCTATGTTTACTAAGCTACTCGAAAATACCGAAGACAGCCGTAAACGTATGTGGGCGGTACAAAGGGCAATGAAAAAACCGGTGCTCAAACTGCCTCAGTTCATCGATTGTAACAGTGAATTAGAAATAATTGACAAAATGGTCGACACTGCCATAGTGAAAGAAGCCACCATCAGCGCTAGCGAAGAATGTTCAGAAATTTTTACACCTTTCGCACCGCTCGATCAAACATCAAAACTTGAACTCAAACTAGCTCTTAGACGCTTCAAAAACAGCAAAGCTCCTGGTCCGGATGGCATAAAAGCCGACATACTAAAATTGGGTGGCGAAACTATGATTGCGATTTTTAAACGTATCATGGACTATGTATTGGAAACGGGCTACTTTCCGAAACGATGGAAAACCAGTACATGTATCTTCCTGCATAAAATAGGTAAGGATCACAAAGATCCCAATTCATATAGGCCTATTAGCCTACTCAATATCATGGGCAAATGGGCTGAGAGGATAATACTCAGTCGCATTGAGACAGAACTGAGTGATATAATACCCAGCCATCAGCACGGTTTTACAAAAAACAGAGGGACCGCCACCCAAATCCTTCGCACTGGTAAATTCATCGCAGACGCATTGGACAAGGGCCATAGCGTCGCCATGATATCAACGGATCTCAGCAAAGCCTTTGATTCAATAAATCACAAAGGTCTCTGTCGAAAATTGATCGATGCTGGAGCACGTAATAACGTAATAAAGATGCTCGAGAACTATCTAAGCGAGAGGACAACAAGAGGTAGCTTCAGAACCACTTTGGGAACAGAGCAGCGTGTACCACACGGGGTACCCCAAGGATCAATCCTAGGTCCACCAGTCTTCAACCTTTACGTGGCTGACGTGCCAAACGAAAGAATAGCAGGTCAGATGTTGTCACAATACGCCGACGACCTATGTATACTCAACACAGCTGAAAGACCAGACGATGCTACGCGCCGAGTAGAATGGGCCGCCATTGAAATAATCAATTACTATCAGAAATGGGGCCTCAAATGCAACGTTAATAAGACAGAATGCATTATGTTTTCGTACAAGAGACCGAGAATCAATAATCGGAATACAGGTTACCGCAACTATGTTATAATCCGTGGTGAACGCGTAACATTTAAACAAGAATTAAAATATCTCGGAGTCTGGCTGGACAAAAGGCTCTCAATGAACAGACATGCCAAAGAGAATATCCAAAAGGCCAAGAGAATTAAAGGAGCCCTTAACCCAATCATAGGCTACCGCTCCAAGCTAAACGTTAACGTCAAGCTGCTTGTCATCCAAGCATGCTTACTGCCAGTGATAGACTATGGAGTAATACAATTACTACCAAGATACAGTAAAACGAACCTGCTCAAACTTGAGAGGCAGTATAAAATGGCATTGAAGAGTGCTGCTCAATTACCCAGACGTACTGACACTGACTTACTCTGGGAAATATTGAAACAAGACCCGTGGCACATCCGTGCGCACGATCTGCACGGTGACATGATAGAAAACCTCAAATCGATGTCAATCGAAGGACTTCAAGAACAAGGCCAGGAGTACACGCGCTTCGGGCAACATAATCCCTTTCTTTTCTCTACTAGAGTGGGCGAAATCGAATATATCAATAAAAAAGACAGGAAAAAGCCGCTCTTCAAGCGACTAGCACCTTTCCGTCAACGTAGGCTCTGATTATAGAATCACTTATAAGCAATAAGCGGCTAGCCGCTGGGGCTACTCCCCACTTTTTACCGTCATCCTCATCTCACATTTATATAAATATCAGTAATATGAGGACATGACTAGGATAGGTTTCAAAAGCTCCCACCCCGAGGACAGAATGAAACTCGTTAATACATTTTGTAAAATTTAATTTAATTAAGTGAATTGTAACATTATAACTAGAGAAATAAATGATTTCTGATTCTGATTCTGATTCTGATGACTTTTTAAGACAAATCCGAAGGCAGTTGGTGCGGAACCCAAAAAGCGAAAATTGCAAAATAAACAAAAGAAAATCAATTAATCTTACACTCATCATATACTACCCGTCAAATAAAACAGCCCGGACAAATAGCGCGACTTTAAATACGATTTGATTTTGATTAATGTAATTCGTAGCAACCTCTGATCGTGCCACAGACAATAAAGTGAATGTTTAGCTCGATACGTATCTTGTAATTTGACAGCTGTCAATCTTAATACAACAATACACCAATTGAGTTTGTAAGCACTTGTTATCTGTTTGAGTGTACAACTGTACAAGTAGGTAATCGTTTATTGCTTGTTGCTATTCTGTTGTACTTATACCTGCTTGAGTGTTTGAGGTTTGGGTCGCAGAAGGACTATTGAAAGAACACCGTGAATTTTAGTCAGTACGAGTCTGACAGTCCCGTCCTCTTCACTCAGGGCTGGAGGACTCAGTTGAGTATTAAACCATGTAAAAAAAGGGGTTTGATGTTTTTTGCTCTGATCTAGTAGGTAGTCACAACAACGACTGCTCACCAGGAAGTCCTGGGTCCAGGTTAGAGGATGCCACAGAGTTTAAAGTAGTGCCTGGCTGATGGTAACAGGCTTGATCTCTTTTAATTAAATTGAACTAATAACTAGCACCCGCACTGGGCCCGCGTGGAGGATTATGGCCCACTCCCTCTCACAGAGAGGAGGCCTGTGTCCCAGCAGTGGGAACATTATTAGGCTGATGATGATGATGAATAACTAGCAAAAAGTGTTTGTACCTCTCCTTATGCTTCCGGGTACACAAAGTGTGCTTTTTATATTAATACTTCTAAAACTTACCCCAAGCAATAGTTAGGTAGGAAACCTACAAAACCTTTGAAAGAACTTCAAACTACTGGCTGTACTAAAACCAACACCTAAAAAAAGATACTTTACGAATTCCGATTTATATCAACCCCGTCTTAATGTTTCATAAATAAACACGTAACAAACCAACCCCACGCGTGCCAAACTAACCGAAAATTTCAGTTTATCTGTTCAGCAAAATAGTGTCTATAAAAGCTGAAGAGGTTCTGAAAGACAATAAATGTTCTACGTGCTTCGGTAACAACCTTTCAGTCCGATTTTACTGAATAACCTATAGAAATAGGTACCTAAATATTTGTAACACTGTTGGAATTTCAGCCTTAACTTACAAGCTTACAGTCGAGATTCCCACAGTGACCTTTAATTATAAATTAGAGATTCGCCTAGTCTTAGAGAAAACGAAGACTTTCTTCTGCCAACTTTTGCCTCGTATACATGACACCCTTTTAACGTGTGAGAATACGAACAGACATCTAATAAAATTTTATTATAGCTCGTTCGAGTACCATAGATTGATTTGTAGAACAAGCTATAAATGTACAAATTGATATTTATTGTAATACAATTATGTCATCAAATGACAGGCCCCTTTGACTTGACATTTTATTGCTACCACGCAGATCTATTTAAAGAGGTTATTGCGATTAAATCTTGAATTTGTTTCTTATTCATAAACTAAACAGAGATAGTTAGTTAAATATTCTAAGATAAAATTACTGCAAGATTAGTTCAGTAGTGTGTGTAAGGCACCACATTTTATACAAAATTCAAGTTTGTTTCCCCAGACAGATAATATTTTAAATTAAAGTATATTTTTTTAATTGAAAAAATAATATTGTTTGACCGATCAGAATTAAATGCGTATTGTTTTGTTTCTTAACTGTTATTTTAACACCGATACTACTATCACAATCACTCCAATATCTACAAAAACATTGTGTTTACTGCGCTGTGAGAATTTAAACGATTTCTTGATAAAACACGATAACATACAGAAATAACCTCAATTTTCCTTTAACCCGTCGCTCTTAGTGTTAGTTCAATATCTAGTTCACTACAATTAGGCCCGGCGCACACTGGCCTGAATTCCTGGTACGCCGTAGTCGGTCGTGTGCGGTAGGTCGCGTATGCAGCGTGGAATAAATAGCCACGTACGCGCCGTTCACGTCAGAGTCGTAGTATGGGACCACCATAGTGTGACGCTGACACATAACATAATGTATATTTGAACTCGCGTTTGGCGTAGGTACGCGTCAGACGGTCCGACATATCAGCGTAACAGGACTTCGAGCCGTATGCCATGACTCCTTAGACTGCCGAAGTTTCCCGAGGGATATCGAGGTATCGGATGGCTGCTAACCAAAGACTACAATATATATAATGAGATAGACGGTACTCTCGACCGTGATTTCGTCAATATATATGCTTGTATGAACAAGCAACGCCATCTATCCGCAATGGTGATGAACTAAATCTATAACTATAGCTACGTATATATGTAGCTACAGGCCGCTTAAATTTTATTCTGATAAGGGCTGATTTTTCAATAGTCAGATATCTTTTATCTGAGGAATAAAAATGGCGGTTTGACAGCTTATCTATAGAAAATAAATAATCAAACCGGTATTTTTATTCCTCAGATAAAAGTTATCTGACTATTGAAAAATCAGCCCTTAGTAAAATATCGACTCTTTCCTATAAATAGATCTTGACATAACTCTCTACAAGTTTTGTCAAAAACTTTTTACAGGAAAGAGACGATTAATCGATTTTGTTGTCTGTAATAAAAAACGTTGTAAATTACTTCTACACTTATTTTTATTTTAGAAATTAGACGACAGTAAGTTTACAATGAATTGTCTAAATAAATACTTATCAAGTAGTAGGTATTAAATAAATGCAAATCTCGCTTGCTACTATCCTATTAATATCCTTAATTGTGCAGGCCTGGGCCAAATACAAAAAAATAACTATTATTAGGTATTCTCACAGGTTGAGAGAACATTATTGTCTGATTTTATTGATATGTTTGTCAAAATTCACTTTATCTTTATCAGATTTACTTAATCTGTTCTTTGGGTAGTGGAAGACTGCTTCAAAGCGTCTTCGGCATACTCTTCGGTTGTTATAAATGAAGATTTCATCAAACTCTTTGATGGTATCTCCAACACTTTGAACCCATCTCTGGAAGCGTTCTCTTTCAATATTTGGGTTTGGAAATTTGTGCAGCACACCTGGAATTTTAATGATTAATTACTTTTGACTGAGCTTAATTCATGTAAAATAAACAACAACATAAGTAATAATTATAATATGATGTATACCAACCGTTTTCTGTAGTAGCCAGGCACACAAGAAGACATGAAAGACATTGTATGTGTTAAGTTGACCAGAAAATTATGAAATACAGAAGAGTCAATTTCTCACAACACTGACACGAGTCCTATCTCAAACAAGAGTCAATTTCTCACACTTATCAATAACTACGAGTCCTATCTCAAACCAAACTAGTCAATTTCTCACACAGAGTCCAATCTCACAAAACAATAGACTTGACTGTGAACACCTCATGCCAAAACGGACGAGCATCAGCTCAACTCGAAGTGGAAATCCAGGGTCAACGGCTCAACTTGAAGTCGAAATTCAGGGCAAAACGTTTTTCAATAACATCTGAAATAGGTATCGAAATCAAAATAACAAATTATCAATTTTCTAAGTGACATGTTAAAATATGTCGTTTTTTTTTTGGAATTTTATGGCCTGGTAACTAGACCTTTGAGTCACCTATCTACTAGGACACAAAACGTTTTTGCAATGTTGATTGAATTCGTTGTTTTACTTTTTCTATTTACTAAATTAAACTAGTGTAAATTAAATAAATACGTTTTAGCAACATAAATATTTTTATAATTATATATTAATATTTTTGATTAATTCATAACACAGTTATAAAGTGGTAACCCAACGGGTAAAACGGCTATATAGTTTTCACCATGAGGGATAGATGGAGCTAGTTTCCGTACAAAAGTTTCAAGCAGGCTGCAATGTTCTAAGAGAACATGGCATGCTGCTAACCTGCTGCCTGAGCATGCCGTGCTATTTTTCAGAGAGAGATTTTTTTAATTTATACTATACTTTAAGATATATTCTTATTCATCACCCAAAAATCCCTTGCCACACCGTATCGTCAATGTGCGCCGGGCCCAACGGCGGATCCAGGGGGGTGGTCATGGGGGTCATGACCCCCCCCTGGGCGACAGGCTGGGTCATAGGCGACCACTGCAATTTTATCTAATTTTATTTAAAAATAAACAAATTATACTCGAAAGACGCACATAATCATAATAATATAATTCTGTATTGTTATTGGTTATTTATTATAGATAAATATACTCGTATACCTAGTGCAGAACATCGAATAAAATTATTCAAGTTTGCCGCGCAGCGTGGCCGCTCTGTGCTTATTGTCCTATCGCGCCGCATGGCGGGCGCACCAGCGAGCAGCATGAGGCAACCCCTCTCCGCGCGCCCGCAAGTTTTTAATGTTCTTCAGTGTGCACCAATAAAAATATATAATTTTCACCACACAGGCTCGGAATGATTCTATTCCTCATTCAAAATCTGAGCGCAAAACTCCATTTTGTGCTCTAGCGCGGAAAGCGTTTTCAAAATTCGAACACTTCTTGTATTCAATTATTTTCTACACTGTCAGGCGAGTCGGCCCCACTGCATTTCCTCGTTTAAAGAGGTGAAAAGTTGTGTGTTGCGCTCGGCAGCAAAGTTATTCTGCGTCTCGTACCTTTGAAAACTTCGCTACGCTCAGGATTCTGTATTTGAATCGCTCGCTTCACCCGCGGTTCAATTTTAGGATCCTTCGCTCGCTCAGTTTTCAATTCAAGTATTCGTGCCAAAAAACTAATTTGCAGCCTTGCATAAAAATAACTATTGCACCTCACAGGCTCGGAAAGATTTGTCATTCAAAATCTGAGCGCAAAACTCCATTTTGTGCTCTAGCGCGGAAAGTGTTGTCAAAATTCGAATACGTCTTCTATTCAATTATTTTCTACACTGACAGGTGAGCCGGCCCCACTGCATTTCCTCGCTATAGCGAGGTGAAAAGTTGAGTGTTGCGTGCAGCAGCAAAGTTATTCTGCGTCTCGTACCTTTGAAAACTTCGTTACGCTCAGGATTCAATTCAAGTACTCGTGCCAAAAAACAACATTGCAGCCTTGCATAATAAATACAGTAACAGTTGTTTACAAATAGCTTTATTTACTAGATTTTTCCGGTGACTGACCGCGACCAGGTTAACTTCGCTGCAGTGGAGGACCCATGAAATCTTATCCGTTTAGCGGTTTCAACGTGAAAAAATTGACAAACACATTTTCACATTCCTTTAGAATATTAAGTATATGTGATCTCCGGCGAATCGGCCAACCTCCTTGCCGGATTGCTGCCCTGGCATCTGGAGGCGACTGCCCTCCAGCGCGTCTATGAGCAGCACGTGGTGGCGCAGCGCGGGGCGAATCCCCGCTGCCTCGAGAAATCGAGGCGCGGCGGAAAGAGGTCCGACGCGATCTCAGGGCAGTTTGGAGGGAACGACTGTCGCAACCGAGGTCCGGGCACGCCGCAATCACGGCGATAGGAACCCCTGAATAAGCGTCACGGCGCGCGTCCTGACCTACCGCATGACGCAGGTCCTCACCGGAAACGGAAGTTTTGCGAGGTAACTGTGTCGGATGAGGAGGAAAGAAACGCCGGGGTGTCACCACTACGAAGATCGTCCGGAGGACACGGTGGAGCATACGGAGCAGGACTGTCCCGCTTGCATGGGCAAAGCACCGCCGTGTCCTCACGTCGGCGGAGACCTCTCGCGCCCGGCATTGGGCGAGGCCATGCTGCGGGGCGAGACGGAGCAGTCGCCTCCTTCTGCGAAACACACATGCTCGCAAAGGAGGCGGGCCGCTTGAGGGAGAGGACAGCGTCCTCCCTCCACCCCAGCCGCAATGGTAGACGCCTACGGCGACGGACGTCGGCAGACGATTTCTGGCCACCGTAGGCGCGGAGATGCTGGCGGCGAGTTATGGGCGACTCGCTGTTCGACCACGGCCTATGCACGGGTCGACGGCGCGTTGTGTTCCACGCGCACCTCAAAAAGTGTCAGCATAATGACGGGGCCTTTAGGAGGGGCTTTATGGGTGACTTTAGAGGGCCACAGCCTACCGGGGACCTATGAATTAGGTAACGTGACCCCGGAACGTAAAGAGCTATTGAAGGACACCGTGCATTTTAGTCAGTACGAGTCTGACAGTCCCTCCCGCCCTGCTCTGGGTGGGAGGACTCATTTGATGACCACGAAAAAAAAAGTATTGTTATATCTATCCGAGCTAGACTACGGAGACAAGCTGTCTGCAACATGGTGACCCCCCCCTGAGATGAAAGCTGGATCCGCCCTTGGCCGGGCCTTATTAGTTATTTGCAATGTATGACAAATGCACAATTTGATTAGATAACGAAATGCCACGGAATGTAAACAGTGGATGTCTCATTAGGCGGCTTGATATCACAGGTATGCCAAAATATTTACCGTGTTCAACCGAAACTATGACATTTGAGTAAAATCATATTATTCATTTATTACTGTTTCATTTTGAAGGAATCGCATTTTACAAACGATAAACAAATCTTTTCAACTGGTAGATAGCAGTCTAGTCTTCGTATCTAATTTTGACGTATACGTAAAGTATACGTGGATGATACAAAATCGCGTCTTCACGACGATGACGCGGTGTCTACTTCTGTTCTACAAAAAGTTTACGCAGCGTCTCAACGTGAGCGCAGAATATTAGAAACAGATGGGTTATCAATTAAAATCGCTTTAAGATCTACCAGTGTCCTTACTTTATAATATCTAAGTAATCAGTCTGTAACACTTCCATATTAGGAGTGGGACACAGTCACACAGGTCTCCGGTCTTTGAGCTTTCTCAGTAGCATGTATGGTGGATACCATACGTCTGAGAATTAAAGTCAGGTCACCTCACGTTTCCTTCGCCGTTTTGAGAACAGTGGAGCAATTGCTGATATCTATCCCGAAAAACCAGTAAAAATAATGTTGATTGATATATGTACTGGTCATGGTACTCACAATGGTATGATGATGGTCCACTGCTCGACATAGGCCTCCAAGGAGCGCCACAGAGCACGAACAGAGCTTCTTCAGGTCATCGGTCTATATTGCTGGGGTTCGTCCCACATTAGGTACATTTTCTTACGTGCGGTCTCTATTCGAGAACCTTCTTATTCCACCCTTCGTCGGTTCTGCGACAGATGACCATTCATGTCCATTCAAATAGCTAGGTCAATTAACCAGGATTAGGTCCAGATAATTTATAGCATTGCTAGAATATTTGCGTAATGAATGATATTAGATCATAGTCTAACAAATCGCAGATCCCTTCGGTATTAATTGCTTCTCATTTGTAATTTACGCGGCGGTTAAACATTTGAAGTTATCATTTTAATTAATGGCTTGTACAAAAGTCTATCAACATTGAATGAACTATATAAGGTGTCGATTGAAGTGACTCGCCCTTTTCTTAAAACTTAAACATAATTGGGAAATATGAGTAATCTATTTATTTTATTGATGATAAACGTCGTTTATTATTTAATTAACCCATGAAGAAAAAAGTATATTACATTTAAACGCTATATTTTATGTACAGTCAACAACTGAGATGTGTTTGCAGACAGTAAGTTTTAAACGGTTTTCCAATATTGTGAAATACGTTTCAATGTGTCTGCGTACCAAACTTTGACTGTATGTAGCATACATAAGCTACAGGAAAACTGATTTAAACTGCTTGCATTCATGTAGGTATCTCTTCTGTTGACCGTTCATACTCACAGACACACATGCAATCTTTGTGTGTATACTTTACATGTTAGCGCCGAAATATTTTTATTACATTTGCTGAGTTGCCAAAAAGCCCGCACATGATAATTGATTACTGCGTTAATTGTTTCAATTTGACGGATTATTGAGCTGTACGTTTACACAATGACTACAACATGAACATTCTGATGATGCTCTATTGCAGTGGTTTTCAACCTTTGGTAAAACTGAAATATGGTCAAAGAATCGTTTAAAATTAGAAACTTTAACTAACAAGTAGGTCCGCCTCAGCTTCGCAGGCGTTCGTGTTTTTGACATTACCGGTATATTTTGCGAAAACTTTGTAACACAGAAACGTGTTACTGCCACTAACGAACACAGCAAAAAACACTTATCCAATTCAGTGCAGTCATTCAGAAGTTATGCATATGTTGCAGTCAAAACTCTTAACCAGTCAAAAGTACTATTGACTAGCAAAATCAGTCAGAAGTACTTTTGACCGTACGTAAACTCTCATTTCACATTTGATAAATATCTTTTTCATTCACATCTAACGAGTTAATAGTGCTTTTGACTGATGCTTTATTGCAGTTACAATACTTTTGACGAAGAGCGTCAGTCAAAAGTACTTTTGACTGATTTTGCTAGTCAGTAGTACTTTTGACTGGTTAAGAGTATTGCCTGTAACACATACATACATACATTTCGGTAATACATTTAGATTTTTGTCGATTTTGAAGATGAAAGTTTAAAAAAACACATGCAAACCGAATTTAAATTCTAATTAAAATAACAAACAAAAGCATGTTACTTTGGACTGTTCGTCTATGTATAGACTCTATGACATCAGTTTATTTTATTTTTATTTTTTTAAACCTTATGGTGCAGGCTAATAAAAAATAAACCAAGATAAATCCTAGTTAAAAAAGGTTCAAAGCCACTGCTCTAAAGGTTGGCGCCAAGTGTTAGCGCATTGACCGAATATAATCGTCTGAATCATGCGCACGCATGCCGAGTTACTTAACATTCCTATCGGATGTTATTCACATAATTACTCAAATAAATCATTTGATCTCATACTATGATCTATTTTTAATGCTTATTGAACGAAAAGTCATGGTATCACTTTGTATCTATTAATAAAATATAGGTTTATGATACTAATAGGTAACCGTATTTTGTCTATTGAATTATAGTTGCCTCTCTTAGATCTCAATGGTTCATGGGATGAGTCGGTTCCTCATTTTGTGAAGAGTCTGTCTCATTGTTAAAGAATTTAGGTTAATCGCGAATTTAATCACAAAGTTGGTTAAAATAATATGCATTTGAGTAATTGATAAGAGTACATTATCGGATCATGAGGTCAAATTATTCTTAGTTCAAACGTTACGCCCAATCCTCCGATCTTAATTGTTTTTTGGATGTACTTTGGGTGATGATTAGGTTACATGTTATTAATCTTTAATATATTAGATAAACAAAATGTTGTCGGCCCCTCTTTTCGTTTAGAAAACCATTTAAATGTGTTTTAGCCTCTGCGAAATTGTCTTTTGATTCTCCATGTTTCAGACATGCAAATTGTTTTCCCGAAACAAATTGAATCCCTGGCGTTTTAATTCTGACTTTTCCAAGTTCATAAATAAATCTTTTAAGTCCTTAGCTTTAACAGTCATTTATTTCATAGAAATAAAAAAAAAACTTTATGAACAATGTCAAAAATAGTCTACCGTTGAAATCTTAATGAAGACAATAAATACAGACAGACTGCATTTAAATTTGGAATAAATTAAATGCTCTATTTAACTTAAAAATGGCTGTCAATTCGTCAGCGACTGGCACAAAATAAAACACTTGCGTCGGAAAACAAATAAATGTGGAACATTTACATTCATTGTTGATAGCTTGTAATCTACCTAGTTGGTTCATTTATGGAAAAAGTATCTCAATCAGAGTAGGTGATGAGAAAAAATGCACCATTGTACAATAGATAAGCTCCATACAAAGTGTAAGCCCAGTGTAAATTTGGTCAAAATCGTTAGGCTATTTTCGACCAAGGTCTCGAGTTCAGTGCTCGCTTGCCGTATAAAGAAAAACACAAATAGATAGCTCTTGCTGGATGATGCTGGGTTTCAGTATGATCTGTACATTACTGACTTTGTTTTTTTATCAACTGTTTCCTACATTCCGACGATTCAACAAGTACAGTTTACTACGATTTTTATGAGCAGTGGGGAATACCTGACCTTTCTTGTAATTTCAGAGTTAGTCTTATAGTCAGTTCATAATGATTCAATAACCCCCTTAGAGGTTTCTAGTAAATAAAAATTACCATATACCAATAGAAACATTTACTGCACAGAAATTACTTAATAGTTTGGCAGCCGTTAAGTTAAAATTGAAACTGTATGTCATTATGGATTATATAAAAATGACTCATAAAGTTATTCAATTATTCATTAAGAAAATAACCAATCACGTACAATACAGTACAATAAAAAAATATCTATCTTCTATTTTATTTTCACATTCCTATAATATTTAGGTAGTGTACATTCCATTCAACTTGACCAAATTAATATTTGTCTATTGAACCCACGCAAATATTTTTACATATCTCTGTCGTCGATCACAAAAGGCCGGCTCCATTATTGTTCAAAGTAAATAATGTTATTATGAACGAAGAAACATAATGATAGTAATATAACTTAATAATACATAAGTGAGTCTTAATGTGTTTTTGAATCGTGTAATTTGCATAATGCATTGTTATCAATCATCGTTGGTGACATTTCTGAAATTAAAATTATGTAATTTTTGCGAAATTACTCTTAATAATATTATGGTAATTAACGTAAGTAGCTAAATATTAAAAAAAACAGGTCAGAGATATGATTATTAACAGTGCCAAAAAAAAATTAATGAAACGTCTGAACGTCTATAAAATTGTAAAGCTACCTAGCTATATCCTTTTTTATTCAGGAGTCACCACCTCAAAAATAAAAGATTTGCGCAAAAAATGGGAAAGAAGTGACTTTTGGCAACTACTGTCTTCAACTTTTCATTCTATATAACCTCAAATTCACAACACTATTAATTTTCAGTGCAATGATTTTTGTTTGTAGATCTTCTGAGTTATAAAAGCTTCTAGATGAAGTCGTAAAAGTCCCACAATGGAGCTTGAAACAATCGTAATACAGCTAAAATCAAGAGTCACTGATCTTATGAATCATACATTACAAGAAGGCGTTAATGTACTAATGTGTGCACGTTGTAAACAGGCGCGAAAAATTCCACTTCTAGATTAATCTTTACATCCGCGGTATCTGTGAAAACGTACGTATTACGTCGGTGAGTACATAGCAGATGATTTATGGGCGAATCAACTGTTTGCTGAACCTTTTAAGGGAAATCTTTTTTTTCTTTGTTGTCACCGCGAAGAGCGGCGCGGCGGCGTATCAATAAACTTCTATGAACAACGTAACGTAGGTACCTATTTATTTCTCCCATATGGCTTGCCTACCACACGGCACGATTCGTTAAATATGGTAAATTACAATTTATTTCTTATGACATTTTTTTTTGTTTCGATTTGTTTTGCAAAGGAAAATGAAACATTTTGTCTCATTAATCAGGTGTGTTTTTTTTTCTACTTTTCGTGTATTTACACAGAAAACGATGTTGCAATGAAGCGGAGATGATTCACCAAGAAAGCATTTTTACGACGATGTGTGTAAACAGCGAATACTTTAAAACTTGCAAAGAGGAATTCAAATCATGTGACAGACAGTTCCACCAAATTCTTCCAATAATTTATTTATACTTGAATGAATACGTACCACTAAAATTGGTTGCCATTTTACACTAACAAGCATTTTCAACTTGTGCCAAAATATAACTTGACCATGTTTGGCAAATGGCAAAGTTAAAGTTGAAAAATTCTCGTACATCGTCGTGGCAATTTGCCAGGCTATATTGCCTATTACTTGTATGGCGGCAACCCTTTCCCTGGGTTGACTTTGACCAATAGCGTGGAATGACATGCTGCAGATACGGTTTTCAAGCGAACTGACACATTAAAATGAAAAAAAAAAAAATAATAATATGTACCTACCTAACCCTTTATAAAGTTATTTTATGGTTTTATCTTTATCTGGCTGTTAAATGGTTTTTTATTTTAACTCTCTCAGCTCCTTTTCATTTGTGTCTTTTAACTTAGCACTTTTGATCAAAGTTGAGTCATTTTTTTTTTTTCCCAAAAATTTCTTGTTAAACTAGCATAGAATCACCCCATGACTTCAAAGTCTTTACATTCAGGGCTAATGTGGACTACTGTTTTTATTATTGTCAACAATAAGTTTTGGCTGTATCAAGGCCCCTCCAAATTTTGCCGCCAGGACAGTCTAATACTGCCTCAGCTTTTTGTCTCAGCCAGTATTCAGTCTTTTGAACCGTTATGTACCTATGTGTGACCATGATTTTATTAATAGGTGCTGAGATAAGACTAAACCTCGAATTTGATATGTTAATTGACGCCAAAAATATTGCAAAAAAAAAAACATGTTTATAATAAAACTCACAAACATGCGTAACACGTGAATCGCATATTTTCGTCGATAAGCCTAACAAGCTCGTGACGCTAATTACCCTCGGGGAATGCACTGAGCTAACATCACTATCAGTTTGCCAAACTGTTGCATAATAATTGTATTATAATAATAAGGTGCTAATATTCGCCGTATCGGGCAAGTTGACAAGGGATCTGTTTTGATAGTGTCTGTGATTCCCGGCTAGATAACTGATGTTATTGTAAGCATTTGATTGTGGGCTTTATTTATTTTGATAAGGGCTGATTTACAAATGAACCTGTAGACAATATGAAGTAGTTATAAAACTTGCATTATCAATTTATATTAACCAGTTGGTTGATCAAGTTCTGTTCAGGTGAAGAAAAACCCTAAAAAAACTCACTAAACGAAAAAAAGCCTATTCATCGCTAGGATTCGAATCAGCGATAAATAAATGGCGTAAAAGGCCAACGCTTAAGCCTCCTGGAGACACACGCGATTAATCGCGCGGGGCGACATGTCGCGGTCCATTCGCAGTACATTTAGAGTGGAAATTAGCTTGGCTCGTTGTCGCAGCGCGATTAATCGCGTGTCTGCAGGAGGCTTTATACTAGGTACTAAGCTATTCAGACAGCAGATACCGCGGCGAAATTATGAAACGTAGAAAAATATGAAACATCTGGATCGAGAGAATTGGAAATCACGGAGAGAGCCTTTGTTCTGTAGTGGGATGATACAGACTAACAGTTATACCTTTATTTCGTAAGCTAAGTTTTCCTTCTTGCGAAGGAAGAGGCGGGACACGTGAGGGAGAGGACAGCGTCCACCTCACGACCCAGCTGCCGCCGCCGCGGGAGACGCGAGTAATGGGCGACACGCTGTCCTATCATGGACCATGCCCGGGTCGACGGCGGCGGCGCGCGTGGAAACGGCTATCAGCAACATGACAGGGCCACAGCCTGCCGGTGTCGTGGGACTCAGGTAACCGTGGCTCCGGAACGTAACGTTACCTATGGGCTATTGAAGTACGCCGTAGATTAAGTAGGACAAGTCGGACAGTCCCTCCCGTCATGCCCTGGGTGGGAGGACTCATTTGATGATTTATAGAAGAAATAAAAGTTCTCTTCTTACGAAGAAATTGAAAGAAAACTCTTATTTAAAACGAGCTTGACTATAACAAAGAAAAAAAATCATCAACCAAAACCAACTACTATTATTACTCCACACATCAGAATAGGACAGTGGCCTTGATTTTCGCCAATTTAACATTGAACTACATGGTAAAACAAATGAATTATAAGGACAAATACAACTTCAATTATACAGTTATCAATGGCTATCAAATTGTAATGTCAACTCGTAGTTTCAACCGTTTCACACCACCGTGCGATTTTACCTGGCTTGGTTGAATTCGCATCATGTCTTCAACGTTCTACCGGCCCACTTTGAAATACGAAGAGCCCTGTAAGTAAAATTGTTGGAAATAAGTGTATTGTATTTCTATGAATGTAATGTGATCTTGTTTTGATATTATTTGTTTGTCTATTTTTGCCTAGACACACCGGAAGCAATGTAGTTGCTACATATAATTGTAATAGAGATGGTATAGAATGATTAAAGCGCCTGTGACAACTTCTTTATGGGAGGCCAAAAAGATCTTCTGCTGACTTGATGCCGCGAAATCTGCGATCTAAACGGAAAAAGTTCACGAATAGGTCAATTTGGTGACTCTTCAGGGAAGCCTATCTCCAGGGCAGCTTAGAGATCTTCGATAAATTGATTGCCATTGCTACCAGCACCTTCAAATTCTTAATACTCCAGATTGTGGCAACAAAGTTGGCGCAGTGATCAATTAACGCTGCACTACGAGTCGCGGATATGATTCCAGCACTGGACAAATATTTGTATGACCTAAAAGTACCTACTTATTCCAGGCGTGTTTGTGAAATTATTTTTTTATAAATTCACCCACGATACAGGCGAAAATCCTAGTGTGGGGCAACGTTTTTGTGTACAGAAATCTTTTTATTAGTGTTTGATGAACTCTGAGTTTAAAAATTCATAGCAAACAACCCCTGTAATCCAACGGTTGTTGCTATGAATTTTTAAACTCATTGAAGATTCATCGATTTGAACATCAACTAGATTAGAGATACTAGAGTTCAAGTACTTACTTATTGAATAACAAATAAGCGTTCTTAATCCATACTAGTTTTTTCCCAACTATCTAGAAAAGCCGATAAATTATATCGGATATCTTTTTACAAATTGCCAGTACTGATTAGACGAGGAACTTAAACTGCCTATCTACGAAGCACAATATAAATTATGTCTACAACTGGAATCGATCGATTAATGTTGGTATCAGTTGTTATTCCCTAAGCTAGACTTAAGTCTAGATACTAGCTTATCGAAGGTAGTCGAGAAATATTGACCCAGTGGTCCTAACCTGTTGGTAGTCTATCGATATCTTCTGTTGCATTCGATCCTTTCCCTTACACGTATCTATATTCAAGTGCTGCGTAGTTGTTTGGACAAGGGGTTTATTAGCCGAACTTTGACAAGCTGGGACTTTCATTTCTGGTGGCTGTGGCCTTTTTTACATGATTTTATTCAAGCTAATTATATTTATTTAATTTTGGTGCAAACAGTAAAGTTTTATTTTTACTAAAAATAAAAAATAAAATCGTAGAAGTAGGTAATAAAAAATAGGTGCGTCCAGACAGAGCGAGCAGCCTTGCCCTGCTTGCTCTGTGTGGACGTTCCGTTGTTTCTCGACCGAGGCACGAAACAATATACGCGAGCATAACAAAAGCTGACACTGGATGGCTCGGGCGCTCTTCTCGGCCGAGACACGTCCACACTAACCGAGCTGCTTCGCGCGGCAAATGCCTCGCGAGGCTGCTCGCTCTGTGTGGACGCACCTAATTGCGTTAGATTGAGTTCTATTTGAGCTTTTTCCTTATTCCTTAAAATACCAAGAATCTTATCAAAACAATTAATGTACAGTTCTTTTACTTATACTTCCGCATGGAAATTCCCATGGGCCATGGCTGCCCTTGAATACCCTCCTCGTCGATTGATAATGTCTAAACTATGATTGATGGGAAACATTTAATTTAGATAACAGTTCTACTAATTCCTTATTAGTATCTTAATACTTCTTTAACTAGAAAGGGTGCGGCAGGGATTAGGTTTAAGCAAAAGGTACTCTGGTTTGACCCAAGTGTACAAAACATGATAACGTCTTATCGCGAAATGATAATAAAATACTTTAAGATTTCATAAAAACCATACAAAAAGACTGTCGCCTCGCCATTCATAGAGTTGTGTCCATTCATAAGGTTTCTACGATTGGTATTACCGGTATGGGTTAGACCGTAGATGCATATCTATGAATCGGTATTAATAAACCATTTCGCAACCCCACTTAACCACTTAAGTCAGTCCAAGATGTAATCACGAAGGGCATCGTTGTTTATTCTGACTCCAGCCGTTATCATCACGCTTCCATTTGCCGGTAGCGAGTAGAGAGGCTAATTACACCTGTCCATCAAATACTAGTTATCTGCAGAGCTTTATCGTACATTTACCCGCTGCTGAGTTAAGACGTACCACTCTATATTTATTCAAATATCTGATATTGTCGCAACTACGTAAGATTTATGTCCAGTTTAATAGATACCGGGTACTTAGTTAGGAATTCGAATCGCAAGACTTTCCCTGTCTAGCTAGCGCGGGGAAAATTGGTCATCATTGTGACTTAATTAAGTTAGATCAAGTTCCAAACTCCGAACAATAGCGGAATTTGCGCGGCGAACTCTATTCACCTTAATTGGAAACCCTGTCTAGTTAAAGAAACATTCTCAATTTTGTGGTTCTTTACGCTAAACTTACACAGAATTAGTTCAACATTAAACTGCATACGAAAATAGATTTTTCCCAGATGTAAGTAGTTCAAAAGCATGCCTATTACACCTGGGTTTTCCATAAAAAAGAGTCCATTTTCATCCATTACTTTTATCGACACCGACGCCTGAAGCAGGTGGTTGGTAATAAATAAAGAAATGCCTTCTGTAAAAACATTATTTTAAGACTAGCTGCTGCCCGCGACTTCGTACGCGGATTCTGTTGCTTATGCCAGCGGCACGGGGTCGTCAAAATCGAACATCTGATAAGTCTGATGTCCAATTTCAAAGCCCGGGTAAAAAAATAAATGGGAGTTTTGGCCTGAGAGTAAAATTTTTATTCATCGTCTAAAATTAGTTCTAAACTGTTACCGCCTTTACTGCGTGGAGATACCTACTCCTAGCTTATGTTATTTTAAAATTATACAGTGAAATTAGTGATAGCTTTGATTTCCACATCAGGTGTTCCAGATCTTCAATTTTATACGTCAACAGAGAGTGCTCATCACGCAGAACAACTCTTGCTAAGACGTCATTCCTATAGGTACTTATATGTTATAGTGTAGCTGGGCTCTTGGTGTCCCACATCAGGTGTTCCAGTACTTCAATTTTATACGTCAACAGAGAGTGCTCATCAGGCTGAACAACTTTGCTAAGACGTCATTCCTATATTATTTTATAGTGTAGCTGGCCTCTAGGAGTTTCACATCAGGTGTTCCAGATCTTCAATTTTTATACATCAACAGAGAGTGCTCATCAGGCTGAACAACTTTGCTAAGACGTAATTCCTATATATGTTATGGTGTAGCTGGGCTCTTGGTGTTCTACATCAGGTGTTCCAGATCTTCAATTTTTATACGGAAACAGAGAGTGCTTATCAGGTTGAACAACTCTTGCTAAGACGTCATTCCTGTAGGTATATGTTATAGTGTAGCTGGGCTCTTGGTGTTCCACATCAGATGTTCCAGTTCTTCAATTTTTATACGGAAACAGAGAGTGCTTATCAGGTTGAACAACTCTTGCTAAGACGTCATTCCTGTAGGTATATGTTATAGTGTAGCTGGGCTCTTGGTGTTCCACATCAGATGTTCCAGATCTTCAATTTTTATACGACAACAGAGAGTGCTTATCAGGCTGAACAACTCTTGCTAAGACGTCATTACTGTATATGTTATAGTGTAGCTGGGCTCTTGGTGTTCCACATCAGATGTTCCAGATCTTCAATTTTTATACGACAACAGAGAGTGCTTATCAGGCTGAACAACTCTTGCTAAGACGTCATTACTGTATATGTTATAGTGTAGCTGGGCTCTTGGAGTTCCACATCAGGTGTTCCAGATCTTCAAATTTATTATCTCAGGAGAAAATGCTCATCACGTGGAACAATTTATGTTTTGGCACCAGTTTTGTATCTCTTATAGTTTAGCTGGTCTGTTGCAGTTCTGCACCAGGTGTTCAAGTTTCTAAGATAAATTATAGCCTATATGTTGGCCAGACTTAATACCTATACAACAAAAAAAGAATCTTTCAAATCCGTCCAATACTTTTTGAGTTTATCCCGGACATACATACAGACAAACAGACAAACAGATAAACAGACAAACAGACAAAAATTCTAAAAACTATATTTTTGGCTTCGGTATCGATTGTAGATCACACCCCAAGTATTCTTTTAAAAAAATATTCAATGTACAGTTTTGACTTTCCTACCATTTTATTATATGTATAGATGTTCAACATAATATTTTTATAAAGAAAACTGGGGCAGCCTTGAACAAACAATCAGTTATACATTTCCACTGAACTCGTAACTTAAACACGTGTTTCCTTGAGCGTGTGCGTACTGTGCCTATGCGTCGACCGATGAGCAATTTGCTAACTAAATGGATCAATCGCACAATATAGTAACGTTTCTATCGGCTGGCGGAATCGGGCCAAGTTTAAGAGCATATTGTTATGACGAACTTTCATAACATTGTAGATTTGTTTGCAGTCTATCACAGTAATTGACGTTCACGTTTCGCTTTGAAATATTATACGATTAAAGTGACAGATTGATTTATTCTTTTTTTAATCCAGTTTCACTACAACTGGCTAAGTAGTTGTAATCTCTGAATTTTCTCAATGAATAAGAAAAGCAAAATGGTTCTTATTTTGACGTCTGTAATCTTATCTGAATGAGAGCATCTTTTTATCGTGCAGAAATCTGCGGAACCATCCGTTACGGACTTTTATCCATTAAAGGTATTGGATATGAAACTAAGTCCCTGGGACATAGCTTTATCAAAGGCTATGCAGAAAATTCAAAGATTTTGTATTCCCACTGTGGAATCGGATAGCAGAAAACAGTTAACGGCTATCATAGGCCTAGAAAACCAGCTATTAATATAATGTTTTATACCCGGCCATCTAATCCGAGTTCCTAAAACCAGGCACGTGGTTTTCGATCGAGAGCGTCGTTGCTACAAATTTTGTCCATTTTTGCGTCACGCTCGTAAATCGTAAGGTAGTAGATGGGGCGCAGTGAGACGCCGCCGCAGTCCACGACGAGCGCGCGGCCGCGCCACCGACCGTGCACCCGACTCGTTCCCGCGCGAACCGGAAAATTGGCGCGAAAATGCGGAACTGTCAAATCTCATGATTGACGTTTAAAATTTTCTGCATTCTCGTATTGCAACGGCGTGATCTTATACGGCCAACGGACCTTATTTTATGTGAAGTGTACGTTTTTTTAATTGGTGTTCCGTTTTTTTCCTCAATGAATTTTCCTGAATGATTCGTCTGTTATTTAAAAAATATTTCAAAGTTGAAAAAGTTTTACTTTCTTAAATATACTGATCATACACCTATTATAAAAATATAAGAAAGATTGATCCGAGTTCAACAATTCTTCATTTGTCAAAAGTAATCCACGACTTAAACGAAAAAGATATATCATACGTTAATATATTTCGTTTTGTTTTGACAAGCTTAACGAGTTGTTCACAAATCCTGAATATTCTTGATCTGTTTTCGTGATTAATGGATTAACTCCGCCGACGAGAAACTTACGCGTGTTTTGCAAAAGAAACATGTCGACAAGAAAAATTGGAAGCGAAGGGAAATGCCAAGAAACATAATCTATCGGAAAATTTATTGCGTAGCTCGTTATTTTAAAAATTTCTTCTAATTTGGTAATGTAGGCAAATAAAAGTCTTTTACTAATTAAAATTAAACTCTTATTAGACTATTTTAACAAAACCTAAATAAATACCTCTTGCTTAAAGTAGGCCATACAGTTCTATTCAGTCTAAATCAAGATAACGAGAATAATTAAATATGCACTTATCATTCTACAAATAAACGGTGAAACTGTCACGTTTGCCATGAGACTGGCAGGTTACACTTTTATTGTTGTTTTTTCATTAAAAATCAAAGACAATTTTCTTGAGTATAAGATTTTTACATTAACGTGAATTTTACACGACAATGTTATTTAAACTTATACCTATATGAAAATATTTTTTTTTTCCGTAAAAATACCTTAAAAATTATCATAAAACTACATAATTGTGATAAAAAAAAACCTTAGGTGTCAAAAATATGTTATCGTTCGTCGAATTATTGTTTTTATCCCAAGGTTGTTGTGGCCCAATGTCATCGTAGGTAAGCCTCTTATCAGTAGCTACATCTATCTATTTTTTTTCTTATCAGCCCTGTGTAGAAACTGGGTCAGTAGAGTTTAAGGCACAAGATATGCAGTAGCAACAATTGTAACAGATAGAGATGCATCATATTATTATGAAAGTCTAGATCTCTTAGAGAGAGATCTGATGCCTTTTAATATAAATCACTTTTTGAACTACCAATTAATTTTATTTTTTATTAATAATATTGATGACCGAAAAATACTTAATTAACAATATGATGTATTGTGAAAACAGATACCTACTAGTTGTGTTAAAATAAATCAATTAAAACGTTTTCAATTAATTTTATCATAGTGTTTTATAACTCCATTTAAATCAGTGATAATCTTATTAATCCGTATCAATTTATCTTTTTTTACTGGACATTTGTTTTTGTGTTTCGTTTAGGATATTATAAAGATACTTTATTTTTATGTTATTCGACATACAGTTTTTGATAGTTCTTTAATTATTTTTTTTAATCATACCGTATAAATTTCCAGTCTTTTTAGCAAAATTTTACGTTTCGTTTACTCATGAAACCATTTTTTTTAAACACCCGTAAATCGCAGGTAAGCGCGTTTTCAGCACGGTTTAGTTTTCTCGCAATTACTTTTGAGTAATGTACACTTAAAGGCACAGTTGCATGTGACTGATTTTTAAAACTAGCTACAGTGCGTTACGGTAATTTGAATACCTGACCACGTAGAACATAAGTACTTACTCATAATTGCTTTTCGTAACTGTGACAGCATACGCCATTGATCCGCGAAGGGTCAGGAAAAAGTGAACTATATAAAGTTCACATTTTGACAGAATCAAAATATGTTTCAACTATCTGTTCCCCGTAGTTTCACCCCCGTTACTCGACTCCTATTGGTCGTAGCGTGATGTCATACCTATAGCCTTCCTCGATCAATGGACTACTCAACACAAAAATATTTTTGAATTCGGATCAGCAGTTCCTGAGATTATCGCGTTCATCCAAAGAAACTCTTCGACTTTATAATATTAGTACCTATACATAGATTGTATGTCAAAATAGGCATCAACCGCACATAGACTCCATGGATAGGTACTATTGAGAAATTCTTATTTAAAAACCGTTATAATTCCAGTTCTGGAACTCGAAAAAAGGACCTTTTATCGTATAGCCGTGCTTAAGGCCACTACTCCTACGCTAGCAAGCAGCCGTGTCGCAACTTCAAGTCGTTTATTATTTAATCTATGACAGCCAAGATAAAACGCCTCAAAAATGGGCCAATTACAAAATATAATAAATATTGTAAAAGTTTGCCTACCATCGTTCTCGATGGGCCCTAACCATAACAGTTTGCTTGCCCTAAATTGGTTAAAGGGACCGTATTATCTCGTCGTGTAAATTTTGCGAAAGATATGAATAATAGAGATGAGCCCACCTTATCTTTGGCCGACAAGACTAGTCGAATTGAGTACCTTCTTTATGAATTGGATTCGATGGCATTCACTATTCGGAGTATAAATCGAAAATTTTGTTAAAAAAATATACAAAAAATTTCTGTCAAATTAAAAATTTAAATAATTTTCTATTGAATTTTGTTAAATTATTGAGCGCTAAAGGAAGAGGTCGAAAGTGTAGAAACAAACATTATAATAAACTACAAGAATCATTAAAAAAAACATTTTAACAATAAAGGTTACAGCTTCATATCAATCAGCCCAGCGACGCTTTTGACCGACTAGTTGTCACAGTCATGTCTAATGGACAAGACAATTTCCTTACCTGCCTAGTAACCACTCAAAGAACCTACTGAGACTTGCCTACTAGAAATACCTACTTCTACTTTTCATTTTCCTACTTTTCATAAACTTGCTGTGAAAACGAACGTCCGTCAATTATTGAGTAAATTTAATAAACGTGATTCATTTTCAATATAAATCATCAGAAATATATTTAATAAATTTTTACTATGAACTTCGTCGGTTAATTCCGTGAATTTTACTCTTTACCGTTATTTTGAACTAAGCAACATACCTATAAGTGCCTCTAAGCCCGACATCAGCTTGCTGTACTTATTATAAAGGCTCGAACAGACACACGCGATTAATCGCGCTGCCACAACGAGCCAAGCTAATTTCTACTCTAAATGTACTGCGAATGCTCGAGGCTTAAAGCCTCCTGCAGACACACGCGATATATCGCGCGGGGCGACATGTCGCGGTCCATTCGCAGTATTTTTAGAGTGGAAATTAGCTTGGCTCGTTGTCGCAGCGCGATTAATCGCGTGTGTCTGCAAGAGGCTTAATACAACATGCTTGCTTAGGTATATTTATTTTTATCACAGAGTAATATTATATTTCATATTTGATTGTATATAATTTAACGGTTCCCCGGATTAAATATTAATAAGTAGAAAACATACAATAGACAATATTTATTTCTTACGAATTCAGTTTGTTTCGAATGTTTTCTTCTGAGTTTGAATAATAATTTTGTATAAATAATTATGTACCATTTACTTTAATTTTACCTTAGTTAACACGTATTAACCAGACAGTTACAGTTGTACAATTTTCTCACATCAGCAAACAATTCCGTGAAAAAGATATCTCCGCAGATTGATAGATAGCATACAATGCTAACACCTAGATTTGGTTCGTCTCGATCGATCAATTAGGTCACTAGGTATTAGGTTTAAGGTCAAAACAAACAAAACGGCTTAACTCCACCTCACCCTAGTTCGTTATATCGAAGAAAGAAAAATAAACGGTTACTTCCAGAATAACTAGTCTTATATCCACAAACTTTTATTTACTTTAGCGCTTCGGAATTCGGAAAGTATAATAATCTTTGTTTGGACATACCAAAGTTAGTTTTTATGCCTTTTATGTGAACTTTTAGTAAGAAATTATCAACACCCGAGCTGGCTCTTCGAACTGTTATACAAAAAAAAATTAAATAAAAATAGTCGCGACATTCATAAAGCCACTGGACCTAATTTGAAATTTTTTAGCAGAGAAGTCTGGGTTTTACCTTTATTTACTTTTTAATAGAGACGAGAGCTAGGTAAGTACTAACTTTACGTCATCTTTAAAACAAAACAAAAGTTAATACCAAAAAGGTTCTATTTTAAAATAAACGCATGAATATCGTCTTGTGCGGCTTACCGTATTTAGCGAGAGTAACAATTTATTCATTCGACCAGAATTTAGGCCGAGTCTCGCCCCATCCTTAGCTTAAAACATTTACCTGAACAGCTATTATTAGCTCCCAAAACTTTTATCGACTCAGTCAATTTATGTAGGTACTCGTACCAGCTATTTCCAATTTATTTATAGGTTCAGTATTAGATCTACGGCCAAGACCCCACAAGAGGAATGGCTCAATGTAGAAATAGTTGGACTTAAATATCGATTGTGAAGCGTTTCTGGTTCGAAACGTTAATTAAGAATGGTTTGATAAATTCCTTTATCTTTTATCTTTCATGCAATAAATAGGCTCAATGCCAAAGTTTAGCACAAAAATAGTCTCGTTTAATTAAAACGTCGGTATTATCATAGCTTTTTAAAAGTGACAACAATTTATTTTCAAAATTTTAATAGAAATTACCGTAATAGACATACTTGACGCAGAAAATTGACAGAAATGATATTAGTTCATAAATAACTGTCTAAAATGAATAGGTTTTTAACATAATTATCCCATTTGTAACTATTTATGAGCTTGTCATACCAAATTCGATCACAATAAAAAATGTTGCTAAACAGGTACAATTAGTTACGTATAAAAATATTTTCTATCGCAGAAATCTTGGCTGTGAAGTGAAATTCTCTTAGGATTACATGTTTAATGCAATCAATCTTGTTGATTTAAATTTATTGAACTTTTAGATTGGATAATCTTGTTGGTCAGGAATTTGTAAGTTGACGATTTTTTGTAAATTCCAGAGGCTAATTTGTACCAATTTAAAAAACAGTAAGTTCCAAGTAATCGATCGGTAAAAAAGTCGGAAACAAATTGTGAAATTTAATATTCTGAATAAAAAAGTTACCGTGAAAAAAGTACTCCGTTGTCATTGATAAACTGTGAGAAAACATAGGAAAACTTCACACCAGCCCCTCGGGTATCTCAACCGTTACAACACAACGTTCAATTACTTACCTTACTAATCTAAAAGTAAATCTAACGCTTAACAACGTCCAACAATTTGTGAAGAAATCAAAAATAGTACAAGAGACGGGTTAAAAATAGGGAAGCGCATACACTTTATAAGAAATAAATCTTTCGGTAATTGCGTGTAGTGTGGACCACGCCTATCAAGGGGGGACTATTATCATCTCCCGTCTATCGACCCATCGACAAGGCTATTAACGCACCTCACTCACTTAAGGCACAGTTGCACCAAACTACCGCGTACGCATTTTAATATCGACCAGTTATCATTTATTTTGTCATAAACGGATGGACTTAATAACACGATATCGTAATAAACGATTGATAGCTTTTTTGCACTTCGAAATTAAAATTAATCGTCGCTTTTAAGAAATAAGTAGTGTAACGGGTAGGTATGTATTTTATAGTCACCTTATTAATTTTTATAATCACTGTTATTATGAAGAGATTTGTTAAGTTTTGTGCTGACGTGATTTTCCTGTTAGCCAGATTAAAGGTTAGGTAATTGAACGCATTATTCATATTATAAAATATGTATGTCTCAGAAGTCAACTTTAACAAAACAGATTTTAAAAATATTTTTTTGTTTCTCGAAGTGAGAACCCACCCTTAACTAAAGATATGAAAACAATCAAAGTGTTAAACCTCCTGTTGTCGACACTTAACGTCGATAAACACTACTTTACTCTAAATTCGACTATTAACACTATAAAAAAGCTACCAATACGAAAACAAACGAATTCATAGTAATGGCTGGATACTCTGTTGTTAAAAGTTAAGGAAAAAGCCGTAAATATATTATATGAAAAGAAACTTGATTTAAAATTAGTATAAAAACATTCAAAAGTTAAAGTGAAGAAAAGAAACGAAGTGCGTTCAAAAATTTACAAAAAAAGTGTGCCCATAAAGCTGGCATTATTGCCACATGCGATGGCAATGATGATTTTTGGACCGAAAAAGACCAGCCTCAGTCTAGTCACGGGGTGACTCGAACCACCGTTTGGCGATGACCCGAATAACTAGGTTGAATCACAGATCCCATAGTCCCAGCGTCCCATAGTGTCCACGCACTAGGACCCCATAGAACACTAACACAAGTTTTAAACACATAGCGTATACTGGCCCTTGGTACCCTTCGTGTTACCAGAGGGCTGGCTTATACCTTGGCCAAAGGTCAGCATTGCCATTGACAGTTATGTGGATGAATTTTTTAAACGCACTGTAACTTAAAATTTTAGTTTTAATTTAGTATTTTTTTTAATAATTGGTTTAATGGTTAAAATTATTTTTCCTAGTTTTTAACAAATTATAAAAAAAACACATTTACCCATTTTTGTCAATACTAACACGAATAAAGCAGAGGGCGGTTATTTAGACTAAAAAATAATATAATAGACAATAAATTCAGGTGTAAAAACCACATAAAAATTACACAACAATTTTTTACGATGATGGCACCATTAGACCTGAAAAAAAAATTTACAAACATTTTAACACGCCAACGGTGATCTGAGTTATAGGTTTTCGAAAGAATTCACTCTAATACAAAGAGTTTAGTAATAGCGTAGTAAAATATTATGAGAATAGAGTAATCAAAGGTGTTGGAAAGAAGCCAGGAATAGTGGAGCTCAATGAGATCCTCATTCACGTACATGAGAACTGTTACAATCTAAACTCTTTTAGTAGGAAAAATACTAGAAGTAATGGGTTAACAGTCTGCTGAACAAACCCAGTTACTCTCGCCCCTTTCTCCTTCCCAAATCTTTCTAGGTACCCTTTGTTACATCTCTCGCATCACCTTCGCATGGTTTACCTGTAGGGTTTACTTTTTCTTTGGGTGTCCAATGAGTGATGATCTTTACGTGGTCACTTACATTAGAACTTAAAACGATTACTGACTTCGTTTATTACTTGTCTTCGACCTCATTTCTGGGATCTGGTTAACAGTCACATCTTATCATTATTAGCATTTTTTTCTGATGTTAATCTGAAGATAAATGACCTTTGATTGAACTTTGATTCACATTTGATTAAGACTATAACATCTTCACATTATCATTGCTTATACGTTAACAGTAATCCGGAAATGCACTGTTGTTTGATAAAAATAAAAATACGTCCTTAAGCAAAAGGTCCTGTTTCGAAAAAGTCAGGGTTTTACCAAACACGCAGTTTACCGTGCCAAATATCATTTTCCATACCAAAACATCGTGTTTATTTAGCTTTGTTTAATCTAAACAACGGGTTAAACACGGTTTTGTTTTGTGTAATTCATAATTGAGTGTATACCTAAGGCCCATCTCTAACAGTTCATGTACTTAAATTGTAATTTAAATTACGATCTTATAAGCTTGCTCCACCTAATCCGTGTACGTGATCTAACTGTAGTTACCTTATGGTATAAGTTATTACTAAACTTCAATAACCTTCCTCATCGACATATGTGAATTGTAACTAAAAATAAAATTATTGTGACGCAAAATACAACGATGAACTTCGAAATGATGATCTATTTTAGGGCGTTGTAAAAGTTGTTTGCTTTTTACAACACGCCCTTGGAAAGGTTTAGCAAACTGGCCGACACAAACATTTTAAATCGTAAATTATTTACGATTTTATTTATAACATTTTCAAAAATACAGCCGTTTGATTTGTGGCTAATAAAAAACGTCACGAATTGATTGATGCGCCTCTGCCGTCTATTTTGGTTGTATAAGTTCGAACGATTAAAATAATTATTATTACGATATAATAAATATTACGATTAGTTATACGTTATGTAAGAAACAAAGAACAGCTGTAATTTCATGCATCGAATACTTTATGCTATGTTCGTTACAAGCACTACAAATGTTTTCTACTCAACATACAAACTAAGATAAATGTTTTGTCCCGAGTAACTATTTTGTACCGAGAAAGGAAAATGAACAGAATATAGAAACATCATACATATGAAAATGAGAAAAGGAATTGCATATTATAATAAATGAGTTCGGGCAACTTATTACGGTTCCTTTTTGCTCAGAGCCGTAGCGCTGTAGATGAATGAAATCTAAAAATGTGCGTAAACATGAAAAAATGTGCGTCTCGATGGCCGACGGTATCTCCGACGCTTGTTATCTCTCCTTCAGATGTTTGCACTAGCTCAATGTTTTATTAACACGCAGCATATCTGAGAAAAAAATTACGAAAGAATGTAATTTTTACAACTCCGGGGTTCTTCATTGTCGTTTTGATATCCTTGCTGAATTTGTTCCACGGTCAGTATTTGTTAATAGTGTCTGCGCTAAATGAGCCAGTAATGAGTTCGCTATGCAAAGATATGCACTCGTGAATGATCTGTATTGTTGCTTAGTGCACAGACCTTTTTATCTGCCAATGCCGTTTGTATAAGTTATTGTCACGTCGAGGTTTATATTAACGCTATATTGCCTTAATTATCTCACTAACGAACTAATTTATGACTAAAATACATGATATTCTGAGCATCAGGTACCTAGATAATTACACGCCGCCCACAGATTAAGATTTAGGCAAGCAATAATGCGTAACTAATGAATGTAAATACAAAGTTACACTCAATTACATACATTTGTGTCCGTAACGAATCCTTGTTTGCGTACATGCCCAATCTGTATAGAAACTTTGGCATTAGAAACAGATACCAATGTTTGTTGTTGTTATTAAATAAACACACTAAAAACGGTATGTAGGTTATCACCTGTTATGAACAATTCATAAACTTGTCTTATCAATAAATATTACATTAAGATATTAATTTATATCAATTTAATCGTACTTAAATACAGAGATGTAATCATTCAGGATCTTTTAACTTATTTTTAGGATACTACTACAATCTTTTATCTTAAGAGGATTTTTATCGATAAAAGATAGTGTTGATGTCAAACAAGCGACTCTTTACTGACCAAATATAAGTTTGTCCAGTGTAAGAAGTGACATTTGTGAGTGTTAGAAATATTAAACGAACAATGAAAATGGTGAACACACCAGTGATGATGTTGGTGATCGCCTTGGTGAGTATGAAATATTTATCCTATCGTTTTATGGTCAATATTTTTTATTTTTCAAATTATAATATATTTTTAAGGAAATACATTTAATGAATCGTTAGGGGGAAAATGTTGTCGACATCTTCAGAAATTACATCTCTATTTTTGCAACCAATCCTCTTATTTTGGTAGCACCATATTGCTTCCTCTAAAGCATGTACATATTGCATTGCAGTAGATTGACTGCATATCGATCATTGTCAATTAAATAAATCACATCATTGGCAACGTGTAAATTATTGTAAATTGCAAAACTGTCTAGACGGTCCATCTCAAATGATTGTGGACACCTAGCGTTGATTAGAAAAATTGTGCAGACGACATTTGAACATTCGACAATTTAGGTCACACCGACGCCAATTTGTAATATTCTTTTGTCATTGATTATTGATCTCATTTTTAGGGTCACCGAATAACTTCCCCTTAAATTAAATGTGTTTTAAGTTGTTTACTGTCTCCTGAATAACATCAAATAACTGTCGTCTCAAACGTGTTTTCTCCTCGTCATATCAAAGCTATAAAGCCTCGTAAAATACTGCTTGAAGATTAAAGACGATCTTGAAAATTCTTCAGAAAAGATTTCTACCAGCATTATTTAATTTACTCGTCGTAAACTTTGACATTGAAACTGTTTGCTCAATTTTACTACCAGGAAATCAGCATTATCGTCGAAATTCTTCGTTGGTTATGGAACATTGGTCAGTGACTATTTGGCGAGGTCTATGTACTTAGAGTACGGCCATGTGTGTGGTTCGCTTACTGTATGGGCGCGGAATGTTGGCGCCATTCATGCCGTAACTCTGTTTGGATTTGACAACGGATATCACGTAAACGCCGTGCAAACCTTCAAACTGAATAGTCACGCATTTTTCATTTGCTCAACTTTATGACTATCGGCAAATATTAAATACTGTGACATGCATTGTTGCTAAATACTTGAAGTGCTAAAGGTTAGCATCTAGTTGTGCCTGCGGTATTGTTGGAGTATTTGTAGACTTGTTACTTGTTGGTCATATTGAATAAGAGCTATTATGTTTCATGATAAACACCACGCGACCCAGTTGCCCGCGCGCACATGGGTGTTTGCATAGTCGCTCCGACGCACTCCCTAGCCACCTTTGTCTTAGTTGCCGTCTACGACTGAATGGCTAATTTAGAATCCGACTTATCTGATTCAGTTGTTCATTCGACCTGAATATTCCGGTTTCATAAATTTTGTGCTCACGTCATACTGATGGCATGCCATTGTCTTAGCCTCACTATCAATAACGTCGCGACCCTATATGCCTGAATACTAATAAAACTTTCAGACCTAATTTAGTTCAGGAGCGTTCAAGCGTAAACTTATCTTAGGTGAGATAGAGCAGCTGTGCTCGTATTTAGATGGATGGATGTGAAACAGGCCTTTCAGGAGTCAAGTCCTGTCTGAGTCATTAAAGTTGTACGGTAATGAACATTGTAAGCTCGGCGGCACGCTGGTAACTCTCCGTGCTAATCTGTAGAACAGCAAAGAGACACATGAGTTAATAAATTTATAATTCCCAATGAGTGCACCTCATCGCATATGATAATGGAAAGTCAACGACTGGTCCAGTTAGAATAATAAATGTAGCCTCGGCAATTCATACTCTAATCATTATAGTTGGTGCTAACAACTTGCTTAAATTATAATGGTAGACATTTTTATTTCATTCACCTTGGAGAATTTTTCCTTTTTTCGGCGTAGGCCTAACAACTCATTGTCCTATTTTTCGTCCGTTTGCGATAAATTGCATGCCCTAAACGTTTCGGCCTTGGTGCCAAGTGTGCCGTACCATAAACGACAAACAATTGAAAGTAATAAAGTAACATATGCGTAGACAACTGATTGCACGGAGAAAATACAAACTTTGGACAGTTGTGTGTGAGTGGGATGCAAGTAAAGAATGATCTAGTTTTAATATTGAATTCGTCATTTCATGACTAATTGTATATTTTTAGAACACCTGTATTTAATTGTAATGTCTTCATCTTATTAATATTCGTAAATGCACTGTACTACTTTATATTTCATTGGATCTTTTACCTGAAACTCTAAGGTCATCGTTCTTTGTGTTTTTCTCATTTTCAGCTACGTCGATTTTCTTTGATTTATGAGAGATGTCAATGACACAGATGGCTACGACTGGTTGCCAAGTGATTGAATCACTCTTTATTATTGAAAGATTTACTCTTATGGGAACGTTTTTATTAAATTAATCGCGGGGATCCCTTCGGATCAAAACTTAAGTTTTTTAAAAAGATCGTAAGAGGCTATCGACAGGGGTTTGACGCAGATTGTGCACTTCGCAAATTGTGCACTTGACCCAAAATGTGCACTTCGGAAATTGTGCACTTCTCAAAATAGTAATTCGAAAAATGTGCACTTCGCAAATTGTGCACTTCTCAAATTGAGCACTCCTCAAAATGAATGTGAATGTTATCATAATGGTCCAAAATAAAAAACGTTCACTTACTATTTTTTTTTTCTTAATTATTTTGCACGAGTTTAGCACGATAACAGTCGTCGTGAAAGAATTTATAATAGTAGTTGCTATAAAACATAATTATAGCACGAGCAAAATATGGTATGTTTTTTTTTCTGTTTGACCCTTTTTTCCACTTGGATTTATGCTAGCAGATAAGGCATTGATGTCACTTACACCATTACTACCTACTTATCCTTGGGCTTTTAATTCTTACTTACTTTATGGGAAACTGTCGAATCCATCTTAAGTTTCTACTTTATTCTGCTGAGTATCTACTAATAATTCTTTAGTTGGCTCTTAGATCACTCAGAGTAGAGATAGATAGGCCCTTAGGGTGGCCTATTCTTAGAAGGAGACCACACGCGGTACAACTACTTATACGTCATTATCTTAACTTGAGGATTATTCTATTAAACATTTTCGTAGTGTACTAAGTACCTACTTGAAGTTGAACATTGCAGTAATCCATACTTGATTATGTTAATGCGAAAGTTACTCTACATATCGGTGATCTGTCTGAAGTTCCAATGTACGTACGCGTTGACGTACAGTTAGAACATGATATAGGTTAGAACGTAACTATGTCAGATTTTAAAATCGCTCGTACGTTCGTGTACGTAGGCAAAGCAGCAAAGCCCAAAAACCTTATTAACCGACGAAAGAAAAAGGAGGAGGTTCTCAGTTCAAGATGTTTATTTTTGGTTCAGTCATTTCGAAATACAACACTTAAAAGTTTGTATGTGTCATTGCACATAGCAATGCCACTCGGTGTCTGTACACGCTCTTAACTGTACTTAGTTGTCTTCGATACCCAACAATTTTTACAACCAATACGTGTGTGGTTTAAATTAAAATATATTTTAACGCAATTAAAGTACAAATTAGGTTGCATTGTCAAACAGTTGAACAAATCTGCCTTTAATTGGAAATGTATTTTTACGTTCGGACAGTTCATGGCTCAAGTGCCTATAAGACAAGTGACAAGTCTCATATTTTAAACAGTTTAACTGCCCTGCTGAATTCGGCTGGCCTTAACAGTAATGAGTGGGTTTTTATAGAGGGCCGCAACGATCATGGCGGTTACTGCAACTTCGTCAATTAGTTCGATATTGACGTGACGCCTGTTCCTTTTCGCGTGGTATAATCATCAAATGAGTCGTATTAGTGTGTTAGAACACACAAAGCTCCCTTTGTAGGGTACTGTAGCCAAATGGCAAAAAACGGAACCCTTATAGATTCGTCATGTCTGTCTGTCTGTCCGTCCGTATGTCACAGCCACTTTTATTCGAAAGTATAAGAGCTAACCTGTTGAAACTTGGATGTATTATATGAACCGCATTAGCATTTTCACACAAAAATTAGAAAAAAAAACAAATTGTGGGGGTACCCCCCATACTCAGAATTGAAACTCAAAAATTTTTTTTTCATCAAACCCATATGTGTGGGGTAGGTATCTATGGATAGGTAAACAGAACAGTTTGCGCGAGTCATCAACGAACATCAACAAACATCCTACTAATATTATAAACGTGAAAGTTTGTTTGGATGGATGTACGTTTGTTCCTCTTTCACGCAAAAACTACTGAATGGATTTGGTTGAAATTCGGTACATAGATAGTTTATAACCTGGATTAACACATAGGATAGTTTTTATCCCTATTTTATGTTCCTACGGGATGATTTTTGAGTTGTAGCGGGTGAAACCGCTGGCAACAGCTAGTTCTAAAATAAGACAAAGATAACATTATAAGAGATGATAACATTATAAGAAAACATTCTAAAATAAGACAATGATAAAAGAAAAAAATTATAATTATTACATTACCATGCAAACTTCAATTGAAAATTGGTTTGAACGAGATCAAGTAATTAGTTTTTTTGAATACGTCATAAATCGTAAACCGCAATTTACCTTTCAAAGTTACAACCAACTACAAGAACTTTTATATTACGTTACTTGCTGCTACGGAACCCTTTATGGGCGAGTCCGACTCACACTTGGCTGGTTTTTTTTTTAACCTATATTCCTTCCTCTGATGCTGTACAAAAGTCCCCCATAATCGTCCTCATTTTTTTTCTTATTGCAGTTTTCTGTGAGTTTTTTTCCAGTTTCGTATGATACTTTATCTAGGTAGTACTTTCTTGAGGGATAATATCCGAACCGGGAAAAAGTTGGTCGTTAATAAATCTTGGAGACACGACTCCTGTCCTTGTCCCGAGCTTTGTTGATTTTGAGAAATATTTATGGCCCGTTAGTAATTGTTGGGCAAAACGGTCCATCGGAACCTTTAAATCAGGAATTGCTACCTCCCCTGATTTATTCTCCCCTTCCCGACCATCTGTCAGCTTTGTTCCTTTAATAATAAATAATGTACCTTTGTGTCAGCATAAAAACACTTCTTACTTTGTTAGTTATCTCTTGCAAGTCGTCTCTTTAGATTAGGTAAATTATTGCCTGCAATAAAACTGATTCAGTAGCACTTACGTGCGGCCCAGTATATCAATGTCGACACCCTAACTCGGTCCAAGCGCCAGAAGTTCGCTACACAAAGGGCGAGTCCATTTGCTGCCTTTAAAAATGATTCATGTCACATTTAATTAAGAAATAGTCTCCTTACATTGAGGTCGGTCCCAACGTGAGATTTAGCTAGCCTTATCTTGTACTGTAGCCTCATAAAAGTGCACATTAGAGACGACTAATGTTCTAAGTGCATTAGTGTCACATTAATAATTACGAAATGTTCGTGAGTGCAGTGTGGGCCAGATGTTTTAGTACACCACCCTCGTTCCTTGTGACCTCGCGGCCTTGTGGTCCAGTTTTGTAAGGATTAACAATGTGATCAAAATATACTGGCGTAGTTCTGGCTACTTCAGTTCGAAGTTGAAATGGTTTAACAATCTCTACGTAGTGTGAAGTACTAAGATTTTGTGGGACACTTTGACAAATTATAGATCTTAACTTTTGAATGTGAGACTGTATCAGAGTAAATATTTATTTGACCAAGTAATTAATTAAAATTTTCGCAATTGCACCAACGATACAGGGCAATTCCTAGTGTGAAGGTAAGTATTGATGTGATTTGGAAAAGTAATTCAACTCTTCGGCATACTTAGATGTCTACGCAACAAGATTATCAATTCAGAAAAGTTACACACCCTACACCTGCGGCCCCTGCTTCAGCGCTTACGCAAACAATTGAAACATTTTCTTAACCATGTCAGTATCTGTATTCAACGTCTCTAAATGCTAATCAGCCATCTTCTTTCATACCGACGCTAGTTCGATATGCTGGTATCGTACAATTTGTTAATTAACCACGCTGGATGAAAGATCAGAGGCCCTAACATAAATTTTATGTAGGTATTTGACCGTAGAGCGTATTTGAAGCATGTACGGCGTTTATTATTTGGAAAAAGTGCCTCCAGTGTTCGAGCAACTAATTTTATCCATCAAATTGACGCCAAAACGTGAAAACCCGTAATAAGGCCTCAGGCTCTTACAAGATTATTTATATTACAGCCAGTGATTTGAACAACAAACTATTTGGTCTAAATCGTCAAACGAATTCTATCGTAAAATCAATTCTTAACAATTTATTTAACAATTTTAGATATCTCATTATGTTTAAATTATACACCTACAATTGAGTTGACCTGAAATGCGCCTATATTTCAGCTCCATCAGCAGTCCTATTAAAACGCGATAAACTGTGCTATAAAATTAACATTGAACAAGATTCGAAACAACAATAACATTATATTTTAAATACAAATAAATAATTACGAGTTCGTGCTTTACATTTCAATGAATTGAATTCATGGTTTCAAGTTATACCTACCTTGTACGCGTTTTCAAACGTCTTTTATGTTGTACCGCGCACAGCAAAGGCGTGGAACTCTGTTGCTTCTGTATTTCCAAACGCATAGTTTTTAGTAAGCTCGCTCCATCGCTGCTTTCTGTCACCCCTGATCTAGACTACAGTCAATAACAAACTCATGTTAATAAAAAAAAATACACTAAAAGTCAAAAACACTATGGTCGTCATTGCTTGTCCTGGGAGTCGAACCCACTTGCTCAGTGATCTAGCTTGCGAGCACTGAATCTGAACCAACGAGATGGTACAAGTAAATATCATTAAATTAAAATGGATTAATATTTTTTTGTTAATTTATGATAATATTATTACGGGAAGTCGCGAGACAGTCCCAACACAAGTACTTTCGTAACTTACTGGGACTGCCTCAATGTATGTCTAAACACAATGTATGAGATCTAAATAAAGATATTTATTATTTATTTATTAAACTGCAGATTAAAAACCTTTTTTCTATAGGTATGTGAAATGGTAGATATATAAAAGTTTTCACATCAATTTGTTTTCATGTTGTCGCGAATAGATAGTAAAAATGAAATAAGTATGCTATTTGTGTTATCATAATATTTTGTAGTAACTATTAAATCAGTGGAATATAGATAGATATAAATTGCTGTAACATTGAGTAATTTTCAGATCAAAGATTTTCACAGCCCCAGTTTAAATAAAATAAAACAATACTCGTATATTCTTCATCACTTATTAAATTTTCTTTCTTCAAAATCAAAAAGACAATGGCGGACAAAAGCCCGACAATTAACGACGTATTTTATTAAGTCGAGGGATTAATTTCGTTCCTTAAAACAAAACAAAAGAAGTCAAATCAAGATCACATAAGAACAAGACGCTTTTGTGGAAACTTTTAACAAACAACGCTTTCTCCTTAATAGACTTACTTTAATTAAGTAATTACGAACATCCGCGCTCTCATCTAAGTTAATTTTATTGTCAATTAGCTGCGGCCGCGGTTTCATTTGCGCCCTGGGGAAAACAAATAATTTTCTAGGATAAAAATAGCTTATAGAAATTTTAATTCATTTAGTCTAGTTGTAGCTCGCCCTCCGATCAAAGGACAGACCCGAGTCGACCCAATAGCGTCAGTTTGTCAAACTGACATGGTACGTGGCCCTGGAACGCAAAGGGCATGTTGAGTGTATCTCAACATGCCCTTTGCGAAGAAGTGAAGAATCCTACTCGCACTGGGCCCCTCAGACCCAGCCTAGGGTCAGCCCGCATGGTGATGACCATTCCCCCTCAGAGAGAGGAGATCCGTGTCCCAGAATTATAGGCTTATTATGCCTATATGTTCCTCTATAAAAAGTATAGCCGTTTAGTCGTATCAAACTTTTTTTTTAATTTATATCATTAAATAAGTCTTTCCACCCTGGATGGAGGACAAAGGCCTCCTCTCACAGAGAGGAGGCCTGTGTCCCAGCAGTGGGAACATTATAGGCTGATGATGATGATGATGACCCTGGATGGAGCACACGGGACTGTCAGACTCGTATTGACTAAAATCCACGGTGTTCCTTCAATAGCTCTTTACTTTACAGGGTCATGGTTTCCTAATAAGACAATCCCGCGACCCCTACAAAACTACCAACAAACGTCTTAACAGTCTTCTAAGCAATAATATAATCATATTACAAACTTTCACCTTTACATAACGAGGAAGGATTTTAATAAAGAGGCGAGCAATGCTGTTGTCCATGCACATTATGAACTTGTAATCCTGGCTGGTCAGACACGCGTGTAATACGATGACAACTTAATACTCGTGGAGTAAATTATCCTGGTCAGTCTACATGGAACTGTGGCTAATGCATCATGTTTAGAAGCGTGACCAGCTGACTACTTTTATCAAATGTGATAGGGGCGGGAAATTGGTTGTTTATTGGGTTAGGTAGCGTATTTATTTCCATTAAATTGACTAACCGTACAGACGTACCTACTGCTTAGGTGAGTTACGTATCAGTTGGTTTACTATAAACTATTTGTTTCTTGACATAGGTAACAGAAAATATTGTGAGGAAACCTGGATTTCATAAATATATAAGTCCAAACCCTTATTAGAGGCCTGTGGTGTTCTCAGAGGTGGCCTTATTAATTCTGACACAAGAGGTTGGCTACATCCTCACATGAAAAAAAAACAATTAATGATATTATATTTTTCTTTAAAATAATCCAGATGATTAAAACACAAAAGGCAAACTATGTTTATACATAGCTATGTATTAACATTTCTTTTTTCTTTTTCTGCCACAGAAGAAAATAAAAAGAGTAATAAATTATAAGTAGTATAGTGTGTTTTCAAGGGCGGTAACTACATCGTGACCCTGTCTATGTTTTTAGAGAGAGACAGACAACTGTATTGTAAACGCGATACAAGCCCGTTACTCAGAACAAATGAATATCGTAAATCGTAAGCTTGATCTATGTTAGGGAAGGGAACAGCATTATCGATGCAAGTTTATTTCATGTTTAGTATTTGCATCTTATTTGGTTGAGGAGCATAAAAAAATAAGAAACTGGTATATCTATAAACAAAAATTTCGAAGACATGTTTGTTTAAAAACATACCCACGACTTCTGGGCTTGCTTAATGAGCAAAGGCTCACATCCACACACAGAGGGGCCTGTGTCCCAGCAATTCGATCAGTAACTGATTGCTTAGCAACTGATTGATTCTTATGTACTTTGTCTACAGGCGGTGGGTCGTGAGGGCGTGCTGTCATCAGCGGCGTCTCACGAGCTGCGCTGCGGGCGGCGCCTGGTGTCGGGGCTGTTCTCCCGGCCGCGTCTGCCGCTCGGCTACTCCTACGTTGCCACCGTGCCACGCGGCGCCTGCCGGCTCAACGTCTCTGAGGTCACACCCAGTGACAACTACATTGGTAAGACATAACATCACTCCTATAAGCTCCGAAGAGATTATTTTGCCAGTTATAAGTCCCGTGTAATGGGGATCCTATTGCATTCAATTGGGCTCGAATATAAACTCCGTGGATGCTAGTGAGAAATGGAAAGATTTCAAGCTCAGTATCCAAAATTAACAAGGTAGTCATAGGTAAGACAGAACTGAAATTAAGATAGCTCAAGGTTGCTCCAAATTAAGCATGGCCAAAGTCCAAAATAATTGGTACCCCAAGTAGTTCTCATTAAAAATTTACTCATCACAACTGTCTGTATCGGTTTTTTATTGAAATGTCTCATAAATTATTAATGGTGGGTCACAAGGAGACATCTTAATCGAGAGATGAAGTGTTCGGTAGTGCAAAGATCGATGTCGAATCGATTAATGGGAATTGCACATGCGCACCGCGGCGCAACTCTTCAATAGAGGCGCCTACGCCGCAAATTGTGAGATAAATGGAGGTAGCCGTCTGCACAATTGGTGGTTAATTATTCGCATGACGCAGCTAGTAGCAATTTAGACGGGTTCAACAATTTGTTGAACAGTTGTTTATTCAATTACTTTCGTTTAATTTCGATAGGTACACATGTTTATTTTTTGTTTAGCGTTGAAAGTATCAAACGGGTCGTACATAATGAACGGCGAGTTCGCGGTATCAGCGGCGGGTACGTACGAGGCGGCGGGAGCGCGCTTCGTGTACTCGCGCCAGGGCTCACTGGACACCGTTTTCGCGCATGGACCCATACACCACCCCATCGACATTATGGTAGGATTCCTAAGCAAAACCTGCAATAATTCAATGCTAATTTGAACGATCCAACTAATGACTTTCCTCCACTTTCAGATTCTATACACGCAACCAAATCCGAACGTAAAATACGAATACTTAACTAACTTAGAACCAGACGAAACCAGTAACGATATACCGACAGTAAACCCTCTGCCTCACCATACCGCACAACGCCATCACAGGCATCACAACACAGAAACACATCTGAGAGATCTCGAAACAAAATCCGAACCTTCACTGTCGAAGAATCCAGATTTCAACAATTTGGAAAGTCAATCCCAAGTCGAGAGCAACGTCATTGGCAGCAGAAGGTTTATCTGGAAGATTCTGGAGTTTTCACAATGCTCGCGAAGTTGTGGAGGCGGAATGCAGATTGGGAAGTTCAAGTGCGCTGAAGTAACGGAGAAGGGAGATAAGGAAGTATCTCCTTTCCATTGTAACGGTGCTCCCCCACCGGCCCGTAGGCGTCGCTGTGGAGGCAACCCATGTCCTCCACGATGGAGGGCAGCTGCCTGGGGACCCTGTCCGGTTTGTGGACCTGCACATAGAACACGAATTGTGGGCTGTGTTCAGGATCATGCTCGAGGAATCACAAAGGTATGATTAAGTCATGAACGAAGATGATTGACATGACTCTTAACATTTTCTCAGCACTAACCCTTTTTCATTAAATGTTAATGGTCAACACATTTTTCCAGATAAGTGACCAAAAATGTCCCCTTCCGATGCCTCCAAGCAGTGAACTATGTAACATTCCGAACTGTGACGGCACAGCGCCCACGACTAGTGTACCACGATTGGACGCCAGGCGTCAAGTACGACCAAAGGACCGGACTGATACCTTCAGAGATAGTCCAGTGATATCCCTGGCGACGAATTTCACTGATAATGATATTGGGACCACACCTGCACCAAGTTACAGCCACAACGCTGGCGGAGGTTGGTTGTACACCGAGTGGTCTCAGGTAAGTTAAGCATAAATATATGTTAACGATCCCTTTTATTCTTCTCATTTAAAGAATACGTTTTTAAATATAAAATAATAGCATCGGAAACAGCTGGGTCGAAGCTATATGTCTATCGGTTTAGCCCTCTTGAGAGAATAACTTCCTAACAATACGCACCGTGTTCAGAAATACTACTTTTCCCTTTATTATTGAATCCGTTTCCTAATAGCAATACCGTAATATCTTTAATCCGTACCTCGGGTCAGTTTGCGTACGTCCGCCAATAAAGGTATTAATTAGACTTAAACGTGATAAGGGTCTGACCCTAGAGTTATTTATGAGCACGCAGCCTGGGACCCGAATTATAACCATTTTCCGGCAAAAACTTTGTGGATTACTAGGTCCTACATTTCTAAACGATGCGTAACCCAAGAAGGTGATTAAGCCTACTAATCTATGTATTTGGTCATCTGGGTCTCATTTAAATAAAGGTCCTATGTTTTAGTGTGTGGGTTGGTGCGTGGGAGGAGGGGTTCAGTCCCGTGGAGTCCGCTGCGTGGATCCTAACGGGTGCACATCTCATCGAGCACCAGAACAAACGCAGTCTTGCGCAGTCAGGAAGCAATGTGATGCGCAGTGGTTTACCAGTAAGTAACTACTTGTAATATTTTCTAGACGTTTCTGAGTACAGCCTTAAATTATGCGATGTTGTACTAATTTCGTAAGGCCATTCGAATTCAATTGAATGCAGATGTTTCAATACCTACAACTGACCAGATTTGGATTGTTCAACTATGAATTGAATTTTAAAGCATTTCTCAAGCAGAGGACCTGCAATACAACTGACCAGATTTGGATTGTTCAACTATGAATTGAATTTTAAAGCATTTCTCAAGCAGAGGACCTGCTTGTATCTAAACATTTTGTTTTTTACCGACTTCAAAAAAAGGAGGTTATCAATTCGACCCGTATGTATGTAATATTATCAGAACTGCCCAGTTTTCATATATGTTAGTCTATATCAGCGTCTGAACAAATGTACCAAATTTCATAAGTGTATGTATGTATATGTTTTTATGTTTGTGCACGCATATCTCCGGAACTATAAGTTCGATTTAAGTAATTCTATTTTTGTTGTACTAGGTATTATTCAACTTAGGGTACACTGCAAGTTTCATCAAAATCGGTTCAGTAGTTTTAGAGATATGAATTTTTTTATGTTGTGACGGATTACAAGATTAGTGCATTATGTAAGAAAATTTTGTATTTTACAAGAATTTGGGTTGAATATGTAATAAATAAACTAAAAAGGGTAAAATAAAAACTTTTTTTAAAAAAAGTACCGACTTCAAAACAAATACAAAAAAGTTTAAAATAACTTTTCTTTCGGAAGTCGGTGGCTTCGTTTTGTTGTGTCATTGACTATTGCCACCGACTTCCGAAAGAAAAGTTATTTTAAACTTTTTTGTATTTGTTTTGTTGTCGGTACTTTTTTTAAAAAAAAGTTTTTTATCGCATACTAGTGGCCCATCCCAGCTTTACACGGGTATCTTAAAAACCGCTCGTCCGATTTTGTACAAAATTCACATATAGCATGTACTAAATAGGTCTAACAAAGCCTAAGCATTTAGTTTGGATAGGTGAGCCCGTTCTTGAGTTATAACGAAAAGTGGCATTGATTTTTATATTATATTAGATTAGATAGCAAAATACCCAACTAAGGTCCTTCAAAGTAAAGCCAAACCAATCCCAAAGCTGACTTTAAGAAATGAATTCAAGAACTGTCCTGAATTCTGAGGCAGGCTTCATTTCAGTAATCAATTTTCCTCCACTAGGTGAATGGTCTGCCTGCTCTGCTACTTGTGGCGGCAAGCAAGTCCGCGGTGTGATCTGCATCGGCGGCAACGGCCGAAGGTTACGTGATGGCTCCTGTAGAGGCACCAAGCCGGAGGCTGAACGGGCTTGTGGGGGCGCTTGCAGTCCCTCGTGGTATCTTAGTGATTGGACTGAGGTAAGTTGATAAAAAAAAAACTGGCATGTTATTAAATCTATAGCAGGTATACTCATATAATGCTATGAGCAAAATTTCGTGAGCAGAGCAAAATGTTGCAGTTTCCGTCGGTTTAAATTTTTTAAACGACTTCAAAAAAAAAGTAGGTTCTCAGTTCTACCTGTTTGTATGTTTGTATTTATGTATGTATGTTTGTCCGCAATTATCTCGCGTTTGGCTGAACGGATTTTGATGAGGTTTTCAGGAAAGTGTTTATTACATTCTGGAAAAAGTTTTAGTATATAACACTAATAGATCCCGTGACGTTGCCCGCGTGGATCCGTTTTTGCTTACTTGATTTGTAGATTTTCAGAGACGATTGCATGTTTGTCCGCGATTATCTCGCGATTGTCTAAACCAATTTTGATACGGTTTTCATAACAGTGTTTGTTACATTCTGGGGAAGGTTCTAGTATATAATAATAATAATGGATATCTCGTGAAGTTGCCCGCATAGATCCGTTTTTGTTGTTTACTAGGATTGTAGATTTTCAAAAAAGCCGATAATATGAAGATTTTTGTTGAATATTTTTTTTTTATTTAAAGTGTCTTTGAATTTTCGTCTATATCTCTCTCATTGATTACACTATGATAGACCTCATTCTTTTTATTGTGACCACAAACACTCTTTTCATTCCTTTCAAATTTTTTTCAATCTCCTTTTTATTTCATTGCTGAAGAAGTATGAACTGTTAATAAATAGTTAAAGCAAACAAAAGGGACCTTACAAGGCACTTAAATGAAACCTTAACTTCTAAAACAAGGGTAAAACACCCCTAGAAGGCGAAGCTAGACTAAACAATTTATCTACTAGACAATCTCACGGTCCAACAAACAAAGGACTGTAGGTACACAATTTTCCTTGTCCCAAATGACGAAACGAGCTTAGTTTTGGTTTGTGAAGCCTAACTACGGATCTCCTTTTTAGTAACCAGTAGTTAGACGTCTACCCATCAATTTAAATAAGGGGAATAATTGCAACCGCAGTACACCATTAAGTATAGCTTACTCGAGGTTTTGCAATTTGTAACCTTCAATGTCTGGATTTACTTGATATGTCAGTTCTTCAAACAAAATTTTAGGACTTGTGATTACCAGAGAGTGAATTCAAGATGAGGATAATCAAAGATTGATGGTTGATGACACTAAAAATAAACTTTTCGCTGGGATAGGATGCAATGAGCGTAATGCTGAAATAATATTATTGGACTCTGTACGATGAATGTTTTTGTGTTTGACATGACGCCTGCTTACATGACTTTTCCTGAAAATACGCAGACACACTCAAACCGTCTGCTTTATAACAGTTGTCTCAATTGTTTAAAAGATCTTCGACATTTTGAAAAACAGAAAAATACTCAAAATAAAACAGACGCATTTTTAATTTCGCCAATGAGTCATTACAAATACTCCATGAATTGAAGATCAAGGTTCATGAAATGGAATGTCCGTAGCGATTAGGACAATGATTCCAAATATGCCAATGTTGCTGGGACCGCCCTCACTAATAGTACTAATGAAAACAACGAGTATTAATAAGTCTACTAATTAATCCAAACCTTAGTAATTTTTTCGACGCCAGCCTAATCTTTAAAGACGTCAGAATCAATTCAGACGTAAAAAACGTTGATAGTTAAAAATGTTATTGAAATCACAATAAAAAGAAAATTATAGTCGGGTTTTATTTTGTATTTTTTGAAGAAAAATTCAAACTGTTAAAGAAAACTGCTAAGATGCAAATGTAAATTCAAAGCTCGCGTAATTAGGACGCTATTGTGATTTAGCGACTTTTTATTCTGTCTAACTAGCCATTTTGTTTTAAATGCTAAGATTGTTCAAAAGGCAAAAAGATAGATGATGTCTTGAGGACCTTGACAAATTGCAATTACTTTCAAAGCTTTTTGTTTTTTTTTATAACGACCTTCATCAGGACTGATATGAACTTTTCGGTGACTTTGTCCAATCCAACTTCTACTTAGTCTTTTCCATCAACGTTACCACTTACATAATTAATATTTGTAGTTTGATGTGGTAGATGCTAATTGTAGTCTTTCTCTCCAGTGTCAAGGTCCATGCGAAGCGGGAGTCCAGTCTCGGACAGTGTGGTGCGCCCGCGGCGGGGCAGAAGGCGCGTCTGGCGCGGCTCGTGACGCAGACTGTGCAGGAGTACGCCCTCCGGCAAGACGGTCTTGTGTACCCTCACGATGTTCTACCAGACCGTCGGTGAAGACAGCTGTTGTGAATGCACCTCCTTCAGGTTTGACTTTAACCCTTTAAAAGTTTTTGAAATAGATTATAGAATCAGGCGTTACTTTGCGGAAATCCATGACATTAAATGTTATGAAAAATATCTAGTTTTAATTCCGCTACAAAAATCCAGGCTTCATGCAGGATGCAGTCCCACCCTTCCGCCCTCATGCATATGCACATGAAGCAAAGGTCCCACCCTCCCGCCCACATACATATGCATACGTGCAAGAAAAATGGAAAAAACATGCCATGCAATCAAACCTATACTCGACACGTGTTTCGCCCCTCCACGGGGCATCCTCAGGAGATGTTGACTCGACAAGCGCTCGGCCAGGCCGAGCGCTTGTCGAGTTTTTGAAAGCCAACTCCCAACATTTATTTTTCGAAGTGGTTGACCTGTAATAATCAGTAGTAATTTTTAGTTTGGTGATATTATTGGTGTTTTGATGATATTATTAAATGACTCCTTTCGCCCTAAGTGGAGCCATTATAGAGACTGTCAGACTTAAGTGACTTTAACCAACCTGTTCATTCAGTTGCCCTTTGCATACCAAGGCCGTGTTAACCTTTAAGATAGTCTCGAATCCCTGGCAGGCCTTTGGCTGCTATATTATAGCTCTTTGAGGAGGGCGTGGAAAACGATCCTGGTCGTTGATCGAGCGGCGGACTGCCCATTACCCACAGCCCACAGGCTTTCACCTACGGTGGCTGGAAATTAACTCACCATCGTCGACGCCCTGAGCGACTCCCTTGAGGGCTGGGGCCAGATGTAGAGGATTGCTTATCCCTCACGCATTCAACGGTGCTTCTCACAAGCGGACAGATTTCCACCGTTTCTTCCAACCTGTCCTTCAAGCGGTCTACATAGTGGCGACCCGGGCGTATCTAGCTGTGCTCCATAGCCGAGACAGGAACCTCCAGAAACAACCATGTCCAGTAAAAATCTACGTCCGACGGACAGTAAGAACGCCGTGGCGTCGATCCAGCCACTCCTCAAAGAGTGAACATACCGCCGCCGTCATAATGGCGTACACAATTAATTGATAGCTGCTGGTATCCATATAAACAAGTATTATGAAAGATAAAAATCTTCCTAATCGTCACGTCTGAGAGATATGAGTTATCAAAGCTATAATGGATTTACTGACCGATCTTTAGTACAACTTTGATTTCATTACCCACATCCTGTTTTAAATAGATGCAGGTCAAATATTTGAAACCTCTTGATTACTATGTTGTTGTTATCTTCAGTTTCAGACCCACAACAACGTGTGACAAGACACCAAAGCCATACTGCACAGAACGTTAGGGACAGATCTTATGCCGATGGTAATTATTTCGTAAATCCTTAGAAGTATTTTTTTTTCATTGATGTCTCGTCTTTGCCTTTACCTTTCATCTTGTTCATCTGCTCAGAGGAATGAATTCTTGGTCTTTTCACGATTCAGCTTATTACGATTTTTTTAACTTCTCTTAGCTAAATGTTATCTTCATTTTTTTCTCAATCTATATTATCATCATCGTCATTACTGTCAGTTGTTCAGCTTATAAGATGGACAAATAAGTGGTATACCAGCTATTGTTGAAAGCCTCTTTACATTAATTTATGCCATTTATGTCCCTAATCTGATCATAACCAGGTTTGACCTCCATTCCTTCCTTCCTTCCTTCATTTCATCTTTCACCACTTTCTTCTTTCTTCTTGAAACGTGTCTCTCTGTCCTATGTTTTATTATGACGTCATAACTGTTTTGTTTGCTAATCTATTGTTACCTGAGCAGGAGCATGCGTGGACAAGTTGAACAACTGCGCGCTGGCGGTGCAAGCGCGGCTGTGCCATTACCCGTATTATGCGGACTATTGCTGCAAATCATGCCACGGACGGTAAACCATCATGGTTGGAGTAAGAAGTTTATACCTTAAATAAATTGCTTTAGGTTGACTTTACATTATGACTACCATAGAAAAACTAATTTAATTTTCCCTTCAGTTTAAAAAAAAGTACTGTGCTCGTTGCCTGACAACGTATCTAAAGCATTTAAAATGGCTGAATTTTATTATCAGCATTTAAAGCATAGCCATTAAGTGCAAGCATACTTTTAAAGTGCGGTGCAGTTAGTTTACAGAAAAAACTTTTTAAAAAAAAGTACCGACTTCAAAACAAATACAAAAAAGTTTCAAATAACTTTTCTTTCGGAAGTCGGTGGCAATAGTCAATGACACAACAAAACAAAGCCACCGACTTCCGAAAGAAAAGTTATTTGAAACTTTTTTGTATTTGTTTTGAAGTCGGTACTTTTTTTTAAAAAGTTTTTATTTTACCCTTTTTAGTTTATTTATTACATATTCAACCCAAATTCTTGTAAAATACAAAATTTTTCTTACATATGCACTAATCTTGTAATCCGTCACAACATAAAAAAATCCATATCTCTAAAACTACTGAACCGATTTTGATGAAACTTGCAGTGTACCCTAAGTTGAACAATACCTAGTACAACAAAAAAAGAATTACTTAAATCGAACTTATAGTTCCGGAGATATGCGTGCACAAACATAAAAACATACATACATACATATATACATACATACACTTATGAAATTTGGCAGATTTGTTCAGACGCTGATATAGACTAACATATATGAAAACTGGGCAGTTCTGAGAATATTACATACATACATACATACACTTATGAAATTTGGCACATTTGTTCAGACGCTGATATAGACTAACATATATGAAAACTGGGCAGTTCTGATAATATTACATACATACGGGTCGAATTGATAACCTCCTTTTTTTTGAAGTCGGTAAAAACATATTTTAGGTGTTTATGACGTACTTTGACGTTAATTTGATGAAAGAAAATAGTTCCACGTTCGAATACTAAACGCATTTTCATTTGCCTTACAATTAACATCGTAATACTTCAAAAACCCTGTAATATAAGGTAAAATACGGAAATGTTGTGCTAAGGCCTGTTATTATTTCAATTGACAATATTTATCTCCCACAGGTACAAGCAGTGAAACATTAAGGCGCTATGACACGTAATGTGATACAAAATGGACGCATAGTGAGAATACGTAACGTAATGTTTAACTAGCCGAGTACCGCGGCGCCGCCTGCGCACACCATCTACAAGCTAAGCTCGTAACCGATCTACGCGATCCAATACTCACTGTTACAAAGAACCCTTCATGAAGAAAGTGGAACGCGTATTATCGCTTCAATTAATACGTTAGGAAAGTATCAATGTATCAATGCTTATGCAGAATATTAAGTCTGAATCAAAGCCAAAGTGGAACAGACTAAGACTAGATATCGGATTGACTTACCTATAACTCACTCAAATGCTCTATGAAATTGTTAATTACTCAACGTTTTATTGTGGTTCACGCTAAAATGATTGGTGTTATTGACGACGTACGCACGGTGATTAATTAAGCTTTACATAACCAGTTTAAACTAATCCGATCATTAAAAAGAAGATCACACAAAGCAAGGTCAAATTATACTGGATATGTGTAGTTTGTATGTCGCCGTGTTTTCGTACCAATGTGCGCGCGGCTCTATACTGAACTTCAAATGTTCGAGTTTCTGTAAGTATTAGGAATAGTTTTGTGATCTCCAGATTGTTTAGTCGAGTTTTGGAGTCGATCTGTGAACTGTAGAACTTTCAAAATTATGAAAAATATAAAATTAAAAAAATATTTCGTTTATATCTCTTCTTACATTATAATGCACGACATTTTATCGAGTTGAGCACCTCTGTATGTGTAGATTTGTTTATAACTTGCCTGTAACCAAGTAATAGGGATGCATTTTACCGAATTTCGTAAATTTGTGTATTACTTAGGAGATTAATTATTACATAAAAGCATGTTTGGAACTACAGTTCATTTTGCATTTGTAATGCAACTTAGGCTATGCTGTTTAGATTAAGAACAAAATAGTATTTCTTATTGTGTTAATAGTTTCTTCGGTATGTACTTATAGAAACTATAATGCCGATTCCACAAATCTACTAAACTTTGTCAGTGAGGGATGATTATAATAAAATTGTATAATTACGTAACACATCCCTTACGATGACGAACCATGTTCGCAGATGTGTGGATTAGGCATCACTGTTCATAATAACTTATTACACCGATTCTATTGTCAAAGAGTCAGTTCTGTATTATTAAAAATGTCGAGTTGTGTAAATAGATAATTATTTTTATATGTATAGTGCATTTACTTACTGGCTGTTAAGAGTATTTATACGATTTTAGTTAAAACAGTGTACCATCACAATAATGTATGTATTAATTGGTTTTTGCTAAAAGTAACTAGAGTTTTGCCTACAGTTTTAATAAATTTTGTCTGTACTAATGATGCATATAACAATGTACAAAAATAATAAGCTTTAAACACTGTTTGTTGTTATTATTTACTGCCCTAATAACCATCATCATCTATGCAGCCTTTTTCCCATTATATTGGTGCCGTCTACCAATCTGATCTGATGCAGCTGAATACCGTGTTTTACATGAAACGACTGCCTATTTGACCTCCACAAGCCAGTTAGTATTGGGTTTTACAGTACTCTTTGGTAAGACTGGTCGTCAAGCTTTAGGGCCTGTAAAGACTGTAAAAGATCTATAAATGAGAGCTGGCAGGTATCCTTTCCGAGACACGGATAAAACTCGGTATGTAATGATGGTTACCATCCAAGATCTAGGCAAGTGTAACATAAACTTTAAGATTAACATGTGTGGCTGGTATAACTAAGCCGAGACGAGCTCTAACTTACCACCTGTCCCCGGAACATTCAACCCGCGTTTCCTAGAATCAAAAATTTCGAAAACATGTGACATCTACCAACCCGCATTGGGCCAGCGTGGTGGATTACGGCCTACTCCCTCTAACAGAGAGGAGGCCTGTGTCCCAGCAGTGGAAACATTTATAGACTGATGATGGTGACTTTCAGTCGAAAGAATTTTATACTAAATGGCGTGAAATTGGAGAAATCTATGTCCAACAATAGATTGCGACAGTCCAATAATCACGATAGTACAGCATGGCTATTTATCTACTAAAATGGTACACTGACCAATAAAATGCAATGGGGCGTCATCAAGGACTTTAACAAATCCTTTATTAAAATTTAATCAATACATTACAAGTCACGTAGTCTCATCATCAAAAACAAAATTTAACACCAATATAAAATTGTAGTCTTCAAGATATCACGTACAAATGGCACTCCAGATTAAAGAGATACTCTATCTTTGATTCTTGCATATCGCCTTAAGGTGCATACAGATTGCTACGAAACGCATTCTGACTTTGACGACACCTATTAGATAGTTCGAAAAAAGATTTTCATACTTTAATCGATCCTATCAATGAATTTACGTTACTATCCCACTGTTGAAATACTACTGTCTTAACTGGGCATAAATGAATCGTCCTATCGGCGAAAAGTCCAAAGGTGAAAGAGTCTATCGGTGAAACGGCAATAAATGAATCGTCCTGTCGGCGAAACGTCCAAAGATGAACAGGTCGTCGGTGAATGGTAGCAGAATCCATATCAGCGCATAAAGCGCAGGTGTAAGTTCAATCTTCAAGAATAAAATTTGAGAAAAAAGAATTGAGTTTATTTTTATTTTATTATTTTACAGCTCTAAATTTATAATAAAGTCTTGACATTTTTTTTGAAAAGCGAAATTCTTAATTACGAAAAGATGAAGCATAAAAATTTTTCACCCTTGAAATTAATCAAAGTATGGTCTAAATTGTAAATACCTACATTTTTAAATGCTCGGCAAGATTTAAAGGGCTAGCTCTAGGCATTCCCTCTCAAAGAGCTTCATACTTTTACAAAAAGCTTTATTTTTCAGTATCAATGGCAAAACACTGACTTTTCTGGTATCGTTACCGATGCTTCGACTTGATAGAGCATCACTTTGTCTGTTGATGATAAAGAGCCGCTTCGGTGATCGTAATAATTATATCGAGCAAATCTATAAGCACCTTTATTCAGAGGCAATTATCTAGATTTCTACAGAATACCAGTGGATATATTAACAGCTTATACGTTATTATAATTTTCAATGTGCATAGTTCTCCTACGCGTTACGCACACGAATTGACAAAATGTCAGAAACAACGGACAATGTAATTAATAGAAAGTTACACAATCCTGAATTCTTTGACAGAGTTTGGTATAAATCGGCGAGATTAGTGTTCAATTTAATAATTCATGTTTTATTATTTTTAACTGTGGTCATTTGTTTGTGGTTTTCGTTTAGGTCTGAATATGTCTCTAATTTTGATTGGCATATTATATTATGTGTCCTTGGGGTAAGATAATTTTACACTTTTTTATGTTCTTTGACCTTTACTTTATTTACTTTTCTGTTAATAATTCTGATGTTTGTAATAATAATGTTTAAGAAAATAAAGAGATCAGTAGCCTTACCACAAGCTCCTAACGCGATCCAGTTTATGACCTAAACTGAACTGTTCTTCTAATTCGTACCATGACGTCAGTTTAACGTTCAACCTAGTAGGCCATGCCATCTGACAGCGATTGTGCCAAACTGAGTCGCAAGTTTTAGTTTCATTCATTCAATTTATACTGGTTTGGTACCATGGCGTCTTATAGCAGCTCAACTGAAAAGCTCAAACTGTCAAAATATGCAATCCAATAAAAGCTACTATTACTTTAACAAAAAATGAAACGTTTGGTGAATTATTGATGAATATAAAGTTTTTTAGTGGATTTTTTTACAAAAACCAACGTAACTGTACTTTAATCTTTCTTTTAAACTTTAAAATACCTATCCTACATACATTTTTTCCACCGCATTTGGTTTTCTCTAATAGTCTGATGATCTATTTTTATTGAGTTTTTGAACGCAATCCAATTTCGCTGTCAGTTGGACCCCTTCAATAACGATGATGCCGAATTCATTAGGCGCGACACGCTGTCCAAAGAAACAAAGTCATTTGAAACGCTTTTGGTGAAAAAGAGACAACGCTAATTAATAATAGCGTTGTCTCTTTCTCACTAAAAACGTGTCAGTTACAAATTGCGATCTTTCATTCACTGTTAACAACCCAAATGACGCTGAGCCTATTGGCCCTCATGGTACGACTTTATGCGATGCAGTATAGGAACTTAGATTGAAATGTCTTGCTTTTGAATCGTTTTTAATTAGTTCATGGTAGGCTTCCAGACAGCTTCATTAAAATGATTTATAGTAATTTATCTGTCTGTTTAAAATACAGTGTTTAATTAAGTAATTCATTTTTGAAAGTGTCAATCAGTTTGCTACATTAATTTATACCGAACTGCCCGACAGATGAACAAAGGGCCTCAGTCCCCTCTAACACTTACACTTTATAGAATTAAGCTAAGCTAATTTCCACTCTAAAATACTGCAAATGGACCGCGACATGTCGCCCCGCGCGATTAATCGCATGTGTCTGCAGGAGGCTTAATATGCAAAAAAAAAACACTAATTTAATTAATCATTTAAAATTTATTTTAAGTTAACGTTAAAGTTAGAAGTATTGAGTGGTCTACTCTTTACATATTTCTTATGGAAAAATAATTATGCCATTAAATTCTTTAATTGTTTTCCTTTTTACTGATATTAAGTTCATCTTTGTACGGTTCTGGGCCGAGTCTTCTTTGAAGACTTGGCAATTCCCTTTTAAAATACACACATCAAAAGTGTCTAGGGATCAACATATATTTTTGCAATAACTTTTCTCCTGATTGATATTAATTAAAATTTTCTTTAAGGATTCATCAAATAAAGTGTTTTCGTTTGTCACAGTAACGATAAACCAAGTCACCTTTGCATTAATAAAGAAATTTGCCATTTTCCTAATAAAGGGATTTTTGACATTTAAACCACTAACACAAAAATTCGAAAAAAAGACTGAAATAACAGTTTTCTTTAAAATTTTATTGGGTAACTTAAACAATTAATAATCCGTGTTTCTACCGCGAACACTAACAACACAAGAACATCGGTTTGGCAGTGAGTTCATCCAAATCACGCTGTGGAATGGCCGCCCATGTTCGTTGCAACAACAAAAAAAGGTCTTCTTGCGACTGGATACCCTCCATATTCGGCAGAGCTCTTCTCTGTAGCATATCCCATGCATGCTCAATCGGATTCAAGTCTGGCGACTGAGCAGGCCAGGGCAGGACATTGATGTTAGCTGCGGCGAGAGTCTGTCTTACAACTCTTGCGGTGTGCGGTCGTGCATTATCATGCATTAACTGAAATAAGGGACCGATTTGCACTTGTAGAGGAACGATGACGTCTGATACAATCGTCTCAGCATAAATTTGAGCGTTGAGGTTGCCTCTGATCCAAATCAACTCAGTTCTTCCGCCGATCCAAATACCCGCCCATACCATGATGGTTCCACCACTATAAGGATGGACTTCCTGGCAGGATTTTAATCGCTGTTGGCGTCCAGGGGTTCTCCAGTGTCGTATACGTCTTGTATCCGGTCTCATACCGCAACGAGACTCATCAGAAAAGCACACGAAACGCCATTGTTCTTCTGCCCAATTTCTGTGTTCAAGAGCCCATTGATATCGAATCCTACGATTGTGCATTGCTATAGGTGGTACCCGTAGCGGTCTTCGGGAATGAAGGTTCACTTCATGCAAGCGGTTTCTGACTGTTTGGTCGCTAATTAAGTTCCCTGAAGAGTGATGAAGCCTCACGGCTAACATCATGGCGGTTATTGTTGGAGCTCTTCGAGTTAAGATTTGAATGTATCGGTCTTGTCTCCGTGTGGTGCAGCGATACCGTCCTCCATGGCGCTCAGCCACGGTACCAGTGCTTCGGTAACGTGTCCAAAGTCGACTGATAACACTCTGACTTGTATTCAGAGCTAAAGCCACAGTACGTTGCCGGGAACCAGCTTCTATCATTCCCACGGCTCTGAGCATTTCTTCCCTGCTTAAATGACGTCGCCGCTCCATAATAACGTTGGTTTTAATCAGTAGTAGGGAAACAGTAGCACTAATAATGTCTTCAATGCGTTGTATGTTTTTATAGGGAAAATATTGACAGCTGATTTTCATCTTTTACTCGAATTTGATTCACAGTTCCTGATTCAAATTATGAAATGCACCAAAAAGGATCCATATAAATTTATAAAATCATAAATTTATTACAAAGCCACATCTCAATCTCAAGAAATCCGCATAAAAATGCTTGATCCCTAGACACTTTTGATGTGTGTAGTAGTAGTACAACGGCATAATCATTTTTCTTTTGCAGTACCAATTCTTCATGGTCCAAGGAATTCTGGCGATGTCGCCATACAATAGCTGGTCCATGTTCCTAAGCCGTCGCTACAAGAAGCATTCCCACTGGGTGATGCAGGTCATAGCAGCAGCTCTGGTCACTGCAGGGACCGTTGTCATAATACGGATGAGAAGCAATCACTTTGTTTCTGTACATGGAAAACTTGGTAGGTACCTAGTCTGAAATCGATTCATTACTTAGTAATAGCTGTTTCTCGCGATTTCACCTCCGCTGCTCGGCTTTTATTAGTCGTGGCGTGATGTTATATAGCCTATAGTCTTCCTCGATAACTGGACTATCCAACACAAAAAGATTTTTGAATTCGAAGCAGTAGTTCCTAATTCCCCAGGGGATCAGCTTTTGGGGATCAGAGTGGAATAACTCCCTTCGATTAGCGCGTTCAACCAAACAAACAATCTCTTCAGCTGTATAATATTAGTATAGCTTACTTGGTATAAGGGTTAAACTTATGCCAGCTATAAACTATCAATTTTACCGCACGTTTATTAGTGTAGATTTAAAAACCAGTAAAGCTTATCTCTTGATATTTTAGATTGAATATGTTGAATATTGGATATTCAGCGAAGAACCAGAGTCACCGCCATAGCTCTTAAAATTAGCATAGCAAGTTGAAGTGGCAATGGGCAGGCCACATCGCTCGTAGAACTGACAACCGATGGGAAAGAAAAGTTCTCGAGAGGCGACCACGGACCGGAAGACGCAGCGTAGGTAGGCCTCCCACTAGGTGGACCGACGACATCGTGAGAGTCGCGGGCAACCGATGGATGCAAGTGGCGAATTGTCGTTCGCGGCGTGGTGGTCTAAGGGGGAGGCCTATGTTCAGCAGTGGACGCCTTCCGACTGATGATGATGATAATGTTGAATATATCTCGCTAAGTTTCCAAGTAAAATCCGTTTCGTTCACTGCAATTTCGAGAGGATAGATCAAACTTGCACATAATTAATTTCTAGTTGAAACCGTAAAGTACAGAGCAAAGTTTCTAGATTTCACTTACAAATTATTTGTGTGGTAAAAATAGAAGTTACGGTTGAGTTTTCAGTAGTAAAGCGAAGCGAGAATGTGCTGTCAATATTAATCTATAAAAATGTCCACATTTTCTTTATACTTTTCATGACGAATATAAAAAAAATATATATAAAAAGACAGTAAAATTAAAGTTATACAGTAACAACACAATAACGTTAAAAATGGAAAGATTTTGGCCCGTATTCAGAACCTCCCTGAAGACTCAAGTGTTACTTAAAACTTGGTTTCAACCAATCAAATGGCCTAAATATAGTATTAAAAAATGCTTGAGTAATGTTCTGTACATCGGGATTTTGATGCTGTGTGCATTGGGTGGTCAATGGTTATATAAGACGAAATAATTAAGTAAAAGCTTTGAAACGGTTTTAACGGTTTAATAAGCTATTTTCATGAAAATACTTGCCTTCATCCGAAGTATCAAGCGAGACAATGACTCTAGTAAAACAGCTTAGTGCCCATATGTCTTGTAGTGACAAGTTGCAACTAGTCACAGATAGGCAACAAGACTTCTTGATAGCGATTGATGTCGGCACAGCTAACGAAACGAACATGAAAAGGAAATGGACGAAATGACATGGATGTATAAAGTAATCTCTGTCACCGTCCAATCAGAGCTTTGGAATTTGTATTTGTTTCTCTCATGGGACATTGGATCCAATCAATCGGGGAAGATCAAAGAAAAATTGCGACTTTCTTCAACTCAGTACTTACTTGAGGGTAAACAATTTCCCTCAATCAGGATTATCTCTCATACATTAAAATTAACGGGGTAGTGGTTAAAAAAATGTGTTAGTAATTAATCTGTGTAAGTAGGTAGAAAAAATTCAGTCACTGTAAATAGTTAAAAAAAACCGGCCAAGTGCGAGTTGGACTCGCGTGAAGAGGGTTCCGTACGATTTATTTTTTGCCTACCTATAATTTTAACCTCAAATAATAGATGAACTGAAATTTACGAATAATTGAAGATTGGTTCGCACAATATTGAGTGATTTAGCATGTTATTTTAATATCATGGACTTCTTATAGGTTTTCCTATAATCTATAGGTAAGTAGAAAACTAATTTCTGTTTTTTTTTTTCAAAATTTTAGGATTAGTAAGTAAAAGTTCGTTAGTTTCTACTGTGTAAATTCGCACCATCATCGTTGACTTTGTCTTTATCATCTCTGACCTAAATTAGATTCAAAAGCAAAAAAATGTAAGTACCTACCCGTGAGCAGCCGAGACGAGTCACTAGTAAAATTCGTAATATAGATACTTGATTTTAAATTCCACACATACGAAATCGCAGGCAAAACTACATTCTCAAATCGCTATCGCACCACAACTGTGACCCCAACCTATGTTTAACTGTGCAAGTTGTAAAAGTTAGCTAAGGGAAATAAGTTATTATAGCACATTATTTATAGATAGCTTACGTGTGCACTCCGTTATTTACAAGCCTAACTTACTGCCTCTATACGTGGCATGATTTCAAACGGTATTTGTATGAATAATCATTTACAATGTCGTGAAATATTGCCGTAGTAGTAATCTTCCTTGCTTTTCCGAAGTGCGTTGAGGCCGCGAACCATCTCCCAAAATGCAGTTAAAATTATTTACAGGGACAATGTGTGAAACAGGTTTAGTTAAAAGAAGGTTTAGTTTAGAAAAGGTTTAGTTTCATATTAAAAGTTGTTTATAACCATAAGTATTTTCAGTCCATGAAAGTTTTACAACCCTAACTCTGTATTTAACATGTGAGAAAATAAAGTCTCGCCAGCAACACTGCAAAAATTAAATATTACATTCATCATCATCATCATCATCATCAGCCGGAAAACGTCCACTGCTGAACATAGGCCTCCCCCTTAGACCGCCACGCCGAACGACAATTCGCCACTTGCATCCATCCACTTCAATATTACATTAAAACTGAATAATTATGATCATCCAACTTCTCCATTAATTTGGATACAGACCCAAGACAGATTCGTTCTCGGGGTCTTCGTCGAGCTTCATTGTCTCGGTGCTTTTCTGGTGGTCGCCCACTGTTAATTCTGACATTCAGAAATTGGTTTGGAAATAGCGCACTGTCACTTTATTGATTGACGAAAGTTATCAACGTGAATCGGCTACTGATTTCATGTGCCAGTCTTACCCTGGTTTGTCTCCCGAATCGATGACAACGGGCCCATCTCATTGCTAGACGATCAATATTATTTCCTAGTCCTAGGATGTCACTCGGTCACAAAACTCCACAAGCGTGGATCCACCGTTGTGGGCATGATGGACATGTCCACAACCCTAAAGTTATATATTTATACGCAATAACGCCTGCGTCGCGTCTTCGTAAAGATATTTCAAGGAACGAAAAATTCAGCTGCGAGCAGGGTTCGCACCTGCGTCTTCTGGATAAGTACTCCAGACGCCTTACCAATTAGGTCATCGCAACCACTAATCTCGAAGCTGAATTTCTCATTCCCTTGTTTTTTGAACGCTTTATACGTAGTACCATCTATTGGAAGCATCTCAAACTACTTACCAACCAACTCAGCAATCAGCAATTTTATTCAGCTTTGAGATTAGTGGTTGCGATGACCTAATTGGTAAGGCTTCTGGAGTACTTATTCGGTAGACGCAGGTGCGAACCCTGCTCGCAGCTGAATTTTTCGTTCCGTAAAATATCTTGTCCACAACCGTATTAGACAAGACTTTACAAGTCTTGATCATATCAGGATCTATTTATTAATTCGTCTTTAGTCATTAATACTAGACTTGATGCAGTCTAGAAATAGTCTTGCTCTAGCTGTGATCGCCACGACTCACATCGGCTATCACATCTTAGTTTCATAACTGGATTAGGTACCCAATATTGCAGATCAGTGTACATTTTCGGTTCTCGGCGGTGTACCGGCTTAATACCGAGTATGAAACTTTGTAGTTCTTCTTAACGAAAATCACGTTATAGTCTCAATCAATTCATACTAGCAACTCCTAATCATAGAAATTACTAAAATTTCCTAGAACTGCCATCGATTTTGCCACCCTAAAAAAAAAAAAAAAAAAGTGTATAAGTATTGGCCTCCGCTGAACCAAAATATACATTTTCTTGCATGTTACTAAACTTATTTTATTAGCAAAAAAAATGTGAAAAAAAACTGAAGGAACTTTGTGTGTAAGTTTGTTTTAGAACAAAAGTAATGATAAAACTGCGTCTGTTTTGTAGAATATGATCCATTCTTCATTGCTATGAAGCCTATACCAGCAATAAGAATGTTAATACACGCTATGTAAACGTTCATCCGAAAACGAACTGAAAAAAGTACCTATAACCTGCAGAGGTTATAAACATGTAAACAGCAATAACATCATGTTACAATTTCAATCGTAATCCAATAATTATCATGGTGCAATATTAGTTATCTGTTTATTACTTTTACTTGCATAAAAAACATACGTCTTATCAATATTCGAGACATAAGAAATAAAAAAGTTGCATAGTAATAATGAACATAAGTGATAAATGCTCGATAAGGCTCGATAGCTCACTCAATTAGACCTAATTAATTCTCATTAAGATTTGACTCGCGAGGTTGTTGACATGTATGACGTAAATACACGAAAAAAATTACAGATCTTTGTTATCTTATCCAAAAAATAGACCACATTTGACCAGTGCACACCGCAACTACAAAAAGCTGCAGCGACACTATGCACACTAACCGCTGCTTGACCACCTTTTGTCGTTGCAATGTGGTGAGGTTGTGGTACTTAGGTACGTGTGTAAAAAATCCGCACTGTTGCAAAATGCACGATTTCCACCGCGAGTAAAGCTAACCGTTTGATGACTTATTTTAACTCGCAAAAGAAAACTGCTTGTATGATTGTATTTCCTCCAACAGAGTCCAGCGGAGATGACTCAGACGAAAAGAGTAAAAATGAGCTTGCTTTGGGAATCAGATGACTGATGAGCTCTTTCTTGATGGAAATGTAAACCAATTTCAATAAAATAGGTGTCCGAGAGCAGTGGTGGCTCAGGAGAGCAGTGGTGGCTCAGTGGTATCGGCTTCGACTTACGAGTTGTAGGTCGTGGGTTCGAACCCAGGTAGGCGCAGGCGCATTACTTTGTGTAATTTATTTCATCACCACTGCTCTCAAAACGGTGAAGGAAAACATCGTGAGGAAACCGGCATGTCCTAGAACCAAAAAATCGAAGACATGTGACATCCATTGGGCCCGCGTGGTGGATTATGGCCCACTCCCTCTCACAGAGAGGAGGCCTGTGTCCCAACAGTGGGAACATTTGTAGGCTGATGATGAAGTGTCCGATGCGCCTGAATATTTCCCGCTCATTACCCTTCCGTGGTAGAAACCAGGCGTTACTCTCTCTCAACATGAATGCGTCCAAAAAATGCGTACATTGATGGTAATACCTATTAACGAAATCACGTTTTATTTCAGGGTTAGTAGCTCTCATCCTCTGTCTCGCAAGTTTGCTGAACGGAATCCTCGCGATGTACCCTACCAAGCTGTCCTCCTGCATCCCGGTGTTCTGGATCAGATTCTTCCACTACGTCACCGGCCTGGTCAGCTTGTTCACAGCGACTGGAAGCCTCTGTGCCGCCTTCCAGTACAATTCATTCAGACGGTGGGCTAACAACTCAGATGCCTTTGTATCCACCCTGATTGGTCTCACGTGGATATTCACCATATTAGTGTCGATAGATTTTTGCATAACAACGGTTAATAAATTTCGAAGTCTTATCTCTAAGTAATATCGCTTATTGTATCTCTGGTTAAAATGTGAACATAATATAGTGACTAATTCTATAATTAAGATTTAAAACGGGATATTTACTATGCTTATTATTTGTTTTGAGTTTCCGATATTTCGGCACTGTTGCAAGCTTCATGATCACGAATGAACTTCATCCATTCTCATCATTCATCTTAATAATAGTATTAGTCACAATGTCAGTCAAAAACTTATTATAGTGACTAATTAACAGAGGTCGGAATTAGGTAGAGTTATTTTAGTACATGTTTCGAAATGTTGATAATTAATATGGATCTTCCCGGGATGTCTAATAGACAATCTTGTGTGAAAAACAGTATTACAAATAAATAATAATAATAAAACATCAGAGATAGATTAGAAAAATAAATCGTGTAAAAGTAAATAACTTTTTGATGTTAAAAATCGTGAGATTTTTCTGATCTTTAAAAGGAATTCCGTGATTTGGGGCATATCCGCTTGATTCTTTCGCTGTATGAAATCAGTGTAAGTACATGAATAACTCTACCTAAGTCCGACCTATGCTAATTAAATATGAATGTATGTAATAATTAAAGCTTTGTGTAGAATTATACTTCTCTTTCATATAAGATAAAAGATAAGCTAACGAAAATACAAATAAAAGAGATCTATCTACATTAAAAAAAAAACAACTTTATAAAAGGGATAAGGCAGTGAAAAGCACATTCAGTATTTCGTCAAAGTATTGAGTAACTAGGTAATATTAACTCAATATTATGAAAATATTGAGTTAATATTTAATGGTAAACGACTATTTTTAATTTTAAAATCAAAGTAGAGTATTTACTTTAAGTTCACTGTTTTGAAAGTTGTAGTTTAACCTTTTTTATTTTATTTTATTGATTGTTTTTACTCTGTTACACTATACAGTTTTTGTAATAATTAAATCTATTTTTATACACAGTAGGTAAATGTTTTATTCGAAAGATACGATATAATTATGACTAAGAAGAATCAAAAAATTTATAATTTTCCCTAATTACAAAGAATACATCTTACTAATCAGTGACATGATAAATGACAAAGTTTGGATAGATGGATGTTTTTTGTCACTCAATAATGTCAGAACGGCTGAACTAATCTTGATGAAATTTGATTAGATTAATCGCGCGATTTACACGAAACTGCTGCGCTAGTAGTAAATAAATAATAACATTAAAAAACAAAGTTTAGAAAGTGTTGCTGTTATGTTGCTGGAAATTCACGAAGTAAATCACTTTTAGGGATGTCGCTTAAAGTGACCGTTTTAGACCCGCAGATCCCGCTGCCAGGGCCAGTGTGTGGTCTCCTGACGTTAGAAGTCATTTATAAATAAAATAAATACGTGTGGCACTCGGAAACAGCCGCGGTAAAGCTATTGCATAGCATTAAAAAAAATTATCGCCTACCGCGAATATTTAACGAGAATATCATTTATTTAAAATGTTTGTGGTACACTACTGTAATAAGGAAAAATAAATTATAATGAAGGTATAAGTAATTATAATATAATAATAATAATTTGTTTATTTTATAAAAAGGACATATTTACAAAAATAATATCTTAACGATTACAATAGAGCACAGTTGCTTATTTGCCTGAACTAGGTTGAACCTGTGTTTCAGACTATACAGTACAATATTTTCATTTTAAAGAAATAAATAAATTAACAGTGTAAAGTACTAAAATAAAACTTACATAACATAATAAAATAAAATAAAATAACATAAAAGTAAAAGGTAAAAACAGTGTGTTATCGGATTATTTGCCGACCAACAGGTAATCTTCAGTCTGCGCATAAGCAATGTTACGCAAGAACACAATAACAGTTTTTTTACAATTAAAATAATTCAATGTATAAACACTTAAATTTCTATTTAACCTATTGTACAAAAATGGACCTAAAAATTAAAAAAATCTTTCCGCAAAGACATTTCTAGTTGCATTGGAACTGCATACATCATTCCGCCTCTTATTAGTAAGTGTCTATTAATACAGGATTCTCAGGTCCCACTTCCAAACTGGATCAAAATTTTCAACAGGTTATGGGCCCAGTACGCTTCCAGTGCGCCACTCTGCTTTGTTGTAGGAGAATTTTATAAGTAGGTTTCATTGTGAAAACCTCTTTTTGTAGCTGGCCGTTTAGAATCAGTAAGAAAAAGTAAATTGTCTTAATGACGGATGCTTTTATGATTGCCGAAGTCTCCCGAACTGAAACGACGTTAGACGAGTGTTAGGTTTTTTTGTTAGGTTTTTTCGTTAAGTTTTTTTTCTTTAGGGAATTTCTTAATTCGGTCGCCGCGCTGAGAACCCTCGATAAAAACTATGTTATAGCTTAAAAAGGTTTATGTACTAAGTTAACGGCGAGTGTATTTTGATTATGGAGGGAATGTAGAAACTATTCACACTATCACGGAGATAAAAAATCCATATCACAGGTTTTATCAATTTTACGCCATACCCGTTCCTGCCACTATTATCTGATTGTCGAAATAGGAAACACTAGTATCTGAAAAGTTATCTTAAATCGGAGATAACAAAATAGGTATTGATCGGGCCAGTAAACCGGTGCCAATGGACGTGTAGATCCAGCGGTGTGTAACTAGCAAGAGGATAATTTAACTTAACCTAAAAAATATCTAAAATGGCAATGCCACCGCCACCTCCACCAATGTCGCAATCAAGATTAGAAGAAGGATTTAGACCTGGAGGTCCACCACCAGATGAACCAGTTCCCACATTCATAGTGTTTATGGATGTGATCAACACTGTGACACATATAGTGCTCGGAGCGGTCGCCTTCTTTGCGCTTACCTTGGTTAATTTGATACAAGATAACAATAATAGCAATAATAATTTGCCTAAGCTAACTGCGCACGTATATCTCACAATTATCGGGGTAAGTAGACCTTTTGTATTTTAAGAAAGAAAGAAAATAAACACTTATTCACTTCTATTGGGGACATAATCATCTGACTACCCTTTTCCCAATTGTGTTGGGGTCGTCTTCTCCACAAACAAATAGGTAACTGGGTAATGGAATTCCCCTTTTTAGGACCGGTTGTTAGCTTCCTTTTGAACTTCTAACTTACAGACTGTCAAAGATCTACCTTTGAAAACCGAGAGCAACGGCTGTACGTACTTACTTTCCGAGGCGCGGAAGAAACTCGATTTTAAAAATGGTCACCCATCCACAGACCAACCTCGACAAGCCTCGCCTTATGCTGTTGTTATTTTTTAGGCCAAAGTTCCTCTATTAGGGACCTTAATGTTGCTTGGGATTGTTCTGTATAGTTCAGGATTAATGATTTCGTTAATCGATGTCAAAGAGCATACTTAATAAACTAACTCGTTCGTTCGTTAATTATCACATACCCATTAATTTACGCATCCATTATCACAAACCCCCACATTTGTAAGAAGGCCTGTGCCTAATAAATGTTTAACATCTTTTCTCCCGTAAATAAAAAAATACGTGTGGCACTCGGGGACTGCCGCGTCTGCCGCGGTTAAGCTACTGCATAGCATTTTTTATCAACTTATGCAATTATAATTATTTATTTATTATATTTATTACTCTAATAATTAGGCTATGGTCAATCAAGTGAAACGACAAGAAAAGTTCTCCTCCTCCTCTTCCTCCTCCTCCACCCTCTCCTACTCCTCCTGCTCCTCCCTCTCCTACTCCTCCCTCTTCTCCTCCTCCTCTGTTTTTTCGTTAGGTTTTTGGGCATTTTTCTTGATTCGGTCGCCGCGCCGCGCCGCGCTCAGAGCCTGCGGTAAAAGCTATGCAAAAGCTTAAAAAATCTATGAAATAACCTTCAGTAGTAGGTCTTTACCTATGAAATTGCCGTTTTGTATGAAAAAATTTAAACGATTTTTTTTCATGTATTTTTTATTTGTATTAATCGAAGTAATCACCCATGCAATGAATGCGTCTTTGCCAACGCAGTGGCAGTCTATTGATGCCCTTCTTAAAGAAATCAGCTGCACGGGAGGCAACAAATTCTTCAAAGGCATTTTGTACTGCCTCTCGGGTATTGAATTTTTCCGCCAAGAAGTTATCCAAATTCTGGAAAAAGTAGTAGTCTGGAGGCACAAGATCTGGTGAGTAAGGCGGATGATGGAGAGCTTCCAACCCCAGTTCTTGCAACTTGGAGACCGTCTGCTGTGCAGTATGAGGTCGCGCGTTGTCGTGCAGGAGCAGCGGAGACGAGCGATTGACCAGCTTCTCCATCATTGTGTTCAGTTCTTCACAGTACACATCTGCAGTAATGCTCACCCCGTTTGGTAAGAAGCTGTGATGAATCACACCGGCGCTAGAACACCAAACAGTGACCATCACTTTTCTAGGGGTAAGTTTTCATTTAGGGCATTGTTTAAGTGCTGAACCAGGATCCAACCAACTTGCTGAGCGCTTGTGGTTATCAAACAGAATCCATTTTTCATCTCAGGTAACAATGCGGTTCAAAATTTCTTCATTTGTGTGTCTGTTGAGCAGTGCAAGGCACGTCTCGACGCGTACTTCGCGCTGGCGATCATTGAGTTCGTGGGGCACCCATTTGTCAAGCTTTTTTACCTTTCCAATTTGACGCAAATGGACCAATATTGTTTTGACGCTAACGTCGAAAGCTGCTGCTAATTCAGCCGTAGATTGTGTATCATCAGCTTCCACAATCGCCTTTAATTCGTCATTGTCGATCAAAGTCTTCGGACGACCGCGAGGTTCATTTTCAAGTCGAAATTTCCAGAACGGAATCGAGCAAACCAATAACAGGTGCCTAGGTGGTGCGTTGGTTTATAGTGTTAGCTCCGTAAACGTCGTTGATGTTGCGTACCGCTTGTGCCGCGTTGCTGCCACGACGGTACTCATATTCCATAATTACTCGAATTTTTAACGTATCCATAATGACGAAGAAGATTGAAATGCGATGAAAATGTAACACTAATCAATAAACAATAATGACCACTTTTAGAAAAAAAAAACATGTTTTAAAATAAAATTAATTTGAAATTAGAATTCTTAGCCAAACAAAAATTATTTATAAAATTTTATTATTTAATTATTAAAAAAAAAATAATATTATTATTTTGATTTGAAATGGCCAGTACTGCAGAATGGCAATTTCATAGGTAAAGACCTAAATTTTCCCACTATCGCGATATTATTGTGTCGAGATGCGTCAAAGAATTGATAAAATTATCTTGAAACGAACAGTAAGGTGCATGATAAAGTACCCACTTAAGGCGAGTTGTTTGATCAATAGCTGAAATAAATATTTGTAATAAAAAAATGTCGGTTTTGCCTAACCACCAATTGATAGGCTGAGTTGCCTTCGTGTCTTTGAAAGCAGTATTACTCAGTACCAGCTGGGTGGTAGCGGCCAGTTGCTCAGTACTATAACCTCGGTGTTTTCAAATCAAGATTGAATAAGTTACTTCTGGTAAGCGTGGTTCACCGTCAACCTTACCTACCATCAGACGAGACAGTGCTCAAATGCGACACTACCGTAAAAAAAGTTACTTCATGTAATTACTGGTTTCTTTTTGGGGTGGAAAATCGTTATCAACATGAAAAAGTAATCTCGTTGTGAATTTACCCTTGGTGACCTGTTCAAACCGAGACGGGAAGCGACGCGACGTGACGCAACGATAGTGAAAATGTGTATCTTATCATGTAGTGAATAAAGTTAGATTTTGAGTCGCCAATAAAATGCAGCGCGGCGCGGCGCCGCGCTGCGCCGCGCTTGGTGTATCTTTTCGTGTACGAAATAGAGTTATATTTTGAAAAGCTCTATTGATATGTGCGCGCAGCGTCACGTCTCGGTCTGAGCTGACCGTAAGGGTACTGAGGCCCGATCATGAGTTTTCAGTTATTGTGACGTAAAGTAAAAGGGAACTTTGACATTTTCAATTGACAAATTTCAAGGAAAAAATTGTTCCTTCTTCGTACGCCAGAGGCACTGTTCCATTTTTCCACACAAGAAACTCTGTAAATACTGGAAAGACGCTGTAAAGTAAAATAGTGAAAACTCGTGATAAGGGCTCAGTTTAAAAACTAACAGTGCCTTTACATTTACAGTATACGCTCCTAATGAGTCAAGCGCTATTCTCATTGAAACCTCAGGCAGGCTTTGCGAACAACCTGAAGTATCCACAAAAGACGAAATTATCCTGGCTGGTACAATTGCTTGGCTCCATCCTGGTAATCGTCGGTTGTATTATGGCAATCGTCCTTATAGAACAGTCAAACCGGTCAATTTCAGTACCTGGTATTTCCGATTATACTATTGAAGACGAACATTTTGAATCGGGACATGCAATCGTTGGTAAGTGTTGATAAATATTCTTTTATTTTCATTTAGACTGGGTATTTTTCTTTTCATTTATTTGCCTTTGTCCAGAGCTGTAAATCGAAATGGATTTATTTTTCTTTTTCATGTTATACTGACATACTGTAGTTGCAGTTAGAAAATTAAATAGTAATGTAGTTTCTATCGGCGAAATTAATTTGTGATTTGTTACTATTAGTCATAACGTGAACATAAAAAACGGGACAACTAAATAAATAAATATTTCTTTATTGAAAAAGGAAACACATTTAACACTAAGTATACATGTATGACAAATTGACAATATTAAAATACAGCAAGTGAATGAATCAAAATAAACCCTAACGTCTAAACTAGGCCGGGCCTGTATCTTAGACGTTAAATAAGTGTAATGACAAATGGGCAATGCTTAGGGTGTCTTATTAGTATGTTTTGATAAGTTTTGTCTGAGACCTTCCAGCACGAACTCTACTTGTACCAAAACTTGTTCTTTTTCAATGATTTCAGGTTTCATCGCCATGATATTGGCTACTATGAGTATGGTGGGAGCATTCGCGCATTTGTTTAACAAGAATTTAGAAGACAATAGTATGCTCAAGGCCATACAATCTTGCGTTTCAACTGTGACGCTCGCACTAGCTTCAATAGCAATTTGTTTAATACTTAATTTTCTAAGAACAGACGATACCAGCTCTAAAACGGGTATGGCATTTTCTATACTTACTATAGTAGGAGTTTTTTTCATGATGATTTGCAATTTGACCAAAGGAGGTAGGTTTTTAATTTAGTTTGAGTTATAATTTTGGGATTTCTGTTTACTTATCGTAATATGTAGATCTACTCATATTATGGCATCACAAGTAAGTTTAAAAAAGTTTAGTTTTAATTAAACGAAGAATCAGGCTTGATATTGTACATTCATTTAGTACGATCCAACACGGATCAACACTTCAAGGTTCATCTGCAAAAACCTAAAATTTGCACGATTATTACACCTATGCAAGCAAACCTTTAGCTTTCTGTTTGTACGGATTTAAAACTTAATAATTTGCATAACATCAATTGCCATAGCTTACTGTAAAGGAACTTAATGTAGGATATAGGTACATACACTTTTTTCGGCTTTGATCCCCGCATAGAACAAATATTTGTATGATCTGCAAGTGGCTGTCCCGGATTATGTTTGTGAGTTTAAATGTTTGTAAACCAACGACCATTTATATCTAGACGCCTCATGCACGATCTGACTAACGAAAATTATTCGGCCAAGTCGCTGAGGTACGACGTAAACGAGGGGGACGGGGTACTGCGTTCTGATTGGCTAACGGGACGGGGTGCTGCGTTCTGATTGGCTAACGCCGACGAGCTAGCGACGAGGGGACTCACAGTAGTGGACGAGTCACGACGGTTATAAGACTTTTTTACCTAATGTGTTGACAGACATCGGTCGCCTGTGATTAGGAGTCTAGATATAAATGGTCGTTGTTGTAAACGCACCCACGATACAGCAGAAAAAAAATATATAAAAAAATAGTTTTATGTTATCTCCAACATAGTATTTTGGGAAACATACCAATACGTGTCATGTAGAAACCGTTGTTACCCAAGAAAACCGCTTTTGGATTTTGCATATTGTGTTTCAAGTTTCAATTCAATTAATGAAATTACTACTGTAAGTACCTACATAATACCTAATTATATAGGTACCAAAAACAGTTCTGTCTGTTCCGATTATAGAAAATAACGGTGATTGACAAAATTAAATTAAAACAGTATAACCCAACCCAGGATCTGATCATCCTGTGGAACTGCGTCCCATTCTCCCATTTAATTTCATAGATTTCCGAAGAGTAACGCCTGATTCTTTAATTTATCTTTATACATTATATTTAGCTTCAAACAAATTCAATATTTCCTAAATATTGTGAAACTTTGTCTGTTGTGAAACAATTATTTATGTAAATGTTCCATTACCGGCTACTGTTAGTAGCCGAAATAATGGTAAACAATATCTAGATTTAAAGATCGTTTTAACTTTTGATGTATATTGTATATTCCTTGTAATTTATTTTATCTTTTTAATACCTAAACACATAACTTTGTATAAATTAAATAAAACATTATATTATAAGGGTTTCCTTTTTTTACGGCCTATTTAACAAGATTAAATAGGCGGCATTCTCCCATTTGTTTTTTCAGATTTTGAAATATTTGGCCAAAAGCGAAATTAACATTTATTGCATACTAGGTTCTGCCCGCGACTTCGTACGCGGATCCTGTTGCTTATGCCAGCGACAATGCGGTCGTCAAAATCGAAGATCTGAAACGTCTGATGCCTAATTCCTAGAGCCCGATAAAAAATAATAATAGGAGTTTTGGCCCGCATAGTAAAATTTTTATTCATATATTCGTCGTCATCGAAAATCAGTCCTAAACTGTAACCGCTTTGACTGGTACTCCCAGCTAATGTTATTTATGTTATTACAGTGAAATTAGTGATAGCTTTGATTTCCACAGGTGTTCCAGATCTTCAATTTTTATACGTCAACAGATTATTACTGCTCATCAGGTTGAACAACTCTTGCTAAGACATCATTCCTATATACTTAGGTAATTACCTATATTATAGCTTAGCTGGGCTCTAGGAGTTTCACATCAGGTGTTCTAGATCTTCAATTTTTATACATCAACATAGAGTGCTCATTATGCTATGAACAAATTTAGCTAAGACGTCATTCCTATATAATGTTATAGTATAGCTGGGCTCTTGGAGTTCCACATCAAGTTTTCCAGATCTTCAAATTTATTCTGTCAGCAGAAAATGCTCATAACGTAGAACAATTTTTGCTATGGCACCATTTTTGCATCTCTTACAGTTTAGCTGGTCTGTTGCGGTTTTGCACCAGTTTTTCAAGTTTCTAAGATAAATTATAGCCTATATGTTGGCCAGACTTAATACTTATACAGCGAAAAAAAATCATTCAAATCCGTCCAGTACTTTTTGAGTTTATGAAAAATCACGCGTTCCAACTGCTCCCCAACCCCATTCCCCTCGCCTGCCAGCGAATCCTTGAGGTACCTCCCGCAACAACCGTGCCCGGGAGGACTTGCGTCAGGTTGAAGGTGAGGATGCCGCAGCGCATCTCCAACCACTTCTTAAAGAGGGATCTTACCGCCGCAACTATGACATGACCAATTGACCAGGCAGTCATTATCTCATAAGATATTCATTGAAATCAAACGATGTCAAGGGCAATTATGTTCAAAATGCTTGTGATGATTAACGATACGATGAACACGATATTAATCCTTATCCAAATAAATATATTTGGATAAGGATTAATATCGTGTTAATGAATAGTGAATAGTGTGTGTGATATTAATCCCCAAATAAATATATTTGGATAAGGATTAATATCGTGTTAATGAAAATACCTTCGCAAATAATGCATAAGATTTCCATAAAAAAGGTTATAATGACTTAACCTTAAAAGATAAATATATGCTCTCGCGGACTTTATTTTAGACTTTTTTTTATCAGGAATAATTCCGTAGTACATAATTTTTGCGTATCTTTAACCGTTTACGCAACGGAAGCTCTCGAAATGGAATACATTTTCCCGATTTTGAAACATTTCTCTTTACTGCTCCACTCCTATTCGTGATAGCGTGATGTTATATAGCCTATAGCCTTCCTCAATAAATGGTCTATTCAACACAAAAATAAAAAAGTCTCAGACTCACGTGAGAGGGCGTGCTCTTGGTCAACCGTCAACCTCGATTCGCTTTCCTCAAAACTCTCCTGTGATCGAGAAACTGCCGTAAGAGAACACTGTGTACTAAGTCGAGACTCACGTTGGGTAGGCGTTTCTGACGAAAGAGTTCTGACTTGCCATGCTCGAATTGATGTTAGGATCACTTCACGATCTTCTGATTCCTGGGACCTACTTAGTCTCACCCTTTTCGCATTTCGGCTACGCTGCGACAGGTTTGTTTTTCTCTAGTAAAAAAAAAATGAACCAAACGTATAAAATATTGAACCAAATAAATCAACAATTACAACAACACACACAGTTTCAACATGAGAATGAAGACTAATCTAATTTCTAATTTAAAGAAGTAAAAAAACTACTTGACTCAAATTGCAAGTTATTATTTACTTCGCACATCAAAATTAACGGGTCTTGGTCTCGGTAACTCGGTCTGAGCTGACCCTTTTTTATCCAGGTATAATCATCAAATGAGTCTTCGCACCTCACAGGGCTGTGCGGGAGGGACTCTCAGACTCGTACTGATTAAAATCCACGGTGTCCTTCAGTAGCCCTTTACGTTCCAGGGTCACGGTAATGAGATAAGTCCTGCGACCGTCTGTGCTGACCCTAGACCGAATCTAACCAAAACTTTTTGAAAGATAAAACGAATACGCACGCAGTTGATCTTCTTAATTCGATAGATGACGCTGTTTTAATTTATACTTTGGAAACACTATTATAATTTTAATTCATTTACATTTTTATAAGATGTGAACTGATTACGTTTACAAAAAACTTAACACTACTTCAATTTACTCACTTAATGTTGCGTATAAAAGTTACGTGAAGTTGTGATACCAAGTTCACATAATCCTATTTTTTTTTCTAAATTAAAAGATTTTTTCTAAAATAAAAGTAAGTTACTCCCTATTACATCAGCTACCTGCCAATAAAAGTCCCGTCAAAATCGGTTCAGCCATTTCAGAGATTAGCCGATACAAACAGACAGACAAAAAATGTAAAAAATGTTATTTTGGTGTATGTACCGTGTATATATTCACATGCAAGTAGAAAAAAACGGTTATTTCAATATGTCAGACACTCCAATTTTATTAAATGTATAGATGTATAGATTGCATGTATAAGAAAAGGAAAAATCCATACTTATTGTTGACTTTTTTTTATCTCCGATTGAAGATAGATTGATCTTTATCTTATATACAAAATCAATTGCTGTTCGTTAGTCTCGCTAAAACTCGAGAACGGCTGGACCGATTTGGCTAATTTTGGTTTTGAATTATTTGTAAAAGTCCAGGGAAGGTTTAAAAGGTAGGCGGTACGAAGTTTGCCCGGTCAGCTAGTCGGAGATAAAAACAAAACTAGATTATGATTGTGCCAGTAACGTCAGTAGTAGTGAATATTCAGTGATCTGCGTGAACAAAATAATTTAAATATAAAATGGCAGTGCCGCCAACACCCTCAATGTCGCAACCAAGATCAAAGGAGGAATTAAGACCTGGAAGTCCACCACCAGATGAACCTACTCCCAGATTCGTGATGTATATGAATGTGACCAATACTGTTACACAGATACTCCTTGGAGGAGCCGCATTCTGTGCGTTTCACGTGATTAATTTTATTGGAAGTTCTGAAAATTTATACTTTTCTGAGCATGGCTATTTAACAATTGTTGGGGTGAGTAAACATTTTTCATAATCTCAGGAATTACTGGTTCGAATTGAAAAATTCTTTATGTGTTGAATAGACCATTTATTGAGGAAGGCTATAGGCTATATAACATCACGCTATCACCAATAGGAGCGGAGCAGCAATGAGAAATGTTTGAAAATCGGGAAAATGTATTCCTTTTCGAGAGCTTCCGCTGCGTGCGCTGCGTAAACAGTTAAAGATATTACGCAAAAAATATGTACTCATAGTTTCAAGATAATACCACAACAATATAATGACTGCCTGGGAATGTCATAATTGCGGTGGTAAGATCGCTGTTTTAGGAGTGGTTGGAGAGGCGCTACGGCGTCCTCACTTTCAACCTGACGAAGTCCGATCCGAAGTCCTCCCGGGCACAGTTGTTTCGGGACGTACGTCAGGGATACGGCAACAGGCGAAGGGAATGGGGAGCAATTGGAAAGCATGAGGGAAAGGGTATCCTCTACCATAGGGCGGGCATCGGAAATCGCGGGTCATATTCCAGCCGCTTGCGGACGGGGAGTAATGGGTAGCTCGCCGTCCGACCAAGACGAGAACCGAGTCGCGGCGCGTCGTGTTCCACGCGTAATGGAACTCATGGGGACGGGACCATCGGGCCAACGCCTAATATGACGCGGGCAGAAGCTAGTATGATATATACAGAAAATCCACTGACTCTCATACGTGAGGAGGTTGCTCGTTTGAATTCAGCGGGACAATACGCTTTGGTGTCACCACCGTATGGACGGCCGGAGGATATAGTGGAAGCCTGTCCCGCTTGGGCGGTGCGTCATGCGCGGTCTCCAATTTTTAGTTCAGTACTACTAACTAATCTTATGTCGGTAAATTATAAAGAGTAGGAAACGCCCGAAACTTTGGCCGAAATCACGGTTTCGTGCTTAGATAGTAGTTCCCCAGAATCATCGAAAGAAAGAAGATGTGCAACGTGTGAAGAAGATGCAATCCTCCTTCTCACGCCCATGACGCTGCGTCAGGTAGCTCCGGCGACGGAGATGACGAAGCAATTTTCGGATAGCTTTTTATTTCTAATGAGTCCTCCCACCCTGGGGGGAGTGGAAGGGACTGTCACACTCATACTGGTTAAAAGCCACAGTGTTCCGTTCAATTTCCGTAATGTTTTCTTTAATTAACAGTATCTACCTTTACATTTACAGTATACACTCCTAATGAGTCAAGCGATATTTTTGTTGAACCCTCAATCAGGCTGGGCAAACAATTTTAAGTATCCTAGGAAGACGAAGCTGTTCTGGCATGTACAAATGCTTGGCTCTACCCTGGTATTCATCGGCTGTGGTATGGGGTTCAGTTATGTTGAGAATAGCAGACCACATAAGAGGCATCTGAAATCAGCACATGCCATCATCGGTAAGTTTGTTTGGGTGTATTAGACATACAAGCACACACGCGCGCCACTTTTGCACAAAAAGACGCGTATAGGTCATAGCACACTTAAACGACTCTGCTCCAACACCGCTCCCACCCAACACCGCCCTAAACTAAGACGACTGCTCGCAGTCCACGCGGTGACAGCTAGCAGGCACCCAGCAGTCCACGCGGCGACAGCTAGCAGACGGCCCACTGTCCACCCGCCGACCGCTCTCGCTTTTCGCGATAAACACAGTGACTGAGCGACGACAGGCGCGGCGACTGCTAGCAGTGAGCGCGCGGACACCGCACCGACCGCTCGTCTACGACGTGCGGCCAGCGAGGCGTCAACTACCGAGCAGTCTGACGGCGGTAAGCTCGCTGATAGCGAGCTGTCTGCTAATTTATGATACTAATGTAAAATATATCTAAAGAGCAATATTTAAAGCCCATATTTGAATTATATTCTTTTTGCCGGGTGGGAGCAGAGTCGTGTAAGTGGGCTATGACCTTATAATTGCGCTTATCCCAGCGTGTTCGCACAGGATCAACGGCGATGGCGTGTGCCTGCAAGGCATGTCTTGTTTGAGCGAACCATTTGTTTAAAAATGTAAAATATTTTAGTAATAGTTTAACTATTAATCAAAAAACTTGCCCTAACCTACCCTATCTCACTACCGTGACCCCGGAACACAAAGGGCTATTGAAGGACACCGTGGATTTTAGTCAGTACGAGTCTGACAGTCCCTCCCGCCCTGCCCTGGGTGGGAGGACTCATTTGAGGATTTTACCACGCTAAAAAAAAAAAAGCGCGTGAAGTGTTATCGGTAAAAAATGTAAATTTACATAAAATTTGAGTTTTTTAAAAACTAATTTTGCATATCTTTATGTTGTATTTGTATAGAATAAAAATTGAAAAACATTATTAAATATCAAAATAAAAGCTTACTTTGAACTCATATTTCTGAGATTATACGGGAAGACTGAATTTCGGAATGAAATGAATCAACAATGAGTCGTAGAAGCCTGGAAAAAATACGTGGAAAAAGGAAAGATACCGTTATTGTTTAGAATAAAAAAGTAATTCATGAAGTACCTAAAAAAAAATATTTTTAACCTAAATTTGACAAAAAAAATACACTGTTTCTAAGTGGAGTTAAGCCAAACAAAAATCAGTAAAAAAAACTTACATAAAGTTATTTTATTGACAGTATAAAATTTCAAAGTTACTACTAAATTACGCAGCGCCCCGAACTGTGTCGGCCAGTTCTATAGAAATACAATATAAAGATATGGTGAATGTGGTACTAAAATGAGTTTTTAATAATTTAGTGCCAATTTGTAGTAATTTAAATTTGAAAAACCCCGATTTTATGTAAATTGTAATTTTTTACCGATAACACTCTTAAGTAGCACGCGTGTTGCAAAAAGTGTCATGACGTTGATAAATGCACTAATGTAAAATCGCCCTTGGGTATTCCGATGTAAACTTTCGTACTAAAACGTTTTATTTTTCCATGTTTTCAGGTTTAATCACCACGATCTTGTGTTTTCTGTGCATGGTGGGAGGAGTCGTGCGATTGTTCAGCAAGAATAAAGAAAACAATAGCATACTCAATGCTTCACGTGCATTCGGTGTAACTATGACGCTCGCACTAGCTTCCATATCAATTTGTTTAGGTCTTTTCAGGGCACACCACTATATTTTTCTGGGTCAGGATGCGTTAGACAATTCAACTGTTCGTATGGGTATGGCATTATCTATAATTACTTTAATAGCGATGCTTTTCATGATGGTTTGCAATATGATTAGAAGTCGTAAAATTATGATTTAGTATCAATTTCAATGTCGGGATTAGATTCCCCATTTCTGAAAATTTAAATTAAAAAAAAAACCGTGGTCATGATATACAAACGCAAAATATTTAGTTTTAATTAAGCAAACGCTCATAATATGCAATTGCAAACACCACTTTTTTTTTTTTGGATGGCAATATCATCAAATGAGTCCTCCCGCCCTGGGGCGGAAGGGACTGTCAGACTCTTACTGACTAAAATCCGCCCGTGTTCCTTCGGATGCCCTTTACGTTCCGGGGCCACAGTATCCTGGATTAAGACAATTCCGCGACCCCAGCAGGCATTTGGCCCCATATGGGGCCCCGTCGGTGACGAGTGAAACACGACGCGCCACCGACCCGGGCTTGGTCCTTGGTCGGACGGCGAGCTTACCCATTACTCACCGTCCGCAAGCCCGCTGTGCCCTCTGCTATTCAGAGGGACACGCGTTGGAGCGTCTACCCTACAGGCTATTAGCTAGGCACACAGTGCCTAAGGAAGAGTTTTTGCCCATCCCAGGGTTCACCGGCCCGAAAAACTGGTCTTCCTCCCGGACGTATCCGAAAGGGAACTCCAGTCCACGGGCGCACCTGGAGGTTTCCTGTCGTACGGCGCATCCACACCGCCGGTAACATTTGTGGAGCAACAAAAGGCAACACGGTAACATTCAGCAACATTCGGTAACTTTTGTGGCTCCTTGTTACTATTTGTTGATTGTTACTCATCCACACCGCAGTAACATCCGACAACAAATGTTGCCGTGTTACTGTATGTTGAGTAACGTTGCTCGACAATCGGTAACATTGTTAGATATGGGGGTAACATTGTTACCGAATGTTGAGCAACGTTACTCGACTTACAGTAACACGTCAACACTTAGTAACATTAAATAACATTTTGTTGGCTGATGTTACCGAGTAACATTTGGAAACGTTGAGCTACAAATGTTACCGGCGGTGTGGATGCACCGTTAGCACCCCGTTGCAAACACCACTTCAAAGTAAAGACGCACTTACCAAAGTCGATTCATGTTCATAACATACCCAGAAATGCATATTATTATATGCAACAAAAAAAATTGCCACCTATGTACGGAATAAAAACTAAATATTTTGCATAGCGTCTAATGCAATAGCTTACGTAAAGAAACGTATGTTTTATCTACTATATAAAAATAAGTCGGGTTTTCCTTCCTGACGCTATAACTCCAGAACGCACGAACCGATTTCCACGGTTTTGCATTCGTTGGAAAGGTCTCGGGCTCCGTGAGGTTTAAAGCAAAGAAAATTCAGGAAAAAAATTCTTCTTCTTTTAATCACCAAACGAAATGTTACATAAAACGAAGCCATCTGGTGGCGAAACGGAGTTCGCCGGGTTTGCTAGTTAGGTATATACCTAATTATTTAAGCCATGTTTGTTTATATAAAGTATTTAGCTTCAGACAAATTTAATATTTCCTGAATATTATGAAACTTTGTCTTTTGTGAAGCAATTATTTGTGTAAATGTTCCATTACACGCTACCTACTGTAAGTAGCTGAAATAATGGTTTTAACATTTCTAGATTTTAAAACAGCCTTATACTTTTATGTAAATTATGCTTTGCTTTTATTTTTATTATTTATAATTTATTTATTTAAAAAATTGGTATGTGGGTAATTGATAATGAAGTGTTTTTGATAATACATATTTTACTAAACACTGTTTTAGGCTATCACGGTTTGTTTCACTATTTAAAATGTCACTTACGTCATCCCGCGATCATGGCGCTTGCAACAGCGTCGAAATATCGGGAACTCAAAATAATAAATAATCACGGAAGATATCCCGTAAGTGACATTTTAAATACATATTTTACTCTTCCATATTATCAACTTTTAATATCAAATAAAATATTCTAAAATACTTATTTGCGTTTGTTTTTTCCGCCTTGCTCATCTTTTGTTTAATAATTGTCAAAACAGAAAAGTAATGTAGCCATTTTAAATTTTTTGTCAAGTTTTCTGCCGACATAGCAAAGAAACAAAATTGTTCAATTAAACATTGTATGAATTTAATTCAAATGATTTACTGATAACCCGTGACACATAGATAAAGATTATTTAAACGCTACTAGTTAATTAGTTCATAAAGCGGCCGAAAACAAGAGCAATAACATCAAACATGCAATAAATTGATTGCAATCCATCTCACTCGATCTTATTCACTTCAAACGATTTAATTAGAACTATTTGATACTAGCTTTGGTCCACGGCTTCGACCACTCTCAAATTATCCTGGTACTACTACTACTAAATACCTTCAAGTTTTATAATAGACTTGAGCCTTCCTTGTACCAGAACATCGAGCTTTCGCATTTTTTATTTTTGTCGAACTGAACAACGAACAGAGCCAAGCATAGAGCTAAAGATCGCAACGAACATTTCCGCGATCTTTCTAGCAAACGCTCTAGAGCCCGTGCTCGTGGTCGGTGCAAATAGCTTGCAAAAACGGTTGTTGCTCGCTAAAACGCTCTTGTTTGTTTTTCTGTAATATCATTTTCAAGAATGCTCGTTATTAGTGAATGCCCAAGTTTATTAGCACCTTTATAAAAACAGTCAAAACGATCCTATCTATTCATGGAACCTACCTACTGTAAAGGTAACTTTGACCTAAGAACTTAATGGGAAATTAAAAGAAAAGGGTGGATTTTTAGTCAGTAAGAGTCTGACAGTCCTTTCCGCTCAACGTGAGGAGGTGGACTCATTTGATGATTTCACCACAGCAAAGAAAAAGGGGCTATCTATCTTTGTAAAATAAATCCATTCAGCGTTTTAGTCTTGAAAACGTAACAAACAGACGAACAAACGTACTTTCGCGTTTATAATAATAATAGTTAGATTAGAAGTACGTAGAGTACAACGTACTCTGCCAAGGGGGTCATTGTCAATTGCAGACTAGTATCTAAACAAAGGGTAAGTCGGGTCATGCCGAATCGTAATAATTGAATAGATATAATTACGTATTAACATTGTTTTCTTATCGGGACCCACCAGCAAGGGAACGGCTGCGCACGAGTTTACTATTATGCATCATCAAAACAGAGAAAACTTTAGGAAATTAATAAGCTAGCTCTTGTCCGCGTCACGTCAATTTAGAATTTGACAAACATTCAGATCGTACTTTGTTATCATTACTATTTTTTTTCTCGGGAACAGTCCTTTTCGGTATAAAATGTGCCCTAAATCCGTTTCTGTACACCTGACAACGTGTGGTTATGCAAAATTTCAATGTAATCGGTTCATTAATTGATTTATATCATAAATACTTCCAAGGACACCTGTGTATGTTTTAGATTTGACATTTGAAACAGTTTTTAAAACTTAGTAAAAAAAAGACATAGGTAATTATATATATTAATACATAGTTCTAACTTATTGGGGTAATTATTCAGAAAGTTCAACCCATTGTCGAGGTAAGTCATAACAGTTTTTACCTATGTGATTTTGACGAAGAGAAATTCTGAGTTGTTCCCAGTAACATTATTGAGTCGTCTTACCAGTTGTAATACTACTGGGATTATCATTCCCTATGGAGAAGGATAATCCCAAATTTTCCAGTAATCTGACTAGTAAGTCTATTGACTTACTAGTAAGAATACTGGAAAATTTGGCTATCATGCACGCACAGTAAACAAGGCTTTATCTCAATACAAATAAAAGTCAACTTTTGTTTCAATTTCATCTAATCATCACTTGCTTTAAAAACTATCTATGTACACTTACTTAATACTAACATTATATAACTTAAGTTGAAATACATACACTACAATACAATACAACGTTATCTTAGAAGCGTCGGTAATATCCTAAGAACTAAGTTGAGTCATGATTTAACTTGTACTCTAGCATAAATTAATTCATACAAAAATATACTTAAGTTTAAATATCACACCGAATAAGCAAAATACAATAAACGTGTTAATTATAATACTAGGTACTTGCAATTTTATTAATCAAAATTATTTTAGGCGGTTTCCATACGACCTGCTACGTCCGCGCGGATGGGCGCGGTGAAGTGAATCTCACATCGTAATTATGCCTTGTCTAACATCACCCTTTAGAGACGTCATTTTTTTTTTACTTTAACCTTTGTGGATAATTGCAGATAGTTTTATTTGGCCGTCACTAAAACGAAACAAGTATAATAAATGAATTCGAACATACTTTTTTTTCCCATCAAAGATTTATAGCCACATTATTAAGACAAAAACATATTTATTTCATGCTGCTGATGACTAAATACAACTCTCAAGAAATATGCAAGATCGATTGGGTAATATTTTTTCTCACAATTAACCATATCCATCCGCCGGACGACCTTTGTCGTGTGAAAATCCCCCAACGGGAACGCCGAAAAGCTTGAACTATGATACTAAAAGTCATCTTTATAAGACATGATATTGAAAAACAAAACGAATGATGCCAGAGAGCAACATTTAAAATCATTAAAACTTCCCTAACTTCGAAAGACTAAATAATACAAACAAGATAAAATATTTGTTTAGTTTAGTTGGTAGTATTATAAGTTAAATTAAGGATAAACGCACACTACAGTAACTGATAGTGAAATCAATTAACACTCCGTTAGTCGCGCGTTCTACTATTGTAGAACACACATGCATTTCGTGGAATTTTAACGTAAATTATGTGTATCTAGAGCCCCCACTCATAGTATTCCTCTATTACTAACTATTGATCACTGTTAGCATCTCTGCAGCGACATGCGCGACCGCGTTTGTTAGTAATTCCACGCCAAAACTAAAATTCTACAATAGTAGCGCGCGCGAGCACTCGCGCGACAGTTTTTTCAAAGGTTTTTGTGAAGTTTACCCTTCATGTGTATTTTATGTAAGTGTTTATTTTATGTATAAAACCATTGTTTATGTGGTTTTATTTTACTTTGATATTATTTACAACCAAAATAACCATATTTCACAGACGTACTGTCTAATATTTGCGACTTCTCCAGAAACTGAAGCGATAGCCTCTAATATTTTTTAATGTAATGAATATAACTGATACAAAAGGTTTCATAGTACATACAATAAACAAGGACTACAGAAAAGGGCAAGGAATGATCATTCGGGTGCTTAGTCAAAAGCGAATAGACCGCGTTATATGGACTTGGATTTCGCCTGTCACACTATGCATACAAAGCAAAATAGCTATTGGATGTATTACAAAATCACTGAAAATTAATGGGAAAATGAGCATTAATAAGACATCTGAATTACAACTATGCCAAGCATAACCCCCCAATACTAGTCTCATTGTGACATGTTGGCTTTGTGGTAGAGCACGCAATAAGTACACCAGAAAACAATGTAACACCCGTGACAAGTGGATTTATCCTCAAAATCAGGTTCTTTTATGTCCTGGCTGTTGTAAAAATGATGCAGACAGTGTGGAGGATATGAGCAAGTAAAATAAGAATCCTGAGAAAATCAAATGGTAATATAATATTTATTCTCCAAATTCACAAGAAGCCTGATATTAAGTTCTTTATAAATGTTAACAGTTATGTATTGTCTGTTTTAGTTTCTTATTGAAGTATACTTTCAAATGATATTTATATTATTCACAAAAAAGAACACTGTCCCTTGAAAATCTCAACACAAAATTGTTCTACATATGTAGAGCGCGCGAGCAGTCGCGTCCCAAACAGGGGTGCGTGTAATGGAGTGTTAATCAACGAATAATAAAATCCGGCCGTCCCCTCCGGAACTGAGACCACGTGGTTGATTAAAGCCCCTTCCCTCAGATAAGGTTGTGTGTGTCCTAGCAACGGAAACATTATCAGCTGATTAAATATTAACCTTAAATCCTCTGATAAAGGGCTTTTATCAAAACAAGCTCTGAAGGACACGATATCTATATCATTATAATTAATGGAACTAAAGAGGTTTATTTCAACGTTAAAAAAATATACAAACCTAAGCCTCAAAGCCCATGTTACGCTGTTGCTGGAAAAAATCTGGAAATGGAATCACGAAACCAAAGACGAAAAAAATATTGGAAAACAGAAAAGAATAGTTCGTTAGTTATTTTCCTAGGTTTGACAACGTAATGTTTTATCATGAACCTATAGAATGTTAGCCGCAATGTGCGTTCGGCCTTATCTAAGAAAGTATAGTTATGCTATTCTCTAAAAGTTCTAAGCTACGACGAGCTAGTCGTCGAGACAGCCTTCAGTAAAACTTAGTGAATATCAAACTGTTGATTCGAGGCTGAAGCAGCGCTGCACACAAGGCTTTATCCTTAGAGAATAGCACTGCAGGTACCGGCCATAAAGAATTCACGACATTATCTTATAAACAGATAGCAATCAGCTTCGTGGAGGATATTTTTTCGCACGAAGCCCTAACTTACCACAACGAACCAACGACAGACGTGATATATGTATAGCTTGTGTGTGACAGAGACAACTCTAGAAGTCGAAAGTAACTTATATTTCAAAGATGTCGATTTAAATTGTTTACGGTCGGTAGCTATAGAATATCCTGGCGTTACCATGGCACTATTTAATGAATAAGAAGCATATTGTTTTTACTGTATGAGAAAAATTCACAGACCTAACATGGCAGTCTCACTTTGCCATGTGCAGTAAGCTTCAGAGAAAACTTACCCCCTTTAGTAGTATTATCACTACCAAAAGGGGTAAATTTTCTCAGAAGCTTAATGTAAACACAATGCTTTTCATACGAATATCAATCAATACCTGGTTCTTTAAACACTGAAACTCAGTAATTTACAGGCGTTACATAAAGTCCAAATTCGCATGAACTGAAAAAGTCAAAGTAAGGTCTGGTATTTTTTTTTCTGGTGCCATTTAACAGCCAGGTCTTACTTAAGGCAGTGTGTTCACCGTCCGCTGCAGGATTGACAGCAATTATTCGTGTAGTACTTGTAGTGGCACAAACGAGCTTGGACGGCTAAGATGCAGTTGCTCAGCTTATCTACGCAATGTCCTGGAATATAACAACAAAGGAACTAAAAATATAATTTAGAAACGTTTAAAATAACATTTTTAGGCTACGATCGCTGCAAAAGCAACGTTCGAGTTTTGGTTCTGAAAACGATCATTGCCACAAGCAATTTAGCAATTTAAAAAAGGCAAAGTCCCGATTTACTTCATGTCTCTTGTTTTTGTTTTTGTCCCGAAACCCTACCCACGACACGGCACGACCCTAGAATGTATGAAGATTATTAGATTAATAGTGGCGAAATGACACTCTTTTTGTTTTATGTGTTTTACATGACTTTTCTTTAGCTATCAAATCTTGAAAGTCATGATATAGTAACACTACAATCTGAAAACCTTATTTTATACTCTGTTAATACTTATATTTTTGTTTTTAATAAAAATATACCTACTCCAACTGCTTCTCCTTTCGACCCCAAGGTTGACTGGATAGATAATGCCTTGCGGCATTAATACCGCCTTATGTACCACAATTGTCCGTAGTTTAAATAAATAAATACTGTTCCATAGTCATTCCCAGGTACTCACAATCACTAAGTCGACTAATTCATCATAACTTTTGCTAATATCACTTTGTCTAAGCCCTCCGTATCTAAGCTAACATAAATAAAACATATCATAAAGTGAATTATTTTTAATCTAATCGGTAACTAGACAGTTATTAGTTAGATATCTCAATACAATGCATTTCTAATCACTCAGTAACGGAAGAGCATTAAAAATAAGCCGTAATCACTAAGTGTAGGTAAATATCTACAAATATTTCCGTGTGATTCACACGGATTTAATATTTGTTAACAAAATCTTTTGTCTGTCATATCAGAATTCATAATAGTTTATTGTTGACCGATATGCCATTATATAAAGTGATTAAGATGAGATATGGAGGCCTATTAAATTAAAGTGATATAAAAATAACACCTAATATACGTATTAACACGCACACAGCCCATAGGGGAACAGTGTATAAAACGGGGACGTTAATAATCGCGAGGTATAATGGAGACATACACTCTTTAGGCATGCTTAACACAATACTAATGTAGAGCAAGCGCCATCAGGACGTCATTTGCAAGTGGCCAGACGCAAATGGCGTCCTGTTGGCGCTACGTTAGTTTTGTGTTAAGTTTGCCTTATGTGTGTGATTTCCCATCATACCTCGTGTCCCCGTCTTATACTGTTTACTGTTCCCCTACAAGCTTAAGGCATGCTTGATAACTACATTCCGAGTTTCCTCCGTGCCTCGGAAAGCACGTTAAGCCGCCTTGGCTGTCATTTTTGGATCTCTGAGCCTGAAACTACATTAGGCAGCAATTTGCGTTGCGACTGGAAGAACACACCTAGTATCGCTGATTTACGGTGAACTCCACGACCTCATCCCGCCAGCCCCTTTCCATCATCGCACATCTAGACGCACGGCAAATTACCATCCTTACTGCATTCATTTATTAGTTTTAATGGCTCATGTATCGCAAATCGCGTCGCAGCCTAGTAGACTCAGCCAGAAAGTCGTTCCAGCGGTAAGTGAAACTCTGAAAACCAATCTACCCAGTAGTGAAGTTCATACAAGCAATAGCTCCAGGTCAAAGACTGGTATGCTCAGCTGCATCCGATTAGACTGGGAGCCGACCCTAAGATAGTTAGAAAAACGCAAAGCAGATGATCAGTGAACTAGAAGAGTCATAGAATTGTTCCTCTTCCTAACTAAGTGGACCCAAATGTTTAAAAATATCGCTAGGAAGCACAAGTTGGAAAGGTTGGGGAAGTCCAACCGTAAACAACGACAGGCTATGTTAATATGAACATACCTCTTGATGCACGATCTCTAGGTGATGTGGTTCTCTCTGGTGTGTTCTCCCCATGTGGATTTTCAAAGCCTGATACTTTTCGAGAGTCTGTGTAACAATACAAGGATGTAAATGTTTGATCATGCTGACTTCCTCAAATAATGAAACTAGTAATAAAAATATAGGTGTATTGTGTGACGGTGAATACTAGAGAAAAGGAGTGAATGATAGCGTGACGATTGATAAAAGAAAAAAGAAGAAAACGCGTTGCGGCAACCTTAAGTAACACGACAGGGGCATCAAGACTGAAAGCGGAATCTGTACTAACTGAACATTTTGTACTCAAGGGTTGTATCGCAGTTGAAATAAACCCTACAGGAGATATTAATAATCTACTCACCAACAATCACAGGTGGCTGAGAAGGCGTGACTGCTTCAACAACACGCGTGGTCGGTGCGTCCACGCACACAAGCTCACACGTGCGGCTGGCACGCTTGGACATGCCGCACTCAGTGTCACTGATGACGCTACCAGTGTCGCCGCGGGAACACACCACGGACCGGTGTTGTATGCCAGTGTTGCTGCTTGAGCAGTCGCCGGAGCACTGAGTGATAGAATGGTTGATTCAATGTTTGATTGACTTGTCTCAAATCGTGGTCGGCATGGAACTGATGTGATATTTACTTCAGTAAATTCTCTGATAGAACCTGGTGTTCGAAGTCCTTCCACAGCTTTTTGATAATATTGGTTATGCTAAACTTCTACCCATATAAACGAGCTTTGCTAACATCACAGAAACAACTGGCTGCTGCAATAGTTGAACTTATCCAAAAGAATACCGGTCCACGACAGTAGACAAGTGCTCAAGAGAGAAATCAATGTACAATGAGAAATTGTAGTATACACACACAGAATTAAAACTATAACACTGATTTTAAAGAAGACGGTTAAAAAACGTAATTCATATAGTAATTAGGTGAATAGCGAGTGTCGGAAGAGACCATACTTTTCAACCTGGAACTCGGTTCTGCTGGCTAGAACGATATAGGTATTTCCGAGCATAAGAAACGGTCACTTTCAAAACTAAAAGTTTATTTCATTAACTGTCATCAATTAGGATCATTTCCAAACTGTCATTTCTATCTAGACTTACTTCACAATTGATAGTTTAATCCGAAACCTGAACATCATGCAAAACACGATCCTGTTCAAATTGAAAAGGTCGTTGTAATAAAGTAATTAAGAGTTACGTTGAAGTGTCAAAAGCTATATCGTTAACTGGCCGCTGGACGCTTGGACGTTACTAATTAGAATATCAATCACAAGGCTCCCTTCGTATCGTTCAATTAATCAAAGTGTCCTTTTACACGTTTATTTAATATTGTCCAGGGTACTCTGCAAGGTCCGGTCTATCTTTATCTTTAATAACATTTATTTAAATGGTAGTTTAAAGTTCGTGATTCTTGATAGTTGATCTTTTGCATGTTTCGATATCTGACGAGCCATTGTCAAATACAGTTTTAACATTCCTTCTAATCTCTTAAATTATTCCACCTGTAGCTATAGGTATTGTTCTCTAAACCCATGATGTTAGATCCAGATCAACCAAAAACAAAAGTTATGACCGCACGATGAATTTAATGCAAAACACGATCATCATCAAGCACCGTGGGTTATCCAAATGCTATACAAAGTACCCGAATTTTACCGCTGACCAAGGCGGTAGTGGATACCGCTCCCATCTGAACAGGCCTTAAATATAATAATCTAATGCATTGCTTGTTATCACTGAAACTCTTAAGATCATGGTTAACTAACCTGTCCCCATTCCCCGTAGTACCAGGTAGGTCTACATTCAGCGGAACAGTCTCGTTCTACAGCCGGTCTTGGCTCGCGGCACGCTGAGTCCTTTAGATGTCTTCCAGTGCCGCCGATGCAAAGCACGCCGCGGACTTGTTTGCCTCGGCAAGGAGATGAGCAGGGAGACCATTCACCTAGGAGGTTGGGCCAGAATAAATATTTCGGTTAAGTGGCATTGCAAGGTGGAAAAGACATCTTAAAAACATGGTTACACGTATTCATCACCATTCCGAATAATTCTCGTACTCGTAGTTCCATATCTCGTGTACATTTTCATCGGCTTTTTTTACCTGCTGTTCTTGCAAAAATGCAATACCTACTCGAAATATTTAGAACAATATTGTTTTCTTTAAATTACTAATAAAAATTAATAATATATATGAATTTCATAAGTGATCATGATTTGATAACCGTTTATGCACAGATCCGTTCCACTTTGCAAAATAAGTTGTATACAAGGTTTTACAAAACCGTACTTTTTCTTAAAATGCAAATGTCTTTCACAGCTTAAGGAAGTTAAAGATTATAATGTTAGGTTGGTAGTTGTAGCCATCTTCGCTAAAATTACAAAGATGCAAGAACAACAACAAAGTTAGAAGAGTTTTTGTTTCACATACTGAACCACCCAACTGAAGACTTAATTCATACAAGACAAGCGAATGTAGCTATAAATCATCATAGTAGTTGACATTTACCTCAGTTGTTGCAATATTTATCTTTCCTACTTATGGGCATCGAATAATCTGCTTTGCAATAGCTGTGTAGTGAATTTTAGTAGTTTACCCATATTGAACGATCAGATACGATGCGCCTAGCAATAGATACAAATTAAATCCATAATGCTTAATAATCATAATCATTAATGTTGATGTTTTTCAAGTCTGTATTGCTTATCTACTTAGTATAATTCAGAACCCTCATTTTATCAGTTATTTTATTTTTATTCTCGCACTGTGTGTTTATTAATTTATTAATACTTAACTAGTCCGAATTACTCGTCGGGCAGATATTCCTAAACTTCACCTACCAGTTCTGATTTTTAAGAGCTCGCCTTCTCCTTCGTAGTCCGACAATTAATGCTCGTATTATGTCCAGAGATCATGTGCCAAAAATAAACCATTCACCAATCACAATATTTTGTAAATCATTTGCTAAGTTTTCAATGCACAAGCTGGTAAAGTGTCAATAGTAAAATTCTAATAAATTATATTTACCTGTAAACCATTCTCCATCAAGTGGTTCGCAATCACCCTTCGGGGTACAAGTACGGGAAGTCTCTGGTGCCTTTTGTGGAGAACATCCTGATGGGTCGGCGCAGCGAACACCCCGACTTTGCACCCCACCGCCCACGCACCAACCTACACACTGGAATAGTTCTAATGTTAGAATTTCATTCATGTCATCTTATAAGCCCCCTCCATATTGTCCTACATTTTTCTACATGATCACTGATACGAATAATTTTGATCTATTTTTACTTCTTTTTCAATTTCCGAATGGATTTTTTTATCATTTTATATTTCATTTGTCAATCTTGATATTGCGCAGAGTTCTGTACATCTATACAAGTCTTACTCAGTTCTTGTCCTTAGTTCTTTTTAACCTAACAAAGGCTGTCAAGAGAAGTCTTGGCAGACTTATATCTAGAAGACATCTTCTAGATATAAGTCTGCCAAGACTTCTCTTGACAGCCTTTGAGTTAGGTTTATTAGTTACAATAATACCTATATTACTACGTTTATTTATTTCCACATTCTTTTAATATTTTACTTCTCGCTGTCAGTATATTCATTACTACATACGAGTATCTAATAGTAAGTGTTATTTCTTTCATCTATTTCTCGTTAGTCATTTCTCAGTTCATGATTATGCACAACAGTTACCACCAATTAAATCCGTCAGTTCCACTTTAAAGCTTAGAATGTAAATAAATACTGATGACAGTGGCAGTCTGGTAGCAATCGCTTACTGAATCAAAGCACAAAGATAGTTTATTTTCTTTCGAAGATTTACTATTTCAAAATCCAATGTAAACATTATTGTTTAAAGATAATGTGTTCTTTATTGAAACTAAATCTAAGAACGCTACACTAAATCAAAGAACGCTACACTAAATCAAATAACGGACATTGACGTAACTAAATTCGACTTTTAGATAGAAAACCGATAAATTGTGGCAATTTAGTGATTCATTGCCGATTTACATTTGGATTTAGGCGAAGCATAATTTTCGGGATTGAGTGGTTCAATTTCGATACATTTGTCAGTATAATGTTAACATTCAATATTTTACTAATAATGTTGATTTACGAGTAAAATCAATAGTATCATTTGAATAAGCAAATCTGACATGCTCTTATCTGTGCAATAAATTATAAGCCACCTCCATGCATGCGATCGCTTACTCAATGCATTGTTGCAATATTTTCTTGATGTTATTTCTGCTTAGCAAGAAAAGCACTTACGGAACAAAAAATAGAACAGCAAATAAATCAAGATGCACTTAGGTAATGACTGTGACCATTTGGAAGGCCATGCAGGATATTGGACGTTTGTTTATTTTGAGGAATACGAATTTAGAACTGCAATTGCGATACAGATGTTGCCAATCCTTTTTGTTGCCAATCCTTTTAATATCGGAATTGGCTTGCCACGCAATATTGCGAGAATTAAATGAGTAAGACGCAAGTAAAATTTCCACCACATTTTACCAGATACAATCAAGGAATATTTTATTACTAGATTTCTTCATTAGTAGGTATTCAACCCAAAAATGAAGAAATCTTGTGAAAGTATTTCGCTACCAAGTATTAAAATAAGTTACTTAACTTTAAAACTTAACAATGAGACTAGTTAGCATGTTCAAAATGTTGAATAAGAAGTGTCAAAAGTTTTCAAACTTAATCTTTTTAGTATTCTTTTGTATAGCTTCAGGCGACCACGTAGTTTTAAGTACACTCTGGGGTTCTATGTAGATAGTAGAAACCTTTTATTACAGACCTATTAACTTCCACTCTTTGTATTCTTTCTTAGACATAAAATTCTGAATTTGTGGCATTCAAAAAACAACTACACAGGAGTATTCCCAGTTTTCTATTTATTTTCTTTTCTTCGGGAACCAGTACAAAGGGTCTACGAACTTTTGGTCAGAAACTGTACCTCAATAACTGACAAGAATCATCTTTAAAGATCAATTATTTTACATAAGGCAGATTTTATAAATCATATTTGCAGAGGTAGCCATCGAGAAATTTGTTAAAAATTCGCGTGTAGGATCAGGAACAAGGATCTAGCATCCCAGGATTGTGCTACTGAAACATGGAGACTATATTCAGACTACTCATACTATTTCACTTCTTCCTAAACTTATTAGACTTAGAAACCTAGAACTTACCTCAGACCAATCAGTATAAAGCCATCCAGCGGCAGCACTAAACGAATATTCGGGTCCAACGTCCAACTCCGTATTATTAACTGTCACAGTATACACCGGTCCTTCTCTAAAGGTATCAGTGTGTGGTCGCGTCACACGCTTAGATGTAATCTTTTTGACTTCACCACCAGTGCCGATAGGTTTGTCGCAGTCCGGAATGTTGCACTTCTCTGATGTTGGAGGCTTTGATGGAGGGCATTTTTGGTCGCTGATCTAAGGAGAGAGGTTTGTTTATAGTGTCATTGAATCAGGTGCTAAAAAAAAAGTGTCGTAATTATTTTTATAAAGTCGTAACTTAAGTGAAATGTTTTGTGGATCACGATATTTTGACATTCCAGTATCTATTTTATTTTGGTACTATCTATGTCTGATACTTGGATGAATTCTTCACAACTCTTGTCATAGAATTCTTCTTCAATTACAAGCCTTTGTATGCTTGCCACACTTAAGTAACCCTGCCATATTGGGACATCTAAATCAAAAATTTTGTTAGACTCCATATCAATCTATGTATATCCTTACCTTAGTAATCCCTCTGGAATGATCCTGCACGCATCCAACGATTCTGGTTCTAGTAGCAGGTCCACACCTGGGACACATGGACCAAGCAGCGGCTCTCCAGCGAGGTGGACACGGCATAGCAGCACACCTGCGGCGACGAGGAACAGGAGCGGACCCAGAGCAGTGCACTGCAGACACCTCGCGGTTGCTAGCGGTTGCTTCCACACAACGATATTTGCCGAGCTGAAAAGTATGGAGGTTATAGTCCAAAATTTGCATGTCCGTTGAATTGCCGTGATTAGATTCTTACTAGTCCTATCAAGAGAGTATGGTCAATAGCATTTGAAAAGCTGTAATGTATTCGTAGAAGTAAAAGATGAACTGTCTTTCTTGTTAGTAAGTGCTTTAGCGAATTTTAAAACACTATACCTCCCTGCTTAGTGGTAAATTGGTAATACCCAGAAGTCAACAACTCAAGAAAAGTATAAAAATTCGAGGAAAAATCAACATTACATTACCAATTGCCCCGAAAACGTTCCGCTATATAACCGTTCCAAGTCATAAAGCATTGCTACAGATTGATTTCAATTAGATATTTATCGGTCAGACCGACTAGACGTCTCATTGTCCGATTGGTAGCATTTAGGCCAAAGTTACTGTGTCTAGTGTACCTACCTATTTTACGGCCAATATTCCGCTAGGATCACGATAGAGAGGGAAGGATCGATAAAGCAGCAGTAAATTATAACTTACCTGTATGCCTCCACCGCAGGTCCTACTGCACTGAGAATAAGACATAATCTTCCACATGAACTTTCTATTTAACACCACAACATCTGTGTCTATGGTATCATCTTCCATGCTAATGCTCATTTCTGGCTCTCTAGATACAACGGGCCTCGAGAAAACCTCGTTACTATGATGTCTTCGATAATGCTTCGATGCAGATTTTGGAGTTACTTCATTAAAGTCTATTTTAGTTACGGCTTCACTTTCGACTTCGCCTGGTAGTGATTCCGTGAAATACTCATATTTTATACTTGGATTCGGTTGAGTATAAAGTATCTGGAAATAAAAGCTACGTTTATTTCTTTTCGTTTTGCCTGTAATAGATTATTGAGTTTATTGCAGCAATAAATTGGTATTACTGCGATCTAAGTTTTTCGGGGAATCATTTATAAGATGTATTGTTTGTTTTATTGAATTGATATGTTTCAAAGTAACACAATTACAATTCTAGGTAACAGTTTGTGTTTCGATATTCAGAGGTTATAAATTATTGAAACACATTACCTAGAATGAAACTCGTGACTAAGGTTAAAATTACGTGTCGGTTATTAAAGAAGAAACTGCTGTGTTTTAAATATTGACCGCAACTTTTCTATGAAACAGATGTTTTTATTAGCCAAAAACTTAGCTATGAGCCCCCAACCTAATAAAGCATCCTGAACTACCGTGTTAAAGTTCAAGTTTCGATGTCGATGAACCTGTGTATTTACCATGATGTCGATGGGGTGGTGTATGGGTCCATGTGCAACCACATTGTCGAGCGAACCCAAGCGCGAGTACACGAAGCGCGCTCCCGCCGCCTCGTACGTACCCGCCGCTGACACCGCGAACTCACCGTTCATTATGTATGACCCGTTGGATATCTTCAGAGCTGTAAGTGCACCCGACATATTATTACAAATACTAAGCACATTTGCAGCACTACCTTTGATTTGATCGACAGTTAATTTATAGCCTAAACCTCTATTTACATCTCCTGACAGATGTTTAACAACAAGGTTAGTACCACATGCATTAATTATTTTCCATCGATGTATTGTAAACTAACTGTCAGTGAAGTTCGGAATTGATTTTGCATCACAGTAAAAGCCGGAACGAAGTCATAGTCATGTCGACACAAAACAAAGTGGGCGTTGGTACCTCGTTACCTATAGCAGATGATCTCAAATGATTTACAGATCACTCCATCTATTTTGCTGATTGATAAGTGAGTAACCTCACGGCCCATTAGCGTTTATCAAAGGACCATTCGCTTTGTGGAATGGTAAATAAAATGTCTAGGAAATAGGTAACCTTTATTTATCAATTGTAGATTTTTTCAACAACTTTGTGATTAATGGTTTTGTACGAATAGTCTGTGATCTAAAACTAACAATGTTCGAATATAAGCGGAGTGTGATTATTATCGCTAACAGTTACACCTGTTCTGTTCGTTTGTGGAGAATGCACCACTTGGAGTAAGGCACGTTTTGCTTTAATCTTGCAATTTATCATTACCATCTTCATCTTCGCGATATTGTTCATAGTGTTTCCTTCTATGAACCCGTTCATACCCTGATGAACAGTTGGCAGCAATTTTTTTTAGTGTTAGATTCTTGCATTTGTTTTCAATTGCATGAATAGTGAGATTACCGTTAACTATTGTACCTCCATCACCATTAAAGGGCCCGTCTTTTGCTGTCCTTACTCAGTCTTTTCCTTCTTGTCTGTCTGTTTGCTTTTATCTTACTACACAAACCTATATAATTTTCGCTGGGCATAATCTCGGAGACGTTGAGCCGGCAGGCACCGCGCGGCACGGTGGTGACGTAGGAGTAGCCGAGCGGCAGACGCGGCCGGGAGAACAGCCCTGACACCAGACGCCGTCCGCAACGCAACTCGCGGGATGCAGCCGATGACAACACACCTTCGCGACCCACAGCCTGAGAATATGGACAAGAGTCAAAAAAGAAAGAAAGCACTATTATACGCACATAAAAGACGCTAAAAAAATACATAATTATATTAAATGTGTATCATATCACCCTATAACTGCCATAGATTTGCACAAATATAGATAAAATAATCTAGATTAGTTTAGTGGATTTTATTAGTGAGATCTGTCTAAGCAAGGCAGACCTCCACCAAATGCATACAATGGTACCCCGTGCACCCGTGCACCCGGGCGTATGGGATAGTCTGCAGCCCAGCCTACTAGCCTCTAAAAATAAGAGTATGACTGACATGCTAAACTTTCTGTTTATGGATACGAATTTCGTAACCGATGATGAATCCGCGCTTTATACAGATGACTTTGTTGTCAATCATAGGACAGCATTAATATTCAAGATAGCAAGTTATGATTATCAAATTATTATCTGCGTATAGTCAGAACCATTTCGATCAAGGGCACAGCGCACTGTGCTAAATACAATTTATAGTAAAATATAATGGCAGTAAGGATTTTTGTTCAACATCGGATCACGCTTTTGATTGGAAAACTAGTTGTTTAGGTTAGGTTGTATACCCAAAAGGTCTGAACTGGATCTTATACCTGAAAAAAATAAAGTAGTCCTTAAAAGTGTAATTTTTAGCACGGAACTATTTGTTTTTGTAATAGAAACTTCATGCACAAGTAAAAACACTGTACGAAGGTAGACTTAATAACTTTTCATATTATGCAAGTCCGTCTAACCCTTCGAAATCGGATTTTATTGAATGATTCCCGATATCCACCGGTAGACCTGTTGTCCACAACTGGCGGACGGTGACACATTATAATTATCCCGGCCACCATTGCTGCATAGTGTCATGACTTATTATAATATTATCCCCAGACCCCAGTAACCATATCTTGGTCACTAATCTGTATCCTGACGTAAGTACGCGCCGTAAAATCTAAAGCTTACTCACAAAACACTCTGTCTAATATAGAGCAGATGACACTCTAACCATAGGATAGTAAGACAAGTAGGAACAGAGTAATTTACTTGTACTTTTAGACCGAGATGCTCAGTGAGGACAATCGTAACACAATGGTTCGTGATCGTAATAGCCCCGCGCTCTACGATGCATTGTTCGCCGATGTCCACGACACTCAATTTCTTCTCGTACAATCGAGTAATGAGATTGGTGTACTGACAAGTATTGGTGAGAGCCTTTTCTCTAAGCCTTTCGCCTATTCACCTCTTATTATAATTCTGTGTGAAATGTGTATAGCCTTTAATATCCCACTGCTGTGCAAAGGCCTTTCCCAAGTGTCGAGATCCTTTCGGGCACCAATTCGGACCAGCCATCAAAGTAATGATAATCTCTCTAATGAATTAATGATTATATAAGTATGTAATTTTATTTAGAATTTGTAAAATGTATAGTAATCAATATCTTATACATTGATGGTTGAAGATTATCTATGAGTATCAGTTATGTATATTTAGTCAGATGGTTGTTATATTGCTATCTATGATTATCTAATCACAGTAGTTAGTGTGAGTTTGAGAGCACCTTAGTGTATGTGCTTATTGATCCAGAAGTGGGTGTTAAGACTGGCTTAGTCTGAACGTATGAATAGATATTCTAATCCATTCTCAAATTACTTTAGTATCTATCCATATTGTTATGGATAGGACTTTGGGCTTATCCATCATAAATTTCATTAGTAGCCATAAGAGTCTTGATTTGTGCCCGGTTGATGGGTAAGTATATGCTTTTCCTATAAGCAGAACTTTTTTTTTGTCGTGGTAAAATCATCAAGTGAGTCCTCCCACCCGGCGAAATATTGATATTTTCTTCTGCTTCTGCTTAATATTTCCGGGATTGCAAGCCAGATGTTATCTGTTAAAAAAAAGTTAGTTGAGTTATCTATATATATAAAAGAAAGTCGTGTTAGTTACACTATTTATAACTCAAGAACGGCTGAACCGATTTGGCTGAAAATTGGTGGGGAGGTAGCTTAGAACCAGGAGAAACATATAGGATATTTTTTACTTTTTTTTGTTTTATCCCGTTTCCGTGGGACGTGACGTAAAACGTGATATAATAAAACGCAACTGACATGGAATGACAGCAAAATAAAAAATGTATCAATCAAAACATCAATTGACCGGTCGATGTGTTTGTATTGAGTTTCTAAGCTTATTGTGCCGATATTATCATAATTATCAATGCCATGCCGCCACCAAGACGATCAAATTTTTATCCTGTTTCCGTGAGACGTGACATAAAACGTAGTAACATGATCACGAAGGTGTTGGCGCCGAAATTGAATAAGGGATCTGAACAAAAAGTACTAGGAAAACATGAAGAATAATTATGTTCATGCCGCCCAGCGCCCGCCGGTCTCAGATGTCGAATCGAAGATCTGGAACACCTGTTGTGGAACTCCAAAGCCCTGCGACACTATAACAAAATTTCTTTAGTCTTACAAAAATGAAAGATCTCCATGGAACGTCTCAAATCGTCTCGGGGCTCTTAGAATTCGACATCAGACGTTTCAACTTTGAGTTGTCGCTGGCATAAGCAACAGGATCCGCGTACGAAGTCGCGGGCAGAAGCTAGTATTTTTATAAACGCTAAAGTTACACCTAGCTAGCCCGAATACCAATCTGCTTTGTCGACTATACACACATTGTACACTAACAAAGTACGAATTACGATGTTGATTAGGAATTCTAACGAGCCGATTGGAAAGTCTGGGTCGGATGAAAATATTATCGTATCTTATCATGGTGGAAACATGTTGCTGATGGTCAATTTAAATGTTTTTGATACCAACGTGTTTAAAAAGATTGATGTGTTTAATCATTCTGAAGGAGAAAATTAATTTGACGTCATATTAACTGAGTTTATGACGATATGAAAATTGATTCAATTACTTTTATAAAACGTAATAAAATAATATCTATGGCTCCATAGATAATTTCAGAAGCAAAAACTGTATATTTTAACGGTATGTAAAAAGATAAGAAAACTTCGTTTACTTAGTCAGCTCCGTCAAGCAACGCTCAGAATATTTTCTCATAAAACAAGCTTTAACAAGAAAAATGCACCGTACATTTTATTTTTGCTACCGGCACTCTAGTAGAACATTACATATTTAAATACGAAAGAGACATTTCAACACTATAAACTGTAATAAATTTCTCACATAGAGTAGTATTATCGACTTATTGGACAACATACTCAAGTGAGTATTGTTTCTATTAGGCTGTTCACACACCACTGCCAGTGTTGCGACTACGATCAAAATTGCGACTGCGCTACCGTGAATAGCGATTTGATATTTGAATATTTTATAGAAAAAAAGATAGATCATAAATATAAAGTTTTATAACAACCTACTGTAGTTTTGTTTTCGCTCTAATTCTTACCTACCTATATTGACTCGGGGTGTGTGTTCAAAAAAATATTTTTTATTTAATGTTAATTTTAAGGAACCTTCCCCATGACCACGACGCGGTTGTCTACGGATAGATGAAAAAAACACGATCGCCACAACCACGTCATGTCCATTGTACGTACGAGCTCGTATTGCATCATTATACCGCAGTAGCAAGGATTTTCATTTTTAGTTAGTAGAAATTGCAAATCCCACGAATCGCGTAATGGGTGAGAGGCTAAGTTATCGTTTTAACTTATTGAAGGTATATGGCGGGGTTCAGTCGGTGTGAGGCTGACAGTCCCTTCCGTAGTTCCCCTCCGCCCAGAGGCCTTAGCCCTTATCACGAGTTTTCAATAGTTTACTTTACAGCATCTTCCCAGTATTTACAGCGTTTCTTGTATGGAAAAATGGAACAGCGCCTCTGGTGTGCGAAGAAGGAACTAATTTTTTCCTTGAAATTTGTTAATTGACAATGTCAAAGTTCCAGTTTACAGCAGAATAAGTGAAAACTCATGATAAGGCCTCTTATCATGAGTTTTCACTGTTTTTCTTTACAGCGTCTTCCCAGTATTAACAGCGTTTCTTGTATGGAAAAATGGAACAGCGCCTCTGGTATACGAAGAAGGAACTATTTTTTTCCTTGAAATTAAATGTCAAAGTCCCAGTTTACGACACAATAAGTGAAAACTCATGATAAGGTCTCAGAGCGGAAGAGATGATTTTCCTACCCACAAAAACAAAAGACGATACCATTCGCCAACGCGAGTGGTGCACCGAATCTTTGGTAGCACCTACATTGCTACGATGTCTACAGACTCTACAGTAGGTCTACCGCCCAACCGCGCAGAAAAAAAGCGTCTTTAACCACCGCCAAATCCGTAGGCGAGCAGTATCGTGTGAAAATACCCTTATTGGACCACATAATTATTCCAACAAGTATTAACACAAAATGCCCGTTTTAGCACCAAGTCACATAATAATGTGCCAAATGTGTCGAACCACTTACGGGCAAACTGCCTTTATTAACATTTTATCTTGTAAAGGATCATGTAAGAATCAATGTATTCTATTTGTAGCTCCTCACACGTTTGTAGATCTTAATTATGTTTCCTCCGAAACGAGAATTTGAGTCATTCTGCAAACATTGTAAACTGCATATGCGTAAGTATACACGACTAGACATGAAGCTAACCACATACACATAACCAGTTTATCTTGGTCTCGTTTTGTATGATCTTTCTGAAGAATGATTGTTCAGCATAAAGTTGGTTATGCATAGCTTGGTGTGTAGCCGCGTGTACTAATCATGTCCTGCTCTTGTAATTTGTTATTGAGATTGATGCAACTCGTTTTTTTTTTCTTCCATTCTCTCCAGTCAACTTTCTCAATCTCAGTTACTCTTTTATTTTAATCCTAACTTTTTTTTAAACTTCATCTATATCTATTTATATCTTTTAATATTCTATATTCGTATGTACTCACCAATAAATGAATGAATTTCAACAACTACGATTGTTACCTAATTTTGGTGAACATTTTTGTTTCTGTTTTTTTTAATATTCGAAGATTTTTATAAGTAAGAAAAACATTTTTAGGTACATAAAATGTTAAGCCTCCTGCAGACACAGGCGATTAATCGCGCTGCGACAACGAGCCAAGCTAATTTAAACTCTAAAAATACTGCGAATGGACCGCGACATGTCGCCCCGCGCGATTAATCGCGTGTCTGCAGGAGGCTTTACAGATTTTTTTTTATTCTTCGAATATTAAAGAAAAAAACCAGAAACAAAAATGTCCACCAAAATTAGGTAACTTGTTGAAATTCACTGAAAAAACGTATGAATCAAAATTATAGTCTATAAATAACCCAAATAACAAATAAAATAATTATTTACGTCTCATTAAGAGGATGCTAAATAAACTCATGTGAGAAACAAATACCTACTCGTATATCAGGGTATCTGTATCCGCCTACGTTTACTTCTACGTTGGCTTGTACCCAAACGAGTACAAATACAAGGTAATTGAGCACTCAACGAATTTATGTTGATGCTGCAGAAAAGGTAAAACACTAATGGTAATGACATTTATTGCCTTCTAATTCTATGTCTTCGATAACTTCGTAACAAAATGGCGCTTTCCATAATGTCATACTCAAGCGCGTCCTTAAAAGCTTCGTTTGTCTTTTATTTGCCATTAATGCCTTTATATGAAACTAAATGGACTTTGAAAATACCCAATTTATGTCAAAGCGACGCCAATTTGCTAATAAACACGCGGAGAACCGTAAAAGAACAAATAAATGAGAGCATTCGATGCTTACTAATGTCCTAATAAAATGATTCTTCACATTTAAATAACAAAATAGATCGTAATTAAAACCAGACGCATACCGCACTGTTTTGACAGCTCATGTTATTTTAATTTCCAGAAACATTGATAAATAATTAATAGGTTTTCAAAACATTAATCCTACTTAGGAATGCGATCACAATAATGCCACGGACATTAATCAGCGAATACTTAGTGTATGGTTGTTATAAATCATTCCAAGTGGTAATTGAAAACGTCCACTAATAGTCTATTAATTAGGATTAAGCGGGAGTTAACGAATCACCTGTCAGTGAGCGGTAACCGTCGGCTTTGAACTGTGTTTTATGCGCCACTGATTACTGAACAAGTTGCTTCACTGTGACAAACAATTGACCCGTGCACCCGACATCTGCGCGGCAAACAAGCCTGTTTGTTTAAAAAGTTATAAAACAACATTGAACAGTAACAGTAGAGTGGGATTAATTACACACGGATGAAGTGTAAACGGTGGAGGATTCAGCAGTTTGACTAATGAAGCGTGGGCGCAACTATCTTGACTTTTCTCACTAAACAAATGCCAACTGCCACAGAATACGACAAGTCAAATAACGTCGGTTCACAACTTTACATAATAAAAGCGGCGAGACCATAAACTGTCCATGTAATTGGTCAGAAAACTTTAATTGGCCGTAATGTGTTCTTATAAATCAATTAATACACACAACCTCCTTTCTTGGACTGCACTGATTATATCTTGACTTCTCGACTTACTCATTGAACCGGATCATTTATAAAGTTTACTCACAAATGTAATAAACTCCGCTCGGCGGCGACTAGCGTGCTGTCATATTAGTGTGTTAGTTAGCGTTAATTATAAAGGTAATCCATCATGATATATGGCTCTAGGCGGGCTGCTAATCTATTAATTTTGCGTCACTGGATGTAGACCTAGGTTAGTAAACAAAAAATATTAAGACAAACATTATACTTACGAGAGCTAAGAGAACGAAAACTAGGCCGGAAGTACACAGCATGTTGTGTTTGTTGCCTTCGACGTGCTCGAGATAAGTTAGATAGCGCTGATATTCACACGCAGATGATCTTTCTGACACACTTTATGTCTATCATTTTCAATGACACATGTTGAAATACAAAACTACATTAATTTGCTGCGTAACAAACGATTCGATGCATAATTTTCAGATGACATATGGTTGGTAAGATCTCTAACATTTAACTTAATGGATAATTAAAATTAGCCGGCTTTATAATTTTACGACTAGTAAAATTACCGATGTATGTCAACAGTCTGTTATACTGCTACCTACACTCATAAAACATCTAGTCGTATGAATCAGATGGAATAGCATAATTATTTTGATACTAAAGCTCTGCAAACAAAGTGCTCAATGATACACTTTATTTCTACTTAAGACTGGATTATCTCACTTGTGTTCAGGATCAAAAGGTCCAGATTTAAATAAACTGGTAAGTCTTATTTTGTTAGCCAAAACATGCGTAAAATAAATGGAACATAACAATTCGTGTCATAAATTAAATTAATATCCATGAAGGTTAAGCCGCGAGGAGACGAGCCAAAAGTCGCCCAAATATTTAACCAAAGTAATTATTATCGGTGCTACTATTAATGACTACTTTATTGTTAGTAATACGCGCTGGCAAGAGTTACGGCTACTTTGATCTCTACCAGTGAGTTGAATTGAATTTTAAACGAGTATTAGCCAAATCCTCGGTGATATCTTTATACGATGGCTTTGTGCAAGCTCCGACACACTGCACAGCCAGCATTCGCTTCAACATTATTAACTTATTTGCATTCGTCATAACTCCGTATTTTAACTTTGCATAAGTCGGATTGTGCATTTTCCTGTATTTCAAGCTAATACCATTATATTCATAGAAACATTTACATTCATGAATTTTATTCACATTTATATTTATCCGTGGAACATTGCACGACAGTTGATCTCTAGCATAGATTGTATTTAGAAGAGGAGATTATTAGCTGATACGATCTAAATACGATTACAGGTAACCAACTGAGGCAGAGGGAACTAGAAAATCTAGAATTAGTGTTATTGCTTTTGGTTCGTACTTATTGCTGGAGATGGGTGGATTACTTTTGCGACTTATCTGATTATGGGACAGAACACGCATCGTTTTACATGGTCTTAAAAATAGTGAGACAACGGCTTTTGCGTAGACATGTGAGTATGTTTATGTAGACCATATCCTGCCCTATAAGTGGTCCAATTGGCCGTGTTTTATAAGCTTCCCATGCATAGAGAGCACGGTACATATTAAACCTGTATCGCAGGGATCGTAAAGAAGCCGATGGCGGGGCGCCAAGCTTTCGCGCCGCCTTTCATGAAGGTAACTGCAAACAACGTGCGTTTTATACTAAATGTTAGCACAATACGGTCACTGGCTCAGCTATGCTATCTATCAAATCTAATGTATCACTGCACACTTTGTTGCAACTGCAGGGCTTTCACGGCTACTTTCTAAGAACGTTTATGAATAGGAACTACAAAGTAGAGAATTCATTCAGCTTCCTAAGGTATTGAAAGTCAGTCTTTTCTTACAAACATCTTTTTAATACATTGACAAGCATTGTAGCAAGTTGGATCACTTTATTGGTAATTCAAGTAGCACAGCGTTCATACAACTGGATTCCGATCAACTTTCCTTAGGAACAGACATACCAATGAAGAAAAGTTTGCATCCAGAAGTGCAGTGGGAAAAAATATGAGAGCTAGACGAAGGCAGCCTACTAATTTAGTTTTTGGACATAATATTACCAATGTAGGTATTTCGACGGTCCCTATACGTACAAATGGACATGTCAAAGACCGTGGTTTACAGAAGAGGATTTTGAATGTTCAAACCGCTCTAAAAAGAATTCTATGTACACATAGAATTACTTCAAGAGCGATTTGAACATTAAATAAAAACGCTCTCCTGTAAACTTCGGTTTTTGACATGTCCGTTTGTACGTAGGGACCGTCGATTTATTTCCTGCATACAAACTTTTTAAAGACCTCTCATATGAGGTTAAGGACTGATCACCTTAATGTTCTCGTCGAACAATCAAATCTAACAGATGGTAGTCTAACTAGGGCACAATAGAAGCAGCCTAGATTTACTATTTTTGGGAAAGGACTGAAATTCAAAGTCTTAGTCAGAGTCCTAACAATGAACTCATTAACGCGGTTACATATGCCACCTACCAAATTAAAATGTGGGTCATGCAACACTTTGTTGCAATACCATTACATGACCAACGAAAAATGCATTAGAGACTGAACCAGCACAGCTGTTATAAATTATTGACGATTGATTAAAGACAGGCACTTAACTCACTAATACAACATTAGATACAATTTCCTAGAAATCAATCATGTTTTCACGTCTGCAACGAGTGCGGTCTTACGTCATAACGCAAAATGAAGAATGCAATCGAGTGTCCTTGAGATGATTAAGATTTAATCGGTTTTTGCTGCTGAACACACATGATGCCAATTTTATCTATGAGCAACGTGTGAGTTCATCGTTGCAGAAAATATTCTTTTATTAATCTGAATCGCCCGTGTAATAGGATAACCTTAAGATAGATATAAGTCTGACGTCACAACGACAGGACATTTCCAATTGAATGGTGTCGGTGTTCCCTATCTATTCCATTTTCAAATGAAACAAATTAGCCATAGATCAGGAGACGCCACCCTAACCATAGTGAGCGTATAATTTTTATTTTAAAATCGTTTAACTTTTTATTGTCTGTGACATGTTTTAAGGCCATAAATCTAGTGGGACAGTGTCCCTATTTAACCCCGATTTGGTCGCGTGTCGCCACTAAATATTTCAATTATTGTTATAATGATATTTGTCGAGCTGACGCGGCCACCATAAAATTTTAGAACCTCAGATAGTTAAGATAAATGGGCATTTTTTCTGTTTGCTTTTTGACCATTTGACATCTTGAATTGAACTTATATGAATGCCCTTAGATGTACAAAATGTTTTATATAAAATCATTGAGAATGACAAAGTTATTAGAACTGTCGAGGTAACACTATTCATTTATCATATTTTTACGATCGGACAACCATAAACCGTCTTCATACGCACCGCTTACCGATGTATATTTTACTAATAAATTAAATTATCTGAACGATTTATTACTAATCAATTATGTATAAATCATGTTATTTCGTTTCAGAACTAGAAACTGTTTGACAAGACCACACCTATTTATTTGAAATTAATTGGTTTTACAACATTTATTGTTGGAGAATTTTGACACTATAAATTGGGACTAATAAAGCTTATAAGGTGCAGTTTCGAAAACGGCCGCAACTGCCAACTGCAGTGCAGCGATGGACCGCAGCGTCTTGACTAATTTTATACAACTCAAAGAAAATAGCTACAAGTGGCAATTATTACCATCTACCTATATACGGCAGCGTTTTCAAAAAGATGAAACTAGTCAAATCAAAGATAGTATAAAACGGACACGAGTGCAGCAGTGCAGTGCAAAAATCAAACAACACAGGAGAGAAGAAAACCGTGATGTGGATTTCAGCGAATATGATTGGTTTATTCATACGCGTTTCCTCTTCGCTCTGGTCATCTGCGCTTTATTAGGCCCCCGTTTTCACTAAGCAGAAATAAACCTCGCGGTCTTTTTTGATGTTACCAAATTAAATAAAAGACTGTATCTACTGATACAGTCTTTTGTTTTCCTTTAAGTATTTCATTTGACACAGGCATCTAACGTCTCTAAACGCGTACCCGAGGTTGGTTGAACGCACGATAATTTTATTCTTCGCTAGGATTTTTTTGATAACGGACCCTTGGCGATTTACAGTTGCGGTCGCATTCAAAATTGCACCTTAATCCCCACTCCACTGCCAACAATGAAGCAGTTAATTTCCAATAACATTTTGACATACGTCCGCCACAATGACACGGCGTGAAAGCCGTAGAAGTTTACTACCTAACACATGTATGTGTAATTTATGTTAGCGGAGTATAAACAATCGGGATTAACGCCATGTCAACATTGGCGACCGTCCAGCTACTAAACATAACAAGTAATGGATGCATCGTCAGATTTGACGAGTAGCGCCATTCAGTGACATTACACAGGGTGTGTTTCAGTATCTGCTGTATTTTATTTTAAACAAAGATTCTTTTGATACGAATTAGGCCCGTATCAGAGCAAAATCAGCTAAAGACATTTATTTTATGTTCACTTAAAAAAAACGAACTGATATCAATTTTGGTGGCCTAATAAAGACGGTAACAAAAGTTTCTACAAGAAGTTTATTACCGATACAACGTTTGTTTTGAAACACCATGTACACGAACAGGCATTTACCTTTTAATGTTACCAAAGAGAAGAGGAAGCTAAAGTAAAGATACTGTCATTGGCGTCTCATAAAGCTCTTAGTTTGTTATAAATATTTCAACGTGACAAATTTACTAAATCATATTTAAATGTATGAACTACGATGATCTTTAACAAGAATTGATTTTAAGAATTAGATTAGTTGGGTTTCAGTTATCGCTGGACCAGTTGCTGAAACTCCGGGATTACTGTAATTCTAGATTTATGGTTTCCGACAGTCCTGAAATCACATGGATTATTTACATGAAATAAACGATATCTCCGTCCTACTTTACATAGAAGTTACTGTAACAATAGGAGTCGACTAATAATTTTATTTATTATCTTTATCCACCTATATTTTTACAAAAAAAGTGTAAGCTACACTAACATTTTGTGAATATTTTATAAATGTAAGTGCCATCTTAGTGTTTTGGTATTCATTATCTCCAACCTAAAAAAATAGGCAGGATTTTCTTGTGTATTAATGAAATTTTGCAACCAAAAAAGGCAAATATGCTAAATTTTCGCAATTAAAGAAGTTGCCTAAGTGTATAATTGTTCATGACCACAATAACTGCGCGTCAAAGAACATAAACCAAAGTACTATTGACATGTTAATAGCGGCACCATTAAGAATTTCAGAGAATAACAATGATGATGAATGGCAATATGTCCGAAATAAAGATGTCCTCTGTCTATGAAGAGTAGAAGACATCAACACTTAGGGCTGTCAAGAAACTATGACTAATTAAATATGTAAATTCACACTGCAGATCGCGGTAACACACTAACATTTGAGGTAATTTTTTTCTCCGGTTTATTCCGCTCTAAGCGGACATAAGAAGGCTTATTTTGATGTTTAAAATAACACAATTTTAGAAAATACACTACCTCCACTTATGGCGGAGTTCACCAATTAACCGCCATCAGCACATAACCACGATCAAGAACAGTCATTGTCAATATGCAACTACATATAAAATACTGGCGATAAGTTTAGACGCAGTTTAGATGTAGGTACCCTAAGTTTAAATGGTAAAATCGACTCTAATTATTGCAAATAAATATTCGATCAGCATTTTTAAATCACCATCAAGAACTGTCAGTAAGTCAGTATCAAATATTAAACAACTGTGTCTTTAAACACAGTTTAAAATGCTCGTCGCATTATTTCAACCGTGTCATCGGCCCTAATTAGTGCAAATATGTATCCTAAGAATTGTCAGCCCTAACACAGATGTTAATCGACCTTGTAGTAACCCCAATTCGTTGATCACTGATGAAGCTTTTATAGCGGTCTTTTAATAATTTCTTAATGAAAAATTAACACAACCAGTGTCGAGGATGACGCGGCCAAAAATTGTTGTCGATCAGACTGTAAGATCAACGGACTGTCGCCGACATTAATTAGTGCACTCACTTTTAATTTTGCGCCGGAATTGAAGGGATTCCTTTGGATTTGCCAGTCCGCTTTATTATTTTGGAGTGGATTCTACCTAATCTTAATTTGCATACTGTTTGCAGGATTATGAGACAATGTGTAAAATCATTGTTTGAATAGAATGGACAAATTAGATTTTGTTACTTTTTAGTATAGTTATTTTTAAAAAAGGTCACGGTTTTTACCCCTTAGAACTTCGTGTAGCAAATCTTAAATAAATTAGTTAAATCCAACATTTCTGAACCACAAGATTAAAACATTGAGCATTGACTGATGTTTACCCGGTAGCACTTATCTTAGCACAGTTTTTTGCCTTACTCACCGAAAATTCTACATAACGGTAGTATTATTTACCCAAAGTAAATTGCATCTAAAACTTCACACGAAAGTTAAAACAGGAAGCCGTAAATAAATAGCAACTAAATGGAAATATACATTGCATTTAGTGCAGTTTCATGTTACAAAGTTACAACCAACATACCGTACGATCGACGAAAATTAGCCACGATCCACCATTTAGTAACGGTTTCATAACAATAATTTCTTACTGCATAATTATCTTAACGTTAATATCTTGTCCTTTTATATTCGTTTGTTATAAGAGAAATTGATAAGATTAGTACTTGTAAGTATCCGGACTGTACGGGACTTTCCAGTTGCCATGCAGACCACTCAACGAGCAACTTTGACAGCTATCAAATTAACATGGGATTGTCATTGACCGATGCACGATGGTTACAACACTTAACGGAGAATATAATTATTATTGTAGGCGATAAGAGATATTAACGGAAATTAAATTATTCGCTTCAAAGCGAACGCTAATACGGATGGTGACTGTGAAAGCTTTCGTGGCGCCAGCAAATAAACATGATTGTTGTTTTTGAATAAACATAGGTAATGCGTCATTTAAAAACTAGTTAACTGTATAGAATAGTTTTATAAATATTTATCTTTATTAATTTTAACTGAAACTAATGTTTCAAATGATCGTGTTTAATAAATTCGGAACGGAACTAATATGTCATCGAAAAAAATGCATTTTGTTTTGTTGCACACGCAAACCACAAAAAGAAATAAAAAACACACTTTAAATTATTCAATTCCCATTCAACAACAGCACTTCTTTTACTTTTTAATGAAAACTTTTTAATTTATAAAAATCTCTCGTCCCGATGCACGAGTTTTCCCGTCAGATATGCGTATGCGCTGTAAGCCGCGCGCAAGCCGCGTCTTCGTGCACTACTGGCGCGCAAAGCACGCGTCGCGCGCGCATTCATATGTGGAAAACTGACAACGTGCTCCCGACACACACATCCGAACATGACTTATGTTTTTGTCACACGACACAAATCACACACTTTATAAACATCAAGATCATCCATGTTTTGTTTCTCACGAATATTAATAATATTATTTAATTTTTAAAACAATTGTTTAATCATCTGAGAATTATTTATAATTTAACATAATAATTGATAACAAACACTATTATCACTGTATTTCTCATAAGACAAGTAAGCCGTCCGATTTCCGCCCGAGGTGCAAATTGTTTGCGTATTAACAAATCGGTGCAGTCGTTTTAAACTTGTAGTACCTGTCGAAGTAATAAATGCATTCCTGTAATTTAACCTATATCAAAGTTAACTATTGTATTCTTTCGGGGTGCAGTAATAATACTACAGCTTGGGTTTTAGGAGTTTCAGCATAAAAAACAGAGAGAATTTGGTCTACCTCAAGGGCCTACAACAGGATCTCTAATGTGTTTTACTTTTTGGTTCTAAGGCATGTTTTTTCGACAGTTTTTCCGACTCTAGTCCAGGTCAAAAGTGACTGAGACAAAGCCTACAATGAAGCGAGCTTACCCAGAAGAAGCCTATTCACTCTAACTTTGAATAGATTTGCGTTGTTTGCGTTGGGGAACACCGACGCAGGTTCAGTTTCAGTTTCAAGATAATTTCCTTGGACCTATTTGAGAGAAGTATTGTAACTGAGAGCAGTGGCCGAGTGGTATCGGCCCCGACTTACGAGTAGCAGGTCGTGGGTTGGAACCCAGCCAGGCGCATTACTTTGTGTAATTTATTTCATCACCACTGCTCTCAAAAACGGTGAAGGAAAACATCGTGAGGAAACCGGCATGTTCTACAACCAAAAATTCGAAGACATGTTACATCCACCAACCCGCATTGGGCCCGCGTGGTGGATTATGGCCCAGTCCCTCTCACAGATAGGAGGCCTGTGTCCCAGCAGTGGGAACACTTTACATTGTCCTCTATTTTTTTTATAAAAAAAATATATGTTTGCTATGTCTCAAAATCTCGTTGAGTCACGAACTAAAAACTAATGCATCCGACGTCATGGCTACGGAGATTCTATTTCGTAAAGCTTGCGCCGAATTAAATAGTGTATTTCAATTGATCAACACGAACGGCAACAGGCCTTGTGAACACAACTCTTCTTCTTCCTGCCCATATCCCATTCTATTTGGGGTCGGCGCAACACGTTTTCTTCTTCCATTCTCCCCTATCAGACGTCACAGTATCATTTACTCCTTTTTCTTTCATATCATTCCTTGGACAATCCATCCATCTTTTCTTTGGCCTTCCTCGTCCTCTCCATCCATCAACATTCATACTCATCACTTTCTTAGTCACATGGGTGTCATCCCTCCTCATCACATGTCCATACCAAGATAGACGATTCCCTTTCATTTTTTCTGTAACAGGCGCCACTTTCAAACTTCCCCTTATAAACTCATTCCTTACTTTATCCATTCTTGTCACTCCACACATCCATCTCAACATCCTCATCTCCGCTACATGCAATCGTTTCTCATCCATCTTTTTCACAGCCCAGCATTCCGATCCATACAATACGACAGGTCTAATCACGGATTTGTATATTTTCCCCTTAAACTTGAGGGGCATTCGTGGGTCGCAAGTTGTTCCGGTGACCTGTCGCCATTTCATCCATCCCGAGTTGATCCGGTGTGTTATGTCCCGGTCTACATCGCCGTCTCCTTGGACAAGCGACCCGAGGTACCGAAAGTCGGAACAGACTGGTATGGGCGTTCCTGCAAGAGTAATGGGCACATGACTGGAGAGACCGCCAAAATCGCAAAAACAAATACTCTGTTTTGGTTCTGCTCAATTTCAGGCCAACGTTCTCCAGTCTTTGCCACCACACCTCCAATCTGTTCTGGACCTCTAGGCCGCTCTCGGCAATCAGCACAATGTCATCGGCAAACAGCATAGAAGAGGTACGGGCTGAGAGCCGACCCTTGGTGCAAGCCAACCGCTACATTGAAGCTGCCGGTAGTGCCCGCTGTAGACCGGACTTGGGTACTGCATCGACTATACATTGCACGGATCAACTGTACATACTTTCCAGGTACACTTTTCTCCTTAAGGGCCCACCACAGAACCTCACGGGGCACCCGGTCGTATGCCTTTTCCAGGTCGACGAACACCATATGCAAGTTTTTATGCGCACCTCTGTATTTCTCGCACAGTTGGCGGATAGCGAAGATGGCATCCGTCGTACCCCGACCAGGCATAAAACCGAATTGGTTCTGTGAAATTTCGCTCTCCTCTCTCAGTCGCCTTTCAATAACTTTACCTTGTGAACACAACACGTATCAATTTAATAAAAAGACTGTCATCTTTTGAAAAGTGCATTTTTAAACGTTTCAATTTTGTGGATTCGTGTTCTGCTACATTTTTTTTAAATTTGTAACAGGCCATGTCCACGTCCGGAACGTAAAGAACCATTGAAGGAACACCGAAGATTTTAGTTAGTGCGAGTCTGACAGTACGCAACTAGGGCTGGAGGACTAATTTGATGACATTACCACGCTAAAAAAAAGGGTTAATAAAGTAATTTCGATGTCAACTACGAAAGGTTTTACTAATGTTAATAACAGCTTTTTCTAATCAATCAATTATGACGGCACGGTTCGTGCAGTGGTCGTTCAACCGCTACGCAGCGTGTCGCGGATTCAATTCCCGCACGGAACCAATATTTTTTATAATGTTTAAGTAGTGCATTTACCCACGTATTTTCTTGTATCGTTCCCACGATACCGCAAAAATACTTAGCGCAGGGCAAGGCCTTAAAAAAAAACAATCTCTCAAGTTGTAATTATTGATTTGAACAATTTCATATACCTACATTAAACATTATCTGATTTTTTCAATCCATCAATCGGAATTGATGTTTGATACGGGGGCCACACTAACGAGAATTGCCGTTAATTTTCGCGATAATATAAACTTAAATGTTCATATAAACGTCCATCATCGTGAAAATTAACGGCGGTTGCACGTAGGTACTTCGGCTAAACCATTTTCCGCCATTAGTGATTTATTTACATCAAAGCTTTAATTAACACACAATTTTAGAAAACCACGTTTCGCTAATACTGATTTACCTGGCACAATAGTGTCGCTCATAAAACTGGCTAGAGACCTCATCAAATAGACCGCACATTATGTTGTTAAGACATGTTTATTAAGAACGTATATTGTTCAATATAATATCTTGTCGCCTAAGAATTATTTTACGTGTTACTGCTAAAGCTAATTATAGACGCTTCATTCGAGTGAGTAATAAAATTAATTCAAATTTTTGTTTTGTTCCAAGTTAAGACAACACCGATTAAATCGAACTGCAGTTAATTCATCTGCGAGTGAAAGATATACCGAGTGCCACAGTGCAACATCCAATATCGGTAGAACGATTTACTAATGAATTCATTTCTCTTCTTATTCAGATAAGACGTTTCACTTCAAGAAAAAAGATAACATAATCAGTCTAGAAAATCATTCATTCGAGCGAAACATCTGATACCTTCTTAATGAAGGATCAATTTGGCGCCATCATAAACATAAATTAATATTCATGTTCACAAACCGCTAATGTATTTTATTTTACGACAGTTTACACTCTCGTCTGATGTCGCATAAAACTCAGAGATCAAAGACACAGCCATAAAACATGATTTGGCATCAATAATTCTAATTATTATACCACTAGGTCTGTTACCCGTGGTTTAACCTGCTAATTGACTAATTTTAGTCGTAGAGTGACGTTATAATCATAACCTATAGCTTTCCTCGATAACTGGATAATCCAACACAAAACCAAGTTTTCAATTTGAATCAATAATTCCTGAGATTAGCGCGTTCAACGAAAAAAACTCTTCCATTTTTTACACGCTTATTAGCTTCATTTGTAAGTATGTATGTAAGAAAATCTTGGAATCTTAATTTGACCCACTTCCCGGTCTTCGATTAGGATGAAATTTTGTACATGCTCTGAGTTCTGTCTGATGACAATACATGACTTGCTAAGAAACATCATTACAAATCTAATATGGCGGACGTCCAAGATGGCGGATTGGCTATTTGAAATGCATCCCCATGATATGGGTATTAAATGTTTGCTGAATTTTCTTACCAAATACTTACCGTGTCATGGATATCAATCAATAAGGTTCGACGAGAGGAATACGAAGATTGTAATTTTTAGTGCGTGCTTAAAGCATTTTTTTAGTGTTTTTTTTACAAAGGGATCGAATTAGCATGGTCTAACTAAAGCCTGATATAAGTTGATCAAAACAGTGACAACATTTGTACAGTACCTACCGAGCACCTATAGACACTGACGTTTATTTCGCTACTGTCCTAGCGGTTTACATCACTAGCCCTAGTGTGCCATTAGTACAGTAAAGCTCCTATTGATCATTTTCTATATTGAATTTGCGTGGATCCGAGATTCTTACGATCCACCAAAAATAGGAATATTGTCTCACTGAACTCTCTCACAGTTTTTTTTAATCGTGGTAAAATCATCAAATGAGTCCTCCAAAACTAGATTCACGTGTCACCTGATATCAAAACCCTGTCTCAAACAGTAATTTTACTCATCAATGATGTGAACGTATTTTAAGGACATCAACTCTAAAATTGTAAAATATAATGACCTGAGCTGCTATCCCCTCCATTGCGAACCATTTTTGCTATTGAATAGATATTTATTCCACTTTGTACAAGTGGGAATGCTATGAGTTAAAGCACATTTTTTCTCACAAGTTTCATTTGGTAAACAAACACTGCACGAAACCATGTTTTTTTTACATCAATCAAACACTTTATGTTCGTTATGCATGTCCTTTGAGTTAGGTATGCACGCTTGCATCTTAGCACCTATTGTATTGAAATCATCAACTTCTTATTTACTTTTTTATTGAATCGATTTAATAAAAATATGAATATAGATTCGTCAAGTTTAGTCACTAAAAGTCTGACAGTATATTCCGCTACATCCAGGGCGGGATGGGAGGACTCATTTATCAAAAAATAAAAATGCATTATGCTGATGGCAAAAGTAAATGATAAGTCGGCAATAATAGGTAAAAGGAACTATACTACTAACGGAATTACATTATACTGATATTTATAGTGCATCATAAAATGGCTAATTCAGTCATTGACATAGTTTCTGGGTTAGTTGAATGGCATAGAATATTTCATAGAAGTTTTATTTATTTTTATTGCGTTTATACAAATGGAGTCCGATAACTCTGATTTTATCGTATAAGTCGTGAATGGATTGGCCAGTGGTACCGTTCGCGGCCTTCTGCTACAGAAGTTCATGATGCGTCTTTATTCGAATTTAATTTTAGAATTTATGATCCATTATGAAAATACTATCAAATAATAGTATTTTTTTAAAATATTAAAACTAATTTAAATGTATCATTAAAGATTTAAATTAACATAATTATTATATCCAGCCATCACCTCTTTGCGTTGTTATATTTTCATTATTTTTTACGGTTTGATTAATATAACTTTGCAGGTACTGACTGATGAATAACGAAACAATATCTCTGGAGAAGAACAAAGGAGAGTCGGCTCCTGTTAGAAATGGGACAGGGCCTGAAGAAAAGTATAGAGTGAAAGTGATGCAAACTGGGTTATTTATAATATACGAGTAACTAATTTTAAACTTGGGGTCCAAAATAGGCTGTTTCATTTAAAAACGTGCATCCGAATACTAATCAACCTGTAAGTTTAACAAGCACAAGTTCTTGTAGCACAAGCACAATAAATACAAGATTAGAGCGGACTTGGGCAAGACAGTAGTTGTTGACAAGTCAATCATGACCGCGTTAAAGATTTTATGACAGCGAACAAAGTGACAAATCCCCGAATTAACGCGAATTCTAGTTTGAGTCAACAAACTTCTAGTAAAGCCCGTTTTAATTAAACATTTACACACAAAACTGTCTACAGCAAAGTATTCAATATGGTACAATATCATAAACAGCTCATAATATTTACATTAACGTCAATAAATAACAGATTACAAGTCCTACTTATTTTGGATAACTTAAATACTACGTTTCTAGGAATAACTGTCAGTGGCGCTGCAATTATAATATCTATTAAAAGTGCTATCTTGAGGCTAAATGTTCAAATGATTGACGGTTAGCAACCGGCAATTAACGCGAATATATGTGCAAATGTTAAGCTGCACCATTTGTAAGGTGTCAAAGTTTTGCCTCGTGGCTACTATTGCCATCCGTCTAGATTTGTACGGACATGCCTAGCTTTTGGTCCACATTTTCTGGCTTTGCCATTTGTCCGGAGTTTTAGACGAAAAATGGTTTTTAGAAAGTACCTAGAACAAGTAGTAAAGTGCCATTAAAAATATTTAAAGTAAAACGTCCACTAGTTTTTGCAAAATAACCCGATTGTTTGTCAGGACTTACAAATGGCAACCCTACTTGTGAGACTAATTAGCCCGTAGCATAGACCTAGGGTATTCCGATCATGTCAGACTGTGTCAGACGGAGCTCGAGGCTGACTACGTAAAAGGGGATGGAATGTAAGAATTCCCTTGCCTTCCTATTCTATATAAAGTCCTGTTAACCCCATTGTTAGTACGTAGGTGTCTCAATGCTTCGTTATAATATCTGCTCTAAAGTAAAAGCGGCAATGTATGGCGCACTTTGTAAAGCTTTTATCTACATTACTATAAATAGAAGCATTATCGCAGACATTATTAATTTTAAGAAGCTTTAGAGGCAACCTTCCGGAAGCCTATTGTTGTGCGAATATTACTTTAGTTGGTCTATTATGTTTGGAACGATGGCAACTTTATAAGCAACGGTATAGTTTAAATGAGATGAAGTTGTAGTTAAGTTTATAAGGTGGTGAGGTATCTTGCAAGTGAGGTTCTCCACATTTTGTTAAATTACAGTGACTCCATAGTTATTATGCCCTGTCAAGGGGCCGCAAATTCGTATTTTTTTAAATATTCAAAATCGCCTGTTACTGGCATATTTAAAATTTTTGAAGTTGTTTTCCTTCACTTCCAAAGCACATCAAACGAAATACCGTATTGGAGCATTTCAACCTAAATTGTTCCTTACACTCTCATAAACTATAATTATAATGTTAGTTATAGCCACTCATTCTGGCAATAAAGTGATTATTTGTTAACCTAGGTAAATTTTAGTGCGTTCACGTATAAAAGCGTGTCAGAATAGGAAACTGTCTCGTGGCCCGGGGCGGTGGGTGGCGCTAATCACTGATCTCTCGCATACCGACTGGCGCCGCCGGCTTCCGTCACGAGACCGACAGTTTCACTAGCGCGCCTGTCACTAATCAGCTGGCCCGTACAAGACAGAAGAAATAAGACTATATATTATACTCGTACAAGACTTAAATGCCTTAAAGTGCGAGTAGAAAAATATAGAGTAGAGGGCAACTGCCTTTCAAAATGGTTGAACTACAATATACTTATTTCATCTGGTCTTAGCTTTTTGGTAGCTCATGTCAATCCACTAATTTTATCGCTTCTAGGTAGGTATTTATTTCATCCAACACAATTATAAATATCACTTGTTGTAGTAGTATGAATTTTACGCATTTATTTGTAAGACGTAAAATTGTATGGAAAATGAAAAAGCACCTCTCGTTTATGAACGAGGAATGATTTTTTTCCATCAAATCAACGTCAGGGTACGCGTTTCCATTACGTCACAAAATTGTGAAAGCTCGTGCTAGGGCTTCTGTAACTGCCGGCTTTGAAAAAAATCATAGGGCTGAACCGTATGACTAATCTGAAACAGGGCATCCGCTTAACCAGTTTAGCTATCATTAATAAAACGATTGTAGGTGTAGGATCGAATGCGGACTAATTGTCAGTTATTTGTTACCGAACCTCAATTAAAGCCTTTCGGTGTAGCTCATTAAGATATTTCTAAATGACAATACCGCCCACTAATTAATACCAATTGATTAAGATCAATAAATTCCGTACGCAATTCAACAAATCCCAATCAACAATTTCACCATTACAGTAGTTTATTATATTATAAAATATAACTGAACTCATAAAACCGATTAATTGCAATTCGATTAATTAAATTACTACAAATTCCGGACATAAGCACGAATAAAGTTCTCGAGTTCATACACAACACTTAATAAAACTTAATACTTTACCGATTCAGACTCGCTAAAGTAGACCCATCTTTTATGGGGTACTGTTTAAAATGCTATAATAAAATTCCACAAAGTATTCTTGAACTAAACGAGACAAAATTTAAATCATGCATTAAACGCACACTATGTAAGCGGGCATATTACAAATTGGGCGATTATATCGCTGATAATAATGCTTGGCTCCATGCTGGTCCTGCCCCATAGGACAGTGATGTATGCATTGATAGCATATTTAATAGGTACTATTTTCGGAGCTGCAGAAAATTGTAAAACTTTAATTGCATTGTATAAATTCATATTTCTTTGAATTATATAGCTGCATATATTGTGTGAGTTCTATGTGCACAAAGCTATTCACCAGATACCTACGTTTTAATTATTATTTTTTTTTTTGACATGAATTTGCTCTGGCAGTTGGGAGTATGTCATGCTCACTCAAATGTCTCGCTGATGGTGGCGCGTGTGTCGGATCATTTAGTTCCCTTCAAAATGGTTGAGCTGAATGGTGCTGATATCATGCGTCATGTTCGTGAACGGGCGCTGTCAGTTGAGATTGGTCATCTCTTAGCTGCCATGGTTTATTTTAATTATCAATAATTTTGTTTCTGAATTGTCTTTTTTATATTTCCTATGGACACTTTTTACTTGCTACATCGTTCTCACATAATGTACCATCTCAAGTTGAATGATGTAACAAAGGTTCTGTAATCATTTTGGCGATTGAAAAAGAGTGTCCATGGAGTTTCTTGCCCTTTCTTCTCCATGAGATCTACGCTTTGGAATGGGCACCTACAGTACTTTCACAGTTTTTATGTCTTGTGACTGGGACTGTAGCACCGTAACTATTTTTAAACTATTTTTATTTTACTTTTGACAATTCAAAAGTGCCTGTAACTGGCTTATTTGAAATAAATTATTTGATTTGATTACGTTAATTTCTCCTGATTGGACCTAGACGTCCTCTCTATAAGATCCCGGGCTATTATTATCCACATGGACCCAATGTGGTCTGATATCACAAGCATTTCTTATATTTGGATCTAAGACATGATACCTTTTGTTTGAGTCATGGGACTGTCTGGGTAGCCGATCTGTCTGCAGAATACCGATGCCTTAGAACATAAAATCCATCCGCTCCACCCATGGCAGGAGGACCCATTTCATGAATTGACCACCCAAAATAAACCTTTCACCGTTTTAAGATGAAATTAATAATATTATTGATCAAAGTTTTTGCTTGAGTTCGAACTCACGATCTTTAAAACGTACTCGTAATAGTTTTCCTTTACCGCTGGACCATCAATAATCACTAAGTAATTATTATTTATTTTTAAAGCTGTTGATCATATCGCAATAGGTGTTAATAATAGATATTTATTGTGAAGCTATCTTTATTTGTTATCACCTTTACTCGGCAATTTTCTTTGTATCGCTATTGTATCGGTAATTGAAGCCTCTTTCAAGTAAATAACAGCCAATTTGTGCTTTTACGATGCGTAAACAGTGCTACTTGTATTTTTATACATTTGACTTGAAAGTCACGATCGGAAAGTCTGGTTCAAGTTCACTTAGGCCTTTATTTACGTCTCTAAAGTGATAAAGACACTGTTAATTCTAGTAGATCGATAGAATAGTCTTACCTTGAGATATACCTATAGAATAAAATCGCAAGGCATCCTTACAATGAAGAAATAAAGACATGATCAGCTTTCAGTCGCCCACTGCTGGATATAGGCTTCTCCCAATGTACATATACCATTGAGCCCGGTCTTGAGCTTTTCTCACCCAGTTTCTGCCAGTTACCTTTCGCAGGTCGACGCTCCACCTGGCCGCGGCGGGCATCCCAATACTACGTTTGCCTAGTCTTGGTCTCTACCTAAGGACACGCCTACCCCAACGGTTAAAATGACAATGCTGGTGATCCAACTTCAACCAATAGTTTACAGAGAATCCTCCGCTTAATAAAGTCTGGGCTCGTGACAATAACATGAATAATATATCAGCTAGACAATGCTAAGAGGGCAAAGTACCACACGTAAACAGCCACAATGAACAACTACACGAATCATTATCACGTAATAAACAATACACTAAATAATTTACGATTACGACGTCCTTGTGCCACAGTGTTGCAGCGATTGAATAGTTTATAGAGCAAGAGCAGACGCCACCTAACTCGATACTCAATAGACAATTCATCTAGCTTTATTGCTCGAGCGAATAATGCTCAATGTGTGTCGAGCACAAATATTGCTTCAATGCTACATAGTCAACAAAATTGGCGTTTCTATGTATTCCAAGAGCTTACGTCACATCACTAGTAAGTCTGAATGCACCTCACAATCCTATACTCATATCCGAATAGGATTGATAAAGTGAGCGGAACAAAACAAGCCATACACTGTTCCGAATGACGTTAGATCCTAAATATAGGAACTAATCATAGTCTGCCCGTGACCGCTAGACCGATATAAAACTTCAAAGAACGGATAAACACAAGGAATTTTTACAATCGTTATGGTATTTGGATAATAAAAGATTTCATGGTTAGCAGAGACCATTGTTATATTATTGGTATAGTTATGTCCCTAAATAGGTGCTTCCGCGCATATGTGGATTTTTATATCATCGTCATTATAAACCCTTCGCAGCATCTGTTTCCTTCTTACGTTTTCTATTACTTAGTCATCAGTTCATCACCTCAGAAGTCATCCACTTTCCCACTTTTTAGCAATGTTTCACACGGTTCATTGAATTCGGCATCTCCTCTTTCTATACCTTTCTGTACCTACACATTCAGAGTCAAAAGAATTGTAACTGTATTTTCCAATTTTAGTATGAAAATATAAGGATTCCCAAAAGACATACTTTAGATATACGAACTAATATCTATATAGCGAGACCGGACGATGCTACGTTCATCTATTTCCCAATCACCCATAAACTCCTTGTAAGACGAAAGCCTTTGAGAGAGTTGAAAGGAAGTCCCTTCTAAAGCAAAACTGTGACAAAATCAGATAATTGCAAGCTTTATACTCATGTGCCCGCCGAACTAAGTAGTTATTTTGCCAAAACGTGGTCTGCATACAAATATGAGAAAATTGGTTCGACAATTTGCATTGATAATGTGACAAGCATAGGTCTTAGGACTAAGCATATAGTTAGGAAATAAAAAGTTCCACTGGAATTACGAAAAGTGTAGCTTGTTCAGTGAAGTGGCTTAGAATGTAGATTTTAACATGCCTTGATTAAAAATAGTCTCCCAGAGTTTTTAAACAAAATATCGAATTAAGCATTACTTAATTTACCCGCGTAATTTACCAACAACAGAAAAGTTTGTTGATAGTCCACATTACGATTGATTGACAGCCTCGCTGTGTCGCATGTTCGATTCCCATACGGAAAAGATATATGTATGATCTACAAAAGTATTTTTTCGGGCCAGGATGTGTTTAAATATCTGTAAAAGCACAAACGATACAGAAGAAATTCCTAGTGAGACCTTTTCAAATTGGAGATTATAGTTTTAATATTGCCCGTCGCGTCGGAACAACTAAGTTGGTGACACTATAAGTGCCAACCTGAAGTGATAACACTTGAAATCGACAATGTCCACCACTTTAGACAGATTAGGTGTTTTAACAAGTGCTGATAACAGTATCGGTTCTCATAGTTTTACAATGAGTTCACTTACCTTACAAGTCCCTTGAACACATATCGCACGGAAACCTTGTCGAGTGCAGGGAGTTCCATCAGCTACCAGTGACAATGATGCGTAGAAGTGTTGCCCCAGAGGTCTGCAGTTCAGCGTACATGGTGCATTACCTGGACAAAGAATGAAACTAGATATGTTTATTTATTGGGCGAGATTTGCAATACTGTGCAACATATCCAGGAGATAAGTTGTTACTTTTATAACAGATAGACTCCCACTGTTTAAACTTGTGGAAGTAGAAAATTGAAGAATTAAATTGTGGTCACTAGTCGCAGCAATAACTTCTTGAATCGGTCTAAACAGCAAGTTGATGATCGGCCGTGTAATCTCTCCATCGAGTCCTCGTTTCTTAATATATGACCAAAGAACTTTAGCATTCGTAATATAAAACAATAGACGAAAGCCGCTCCTTATTGTTGAAGCTTTTTGAAATCCCATCAACACCCGTGTAGTTTTCGTGACCTCCTTTTTTAATCCCCTAAGAGCATTTAAGTAAAAAAAAAAGTATATACCTATGCACTTGGGGGTTTTCTAACTTTCTAGTGTTCGCCGTGCTACCCAGAAACAGAATTTAGTTGTTGGAAGAAAAAACCTTTTCTGAAGTTTATTTTGTATATTTGGTGGTGGTAAAAGTATCCTATCATAGCGTAGTATGATAAAGTGAAAAAATGGACCAAACTCTAAACTAATGAACACAACTGTCGGAACTGCGCAGTGATTATAGCACTGATGCCAATAGGTCATGCCAACAATAATCGCCTCCCTTTCCACAAAATATTGAGAACTGAGACCCTCGTTACAAACAAATGAACTATCATTTACAACATCGAACCCGGTAATGACAGTGTCAGGAAACAAACGACGCAGACCAAGTGTTGTCAATTTTACAGAACACACATTATACAAGACACTAGAATTTATTAGTAGTCGTCAACAATTCAATTTTATCGCCGATACACAAGCGACTAGCAATTCTGACAGATTATTGGCGAACAAATTGACAGAACAAGCGTATCAAATGCGCAGACAAGCGAAGTAATAACTTAGATTAGCTGTTGACGCACAATTAGTACATGTTCTCTTTTTTGTCACGTCGGTAATGTTCTTGCAAATTGTTGTTCTTATTTGTGCAGTGTCTTCGTGGATGATGAGTTGAGTTATTAGTCTAGATTCAAAGATTATAAATATTAATTTTTGTAGAACATTTACAAACACACTGGCGAAGATAATTTATGTCCCGAAAGATCATAGAAAACCACAATGTGTTGGAGGTGTTGAATTGAGTAAAACGATTGTTGTCATAATATTGATTTTTTTTTTTAGTTTAGTTTTTTTTTTTTCTTTAATTTTGCATTCATAAGGTGCTACAGGCAGAGTTTAGGCATGTTTATGCATAATGATGTTACACAAAGATGCAAGAATGGCTAAACAAATCTGGGCAATATTTGGTGCAAAGATAGGTTATAGTCTAGAATAACAGATAGGCTAGTTTTTCCCGGCAAAGATTACGATTCCCTTGATATCATCTTAAGAATAATCATATTAACTTATTACAGTAACTAATTTACTAGCAGAAGTTGACTTCATAAACACCCTTGAAAGAAATGAAAGCCTTTGCCTAACACCAGGATTTTTCAGGGTAACAAAGATTAGCCAGAAAATACTATGAGAACAATAATAATTATGATACTCACCATCGATGTAAGGAACCCAGGTGTAGAATCTTCCACGGAAGGGTCTTCTGTCAAACGCCGCACATTGCACGGCACGACTACTTTTTACTCCACCGGGACAAGGCTACAACAAAAAATGAATAAATGCAAATAAAGTGCTAGAAAAGTAACGTATAAGAGGCCTCATTAAAGCCTCCTGCAGACACACGCGATTAATCGCGCTGCGACAACGAGCCAAGCTAATTTCCACTCTAAAAATACTGCGAATGGACCGCGACATGTCGCCCCGCGCGATTAATCGCGTGTGTCTGCAGGAGGCTTAAAACTTAGCAAATACATGTTTCACATTTCTTGATTTATTGAATTAGAAGGCATTTGCTAAATAATATGGCTTGAGATAGTATTGTGAGTGAATGAATATATGTAGTTATAGGTCTGTTTCTACTTAGGTACCATAGTGCGTCAGTTTTAATTATTTGACTTCTATGGACTAATCAAAAATAAAATTAAAGAAAAGTACTATAAACTATTTAAAAACAAACCAATTAAAAATTGAAAGGAAACAACATGAACCGTGCAAAAAATATTCAAATAAAGAGGGTTGTTTTCTTTCTCAAAATAAGCCAATTATTGCCAGTTGCACGCTATATTTTGCTCTCACGGACAAAACCTCCCCTGTTGTTGACATAACGTATTCTTAAGGTTGAATCTTAATAAATTTATTTCGAAAAACAACACCCTATTTTATACAGACGCCAGCACAACAAGCTACCCCTGTCAAACTTCTTCAATAGATTTCCAACCTTATCACAATAGTAGAAGGTTCATGTTCGATCGGGAAAATTCGACAGATTGGGGTAGATTGATGTGCTGACGTCTGTACACCATTAACTAAAAATACAGCAGTCGTAATATAAACAACAATTATTCTGAGTTCCCAACCTCGAATTTTATTTCAGTGTCTCGGAAAAGTTAAAACCTACGCAAAGAAAATAAAAGGGGTAGAAAAAAAAATCAAAGACAAAATTAAATGATAACGAGGCCCTTATCGTCATTGAAGTCAACTACAGAGGTGAGCCTGGGTATCCTTTAGTCATCGCAGTCACCTCTTTGTCAGTTTTGAAAACAATGACCTTCATAAAAATTACCTAGCTTTTTCCAGCGGCGCGGCGTCGTTCACGTCAGGGCTCCCACACATAAACACGATACGACGTCGCGTCGTGGAAATCTACGATACGACGTTGTGACTCACGGTGCAATCCTGTGCAGTTATTTTTCGAAATTAAAAGATGACGGATGGTATTGAAGTCGATCATTTAATTACGCTAGTCGAGCAGCGTCCCGTACTATGGAACAGAATGCATCTAGAGCGGTCCAATTTTCGGAATGAACTAAAACACCACCCCACTGTAACGATGCTCATCGTAGATTTCTACGACGCGACGTCGTATCGTGTTTATGTTAGGGAGCCCTTAAGTAGATAAAAAGTTGTGCGCCACATCATGACGCCATCTATTTTCATATTTTATGTACACACGCCAGCAGGACAACTTACCCGAATCTGCCAGATTTTATCAATCGAATATTAACATTCCACTATTGTGATAAGGTTGAAAATCTATTAAAGAAATTTAACAGATTGAGGTAGGCTGATGTGCTACTGTATGTTATGTGCTTACGTTATTGTTATTACCTCGGGAACAATAAGGTAAACACCCCAGTTATGGACAGTTTAAGGAAAAAATTGTGGTGTTTTTGAAGTTTTATCAATATCGTGAAAGTTTCAGTACTAAATATACTAAAAGTGTAAAGTCCTGTCCTTATTCAATATGTTTACTGTGTTACGCGTGTGATACTGTAAAGCTGGTATTAATTTTTTTAACAAACAAAAATCCTATTTTTTTACCCGGTCATGGACAGCTAAAAACCAGTTGTGGACATCCAGTAATGAACATAACCTAGTCATGGACATCCAGTAATGAACTTAAACCTAGTAATGGACATCCAATAATGAACTTGAACCTACTTATGACAGATACATTTAGTACCTATTTATGACTACATACGAGGGTCATTCAATAAATACTTAGCCTACAAAAAGGAAACCAAAATTTTGGAAAAGTGGCGATTTATTTTTCAACATACCACCTTTTAGTTCGATACACTTAGCCCAGCGATGCTCTAACTTTTTTAAACCGTCCGAAAAATAGTTTTTGTCAAACTCTGCAAAATAGGCCTCCGTGGCGGCGATGACCTCCTCATTTGATCCATATCTATTCCCGGCGAGTGATTTTTTCAGATTAGGAAACAGAAAGAAGTCACAAGGGGCCAAATCTGGAGAATACGGTGGATGGGGCAGCAATTCGTAGCGTAATTCGACCAATTTGGCCATGGCAACGGCAGACGTGTGAACCGGTGCGTTTTCGTGGTGAAACAGCACTATTTCTTCGCCAGATGGGGTCGTTTTTTCTTTAATTCGGCGTCGAATCGGCCCAATAAATCGGCATAGTAAAGCCCTGTAATTGTTTTACCCTTCTCGAGGTAATCGATGTAGATCACACCTTGTGAATCCCAGAAAACGGTGGCCATAACTTTTCCGGCCGATTTTACAGTTTTCGCCTTCTTTGGAGCACGTTCCCCGGTCTGGATCCATTGTTTTGATTGCACTGCGTCCGCCCTTAGCTGGCTGTTGCCAAACCTGGGCGGCCCGAATGAAGTTTGCCGACGACTATAAACGAGTGTAGTCCACTCAATGGCGCTCTACGGGGCTCCGGTGTGGACAGAGTCCCTGTCTGCCCAAAATAAGGCTCTGTTGCGAAGGCCGCAGAGAGTCATGGCAGTCAGGGTCATACGTGGATATCGTACCATATCCGCGGAAACGGCGTGCACCCTGGCGGGCTTCCCTCCGTGGGACCTAGAGACGCAGGTACTCGCCGACGTCTACCAGCGAGGGGCAGACCTGCAGGCAGAGACTGGCAGGCGTCCGCTACCTGAAGTGGTCACGAGGTGGCGAAGAGAGGCCCAATCCCAAATTTTGGACCAATGGAGGGTGAGGCTGGAAACGCTCAGTGCCGGTCACTGGACCGTGGGGGCGATCCAGGCCACTCTGGAAAAATGATGGCTACGCAGGGGACATGGGACACTGTCCTTCCGGCTTGTGCAGGTATTGTCAGGGCATGGTTGTTACGGCAAATACCAGCACAAAGTGGCTAGACGGGAGGCGACTCCCGTGTGTCACCAGTGCGGCTGCAGCGAGGACACGGCCCTTCACACTCTTCAGTACTGTCCTGCTTGGGTAGTGCAGCTTCGTGTTCTCGCAGCAGCAATCGGGGCAGATCTCTCTTTGCCAGCCGTGGTGGACAGCAAAGAGGCGTGGGAAGCTGTTACATCCTTCTGCGAGGACGTGATCTCGCAGAATGAGGCGGCGGAGCGCGTCAGAGAGGGGGACACCTTAGCTGACGCGGTTCGCCGCAAGAGGACGGGACGACGGAGGAGGCGCCACGGCGACCTGATGCAACCTTAAGAGGTGCCAGCGGGCGATAGATCGGGGTGACTATCGTCGTCGCATAGCACGGCCTTCATGAGTGGTGGCGATGTCTCAGGCCTGGAAATCGCCAAAACAGTTGGTGGAAAGCGGGCTGCGTTGGCTCACGGCGGTGTTTTTTAGTGGGTGCAAGCCCCACATAACCCAGCCGTCCCCTGGACGGTTTGGGTATGAGTTAAGCATTTTTCACCGCTTAAAAAAAAGTTTCATTGAACTTTTTGGCTGCTTCGGATATTTTTAACCCTTTTTTTACTGCTTCAATAGCCTAGCCCATTTGTTGAGGCGTATAATCTTTTATAGGAGCCATTTCTAAAACAAAGAATAAGTATCATTTTTATCAATGTCCATAACTGGATTCCTATAAAATACCCAATAATGGACACATACGTCCATTACTGGTAAACATCAGTATTTTTCAAATTTACAACTAGCATATAGCAAATAATAATAGTAAGAGTAAAATAAGTTAAAAATTTGAATATATCAAGATGATATTAAGTTTCGACATCTGTCCATTTTTGGAACCATTTAATTACAATGCACCAGTTATAAACATCAATAAAATGTCAACAAGCATTACCTCTCTGGAGTTACAACAATGTGCATTATGGTCTTAATTTCATAGTTAACCCAACAGACAAAACACATTTTGGTTAAAACAAAGCAATACCAGTTTACATATAAAACTTTCTACTCGCCGCACTAACAATTTCCTTAAGAAAAACCGCTAATATCAATTTACAATCACAGAAACACTTTGCACTCACGTCATCTTGTAACTGACAAACCGAATTGAATAAAACGTTATTATTTTGACAGCTAGTTGTCTATAGTATATATCACAGTATTGCCAATATAAAAAAATTATTTATGTTCTTATTCTAGATGATTACTTTATTTTTTGTCCATTATTGGTTCATTGTCCATTACTGGTGCCTTTACCTTAAGTACTTTCTTTTTTTCGAGACAACGTATGACGCAAACATCTTGGATGATCGATTCAGTGGTTTAACTTATTTTTGCATTTATAACATATTAGTAACAGTTAGGATTCGTATAGGAAAGTGAGTTATTCCCTTGTGTGCTCTTTATCTATATATTTGAATAGACGATAAAATTCGGTTGCTGTACTATAGTTGACCGACGACGAACGTTGTTAGTAAATATCAAATAAATAACATGTTACAGCGGTGCCTATCGCTACTGCATTTTTTACCATCCAATTTTAATACCTAATATAATATTGCGAGTGTCTATCTCTTCATCAATACTGATTTGTGACACTTTTGGGACACCCAAAACTATAAAAAATATTCATGGCATGATACATTTTCATTGATTTGTCGACCTTTTGGGTTTGATCATGTTATAGGTATTCCGATATGTGATCACTTAAAAATGTTTTCTCCCAAAATTATCGAAAAAAATGCAGTTCCGTTTAATTTGCCTTTAGGACAACGAATGCTGTGGATAAATCTACAAACCAAACAATAGCTTTTAATACTCTTTGCAACATAAACTCACACAAAACTAAAACTGCAATAAATAACTTGACTCATCTGTGTATACTAGTTCGTATACATATAAGGGGAATCTTCGGAACTAGTGATCAAGTTCTACATTTAGATACCTATAATGACTGTGTAAGTAAACTACATTATATTGAGTAGTGCGTTATGCTAACTAAGATAAATTATATGAAAATCATTTATATTAACCGAACAATCAAAACATTTGTCGTGTTCGAAAATCATGTTTTTGCGCCGGCGGCTATGGCATACGATACGACGACGCCGTGAGTCTGGTGCCAACAACACTTCAAGCGAATGAAGTCGCGTGCAGAAGCTAGTCTTCTAATAAAATGATAAAATCATCATTCTCCTCCGCCACCTTTAACCCCCGATCTTTGACAAGCAACACCCATACCTAGTGTCAAGAAACGAATTTACAGAAACACAGTAAAATCAACTTTAATACCATTCGTGACAAAACAAATTGAATAGAACAATACTAATCAAGGAAACATTTACGATGTACTCGATAGTAAATCAGTATTCAGTTTTAATGTTTAGTGCCTCAGCAATAAAGCCTTTATTCGTGCAAACCGATCGAACAAATTGCGAGTCATTACTCATATTTTATTGACGAATGCGTGGGAAATGTGATTAGAAAAGCTTTTGATAAAGGAAACATGTTCATTAGTGGTGGAGCAATTAGAAGTTATGTAGACATTGGCTTTTATTCGATTGGGCAGCGATTTATTAATACTAGCCCGACCGGAGGCGTTGCCTACATGAAGTTTGGTAATTATCCTACAGGAACGTCATAACAGGATAAAAAAGTCCTATGTTCTAATACAGATTACAAAACATACAAATCCGTTTAGTAGTTTTTGTGTGAAAGAGTAACAAACATCCATCCTCAGTCCTCGCAAGATTCGTATTCATAATTTTTTTCCGGTATGACGTTCCCGTGGGATAACTACACTAGTTCATTTCAATAGGTGGATAATGTTGTTCTAATCTATCTGATAACAAGATAAATAAGCTGTCAAATCTCATGCCAACTATGCAATTGGTTGATCAATAGCCATGACAACCGCCAACCAAACCACTTGACATGATATTTGACAACTGGTTCGATGATACAGGTATGCAGCCATTCATTAAAACAAACTGGCGCTTAACATGTGTAAATTATAGGTACTAGCTATGTCTGATTGATTTCTTCTGCATATACACTAATGAAAGCGAGTTTCTTGTGAAGTAATAAGAATCAATTTCAGTAGGCAATTTCTTGGTCAACACCCCATAAAAATTTCGAGGCGAACTTTCTCAAATCTAAATAAAAAACTTAACGAGTGGGGTACGAAACTCAGCTTGAAGCCTCCCTGGGGGAGGACGGAAGGGGACAGGCAGGATCTCAATGGTATTAATATCATTAGGGACTATTTTAAGATTAAAGGCTCAGCACCGCGGGTTCGCTCGAAAAAAGGGAGGATGGGGTTTACCGGGTGGACAATGCGATGCACACCAACTCTTGGGTTTGGTTTCGTAACGGCAGAGTAGAAGCAACGCTTGGATATCATGCATTGTGGACATTTTAAGGTCTAAATGTAAACTGTCAGAACTACCCAACGACCATATATAACTAGACTCCTAATCACAGGCGACCGATGTCTGTCAACACATTAGGTAAAAAAATCTTATAACCGTCGTGACTCGACCACTCCTGTGAGTCCCCGTGTCGCACTGACCTTGAGTTAGCCAATCAGAACGCAGTATTAGCCAATCAGAACGCAGTACCCCGTCTCCCTCGCTTACGTCGTACCTCAGCGACTTGACAGAATAATTTTCGTTAGTCAGATCGTGCATGAGGCGTCTAGATATAAATGGTCGTTGGAACTACCACTCACTGGAGACTTATTCTGGCGGAGACCTAAAATTGTGGTTCCCTGTCAAATATTTGAGCCGCTAGAAAATATTTGTAACCATAATGAGAACACTCCCGCATATATCTTCAATGCACTCGACAAGGAGACAAAAAGTCTCCGCTACAAAAAGTCACCAATGAGCGTATAACTACATTATGGACATAGTAGAGGGCTCCTCCCGTGGTTTCTGGTGGTGCAAGTCCCATTCACCAGCTTGTATATAATTTATGGCTAAATTAAAAATAGTAATATCTTACAATATCATTGCATTCGTGGTATCTCTTGTCGACTCCCTGGCAGTTGGGCTCGTGCGTCTGTCTCGTCTGTCTCGTCTCTCTCGTCACTCTGACGGTGATCACCGGTGGAGGGATGCTGCTGTTGTTCAATGGTGGAACGTTTCTGTAACAACATATAAATTATATTATCTTTGGAACAGATTTAGCAGTTGTTGATTTTTCGACCTGCTAAAGGCAGCTGGCAGAGACTGGATGAAAAAAGCTTAGGACAGAGCTCAGTGGCGAACATTAGGCCAGGCCTATGTTCTGCAGCGGAGGATTACAGGCTAATGAACTTACTTTGCCTACATTGAAAGATGAAGTAACTTTATTGAGGAATAACATGTCTGATTTTGATGAAAAATACAGAACTTTTAAACAGAAAATATGAAATATTTATTTAAATAAATCAAAAACATCATTATTTAACACTACAAATTCAATCTAAATTGGTCCTGTGCGAAGTTGAAATCAACGTATTGATCATTAACATTTTGCGCTTTCTTATTCTAAAATGGTCAATTCAGTGACAAAAGAGAAATCTTTCAGTACATTTACTTTCAATCTCAACAATAAATCTAACTCCAATATGTCAATATTAATTAAAAGTGATAAATACAACACTGTAATTACGTTAATATATTATAAGGCGAATAGAACAAAAAACATTAGAGCGGCGGCGTCAACAGAAAAGCTCCTTTAATGAAATCAACGGAGCCGCTAACAAATAGCTTGAAACACGTTAATCTAATTTAGTGGGGAAAATAAAAAGTTGTGATGTATAGCCGACCGAATCGTTCTACATATTAGTAGTCAGACTTTACAAATGTTCTTCACCATATAAAAGGAGCACAACATTAATTTAATGTAAACTCAACCAATAGTTTGAATATTCATGTTCTCGACGAGAAAGATTAGTTCCGCTCGTACATTTATCTAAAAGTCTTTAAAAAGATAAGTACACCTTTACTAGGTTCCTTGTAGGGATGCACTATTCTTGCATTTTATCGATACTTTGGATCAATCTAGATCGAAGTTTGCGTTGTGATTCTAATGACCATAAAAAAGGGCATAAAATATTTATTGGTAGGTATATTGTATCATAAACATCGTAAGGCTCTCTACGATACACTTTTTTTTTTAAGTTCGAAGCATCGGTATTTAAGTAGCGAATCGCATTTCTTAATCTCTGCAAAAACCTAGGCAAAATTCAAGGAATTCTTTTATAATCTGTTTGTTTCTTTTGCATTAATGATCACACAATTTAACACAATGTGACACGATACGACCCATTCATTTCGATACCGCTACTTTTGTAACAATCCAACTATTTGTCCTAAACAACGATACAATATTGTCTTTCGACGTTTTAGATCGGTACAAACTGTATTGATCTAAAACGTCAAAGTGGCCATTTTTTATCGATATGTTTATCGAATCGGAACGGACATCACTAGCTCCTTGGCGCCATTAAAGAGATGACACTTGAAGATTACTTTGTAAGAAGTAAATGAAAAGCGACCGTTATCGTACTAACCTGCAACTTTATGTTACAAATTAAGTGATTACATTTTATCATCTAATATAGGCAAGGTAATAAAAGGATATGAATGTTGGAAACCCCGTTACATTATAACTTTAAAATAAGTAAGATGCAATGGACGAGGAAAGCTCAAGACCGGGCTCAGTGGCGTAAATTGGGAAGGGCCTATGTCCGACAGTGGACGAATACAGGCTGATGATGATTATGATAAAGATGCACTTAAGTTTTTTTTTAAGCCCTGGTTTCTGGATTCGTGGTCTATTGATGATAACAAGCTAGCCTTCCATTACCTACATTTGACAAAAACATAAGTTCTAGGTATTAAGCCTCCTGCAGACACACGCGATTAATCGCGCTGCGACAACAAGCCAAGCTAATTTCCACTCTAAAAATACTGCGAATGGACCGCGACATGTCGCCCCGCGCGATTAATCGCGTGTGCCTGCTGGAGGCTTTAGGGTAAACTTTCCCAAACCACTAGGTAAAAAGACTACAGAGAGTTATTGTCTGAACAATATTATAAATTTTAGTGTGTCGACGAAGAGACGCACGGTTGAAATTTTAACGCGTCGTGTATCAATTCTCCGTTGTTCAGACTGGTAGCGTTACTGAAAAACGTCAGCTAGAACTCAATATCTTATTCAGGCGTACTACGTTGTTTGTATTGTATCAGTGCCCGTTAATGCAAAAAGAATGTAGTTAAAGCTCCCACAAATACATCGATTATTTTAATGATCGAAGCACAAATATTAAAATATACTTACAGACTTTTGCAGACATCCGGCTTTTTGCCAGAACTTTTGAAATTCCGAAATGGTAAATCTAGGATGTGCAAAATCAAAAATCAAAATCAAAGCGTTTATTTCAAGTAGGCCAGTTACAGGCACTTTTGAATTGTCATAGACAAAAATATAATTAAACACTAAAAAGTTATGGTGCTACAGTCCCAGTCACAAGACATAAAAACTGTGAAAGTACCGTAGATGCCCATTCCAAGAAGTAGATCTCTATGGAGAAGAACGGGCAAGAAACTCCATGGACACTCTTTTTAAATCGCCAAAATTATTACAAAACCTTTGTTACATCATTCATTTTGAGATGATACATTATGTGAGAACGATGTAGCAAGTTAAAAGTGTCCATAGTAGAAAATTAAAACAAAGACAATTCAGAAACAAACAAAATGATCAATAGATAGTTAAAATAAACCGTGGCAACTAAGAGATGACCAGTCCCAACTGACAGCGCCCGTTCACGAACATGACACATGTATCAGCACCATTCAGCTCAACCATTTTGAAGGGAGCTAAATGATCCGACACACGCGCCACCATCAGCGAGACATTTGAGTGAGCATGACATACTCTCAACCGCCAGGGTTATTCAAGTCAATAAGAGACGTAGGTACTCAGTGAATGATAGCTCCGACGAACATAGTACTCACACAATGCTGGCTATGAGACTATATAATACTAGGATGATTGAATCTATATATAGAATCTATGCAATTAAATAAAGCATCCACCTTTAAAATATTGCCTAGTTACTAATAAACAACACATATCTCTTTATCCATATTAAACTAACTAAAATTTTCCTTCGTAACAGATAGGGGCAATATTTCAAATGTCCAACCTTATTGCTGTCCAAATGAAATGCGTACGCGGCTATGCGCAAGAGTCCCATGACAAACGACGTCCATCCTAATTTGTCGAGCATGTTACACCACGCTATATCAGCAGGATACTATCGACCGTCTGTCTGTACGTCCGTAAACATAATGAAGGAATTTATAACTTATTCTATCTGTATTTAAGGAATTAATTTGATTAATTATATCAGGCCCTTGTTTGGAGTTGTTACAAAATTATTTCGTGATTTAGATAATCTTTAACGCTATCTAAGGTTCTGTCTGTATGGATATATATTTATTGGAATTAAAGTACATACTTTACGAAACCTAAATGACGTCTACTGAATCTAGATTCTAGTATGGACTAGGCTGAATTATGCAGATCATAATCACAAGTATTATTTTGAATTCACAATGAGATTTTCTATAACTAAGGCTGATTTTTTTAAGGCAGCCTTTGGATGCATATAAGAGAGGAACTGGGGACCTAATTTTATCTTAAATTTTATTAGCATTTCACTTTTTGTTTAGCTAAAATAGCATAATTCAGGTTCATTTTCATATGTAACACTAAACATAGATGCCTACTACAGTACATATATGTATAGGTATGTATTTAATCTAGTCTCGTTCGAGACCACAGAACAGTTCGAGACCGTTAAAGCTCGGCGCCGCTGGCGGCACCCACTAATTAAGAGTGACGGTATTTTGATTACCTACTTATCTATCTAACAGGACCACGTATCTGACCGTATTAATCCTGGATCCTCAACTCGTTACAATTATCTCGGTTCAAGCATTCATTTGTACGTAAATAACCTGACCTGATTACCAGCAACGGTTCAATAATCTATTTGGATTATTAATTATGGCTTGACTGATGGATGGAATGTTAGTATTTGAGAAGCTTTTAATTGTTATTCAGAGCCATTGATATTCAATTTAAGGGTCATTTAGGTGTAAATCTCCGACGTCTGAACATAAATCTCTTACAAGCACTTTCTAGCGTCGTCAAGCCGTCACACTGACCCGACCACCACTCAAGCCAGGCATGGGAAGCGGCCCCCGTGCCAAACACCACATTCAACCGACGATCCGACGTCAATTACCACATGTTAAAAAACGAATCCCTCATTAGCGCTGCAACTACAAATATGTAGACAAAAATGAAGTTTGTCTTCTTTATAAAATGGACGGTAATCGCGAGCTCATTACCGGCTATATCGGAGCTGATGCGTGTCAATCAAGCGGCCGAGTGCAAGCAATCAATGCTCCCACTACAATAACAGCTTGTTACAAGCCACGCTACGGGGTTTCCATTACCTTAATTTAGACGATAAAAACCGTACGAGTCGGGTCGCGAGGGCATGTTTAACCTTTAACCTGGGCACATGTTAGAAGCTTTTACACTTAGCGAATATTTAACGTTGCTCTCGACTTAACAGTAGTTTGAGAGTGTGCTTTCGAATTATAGAATGACAAATTCATTATTGAGTGAGGATTAGGACACTGAACAAGGATATACAGTTCCTAAAATTATGCAATTAAACCATTCAGTGGTCCGTAAATAACAGTTGCATTATGGTACAGAATAACAATAAATTAAGACTGAATTTGAAATTAATCCTTTCCTGATTCTGTCAAAGCAAATTAGTAACATATTATTTTCATAAATACTAGCAGAGTTCACGTCTTTGTCCGTATTCTTTTAATTATACCCTTCTTATTAACAAATTCAGAAGGACATTTGTTAAAGTATCAAATCTTTCTCTTTCTCCTATACAACGTGATTGATTCACAAAAATCTCGAAAGGCATTCACATAAATAATAGCAGTGGATTATTCCGTCACAGAAAGACCACCAACATCAAAGCTAATAAAATAATTGCGGGCACCGAACTGATTGAAGTTCAAACGCCGTCGGATTACTAAATTGCATATGTCAACGGTTTGATAAACGCAAATGAGTTAGATCTAATCGCCGAAGACAGCCGAATGCCACCGAAGTCGTGGCCGAAACGATCTTAATTAAACAGACGAAATATTTTCTAGTTGATTAGAATTTTTGTACCGGTTGACTAGTAAATCATACGCCTATTTGATAGTATGGCAATTATTAAAATAGATACTGACGTTTCTGTGATTTAAGAAGCATGCTCAATTAATTGACGCTACATGTTTGGCCATAGTTATGATAAAGAAGCGTTTGGCACAGTGACTGTGACAGTAGCAGAGCGATACATGTGGCTGGTTCCATTCCTGCATGCAACAAATATTTCTATGGCCTACAGATATCGGGCCTATCCGCCTGTTTATGGAGGTTTACTGGTTTAAATGCTTGTAACCCCATGATACAGGTAAAATTCCTAGTGATAATGAAACTAAACATTCTACCCGATCGTATTTTGTTTCGCGATCCGATAAGTCTGTTGGTGTAAAAGGGGCTTCAGCGATTTACTTTAATAGGCGTGTAAAATGTTAGTGTTTACAATTTTTGCATTTATGTGCAGTACATGATGAGATATTAACGTGAACGAGCGCTGTCGGAACCGCCTTGTTCGGCAATTTGTTACAAGTATCCAGAGATTCGTTAGAGAGAAATCACGCGATCAGTGAAATGAGAAAACTGTTTACACGAACATGAATATTACAATTATTATTTAGCTGATAATTATTTTCTTCATCTTTGTAAACTTCAGTATACAGTAGTGTTAAAAAGTAGCGGTTACTAATATCACCACTAACTAGGTATGTATTATCAGAGGAACACTTATTGACATTGACAACTCTTTATCCTATTAGAAAAGGTGATTTTGGCTGCGCATGCGGTACTTATTCTAAAAGAGAATGCATGCTTAATAGTCTGATCGTCTATAAAATAAAATTCATGCAACTTCATCAGAAAAGTTGACCACTTCTGGATCTGACACATCCAGAAGGTGTCATGGAAGATGGCAGGACGAGATGAATAAAAGCAACGACCAGTGATCCAATTTGGCTCTGGATCGAAAAAACTGGAAGTCGAAATCATTTGCCCAGCAGTGGGATCACGCAGACTAGCAGTATCATTAGAAAAAAATGTCTGTGTCATGAAAACATCAATAGCCTGAGAACTAGAACATATTATTATTACGACTCCTTAATGGCAATGTCAATAAAAAGAGAAGAAAAGACTCCCCAGGGGCAGTCCCTCTCAACAATGCTTAGTCAGCGTAAATATAACTAGACACACATTGTATGTTTGATGTTTACGTTTCTATTTAATCCGACAAGTAGTAGGACATGATTAAAGTCAGTCGTGAATAAATAACTAAGTCAACTTGGCGTGTGTCGAGGTCAACATATGAAGCAGACCCATGCTAATTTCTTAGGCAAATCAAAAATTGTTGCCTGAAGACCCACAAAAATGACAATCGTTTAAAAATTTAAGGTACTTAAGCTATAGGCGGATACTGACCGACGCTACGAGGCAGCGTGTAACGTGTTACAGAGCGAACATTCGTACTTCGTGCAGTAAGTAACAAGGCGCTTGCAATGATCAATAGCAATTGCTCGTTGCGAATGGTACCATTCTACATTACGGCCCTTAATACCGGTCAGTCACCTTTAGGTTTATCATACTATATTTTTTACTAGTTAATGATCGTTATCACTAAAAGAACGTCATTCTGTTTTTGAAGCTTTGAGTCTATGGCACGGAATCCTTTCTGTTTCTTGCTCTATGACATGTTCTACATCAGCATTTTTGTAGGGTAAGCAGTGGTTTATTTCTACATCATATACCACTAATTCATGGCCCAGGTAACAACTGCCTAACCTCTACAGTCACCCTCATTTAATAAAGTTGTTTCATCTGCGCTACGTAATGGTCTATTAGGTCATTACCTGGGTAAGCACTGCCTCTCCTGTACGGAGACGCCTCCACCACAACTTCTGGAGCAGGCGCTCCAACTGCCCCACGCACTCCAGGCATACGCTTCTCCTTCCACCTCCACATCCTTTTCTACTTCAACAGGTACCTCCTGAAAATGTTCACCGTATGTTTTATCACCAACAGCCAATTAGTATTGTCCAAAAAAGCAGACTCGTCCATTTTTAACCGACTTCAAAAAGGAGGAGGTTCTCAATTCGGTTGGTATGTTTTTTTATGTTTCATTGCACTAATAGACTATTGAAATAATAAGAAGAACCACTACCAGAACCAAACGGTAATAAATCCTCCATAAAGTAACTTAAATTAAAGAATTACTTAAACTCACCTGCGATGATTCTGTTGTCGTTAAATTCGTCGCTGAACATAACATTGCAATTTGAACTATCACGAATGCCCTGAAAAGGAAAGCAAACCTTACATATTTATGAACCTTAGTTCAAGATACACAAAATAGGACACGAAAACCAAAACCAAGAGCAAAATCTCATAAATTGTGATGCTAAGACAATTTAACGACCAGTGAAAAATAGCTGATCTAAGAAAGGGTTAGATAATAATTTGAGATTGGCTCTATGAATTAGCCGACTAGTCGTAAAGTCGATCATTGTTGTCGGTGTAGTTCAAACTTCGTAAAAACCTAAGTTTTTTTTGCAATTTTCATTACCGAACAATGCACTCGATTGCACACGTATTATGATAATAGAAATTTTAAAAAATATTTTACTGCCAAAAGTTAAATTATTGACAACTACGAGTAAATGAAGGTTCTAAGGCTGTAAAAAATATTACCAATAAAGGTCACTATTTCCTAGCAATCACCCCTCTGGGGTGCTAAGACAGGAAACCTCCACGTGCGCCCGTAGACTGGAGTTCCCTCTCGGATACGTCCGTGGGGAAGACCAGTTTTTCGGGCCGGTGCACCCTGGGATGCGGGCAAAGACTTCCTTAGGCACTGTGTGCCTAAGGGGTCTCTTTGCCCGTATGCCAATAGCCTGTCGGGTGGACGCTCCAACGCGTGTCCCTCTGATTAGCAGAGGGCACAGCGGCGGCGGAGCGGGCTTGCGGACGGTGAGTAATGGGTAGCTCGCCGTCCGACCAAGGACCAAGCCCGGGTCGGTAGCGCGTCGTGTCGTGTTTCGCGCGTGCCTTCGAGGAGTTGTCAGCAAACTGACGGGGCCCCTTATGGGGCCAAATGCCTGCTGGGGTCGCGGGTTTTTCTTAACACAGGATACAGTGGCCCCGGAACGTAAAGGGCATCCGAAGGAACACGGGTGGATTTTAGTCAGTAAGAGTCTGACAGTCCCTTCCGCCCCACCCAGGGCGGGAGGACTTATTTGATGATTTTACCACCTAAAAAAAAAAAGCAATCACCGCTCTACAGACTATTCGCCGACTTAAAATAAAGCCGACAAGACGGTACGACTCTAATAATAATAATCAGCTCCATCCTCCAACAATTTGTCGGACTAACCATACTTCACACAATTTACCGCTCTCACGGAGAAACGGGTAATAAGAGCCAACATTCACTTATGTTTATATTGTCTAAGGTTTAACAAGCATGCGCATGGGCATGATCATACACGGGTAAATTGGTGGGTGATGTTAGTGACATGGAAACACTTTGTTTATCACTATACTTTCCCGATTTGGGTAGTTACTAGTAGGGCTGCCAAAGGATTTACATGGCAATATATTGTGGGAGCTGAAAATTTTAAAGTTATAATATACCTTTGACAGGGTAAATATTAATGGTATTGAAAAGCCATTGTTAGAATTATTTCGAAAACTTGCCAAAACACAACTATTACTATGCTTAGCAATATTTACTTTTTTATTTTTTTCTGAACGTGCAAGAGGTCCGATATATGCCATTTTGAGTTTATCCGATTATTACCGGACACCCTGTATGTTCTTAAAAAATCTACAAAAGGTTCGAGAATGTAAGTCACCAGCCCATCAATGGCGGCAAGCGACAGCCCTGCGGGTGTGCGCCCACGCAGTTCTCACCGCATTGCGCAATCTGACAACTCCATTAGAAGAGCGAGGCTGGAGCGAGACGCACGGCCCGAATGCACCCGCAACGCACTCCACATTAAAACGATCAAACGACTGTAAAACGCCCTAATGAACGTCTTAAGTGGTTTAATAAGTGCCGATCGCCGTTATTTTTATGTTAAAATCACTTCGTCTACCACTGCCACATGAGAAATCATTTCGTTTTTGAAGTGTATCCGTATGACGAAATTTTAATGGCTCGAAACTATTTGCAAGTTTACGGTCATAAATAACCGACATTACAATTTTATTTCACTAAAATTTATGGCTCTCATTTTAATTGATTTATTACTAAAGGTCTGCCTCAAAGCAAAATGTTGAACATTCGCTAATCAACAATTTAAATAATTCAAAATAGATGTAGCGAGTTATTAGTTCGCTTGATTGATACACGCCCACTTGGCACTAGCGTTGTATAACCAATTAAATGTGCAAGTCGCCTCAACTCAAACATAGATACAAATCAAAATTAACAATGATAATTAACATTAAGTAATGGCTTTCTACTAGAATAAATATAAACATGTCAATAGTACTAATTAGATTTACGCTTGCAACTGCTTGCGGCGACCGGCAGCACGCGGCCAATTGAGCGCGGAAACACGCGCAAAGAATAACGCTGTATAAGGTGATGAACACATTTGAAAATAAACAAGTGAACCTACAAGGAATTATGAGGTCGTTAGGGATGTCTTCACGATCTCGGTGAGAGCATGTTTATTTGGCTTCCCAAGGAACTAAAATATAGTTAAACTGTATTAGACAATATCCGTATGTAAACAAAATATCTAATAGCGGCCATACACCATACTGCCTATCGTACAATCGGCATGACGATCGATTTGATCAAATTGGCAGTTCGTCCATATACACCATACACCATACTGCCTATCGTCCAATCGGCATGACGATCGATTTGATCAAACTTCAAATCGGCAGCAGTGATGCCAGCTTAGCAACTTTATAGCTAGATCTAGCTATTATTCGGTGACCGACAGCTACAATTTTATAAAAGTTGTGGCTTAATTTTTTAGCTACTGTTTTACCGACTTGTTTTTTTACCGGTCTATCCCACTGGTGGGAATCAGTTGGTAATACAAGTGAAGGTCGGAAAACATTTGCTTATCGTTAAGCAAATGTTTTCCGACCTTCAAGCGATTTTCGACCTTATTGACATTTATGCAAACACCGGATTTTAATGAAGGAGCAATGTTAGCTAACGAGAATGTGAGAAAAAACAAACTAAATTTTAAATGTCAATAAGGTCGAAAATCGCTTGAACCAGTTTTTTCCACTCCACTCCACTGTAAAAAGTGTCGTGACAATTTTTTCCGCCTAGCCCCCTTTCGCAACGCGCCATAAGGAACTTCGTTCCAAAAAAATAAACGTTTCGAATTGAGAACCTCCTCCTTTTTTTTACGTCGGTTAAAAAGTAGCTACCGAATATTAGCTAGATCTAGCTATAAAGTTGCTAAGTTGGTATCACTGCTGCCGATTTGAAGTTTGATCATTCCGATTTGATCAAATCGATTTGATCAAATCGATTTGATCAAATCGGCATGATCATGCCAATTTGATGGATTCCACGCCCACACACGGTCAAATCTAACTGATCAAATCGGCAGCGTCATGCCGATTGTACGATAGGCAGTATGGTGTATGGCCGCTATAAGTCCACATACGAGCACATATTGATCAGAAAAAGCATTAAACACTCAATAACAAGGTGTAATATAGTTTTACAGAAATAAATAGAGACACACGCCGCAGACAATTTTAGGAGCGTCATCAGATTGATTTATGTCTAATTGTTATGTCATTGCCACAACGAGAATAAAGACTAAAATAGCCCCAGGTCACTATCCTTGCGCCGCTGCAATAACTCAGGCTATAAAACGAAGTGCTTTAGTTTACGAAGTTTGTTCAAGAACAAACTGTTATCTAAGAATAATTGCATCTGTGCAGGTTACAAATGGACACAATTCAACACTGCTATAAACAGTTAGATGCAGTCCAGTGGTCCCACCCCGGGATATTGGCCGTTATGGCTAATCCGTCGGTAGTGAGATAACTTGTCGTACAATGTCGTTTTTACGTGACTTATAAAGGAGTGATAAACCTTCTTGTCAACATAAACTTTGTCAGCACACAAGTCATTAAATAAACCATTCGGTAGTTGGCTACCTTTTTTGAATTCTGTTAAAATGTTTGGCTTAAACAGTCAAACAGTGGACAGTGTCGACACACTGTCAATAGAAGCTACAAAATTAGTTTACACCATAATTTATTCAGTAAGGCGACGAATTATGAGATGGCCCTACGATGTCATCCGTGCCCACTTGAAACAGGTTTCTAAAGGTAGGACCCAAGTCCAAGTAAAGGACAATTTTAAGATCACGGGACTTCGCTCTTGACCTTATTTTTTTTCTCGTACCCAAGCGCGTGCGCCTCTCTGTGAATGGGCCGTATAATTTCTATTTACTTTTACTCTCAAAGGATCCTCAAGTAGTGATCATAAAAAGTTTACCGTTTGAACACGTAGGAAAATATTTATTGTGGACAAATGTTTCTACAGCGGTCTTTGTGCATGTATTTAGTTGGTACATTGTGGTCACAGTTCACACGGTTAACGAGTGACAGGAGGGTCCTTAATCGGGAGGCCTTAACTTTGAATTAAGTGGAAAAATAAACAGTGGAACTGTGCTTTTATTCCTTAGCTCCGTTAAGCCTCGTACCTACTGACAAGAATGATGTGTCATGTAGAGTAGATGACTACTTTTCTTTATCTTTAATCGGGATGGCCCTGACTTTGTAGAAATATGCTTTCTTCTATTCGTACTTACCTCATAGCAAGTCTTACTTTCTTGCTTTTTAAGCACTATGTGTAGCTTCGTTATCCTTAATTGGATGACCTTAAGTTCTAGTGGAAAAATAAACAGTGGAACTACAATTTTTTTTCTTCGAACGATACTACTGCTAAAGTTGATGTGATGTAGGCGACAACATAGTTTGTGTAGCTTCGTTGCTCTAATTTTGAATAAGGTGAAAAACTAAAAGTTTTACAATACGCTTTCATTTCTGTGTTATTTTCTTTATTCATGATTTGATGTGTCATGTTGGTGACTAGTTAGCAACTTTTCACCCACAGCTTGTATAGGTTCGAACCAGGTGTAGTTAGTGGTCCTGGGGCCGTTACTTTAAAAAAGTGGAAAAATAAACATCGGAACTTTGAACATTATTGCAAAATATGATGTAACTTGTGACTAGTTACCAACTTATCATTAATCAGGTGTTGTCCTGTGGCCGTTGCTTCAAAAATGTGGAACAATAAACAGTGGTACTATTCTTCTTTCTCCAAACATTACAGCAAAGTTGATGTGTCATGTTGATGACTAGTTGCCTACTTTTCACACACAAGCTGTGCCTCAATGTAAAGCCCATTAATGTTGCATTATAGGTTACTAGCTGGGAGGTAATCTGGTATAATCAGCACGCCTACCGTGACGATGATGATAACCGTATACAACAGTTACGCAGTGATGTGACGATCACGGGAACGTTGGGAACACTGGGAAACTTTTCTAGCAAAAACACAAGGGCTGTAATTATGGGGCACTATATTCCCACAAAAAACACCACTATTAGTGGGCTAGTATCATTTCTGAGAATTTAGTATCATAACATACTGTGTTTGACATTGAAGCTGAACGTAAATACTAAAAATAATGTCGTGTAACGTATGAATGTGTTCGTTTATGTCTTTTGTTTAAGTGTCAATAACAATGGACAGAAACAAGGTTATTATTATTTTGGGAAAGATACATCATCTGCCTAGACTTTTCCAAGTATGTTTGTGTCGAATTCCAGTCTAACGAGATGTAGGTAAATATCAATATTTTATAGAACCAAAAATTCGAAGACATGTGACACCTACCAACCCGCACTGGGCCCGCGTGGTGGATTATGGCCCACTCCCTCTCACAGAGAGGAGGCCTGTGTCCCAACAGTGGGAACATTTATAGGCTGATGATGATGATCAATATTTTACATGGAGCTGAATCTGACCTATCTACCTGATCAAAAACGACTAATACCTATCTTAAAATGTGGCGCCTGTTACAGAAAAACATTAAAGGTAACCGTTTGCCCTGGTATGGACAAGGACATGTGATGATGAAGGATGACAATCATGTGACTAAGAGAGTGATGAGTAATATGAATGTTGATGAATGGAGAGGAAGAGGAAGGCCAATGAAAAGATGGATTGTGTGAGGAATGATGTAAATGTTAAAGGAGTAAATTATGCTTTGACGTCTGAAAGGGGAGTTTGGAAGAAGAAAAGATGTTGCACCGACCACAAGTAAAATGGGATGTGGGAAGGAAAATGAAAATAACTACCTGACACTCACAGCCCAGTAACTGGGTAATAAGAAATAATTTCAGGATTTTTGATGTGTAAATCTTTCCTATCGTGTGAGTGGGAGTGATTTCGAGAAATGTAAAGGAAGTAGCGCATTTCCACCCGTACTATTTGATTTGAACAATGAGCACGTGCGGTGGCAGAGTGAGTCGTCAAATGGTAGCAACTCTTGCCAACGTCTGTCTGTGCCTGTGGATAAGTCTACTGTCTCAAAGTCAAAGTCGAAGTATTGTTACGATTATCAAGGTCAGATGTCAGATGTGATAATGGTGATGATTCACCATACTGCCGTCCATTATCTAAAAGGCCGTTAAGCCACAGTTTGTCGTTTTTCACTTTTTAATGCAGTCTTATACAACTTTTGATGCTCTATCTTTTGGTCTAAGACTCATTTTTCTATGATTAATAGTTTTAGAGATACAGAACATCGCTGAGCAGTTAAACCACATAAATTTCGTTACTTCCTTAATTAAAAAGCGGCTAAGCCACAATACTTCTCTAGAAAGACGTTAACATACTTTAACGCCAAAAATAAAAGTACTTTATCTAGTCATGCTTGACTAAAAAGCAGCTAAGAGTCTTTAACATCCTTCATCGTACCTTAACTATAAAGAAAAAATACACTAGAAAGCAGTTATACGCCAATAGCGGCTTTTAAGTTATGTATCGAAATTATTATTAGCTAAATATCAATCGCTAGAGAGCAGCTAAACGACGATACTAGACTAAATAGCAGTTAAACGCTTGTGATTTGCGTTTGCGTTTGACTAGCTCAGGCTACAATTTATTCCTTTTTAACAGACTTCAAGAAGGAGAAGGTTCTCAATTTCGATGTTTACATTTCTGTTTAATGTTTGTTCGCGCATAACTCCGTCGCTTACCAATCTTTTTAAAATTTTTGTTGGAAAAAAACGAGAATCAACAAAACTTTAAAAATTTATCAAAATTGTCTACACCGATTACTCCGAGGTTTCTGGTCCGATTTGTGTGATTTTTTGATCGAGGCGGTATACCTGCCATTTGGTCCTATAAAAATTAATAAGTTTGGTTCACTAGTTTTTATTTTATGAGCATTTTTAGCTTATTGTGTACATGGGCGATGTCATTACCGGTGCTACGGATTAGGTACAACATCCATCTCGCACATGGAAGAAAATTATGTATTTGACAAGAATTTGTGTTGAATATTTAAACTAAAAAGGATCATTTAAAATTTATTTTGGTTGTTTTTGCAGCCGGGTACATTTTTTAATTTTTTGAGAAAGATTTTAATTTTATACTTTTTACTTTTCACCTCGGGTGCTCGTAGCGGAATAACCAACTACAAATAACCAATTTTGTTTATTGTGTGAGTCAACTTATTACGAAATCACAGTGAAGAGAATGACTTAAATGTTACGCTAACTGTTAGTGAACTCGAATAGTAATCAGGCAGTTAGGTTTTTTTTTTTTCAATAACAGTTGAATGCGTGGCCTGTTAATCGCCTGTCTCGAAACGGTTAAGGAAAACATCGTAAGCAAACAGGCATATTTAGGAACTTTAAAGATATGTAACATCTGCCAATCTTCACTGGAACCGCGTGGTGGATTAAATCCCACTCCCTCTCATAGAGTAGACACTTGAGTCCTATGCTTATGTTAATGGCTGTAGAGTGACTTGAGTGGCTGTAGGGTGGCTTCCTAAGACATACACAACTAGAGAAATATGAGTAGACGTGCACCTTTGCCACTCCTTCCTGAGATTGTCTCAAATACAGATGATTATAGAACAGGATATAGCTTTATGTTTATTATTTATTTTTCACGTTTTTCTTTCCTTCTTTTTTTCTATATTAACGGTACTGTTGCAGGTGGTGCTAATTGAAGCTCAATGTGTTAATGGCATCATTTTATAAAATTACCTACACAATTTAATTAGTAGTACTGATTGATTACTTATTCTTTTTTAATAAATAAAGGTCTGATTTTCATAAATAATTTTTAACATCTCAACTTTTTACCTATAAGTGCTTACTTAAAAGGCAGTTAATTGCGAGCGAGATGTTTTTAACTGCCTTTTAGTTAAGCAATAAGAGAACTAGTATAAAAATACGTTTTACAATACCGAGCTTAATGGCGTCTAAAGTCCCATAACTGCTTTCTAGGTTGGCAAAGTTAGTCTTCCAAGCGTTAGTTACTAGGCTATAAGTGAGTTAAAATCCTTTAACTGCTTTATAACTAAGTATATTTTGATAACTTTTACTAAAAGTACAAGACGTGGCGGCAACAATAAATTGCTTTGCTATAAGGCAGTTAAGGTGTGGTTAGCGGCCTAATAGTGCAGTATGTTACGTAAAAATGAAAAAAAATTCATAGCTAAAAGTTAGAAAATTAATTTAAATAAAATGTAATAAATATAAATGAATGAAATATATCACATATTGTGCACAAAGACTATGCCTACATATATAAATTGCCACCTTGTTCCTAGGTAGCATACTTTTCTAGAGACATCAATTCCCACTTATTTTTGCATTTTCTCGAAAAACACTTTTTGGGCTTAACGGCCTTTTAGATAATGGACGGCAGCATAACGCTCGAAAAGTTTCACTAGTAAATTAATCAGGTTACTATATCAGCTGTTTTAAATGTACCTACATACTATTACTGAAAACATCCGCATACTAACACATTCACAGATCATAAACTATTATTACTAAATAATATATCTCGGAAATCGGTGCCTTGAAAATTCAATGTTGTGACTAAACTAGTGTTGGACGTTTACTGTTAACCGATAGGGATGTACATAACGAACCGATTCGATTTTTATGAAAAGTTATTCAACTAAGAAGATATGGGAGAGGCTTTTGCCAGATATGGGACAATATAAAATAGACCAAAAAAAAAACTTATTGATATAACGAGAAAAGTGAAAATAGGACCTTCCCGCAGTTGTGTCGGTGGTGTCAGTGCAAGGGGTATGTACAGGAAAAACCTAAGTTTTTTTTAAACCCGTGTCACTTAAGTATTTAATTTAAAAGTCTACTCTCCAATCATTGCTATTCATCTCTATCCACTGTAAAACTTGTAAACGGGCAATATTTTTACTGTAATGTGTGGCTACAACATTTCCGGCTAGCTCAAAGACATTTTAATCTAGTAATTCTCGGTAATAATATGCCTGAACCAGCATGGCTTACGTTTTGTCTTAGGGCCAGACCAAACATGCGTGCCTATATGGCCAGGCCACACTCAAAATATTATCATATCTTACATAGACTTGCTGCAATTGTAAACAATTGCCCGCAATTGTATTGTAGCCATATGTTGCCCGTTCAGACGCACCTATAACATCCTACACAATATGAAAACAGATTGATTTCTCGATACAATAAAAACTTATAGGTAACGGTACAGCCCTAAAAGATGAGATAGTGTGGCGGCAGCGGTCCACACACGTCTGCCTCGCTCGTAAACGTTACGTTCAAAAAGATTTATTAGGTATTGAGTTAGCTGTATAGTTTCAGCATTTCAGGTCAGGCAAACATTTTTGTAACACCCCATATGTAAATATCTTTTAATTCAGGAATTGCGGGACTGTATAACCAGATAATTGTAATCCTGGAACGTTAAAGCTTGAAGGGAAAGAAATGAATGAATAATACAATAATAAAATTACGATAATGGTTTATATCTTCAGCCATATAACATTTAATCAGTCCATCAATAAATGTGGTTAAATTAACCGTAAACAGCTACTTTATAATCTACTTATTTATCTTTCTAGTCAATAGCAGCACATGCTTAAGTCAGATCTCATTAACTTTTGTCGAAAAAAATATTTACGCATTTATCACGTGATTAACTTCCAAACATTTCGCATTCGCTCATCTATACTAATATTTTAAAGCTGAAAAGCTCAGGAGTTACTGGTTCGAATGAAATAAAATATTTTGTATTGGATTGGCTATATAACATCACGCTATGACCAATTACAGCCAAACAGCAGGTAAAAGAGCGGGGAACAGCTAGTTATAATAAAAAAAAATACTAAAATACTCACCATAATAATTTTTTACTAAGAAAATATCTTTTCTTCTCCATTTTACGACTTCACTGTTGATTTTTATTACTTTTAAATTTAATCTTGTCTGTGTTCATTTTATTGAGTAACGAAAACTTAATGATTATCTCTTGAATACGATAGATTTATGTTCTCTTGGAATAATCTGGACATTTAACACCAAAAGCGTTCGCTTATCACGTCACTCCTCGATTGTTCGGCACCATGTTGATTTAAAGTCTAATTTAATATGTTCTTGCATGATTTCTGAAACAAAAGATGATGTTTTTGTTAATTATGCGAATACTTGTGTGTTTATATGTGTGGTTTATGTGTGTAAAGTCATGAATCAGCTATGAAATGAAGGGGAACAGTTTAGAAGACCAACGCGGGATATGATGGGACTTAATACTAACGTAGCGCAAGCGCCAACAGGACGCCCGCCATTTGCAAACGGCCATTAACAAATGGCGTCCTGTTGACGCTTGCGCTGTTCCCTTAAACACTTATCAAAATTGTAAAACTATTTTCTTATGGAATAATGTTTTCTATTTTAAATGTTTCATATGTTTTGTTTTGTTTTTTTGTTGTAGTCTTCAGTCAGCTCGACTCGCTTGCTACTGTACCTACCCGCACTCGGTATACTTGACAAAGTAATTTGTTTTCTGTATTTTTATTGGTCAACTAATTTTAATGTGACATTCAAGCTAAAAAAACCGACCAAGTGCGAGTTGGACTCGCCCATGAAGGGTTCCGTAGTAGCAAGCATAGATTAGGGATATAATTACCTATATTGAGATTAGTAAGTAATATACACAAACAATAAAAATAACTTTGTTTTTCATAGTGTTTGTATGAATGGCAAAGTTATATTTGCGGTTTTTGAAAATGTACTATATCTCAAAAACTGCTAACTGTATCTCACCCAAACCAATTTTCGTTGGAAGTTTTTGTTGAGGTCTACATTAAGTATATATTTTTTTTAGTTTTATCATTCTCTTATTTTAGAAGTTACAGGGGGGAACTTAGAATAGGGTATTTTAGAAGTTACACCTGTTAGAAGTTACACACATTTTACCACTTTGGAAGTGTCTCTCGTGCAAACTGTTAAGTTTAGAAAAAAATTATATTAGTAACCTCAATATAATTTTTAAAGACCTATCCATAGATAGCCCACACGAACGGGTATGGTGAAAAAAAAATGAGTTTCAATTTTAAGTATGGGGGCACCCCCAAATTCTGTTTTGTTTTTATTTTTGTGTGAAATTCCTAATGCGGTTCACATACTACATCTACCTACTAAGTTTCAACAGGATAGCTCTTATACTTTCGACAAAAACTGGCTGTGACATACGGACGGACAGACAGACAGACAAACAGACAGACAGACAGACATGACGAATCTATAAGGGTTCCGGTTTTGCCATTTGGCTACGGAACCCTAAAAAACACAACCATTGTTTAAAACTACCAGTCTAGTGAAAAATTGGTTATTCAAAATGTAATAAAGTTTTCAACCTTTATTCTCAATCAAAATCTGAAATCTTAAAATTAGATACATGCAAAGTTACTAAAATAATGCCATTGTCAAAACATAAAACGTTAATCAAAACGGTAAGAGATAATTTTGATTTCATTGTCCATGACTGTACGTGTACATACTGTAGGTACAGCTAAGTTCTGTCTAATTTTTTGAGGGGTCCTACAGGCATGATATTATCAGTAATGTAAATAAACAGTCATTGGTTATCTAAATAGGTTGGATATGGGACATAGAAGCCAGTTGTGGTACATTTCGATGGACTGGACCAAACTTTTGATAAGACTAAAAAAAATGACGCCATGTGTGCACGTGCAACAGTAATTTGGGTAATGTATTACAGAAAATTTACAGTTAATGTAAATAAAATTGCTCTGTTATCTCTTACATATGCCTCTTTATGATCTAAATCCATACGCTAGGGGACGAATGTCCCACGACATGTCAAGATAGAACAATTTCAGTTGAAATAGATCTGGCGACATCGTGCTAATTATGTAAACGAATAAGACTAATATGACTATAGTGAGTCCGGCAACGTCGCAGAATACATATTTGCCCCCATAATACATCCCTTGCTTAAATCCAAACCTCAACTATATTTTATACCACAACCGTATTTATCTGGGGGCACGACAGTGCCCCCGCCAAGACGAGCCAAGCGAAGCACAAGGGCACTACCTACCTTTTCTCGAAGTGTTTCGTCGTTTTTTTGAACCCTCATAGAGTTGGTTTCCGATGTACCAGATAGTTCATATTGGCATGATATGATGCCAATAATAGACTTATTAAGCATACAAAGTCTCAACAGAATAGCCATAATACTTTAGATTTTATTGATATCTAAAATACACGGATTTCGTCACTGATAGACTGACACACTGATGATCATCAAAATGTTTGGCTACTTCCTGAAGTGCTAGAGAGCTGAAATTCGGTATGTAATCTAAGTTTAGTATACAACCAACAAAAAAATTTACAAACCTATACCTTTCGCCCCCCATTCCCTAAAATGGGGGGTGGAAGTTTGTATGAGACCTTAAAATGTTTGGGTACTTCCTGAAGTGCTAGAGAGCTGAAATTTGGTATGTAATCTAAGTTTAGTATACAATAAACAAAAAAATTCATAAACCTATAACTTTCGTCCTCCATCTCCTAAAATGGGGGTGGAAGTTTGTATGAGACCTTAAAATGTTAGGGTACTTCCTGAAGTGCTAGAAAGCCGAAATTTGGTATGTAAGCAAAACTCAGTATACAAAAAAACACTCCCCATCCCCCCCATCCCCTAAAATTGGGGAGGAGGGATTCCACCCGAACAAACATACATACATGGCAAGTTCAATTGCCATGTATGTATGTTTGTTCGGGTGGAATCTTTGAACTCAATTTTGAAGTAGATATCTTCAACCGATTGAGCTGAAATTCTGTATACACGTTTAGTTTGGATTACAATGCACGTTTAGGTACGTGACGTCATCCTAAATCCAAAATGGCGGTCCATAATATATAAAATGGCAGATTAGTTGTTGTTAATGCACTTCTACAATATGGGTATCAAATGAAAGGGCTCGTTGAGAGCAACTTCAGAAATAATGTGACGTCATTATAAATCCAATATGGCGGACCGTCTAAGATGGCGGAATAGTTATTTTTAATGCACTTCTACAATATGGGTATCAAATGAAAGGGCTCGTTGAGAGCAACTTCAAAAATAATGTGACGTCATTCTAAATCCAAGATGGCGGAATAGTTATTTTTAATGCACCTACAATATGTGTATCAAATGAAAGGGCTCGTTAAGAGCAGTTCGAAAAATAATGTGACGTCATTTTAAATCCAAGATGCTAGCAACTTACAAAAAGAACTGAAATCCCACAAAAAACATTTCATGTAAAATGTTGCCAAAACGAGCACATAAGGTTTTCCCTACAAAAAAGATATCAGATCTCATGTAGAACCAAGCTTCTGAATCTAGAAGGCCTAACTCTACCAACCCTAACTTCACAAATTCTACACATCAGCAAAAATGTATGGCTTGGCTGTTTCGTTACTTACTTCAAAAACTAAATATTAGCATCACTTCCACAACGGTAACTTTAATTCTCATATTGCAACTACTACAATATGAGAATTAAACTCACTAGTTCGTAATTAGGTCGGGAACATTATGAAAATCTGGGATTAATCCCAGATGTTTAATCCCAGATTTTCATAACGTATTTAGACGAAAAGGCAAGGAAACGGAAGTTGGTACCTGCTAAGATAAGAGGCAAACAACTCATCACTAGAGGAACACTGACTCACTCTCAGTGGGAGACGAGGTTAGGAGAATGAGGGCACTGTGGATTTGTACTCATTTGTTGTAAGACTAACTTTACTAACCAACGTAAGATTCTTTTGAAAACTTCAAGTTAGCTGAAAAAAGTACAAGAAGTCTTTTAAAAAAAACTTTCAAGATTCCGAAGTAATACTTTCCTCAATTGGTTTTATGAATATGCAAATATTCATGATACAATCAATCCTTCCTGGACCAATTTTTATCATCATCAGCCGGAATTCGTCCACTGCTGAACAAAGATCCGACATCCTACATTTTATAATACACAGGCAAAACACATCAAAATCCATTGTTTAATTCAAAAGCAGACAAACATCGTTCAAATTCAAATTCTATTTTCAAATTCTATAACAGTGACGTAAGCACAGTTGTGGAGGCGTAACGTAAAGCTATCATGACATATTAGGCGCCTGAAAACCCAGTAGTCTGAAATTTATGGCACGTAAAAATGCCTGCGTGCCTTACAGACCCATCTTACATTCCTAAATTAAAACAATTCGAAGGTAACTACTGAACTCCGAAGGTGACTAACTGAGATCAGAATGTGAAACAAACATGATAATTTAGTCCCATCATTAATTGACATTATGATTTCAGCATGCGAATTTGTGCTTCGCAAATTCTTAGAGCTGGAACAACTGTACTACACTATCTAATATTTAAAAATAAGAAAGTATAGTTTGTTTGTCACGCTTTCACGCCTAAACATCTGGATTTTGAAAAAAAATTGGTACAGAAATAGATAAAAGCCTCGAGGCTGATATAGGGTAGCCTATATCATATCATATACATATTTGTGATAATTTAAATTTAAAATCGAAAAAAAGGATTGGTCGACCGAAACTGCAAAAGCAAGTGACATCATAAAGAACTTTGGGTGTAGTCCTCTTGTAGGAGGCAATCATCAGAAATTCTGACACAATTTCAATAATTAATTTACCAATGGGGATGGCAACTGGGAAACGAATGGCGCTAGTATAGCTAGTTCCAAGCCTCGTCATTGGTGCAAATCTTATAGGTACTTCAAAATAGTACTAACTCATTGGTTGTATTAGGACTTAGCTATGGTCACGCGATCTACATTTTCTTTGACTGGCCTTACCCATTTAAAGCTATGTTATCCCCGAGTGTTTTATGCTGTATTTTAAAACCATAAAACAAGTACAACTGAGGGCTAAACCTAGTAAAAACATAGTCAAACAAACATGTAAACAGTCTAGAAATTACAGTAGTTCAACGCACATTTCTCCAGGCGCGGCGCCCGGGAATGTGTTATCTCTTTGAGAGCAGAGTCAATAATGTAAGCAAATATTGTGATACTGCGTGTTACTAAAGTATTACGACATGCCTGCACTGTGTCACTGTGTTACTGTACTACCTGTTATCAATAAACACGTGGAATGAAGTGAGATACTTGAGGAAGTTGAGAAAATTTGGGAAATGTAAATGTCATCATCATCAGCCTTTAAATGTTCCCACTGCTGGAACACAGGCCTCCTCTCTGTGAGAGGGAGTGGGCCATAATCTACCACGCGGGCCCAGTGCGGATTGGTAGATGTCACATGTCTTCCAATTTTTGGTTCTAAGACATGCCGGTTTCCTCACGATGTTTTCCTTCACCGTTTTGAGAGCAGTGGTGTTGAAATAAATTACACAAAGTAATGCGCCTGACGGGGTTCGAACCCACGACCTACTAGTCGTAAGTCGAGGCCGATACCACTGGGCCACCAACAAACAAATATTTTAAGTGCGAAAGTTTGTGAGGATGGATGGATGTTTGTCAGACTTGCACACAAAAACTTTGGCGCAATGGCTAAGCGATTGACTGCTGTGCAGCATGACGCGGGTTCAATTCCCGCACGGAACAAATATTTGTAAACAAGTTGTTGTTCCGGGTATGGGTGTTTGTGCATGTGAGTTTAAATGTTTATTAACAAAACCTATGACACAGGAAAAAAATCCTAGTTTAAAAAAAATCTAATTAAAAGCTCGACCTGGGAATTGACCACGCATCTAAGAAGTGCCACTTGCAACCACTTCACCATTATAACAGTCATACACGAAACTAATTTAGTGAAATGCAAATTATGACACTTTCACTAAGACTTGTTTTTCATTAGTTACAAGCCTAAAAACGAAGAAGAATTTTTAATTGCCCCTATTGTAAGAAAATTCACACATAATTAACTGCAAAGCAACTAAGTAAGTGTTAACAGATTCTATGAAAAAGTTCAACATATATCGATCAATGCCCTGTATTCAGAATTCTAGACAGTCAATTTTATGCACTTACAACTATAACATTATCTTTGTGGAATAATCTTTTTTGGTGTCTTAAAATGATGAAATCAGTCCATTGAAGTCCAGTAAGCGTAAAGGACTGTCAGTCCTTTACGCTTCATCATCATCATCATCATCATCATCATCTCAGCCTTAGGACGTCCACTGCTAAACACATAGGCCTCCCCTTTAGATCTCCACATATACCGGTTGGAAGCGACCTGCATCCAGCGTCTTCCTTTACGCTTACTGGTCTTCAATTCTTAATAAAAACTGACTAAAAACCACCCTGTTCTTTTACACCTTTTGCGTTCCCGGGCCGCGGTGCCCTCATTCCTACGAGTGTAGAGTAAGCTTAAGTAATATTTTAACCAATTATGATATCTCTATTACTATGTAGTTATCTTGCATAGGTATTGAGTAATTTTCTTTTCCTATTTATTAAATTTAAAACATATCGACAGTTGAATAGTGCCAAATTTATCATAATAGTAATCAACATTCTTGTCCTATTTATTGAACTACAGTTTGTAAAACTGTTCATTGAACTCTTTAATAACGTAGTTTTCACGAAAGCTCACACACGTGGTTCAAATTAAGGTAACTTCACAATACCTTATCACTGCGCCGGCGCAGCGTTGCTAAGGTAAATAACGAACACAGTAAATTGGGTCATAACGCAACCAAATCTGACATACAAAACATATTTACACGCTTCACTATAAAAATTGTAAGCTTTAGATACTTTTGAAACCATTTTCGTGTTACATTTACATTTAAGGTTATTTAAAACTTCCGAAATTCCTACATAATTTTATTTTTATTGCTCGTTAAATTATTGGCAGTCGATTTTGAAATGAAGACACATTCCTTTTATGATTAAATCATAAATAAAAGAGTAATAAAAATGTAATAAAATATTAATAAGTAAACTTACCTATTCTAACAATGATTGCCGATTTAACGCCTATTAACAACTGAATAAATAAAAATTCCACTGTAATAAAAAAGCCGCTTTGAAGAAATTTTATTTTAATCACGATTTTTAGGTGGTTAATGAATTTATAATTATAGACGTTGTCAAATTTAGTCGCGTACTTAAGGGCGGTATCCCGCTGCGAGCATACGCATGTCTGCGATGTACGCGCGACCGAGTTGCTTTTAGCAGACTGGACACTGAACGCATCCGTAACTTCCAAAGTGGTATGGATGGAGAGTACTTTGTTATAACACAAGGAAATCATTCCAGGCCCTTGCCAACGCCATACTATCTAATAACAAGCGATAATAAGTATAAGGCCGTTCAAAAACAACCTACTATTTTGATTAAATCAAAATATCTCACAAACCGCGAATAAAATGGTAATTTATAAAAAAAAAACTTTTATTATTTTAAATGGCAATAAAGAGCTACGTGCCGCATAAACGTTCTGGAATAATAGACAAATTATTGATTGGTAATAAAAATAGAGTTCGTCAACCGTATCGAGAATCAATGTTCGGTTATTCGCATTGCAATATTGTCGTTTATCATCCAATTGTTAAACGGGCATTAATGTCGGTATCAATCGAGTATTGTTGGTTTGTACATGGCTAGGCCAGGCCACATTTTTGCGGTTACTAACTGAACCAATAATAATATGTATTGTGTTGTTTAGGACTGTTATAATGTAGCTTTTTTTGCGGATGATGTAACTGTGACTATTGAAGATGGATTCTAGTCATTTGAGATAAAAATATATGTAGTATTTATCATCAGGTACCTAATTGTGATTGTTACCTAATTGAAATTTGTTTGATTTATTTCCTCCTGAAATTAAGAAAAAAATGCCTTTAAAGATCCTCTTTTAAATTGAGCGCTACTACTGAGCATGAATCCTCATTTGTTTGTTGATTGCGAGGGTTCGTTACCCAGGTCGGGTAAAGTGTCCTTTAGTTTTATTATCAAGCTTTCTCAGAAGACTTAGGAATCTGAATTTTCCGGTATGAGGTGCTCTGTTACTGGTGATATTAGGTGTGCCCTCTATTACACAGGACGTAATTATAACTGACAACAATATCGACTGCCTAACTCTTCGGGGATCAAAGGAATATAAAAAATATGCAATTTCAATTAAAATAACATAATATAAACTAAGATAACCACATCGTTTGCCTACCCAATGCGCCCGCGCATCTGTACAATATCGCGTCCACCTGCATAAATTTCGTCAACTGCATTCCAGCGTTTAAGGCCAAGTTCAACGTCTATTTCAATTTGAACATTTGAACAAAGAGTCATTTTCAGTGCTAGCAAGTGTTCGTGGTTAACTGTCTATGCAATGACAAATAGTCCTGTGTTGTATTTCCTTTTGAAGAATAAGTAGAATGGAGAGCAGGTTCGAACTCTGAAACTGAATACGATCAATTGAAACAGTTGTGCCCTTTTATTACATGAGCCATCTTATACAACAGAATAAGTGAAGATGGGTCAAATAAGTAAGCAGGCCGCTGATCGTACGTACATCATAAAGAGTGGCGCATATTCTTATTGTTGCAATTAATATGTACATAGGTACATTAAAAAACTAAATTAACAAACCTAAAAATAATTACTATACCTAACAAAGAGCATCAAAAAATTCATCCACATCGCTGTCAACGGGATAAGTGCCCAGAACGCTGGCAGCATTGCCACGTTGGATGGCAATGCTAATTCTTAATTTATTAATATAAGGCCGGAAAAGCAATAGGAACGATTGTTAAGATACGGTGGATTTTGCCTAGCCGCGGTACAGGAAAGATTGACACAAATAAAACACACCGTGTAACGTGTATACCTACCTCAAAAAACATTTTTAAACGTTTCATTAAAAAAACGGGCTTTTTCTTCAGCAGGTAACATTATTTTTGGAAATTGTTCTCTGATAACTTTTAAGACCTGTGTCCTGATTATACAGTTTAATTAAAATTCGATTCTATATATTCCGATTATAGCCGATCGCGTTCACTTTATTTGGTGAAAATCGACCTAGAAATTATTATGTTACCGGCAAATACTCTCAAATCATTTCAAGCAGCAATTTCAAATTCTTCCATCGGTGTTAATTCAAACGATTCCCCTTAAAGAATTCCATCAATACCAAATCGTTCAGAACGCCATAAAATGACCGAATCGCGGCAATTCTTTCGTTAACAAGACGATTGGGCTTGAACGTCTCTAGCTAGGTGGTCTACTGACACCCATACATTTCATTACCACACAATGTGAATGTTAACGCGCCTCTGATAATCTTTTATTGTCCTTTCATTTCACTTTGTTCCATTACAAAAGAATAAATAGTGGTCAAAATACGAGCATGGACAACGGACACTCTGTGTTAATGTCAATTGTACTTTGTTTTTGGGTTTATTTTTGTAAATCTGTGATAAGGGGAGATTTGAAATGTTATTGGTTTTAAATAGGTACAAAACTATGTCGAAAAGTGAGTTTTATTTCGTTAGAAAATCCGTTTTATTTCAAACCAGCGGCCGTCCCGGTTTCGAGCGGGTTAAAATTTTTGAACCGACCGCGCAGCATGCGGTGCCTTTTCAGAAAATATCGAATCTGGCATATTATAGTCGTTCTAAAGTTGTGCGCGTATGTACAAATATAAGTTTTATATATTATTATGTTAAGAAGACAGCATCATTAATATCAACATTTTTAACTAGTCCTGCTATCTAAAAAGTGAAAGTTTTTATGTTTCCAACAAAAAAAAACACAATAAATTAACTATTTTTTCTAAGTTGTGCCTATTTGTTATTTACACAATGTGGTGTACACTTGGACACAATAGTCCCAAAAATAAAAAAATGAATTAACTTTTATAGGATATCTTTTATCCCAGTAAACATTCTGGATCCAGTTATATGAAGTCCACACAAGCGAAATAGTGGTTATACGCTGTACTTAATAGCAATTGAATGTTAATTGACAAACAACAGATAGTTTGGTTGTAATCATAAAATCATTAACAATAATACAAGAGAAAGCGACCCTTTACAAACAAAGTTCTAAGTTCTTGCTCTTCTAAGATTTGTTTGTGTTGTAATTAATGTAAATTCAAGTACGCTTGATTCAAGTTATGACTGTCAAAATATTTCAAGGGCTTGTCTTTGTAATTGTTAGCCTTTTCTATAAAAATCTTTATAATTATCAATTGTACTCGATTTTATGCATTCGACATTTAAATTAACAGATAATTCAAACGTTTAAAATTGTTTGAAAGAAGTGAAATGTTTTGATCGGTTTTAAATTGATTTTCTGAAAAATTGTAATCACTAGTTTTTTTTTTTAATTGCATCTTGCATGTTTTTTTATAGCATTATAATAACTTTTTAACAAAAAAATCAAACCGACGAAAGATTGAACTGAAAAGCTAAAAATAAATTTTGAGGCGGCGCCAAACAAACGTACAAACATGTACCTAAATTAATTATTTGAAGCGAAGCATAATTTTATTGTAGCTAGGTTGCTTTTCGTTGATTGTTTCTTTGGCGCCGCCTCAAAATTTATTTTTAGCTTTTCAGTTCAATCTTTCGTCGGTTTGATTTTTTTGTTAAAAAGTTATTATTTTTAGCTTTTTAGTTGTATACCATGATAAGAGTGTTTAACACATGGAAAAACCCGTCTTCCCTTTTGTCATTGTCAACGTAACCGTCACAGTAATTAGTATTAACTGTTGAGGACCTGTAACTTGCAACTAAAAACTCCACTCTCAGACTGTCAACGACTGTCAAATCCCAACTATGTTTAAAATTCTTATCATGATGAATGAAATGAGCCCAAATACGATATAGTTGCTGTTAACTGTTGAGGATCTCTTGCTACTGCCTTCTGTCCTCATCATCAGACCCTCGATGACAATTATACTCCAGCTAGGTCTAAAATTTTCATCAAGACTAATGAAATGAGCCCAAACACGATATAGGTGCTGTTAACTGTTGAGGACCTCTTGCCCCTGCTTTCCGTCACCATCTTCAGACCCTCGATGACAATGATACCTCAGCTGGGTCTAAAGTTCTCATCAAGCTGAGTGAAATGAGTCCAAACACGATATAGCTGTTGTTAACTGTTGAGGAACTCTTGGGACTGACTTCACAACATAACATGGATCTGGAGTTGATCTGATGATGGTGACACCATCATGTTATCTTCTCCACATCTCTGCTATATAGTAATGTCCTCAGAACTACATATGTTAACTTTATTTCAAACGAATCGGTTCACAACTGAAAATTCTGTAGGAAAGTTGACAATCAATTCCTTTTTTTCTACCCTTAGAGGCCGATTTTAGTTTTGAAATTAAAATGGGACCAACTTTGAGATATACTCTATCCAACAAAAAAAGAATTTTTGAAATCGGACCACGCTGGGAAAAGTTATGCGTGGTCATACATAAAAAAAAAAAAAAAAAAAAATATATATACATGTCGAATTGAGAACCTCCTCCTTTTTTTTTCGTCGGTTAAAAAGGAGTTTTCACGTTTTTGTGATGTCATAATCCCGACAGTATAATTTTTTTAGGCAATAATTTCACCTCCTCTTCTGAGGTTACTTCACGCAGACCAAGCTGCAGCCAGAAGCAGGTATCCAAATATGACGAAAGCTTCCCACAATGTAAAGAGTAAACCCATGTCCCTTTTAAATTCACAAAGCATTATTATTCATGAATGAGATCTATCGTGACATTTACGATTATGGTTGATAACTCATAACTTTTTAGGCAAATAAAACTTGAATCATGCGCATTCGTGAATGCAATGCAACTTAGGGTTCAATTATCGCCTGTTAGCGAGTTCAGAAGGGCCGTCTTTGCCTGTGGGTACTCTAGGCTTTTGCTCAGGGCCCCATTTTCCTTAAGGGCCCCGAGATCACAGGAGCATCAAAGAAGTGCAAACTATTGTTTTATGTAAATAAGTATTACACCAACATAATTATAATAAAATCGAGCTCGCTACACTCGTTTTCGCATCCTATATTCTTATGCTTTACGTTTTACGTAAGTCGACAGTTAAGTATATTTTTGAATGTATCCTACGTGGTGTAGTTTCCTATAATATTAAACGGTCCAACCCTTTTTTACGCGTTTTACATTATCAAATAAGTTCTTCCTCTCAGATCTGTAGTGGAAATTGATTGTCAGAGTCTAGACTACTCCTTTGCTCCCTCTTTTACATTTAAGGCTTGCGGTAAGCTCTAAAGACGTCGGAGTCAAAAGTGCCCACGCCTCCAACAACTTAAATACGGCCCTGATGTTCAGGTAACCTTTGGTAACCTTTGACCCCATACAGGGTCTTGATACAGTAACCTACATGTTTGTATGTTAGGTTTATTGTTATATTTATTGCCTCTGTGTCAGTATACTGCTCTCTTTCCGTTAAAGTTTGACATTTAGAACGTAACCTCGTTTGAGGGCTGTTAAAGTGAGATGTTGATGTTAATAATGTTGGCCGTAAAGTGTGAATAGAGTAGAACCTCTTATAAAGACTTGTATACTGCAAATTAAACATGGAATCGATCATGGAAAGGTATGTAACGAAAGTCGACGCTGTAGTTTTTAATACCCATTTATTTTCGTATTGACAGCATCGACGAGGCGTTTTTCAGTGGTTTGTAAAAGTTATATATATTTTTATTATAGTTTTTTTTTATTTATAATCTATTGTTCATTTTATAATGAGCAAAAAAAAAATAATAGTTTCTGTATTAGAAATACTGCCAACTACCTACTTAACTCTGTCAAGGTAGTATTTTCAGTTATGACTTAAAAATAAAACGTCACTCGACTCACACACCTAAAAAAGCTACAATGATTTATTCATAAAACATATTCGTAACAAGAACCCATTTAATAGAAGTTTTTCTCATACTGCACAATATAGACGTATACGAAGTGGCTACTCTAGTGATCTGCAAGCTCACGTTAGTTCAGAAACCGCATATCAGGCACAAGTGGCTAAAGCTAGTGACACACCGCTCACTTTCCTAGCGGTCAGGTAAAAGTTTAACCGCAAGTGTGTCGTAAAGTTTTGTCATTTAGTATTTCCTAGGTTTTAGTGGGCATTTCGAAATAAGTAATAACAAGCGACCCGCCACTAGTTCGTACGGGAAACTTTATTATGATACTACGGGGAATGTTTTATTAGAAGAAAGTTTTATTTATAAGCCAAAAAAAATTAAGCTTAGTTCACGTAAATGGGTCCCCATGTTTACATATCTCAAACCAGTTTTGCAGGGTGGCTGGAATATTTAAAGAGATTAGCTCACCTTTGTGAACATAATTTACCTAAATCATTGTTTTTACAATTATTGTAATTTTGTACACACAATCAGAATATTCTACGTAACGTAAGTATTTAATTTACAAGAGACTGTGACCTCTGAGTTTGTTTCGGCTATCTTCTCAGAGTAGTCAGGTACGAAACACCGGCCCCTCCTAGTTTTATGAAAAGACGTGTAAAACTGTTGATATAATTACTTGCAAAAATAAACATCGTTTCATTACATCATTTCATCATTTCATTTCATCATACCGATCTTCTACCCTTACCTATCTGTGACGAATTTTGACATAATTATCTACCTAAATGGTTGTGACGAATTATATTTGTGACGAATGTATTACCTACCCAAAATAAATACCTAATCAGAAATTAATTATTTTCGCCACACTTTATTCCTTTCCGGCACTATGAATGCACCCTTAACCCGGTAACTACGAGTGAGCCATACAAAAAGCGGCACTCCAGCCAGACCCAATCTATCGCCATTAATCGGGAATGTATTCCGTCCACCACTGTTTACTTAAAATAACCTGTAGCAACGTTGAGCAAATACTCACTTTTTATATATTCTAGTGCCCATCTAACACTGGTTGAAGCATATCTGAATAGCTTGGAGGCAGTTTATGAGGAAAGTAAACAGGAAGATACTCTGATTAGTGTGTAGGATGAGAAATATTTTATTACAGGTATGGTACGAATCCTTATATCGTTACTTCCCAGAATTAGATCCTTATTTGCGACATAATTGAATGGTGAAATAATACAAGTATGTTTTTTCAATTAATTAATTAATATTTTAGAAACCCAATGACGCAGATTTAGTTTTCATTTAAATCAGGTCCTAGACTTCTTTGAGTACTTATTTAAAAGGATACGCAATTTTCGCGAGCGCGCCTGATTCCGAATTCAGGATTTCATAAATAAGAATTCCTTTTTTTCTATCTCTGAAAACAAAAGCCAGACATTTTTGATCTACGTGACCAAACAATAAGCCAGTAAGATTTTCAGACATCTCATTGACGCTAATTGTTATTTATTAGATATTTATATACACTGCCCAATTCCGAATTCCATAACTGACACACATTTAATTTTTAATTTAACACCACGTGACGCCAATCAATAAATAAGTAGTTCATGAATTTTTACGACGTGTTTCAGGCTCAAGGACAAAAACAAAAGGAAATAATTGAAGTGGCCGATAAATAGACAAGAACTACTTGATGGAGTCGGGGGTCAACAGGCGACAATGATCGAACTATTGGACATAATTATATAACTGCTGAACACCCGTGATTTCAGCAGGTCAATGACACTCTCACACATCGCCGTGCCATTTGAGTACTGCATGTTCCATTTGTTTAGAGCACAGTGTGTGTGCACTTATCTGTCATGTTTAAAGAGGTAAAATTTTTTCGTTTTATACGCTTATTTTGATAGATAAAGAAGCACGATTTTCATGTGATCCAAACATTCAAATCCGTTACGCAGATTTTGCGTAAAAGAGTTAAAAAACAAATATCCATTCCATCCATACATCCATTAATCCTCACAAACTTTCGTATTTTTACAATCTACTTATCTGTCTTCATTGTGCTTCCAGTATTTGGCAAGCCCGACTGGAAGTGTGAATGAGTTCACATTCTGGTTCATAACATAAATTAGAATGATTAAGAACATGATTGTCTGCATGTCGTTAAGACACGCCATAGTGTTATTACGGTCATTATAATTATAGTAGGTACTTCTGTCACTAAAAAGTATTCGTGCCTACATTATATATAACATAAGTAGCATTACATTGTGTATGTAACACTTTAGGCAATAGAATTCACTTTCAGTGTATTTTGTTACGAAGGCTTTGTGCCTGAATGCTTTTTACACTTTGATCTTAGCCAAATGTGAAAGTATTTTTATAGACCGTTGTAGTAATTGCTAACTTAACTAACTAATCTTGTGGATCACACGATTATATTAGAAATTACATTTTCACACGTCTTATTGGGGTTGAGTGTTTTTACAGATATTTCTGTATCATAAAGTGTAATTGTTACTGATGTATAACGTCTTTTCTATCGATTCTGTAGGATGGATTTCGTGAAATGTAACGGAAATAGGTATGTAAACGGAAGTGACACAGTATTAGTCAAATCAAGTAAGTGAGCCATCATATGGAAGCAACTCTCGCCTAGGTCTACCTTGCGATGGGTGATGAAAATTAAGCACCCTTGCCTAGATCTGTCTCTGGATAAAAGTCTCTTGAAGATGGCGAGATGAACTGAACCGCTTTATGAAACAGCAAGAAGTGGAGTCTAAGGAACTCTTTCCCCACAGTTGCTGGGCACCCTGTGCTGATGTATTAGTAATTTAATGAGTACCTAAACAAAAAATATTGATCTTTAAAGTTTATGTTTAACTAAGGAGGTTCCTTTCTCTGGAGCCTTAATCTAGCTGGGTCAGAGCCCATTCGTCCACTGACATTCGCACCCTGTGCCCACTCGTCCCCTGGAACTTTTGAGGGGCCCATTCGTCCCCTGAAGAATATTTATTTTTATTCATTCTTCTAATATAAGTACATGTATATGTGTATACTGCAGCTTGGTAGTCCTGGTACAGTCGCGCAGAAAAGGGTAAAATTAAAATTAATGTTAGCAAAACGGAATTAATGTTAGAACGTTCATTATTTTTGTACATTAAAAAAACTTTTTGAAAAAAAAAGGGAACCGACTTCAAAACCAAACACAAAAAAAACTGTAAAATAACTTTTCTTTCGGAAGTCGGTGGCTTTGTTTTTTATTTCATTGACTATGGCCACCGACTTCCGAAAGAAAAGTTATTTTACAGTTTCTTTGTGTTTGGTTTTGAAGTCGGTTCCCTTTTTTTCAAAAAGTTTTTTATTTTTCCCTTTTTAGTTTAGATATTCAACAAAAATGTCCTTATAATCGTCGACTTTGAAAATCTACAATCCTAGTAAGCAATAAAAACGGATCTATGCGGGCAATTTCACGAGATATCCATTATTGTTATATATTAAACCTTCCCCAGAACGTAACGAACACTTTTCTGAAAACCGCATCAAAATCGGTTTAGCCAAACGCGAGATAATCGCTGAAAAACATGCAATGGTCACTGAAAATCTACAATCCAAGTAAGCAAAAACGAATCCACGCGGGCAACGTCACGGGATATCTATTAGTGTTTTATACTAAAACCTTCTCCAGAATGTAATGAACACTTTGCTGAAAACCGCAACAAAATCCGTTCAGCCAAACAAACATACATACAGGTCGAACTGAGAACCTACTTTTTTTTTGAAGTCGGTTAAAAAGGGTGACAACGACTCCACATTGAGCTAAAATGAAACAGAATACAAGAACAAAATAACATCCATTAATATGATAAAATAATAATTGCGGATAAAAAATTTTGTAACCCGTTTTTTTAACAAGCCATTCGTAGAGAGACAATTTTACATCGTAAGCCTATCGACAGTTTATATTTTTATCATGACGGATTATCATTCATCATAGCTCTTTTTTCAATGATCTGTTATGATTTATTAAATTAATTCCGTTAATAAACTGTTCACAAGTGTACTATGTTAACCGTTTCTTATGTAAAATATAGCTAATTTTATCTCAGGGGACCAATAGGCACCTGAACAGGTGCCGAATCTTTAACTTATATTGTATATATATTAGAGGGGACGAATGGGTACCTTAAAAATAATATTTTATTAAAATATTAATTGGTCCCCTACCAGGAGACCAATGGGCACCTATATAGGGGCCGAATCCACAACTTTAATGCTGGGGTACGAATTTTAGTGGACGAATGGGCTCTGACCCATCTAGCTTGAACCCTGTACCCCAATACCGGTAGGCAATTATTTCTTAAATGTATTTACAAACGTATTTCTTTAATATGTATTTAAAATATTTTAAGTACAGACGCCAGCAGGTGAACCTACCCGAAACTGTCAGATTTTACTAATCGAACATTAACCTTCCACTATTGTGATAAGGTTGAAAATCTATTGAAGAAATTTGGCAGATTGTTTGCTGGCGTCTGTACATACCATGTAGGAAGACTTAAAAAACGGAAAACGTAAGTTAATTTTACCTATAGAATAAGGTGCGCATTATTCTATAGGTTTTACTTTCTCTGCAACGAGTCTTTCACAGTTATTTTTACTGAAAATAATTTCGCTATAATGTTATTTTATTTTGTATACTAAAGAATAAATCGCGTTTAGAAACATAATTTTATAATTAATTTGTTTACAAAATATTTTATTACCTACCTGATACTCGTACATTTCGCCTTCAACATAATCAATAATTACGTTCGTACGACGTGATTTCCGACGTATTGCAGGATTCTAGATAGACTTTATTTTTGGGAGATTACAAGTAGCTGATCTTACATTTTTAAATACCTAGATGAATTTGATTTAGAAATCAAATTGAAAATCACCATGCGTGTTCTGCCCTGCCCAAGCGGTAATAACTCTGAGATAAACCCTTTTAGTTTTAATACCATTCAATAGCTATAACAATTTTCTTTGTAATGATTATAGCTCAAACAGCGATTCCTAATTTTTAGGGTTCCGTAGTCAACAAGGAACCCTTATAGTTTCGCCATGTCCGTCCGTCCGTCCGTCCGTCCGTCTGTCCGCAGCTTAGCTCAGAGACGCCCAGCACTAGAAAGCTGTAATTTGGTGTAAATATACGGATTTGTTGCGTCAAAAAAGTGGTAAAATAAAATCTCGTAAAATATTTTTTTTTAGGGTACCTCCTGTACACGTAAAGCGGGGATGTTTTTTTTTCTCGCGTACCCCTTAGTGTGGGGTATCATTAAATAGGCCTTTAAAAAATATTGGTAGTTTCCATCAACAATTTTTTGATAAAAACATTCGTTTGTGAAATATTAAGCTTTAAAGTGCTAATTTTTGCCCTACTCGAGTGTCCCCCCCCTCTACCAGCTAAACGGTTATGTTTGGGGGTGTGAAAAAATTTACAATAGTAGTATATATAACGAAGTTTAAAAGAAAATTATCATGACTAAGTGGGCTTTACAAGTTTACGAGTAATAGTTGACCAACTTATAAAACGTACAGGGATAACATTTTCCTAAACAAAATGTATCGGAGAACAACTGCAAATGTAAGTTTGTCAACTTCATTTTTACAGCTATAATAGGTAGTGGAGTGGAGTGGAGTGCAGTGGAGTGGAGTGCAGTGCAGTGGAGTGGAGTGGAGTGGAGTGGAGCGGAGTGGAGCGGAGTGGAGTGGAGTGGAGTGGAGCGGAGCGGAGTGGAGTGGAGTGGAGCGGAGTGGAGTGGAGTGGAGCGGAGTGGAGTGGAGTGGAGCGGAGCGGAGTGGAGTGGAAGGGAGTGGAGCGGAGCGGAGCGGAGTGGAGTAGAGCGGAGTGGAGCGGAGTGGAGCGGAGTGGAGCGGAGTGGAGCGGAGTGGAGCGGAGTGGAGCGGAGTGGAGCGGAGTGGAGCGGAGTGGAGCGGAGTGGAGCGGAGTGGAGCGGAGTGGAGCGGAGTGGAGCGGAGTGGAGCGGAGTGGAGCGGAGTGGAGCGGAGTGGAGTGGGGTAGTGTGGGGTGGAGGGTCGAAAATCGCTTGAACCTTTTTAACAGGTTCATAGCGATTTTCGACGTGCCTTGACACCTCTCAAGTTTTTTTTTTAATACGTCATAAATCGTAAACCTTTCAAAGTTGGAACCAACTACAAGAACTTTTATAGTATGTTATTACTTGCTGCTACGGAACCCTTTATGGGCGAGTCCGACTCGCTCTTGGCCGGTTTTTTAATTGCTAAAATGTATATTCCGATTGAAATAGCGCTTTTTTTGACTTATCAGGGTAATATTAATATTATGTATAGTGACTAAGGTGAAGTGTCATCTTAAAAGGCCTACGCAATACTTGTATATGAAGAATTTTTATAGTTAAAACCATACTCAAACAGTCACATTGTGTGATGCAATACTATAAAAATCGTTGTAATTTAAAGTTCTTTTATGTTTTGTCACCTCACGATAATTTCTGGTAGGTAATTATCAGAATGAGAGTCAAAGTGAGAGGAGAGATAGTAAAGTAATTTGAATTGATTTCATTAAATTAATTAACCTACTTTGATTTTATCGTAAAATTTCAATATAATTAAGGTGGTGTCTCATTAATGAAACAAAACACCTAGAAAAAGGGCCAAACAAACTCATCAATATTTTAACTGACATAAAAAATCTGTGTAAAAAATGCATTAACTTCTACTCATAGAGGTGTTACACCGTTATTATGACGAGATTGGGACACACCGTGACTGCACTAACAATATCCCGTCACACTAACAAAACCACAATTTAAATTATGGAAATTGAACAAGCCAATAAAAGTACAATTTCGCTCCCTTCAAGAAAATTACTGTAACGGTCCATTGTATTTACGATACCTGTTTAAAAATCCGTAAGCCTCATTGAACAATCCAATTAAGCTTCAAAATACATTTTAATTTAATTGTAACAATAAAAAATTAAATGGTACTTTTCGTAACAAAATAGCATCTTTTGTGATGTCTAAATTACTTCCTCAATGACAAATTATATCGATGATACTGCATAGTATCATTCACTCTAGAAAATGTTTGTTGTGAACCAGTGTAATAGAAATGTTGACACGCCGGATTAAAGTCACTCGCACCATTACATTTAGCTGGATACACGTTTAATAAAGACAGTAATCCCTTGTACACTGACAGTGTTATGTCTATCGATAAATTCTTTTATCGAAACGGCTGGACATCTCTTTTATCACAATCTAAACGATACTACATAAATAGCCAAGATAAAAAAATACATTGTTGTTAACTAATACAATATTATTAGTAGGTATTATCTGCTTAATAACCATGAGAAAAGAACGATACAGTATAAATACTTTCTGTTACAAAAATACCAGATTGATCGTAAAAAAAAGTAACAGATAATTTCCCTGTTAATACTTTTTTATATGAGGTTAATGAATATTACGTAATGAACGGCAAGTTATCGTGTAAATAATTAAATTATTGAACGCATCTACATGGAATGCTCTGAGTCTGAGTAGTGGGTTAATGTCGGAGCCCGGCATCACTCGACTATCGTATCTGGACGTAAATAAATTTAATTTTACAGTGCGTCGCCGGTTAATCGACTGACAGGGTTACGGCCATCGAGTTTGGATAAATATAGAGCTGTGAGATCTGGAAGTAATTGAAATTGATGGGGATTTTAAAGCCGATGTTGATGCAATTCTAATTTTATTGCAGTATACAATTATGAGACTTATAAACCATGTTGGGTACTGCCGTCAAAGTTTCATGAGGTAGTCAATTATGACACTCTGACATTAGGACTAATAGAGTGTCATCAAAGCATTAAATTGAATACTACTAATTGTTAGACTAACTCTAGTGCACTTTCTCAATGTGGTATTAACAACTCTTTAGATCTGCCCGACTATTATAAAGTAAAATCACGTCATCATAATATTGACCAGCTGTTATCCATAGAGCATGACGGTCACATCCTAACGAGCCGGTTGGTTTGGTCTCAACTGGAATTCCAGGCAGTAAATCGGCAGAAGCTTATTTATAATTTTAATTATGTAACTACTAGTTAAATAAAGAATAAAGATGTAGGGACACCTGACAATTCAGTAGGTCATCCTTAAAAATGAACAGCAGTGAGAATAAAACCAGTCAAACTTGCTCAAGGTGGTATTAAAAAACTCTAGATAAAATGCAGTGAGTTAATATAACGTCATCAAAGTAGTGAGTGACTGGCCAAAGCGTGAGGTCGATACGTTCCCATGGAGAGACATACGATTTAACAAGAATTAGTTATACCTACGCTTACTCGGTAAGGTATTAAACAAAGTATTGACTGGCATGACGTCGAGCAAGCTCATTCAAGGTAGTATTTACAACTTGATAACATTTTGCAGATAATATGAACGACAATAAACGTCATCAAAGTATTGAGTGTCTGACACATCCATGACATGATACAAGCCAGTTTACATGAGGAGACTACTTAATTGTTACTTACTTACTACTTTATTGTTGTTTATACGCTACTTAGTCGTAACCTAATCTACATAAATACGTAATAAGTTAATATGAACGTCATCAAAGTATGTACTAGCTACATACTTTGATGACCCAAACGGGTGACGTCGCGTCGCGTCGGGATGAGCGAGCTAGTAGTTAGCGAGTGTACTGGACTTTAACTTAGAGCAATATTTAGTTAAACAAAGCAATCAACGAAGTTGTTGTTTGACAGTTTTTTTTTTTTTTGTTTTTCTTCGCTGGCAACTCTTGTGTGAACAGTACCGACAAATATTTAGTTTGAAAACGACAAGTCTTAGAACGAAGCACACTTTTCATGTAAAATTTTCAGCTAGGTTGAAAATCGTCCAAACATTGTAGTTAAAGAGTGAAATAAAAACAAAAAATCTCATTTTATCTGATATCATAGTGCCTCTTTGTTGTAGTCAATATTTCTAGACACTTTTTTTGATTTTGGACGGGTTCGCTCTAAGCCCCGATCTAGCTCCAGGAAACCTCCACGTGCGCCCGTGGACTGGAGTTCCCTCTCGGATACGTCCGGGGGGAAGACCAGTTTTTCGGGCCGGTGCACCCTGGGATGCGGGCAAAAACTCTCCTTAGGCACTGTGTGCCTAAGGGGTTTCTTTGCCCGTATGCAAATAGCCTGTCGGGTGGACGCTCCAACGCGTGTCCCTCTGAACAGCAGAGGGCACAGCGGCGGAGCGGGCTTGCGGACGGTGAGTAATGGGTATGCTCGCCGTCCGACCAAGGACCAAGCCCGGGTCGGTGGCGCGTCGTGTTTCACGCGTCACCGACGGGGCCCCTTATGGGGCCAAATGCCTGCCGGGGTCGCGGATTTTTCTTAATCCAGGATACCGTGGCCCCGGAACGTAAAGGGCATCCGACGGAACACGGGTGGATTTTAGTCAGTAAGAGTCTGACAGTCCCTCCCGCCCCACCCAGGGCGGGAGGACTCATTTGATGATTTTGCCACCCTAAAAAAAAAAAAAAAAAAAAAAAAGCCCCGATCTAGCTCAGAAGCAAAGATGGTGAGAGCTCGGCCAGAAAGAATTACACGACGGAACGCAACAAAAAATTTTAGGTGCGACTACGAGAGGATGGTGTCGCGAGCCGACGAGATCTGGTGAAGCCTACCATCGCCAATGGGATCACTTAGTCACAGCAGGTTCAGGTAGCCTGTAGTGCTGTTGCTCAGGGTGGACCGTTAAGAGATGGATCCCACTAACTCCAAATTAAAGGCTGATATTTGGAGGGTGTTCATTACGAAAAATAGCGCACTAAGTCATCATACTCAAAGATTATCCATACTCAATCTAACTAGAAATTCCATTCCAGACACAGAATACAAAATCTTAATAATATAACATTGTCTAGGGGGACAGTAATTCAATACCTCGCGACGTAGCGAGCTGGTCGACGTCACAAGTTCATAGCGTGCCATTAGCAGCGCGGTGTCGGGTTCTCTTCCTGCCCGCACCGCGTGCGCCTGCGCCGATCATCTAGAATAATGCATAACTAGATCTAGCTGTCTTGAAAAATAGTTATTCTTGCTGATAAAATTCTGCAATATACGTGTTTTTGAGTTTGTATGTGAAACTTTGTCAATTTACAAAGCTGTAAAGGCTGTACGGGAAGGAATGATGGATGATTCGGAAAACAGATACTTAGACCGATACTTAGACCTGGCTATATATCGAAAAAAATGTTATTCGTTGTGGATTTAATTTGATGTTGCTGCAATTGCAACTTTTTGCTTATTGTTATGAAACTTATGAATTAGAAAGTCTGTTCGTCCTACCACAAAAACTTTTAAACGTCTGTTGAACACTTGTCTAAAAAAATGTCAGATTATGTTGTTGAAATAAGGTCCGTTTTGCAGTCACACTTTTTTTAGACAAGTGTTCAACAGATGTTTAAGTTTTTGTAGTAAGGCTGTGTATGTTTATTACTTTAATTTTGGAACACGGTTAGAAATGACATTTTTATCTGGCTACTTGACTAGTAAACAACTAGGATAAAAGGATATCTAACCGTGAACGAAGTTAGCAACTTTTATAAGCCATATTTCTGCTAACAACCAACTATGTATTTCAGCAGAATAAAAACAAAAAAAAAATTGAACTAAGCGGAAGCAAAATTGGCAACTGCATTTTTAATATTATGAAAGCCAAACTTTGTTTACATATTTTTTCAGGCACGCGATAATATTTTTAAACTGATATAAAAGTTATGTCGCTTGGTAGAGCTATAAACCGCCGCCAAATCTATTTTCGATGTAAACCCGCGTAAACTGTTTGGACATTTCAACCTCAGTGTGATTGTAACCTTGAATTCTGTCAGTAAACAAAGATTTTATGATTTTTTGGCTCCGTCAAGGCAAGGTTGATAAGGGTATGCACAAACGAGCAAAGATTAGTCGCAACTAAACATTCAAATGTACTAGGAAAACCATGACGTTCCATTAATGGTGTAGTAATTACTTAAGTACTAGCAACAAATCAGTTTCAAAATCAATCTATCATCATTCATCATCAGCCTATAAATGTTCCCACTGTTGGGACCCAGGCCTCCTCTTTGAGAGAGGGAGAAGGCCATAATCCACCACGCGGGCCCAGTGCGGGTGTGGATGTGTGGATGTCACATGTCTTCGAATTTTTGGTTCTAGGACATGCCGGTTTCCTCACGATGTTTTTCTTCACCCTTTTGAGAGCAGTGGTGATGAAATAAATTACACAAAGTAATGCGCCTGGCTGGATTCGAACCCACGACCTACAACTCGTAAGTCGGGGCCGATACCACTGGGCCACCACTGCTCACTAAATCAATCTTTAATTTATTATAAATCGGCATTAGTTTTTTTCACAAAACAGGATAAAACAATAATCTCCTAAATATCCCTTAATAACGCTAAAGCTAAAGCAGCCGGGAAACTCAGATCAGAATTATTACCAGAGCAAATATTTTTGTTATTTAATTAACTGCAAATCTATTCAATGAACCTGCAACTTGGTAGCCAGGTTCATAAACAATGATTACATATTATACTTAAATTAATTACGCAAATTGCAACATAAAATAGTGCGTGTCTCCAAGCAATATGTATAATTATGTAATGAATTTAATTAAACAAAACTGCTCTTCTACAGTAGACAGGATGTCGCATTAAGCTCTGGGTGCAATTTTAAGCCGGATGGACAACGTATTAATTTTTAATAATAGCTGTAAAAAATCTCACGTTCCCTTCACACTGTCGTAAGTAGATGTGAACTACTTTGTTCATGATCAAGGTATTCACAAAGTGGTAATACGTGACTACATCGGGTAGAGCTGCTATTATGTTGAACCTGGAAAGACAATGCTAACAATATGAAACTCAGAGAAAAAATACTAGGGATGATGCCACTATCATCATCAGGGATGATGATAGGAGAAAAAAAAAACAAAATTTGCCTGAACTGGTCATCGGCTTTGTGTCCATGCATCAAATGTGAATAGAAATTTCTTGACAACCCTTAAAATAAGACAATCAAAAATCATCTTGGGAGGCAGGCAAGCATTAAATTCTTTATTTTTTACTACCTCATTTACACTACCAACTACTCTCATTTATTTTTACAAACAACAATTATACAATACCGGTTGCTCTAGTCTGACTCCAACTCGGTCTCTATATCAGAGCTGATTAAAATCAGACTATTGCCGCGCCGCGTAACGAAAACCTTGTTTAACCAATGACAGATAAAATCGGCGAACACCAAAGTAACATGTATAGAGGATGTAACGTTAATGTATTAAGAGGCACGTCATAGCCGCCGGCAGATTATCTAACATCAATTACAGGTGAGGCAAACTGAATCAAACAGGCCTATAGCTTAGTGAACGAAATTCATAAGTTTCTACAAACAAGCGATGAAGACACGTAAAATACGGAAAATAAAAATGTGTAGCAAATTCTTGACTTAAATCACAATGTAATAGAGGATGACTTTTCATAAACAGAGCTGTCATTTGCAGAAGAGTTTTCTGTGTCAAAATAACGTATGTACAACGTTGAACTCAACTCTGTATACTGATCTGACTGATCCAACACCTGCCTCAGTAGACGCGAAGCAATGGGATAAACAAAAGTTCCATCACAGATGTCAGCAATTCATCAATTGGTCAAAAACGAATGTAGATAATCGAATGTCGTGTGCAACAGAGTAAAACAACCAAAGCTATCGCGTTACTAAAAACGTACTAAACACAAGGAACTAATAAAAATCGTTAGACATAAACAAAAATCAGTTTACAAATAAATGAATTCGAAAAGCACAATCTAGTTTATTCAAACCCTACCAGGTACTCCCATCCATGTTCATTCATATACATAGAGCACGGTCTAACTGTGCAGTACTATCGCAGGATTCATCTCCTCGGGTAGTTCACAAGTCCGCGATCTGGCTGCTGGCTATGCAAATACTCTCGACCACCGTATTGGTTCATTCCCTCTACAGGCTGATTGTGATCTTTATTGCCGTCCGTAGGAGTCTCTTGTTGTTATATTTTATACTATCTAAATATTTCAGCCGTTAAAAACTGTGCATCATTAATATATTTTTAACTTCATAGCTATTAGCATTGACATGTCGTCAAAATTATTTGACGGTTTGTATCTCAGTGTGAAGAATGTCTGCAGCATAAATAATAATTATGTTAATCTTCCTTATTGATATTGCACATTACTGTATCGTTAAAATTATCCAGTAAAACAGATTTAGGTTTAATATCTCTAGTCAAGATATTTTCTTGCCGCACATTTGAGCAATTAGGCGTATCTTAGCAATTGAGATAATCTGTGCAATTTGTTCTGCGCCCACGATTTAGTTGTAACTGTAGATTAGGAGTTTAGGACTAATTTACGTATACTTCTCGAAAATGAACGTCATGGTTAGTTTAGTTACCGGAATAATAAAATAATCATTATTCTCCTGCTGTTATGCCAATTTACTTCTCTATTACTGATCATCGTCGTCGTTACATTTTTTGGCTATGTTATCATCATTCAAAGAGTCCATTCCTAATTTCTTCAGTCTTCCAATATTCTCATTCATACTCGATACTTTCCTTGTAAGAGATTTTCCCTCATCCATCCACATCAGAGGAATAATAAAATCTCTTTCGCCTGTCAGTGTACACTGATTCTTAGGCTGAATAACCTGTTATCGTGCACGTGGGGCGCATCAGAGTGCAAACAGAGCGCCGCGCCGGTGCCGCATGCCGCGCGCAGCCAGGCCCGGTGCCGACACGACACATGCGCAGGGTTGCCAAGCGATTAAAGTTCAGTCATCTGAATGAACTAGTTTAACCTAGTTTGTTAAATTAACATACTCGTGCAACATAGATACTGAATAAACTGTGGACGATAATGATAAATGGAATGAAATATCGCGTAGTCTAGAAATAACGTTTCGCTACTCTTCGAGTTCAGGTTTATAGACATTAAGATGTTACTAGTTTTTTTCAGGTCATACTATATAATAATTATGTAATGATGCAAGTCATAATGAATCAAATCATATTACACATTGGCATACAAAAAAAAATGATAACCCTACATCTGCCGCCTGCCGCGCCGGTCGTACCTGCTGCTCGTCCGGCAATGTTCTTCTTATAGGACAACACGGCAAACTAACGCTACAGTGACACTTCTGCAAATTCACGCTTCCGATATAAAGGTGATGACATGTGAACTCCTTTGTCTGCCCTGCGAGACAATCAAGTTAATTACACATGTCTAACGGTAAACGAGTCAATATAGGAATGTTTGACACTGACAGTAAAACATGATTGATATTGGCAGCTGAGTATACGATACATTAACAGACGATGACACACCTACTTATACCATTTAGGTTCGTATAGTATCGTGTGCCATGGATCTTTTGGAGCTTGAATGAATGTCAAAAGGGCGCTGGTAAACAAATTGTATGTGAAATTGCAAAGAAAAAACAAATTAACGGCGTTGATTCCAACTACAGCCGCACATCAAAAGAATGATAGCGCGGGCGGATCCGCAGACGGATGCTAGAGACACATAAATCACGTAGACAAAATTCAGAAACTTTGTTACACAAATAGGAAAACCCAATTTTCGTAACAATAACGTTTTGTATTATAAGAATGGAATGGAAGTAATAAATCAACATGAATAGTGACAGACAAGGGTATTAAAAGAAAAACACATACACAAGCAATCTATCAGGAATCTATCGAAGCTGAATGATGAAGGAAACATGTTAGCAAACAAACTGAACATGTCACTAAAAGGATTAGGTACAATTTGTATTTAGAATATTGTATCATCGATCATCATATTTTGAACGGGACCTTAACACATGCTCATTTGTGAGAATCATCACCGTTCTTGTCAAATTTAATCATCAACTGACATTGTTATCCTAATTCTAATTTCCTAATCCAAACCGCCTAATCTTAACCCAAATAACACGAAAAAAACCGTGGACATGATGATTCTTATCAACTACGTCATTTTTTCCCAAGGTACGTGTCTATACCCACAGCGACAGAAGGGTTGGTTACTTTTTGCAAAAAATAAAATACGACCAACTACTTTCAACAGGTCCAGTAAATAGACAAGCAGATTGATAGAAAATAACGATGAAACGCAATGAAGGGTTGTTATATTCACATTTGCAAAGTACCGTAAATATCTTATACCGCTCGATAAATTACTGAATAACTGCAGAAGCTCTGAAGAAGTTTTTACTAGAAATATGAGGACAACATAGAAATACTGATATAAAATACAGGTATGTATATAAAATTATATTTGTACTCACCTAATTTTGTACGTTGCAATGAAATAAAAATCACAACAAAAAAAACACTGTATTAAAATCGTACTTAACCCTTAAAATTCGCATCAAAATCGAAGTACAAAAATGTTTACAACTTTCGCGCCATCTATAAAGTCCTTTCAACTTTTCTTAATTACGACGTTTTTCTTTATGACGTTGCCTCTGCGCTTGCGTCGTTCCTACTGACACCGGCAACGGCTTTCGACTGCTTGAAAAAGGGCTCAACAAGACCTCACTGATTACTTTACTCGAGTGGAAAGTAAAAATGTAGTAAGTAAAAGTTACAATAATTACATGACGGTGTAAAACTGCACTTTGTCGGCAATAATGTCGCTCTGCGGATGTATGAAATTGTTGGTGTTAGTTGCAATGGCAGCTACACGTTTTATGTGTGTAGTTGTAAATGCGGCAAAATTGTGCTGAGCTTAAATATCTCAGTTCTACTTGTATAAATATCTGCTCATATATCACTATAGATACATGATAGCTGCCTCGTGTCTATATATTTTATTGTATGCATATTATAAAACTAAGTCGTGTTTAGTATGCTCAAATATGTGGAGTTTTGGTTTTGACTATCATATTGATCTTTTTAACCGACTTCAAAAAAGGAGGAGGTTATCAATACGACTGTATTTTTTTTTATGTTTGTTACCTCATAACTTGCGACTGGGTGAACCGATTTTCATGATTCTTTTTTTGTTTGAAAGCTGGTGCTTCCCGTGTGGTCCCATTGTCACCATTTCAATATCTGATTATTGGATCCAGGAGAAATCGAGGGAAACCCTCAAATTTTATAGGCCGACGCACCGTTTTTCGCAAATATTATGAAGTAATTTAAGGACTTGCGTATGGTAACCATCATCTCATGTAGCTGAGCTGATGATGGAAGGTACAACTCCTTAACAGTAAGGAGTAGGCATCGACTGACTTAGTAAATTATTTTTATCATTAAGTATTTCAAAGCACTACAATTTAATAAAGGTCTGGAGTATATCTGATGATGGAGCCGAGAGACAGTCGAGGGAACTCCTCAACGATTCACAGCAGCTATCTTGTGTTTGAGCTTGATTAATTTGTTTTGATAAGAACTTTACACCTAGATGAGTTGTAACTGTTATTAGGGGTCTGATGACGAAGACGAAGGACAGTTCAGGGAATTCCTCAACGGTTTACAGTAGCTACCTTGTGTTTGGACTTAATTCATTTATATTGATGAGAACTTTACACCTAGATGGTTTGTAACTGTCATTAGGGTTCTGATGATAAAGACGAAGAACAGTTCAGGGTACTCCTCAACGGTTTATAGCAGGTATCTTGTATTTGGACTTAATTCATTTATACTGATGAGAACTTTGCACCCATATGGGTTATTGTTCGATGCAGTATACCTGCCATTTGGTCCCATAAAAAAAAACATTTATTTTGGTGTTCTTGCTTATTGGGGACATGAGCGATGTTATAACCGGTGCTACGGATAGTAAAATTCTAGTGCATATGTAAGAAAATTATGTATTTGACAAGTATTTGGGTTGAATATTTAAACTGAAAAGGATAAAATAAAAAAGTTTAAAAAAAAAACTAACCGACTTCTAAAAAAACAACCACGAAAAAGGGTAAAGTAACCTACCAAAAAACTTTTCTTTCGGAAGTCGGTGGCAAAAAAGTCAATGAAATATAAAAGCAAAGCCACCGACTTCCGAAAGAAAAGTTTTTTGGTAGGTTATTTTACCCTTTTTCGTGGTTGTTTTTTTAGAAGTCGGTTAGATTTTTTTTTTTAACTTTTTTTTCTAAATTTATTTCAATCACAGCTTGAACAAAACATAATGATTTGTCAAGTTGTTAAGAAAATGCGATGAAGTAATGCGACACGGTCGTTAGTAGGTATGTTACTTTACAAATGTGACAAAATTGTGATGAGCTTAGACTTAACTCATGTAGATAATATCAAGTTAGGTAATCATAATCTACATGCAAGTGGTAAGTATATTAAAAAACATTTTTAGCTGGTAACAGACTAGTACAAGTCCAGGTCAGGTTCAATAAAACTAGAATTTGTTAAACAGAATAGAAGTTTTATAGAGCAATTAATCTTAGAAAAAAAATGCAGCGTTAATATACACTTCTCATCAAAAAAATCGAAACACCTCGCAGTTTATGATTTGATAAGGATTATCAGAAAAATGTGTATATTTAGGAATAAATGTAAAATGTCATTTAATAGTGAGTAGTATGAGGTTTTTAAATCCTAATGTTAATGTTCTAAATTCAAATTAAGTCTTCATAGGTTTCGTATTTTGTATAATGAGTAATTTTTACCCTGTATGGAATATGAAGGAAATGGGTAAAACAACACGCGTAAATGAAAAAAAAAATGTAAGAAACGTTTATTTAATAACTTGTATTCCCTCCGCGAGCTCTTATTACTGCTTCCATACGGTTCTTCATCGATCGGATGAGAGTCACGATCACATGTTGTGGTATATTATCCCATTCCTCTTGGATTGCATTTTGCAGCTGGCTAAGTGTTTCTGGGGCTGGATCTCTTGCTCGAATTCGTCTCTTTAATTCATCCCATAGATGTTCAATGGGATTCATGTCCGGGCTTCTTGCTGGCCATACCATAATGGAGATACCGACTTCGGTAAGATAATCTCGTACGACGCCCGCGGTGTGAGCTCTAGCATTGTCGTGCATGAATATGAAGTCGTTGCCAATAAAATGTGCATAGGGCATCACATGAGGTTCAAGACACTGTTCGATGTACCGATGAGAGTTTAGTGCAGGCAGCCGTGGCCCAGACACAAAGGCAAGTTCTGTCTTACCGTCGGCGCTGATTCCTCCCCAAACCGTCCACGAACCGCCACCATAGCTGACCTTTTCTTCAATGCAGCATTGTGTAAAGCGTTCTCCATCTCTTCTGTAGACCTTGTTCCTTCCGTCGTTACCATACAGCATAATTTTACACTCATCAGAAAACAGTACTTTGCTCCACTGAAGGTATGACCAAGTTAGGTGCTCGCGTGCAAAGTTAAGGCGCGCTCTTCGATGGTCTGCAGTTAATTTCGGCCCATTCGCTGGCTTATGCGGTGCCAATCCGCGTTCCTTCAACCTTCTGCTTATTGTAGAGTCACTTACAGCTACTCTTCGTACAACGCGAAGCTGCTGCTGCAGTTGAAAAGCGTTAAGGCGTCGATTTCGTAAAGAAGTTGTTACAATAAATCGATCATCTCGCTCAGAAGTGACCCGATTCCTGCCAGATCCTAAACGGCGCGTGAACGAACCAGTCTCCCGATAGCGTTTGTAGACTCTATGAACAGATGATAAGCTTAGATGCAATCTTGCAGCCACAACACGCTGACTAAGTCCAGAATCCAGCAATGCCACCACTTGGGCGGCTTCTGCGGGCGAAGTATCCATATGTTTTAGAAAAAAAAGTTTTTTCAGACGTCCCAAAGTCACAGTAAATGAAATAAGAAACAGAAAGTTTAAAGACAAGCGCTAATTTTTAGTTTTTAAACGAGAAACGTACTCCAACCCTAATTACACATTTGTCTCAAAACAGTGATTAATTTCATTTATAGGATAAACAAATGAAATTATTTCGAATTTTGATTTTTTTCTTCTTACTGTAATGACCAAACTGCCAGCTACACAATAATGTTTTTTTTTTCATGGAATTAATTCTCTTTTGTAAAAAATTAGGACAAAAACAATAAAAACGAAAGTGTTTCGATTTTTTTGATGAGAAGTGTAGATTCGCTCGTACGAGTACCTACATAACACACGCTGTTAGTGTTAGATAAAAATATTTGATTTTTAAAACACTTTTTCATTTTATTTTCGGCCAGGCAGATGCATAGGTTTTAAAAATAACACCGACGACCCATCGCAAATAAAATTATTTACACTATGGTGGGCTCGTGCAGTCATCCGCGAGGGCTTAGATTTTTTTATTCTGTTTTTCAGCGTGTCTACAAAAATATCGTGTGTGTTTTCCCAAAATATCTGTCAAACTTGTTTAATATCGGTTCAGTAGCTTAACAGGATAAACAACGAACAGAAATAAACAGATAATGACGGTAAACATATTGCACTTCGATCTTTAAAAAAAAAAAACAGATAAAAATAACTAGTTTCGGCTTCAGGGAGAATTAACTCTGTCGCACACTACCTTACTGAAGTTTGTTGCTAGGTCGTTCATTATTCATTGCGTTTGGTAAGTGCCACCTGCGAAAGAGATAACGCTCTAGAAGAAGCCGAAACTAGCTAAAACTGCCAGGTTATCTGTTTCCAAAGTTGGTGGTGGTCCGATCACCACAACCCAGTCAAAACTGGGTTGTGTGGGTCAGATCTGCAGTCGCTCTTTGTAAAATACTGGTTCCTATTCAGCTGCATTAGGTAAAATAGAAACCTGGCTCAACTTAGTTAATAAATAAAGCTGGGCAGTTTTTTTATGTTTGATGGGTTTGTTCTTGACCTTAGTCGAGGTCAGGAGTGACTAAGACAAGGTCGACGACGACGATGGAGCGAGCTTACCCAGGAGAAGCCTGTTCACTCTAACTTTGAAGAGATTAGGGTTGTATGTATTCGAAAACACAGACGCAGGCAGAGAGTTCCACTCCTTCGCTGTCCGCATTATAAAAGACGTTTGGAAACGCTTAATGCGAATTGGTGGTATAGCAATGAAGAAAGGATGGTAATTTGCCGTGCGTCTAGATGTGCGATGATAGAAGGGGGCTGGTGGGATGAGATCGTGTAGTTCTTGGGCACACTCACCGAAGTACAATCTGTAGAAGACCGACAGGCAGGCAACCTTGCGGCGATGAGTCAAGCTATGGAGCTTGGCATTCACCAGTTTTACGTCGCCAACGAGCCTCTTATCTCTGCGTTCCACTGAGTCAAGTGCGGCAAGTTGGTATTTACCAGAGCCATTCCAAAGGTGGCTCCAATACTCCATACAGGATCGGACTTGTGCTTTGTAAAGAGTTAAAAGCTGTCCAGGCGTGAAGTACCGCTTCACTCTATTTAGGATGCCCAGCTTTTTGGCAGCAAGTTGAGCTTTGGACTTAATGGTGGCGCCAAAGTTGGGACTAGAAGTCATAGTCAGTCAAATGATGACAGATCAAAAGAGTAGCTATAAAAAAGAGTAGAGAAAGCCTCAATAGGCTATTTTTCAACATCAGGAAGCAATCCGTGAGAATTTCAACAAGTTGTAAGGATAATACGAATAAAAATTAATTCAATAACATCGTAATAGCAAAACGTTATTTCTAAGCAATCTGAAGTGATTTATTACCGGCAATTTTAAAAGAAGGAGGGGTTTCTCGTCAAAAATCGCTTCATGTTCCCTCGGGACCGACCGTTGGCATTTACTCATTCGCCACGGCACATCCTAGATGGGGACTAACATACATTATTTTTATACTATCTAAACTATCCGTAGAACTATATAAAATTGCACACTACGCGAATTAATAATTATATCTTCAGAGCTTGATAGTTTCATAAAAAGTTTTCCTTTGATGTTTTATTTTTTTAATATCAAATTCATCATTACGATTTCATAATTTTAATTTTATATACAAACAAACTTTCAAGCATAATCGAGAAAATTCAACACGTAGGTACACTATTGAATTACAAAGTAAACAATCGGTCTTTTAAAGTAACACGTACCATGTTTCTTCCTACTATTATATTATCATTACAGTAATCTCAAAGAAAAACGATGAAAATAACCATTCGCACGCAACAGGTTAAAATTACCGGGTAACATAACATGTGGGTCACGAAAAACAATTATTTAGTATCCTCTAGCTTTGCAGACCTCACTGGATGAGAATAATCGACCGACAGTTTATTTTGTTAGACGTAGTGATGTTTCCTATCGATAGATTGAAAAAAAAGAATACTTGCAAGTTTCACAGCGATGACAGAAAAGCCAGAAATGTATTCGATTTACATAAACTACCGAAAAGATATTGTCAAACCAATTGACAGTCATTCTATAAATACAAAACGCTCTTTATTGCGTAAGCCACTTGTCTATGATCTAAAATGTCACTCAGAATTTTTACCAAAAGTTTTTCTAGGTTAAAAAATTACGATTTTGAAGATTAAAGTATTGTTTAGGGATACACGAAGGTAATTAATGCCAGGAAGATATCACATAAACATTACTGTAATATAATAACAGATGAATCAACTCATTCACATGCACAACTTGAAGCATCCATTACAAAACTAGTAGAAGTCATGTAGTACTTAATTACATCACTTATAAAAGTCTTTGTGAAGCGATTATTTATGTATTATTCTGCACTAACTATGGCCGTACTCAGTCTTGGATTTATCGATACATCCGCAAAGCTCGGCTGGACGGGACCACACATAGTGGCCCGACTATTACCCAGCCCACCCCCGTACTGCCACGGTTCTATAATCTCTATTGCTTTCTTATTAAGATATTAACTACCGCTCGCAAACGCTATATTGATGGCAGAGCCTTGCCGACCAATCGACTCGACGTTACTTGCTTTATAATTATGATTCGAATCCAATGTACCTTCTGGTTCCTGTGCAAGGACTACACGATCTCAAACACCATCTTTATTTTATAGCTTGGTTCTAATGGCACCCACTTGGTTCACGTAATAGTTTCCCATCTAACGTCTATTTGAGATACTACTACTAATTGGCCATTAAAAAGCGTTGTTAATTCTCAATAATAATATCGCCGTAGTCATTTAGAAAATTGAAATAAATTCTAAAGATGTCAACTACAAAATTATAATAAATTATAAATCTGTACGCAACAGTAATGGATTCCCGATATAATGCACTTTCGATCAACTTTGGTAACTTCACATATTTCATGTAGATTCAATAAATTCGTGATTATCTTTTGGTGACGAAACACGTGGTTTAATACCGCATTCTTTAGCTACATTTAACCAATTAGTGTAAGACTAGGACCAATCGATACATTTATTTAAATAGTCGCTCAAAATATAGACAAGTAGAATCAGTAGCCTTTTAATTTCTTTCCATAACACTTCAACATAGAAGCAGTTCCGTGTTTTTAAAGTAAAAATATGATCGAATTAGCACGCGCCACAGATAGGTACCGGTATGATGCTAAGTATAAAAATTCTATGTTAACAATCGGTTTATTGTTATTCAACAGCCATATACGGTAGCCACAAGCGGCAATAAAATGATAGCCCAACTTTTTTTTAACATTTTCTAACAACTTTTACGCGAGCCAAGCCCATCACATCACGTTCAACTTAATTTTGAATAAAGAATGATCCATAGAGCACGCGTGATCTTTCGTCGCGTCGCGGTCGCCCGGCGGGATGCGCTTGCGTCTGTTACCAGCGATAAATCTAATGATAATAATCGAATGCAGTCTACGAGCCCGCCGCGCAGCCTCCATCGATTTATAATAATTAACAATCATGGGAATGACGTGAGGCGTGCAATACACGCGTTTACCGTAGAAAATACAAAAGATTTATAGAGCACTAAATATTTTAGGGAAATTAAACTCTTGGTCTGTTTGCTACTCTGAAGAATGTAACTCTGTAGATACATTATTGTTGTTAAAGTTCATACCTAGCTGGTTGACTGTAAGAGATAACTTTATAAAAGCCATCAATAAGACTTTGAAATGTATTATACGTAGTGTAATTATTTTGTTAAGAGGAAGAATAATTTAAAAAAAAGTCAGACTAGCATAAGATACTAAAGAAAAATTAATTTTGGCACTGGCCAGTAAAAGAAGTACTTTTACTGGCCAGTGCGAAAGCCAAATCACCATGACCAGAATTTGACTTTGTGACTACAAAAATGGAATTTATTTTATACATAGAGCATCATCTCTATCAGATCAGAATCAATAATGAGCAGTCCATAATGTAACATCTCAATCGCGATCGATCGGTTTATGATCGGGACACGCTGCAGCACTGGAGTAATGACCGCACCTACTCTTACTAGTTACTGCGTCCGCTAGCTTGCAGATCTGTTTAGTGACGTAATGTGTACGTGCTTGCAAGCTTACATGATTATTGTTTTTAAATAAATCAGTTTTTTTTATTTATTTCCTTCCTGTCATGTGCATGTGCTTATGATAGAAAGAGGAGGCAAATTTATCTAACCTTTGGGAACATCGTCATCAATTTTTAGTAAACTCAGTCTTACATCGATGTTGACAGCGGAAAAGCATCACCTGAGCAAAAGGTCAAAAGTCTCCATTCAACCTTCGTAGATGTATTTTGTTGACTGTTAGAGAAATCCGCATTTGTACTCTAAAGCAGGGGTCACCAAATGGCGGATCGTGGTCCGCAGCATCACCTGAGCAAAAGGTCGCAGGGAGTTCCATTCAACCTTAGTAGATCTATTTTGTTGACTGATAAAGAAATTCGCATTTGTACTCTAAAGCAGGGGTCACCAAATGACGGATCGCAGTCCGCAGCATCACCTGAGCAAAAGGTCGAAGGGAGTTCCATTCAACCTTAGTAGATGTATTTTGTTGACTGTTAGAGAAATCCGCATTTGTTATCTAAAGCAGGGGTCACCAAATGGCGGATCGCGGTCCGCAGCATCACCTGGGCAAAAGGTCGCAGGGAGTTAGAGAAATCCGCATTTGTACTATAAAGCAGGGATCCCCAAATGGCGGATCGCGGTCCGCAAGTGCGCACCGCGGAATCCATTTTGTGCGGACCGCGAGAACATAGCAACTAGCACTACACAGTAGGTACGATTTTATGATCGATGTCCAAGAAGACACAGTTTTAAAACACAAACATGCGGAAGTTTCCAGTGGTGTAGAGAACTGGATTTTTCTGTGGTAATAAATATCCAGAACTACAAAAATTACCTTTGAAACTTGTTACTTTGTACGGGCGCGAAGCAGCATTTTCGAAGAAACTTTTATTCAATAAGAATAAGTTTCGATTTCGACTTACTGATGAACATTTTCTGGATTTAATATCAAACACGCAATAAAACATGACACTTTTCTCATAGAAATGTGAAAAAATACCCTTGATTCCGTATTTATATTCACTTTTTTTCCCACGTTTTTATACACTCACTTTTCTTGTTTGTTTGTTTGTTTGTTTATTTGTTTGTTTGTCATTCCGGTTGGACTTTTGCAACTCAATTTTGAGGCACTTTCCGATAAGCTAGCAGGCTGAAATTTTGTACACGCTTTGAATTCTGATGACAATACATGACTAGCTAAGAAACGTCATAACAAATCCAATATGGCGGCCTCCCCAAGATGGCGGACTGGCTGTTTGAAACCCACCCCCATGATATGGGTATCAAATGAAAGGGTTTGCTGTCAGGAATACGAAACAAATAGTCACGGGACTTAAATCCAATACGGCGGACGTCCAAGATGGCAGACAGGCTATTTGAAATGCACCCCTGTGATATGGATATCAAATGAAAGGGTTTGCTATCAGGAGTACGAAAAAAATAGTCACGTGACTTAAATCCAATATGGCGGACGTCCAAGATGGTAGACTGGCTGTTTGAAATCCACCTCCGTGATATGGGTATCACATGAAAGGGTTTGCTGTCAGGAATACGAAAAAAATAGTCATGTGGCTTATGCTAGCCTAGGCTATTAATCCAATATGGCGGACGTCCAAGATGGCGGACAGGCTTTGAGGCACTTCCCGATAAGCTAGCAGGCTGAAATTTTCAGGGTAGCTTCAAACCCGATGAACAATGATAAAAATAATAAAATAATTAATAGATTTAAAAAATCTAAAAACCCACGTTTTTAAATGTCCTAAAAAGAAGAAAATAACCCTACGGGGCTGAGAGAGGGGCCACTCAAAACGTGGGGGCGTATCTTTGCAAGTTACACCTACGATCTCACGTCATGTAAATATATCCCATAAATAATCCCTTATATAATATACGCCCCCACGTTTTGAGTGGCCCCTCTCTCAGCCCCGTAGGGTTATTTTCTTCTTTTTAGGACATTTAAAGACGTGGGTTTTTTTTTTTTTTTTAATGTTCTGCGGATCGCGAAGGTCATTCCAACGGATCCCGAACGAAACTAATTGGTGACCCCTGCTCTAAAGTGATAAATAAATAAATATTAAAACCAGGTAAAGCGTTCTATAACAAAATGAAATACAGATCTACTTCCTACATCCTGTCAAAAATACTTTCTGCATAAAAGTGAATTGATGCTCAATCAAAGAAAAGAAATAAACATTAGGATACCTCTTTTTTCTGATCCACTGTGAGAATATTAAAACTGAGTCTCCATTGAACATCCTTCTTTGAGACAGGTTCATAATAAAACACGTATCCACGTATCCCTTTGCACGGATAGACGACACTATTAGGGTCAGGTCACTGCTCCCGGCGGCTCTCGGTCTAAAAAGGCCTTTCTGACCCCTCGTTATCACGTGTTGCGTTGACAAATGGGTTACGCCTCGCTGGGCGAACTAAACCCTCAGGTAGGAATTCATTAGCACCTTAATTAATTGAAAGGCGGTCCTGTACCCACCTTAATAACGCACGGCATCTTTGAACACCTATTTCTTATGCTTTTGTCTTTTTCATTTTGTTTGTGATTGTTGTCTATGGATGTTCTTTTTTTTCTGTAATGGGATTACAGGACTTTATTGTGGCCCAAGGCTGAATAATACAGTTATTTCTGTTGTTGTATTGTCTCCGTAGGTTTAATAATTATGTGCTGTGTTGGGGCAGGAGTTTATTAAGATATATAACTTTCTGGTGACTTAATGCCTTGAAAAGCTTATAGGCAGGGAGAAAATAAAGCAATCGAAATTAAAATACTTAATCTTACTCTTAATGGTGATCGAGATTGAGTATGAGGCAGAAATAGTGTTGCCAGGTGTCCCGATTTTCGCGGGACGTCCCGATCTGTACCTGATCGGGAAGCTAAATGTCCCTAAAAGTAAAAAAAAAAAAAAATGTATATTTACGCTACGTAATTTTTTTAACACGGAACGCCATCTATTGGCTTTGGATATGTCGCAGGGAAATGTGGAAATCAGGGATTTCACGAAACCCTAAGGCCGGAAACGCACAGGACGGTGGCTTGTTTAGCGCCTAGAGCCTAGCGAGTCACGAACAATCGAAAATGTTAGTGAACGGCGCTTGACAACTAGCTAGGTGTCAAGCGCGCAATACGGCCGTTCACGAACATTTTCAAACGTTCGTTATACTAAGGGTCAGTTCAGACCGAGACGCGAAGCGACGCGACGATGCGTGAAGAGGCCTGTCATTTCAGGCTGCGTCGCGGTACGCCTCGCGGCGCCGCGATGTGCCTCGCTGCGCCGCGAGACGCATCGCAACGTCGCGAGGCGCATCCAGACGCCGCGCGGTGCAGCAGAACGTGTCTAGATTTTCCACGTGCAGCCGCCCCGCCCCGCGTCCTCCCGCAGTCCCATTTTCATATGGCGACCTCAGCTATATAGTCCAGGGGCTAGAGGTAGTTGAGTATGCAAAATCCGAGTGACGGCAACTATTACCGAATTCATAAACATAATAATATTATTATGCGCTTTATCTGTCCCGCAAAAAGGTGATCTGATTTTTCTATAAATTATTACGGAAGTAATCATTAAAATGATTTTAAATCATGTACTCAATACATTCCGTTTACGATTAAGAGAAGAGGGCAAAAAAAAATGAACCAAAAAATTGACCGGCAAGTTCTACATTGTTATTCTTTGACATTCTCTTAACTTAAATCGGTTGGCAAAATTCGTTTCTCACAATAATGCATACTCAGTCACCTCTAGCTCCCGATTTTCACCTTGCATCGTGGAGCGGCCGCGAGCGCCGTCAAGCGGCGCCGCGCTGCACCGCGCTGCGTCGTGAGACCTTGAGAGGCGCAGCGCAGCACCGCTGCTTTGAGATGCGTCGCGCTGCGCCGCGAGGCGTAGCGCGGCGCATCGCTGCGCATCTCAACGTATTCTAAATTCTCACAACGAAATGTGTATCTTTTGGTGTAGAAAATAAAGTCGTATTTTGAATGGCTCTTAAAAGTGTGCGCGCATCGTCGCGTCGCTTCGCGTCTCGGTCTGAACTGACCCTAAGGTGAGTCGCTAGGCTCTAGGCACTAAGCAAGCCACCGGCCTGTGCGTTTCCGGCCTAAGGGATATCACGAAATCCCGGGAGATGGAATATTCTAGTTTATTACGTCTTCTTACTAAAAGTATCTAGTGATATGACAAAATACTAATATAAAGTCAGAGATATGTCATTTCACCAAACTTAAAGTAGTGAAATAAAGAATACTGTTGATGATTTTTCTGTATACAGGATTTAAAGCTATTGTCAAACAGACAGGCGAAGCGAACGCGAAGCGAAGCGTTTTTGTTTGTAATGTATGGAATTGTTTGAAGCCTGTCACATAGACTATCGGATCGCTTTCGCTTTTCTATATGACAGGATTCGGATCGCATTCGCTTCACGTTCGCTTCGCCTTTCTGTTTGACAATAGCTTAAAGGAACCTAACCAAACCGAACCTGGGGGTGCCAATGAAGTCCGTCTTCTTCTCGTTCAAATGCACAAAGTTGTTCAGCTGGTATTTAAGTAGGAGTGTACAAAACAGGGCACTGAGAAATAAAAAATGTCGTAAAAACGACTGGGGTCACCCCGACTCGGATAGGTTAGGTTAGACGGGACGGCGGGGTCTGGAAGACCCTGCCATCCCCTAAAGTATGATGTTATTTCATAATTTCTACTAGTCTAGCAAGACTGATTACAATGTAAGATTAAATAGACTTAAAAACCCTTGTTTTTAGGGTTCCGTAGCCAAATGGCAAAAACGGAACCCTTATAGATTCGTCATGTCTGTCTGTCTGTCTGTCTGTCCGTCCGTATGTCACAGCCACTTTTTGTCGAAAGTATATGAGCTATCCTGTTGAAACTTGGTAGGTAGATGTATTATGTGAACCGCATCAGGATTTTCACACAAAAATAAAAACAAAACAAATTTTGGGGGTGCCCCCCATACTTAGAATTGAAACCCAACATTTTTTTTTCACCAAACCCATACGTGTGGGGTATCTATGGATAGGTCTTTAAAAATGATATTGAGGTTACTAAAATCACTTTTTTATAAACTGAACAGTTTGCACGAGAGACACTTCCAAAGTGGTAAAATGTGTGTCCCCCTGTAACTTCTAAAATAAGAGAATGATAAAACTAAAAAAAAATATACAATGTAGACCTCAACAAAAACTTCTAACGAAAATTGGTTTGGATGAGATACAGTTAGCAGTTTTTGAGATATAGTACATTTTCAAAAACCGCAAATATAACTTTGCCATTCATACAAACACTATGAAAAACAAAGTTATTTTTATTGTTTGTATATTACTTTTTAATCTCAATCTAATTATATCCCTAATCTATGCTTGCTACTACGGAACCCTTCATGGGCGAGTCCAACTCGCACTTGGCCGGTTTTTTTTTGTTTACTGTCCCGATCTGCAACCCTAAATCCCGATTTTTTTGACCTCATAAACCGATTTACAACAAATCGGACCTGGCAACACTAGGCAGAACACACTTGCAGCTTGTTGGATCTTTAAATAAATGTTTTTTGAAAAGTAATAGAAAGACGTAACTACAAGTCGATACAACAAATAAATAGGTACCTCATAAGTGCCATGTACTGAAAAATTTTCTTGCCAGACATAATTTTCGCAAATCTTATCAAAAGTTCATCTCGTGGTATTTACGATTTCGAATCTCACTGGAAGAAACAACCGAATAATTTATGAAAGCTCTATTTTGGTATCCAATAGTACTACTATCGCCATCTAGGTAATACGAGCTAAAACTTTTGTACACCGCCATCTGGCGTTCAGTAGCAATACTAATATCTAGCAACGCAAACTTATTTTGACTAGTCTGTGCTGTGGTGAAGAGTTCTAAAACCTACAGTGAAATTGTTATTATCAGTATTATTAATTGGATCTGGAACTATAAAGGTCAGCTCAGACCGAGACGTGACGCTGTGCGTACATACCAATAGAGCAATTCAAAAACTAACTCTATTTCCTACACGAAAAGATACATCTGTCACAAACCAGCGCGGCGCCGCGCTGCATTTTATTGGCGACTCAAAATCTAACTTTATTTACTACAGATAAGATACACATTTGCAGTACGTCACGTCGCGTCACGTCGCGCCGCGTCGCGTCTCGGTGTGAACTGACCGTAAATTCGCCATAACTCGGTGAAGATATATTATTAAGTATTATAAAGTTGAGTTTTACAAACTTGTATCTATGGCCATTATGAGAGTCATACATTGCCTGCGACTTATTCGAGTTTTGGCGCTGCCTTGCATTTCGTATCCCATCGCCAGTCCGCGCTTTTACTTTTCCGACTAGCTGGACAAAAAAGCAGAAATAGTGTACATAGCTTCCTAAGAGAAAAGTATGCAGCTGCATCCCGTTGGACTGACAAACGATTCCAACATAATGAGGAAAAAGCTGGTCGCGGGTCTTGCGAATTACCGTGACCCCGGAACGTAAAGGGCTATTGAAGGTCACCGTGGATTTTAGTCAGTACGAGTTTGACAGTCCTTCCCGCTCAGCCCTGGGTCGGAGCACTCATGAAAATTTTACAACGACAAAAAAAAATAGGGAAAAGGCTAGGAAGATGAGACACTAAGTATCATTCTATCAACCATTAGCAGTGATTTGCCATTGAGTTGAAGAGAAACGACAAACCAGGAGCAAAGTAAAAAAAACATGTCTGAAATACACTGTATGTTTAGTCACATTTATGGAAAACAGCATCGAATGCATGGAATACAATGAGAAAAACATAATGTTACAAGAATAGGCATCATTTAAATTTGAAATCAGCAGTCAACTATGTTAGCATACAGTGGTCCAATTCTGATCAGTGATCACATATTATAACTGAATGTTATTGGCACCTTGGTGTAAAAGTGCTATGTAAGATCGAACACTTCGCCAAATCAAGAAAGTAAACACTGAACTTGACTGGACGGGAATGCCTGAGTATTGTAGCAGAATTTCAATAATCGAGTATCTTATTTGAATTGCACACCTGGACACTGAAAACTAGGTCAAGACATCTAGATACTCTGCTACTTATTGTATCACCACTCCTTCGGCTTACTACATAAATTTCGACATTCCTATAAGAATGGGCGAGATAAAAGCATTATCTAGGGAATAAGTATGAAATCATCTCATATTATCTCAAGTTACGCAAGATCGCAATCTCGAAACCGTCAATTCTTTTCGATAAGTGAACTATCAGCCGCATTTTCTCCCTTTATCGTAAACAAGAGTATCTCTTATCTTCGAATAGTACTTTTGCAATTTAGTTCCTTAGTCGACGGGACTCGCATGTGACCGCGTGTTTGTGGATAGTTGAAGTTTTTTAACTTCTTAGTGAAAGATAATGGAACCTAGGCCTAGTACAAGTCGGCAGTCTATTGAAAATGTGGAGATGTTCGAGGTTCGGGAACACGTCCCGTACAAGGCAGAGCTGACACGTGCCCCTGGTGCCTATGACCAGGAGAGTGGGGACATCTATGACTCCTCATGGGAAGCAGCTTTTCGAGCCATCTGCCAGTTATTCAACCTTCTCCACCACATGCAGATCGCGATAGTGGTGTTTTGTTTGTGGCGCTTCGCACTGACCTCGGAACCTAATGGAACTATTACCAATATGGAGCTGCATATCATTTTCGCGGGAACAGGCGTACGTATTGAGTAGATTACAATTTGTTGTGTAAAATGTTTTATTGTGAAATGGTTTTACCACGGATTTTATTATGTGTGAGAAAGAAAGAAATATAGCACTGCAGCCACATAAGCCACCGTCACCTTGCAGTTAAAATATCACCCGTGAACGTGGCAATACTGCAAGGCTCTGGCCAAAAATTATTTCACCTTTTATGTGAAGACTTGTTTGTGGTAGCCAGATTCACTCAATTTTTGTAGTCTATTTTACTTAACCATAGGTAACTGTTTCATAGATCATAAATTTATAAATTTTAAAGAGTTCTGTTATAGAGACTCGCTTACTTAAATTGAAATCCTGCTCAAATTAATAATTATAATAAAAAGTTACGTTTAAACTCTGATTTAGTGTCCACGTGTCATAAATATCAATGACCGGTTAAAATGATTCCGTGTATCAAGGGTGCCAAACCTAAATAAGTTACAATCTAGAGTCTAGACCCTATCACCAAAATTTAAGACTACTAATCTATTCATTTCAGTATCAACTCTTCCTGGTGGAAGCAATACTGACACTGCACAGGCACAACTCCTGGTCGACTCAGATGTCCAAAGATGGAAAACGGATCGTGCATGGATGCCTTCAACTTGTTGGGTCACTGTTTGTCATCGGTGGAACTTTCCTGGGATTGTCTAGGGTCGACATGGTTATCTCAACTGCTCACGGCATCTGCGGTAAGATTCTGGTTTTATGGCAATTATTTTGTACCAAGTAAGTCCCATCCAACAAATGTGTAATGGGTTAATGCCACTTTCAGACATAATCCATAATAATCAGAACTCAGATTAAACCTATTATCAATCTAGCATCGCGTCGCGGGACTAACGAGCTACCGTGACTACGGAACATAAAGGGCTATTGAAGGACACCATGGATTTGTGTGGGAGGACTCATTTGATGATTTTATCACGCTAATTTCCCGAAGAGTTCTATCATTAAGATGAATGCTCCAGGGTAGCCCGCGAAATTCAAAATTTCTTGGGTTTTTTGCAATTTGCAAGCCAGTGCTAGGTTGTATGTTGATTAAAATACTGATCGCGACTGTAAGACGTATGTAGTTACAGAATTATTATCATCAAAATCACCAATACAACCCTCCAAGTTCATAAAGCTTCAGGAACAAAAAAATAACATAAAAAGTCATTCCTGAAGCTTTATGAACTTAGACCGTTGTATTGATGATTTTGTTGATTATAATTCTGTAACTACATACGTCTTACAGCCGCGATCAATATTTTAATCAACATACAACCTAGCACTGGCCTGCAAATTGCAAAAAACCCAAGAAATTTTGAATTTCGCGGGCTACCCTGGAGCATTCACCTTGACTGCGAGCGATAAGACAGGCTTAAAACTACTATATAAAAATAAGTCGGGTTTTCCTTCCTGACGCTATAACTCCAGAACGCACGAACCGATTTCCACGGTTTTGCATTCGTTGGAAAGGTCTCGGGCTCCGTGAGGTTTATAGCAAGAAAATTCAGGAAAAAATTCAAATACTACGCGGACGAAGTCGCGGGCAACAGCTAGTTAGGTATAATAATAGAATTAGCAATAATTGTAACAGAATTGTTTTCATGTTTTCTCTGCTTTCATGTTTTCTTTCTTCTAACATTGCAGACAGTCATGAATAGGATCTGCTACGGAAGATACGGGGTACTATTATATTGCTTTTCGATTTTCTTCAGTCTCGTTCATTTCATCACTGGTTTGTGATAAACCATAATCCGAATCATTTGGTAGTTTATAAACTCTCAACAATGTTGTAATACCAATGTTACTAACAATATTATTGTGTGTATCTTACTTTATCACCTTGGGATCTATTTCCCTATCTGATATCACTGGGAAAACCAGGTCGGAATGTGAAACATTACCTACAAATTTCATTTTCACCAAACTTCTATTTCTACAGTCGATGAAATGGGACACTTACAGCTTGGCAAAAAACAGTAGAAAACCGGAAGTCGCCACTGTCTTCTCGCTACCAGCACTTTGAATGATTTTACTTTATTTATTTTCACTTATTACGTTAGTTTTATGGCACAATAATAAATCTTACAAAACTGCGTCTTTGTTTACATCAAATATCAAATATTTTAAAACGTTGCGTTGTCAGCAAATAAAAATATTAGTTCCGTTTCAAGACGTTCTGGCCAAGCTGTAAGTATTTAGTTCAATTCGTTGCGATGCTTCCAAAATATACAAATTAATACTCTCTATTAAGTAAGGTTTAGTTCAGCGGTGCGTCAGCAATTTCTCAATTGATAAAATAATTCGAGTGTCATCATCTCATTGACTCGTTGATATCTACTAAAATCATATCTTGACACGTCTCTATAATCCAATAATATCAATAGGTACCAGCTAGGCTCATGGAGAGTTAATTTTAAACTTGCTATCAAAAATAACACATCTACCTGTAATGCATGGGCAATCTTTAACAAAAACTTAAATCGCTTGAACTCATTGCACATAGCATTTGCACTGCTGGAGGACCTTCACATGTGGCAGGTACTTCTACCTCTAAATCACCCAAATCAGGAGCCGATGTGATCTCTGGTGCGAATGAGCACCCGTACAGCGGACGTTCTCCTGGGCCCAAGGCCCCTGTGGAACTTCGGCCCCAGTCATCCAGATTCTCCCAACTCCAAATGCTGTTTGTACCTAATCTTATATTTTCCCAACTTTCTTGTTACAGGTGTCATCGCGCTGGCATTCACAATGTGCAGTTTCATCACAGGCATCGTCGCTCTATTTTCTTCAAAAGTGAGGCTGATGGTCAAGAGCGGACCCGTCAAGATTATACATTTAGCTGTCGGTCTCTTCGCTGTGTCCATGGGACTTATAACAATAGCCATAGGATTCCACATGGACCACTTCTCCGTTACTGCAGGAGGCATGTCGACAGCACTCATAGTTTTTACCATGGCAATTTTATTTTATATCATGATTCAGCCTATTTACGACTTGGTTGCGACTACAAGAAACGCTATGTGATTACTAAAAGTACAGGGTCCTCCTGACGACGACAGCAATGCGTAAAATTATTTTTAAGACAGGTATCTGAACCAGAACCATAAATCATAACCAAACTTTAAAAATTGCTGCACTATGGAAACTCATCATGATCAATCTTTTCGTTTAAAATTATTGTAAACTGTATGAAAGGAAATGCGTGCTTGCAAGAGCAGATTTTATGTGTAATATTAATGTTACGCATACGAAATCCCCGATCGACTTTTGGCTAATTTGATGACAATATTTTAGTATTTTAAAATTCACATACAAATAACTAAAACTTAAATTATGTTACTAGTATTAGGTAATTAATTATTTTTATAAAATGCATTGGTTAAGATTTTTTTAGAATTTAAGTGTCAACCTATACCTTCCACATTAGATTAAGTTTTCTTCTTATTTTTTGATTTCAGGTGCTTATATTGTTATTCTTTTATAATAATAATAAGTGTAACCTAATACATGCATGTATGAGTGTTATTAAGTTAATAAACGTTTGTAATAATTTGTTGTTTACCTGCGTGCCTATCGGAGATACTTTCCGGAGGGAATGAAAATAGTCTTCTTCTTCTCAATCTTAGTCTTCTTCTCAATGTATTTTGAAATCGGGATCCAACCACTAAGTACTTAGGTTAAGTTACATCACCCTCAGGTCATCGCGACAGAATGCCACTATACGAGGACATTATATATACTGGTAAAAGAAAACAATTGAGATTACCAATCACGCAAATATCATCCGTAATTGAGGATTTGGAAGTCAGTACCTAGTTCATTATCTAAAAACTGAAAAAGTACCTACGTCTAAAAGTTCGCGAGCATCAGTGAGTTTTGTGTGTCGGGACCAGAATTGTGTTATGATCGACACAAGTGACAATGGTAATTAACTTTTCTTTCGGAAGTCGGTGGCTTTGTTTTTTATTTAATTGACTATGGCCACCGACTTCCGAAAGAAAAGTTATTTTACACTTTTTTAAGTTTGGTTTTGAAGTCGGTTCCCTTTTTTTCAAAAAGTTTTTTATTTCCCCTTTTTAGTTTAGATATTCAACGAAAATCTTCATATAATGGGCGTCTTTGAAAACCTGCAATCCTAGTAAGCAACAACAAAAACGGATCTATTCGGGCAACTTCACAAGATATCCATTATTGTTATATACTGAAACCTTCCTCAGAATGTATCAAACACTTTTCTAAAAACCGCATCAAAATCGGTACAGCCAAACACGAGATATCACGAGAATCGCAGACAAACATGCAATCGTCTCTAAAAATCTACAACCCAAGTAAGCAGGGGTGCTAAGACAGGAAACCTCCACGTGTGCCCGTGGACTGGAGTTCCCTCTCGGATACGTCCGGGGGGAAGACCAGTTTTTCGGGCCGGTGCACCCTGGGATGCGGGCAAAAACTCTCCTTAGGCACGGTGTGCCTAAGGGGTTTCTTTGCCCGTATGCAAATAGCCTGTCGGGTGGACGCTCCAACGCGTGTCCCTCTGAACAGCAGAGGGCACAGCGGCGGAGCGGGCTTGCGGACGGTGAGTAATGGGTATGCTCGCCGTCCGACCAAGGACCAAGCCCGGGTCGGTGACGCGTCGTGTTTCACGCGTCACCGACGGGGCCCCTTATGGGGCCAAATGCCTGCCGGGGTCGCGGATTTTTCTTAATCCAGGATACCGTGGCCCCGGAACGTAAAGGGCATCCGACGGAACACGGGTGGATTTTAGTCAGTAAGAGTCTGACAGTCCCTCCAGCCCCACCCAGGGCGGGAGGACACATTTGATGATTTTGCCACCCTAAAAAAAAAAAAAAAAAAACCCAAGAAAGCAAAAACGGATCCACGCGGGCAACGTCACGGGATATCCATTAGTGTTATATACTAAAACCTTCTCCAGAATGTAATAAACACTTTCCTGAAAACCGCATCAAAATCGGTTCAGCCAAACGCGAGATAATCGCAGACAAACATGCAATCGTCTCTAAAAATCTACAACCCAAGTAAGCAAAAACGGATCCACGCGAGCAACGTCACGGGATATCCATTAGTGTTATATACTGAAACCTTCTCCAGAATGTAATGAACACTTTCCTGAAAACCGCATCAAAATCGGTTCAGCCAAACGCGAGATAATCGCGGACAAACATACATACATACATACAGGTCGAACTGAGAACCTACTTTTTTTTGAAATCGGTTAAAAACGGCAGGAACATACTTTAAAAATGTCACTCTTTCACGAAAACTCCTTGCGTGTTATAATTATGGTCGCTTTATAATTTCTAGTTTAAAAAATCGAATATAATCTTTACTTGTGAAATGATAACTGTACGATTCACTTTTATGTCTCCTATGACTTTTCACAACAAAAAAAAATACATATCAGTCAAAATCATAACCCTCCTTTTGGCTTTGCCGTAGTCGGGTAAAAAAACGAATTTAAACCTTCCTTCTGTCTCAAAAAACCGCCTTAGCACCATTGCTTTTTTCTAATGACATTTTTGGCATGGCACGTGGGCCTTTGTGCCAGAACATTGTTGTTTTTTTTAAATGTTTCTGGCGTGTCTTCTGTGCTTTTGTGCCATGAGCACCATTGATGACAAATTCCGTCGTTACTATCGGTGTTTAATAGCTAGAAAATAATCATAATGTATGTAATAAGCGCTAGTGCGAACAAAAACGTCATTGCTTAAAAAGCGCCAACGCCGAGGTTTTAACGCAACTCTTTAATCCCTTACCGCATTGGTACCCAGATATGGGCACTTATTTTGAACCCCTCAGAAATAAAAACTATGTTACTTTTCGCTTTACTGCATATTGTGACAGATTCGGGAACATCTAAACTTCAATATACACAAGACACAAGTGCTGCCATCTAATATTACTCGTTAAAAAACTAGAATGTGTCAAAACCATTGAGATGAGTGAACCGGTACGCTCTGTTTTAAAAATTATATATATATACAATATAGTTTTCTGACTGTGTATCGTTTTTTTACTAAGATATTTTTACTATGCTTCAAAGAAGCGCGGGCATGCGGGCGGCGAGTAAAGGGCAACTCGCCGCCCGACCATGGACCATGCCCGGGTCGACGGCGCGTTGTGTTCCACGCGCGCCTCAAAGAGCGTCAGCACGATGACGGGGCCCCGCCCAAGAGGGCCAAAGCCTGCCGCGGTCGCGGGACTTATCTCATTACCGTGACCCCGGAACTTAAAAGGCTATTGAAGGACACCGTGGATTTTAGTCAGTACAAGTCTGACAGTCCCTCGCGCCCTGCCCGGGGTGGGAGGACTCATTTGATGATTTTACCACGCTAAAAAAAAAATGCTTCAAAGACGAGTATTGAAAGCTCCTAAAACACCAGCGACAATCATGCCAAACTTTAACGTGACAGATCTGGAATATCATGCAATAACACGTAAATCAGTTTTCCATATTTGGCTATCTCGCAATATAATGCAGTTTAGCATAATTTGTTTTTTTCCAGATAAAAATTATGTCATAAAAATGCTTGTTTCTGATTATTAAATAAAAATTTTGTTTAACTATTTATTTTGATCAGAAATAAAGATTTTAATAACATCAATAGGCTATTGATGTTATTAAAATCTTTATTTCTGACTACTTAATTTTGTTTTATTTTCTAAAGTTTATGTCACTTCCTTTTGGCGATTAATTTAAAATTTTGCTTATAATGCGGTGCCAAATATGGTAACTTAGTGTTAGTTGGCTTTTAATGTATATTATGCCATAAATGGAATTTTAAGTTTTTTTTTAATATCACGAAATTAAAGTAAATTCAAAAAAGTGCCAGAACAAACATTGTTTTATTTATCATTATCTACCGTAAATGATTTTCGGACTGCACGCAAAATAGGGCCAATCTCCAGTATTTGACACTTCCGTTTTGGATAATGACGCCCGATCTTTTACCTACTACAAAGAGATTTAAAAGAACTATAGAGCGGGCATTGGGAATATTGTCATACAAAAACGTTGATGTCGGGCGTCAGTAGCGCTATCTAGCGTTGTATAGCAAAACCACGTATTAAAATAATTCATCAGAATATATTTCAGCTATTACACAATAGATGGCAGAACTGAGCATCTTGTGATAGGGGTGCAACATTTTAAAATAGCACAATTATCGATACATAAACATCGATAAAGTTAACTAGGATTTAAATATTAGAAAAAAATTAAAAAGTGTGTGAGGCTGAACAGAAATAAAATTATTAGTTATTAATACAATCCTATATTATCAATTTGACGATTATGTTCAACAGTATTGATATTGAACTATTGGCATTAAGTTAGTCAATAAACAACATAAAAAAGTGATTTTTTTCACTCATACAATTTGTATGAAAACGTCTTTTGCTTTTGACCAACTTCCACCGTCTCGATTTTATTTTTCCCATATCATAAAATGATCCTTACATTAAATGTGTCAAACGGCATAAAAAAATGTTTTAATTTATTTTTGTGGACAGCTCGCCCTTGAACAAAATAAAAATATTTTAAAGTCTTCTAAAAAGTTTTCCGTAAGTATCTCTTTCATTCATAAACAAGTCAGTATACGAAATTACTCATTTGATATTTTAATTACTCTTCGACTTAATAAATATCGATAATACATATCGATAAACAGACAACTCTAATTCTTTAGCATATTGTCGTACAGCTACTGAGCAACAGATGGAGTTTATTTAAAAAATGCAAGAGTTCTAGAATAATATCAGAAAATATTTAAAAACTCTTAAAACCTAGTTATAAATAAAAAACATTTACGAAAATAATTTTTTTTCAAGTCCACATGTTTTCTTATATCTTGATTTGCAGTTACGCAAAGCGCAACAAGGCATATTTTCCTATAATCGTCCAACGAAGTTTGAATTTTGACGCACGGTCACACGACCTGTCAGGCGGACGTCTCAAACTAGACCACATAGACTGGTCGAGTTTTTACAGAGTGGTAAAAATTTGTGGATCACAACTTTCTTCGTGATGTCCCGTCTATGCTCGTGTATAGTTTAATGTCTTTGACCTACTAGTGCAACCATCCACTGACAAAAAAAAAAAAAAATATTTTAATTACATCTTTACATCTAACTTAAATAAAACTAAAATAATTTATATTTTTGTTTTTTGTCAGTGGATGGTTGCACTAGTAGGTAAAAGATCGGGCGTCATTATCCAAAACGGAAGTCTCAAATATTGGAGATTGGCCCAATAACGTTTTTATACAGTCGTTGACGCTTATTTTTATATCTGGCAGGTTTTTATTTTCCGACGCTTCGCGATCAAAATTTTGTTGTCATCCCTTTAGATATATTTTTAAGATCTTCACCAACAAAATTAGTGCTATTTCCACTATTACAATGGAGAAAGACAGTGTGCGCTATATAATGCTATGCTAGATAACTAGCAGAGATTTAGACTGGAACACAATGTGTAAATGTCAAAATTAAAATTGTCAAATTGTCAATGTCATCTTTGAATCGTCCGGCAAAGTTGCATTTCATGAAACATTAGAAATTAATACATCTTAACGTAGTTATTTGGGTGATTTATACAAGAATTAATATTTAAACTATACAAACATGGTAAGTTATATTCATATTTCGTATTGATTATGATCTAAAACCGAACTTTACTTAGGTTAACAATCTTGCTTGGTCATTCAATCATTCAGATTCATAACATTATTTTTATACAGGCTCGGCGTTATGATACCCGTACAACAATATTCTCGCCGGAAGGTAAATAGTGATACTTATTTTTACAATAAATTTAGTAAAACATGTATCAAAGAATATAAGAATGTGTTTTTTTTAAGGTCGGCTGTACCAAGTCGAGTATGCTATGGAAGCTATCAGTCATGCCGGAACATGTCTTGGCATCCTGGCTACCGACGGTATTTTACTAGCTGCCGAACGCAGAAACACAAACAAACTCCTTGATGAAGTATTCTTTTCTGAGAAGATCTACAAGCTAAACGATGATATGGTGTGTTCAGTGGCTGGTATCACATCTGACGCCAATGTTCTGACGAACGAACTCAGACTTATCGCTCAAAGATACCTCCTGCAGTATGGTGAATCTATTCCCTGTGAGCAGCTTGTGTCTTGGTTGTGTGATGTCAAACAAGCTTATACACAGTACGGAGGTAAGGTTTTCTATCTCTTATCCCATATTTTGATAGGAGTTATTTTCTAAATTTCCTCATATGCCAAAACTTCAACGATTCAAACAGTAAAATAACTGGGGATGCAATTGTCCACAAATCATCTTCTCCTTGTAAAATCTTCATGGTTTTAACAATATTTGATTTTTGTTCAGAGTACACTTATATTGTTGGTTCATACAACATTATTTTGTTGCATTCATTAATTCATTCTATACACTTGTATTCAACCACATATGCATGTGGACAACAAGTTTAATGTTATTGTAGACTATATTATTCCTACTAAGTAATTGACATTTCTCTCCAGGAAAGCGACCCTTTGGTGTCTCCATCCTGTACATGGGCTGGGACAAGCACTACGGCTACCAGCTGTATCAATCAGACCCCAGTGGTAACTACGGTGGATGGAAGGCCACTTGCATTGGGAACAATAGTGCTGTAAGTTATTCCTTTTCTTTTTCTACATTTTTTATTTGATTTTTCAACTATTGAACAGAGTAGACTAGATAGAGATAAAATAGATTTGAACAGAGGCCATAATACAATATTTCTGTTATTTATTTACAGCTTACTTGAATTGTATAATTATTTTATTTTTGTATTTATTGTGTTTGTTGTATGAAAAAATTAAACAGTGCCTCTAGTGTATGAATGAGGAATGTGGATCGCAATGGTCATTTCATGTTCTTAAAACGTACCCCAAACGAAACTAATTGGTGACCCCTGTGATAAGGCCTCTGTTAGTATAGTGTCTTGCATTATCTGATCCCTGTAAATCTCCTAAGCCACAATATTACATAATACTTCATTGAATAACCAAACCAGACCAGCGCTTCTAACCTGTATTCAATTTTTTTTTTTTATTTAGGCTGCAGTATCCAGTTTGAAACAGGAGTACAAGGAGAATGAGACTACCCTTGCTGAAGCTCAGGCTTTGGCCATCAAGGTGCTCAGCAAGACCCTGGACATGACTAAACTGACTCCTGAGAAAGGTATGTTGGGAATATCAGTCAAATGTGTCTGTTAGCAAAATGTGTATTCGGTAAAGTACCCATAGTTATGCGCTACAATGGAAGGGGCATCTGAGACTCAAAACTAGCTAAAAGCATGTCGTGTTCCACCATGGATATGACGTGAGCTTGTGCAGAAATCCTCATCTCCATTAGCCATTGACTGTAGCTAACATTATGTGAAAACAAAATATATTCTTCATAAAAACTTTCACCAAAAGAACATCAATAGTTCATAGTAATAGGTTGGGGAAAAAGTTTCTTCGCATTTTTTAAGAAAATTCAAAACATTTTTTAATAAAGTTTATTTACATTTAACTAAAGTATGTAGGTACCATTTTGTTCGATAACTTTTTGCCATCTTGTAGGTAGGGACATGATCCCATTACTATAGAAATTTTGGGACTTCTGGTCAAAATACCGCGACAAGTGGTTTTGGCAGTCCTCTCGTGATGTTAACCTGACACTGCCTAAAGAATTCTGAAGAGACCGAAACAGGTGGAAATCTGAAGGTGCAAGGTCAGGACTATACGGCGGATGCATTAACACCTCCCAGCCAAACTCTCTTAATTTTTGTTGGGTGGCTAAAGATGTGTGAGGTCTAGCGTTATCATGATGAAAAACCACACCCCTTCTGTTGATTAATTCCGGCCGCTTTCTTTCAACTTCTTGCTTTAATCTCATCAGTTGTTCGCAGTAGAGTTCAGAATCGATGGTCCTGCCTGGTGGTAACAGCTCATAATGAATAATGCCCGGGTTGGGTCTAGTATTCGGTAGCAGGCGGAGGGGGGGGTGAGGGGTGTGAGGGGGAGGGGGAGGGAGTCCCCTACCCCCCAGTACCACTCCCATGTTAAGGTCATGCACCGTTCTGGAGAAAAACCAATTTTTGTAACCTAGCCTTAAAACTTGTTGTAGTCACATAATAGGCGTATTCCAAAAACTTGGTATAGTTTAGCATAAGGAGGGAGGTGCCCCCTGTGTCCTGGCACCACTCTCCCGTAAAGGCAGCGCCCAGACCCTGCCATCTTTTCGAATCTAACCTGTCCGTGTCGGGGTGCCCCAAGTCCCGAGCTCTAAGAAAGGCTTGCAATTGGTAAGGTATAAGTCCCCGATTGTAATGCTACCACATTTTTCACAAGATAATGTATATTTCGAGAAATTAATGAAAACCAATTTTTCTAACCTCAAATCAGATAAAATCGAAAACGGAACTTAAAAACGGGCGATTGACAACCATATATACACCACGTATTGTCTATGGTGTAAAATCAGTTGGAAAAAAAAATCAATGCAGTTTTTCGACCTAGGATGCAAGAGCGAGCGAAGCGAGTTCGGGACTTTGGGGCACCCCGACACGGACAGGTTAGGTTAGAAGGGGATGGCGGGGTCTGAAAGACCCCGCCATCCCCTTCGTGGTTATTTTTTTGTAAACCACCCAGAAGTAGGAGCCCCGCGAAGCGGGGCTCCGTCGAGCCACCTTGGTAGGTAGTAATCAGTTTTTCGACCTAGGATGCAAGAGCGAGCGAAGCGAGCTCGGGACTTTGGGGCACCCCGACACGGACAGGTTAGGTTAGAAGGGGATGGCGGGGTCTGAAAGACCCCGCCATCCCCTCCCACCCAGAAGCAGGAGCAGAACCACCCAGAAGCAGGAGCCCCGCGAAGCGGGGCTCCGTCGAGCCACCTTGGTAAGTAGTAATCAACGACCTAGTTGACCTAGGATGCAAGAGCGAGCTCGGGACACCCCGACACGGACAGGTTAGATTTAGGTTAGATTCAAAGAGATGGCGGGTTCTGGGCGCTGCCTTTACAGGAGAGGGGTGCCAGGACACAGGGGGCACCTCCCTCCTTATGCTAAACTATACCAAGTATTTGGAATACGCCTATTATGTGACTACAACAAGTTTTAAGGTTAGGTTACAAAAATTGGTTTTTCTCAAGAATGGTGCATGACCTTAACATGGGAGTGGTACCGGGGGGTAGGGGACTCCCCCCCCTTCCCCCTCACCCCCCTCACCCCCCCCTCCGCCTGCTACCGAATACTAGACTTTACCCTAATGCCCTTCCAATCCCACCACACACACAGCATCACCTTGTTGCGAGTTTACCCGGGTTTCGCCACAGTCTGTGAAGCCTGACCGGCCTTTGACCACGACCTTTTTCGCACGTTCTTGTCATACGTGATCCACTTTTCATCACCAGTTATCAGCTTCTTCAAAAATGGTTCGGTTCCATTACGTCGTAATAAAGAATCACAAATGAGTACACGGTTTATTAGGTTTCTTTCAGTGAGCTCGTGAGGTACCCAAATGTCGAGCTTTTTTGTGTACCCAGTTTTTTTCAAATGCGCCAAAACTGTTTTGTGGTCAATTTCCAGTTCTTCAGCTACGTCGTAACTACTGATATGCCGATCTTGCTCCACTTTTTCAAAAATGGCATCCATTTTATCCGTAATAGGGCGACCAGAGCGACGTGCATCTTTGACATCAAAATTTCCGGATTGAAAACGCTTAAACCAAATTTGTGCTACTCTCACAGACACTACACTAGGTCCATAAACATCGCAAATTTTTTTCGCGGCTTGCGTTGCATTTTTACCTTTTTTGTAGTAAAATTTTAAAATGTATCGAATTTCTTCATTAGATTCACTCATCTTGATGGTACGAAAAACAAATGAAAATCACACATTTTCCTAATTTGAATTTGGAATTATGTTCTTTAAAATTTAAACTTTCAATGATACCAAAACCAGCCAGATACAAATAGTATAGCCAAAGAGATTTTATTACAAGTTCATACATACTATAATGCGAAAAGACTTTTTCCCCAACCTAATATATGAACTTGTTTTTGAAAATAATTATACTAGTTTGTTTTTTATCTAAATAATGTTTTTCATTTTCCAGTTGAAATGGCGTCACTAACACGCAAAGACAACAAGACCATCATCCGAGTTCTCACCAGCACTGAAGTAGAGAAGCTGATCAGTGACTTCGAGAAGAGTGAGGCTGAGGCCGAGGCCGCCAAGAAGCAGCCCCCCAAGTCGTAAACTTTTTACTCCTGGTTGGAATAAGTGTTCTCATATTGGTACATTAAATGTTTTACAGTAAATCTGTTTGCTTTCTTAATAAACATATTTTAAGTTCCTTGAAATCTTGGCTTTCAAGCCTGATAGATGAATAGTATCTATTTTGATTGTTATGTCGCAAGGAGAAGAATGTCGGAAGGAGGATCATGTTCCACGTGATTCCACGACGATGCATTTTACGGCGCATAGTTTACTCCATAGTGATAAGTAATTATCGCATCGGATCGCGTCGTCCGCGCCGAGCCGATGCGAATGGCATTAGTAACACCCTTATTACGTTGACATAAAGGTTTTCTTGACCGGCTTAAGCCGATTCCGCGTCGATAAATGTGGGAGCACCCTTAATGGGGCACCGTGCCCATGTTACACAAAGGGCAACTGAAGGAACAAGCTGGTTTTTAATCAGTCAAGTCCGGACAGTCCTTTCGGTTTTGCTCCACTTCAGACAAAAGGACAGTTGATGATTTCTACCCAAAAAAAAATCAATATCTTTGATGCTAGCGCGGTTACACATGGGGAATGCCGCAAGATCGTGTAACATGCCCTGATAAATGCCTGCCTTTCATCATTTTGGACGCAAGATGCCCCAAATAATCTAGAATGCTGAAAACGTTCCACGCCGTCAGTAAGCGCTAGACATGTGTAAGTAATGCGAGTGATGCATCACGCGTAATATCACCCGAGCGCGTACTGTAACATCACACATTACTCGACTAAAATAAGCATCACAAACATCACATTAAACATTACGCGCGCGGTAGCAGCGCAGTAGCTCGCGACATGACTCGGACTCGCTCGAACCGAGCCCTCCCGATTACTCCCGAACGCATCGCATCGGCAATGTTCGGTTTATATCGTAAGTCCGGAACGATGTGCGTACGATTTCGTATTTCGCCCGCCGCCGCCCGGTCAGGTGACTTAGTATGTTATTTAGAACTCTAATTTTATTGGATACAGGGTTTTAAATATAAACCTATTATACTTATAATATTTATGGTGGTGGTGGTGTCAAGGAAATATTATTTCCTTGACACCACCCCCCGTTGTACGGTCGTAGGTAAATACCACAGTAAATAGTCAACTTTGTGCAATTTTTATATTTAAATCATATTAATAAAATCACATTATTGCTCATTTAATTTCTTTCATGTTATGAATCATCATAATGACACGCGAACAACATCGTATCACTTGCTGCTATGTTACTATTTCAATAACATGTCCTATTACACTAGAACATTGCATTACATTAGAACGCGCGATGGTGTGCGATCGCATGGCGCTACATCATAACATCACGCGTGATGTTTGAAGTAATGGTGTAATGTAATATTACTCGGCACGAAATGTAATGCCATAGGTATGACATCACTTCGTGGTACACTGTTTTGCACATGTCTAGTAAGCGCTAGCTCTATAAGGCAGAAGAATTAAGCTGCGAACATATTGTCGGACGCGTCCGTCAACCGCGGCTGAGGGACGCGGCTTAGCAGTGTGCACGGTACACAAACATCCAGCCGGCCAGATTCTGTTGGACGTCCGAGCGCTCAAGGGCGACTCAAGGTCACGTCCGCGTCTTACGACCGATAGTTTGCACAGTGTAGTATTCAATGTACTGGCTAGATTTTAATAAGCCGCGTCCCTCAGCCACGGCTGACGGACGCGTCAGATAATATGTTCGCACCTTTATTCTAAGATTCTAGGTCTAAAATTGCGTGAATTTCTCTGCAGGTTTCATATTTATACTGGCAACATAATCTATGTTGCCAGTCACAAATTAGTAGGTCATAGACATATTATAATAATCTAGACCGCGGACTTTAAGTTTTATGTCACACAAAAATGAACCTTATAATTCTCACTATAGATTTACTTTTATGTCTGGCAATAACAGCTAGAGAAATGAAAAGTTAACTTTGGAGAACGTTGTCCCTTTTCCACTATTGGTAGAAAAGTTTATAGTCTAGGGCTTACTTAATTTATTTTTAAGCTACAAGTGAAATAAGTTTGTAAGATTGCTTAAAAATGTTTTTACTATATTTTTATAATACACAGAAAATAGTAATCATTATTTTTATTAAAGTTTTATTCATTGTATGACTATGTGGTAGTAATTACATATAATCATTCTGACAACACTGAAATTTGACGTCTGAATTGCAAATGGCGCCTTTTTTGTTGTTGTTTTTAAAAACCTTCTATAAAAATACGTTTTAACTACGGGTCTCTTTTGTTTTTATTGTGAAAATAGTAAAATGTGATGTATTAAGACTTATAGAAGTGATTCATAACATTGGTTGTGGCATATCATTTCACAGGTAAGGAATATCTAAGATATTGTTACCTAACGTTGATTAGTGTGACAATACTTATGGAGTTTTGAAGACAAATCTAACTTATTCTTTCATGTCTTTGTGATGAAAAAGAAAAATATGGGAAATATAATTTGAACCTACGAGTAATTATCAATAGTTTATAATTATGTTAGTTTGTTGTGTGGAGTCTCCATTTCAAGCCAAGTGTTTTTTAGGGTTCCGTAACCAAAGGGTGAACGAAACTCTATTACTTAGACTTCGCTGTCCGTCTGTCACCCAGCTGTATTTATTAGCTGTTGATAGTTAGACAGTTAAAATTTTCACTGATGATGTGTTTCTGTTGCCGCTATAACAAACTAAAATAATAGAAAAAATATATTTAAGGAGGCTCTAACACCCGCACCCGTCCACATTGTCCGCGCCTGGATCGACAGCGCGGCGTGTTCCATATACGCCTCTAACAGCTGTCAGCAATCTGACGGCGCCCCTCGTACAGGGCCAATGCCTACCGGGGTTGCGGGACTGTCTCCTCAGGTGACCCAGAACGTAAAGGGCTATTGAAGGAACACCGTGGATTTTAGTCAGTACATGTCTGAGAGCATCTCACGTCCCGCTTGGGATGGGAGGACTCATTATATGATTTTACCACGATAAAAAAGAGGGCCCAGAGTTTTTGTCTCTCTTTTTCTGCTCTTTACTCGATAACGGCAACAAGTAGACGCTTCAAATTCACAGGGAACGAGAAGTTTCTTTTTTGAGTATTAAAAAAAAAAAAAGTTTCCAAGAATTCTGTAGATGGCGTTGAACTGACTACGTTACTAGGTGCCAAAGCACGGATAATGGCGTTCTTATAAAATCATTTGGTTTAAAGCGTGCTGAGCAAATGTGCGAATGCTTTTTTATGGTACGTCCAGGCTTAAAATATACGATAGCTTGTACCCATTGCGCTATAAGACTTTCATCTTTAGGAAAAAGATGTATGCCTTCATTTTTGCACAAATACACGAGGCACAGACTTCTCTTCTTTTTCTCTTTGGACATTTTCTTTCTGGCGTGGAAAACTCATAAATTAAAAAACCTGGTAAATGAATATTTTTTTCTTTTTCCTTGTTGTTATTTATTTTCAAAATGTCATTGGTTTGATGTGATGTGACTGACAATGACATGACATGAAATGTACGCTTTACGATCTCAAAATTACATCCAAATGAAAAAAAACAAAAAATGACGTGACGTTCCGTCATTGCAGTAACATACCAAGTTCAGCGCCATCTATCCATGGACTAGGGAAAAAATAAAAATAAAATCCCTCATTGAGTTAAATATTCTCTGTAAAAATAAATAATTACATTAAAGTAAAGCAAATATTAAAGGGAGGCTCAAATACAAAAAAAAAACGTGTTTTTACGGTCTGTGGGTACTAAACGGGTTACAATGAAAATCGTTTAATAAATTCTCCACTTTCATCTATAATCGCCTAATCAAACCTTCGGGATCCTGTGGGATGTGCCAATAGTAGGCTGGTGGAACACCATGGGACCATTGATCTTGAGGTAAAAGTCAAATCCGAAAGTCATGAACTCATGATCCGCGATTTTCGTGGAGTTAGTGACGTTAAGGTCAAGGTTAAGTGTCCTTAGAGTTAAGGTAAAATGACTTTGAAATTAAAATCAAGTGATCCCGAGGAAAAGTTCTCGAGTGGCGACCATGGACCGGAAGACGCAGCGTAGGCAGGCCTCCCACTAGGTGGACCGACGACATCGTGAGGATCGCGGGCAACCGATGGATGCAAGTGGTGATTTGTCGTTTGGCGTGGTGGTCTAAGGGGACGGCCTATGTTCAGCAGTGGACGTCTTACGGCTGATGATGACGATGATGATGATCCCGAGGGCATTATTAATATACCTCGAAGGTCAAGGTCGAGTGAAATTGATGGTCAAGGTCAAGTGACTTTGGAGTTCAGGTTCATGACCTTGAGACTCACAGTCAAGGTACTGGAACTCCAGTTGACTTGACATCAATCACAATGATATATTTTTCTCTTCTGTTTAAATCTCCAAAACAGTGTGTCCTGTCGCAAAAATAATGAAAACATTCAGCCAAGTTATAGCGGGAAAAATCTTGTTCCAGAATCTTATGGTCACCCTACTAGAAAGAGACGGTATTCTCCAAAGTTGCTCTCTCAGGTGGCACGTTTTTCGGCATGATTACTTAGTCCAGATTGTTATATGTTATATTAAGTCCATACAGTATGTTGAGTTGTCACTTCACTGTCAATGTCAACGTCAAATTGCGAAAATCAATACTTTTCGCGATGTTTTGAAAATAAAACATTGAAAATTTTCTAACGTTTTATAATTATAGGTGAATAATAATAACTTGCCAAAATGGCTGTGGAAAGGCCTAAACCCCAAATAACCATGCCTACAAAATCTAGACTAGAAATGAATGTGAGACAGCTGCTAAATAAATGTGAACTAATGGCCAAACAGGAGCCTATTGACAACAATTGTAGGCTCAAGCAGTACGTGGAGTCTTTGAGTGAAATGATAACAGAACTGAAGACTAGCACTGATCCTGAATATACTATGTAAATAAATAATTTATTTATTCCATACTCATAATTTCTTCCCGGTTATGTGCCAATTCATTCAGTGTTGGTGCAGCAGTTGTTTTCTCTATCCATACTTCTCTATTAAAATGAAAATAATATAATTTTGTATGTCTGAACTTGTGATAGTTGTAAATCATATCACATTATTATTTGAAAATGTTTTTTCAGTAAGCCAACGAAGGAAGCATTAGCAGAATACAACAAAAGAGCTGCTTTTCTGAAAGGTGTAGTCCAAACAGCATCTTTGAACACACCTAGTGAGAAGGTTTGTAGTATTATATCTGCTTAAAATGTTAATTTTTTTTTTTGCTGAATTTCCGCATATGAACTGTGACAAAAATACCAATGGAAACTATGAATCATTTCAATTCTTTTGCGTATAAATTATATTTTTCAAGTGACAGTTAAAAAATGGAGGTTGATGTTGTTTTGGTTCTTATCATCATCACATAGTAGAAGTTGTCATACTAGAGCTGCCTCTTACTGATGACCTTTGTTTTCCTGTCAAAAATGTGGGCCACTAGAAACTATTTGTGCCTATAATGAGAGCACTTCCTTATATCTTCATGGCACTCTAAAGAGAGACAAAGTCTCCTTGACAAAATGTTACCAGTGAGCAGCTGGCCTTAGCAGTCATTTTTCTAATTTCCAGCCATATCATCTTTCACCCAGTCAATGCTTTTATTTTATTCTGTGTGGGTTTTGGTGTGGAACTCTTACTGTAAACAATTAAAAAACAAAAAGAAATCATTTTTTCAGTTTTCTGTTTATGGATTCATACTAAGTAATACTTGATTCCATAAATTGACATGGTCCTTCTCTAATGTCAGTCCTAATTAATTTACAGTTGGAGGCAGTTCAATTATTATCTCATGGTGCAGCAACCATGTCCGCAGATGCATCAGCTCAAGAAATACATCAGAAAACAAGAGTCAAGTATGGAGCGGAGCTTAGATCTGAATTATTTGGATTGGGTTGGTTTTCTGTTTATTATTTTTAGTACTGGGTTTGTGCCCAACTTACTTTGTCTGACAGGGGATTTACATGGATTGTTTTTTAACACCCACATTTGACATGCCGTGTGATGACAAGTTGCTTGCGACATGTGACTAAAATCGACTATGTGAATGGTTGGTTAGAGGTAATCCCGTCTTCATGAGGTATTTGTTGTTGTTCATTGTACACAAGTGGCAAACGATAAATGAAAATGCCCCAGCAATCTTCTAATACACGACAAATCAAAGAATGCTTGCTGCTGCTTAACCTTTTCTTCGGAAATGAACAAATTGCATGCGTGAATTCTTTCAACCCCTCTTCCCGTTTAACTTGCTACATTTATTAAAAAAATCTCTTAATCACCCTACAATTTATTCCAATAGACAGCGACGACGCACTTAGAAAACGAAACATCATCAAAGCTCCGAACTTTACAAGCAACAGTAGCAGCCAGGAAGACATAGACTCCTTGCTCAAGTACCATCAGAACATGCAGGAGAAGGTGGCCGAGAACATGGTGATGCTCACGAAGAGTTTGAAGGAACAGTCGCAGATTGCCAGCACTATTATCAAAGGTGATACTGAGGTGAGACTCCATTTACGGTTTTTTTTAATTTTATATGCATTAACGCATGCGTCGCGAATTTCAAAGATTTTTTTGTGGAAAGAAAAACTCGACCGCGACGCGTTAGGAATGGAATCCGGAGATTGCAGTTTCAAATCCTGCTTGTGGCCGAATTTTCTGTTACACAGATATCTTTCATTTACGGTGATAAAATGTAATAGTGGCATGTCAGGACAGGTTAGGCAAACTGTTATTGAGTTTTTCCATTAGAAATTGCTCACTTGCAGCCATGGAGTCTCGATTTGCGCCTGGTTGATGGCAATAGGCTCCCTATTACATGAATCAACTTAACTGTTGGTTGTACTTTTAGTGCCTATCAATGAGCCATCTTATATGGTAAAATAACGTTAAAGTGGGTCAAGTAGTGCTGGTTACCAACTGTACACCTCTGCCTAACCCTGTTATGATTAAGATGTAATGGACTAGGATTAGGTATTTAGATTTTCAAATTTCTGTGCCTGTGTCAGCCTATATTTTGTGCTCCCACTTCAAGTGACCTGCTATTTAATATGAAACTAAAGCGGTAAGTATATGTTTCTATTTTCAGGCTTTGAAGAAATCCTCCGACCTAACAGACCGCAACATTTCGTCGTTGAAAGTGGAGTCAGATCGACTGCAGGAGCACAGTAAGAGTGCTTGGAAGTGCTGGCTGTGGATCATGCTGGCTATCGTCATGGCTATATTTATTAGTAAGTGAGATTTTTCTATTTATTACTAACAACCCGCCCTGGCTATGCACTGGTGCATTTTGAAAATAGCCAGTCACTCCAGAATAATTTAGCTTACTGGTGAAATATTTTCCAAAAACTGTTCAGCAGTTCCAGAGATTACTTTCTACAAAACTCACAAACTTTACCTCTATATAAATGAGTATAGATCACAGAGTACTACAGAGGGGTCTCTATGCGGTGTAGGTATGAAACGGCACGCACACACGCGCACACCGTTCACGGTGCCGTATGCCGGGCCGCCCGTCTCGCACGCGTTCCCTATCTTAATATTTTTGTTACGTTTACGTATGTGAAAAGAAAATATCCAAAAAAAAAAAGTAGTATTATTAATTAGGTACTGTGTGAAATAACTTTATATATATTTTAGTTATAAAATATAAGGAAAAGCAAATACTGCATAGCTTTTGGTTGCTTAAACGACAATAGTGATAAGAGCCTCGCGTTTCATAAACTACCGCGTCACGTTGAAAGGTGAAAATATCGACCACGTTCAAACTCAGAAAATAGCAGCTACGCATTCAAGGTCAGCGATCGTAATTGGTTGCGCGACTTTTTTACCATTTACAAAGACTCGCAACGCAGAACCTGTGACGTAGGGATGGAGATCTGAGATCGATTAATCGAAGAATCGATTGTTGGAGCCAAAATATCGTTTTTTTTAACCTAATATGTAGTACTGAATGGATTCAGTGAATCGATAATTCATCCTTGAAACGCGACATTCGATTTTAGTTTTTGCTATAAACCATAAAAGTATTTACAATTAATTGAATGTACCCATATTATAAGAGTGCTGCCGGTTAAAGGATTAATTATTCAAAAACTCTCGAGATGGCTGTATGTTTGGATTCCTTCGCCTCTCTTTAATAAAAAAAAGTAACGTTTGTTTGTAATCTTTGACTTTCTTTTTGTATTCCGTGACTGACATTTCTTGTTGCGTCATCATCATTCATTAAAATTCATTTGTTTGTTATTTTAGAATCTGTGTATCGTAAAGCGAAATAAATACTGATTTTTATGTAGTGTTTGTTGCAGAATAATAACTAAGTAATTGTAAACCAATACATTTAATAAAGCCTATAAACAACAAAGCCTAACATTTCAAATATTTTTAAATAATATTCTTTTTTGTTTTTGTAACATGAAATGTTTAAAAATATTACAATAATAGGTTGTGATGTAAGGTACCGTTGGTACTACTCGAATGTATTAACATTCTGTGCTACCAATCGATAATGTATGTAGAATGTAGTAACGAAACCAAAAAGATATAGGCTGATGATAAAAAAAATCCCTGAAGAATATTTATGTTAATAGTGTAATTTAACAAATGCATAAAATACACCTACCTACCTTATTGTGCCTCCTAAACTCGTAAGTCGCAACCCTATTGAGATTCGCGGATAGCAACAATGTAATCACATTGTAATGTTGTTAGCGTCAGATAAACAAAAATAAACTCTCGCGCGTAACCATTCAGTACATTTTTGCTTGCGCATAGGAAGTTTAGGCTATTATAAAAGTACGTGGGCGATGCCGATGCTAGTAAAAATGTACTTTATTCTCTCGAGTATAGATTTTACATTTGTTTGATTGTTTTTGGGAAGTGACCCAACTGTTCTAAACTGTGGTATAGATAGAGTTTGCCCGCGACTTCGCTTGCGTCAAGGTTTTGGTTTGGTCCCCGACCTACCGCTTAACATCCCATCGTCCGCGCGCACTATTACTTTGTTTTCGCTTAGCGTTATTTCTGACTTTTTTTTTCTTTTTGCTCAGTTCCTAAGGTAGCGTAATAAATAAGTAAAAAGGTGGTAGCGTAATGTTAATAGCCTCTAACCTTCCTCAAGGATTGACCCTCACCCCGCTGCCCCGAGAAGTCGAGGCGCGGCGGGAAGAGCTCCGGTGCGATCTCAGGGCAGTATGGAGGGGACGACTGTCGCAACCGAGGTCCGGGCACGCCGCAATCGCGGCGGTAAGACCCCTCTTTGAGGAGTGGCTGGAAAGACGTCACGGCGTCCTGACTTACCGCATGACGCAGGTCCTCACCGGACACGGAAGTTTCGGGAGGTTCCTGTGTCTGATAAGGAGGGAAGAGACGCCCGGGTGTCACCACTGCGAAGATCGCCCGGAGGACACGGTGGAGCATACGGTGCAGGACTGCCCCGCTTGGGCAGAGCACCGCCGTGTCCTCTCGGCGGCGATAGGCGGAGACCTCTCGCGCCCGGCATTGGTCGAGGCCATGCTGCGGGGCGAGACGGAGTGGGAAGCGGTCGCCTCCTTCTGCGAAGCAGTTATGCTCGTGAAGGAGGAGGCGAGCCGCGAGAGAGAGAGGACAGCGTCCTCCCTCCGCCCCAGCCGCAGTGGTAGACGCCCACGGCGTCGGACGTCGCGGGACGATCTCCGGCCACCGTAGGCGCGGGCATGCGGGCGGCGAGTAAAGGGCAACTCGCCACCCGACCATGGACCATGCCCGGGTCGACAGCGCGTTGTGTTCCACGCGCGCCTCAAGGAGTGTCAGCATGATGACGGGGCCCCCCTCTAGAGGGCCAAAGCCTGCCGGGGTCGCGGGACTTATCTCATTACCGTGACCCCGGGACATAACGGGCTATTGAAGGACACCGTGGATTTTAGTCAGTACAAGTCTGACAGTCCCTCCCGCCCTGCCCGGGGTGGGAGGACTCATTTGATGATTTTACCACGCTAAAAAAAAAAAAAAAAAAAAAAAAAGGATTGACCCTCAAGAAAAAACAACATTTTAGTTTTAACATTTTAAATAATTATTAGTTCTGAAGATAGCTGCCTACAAATTTTATATTTTTGAGTAGTTTAAATAGGTAGATACATAATTTATTTTTTATTTTTCACAGATATGGTGCTCTTCATGAAGGTTATGAAAAAACGAGTAACTCCTTGAAGGTATGTATTGTATTCGAAGTGATAAGCAGAAGGTGACAAGATCGTGACGTATCTATTACCATTCCTTTTATAAATACTTGTAAATACACAATAATTTATAATAACTGTAGATTATTTAATATATTTACTTATGTATGCTGTGGAATATCTGATTATAAATGTGGATATAAATTAAATAATTTGTCATAATATTATGTCGTTTATGTATCTAATTATAACACATACACACTTATTGAGCCTATCGTGTCCCATGAAATAACACTTAATTGATAATTTTTTGTAAATTATTCATTACAAACGGCGAATTTGAGAAGATGCAGTCTAGAAATGAAACATAATAATGTATTTATAAGTTTAGATGTCGACCTAAAGGTCGAATTAATTAAATAATGGCCGAAACAAAAAAAAAACACTTCTTTAAAACATTTTGAACTGTTTGTTTTATAAAATTTAAAAAAAAAACTGTTTTTTTTTCCAACCCTGGCCGTGATCCACCACGCGGGCCTTATAAATGGTGGTGGATGTCCCATTGTTAAATTTTATAGGTCTAAGACATGCTAGTCATCAATTTACTCTTCTACATTAATGGAAATAAATATTTTATTTATTTTATATTTTTTTAAATAAAAGATCACTTTTTATTTCGATAAATCGATTCTATAAATTTTATTTTTCTTTCTACCGAATTTATACTCTGAAATTTTTTCGAATGAACATGCCAATTTGGTCCATAATATTTAATACTATAAGTTGAAGTTACTACTACAATACTCAAAGATAGCGCTCTATAAATTTAGAAAGCCAAGATTTTCACTACTTATTATGAAAATATTTATTTCATTTGCAATGCTATAAATATCTGCTAACGGCGTTTGTACTTAAAAAAATACGGTCCTTTTTAGCTCTGCCACAGTCGGATAAAAATATCCGGGTGACTATAACATTTACGATAAGAGCTTTATGATATATTTTTTTAATTCCAAAAATATTAACTTGAAAATTAAATTTTCATATGATTATTGTTTATTTATTAGCGTACAAGTGTTATAAAAGAGTGCATGAGGTCATAATACCGGGTTTACAGAGGTTTGTTCATACTGTAGAAGCAAAGCACAATTAAATGGAAGTATTTTATAACGTTTATACATAAAGGAAGACATCTTTCCTGCTCTAACTTTGAGTACAATCACCTTTAGCAGTTAATTCAGGGTTCAATTAATCTTTTCTGTGCGTGTTTTATAGATTGGCCCTTTAATTACAATATTAAACAATTGTCTTTACAACTATCATACATTTATTTCTCGATACATGCGCCAATATGGCAGGAACCTTTAAATATAAGTAGTCTACTAGTCATTATGTTTGGATTATGAAGAAGCAGGTTAAGTCTCTCTCTATGGTTAAGACATGGTTCAAGTGAACTATCGAAGCGTATAAAGAACACTGAATAAGATTGAAGAACTACCAGATTTATCGGTTATATATCGTAGGTACTATTTATAAACATGAGCTTTTTAATTCCTATAATCTTCACCATTACATCATTTCCCTATATTCTGGTGAATTTGATTCACCGTCAAGCAATTTATCTATTTTTCTCTGAAGTTAATAAACATAGCTCTCTATATATTTGTCCTAAAGGTCCTAATAGACGGTTTACTTCTTATCATATACGTCTGTCAGTTCGAACTTCCAGATCTTGTTAGGCCCTATTTCTGTGACGTAGAGGTGGGATCCGTTTCTTGTCACTGCCAGCGAGTGGGGGTTTGTGAAGCCCTGGAAAAGATTGAATAACTCATGATTCTACACAATTTTAAAGTCCGTAGCATCTAGCTGCAAATATACCAAGAACAAATAGAAACATATTTGGGACATAATTTCTACGAGTTATGGCCCCAAAAGTTACTTTAAAAATCAAACTTATTTGTAGGTAGCTGTAACAGGTATTATGTATTTGGTAAGTCTGTTATTTGTTCTATTGTGGCGCATAAGGGAGGTATCGCATCCTGTCTCCTTCCAAATCTGTCTATCTATTAAAAAGCTACCAATCAGATCAATATAAAAATGCAAAACTTACAGTGGTCGGTTCCCATGTATCTAAAATGTTTCCGTATAGCGCGTTCACAGTAAATCCCCGGACGGCAATATTCTGGGACGTCGGCCCATTTACAGCATAGATCGTATCACCATGGGACGCAACAGCGAACACCCTGCCGAGTGTAGGGTCCTCAATAACAGTAGCCGGCTCAAACATTTTCACAAAGCTCTTCAAGCCAGCCTTCGGGCAGACAATCCTCATATTTTCCCTATCTGCGACACAGACAATATCCAAATGCTCTAATAATGTCACACTGTGAGGAACATTCAAGGTCATCGTATCAGAGTAGGAAGGTATGGCCAGTAGCAATTTTCCAGCTGCATTGAACTTGAGAATCTGGTTGTTGCAATATCCATCAGCGACGAAGATTTCTCCGGTGGTGGCGACGGCGACGGAGGTTGGCATGCAGAGTAAGACGCGTCGTCTGTAGGGGTAGCCGGCCGTGAACGCCTCTCCGATAGTCAAGGTCGGGTATTTGTGATTGTTTGGGATGTACTGAAATCGAGAAATTAAAGATTAGTGTAAAAATAATACAAAATACAAAGTTATTACTCTCCAAACTCTGCCTAGCCAGCGGCTTGACTATTCCTAATCCGCGAGACTCAAACGGCGGATTAAATATCTACCTAACTTGCTAAAGAGAAATTCCTATTGGGCGTAAATTATAAGTCCTTGTTGGGCGTAACCCTTGCCAACGTAAACGACTAACTTCCGAAGTAATAACTTGCCCTTGAAGCGCGTGACCTTGGGCACTATTTCAATATTGTAGTAGGTACAATGTTTTCATCACATTTCGAACTTTAGCTTGATTAAAAATTAAGCTCACCTTGAAAACCTGATGTTTGGCGACATCAGTGACCCAGACATTATCATGGTGGTCTACAGTCAGCCCATGTGGCATGTAGAACGCATAAGCCCCCCAACTGTGCAGCACGGATCCTGTGTGGGGATCCAATACCAAGATCGTATCTTCTATGATGGGCCCCTTGTCCAAATTCTGGTAAGCGTTGGATTCGTTGAAAGTGCTACAAAAGTTTTAAAACGATTATTTCAAATTATCACGTTGTAAAATTGTAATTGACAGTCCCAAATGTCTTGAAGAAAAGTTGGAATATGCATATACTTCTCAAATCACTTGTTCATTCTATACTGCCGTCATTAGGAAAAAAGACGTATCTACACTTTTTGTCAAAATTGAGTTACATACATATTCTGAATCAGTAAAAAAAATGGCATCGCCCAGTATTTTTATATTTCTCATAAGTTAAAGGGAACCCTGTAAATCTAACTGTTAAAAAAGACGTATCTGCGATATGACTGGAATATTACTAAACACAAAAGACGTTTTTAGCGTACACTAAGTTGAAAAAACGCATTTTAGTAGAAGCGTCTCATTTATTTACAAAATATTTAACAATTCATAACATGAAAAGACACATCTGGCAGTAATGCCTTTTCTACATAGTTTTGCTAGTTATGAGGGGAGAAGTGGGACTCGCGGTTGGAATACTGCATTTCAGATGCGTCCAGGTAGTTAGAGCAAAAATAAGTATTACAGGTTTAAATTACACTGATTTTAAAGTTTCCATAAAAACAAAGATACCAATAATCTTTTTTAAATACTAGGCCTATGTATCTTACTTATGCGTATAAAGTTTAATTAAAATAGATTCAGTCATTTCGAAAAATAAAATTTTGAGGAAAACGCCTTTTTCTCGAATTTGTTTTTGCGTTGAATATTAACTATCACAATGAGGAAATGGTCTGCAGATCTATGTTATTGCTCACTCAAGTTGATATCGAAGACAAATGTATGAATTAACTAGTTTTTGCCAGCGGCTCCGCCCGCTACAAATCCAAAATGATCCCACGTGAACATAAAATCGGGCTTAAAAATTATTCTATGTGTTAATCCAGGTGATAAACTATCTGTGTATCAAATTTCGTCCAAATCCGTTCAGTGGTTTTTGCGTGAAAGAGTAACAAACATCCAGTCATCCATCCAAACAAACTTTCACGTTTATAATATTAGTAGGAAGTAGGATATTGAGTATAATCCATACATAGATAGCTTTAATACAAAATTTTTGTTTGTTGTACCTACATAGTAACATTTAAAACTTTATGTTATAATTAATAATATAGCTAAGCCTAATTCTTATACTTTGTGTTCTATTTCATACAAAATAATTATCATTTTAAACGTACTTACTTCAGTTTAAAAAGGGTTCTTTTTTTAGTAAATTAATTGAATATTAGTTCAGCGAATCCCAATTAAGTGGGACACTGGAAATCATGGTGAGGTCCACTTTAGCACAGAATTATCACTGTTAATGGGACAAAATAAACCTGGACATCTCTGAAAATTATTGTTTCGATTTAAATGTCCCAATGACGTCTCTCTTTAACTTCTTTTACTGAGACTATTATGTATGTGTAAAGTGTAAATACTTTTGCTTAATTGTTATCTTTAAATTCTGTAAACTAAACGACTTTAATTGTGATAACGGATTAATAGCACAAAAAAACTGTACCACACAGTAATTTGTGGTCCACCCGCAAATGTGCCTAAATTGTTTTATATAGTGAGTGAGAGATAAACTCTCCTGTATACATTTTTTAATTCGGACAATGTTTAAAATATGTAATTATATCATATGTTATTTTATTTAGCGCACCCTTTTAATGAAATTAATAAGTCTAATATCATCTCTATTAATTGAACTCTCCGTAAATAAGACAGATATTTATGTATACCTGGATGTCTGAGACACTGGGTAAGTGGAATACCTCTTTTAGTGAGACAAATATGCCGCTTTATTCAGGTCCCCGTTATCCATGTTTCACGGTATTACTAAGTTGAAAAGCAGCAAATGGCTATTTACGTTTTTTTTAATTTAGTTTTTATGGCTTGGTAACACATTATTACTAAGTAGGAAAGACGTTTTAAAAAAATGCTAAATTGAAAGGACGCATATGGCCAGAAGCGTCTTTTCATTGCAGTATTACGTATTTTCTTGCATTTTTTTTTTTTTAAAGAAAAGGAAAAATTGATTTATTTAAAAAATAATATAACTTTTATTAAGTCTACATATTACTCCCGATAGATCAAACTGTAATACACCCTTTGGTACCAAAAAATAGCGATTTGGTTTATTTCCTTACACACAGCGAATTTTTTAATTTTTGAAACACGTTTTATTTTTTTTCTCCGTTTCTCATTTTATGTAGATGCGTCCTTTTGGATTATGGCGGCAGTATAAGTCTGTTATTAACTTTCTGTAATATGTACGACATGCAGTAGAAGACATTGACTGAGGCAAGGAAACGTAAGATAGCATAAATCAGAAAAGAAAATTCGTAGGTATAGTTACTCGCCTCTCGTCCCATACTCGCTCGGCCCTGTGGAATATCACAGGTTGTCCCAAAGAATTGATGGACACAGAGGTTATCTGCCCCACGTTTAACGACGTTTGCGGCCAGTCTTTCACTTCCTGAGGTCTCAGAACTATTTCATCTTTCGGCTGAAAAGTTTCAACAAAATTATTTTCTCACATATTGAAGGCATTAACAGGTTCTATTTCACGAGCTTTAGATACAAATTACGTATTCCGAAAAGTTAACTTCCTGACTTTGATATAATAAAAATATTTAGGCAAACTTCACTTACCAAATGGAGATCCAAGTTCTTCAGAAGATCATCGTTAGAACCGTAACTGAAGTAGTCGAAGTTCTCTCTCACTGTCTCTGGTTCACAATAGATCCCAGTTAAAGATAGAAGAAATACTAGTTCTGGCAGCATTTTGATAAACGTCCTCCTATTTGTTGTGGTCTACGTATTGTTAGGGTCCGAGTGCTGTCTGCCTCGGCTATTGATTATACACTCTTGGCGACGGACGATACGCATGCGCGTTCCAGCAATGGCTTCTCTTACACATTCTCAAGGTCAAAATTAGGGAAACAAGAAATGAAAATCATAAATATCGAATAAACATAGATTTATTTTTCACATAACTCGAACAAGTGTATTCAACAAAATTGGTCAAGATACACGCGTCACATTCGTAATTATTACTGTGATCTCATTCATTATGGTGGATACAAGGAAAGGATGTGCATATCTTAGGCTAATTTATGAAAATAGAAGGCGAAATTTTATTTCATTTTATACTGAATCAGTCTCAAATTAGAATCGTTGTAAGAATTTGGCACATTTGAAGATGTTGAGAATTTTGTGGAGACTTACATCTACGGTAACAAGCTAGAACATTCAAGTGTTACAATTATATTTTGGGGCATGTTTATAATGGATCTAGGTGATTTTTGTGTTGACTACTGCGGGCGCCATTCCGAATGGGGCTGGTCCCATATGTAGCCGGTCTCTGTCATGGAGCATATCGCGTTGTAATAGCGTCCTGGACTGCGGCAGTAAGACCACGAGGGGCACTTACACCGGAATAATGTTTGGAACTCTTCTTTGCACACTTCGTTCCACCAGCATGTTCTCTACAACAGTATATCGATTAAAACTCCTCATATATCATCAGAAAACATGATGTAATTGAGAACACGATAAAGAACAGTACCTCAGTGATGTATCCTCTAACGGACTGGTCCGAATAGCTCCGTTTCTGTATCGATGCAGTCTCAAGCATTGCACTCAACATAAGTATCAGCACGAACATCACATAATGCGCCTGAAACGTTCAAAACACGGACACTGTACACACAAACACATCTAATGACTCACATATACTTGATTCACATCCTTCTGTTGATCCTTACCTTAATCATAGCAGGATTTTGGTCCAAAAATAGAAAATTATCGGGCAGCGTTGCCTTTCATGTTACGCCCCCTGACGGAGCTTTCAGGTTTTCCGACTAGGGTTGCGCGCCTATCCACATGGCTTATCGGTATTTATTATTAAACGCGTAGTCGCGTCCCAGATATCTACTTATTGATTAACTCTTCCATGTCGATGTGGTTGTGGTCATTTAGGTTTAAAAGGAATGGTTGTGTGGTTTTTGAATTGTTTTGCATTGCGGTTAGTCGTAGTTGTCGTTTTACGATGTTTGTTGTAAGTTGTACCTAAGAGTTAGAATTTGGGATGTCCAACTGAGAAAGCATAGTTTAGTTTTGTAGGATAGGTAGCGGGTGTTTCGACTGGAGTTAGTTGAAGTATATAAAAAAGCTAATGTTTTGAATAATTATAAATTATATTACCTAGAAACTATAATACATCAACATTTACAAAATCACTAGCTACTTTAGACTCACGTGTTCCTTAACTTAATACAACAGCAACAGTGACAACAAAGATGCTCAAATAACATAAAATAGAATTCAGCAAACAATTAGGATAAATTACAATTTAAAAGAAAATCAATATAATTCAACTAAACATATTAAAAGCGCGCGCAGACAGACAACGATCAACGTAAACTCTAATTTTGAAATTTTTCATTTTATGCGCACGCGTTTCTGGGGAGGAAGTAGGAATTTTTCTAAAGAATAAAAGTTTTGAATATTTTGGATGTCTAGATAATAGGGAAAAAACGATGGATGAACAGTGTGAAGAATGTAATGGTTAGAAATGGGATGAGCTATGAGATGACGCGACATAAAACACACCAGGAGAATTATTAAAGAATTATTTAACGCGATGCCATTGGACGAAAAACGTTTGATTGTTGTGTGTCTACTCACGCCCTAATGGAATGGCACTTAGATGTAAAAATAAATAAAATTTAGTACAAGTCTAATTACAAAGAGCTTTGGTCGAAACTACCACTACATTTGGGATTGCCGGCTGTACGAGCCGAAGTTTCAGTGACATCACTAAATTGTTCTACATCGCTTGTATATCTTCTATTATGTTCTCTTCGACGTCTTCGTGTTCTTGCCGCCTGTGTAAATCTTCTGCTTCTTTCCTGTAAATTGAAATTCACTTAATTTTACTACCTAAGGTGTTAAAGGACCCTTAACGATGTCGTCAACCAAGCATTTTTTGCATAAAATAAAAAAAAAGTGCACGAAAATCACAGTAAGAAACACATTTTTTTTAATAGGTGATTTTCTCTGAGGTGGAGTAAAGGAAACCTTCATAAAATGATTGCTATTGGCGGATGGTGACAAAATTTTTAATATTGTAATCACCAATTCGATTTTTTAGAACGTGAATTTTAAACCCAAAAACGCGAACTTGCTAGTTCAACTTTGAGGTGATATGCAAAATGAGAAACCTCCTTGAAGTAGTATTTATGGTAACAGTGACATCTCAGGTCATACGTTTGACACAGAGCTATCATATCTTTGTCATAGTCATTATAATAAACCCTGTGTAATTCTTTTAGTTAAATAAAGCCACATTTCTTGATTGGTTTTACGTCTATTATGTTACAATTTATTTAACTAAAAGAATTACACAGGGTTTATTATAATGACTATGACAAAGATATGATAGCTCTGTGTCAAACGTATGACCTGAGATGTCACTGTTACCATAAATACTACTTCAAGGAGGTTTCTCATTTTGCATATCACCTCATTCTCCTCCGGTTGAGTTTTCACTCCCTTCAATTTATTTAACTAAAATGACTGACAAAAAGGTGGATAAATCATCACTATCAAGGTATCTTCAACCCGACAAGTTTGACATCGAACCCGATGTCGCGGATGCCGACGCAAAATGGCTACATTGGAAATCGACGTTCGAAAGCTTTCTTTCTGAAGAGATTACTGAAGAGATATCGGATTCTCTCAAGTGTAAGCTATTAGTCAATCATTTATCCGCTTCGATCTACAAACATATCAAGTCTTGCACAACTTATAAAGCATCTATGAAAGTTCTAGAAGACATCTATGTCAAACCAAAAAACACGATACTAGCTCGACATGTTCTATTCAGTCGAAAACAAAGAGCAGACGAGACTATTTCCGAATATGTTAGAGCTCTCCGACTGATTGCTAAAGATTGCAAATTTGAATCTGTCACTGCGACAGAACATGAAGAACAGGCAATTCGTAGTACTCTTGTGTCCGGCCTGCTCTCACAAAAAATCCGTGAACGACTTCTAGAGAACGTACACAGTGCAACGCATCCTTCAGTACCACTTCCCAGTTTTCCACTGATAGTCCCTTTGACCGGAGACTGAGTTGGATAGTTCGTCAGGTCCCAATCCTGGAAAATGAGAAGAGATACACAGCTTTTGAAGCGAACGGCAAACTTTATCAATTCACACGTATCCCGTTCGGAGTGACTAACGGCGTAGCTGCCTTCCAGCGGACTCTGGACTTTATAATAACAGAAGAAAAATTAGATGGGACGTACGCTTATTTAGATGATGTAACCGTTTGCGGCAAGGATGATAAGGATCACGAGCGCAATCTAAAACGATTTATGGACGCCGCTAAGAAGTATAATTTAACTCTCAACGAAAAAAAAAGCATTTTCAATCAAACTAAAATCAATTTGCTTGGCTTTACTGTAGAAAATCATACTATTCGACCTGATTCTGAAAGGCTAAAACCTCTGCTAGACCTCCCCGCACCAACTAAAGCAAGTGAACTGAAACGCGTCCTAGGAATGTTCGCGCACTATGCAAAATGGATTGGGCGTTTCTCAGAAAAGATAAAACCCCTCACCTGCGTCACTAGCTTCCCGTTATCGCACGACGCTCTTAAATGTTTTGAAGAACTCAAACAGGACATCAAGGCGGCGGCTCTAGTAGCAATTAACGACGACGATATCTTCACAGTCGAGACTGACGCTTCAGAATTCGCTCTAGCGGCTACACTTACTCAACGAGGACGACCAGTAGCATTTTTTTCACGAACCTTGTCAAACTCTGAATGCAAGCAATCCTCAATCGAAAAAGAAGCTTGCGCTATTGTGGAAAGTTTAAAGAAATGGAGACACTACCTAATTGGTAAACACTTTCTTTTAATCACGGATCAACAATCGGTAGCCTTCATGTTTAATCAAAATCATAATAGTAAAATCAAGAACGAGAAAATCTTACGTTGGCGATTAGAGTTGTCTTGTTTCAAATACGATATTATTTATAGACCCGGCTCCGAAAATGCAGCTGCGGACGCTCTATCCCGCGTATGTGCGTATATGAATATCAGTAAACTAAAAGAGCTCCATAACGCACTCTGTCACCCGGGCGTGACAAGAATGTATCACTGGGTGAGATCGGAAAACCTGCCCTATTCAGCAAATGACGTTAAGGAGATAACTGCATCGTGCCCGATCTGCGCTGAGATAAAACCAAGGTTCCTCAAAGTCAAAGGTCACTTGATCAAAGCTACGGCCCCTTTCGATCGTATCAACGTAGACTTCAAGGGGCCACTGCCGTCTAACACCTCCAATAAAAATGAAATGAAACACCAAGTTCCTACGGCACAAAATCGATAATACAATAAAGGCCAGCCTAATGAAGCTCATAAAAATATTAATGTGTGTTACTCACGAGTATTTGTTCGATGATTGGAAGATACTCTTGGGGCATAGCCTGTAATAAGGCCAACATTCGCCCCCCGCTTCCCCAGCCTTCTGGGCCTCTACGTATTCGTCTAGGAGACTTGCGTATGGGGACTTGCTTGGCCTGAAAAGATAAATAATAAATAAAACGTATATTCGATTTATAGTGTAGAGTTTATTTAAAAGCGCTAATCTCTACAACATGGATTTAATAGTCCAAATATTGGTAAAAACTATAGGAAAGTTATCACGCTTCGACCCTTGAGTGCCGAGCTAAAAGAGAAAAAGTTAGAAGCGTCAGCTGATACCTGCGGCAAAGATTTGGTTCTGTGTGCTGTGTCACTGTGTCGTAAAGCGCTTTATACCGCTATCTTTAAAATTGAAAACCTATCAATGACATTCGTCATTAGTACTTAAAAGCCTATAAAAGCTTGAGCCCATAAGAGCCAGCTAAATACTAAGTCTATCTACGACTGGATAAGTCAGTCTGTGTCTAATACCGATATAGCCGCATCCGGTTACACTGGTACTCACTGAACTGACCTTATCTTAGGAAATACCGGCGATAATGCGTCTGATTTAACTCTGATACATCGTAAAAATATAAATGTACAGACGCCAGTTCATCAACTTACCCTAATCTGTCTTTCTTTGATAGATTTTCAACTTTATCACAAAAGAAGAAAATACATGTTCGATTGAGAAAATTTCGCAGTTTGGGGTACGCGTCTGTACATAGAAAAACCAATATAAAATTCCTAAAACTATACTGATACTCTCATCTCACTGCTTGGCACAGGCCTCCCCCAATCACTAATGTGGACCACTGATCGTTGGTTTTGTCCAGCTCGTCTTGCTATCAAATACTGTCGCGGTGCCTTCTGGCTGTATCAGATGTCCACATCGTTATTTTTCTCTTGGGCCGGAGTTCATCGAGTATATGGCAGACGCAGTCTCACTTCAGCTTAGCGGCTGATTGAGAAACATCAGTAATGTTAATTTTAATAATACGCACGTAAAGAACAGCTTCATCATTTCACCAAGAAGACCAAAGTTCTTGAGTGGGTGTGATTGGATTTCACAAATTGCTCTTAGAAGACACTCTTTTCCATCTAGCCCGAAGTTTTCAAACATATCTTCTGCTACTCCGTACAATATTGCTCTGAAAAAATTAGAGGTAAATATTTAAGATTTGCTTACCTAAGTACTTAAAAATATCGTAACTTAGTATCGTATCCTTAGTCATCAAAAATGTTTTAATTGAACAAAATTCTATACGGTCATTTCAACTTTGTACGATATTTATCTAAGCTCTAACCACTAGTGTTATAGTTATAGAAAGAATCCACAGACACAGTCTGAATGATTTGCCAAAATATGGTCTAAACTTACGATATCTACATCTGTATCTACATCTGTGACAAAAACAACAACAAGACTAGTTTAGTGAACTACATAATGTTCTACTAGACGTAACAAATTCCTTGAAAACAATTTATTGTTTACTCCAATTCTTCGATTCTTGCGTAATTGGCGCATGTTTTCGAATCACATAAAGAATTTCAAACACCCTTTCGTAGTAACTTCCTGCGTTTGTCGCCAACTGTCCTTCGTGAGTAGAATTCCTCATGTATTGGGCTCGAAGGTGAAAGTGACGGCCAATAACTTAAACGCTACCGTTGCGAGTATCCACGGGTCTGGGTACCCATAGAAATACATGCGAACGGCTTTCGTGTGTGGTCCCTATTCTACCTCTGTAAAGTACTATTGTCTCTTTAAAAGATTTGTGGAACTGGCACGAATAAATTGAGGTCTGACTGCGGACGCTGAACAATGACAGATTTCAGCATAGTTTCTGTTAGTGTCTGGAAACTCGCCCGCAATTTCCCCGCAATGGTTGACCGCATTGGTATAGTCAATAAATCTACTCCGTACTCCGTGATAAGTTTTCAAATTACTGCTCTGGCTTTGTCAAGCAAATGACAAAGCCAGACCAGTAATGACAGACCAGAAACAATTCTTAACTTTAAGTTATTATACATTACCTCTCTCCTCCATGCAATCTATCAAGTATTGCCTTTTCAACATCAGGAGTGACCTCTTCTCCCGTTGACCGCTTGCCTCGTCTCCTGTCCAAGTATTGTCCTACATAGTCCGCCATCATGGACACTGCCGCTCTTCCCATAGATCGGGCCAAGATAGGCGGAAATGCTCCGTAAGGATTTTCATTGTCCGTCAAACCGAGTTTGTCAAAGTCGACTGAAATTCAAAGATAATGATAAAACAGACATCGCGTAGGTAAGCTTTTTGAAAATTAGTTTTATCATCATCCTCATTCATTAAAAATATTTGAACCATAGAAACTCCATACTTTTAGCATTAGTGTCTGGTGATTCAGTGACTTTATCACTCATTGCATTCGGTTGCTGTACCGATTAACTGATACTAAAATGGTCGTTTATGACTAAAATCTGAATAGTTCTGATTATAACAGGAATTAATTAATGAATGAGGAGAATTAGTGTCGAAACACCATCCTAAAAACTATCTACGTTTACAATTTCGCTATTGAAACTGTTTCTCTTAAGGACATGTCATATACAAAGCGCACAAGACGCGTGCCCCGGGCTCTTCGTATATTTTGATAAAACGACTCATGCACGGGCCCATTTTATTCCTGATTGAATGCCTGACGCAAGCTTTCCGTCCGCTCGACGCGCGAACTTGCCTCCCTGTTTATCAAATATTTTTACGTGCCATATACATATTTTTACAGCGTACAGGGCGCACGTCCGGAGCGCTTTCTATATAGAGTCCCTAACACTACAGTTAATTCTTAGTAAAAGGTCACGAATTGGAACTACATGATCATCAACAAAGATGACTCTTTCAATACGGTAACACTATGTTTTCTACTATTATTATCAAATATATCTAAATATTTAAGTATTATCTAATTTACCAATAAAATAACACTGGTCAACACTGGTTTTGCCACACGAACTTTGATAGCTAATTTTGTTTTATCAATCTACCCTCATTAATAAATCACAGTTGCCATATGTCAATTAGCCTCCTATTTGTTGTGATACGGTAATACTCATAACTAGTACTACGGCAGTAAATTAACAGAAACTCTTACAAGTAAATCGTTATAAAAATATTTATCGTTGAATTTGAACACTTTTTTGGGATTTATTAACCCTGTGAGCATGTCAAGGAAGTGTATTAATGACCCTAAGGTAACTCTTTTTGTTATGTCTGCGGAGAACTTACATTCAAAAAACAACGACGAAATTTTACAAATCTTGTGATGGAGTGTTATCACCAATGTTTTGGTTTTCTGTCGCCCTTGTACAGCCAAAAAATGTGCTTCTACCACCATTGCATATCAAATTAGGATTAATAAAAAAAATTGTGAAGGCAATGGATCGCAATGGGAGTGGATTTTTGTATCTAAAAGAAAAATTCCCTAAAATAAGTGATGCAAAGATAAAAGAGGGTATTTTTGTTGGCCCTCAAATTAGGGAGTTAATAAAAGATTCAAGATTTGAAGAAAAATCAAGCGATTTAGAAAAATCAGCATGGAAGTCTTTTAAAAATGTTGTTGCAAATTTTTTGGGTAACCACAAGAGTGACAGCTACAGAGAGTTGGTTAGCGAGCTGTTATTGTCATATCAAGCATTAGGTTGCAACATGTCACTTAAGACCCATTTTTTAGACTCGCACCTGGATTTTTACCTGACAATTTAGGGGCTGTCAGTGACGAGCACGGCGAGAGGTTCCATCAGGATATTTCTGATATGGAAAAGCGGTACCAGGGCAAATGGAGCCCAAATATGTTAGCAGATTACTGCTGGACAATTAAAAGGGACCAACCAGAAGCTAAATATTCAAGAAAATCTTAGATTTTCTAAGTCATTTATAAAAAAATAAACTTTTGATTTACGAGATCCGTATTTTTTCTTAATATTTTAAATTACTCAATAGAATAAAATCTTTGTCTAGCAAATTTTTTTTAACTGTTTATTTTTTATTACAATCACCAATTAAAGTAAAAAATATCAAAAAAGTCCGTGTGGCACGACAAAGCTGAAATTTTGTTGACCAGTGTAATTAGTCTTTAATATCTAGTTTAGAAGGAAAACTACTAAAATACACATGTTAACATTGACAAATTACTAAATACTTAGTGGTTGACTGTGATAATTTAAAAGAAATGTTTAAAGTTTCCCAAAATTATTACATTAAATAGAACTATGTTATTTTGTATTATTTTCAGCTACTCCAACTGATCTAAATCAAAATCTACATAGTAGACTTGAATGTACTGACTCATAAACTCCACGTTATAGTGTATAGTACCTGCAATGTAAATAAAACAGACTTTGTACCGATACATCATCATCTATATTTTAAAAGAATACACAGTGAAAGCTTCCAGACCATCGATGTAGGTTCTGACTGCTCTTTTGTATGCTATAACTGATTTTGGTTTTTAAATTCATCAAAAATTTAATTCCCTTCCACCCCGGGAGGAGCGGAATGGACTCTCACATCCTTACTGACTAAAAATTCACCCTGTTCCCTCAGATACAGATTCCAAGGTCACAGTCTCCTTTAAGACAGTCCCGGTACCCCGGCAGGCGTTTGACCCCGTGAGTTTCCTGACAGCTCCTTGAGGCGCGCGTGGACCACGACACGCTGTCGAATTGGGTCTGATCCAATTTAATCAGACGGCGCGCTACCCATTATTCGCCGTCCGCAAGACTGCACCTTCGGTTACTGTACGCCCCACGATGTTCGACGCCCTGGGCCTCCGCGCGGCGACAAAGACGTAAGATGGGGATGTTGTCCTATCCCTCACGCGTTCCGCCTCTTCCTTCATTTGCATTACTGTTCGAAAGAAGGAGGTGACTGCTTCCTTTTTTCCCTCGCTCCGTAACACGGCCTGAACCAGGGCCGGACGCCGATCACGATCTTCGTGAGGGTGTACGGTAACACTACAGATATAATTCTGTCACGATATCCCTAAAGCCACACATTATTAGCAAGATAAAACACAAGGTACAAAACAAAACATTACTTACTTGTAAAAGGGAAACTGACGGTCATATTAGACAAAAATCCTTTCGGTGGATGCCTGACGAATGGCATCGATAGTGACGGTGTAATGGTCATGGTAGTACCGGGAGGCAACGCCAAGCGACCATCGTTTGTGATCCAGAGTATCCTCTTCTGTCGCGAGTGTGGTATGTTCTCTTTAGCCACACCATCGTGGCTGTTCAGAGATGCCATTGGCAGCAAAGCAGCTAATGCTATGCTTAGAAGTACACGGGGAACTGATGCATCCATCGCCTACCTGTGGAAAACTTTTATTATAGTCGCCTTCATAATGTTTTCAAATTCTATATTCAGACTTGTGCTGGCTATTGGATTTTCATTGTGATAGCCGGGCCATATTAACGGTATTTCCGTATTTCTTGAAATATTCGTATATCCGTCGATTAACGGGATAATTAGGGGCATTTTCCGTTAGTGTGACCTTAGTGTGAGTAATAAGGTCGTAAGCCAAATTATAAAAAAAAGACTAATTTTCAAATTAGACAATGACAATTAGACGTCAAAACACACATTGATTCACTAAAATTTGTAAACAAAAATACTGTAGAGTCACGATGCAATCAAAAAAGTGCACTCACATACGTATCCGGGATGATAATTATTATGACGTCGATGTGGAGAAGTTTATAAAGTCACTTGAAGCCAAACACAAGGTAGATTTTCGATGCTTGCCAAGATGGGAAAAATTAGTGCAACGCATGCATGTAGCAGACACCGACTGCAAGCGAAAGATTCAAGATGCCCGGTTGCGAAAGAGTTTGATAATAGACAAGTTGTATATGCAAGCCACCAGACCATCACCCTTTGATTTAACGGCAAGTTTATGTAGGACAGCCAGCAAGTGGCGTAAAATGGAAACAGACCTAAAGAAACGAAAGGTTTCCGAAAGTCCAGAACTTTCTCAAATTGATTTACCAACAACACCATTATTACAGGAAGAGTCAGTAACAATTCATAACAACACCAGCATTTCATCTCCGTCTCAAAACGATGTGACAGAACTTGGGAAGACGCCTTCGAGAGTCGACCTAGAGTTACAAGCAGAGATACCGGAATCACATTTACCTACGGTTATCTTTACAAATCATCACAAGCTTATTTCACCTCTTGGATCTGAATCCTCTGAAATGAGTTATAAATCCGTATTCAGTAGTCCAGAGGCACCGTTGGAAAGCACCATAGTAGAGTGGCTATGTTTTAAACCCACTAAATCCGTGGTATGTATTCCAACGCCAATTATTCTGACCAGCAGTACTTTAGAACAACAATTTGTTCAATTTACGGTGATAAACTGTGGAGACGAATACATGCACATTAGATTTAAAAGTGTTATGGACAATTCTCAATTTTTGCAAACAAAGATATTGCCCGCTATTCCAAAGATACTATATCCTGGTGTACCTATTGGGTATAGATTCGTATTTACGCTGAGAGATGAGAAAGAATTCAACTCAGGGTTATTTTTTAAAGTTGGGCAAGATGTTTGTGACAATGTTCCTCCAGAAGCATTATGTATCCCATTGGTCAGTGCTTTTTTGAATGTTCATTCTGTGTTAGTTTCCGAAACGATCAATATACCGCCTGTTTATCCTTGGCATATAAAAAGGAATGGTAAATATTCAACTGCAACTGTTAAAATATCAAATGACGACTCCTACTCTTATCACTTGCATATTTATAAACGTCTGGTTGATTTATCTAAAGAATCAGACATCAGTCCCTCTTTACAAGCAAGTGGAGTAAATACTGAGAGTGAGGAAGAAAGAGAAATAGACGCCGATGCAGAACCTAAGACAATAATATCTGTTCCAAATATCGATATCGAAAACAAATCAGAATCAACAATTATTCTAGAGTCAATGAATTTCATAGTTGAATGTATTATTCAGCTTGCATTAGATACATTTGTATTCGAAACTACGTATCTGTATTTGAAACCGTACGAAAAAGTAAAAAATCCGGTATATTTAACTAAAAATGAACGGATTGGCTGTCATAATAGTTACTATGACTTTGAATTTCTGGAACCAGAAACTGAAAAATTAGTTTTGATGAAAACCATAAAAGTCTTTGCAGACGTACTTCCGCATCCAATCAAAATACACCCTGATATGATATTAGATATGTCCAATTCACCCGTTACACATGGTTATATTGAAGATCAGTTCATAATTACTAACACTCACAATGTGTATCTTGCCACTATCAAAATTAAGTTAACCAGAAAAATGAAAAAAATGTTTCATGTTTACCCTATGGAAACTACAGTGCCTGCATTAAAAAGTGTGCCCTTCACAGTAAAATTTTGTTCAAGAGACTTCTTATCAGTACGACCGTTTGACGATTTAGCACATTTTACATTCAAAATTATAGTCCTTGGCCATAAATCTGTGTTCGAAAATGTGCCACCATTCTTTTATGAAGTGATAGCACCTTGTGCAGTCGAATTTAAAAAAGTTTATAATGAAAAATACTTTACAGATAAACTTGAATGTCCTATCATGGAAATGAACTAGCTGTATTTCTTTCGTAATTTTGATTTGCTTACTTATTGTTAATATGAATCTGAACTTTTTGGAAATAAATTATCAAGCTACAATGATGGTTTATAATTTCTTTCAATTCTTCTATTCTTTTGGGGTTCCGAACCTTGATATAGAGATTTGGAACCTTTATTTGTCGTTGCTATGTTTCTGGAACTAGTAACAATTCCAGGGACATTGAGTAATGTTTGACAAGGATCAAACCTGCTAACGCGTCCAACCACCTAGTTGTATGTAATACAGGTCAGGTGAGTTGATTGCCTGAACCCGCATAATATCCCAGACCAGATCTATAGGTCGGGCAACCGGTTCAATGCGACAATCGATTATAAATCTGTGACAAGTTTGATGGAAACGATTGTGCTATAACACCTTTATTATGATTCGATTGCAGTGTACCTGTCAGTGATCATAAACTTCGTATTAAATCATGCATCTCCAACTGCCACTGAGCAAGTTCAATAAATGTTTCGATAAAAGCTTAACCCTTGATTTATAGCTTAACCAATGAATTAGACTGAAATTGTTACCTTACCCCCGTCCAACGTCGCTTTGAAAACATGAAACTCCCAAAAAAAATCTCCAAATGTCGCGTGATCACCGTAATCACGCGATATTTTTAATTTTTTTTTTTATGATCCTCCGGGGGATCATAATGACGTTTGAGGGGGAGGAAGGTAAGCGCAAGGGTTTTTTCAACCTGATTAAGTTTTAAACATTTAAGTATTAAATTAACAAAAAAAGTCGTAAGCTGTTGCATTTCTGAGCCACCAGGAACCCTTAATTAGTCACACTTGTTAACGTAAACATCTATTAAGTGTTAAACATTAGCAAACAGCTCTATGTTAATCAGCTGCAGGATTTTATTACTCATTTCCTGCTGCAATGTCATTTGAACTAAGGCTATCAGCACTATCTACGATATTTTCTAATCGATCACCTTTTTTATTGATGCCGATATTGTTGACGTATTTCGCATACATGTCACGTATTTCAATTCAGAACGGTTGAGTACTTGCCGGGTCCTACGTTCAATCGAATTCATAATGTATCGAATTGTCATCAGGAATTCATTAAGCAACTTCGACACTTTCTCCGAAAATATTGGTTCCTAATCTGATCTTGAATGTGTGGAATACTTTAAGTTTATGACTAAAACACAGTAAAGTGATTATAATGTACAATTTCTTATCTTGTCCAGTATTCTAGATTTGAAACCGGAATCACCAGTTTGGTTTTTCTTATTTATTTAAAACTCTTTTCTTTTTATTTCTTTGCTTTTATCAGCTGTTATTGATATCTCTTTTTCATTAGTCATTTCTGTTTGTTGTATTTAATTTATCAGTCCGGTTCTTTTTTGGAATTTCTGCACATATGTAATACTAGAACTCCGCCTGCGACAATGTCCGCGATTATTTCGTATACGCTCTCTATGTTTCTCAATTTCCCCCTTTGAGACTTGATTTTTTTTTAAACTTGAAAAACGATTTATCAATTTATTTGAAAAATCTATGTAATGATTTCTCAAATAAATCGTATGAGATTTAAACTGATTTTCGTACAAACGGCATGAATTTCTTAAAATCCGTTCTTATGTTATTTAGGGTACGTTTATACGATATGAGATTTTAGATTCTAGACTTAACTGTTTCCGCTGTGCGTTGGTCGTAAGTATGCACTAAGAAAGGATTTAAGAAAATTGATTTTTCTTATGGAAGAATTAATTTTCATTCAAACTTTCATTCCATTATGGAATGAAAGTTTGAATGAAAATGAATTCTTTAATCCAATTTTGTTGAATTTTCATTTGTAGGCTTATCAACCAAATAACTAGGTAAAACACATGTTTAAATTTTGATTCTATTTATTGGAAATCACAGGGAAAAATACGAAATAATCGCGGACGAAGTCGCGGTCAGAGTGTTACTAATTTAAATGTTAATTTATCTTTTCTATTAGTCTTTCCTGTTCGCTATCGTTAATTTATCATCTTTTTTTTTTTTACTTCTGTCATTTTTTATTTTCAGTACTTGATAACAATGAATCACTTATTCCTTTTTGTATTGTTTTCAATGTCAATACCTCGATAATGACGATGGTAAAGTAACTTAGATCAAGGCACCGCTATTGAGATAACACCATCCGTAATAACTTTACGAATGTGTGCAAGCTTACTGTTATGTTACGTTATATTACATCATAATTGGCCTAGGAATGTTAGCTATTTGCTATTTAAATGAAATCATTTTTCTTTGGCGCTAGTTGGCCTGGCGAAATTTTTAAGTTGTGAGTCACGTAATTTCGGTCGGTTTCATAGAAAAGTCTTTCTTGACGCAAAATGAGTGGTCTGCACTGTACCAGAACACGAAATTACGCGACTCACAACTCAATTTACGCTCATCTGGCTTCAGCCTTATGCCATCTGTCGACTGACATTTCGTTCCTGATTAAGCGTACATTTAATTTAATCCTATCTTTATCTTTGTTTTTCAGTTCGTTATCCATCATTGATTGATAGTGCTAATACAATTTTTTAAATGGCTCAGTATAATTAAGTTGTTATCATTTTCTAAAAAAATCGCTTTGAGATAAGCGACATCAATAACAAAAATTGCGATGTAATAAATATTTTGCACACCTGTCATGATAGGATAGGTATGATATACCTAACATAATTTTTATTTAAAATACGTTATTATGTATTACTCATATTTTCACAAATAGGTAAATAATTTGATTTGAAACCATTATGCTAGCAACTTGACAGTAGAGTTCCAATAGAGGGTTTATCTCATTATCTGTATTGTTGATCTCAATAACTCTTTACTGTGTTTTAATATTGGTAATTACCTCGTTTGGGTGCATTGCGGTTGCGGTATTCATTTATTTTATAAATACACATGTAAATTCTAGTCATTCCTCTTAAATTCTCTCTCAATATTTACTTAAGAAATATTAACGAACCACACAAAGACAGGTTAAAACACAGGTGTATTTTCCTCATCTGTCGCTATCTAGGTTAGGGTGACCTAAAGAGTATCTAGTTCGACAGTAGCTGTTCAAAGCTTCTCAGAGTCAAGCTCGTTGTGGTCCAAATCACCACATTTCATCTCTCGCAAATGCGTTATTGTTTTAACTTGTGGACCGTTTTATAGCACCGGCATAACTCTTATAACGTATGGGCCGACCTTATTTAGTGCCGCTGTGGTTTGGCAACACTATATAGTATTATGAACTTGTGCCCCACTTTAGATTGAGGATACGATGGGAAAATTACAATGCAATGTTTGTTTACAACCTTCTGCAGCTTTTATAACCTTTTGCAGCTTCATAGTCTTGTTCATCTACATTCGATATTTCATCATGCAGTATTTGCATTCACTTCTCTGCTATCGTGTCTTCTATCTCTTAGCCTTTATTTTATGAATATTTCTTCTATTTTTGTTTAATTTTATTGAAATTGCATTGTTACGTTAGGATCTCTTACTACGAGCTTCGGGTTAACAAACTTAATCGTTTGCGGTCTATGAAGATAAAGTTGAATGAACTGTTATTATTTCTAGTAACACGCTGTCTAGGCACGCGCCATTTTCAAATTAGATCATTAAAAAAGCTGCAGTAAAAAATCTTAACTAGGTTCATGTTGCACACCTCATTATATCAAAAATTTAGAAGACATAAATAATTCATTTTTAACAGCTTATTAGAGACAGTGCGAAAATATAAAGCTTAAATGGTCTAGGTAAAAATCGTCAACACAGTTATATCATCAATATTCATTAATCCTCGGAATGTGCCATGATAAAACACTCGCTGCTAAGTAATGTGTTAATGAATCAGCACCAAATTGATGAATGGGTTGGAATACTGATAGATTACAATTATAAACCAGGACGATTCTAAGAGCGCACTCGCCGTGACACTTGAAACAGGAATTAATTGAGGGCGCATTTAAATCTCTAGTATGTGATAAAACCTATGTACAAGTCTTGATGATAATTGAGAAATTATTCTGTAACGGTCGTTTTTAATTTATAAACTCACCTCGATATCACAACCGTTTCGAAGGAACAAATGTTCATGGACGCACCACACGCGGTATTGTTGTCCTTGCAGAACTATCGTTCACTGTCAATCACACTGTACAAAGAAATGTCCTTTTCCTGCGATCATCGCGGGATGTATTGGCTGATTGCAGGTCAGCTGCGCAGGCGTCACTCTTGTTGTGTCGTTGCCAAAATTTCGCTGACTTTCGGGCACGCTTGCGCATAACAAACACTGTCCCACGAAAATGCGTCCTCCTTCGATATAATCCGCGACGAATTTCTTTTTATTATCGACAGCTGAAGTAACAGTGGTGCGTCACGTTCGTCCTCGAGTCCTGGGACGTCTGTAATTTCTTCGAGTGCCACAATATCGACGACGACTTTGTATTCACATGTCGCCGAAACTCTCTTTGCTAATTGTGATGCGCGGCGCGTCCCCCGCTTTCCGCATTGTCGAACAATGGAGCGCAGCACCCCGGGGTGACAGGTGGCTCCTCATCGCTTATGGCTAACCCGTCATAAGGTCGGTTGTTTAGTGGCGATGTGTTTAGTAATGAGAGTCAGTTAAGTATCTGGTTGCGAGCGTTGGCGCGGCGGTACCGGTACGGAATGGTGGCTCGAGCGGGTGTAATCGTTCGACGTCGGCTCGCCAGTTGGCCACTGGGTTAGCGGTGTTCCTTTTCCTGCTTCGTTTCTTAATAGGTAGCACACATTGTAAGTGAATCTGATGCAAGCCAGCCCTACGCACGCGCTTGAAGGCCGTGCTTGTCGAGTTATAATATTTTTGTGAAATAAAATATCAGACGAGGCCGAGACATTTTAAAATCTGTATTAAAAATTCTAATCATACTACTTTCATTTACATTATAATCATCATGATCATCTTAATACTACCTATCAGGAGACGACGGTGCCTCTATACGTAACACTTATGCTTATGATTTCGAATTCTGATAATTCCTACATTATCGCCAATATTTCTTCAAAGACAAGTGAGTTATTCAATTGGGATTTCCGAAGGTTAGGTATAAAAATTTATCAATTATATTGTATCTAGTGATACCAATGCTGCAAATTATTATCAATTTCGATCATTACACTATCAGAATCTATTCAAATATCTTCAAGAGGATTATGAAATTTATTTGGCAAATCTTTATTTGTTTAGGTAGCTACTTGTGCCTAATCGGGTAATGAATATTTCGGAACACGTTTTTGGTATAATAAAGTACATTTATCTTTGTAAAATCTAATTCTGTATCTATTACAAAATAATTGCCAGTAGATCTATAGGAATGCTTAGCAACTCATGCTATGCAAGCGTTTTCTCAAGGCTGTTGCCAAGAGCGTGTTGGTCTGATGACTGGGATGCTTGTCAGAAAGAAAAGAGGCATTATGCTTATCCAGCAGTAAGTGATTTTGGACTAATTTGATGATACTGATTGCCAAAACGCTTCGTCGAGCGTTACTAAAAAGAATAAGCGCTTCGTTCTGAAGCGTTCGTTGGCGCGATTGCGCGCCGGAATTAGAAGTAAACAATCGATAATACAATAAATAAACAATATTCATGACACATGATCGAGAACATAAACTTATTCCACTATAAGGTTTAGGAAAAAACCAATAAGTATAAAGGTAAAAAAAATACATAGTAATTTACTGAAAAAGACACTTTTAGATATATACTTTTAATACATAAATTAATTGATGATGAATGCTTACAGTAGGTAATCGTGGTTTTAAGCCATGTAAATTAATATTTTAATTAGTTTGTTTTATATAATCTGGGTAAGCTCGCTCCATCGAAGGGTTTGTCTCTGTCATCTCTATGACCTAGACTAGAGTCAAAAGTAAACCTAAACAAAAAGATACAGGTTTTTGTTTGTTTCAAAAGTTGCTTCCCATTAAAATGCTTGGAGTTCGCCGCTGCTTATCACCCCCGCGAGGACACAGCGGTGCTCTGCCCAAACGGGGCAGATCTCCGCCGTATATGCTCCACCGCGTCTTCAGCTTCAGGGTGATCCGCACAGTGGAGACCTCCCGAAACATGCGTGTCCGGTGCATAATCCAAATTACCTACTCATCATGTATTTTTTTTACTACAGGCCCAGTTCTGCTCTCATAATGATGGGTTTGCCACCAACATCAAAAATATGAAACTGAAAGTAATATTAATACCAAAAATACAATGTGAAAGAACAACAAATATCTGATTTCCCAGGGGCTACATGCTGGCAGAGGTCACATAGCTGGTTGACCCGAATATAACGGATAAAAGACATGCGATATTAATGGAACCACGGTCATTTAAAAAATAAAATAGATCCTTGTAGCGTTCCAGAAAATAATGTAAAATAGTAAGGCCTATGTTCAGCAGTGGACGTTTTCCGGCTGATGATGACTCATTTAAAAAAAAACATAAATTAAATTAACTGTCAGTTTCTGAATGGACAAAAAACTTTGGAAAAAAGATTTATATTTTGAAATATGACAACTAATGGTGTCTTCCAAAATCTATGTTCGTGAAAACGTAGGTTACAGAGTAAATTTGTACGTAGGTATACAGGTAAGAAAATAACTTTTGTATTTATAATAATTAAAACTAGCAATTTAGTAGCGTTTTAGCAATAGGTAGTACAAATAAATTCAAAGTTGAAGGATTTTGAAAAGTTCTCAATTTAAAAATAGGTCGTGTCAGAGTTTTACAAACTTGTATAGTATACGTTGTTTAAACGTTTATGAATGAAGCCTCCTGCAGACACACGCGATTAATCGCGCGGGGCGACATGTCGCGGTCCATTCGCAGTATTTTTAGAGTGGAAATTAGCTTGGCTCGTTGTCGCAGTGCGATTAATCGCGTGTGTCTGCAGGAGGCTTAACTCAAAGAGGAAGAGTATTTAATAAAGTAAAACGAAAAATCTTATCAATACTAACTGCTAGGTACAGCTTAAAAAATGTCTTAATCAAACTAGTATCAGATTACACATAATAAAGAAAAACAACAATGAAGGTAAAAACAAAGAAAATAATACCCGGTGTGTAAGTACAAGATAATTATTACATACAATCAAAGCGCTGTCGACATAATATTGTACTACAGAATCGGTCCGGAACATATCGTGCGCTGGTCCAATTACGTAAATTGCGTAAAACTTGCAGCATAATTGCGATTTTAGGCTGCGATTCCTTAAGCGGACCGCACCTCATTTATCAGAAATTGCTTTGAACAACAAAGGAACTAAATAGTCTTCGACAAATGTTTTGATATCAACATTATGATTTACAACATTATTTTTAGTATATGCGAAACCTGAATATAGTTTGTTCTGAATCAGTAACTGATTCGATTCCAATAATTTTTACACCATGTTATATATTTTTTCAAAAATATTTTAATTAAATTATGTTACCAGTTTATTACAATACAATCACCGTACGGTTAGGTACCTATTGTCAAACTATTATCACAACTTCACAAGGTGTATAACACAGGAGACGCGGTATACGCGGGTGTACCGCGAAATGAGCATGATTTTGAACGGATAACCAGGTAATAATATACAAACTTATAACTTTGTGATTTTTTATGATAGGTACGGTTGTAAATTATTGTACATAGATTCTTTACACAAAAATACTAGACAGGTGTATCGGGTTTCGCATAAACAAAAAATAATGTTGTAGATAGACTATTGTTGTTGGTCTGACGAATAGTTATATCTTTCCACATTTCTTTATGTGTAATGCGTAGGCAAATTACCTTCACTGTTGTGTCGTAAACGCCAACCAAAGCTAATTTGGCAATAGGTACGTATTACCTATTGCCAAATTATTAAGACGTATTTAAAATCCGATTATTTTTTTCTTCATTTCTACTCGTATTGGATCGCTTTTTGTTTGTAAGTATAATTATATTATTATTAACAGCGGATGTATGTACTCGTACGTCATCGAAATAATCAAAATCACTGTATTGATAAAAGATAAAATCATCTATCAATATTTTATTTCATTGGTTACAATGTCAATGTCCAATGCTATGATATCTATTTCGACATCTATTTTTTTTTTCACCGACATTGATTCCTAGTGTTGAACAAAGGCCTCCCCTTTCTCCAAAACGTTTCATTTGCTAAACTTCTGGCCATGTTAGTCCAAAAACAAGTGTCAATAAACCTCACCTTGTATCACTCATTGTTATTAGATTTACACGTAGTTAATGTACACAAATGTAAGTAGAAACTCGACTTCTTACACCCTGTATATAAATAATGTATTTTACAGCTTCATTGTCATGGTAATTAATTTGGCCCGCATTCTTTTGCGGGGTGAAACTCGGAAAGCTGAATTTGTATGCACATGACCAGGGCGCGTTGTTCATGACCTAGATTTCTCAGGAAGTATCTTTCATGACATATGAACATTTTAGTAACAACGAAGTTGAGATCCCGTAGTAATAGTTTAATACTGTATGCGTTACATTGTCTTGTCAGTCAATTGGTGTTAATGCTTGGTTCGTATTAGAAGTATTGTTTGGTCATAGATCCTCCAATGGAGGCAGTTTCACTGTTTTCTTAACAACATTCAATTTTAACATATATGTGATTTACAGATATCTTGTCCATTATAATAGCCTTCGTTTTTTATTTGTAGGTAACATTATTGGAAAGAGCTTCTGGGAGGATCGAAGCTGTTTGATCAGTAGCGGGATAGCTCATAGAAAGATTTATAACACTTTTTCAAAAGTTACCATTTCTGTAATGGTAGCGCAACGAAATAACAATTCAATTAAACGACAAAAAAATGAAATTACACGAAAAGCTTTTGTAACTGACACAAAGAATCGATGTGAGGGCCTAAATCTCTGCCATAGACGATCAAACACTAGGCACTCCGCCCTCCCACTTCACGCCTATTTCAAAGAAATATAGCCCATGTTACTCGCTGATAATAAAGCTTTAAATTAGTAAAAGAATTTTTAAAATTGGTCCAGCAGGTTTTGAGTTTATCCATTACAAACAAAAACTCAAAATCGAATTTTATAACATTGGTGTAGAAATAAGCGTTCCGAAATGGAGGCGTCACGCACCGATGCGCTTGCACCTGAAGTAAATCCTTTCCCTTATGAATTCAAGTCCGTAAGTCACAGGTCATCAACATGCAGTCAGTAAAAGCTTTATTTAGAATTCAGCTCATGACTGAAGGGAAAAGAGACTGATCACAATGCTTTTTTAAACGATACTCAGCAGCGACAGGCGCCGGGCGGCGCAGGAATTGTAAAGCTAAAGGCTGGAATTTGTTAGCATAAACGATTAAGCATGAATGATTTATGTGACTAAATATAGAGGTTTAAGAAATTTTAAGGAGACAAGCTGTGTGCTTGATGAGGGTTCTCATCAACTAAAATTGCAAGCTTCTTCTGTACAGTCATCTGAAATCAACTATTAGGTACGGATGAATTTTCAAATATCGTCTGCACGCCTTCCATTTTAAAGAAATTACTCAAATAAGACGTTGTTTCTCAGTGAATTAAAAAAGTTAAAGTCCCAGAGCAGCGAGACATTGAAATACAGCGAAATATGTAGAAAATATTGCTGAAATAGCTGCACCAAAAATACCAAAGCAAAACAAAAACAAGTCAACTTTCAGGTTGTCGTATGTTAACGAAGCTTTGTCAAGCAAAACTGTGTTGGACAGTAGGACATTAGAATAAGGAAAACGCACATATTTTCTAACAAAACATAAATATATTTTTGTCTATCACAATATACATATTTGAATACAGTCATATCACGTATGCCCAGGCCTCTGGAGAGATGAAACTACTAAGATTTGGTGAACCGCCAATTTGAAGAATATATGCATCATTTATGTATGGTATGTAGGTACTACAAATGTAGTATGAAAACACCTGCCTACTTATTTCCTGTTCAGATGTAGTCGCATAAGGACTTTCTAGATATACCTACTTAAAAATTAATGTTGCCTTACGGTTCACTTAAGTGCTACTTGTAAACATCTTCGTGCGCTTCTCCGGTATTTTTATTTTTTATGAAAACTTTTCTCGGACTTGAATTTTGTAGGAAAATATTTGAAACGATGCGGAACTCGTACAAACTTGAAGTGTCTAAGTCATGACGATAATATAATTTAAGGAAAAAAAGAAAAACAACTTCGGGTAGGTACAGTAGGTTAGATACAGGGTGTTGGGCTAAACGAGTGACATATTTTATTAATGACTGTAATACCAAGTCATGAAAATAGAACTCTTATCTAGGGACCAACTCTGAAATCACGAAATAAAAAACAAATTACTAAATGACCGCATAATTTTTGAACATAATGCAGGAACAGCTGATTTCTGGATCCATTTTATCAAAAATTTGTATATTTCTATGGGTTATCAAACACCTCGGTATAGTTTCATTATTTATCTTCTAATTAAATCACTCAACGAGTAATGGAAAGAGCTGTGCTCGGAGTTTCTTCGCGGGATAAAATCCGGAACATGGATATTCGGCGAAGAACCAGAGTCACCGACATGTCTATTAAAATTTGCAAATTAAAGTGGCAATGGGCAGGCCACATCGCTCGTAGAACTGACATCCGATGGGGAAGAAAAGTTCTTGAGTGGCGACCACGGACCGGAAGACGCAGCGTAGGCAGGCCTCCCAGTGGACCGACGACATCGTGAGAGTCGCGGGCAACCGATGGATGCAAGTGGCGAATTGTCGTTCGGCGTGGCGTCTAAGGGGGAGGCCTATGTTCAGCAGTGGACGTCTTCCGGCTGATGATGATGAATTAAATCTCTGAATTAATCAAAATTGAATAATAAGTAAGGTAGAGGCACCAGTAATGAACAAGTCCCCAGTTATGGACAAGAAAAAAAAAAAATGTCTGTATTAAGAACAATATACATATTTTTTGAATTAGCAACCCTGAATCATAGACTACAACTACAGACCTGTCAAAAAATATGACGTCATAGGATATTCGGCCATATTGTTTCAAAATGGCGTGGTAGTAACCTGTTCAAAAACGAGTGTCGTGTAAAAATCCAATTTTATTAGGGAAATCTTTAAGACGGTGAGTAAAAGTTTTCGTATACTATTCTGGTCTGATAAGATGTATTGCATTTTAGTTTTATTTTTTAGATTTAAAGATAAGTAATGAATAATTTTAGAACTCAAAATTATAACCTTCTCTAGACACACGTGATTTTTTCTTTATGTTCAATACTGGATATTAAAAAACAACAATTACCAGTCTTGGACAAGTGTCGATTCTTATTTTTTTTTTAATTTTTGCAATAAATAGACAGTTTTGAACAGTTTTTTTTTGTGATTATTTACATACATGCAAAGATGATGTTGAGCTGTGCGGTCCAGTAATGGACATCATGTGTTCATAACTGGGTTTGTAGTACATATCCAGTAATGGACAAAATAGTTTTGTATTGATTATTTGGTCATAGGTTGGATGAATATGTTTTGAAATACGTAATAATAATCACGCTTTTATCCGCAAAAGGGGGTAGGCAGAGCGACGGGAATAGGTTATCCCATTTCCAAAGCAATTAAAGGGCCAAGTTTTTGGGTAGGTTACCCCATTTCCGAAGCAATTAAAGGGCCAAGTTTTTAGATCAGAGTTAGTGACAGGTTGCTAGCCTATCGCCTAAGAGTTTTGTTTGCACATGTGTCCTTTAATCACCTTTTACAAAGAGAGGCAGAGCTGATTATATTCTTTACTTACCATATCAGCACGGGTAATTTTAAATTTTTATGTATAAAACCCCGTATGTTATGTAGCCGTGTGGTGTCGGCCGGCAGAGTAGAATAGTAGTACCATCCCATATCTGCCCGTGGGTGTCGTAGAAGGCGACTAAAGGCTTATCCAAGAGGTGGGCAGCAGCGTCTCCCTTGCAGACTACACAGTCTCTACAAATACTGCCCCGCTTGCTCAGCGTGATGACTATGGGAAAATCCCCCCATCCTGGGGGAGGCCTATGTCAAGCAGTGGACTCAGTAGGCTGATGATGATGTATAAAAACCGTAGCTTTAGTTACGTATATATCATCCATTCTACGTACCTATCTTTTTCTTACAGTTGATGGTAGTATTGTTTAATATCTTAACCTTTTGCAGATATGGCTCCAAAAAAAAATTATTCCGAGGAACAGATGCAGAAAGCAATAGACTCTGTAAATAATGGAGAAAAAATATCATACGCCGCCCAAAAATATGGCGTGCCCAGGATAACGTTATATAATAAGATGACTGGCAAGAGTCCATTGGTTTGTTCTATGGGTCCCTCCACTTATCTGACGAAAGAAGAAGAACATATTCTTGAAACATGGATTTTACAAATGTATGACAATCACATTCCTGTGACCAAAGACGATTTATTAGATAGCGTTCAACGTATTATTACAGAAAAAGGTATACAGACCCCATTTATTGACAATAGACCCGGGAAAAAATGGTACAGCTTGTTTTTGAAAAGGCACCCCTTGATTTCTGAAAGGACTGCACAGAATCTGACGTCTGCGAGAGATAACGTCTCCGAAGAAGATATAAGAAATTGGTTTAGTGAAATCGAAACCTATTTAACAGAGAAAAATCTTTTCACGATATTACAACATCCTGAACGAGTATTTAACACTGATGAAAGCGCTTTCTATTTGGCTCCTAAAGCTGGTAAAGTCTTGGCTAAAAAAGGTGAAAAACACGTCTATAGCTCCTCAGGAGATGATAAAGAAAATCTTACCGTGTTAGTGACGGGAAACGCAGCTGGTCAGTTAGCGCCTACCATGGTTGTATTCAGTTACGAAAGGATACCAAGTGCGGTGGCTAATAATTTTCCATCTGACTGGGCGATCGGACGATCTGATACAGGGTGGATGTGTGGAGGTACCTTTTATGAATACATAGCTAACATTTTCAGCCCCTGGTTAGACGAAAATAACATCGAAAGACCAGTTTTGTTTTTTTTAGATGGGCATAAATCCCATTTGACGCTGCATTTATCCGACTTTTGCGTGGCGAATGGCATTGAAGTTATTGCTCTTAACCCAAACAGCACCCACCTTATGCAGCCCATGGACCTAGCTGTTTTTCGTCCTTTAAAATCTTCATGGCGAAAAGCTGTCAATAACTGGAAATTGCAAAACTTGGGCCAAACTTTAAAGAAAGAACATTTTGCATCCGTGCTTAAGACAGCTTTAGACACTCTCACTAGTGACTCTATAAAAAACGGTTTCCGTGCAGGAGGATTATGCCCTTTTGGGCCCGATTATATTGATATGACTAAGATCAAACGCTCACAAAGACAAGAAACGGAAGATGATGTTGCAAAAAAAGATTTCTTTTCTTATTTGGAAACAGAAATCTCAGCAGTATTTACACAAAAAAAATTGCAAGAGTTTAGACAGTTTTATTTCACGAGCAAAGATAATCTTGATGTCCCTGAACAAGATTTATCACTTTATGTAATATGGGCAAAAAATTATGATGCATCGTCTAATACAGAAAGTGAAATCCATACACAGTCGGCAGTGAACACTCAAGACTTCACAGCACAAAACCACACGGAAGCCGTGGTTCAAAATGAAGTTCATCCTGACGTACAAGATTTTTCAGACATGACTTCAAACCCAATAATATCATCACCCAAAATGATTAATCACAATGAACCTAAGCCAGGAACATCTAAAGATCCTTTGGACATGACTTTAGACCCTTTGAACTCTGAACAGACTATTATCATCGATCCTATATCAGGCATATCGCAAGCTGCATGTCCTAACCCTGTGACATCGTGCTCCGAAACGATGGCTCCAAATGAAACTACAACACAGTCAGCAGTGAACACTCATGACTTCACAGCACACAACCACACGGAAGCCGTAGTTCAAAATGAAGTTCATCCTGACGTACGAGATTTTTCAGACATGACTTCAAACATAATAATATCATCACCCAAAATGATTAATCACATTGAAACTAAACTAGGAACATCTAAAGATCCTTCGGACATGACTTTAGACCCTTTGAACTCTGAACAGACTATTATCATCGATCCTATATCAGGCATATCGCAAGCTGCATGTCCTAAACCTGTGACATCATGCTCTGAAACGATGGCTTCAAATGAAACTACAACACAGTCAGCAGTGAACACTCATGACTTCACAGCACACAACCACACGGAAGCCGTGGTTCAAAATGAAGTTCTTCCTGACGTACAAGATTTTTCAGACATGACTTCAAACCCAACAATATCATCACCTAAAATGATTAATCATAATGAACCTAAACCAGGAACATCTAAAGATCCTTCGGACATGACTTCAGACCCTTTGAACTCTGAACAGACTATTATCATCGATCCTATATCAGGCATATCGCAAGCTGCATGTCCTAACCCTGTGACATCGTGCTCCGAAACGATGGCTCCAAATGAAACAACAAATTCCTCAGACGTGAACGTGACCGCCGGCCCTGTAACATCAGGAGCGACTCCTAAGAAAAAAGTAATCAAAGGTGGAGTAGTTATTCCCTCCCCTTTTAAGAGAAACCTTTTTTGGCCAGATGAAAATGAATCTAAGAAAAAGAAAAGAAAATTAAAAGAAAAGATCCCTTTCACAATTGGGAGTGTTGCGTGGAGAACCTATCATCGGAATAAAGAAAACGAAAAACAACAGAAATTAGTAGAAAAGGAAAGAAGAGCTGAAGAAAGGAAAGAGAAAAAAAGGAAGAGGGAAGAATTAAAAAACAAGAGTATAAAGAAAAAGTCCAAGAAACAAGTAAACTTATCAATTTCATCTGATGAAACTGATACGGAAGTTAAATATGCGGAAAGTGATGATAGCTTATATGAAGAAGAAACTAATGAGTCGTTGAACGATACACGTAATATTTCTGATGAGTCATCGGGAACTGAAACAGACCGTGAGCCTTTAAGCAAAATATCAAAAAAATCTAATTCTACCAAAACTAAAAAAACTCAATTAAAAAAAAGTGGTGTATCAGAAGGATGCTACGTTATTATAAAATACGAGGGAGAGTATTTTCCGGGTATGGTAGAGAAAGTAGAGAGAAATTACTATAAAGTGAGTACAATGACTTTTTCTACGGGCAACACCTATCGCTGGCCTAACAAACCGGATAGTATTTGGTATAAAGAAAAAGACATTGTGGAGAAAATTCAAAAACCTGTGCTGATTAATAAAAGAGGCTACTACATAGTTGAGGAAATGAAAAAATTTCATACTTTTACGACTTAATTTCGCTTTTTGATCTCATTTTGATTCCATCGTGTTTTATTGAGTTTAAGATAATATAATTTAAGTTGATTTCTTAAAGAATTTTTGTTTGCAACTCTAGGTGTTATAAATTAAGTATTACTGTGATTGTGATTCTAAGTCTGATTATTACCTAAGTAAACAATGATTGTGCAACAAATAAATAATTCGAATTACCTACTTATCTTGGTTATTTTTGTCCATAACTAGTGGTCCATTTATGGACTTGTCTATAATTGGTCGTCCATTTCAGGCTCTCGTCCATGACTAGGTGTCCACCAATAGAGATACTGTGTCCAAGACTGGTGATTTTAGTACTTTTTTTTTAAAACAGGAATATCTCGTCTAGCTGTGCAGATTTTTGAAGGTGGATACACAGAAAATAATTTTCAGAGATTCTCTTTACTCAGGATTTTTTTTTTTGCAGGAATCTGATGAATTTTTGTATTTTAATGCATTTAAAAAAACTCATTTTCTTAATGTGTCCATTATTGGGTGGCTTACCTTAGGTAGGTATCCCGTTTTTATGTTCCCATTGGATAATTTTCGAGTAGTAGCGGGTGAAACCGCTGGCAGCAGAGCTAGTAATGTTATAAATTAGATAGTAAGTTTGTTTGTTTGTAAGTATGAATCACGATCCAATTTCCATGTTCCTTTTACTGGGTTTGTCCCATGATACATTTTCTATTACCTACTCATTGGCAAGGCACTTAAAATGTAAAGCTGTTGAGAAGTACCATAGCCTTAATAGGGGACCTTTTATACATTCGTCTTAAGAAAGTCTTAATAAAATAACGAGCTCAATACTACGTAGAGTTGAAGATTATGTGGCTTTTCTGCTCCATAATAGTTTTATATTGCAAGCACAAATTTTTTCTTCAGATTTATAATCAAATAGTAATTACTTAATATTCTCATATCTGTCCCTTCTAGGAGAGGTCGTTCCATCTTATGTCTCATCATTGCTTCTGGCCTTGATTGGAGCCAATGGCTTTCGCTCTGTTTGTAAATAAAATAAAAAATCTTTCCCGAAATTATGCGAGTCAGGTTAAAATCAGCCTGTACATTGAAAAAAAATGTCGTTAATTTAATTCTAATCCACTTACCAATCTCTTTATCTATAACTCTGCTTTACTTTAGTAGGTATTTATTATTTTAAGACATTTTTTATCCACTTATAAAACTTGATTTCAGCAATTAATCAAGACATTATTTTAATTTATTTCGTTAATTTTATCGATACTACAACTTCAAACTTAGCCATTTGATATACCTAACGGACAAAGTGAACAGGATAATTTATAGACCCATTTGTCATTAAAAATGCAGCCTAATAGTGTTTTTTATAAGGCAGCGTTTTCTTTGGAGATGTGTTCTGTTTTTTTTTTGGTAGTAAAACCAGTAATTGTGTCCTCCCACCCTGGGGTGGAGCAGAAAGAGCTGTCAAACTCTTACTGACGTCCACCCTGTTCATTTGGTTGCCTTTGAGTGCCACCCGGCGACCCCAGATAGATAGACCCAGAAAATCCCGAGACCCCAAACATCCCGTGACCCCAGAAAATCCCGAGACCCCAAACATCCCGTGACCGCAGAAAATCCCGTGACTCCAAACAATCTCGTGATCCCGGACAGTCCAGCGTTGCATGTGAGTAGAACTTACAAATCTCAGTATGAAAAAGATGCAATATTAGATATTACTTTCACAGTCTGGAAGCGCAACCTTATAGCCATAGGCGATGTCATGATTCAAATCTCGCATTAAACGTAGCGTTTATCACTACATAGAAGCGATTGTATAATTAGCAGAATGACTGCGCAGCGTTACGTTCACCCTGGGGGTCTTAAAAGGCTACTTTGCAGCAGCTTTATTAAAATTGCGATAAATATCTTAAGATAGAATACTCCACTCTATTACTCAAGCAATAGAATAATAATTCATCAAACGAGTCCTCCCGGCCTGAGTGAAGGGACTGTCAGACTGCTACTGACTAAAATTCCACCCTGTTCATTCAATTGCCCTTTACGTTTCAGGGTCTTGGTTACCTTCGTAGATAGTCCCGCGACCTAGCAATAATAGAATTGATTAGATGTATGTAGAAAAAAATTCAATCGCAATTCATATTGGGATATTGTTAAAGTGGTAGTCTTAGACCCCCTGATAAATCTCAAACTGTGGCCATTTTTTTAACAATTGTTTTGACAATTGAAAACCGACCAATTGGTCGCCTCAACATTACCCCGGATAAATCGAATAGGCTTACGAATGACGGTTAATTTGTGCATCCCAATTTTTACTGTTTATTGATTTATGAGGGACGGGCTGGACAATACAAACGATCAGTGGTTTTTTTTCTGGATCAAAGGAATTAGAAGTCATGAAGAGCAGCATTTGCCCAGCTGTGGGATAATTACAGGCGTGTGAATTGATTCGGGCTGGCGATTGGTGCTGTCAGGCTTTGGTCATTCTGATAATTTCGAGCGAAGCCGCGGGCTAAGCTAGTAAGACTTTAATGACATAGTCAGGTAGTGCGACTTGTTAAAGTCCGCAAAAAGTGTATCAACCGGTCGCAAGCTGGATTACGATAACGACATCACATTAAAACAATAATAAAATAGAAAAACACTGCATACGCGAAAAAAGAATACCAGACTGGTTTGAAGATGTGACCAAATTCGGCAAGGAGCCTCGGGCCAGCACTTACTTCACCTGTTTTCACCGTTATAATGCATCGGCCTCCCCTAAAATATATGGCAACCTAAAAGCCCACATTTATTTTGATAACTTTCTCAAAATTGCTATACGTAAAGTACAATGTAGTGAAGAGGATCAATGGAATTTATGTTCCGTTTTATTACAAAACATGATCGTTCTTTACGCCCTACACCGGTTTCGATTTCGCATGAATTCTCTCCCAGGACCTCGCTGTTTTTATTTTTAAGCTTGATATGAAGAAACATAAATACGTTTTCAGAAATAATCAGCGTTACCTTATCAAATGAGTTGATACCTGTATCTTAATCGAATTTAAATCTAAAGTATTAAATATAGTAATTAAATGACTGGGGTAGGTACCTGATAATGATTGATAAACATATCGAAGTTTAGTCTTCAGTGTTTTATTGTATGTTGAAGTGAATAAAAGTGTTTAACAAATGATGGCAGAGAAAGTAAAAAGGCCTCCGTTTTTTACCCTGAAACGTTGGCAAAGTACGAAGGAGACTGGTGATATTAGGAAGTCTTCGTTGACCCCCACACCGCCGACCCCACCTTCACAGGCTGCGGACAACCCTCCCATGTTCAGGCCACATAATCCGTCAATCGGATCGAGGACAGTCAATTTTAATCTAGAAGCAAAGTCTAGAAAGTGAGTACTACTTGTTTTGTAGACATTCATAATTATATTCATAGATCTTATTACGTCTTGTTCTCGTAGACAGTTTAGCTACGTGGAATTTTGTTGTCGTATGATAAGTAGGTAAGTCTTCTAAACGAGTGTAAATTCGACAAATTAAAACATTGAACTACTAGATGAATGATGGATCACATAATTCGTACCCATATCATTTGATTAAAACAAAAAACATGTTTTTGAAAGACTTGAAGTTGAAAATTGCAATTTATAAATAAGGACTTCTTTATGAAGTTGAAAGCCAATAAAACGAGACAATAAAAATAATCAGTCCAATCGTTTCATTTACCTTTGCATTTACGTTGTTCGTGCAAAAATAATGCAATCCAGTCATCACGAACAGGTTATCGGCTGGCGGCATCAAAGAACTGATACAATGCTCACTGTGCCTCGAAGTGCTGCACAATCCAAAGATGTTACCGTGTCAGCACACTTTCTGTACGGCCTGCCTGTCTGTCTACATCGCCGGTTCGTAACAATTACAATATTTACTGGTTAATGATTATTACCAAGTAACACACATCATAAGACATCTGATCATCGTTTCTATTTTCAGATTTAATCATATTCGACTGCCCAATATGTCGGACGAGGGTTCAAGTCCTTGGCCCCAACTTTGTAGAGAACCTACCGTCTAATTTGTACATAGATTCACTACTACAGTTGGTTGGCATTCAAAATGGGAGTGTACAGATGCCAAAGAATACAGGGACGCCTCCCGCGACGCCCACAACAAATGTTCAAAACCTAGATTTATTCGCGTCTGGAGGCGTTAGATGCGTACACTGCAAGAGCGTTTGTGATAGTGCTGATATCACACAATGCGATCATTGCAAACTGGTAAATAAAACATCTTTACATGTTTTTAAACTGGCATATTATGGTCATTATCATTGTCATTCAGGGTATTTACCATGTTTATTATTTGTTTTGAGATTCCGATATTTTGATACTGTTGCACATGCGCATCTCGGATGAAACCGAATCGCCAATACATCGGTGCAATTATTTAAGGTCTTTTTGTTTTTTTAGAAATTCTGCCGAGTATGTTGGTCACAACATTTGGAAGATATGCGGATCCAACTAAAATCTATTGTGAAACAACTGGACACGGCTGCCAGTCATCTTGAACACAAAATTGAGCATTATAAGGTACGTGACTAGAATTATATGTTGAACAAACATCCTTTCTTGAGATTTCGCGAAATGAGGATAATATGACGACAAAACATGTTGCTTGGAGCCAAAGCTATTTGTACCAATCTTGATTTCACAAACGCGTTATGTCCAACGTTAGTAGGTATTACCTGACACCGTAGGTATACATACATACTCACGCCTCTTTCCCAGGGGGGTAGGCAAAAATCATAGAACGCCTGAACCTGCTACGACGATCCTCACATAGGTACTCGTAGTTACAACACTAAAAATATTGCTTTGACGTGAGTGGTTTTACTTCCACTTTTTTTCTTATAGATAGTTGTCACTGGCAGTTACGATTGGTGAAGCTACATGGGGTCTTTAAAGGGTACAGGTCCGTAAAATGATCATAAATCTATTATCTATTATCAAGCAATAGGCTTGAGCATATGATAGAATATTATACTATGTTTAGGAATTTTATTGCAATTCATGTCATGTCATTTCATTGCAGAATCATATTCTGCTAAAGTGCACCCTGCTGTTCTTTTGCTCAAGCAATAAAGTAGATAATTATTAAAGAACAAATTTAGCAACAAAGATTTTAACAATCGTGATATAGGTCTTGTCTTTTTATAGCTCCTGATTATTCTGATGCTTCATTTGTTTCTGCTTCCTCAAACAGTCATCACCTTCCTGCCCTTATCCCATTTTACTTGGGGTGTGCGCAACACACGTTTTCTCCTTCTATTCTCCCCTATGAGACGTCACAGTATCATTTACTCTTTTTTCTTTCATATCATTCCTTGGACAATCCATCCATCAACATGCATACCCACCACTCTCTTAGTGTGCATACTAAGACAGACGGTTCCCTTTAATTTTTTTTTTCCAGGATCGTTGTGACCGAATAGCAGAACAAATAAGGATAGCAGCAGACGAGAAAATAGCGGAAATCTTCACGGCCAAAGACAAAATGCTGATGGATGCGGCAAACTTACAGAAATCATCGGAAATGTCCGCGATAGCCCTGCAAGCTTCGCTGGACGAAGCTAAGTCAGTGGCGAATAAAGCTATGGAGTCGAGTAATTCTGAAAATGAAAATGATAGAGTAAGTGTATTTTTAATTATAAATAGGCCGGAGTAAGATCGATTTTGTGACTGAGCGATTGACTACTTTGCTACGTGGCAAGAGTTCGATGCCCGCACGGAACATTGTTTGTGTACAGATAGTGTTACCGTGAGTTAAAATATTGATAAACACTCGTGATTAATCGTGATAGACTAGAAGTTCCTAGTGTGGGGAAAGTTCAGAAAAAGAACAAAACTGGAATTTTAAAGACACCATGTAACTAGGGGCGATCAAATAAACTGGGCATAACTCCAGAAACAGCCCACATATTAGGGGCACTTGGGAATCCAGTCCAGCCAAGGCCTTATAATCAACTAGGTATATAGTACAGGCAACAACTAGATCAATGAGGCAATTAATAATGTAAATGATGGATCATTTAAATTTATCGTTTTTATTGATAGAATAAACGTGAAATTGAATTTATGGTAAAGGCGTTCGATCAGCATGGAGGTAAAATAAACAAAAAAAATCGTATGAACATAATACTATCTCTAAGTTATGATAATCACAAATGTTATCTAAATTAGTTAACCTACCTACAACTACTAACAGTTAGATTATCTACAGAAGGAATAGAACTTTAAATTAAACTGCCATAATGTTAAAGCTTAATGTAGGAACCGGTACTCAGACGCGTAGACGATTTATTAAAATAAATAAATGGCCATACACATTAGTTACTACATGGCCACAAATTACTGGGCACCTAGGTAAGGTAGATGGAGAAAATTTTACCTGTTTTGTTTGTACACACATTTTTCATCATAGGACGTCCACTGCTAAACATAGGCCTCCCATTTAGATCTCCACATATACCGGTTGGAAGCGACCTGCATCCAGCGTCTTCCGGCGACCTTTATAAGGTCGTCTGTCCATCTCGTTGGTGGACGTCCTACGCTGCGCTTGCTAGTCCGCGGTCTCCACTCTAGCACTTTTCGACCCCATCGGCCATCTGGTCTGCGAGCAATATGGCCTGCCCATTGCCACTTCAGCTTGCTAATCCGTTGGGCTATATCGGTGACTTTAGTTCGTCTACGGATCTCCTCATTTCGGATTTGATCACGTAGAGAAACACCGAGCATAGCCCTCTCCATAGCCGGCTGAGCGACTTTAAGTACACACATTTTTAAGTTAGCATAATTCGAAGAAGTTCAGCTTAATAACTAGTAATGTGCATTGTGCACTGCTGAGCCAGCCCGAATAATAATGTAGGAGGTACACACGGCTACACATCAAGCAATACAAATCCCGTATAAGCTAATCGTTCATTGTGCCAAAAGATCCAGTAAAGCGAGGCCAAGATTAACTGGATTTGCATAGCTTGATGTGTAGCCGTGTGTACTTTGCGACCCAACTTTTACGGAACCCAACATTAACCTCCATCTGTAAACTGTCACTTGAAAATAACGTCTAGCAATAAAATATTTTGAGCAAATAATTTTTTTATTAGTGTAAACTATATTGGTTATGATGATTAATATCTTGAGAGTTATTTTTATATGATAATTCTTTATTTAAAAGCGTTCAAGTGTTGCGTCAGCAAACCTTACAACCTGTACCCTTAGCACGAGTTTTCACTCTTTTACTTTACAGCGTCTTTTCAGTATTTACAGCGTTTTTTGTATGAAAAACTGGAACAGCGCCTCTGGTGTGCGAAGAAGGAACTAATTTTTTCCTTGAAAATTGTCAATTTGAAGTTGTCAAAGTTCCAGTTTACTTTACGTCTCAAATATTGAAAACTCGTGCTCAGGGTACTGTTTGAGCGGCATTGTACAGACGCCAGCAGATCAACCCACCCGAATCTCTCAAATTTTACCAATCAAACATAAACCTTCCACTATTGTGATACGGTTGAAAATCTATTAATGAAATTTGACAGATTGAGGTAGGTTGATGTGCTGGCGTCTGTCCGTCGTTACAACGTCTATTAGATACATGTGGATAGGTACCTATGATTAAGGGTGTGATAAAGACTATATAACATAGGTACTAAACAACTTTCTCCATATTTTTGTTGGTGTAAAAATCAATCAAAGAGTCCCCTCGCTCTGGGTGGAGTAGAAGGGACTGACAGACTGTCCGACTGACTGACTATAAAAACCACACCTTTGTCATGTTATTTTCTAGTTAATGTTATTAAAAAACTACGTGCCTACTTACTTAATAAATAAATTACATTCATTCCTGTTATTTGAAACAAAACCTTATCTTGCTAATTACCTAAGTTACGACAAATGATTTTATTTGACTGATTAAAAAGAAAAATAAATAGCACAAGTATTGCGATAAAAATTATTAATAATATTTTGGTACTTTTCGGGGTAGGTACGTACTACGTATCGGGGCGGGGGGAGGACTGATTTGATGATTTTATCTCCCCAAAAAAGGGGTACGTACGAGTATTACGATAAAGAGAATTCTTTTCATAATGTTCCAATCAGTTTTAAATTTAGAGAATTTAATTTATTAGCAATCTCTGCATTTGTTGCCTATCTGAACACGAAGTGTTCATTAGTTTTGAACTGTAAAGAATAGAATCGTATGTTTCAAAGATAAAACAATTGGAAATGATTTCTCCCAGGCCCCTGTTCCACACTTCCCGGGACATCCTGTTTTACTCATTTATAAATCTCTTGGTCTACAGGTGGCAACATTCATAAATCTTCATCAAAACGCAGTATCCTTACTATCAGAAGTGTCCAAGTGGGATACGGAACGTTTTGTGTTCGACAAAGAGAACTTCACGCTCGAGATGGACTCGGCAGCACCTCTGGAATCAGAGTCCGATGACCCAGTCATAGAGAATGCTAAGCAGAATGACCCGTTAGAGAGTGAAGAAAGTCTCGTCATGCATTATAGGTGAGTTGAGACCTTTATCCTATTCGTGTTCCGATTTTAGGGGTGGTATGAAAAATATGGTTAAGATGGCAGAAAAAAGATAGATGATCCGTATTTATTTTTTACTTTTGTTACCTAAGCCAAAATTGAAGAAGATAATTATGACGCTTTTAAAATTTACAAAACGTCACGACTAAGTATGATTTTTACGTAGTTTTGACGTCACGAACTCCTGAGTTTTGATGCTTTTTATTTTTGTCGAGAGTCATTCATAAACAAATACTTTTCCAACTAAATACACTTATTAACAAAGTTTTCCTTCTTTTTGGGAGTATGAGCATAATGTGATCTTCTGCATGCGGCAGGGATTCACCACGTGATCTCGATGTGAGATAGATAGTCGTAATTTTGCCTCAAGGTGCCTTCTTTCAAAGTTAGTGCCTGCTCACACACAACCTATAACAATATAATCGGAGCGAATACCGCTCTTATTTAAATTGCAACAAAGCCCTGTATTAATTGGAAAGCTGATACAAAAACCCAAACATGTCCGCTGCACTTCCGACAAGAGTAGATCTTGATGCAACTTGATGAATGATGAAAACGAAACCACTTAGTATCTGATTGTTAGTCGAGGAGAGTCCCCTTGAATGTAGCTCGCTTAACAGTCCTAGGTATGAATAAAACAGATGTGGCTTCCTTTACGGTACCGATCACATAATGGGTGGTCTTAATCTAAGTTTTAATGGCGGCCATTAAAATAAATTTCGCACGAGGGTCGAGGAGCGAATGTCCGGTTCGAGATCGATTTCAGCCGAGGTATACTAGATGAGTGGAGCGATGAGGAGGCGAGCAGTTTTTTAATTAAAAAAAAAGCTCCAAACTAGGAATTACGTATTGAACTGTAAGAGCCCGTTCCCACTTATCCGATCAGTCTTTTTCTCGGTCAGTCTAAATAGACAGATGTGCCAGTGGCAGTACAATATTTATGGAGCTGTTCATACGATGACAGATCCGGGAAAAGACTGATTAGATTATTTGACGGACGTTTTGTCACTGCGACGATCAGTCAAAACATAATGGACAGCCTTTATTGTGGACAATGTAATGCACTCTCTAAATCTTGTGTCTTGTGTTTTATTTCCATTGAAAGTCTTCCTAAGAGATTGTCGAAAGATGAAAAAGTCATTCGAAAGTAGATAAAAGCGTGAGACACCTATTTATGCCTGCTTCCTGGACCTAAGCAAGGCTTTTGATCTGGTTTCATATGATGTGTTATGGAGTAAGTTAGAACGGGTTGATTTACCCTTAGAACTTTTAAATATTTACAAGTTTTGGTATAGAAACCAGATCAACACTGTACGATGGGCTGGGGCGCTATCTCGTCTATATGGGTTGGAGTGTGGGGTGAGGCAGGGTGGGTTGAGCTCACCTACGCTCTTTAACTTTTATGTGAACGAACTAATTGACGCGCTCAGCAGTACCAGGGTTGGATGTTACGTAGACGGTATCTGCGTTAATAATATTAGTTATGCTGATGATATGGTGCTGCTGAGCGCGTCAATCTGTGGTTTACGTAAACTGGTTGCTCAGTGTGAGGCGTATGCTAGGTTACATGGCCTAGCGTACAATGTCAAGAAGTCAGAGGTCATGGTTTTTGAGGCTGGGGGTAGGAGCCCGGACAACGTACCTCCAGTTCTACTTAATGGCACGCCTTTAAGTAGAGTCCATAAGGTTAAATATCTAGGTCATATACTAACTCCTAGCCTCAACGATGATGACGACATTGAACGGGAGCGGAGAGCGTTGTCGATTAGAGCGAATATGCTGGCTCGTAGGTTTGGACGATGCTCACTTCCCGTTAAGATAACGCTCTTTCGAGCCTACTGTACATCTTTTTACACGTGCACCCTGTGGGCTAGATATACGCAAAGATCGTACAACGCTCTCTGCGTTCAGTATAACAACGCGTTTAGGATGCTGGTGGGCCTGCCCCGCTTCTGTAGCGCATCGGGAATGTTCGCAGATGCGCATGTAGATTGTTTCTACACAACTATGCGCAAAAGGTGTGCTTCCATGGTGCGCAGGGTGTGGGGCAGCTCCAAAAGCATCCTGGGCATGATTTCAAGTCGCCTAGACTGTGTTTTCGTGGGTCACTGTTGTGCCATCTCACATGGGTTGTTACCGTAGTAATCCACTATTATTTATGTATTATTTAGATATGTGTTTTTTGTTACTGTTGTTGTTTTAAATGTTACTAATATAGTTTTAAGTCTTACTAATATATTGAGTCATGTTACTCAAATAAAGAAAATTCTATTCTATTCTAAAAAACTTCGCCTCATCATTCCTTCATTGACCCATCAATAATAATAATAAAACATTTACTCTTTTCACAAAGATGCCTTAAAGCTAATGTACAAAGAAATTATTGAGCGGCTTTGTGAGAGACTGGTGCCTGAAATAGGTTTTTGAACAAAAACTTACATTACAGCTGGTGACCTGTGGTACAGGTCACCAGCTATAATGTTTCAAATGTCCTTGTTGAAAATCGTCTCAAATACCACCACAATATAAAAACATCATCGTCGCCGTCAATCGCGTACGACATAAAACGTAAACTGGCGGCCAGTCGAACCACCGACCTTCCGGCAAAACAGACTGGTTGGATATAATGTAAAGACCCACGTCCGGCGTCCGGTTTCAGGGCAAAAAGACTGCTCGGATAAGTGAGAACGGACTCGTAAGCCATACAAATACTTTTTGCGTGCTGCGATCGAACCGGCGACAAGCACATCAGTATCGTTCAGCCCCTGCCAGTCAATCATAGGTATTCTTTTGTCGTTTCTCCTGAGATTACCCGAATTTTGTTTATCTCCTCACCGCTCTACTCTTCTCCGCTGGAATGTAAACCAGGCCTTACCCTGGTCCGACAACCCTGCTACCACACTTCTTTGTAAATAATGTTATCAAACAATTTCATCAATGTGATAACTTACTTGTTTTAATGTTACCGTGTTTTTATGAAAAATATTCCATTAATCCAAGATATCTATTTCCGATTGCCTGATTTATTATTGTTGGTTGTCGATTACAAATTCCAATTTTTGCAGGAACTAATAAATACTTACAATGAAATGGTACCGTAAAATGGGGTGAATAGAAATCGCGGGGTGTATAGAAACAAATCTGAGAATTTGATTATGGTCGTTCTAGTTGTGATGGATCGAAGACTGAGCGGCTGAGCAGATGGAGACACAAGCACCCGTTAATCACCCTTTTATCTTCGCAAGCTTCATAATTTTGTCAAAATAAAATAAACGCGTCCATTTCGTCAAAGTCTTTTTATTGCAGTAAAGTATGACAGACAGTACAGTGTTGCAAGCGTCAAATTATATCTAATAAATGATACCATAGTAATCTACAACACTAGTTGCTCTGTAGTATGTTAAAGTATCTTTATTCCCACTATTAATAACACTGCAACATTTTTTCTTTATTCTGGCAACCCTAAAATTTACGTCAAGTCTAATGACTTATAGAAAAAGCTGTTGAAGTAAACGTCTGCGTACAAGCGTTTAATAACGGTGTAAAACTTTTAAAAAAACATCAAGTTCTTCACTGTTATTTCTTTATCAATTTGCATACTTGGATAGTTAAGTTTCTCATCTATTAGGAATAAAAAGGATAGTGTCAATATTCCATCATTTTGTTCTTATTTTTTAGTAAAATCGAGACTTAGTATTTTTTTACTGAATTCGAGGTGAATAGAAACGAGTCGGGGGTGATTAGAAACGCCTTTGGGGTCAATAGAAACGAAGAAAGGGGTGAATAGATACGAGTGAGGGGTTAATAGCAACGAGAAAGAGGTTAATAGAAACATGATTTTCAGGGTTGTCAATCGAGTATTTTTTCATCATGACAGTTTTCATTTAAAAAAATTAGTTAAAATGTTTTTCTGTGACACTTTAATTTGAAATTTAGATTGAAAATTTAATTTAACAGTTGAAACAATATAGATACAAGGTAAATGATACAGACAATCAAGATATACTGATATTCTTTTGTAATGTTGCTAACGCTACCTATATGATTATAATTACAAAAATTAAACTCTTCAATTATTGTTGATAGTTGTGCACTGAAAAACATATAAGTACTTACATAGGTACAATAAAAGTTGATTTTGACAACCCTAACGTTTTTTCTCTATTCACCCCTCTGTCGTATCTTTTGACCCCAGTTTCAAGGTAAATAGAAACCGCCTACTTTTTCCTATTTCACAAATAATTCTCAAATTTATGCATAATTAAAGAATAACTATTTGGTAAATTAAAACAAGACTCGCAATTTGGCATTTTTTTTTTAAACAGCTTTCATACAAAATATTTAAGAAAATCAGTGTAGAAGTTGAAACTTGTGTCTATTCACCCCATTTTACGGTACCTATTTAGTCGTAAAATAAAGTCATTATCGAGTCAATCGAAAATATGACAACAGGAAAATAATTTTGAATTTTGGGCATAAACATCATTTCTGGAACAACATTCTTTATTCAAAGGTCGTTTTTGCCGGAAGATGGAAGAGACGAAACGGCATGACTTACTTGTTAAGTACCTAGGTAATAGCTTGAGAGATGCACTCAATTCAAAAATACCTAGATAACATGCGATAGAAAAAACATCATGACATAGGTAGAACACAAGTTTGCGGCAGACTTCGTAGAAGATGGCGGGGTTGAGTTTGTCCAAACCAACGACGAGGGTTAATGTGGTCCACTATGACCTTGGATGGATTAAAAATGGAAGTAAGGAAGGATTAAGGAAAGAGAGGAAGAAAGGAAGGCCTTAGTCCAGTAGTGTAATCAATTTGTCCCCGCATCAGACACAGACATAACTAACAAAAGAATTAGATGCATACAATCATACATGCCGCAATTTGCACTCATGTGCCAACAGAAGACATTGCTATAAACAAACGCCGGTTTCTTTACTATATTACCATTCCATAAATTCCCTTCAACATAATGTCTGTTGCTTACAAGTTTAGCTGACACGCTTGAGAGTAAACAAAAACTTAGAATTTAGGTACTTACCACGACCGATGAAAATCTCCTTATACGAAAATGTGTGCATGCATTTGATGCATTCTTATTGGAGTCGCGTGCGAGCAACAATGCTGCCGGCTCCACTCACTATGTTTGGTTATGACAATTAATTAAACGAAAATTCCTTACAAATTATTGACGAGATTTATCTATTTTTTTCGAGGCGTTACTTTTTGCAAGTATTAAAACAAGATTGCCTGCAAAGATACCAAAGAAAATGTGGTTCGATTTCCGCATCGCACGATAATTAATGTTGTATTAATTAGTAGAGTCTAGGTCTATTTGATCACGTGCATTATTACCAATAATCACACACTATCCGTGACCCTTTTTAATTTCACACAGAAGAAATTCTAACTGAAAAGAAATCTATGAAAAGTTTTTTGTTTTTTACTTATACCTTTTTCCGTTCTCTCCAAACAGATCACGCAACTTCATCCCCCATTTTGTATGGAAAAAATCTTCGCGTCCATGCGGGATCGCGGTGAGTCCGTGGGGCAACCACCTCTACGTCTGCGGCATGGATAGCCACTGTGTCCTCGTGATGGAACGAGCTCAGGCCAAGATCGTGACCAGGCTCTCCTGTGACGAGATGCTGTGCCCCGTCCAGATCGCGTTCATGAAGAGCTTGGGAGAGATCTATGTTACAGGTAAAAAAATATATGTTCTTGTTCAGTAAGGGAGCTTCCTCATGATGCGATTCGTGCGATTTGCAATTTCTACTAACTAAAAATGAAAAAGATGTTTTTTTTTTTATAACGTTGCCCCACAGTTTCCAAGGAATTTCTTCCTGTATCGCGGGTGCGTTTACAAACATACAAACTCACATACACAAACACGGAACAACTACTTGCAGATCATACAAATGTTTGTTCCGTGTGGGAATCGAACCCGCGATACGCTGCGCAGCAGTCGATCGCTCAGCCACTGCGACAACCGTGTCGATGCATTTCAATGGGGAAGGCAGCTGTCAAAGTGATGCTGCTTAAGATTGTCCCAAAAGAACTGTCATATCAAAGGAATTTTCTGATAAAAACGATTTATTGATGTAAAATTACTACATGTTGTGTAATAGCACAATTTGTTCAACTTTTAGTTTATGCACTTGCATTGAAGAATAATATTCCATATTCATTTAGTATTAAAACTCAATTTTTATCACAATAAATCGTGTTTGTCTTTGTACAAGCTAGACATTAATCTGACATAATTATGGACAAACGTACGAAGCGTCATCTACAATAACTTTGAGTTGCCATCCCTATTGACTTGACGTCGTCGTGGCGAGCGTGTTCTGTTTTTCATCTACCCGTAGACAACCGCGCGTTTTATGTCATATGTCGTAGTGGTAAGGATGAATTTTGTAGTTGGAATCCGGCTCAGGATCTTGCCGTTGTGAGTGGTGGCTAAGCGCGGCGCAGCGAGCTGTAAGATCAAAATGTATAGAAATATTTGAAAACCGCCACTGCCGGTCGGCCATTCGCCACGGCGCGGCGCTGCCAGTGGCGAATTCGTATACTTACTTACAAAGTATAAAATTATGTAATGTATTCGCGCTGCCCGCCGCACCGGTTAGACGAAAGTTGTGTAACTTTATGTCAGTGTAATTAAAGTTGATTTCTCAATGACTGGTATGGTGGTATTAGTGATATATTTTGAAGTAAAAAAAAATGAGCTTTATATATCGGTAGGCACAGGCCTTATCATGAGTTTTCACTTATTGTGACGTAAAGTAAACTGGAACTTTGACATAATAAATGTCAAGGAAAAATTTGTTCCTTCTTCGTACACCAGAGGCGCTGTTCCATTTTTCCATACAAGAAACGCTGTAAATACTGGAAAGACGCTGTAAAGTAAAATAGTGAAAACTCGTGATAAGGGCTCAGATAGTAAAGGTGAATTTTCTTAAAATAATAAGTATTGACAGTTCTAAGTAAATGAACATTTGGGAGACTTTTGACCTCAACTGTTTCTGAAAATTTAATCAAAACTGGGTTGTTTTTTTATTTTACCTCTCTTCTCTCTCTTTTTAGTTTGATTTTTTATGAAGACTTGGCTAGTAAATCACGTGCACAGGTCATCAGTAGCAAGTTAACAACTGCTTCTGGTGACGTTTTTCTTTTATTCTTGACTACTTTAGTATATTGCGACCTATGATCTACACGTGTACCTACCTGTACCTAATAAGGAAAACGTGGTTGCGATTTATTTCATACATAGATTATATGATTACTGCGCAAGATAGACTTTAAAAGATAAGATTTATTATTGTTAAATGCTTTGTAAAAAAATCCGCGAATGGTACTTTACCGTGACGTCTATTTCTTAGGTCACAAGTCCCCTTTTTAACCGACTTTAAAAAGGAGGAGGTTCTCAATTCGACATGTTTATTTGGTTTTTTAGTGGTAATACATATTATCAAATTAGAACTCCCACCGGGATCGTCAGAGTTTTACTGACTAAAAGTTCAAAATATTTCTTTAATTGTCAGTTGGCCTTTTACGTTCCAGGACCAGTGTCTTTTACAGACGGTCCCGAGTGTCGATACACCCTGGGAACTCTAGAGATCCGCAAGATCACGAGATAATTATGTTAGTTATGAAATTACTCTAAGTGGCATTCTTATCATACCATCACGACTATTTTCTCCTCCCTGGGTTACGTAGATTTGACCTGCACTTACAGTGTGTTAAAAAAAATACTATTATTATGCAAAAAAAAAATCCCCGATTAAAATGAATAGGTAAGCATACATTTCCTGCAAGACGATCCAGTTTGTATCGAGGGAAAAAAACCCCACTTAATGAGTGATGATGATGAGTCGGACGGTCAGGAAATGAGTCGAATTATGCGAACACAATATTCAAATTAAAACTTCATAAAAATAGCGATAATAAATGCTATTAAAAGGAAACACAGGGGCCGTTTTTCCATACAAACGTAGTCCCCTGTTTCCTCCCTAGATAATGCCAGTAGAGCAATATTTTTTTTACAAAAAATCTATGGCCACGAGGCATGTCTCTATGTTTTCCTTTTTTCCATAAATTAATTATTAAAAGAGATATGAACATTCAAAACCCTAAAAAATTGGTCAGATTTTCCGCTGTGTTTAAATATCCAGAAAACAAATTTGACGAGATTATATAAAAAAGGAAAATATAGGAACACGGCCAAAGCCTTTCTTTACTTTTTAAAGAAAAAAGTAGTTAAATCGGTTAAGTTTTGGAGTAGTAATCAGGGGACTACGAATCGTTGATTTTGTGCTAATTTAATAGGTATTTTCGGTTCAAGATGCAGTTGTCTCTATCGCGCTCTGCGGGGTTCGGTTCGGGAACTGCGCGACAGCAATAGATTTTACAAATACCTATTTTTCAATTCTCTGGCCCTTGGTGTTTCCTCTTAAAGCAAACCGTACGTTTTTAAGTGATAGTTGACAGATGGAGTTCATTGACATTTTCCTTCTTATCGTGGTCGCCTAGTACAATCTCATTAGTGGCTCTTGCTACTATCAGACTCACAAGTCAACCTGTCACTTCTTCATCGTTTAAACTAATCATTTAATTTATCCTTTCAGACAAATGGAAGCACTGCATCCACGTATTCTCTAAGGATGGTGTATACCTGCGGAGTATAGGGCAGAAAGGCAGCAGGGTTGGAACATTCCGGTCACCTGAGGGCATTGCCACGGACAACGCGAATCAAGTGATCTATGTTGTTGACACTGGCAATGATAGAGTGCAGGTAATAAACAACTTTGATACCCCATACCCCAGTTTTGAAATTTTCCCAATTGAGCATGAACCTTCTACTGTTATGATAAAGTTGAAAATCGATTAAAGAAAGGCAGTAGAGAGTATGTTGATGTGGCGACTGTATGTACCTGAAGTCCTTTCACTGTTATTTTACCTCTGACAGCAGCAAATTAGAACCCTTTTGTAACAGAATAAAATTCATTATTATTTTGATAGAAAGAACTGTTTTGTTTCACTGTGAAAGATCTAAAATCAGTTCTACATGAAAGGCTTCTTATTCAAAAAAATATTTTCTAATACTCTGTTTTCTTCATGTACCATATACTTGAGAAGATTGGGAACAAAAGTAATCTGTTTATTTGGTAATTAAAAAGTTCCTAGAATAGAAAATAATATCATAAACGCAATTACTTCACAGAACCAAACATTTATTAATAAGTATTTTGGCCCTAAACGTTTTATTACTTCAGGTATTTATAAAATGTCCTTCTGAAGGCACATTTAATCCAGGCTTATAAAAAGCAAAGATATCCTTATGATGATTACCTTGTACTGTGCAATAGATATCGTTATGTATTCGCAGTTAGTGTAATCTCTTCCTTGCACTTGACTTTTTTACATTAAATACATACCTACATACGTAGTGTATTGTATTATCGCTTATATTATTGGTGATTATTATCTAATCTGCATTTATGTTCCAGTATAATATGTTATATACCTCTAAGGGTCAGTTCACACCGAGACGCGACGTGACTATACTGGAAATGTGTACCTTCTCGTGTAGTAAATAAAGTTAGATTTTGAGTTTCGGTGTGAATTGACCCTAAGGCCCTCAGTTGTGTTTATACATGAATCCTTATTGTTAGATCTTGCTGATTTAGATTTGATCATAATTTCAGATAATCCAACCTGATGGCAAATTCGTGGATCAAATTGGAGTAGCAGTGAAATCGCAGGCTTCACTCGCTCCATCAGTTTGGGAGACCAAAGACATCTTATGCACAGAACTAAACGCACCAACAAGTGTCGCTGTCACAAACGACCGTGTTGTGGTACTTGACAGCGGAAACGGAAGGATCAAAGTCTACAATAAGCAAGACAAGAGTAAAATCATAGAGTTTGGATCTATGGGACAAAGGAAAGGACAATTTAGGCACCCAGAAGTTCTAGCAGTCGATCCAATGGGATACATCCTTGTTGGAGACTCGGGAAATTGTAGGGTCCAGGTTTTCAAACCTACAGGACAACTCGTCAGGGTGTTTGGAGGCCTAGGCAGCCAACCAGGAAAGTTTGGCTGGATATCAGGTATCCACGTCACAAAACAACTCGACATCATCATCAGCGATACTAAAAACCACAGCGTTAACTTTTTTTAACAGTTGTATTAAATTATAACAATTATAATTTCAATATCGTACATTGTGACAATGTTAACTAAATTAAAATATGATTGAGATAATTATAGCACTGAGATAAGTATACAAATAAAATTATTTTAGTTTTAATATTGTTTTCTTTTTTCACAGTATTTTTTTGAGTGTTAATTTTGTTAAAAAAAATACAATACAAAATTAATTTATAGAGATTCTTATGACACGACTAATAATTTGACGAAAATATAATTTTCTACCTAACTAATCAAACCACAATAATTGGACTTGGTAAACTAGATTTAACCAATTGATACATTTTAATAGTATTCTCTCTCTCTCTCTCTCTCTCTCTTTACTACAACTAAAATGAGATAGACGAGAACAAACGTAATAATTTGAATCCTGTAATCAGTATTAGAAGATCATTAATTAATTTATTCATTAATATATTGATTAATTTATATTATATATCGGTGTTGATTTAAATCTACCTAACAAACTACGTACATTTATAAGATTAGATCTGTTTTTTTAAGGTCATAGCATTTTTAAATCAACATCTTGTATGAGTATTATTTAATTGCATATTTATCAATGGACGTCACATCTACAATTCCATTAGGAATAATGATCAAGGATAATTGCTAATAATAAAATATACAAGGTGTAATATTTCAATAATCAAATTGAATCATTTTCACAAAATTATCTAATCTTGCAAAAATGTTACCTAGCTTTCTTACAGAAAGCAAGGTTTATTTATTGCTGCGAATTTTCACAATTTCGACTCAAATTACATTGCTGCGGAATGAAATCGAATTTTTGTATCGAAAACGATTAGAAATACGAAATACGCGCCTTCCCAAGAATTTTCGCAGTTAGGATCTCAAAATTATCTAGTTAATACATTAGTTAGAAAATTTATATAAAGTTGATTATGTTTTTGAAAGATTTCGATAAAAAAATAGCTTCCTTTCCAGTCTACGGCAATGTAAATTGACCGTTTATGTGTAATTTACACCCTGTATATTCGAAATTTAATAACATACAACATTTATAGATAAAGTCTATGGTCTGGTTACAACATTCAATACTAAGGGTATGGCTCAAATCAGTCTCGAGCAGGTGGTTTTATTATTATTGCCTACAATTATTAGTTATTTACAGTATCGAAACTGATTTTCTTAATAACACTAAAAGTAAAAGAAACCAATTAAATGTTAACTTACATTTAAGATTTTAAAATTATAACTTAAAGCCACATTCCTAATTCTAGTCCCGAAATTATATTTGATATAAAAAATAGTAGATGTATAATTTACGAAAAATAAAGAATTCATTGTTTAAATAATTTCATGCGTTTTAAGTATCTCGAATTCGAACCTAATTATTAAAAAACCTAAGCATTAATTAATCTTCCAACATGATACTTGTTCACAAAGTGTAAGCAAAACAGCAAAAATCTGTGATTTTCAAAAACGTGACAACCTTGCTAAAATAACAGATAATACTATCAACTAACAATTGGACAGCCCTGTAGACATTCATTGTGACGACGATTACGTTTAACAAATAATCCCACCAAAAACATACCTGTTAAAAAGGGGGCAAAAATGTGTACGAAATCACAATATAGTGCCAAGGTCGTCCTATTCTTAGTTGAACCGCATAGAAATTTGCTTAAAAAGCATACAATGCTTTGCCGCTTTTAAGGCCACACTTTGGATTGTTTTTTCTAGGCCAATATGTTAGCAATCTTCAAACTGAGTCCGCGCTACGACTGAAGTGCCGCAGAAAATTCGTGATACTATATTTTTTTAATGCAATTTGATATAGGTACCTACTTAATGATAAACTAAATGTCATCACTTTGTGTAATTTATTTCATCACCACTGCTTTCAAAAACGGTGAAGGAAAACATCTTGAGGAATGTCCGGCATGTCCTAGAACCAAAAATTCGAAGACATGTGACATCTACCAACCCGCACTGGGCCCGCGTGGTGGATTATGGTCCACTCCCTCTCGCATAGAGGAGGCCTGTGTCCCAACAGTCGGAACATTTGTAGGCTGATGATGACGACCTACTTAATAACATGACACTAGCGCCGTGTCAAAAGACTTCAGTTGTAGCGCGGATGGACACTATCTATAATCAGAATTGCGAATAAACAGCAAACAATTGATGCATGCAAAAACATTATGCAGTCATGGCATGAAACAAATCTAACAAGCGAAACGAATTACCGATGATTATCATGCAGTAGCTTAAACTTCATTACGATTCATCAAATGTTGGTATTCATTCAATGCTATAATCCATATTTTTTTATATGACATTGGTCATATAATATGTGGTTTGGTGTTTAAAAAATAAAATCTAACTTTGTGACAAGAAATCGTAGAAGCATAACAAAATCACATGATGGCAAAAATAAAATATTCAATTAGTCACCTTCGTGTTCCACCAATTTCTTGATGCAATACGGCACCATGCAAGGGACATAGTGTATAACATTTGGTCAGATCTATGGATTATCTACTAAACCTAAGATGAGCTGCAAGGTTGACATCTTGCTACTGGGTGACTTGCACCAAGGACCACTGATTCCGACTTCTCTGGAGGACCCTTACTTGTGTCGTGTTGTCTCTGCAATTTAATTATTATCTTTGGTTAATAAATTTAAAAATAATGATGGTACGGTTGGCGCAGTGGCTGAGGAATAGACTGCTGCGCTGCCTGTCACCGATTCGATTCCCACACGGACAAACATGTTTATTACCTACCTACATGTAGTTTTTCCGAAATTGTGTATCTGAATTTAAACACTAAAATAAAAATACGGAACAAATAACTGCTGTAAAGTGATTGTAATAATAGGATTTTTCTTCTATGATGTTCCAAACCTTTGAACTTTGGGGTCAATGCGTAGTGTGACGGGCGTCAAGCGAGCGAAATGCGAGACATCTACCTCTAGCTGACACAAAAAAAAGTAAAAGTTATTACATATTTTAAGTACGTCAGGATAAGCATGTCATACTTTAAGTTGAAAAAGTAAAAATCTATAATAAAAGCCGAGAGTTTGTTTGTTTGGTTGGTTGAACGCGCTAATCTCAGGAACTACTGGTTGGAATTGAAAAATTATTTTTCTGTTGGATAGTCCATTTATCGAGGAAGTCTATAGGCTATATAACATCACGCTATCACTAATAGGAGCGGAGCAGCAATGGGCAATGTTTCAAAATCGGGAAAATGTATTCCTTTTCGAGAGCTTCCGTTGCGTGCGCTGCGTAAACGGTTAGATATAGATACGCAAAAATTATGTACTAAAAATTATTCCTCAAGAAAAGTTCTAAAATAAAGTCCGCGAGAGCATATATCTATCTTTAAAGCTATTGTCAAACAAACAAGCGAAGCGAACGCGAAGCGAAGCGTTTTTGTTTGTAATGTCACAGGTAATGTATGAAATTGTTTGAAGCCCGTCGTGCCCGTACAAGTCTGACAGTCCCTCCCGCCCTGACCTGGGTGTAGGGCCAACGCCTAACATGGCGCGGGTGAAACCGCGGGCAGAAGCTAGTATATCAATAAAATCTATACTGGTAATGTGGTCTTTAAAAAGGGTTCATCCCTTTGGATCCATTTATGAACAAATGAAACAAACCGCGAAAATCGCATTCAATGTTTTAACCTAATTTCCTTCCCTAAAATTCTGTCAAGCAAAATTGCAAAACATTAAAAGGATTTAACAATGTATCCAAACATCAAAATGCTTATTTAAAAAACTTGCTAGTAATAATGTAGTCTGTGTAAGTCAAGCATGAAACATAACAATAGTAGTTTCAGTAACAAAAACATGAAACTCTATTGAGACATGAAGGTGTTGTGTTTCCTAATGTTGGTAGCCATCCGTGACTGCAAGGAATTTAAAGTAACTGAGCTAGTAAACTAAAAGCACAGATGATTTGGAAAATCCAGCTTTGCAGTTTTTTTTTATACCTAATACCTACAATCTTTAATAAAAATTATTCCGCCTACATATAAACAAATTTCATCTCTTTATAATATAATATGTACAGATTGCAATGAAATTATTGAGCTATGTATCTTTAATGAGCTATAACTCAATATTTCATCAAGTCAGTCCTGATTGTAGTCCTCTGCTGGACTAAAGATATCTTTGTACAGTACAATACCCCTTATTTAAGTTAATTTATAGTAAAATTGTTACCTTTAATTCTCTAGCCAAAATATAGAATGTATCTTCGACATTAGTGTTGTCCTTTGCAGAGGTTTCCTTTACAAAAGTCAGTTCCGAGAGGAATCGGAAAAATGATTTAGCCTCATCTTCCTCGACTTCTCGTTGATCAGTCAGGTCACACTTGTTGCCAATAAGGCATACTATGACATTTGATGAGGTGTACCTTCGTACTTCTTCAATCCATTTTTGTATGGACAAAAATGTTGGCCTCTTTGTTATGTCATAAACTGGAATGCAGAAAATAGATGTGTTTAAAAATATTGTCACAAGACTTTTAGACATTTGAAAAGATGATACAATCAACAATACTTTGTTAAAATAAGACAAATATTAATGGAATTAGCTGAACATACTTTTCTATTAGTACCATGATATTGTTAACATGCTTTCTGTGTCCATAAATTCTTGGATCTTCCATAGTTGGGTTAAAATAGCAGGTCATTATTGACATTTTTATCCTATGAATGACTGGATTATATTATAAATAAAATCTGTGAGTGGTGTAACTGTGCATAAATTAGATAAAGAATCCAATTATAGCTCTAGCAAGATACCAGCCACAGTAACCATGAAAATATCGATTTATTCATTACTACTTACGAAATTAGAATATTGTCATATCTATGTACTCATTAGCCTGTCATACATGAGTCATTGGTTTCCAGTGTTTTTAAGGAGGAACTTTAGTACGAGTGGGCGTTTATCGCATACCTACCAATAATTACACCATTCGCCGAGCGATAGTAACTCTGCGTGATAGTTCTGAAGCGCTCCTGGCCCGCAGTATCCCATATCTGAAGCTGAAATAAGGCATGTTTATATTGCAAACATCTTCTGTATGTTTATAATGAGACGCATTAACATTATCACATTATATAATTAGACTAACCTTGACTTTCTTCCCATCCACTATCATTGTTTTCATTGAAAAGTCTACGCCTATTGTACTTCCGTGCCTTTCTATGAAATTACCAGATCTGAACCGTTCCACAATGCATGTTTTTCCAGTTCCGCAGTCACCAATGAGAACTATTTTAAACAAATAGTCAAATGGCTCGTCTACTGGGCCACTCATTAACGTATCAGGATTGCGGTTGCTCATGATTTATATTGAATTAAATACGCACTAAACCCAGTCAGCTCTAGGCTTTCCTTGTTTACTTGACTTCACTTGACTTTTAAATTATTGACAGATAGCTTTGCCTTTTTTTTTATTTTGACATTAAAGCTGCGAACATATTATCGGACGCGTCCGTCAGCCGCGGCTGAGGGACGCGGCTTAGCAGTGTGCACGGTACACAAACATCCAACCGGCCAGATTCTGTTCGGACGTCCGAGCGCTCAAGGGCGACTCAAGGTCACGTCCGCGTCTTACGACCGATAGTTTGCACAGTGTAGTATTCAATGTACTGGCTAGATTTTAATAAGCCGCGTCCCTCAGCCGCGGCTGACGGACGCGTCAGATAATATGTTCGCACCTTTACATTTTTTAAATTGAGCTCATGTTTGATTTTTTTTATGATATTTCTGCCATGGCTCTTGGGTTTTTGTGCCACGCATTAATAATGGGGATGGCAACTCAAAGCTATTCGTAGATGTCGCTGCGATCGTTGTCCCATATGTCAGATTACTGTTTAGCTTATACATAAACAAACACGTATTTTGTTATAAAAATTGAGTTTATTCTAAAAAACAAATATGGGAAATTATTCGTCAATGCAAGTGCATATACTAAAACCAGAACTAAGACGCCGCGGTGCATCTACAAGAGGAAAAAAAAGTGATTTAGTTGAGAGGCTAGAAATTTGATTCTACTACATTAAACACACATTTACTTGTAGTTAGGATTTAAAATTGTATTTTTCAAGTAGGTATTACATGTGCTAGCCTCTACAAGGAATATAGTACTGCTTCTGACATTCTAAATTGAGAAAAATCTCATCAAGTTTTGTGTTTGTCTTCTTCATCTAATTTTACATCTATTTTATAGATTGGAGCAATATGATAAGAATTTTAACTTTCTAACACCACAACTATCACAAATCTCGGTCCCGGTAATAATTCTTCCACCAGAAGAACCATTTCATGATATAAAGAGCGATGCAATACTTAACCTCCAATAGAAAAGTAGATATTATTTTCAAAGGTGTATTCGATTGTTTAGTTGTGGTATAATCATAGAATTTCATTAATAAATTCAACTAACGGCCTGTCCCGGCTTCGCAAGGGTAGATTTTTGTTTATTGTACAGCTTTTCCTTAGTGATAATACAATTTTTGTTCTCACAGCAGTCTCAGCAGCTACCCATTATTTCTTGATAGTGTGAATTGTCGGAAATTTGTATGTTCCTTCATTTTTACAGCCTTTTACACAACATCTAGTCATTTTACATCAAAATAACACTTTTTTTCAGAAAATTCCTTTGATTTGACAGTTCTTTTGGGACACAGATGTCACTTTTCACTTTGACACTTGCCTTCCCCATTGTTTATGTATTTTTTTTTCAACAATCTACTTTTTTTATCTACGTAAAAAAGGCTTCGTCAAACAGGGAGCGGGGCGTTTCTGTGGTGGGATACTGGTGCGACGTGCGACGCCAGCCCTGCGCTTTGTAATAGTCAGTGACTATCACAAAGCGCAGCTCGCCGGGCTTGTTTCCCACAGTGTGACTATTAGTGACACTGTGAGAAACACGCCATGCCACAAACAGCCGCGCTTGCGCCTCTTTAGCATCGCATCGCACCAGCAATCTGCTAATGATGTCTGTCACTTTTCTTTCTGAAAAAGGACAGCGCTCTCTTTGGGCCATCCTATGGACAGCTGCTGCTTACCGAACGCCAACGATCGTTCGTTGGCGTTTGCCGGCGCGGCGGCGCGCGGCGGCGTTACAAAACGTGGCAGTAACATCAAAGGAAACTGGAATCAAATGGAACTATTCGATGGAACTCGGTGTGGACAGTCAGTGAAGGCAAAGCGTTCGTTAACGTTCGTTGGTATGTATATGTACGCGGCATTACATGAGGATTTTATCTATGGATTGCAGGTGTCTATGGAATAATCGAACCAAAAAAAAATGTCTATGGAAAAGGCTGTATGGGCTTAAGCCCTTCGCTTTTTCCGATTGGAAGGAAAGAAAAATACCAAAAAAAAATCTATGGAATAAGTGACAGTTGACACTTGACAGTGACAGTTGACACCCATCGATAAATAAAAATAAGAACTGATGAAGTTCGTTTAATTTTTACTATTATTACATAAAAAAAACTATCATTAATGAGTTAAAAATGCATTTAACAAATACATTTTACTGTGTTTTACTTTCGATAGTTACCAGTTTAACATTTACTTACGGCATTGAGGTATGCAGATCATATAAATCACATGCAAATTCACTTGTTACTGAGACCATGATTTATCATTGTTATCATTATTTCTAGATACCAGAGAACTTCCAGAAGTCCAACCACTCGAACAACTGGGCTGTGTTAGTGGATACATCGCGGTTTTGGTTCAACTATCGTCATGTAGCCAATGTATTGTCAATTTACCGTAGTGTGAAGCGGCTGGGTATACCGGACAGCCAGATTATCCTGATGATATCTGACGACATGGCTTGTAACCCTCGGAACCCACGTCCTGCCACTATATTTAATAATGCTCATGAACAAATCAATGTGTATGGAGATGATGTTGAAGTGGATTACAGGGGATATGAGGTTAGAATGTCTTATCTATATTGAACATTCAATTTTATTGATACTAATCTTTATTTGGGTCAAAATTCAAATTTACATTGATCCTTTTGAGAATGAATTAAAAGACCAAAGTAGTTGTGGTTCAATTTTTACCGACTTCAAAAAAAAGGAGGTTATCAATTCGACCCGTATGTATGTAATATTATCAGAACTGCCCAGTTTTCATATATGTTAGTCTATATCAGCGTCTGAACAAATGTGCCAAATTTCATAAGTGTATGTATGTATGTATGTAATATTCTCAGAACTGCCCAGTTTTCATATATGTTAGTCTATATCAGCGTCTGAACAAATGTGCCAAATTTCATAAGTGTATGTATGTATGTATGTTTTTATGTTTGTGCACGCATATCTCCGGAACTATAAGTTCGATTTAAGTAATTCTTTTTTTGTTGTACTAGGTATTGTTCAACTTAGGGTACACTGCAAGTTTCATCAAAATCGGTTCAGTAGTTTTAGAGATATGGATTTTTTATGTTGTGGCGGATTACAAGATTAGTGCATTGTAAGAAAAATTTTGTATTTTACAAGAATTTGGGTTGAATATGTAATAAATAAACTAAAAAGGGTAAAGGGTCATTCCATCGTTTCGGGTGTTACAATTGAACTCGCTTAACTATGTTTTATTAGTAGTAGTATTCTTAACTAGACTGTTATAACTATCGAATCAACTACTTATTGGGTTAAATTTTCTTTTCCTGAAATCACATTTTTTAAATATTTGAGCAATAAAGAGAAAATTGCAAATAAGTAGCCGTTTCGGGCGTTACACGAAATTGCCTCTACCTTCTGACTGTCTGCCTTAACACGCATAATTCAGCGAATTTACCTAGAAACCTCCAGTTTAAATTACAACATGTTAAAATAGATCCAGTAGCCCACCTTAACATGGGAAAAAAAGTTAGTAATCAATTCACCTTAATTTTTAATAAATAAAATTAGCTGTTTCGGGTGTTACCACTACTTCGTTTCGGGTGTTACGAGTACGAAATCAAAATACATATATCCGAAATTATGAGCTATATTCATGAAATTTCACGCTTTCTTTTAAAATTATATAATTTTAAATCAACTGTTATAGAATTTAGAAAGAATATAATAGAAAAAACTATAAATAAAAAGCGAACTGTTACTCGCTCACTCACTCATCACGAAATTTCAAAACTACAAGTGTTAGAATGACTAGAGTTTCAAATTTTGTCGTGAGGGTTTTTTTAGCTCGTAGGTGCTCACTAGGACTGGATTTTGCGAAATTTGACCCCTAAGGGGTTGTTTTTGGGGTTGACAGTTAGTATGAAAGTTCGTGACTACAAGTGCTAGGAGTCTCAAATTTTTCATGGGGATTCTTTGAAAGACGTAGGTCTGCCAACTAACCAACATAGGATTTTGCTAAATTTGACACCGGAGGGGTTGTTTTTTTTTGGGTGGATAGTTTGTATGAAACTTCGTTACTACAAGTGCTAGGAGTCTCAAATTTTTGTTGGGTGTTCATTTAGATTTTCCAAAACTATCCCATAGAGGGAGGCCAGGAGCAGAAATTTTCAAAGGAAAAAGTCGAAATTCGTGCAGTCGATCTGCGGGTGGATGGAGTGCTCGTATTTAACAATGAAAAGATTTATTTTTCAAAAACATGCACTTCTACTGGGAATTCGTAATATGTACGATCACTTTTAGTCTTAAAGTAGGTAGGCAAAACGCATTTTTTATACTCTTATCGCACGTCATAGACATCTTCTTCATCAGGTTTGCATATGGTTGCTTTATCTCCAATTATAAAAACACGACTTGAACCTCGCTGTCAGTCTTTTTTAAAGGTTAAACTGGGAGGTACTTATTTACTTTTCTGACATACATTATGTTAACACACCCATGTATAAAGTATTATATGCTGCGGCGACTAATAAGTACGTAAAAGCAGTATAAGCTTGTCTTACTTATAATGTAACACCCAAAACGTTCGGGTGTTACACATTTCAAAACGTTGAAAATACAATTAAAACCCATGATTTCGCAATTATTGTTAGATATTCAACTATATTAACCAAAAGACTTTACTTTGGCAAAATATGTTAGTTTACATATAATTAGGCGAAAAATTAAACAAACTATTAGCTCTTTTTCGTTTCGGGTGTTACACTGATACCACAGTTTGGAAAACCCTTCTCAAAACAGTATTTACAAACTATTTAATATTTTTAACGCGATTCAAATAATAACAATAAGTAAAGCTCACTTATAACGGAAACCAAGTGATGGTTGACTGTTTCTTTCTTTTATTTTAGCATTGCCAATATTGGCGTAGAAATTACCTTGGTGCCCTGGTCTTTCTAACATTACTTTCATGTGGGTATAATATGAAAAATATTATGAATTATGTAAAAAAAAAATATAGACATGAAGGATAGGAATGTTTTCTATGAAATTAAGTTATAATTGACTTATTACGACGAGATTTTTTTTTGAGGCCTTGGTAGCGTTTGTCATGGAATGACCCTAAAATAAAAACTTTTTAAAAAAAAGTACCGACTTCAAAACAAATACAAAAAAGTTTAAAATAACTTTTCTTTCGGAAGTCGGTGGCTTTGTTTTGTTGTGTCATTGACTATTGCCACCGACTTCCGAAAGAAAAGTTATTTTAAACTTTTTTGTATTTGTTTTGAAGTCGGTACTTTTTTTAAAAAAGTTTTTGAAAAAGGTCATTCAGAGTTATTGTAACCAGGAAGGAAAATGCCTGGTAAGTTTAGCTACCATCAAAAGGAAATTCCAGTCAGTGGTTCGTCTTAGGGGCGGACTTATTCTCTGCAATGGTTTAATAGCCATAGTACATAAATATCATCACCCAAAACATGTTTTTATTACAAAAATAAAACTCCTCAGCACATTAAACAAAATTTATTTTGCTCACTGTTACAGGTATCTGTAGAAAACTTTGTGCGTCTACTGACAGGAAGAGTGCCACCCGACACTCCTCGCTCCAAGAGACTCCTCACTGATGAAGGCAGCAACATATTGATCTATCTCACAGGACATGGAGGTGATGGCTTCTTGAAGTTCCAGGACTCTGAAGAGATTACCAGCCAGGAGTTGGCTGATGCACTTGAACAAATGTGGGAGAAGAGAAGGTACTAAATTTTACATTCATGTATTTATTTACCAGCTGTTGCCTATAGGCAACAGCTGGTAAATGGGCCTCTCAAGTAACATGCTATTGAAGCTATAGCTTCAATAGCATGTTACTTGAGAGGCCATAGTTCACTAAAGCGTCCTTTAAGAAAAAGCAACGCGTTGGGTGGTTTTAGCGGTCGCTTCAGAGCAAAATTATGAAACATTGTATAGGCAAATCTTTTTGCAGACTGGTAGCAGTAGTACGAAAAACGTCAGCTTGTAGCTTTAACCCAAAATCTTATTCTGGATGTGTTATGTCCATAAGTCCTTATGCTATGATACCAAGAGAAATGAGTTAAAACTTCAATAATTATTAATTCTCTATTTATTTTCAGATACAATGAAATATTCTTCATAATAGATACATGCCAAGCTTCATCTATGTATGAGAAGTTCTATTCTCCTAACATATTAGCTACTGCCTCCAGTTTAGTGGGAGAGGACTCACTTTCTGTAAGTAAACAGCCTTCTTAATTTTTTCTTTTATACTCAACCAATAATGTTCCAATTACTCAGTTAGTATGGAAAATTTAAAATTTTAGTGTAAAGTTTCATTTCTTTGTATGTAAACAAATTACTGTATTTGTAAAATCAGTGTCTGAAAATACATGTTTCATAAAAACTTTAATAACCTTTTACTAATTTACAGCACCATGTGGACTCAGCTATTGGGGTGTACATCATAGATAGATACACATACTATGTGCTGGAGTTCTTGGAGAATGTTCACCCTAACAGTAAGAGGAGCATGTCGGAATTTGTAAGTGAGCTTAAATTCGTTGTTTAGTGTCCTAGTTGACTTTCTGTACCCAAACCCGTTTTTTTTAAACTTTGGCCCACACTATGAATTGCTCCTGTATTGTGGATGTGTTTACGAATATAGAAACACACAAACTCCCAGACCAACAACTACTTGCAGATCATACAAGAAGTTTATTCCGTGCGGGGATCGAACCCGCGACACGCACCGCAGTAGTCGACTGCTGAGCAACTGCACCAAATGTGCCGTCAAATTTTTTCTGGGTCTGACTGTGAATTTGAGTTTTAAGTTTAGAGCCAACTGGCCAACAGAAATTCTGACCTTAAAAGGAGCCTGTAAAACAAGCCTTATGACTATGCCCAACAGTTTGGATATTGCGACTCGATACCCCGTCGTACTATTGTTTTTTAAATCACTCGTTTTTTTTCCAGCTGGCCGTCTGTCCAAAAAGCGCGTGCCTATCCACAGTTGGCGTCCGTAAAGACCTATTCAAACGCGACCCCGACAAGGTTCCCATTACGGACTTCTTCGGGTCCGTGCGGCCTGTCATCATCACGACAGATCCTATCGATATACTGGATACTCCTAAACGGAAGAAGAAGCCTGAGTAAGTAGACCATTGAAATATTATTTTTTTTACGCTTCGCCTGTATTTTTGTCAGAGGTCGCCTTCGTCGATTTTGGTAAAAGGGTGCAGATGGTATGGTATTTATCTGGCAAATTTGATTGATTTGATGTGCCATACAAAGAGTCGAATCTCACTCTCCCGTTCTCCCGGCTCCCGTTTTGGGAGCCTATTGCTTAGATTCGACTAACTGTCCGTCAGTCTGTCTGTCCGTTCGGCTTTATCTGATGAACCATGATAGTTAGACAGAAGATTTTTTTACTAAAAAGCATAAAATATTTAAGGAGCTCCCATACAACAGATATATTTTTTTTGCATTTTATATATGAATGGTACGGAACCTTTTATGCGCGAGTCCAACTTGCACTTTATAAAAATAGTTATTTATCAATTTTGTAATGTACTGTATCTATGTAATTAGAACTATAAAAAAATATATTCTTATTTTTACAGGAACAAAACCAAAGTGCCAGAGAAACGAGAATATCTACCTCAGTTCCCGATGCATCTAGTGCAGGACACAAAAACCGGCTAGATTAAGTCAGTATTGTAAATATTTACATTAATTATTAAATATGTTAAACCTAATATTATACTATAATTATATTAATTGATGGAAAGACCGCAATACCCACCGTTGGACACATTACACGAAGATAGGCACATTAGGTACATAACAAAACTAGAGGCCTTATCACAAGATTTCTGAATTTATTTACAGCGTACTTGAAGTATTGACTGTCTTGTATCTAAATTGAAAAAGCGCCTTTAGTGTACGAACGAGGAACTATTTTTTTCCAAAAATTAACGTCAAAGTTCCAGTTTACGTCACAAAAACGTGAAAAGTTATGCTTGGGCTATGTATTGCTCCAAAGGCTAATAATATAATAATTTGTCGATTTTTTGATACTACTAACTGTTTCTACCAGCTTCGTCCGCGTGTAACTCGAAAACTATCTCGCAGGAACGTAATTTCCTGGAATCCGGGATGAATGGTATCCCATGTGTTATTCTAGACCAGTGTTTTTCAACATGTGGGTCGCGACCCCCTGGTCGGTCGCGAAGCCTCTTTAGGGGGTCGCAAAGCTTCTTTATGAGAGTTGTAAAAGGTTGGCAAAGCTACTACAGTAGGAGTGGGAAGCGGTTTGGAGTGGGAAGCGGTCGCCTCCTTCTGCGAAGCAGTAATGCTCGCGAAGGAGGAGGCGGGCCGCGTGAGAGAGAGGACAGTGTCCTCCCTCCGCCCCAACCGCAGTGGTGGACGCCCACGGCGACGGACGTCGCAAGACAATCTCCGGCCACCGTAGGCGCGGGCATGCGGGCGGCGAGTAAAGGGCAACTCGCTGCCCGACCATGGACCATGCCCGGGTCGACGGCGCGTTGTGTTCCACGCGCGCCTCAAAGAGCGTCAGCATAATGACGGGGCCCCCTCTGTAGAGGGCCAAAGCCTGCCGGGGTCGCGGGACTTATCTCATTACCGTGACCCCGGAACATAAAGGGCTATCGAAGGACACCGTGGATTTTAGTCAGTACAAGTCTGACAGTCCCTCCCGCCCTGCCCGGGGTGGGAGGACTCATTTGATGATTTTACCACGATAAAAAAAAAAAAAAAAAAAAGCTACTACAGTAAAAAAAAAAAACAATAATGGTTAAAAATATTTATAAGGAAAAATGTTAACTAAACATTGTAATCATTTGTATCAAACTAACAAAAAATAGTTATTTATGATACTAGTGCGGTAAGTTGGTTTTTACGAACGAGTAGACGAATGTAAGCCCGAGATGAAATCGAGGGCTTACCATAGTCACGAGTTTGTAAATACCAATTTCCGCACGTGGGTCATACAATGTTTTTCAACACATTTGCGAGAAAACAGTACAATAATGTAATTAAACAAACTTTTTTTAGAAGTTTCTAATATGAAAATGGCGCGCATTTGCAAATGGCGCCACATGCACGTGGTGAAAAATAGAACTACATTTTTCGTCTCATTTACTCTTTAGTATTAAAATGAGACAACGTATTGAGCAAAAGCGCTTCCAAGGAGGTTCGATCAGTCAGGCTGTTTATTCTCATAATGTGAAACTCTTTGGTGGAGTTCTTATTTTTTTTAATGGAAATTAAAAAAAAAACCGTAAAGAAAACGCACGGTGCTATACAACGGGGCGTGCCGTAAAAAAGGTACTTAGGTGAGAGTACCTATTTTACCGCACGTTCCGTTGTATGGTGCGTAATTTTTAACTTTCGAACAATGTATACAGGCTTCGTAAACGCATTTTTCGAGCAAATGTGTTGAAATAACTAATTTCCTCATACCAAAAAGGCCGTGCCATGAAAAAAGTTGAAAAACACTGTTCTAGACCTATCTCTGAGCCATATCTGATTAAGATCCGTCCACCCCTTCTGGCATGTCGTCTTTGATTAACAAATATCTAAACTTTTGTATTTACTTATAATATTACTTGAAAGTTAGACTAGTTATATTTGGTTATTATTACGATACTATTTAGAATAGTCATCGAGATGCCTAAACTAGATCAAGTTCAAGATCAGTTACAACATTTTACTCGTAGGCTTATTTGGTGTGCTTGTCAAACCGGATTACGCGACCAGATTTACGTAAATAGTGGACACATTTATAAGCAACATAGACATAAATACTAGAATTTGTTGTTTCTGTTCATGGCCATTGTTTTGCACATCGGGTATGGCATAAGATGAAGCGTTTTGAATTCCACATAAAAAATCGCTTTTGTTTTATTGTGATTTGAAATAGAAAAGTGTGAATAGGTACATCTAGGCAAGCGTATTTCACCATTGACTATAGGTATAATTCATACCATCAGTCGAGAGAGTTCGAGTCACACACTATCGTTAATTAAAAAAACGTATTTTTTAAGTAAGTTCTTAGAACTACAGTTCTAACGGTGCTAATTAATTTCAAGTGAGCTTATTGCAGTCTACTACTAGAAAACGCCTCTTTCAAGTAATGCCATGACGCCCTGTCCTCTCCATTTTCCACATCCAATTAGTCCCAACCACCCTATCTATTTCATCGACATTTATCCAGTTATAGGGCCTCCCCTATTCACTTTTTTATAGGACTTATCTGCTCTGGATATCTATCTTTTGGCAAATCGTCTATGGGTAAAAAGTCTCTGGGTTTAAGAAAACAACAAAATATTAAATAGTCAATTTTATTTTTCTATAAGTACTAAGAATAATTCTTTCAACATTATTATAAACACAACCGACTCAGTTACCGTTGGAATCTATAACGCATTACGTAATATTAGCAACGATTGTGCATGCATTCGAGTCTCACACTCAGATATGAGATCAAAACTATAGGACTATAGCACCATTACAGTTACTTTCATAGGCCATAACTTTTTGGTCTAATTCATTCCGTATCAACTATTTATGTATCTAAGTAAACCTCACTAAGAGCAAATTATTTGTAGGATTACTGTGTGGAAAAGTTTTATATAAATGGCGTATTTTAACGCTAATTAAATTGTCTTAAGCTGAATTACAGTAAGCTACGACTAGTGAATTTAGTTCTTCTACGAGAAGCTAAAGAAATGTCCTTTACTTTTACTGGCAAATGTGTTGACAGTGATAACTACATTCTCACTTCTACTCGTAAGTCTTTTGAACGCTAACGAATGCTTTACAAAATTATCAAAAAATTGCGTGTATGAAGGAGGCTGCCTGCCAAGCTATATGTCTATGGCCTAAGAGGCCATCTTGCTTTTGTATTTTTTTTAACTGTTTCGATATTCAAATGTTTTGCTCTAATTAAACATTGGCACTTGGCAGACTCCTTGATACACTTATACTTTCTAATCTTTGTCAGCGATCAATTTGTATTCTATGGATAAAAGGCATAATTTCGATGTTACCATGTCGCGCTCATGAATATATTCATAAAACCAGGTACCTACGTAATTAAATATATAGTCATATACACGACCGTGACTGAATTATAAATTTAATGAAATCCATAGCTATGGTAACTGGGGAATTACAAAGTGTGAAAAATTACAATAATGAACTTTGAAAACTATAGATAGGGTACATTATAATAATACAACAATTTCTATATTACAAAAAGAAATTCAATATTTGTACTTAATACATAATAAATATTATAAACTATTTATTTACAGGTGTAGAGGACTTCGTAACTTTGTATTGGTGTGATTTGTTACCATAGACAAATTATTATTTTGTTAAAACAGAAAAAAATTGACCATAGACTAATTAAAGTTAATTTTGAAAAAAAAGGAATGTTTTGCTGACTAATTGCTAATTTTGCGGATTAATTGTGTTTTTTAAATAGATATACATATAGCCCGGGGAAACGACTTTTTTCTACGTACAAACTTACTCTTGACTATCTGAATATACATATTCAACAGTTTTACACAAAGTTAAATTGTTAACAATGAATAAATTAAATACACTTAAAACAACATGGCATATTATAAAATTTAAACATGCTTTTAAAAGCTAAAACATTATTAAGAAAAAAAAAACATTTTTTTTTCTCAAAATCTTAACGTTCTGTTTTTGATTTAATTCCCTATAACAACAAAAAATATGTTTGAAACTCTTTGATTCAAATTATCACATTCTCATTATAAATCGTACTTATAAAATGCAACGGTAACAATTATTTATGTATTTCCTAATCCTAAGAAGGCCAACTTGGCTCTTTGCCTCTTAATTTAAAAAAAAGGTGCAAAGGAAACAAGCTCGCCTGCCTTTTAAACTTAAATGCCTTAACTAACCTACTTAGTGACTCCGTTTCATATAGGTACATACATTATTTCCATATTTCTATAATGGAAGCACTAAGGAATTTTGTTTGCGTTATAAAACTAAAACATTACTTACATTAATTTGTCTTACGCGTCAATAACAACTAAATTCAGCTATTAAATCTACGTATAATTTTGATTAGCTCAACAGTTCGTAATTTTCGTTATCTTAACTCTAACACTAAAACTATCAAGGTGATTGATGAGGCGCCCATAAAGATAAACCAGTACCAACAAATTGATGCTGAACTCGATCATAGTTGTTCAAATAGGTATGTTATCTATAACACATATCTTAATTTCCATTCTGCCACACGCGGCGTAGCTAGCGGTGTTTGAAAATAGAACTGCACTTTGACAGTTCTTAAACAAAAAAAAAACATTTTCTAAGTCTATGACGATTAATCTATGGTGCGAAACCGAAATCACGAAACGCCGTATCACAAAATATATATTTGCAGCCATAACAAATTTGAAAATTGACGCAAAGGGCAAGTTTTCACTCGGCCGGTGGATCAATATAACTTCCATCAATCATTTCTGTGTTACGATCAGTCTTTCCAGCCATTGATGAATTATTCATTGTTCATTCATGAACCATCGATGCTTTGCTGCGTTAATGATACATTATCTTGAAGCGTTCAAACTGATTCATTGAGAGTTCATCCGTGGTTGCTCATTCTTTCCTTATCAATAATCTCGTAGTAATTGTCAATGGTATAGTTGAATAGCCGGAAGTCGTTCCTGAAAAGAAGTAATGTTGTCACTATTAGTTGAAGTCGATTGTCTATCTAGAAAAAATCAAATAAGATGGAAGGTCGGTAGTGGGTGAAGGCATTGAACGTCCAAGTACCATGAGGCAGTCCCTCAAAACTCCTGCCCTTCACTTAGTGTGTTATCTGAAGAAGCAGTGTCTCATCAAGCAAGCCTTTAATTATATTCAGCCTTTCAAAGTCTACTTCCTAGACAAAGTCTCCCAAAGTATTTATTAAAGTACCTAATAAGAACACGCATTTAAATTGGTCGAAATTACAAAGAATACTTACTTGTACAAGTCATAAAGGCCGTCAAGCTGGCGTCTCTTCAGTCGAGAGTATAGATGACTGATGTTATGCAGTGTGTTGGTGCCTTTGCCGCTGTTACGCCACTCAGGCTTCACGACTTCTTGGAGGTGAGCCAACTGGATCAGGAACTTTTGGTCCTCCTGCCAACACAAATAAAACATCAGTCCTAGGAAAAAAAAACAAAGAAATTAATGGAGAGCCTAAATTCTCTAATTGCCCAACATTTTATTCTACAGATTTCTGTACTGGAGTCCGCTATCAAAATAGAAATGGAAATGCGACGTCAAACGGATGTGAAACCGCACCGGCAAAAGCAGCGTGCGGTCGGGATACCGTCATTATTTATCACTACGGTGACCGCTGTCCAGATACCCATTTCACGCTCACTTAAAAAACTTTGAAATGCGGGATATATTGAATACGGATCCAAGAGTTTTCACTAAGCGATAAAAATACGCTCCAACTTTTAGCACGGACGCTATTCAAATTGATATGGATCGCTTAAAAATGCAGGCTTCATACCAATTGTTGAATAAAAATGTGAAAATATTTCATTGATTCACTTCTAAATGTGTTGCGTTGGCAGTGAGTAGAGTCTAGCCACGAATAAGTGGATAATTTACTTACATCCAGTGTCTCAAACTTTAGTATAACGTCGAAGTTGAATTTGCACGGCGTGCAGAAAGTGGTGTAGGGTGTCCAGTGCATGTCTAGCGAACGTTTTGCTTTCGTTTCGTCTAACACGTACGACACGAACTCTTCAAATACTGGATACTTTTCTGTGCGCGACTTGTCTGTTGGCTAAAAAGATAAGATCGTTTAAGTAACACAAAAAGGAAAAGTTTACTTTCGTGAACTCGCAAAGGAAAATGTGACTTAACAAAAACATGGAAGAGCTTTTTACCTTTCTATATTTCTTTATGATCCTATGGCCCATTTTGTCATGGAAGGACTTAGGCCACGCGTGCACGATTTTGTCATTATAGGCGGATGCTAGTCTCTCCAAAGGATGTCTGACTATAAGGAAAGTGATCGAGTCCCCTTGGGCCTTCTTAATCATTTCTGTTGTGGGCCTCGCGTATTTTCTCCTGGCTAATTCTAGCGGCACTTCTTTTGTTTTGTCTAAGAATGCTGCCGTGTAGTTTGCCATTAGGTTGAAATTGTACATCCACGATGTGGACGCCGCTTTGAATATGTTGCACCTGAAAATAGTAAAAGATAGTAACTTAATTTATGCATACCTATTTTGTTGTCGTTAATAGTAAACAAGGGTTTGTTAACTCATTTCTAATGGCGACACGCAAAGAGGTAGGTAACTCGAAAACCCATCAAATTAATTATTGGCAGAAGGTGAAAGATTAAAAGTAATGAGTCCACAGTAATGCGGGGTAGGTTATGGGACAGGGGCATAAAACTCCACGCGTCAGTCATAAACAGGCCTCTTGATTTCCATCAACTTGAAAGTTTAGAAGTTTAGTCAGATTGAAAATGCAAGTTTTAGCTTTAGTAAGATTGGAATTCATAATGGTGATGAAGTTCTTTGCACGCGATAATGTCTTTAAATTAAAAATGCTTCTCAATAGCAAAGAACCCGTCTTGATAAGTCAAAGCCTTACCATATGACATGATACTGCCTGTTAATAAGATACTCCCAGGCGTTGGATTTATGACTGGAAGTGTCGAGGCCAAGTCTGGTGCACTCAGCCCTCATGTAGTCTCTTCTAGCTTCCATCCTTGCGTTTACCTCCATGAACTTGTCTCTGCTCAGTAGACCGTCATCGCGGGAACCGTTCTCGAAGACGTACTAAAACAAAAAGGTGAAATTAGATTAGTCTATGTCTATGGTAAAGTTTTTTTTTGTGTGCGTCGGTTTTAATGAGAATGACAAAAATATTTCGCAAGTTAATGGTCGTCGAGACAAGACACTTAGGTGAATCCCGAATACAAAATGATTCTACACAATGAAAATGACTCTTTGGTATTCATTCTAGTAATGATCCAGGATTTCCAAGCCTTGTTCCGTGTCACATAGCGGCTTTGTAGAAGGCAATAGAAACCAGGCCATTCGCTCTGGGTAGGTAATCTAGAAAAACATGTTGCAATTATAACAGTAAACCCTAGCTATGTTAGTTTTACATATTCATTTTACACGTTTTCCCTCACACCTATGATAAGATAGATAAAGTCTTATTATCAACTCGTTTAAATTTCTTCTATTCTATACTTATAATAAATCTGTAGAAGGGTCAATTCTGTACATTGAAAATATTGAAAAAATAAATAGCGGGGGGTGTTGCTGGTTCGATACCAAACCCAAATATGTGATTAAAAAATTTTTTGTCTGTCTGTCTGTCTGTATGTGCAGGCATCACGTGAAAACTAACGGTTCGATTTCGATGAAACTTGGTATAATTATACGTTATTATCCTTGGCATAAAATAGGATACTTTTTATCCTGGAAAAATACGTAGAAAAAAAATCTTATTTTTCAGTTTTATTCATAGACGTTGTTCTGTAGAAACGCGAACACACGTTGCATTACCCGCAGTGGATTCAGCGCCGTAACCTGTAGCGCCGAAAGTCGGATTTGGCTTGAACCGTTTGCGGCACACGCGGGCCACGCCTCCCCGACTCCTATATAAGGAGCCGCGTTCCGCGCCGCGCGATGCATATAAATTCTGAATTTTGATGCGAGCGGACGTGTCCAGTGTGGCGAGCGGTCGTCCGTGGAATTAATATTGTATGCGTGTCATTTAAACCATGCTTTTCAGCGCGACCTTTTTGATTACTGTTCCGATCAGTTATTTGTAAATACAAGGTCGGAATTACTATGAAAAAAATACTTACTACAGAACGCGAGCTCAACAGCAGTAGCTCAATAGAGGGATCTCCTTAATTTATTATAGGCTTAGCGGTATTTGGGTCCAATAGATATTTATAAGATGTCATTGTCAGAGTTACTCAAAATGGAGAAATAAAGCATCCACGCGAAGACCGACATCCGCGCGGACGGAGTCGCGGGCGGAAGCTAGTTTTAGAATAAGGTCGGTTACAGTCGTCTTTCGGAATATGCAATTCAACTTAATACAAATACGGTTTATTTTCGGATGAAACGTAAGTCAGCTAAGCTTGAGCTAAGACTTGGGGACGTCAAATGTCCCCAAGCCCTGACTAGGCTTGGCTTTGGTTTGTAACGACTATTTATCCAGGCCTAAGAGGCAGCGATGCGTACCTAAGTTCTGATTCAGTTTTGTTTTTTTTTTCAGTTTTCCATCTTGATTGATTTTTAAAACAAGCAATAAAGAATTGAAAAATTAAGGAAGTTAATAAATAAGCTTAATGAAAACTCAGTCTACGAGTTGTTATTTCAAGCCCTCTCGATTCGGAGTGCAAGATTCATTAAACGAATATTCTGCCGTAATTACTGCGTGTGAAGACATTCCGTGACGGATGCTTAATTAGAGAAATATCTCGGGGGAGTGTTCTCAAGCCTTTCATTCATTAAGATAACTCCTTTGATGGTTTATCGTTTATTTGGAGTGGGTATTAGAAATAATATGGCTATTTTCTTGCTTTGACTATTTTGTTAAAAGATTGCGTTGGGTTTTTTTTACGAGATTATTTTAGAAATCTTGCAGACTTATGTTCTGAAAGCTGTTTAAAAGATTTTCAAAATAGAGTTTAAACCAGATTTTCTTGTAATCTACTGCTAGGCAAATGTAGCCCTTGCCTACAGATTACAGAAAAACCTATAAGTTAAGTCTAAGGTCAAAAAAAAATACCAACTGCATCCTGTGACACAAATGAAAAAGCTAGTTAGGAGGATTGTAAGTAATTTTTTTTGGAGTAAGTATAATCATATTTTTCCCCAAGTTTTTCATGAATGCGGGGCGAGACGGAGTGGGAAGCGGTCGCCTCCTTCTGCGAAGCAGTTATGCTCGCGAAGGAGGAGGCGGGCCGCGAGAGAGAGAGGACAGCGTCCTCCCTCCGCCCCAGCCGCAGTGGTAGACGCCCGCGGCGTCGGACGTCGCGGGGCGATCTCCGGCCACCGTAGGCGCGGGCATGCGGGCGGCGAGTAATGGGCAACCCGCCACCCGTCCATGGTCCATGCCCGGAACACAAAGGGCTACTGAAGGACACCGTGGATTTTAGTCAGTACAAGTCTGACAGTCCCTTCCGCCCTGCCCTGGGTGGGAGGACTCAATTGATGATTTTACCACGCTAAAAAAAAAAAAAAGAAAAAAAAGTTTTTCATGAAAATGAAGAAAAGTGACAAAAAATAACTTAAAAAAAAAAATATGATATCCTGTCGGAAGTTTTATTTACGATTGGATTTAGGCAGACCAATCGTTGATGCTATGAACACTTGCACAGGAAATAAAAATCAGTAATGTTTTGAAGTCTGCTAATCTTTTACGACGGGTGAGTGACATTTTGCATAATAAAGTCGAAAATACATTACCGGGATGTTCTCTTTGAAATCTAAACAGTCGTTGAATCTAGGTAAACAATATACCTAACTAGAACTCCTATAACTGTTTGTAGATTTAGTCAAACTAGTGTACGTACCTAAGTGCAACTTATCATTACATACTAATATTATAAAGCTGAGGAGTTTGGTTGGTTGATCCGCGTTTATGGAGAGAAATACTGGCTTGATTTTTCTTGTTGGGTTGTCATTTTGTTTAGGAAAGCTATGGCCAATTGGAGCCCTGCAGTGGAGGGGAAATCACGGGGAACAGCTAGTTTAGTTTTGACAGGCCTGTTGGTCTAGTGAGTGTGTCCAGGACAAATGTTTGTGTACGAGCACGAGCACGATCATTTGTTATGTGTCTGGGTGTAATTTCTCTATAATATTATTTAGAAATATATAAGTATGTTTATCAGTTGTCTAGTACCCATAACACAAGCTCTGCTTAGCTTGGGACTAGATGGCGTTGTGTGATAGTTGTGTTTATTTGAAGTTTCATTTAGGAAGCTCGTGCAGTGGGAAAAACGTAAGCAGAAAACCCGAATTCATTAATATAAAGTTTAGTAAACTTCAGTAGGTTTTTGAGTCTTTCATTATCATCAACACTGAAGAACACCCATCATCCGTTGTTTACCAACCAACCAACTACTAGGTGACACATACCGCTACCTTTTGCCATACTTCTAGTTCTGTGCGTTCCGCATCCATCTGTTCCGCGCGATTTTGACGATATCATCAGCTCAATGCACTTTTGGACGTTCCAGAAGTCGAATACAAAAAACCATAGGTACCTATTATTTGTTTTGGAAACCATTGTTCAACTCTACTTAAGTAATGAACTCATAAGTGTACAGTAAGGCACCTACCTATCTATCTACTTATGTACTGTCTATCAAGCTTAAGAAGCCTTTATAGCCTGCTTGTAGAGAAAAACTGAGCTCGTAAAACTCTTTGAATAGACACTTGTTCACTATTGTGGGCAGATCTCCTTTTGCTTGAACGTCAAGTCTTTCTCCTCTCTTTATATATTTAATGTCTTACAAGCCTTTAATAGCTTTCTCAGACAGTTTTATTGGAGCAGTGACAGACGAGGCTGCGGGGCCGTACGTTTTGCAAAGCTTTTTGGTTGGAAAAGCAGTTTTCCTGTATCGGAATGGCTGCTAGAATAGAACTTTTCGTTTTAATTAAATGGGTTTTCTCTCGGCCGTAATCTAGTCCACAAGCTAAGATGGAGCGAGCTCACCCAGAAAGTGTATTTCTTTATTTGTAAAATTAATGAACCGTTTGATGGCAATAAGCTAATTCCTATCAGAAAAATGAAATACTTAGTCATAACTAGCGAAATGTGGGTGTAACTACTGAGGCACAACTCTGCCTAGCCTAGCCCTTCGGGGATTACCTACACAGTGTGATGTTATGTTAATAAAATGGCAAGCCTTTTTCAGTAATTCTGCCTTTTCAGTTCCTACTTACGCGTTTTGGCAACGGTTCAAAAGCATTTTTTTTTCTGTGTCATCCTCAAGCTATTGCCACTTTGTTAAAATGCCAGCCCCTCTATTTCATCAACACATAATCTGCGTAGCCTTCCCCACTTTAAAAAAAATGCGTATCAAAAATCAACAACCCAGTAATTGGGTAAAGATGTTTTCTTTGTCTCACGTTGCTTTGTTTAGGTTGGAAAATCATTAAATGAGTCTTCGCTGGGTGGAGTGGAAGGGAGTGTTAGACTTGGCAGATTAAAACCCAACCTGTTCCTTCAAATTCCCCTTGTGTGAGGGTGCCCTTTAAATAAAGTCCCGCAACCCTTTAATCATCAAGTAAACGTGATTATTACCGTTATTGTTATGCAAAAATGATTTTCCTTCACACCGGAGAAACATAGACCCGTTAAGTCCTGGCGTATCTAATTATGGATTACGTTCAAACCAGAGCGCTCTTTACATGAAGTTATACTTTGTAACGGGGCCACCTACGTGGTGTACGAGGCAATTATTACCTCGAAGTAGGAGCTTCTGGTCGATCTTCAAGGCCGCGTTTGCCGAGGTTGGTCTTTGGATACTCTTCTTCTCTCTTCTTCAACCTTTAGTCACCCAATGCTGAGTGTAGGTCTCTTCCAAATCTTTCCACTGCTGGCGGTTTTGTGTTATGGCTATCCAGTTTCTTCCGGCCACTTTAACAAGATCGTCTGTCCACCTAGTCCGTTGTCTCCCTACATTCCTCTTTCCCGTTCGTGGTCTCCACTCCAACACTTTCCTTCCCCATCTTCCATCCAGTCTACGGCATATATGGCCCGCCCACTTCCACTTTCTTTTTGCTATCACCCATGCTATGTCTAAAAGTCTCGTTCTTCTACGAATTTCTGTGTTTCTCACCCGGTCGTAGAGAGAGATGCCCAACATGGCTCTTTCCATAGCTCTCTAAGTAACTTGCATACGGTGGATTATATGCTTGGTGAGCGTCCAAGTTTCAGCCCCGTACGTCATGACTGGGAGGACACATTGCTCGAACATGCGACGCTTTAGGTTATTGGGGACCCGCTTCGACTTCAGTACGTCCGACAGCTTACCGACAGCACCCCACCCTAGTTGGATACCACGATTTATTTCGCGCTCTTGAGAGTTCACTAAACTCAAAAGTTTGTCCCAAGTACCTACACATACTCCTTGACTTTTCCTATTTGCTGACCATGCACTAGAATGTGATCAATGTTGTCGTCACAGCACATTATTTTAGTTTTTGAGGCATTCATTTTTAGACCAACACTGAGTGACACGTTGTATACTTAGTTAGTAGTTAGTTGGTCTTTGGATAGGTGCCCATTAATCATAGCGAGTTTCCTCTGTACTTTGGAAAGCACGTAAAGCGGTTGGCTAATCTTTGACAGTCGTTACTGTTAATCAGAAGCTCGAAAATTTGGCAACCAGTCTCACTGGTCAGGGGTAGGTATCGAATTCTCAGTATCTGGGGTTGAGAAGGACATATAGGCAGTCGCTTCATGTAAAATACTTAGGTATATTCATCAGCACGTGGTTCGATTGGAAGTCTACCCCAATGTACTTAGTTGGGAAAAGGCTAGGCAGGTGATTATGAAATAGGTTCTTTTTTAGCTGAGCTTAATAGCTTAGCTTGCTTTTACTTGGGAGTGAGTTCACGTCTGTTAGGGCAGCAGTTCCCAACCTTTTTTGACCAGATATCACTTTGATCCCTCTTTTTGTTTCCAGCAACTTTGGGAACCAACCAGTGGATCGTAGACCTGACCTGAGCATGTACATCATGCTTGTAACTCTAGAATCAGCAAAGATTTTTGGTAAAACAAAAACTGAGAGGATAAAGCCTTATTTACATGATGCAAGAAATTACATATATGAGTTACGTCACATTGCGGACTATTGGTAGACAATGAATTCAGTTGATCAAGCAAATACGGCTATGCAGTCAAAGGAAGCAAGTTTCTGTATTGTTGTCCAATACAAATCCAATACATAGTTTTTCAGTAGCGTATGTATTTGTTTGTTTTAATTATTATGTGCCTAAGTTTATTAAGTAGGTACACACAATACATATTGTGTAACTAATTAAAATGTCGCTGTTACTAACATGTTGCCCATTTTCGCTAATTAATAATGACATCGTCATGGTGTGGTGTGACGTTTGTTTGTGTAATGTAATGGACGATGTTAATACATCTATTAGCAAATGTGTTTTTTAAATAATTAATTTAATAATGCTTTTCTATGTTTTTATGGGTTTGGTTTTGTAAATTATTGCAAAACCAAACCCATTAGGTAGGGTCATTCCTAAGAGACCTTTATTGAGGGCAGACACTCCTGTACATTTTCCTGTGGGATTGTTATTTATTAATAGTTGGATAATTATGTATATTTTGAATACATTATTAGGTACACACCCGTTTTATTTGATCGACTTAATCAACATTTATTATTATTAAATGATGTTTATTGGGTATTAATATAATATATTATAATGTATACTTACAAAAATTTTAAATGAGATGACAATATAGTTATTTCAAGTACCTAGGTAAATAAATACTTTATAACTGCAGACCTTAACCCTACATAGATACCTAAAAAAAAGCCTATATAAAGACCTATATACTCGTATATGTGTATAATTGTAGGTCTTTGGTCATGTTTGAATTGCAATTGGTAACACAATACGATAACTGGAAAACATTTTTAATTGGTTTGCCCTTCTTCGCTGTCAACTAACAATTACGTAAATTACTGATAGTAGAGTTACATTTTGTATGCATGCAACGGGCATGCGTGCATGCAAACGGTGATTATATACGTTGTTTAAATACTCACAAACCGAGTAAATAACAGAAGTTATTTTCATGATACGTGTCTATTTTCTTTCAGGCTGAAATACACGACAGTAAAGGCATGCAATGTCAATTGACATGCGATAGCTTTCGAACAGGAAATCTGAGATCGTCACGATAAGGAACGAGCGATAAGGAATTGTTTGTTTTTAGTTTTAGTAAATGTTGTTTCATGTGATTTCATGTTTTGAATAATACGTATTATATTTAGTAACTCTTAAAAAATGAGTAGGGATAAAATCATTCTTATCTAGCTTTTGTCACCTTCCTTGGATAAACGTATCCTGGGTGTTATTCCAGATTATAACCTATCTTTGAGCCATTCAGCAAGGTTCGGGTTCAGGGCCCGAATTCCTTGGAAGTAAGTGGAAGTTAAAAATTAATTATTTTTAATTTCCACTTACTTAGGATCTTGTTACTTATTAGGTATTACTAAAACCCCAAATCTTATATTTTTTTTTATATTGATTGATTGTACAAAATAGTTTTACTGATTCTTATTAAATTCGCTGAAATCTTATTCTGAAACGGAACTAAAACTACTATTTCATTCGAATTGCCTTTCTGCTCCATCAAAGTTGAGGAAACCATTAAAATGCAACTTTCATTCGCATTTATAACGAAGTGGGATGAAACTGACACTCAAATTAATATTTCCTATACTATAATTGGACTTTTAAAGCCATATTTTCTTTAATTAATAGTCGAATAGAATAGAGACAGGCGTTTCCTGTTTAATATTATAATCTAACAAGAAAAGATGGCAGTATAAAATTGGTTTTGATCGAGCTTTCATGTTTCACCACACTCGCAGAAGTAATAGACGTGATCAAAAAAATATTTACTGGATTGAATTAATCCCACTTTTTAATTTTTGTTGTGTTTAACCGAATTAAAAAGTTATGGAGGTTCCCAGTTTGACCCTTATGTTTGTATGTATGTTTGTCCACGATTATCTTGCGTTTGGCTGAATCGATTTTGATACAGTTTTTATACACAATTTTTGTCGGGCATAATTAGACCCTCGAAGGAATAAATCACCATTACAATAGTAACTTGGGTGTAAAATTAGGGCCACACACACTCCAATTGTACCTACAGTATAACTAGGTACCTACCTATTAGCGTGTTCCAAAACCTGTAATTGGCTTGTCATTTGACTTAATTCAATAACTGACTGTCAGAGGTCGCACATTACACCATCATTGGATGTTTGTTTGTATAGGTAGGTACTTCGTAACATTATGTATATTTTTTATTTATTTTTTTGTCGTGGTAAAATAATCAAGTGAGTCTTCCCGCCCGGGGTCGGGTCGGACTGTCAGACTCGTACTGACTAAATCTGCTAGGTCCTTTATATAGCCCTTTACGTTCCAGTGTCACGGTTAACTTAAAAGATTGACCAACATTATGTGTATCACGTCTGTTTTTACAATGATGTTTGACTGCATAGTCCCACAATACATCTATCAACTTTAAAAAATGCTTTCAAAAGCTAACTTATAAAACGAAGGCAAAGGAATTCAAGTAAGGCAAAAATTATAAATTAACCTCAGGCTTTATAAGCTTGATGAAGTGCCTGTCATGCTACAAGAAAACTGACAAGCACGGCTCATCCCCTCGGATCCCCCCGCAGCTGAATGCATGAGATTGAATTGCTTTCCATGAATGGGGCTGTTCATTTTATCGCCGCTCAAAGTTATTGGATTCGTCGTATTTGTATAGCTTGAAAGCACGCGAGGCGATGAAATCGCCAGTAGATACGGTAGATAGGTATCGTAACTTAACGAACTTAGTTGAAGTTCTCAGACTTACATATAAAATCAAAATCAATGGTCATTTAGTCAAATGGTTTTTTTTTCTATACCTTCTGTAAAGGTGACAAGCATACGGCCAGACTGATGGAAAGCGGTCTCCGTAGCTTATGGACGCCTGCAAGACCAGAGCCAAGCGTTGCTTAACTTGTAATTTTTTCACGTCCTTTGTAAGAGTGTGATATTACTTTGGCTGCCCAAAAATTATAACTGGCCCCACACTTGAGATTTCTACTGTCAGTATCATGGGTACGTTTACAAACATCAAAACTCACATATACAAACACCCAGACACGGATCAACTATTGGTAGATCATACAAATATTTGTTCTGTGTCGGAATTGAACAAGCGACACGCATTGCAGCAGTAAATCGTTACCTAAGCTATGCCCTGAAGTAATTACACCAGCGTGGAGCATTATTTATTGGATTAAAATAGTTATACGAATAATCACGTGAAACCGCGAAAGTGGTAAGTAGGCTGTATTAAAATTTCAAAACCAACTTTAGTGCTTGGGATTACCGTGTTACCGGTATCCATATCCACGTAACAAGGTGGTACAATTTTAATACGACTTTCACTTGAATCCTTATTGTCGTCAACATTACGCGATAAGACCAAGAAAGTTTCGATTGTAATCAGTTTTAACGTATGCTAAGCTTTACAACACTATGGTTTGGTGAACACAATGGAAAACATATAATGCGATGGAACTGCACATTAGGTAGATTCCGCCTTCCCTTTTCTTCAGCAATACGCCATCGGTACATGGTAGACAGACCAGGACCACCTAGACCCTTTTTTTCTCATCATCAAATGAGTCCTCCCGCCCAGGGTGGGGCGGGAGAGACTGTCAGACTTGTACTGACTAAAATCCACGGTGATCCTTCTATAGCCCTTTACGTACCAGGGTCACAGTAACCAGGTGAGACAGTCCCGCGACCCCGGCACGCTTTGGCCCTCTTAGGGGGCCCCGTCAGATTGCTGACTACCACCTAGACCCTTGCTTTTGTTGCGCGCATGTTAAGGAGTAGAATTCCTTGCCGAAGTATGTATTTCCCGACAGCTATAACCTTGTGGTCTTCAAGTCAAGAGTGATTGGGTTACTTCTAGGCAGCCGTGCTTCACCGTCGACCACATCTTCGGTTACCATCAGGCGAGATAGTGATGAAACGCGAGCTTATAGCTAAATAAAAAAAGTAGTCCGCTGCAGTTCATCAAAACGAAAAACTTAAAATATACGGGATTTTAATAATAGCTTACTAATGATCAAACAACTAGCCCTTATAGAACAGCTAACGTGTGTTCAACTGTCAAGTAGAATATGCTCATTAGCTGCTTCTCAAATTATAATTATGCGTCATGCGGGGTACCTCACCTTAATAATCTATACATATAATAAATCTGTAGAAGGGTCAATTCTGTACATTGAAAATATTGAAAAAATAAATAACGGGGGTGTTGCTGGATCGATACCAAACCCAAATATGTAATTTAAAAAAAATTTGTCTGTCTGTCTGTCTGTCTGTCTGTATGTGCAAGCATCACGTGAAAACTAACGGTTCGATTTCGATGAAACTTGGTATAATTATACCTTATTATCCTGGGCATAAAATGGGATACTTTTTATCCTGGAAAAATACGTAGAAAAAAAAAATCTTATTTTTCAGTTTTATTCATCGACGTTGTTCTGTAGAACCGCGAACACACGTTGCATTACCCGCAGTGGATTCAGCGCCGTAACCTGTGGCGCCGAAAGTCGAATTTGGCTTGAACCGTTTGCGGCACACGCGGGCCACGCCTCCCCGACTCCTATATAAGGAGCCGCATCCGCGCCGCGCGATGCATATAAATTCTGAATTTTGATGCGAGCGGTTGTGTCCAGTGTGGCGAGCGGTCGTCCGTGGAATTAATATTGTATGCGTGTAATTTTAAACCGTGCTTTTCTGCGCGACCTTTTTGATTACTGTTCCGATCAGTTATTTGTAAATACAAGGTCGGAATTACTATGAAAAAAATACTTACTACAGAACGCGAGCTCAACAGCAGTAGCTCAATAGAGGGATCTCCTTAATTATTATAGGCTTTGCCGTATTTGGGTCCAATAGATATTTATAAGATGTCATTGTCAGAGTTACTCAAAATGGAGAAATAAACCATCCACGCGAAGACCGACATCCGCGCGGACGGAGTCGCGGGCGGAAGCTAGTCCTCTAATATAGTCACTATTTCGATGGAGACTAACCAATTAACACCAAGTAAAATCACCTTATAAAGTTCCATCACCAGCAAATAAAAATTCTTCAACAGCAATTGAATTTACACACACGCAACTAGAATCCAGTTTTATTCGTATTTTTTTCTTTTTAATGTCCACGGAAAATTTATTACGTGTCACTTCAAGGAGACCACGCGTAGTAAATACTTTAAAAAGTGAATAAATAAACATACTAAAAATACTTCATTGACGCTCTATTTTCGTGCGAACGACTCTGCCATTATGAATGGGATAAAAATAGTCGCTTATGATCTAAATATACTGTTAAATAAATATTTGGAGTAGTGATTTTATCCCAATCCTACATTCCACCTTTTGTTCTGCCCTCTGTTTTTCAAAACATGCAGCCAGAGTCCTTGACCTAGACCTATACCTCTGCCCTGCCATAGACGAAGAAGTTTTCGAATCGAATTTGAACTACGGTGGATGTCACCCATGATCACGCTTCATAATAAAAAAAAAAAAATTGTGTGCTTAGTAGCTCGGAGGTTCGGAGTACAGAAGTTACCACCTCGCCTTTGCACGAGGTTACAGTGAACTTAGGTAACTGATATAGGTGAAGGAAAACACTGTGAGGACTCATCAAAAGCGATCTCACAGGCGGGGATTCCCAGAGCCGTCTTAATTTTCTATGACACTAAAGGGTGGCCACATCTTTACACGAAAAAGAAATAAAGAAGAGTTCAGAGATAAAAGCGCTGACAGTCACATTTCGCCAAAAGTGCAAGTGAGTCCATATCCTGTTCGGGTACGTTTGTATCATAAATTCAACAGATTCACTCTTGGTTAACCTGTGCCTAAATGAGGACAGGGAGAGTCCGTGTTGGAAAGTCCAAGTGAAAGTAGTGTAGGTACTCGCTAAGACCTGCGTAAGTACTAAGATGTGCCTAGAAAGTGTTCCGTCTGCAATTTCGCTAGTTATTGAGATGTTTTATGGTTGTGTGTGTGTGACAGCTACGGAGAACTAACGTAACTTCGAAGTATGTATATAATATAATGATGATCAATTACAGCCAGAGTGTTAGGTAATAGCGTCTGTGTGACGATCATAAATGCCTAACCTAGTTAAATAAATACTTTTATCTACTCTCATATCGTTAAATTCAAAATACAAAACTCAAAACGAGTTTATAATGACGTCCTTTACACACAGTATATCGAAATGAAATTAAAAAATTAAATTATGACACTATTTCTCTAACAAAATAATGTTATAATAAAATTTTTTTTCATTACGATACAGATTACAGATCATAGATACATCCTTTTGATTTTTTATCTGTGGCTGCGCGCGCTGTGGCACATGCGCGGTGATATCGGGAATTATGGCGCCATAATACTGTGTCAATCTTTATCTTTTATTTGATAAATTCGTGTTCAATGAAAGTAGATAAAGTAGTGTATGAAACTGTACATAACTAGGTATTATACACTCGTGTGATACTTTTAAAAAACTCGCTTCGCTCGTTTTTTAAACTCACACTCGTGTATAATACCCCTCATTATGTACCAGTTTCATAAACTACTATATTTCGTCACCCCAGTGTTAGTAAAGCACAGGGATCTTTTGGTAATTGACCAAAACTCGAACTAACGCAGACTTCTTTTTTTTTCAAAATCTTGCTGACTGTCTTTGTATAATCTCTGTAAGAAAGGTCATTCTTTCTCTAGAAATACCAAAATCACTTTTAGCTTTTTATAATGCTTCGGTGCGAGTTTCTTTAACTGCGCCTTGGTCTGGCCAATGATGGTTCTGGTCTGGCCATTTCTGTGCCCTTTGGCATGTACAATTGGATACCGTAAGCAGACCCCTATTTTCGACACTTGCCAAAACCTACAATTACTCTTATAGTACTTAGTTTAGTAGACTTGTCTTCTATGAGGCAATAGGGTTTAGTGGTATCAAGGGAAGTCAGTCTTCACCTCGTCGCTTTCGTCATATAAGGCTGTAAGAAGTTTTAGCATATATCTTTATGATGTTCCTTGCTGGGACACAGGTCTCTCCATGATAGGGATAAACTGTTATCTACCACGCAGACGTAGAATCCATTCCGCGGAGTTAGAAAATCTCTATAAATGAAAGACTTATTTGGCTATTGCAGTTTTGCAAATATTTTGTTAGAAAAACTGCAAATGCAGTCAGAAAACAAAAACGAATGCTGCGTAAGCTAAAGCTGCTGTGCCTGCAAAATACTGTCTGTACTGGTACGAAATATAGTCAGACGATAGCATAGTTATCTGTCACGCAACATTTTATCTTAGCCATTAGTGTTGGCCTGGCAACTAATTACCAAACAGTCGTCACCCGTATAGAACAGTGTCTGCAGGCGATGGAAAACACCTTCCTTAGGGCGTCGCTCTTTTACAGACAAAACAAGGTTACATAGAGGTGTAACTAATGGTACAATCCACAGAAATATTAAAAACAGGAGAAGTGGCAAGGGGGCGTGTCCGCGGCCACGTCGTGCTGAGCGTATAGCTCAGCTAGTGAAAAAATGGCCGTCACCGCGAGTTAGTGTGTTGTCAACCGCGTTCGTAAAAAAAACGATTATACCGTCTTGTTCGGTGGTTTCGTGCAAAAATAGAAGCCAAGACAAAAATTTTAGAAGTCATGGCATCAGTTACCACAGGTAAGTACAAGTATTTTACAATATTTGTCTTAAAAATCACGAAAAACAACAATCCCTAAAATATATCTGACTTGTACTACTTTATTTTTGTTTTCTTGTATTACTCCGACTGTATTTAGTTTGCATTAAATACATTGCTCTTTTACAACCACCTCAGTCTGTCACTGAGTGACTGAACAAGCAATGTAAAGCTGACATAACGAAACATCATTAAACCGTAATGTCGCATGGTGCCTCCGCTGCTCCGGTCCGCCGTATTTGAGTGCGACTAGTGATGTGCTCGTGCAGGTTTGACAAAGTCTATCGACAAGAAGGTCGACTGCGAATGTTTTATTACTATTTCAGATTTTTCTTCAATTTATTAACTCTTGTGACCGGTTGGAAGGCCGATGTGGTTCTATGCTTTTTTACCCATTTTTAGGGTTCCGTAGTCAACAAGGAACCCTTATAGTTTCGCCATGTCCGTCCGTCCGTCTGTCCGCAGCTTAGCTCAGAGACGCTCAGTACTAGGAAGCTGTAATTTGGTGTAAATATATGGATTTGTTGCGCCGAAAAAGTGGTAAAATAAAATCTCGTAAAATATTTTTTTAGGGTACCTCCTGAACACGTAAAGTGGGGATGTTTTTTTTTCTATGAAAAAATTCACAATAGTAGTATAAATAACGAAGTTTAAAAGAAAATTATCATGACTAAGTAGGCTTTACAAGTTTACGAGTAATAGTCGACCAACTTATAAAATGTACTTGGATAAAATATTTTCCTAAACAAAATGTATCGGAGAACATGTTCTTCAACTGCAAATATAAGTTTGTCAACTTTATTTTTACAGCTAATGATAGTTGGGTATGTTTTGGGGATAGGTAGGTTTTTATTGTCAACTATTTTTAACTAACTTCAAAAATAATGGAGGAGGTTCTCAATTCGTCGTAATTTTTTTTTTAATGTATTTTCCCCGATTTCTCAAAGACGCCTGGACCGATTTTGAAAATTCTTCTTTTGATTTAAAGAGTACACCTTCCAATTGGTCCCACGATCATCAAGTCAGGATCTGATGATGGAATCCTGGAGAAATCGTGGGAACTCTTTAAATCATTCTTGAAGCGATGTATTCGAATTACTATGTAACGCTGGTTTTAAATCTTTGTTACAGCCGCTTCCCTCTACACGCGGTGGTACTCAAATAGACAACATCTTTTCCAACTTTACCTGTGAAGTTGGTTTTTATAACTCCTTCTACAGTTACCATCGTCCTATGTGGGCCCGTTTTTAGACGTTATGAGTTGGCTACTGAATCACTATCACTTAGGTACCTAATAAATGTTAATGCGTAAATCAAAATCAAATTCAGCGAATCAGTTTAGTTAGTTCGCATAGGTATTTTGATGGGCAACTACGGAACCCTACACTGTGCGTGGCCCGACACGCACTTGGCCGGTTTTTATTATTTTACAGCGTAGTAGTGCGTTACCAAAGATCGTGAAATAAGTTCATTAATGTTTAGTAAAGTAATCTATAGAATGTCCTTGGGTTTCGTCACTTGTTATGGTTATGATATTTAACTGAAGTCTTCATAAATGCACCATTAGCTTCCTGTGCATTATAATAATTAGCATCAATAGTCTTATTGATGTACTATGCCCCAGAATTTCTAAGGAGGGTTTGGAGACGCTATATTGTGACGTGATGCAAGTTTTATTATCACTTGCACCCTTCTTTCATGGGGTAATGTCTAAAATGCTGTAATAAGCTACTACAAAACGTTCTTGAACTAAATGAAACTAAATTCAAAACATGCATTAAACGCACACTTTGTAACCAGGCATATTATAAACTGAGCGACTATATCGCTGATAGAAATGCTATGTACCATATAACGTACCATCTCAAAATGAATGGTGTAACAAAGTATCTGTAATAATTTTGGCGATCCAAAAAGAGTGTCCATGGAGTTTCTTGTCCGTTCTTCTCCATAGAGATTTACTCCTTGTAATGAGCATCTACAGTACTTTCACAGTTATTATGTCTTGTGACTAGGATTGTAGTTGTCGCACCATAATTTTGTAGTGTTTAATTATTATTTTTTTGTCTTTGACAATTATTCAAAAGTGCTTGTAACTGGCCTAATTGAAATAAATGCTTTGATTTTGAACTACATGTAACTGTGTCATTTGATTTGTGTTTTTTTTTTAATATATTGGTTATTGTTGGTTTCATATTGTTTTCATTTACTTTATTTCCAAAACCTTTGTAAAAAATTATCGATATGTTTATCGATAACACTTCGATTTAGTCAAGCACTGTCGTATGAAGTCGTATCCGCCCCCGTGTCCCGACAACACACAATGATAATTGTTTTAGTGTGAGTAAATAATACGAAAAAAGTACGCTGTGGTTTAAAGAATAAGGTTTATATTTAAATGACTGAGCTATCGAAGGCGCGTGTGTGCACTTGTTCGTAGTATTGTTGTGACAGAACTGTGTGCGCAATATTAACGTAATGGTGGGGCAACTGTGGCTTCATCGGTTTTCTATACATTTTGAACTCCACGCCATATCTCCTTCTTTATTATATCTATGGTACAATCAGTGCCCATCATTACATGGTCCATCTAAAACCGCAGAATAAGGGATAGTGGAACTGAACTGCGTCTGTGTTCCTCAACGTATACAGAATCTCTTCAAAGTTACACTGAACAGACTTCCTCTAGGTAAGCTCGCTCCGACGTAGACTTCGTCTTTGCCACCTCTGATCTTTAACTAGAGTCAAGAGCAATCACATAGCAAATAAAGAAGAAACATGATTCTATGTACCAAGATCCAGGGCCCAGTTGCACAAAACTAAAGCCCTACACTAACATGTCTAGATTGCTCCAAATCCCTGATATTTTGTTAAATACGATGCAGCTGTTGTTATTCGTGTCATTACAAGGTCCACGTGGAAAGTTTCCAAGACGATCAGTCTCGTTCAGATTCATTTGGCCAGAGATCACCAACTTATAATTGGACGTGTTGACTGGGCTACAAACATTTGGCAAAGGGTTGGCTGGTCGTTTGGCAAACATGCTGATTCTTAGCCCGGTTTCAACCGCGAAAGGGAAAATGCAGTAAATGGTTAGGAATGGACTCCTTTTTAATGAAATATGTTTACATTACAACCAAGAAAAAGTTCAGACATCCGATTCCAGAGGCTCATTTTTACTCTTTCGCCCGCTGACTCATTTCCGCGCAATTCTTTGTTGGTTGGAACACACATGTACCTAATCAGTTTTCTCTCTAATGGATCCCTTCCACTCGCGGTGGAACCCTGTTTTTTTTTTCCTGGAAACATGGCAAATGTTGAAAGGTCTATAACATAAAACAACATTAGGGTGCTTAAAAATATGCAAATGTTTTGAATACATTTGTGCATCATTCTAAATATCTCAACCAGTTCGTAAGATAATTTTTCGCTTTGGGAAGGAATCAATTCAACTTACATAGGTAGTTGGTATTTTACTTACATAGTTGGTACCTACTTTGAATTAAAAGAGTGGTTTTATGATGCAATAACTTATTGAATTGACAAGAATGCACATTGCAAAACAAATGTAGGATATTCATTCACACAACTTTTATGTCTTTGTTTAGTTAACTACACTTTAGTACCTATATTTTAATGCTAATTTTATATGCAAGGATAATAATATAGAAATAAATGATCTATGATCGCTTGCCCGAAGGTTAGAACGAGCATTTTATTTAAGACTAGGAACTTGGCTCGGCTTTGCAGGGGCACCAGAGTCAAGCCCAATTAAGCCCCAGTCAGTATGATATTTTCCTATAAGTTCAACAATAATCGTCATATTTCAGTCAATTTACACAAAACCTTAATGAATTGTACATTTAAAACTTCCTCATGAATCCTCTACATCCATCGGTGAAAAGAAAATCTGTTCGCTAGTTTTCAAGTTTATCGTAATCAGACAGACAGACACGGTGGGGGCCTCTGCTATACAATATGTAGTGATTTGTAGGCCAGTACTAGGGGAGACCCTATTGAGACCAGTTACTGGTGAAGCGGCAAGTGTAAAATTAACCGTGACATACAAATGTACGTGTTTATAAATGTCACTGTGTTATACAAATAGCCGCTTTGATCTGTTCCGAGAGAACTGTCACAGCCTGACGATGTGAATCAATTCTAGACCTTGTATGGAAAATGTATTCCTCTGAGATTGTAGTGGTGCCCTGATAAACTATGGTATGGTATAGGTCAGTTCTGTTCCGTAACTTACGTAAACCACTGTAGATCTAAAAGACAAACTGAGGATATATCTTTTCGTCGATAGAGGGTGTGGAGGGAAGAGTGTTTGTAAACCATTGACTTATTGTAAACTAAACAATCCCATTTATTCTACAGTTTATCCACAGACCAACCTGCAGCTATTGGAGCAAGCAGAATGTAAAAAGACCCACTCATCCTACTATCCTATCCTACTCGTACTTCCTACTAATATTATAAACGTGAAAGTGTGTTTGAATGTATGGATTAGGGATGCATCGATACGCCTTTTCGCCGATACGATACCGATACCGATACTCTTATAAAAATATCGGCGATACCGACACCGATACGCTTATTGTGAATTAAAAGATTAAGATAAAATAAATAAATCACAAGTCAGATTATTATTTTTTTATTAAATCTCAAACTGTGGCCATTTTTTAACAATTGTTTTGACAATTGAAAACCGACCAATCGGTCGCCTCAACATTACACCGGATAATATAAAAAGTAGTGTCATAGGTAATTGATATTAGATAATTATACATTTTAGTGATCAAAATTAATAAGATTTTTGTTTAAAAAACAAATTATGTAAAAAAGGGTTCGTGGTTCGTTTGCAACAAAATAGATGAGACAACACGCTCGTTAACACTACATTTTTAAATTAAAAAGTATCGTTGAATCGGTTAAAAAATATCGTCGATACCGATATATCGGCTAACCCGAAGTATCGCCGATATATCGGTAAGTATCGGTATCGGATGCATCGCTAGTATGGATGTTCGTTACTCTTTCACGCAAAAACTACTGCACGGATTTGGATGAAATTTCGTTGGAACAAACAGATAGTTTATAACCTGGATTAACACATAGGATAGAGTAGATTTATATCCCAATTATATGTTACCGTGGGAAATTTTTTTAGAGTCGTGGCGGGTGAAACTGCTGTCAACAGCAAGTATTCTAAAAGTAGGTAGGTGTGTCTAAAACGAGTTCATGAAGATGGGGGCTTTGACACTTATCATAAAAGTGTTACCACGTTATCAGCCGTGACGATATACCTACGATCGCGTGTTTATATACACAATGTGTTATCGGACGTTGCGAGAGCACATGCTCGCTCTAAGAATGATGATGTCTTCCATCAGGAAGGGACTTAGATAACGTGATATCTTCTGTGTATAGGGTGCTGCAAATAATGAGGTAAACACGTTGTTGACTAAAAAGAGGAGTATTGGAATTTGAACAGCCGGTGCTGAGTTTAAGTATTAAAATCCAATAGAGTGGTTTTAGTTTGACATGCATTTTCATCATCATCATTTCAGTCTATTGTAGTCCAATGCTGGACATAGGCCTCTCCCAGGGAGGCGCCACAGCGCACGATCTCCTGCTTTTTTCATCCAGCCACTGCCAGCTATCTTCTTCAGGTCATCCATCGGTCCATCTTGCCGGGGGGCGTCCCACCCTACGCTTACCTACACGCGGTCTCCATTCGAGAACCTTCCTACTCCACCTATCGTCGGTTTTGCGGCAGACATGACCAACCCACTGCCACTTCAGCAGTCAGCTTGCTACAGATTTGGACAATTTCTGTAACTTTGGTCTTATGCCGTAAGACCTCATTCCGGATTATAGCGTAGACCTTTCCATAGCACGCTGAGTGACATGAAGTCGGTGGGCCAGCTTGACTGACATGTTCCACGTTTCGGCTCCGTAAGTTAGGACTGGAAGGACGCACTGATTACACTATCATTTTAGATTTTTGAAACTCTTGGATGAGGATTCAGAAAGACATGAAGAAGTGTCCATATACTAAAGATGATACCCGTCAGAACAATTGGCGTCTCAGGATGTCAATGCCAATAGCGAGTAATAAGAAGAAATGATGAAGGTATGTTTTTCAACTCAGCCTAACGCAGTCCACAACTGCGTTAGGCTGAGCTGGACATAGGCCGCTCCCAGGCTGCATGTTTTGCTCAGTATTCATGAAATTTGTGTTTTCACGAGACTACATGATGTAAGTAAATATTTTGCATGTAGCTATGATGAAACGTGTTATCGGCAAGTTCGATAATTGAAATTTGTCATAAAACGTGTTATGTTACTTTGCATAGCAATTAGTAAATGGTAAGGTACATACTTACATCATGCATGAACGTTGGTAATCGAATTACGTATATTTATTGCTAACAAAGGTTGAACTTCCGGGGTCGCGGGACTACCTAACCTTGACCTAGAACGTAAAGGGTAATTGAGGGAACATGGTGGATTTTTAGTCAGTAAGTCTGACAGTCCCTTTCACTCTATCCAGGGTAAGAGGATTCATTTGATGATATTACTAATAAAAAATAATTGGTAAAACTACCGGAAGTACTCGTATGTACGATGCAAAGGTATGGTCTTAAGATGTGACCACAGAAATATTGGTGTGACTATTTGTTGAAATATCCCCAATAAATCTAATCAGCACACAACAATTTCTACAGCTGGGAAACAGAACTTCTTCTTCTGTGGGCGACGAGACGGAGTGGGCTGGTAATATAATCACCACACTGATTCAATGTGGGTTGGTGGATGTCACATGTCTCAAATCTTTGATTGAAAGATTTGAGAGTATTGGTGATGAACTGAATAACATATAAAATTATTGTTTTTACTTGTATTTAAACCTTCTTATGACCTTCTAATAACGTATTACTACTTTATAGTCATTTTGCGACTACTGTTCACGTATAGCACTCAAGGTTCTAAAACATGTTGGCTGGTAGGGCAAATGATACATCTTGTTTCCAATGATTCCGGACAAAGCAAAAGAGACCATAAAGGGACTTAATAAATAACATGTTTCAACGTTAGTTCCCGCCACCCACTCGTAAAGTATCACCAGATAAATTAAGTGTTTGCAGCAATTGAGTGTTAGCATCGGGATAAAGTGGTGGCAACTTACGGATTAATCTCGAGTTTGGTCCAGTTATCGTTTTCTCGTTAGCTTCCTCTTTCCATTAAGTGTCGAGGAGTGAGAAAGTTGTAAAATGAGCTAGTCGAGTATTGCTAGTTGAAATGTGAGAGATACACCTACTTACATAGGTACAGAAGACTACAACCCGTTTCTTCAACTAAACAAATACTCTTAGCATCAAAAGTGTCGTTTCACAACTGTAATTCCATTTTCATACATTGAGTCCCGTTTCATCACTTTTTTTTATTTTCCGTGAATACATTCTATTCCCGTTTGAGTACCTATACATATTTTTTTCGAAGAAGTTAGGTTTGTAACAAAGAGATTGAGAAAACATGGACAGGCCTTAGAAAAAAGGAAATCCCATGTCTCAGCACGGCCATATTAATTGTTAAGTATAGCAAAATAATAGAATTGCCGAGTTGATACGTTACGATTTCAATCGTGTGCAATGGCCAAGGATCTTTACGAAGACGATATGTTTTTTGGGCCACATGCGAGCACACGAACGACAACTACAATGGAGCTGGAGCAATCGCCTTGGGTAAAATCGCTCGAATGATATCATCATCATCATATTACTCATGTAGTACTTACCGAAAACCTCTTGCAAGAAGATAACGATTTTTAATCAAGGAGGTTACGTTTTCGGCCGACGACGACACCTTCTTACCGTTCACGTCTGTGGTCATTGGGAATATTTTAATGTTGTCTTTGGCTAGCAAGCGAATGACTGGTGAGGCGTAAGTGTATCTTGTTCAAATCTAATATCAAGTTTCTCTGAGTGTTTAGGTTCGAGCCTGACCTACAACTTGTAAGTCGGGGCCGATACCACTGGGCCACCACTGCTCTGCCAACACTCAAGAGTGTTCAAAATTAACATTTAAGTCAAAATGAAACAACAATGTAGCATTTTTCTATGCGGAGTTATGAACAAATTGAGGAAAAGTCAATAAGCTATCAAAAGCCTAAAATAGGAATTCAAAGACGGCGAGATAAATTCTAAAATTCCTAGTTTCCTCTCACTTAAACTAATAAAGAATTTAGATAATATCATATTCTCAAAGTATCATTTTCAACATTTTACAAGTGCACAAATACATCGATGTAGGCGATATTGAATCGATCGATACAGACGCCTTCACGCGCGCAAATCGTCCTCATATCCGACCGGGCCTAAATCGCTTGCAGTGAGACAAGGGGGTACACTACGATAATACGAAAAACTTTATTCCGAAATTCATAAATACGAATTTCAAAATACCGATTTTCATAATTCCGAATGGTTCAAAATTCCTAATATAACAACTCCGATTGATCATTATTCCTATTTTCATAATTCCGAAATTTCAATATTCCTAACATTCATAATTACTATTTTCAAAATACCGAGTTTCAATAGACCGAATATCAAAAATTCCGAATAAATAATTTTCCGAAACATCAAAAACACGAATTCCGATGGTTAAAATTCCGATTGTTAATATTCCGAATAATTAGAATTCCGAAAATTTAATCGCTTATCAGAGAAAAGTATGCTTTTAGAACGCCTTGTCAAAATTCCTCTTTACTTTTCAATAAAAGAATTTCTTTTGAATAAGAATATTTTCTTTTCAATGATAATAATTTCTTTTATAATTTTTTTTTTTTTGAGTAATTAAAATAATTTATTTTTGAGTTACGTATTTTCATTCACAATATTACAAAAAATCCCTGTGAGAAGAACGAAAGCTGTCAGAGTCGGGGTGCCCCCAGTCCCAAGCTCGCTTCGCTCGCTCTTGCATCCTTGGTCAATTAGTTGACTACCACCTACCAAGGTAGATCGACGGAGCCCCGTTTCGCGGGGCTCCTATTTCTGTGAGCAAGGTTTAAAGTAACCTAACACGAAGGGGATGGCGGGGTCTTTCAGACCCCTCCATCCCCTTCGAACCTAACCTGTCCGAGTCGGGGTGCCCCCAGTCCCGAGCTCGCTTCGCTCGCTCTTGCATCATTGGTCAATTTGTTGACTACCACCTACCAAGGTAGATCGACGGAGCCCCGCTTCGCAGGGCTCCTATTTCTGTGAGCAAGGTTCAAAGTAACCTAACACGAAGGGGATGGCGGGGTCTTTCAGACCCCGCCATCCCCTTCGAACCTAACCTGTCCGAGTCGGGGTGCCCCCAGTCCCGAGCTCGCTTCGCTCGCTCTTGCATCCTTGGTCAATTTGTTGACTACCACCTACCAAGGTAGATCGACGGAGCCCCGCTTCGCGGGGCTCCTATTTCTGTGAGCAAGGTTTAAAGTAACCTAACACGAAGGGGATGGCGGGTCTTTCAGACCCCGCCATCCCCTTCGAATCTAACCTGTCCGAGTCGGGGTGCCCCCAGTCAATTTGTTGACTACCACCTACCAAGGTAGATCGACGGAGCCCCGCTTCGCGGGGCTCCTATTTCTGTGAGCAAGGTTTAAAGTAACCTAACACGAAGGGGATGGCGGGGTCTTTCAGACCCCTCCATCCCCTTCGAACCTAACCTGTCCGAGTCGGGGTGCCCCCAATCCCGAGCTCGCTTCGCTCGCTCTTGCATCATTGGTCAATTTGTTGACTACCACCTACCAAGGTAGATCGACGGAGCCCCGCTTCGCAGGGCTCCTATTTCTGTGAGCAAGGTTCAAAGTAACCTAACAAAGGGGATGGCGGGGTCTTTCAGATCCCGCCATCCCCTTCGAACCTAACCTGTCCGAGTCGGGGTGCCCCCAGTCCCGAGCTCGCTTCGCTCGCTCTTGCATCCTTGGTCAATTTGTTGACTACCACCTACCAAGGTAGATCGACGGAGCCCCGCTTCGCGGGGCTCCTATTTCTGTGAGCAAGGTTTAAAGTAACCTAACACGAAGGGGATGGCGGGGTCTTTCAGACCCCGCCATCCCCTTCCAACCTAACCTGTCCGAGTCGGGGTGCCCCCAGTCAATTTGTTGACTACCACCTACCAAGGTAGATCGACGGAGCCCCGCTTCGCGGGGCTCCTATTTCTGTGAGCAAGGTTTAAAGTAACCTAACACGAAGGGGATGGCGGGGTCTTTCAGACCCCTCCATCCCCTTCGAACCTAACCTGTCCGTGTCGGGGTGCCCCCAGTCCCGAGCTCGCTTCGCTCGCTCTTGCATCCTTGGTCAATTTGTTGACTACCACCTACCAAGGTAGATCGACGGAGCCCCGCTTCGCGGGGCTCCTATTTCTGTGAGCAAGGTTTGAAGTAACCTAACACGAAGGGGATGGCGGGGTCTTTCAGACCCCGCCATCCCCTTCGAACCTAACCTGTCCGAGTCGGGGTGCCCCCAGTCAATTTGTTGACTACCACCTACCAAGGTAGATCGACGGGACGGATGGCGGGGTCTTTCAGACCCCGCCATCCCCTTCGAACCTAACCTGTCCGAGTCGGGGTGCCCGGGGAGATCCTAAGTTCTCCTAATAACAATAACAATCCCGAAGGCAAACAGTCAAAGTCCAGAGGATACGCCTCAGCACTCCGCGCCTACACAGACTTAAATAACTCTCTAAGAGTACGGTAGACAAAACTACGTGGAGCCGGTTTTGCAGCAATTCGTTTCTGGCACTGACTTTGTAGAATGAGAAACGAAATTCCGATTTTCAATATTCCGAAAAAAACAGTTTATTCGGAATATTGAAAATCGGAATTTCGTTTTTCGGAATGAGAACTCATCGAGCATTACATTTTTCGAATATGTGAAAATCGGAAAACTAAGAAATCGGATATACGACTTTCGGTTAAATAAATTTCGTGATTCTTAATAATAGATATTGTATTTTTAGGTATTATGATATTCGGAGTTTTGAAAATCGGAATACCGAAATTCGGAATAAAATATTTCGGAGTATTTGGGTGTTCCCGAGACAAGGGCCTAAGTAGAAAGTATATTCAAGCAAGCAAGTGCAATCAATGTCATTGATGCAGCATATCTGCCATCAAATATAGACTAATGCAGGCTAACTCGTTTATTTGCAACAGAAACCTGTTTAAAAGTTAATTGAGTTTCCGTAACAAGACTAGATTTCTAGCGGTCTTTTTAATAAGTTGGGAATTATTTATGAAGATTAGGTAGCTACTTCTTGTTTTATAACGGGTCTATCTCTAATGATCCCCTTTATTGATACTTTTCTCACAGGGATACGAAATCTTGAAATTTTAGTTTCTAAAAATAATAGGTCTTTGATGGCAAATAGTAACCTTCTGTGGAATAGAGACTGCCTCTTATGGATTCCTGGGTATTTGTAAATAATCACCCTTTAGATGTTATTTTCACTGTTATGATACAGGCTTACTCTCTGAGGCAAGAAGGCGATAATGATGACCACGCGGGCACAGTGAGGAATGTGACATATCGTCAAATTTTTGGCTCTGCTGGGGCAATATGTCAGTTACTTCACAGTGCTCTTATTTGTCTTCACTATTTTGACAGCAGTCAGTGATAATTTACTTCAGTACACAAAGTAAACAGGCTCAAATAATGAGACGCTTACACCCAGCTGTGGGTAATGTTGAAAATACCTGCTTTGCATCTAACACACGCCTTACGACCATTTAGTTAAGGGGGCCGAAATAGACCACTATCAGAATCATAATATGAATTGCGAAGAAATTGTATTAGTTATCTAATCAATTGATTGAGCCAAAAGAACGACGCAGAAGAATTTTATCGCAAATATTCTGATAAATGACCTTTTTACCACCACTTCTGTACCTCGACCTCTGATAGGTACATTGTTGATTAAAGACAAAATAAGAGAGTCTTCTCTCACTCTCATTTCGTAATTAAGTGCATGCTGTCCTAATTAAAGCAACAGTCACTGCATTGCTCTTAATTCATCTGTTTCATGTCAGTTAACATCTTCCTGTCACACACTTGTCTAAACAAGGCCGTACGGCTAATTGAAAACAGCTCGTTTAATTGTAAAAAATGTTGTGTTGTAAAGGTGCGCCTGAACAGGCAATATTTTGACTGCATTATGTGGCTACAGCATTTCCGTCAATTTTCCGGCCATCAAAAAGGCTTTAATGTAGTATCTCGGAAATATGTCTAAACCAGTATGGCTCATATTGTCTCATGGCCAGACCAAAATGTGTGGCTATATGGCTGGGCCACAATCAAAATATTGCATAGTCTGGCTGCAATTCCTGGCAATATTGCTGGCATTGTATTGCAGATATATATTCTTCTTCTTTCTGCCCTTATCCCATTCTATTTGGGGTCGGCGCAACACGTTTTCTTCTTCCATTCTCCCCTATCAGACGTCACAGTATCATTTACTCCTTTTTCTTTCATATCATTCCTTAGACAATCCATCCATCTTTTCTTTGGCCTTCCTCGTCCTCTCCATCCATCAACATTCATATTCATCACTTTCTTAGTCACATGGGTGTCATCCCTCCTCATCACATGTCCATACCAAGATAGACGATTCCCTTTCATTTTTTCTGTAACAGGCGCCACTTTCAAACTTCCCCTTATAAACTCATTCCTTACTTTATCCATTCCCTTCACTCCACACATCCATCTCAACATCCTCATCTCCGCTACATGCAATCGTTTCTCATCCATCTTTTTCACAGCCCAGCATTCCGATCCATACAATACGACCGGTCTAATCACGGATTTGTATTGCAGCCATATATTGCAATTAAAATATTGATGGTTTAGTTATACGCACCTTTACGCAACGCAATTATAATTTGTTACTGTGTTCACGTAATTGTAGTGTTTGAGTAAAATTGTCAACTAAATGGGAATGTGGTTTGTGGTGAATAATGATAAAAGGTGTTATTTCAAATGTTATTATACGAGTAAGTAAATAACAGTGGGGATTCCGTCTACCCTAACGTAGAGCGACTACAATTTACACTATTTTTATTTGATACTAGCTGTGCCCGCGACTTCGTTCGCGTGGATGTCGGAACTTAACAATCTATATTTTAGTGCGAAGCGGTGTTGGAGGATACCGATACAATCTTTTATATAAGCTATAGTCCCCGCCAAATAAGTCTGGAATAAAGGTCATTGATCCTAATAATGCATCGTTCGAATTTCATACCACCATCGTTCAAAATAAAATATAAGGTCAAGATCGCGTCTTACCACGATGCGTTGCTTTTGGTCGTTCTACATTTTTCGAATGGTTTTGAAATATTGCAAAATACGGGGGTCAACGTATCTTATTTTATTTTATTCCATACTGATCTGGCGGAACTATAGTGCTTATTTAATATTAACAATATTGTGAACAAATTAACACAGCTGTGAACCATCATTCTGGAGCGTTCATAAATATCCTGTCCCATCCCGTCCCGTCCTTTCCCGTCCTGTCCCGTCCCGTCTCGTCCCGTCCCATCCCGTCCTGTCCCGTCATGTTCCGTTCTGTTCCGTCCTGTCCCGTACTGTCCCGTCCTGTCCCGTCTTGTCCCGTTCTGTCCCGTCCTGACTATCCTATGATTCCATAAAATCGCTATAATTAAATTACGTTTTTAGGGTTCCGTAGCCAAATGGCAAAAACGGAACCCTTATAGATTCGTCATGTCTGTCTGTCTGTTTGTCTGTCTGTCTGTCCGTGTATGTCACAGCCACTTTTTGTCGAAAGTATAAGAGCTATCCTGTTGAAACTTGGTAGAAAGATATATTATGTGAACCGCATTAGGATTTTCACACAAAAATCAAAACAAAACAAATTTTGGGGGTGCCCCCCATACTTAGAATTGAAAGTCAAAAAAAAAATTTTCACCAAACCCATACGTGTGGGGTATCTATGAATAGGTCTTTAAAAATGATATTGAGGTTACAAACATCATTTTTTTCTAAACTGAACAGTTTGCGCGAGAGACACTTCCAAAGTGGTAAAAAGTGTGTCTCCCCGGGGGGGGGGCCCCCCGTAACTTCTAAAATAAGAGAATGATAAAACTAAAAAAAATTAATAATGTAGACCTCAACCAAAACTACCAACGAAAATTGGTTTGGATGAGATACAGTTAGCAGTTTTTGAGATATAGTACATTTTCAAAAACCGCAAATATAACTTTGCCATTCATACAAATACTATGAAAAACAAAGTTATTTTTATTGTTTGTGTATATTACTTACTAATCTCAATATAATTATATCTCTAATCTATGCTTGCTGCTACGGAACCCTTCATGGGCGAGTCCAACTCGCACTTGGCCGGTTTTTTATAAGATGTAAACTGATTACGATGAAAAAAAAAACAATGTTACTTCAATTTAAACACCTCTATTTCAGGTTTTATTTTAACGCCATCTACCGTTTTATCGTTGAAGTACATATGTTTAGATTAGATGAATTATTTGAATATGTAGTTTTGCTATTCTAAGCTAGAACGCGCTATTGAACTGCACGTCTTGGTGTGAACTGACCGTAATTTTACTTCTGAAACACTTTAAATTCGAATAACTTTTGATAGACTGAACCGATTTCGATGAAACAAAAACTAAGTTAAACCTTAAGTTGCGTATAATTTTTGTTTATAAACATTGTCAGCATTGAATTCGTAGATTTTACGTGATGTGCGCACAAACAAACAGACAAACAGACAAAAATTTCAAAAATGATGGAAATGGGTTCTGTTACTTATCTTTTCACACGCTGGCTATTTTTTGTTTCAATTTCTTCAATGTACAAAAATGAATTTTCTACAGATTTATTATATGTATAGATAGATGGTGTGCTTGACTCTATTGTAAGTCAGAGGTGACATATTATACAAAGTCGAAATGACGCAAGCTTACCCAGAAGAGGCCTCTTTACTTTAACTTTGTAGAGATTAGGGTAGGTAATAGCATAGGGGCGATTAAAACATTGTGGGTAATTAACTTGACAAATTCTTGACGGAAAAATCCAATAAAACTGCCTGATCTCGGTATCGATTTATCGAACCAAGGATTACTTCGATTATCATAATTGGCACTAAATCGTCAGCACCATCAATGATTTGACCTTAGATTTCTAAGTATTTTTCATATTCCACAATTTATGGTACCAAAACATTTTTGGGTAGACAGCCTCAAACAAACTTTTCTACGAGTATGTCTCAATTTCACAATTTATATTCTTAATTTGTGAATTTCCTCAGTATTGCCTACCAATTTACATAATGTGTCGTTTGGTATTGTGACACGAAGTTGCATAACTCCTTGTCTAAACAATTCAACGACTGATTTTTGAGCTCATGGTCAAAGGTTCAATCTTACGCAACAAAATAAAATTTGAATAGCCTACTTTTTGCGTCTGGATGTGGATATTTCGTTTGTGTAACCGACACATTTTACGTGGAACGATCGATTGCTGCGCGGCGTGTCGCGGGTTCGATCCCCGCACGGAACAAATTATTATGGCGGGATAGCACGATTAGAGATAGATTTAATTTATAATTTTCGATAATTCATAAATAAAAGACATAGGTACAGTCAAAAAATTATAAGAGGGGCGCTGCATTTCTTTTACAAGCTTTTTATTTTGTTTCACTCGTCCCGTTTTCTGTAATCAAATCCTCAAGTTAAAGATCCACTTCCCGGTTTCCGATTGAGCTGAAATTTTGCACGTATTTGTATATCGCGTGACAATGCAATATTATGATTACATGGAGCTGATCTGATGATGGGGGTGGAAGGTGGCCATAGGAACTCTGTTATGAAGCGCCCCAAACCCATCGATTTTAGACTCGTTTAATTCGTCGTGACGAGTACTTTGTCTATGGTAAGTATTTTTAAACAATAAAAGCTTGTTTTTTAAAAAAAAACACAGTTTTTTAAATTACTAACTTGTTTCTTGTAAGTTGTAAAGGGGGCGGCAAGCCATAAAAGTTTGGGAACCTATAGTCACTGGCTCACAGCTTATACTACGCTATGTTGTAGGTACAAGATTAGAAAATTATTCACAACACAAGACACCACTATTGTGAAGCCATATTGCTGTTGTGATATATTGGAAGTTGTGTGGCAAGCCTATCATTATGCGGAGTATTATGCTAACTTACGAGAAACGGATTTAGGTTAGGTGAGCCGTTGTATAACCGCAAACTATGAGCATACATTATCTTGACATACCTACAGATCGTGTATCAGAAAGATGTGGTTACATTACCTATATTCAACGGCGATTTCGGGGGCAGGGTTATGAAAACTTACAATAATTGAAACTTATTTAGTCCATCGAGAGGTAGCTAATTGTTCGATAAAATACATTTTCTTTCATTGCTTAGGAAATGGAACAATAAATATCTCAACAGTGGCGTAGCCAGGGTAGTATAAAAGGCTCTGTATGAATTTGTTTTAGGATCCTTTTTAGTCCAAAAACAAAGCTAGCAGAATTCTAATTGTGGGATAAGTGAAAATTGAAGAGCGAGCAAAGCGAAGTAAATAATAATCTTGACTGCAAGGAAAAGTCGAAAACATGAACTTTTTAGAACTGCAATAGATTTTCATTTGTGAGTAACGTTTAGGTTTTATTTCTTACTCCACACCGTCGATCGGGGGCCCTCTTACTTGGGGGCCCCGTACCATAGATACGACGGCAGATACGCCCCTGTATTCTAGTTTAAACGGCGGCATTCGGCATAAAACTCAGTTTATTTTGACATAAACCACGAAACACGTGAAATTTGCAATTTCAGATAATATTTTAGTGCTTCAGTTTATTATGAGAAGTACAGACGAATTTTACGACTGATAATAATATTTACCCTCATTAGTCGGGTTTAGCCAAAATCCCCTCGTTAAAATTTCTTAATTTCTGCACTGTGTGACATTAGATGTGCTTTGAACACTGTGATAAAGTATTTTTAGCGCAGGGTTAAAAGAAAATTTACTACTATCATAAATGAGAAAGTTTTTGAGGATGGATCCTGTGATGGATCGGTGTTTGTTACTCTTTCACACAAACTACTGGGCGATTTAGATGTTTGGTACCTACACAGATAGTCTTCTTTTTGACCCGGTATGAAGTTCCCGTGGGATATAAACCAAATTTTATGTGGGCAACGCAGAGAGCATAAGCTAGTTGGAAATAATTTTTGATGGCCAATGTATGCAAAAGACTTATAGAAAAAAATCTAAATGTTATTTGTAACTGTGTAATTAATCTCTTATATGTAGATATACATTTTAGTGTCATGCCATCCAACATCATCTCCCATATGGAAGAATTAAAAAGGGCAAGACATAATTTGAAACTACAGTAGGTAACTTTTTTTTTTGCGTGGTAAAATCATCAAATGAGTCCTCTCACCCCGGGCAGGGCGGGAGGGACTGTCAGACTTGTACTGACTTAAATCCACGGTGTCCTTCAATAGCCCTTTATGTTCCGGGGTCACGGTAATGAGATAAGTCCCGCGACCCCGGCAGGCTTTGGCCCTCTAGAGAGGGGGGCCCCGTCATTATGCTGACGCTCTTTGAGGCGCGCGTGGAACACAACGCGCCGTCGACCCGGGCATGGTCCATGGTCGGGCAGCGAGTTGTCCTTTACTCGCCGCCCGCATGCCCGCGCCTACGGTGGCCGGAGATCGTCTTGCGACGTCCGTCGCCGTGGGCGTCCACCACTGCGGGTGGGGCGGAGGGAGGACACTGTCCTCTCTCTCACGCGGCCCGCCTCCTCCTTCGCGAGCATGACTGCTTCGCAGAAGGAGGCGACCGCTTCCCACTCCGTCTCGCCCCGCAGCATGGCCGCGACCAATGCCGGGCGCGAGAGGTCTCCGCCTATCGCCGCCGTGAGGACACGTCGGTGCTCTGCCCAAGCGGGGCAGTCTTGCACTGTATGCTCTACTGTGTCCTCCGGGCGATCTTCGCAGTGGTGACACCCAGGCGTTTCCTCCTTTCTCCTCAGACACAGGTACCTCCCGAAACTTCCGTGTCCGGTGAGGACCTGCGTCATGCGGTAGGTCAGGACGCCGTGACTCCTATCCAGCCACTCCTCAAAGAGGGGTCTTACCGCCGCGATTGCGGCGTGCCCGGCCGTCGGTTGCGACAGTCGTCCCCTCCATACTGCCCTGAGATCGCGCCGGTATCGGTATCGGTAACTTTGAAAAATATTTTAGTTTTCCAAACTGATACACATACATAGAGCATGGAATACATAGATAAGTTAGTAAATCAATCATTAATGGTGTCGTCTATCGGCTTTCTTGTAATAATTTTATTACAAGCTATAACTGTTAATTTTACTTGCATCTATAAAATCTAGTTTATTATCCCTGCCCTGAATGAGTTCTTATCATGAAGCAATGTTTACGCGGCCGAAGCGGTTTGAATTTATAATTAGTGTTACGGGGAAATCAAATTGATGGAGGTTAGTACGCGACATTTTGCGGTCTTTTGAAACATCAAAAAAAAATTAACACAGTTCAATGACTTGTCAGTGTCAACTGACACGTCATAATAAATACGTCTGCGAATTCGAAATAAGTAACGAAGTCTGCGGGCTTCGGATGGGTGCAATTCACTAATGAATCCACGATATAGGAAAATATTTACTGTGGGTAATAATACTGGTAAAAAATCTCAACATAATTGGCCAATGACGACGTTATGACAGGATAACAATGACGGGACTTACAGTGAAAATAACAGGATCCGATTATGTTAATAATCTTAAATCTCAGAATAACCGACAAACACGGAGACTTCCGCTGACATGCGTGTGCGCATCCTTTGGCGATGGTTTGTATTTTAATGAGTTAAGAATAAATCATGTACCACTTAAATATTAGGTAAGGATATCTTTGGCTGGGGTGGAAATAGCAACAAAAGACAGATGGTGAAATTCTACATTATGATAATTTTAAGACCGTACTATACCTAGACCTACATACTTTTTTTTTGCGTGGTTCAATCATCAAATGAGTCCTCCCGCCCAGGGCAGGGCGGGAGGGACTGTCAGACTTGTACTGACTAAAATCCACGGTGTCCTTCATTAGCCCTTTACGTTCCAGGGTCACGGTAATGGAATAAGTCCCGAGTCCGAGGCGCGCGTGGAACACAACGCGCCGTCGACCCGGGCATGGTCCATGGTCGGGCGGCGAGTTGCCCATTACTCGCCGCCCGCATCTACGGTGGCCGGAGATCGTCTTGCGATACCTACATACTTAGCTAAAACCTTAACAGAGTAAAACTTTTCGTATTCGAATTTGTATCTTTCTTTGTACAAGTACAATAATCAAGCCAAACAAAAAACATCATCAAGCTAAGTTTTAAAATCTCTCGCTTTATAGATAAAACTTTTAACGTATGGCTGGGACACACAGCTCACCGACTCACTGTTAGAGTGGGCCATAATCCACCACAGCGTGGCTTCAGAGCCGCTTAGGTACTAAAATATATGTCCAAAAAAAACAAACAAATTGCAACATCTAAAAAACACGTGTATAATACGAACTATTACATAACAGGTCCCACTGCAAATGGGTCAGTGGATGTGCAACAAAAGAACTCGCGAGCACTGCAGGCTTTTGATACGGAACCACGTCCGGTCTATTATACTCTGTGGTCTGTGGCTATTTGTGGACTGTCAGTCGTGACGTCAAGCCTTTTTGTTGAGCAAAGGTCAAGTGTAATTGTCATTATTTCTGTTCAGTTTTGATTGTTGAACTTGTGCCTTTTAAAGGTTATTGTTTGTAGAGTTATTTTTTGAGTTTATAATTAGATTTCATGATGGTACTCATTGTTTACCTGTTTTAGATTGTATTCTTGCTAAACTTCGACTCATTAAGGGATGGAAGTTAGTACCTACTAGGTAAGTATTTCGTGGCTAGGTATATCCTGGTGTTTCAATTCGTGACCAAAGTAAGTTGTATAAGGCAATGCTAAGCCTATTTGCTGATTTTCTTAGTCTTAAATTTTATCAAAAATTTTCCAGGAAAACAATCGAAAAACATCAAAAAAATGTTCTTTGCATTCTAAAATGTTATGCAAACACTGTTTTGGTCGCTTCGTTATCGCATAAGTTGTATCAATTAGCATCATTATGTACTTAATTACTTATACATATAATGCTTGTGTGTAGATGTAGGTATAAATATAATTTTATGTACATAGGTATGATATTATGTTCGCCCTACACTTGACCGTGACTTTTTAAACTCTACTTGGATACTTAGCTAAATACATAGACAGTGTAGATATACTTAGATGATTATGTATAGGTATACTCTAATGTGTACAATTAATCCTTGAACTTGACACATTCAAGGTATAATTTACAGTACATGAAGAATTACTGAAGTCGATTTACCGATGTTATCGTCACAGGACCGAAACTAGTGTTGATATTTTTGTACTCTCTCTTGACCTTAATCTAGGCCAGAAACAAAGATGAGATCTCACCCAAGAGGAACTGAAATTCCTGCACACCGACAGAAAACAGTAAGAACTATTTGGCCCCGAATTGAAAGGACTTTGAAAATTATTTGAAAATTTTGAAATTGAGAGTGTCTAATGTAAGAAAGCGTATGATTGTGACAAATGGTTCATTAACGATTTTTCAGAAGTCGCCGATGTTAAAGCTTTTTTTTATAGTTTACAACTAATTTTATACTTCACTGGCAATAAAAAACAGTACCTATGTACTGTTTGTTATTTTAAAGTAGGGCATTGGAATTTTAGGCCCTCCGGCATTGTCGCCCTAGCTACGGCCCTGTATCGTCATTGCCTGATTGATGGAGACGTATGCCCAAATTACCCAATTACCCATGCTGTAGGAGTAATTTGGGAATTTTACTATGTAGTTGCTAATGTCAATAAAATAATATGGAACAGTGAAAGTCGTTATTTTTCAATTTGTATAGGGCTTTGTTTATTCTAAAAAGCTATTGTTACATTTATCATTGTCAAGGTTTTTTTTTACTAATATTACCTACTGGTGTGTTTAATCTAAATGACACGTAAGGAGCTTTTCCTTCGATTATGGGCATTCATTTTATTCGGATTATCCCAATATTATAAGAAAAGTGGAAATGACTTTGTTGGTTCCGCCATCACGCCTTAATTACTTGACAGTTTTGTCGATTTGGCATGCGGATAAACCATTAAGCAACTTTGTGCGATCGACGCCGCAAACAAAATCTGACAAATCAACGATTACAAATCTATATTTACATGATTAGCATAATTTCGACATCATCAGATTGTTAGAACAAGACCAAATGCTATAAAGACTCACATCAAATAAACTTGTCCATCCGGTCTTATGTACTTATAACCTTTGTTTGTTTTTTTTTTGAGCCGGCTGGTGAGGTGACAAAACTGCGGCGTAGAACCTTCAAGGTCTTAGGCAATGATCACACTACATCTCGTTCATCCGCGCAGTCGAGCTGCGGGTGATGCGGATCTCACGTAGAAATCCGTGTATGAAATCCGTTGATAACTACACACAGGTCAAACAAACACACGGTCTTCGCAGACCGCGCGGACGAGCGGAGCTTTCCGCGTCTCCGCGCGGCTCATTGCCCATGCCTATCCATTCTATTCGCCGCCAAAACCGAAATATGTATACGATTCCATTTATGAATTCATTTAGTAGCCTAGTCTAAGCAAAAGTGTACACAAAGGTTTTCTGTGTCTAAAAGTCGACAAATAGGTAAAGTTAAATAGAACAGTGAGGTGAGTTGTTTGATCAGTAGTTAAGAAAAACTTCATGTAAAATTCTACGCTATCTTTAACTATTCTTAAGCAAATTATTTTTAAAATTCCTATAATTTTTAACTATTCGTAAGCAAGCAATGAATTTGTTAAATCTTATAATATTTTTAACTGTTCGTTAAAAAAAATGTATAAAATTTTATCACTTTTCTTAGCCACAGAATAAACAATTCTCCTTAATTTGTTTTAAGTGTTAAAACCGCATGAGTCATCCGTCGCTATCTTAATTGCAAACGATGACAATGCGTAGGTGCAGGAACCATACAGTGCACTCGTCTCTATTTTCAACGGAATTTAATGTTTCTCCTAGCATCCGTTAAAATCTAGGTATACGAGGTATTTCTAGGTATGCTAGTTACTTGTTGACACGTAAAACATTCTCGGTCAGCTAGGTACAATTAGTAAGTACTAATATTATAAAGAAAGTTTGGCCGTAGTGTTCTACTGATCTAATTTCAAAAATTCTTTCAATTTAAATTCCGTAACTTAAATTCCGTAATACTAATTACATTACTATTTCTAAAACGTCCCTGTGGGATAACTTTAAAACTCTTTCTCTCAAAGCTGACATGTCGAACAACACGCATACTCTTTATTCAAACAATAGGAAACTCATTAAAATATTGCAGTGCTCATGAATTCATGATACAGGAGAAATTCCTAGTGAGGGGCAAATATTTTAAAAAAAAAAACTTGTTTCTAGTATCTACGTATAAAGGGCGGTTTAGAGTAGACGAGAGTAGAGACATTTTGATTTTATTTAGCGAAGGGCTCGCGTTAGACCACTTCCACGCCTGATGGTGGCCGAAGGTGGCCCTTCGAAGTAACCTAGTCACTCTTGACTTGAAGACCCCAAGGCTATACTTAGCTGCCAGAAAATACAGACTTCGCCGGGAATTCCATTCCTTACCTCTGTTTTATCCCACTCTGCCAAATATTTTTTTGTAGGTAGACTAACACGACTCGTACTATATCCTTTCTAATTAACGTATTTTTTATTGTTAAGTACATTAAAACCTAAATAAACAATAAAACAACACTAAATTTAATAAAAACAAAATTAACGCACGCTCGACAAAAGAAAATGAATCACGCGTTTTATATTCAATATGATATGACACAGTGAACTAGTTAAAATTAAATTACTGCTTACAAGTAGTTTACTTGTAAAGCTATAAACTGAATATAATGGCTTGTCGAGCACTTTGCCTAGTAATTCGATAATAATAGTTAAATTGATGGTTATCACCAGCTTACTAAAGCAACCATTTCGCGTCACGAATTTTAACGGAAGAAAGTGAATTATGGACATGAACCGGAATTCACTCGTTTGCTACAAATGATGTTAAATGAATTTGTACATTGATGCTTAAAAAGAATAGTACCTAGTCAAAATTGAAAAAGGGAATTTATTTTATTTATAACTTAGGTAGTTTGGCAGCTGTACGAATTGACTATTTCCCACCTTTATAAAATGATAACTTACCTTAGAAGTTCTTATTCTTAATACGCTTAATACGCTTGTTTTTTTTATTTGGTATTCAAGCTTTACAATATTATTTAAGTTTGTACATGAATTGTTTTATATTTTATAATAAAAAGTACACCTACCTAAAATAACAGTGTCTCACTGTCTGTTTATAACCTTTAATTTAAAGAAAACGGGGTTTATTGAAAAAATAATGTAGTTTATTTCACCACCGTATGTGTGTGTCCACACTGGAAGCCTAGCGCGACGGCGGCGGCGGGCGCGGTGGCGGGCGCGGCGGCGGGCGCGATCTGTGTCCACACTGCCGATCAAGCGTTTGTTTTTGTAGCGGCGAATTCAGGTGTTGCAAACCGGTGGTACAAAGTAGTTTTTATAAATCTTGTTTAAAGAAATTAATTTTAAAATGTTTTATAGGTTGTTTAGGATTGCATACAAGTAAATTATCAATCATTCTACCTTTTTGTACTCAAGTATGGTAAAAATAATTTAAATATGTACAAAAACATCCAACGGTAGTACTTTAGTGCATGTTATGGTAACTAGATGGCGCTACTAAAACACCGAAAAGGTTTGATACACCTGCCACCCGCCCGTTGTATCGGTTGTTGCCTAGCAACGCCTAGGCTCGCAAATTCGCTTGTAGCCATCGCGCTAGGCCCCCGCCTTAGTCACTTCAGTATGGCCACGAGCGGCGATTTCATACATTCAATATTTCCGCGCCCGCCGCCGCCACCGCGCTAGGCTCGCAGTGTGTTTGAGCACTATGAGTGTCAATCTTGTTTTTACCCCACTTACCAAGAAGGGGGGTAATGCGTTTTGTTAGTGTTTCTGAAGAAGAGATTTCTCGCGTAATGATATTGACCTACCTATATGACTGCTTTTGTTACAGAAACGCATAGTTTTATTATTTTATGGCAACGTAGGTACCTAATCACTCGAATCTTACAACTGTTAAAGTTTAACTATGTTCTTAGTAAATTTTTATAACCCCTTTAACGCAACGATGGAATATTCTGAAAATCAATTAATAAGTTCAAAGTCTACTTAATTTTTTAATTATTATTAAAAGATAATTAAGTTGATAATAAATTAAGACTTCTCCATGGATTTAGTAGCTATTTCCCGTGTCTAATGGAAACCTATTAAATCGCATGGAATCTTGAAAGATCAACTGCTCATTATAAAGCTATAAAACTAGTAATAAATACTTACTTCCCACGGATATTATTGAAATTACATTAGATACCTAAGCGTAATTAGATCACAGACCTTTTGTTGCCGGTGAAAATATGACCCATCGAGGTTTACAAAGGTAAATTATAGTCAATGTGTTATTCAGATGTAAAAGTTATACTACTGTACAGTTTCATCAAAATCTGCTTAACAGTTTTTACTTAAAAGAGTTTTTTTATCTTTCTTTATTTTATGTTACCTATAGGGTTTTTACCACACAGTGATAGTCCCTCAGAAAGAAAAATCAATTTCAACTAAAATAGTCAAAAACAATTATAATCACTGTACAATTATGAGATCCTTGACATTTCTAATCCCTATTCTTTCTAGTAGAAAGTAATAAGAAAAAATAATTTAAAACACTCATTCATAAATGTACATCTCACAAACTTTAGTAGTATTAATTCTTAAGAATTAGTTAGAAGAAATAATTAGGCTCATCTTGGCCTAATTATTTCTCAGTAATATAGTTTTCCATGACATAAATCCGATAATCCGAAAAGGACCACAAACTCGTATCGTTAGATGTTACATGAGACGAGACTCGTTTGTGGTGGGAATGGGAAAGTACGCGCATGTGGGAATGGGAATCGTTAGCAAATTGACAGCCCGCGGGAAGGGGGTTTAGTTAAGGGCACTTACTGGTATTTGCGATGTCATTTGATACGAGTGACTCTGTAACTATATTAGTTAGTAGAAATGGCTGTAGGTTCGGCCCCTGTTGGCGAAATTTAGGTGTAGGTGCTATTATAAACCTACGCCTATGCCAAACCCTTGAGGGATTACAGGCCTGGGGGGGTATTACAACGTCTTAAAACCAGGCTTATTCCTGTGAGTAAACGAGATGGCGCTAGACGACTTGTATAGCCCTGTTACTTTCACTCGCCGGAACAAGCCTGGTTTTAAGTCGTTGTAATACCCCCCCTGATATTATGCTTAGGTATGCTATGTTTGTAGCAAACTTACGCTTAAACCGATCGCATTTGCGATCAAAATAAAATTAGAAAAAACTTTTCGTCGTCATAACGGTTTGACTTAGTATTTTATGAATAAAAAAAATTGGCATGCAGAGAGCATGCACTTATAATTATGTGTTCAGGCATTTATTTTAATTTTGATATCTTACAGCTTTCACTTATACAATGAGTTAAACGTACACAGATGGAAAAAGTGCTCTTATTTACGTAGTAATATATTACTACATTCTAATATATGCTTACTTATAAATAGAATGTAGTTATACATATTAATATAACCCTAAAAATCTCGTCTCTCCTTGGAAACGACATACTTAATCAGATACTAGCTTCTGCCCGCGACTTCGTACGCGGATCCTGTTGCTTATGCCAGTGATAACGGGGTCGTCAAAATCGAATTTTTCCTATTTTTTGTATCTCATATAGTTTAGCTGGTCTGTTGCGATTCTGCATCAGGTGTTCAAGAGATAAATTATAGCCTATGTGTTGCTCCGACTTAATATCTATACAACAAAAAAATAATAATTCAAATCTGTCCAGTAGTTCCGAAGATTAGCGTGTACAAACAAACAGACACACAGACAAACAGACATAATTTTTTTTGGATTCGTGCTCCAATCATGTTTCTAAACCCCCCTTAATTATTTATTTTTTTAATATATTCTATGTACAGACACAGTTTTTTTACTGTTTTATTATATGTATGTATAGATTCATTAACCGTTGCAAAGAAAAACTATCATAATTTGAGGATACCAATTTTGGAATTTCGGTAGTCCACCGTTATTTCACCAAAAAGTGATTTTAATGTGAGATTTTTAATCAATTTGACATTCCGTTATAGATTTTTATAGTCACTACATCCTTGTTTGGTTTGTCCTCAATTCAGTTCTTAAAGCTTTAGAATTTAAATTGATAAAGAAAGAGGGAAGAGCTTAAAATATTAAGAGATTTTTAGCCATGATTAAATTAAATTGAATTTTTGCTAAATGAAAATATTTAAAAATGGGAAGAGAACGGGACACCAATTATTTTGTATTTAATCCCTTATTTAATCTTTCTCTAGGAAAATCTCTGGTTTCAGCAATATCAGAAAATAACCTCTTTAAAAATGATTGAAATACAATTTAGAACAAACTGCGTTTCAGGAAAAGGGTAAAACTGCCGTAAAGGGGTACTCTGCGTTCCAGTACCCCGGGTACTGGAACGCAGAGGGCATATTTAAGAAACAGTGGTTTTTAGTCAGTAAGAGTCTCCAGTACCTTCTGGTCCACTTCGATTTTGAGCTTTACTCACTGTATTGTGTTATAGCCGCCGCGCCAAAATTGCATTAGCAACCACGGGTCTGGATTTATTATGGCTTTTTTTTAGCGTAGTAAAATCATCAAATGAGTCCCAGAGCAGGGCAGGAGGGACTGTCAGACTTGCACTGATTATAATTCACGGTGTCCTTCAATAACCCTTTACGTTCCAGGGTCACGGTAGCTCGTTATTCCCGCGACCCCGGCAGGCTTTGGCCCTCTAAAGGGGGTCCCGTCATTGTGCTGACAGCTCTTTGAGGCGCGCGTGGAACACGACGCGCCGTTATTTGTTATGCTTTAAACATGACATGAGCCTTCAGAATTACAAGCCTAATAAAATATTCAATATATATGCTTAATGCCTAAGGACATAATAATAAGGCCTATAATCTTGACGATGCAGTAAACCCGGTGACGCAATGCGGCAGGACGCACGCCAACTGACAGGGTTCGATATCCTACGCCAGAAAACGACGAAATATCGCCTTCAAGCCTCCCTTTCTTGTTTTATATATGTACCGTCCTTTTATTTACTTTATAAAGGCTTTTGTATGTAGTCTCGTACATGGGAATAACCTTTTTGGAGTGGAAGTAATGTGTCTGGTTACTTGATAGCTTTTCTGTAGCTCTTTTGAGTGTGGTTTCTAAACCGATGCCCACTAACAAGACATATTATTAACCAATTAAACAAATATTATTTCTCATTATTTATTTGGCATTAAATGGGAAGCTTATTAAATACCAAGTATTTTTAACCAAACGGTGCTTCTACAAAGGAGCAAGTTGTTGCTGGGCATGATTACGATGGCTGATTGCCTATTTGTTATGGAGTCTCTTTTCCCGCATCTGAAGGTCCCAGGCTCAAGTCCTGCTCGTAATCAAATTCTTTCCTATAAATACTTCTCAAGAAAGGATAGAGGGTACCGATTATGAAGGAGCGCATAAGATAACATGGGTCTGTCCTGCCTGCACCCCAGAACAGACCCGTACCGGCTTGTCTGTGCCGACAACCTGCTTATTTATAAAAAAAAACAAAATACTTATCCAAATAAACAATACAACAGGAAAAAACATTCCAATAAGTCTCATTGACCCCATTTTAAAAACAAAAGAGCGTCATTCATTTTTAATGCTAAATCCACTCGATCCCAATGAAGTCGAACAAATAAATTGGTTCACAACATTCAGTTCCGTACATTCGCGTGACTGAGGGTAGTTTCTTCCGATGAAACGATTTAAAGCCACTAAATAGAGGTTATTTGTTCCAATTAAACTGTTTTCAGACAAACGAGTTGAATAGGAAAGTGAATTTCCATAAATCGAATAGGAAAGTGTTTTTTTTTAAAGCGAATAGGAAAATGATTTGTCTCTTTCTACGCCTGACCTTGATCATCAATGGGTTAGGTAGATGAGTAGATTCAAACCACACCCATATTTTAGTCGGCTTTGTTTTAGTAGGTACTATTCGTTAGTGGCGGGCCATTGCCGTCATTTGGGTAAAACTACAAATCCAGACTATGTGACTACTGTTTCCAGGAAAATTCTGATAAAAAAACCCAATAACACTTTGCCTGACATGGGAATCGTATCAAAGACCTCATGAGCTATCACTGTATCCATTACACTAGCTTGCAAAGAGTATAAGGTAAATTAAATAAGGTTATAGCTAATGTAAAGTGCCCTTGTCTATGTATACATCCGCCCTTTAAATGTCAACATCAGAATTGACATTAAGAATAAGGTGTTTGACCTCCTACATTTTGCACAGTTAGATTTCAGTATACCATACCGATTCTTAAAGCAATTTTCCTTTACAAAATAATCGCTAGCCATAGCTTTTTTTTACTTTGTAAGAGTACTTATTTATTGCTTCATGTATCTTTCTTTTTGTATCATAGACAGGAGGTCAACCAGTGTGAACATAAATCCTCCCATGAGCTCATCTGCGTCGGCAACGCGCAGGTGAAACCTCTAAATACTTAAAAAAATCATGAACTGAAAAAACTAGATTATTAATTGCCTACAATAGAATTTAGGGCACTAGGACAGTTTAATATGTATTTATGTTCTTCTTTGAACATTTGTAGCTTACTTCTCCTTTGTCTGGGAAAACGGACAGCAAAACCGTTAAGAACCGCTGTTTTACAAACACGGCGATCATTTTTATTTTTATTTGCACTCCATAGTGTCTTAAGCCTTTTCCTTTTGCGCTTTGCGTTCCGAAGTGTAGCAAAAACTTTTTGAACGTGGCAAGTGTCGGAACTTACATACCAGTGCTAGGGGCCTACCATCGCTTCCGAAAGCAGTATATACAGATAAAATAAAATATGGAAAGGGACCGTGCCTGGGAAAGCACGTTAAACCATTGGTTGCGGCTGTCATTAGTAGATATTTAATAGTCTTTACAGGTTAGAATCCTGATACTACCAGTCTTATCAAGCTTTAATATTACTTAGATGCTGGATGTACAGATGTTGGTAAGAGGCTGCCAGGCTGAAATGGGATTGGATAGATCACGTTAGCCACATACAAGTTGTCAGCAATGGCGGCAAAACTCTCCACAATAATGGGTGCTGGGAGATGGACGGCACCGCTAATGCGCGCCCAGAAATAGATGGAGATACGACCTAAACTTTGCCATGAGGACTGGTACGTCCCCTGTTACACTTGCAAGATAAATGTGTTGAACAATGTCACGCACCGCACGAGCGTCACGTTCCAGTGTTTAATTTGTGCAGTATTGCCTACTGTAAATCTTGATGCAGCAGGTATTTGAACTATAAAACTGTTGCAATGTAGTGTTGTTGTGGTGGTAATTGGCAGGTTTGTAATTTTCACCCAAGTTTTTGTATCTTTGAATGGGTCTTTGGTATTATTGACGCTTCAGCTTTTCAGTTTTGATTTTCACACTGTTGCTGTAATCAAGAGATGGTTCTTTGCACCATTAGATACGCCCCAGGCTGCAATTGCGTAAGCACATCTTTTGTTTTTCGTTTTTGCTTCTGTCTGATGCTTTCATGTTGCGTAGAACAACAGCAAAAGTTTTTTCTTCCGGATAATTCTCAAGCAATACTATATTTTAATAATATTTTGGCTTATTGATATAGGAGGAGTTTCGATAAATTGGGCGATAAGAGGGATTAAGTTTTTGACATAAAATACATTGGCAGAAATAATGGGTACATGATGTAGCTCTAGCCTTATAAACATAAAACATAATGCAAGACTGAATTTATCTCTAAATGAACGCACCGAGCTTATCCTACCTCACAATCGTGACCGACTCGATCCGTCGCGTGTTCGGAATTCAAATGACATAATATTATTGTTTGTTTAACATACATAATAATGTTTGAGAAGTCCGATTATTTACCAGAGCTATGTAAAGAAGGTTTCAAAGAATTGTGGTCGTTCTGATTTATATGTTCTGTTATTTATTTTTACACCTTGAAAATTCACAAAGTAGTTGGGCCAAAATCAGCCACGATCTTTATGAACGGATTTAATATAATATATTTTCTTAGAGATGCCACTTTTCGTTGTAATGTTATAACTCAAGAACGGGCTCACCTATCCAAGCCAAATGTTTAGGCTTTGTTCGAACTATTTAGTAAATGCGTTATGTGAAGTTTGCACAAAATCGGACGAGCGGTTCTTAATATACCTACCCGTGCGAAGCTGGGACGGGCCACTAGTATAATATATTTTCTTAGAGATAATACGGAGATGGAAGAATTATGATTAGTTAGATGACACTTTATAAAACCAAATCTAAAGTGGTCACAGAAAACATGAACTATTATACCTATATGAGACGATATTGAAGAATTAAGAAATTATTGGAATAGAAATTTAACTTAATTCTGCTATAGAAAGGATCTTTTCTTTTTGCCCATGAAGATACCGTACCACCTACTTTTCCAAATAGCAATAACAAAGTAAACCGATATGGAAAGCTATAAATAAATTGATCACGTAAAACAATCTACAGTGCGTGAGTACTGTCAGTAGGTCAACTACAACTACATTGAGAATACCGTACGGTATTATAATTGAACTATATAAAAGTTAACATTGTAATACGGATTTCTTATTTTTACTCTCACTCAGACCATAAATAGTTCTGTCTACCGTGATAAAAATAGATCTCAAAAAAAAAATATTTGAGACGATTTTAAAACGTTCAAAGAAAAGATACAAACGCGTTTATCGGATATTGCGAAGGTTTCAGCATGACTGGTAAGACGTTGATAAGACATTCAATAAAATTAGTTCAGGTAAATTGCGGACATGACTCCGGAGTAGGTACTGGAACTCCGGACATTGACCACTATTTGTCAATATCCGGAGTTTGAAGTAAGCAACCAGTTATACGTTTAGCCATTTTTAGACAACATCATAAGGGTCATTATTAAAACTTATGGAATCAGTAGGCGTTACTTTGCGGAAATTATGGGTATGAAAAAATGTCTTGTTTTAATTTCGCGAGTCATAAAAAAACCAAGCTTGGATGCAACCTACATCAAAGCTTGGTTTTTTTTCCCACGAAGGGTCATTTAAAAAAATAAATCGAACCTTCTAGAAGCTTCTAGAGGAGCCGGCATCGGTTGTGGCGCAGTGGCTGGTGCACTGTGTGTCGCGGGTTCGATCCACAAACTGGAAGATATTGGTCTGGCTGTTTGTATGTTGGTTCAAATGTTTGTAAACGAACTCACACAGTGGAATAATTCCTAGTGTTGAGCAACGCTTTATTCGAAAGAAAAAGCTTCAATACACACAGAAATATCTATGTACTATGATAAATCCATGTATCAAACTTCAAACAACGGCCGTCGGTGAGCGAGGCGTACGTGACAATGCGGATAAGTGCAAGAGCGTCGTTTGAGATAGTTCAGCCGTGTTGCACGTAGACCGAGTATCTACGTGATAATGTGTGGGGTATCGGGGTATGTGGGGTGCAGATACACCCCAACCGTAGCGATCGGGGTGTTGAAGATGTGTTCGAGTAAACTGGAAGACGGTAGTGGAAAAGCGGGGACAGCTTTGTTTTATACTGAAGTAGCTGTTGATAATGGCTTCGCCCGAGTGTAAGTCTAAAATTATCCTACGGAGACAACATACTGGCATAAAAAGTATCCTATGTGTTAATGTAGGCCATAAACTGCCTGGTTGAAAATTTTCACCCAAAGAGCGTTTTGTACTTTTACTTGTTCATCCATTCACACAAACTTGCGCATTTATAACATAAAGATAGGACTAGCAACCCTTCCTGGCTTTGCACTGGTAGATAACAGAGTAAGACTACTAGTTGGCATGACTTTTTTTCCGATATCTTCAATTCATATTTCTGCCAATTTACTTTACCCCACTCAACACAATAAGTACTTTAACGCCTTCAACTTTTTCAAGTTGATTTTTCTTTTTATACATTTAAGCCCGTCTTCTCCAAAAGGTACTTCAGTTTCTGAATCATACAAAACGGGGAATTCCCCGCCATCGAGCTTTTCAAGGAAAAATATACATCTTACCTACCTTCAACCTATTAATATTGCAGCTTGCTAAAGATTGCGACGATGACATGACACGAGCACGATCGATGTTATCATAATGACCTTGACTATGATCAATATAGTGTTAATTATTTATAAGATTATAATTATTACTAGAAAGTTGCTAGTCCTTGAAGGGATATTCGTGTTTACTACGGAATTTACAATGCAATAAAATATCAGATGGTAATAGATGGTATTTCGTAAAATATTAGGTAGATGTGTATTTTATGCATAGAATTATGTTTAAGGCTTTTATTTTAGGGAGCGATCAGCGCCTTCAACAGACCACCCGTCCAAACTCCGGACTTCAAAGAATTTCAGACAGCATGACCAATTCTTTCACTATTCTACCAAGAATTGACGGCGTTATTATTTTCTAGGCAATTCGACATTTCATGCCCGAGTATGGCCCGACCCGCATACGACTAGAGAAAAGAGTCATTTATTTTCTACGTTTTAAACAACGTGATGTTATGGGTAAAATAAATCTTTCTACTATTCTGTCTATTCTTCTGTAGACAGAAATCTGTTTCTACAGACTCGCGCTACGCATGCTGAGGGAAAAACCCAATACAGAATTATCTCTACAATATTGCCATGTTCCCGAAAAAAGATAACCGACTTCAAAATAATAATGATGGACATAATTATAAAAATTACATGTTCAACAGACGAAAGATTGGCGGTTATCAGTAAGGCTGAATCAGAGCGCTTTTTTCTAAGAAAATATAAAAAGCTCAAACCACGCACTTGGGTTTAAACACCGTAAAACTGAACTCACGTTTATAAATCGTGAGTTTAGACTCTAACTGCTTATTAAATTGGCTCGTCAGACTCTTCGCGTGAGCAGACAGGGCTGGGGGCGATGGCAGATTGGGAGGGGCACTTTTTGGTAGGAATGCAACACAATCTTCGTCGCTCTAACTTACCTATTCAGTCGTTGAAATGGGATTTTTTAATAGTTTTCCTCGGATTAATTTGATAAATACTAAACGACGACGTATAATAATACGATTTTCGTTTGTTGCTTTTGAATAAAAGCCTGTTTAAAAAAGAATGTTCAATTTGGTACTATACCTATGTAATGAAGAAGATTCATTTAAGCTTTAATAAAAGCCAGACTTCATTGCAAGCATTAGAAACGGTAATACATAATTTACCTTTAAGTACCGACGTGTGGTCTGACAGACACTTTGGGTATTCGATTTGTCTAGTTACCTGTGTTAGCGAAGATGTACCCCCCCGCGCTTTTCTCTACCCCTCGAGCAGTCGCTCGGCAGCGTTTGTGGAGAGTGATTGTGTTGGCGCGTGCGATTCCGGTGAGTTTTGGCTTTTATAAGATCGCGAGTGGTCTACCAGACCACTCGTCTGTACTTGTGTATTTTTTTTGAATGAGACTTGTTTGAGCATTAAGCTTTTTTTCTAATATTTTCAGTCAGATACGGAAATGGATCAAACAAGCACTTCAGGAGTAAAACGTAACATAAAAAATACCTTACAAGGCCTCAAAATAAAGACCATGCGGAGATTACATAGAGGAATGGCTAAATGAGAGCTCGGAGTCTGACTGTGATGACATCGATCCAAATTTTGTTCTTATGGAGAGTGATAATCATTCATCAAGAGCAAGACTGCTTATAAATGTGACACTTGGATGAAACATGTGTGCTTACAATGCAGCAAAGACTGTTTGTAAAATTTTATTGTTTCGAATATTTTGTGCATTGCGATTTCCAAGAAATCACTTTATTTTTTGTTCCTCTTTAATTTTTCTTATTTGCTTAGTTATTAAACTTTAAGAAAAAAATGTTGGGAAGAAAAAATAATTGTTTACTTTATAAATATTAATTACTAAGTAAAAAGTTGATTTTTCATACAAAAAAGTTGAGACTGACAGATAAATGCTTATAATTAGTAATAAATGTGAAAACTTTTATATTCTATTTTACTCGTACGATAACTAGATATGTCAAAAATATATATTAACATTTACTTTTCTAAATAAACCAGAAACATAAAATTTTTGGTCAGTTAAGCTACGGTGGTCTGTCAGACGTCACGTCGGTACTTATGTAACTAAAGCCTCACGTCGGTACTTGAAGGTTTACTTTTTAGTTATTATAGTTAATGGCTGACTAATTTTGATCACTCACAATCACATGCAGCAATAATTGACTTTTAACTTAATAGGTACTTTAGAAAATGTAGATTCAAGCAGTTTTCATTACTGCGCGTAAAATCTTAAATCCAGAATGAAGAAGGGAGAAACTGCATATTACGCAATTGCGGCGTCGGACTATCAACTTGACAGCACTTAAGTTGTAGTGCGACACAATACGGTGGCATACACTCGAGTACTTACTATAGTGGCATAGTGGTGGTACTAGTGTTTACACATCTGTCGACCCATTCACACGATGGCCCACACTATTACGTAATTGTTTACCGCCATCAGCTGTTGAAGAGGATAATTACAGCTACGGATGAAAGTGCAATTAGTGAGAATGGATTGACGTGTGCAGAGACACTTTATCCGTATAAAATGATCAGAAAAAAACGTCATGTTGAAATTCCGTCATTGCCTTTACTGTATGGTAGGCCTTTGCCCACCAGTGGGACAATAACAGGCAGGTATTATTTATTATAGCAGTTAATTTTGTGGCAACATTTCTGTGTTATGCTGATCAATTTTGCTCAAAAAACTTGCACTTGAGGACAAAAAACAGTTGACCATCTTTTTGCGATGTATGCAAGACCTACAAAAGAAGCAGTTTTATAACATTACAACCAATGATTATTCTCAATGTTTCCTTAAGAAAATGTAGAGCAATGTCATTTTTGGGGTTCCGTAGCCAAATGGCAAAAACGGAACCCTTATAGATTCGTCATGTCATAGCCACTTTTTGTCGAAAGTATAAGAGCTATCCTGTTGAAACTTGGTAGAAAGATGTATTATGTGAACCGCATTAGGATTTTCACACAAAAATCAAAACAAAACAAATTTTGGGGTGCCCCCCATACCTTTTTTTTTTTTTTTTTTTAGGGTGGCAAAATCATCAAATGAGTCCCATACTTAGAATTGAAACTCAAAAAATTTTTTTTCACCAAACCCATACGTGTGGGGTATCTATAAATAGGTCTTTAAAAATGATATTGAGGTTACTAACATCATTTTTTTCTAAACTGAACAGTTTGCGCGAGAGACACTTCCAAAGTGGTAAAAAGTGTGTCCCCCCCCCGTAACTTCTAAAATAAGAGAATGATAAAACTAAAAAAAATATATAATGTAGACCTCAATCAAAACTACCAACGAAAATTGGTTTGGATGAGATACAGTTAGCAGTTTTTGAGATATAGTACATTTTCAAAAACCGCAAATATAACTTTGCCATTCATACAAATACTATGAAAAACAAAGTTATTTTTATTGTTTGTGTATATTACTTACTAATCTCAATATAATTATATCTCTAATCTATGCTTGCTGCTACGGAACCCTTCATGGGCGAGTCCAACTCGCACTTGGCCGGTTTTTCCTTGGAGCGCCCGCCGGTGCATTCATTGTCTTTGGCAATGAACCGTTATGGCACGCAGCACAGGTTGCCACTTGCATACTGATGCGCTGTTTTGCTTGACATACAGTGTAGTAATGGTATGTGAAAATGGTCAACTGTTACTTAGCACACTTATATGAGTATTTATTAGGATTAGGCCGAAGGATTGGGCTGTCTATTTTGGGTTTTAGAATAGCCTACATCCTGAACTGTAAGATAACATTGTAGGTTAACATTGTGTGTGACCACGATTAGATCTTTTTCATAATATAATTCGTGCCTGCAGCGAAAAAAGTTAATCGACCTAGAATAATATTTTTAGATTTTGTCATACCTAGCCGGAGACCCTCTTATTTTGTGCTTTTAGTTTTTGAAAACGCCATTATTCGTTCTGAAGCAAAATCCTTGTTCCCAAACGAAAAATAACTCTTGTTAAGCAAAAACAAAGACTGGGAAAAATATAAAAAAGTATAACTTTTTTTGCAATTAAATAAATTACATCTAGTTGTTCTACACCTGAGTTAATTGTTTACCGTTCCTAAAACCTGCCTTTTATTTTTCTTAGCCTACCTGCAGTGGTTTCATACTATCATCTCTGCCAACATGTAAGCTATGGATATCCATATATTATTATATAACGTTCAACAGAGACTGGTATAAACCAATCTCTGTTGAACGTTATACCGCGAACGTTTACCAACCTAACCAATTACTTGCCGGCACAATCCGACTCCTTTAATTGCTTTAATTACAACTTTCACGGAGAGCTTTATCTACAGTCCATGAAACGCACGCGAAGAAAGGAACCTATAATAGTTATATACGTGTACAAATTATATTTATTCCACAAAACATATAGTTTACTCAAAGCGGTGAAGAAAAATATTGAAACCGGCATGTCCTAGAACCAAAAATACAAAGACATGTGACATCTATCAACCCGCATTAGGCCAAGAGGCCTTATTATGAGTTTTCAGTTATTGTGACGTAAAGTAAACTGGAACTTTGACATTTTCAATTGACTTTCAAGGAAATTAGTTCCTTCTTCGTACACCAGAGGCGCTATTCCATTTTCCATACAAGAAACGCTGTAAATACTGGAAAGACACTGTAAACTAAAATAGTGAAAACTCGTGATAAGGGCTCAGAACGTGGGGATTTACAGTCCACTCCCTCTCACAGAGAGGTGGCCTATGTCCCAGCAGTTGGAACATAGGCTGAATGAATATTCTATAGTTCACTAGACATTAAATAAAAAATAATTCTATTTTAAACTTTTTGCTTCACTAATTCTATTTTCGTCACGGCAAGTTTTCACTACTTACATCAAATTATGTATGTGCGAGGTTTAGTCGCAATTCGATAAAATAATAATAAAAAAGATTTTAATGGTTGTCGGCCCAGTAATTTTGACAGTAAAGTTAGTAACTAACACTAAGTGAGTCAGTCATATATATAATGGTCGCCGCGTGGTCATCGGTCGAAACACAGTTATCCAATTAGCGCATGACTTGAAGACACAATGATGTTACGGACTAAGTATGCATAATGACTAAGAAACGCATAGTTTACACTAACACTAACAGATTATATTTTTAATTAAATATGAGAATGCATGTTATTGTAGAATCTTCGTATTCTTCAACACATTAATGCTATATTTTTAAAACACACACTGTAATTTTTAAAAATACTTTTGGAGCTTAACAATATTAACTTACCAGGACGTCAGCAAGCTAAACAACATTTCCAAAAACAAAATCGATATCTCTGATACCGATAAAGTAATTGATAAAAAGAATTGAACATTTATGACTATGTCGACCATCGATTGTAGATGGATTGTGTGGGAAACAGCGTCGGGTTGTAAAGCTCGCGTGTCGTGAACAAGCGTGGCGAATCTTCTTTTACTAAGTTACTGGGTAAAATATAAATGTGACCTACAAAACATGGTATAAAAGTACCAAGTTTTTACAAAACAATATAAGTCCATCGATCCGATACTATGGACACGTCGATCCGGTAATATTCATAAAAAATCTCCTTAGACTAATGATCTTAAAATCTAAACATGAATAACGAAACCCATCCCCATGCAAATTAAACTAACACACAGATGGCTCCTTAAAACTAAGTTAGCTGCATTTTTAGTAACATAAATGGACAATTGCAAAGATACCCAACACTTAACAGTAACTGTAAAGTCACAAACACGTCTACAGTGCCTCAAGTGTATGAAGTGTAGTTAACGAGTTAACGCTACGATTGGACTTGCGTTGTAACGAAACTCGCGTCCTACATAAAGATGCTATTGGATTGCAGTCAATCGACGTCAATATTGATCGTGTCAATACGTAATTCGATTGTTCATATCGATCGATGTAGGCACATTTATTCAATTCCACAACATTTATCGATGTTAAAAAATATCTGACGTCGATACACCACATGCAGCACACAAGATCAATAAGAACAATAACATCATCGATCTACCGCAATGTAGTCGCACCTTAACATACACTGGAGGCACAGGTGCTCAGTGGCTCTCCCATCGACAGGGACGAGTAATTTGTTTGTTAGTCGTGCACAGCCGTCTTTAGACCTTTGCATGTTTTTTTTATTTGTAAGTAAAGCGTGGGGTGCGGTGTTGGCTTGGGCAAACAGCGGGAACGAAAGTGACGTTGACAAGACGCTTTCGTGACGCTTTCTTGGCGAGAGACTCTTTGGATAAATAAATGAATCGATTTAATCGCACGGAATGGTAATGTTTTTCGTGAATTCGTCACGGTTGACTGACTCTTCAATGTGGTAGATTCAATTTCTTATTTAACAAATTTCAACACAAGGTGTCAGTAGTGGTTAAAGTATTTTCTAAATTGAGTGAAAATGCCAAGAAATGTCTCAGTAACGTCTAGTAAACATCCCAAAGGGCCCACTGCGTGCCTTTGCCGTTGGCTGGCTCGGTGTATGCGACAACTTTGTTTACCTTTGTCCTCGAAATAGTAGGTGAAGTTATCGCGGTAATAGTCGCGTAATATGTTCCGTTAATTTTATAGAAGTCGCTCTGCAAAAGAAGAAATTTGACCTGAATTCATTTTCGTTTTGTTTCGGGTCAATTTTGAATGCCAGGACATTGCCCGGACACTTTAAGTCGGACTTTGTTGCAACCATAACTTTGGATTCGTATGTATAAATCCTGTGTTTAAATCATTTATTTGTGTTAATTTTATAGACTTTTCTTCACCACAATATTCTCTTTAAACTGTCAGCAGCAAAATGAGAAGAATTGAATTCTTTACTTAAGTTTATGAATCTCAGCGAGATCCCGCAATAAGTAATGTCTAAGTTTGACTTTAACGAAGCTTTAAACTTATTATAAGTTTGTGTTTTGATTGATTGATATTAATTGTGTTGAATTCAATTTATATTATCTTAACATTTTAGATAGAAGAGTTATTTTTTATTCGTCTGCTGATGAAGTTAGAATTTGATTGGAAAAGTGTTAAACCCGTTCATGCATAAGTCGTGTTTTTCAGTCAAAACGTGTAGTGGGGGTTAATTTTGTTAGGCATTGTGCTGACCGATGTACACTGCCGTTACCTATAACGACAATGTCTCCAAATTACAATTTGGTAGACATTTACCATAGACACAAAGAATGGACTGAGCAATATCTGCATGAAATGGGAGACTCTCTAGAAAGAGAAGTTTGAGAGCCGCAGAATCACTTGATTCTGCGGCTCTCAAACTTCTCTGCCTATATTACTTTACAGCTGGATATAAAACACTCAGTTCATTCTCTATGCCTATGACAACGTAATCTAGGGTTGTCACATCCACATTAAGCTTAAAAAAAGAAACTAACCTCTTGATAGAAAACTCTTTTAGAACTGTAGGTAAGGTTGTACTGCTGGTCTGCCACCATCAGTAGAATTGTGAAGGGGAGTAGGAAGGCCGCCGCAGCGAGGAAGGCAACACAGCGCCCTAGTCGCATCATACTGACGTTCCTACGACCTGCCACCATTATTACACTACGTGGTCAGTGTGGCAACCCTGGGCGCACTTGTAATTGTGTTCGTGAGCTTCATTTGTTTGTGCAACTGCGACTTCGATGATCACCTGCAAAAGAAAATACGAAAATTAGTGTTAAGCCTGTTATTTATACAATTTTCAAGGAAAACTGCGCAATTTTTTTTTTTTTTGCATACGGTGAAAGAGAGAAGTAACATATTTCGGCTCTTTTCCACTAAAGCCAAAGTTACATCACATCTAAAGATAATTAATTAATTATCTTTCCAAAAATATTGATTTGTTCTACAAACGGAACCACAAAGCATTCTCAAATTGATTCTCACTTAAGCAAATTGATTTCGCAGTACATTTTGCGGTTTCTTTAACTCACAATTTAACGCTTGTGGTTACGAATACATGTCGGAAAAAACGAAAAGTAAATCAAGCAATAAAAAAACTGAAAGCGCACGCAACGTGGTTCGTTCATACTCGATTGTTAAATAGTCTAATAGATTTTTAAATAGTTATCGATTGATGACTCGAAAAATGTCAAAAGTGGCGTTATTGACATCGATCACTCGATCGAGAAAAATACAAACGGTTAGTTTAGAACATGACGTGTAGACAACAGTAAACATGCTACGGAAACGATTTTTCACCGCCTCTACGTATAAAACTATGCTTTACATCATCCGTCTTGTAAACATTTCCTAAAGACATGTTAACCTTTAAAGAATGTTGTATGAAATATGAATGTTAGTTTACTAGTTTTTAAAGAAGTTTTATTTTTTGAAGGCTTATTTATTTATTGAGTTTATTGATGTTCTTGACTTCAAAATGTGTTAATATTCTACATACTGTTTATCAATTTAAGCTGACAAATTATCACGTACCTATACATATAATAGTATGTTTGGATTACCTTACACGCCATAGACAAGTATGAAGGAGTGTTTACATTTACACAACCAATTTTGTGTGTAATCCAGCTCGTTGAAATGTTGTCAACAAGCCAGAGTTTGCTTCATTGTTATATAATGAGCACAACACATATTAGGTGTACTAAGGTACACTAACCCCACTTCGCAACATTTAACGCTAAAGATAATTAACACAATTAATAATTTATTAAATTCAAACGATTCGCACTTAAAAAACAGCATCAGGGAGGTACTAGGGCAGGATCTTTTAAGAGGAAGCGGGCCCTCCTCCCATATTCAGATTGTGACCACCGGCATGGTTTTAGTGAGGTAAAATCTCACAGTCCCTAGTCTTACCCCCAAAGAAAACCTGTAAGAAGGTTTTCCCCCGTAAAAATAGGTACAATCATCAAATCATTTATGTATGCCGGCAGCAATCTTTAAACGGTTTCCCTGTTTTCTATTTATGCATGATATATGCCGTATGTACCTATGCCCTTTTTGGCCGGAAACTACACGCAGCCAAAGATGTTTACCAACATCTTTGGCTGCGTGTAGTTTCCGGCGTTCAAAGATGTTGGTATCATTAGAAAATCGTTTGAAAATTGCTACATAACTGTTTTGTGAACTGTACCTCCTACTAGGGTGGATTCTGATTTCAAATTTTTTCTATTCATATGTAGTGCCAATTCCAGTTTATTTTATTAATTCCATGCAGTTTATTCATTTTATTAAATATTAGCACATATACCAAACATAACAATGTAATGTAACAATGTGCATGTACAACAGTTTCATTGACACCGGAGAGTGCGCCAAATAAAACTGTTACAGTTCTAAATTTAGATAATCACCACGGATGTTCATCATTGAATAAGCACGGCAGTTTTCAAATTGAACAGCGGCCATTTTGTACCTAATGTCACGGTTAATGGCAAGCCCAAAGAGGACAGTGCACGTTACTGGCACATTCATTTAAATATGAAAAAAAAAAATGTTAATTGAAACATTGTATAATGACTAGCATTTCAATTACGGAAACTTGAATTTACTAGAATGTTTACAAAATTGAATTGTTCAAATACTGCATAATAATAGGTGTTTGTTTCTTTTAAATAAAAAAATATTGAAAATTTTTATGTATGTACTAGGTACCTGCCTGCCGGGGTCGCGGTACTAAACAGCAACCGAGACCCCGGAACGGAAAGGGCTATTGAAGGACACCGTGGATTTTAGTCAATACAAGTCTGATAGTCCCTTTTGCCCTGCCCTGGGTGGGAGAACTCATTCGATGATTTTACCTCGCTAAAAAATAAGTACTAGGTACCTATTGAAGTTTGTCGAGGTAGCTTAAAGTTTGCAAGACTATCTCCATGGTAGTCTTGCAGGCTTTGAGCTTCCTACATCGGTAGGCCAGGTCAGGAGGCTGACGAAGACCGTTACTTCATATATCGGAGACTGGAGCCTTATAGATGTCGCGATAGACCGAGGAGAAGATGGTAGGGTTTAATTGCTTCTGGAAGGAGTACAACATTCAGAGAAGTGGAAGAAATGGGAGGAGGCCTTTGCCCAAGAGTGGGACAGACCAGAAAAGAAAGTACTTAAGTTTTTTTTCGTGAGACGATGGTGTCAAAGTTAATAAAGCCACCTCTGAAATATTCCCTTAGGCATGTAACAAGGCTTTGGACTTTTTATAGATGATGATGCACGAAGTTTTCCTTGACCAATCTCAGTGATATATATTAAAAAAAAAACTTAAAAAAGTACATAATTATGCATTAAAAGGCAATTGCCCCATTTGAACTCACATCCTCCTGCATGAAAGAGAGTAATCCACGCCAATTATTGTATTGTTAGGTTTATTTTTACACTGCTTCATTAAAAATTCCTAACTCATTATTTCTCGAAATACATAATCATTCAATTAAATAACTGGTGCATGAAAAGCGACAATCATTTCTGATCCATAATTACGTCAACCAATTTACGAGTACAAGAGCAATTTTTTCAACAATTGTTATTTTTTCGCAACATGTTCAAAATTATCAAAATTTTCCGTTGTTATGTTTGTATAGAATAATAGTAGGGTCAAGGTTATCGTAGGGTCATTTGCACTAATTTATCTAATTTGTCAGAATAACACACAATTGCGGCAAACAGGTACAGTCATTGTCAATAATGATGAGGTTATTTGCATAAGTTTTATAGTATCTAATATATGTATATCCTTATATGCGTACACGTATTTACAGACGTACATTTACAGACAGGTTACATGTTCTGAAATAAGTTAAGTGTTGACTTTATTGTTCAATGTAGCTGTATAATTATTATTATTATTTAGGCAAAATCCGGAAGCCAAAAAGCCTCCGATAACATTTTTTAAGACAGACATGTGTGTTAGTTTCTCTGTTCTATGGCTTCTAACGATCTACTTCTAATTTTCTACAATAATAACTGTGATCGTTTGAGTGGACTAATTAATTCCTATTTTAACTCTATAAATAACATCTAAAATTAAATAATACTTAAATGTTATAGAACAAACATAATAATTATTATAGAGGCAACCACAAGACAAGTCAAACTAATTCAAACAATACAACTGCTTAGCAGTCCAAAGTTTCGAGGTATACCTACTTCCAGGGATGGACTGGCTTACGGGCCTATAAGCAGTATACCGTGGTTTTTTAACGCAAAAGTCAATTGAACGAATAGCTTGGGTTATTAGATCGGGCTGGACATAAAGTCATGGTTGAGAAAATGGATAGCCGGATTCCTCACGGACCTGTCAGGAGTCTAGCTTGTGGGGCTTGCCACTAATTAGGCGGTAGAGTAATCGTAGGCCCGCCCAGGCTATGTCCCAGCTCTCACAACCTAAATGTAAACTTGATCAATTAGTTCGTTGATTCGTTCATACAATTAGAGGGAAATTATACTGATAAATTGAAGAAATGGTTGAACCTAAAGCAGGCCCTTCCTGAAATTAGTTTTGTTTCTGAACGGTGATAGCATGCACTTGCGCAAAGACGCCCGGGCCCTTCCGCCCTACTCCGACCCTGCCTACTTCGTCAAATTTCCCATTAAACAGTATGACTAAACAATACTTTTGTCCGTCAGCACAGTCCGCTAATGTAAAGCAAATCAACACGATATAATGTGACTCAGTTTCGCAAAAAAAAAGGCTCTTAAAAGCATAACAGGATCCAGCCATGATTTATGACATCAAAGTTAATGATGTTCTCTCAGTTTTTGTCCGCATTTTTATTTTATTTTCATTAAGGCTACAGTCTAAATTAGGGACCGACGCGCGTTGTAGAAATACTTATTTATTTTTAAAGCGTTGCCCTCTGGAAATTAACATTTTTAAAGTGCCCCGGAAAGCATCTAAAGCCTTTGGTCGCGGCTATAATTTGTAGATCTCTGACAGTCATTATATTAGTCAGAAGATCGAAAGTCTGACAACCTGTCCTCAATAAGTGGTGCAGTATTACCCAGTTACAGGGTTATGGAGCCATGGCCATGTAAAATACTGATAAGTATAATTCAGCCGCATCCTGTTCGACTAAAAGCCGGCCCCAACATATTTGCGAAAAAGCTAGGTAGATGATGAGGTGTGATCATTAAAACTACTTTCAAACGCCAGGCCGGCTCCTACTTTAACGTTCATGATGAACGTTGATCATCATCATCAGCCGAAGACGTCCACTGCTGAACATAGGCCTCCCCCTTAGACCGCCACGCCGAACGACAATTCGCCACTTGCATCCATCGGTTTCCAGCGACCCTCACGATGTCGTCGGTCCACCTAGTGGGAGGCCTGCCTACGCCTACTTTCAGGTTAACACAATACAAATATTTGTTCTATCCGGGAAACGAGACCGTACCACCGTATCTATATCAGAGGTTTTTTCATGTTTTTTTTTTCCTTTTTTCTATTTGTATTACCTACCTTACGTCCTAGCCTATTGCTATTGTTTCTGTATTCTTAGATTTTATTACTATTACAGTTTTATAAAAGTAAATGATAATGTTCTTGATAAAACGGATGCTTGCTTATTAGCAGTTCCTTCTGAATGTAGACCTTTTTTGTGAAAACTGAAATAATAAGTCAATTTTGGTGTAATTAATTAAATAATTCAAAATCTCGTTGTGTTTCCACGGATTCTCGAAAAATATTATTTTTGGAATTCAGTGGAGTGTGGAGCTTAAAGGTTGCCGTTGTCATCTATGTGAAATCTAGAGGATAATTATCTGTGACCTTAACTAAATACTCATACTGAGCAACAGTTAATTTATCTAACTAATTACTTCCCATTAATTGGCTCAAAGGCATGATGCTTCATAAAGTTACAGTTAAAACAAATTGATACACATACCGGTTTGATCTATTACTGGTTGCGCTCTGGTACGAAAACCAATAACAAACTGGGATATCCAGTAAAACCACATTTTTATTATGAAGTAACCATATTACCTACCTACCAACGGTTTTACTCGCGTCTATGCCCACGAAAACTATCCCAAGGGAATTTTATACTGGGATAAAAGGTATCCTAGAAGTTATTTCAGTCAGCAATCTATCTATGTACCTACATCATTAAAAAATCCTGTAATTTTTGTGTTAAAGTGTAACATCCATCTATCCATCCTCACAAACCCTCTATTTTGTAATATTAGTTGGACTAGATAGAATATTGGAGGTTAGATTGGACGATTGTTACCTATAGATTGATTTGTTTATTGAAATAATTGATCTACAAACAATGACAATTTTAGTAGGCTGCACAAACTAAATTAGTTCAGGAATTACTACGGAATCAATTTTGTTTAGACAAACATGCTTCATTCATAGACCATCATTTATGTACAACTTCTGACATATTTTATGTAAAAGAAAAAATCACTAAAAGTAATTTTGCTACCTCCATAAGAAATACTCAACAACAAATCTCGAGTGCGTCCAATTACTGTAAAAACGTAATAAGAAAAGAAAATCGTAAATGTTTATAACCCAGAAATATCTACCAACCCAAGGAAAAAATCCGAAGAGCCCGTAGAATAAGCAATTTAATTTTTAAGGGATTATCCACCTTCTGGCCCGAGGAAAATTGGTTTGCCGTGAAGCCGAACCCCCGTATTGTGTGACCTCCGCATTCTCTAGATAAAATAGCTCTGAGACTGCAACTCGGCATTATGTAACGGTACCTATTTGTTATTTTTATGATGTCAAGGTGTTAAATGCAATATTTTATTACAATAATTTTGTGTAGGGTTATTTCTTAAACATTAAAAACCTTTCATGGGCTGAAAGTACGGATTACATCAATTGTTACTATGAAACCTGAGTTGGTTTGAAAGATGAAAAAAAAAAACATGTGTTTCACAAAAAAAAAGAATATTTATTTATAATCCGTTAACAATGTAGGAAACACCAGAACTTTTTTTTGACGTAGAAGCCAAAGGAAAAATGATGTATGAAGTAGGCACGTACAAAATAATAGATATGAAAAGGAAAAACATCCACAGTGCGACAAACAATGCCTAAATACCTTTTTTTATTATTTATAGATAGGTTCTCGTTTGACCACTATCTCGCCTGATGGTAAACGAAGATGTGGTCGACGGTGAAACACGCTTGTCTAGAAGTAACCTGTTCACTCTTGACTTGAAGACCACAAGGTTATAGCTGTCGGGAAATACAGATGGCCTAGGGAATTCCACTCCTTAGCTGTGCGTCCAATATTGGCAAAACGCTTTGACGTTCGTACCGGAGGGATGTCCCCATTATTATAACGATGGCGCATTGCCGTACGTCTTGTAGTCCGATGATGGAAAGGTGGAATTAAGTTGTGCAGTTCCGTCGCACTCTCTCCAAAATTTAATCGAATAAAAACCGACAGGCTGGCAACTCGGCGTCGATGTTCAAGGCTCTGGAGTTTAGAATCAACCAGAGCATCGTTACCGATAAGCCTCTTCTTCAGTAAAGGCCATGGTGTCTGAAACAGTCGACTGCTTCACCACATTTACAGCGGGGGGGGTCCCACAATTTTGGACGTTTTGAGCTGTCAAATTTTAATAAAAACACCTGGCATTCTCAAGCTACATTTATTAATTTTACGTTACCGTTGGGAAACTGAATAAAAACCGAATCTAATTCATTTTTGTTTTTCTTTTTTTTTAAGTTTTTGATTGAAAGCAAAAGCCTCCAGATAGCGTTGTAGAAGTTACCGGCCTATTAAATGTAGACTATTGAACATTGTATTTTATGAAGAGGAAAAACTTAACAATTTTGTGGGATTTTGGACATTGTGTGCATGAATAAGGAAAAAAAGTTTTAATTTTATACTCAAAGACACATTATACTTCTATAAATATATTTCCGGCGAAGATTACGACAGGTGAAACAGGATAAAAGTATATTTTGTGTCATTACAAGTAATAACCACCTTCAAAAGGTCCTCTTTAAAATAAATAACTATAGCTCTTTGTTGGGGTCCTAAGTTTTGGTTCATGTTTCTAAAACCACCTAACTTATGTGACACAAGTATATCCCTGAATTGGAGACCTACAAGTTCACGATGCAAGATAATGGAACAGAATATAAAAGACTTCTAAAACAGAAACCCATCTTGGAAATATCTCCATCTCCTTTTCTGCCTATCTTACATAACCAGGTGCTCATTCCAGCATTTAAAAAAGTCAAATGACAGAACCGTCTAAATAGTCATGCAAGATAATGAAACAGACTATAAAAGACTTCTAAAACAGAAAGCCATCTTGGAAATATCTCCATCTCCTTTTCTGTCTATCTTACATACCCAGGTGCTCATTCCAGCATTTAAAAAGTCAAATAACAGAACCGTCTACATAGCAACTCACCAGTCTAGAAATTAGATAACTTATGCCACGTTTCGTTAACAACATGACAATATCACTTTTATCATCATCTTTATCATTCTACATCGGTCCACTGCTAATTAAACACTGCCCATTCATTCAATCACCGCAGCTACTCTCATCCAACTGTTACCGCCTTACCGGCTACCTTGCGAAGATCGTCGCTCCACCTAACCTGAGGACATAGCTTAACGTTTACCGATTCGCGGTCTCCACTCAAGAACACGCCTAGACCAATAGTGAACAGTACCCATACCATGAGTTATCATTACGATACTCGATCACCGATATCGACATCAGGCATCAGGCGAGATAGTGGTCAAACGCGGACCTATCCTTTTTAGGGTTCCGTAGCCAAATGGCAAAAACGGAACCCTTATAGATTCGTCATGTCTGTCTGTCTGTCTGTCCGTGTATGTCACAGCCACTTTTTGTCGAAAGTATAAGAGCTATCCTGTTGAAACTTGGTAGAAAGATGTATTATGTGAACCGCATTAGGATTTACACACAAAAATCAAAACAAAACAAATTTTGGGGGTGCCCCCCATACTTAGAATTGAAACTCAAAAAAAATTTTTTCACCGTGTGGGGTATCTATGAATAGGTCTATAAAAAAATGATATTGAGGTTACTAATCATTTTTTTCTAAACTGAACAGTTTGCGCGAGAGACACTTCCAAAGTGGTAAAAAGTGTGTGTCCCCCCCCCCCCCCGTAACTTCTAAAATAAGAGAATGATAAAACTAAAAAAAACATATAATGTAGACCTCAACCAAAACTACCAACGAAAATTGGTTTGGATGAGATACAGTGAGCAGTTTTTGAGATATAGTACATTTTCAAAAACCGCAAATATAACTTTGCCATTCATAAAATACTATGAAAAACAAAGTTATTTTTATTGTTTGTGTATATTACTTACTAATCTCAATATAATTATATCTCTAATCTATGCTTGCTGCTACGGAATCCTTCATGGGCGAGTCCAACTCGCACTTGGCCGGTTTTTTTTTCAAAAAGTTTTTTTATTTTCCCCTTTTTAGTTTAGATATAATTCAACAAAAATCTACAATCCTAGTAAGCAACAAAAACGGATCTATGCGGGCAACTTCACAAGATAACCGTTATTGTTATATATTAAAACCTTCCCCACCAATACTTTTCTGAAAACCGCATCAAAATCGGTTCAGCCAAACGCGAGATAATCGCGGACAAACATGCAATCGTCCCTGAAAATCCACAATCCGAGTAAGTCAACGTCACGGGATATCCATTAGTGTTATATTCCAGAATGTAATGAACACTTTCTTGAAAACCGCATCAAAATCGGTTCTGCCAAACGTGAGATAATCGCGGACAAACATACATATATAGACATACATACATACAGGTCGAACTGAGAGCCTACTACTTTTTTTTTAAGTCGGTTAATAAAAAAAAACAAAATAGCTTAGTATCTACGACTAATATGGTCGACGCCAATAAATAAACTAGGTACAGAATAAAGTGCCACAGAGAAAAGGCACTCGCCACTTCAGCTATACCTAACGTCCCACAACTTTGGTCTAAGCGGTGAGCAGTGCGACGGGCGGCGCAAATAAGTCATTAATTACTTTGAAAGTACGTGAATTCGCTGCTGGCGACGCCTCGTGGCGTGTTTCAAACATTTCAATACATTTGAGCTTGCAGAGGCCTTACCACGAGCTCTTAACGCGATCCAAGATTTAGGCTGTGGGAAAGAGACAAACAAGGCTTTACATGTCGTCTACCCCCATCTCGATCTCTGAGCGTAAATTGGATCGCATTAAGAGCTCGTGGTAAGGCCTCAGCTCTCCGCTCCGCGCTAAGTGACGGCTCACAGCGACAAGATCATGAACGGGCCGTTATTCTGTGGGCTATCACGATTATAATTATCGTCAGGTTACTATAACACATCAGAAATTCATTAACTACATTTTCACGTTAGTTTAATATTAACGTTTCATACATAAACCATTATAGTACACTGACGAGCTCATTGCGTGATCAGGTTTAAATTACCGATACAATCTATATCATAAACTAGGCCCCAGTAGTCATGACATCTTTGAATAACCACATGAAGTAGGTTAGTTATTGTTTTATTAAGGGAGTGGATTTTGTTTGCTGCGTTTCAAAAGTTTACTGCATTGTTAGAATATACTTGACGAGCGTGGGATTTGAGCTTTCTCGGACCCTTCATTTGGCCTTTCAAAAAGGGATTTTAATAAGAAAATAAATGTAGTTACAGTACATTTGATGTGTAACAGCTGACATCTTACCTAGTTACAAGCAATGTCAAATAGCTATCAAATCAAATAGCACGCCCCGTATTTGATTTCCAGTCTTGTTTCACTGCCGTTTGAACACTTCCGTTCCATTTCAGGAGATCACACAGAAGCGATAGGAAAGATGTTACAAAACAACAAGAAATATCATTCTGATATTTCTCCCACTCGTCTATCCCTTTAATAATATTGAAAGCCTGTGTCATCTCATTACAAAAGCCCACAGAGTGGGGAAAGACCTATATTAAAACCTTCATAATTTTTATCTGAAACCTCTCCAATGTGTTCTTTTTTTCATTTTCCTCTTGAAAACATAAAGATCAATCAGCTAACATTTTACATCCGCACCTTGCAAATGTCCGGTTTTTTGTCACGACGGTTTTTTTCCGAAATGGGTGCCCAAACTGCAAGTGTTATTGTTTGTAACAATTATGCATGGGACGAATGGGAGGTCGTTTACATAATCTAATTCGCTCTGCCTCTTCGTACAATATTCAGGTCGGGTAAATTGCATGGATCCACAGGATGCGTGGGCCTCTTTCCCGGGAAATCGCCTGGCATTTTAAATTTTCAGAGTCATCAGATCGTAGGGATTTGAGATGGCTTGTAGTGTAACCAGCTTTTTTTAACCTGACTATTGTCTTTTGTACTTATATAAGACTAGCTTCTGTATGCGACTTTGTTCACGTGAAGTTTTGGCCGCCGATCCAGCGCAATGCCCTTTCATCAAAATTGTGATAGCTCAGCTATTAATAATATGTAAATTCACGCACTCACTCTTTATTATATTCGTTTAGATAGAAACAGTGGAATTGGTCAGGACAGCCAATAGCTAATCGAATATATTCTGTGCAGTTTGCAAAAGAAAATGGAGTTTCTACCACGCGAATAGAGTAGGGAAACCATTTTTTAGCTGGATTATTAAACTTATTCGACAAATAAATACGCTAGTGTACGGCTAACGTGGATATCGTCAATATTCGTTCATTTTAAAAGCTTCATAATTTATCTTTATAACTTCACAACGGCGGAAAATCTGTACTTACAAATACAATCAATCAATCATCAGATTGAATTTCGTAGATTTCACAGAGATTCACGTAAATCTCTATAACATTGAACTTTTTATAGCCCGTGAATGTCCGTTACTAAACATAGGCTTCCGGCGACCAACGCTCCGGAAGGTCAATGCCACAATCTTGAAGTTTAGCGGCTGATGTGTATAGATTGGCGATTAGCGCGAGATGGACTCCTTTTTGAGAAACTGGCCGGAACAGGTACGGACTTAACAGGTGACCAGGTCCCTGGAACTTAAAGGACTATTGAAGAAATACCCTGGATTTTAGTCAGTGCGAGTCTGGCAGTCCCTCCCGGGACGGGATGAGCTGAGGGCTTTGAGCAAGAGGACTCATTTGATGATTTCACCACAATAAAAAAAAATACAATCGTTTGGAAGGATATGGGGGTGGCCTTTGATTTGACCAGCAGTGGAACGGCACTGGCTAACAAAAAAAAGTGTAAATGTGTAGGTAGTTCAATCTTTTTTATATTTTAGGACAGAGTAGCGGTATTACTCGAAAGAGTTACTGCGGTTAACGCAAAGCACAACTGAAGGTACATAGTGGGTTTTCGTCAGTATGAGCCTGATACTTACTTCGTTCTGGTCTTCCCTGGAACAGGAGAAGTAAAATGATGATTTTCCACAACCCTAAACAAAGCTATCTAAGCTTAAGAATAATCTAAGCTTAATATTGAATATGCTTTTTCTTTGGAATGTTTAATTATTATCTTCCGATATAGAGGCCGAACAAAAACTTTCTTTGCCTGATTCATAATCACATTTACCTACTACACAGTTTTATAAAGAATGCGAAACAACGATCATACCCATTATAATCACGGAAGACTACAATACAAAAGAATACAATACAACATAATTATCACACCTCAGACCTGTCATTATAATTAGTATTCTGACATAAAGCGCTTTAGGGCACGCCGCAATTAAACTAACCGCGCTGTCGAGACACGTAGAGCTAAAAAAACCGGCCAAGTGCGAGTTGGACTCGACCATGAAGGGTTCCGTAGTAGCAAGCATAGATTAGGGATATAATTATATTGAGATTAGTAAGTAATATACACAATAAAAACCGGCCAAGTGCGAGTTGGACTCGCCCATGAAGGGTTCCGTAGTAGCAAGCATAGATTAGGGATATAATTGTATTGAGATTAGTAAGTAATATACACAAACAACAAAAATAACTTTGTTTTCCATAGTGTTTGTATGAATGGCAAAGTTATATTTGCGGTTTGTTTAAATGTACTATATCTCAAAAACTGCTCACTGTATCTCATCCAAACCAATTTTCGTTGGAAGTTTTTGTTGAGGTCTACATTATATATTTTTTTTAGTTTTATCATTCTCTTATTTTAGAAGTTACGGGGGGGGGGACCAACTTTTTACCACTTTGGAAGTGTCTCTCGCGCAAACTGTTCAGTTTAGAAAAAAATGATATTAGTAACCTCAATATCATTTTCGAAGACCTATCCATAGATACCCCACACGTATGTGTTTGGTGAAAAAAAAATTTTTGAGTTTCAATTCCAAGTATGGGGGGCACCCCCAAAATTTGTTTTGTTTTTATTTTTGTGCGAAAATCCTAATGCGGTTCACATAATACATCTACTTACCAAGTTTCAACAGGATAGCTCATATACTTTGGACAAAAAGTGGCTGTGACATACACGGACAGACAGACAGACAGACAGACAGACAGACAGACAGACATGACGAATCTATAAGGGTTCCGTTTTTGCCATTTGGCTACGGAACCCTAAAAATAATGACTTTGTTTTTCATAGTGTTTGTATGAATGTCAAAGTTATATTTGTGGTTTTTGAAAATGTACTATATCTCAAAAACTGCTAACTGTATCTCATCCAAACTAATTTTCGTTGGAAGTTTTTGTTGAGGTCTACATTAAATATTTATTTTAGTTTTATCATTCTTTTATTTTAGAAGTTACAGGGGGACACACACACGTTTTACCACTTTGGAAGTGTCTCTCGTGCAAACTGTTCAATTTAAAAAAAAATTATATTAGTAGCCTCAATATAATTTTTAAAAACCTATCCATAGATACCCCACACGTATGGGTTTGGTGAAAAAAAAATATTCGAGTTTCAATTCTAAGTATGGGGGGCACCCCCAAAGTTTTGTTTATATTTTTGTGTGAAAATCCTAATGCGGTTCACATAATACATCTACCTACCAAGTTTCAACAGGATAGCTCTTATACTTTCGACAAAAAGTGGCTGTGACATACGGACGGACACACAGACAGACAGACAGACATTTTTTTTTTTTTTAGCGTGGTAAAATCATCAAATGAGTCCTCCCAACCCGGGCAGGGCGGGAGGGACTGTCAGACTTGTACTGACTAAAATCCACGGTGTCCTTCAATAGCCCTTTGTGTTCCGGGGTCACGGTAATGAGATAAGTCCCGCGACCCCGGCAGGCTTTGGCCCTCTTGGGCGGGGCCCCGTCATCGTGCTGACGCTCTTTGAGGCGCGCGTGGAACACAACGCGCCGTCGACCCGGGCATGGTCCATGTCCGGGCGGCGAGTTGCCCTTTACTCGCCGCCCGCATGCCCGAGCCTACGGTGGCCGGAGATCGTCTTGCGACGTCCGACGCCGTGGGCGTCTACCATTGCGGGTGGGGCGGAGGGAGGACGCTGTCCTCTCTCTCTCACGGCCCGCCTCCTCCTTAACGAGCATTACTGCTTCGCAGAAGGAGGCGACCGCTTCCCACTCCGTCTCGCCCCGCAGCATGGCCTCGACCAATGCCGGGCGCGAGAGGTCTCCGCCTATCGCTGCCGTGAGGACACGGCGGTGCTCTGCCCAAGCGGGGCAGTCTTGCACCGTATGCTCTACTGTGTCCTCCGGGCGATCTTCGCAATGGTGACACCCCGGCGTTTCTTCCTTCCCCATCCGACACAGGTACCTCCCGAAACATCCGTGTCCGGTGAGGACCTGCGTCATCCGATAGGTCAGGACGCCGTGACGCCTTTCCAGCCACTCCTCAAAGAGGGGTCTTACCGCCGTGATTGCGGCGTGCCCGAACCTCGGTTGCGACAGTCGTTCCCTCCATACTGCCCTGAGATCGCGCCGGACCTCTTCCCGCCGCGCCTCGACTTGTCGGGGCAGCGGGAATTCTCCCCGGCGCCGCGCCTCCACGCGCCACTCATAGATGCGCTGGAGGGCGGTCGCCTCCAGATCCCAGGGCAGAGACAGACAGACGACAGACATGACGAATCTGTAAGTGTTCCGTTTTTGCCATTTGGCTACGGAACCCTAAAAAGACAATGCAAGATAGATTACTCGCGGTCTTGCGGAACAATTAAATGGATGCCGCCTCCATTTTTTTTTTTTTTTTTTTCTAGATCTATGGCCAATATATACCACCGTGAGCGCGTAGAGTCGCAGTAATAACCTAATAGGAATTAGATATGGGCGCCGCGCCGGCGCGGCGCCGCCGTGTGCGCTCCGCACGCCGCCGCCGCCGCCGACATTAACCGCGCGGCGTGAGTGGCGTAAAGACGTGTATTTGCTTTCGTGATTGACTCATCCAAAATGACTGACTTAATATTCCAACAATCATTGGTGAATAGTTTCGGGGATATAACATCCCCCTGTCTCACCCCTCTGCGCAGCAGGGTATGTTTAGACTGCTGGTTCTGTACTTGGACACTCATAGTCGCGGCGTCATAGAGACATTTCAGCAATTCGATGTACCGCCAGTCCACTTGACATCGCTGCAGTGATTGCAGAACAGCCCAGGTTTCAACGGAGTCAAAGGCCTTTTCATAATCCACAAATGCTAAGTACAGGGGCTGGTTATGCTCTTCAGACTTCTGTATAACCTGCCTCATTGTGTGGTGCTAAATCCTCCGCGAAACCCAGACTGCTGCGGAGGCTGAAACTCGTCAAGTCTTCTTGCGAGACGATTTGTGATGACCCTCGAAAACAGTTTATAGACGTGGCTCAGGAGTGATATGGGACGATTTTTTTATGTGCAATGGGTTTGCTCTTGACCTCAGTCTAGGTCAGGAGTGACTAAGACAAGGTCGACAATGGAGTGAGCTTACACAGAAGAAGCCTGTTCACTCTATCTTTGAAGAGATTAGGGTTAATGTATGTGTTCGGAAACACAGACGCAGGCAAAGGCTTCCACTCCTTCGCTGTCCGCATTATAAAAGACGCTTGGAAACGCTTAGTGCGAATTGGTCGTATAGCAATAAGGTAGGGATGGTAATTTGCCGTGCGTCTAGAAGTGCAATGATAGAAGGGGCCTGTTGGGATGAGATCGTGGAGTTCTTGGGTACACTCTCCGAAGTATAATCTGTAGAAGACCGACAGGCAGGCAACCTTGCGGCGATGAGTCAAGCTATGGAGCTTGGCTCTCACCAATTCTATGTCGCCAATGAGCCTCTTAGCTCTGCATTCCACTGAGTCAAGAGCGTCAAGTTGGTATTTAGCTGAGCCATCCCAAAGGTGGCTATAATACTCCATGCAGGATCGGACTTGTGCTTTGTAAAAAGTTAAAAGCTGTCCAGGCGTGAAGTAACGCTTTTTTTTAGCGTGGTGAAATCATCAAATGAGTCCTCCCACCCAGGGCAGAGCGGGAGAGAATGTCAGACTTGTACTGACTTAAATCTACGTTGCCCTTCAATAGCCCTTTACGTTCCAGGGTCACGGTTATTTGAGTCCCGCGTCGTGAAGTACCGCTTCACTCTATTTAGGATGTCCAGCTTTTTGGCCGCAAGTCGGGCTTTGAACACAATGGTGGCTCCAAAGTTGAGACTAGAAGTCAACTCCATGCCTAAGAGCTCGAGTCGGTCATTCGGAGATACAGATGCACCCTGAAAAGTAGGAATTTGGTCCAAACGACTCATTTTGCGGTAAAAAGACAAGCCTGTGTTTTGGTGTCGTTAAAAGAGACCAAATTGTCATCACCCCACTGATAGACAAGGTTAAGGCATAATTTGTCCGCTCAACCATGGCCTCTCACAAGGAACAAACTTCATCCCCGATGGGGTTTGCACTGGACACGTATCTCTCTGAAACTGTACTGTCATCTGCGTACCCAACAATACCAGATTGAAGTGCAGCAGGAAAAGAGTTGCGATACGATAAGTATGATAGTTTTTCAATAGGGATTCGTCGCTCTTCTTGAAAAAGAGGATCACAACAGTCCTGTTCCATGCCTTTGGAGTTCTCCCGGTGTCTAAAACAGAGTTGAATAGCTTTTGGAGCTCCCCAAGTACGGGCTTTCCACCTGATTTCAGAAGCTCCGAAGTGACTCCGTCTTCACCCGGGGCTTTTTCATGTTTAAGCTGCCTGACGGCCAACTCAACCTCATTTAGGCTTATTTCCGGCAGTTCATCGGTGTAGTGGCGGGTCAGAGTGGCTCGGCTATCCTCTGAAGAGGTGGCTTGTGGACCACGACTGTCGAACAATCGGCCATAAAAGTCTTCTATCTCAGCTAGGATCTCCAGCTTTGAGGTTATTGTTTGGCCAATAGGTGATCTAAGCTTCGTCATATACGAGCATTTCAGCTGTTGGGCGAACACTTTAGCACCCCGATTTTCTTCTATTGCCTTTTCAATTCGGCTTGTATTGGTAGTTTCGAGGTTACGTCGTACCAATTTGCTTATTTTCTTATTGAGTTCTCGCTTCTCTGACGGTGTAACTTGAATTAGTATCTATGTTTAGATTATCTGTGTCTATGTTTGAAAAAATTTTTACGTTGTTATTAAAGTGTCCCTTTGGAAAAATCGTCTTTTTTTGTACCTGATGACCTGATCTGGATAAAGTATGTACTGTACTGTATGTATAGGACTGACATTTTCCTGTCGTCCCGGCTTAAAGAAGATAGGGAGTAGATTTTGAGTTTTAGTTGAAGGTAGTAAAAACCTACGCCGCCGGCGCCACGCCGCCGCCGATTGAAATTGGTCAGCGCGCCGCCGCCGAGAATTTTTAAGGCGGCGCCCATGTCTAATAGGAATACATGTAATTATATTTTTTGCCTAATTATAATAAAGCTTTTTAATACCTATAACAGTTATTTTAACATTCCTACTTTGCAAACATTATTTTATTGTTGTGGCAAAATTAAAACAGTTTACGAATATTTAAACAGCAATAATAATATATCATTATGCTAACCAAGTCATAAAAATTATTCAACCAATTCCCGCAGCTCATGAATCATTAATTCATTATCGTTTTATTATTAACTTTACCTAATTTGACTCCGAAAATAGCACCAATGTCTAAGTCTATATTGTCTATCAACTATAAATACTTTTGTAAAAAAGAAAAACCGGCCAAGTGCGAGTTGGACTCGCCCATGAAGGGTTCCGTAGCAGCAAGCATAGATTAGAGATATAATTATATTGAGATTAGTAAGTAATATACACAAACAATAAAAATAACTTTGTTTTTCATAGTATTTGTATGAATGGCAAAGTTATATTTGCGGTTTTTGAAAATGTACTATATCTCAAAAACTGCTAACTGTATCTCATCCAAACCAATTTTCGTTGGTAGTTTTGGTTGAGGTCTACATTATATATTTTTTTTAGTTTTATCATTCTCTTATTTTAGAAGTTACGGGGGGGGACACACACTTTTTACCACTTTGGAAGTGTCTCTCGCGCAAACTGTTCAGTTTAGAAAAAAATGATGTTAGTAACCTTAATATCATTTTAAAGACCTATTCATAGATACCCCACACGTATGGGTTTGGAGAAAAAAAATTTTTGAGTTTCAACTCTAAGTAGGGGGGGCACCCCCAAAATTTGTTTTGTTTTGATTTTTGTGTGAAAATCCTAATGCGGTTCACATAATACATCTTTCTAGCAAGTTTCAATAGGATAGCTCTTATACTTTCGACAAAAAGTGGCTGTGACATACACAGACAGACAGACATGACGAATCTATAAGGGTTACGTTTTTGCCATTTGGCTACGGAACCCTAAAAACCAATGTAGTTATTAAGTTTTCCATCGAAGAAATCTATTCAATTAACAGTTGACTCAGAAAAACTCGTTGGACTTAATCGAATCGGTTCATCGCCGTCGTTCGGTCTTCCAGATACTGATCATTACATTATGGTGGCAAATTAGCTGAATAATGTAATAAAGCCGCGGGCATCGCCTTAGGAGTATGTTACTACTATAATAAAATAATATGAGGGAGACCTCGAACATTTTTATTGTAATACACATATGAGAGTGTATGTTATTCTGTTTTACGACATAGTATAGCCGTAAGTTCATTTTAGCGGGCAACGGATGGATGCAAGAGGCAAATTGTCGTTCGGCGTGGCGGTCTAAGGGGGAGGCCTATGTTCAGCAGTGGACATCTTCCGGCTGATGATGATGATGATGATGATGAAGTTCATTTTGTTAACTGACAAAATTTTGCGTTGTTATCATCAAAGCGGAGACGAGCGGAGCGAAAGGAGCCGTCCTGGAATCGACCAATATGTTATGCATACCTACATGGTTATCTATGTGACTATTCGTGGCTTGACACCCAGCTGTTTGGTGTACTACACTCATAGACTGTATCGTTAATAAAATAAACGTAAGACTACTCTTCGCGACTGTCCACAAAATTTAATCTAATATGTAGCTGTACAATTACAAACACAAATCCGAATCGTTTCATAAATATTTGATGGAATGATGATAATCAAATATTTTTATTGTGCCAACATCCCTGATTAGATTATTTCAATCTTAATTGCAAATAAACACAATAACAGACGTTTCAGGGTAATTCCAAACAACCGCTATCATATTCAGACTATTTCAGACAGTTATTCTTCATGTTGTAAATATTTAAATAAGATATCTGTAAGATAAAATATCTCGACTGTTGATAAGATTGGTTCCTAAAATACTGTGATGCGATAAAAATAAGATGACTGAAATATCTGCGGAGCAGGTCATCAACCTATCAAAGTTGATAATAGATAAAGTGTATACAATTACATTAAAATAGAAGTAGTAGCACTAGGTAAGCAGACGAAATAGAAAATTTAGATAATGTGAGGAAGTAGAAAGACTTACCAAAAATAATATAAATTTTGTGCACGCCAATGAATTGAATGACTATTAGGAAATCTTTGAAGCATTTTAGTTAAAAATTACGTAGGGTCATTTCGCCTGTTTGCGTCCATTTAGTGGAGTTGACAAGTTTGAAGGAGAAAATAAAAATGTCCCAACACCAGTTTCAATAAAAAAAATATGTAAATGCGTTCGTTATATAGTCTATTTTAATATCAGCTTTCAGTTTTGTTCGAAACTTCTCGTATTTTTTTTTTAAACAGAAAAATGTCAAAATTAGGCGTTTTACCCAGTTTGCGTCCAAAAAATCCAAATTGCGTCCACCCATGGACCATTTCGCGTCCATCAGTTTAGAGAAGGAATATAGGGGTGATCAGGGGTGATATTGTTAAGACAATTTAAAGAAAGATTGGATTTTATCAATTTCTTTATTTAATAAAAAATTAACATAATTATCATTATAAAAATAAAATAAAAAAACTTGTTTATTCTTCTCAACATGGATAGAAATTAAAATAAAAAAAATAACCATACATTGGTTCTGGTCCCGGTTTCTTTACTCCAGGCACACCCAGGGCAGGGCGGGAGGGACTGTCAGCGTGGAAAACACCGCGCCGTCGACCCGGGCATGCTCCATGGTCGGACAGCGAGTCAACCATTACTCGCCGCCTGCATGCCCGCGCCTACGGTGGCCAGAGATCGTCTGCCGACGTCCGACGGTGTGGGCGCCTACCACCGCGGCTGGGGTGGAGGGAGGACGCTATCCTCTCCCTCACGCGACCCGCCTTTTCCTTCGTGAGCTTGACTGCTTCGCAGGAGGCGACCGCTTTTCACTCAAACTCGCACCGCAGCATGGCCTCGACCAATACCGGGCGCGAGAGGTCTTCGCCTATCGCCGCCGAGAGGACACGGCGGTGCTCTGGCCAAGCGGGGCAGTCCTGCACCGTATGCTCCACCGTTTCCTCCGGGCGATCCTCGCTGTGGTGACACCCAGGCGTTTCTTCCTATCCCATCAGACACAGGTACCTCCCGAAACTTCCGTGTACGGTGAGGACCTGCGTCATACGGTACGTCAGGACTCAGGACGCCGTGACGCCTATCCAGCCACTACTCAAAGAGGGGTCTTACCCGCTGACGCGCTGGAGGGCAGTCACCTCCAGACTTCATTGCACTAGTAAAACTTGAATTTTAATCTCATAGTCCTAGTCAAAACTGTACTACCTATTCATTTCAAATTATTAAAAAAATATGAATAAAATATGTTTATGCTATCATTTTTATTTATTGAAAAAATGGACGCAATTTGCTATATAATATTATTCAATGCAGGTATAGTTTGCGTCCACGTGTAATCGATGTTGTCTATCTTTTACTACAATCATAATAATGTGGACGCAAATTGGCAGTTACAATTACATACTATAAGTGTTAAAATAAACAAAAATCCAATTTCTCTTTCATATTTTAATCACATAAAAATAAACAATTAGAGAAAACATAAATAGACGAGTTCGCGTCCACTGTGGACGCAAAGTGCACATTTTATAAATTCGGTGTTGTAATTCGCGTCCACCTTATTTTAACTGTTAACTTTAAGAAAAACAAGCAAATTCATCATTCATATTATTCGTTTTTCCATTATTAATGTCTACAAATAGCTATGTTTCCTAAAATTCACATAAAACAATAAAATATTTACCGTTAAACGCGCCGCTGCACACTATTTTTTTTTTACATTCCGCGCGTTTTCACTCTGCTGTTGAACAACCCGGGACTAAACATTTTTTCTAAACGGATTAGCGGGGCGGACAGAACTTTTGCCTATGTTATCGTGTCTCTTATACGTTGAGGTATAGGCGGTCATGTCTTTCCATGTCATTAGAGTAAGAATATACTTATTTTCGAGCATTTTTAAAGGGAGATCCGTAAAATGGACGCGAACCGGACGATGGACGCGAACAGGCGAACTTACCCTACCATACGTAAAAACTATATACTACTACGTTATGCTTTGAACTCGACTGCGGGAAAACTATAAAATATTATTATATCGTCAATGACACTAACGATTGTAACTAGGGGGGCATAGTTTGGCAAAATTCCAAGGTCTCAGTTACTACTCTACGGGACAGAGGATACGATTTGTACATTTTACGCCTAATTTATACTAAATCATTAACTAAGTCGTGAAATATTTACAGAATTAACTGTTTTATTGGATGTAAATGAAGTTATATAAACACTAATCACGTAACGTCATAGTAAGATGTGTTTCAACAGCATTTGATAACTGTTTAGATTCGTCAATGTGTTTGTGAATTGAAGGCGTGGATGACAGATATTGATCCGTCCATAATAATTACTGTTGAATAAAATTTCACCCAACTTTAACAATCTTCCATTAAGATCTGTCGCTAAATAATAACTGGACAGATCCACCTTCAAGGTTCCTTTTACATTTTATTTAGAACAACAAATTATAAACAAGATAATTATGTAATGTATAATGTTAGGCAACAAGGTAGAGCAGCTTTAGACAAGGTCGAACTGTGGATAGGATGACATCCATTACGTTTCCTCTGTGATTTGGAAAACGGTAAGCCTTTGCTCTTGTCTGACATTTATAAATCATTGACAGTCGGTCAGTCGTCGATAACTTAGTAGAGGTATGTTTTTGTGTGTTGTTTTTTTTTTTTTTTTCATTAAAATTGGTTCAGTCATTTCGAAAACTAAGGACTTAAAAATTTGTATGAGACGTGTTGAAAGTGTTCGTCGTACACACTCTTCTAAGAACGACTTCACCTCGATCTATTTTTATAAGAATGAGTGTTAGTCTAATTGCAAACACTTTTAGAATTAGACGTGCACATGAAAAATTCCAGGTGACCTGGCGAACACAAGTGAGCAAATTATGTAGGTTAGTAAATATATCTTGAATTCTCCCGAGTCTTGTCGAAATTTTCATACAAAAAGTCTACATAATCCGTCACATATTTTATCATTGAAGTTTCTCTTTCGTGAAGAAGGCCTTGTCTAAGAGTACCCTGTGGCGACATACATATACCTCAACAGATCGGAAGGTCCTAACCTTCTATTCTTTCTATCACGAATCAAATCTGATATCTGACAGCCCAAGTTGTTTAGTATGGCAGTCCCTTTCTGCCGGGGTCGTAGGACTATCTCATCAGGTAACCATGACTCTGGAACGTAAAGGGCTATTGAAGGATCACAGTGGATTTTAGACAGTAAAACTCTGACAGCCCCTCCCGTCCTGCCCTGGGTGGGAGGACGCATTTGATGATTTTATTAGGATAGAAAAAAAGTGGTAATCCTCTATTCCCACCTTTTATTGAGTTTGGCTTCCTCTCGATTGGGCAATGCTTTCCTGGTAACAACGAGTACCAACTAGGTATACATAGGTACATACTTTTTGCTGAAAGTTTGTGAGGATGGATGGATGGACGCTTGTCACTCAATCACGTCAAAACGGCTGATCGTTCAGCCGTTTCTTGATGAAATCTGGCACAGAGATGTCTCTGGTGTCTGGCAAAACACACAGAATTCCTTTTGTCCCGGTATTACGAGATGTTCCCTGGTGTAGCCGCTGGCAACAGCTGGCGTGTTTAAATTCGAAACCTAGCCCAGACTAAACTGCATTGTATGGCTTCACTAGAAGTTAGAACTATTCTAAAATAGTTTCACATCATATGTAGGTTTATAAATCAAACAGAATAAAACTCAATCTTCCATACTATACGTACTCTTATGTATACGTACGTCCGCTAAAATATTTTCAGGTTGCTGTTAAATTATTTTTAACATTATTTCTAGCCTATGATGCATCTGAAAACTATTCTGCATTTGGCACGAACAATACAGCAGTAAGTTGAAATACTGGAATTGCGAGAGTGAAAGAAGACCCGAATAAATTGGGTTAGAGCGTGTAGGCTGAGCAATTGAGCATACCAACAAGCTTCAGCAAAACATACATAGGGACAAACTTTCTAGTTCTCTATTTTTTGCAATGACTGAACCGATTTTAATAGAACTTGAGGATAAAAAGTCTAAAAAGAAACCAGATATCATTTTTGAAAAGTTAAATTAATTCGATTTAAAATAAACTTTCCATAGACCGATTTTAGACTTATTTTATGATTTTGCAAACCAAAAAAACAATGTAAAAGAATGATGATAACAGCAGGTTCTTTATTGTAGGCTTTTTGACTTTTTCGTTAAAAAACATGTGCTGGTATTTATTAGTTTTAAGTTTGGATGCCAATAAACACGATTTACTTTCTTTGTTTCTGGAAAATGTTTTGGAAAATTAACATTCAGAGAGTTTAAAACTGAAGGCCCTTAATGATCGTTGGTCAAGTGTCCTATTAACTTTTTTTGAAGTAATCGAGTACTCAAGAGCTTGGAGAAGGATCAGATCAAACGCAAACTGTAGAGGCTATATTTATGTCCCTAACGTGTTTTTTTTTAATGTAAAATATAATTTGCAAAAAAATTAAGGGCTTGTGTTTAAACGCCTAAAGTAGTATATGTAGCAATAAAGTTTAGAAATGTACCTATTTTTTGGAATAAAAAAAATCGATCTAAGCAGGGTCGACGAAGCTTCGCTTCGCAGATCTTCTATTTCTGTTTACAGAGTTTAAAGGAACCTAACCAAACCGAACTTCAGGGTGTCCCTGAAATATTACTAAAGCGATTGGAGTTTTAGTTTTGGTGAGCATTTATACATTTTGTTAGGCAAAAAAATACAACACGTAGGTACAATTATTGATGGGCATTTAAATTGCAGCCAAAAGTAAACAAAATTATAAAAAAAACTGCAGCGGCTTCAATCCAATTCCTGACTAAAGATTCTACTGGATTCTACTTTCTAAAGGAAGCGGCACAATACCGAAGTGCTACGAAGTCTTCCGAAGTGTGACGAGGTAAAATTACCAGTTTGGTGTCATCTCAGAATCTTACCGCAATCCGGTCATTGTTGTTACCGCACCTTGTGGTTAGTGAAGTAACATATGCATTTATCGTGTATATTATGTATTGTATCGTCACGTGCTTTTGTGCTAAACTGAAAGGGAAATAAACAGTGCGGCACGGCCCCACACGAAATTCCTGTATGAGTGACGTTATGAATTGTGTTGAAACCGAAAAATCTTGAAGGATGTTGTGAAAAACCAAAATGAGTCAATAGTATAGAAATCTTACAGACAATTTAAATGGTGTTATGAATTTATTGCATTAATATTATCAACGCGAGTTTCTGAGGATGCACAGATGGATGTTTATTACAATTTGTTAACCGTGTGAATTCAACAATGTTCCAGTTGAGTGGGATAATTTTCGACACTTTACGTTTCAGTATGAATGTGGAGGAAGTGAAAGGAGCATCTGTGTAAGGATCATCGTAGAAGGAGCTTACTGTAGTTTCTAGCTACAAGCGTTAGTTTATGCATGTATGTATTTCAGCAGACAATCATTGTAACAATATAAGTAGGTACCTAATTATTCCGTTTTCCAAGAACTACAAATTGCACGTCCCGATTGTAAATTACGGGGTCATTTGAATATTTAGTAGTTTCCTTGAGTCCGTGAATTACGTTGGACATATTTGATGAGTTAAGCGCATCAAATAGAATCTGAATCATGGCCACTTAGCGCATTTACCTAGCTGCTCATTTACAGTTAATTATCATGTTTATTAAATACTACCGTGTTGACAAAAACAAGTTTTTATTTATTATTGCTTGATGAATATTTTTAGTAGTTCTTTACCTATAATTTTATAATTATATGTTATCTATAATTTTAATGTTACTTTAAAATGTAAACCTCATTTGTTATACAGGGTGTCCAGTAATGAATGGATAACCTTGGAATGGGTCATAGTAGAACTAAAGGCGATTCAGAAAAAAATACAAAAAAAAATCAATACCGAGTATTTCCTAAGATATGTCACTTTTAAGAATATTGAAAATTTTTGGTACCCTACTTTACATTCTTGCACACCACGGCCACAAATTTATGAATACCATCATTTTTTTATTGACAAAATAATCTAAATTAACTGAGCTAATAGACGAGCAGTAAATAGTAACACTGCTACTAAACAGCTTTTTAAAAAATGAACTCGAATTAGTACTTTAGTGAAAAAATTGAGAAAAATTTTCATTGAGACAAAGTTTAAGCAACCATAGCATGAAAAAAACGTATTGCAACACAGGTGACCAATAATTTTAAAATAATATGCACTTAATGCAAATTTCAAAAAGGTATTACTTATCATTGTACCTAATGTAAATAATGAATTATTGCTAATTGAGTTTGAAAGGAGAGAAAATTACCGCTGAGAAAAGTTTGAAATATTCAGGTAGTCCAGGTAAACCCCACACATTTTAAGAATTTCACCGAAGAAAAAAAAAGTCTCATCTTCTAGACGCTTCGAATGACACCTATTTCATATCTGTTGGATACCTTCACCCACCTTCACTCAGGTTAGGTTAGGTTAGCCAATTTCTCTCCTTTCAAACACAAATAGCAATTACTCATTATTTTCAATAGGTACAGTGATGAATAATACCATTTTGAAATCTGCATTAAGTGCATATCATTTAAAAATTATTGGTCACTTGGGTTGCCATACGTTTTTTTCGTCATTGTACCTATTGAAGATAATGAATAATTGCTATTTGTGTTTGAAAGGAGAGAAATTTGCTAATCAACCTAGGTGAAGGTATCCAACAGATATGAAATAGGTGTCATTCGAAGCGTCTAGAAGATGAGACTTTTTTTTACTTCGGTGAAATTCTTAAAATGTGTGGGGTTTACCTGGAATACCTGAATATTTCAAACTTTTCTCAGCAGCAATTTTCTCTCCTTTCAAACACAATTAGCAATAATTCATTATTTACATTAGGTACAATGATAAGTAATACCATTTCAAAATCTGCATTAAGTACACATAATTTTAAAATTATTGGTCACGTGTATTGCCATACGTTTTTTTCATGCTATGGTTGCTTAAACTTTGTCATAACGAAATTTTTTCTCATTTTTTTCACTAAAGCACTAATTCGAGTTAATTTTTTGAAAAGCCGTGTATTAACAGTGTTACTATTTACTGCTCATCTATCAGCTCAGTTAATGTAGATTATTTTAACAGTAAAAAAAATGATGGAATTCATCAATTTGTGGTCGTGGTGTGCAAGAATGTAAAGTAGGGTACCAAAAATTATCAATATTTTTAAAAGCGACATATCTTAGGAAATACTAGGTATTGATTTTTTTTCGTATTTTTTTCTGAATCGCCTTTAGTTCTACTATGACCCATTCCAAGGTTATCCATTCATTACTGGACACCCTGTATATTTCGGGCGTGATGCAATGGGTTCTTCTCAATAAAACTCAGGGAGACAAGGACTTGTATAATGTACGTAAAGCAGACCTGACATGATGTATATCCATAGACAATATTTCTTTTCTTTTTTAAACTAAGATCATAGACTAATATGAAACATGCCCCTTTTTAAAAAAAAAAAAAATATGACAAGTGACATTGACAACTGGGCATACCCTTAAAATGTTGTTTACAATTTACACAAATAATGCTGAAATACAAATTACATTTATTATTAACTTATGTTTATCATTTAAGATAAAGTGATAAGTAAATTATACAATAATAAATTGATTACATTAATACATTTATAAGCAATACAATAGAGTTGTCCTGAGGTGAAATTATTACAATACAATGTTTAAATTTATAGTGATATTGAATTTAATGTATTACATTGTGAATAAATTATATTATAAATCAAATTTTTGTGTCTTTTTCAGTAATCTTCCTCTAGAACTATACTTATTTACATTCTCTGAAACATAGTTTCTTTCGTCAGGAGATATTATAGTATTAGGCATTACATCTGAGCATGACTGAGGAGGACTAGTTAAAATTAATTCATCTTGATATTCATAGTAGTCACAAAGACTTTGACTACTAGATACATCATCATTTACATTGACAAATTCAGGTGACTTTATGACTGACTGATTTGTTACATTTGATCCAGACTGATTAGATTCCAAAGATTGATAATTTTCAGATTCAACATTAGATTCTGTATTGTTACAATAAGAATTATTATGAACTTGACTAGGACTTGAGAATGAGTTTGTTTTTCTACGAGTTATTATGTATGTGTAATTCTGACAACTATCATCATCCCTTTCATTTTCAAAAGACTGACCCGACTGTGACTGAAAGTGTGACTGTGATTTTTGACCATTAAGATCATCAAACTTTATAGATTTTTTATGTTGTTTTTGTTGACAATAATCAGGTCGAATGTGTTGAGAATTTCGCCTATATGTTTTACCAAAGTTGTCTTGTATTATAAAAGATCTAGGGAGTTTAGTCTTAGAGATAATTTGACCTTTTGTCCAAATAATGTCTTTAGGATTTTTCTTGAAATAAATGTTATCATTGACATGAAATTCTTGATAATTTTTACAACCTTTATTATAATAATTTTTAGTTTTTTGTAAGTTTTTGTCTTTAATGTTAGAATATTCAGAAAATTTGACAATTTTAGGTTTTAATTGACTAATTTGACTCGGTAATTTTGTTCTCAATTGTCTTGACATGAGTAATTGAGAAGGGGAGTACATGTTTGAACCTTGAGAAGTTCTATGTTGTAATAGACCAAGGGGGATAAACTGTTCATCCTGTTCCTGCTCCATTTTCTACAATTCTTCTTGAAATTAATAAAGTTAATGATGGGGGAAGGAGTCAAAACTGTTTTGACTGAGACTTCGGCTAATCCGTTTGATCTTGCCATGTATGGACTGCTGACAATGTGTTGAACATCCCATTCATGAAGAAATTGTTTGAATTCTTTTGAGTTATAAGGTGGTCCACCATCACTGACTAATTGTAATGGAATGCCATGTCTTGCAAAAATACATTTTAAACAATTTATTACTGATGAAGATCTAGTATCATTTTTTAAGTTAGCTATCTCAATGTAGTTAGAATAATAGTCTACCACAAGTAAATATTTTTGATTTTTATATTCAAATAAATCAGTAGCAAGTTTTTGCCAGGGGAAAATTGATTTTTCATGTGACAAGAGTGATTCTTTTGATTTATTTAAACTATACATAGCACAAGTTTCACACTTTTTTACTTTGTTTTCTATATCCTGATTTATGTTAGGCCAAAATACAATACCACGAGCTAAATTTTTAGTTTTTTCTATTCCTAGATGTCCTTCATGTAAAGTATTCAAGATTTCAGTTCTCATTGAAGTAGGAATAATGACAGAATTATTCTTAAAAAGTATATTATTTATGACATGAATTTCTTCTTTGACATTCCAATATGGGAGTACTAAACTATCGCATAGATTTTTTGACTGAGGCCATCCTTGGAAAAAATATTATTTTAATTTTTGTAAAATTACATCATTGTTTGAATGTTCTGAAATTTTATCTAATTTTTCTTGAGAAATTGCTAAGTTTGAGGTTAGTAAATTAATATGAATATCCAAGTTTTGCTCAAATTCTTCTAAATTATCATCAAGATTGTTATCATTATCGACTGGTGCTCGAGAAAGAGTATCTGAAATGTACATTTTTGAGCCTTTAGTATAAGATACTATTAAATCATAAGCTTGCAAAGTAATCATCATTCTTTGAAGTCGTGAAGGTACTTCAGATAATGGTTTTTTGAAAAGTGTGACTAGAGGTTGGTGGTCTGTCTCTACTTGAATTGGTTTTCCATAAACGTATTGGTGGAATTTTTTACATCCAAAAACAATTGCATATAATTATTTTTCAATTTGTGCATAGTTTTCTTGACATTTAGTTAAAGATTTAGATGAATAAGCAATAGGATTGTTACCATGAAATATGACTGCACCAACTGCACTTTTAGAGGCGTCTACTGACATTCTAACAGGTTTATTGACATCATAATGAATTAGAACTGGGGACTTGCAAATAATTGATTTTAATTTATTAAACTGATTTTCCTGATTTTGTGTCCAAGACCATAAATTTTGTTTTTTAAGTAAATCTCTTAAAATACTAGTTTCTTCAGCTAAATTTGGAATGTATTGACCTAAATAATTAATCATACCTAAGAATCTTTGAAGATCTTTGACATTTTGAGGAGAAGGCATTTTAGTAATTGCTTCTATTTTTGACTTATCTGGTGACACTCCATGTTGGTTAAAAATGTGTCCCACATAACAAATTTCTGAAAGACCAAATTTGCATTTTTGTTTATTAAATTTTAAATTGACTTCAGAAGCACGTTTGAAAACTGACTCAAGCCGTTCATTATGTTCGGTCTCATTTCGTCCGTGAACTAAAATATCATCGACAAATATCACAATACCAGGCAAATCACCAAAGAGATCATTCATTACTCTATGAAATATTTCACCACTAGAATTTATACCATAGGGGAGTCTAAGAAATTTATACCTACCAAAAGGTGTGTTGAATGTACATAAGTCACTGCTCTCTTTATCTAATTTGATAGTCCAGTAGCCAGAACTTGCATCTAATTTTGAAAATATTTTATTATTAGTAACTTGTGACCTGAGATCATTAAATGTAGGATAATGAGGTCTTCGAATAGCAACATTTAGGTTTCTCGGATCGAGACATACACGCAACGAACCGTTTGGTTTTTCTACTAAAACAATAGAATTAACCCATTTTGTAGGTTTGGTGACCTTTTCAATTATTTTCATCTTTTCCATATTTTCTAATTCAGACTTTAAACGATTTTGAAGAGAAAATGGTATTCTACGAATAGGACATACTTTTGGTTTCACAGTTTCATCGATATCTAAATGAACTTCATTTGGAAGACATCCTATACCTTCGAATGTATGAGAATATTTAGATACGACACTTTGTACTGACCTGTCACAATCAAGTTGTAGGTTATTTTGAATTTTATAAATTCTTTTGACAATTCCAAGTTTTTCACACGTTTTCCAGCCTAGAATTGTTTGGCATTTACAGTCAACTACAATAAAATATATTTTAGTCTTCAGTCTATTTTCAAATTCACATTGTATCACACAGCTACCTAGATTTGGAACTATTTCTCCTGAAAATGAAAAAATCTTATTATTTGTTCTTCGAATAAATATTTTCCTATTAGTCTGAGTCATTATAGAATTAAGTGTGTCTTTAGAAATAACATTAGTATCGGCACCTGTGTCAATTTGACATTTTATCAAAATATTATTTAAATTTACATTAATTTTCCATTCATCATTCCTATTATTACATTTATTATTGTCAGTCAATTTATTAATTATAAAATAATTTTCAGTACAAGAAGAGTCATCATAATTAATACAACTTACACTAGATTTTTGTTGTCGACCCTTGTTCTGTCTGTCCTTGTTGAAAAAACAGTAGTTGGCAAAATGGTTCTGCTTCTTACATATTTTGCACGTTCTTCCTTCCGCTGGGCATTTATAAATATGGACTTGTCCGCATCTCGTACAAGGCTTCTTCGATACTGAATTGTCACGTCTTTGCACAGAGTTTTGATTATAATTTCTATTATTTGACTTGCTTCTCTGTCTATAATTATTGAAATTGTTTCTTGACTTTGACCTGCTTCTGTGGGTTATTTTTGACACTTGCTGAACTGATGACATATTTTCTGAAGATTGATGACTTTGTGACTTTGTTATTTTTGTAGACCTTTCTTGAGATAATTCCATACTTTTTGCAATTTTTAAAGCATCTTCAAGTGTTAGTTTTTCTTGCTGTAATAATTTTTCTCTTATTTTTGAGTTGTTTATCCCGATAACAAACATATCTTTGACTAAAGAATCTTTCAAGTTGTTGAATTCACATGACTTGGCTAAATTATTCAATATCGTGACGTAGTTATCCAAAGATTCGTCTTGTTGCTGTAATCTTGTAAAGAAATTATACCTTTCCACTGTAATGTTGCTTTGCGGATTGAATTTGTTGTCAAAGTGATTCAGCACATTTTCTATAGTTGTAGATTTTCTATCGATATTTAGGGAATTGAAAACTTCTAATCCATATTCACCAATGAGATTCAAAAATATTGCTATTTGCTTCGTTTCTGTCTGCTTCTTTATATCATTAGCATCGCAGTAAATCTCGAATCTTTGTTTCCAATTTTTCCAATGTTCAGCCATGTTACCATTTTGACTTGTTAGGGGTTTGACACTGTTACTCAAGAAAATATTGGTCTCCATTCTTCTGTTACCCTGTTGATATCCTCACGATGACACCATGTTATATATTTCGGGCGTGATGCAATGGGTTCTTCTCAATAAAACTCAGGGAGACAAGGACTTGTATAATGTACGTAAAGCAGACCTGACATGATGTATATCCATAGACAATATTTCTTTTCTTTTTTAAACTAAGATCATAGACTAATATGAAACACATTTACCTTAATTTTTGTGACATTATGTAGTAAATAATATTGAAACATTTATACTAGCTATTTTTATTGGTATGACATCATTAATAATGGTCATTATTTTGATATTGCTTATTTTAATATTATTAAATTTTTAACGTATTTTTGTGGGATTGCCACTTACTTTTGTGTGTTAAGTAGGTACATCTTTTAGCATGACCAAGATGAAAAAACTTAAAAAAAAATACGGTTGAAATGCCGAATATAGTGAAACCCAGCTTAAGAAGTCAGCTTCTTGCAAATAAAATATGACAAATTCATTCATTCATTTGATACAGCTGACCTGTATCGCATAATACGATATGTTGTTTTAAGATTAGTCATTGACAGAACCTTGTAATAATTAAAGACAGTGACCTTCGAGACCTCCCAGACCTCCAGAGACCTTTTCGCAATATTTTCTGTTAATATTGAACGCTTAACGGTGCATCCATAACGCCGGTAACATTTGCAGCTCAACGTTTCCAAATGTTACTCGGTAACATCAGCCAACAAAATGTTATTTAATGTTACTAAGTGTTGACGTGTTACTGTAAGTCGAGTAACGTTGCTCAACATTCGGTAACAATGTTACCCCCATTATCTAACAATGTTACTGATTGTCGAGCAACGTTACTCGACATACAGTAACACGGCAACATTTGTTGTCGGATGTTACTGCGGTGTGGATGAGTAACAATCAACAAATAGTAACAAGGAGCCACAAAAGTTACCGAATGTTGCCGAATGTTACCGTGTTGCTTTTTGTTGCTCCACAAATGTTACCGGCGGTGTGGATGCACCGTACTTAAGTGAAAAGCAAAAGCCTTCCTCGAAACCACTCTTTCCTAAGTTTTGCAAAACGTTATAATTATAAATTTGATATTAGGTGCGTTCAGATTTTTGTCTAGGTATAATATGTTTATCTCTAATCAGGAACACGGATCTAACGGTGAATATAGTCATAAAGCTAAATAAAACTTGATAATTAATGACACGGCCAAAGTTGTCAAAAATGTGGAAAGAGAATACTGTTCTCTTTACGTGAGACAACACAGTTGTGCATACAGAGTTCAGAGGCTTGTAAATACCAACGTATAGGTAAATTAAATTGCTGATTTTTCGTCAAAAATATACGTAAACTTTAGCAAGTGGGTTTAATTTTTTGACTCAATGTACAATTTGAATCCTTTTTATAAATTCAACACATTGAAAAATATTACCTACATGGGAAACAAGTATTTAAAGTACTTGTTTCCCTTTTAAGTAATACAAAACATACAACTTTGAAATACTGTATTTTCAATTTTAAAGTCGTTGTATTTTTTGTGACGTTTACGTCACGCACTTTGTGCTAGCGCCTCAGAATACGAAACTAGAAGGGTCAAGGCACACAGTGAACACCTCAGTCCCCACCCATATACCTAGCTACTCATTGTTAGTACTACCTACATTAAATTGAGCAACAACATGTCACCGTTTGTCTAACACGAACGTCTTAAACATGACCAGATAGGTACTTCAAACAAGGATTTAGTGACCAACAAGTATCAGGCGTAATAATCACATAGACCCGGAATAGCTATCTGTGGATATTACAAAATTTGATAAGAGTCGAATCTTCTATCTATGTAAAAACGAAAGGTCACTCACTCACAGGACACGAAATCTCGGAAACTACCAGTACTAGGGGGGACGTAGGCGCTCGCTAAGACGGGATTTTGCGAAATTTCACCCCGAAGGGGTTGTTTTTGGGGTTGATAGTTTGTATGAAACTTTGTTACTACAAGTACTAGGAGTTTCAAATTTTGCATTCGGTTTCTTTTTAGGAAGTACGTGCTACTTAAGACGGGATTTTGCGACATTCGACCCCTGAGGGGTTGTTTTTAGTATTGATAGTTTGAATGATACTTCGTTGCTACGAGTGCTAGGAATCTCAAATTTTGCATGGGAGTTCGTTTTAGAACGTAGATGCTCACTAAGACGGGATGTTGTGAAAATCGACCCCTTAGGTTTTGTTGTTGGTGTTGATAGATAAAGGTCTCAAATGCAAGGGGATTCTTCGCACGGACGCAGTCGTGGGCGAAGTGCTAGTATTTAATATTTGGCTCTTATCAAACCTTCCACGTCCCTGTTTAAATATGTTCTTATCGAACATACTTTTACCAGATGTTCCTAAAATAGACAGCTGTTTAAATACTTATAATTAATTCTTATTTTCTTGCCTTCCTTTGTATTTTTTAGCTCTCTACTTTGTGTAATATATTTTCATCATTGCTGTTCTCACAACGATAATAGAAAGAACTTGAAATAAAACTTTTAAAACCGAAAGCTAGTGTAAACAAAATCCAAAAAGATTTGGGTTCGCTCGCTCACGCTCGTGCTATCCCAAATAGGAGACCTGCATTACAATTAAAGTCTCCACGCCCTATATGCAATGACATTCCAGGGAACATTTCTGTAGAACAAGGACTGTGAAGAGTACGAAGTTTCTAAGCACGTCTTCAAGTAGGCGTAAATTAAGTATTTTTCATTTTCGGAATCCTGTATCCACCATTGTTATGGTTTTCGTCATAATAATATACTCTGTAAACTTATGAGTTGTAGATCAAGCGCTTTCCCACGGTGTAATTTTATCTGTCTCTTGTGCAAAGAACACAATTGTGCAAACTTCTATTGTCAACAATTTGTCCTGTTGGTTTATGTTTTACAAATAATCTCTGGGATGAAGATTTCATGTTTATCCTGTTTGAATCTGTTGTTCATCTATCTAGCCTTTTCCCAACTAAGTTAGGATCGGCTTCCGGCCGAATATGGCTGGTTGTTACAAATACTTAATCTATCAAAAAACAGAAAACTATTTTAAATATTATGCAGTACGGTAAAAAGTTGTGATTATATTAGATAACTAGCTGTGCCCGCGACTTCGTTCGCGTGGATGTCGGAACTTAACAATTTAATTTTTTAGTGCTTCTTTATTAACAACATTAGCTGTAAACCATCATTCTGGAGCATACATAAATATGCGTACGTAAATCATCAAATGAGTCCCCACCCAGGGCAGGGAAAGAGGGATTGTCAGACTTGTACTGATTAAAATCCTCGATGTTCTATAAATCCTATAATAGGCCTTTACGTTCCGGGGTCAAGGTAATTCGATAGTTCCGCGACCCCGGCAGGCTTTGGCCTTCTAAGGGGGGGACCGTCATTGTGATGACACATTGAGGCGCGTGTTGAACACAACGCGCCGTCGACCCAGGCATACTCGCCGCCCGCATGCTCGTGCAAGTGAAAAATCTACGTTTAAATGCCTCTGGAACCTGAGTAGTATGGGCGTACTCCGGAGCCTGCCCGTTCCTGCCTTTACCGGCGCTGGCAGCCCCAGAAACAGTCGTACCTATGCGTGACCCATCGTATCCCATCGTATCTCATCGTATCCCATTATATCCCATCGTATCACATCGTATCCCATCGTATCTCATCCTATCCCATCGTATCTCATCCTATCCCATCCTATCCAATCATATCCCACCGTATGCCATCGTATCCCATCGTATCCAATCATATCCCATCGTATCCCATCGTATCCCATCGTATCCCATCCTATCCCATCCTATCCCATTGTATCCCATCGTATCTCATCGTATCCCATCGTATCCCATGCTATCCCATCCTATCCTATCCTATCCCATCCTATCCCATATTATCCCATCGTATCCCATCCTATCCCATGCTATCCCATCCTATCTCATCCTATCCCATCCTATCCCATCCTATCCCATCCTATCCCATCCTATCCCATCCTATCCCATCCTGTCCCATCCTGTCCCATCCTATCCCATCCTATCCCATCCTATCCCATCCTATCCCATCCTATCCTATTCTACGATTCCTTTAAATCGCTTTAATTAATTCACATTTTTTGTTTGTAAGGTGTAAACTGATTACGATGAAATAAAAAACATAATGTTACTTCAATTCAACACCTCTATTCCAGGTTTTTTTTAACGCCATCTACCGTGTTATCGTTGGTTTAGATGAATTATTTGAATATGTAGTTTTTCTATTCGAAGCTAGATCGCGCTACTGAACTGCGCGTCTCGGTGTGAACTGTGAACTGACCGTAATATTTTACTTCTGGATCACTTTAAATTCAAATATCTTTTGATAGACTGAACCGATTGCAATGAAACAAAAACTAAATGTTACTTCAAGTTACGCTAAATAGTTGTGTATAAAAATTATCTACATTGATTTCGTACATTTTACGTGATGCCCGAATAACCAAACATACAAACAGACAAACAGATAAACAGACAAACAGACAAAAATTCTAAAAATGCTGGAAATGGGTTCTATTGGTTGTCCTTTAACATCCTGGCTATATTTTTTTTATTTTTTTTAATGTACAAAAATTTCTTTTCTACAGTTTTATTATATGTATAGATAACAATAATCTAAATATATCTAAATAGGGCATACTCGGAGTCTCTCTGCGTGATCGACTCAGAAATGAGAAGATTCACTCTGGTTCTTCTACCAGAGTTGCTGACATAGCCCAACGAATTAGCAAGTTGAAGTAGCAGTGGGCAGACCATAAATAAATAAATAAATTCTTTATTTCTCTAATTTCTTTAGTTCTCGAATGGAAACCACGCACCGGCAAGCGCAGCGCAGGACTTCCACGCACAAGATGGACAGACGATCTTATGAAGACTACAGGATCACGCTGGATGCAGCAGTGGACGTCTTACGCTGTTAATATGATGATGATTATGAAATAGGTGATTGACACTTGTAAGACAAAAAGATCATGACATTTCAGGTTTCTGAACTGTTTTAAATTACCTGTTTAACAAAAACATAAAACTATACTCATATTTTAAACATACGAACGTGAAAAATACGACGACATTGCTAATGGCACTAATGAGCTCAACAAAACTAGCAATTAAATAATCTCGCTTAGTGTTAATGAGCTCACATTTGCAAAAACGATAACGCTGGATTTTATGTGAGTTAATAATAATGTAACATTCTATTCAGAATTATAGTCGAACACGAAAAGTATCAAATTGTTCGAACAGATAACTGTATCTGGGTTAAAGACAGGAGTTCAGCTATAGAGGTCAGTTTTCGGGCAGACCGTAATGACCATTATTTTTGAGATCTGAATGGCAGCTGATAGATGGGACCTGATGTTCTTTTTAAAAAATATTACTCCACTAATCATTTTATGACAGTTAATAACAATTAGTCAAAGTTGTTGACTGGAAGCGTGAAGGTGTGAATTTTAACATTATATTGTCTCCAAAGAAATACACATGCATTTCAAAAAAAATACGGCAGAATAAACGGCCAGTGTCGCCTTAAGGGCGGTTTGAAGATGCTAATTTTGGCAGAAACATTAATCGGAAACCATGAATCTGTGGGAATTCCACAAGTCAGTGCCAACCTATATTATAACCATAAAAACGGATCGGCTAGTATGATACATAAGCCGACAATCGATCACTCAATCTGTATCGGACAATTGATAGAGATGGAAGAGATAAAATATCTATAACAGTTCGTAATCATTCGTTCCAACCAATGCTATGCTAAGCAATCATCCAATGCTATGTTCCAGAACTTGTGACTGAATCACAGGAAAATGACTTTTAGGTTTTTTTTATGGTAAGGATTTTATTTGTTGATTGCTTAGTGTTGAAATTGGCGTAGAAGTAGCAAAACTACAGACACTATCGAAACCTGTTTGTTTTTAGGAGTTATTATTATTAGTTTCCGATTAGTTTTTTTTTAATAAAACGTTGTATAACCACAGTAAGAACATCTTTTACATCGTCAGTGCGTTTTGGTTATTATATTTTGTAAGTTACTTGTTTGGCCAAAGTTCTCTGGAATTAATTAGTATTGGATTATTATGTCACTAATAACGAGTCGATAAGAATGTTATGGTAATGATTAATTTAGCTGATTCATCTGGAAAAACATTCCGTGAGCTAATGATATTTAGCACTGCCTATTTGTAATAAGCAGAGTAATGGTATACCTACGCATACTAATGAATTGTATGTATAGAGATAATGGCACTACGCATGTTTATAATAATAAAGATATAACTATGATTAACCTATAAAAGTTATCCTTTAGATAAGAGAACAATGACACATAAATTAACCGTTAAGCAAACAACACAATTCTTTTGGCTGTCAACAAAACTGAAAAGGCTCCTTGGTAGAATGGAAAGAATCAGTTTGAAATTGGGTCTCAAAATCAATCACGGTAAAACCCAAAACCGTAACAACAAACTTCATTTAACAGGCACACTGTCGCACGTCGAAGATTTCGTCCACCTAGAGCGAACACTAACCATACAGGCTTTTGACATGAAGACATAAGAAGAATTAAAGGGATGAGGTTATGGATAGGGTTCCAATTGCAGCGAGTATGGAGAGACCATCACATCACTTGGAAAACCAAAGTAAAACTGGTAAATCCCTTAGTGTTTTTCATAATCAGTTAAGAATTAGACACATGGACTCACAAGAAAGCCAAAAAAAAAAGATCGGGATCCATGCTTTTAAGATGTGATGTGAGAGGAAAATGTTGCAGACACCCTGGACAATATTCCACTCAAATGAATCCAATCTCCGAGACCTTAATGAGGAATACGGCACGAGGAGAAGGAAAACAAATATGAGTATACAAATAAATAACCAAAGTGTAAGCATGATGAAAAATTATGATGCTGATAGAGTATAATTAAATTAGAAACGATTTCTTAATGTTAATAATGTTTCTTAATAAAGAAATGATGTATTTATCATGACTGATGAATTCCAGAAGTAGATGGTAAGCTATTAAAATCCTATTGCAATTATCCGGAATTCCAGAAATATAAGCTTTAAATATTGAAGTACTAGAGCACTTTATAACACACAAGCTTTTCCCAGCGTCTTCGCTCCCCCCCCCCTCTTCTTGCCTATGTTACTCAGTTCCAAAGCATCTTTCAACTGGTGAAAGAATTTTTGAAATCGGACCAGTAGTTTTTGAGCCTAACCATTACAAACAAACAAAGTTTTCCTCTTTATAATATTAGTATATAAGACATTTACCTAATTAACTGTTAATCAATTATAATAATATTACAATTGAAGCACTGAAGGATGAAGATACTGTATCCGAAGGTTCACAAGAAATTGCCGTACGCATTCATAATGAGGAGGGTCACGAATTACTTGACAAAAGCTACCGGTTCCTATAATTTATTCCAAAATTCTTAGCCAAAGAGCTCTTACGCAACAATAACAAGAATTTCATTCTAAAACTCATCTTACATAATCTTACATTTTAAACGATAGAAAATACGATAACGCAGTTTTTGTATTTAGCTGTGGATTTTTTCTTTTGTAATCAACTAATGCACCATTGGCTACATTTTGTCAGTAAAAAAAGACAGTAGACGATCAAAAAGACAATAATCTAAACTATTTGATGGACATTGACATATTTTTTCCGATGTTTAAGCTTTATGTTTTTACATCCTTTTGACTAATGATTTGTTTTGACTATAAATAACGGTAGACGCAACGATGCATAACTATTTATTTTCCAGCACATTCTAAAAGGTTACCAACTTAGTGGCTGCTAACAATTTGAAGATACAGGTTGACCTTGACCAAATAATATTGTTTGTCATTATAATCATATTCATTCAAAATTATTCACATACAACCTCCACGTGAATTAACCAGAGGAGGAATTAATTAAACCAATAGGTTGTATTACCTACACTTTTATCAGCAATTCAGAGAATAGAAGATCTATTCTTGCCAACGATGAATATAAAACCACGAACATAAGAAATCAATATTTCACCAAAGCTTTGTTGATTGAATGGACAGGCAAAAAATAATAGCCCAATCTATCATGTTGTTTGCTTATTTTAAAACTCTGTTTAAGATATTGGAAATTGAAAGAGAATCTTGTACCACGATGCTGTACCGTGAATGTTTTCATACGTATTGTTAAAAAATATTGAAGTTTCAATCAAATTGTGATAATATCAATAGGACCGACTAAATTGGACCTACGTGAATATTCTGATAACATACCAACAAATCCCACAATTGTTATAGTACAAATGTTATTTTAGACAGTACAAGATAGGGTAAATGTAAGCGCTGATAGCTTTTTAAACAAAGCCTCAACACGCGATGTGGTCGTTCATAGATAGTTTACTGCATATAGCATAACACGATCTTTTATTGTACTCGTACTTCGGACATTATTTAAAAGTTTTTAAATCATATCCCTAAAAGGGAAGTTCAAAAACTTATTACGATCAATTATTTCATCGTCTGTATCAATGTTTAGATGCTTTTAATTGGAAATTGCGATCGAATCATCAAATTTTCCGCCAGTTACATCAAATTTGATTACGATTGGAATTGCTTCATTGAAACGATTGTTGTAATAATTTAACTTGATGTTGGTATTGCCCACTTTGTTTGGCGTGATTTTAAGGTCCTAACAGAGGAACCGGTTATCATCGCAAACATTTGCTAGCGTACTGATACGAGTATCTACCAATATTTTTTTGCTGCGATATCTGCTGGTGCTGTTATAACTTAAAGTTACTATATTATTGTCTTGTAAGTTTCATTTAATAATTATTGTTGTGTGGTTCATCTTAATTTGATTCAAGTTCGCATTTGTGACCATTTCTGGATTAAGAGTGCGGATCCATAGGAGGAAGAACGCGTGCTCCTACATACCCACTGTCATCAGAAATTAATTCTCCATTGTCGTTACTTCTAATTAGCGATGCATCCGATACCGATACCGATACCGATATATCGGCGATATTTCGGGTCAGCCGATATATCGGTATCGACGATATTTTATAACCGATTCAACGATACTTTTTAATTTAAAAATGTAGTGTTAAAGAGCGTGTTGTCTCATCTATTTTGTTGCAAACGAAGCACGAACTACACACATCAAAAGTGTCTAGGGATCAACATATATTTTTGCAATAATTTTTCTCCTGATTGATATTAATTAAAATTTTCTTTAAGGATTCATCAAATAAAGTGTTTTCGTTTGTCACAGTAACGATAAACCAAGTCACCTTTGCATTAATAAAGAAATTTGCCATTTTCCTAATAAAGGGATTTTTGACATTTGAACCACTAACACAAAAGTTCGAAAAAAAGACTGAAATAACAGTTTTCTTTAAAATTTTATTGGGTAACTTAAACAATTAATAATCCGTGTTTCTACCGCGAACACTAACAACACAAGAACATCGGTTTGGCATACTCAAAATGAGTTCATCCAAATCACGCTGTGGAATGGCCGCCCATGTTCGTTGCAACAACAAAAAAAGGTCTTCTTGCGACTGGATACCCTCCATATTCGGCAGAGCTCTTCTCTGTAGCATATCCCATGCATGCTCAATCGGATTCAAGTCTGGCGACTGAGCAGGCCAGGGCAGGACATTGATGTTAGCTGCGGCGAGAGTCTGTCTTACAACTCTTGCGGTGTGCGGTCGTGCATTATCATGCATTAACTGAAATAAGGGACCGATTTGCACTTGTAGAGGAACGATGACGTCTGATACAATCGTCTCAGCATAAATTTGAGCGTTGAGGTTGCCTCTGATCCGAATCAACTCAGTTCTTCCGCCGATCCAAATACCCGCCCATACCATGATGGTTCCACCACTATAAGGATGGACTTCCTGGCAGGATTTTAATCGCTGTTGGCGTCCAGGGGTTCTCCAGTGTCGTATACGTCTTGTATCCGGTCTCATACCGAAACGAGACTCATCAGAAAAGCACACGAAACGCCATTGTTCTTCTGCCCAATTTCTGTGTTCAAGAGCCAATTGATATCGAATCCTACGATTGTGCATTGCTATAGGTGGTACCCGTAGCGGTCTTCGGGAATGAAGGTTCACTTCATGCAAGCGGTTTCTGACTGTTTGGGCGCTAATTAAGTTCCCTGAAGAGTGATGAAGCCTCACGGCGGTTATTGTTGGAGCTCTTCGAGTTAAGATTTGAATGTATCGGTCTTGTCTCCGTGTGGTGCAGCGATACCGTCCTCCATGGCGCTCAGCCACGGTACCAGAGCTTCGGTAACGTGTCCAAAGTCGACTGATAACACTCTGACTTGTATTCAGAGCTAAAGCCACAGTACGTTGCCGGGAACCAGCTTCTATCATTCCCACGGCTCTGAGCATTTCTTCCCTGCTTAAATGACGTCACCGCTCCATAATAACGTTGGTTTAATCAGTAGTAGGGAAACAGTAGCACTAATAATGTCTTCAATGCGTTGTATGTTTTTATAGGGAAAATATTGACAGCTGATTTTCATCTTTTACTCGAATTTGATTCACAGTTCCTGATTCAAATTATGAAATGCACCAAAAAGGATCCATATAAATTTATAAAATCATAAATTTATTACAAAGCCACATCTCAATCTCAAGAAATCCGCATAAAAATGCTTGATCCCTAGACACTTTTGATGTGTGTATGTCCGGGGAAACCTTTGTGAAACAGACTTGCGAAATCTCCATTCTCCGAAAAATTTAATATTACATAGTTTATTTTTTTAACAAAAATCTTATTAATTTTGATAACTAAAATGTATATTTATCTAATCAATTACCTGTGACACTACTTTTAATATTAATAAAAAAAAATCTGACTTGTGATTTATTTGTTTTATTTTAATTCACAATACGCGTATCGGTATCGGTATCGGTATCGCCGATATTTTTATAAGAATATCGGTATCGGTATCGTATCGGCGAAAAGGCGTATCGATGCATCCCTACTTCTAATACGTGCTGTTGTAATTATGTAAATGTCACCTTTCATTTTCTATTACTCATCATTTATTTTTAAGTTAGTATATTAATCTTTTTTACGATGCTCCTTATGTTTATCTTGAACAATTTTTCGCTAATCTGTAAAATGGTATTCAGCACATTACAATGTAAAGTGATTCAACCGGGTGCCGGGTGCATACAATAACCACGTGTACTTACTGATCAATACTGTCGCAAATTTTGTGTCCATATCATTTAATATTTATGTAATACAGTCTGTCGTCACGTGCGCTTTCACGTAAAATATTAAATAAATAAGTTATCTTCTTCAAATTCACTGTAACTCTTATTTAACGTATCGAAACGTTTGACCATGAATGAAACTGTCATTAAATAATTAATAAAAGCACAAGTAATTACAATTTGTTTATAAATAAAGGGTTCGCTGTCGATATCAGTCGGTTGCGCAGTGCTCAGAAACGTCAGACGAGCGGCGTGGACCGGCGCGGCGGTTAGCAGATTACGACCGCGCAGCACAGAAGGCGCGGCGACACTGACGGCCCGCGACGTATCGACCTCCCGCCATCACAATGAATGGTGAGCCAGCACCGCAGTCTACCGCTGCAAGCTCACTACTGCACTGCAGCTTTATTTCTGGCAACCACCCCGATACTTAACAACGAAAACATACCATTTTCTTTGCAAAAATGTACCAACAAGTCATGCGAATTCCGAGCCACTGACCCCGTTCCAGGCCGCGTTGAAGAATTTTGCGGTTACATTCATCACCCGCTTTTACATTTCTCTATAATATTTTGTTATAAATTCTGAGAGACGTTTTGTCTACGCATGCGTGACTCAGAGGGCCACCGTCTACCGTATAGCTCGCTGTATCAGCTGATTAAATGACCTTGTTCCCACATTCTTGTCCAGTTTTTTATATGTTATCTCTTGGATTGAACAAATAATTGTTTATTTTTTTCATCCCTGCATTTACATTTCTCTGTTTAGAACAATGTAGTGAATTGTTGACCTTTGAGGATTTACTCATGAAGGCAAAATGAGTAGAAACCTTTCAAGGTTGTCATGCTAGGTCGCAATGATCCCACGAACGAAGGTACGGATAAAGTAATCTGATGAATGCAGAGTTAATGGTATAATACAATGTAAACCTGGGACAAGCAAAGTTTAAAGATCACGTTGGCATCAATGATAATTCCTACTTACCGATCTTTAAATAAGTAGTACCTATAGCAGTAGTAGATTTTTGTTGTGTTCATTATTTTCAGGACAAGGTCTGTATCTTTATGTAAGAAAATTTCCGGAAAGGTTACCGGAAATTTGAACCCCTGTAGAATATTTAGCTGATTCTTACAGATTAACTTAATCCAAATGACGCTAGGATTCTTCAAAAACAAGATAGACGACGTAAAATAAACGAAATAATTAAATATTGACGCAACAAAGACAATGGGACACCTAGGCGTCAAAGTACTCTTCCAAACCCATCCGGAAAAGTGCTCAAAATAATGTTGGAAATTGGAGACATTGAGTTTTATATACAAGACGGATTAAAAGAGATACCTTACATTTTTACCCCCTAAAAGAGGTGATTCGAAAAAACATCGACCCTCGCTTGTCGATGTTTTGTTTAACCAGCTATCCATTTGTGCCATATTTACTCATATAATCTACGTGTATTTGTAGGAAGTGAGGAAGGCTATGCTAAGCCTTTCATAGGATTCCCTGGTACCTACTTAACAGTAAGGCCAAACAAGTGCTAAATCCAATATAAAGGTGAATGCTCCAGAGCTGCTTATAATTTTATCTATTTTTCTTTTAGCCCTTTTCAAGTATGGTTGACTAGTTGAGTGAAGGTTATTATTTGTCAAATATTCCTTATCGGCTGTTCTGCTTTTACTGCCACCGTGTTCTAGTGGAGAGGAGTAAGAGGTTCTGGGTTCGATTCACTTACCCGGGTCGCACCAAGTGTTGTAGGTATTATCAAGAACTAGCTGTAAGTATCACTCTCAGAGATATGAATAAGCCTTAGAATTGTATAATTTTTGGATTCAAATTTCAAATATTATAAATAATCTACCTACGTATTGACGTTACAAACATCGTTGATGTAAAAACAATGGGTTACATGCAGGTACACCGCACGCTCGTGAGTGCCTCAGAAAAGTTAAATTATACTACAATGCCACCTTGGAAGAAATTGCTTGCAAGACTTTCAACGAAACTGAGAAAACAAACATCCGTGTTGAAGCTTTATTCATTAGCCATTCATTGATTGCACACATCCCACAACAAAGTGCAAATACATTGCTTACATTAGCTCAGTTCAGACAGGAATGTTAACAGCAAATGAGCAATGAAAATCAAAGTGAATGCTAGCTAGCGAACAGTCTAGTGTTAGTAATACGTGATCGCAATGTGAACGAGGCACAATCTGACCATTCGTATGGCTGTCGATATGAATTGCTTCCTGTTATCGATGAACAAATTGGTAGGCTGGTACCTATGTAGGATTATGATTTAAATCGCTTGTTCAATTGAAATAATGAATATTATCTGCTTTTTGAATGCAGTTGATTTACTGGTTAGGCAGAAGCAAAGAAAATCTGCTCAGGTGGAGATTCATTGACGACTCTCCTCTGGATGGCAATTGTGGTGCTACTCCACAAAAATTAGGGCACTTGATATCATGTACTGCATTACCTAACAATTGTTCGATAAAAGAGTATATTGTACGATTGACGCTTCTGAGGGCGCTAAACTCATGGACCAGTTCAGGGTTGACACAATTTTAGATTGTCATCGATGCGCTAAGTAGAAGAAAATTAATGAATGAAATGAATCTTCAAGTCAAGAGGTATAATTCAGAAAAGGTTACTTCTAGGCAGGCGTGATTCACCGTTCACATCTTCTCTGACTATCAGGCGAGATAGTGGTCAAACGCGAACCTATCGTTTAATAAAAAAAAAAAACTGTGTTGAAGGCAATGAGAACATTTATTTTCTGGAAAAGATAACGAGGGTCTTGAGTAAAATAATAAATTACATCCCTTTTCCTTTCAAGGGACAGGGCTTTTCCTGTGCACTTCCTTTCCAACACTTATCCAGGAATTGCTAAGAAGTCGTATTTAAGAATTCGGAATACGATTACATTAGCATTATACACTTGACATTGATGAATGTATTTATACACAATCACTTTTGCTTTAAAAAGGTTATTTTAGGTATTATTTGATTGAATATGAAGACGAAAAACAACAGGATTTGCATCCTGTTGTTTCTATTATGTTTATTTTCAGTTGGCTTTCTCTTGGCCTCTATCTGGCCTAGAAGCAAAGATGAGACCTAAGATGCAGCAAGCTCACACAGTACTAGATGGAACTCCTGTACATCGTTGGAAAACTGCCCAACTACTTACATGAGCAACCTTAGAAAATTATAACGCTGTCGAAACACGGGCCAATAAACCAAAATAATCCAAACCAAATATACAACCAAATTTACCTGATGAATGAAGCCTATGAAAGCCGTTATTATTTTAAAAATAATGTAGCAGTCTAACATTTGTCGGTTTACAAAAATAACTTAAAATAAAAAAATAATAGGTTTTCCATTAGTAGTTCTAACAATATCTATAAAAGGTCTAACAATATTTTGAAATCGTGCGTGTCAGTAATACCTAGCACGTACGACAATGACAAACCTCATAACATTCCATTTATTTTTGGTACCTCCACTTATAGCACATAGGTAGCTTTTGTAGTGATTAAGATTTTGAATTACCGCGCTGTAACATTATTATCTATTTGGTGGGATTCATTCGATTAGATAATATGAGGGTCCGAAAATACGTCTGAAGTTAGAAAACATGATTGAGACATAAACCAACCCGCGCTGGGCCACGCTATGGATCCACCATGCGCCCACTGCCTCTAGCAAAGTGGAGGCCCTTTGTCCCAGCAGTGGGATCAGTAGAAGCTTAGTACATTACACACGAGGGTCCCAGATACGTCGTGCAATTCTCAATCTCGTACCTATTACTTATTGTTGATGAGATAATGTGTGAATCACTGCGCAATTTGTCAATGGAACTTCGTGGAGTTATTTGTTGAATTTTCATGATCACTCTTGCTCTGATATAAGATAAAGATCAACTTATGAGACTGTGGGTGTGACTTTTAATAGAATGAATGCTTCAGTTATTCAATTATATTTTATTCCACCAAGAATTCCTCAGTACGAAGAATGCCATGGAGAAGCATGGCACAAATGGGAAGAGGCTTATACTCATGGAACAGGGCTGCCAATGATGCCGATGATGATAAGGTAACTCTGAAAATTACAGGCGTCAAGTTATTTTATCCCAAATAGATATAAATTACAATTTACAAATTTTTCAACAGCATATTGTCAAACTGTAATGGCTCTGTATTTTAGGTTTTCATTCCCATGGAAAATTATCATTATGTCAGATAGGTACCTAGTCCCTCCATCTAAACAATGATATTCAGCTGCATTCTGTTAGACTGGGAAACCGACCCCAACCTATTTGGGAAAATGCTAAGCAGATTGATAAATAGAAAGTTTTGCACACTATTGTTGACTCAAATGTTTCAACCCACTGCATTCGCCCATAGAATTTAAAGGATGGACTGAGCAATAGCTGTATAAGATTGACCATACTCTCTGGAGGAGAGGGAAACAATTATTGCTTATAAGTCGATGCAGATAATTGTTTTCCTCTCTTTCTAGCTAGATGATCAAGTTTATCTGTCAGTTGGCTAGGGAAGGCGAGTCCATCGTTTTAAGTCTATGCATTTGCCGTCCAATCTACTCGTACCGCTGCACATTTCTAGTGATTCACTATGACTATCGTCAAAGGAAGTAGCCATTTAAAGTAACTATTTTAAAACGTCGCCGTCGTCGGCGGCTCACGGCCATAACGTAGGAGACAGGAGTCCGGAGGTCCTGTCAGGCTAATATTAGAATAATCTAACTACATATACATATTGGTATGTTATGACAGTCTGGAATATTCCTCTATAGTTTTGAAAGGGAATTTTCAGCTTTGCTGTTGGTGTATGTTGAAGTTAGTCTATTTTAATGTTATTTCATATACCCATCACGACAGTATAAGTTTCATTTCATAGACTGTACTTGCATCAAAACACATTTTCTCTTAGACACAGATAGAGCATTGACTGAGCATTATCTGCTTAAAATTGCCATACTTTCCAGAGAAAGAGAAAACAGTTTTTACTCCATCTATTTCCTTTGCATTACTAAAGACATTATCTGTGTTAGAAAGAGATAGATGGTCCTAAAAATGTATGATGCTGCACGTCTGCTGGGAGAAAGGAAGAAGAAAAATTTCTTAGAGATGAGGCTTTTACGTGGGTCTTCCACATACACAAAACATAAATGGTGCTGTTCTGTTCCACACACTTCCGAGGCTCTAGAAAGGCCACTTTATCAGAATGCATTGCGATAAAATTCGTAAAATGGAATATTGTCTTCCATTGCTCAAAGCAACTATTTCTTTTAGGTGGAAAAATCATCAAACGAGTCCTCCCACCCAGGGCAGGATGGGAGGGACTGTCAGATTGTACTGACTAAAATCCACGGTGTCCTTCAATAGCTCTTTACGCACCGGGGTCACAGTTACCCGATAGTCCTGCGACCCCGGGGCCATTGCTCAAGCAATAAAGTAGACAATTTTATCGCTATCCTATTATGATGTTACGAGTACTATAGTAGCGTTTTTAAATCCCCAGTGTAATCCTTCAGGGATTACCAGCGTGTTGTATGAAAATCGATACAAAAATGTTTAAAACAGTATCGGACCACAATAATTATAATTAGCTACAATTACCACCATCCTAGAAATACGAACAGTTATTTATAGGGGACTTAAATGGTGTCAACCAGCACGTGGTAGCTTCCCATGATAAGTGGGTAACAATGATCCAAGTCATGTATAATGCATGACCATAACACATGCCTTAACGGCGGTATTTTTATGGTTTCTGGAATTCCATTTGTTACTTAGTTAAAGGAAAAAAGAAAGAAAAGTAATATTTAATTATCAGGACGGAAGGATTCATTTCATGAACGAGTATACTCGTACCATAAAAAAAATACCCAGAACTTATACTGTACTGCAGTCATTGGTTAAGTCAAGCTCGTGTCTTCTACGAAGTCCGTGCATGGTTACGTCATGACAGGTCACCTCAAAGTGTTAATTTAGGCCCACACACAGTAACAGGCGAAATGGAATGTGTCCGCGCCGGTATCTGGTAAGTACATATTGTATTCAGGAAAGTTATGTCCGACCCCCATAAATTAAAACCAGATGGACTTCCTTAGCACTTACCCATGAAGGGGCCCGCGGGATCTCTGGTCGAACCAGTGTGTTTCCTGTGTGCGGACTCCAGGAATTTACGACTTATTCTTCCTGTGACATTTGCTCATCTCAGTTTTTACCGACACATGATAAATCTATGTTGAAATCGGTGTATTATTTGACGCTTGGCGCAGTGGCTGAACGATCGATTGTTGAGCTGCGTGTTGTGGATTCGGTTCCCGAACGAACCACTAAATTACAGGGCAGGGCAGGACTGTCAGACTTGTACTGAATAAAATCCACGAAGTTCTTCAATAGCCCTTTACGTTTCGGGGTCACGGTAGCTTGTTAGTCCCGCGACCCCGGCAGGCTTTGGCCCTCTAATAAATTTTCCGTGCGGGGACCGAACCCACAAGAACACAAAAGGCAATTTAATACCTACTTGACGAGATTTCCAAAGTGACAAAAATAATAGCAAGCAAACCTGTTTTAGTTAGGTATTCTTGCTATTATTTTCTACACCTGATTGCCAGTAGGCGCTCTATGCGTTGGCTATGAGATAGAACAATGGCACTGGTGGTGCAATGCGGTGCAATAGCGCAGCATCGCGATTCATGACCTTGTTCTTACGCTTCGCGCCCTATTTATTTGTAACACTTTTGTATTTGAGTGTACTACCTACAATGTGTCTACCTACTACATAGGTTTAATTGCTGAATATGTGCAATCAGATTTGCCGCTAATTCCTATGTAATCACTAAGATTCTGATGAATATAATAAGTAAGCAAACGCGTCAGTTTCTCATTTGAGTCAAACTTCAAATTCATGTTGAAAAAAAAGTGATTTAAGATTTAAATGAAGCATGCCCCCTAAATTTTTTTTAAATCCAAGAAACCAAAGAAATTGTAGAGACGTTACAATGACTATACAGTTAGTTCAGAAGAAAATAGTTTAGTAAAATAGTTTAGAGATTCCGGGTTTAGAAACTCCAATGCTAATCGGCGCTCGGCGATTATTTTGCATCACGTCGGTAACAATAAAGCCTCCTGCAGACACACGCGATTAATCGCGCGGGGCGACATGTCGCGGTCCATTCGCAGTATTTTAGAGTGGAAATTAGCTTGGCTCGTTGTCGCAGCGCGATTAATCGCGTGTGTCTGCAGGAGGCTTAACTTCTTTCGTTCAAAATATCAATGGCTGTAAGTATATTATTCTTACCTTTATGTGTTTAAAACAGCTACTCTGTAAGATAAGTTTATGAACACGGTCAGAAAGTTTATAATTTTGTCGGTAGCTAGTCAAATTCAGAGGTTCATCATCAAACTACCTACATAGTTTGAAATTTTGCTTGACTTGATGCTTGTAAGTAGGTACCTATTTAAATATTTCTAACCAATTAGGTACCTACCAACTTTTTTCCTTGGCATGGGTACATCTGCCTAGGTACCTACGTGCTTTTGTTAACAATGGCCAACGCATGGCCAACGTGATCAAATTCCCGAAAGCAACGAAACAATAATACTGTTATTGTTGCTGCTGCTAATAGAAATCTAACTTATAAATAAGTTTCTACTAGTATTTTATAAATTTTATACTTACACATTAACGCATGCATCGCGAATTTTCAAAGCTTTTCTATGGAAAGAAAAATTCGAATCGCGAGCAGGATTTAAACCATGCGTGAACCTCGGTGGCTCGTTTGGAAAGAGCATCGAATCTACTGAATCCGGAAGTAGCAGGTTCAAATCCTGCTCGCGGTTCGAATTATTCTTGCCATAGAAAAGCTTTGAAGTTTCTACTAGCAGGTAATCTGCAAAAAGTAAAAAAAAAACTTGTTAAAGACGGGTTCAGCTGTGAATCTAATCTCACTGGAGGATGCTTTGAATAAACAAATTACGCTACTGTAAGCCCATCATAATGTTCCCAGAAGCTGCTAAAACGTACATCCATCGTGGACGGCTACATCAAATAGGTACCTAATAAGTAGGTACCCAAATACCAACCTAGTTAGTTCAACATGTGTGTAGACCGTAAACCGTCTAGACACTGACTTATTATCTATTCCGATACAACTCAAGTAAAAAATAAAACCTACATTCATGTTTGCTGTGATGCATAATGCATGCGATTCAAATCACTTGCATTGTATGCAACCAGCCTGTCACCGTAATAGAGGCCCCGTGAGATGGGAAACAATCTTTTGTACTACGATATTGAAAAGCTACGGATCGGTGCACATGCACTAAGCTGATACGCCAGTGTATTCAGACCCTTGGATCTATATTCAGCATGACGTTTTCCATTCCTGGTAGCGCAGTCTCTGAGATCAATATAAACTGGTCAGTGGTGTGTGCTTATCTCATGAAAACTGTCCTGTGAACAGCTAGGTACCTATCTTATCAATCATGCACTAACGTTCACATGCTGGTCGTAATGCACGACGTAACTGGCATGTCTGGTTTGAATGGCTGACGTAGGTACTAGGTATCTTACAAATTACGTATAATGGTTAATTTGTGGCTATACCTACATAACTATGTAGCCTGAGAGACATTTTTTTTTGAGAGTCATTTTCAACTGAAAATGAGTAGTTTGGTTTGGGATCCACCGAAGAGGCCTATGTAGGTATACCTACCCACCTAATATTGTAGAGTCCGTCTCACGAAAGAAGTCTCGCAGAAGCGGCGCTATCTCTACAGTCATGTCACGGAATTTTGCCAAACTCCACTGTAAGACTCCCCAAATGATTCCAAATTGAATTTTTGGTTCAATCCGATTTTATTATTTTTAATAATTTAATTAATATCATTAAAATAGAAAATAAAATAAGTTCCAATTATTGCCGCGGGCCTTCTTTCGTGAGACAGACTCTACGGTTCAATCATCATGCATCGTAAGGGTCAATTCACTACAAGACGCGACGCTCTGTGTGCATATTTCAATACTAAAGAGCGACTCAAAACCCTAGAAACGATACCTACACATTTCCAGCATGTATTGCCGCGGCAGGTCACGTCTCGGTGTGAATTTAACCACTGAACTGACCCTAACGCTGCAGTCACATTACGTGAAGCAAGCTTTCATCTCGCGAAACGTACATTTAAACGGTAGGTAATTAATAGGTTTCAAAGATGCATGCAAATCGCTGACGTACCTATATAAAAGTGACAGTCCTCGCTGAAACCGTTTAAATAAAGAAAATAAGCCTAAAATTAAATAAATAAATAAAAAACCGGCCAAGTGCGAGTTGGAATCGCGTGAAGAGGATTCCGTACGATGTTACCTATCACGTTTTTTTTTAATCTGACCCAAATTGGTACGCACAATATTGAGTGATTTACCATGTTATTTTAATATCATGGACTTCTTATAGGTTTTCCTATAATCTATAAGTAGAAAACTAATTTCTGTATTTTTTTTTAATTTTCGGTTCTGTAGTTTCGGAGATAAGGGGGGGGGGAATGGTCAAATTTCGTCTATTTTCTTGAATAACTTGGAAACTGTTTATTTTAAAATTACAAAAAAATATATTTAAGATTGTCTCAACAAGACTTTTTATTTGATATGTCACACGATGCAGTTTTCAAATATATTTTAAAAATTTTCCCCTTCCCCCCCAAAAATTACCTCCCATATACAGATATGGACTTCTTATAGGTTTTCTTATAATCTATAAGTAGAAATCTAATTCCTGTATTTTTTTCAAAATTTTAGGTTCAATAGTTTCGGAGATAAGGGGGTAGGGGGAATGGTCGAATTTCGTCTATTTTCTTGAATAACTTGGAAACTATTTATTTTAAAATATAAAAAAAATACATTTAAGATTGTCTCAACAAGACCTTTCATTTGATATGTCACACGATGCAGTTTTCAAAACTTTTTTTTTTCATTTTCCCCTTCCCCCCCAAAAATTACCTCCCACATACAGATTTCATCTATTAACGTCACACCTCTGTGCTTGGGTCACAGGAATTGATATGTGTACCAAATTTCAACCCAATCGGTCTAGTAGATTCGGAGATAATTGACTGTAAGCGACAGACAGACGGACACACGAGTGATCCTATAAGGGTTCCGTTTTTGTATTTGTACGTACGGAACCCTAAAAATGCCCATTATTTTAGTAAAGGGCGCATAACCAGAAAGTTGGCAACGTCGCAAATAGCTGTCTAATATTTACAAATTTTAATTAATTTGGTAAATTTACTATATGAAAATAAGAAAAAAGGCTCTGTAGTGCACTAAAACATTGATATAGGAATGCAATTAAAACACTAAATTTGATGTTGTCACCGTTTCAGGTTTAAAAAAGGCATTTGGAAGGTTTGGTTCCAAATACTTTTTTTACATCTAAAACTATTTATTCGTGAATACGATATTACTTATTGCATTCCCTTATCAATGTTTTAGTGCACTACAGAGCCATATTTCTTATTTCCATACAGTAAACATTGCTAAATTAATTAGTTAATATTTGACAACTATTTGCGACGTTGCCAACTTTGAGAATAAGCGCTCATATAGCATAATTATAATAAGGACAAAGTTTGGCGGAATGCTACAGATGGTCAAGGAATAAGCGCATCACACACGGCTAAGATACGATAATATTTTATCTTAAGATGTTACATTAATATATCTTAGGCCATCACAGACGACGAAGATACGATACTGTAATATTTTATCTTAAGATGTTATCTTACGATATATTTTCTATCTTAAGATGGCATCTTACGATATATTTTCTATCTTAAGATGTTATCTTACGATATTCGTCGCGATCGCACGGTCGTGTCCTTTGTTGAACGAATAAATACAGGGTGTTTTAACTGTGGCTCATGCTTGCCTGCTAGATTTACTGGATAGCTCTACGGATGACGATTCCGATTTTGAATTCGATTTGCACATGGTTTTATTCAATTTGGGTCGAAACTCACATTAAAAATAGGAAAGATCGTGGGGAATTCAAAATTTTTGACGATCTTTCAGAAAAAAAGTTCCATGAGTATTTTAAAATGTCAAGAGAAGAGTTCGACGCACTTCACAGTTTAGTTCAAAGAGATATTGAGAAACAAAATACAAACATGCGACAATGTAAAATCAATTATAGACAGTCCTAAGCCTGAAAAGTATGAAGGAAAGTTCTGGTTTTTTAGGGTTCCGTAGCCAAATGGCAAAAACGGAACCCTTATAGATTCGTCATGTCTGTCTGTCTGTCTGTCCGTATGTCACAGCCACTTTTTGTCGAAAGTATAAGAGCTATCCTATTGAAACTTGGTAGGTATATGTATTATGTGAACCGCATTAGGATTTTCACACAAAAATAATAAAAAACAAAACAAATTTTGGTGGTGCCCCCCATACTTATTTTATTGAATCTCAAAATTTTTTTTTCACCAAACCCATACGTGTGGGTTATCTATGGATAGATCTTTAAAAATTATATTGAGGTTACTAATATCATTTTTTTCTAAACTGAACAGTTTGCACGAGAGACACTTCCAAAGTGGTAAAATGTGTAACTCCTAAAATAAGAAAATGATAAAACTAAAAAAAATATACACCGTGTTCTTCACGTTATCCATAAACTTTAGCAAATACTTCTATGGCTTTTACAAATCAAATCCAACAAAGGAAGTAGTACTTAAAAAGGCTTCGTTACAAAGATATTTGTAATTTCATTTAATGAAATTTAATTGAGCTATGCAGTGAGAAAGTATCTTAATTTGAAATCTATCAAATACTATTTGCATTTCATTTGTTTCAGCCCGCCAAATGTTATGAATGACGTTGCCAATTCGGATAAAGAGGCATGCATATCGGGTTATTTACGTCTAGGTATTTAGTTTGTATGAAAATTAACAAAAAATAAAAAATAAGAATTTATTAATGTGTCCATAATGAAAAATGCTTACTTCCGTGGTTTGAACATCTGGTCGAAGTTTATGTATATCGTCCGGAACACGGTGTATAATGTAGACCTCAACAAAAACTTCCAACGAAAATTGGTTTGGATGAGATACAGTAAGCAGTTTTTAAGATATAGTACATTTTCAAAAACCGCAAATATAACTTTGCCATTCATACAAACACTATGAAAAACAAAGTTATTTTTATTGTTTGTGTATATCACTTACTAATCTCAATATAATTATATCCCTAATCTATGCTTGCTACTACGGAACCCTTCATGGGCGAGTCCAACTCGCACTTGGCCGGTTTTTTTATTGCTCCATTTTATCGTAATGAATTCATAAACGCGATGTAATAATCTTAATTTCTTGTACCTATAGCATGCAACTACAGCAAACAGTCACTGCGCTTGCTTTATTCGCACCTACCTAGTGAACCTACGCATATAAAATAGCATGCTATAAAATAGCAAGTAAAATATCATTTAGCAAGTTATTGCCATATAGCAACTTTGAACACTACTATTTCGTACCAACGAAGTTAACAACACCCCGTATTTGCATCTGAAGATAACTTACGATATATTTTATATCTTAAGATGTTATCTTACGATATATTTTGTATCTTAAGATGTCATCTTACGATATATTTTATATCTTACGATATATTTTCTATCTTAAGATGGTATCTTACGATATATTTTCTATCTTAAGATGTTATCTTACGATATATTTTACATCTTAAGATACGAATATCGCTCTCTATCTTACGATACGAAAATATGAAAGATATCTTATCTTCGTCGTGTGTGACGGTCCATTGAATAGTATGGCGAGCGATATGGTATCTTAAGATAAAATATTATCGTATCTTAGCCGTGTGTGATGCGCTATATTATTATGAGAATCTCATCGATCTCAATATTTTTGACATAGACGGATTACACACTTCTGTGTGCATTTTGTTTGTGTAGTCCTTTGTGATTTTGTGGTGTTATTTCCAGGGCTGCCATATTTGAATTTGAATTTTAACCGTACTCACGGGAAAACTCGATGGTTTGTTGGTAATATAATAAAACAGTATACCTAAATAAAATGAAAATCTGTTTAGTCCGTCAGTTAGAGAATTGAAAAATTATGAACACGTTTTTTTGTTGTAATTCAAGGAATATTGACGTATTGGAGACATGGAATATTGAAGTGTGGGCTTGTAACGTCATAACGCCTGTAAAATTATACCGGTCGAGTGACGTAGGTATTGTGATTTGCAGAAGCTTTGTATCTTTGTCAATTTAGTGGAAAAAATAATAAGCCAGATTATTTCGTTGAAATTTACACGTCACCAGGCGCAAAAATATGTAAAAATTCAATTTCTTACAATTATTATTTTCATGGCCACTGGTGGTGCCCGTTTGTTTGACTGGTAAACTATACATATAGGGTGTTAAAAAATCAACTGCAGGAATTTCGTGTGCGTACTCGGTATCAAAAACCAAGTACATTCCAAAAAAAAATTTTTTCTTTCAATTATTTTTTTTAAAATTTCAATTTTTTTTTCAAGCATTTTTCTTTTGGCCTATTAATATGGCCTATAAAATAAGTTATTTGTAAGTATTTCGATAAATTGCCAGTCCAAAGTCTGCAAAATGTGATGGGAAAGTTGGAATCAGCTGTCAACGCTACACACGGGTGAACGACCTCAAAGAGCAATCAAATTCATTAACACGGTCAAAAAAAAAGGTTGAAAAAAAAATTTTTTTTAAAAAAAAATGCTCGAAAAAAAAATTTTATTGCAATGTACTTGGTTTTTGATACCGAGTACGCACACGAAATTCCTGCAGTTGATTTTTTAACACCTTGTATAATTATGTATTACACAGACGCACTAAACTAAAAAGTCTTTATATCTTTAAATACTCAACTTTAAAGGTATCTATAAACGTTTCGAAATGCCTCAAACACTTCATTTGGTACCAAAAAAATCGCATCTTTAAACACGTCTGGCTTCGTTAAAAACCAGTTTCTTTCAGGCCGGTCTGCATTTCTGTGTTTAGGGATAATTTGAAGAAGTATTGAGCAAACTTTCAGCGTATCTCAAGCACTTATTTCAGCCAATTTAAACAATTTTAAACGTCAGCTTTTTAAAATATTGATTGACAACGCAAGGCATATTACTCGGTTGATGAATTCCTTAATGACAAAATTTGAATAGACATTATTATGTTTTTAACTTAATTTTGGAATTTCTAATTTTGTATGATTTGATAATTTAAATAATGAAAAAAAAATAATGACATTTAAATACTGCTGATATTGAAAATTGTAATATTGTTGACATCTTATTTTATTTTCGTTCTGTATTTGTAATATTTTATTCACTTTTGTGGACTCTTTCTGAGATTTTGTTTCACTTAATGGTGAATTTAAATTCTAATTGTTACACTAATTTTAGCGTCGATATTTTGTATGCCTTTTTGGCGGAGCATAGGATGAACCAAACAATTTTTATAACATCTTTTATACCCTGTGTTCACAAAATTAATAAATAATAATAATAATAATAATATTCCACAACTATCACACAACGCCATCTAGTCCCAAGCTAAGCAGAGCTTGTGTTATGGGTACTAGACAACTGATAAACATACTTATATATTTCTAAATACATACATATTATAGATAAATTACACATGTGTCTGACACAGAACAAATGATCGTGCTCATCACACAAACATTTGTCCTGGGTGGGTATCGAACCCACGACCTCCGGCATAGCAGTCAGGGTCACTAACCACTAGACCAACAGGCCTTAAATGAATTTGAACTTATCCGCAATCGCAGTGGTAAGGCCCGTCTTTAAGGAGTGGCTGGATAGGCGTCACGGCGGCGCGGCGGCGTCCTGACCTACCGCATGACGCAGGTCCTCACCGGGCACGGAAGTTTCGGGAGGTACCTGTGTCGGATAGGAAGGAAGAAACGCCTGGGTGTCACCACTGCGAGGACCGCCCGGAGGACATGGTGGAGCATACGGCAGCATTAAAATTATTTTCAGAGTTTTGGAACAACGCTACGTTGTAACAAAGTGGTGCTTTGCTTTAGGGAAAAATATGTTTGGATACTGGGAACCCTATTTTGACAGTGACAGTGACATTACGTCTTTGTAAAAATAGTTTACGAGCGGGAAATTGATAACAAAATAAACATTGGTGGCTTCTAGTTCTACAAAACTTGTTAATAGTAATTTGAAAATGTCAGAACTATCTGAAAACGTGCGGCAAGTGTTAGCGAAGTTAGTTCCAGCATCTGTGTTAAATGACGTCAGATGTTTCGTCTTCTACGACAAACACCCGAGCGATGATAAGAACATTGATATCACAATATGCACAACAAACGGAGAAGTTAGAGAATATTACCAAAGAGATTTGGTATCCTCGATAAAGCTTCGTAGTGTTGGGAAACTGTCAGAAATTAAGATATTGAGAAACACAAACTGTGATTTGTTTTACTTAGTGGCAGCGAGGGATGAAATAACAATTCTGTCAAGGAAAGACAAACTTGGGATACTCCAAGTAGTTACTAGTGTCGAGAGGTATGATATCAGTGACATTTCCTGCAGTGGTCAAGCATGCTTGCGAATATTTCGAAAAGCAGACGCAGTACCTCTTATATTTGATGATAATTTCGAGAATTTCAAACGTCCAGACATATCAACAACATTCACTGAACAACAAGATGATGATGCTTTACCCATTATAACACATTTAATGAGGAAATTAACAGAAGCTAAGTACAGTGTGAAATGTAACGAAAAGATTTACAAGGACTTGTTAGATCTTCATCAAAGTGTTGCTTTCTCATCTTATAAGAAGATACATCCTAATTTAGATGATTCTGTTTTCAAGGATGGTGCCAAAGAGGTAATCTATCTACTTTGTTTTTCAAACACAGGGTTCCATTGAGGATTATCCCACTTTAAAAAATATGGATACTTGCTTTATGGGACACTTTTCTACTTCAAAATTCTCTAAAAAGACCTATAAAAATAGTAACTTAAAGTCAAGAGATTCAGTTTTTTGTTGAAAAGAGTTTTTAGTACAGCCATGATATTCACCGCTTTGGTACTTACTACTTAGTATGTACTTTTTCTTCCTTTAACTTTCAGATGGCCAGTGCCCTGAGTATTAGAACACAAACTCCATGGATTAGAGCTTGCAATAAGAAAATAGTCATCGTTTTGAATGTTTGCAATCTAAATAATGAGTAAGTATTAAATAAGGATCTGTATAATTAATTGTATGATCTAGTTCAGCAATATGAAGCAGCAGCTTTGCTGAAGAGTTGCGCAGAGGTGTACTTTATAGCTTTTTAGCGCACAAGCATTTCTCTAGTTAAGTCCTATGTAAATAGCAGCAAGCCTTTTGCCATCAACCAAAAACAAAAAATAAGTGTTTATTATTTTTCTAAACTGGAAACGATGGACTTATTAGATTTTTAATAAAGCTATCAACATTCTATTGCAGATCCCTAGAAGATGTCCACATACTCATCCATGGAACCACCGGACAATCAGCAGAATACACCACAAAGATTTATGAAAAGACTGACATATCACCATTCTGGGAGGAATCAGAAACACAAAAACTAAGACACAAGATTGATTCTGCTATAGTAGTAGTAATTGATATAGAAGAATTGAAAAGTAATGTTACGAGCAAAATTGAGTTCGATGGAGTCATATTTTATAGGAAGGATGAGAAAGAATGTCTTTTACCTATTGAAGATGTAAAGTTTTCTTCTATGGAGACTATGGGAGCAGAGTTTGATGCCATTTCTAGTGATCCTATAGGTTTGTATTTTTGTCTTATAATGAACAGATTGCCTGTTTAAAAGTATCAGGCACTTAAGTGTCTTCCCGGCATTGGTTGCGGCTATGCTGCGGGGCGAGACGGAGTGGGAAGCGGTCGCCTCCTTCTGCGAAGCAGTTATGCTCGCGAAGGAAGAGGCGGGACGAGCGAGGGAGAGGACAGCGTCCACCCCTCACCCACGCCGCAGTGGTAGACGCCCACGGCGACGGACGTCGCAAGGCGATCTCCGGCCACCGTAGGCGCGAGCATGCGGGCGGCGAGTAATGGGGTAAGGGTGACTCGCTGTCCGACCATGGACCATGCCCGGGTCGACGGCGCGTTGTCTTCCACGCGCGCCTCAAAGAGCGTCAGCATAATGACGGGGCCCCCCTCTAGAGGGCCAAAGCCTGCCGGGGTCGCGGGACACACGTATACCGCGACCCCGGTATACAGAGGGCTACTGAAGGACACCGTGGATTTTAGTCAGTACAAGTCTGACAGTCCCTCCCGCCTTGCCCTGGGTGGGAGGACTCATTTGATGATTTTACCATGATAAAAAAAAAGTGTCTTTACTATGTTGAGGTTGATTTCCAGTCTAATAGAGCTTCTAACAGTGACAACTGTAAAAGATCTACAAATGCCAACTGGGACCATTGGTTTTACTTTCTTTTATGAGGCACGGAGTAAATTTGCCGTGATAGATGGTTGATCGTCTGCCTTATCCTTGAAATCAACCGTATTCATTTTCTTTATGATCGTAAATACCAGTTACGTAAATATTATCAAAATAACTCTATGGATTGGATACTCTTTGGATCTTAACTGTTTTTTATTCTCTTTTTATTCCAGATACCAACATAATGCTAGCAATATTAGCCACCACAGAGAAAACAGACCTTGTTTTAAGGCATATAAAGAGGCACAATGATCAGGCCTTATCTTTGGACGTTTTCTGTAAATACTTGTCTATGGAAAAAGTACCTAACTGTGACAACATCGCTATACATAGAAAGTCTCCATACCATGTACTGAATGGTGTGATGGTTGTACTGCATAGTGAAACAACTAATGAAAATGGTTCTTTAATCATATCAGTTTACTCAAGGTATTTATTATTTAAATTAATTAGTTTTTAAGTGCTCTGCAGTGATGGTCTAGTAGTATTGGTCCGAGTAAGAATTGTAAGCCGTGGGTTCGAACCCAGCCAAGCATTACTTTGTGTAATTTATTTCATCTCCACTGCTCTCAAAACCGTGAAGGAAAACATCTGCTAACATGCATTGGTTCTGTGTGATTTTAAAATAGTGACCAAATTGGTGATACTATTATTTAACTGTTTTTGAGGATTGCTAACATTTCGATGCTGATTTGAATGCTGTTGAATTTGCAACCTTCAGCTTTAAGCAGAAAGTTGTAAATCCAACAACACCCTAATTTCCTTTACGACTTTTGGATTTCATCATCAATTTTCATAATTTCAAGATCTGTTAATGAACTTTTGAAATATCTTCATGCTATTTTAGTGATTTGACTGGCGTCCTTTGATATGCAAATCTGCACATTTTGTCCCTCAAAATAAAGTAAGTACCTACATTTTAATTCAAACAAATCTTTTCTGCTAATTTTCAGGACACCATCCCAAGTTCTAGCCCTCATACATCACATAAACGACGCTGTGCCTTTAGCTCTAGTTATAACAACGCCTAACATTATAATAACAGCAAAAGACGACGCACTATCGAAGTACAATGAAGAAATTATGGAGAACACTCAATTACTATACAATTACCAGAATTATGCAACCTCTATACTGAATAGAACTGAGTTGGTGCTAAAGTACCTAGATGACTCTATGGTCAAGATGAATGAATCGAAGAGTTCTGTTGTTCAAAGTAAGATTGGTACGGAGATCGACCTCTTTGCTGGCGGGGAGTTGTCTTTCTTGGAATTTAAAAAAAGAATGAGAGAAGAAGCTGCTATGAGCGTGAAGACGCCGAATGGAAAAGATGATGCGCCTGAAAGTGACGTTATGTGTATCGACTGATTAGGAAAGGCTTCTTAGACTTACATGTTTTGATATAAGCATGTAAGTATTGAGTACATAATTATGTAATTTAGATCACTACAATCAGATAAAAGACAGTTTTCAAGTTCTGAAAAAGAGCAAGACCTGTTTGGAACTTTTTACGTAGATAAAAGCTGGTAAGTAAAATGGAATAGTTATAAGTAGCAGTAGTATTTACTAGTTAGTATTTTTAAATATTGTTATCCTGCAAACCCATGTATAAGTTTTTATATCTGTGATAAGTAAAGACCTTATGTGCCATTTTTTGAGGTTGGAAAATCATCAAATGAGTTTTCCTGCCCTGGGTCTGGGCCCTGGCTTGTCAGTTTCCTGTCTCCTGACAGCTCTAAGTTGCGTGTGGACACGAAGCACTGTAGACTCGCCTGGTCCTTGTTCTGACGGCGAGTTACCCATTACTCGCCATCCCTAAGCCTGACATTAAGTGCTTAAAATTATTTTTTATTGTTTTCCAAGGGCAAAAGGGCGTGAATAAATGATGAAATAACGTAGCTTTCTGCTGGTGTAAGAATTATCTAAATCCATTCAGTAGTTCCAGAGATAACTTCCTACAAACAAACTCACAAACTATAACTCGTTATTATATTACTACCTATAGATAAAGGAATATAACTATGTAATAATAAGTCAATAGTGTGATCATTCTTTAATAACAACCATACATTCAAAAATTGTTACAAGTGCCAACTTTTGGTTTTCGGCGGTCCTTTACAAAAATCTTATGTTTTAACTTACTGGTGACAATAAAATAAATTAATTTATAAATTACAACAAATTAGGCTAATAAACATAAAATGTACAAACGATAGCCACCATTAAATACTGGCTGTAAAGAGAGCATGTTCTATTTATAAAAACTACCTAGAAATATTGTTAAGTATTAATAATATATTGAGCATTTCACAATTGCCAAAACACTGTTTATCGCCCCTATAAAAAAAATGGGAAAAAAGCTTTCGAAATTCGAAAATAAAATTGTTTGAGCGCCAAAACTAAAACTAAGAAGAAAAATCTTTTGTCTTTGAAATGTTCATTCAATCGAGTTGGCTGTTGAACTGAATGTGTTCTTTATCAACTAAATCGAAATAATTATGTATTATTATTTTATATTTTTATTATTTCGTATTTTATTAAAGGGGCGATAAATTGTAATAACTAAGGACAAATAAATTACACAAATGAGACTGTTTGCGATATTAGATTAGGAGTCGTCAGTATCATAAAAGCTTTAGTATAGACGCCAGCACATGAATCTATCTCAATCTGTCAAATTTATTTAATAGATTTTCAACCTTATCACAATAGTGGAAGGTTAATGTTCGATCGGTAAAATCCAACGACCATTTATATCTAGACTCCTAATCACAGGCGACCGATGTCTGTCAACACATTAGGTAAAAAAGTCTTAAAACCGTCGTGACTCGACCACTCCTGTGAGTCCCCTTGTCGCACTGACCTTGAGTTAGCCAATCAGAACGCAGTATTAGCCAATCAGAACGCAGTACCCCGTCCCCCTCGCTTACGTCGTACCTCAGCGACTTGACAGAATAATTTTTGTTAGTCAGATCGTGCATGAGGCGTCTAGATATAAATGGTCGTTGGTAAAATCTGACAGATTGGGGTAGGTTAATCTGCTGGCGTCAGAACATTGACACTTATGTGCTAGTATGATAATGTTGATCGCGTTCAGTCTTATTGGTGAAAGTGGAAATTGACCTAAAGACAAGTAACAAACGATAAACAAAAACGCTTTGTAGTCTTAAAAATAATAGTCTAAGAAACACTAGTTTCTATCAAAGACTAGTCTTTATTTTAGTAGACTATACTATAGCGTTCTCTTGCCTAGGCCCTCAGGCCTACGTCTTAATGCGACAGGAGTTCCACTGTGCGAATAGGCATTAGGTATCAGTCACTAACACCATTTTTGAAAAAATATCGATACATAAAATTTTCATATTAAATCATTTTCTCATAAGAATTATCCGCTCTGCGTGGTCACCAAGCTAAACGTTAATAATACTACACTTGCCGGCGCATGAAACGGGCAGAGCGCACCCCGCTTACCCCCCGCCCCGCCCCGTTACAACTAACCCCGTAACTTCGGCATAGTGTGTTTAGACACTAAGACGTCATGGTAGGCCACCAGGTATGTAATCATGTACACACGCCTACATTAATTGTACACTCTTCGACCATTAAAAGCCTTTAAAAATGAGTTGCCAATAAATGCTAGCGTCAGTACAAACTCCGTATTTTTTCAGTGGCTTTAAATCCTTTTGAATTTCTTTATTTACAAGAACATCTCGAACCTGTTCATTAAATTGTGAATTGTATTTGTAAATTTAAGACGGTGGGTGGCGTTAGTTCCTATACAGATTTAGGTAAAGACGCCAGATCACAGCACAAAATTTTGCAAAATGAACATGAACCTTCTTGTTTTGTGATAAAGTTTTGATTTATTGGGCAAGGTTACTGTGCTGGCGTCTATTTTGATGAGTCAGTCAAAATGGCAAAAGTTATAGAGCAAAAGCCTTTTATCTAAAAATAGAAAGTAAAAAACACTGTGAAAACATAAACATTACAATTCGTAAACGAAAGTAACATAACTTAAAATCTATGAGTACCCGGTTTTCCCCTTTTTGCGTTTCATTAGCACCATTTTATCAGCTATTTTTTTATATAACACATAAATCTATTTAAGAATATTTTATATACACCTACCCACAACCCGATAACCCTGACTGTTGGAAACACACAATCTAATCCCGGTACTCCAGGAGCTTTCAATATTTGAAACCTAGGGACATTTTGGGGAAGGGACATTCTGAGCCTGAACGCTGTTGTGCTATTCTGTAACGTTCACAAGCTCACGTCATCAAAGTGAGCGCACAATCGAAATAATTTGTTTTTTAAGTAAATCATCGCGGTTTGTCAACAAAACAGTTAAATAAATTCTCCAAACACATTCTAATTTTTTTTCGAATTTAATCTTTTGTTGTCTAATCTTCTCTAATGATTGCGTACTTGAAATTAAAGGACAAACTAAAACAATTTATAATCGCTGATTATCTCACCTACCCCCGGAGGCAGCATTTTATGCTTCACGATTGTCTGTTCCCAACTAACGTCATTTGCCACAACCATAAATATTTGTGCTCTTGAAATTGGACAGAGAGGATCTATTGTATCTCTATCCTCTCCGGAGCACTGTATACTGTCAGGTACTAGGAAGCTATTCATTGCTGCCTGACTCTTCTCCTATAACCAAATATACAGCTAAAAATAATACAATAAAATAAAATATGCATACACTGTACATGGAATTACAAATAAATACCTGATTAATTGGGTATACATAATTATTTTAGCTAACTAATCTATTCTTGCATTGCACGTCCGGCCTCTATTTGACTAATTATACTATTTCCTTAAAATAAATAAAATCGATGCTTTTAAGAGGTATTTTTATATTTAGATTAGATACTATTTTCATTGCATTTCTATCGTGTCATACACGTTTTATAAACTAAATCTAATGATTTAATTAAAGTGTAAAAATAACAAATGTACAAAAATAACCAAATATACCTGTTATAACATAAAGATTTTTCTTATATTTTAAATTAATCCATGATTAATCCAGTAACTTATCGAATTAAAACTAACACCATTTCATTTATTGCACATTGATATTGCACACTATTCATTTTCTACCTAAGAATACTATATTGCACCACAACTAAAAGTAATAGGAATGCATTATAAACAGTCATCGGAATGCTTAAACTTTCCATTAACGTCACTGAAACTTTTACTACTAAAACTCAAATCGTCCTCTACTTCAGTTTGCATTTTACGAAAGCTATCGAAGTAAACGGAATGTGTCTCTATACTTTCGGCACCAGATTCACTTCTAGCCTCATTTTCCGTATCGTCACTTTCACTACAACTCACAATTTTTGCAATCACTAATTTTCTTGGCACTTGTCTAGATGAAGTAGAGTCACTACTAAGATACCCTGAGTCTTGTATATTAAAACCTTTCTTTCTTCGGAACCGTGCCTTAGAGTGTCCATCTAACCTTGGTCCTTTAACAAAAGTATTAGTGTTTATGTTACCACCTCTGCCTGATCGTTTTCTCATTACATTCCTGCTCAAGTCGCCCGCTTTTCTAATTGTACCGCTCGCGGACTCCATGTTTTCATATTCCGAGGATTGTGATTGGACAGAAGCTCTCATTGGACTGCAGGAAAGTCCATAGTGTGATTCAGAAGTTATCGAACTATCATGCGTAGACTCAGTAGTTGAATTCTTCGTAAATACCCTCGGACTGAGGCTTCTGCCAGACACGTTTTTTTGATGAATTTCGTTTGTTTCTATTTCCATCTCTACTTTTTTAGGTGGGAAAATTGGCTGTTCATATATTGGATCTTCATCAGTAGGCGGCAAAGGTGGCAGTACGTCTGGGCGTGCTAGGTTTTTCAGTTGTTTTATCGTTGGAGGTGTGCTTTGCCGCTGTCTTTTAGAATGCCTTAACTCTAGTGTCAGAATTCGACCTTCTTCTGTTGTCCACTCTTCGGCTTCTTGCCAGTCGTCTGTGGTATCTTCGAGGCTTTTTGAACCGCTATAAATACTTGTACATAACTTTGGACGATCGAACCCGTTTTTGCGTTGTTCATATTCATGCCTGAGACTGTTAAATTTAGCCGCATATTCCACTTTGTCATTTGTTTTCTGGAAAGTACCACTACTTCTAAGCTGTATACGTTGCTGGACGGGTGGACTATCTTCTTTGTCAATACTATTTATTAGATCTTTTCTACTGAACTGTGTATCAGCAGCATCTTTATGTTTTGGATGCTTTCTGTCTAAAGTGTCTGGTTCGAAACCATCAGACTCGTGTATTTTAATATAATTCTCAGGGGAATCTTTTACTTCAATAGTTAAGCAACCGGGCTTTAATTCGGCATCGTTAATAGTTGTAACCAATTTTCTACTTCCCATTGAACATTCTGAGCCACTGGGTGACGTTGGGGTACTTCCGAAGTTGTAGGTATTATTCACATAAACTTCACTGACTAAACTAGCCTTAGGTGTTTCAAAAGGAGGAGACTGGTTTTTCTCTATTGTTTCATAATGATCATCTATGCAAACTTCTCGATGAGGTGATGGAGTGTTGCTGTTACTGCTAGAATGAATTTTGTATACAGCATTCCTCATTGTAAGTTCTTCTTCTAACGGCAGTGCGCTACTTAAGCTTGGACTAGCCTGCGATGAAGGCACGTCAGGGTAGTCTGTCGGTGTTAATAAGCCTTTCTTGTTGGTACTTCTTTCTAAACTATCAGTTTCATAGTCATTTCCTGAAGGGCTCTCAGAAGTGTTTCTCGTGTATGGACTCTGAATAGGAATAGTAGAGTTTCTATTACTGATTCTTTCGTCGTCAGAACTGCTCTGGTTGTAAGATTTTGTACAATGGTCGAGAGCTATAGCTTCGTTAACCATATCGGGTAAAGCGTTTTTATTAGTGAAAGACTTCGGTATTCTTGGATTTTGCGCTGTGTTTCGTAGACTTACAGATCGGTAATCATTCAGGCCAATAGGTCTGATGTCATCTACTCTTGCTACAGTTTGACAATATAAATTAAAATCAATGCGTTGGTTATCTGGGTTATCAAATTCAGGCAATGGTATATTGTAGTTTCTCATCATAGGTTCCGATCTAACTGATAAAGTTGAAGATTTCTTCGGTACTGAAAAATTATCTGTCAAATACATTGAGTTGGAGCTTGAAAAACTGTTTTGCTTCCTCACCTTTCGTCGATTTTCACTAAGTGGAAGAGATAATAGTGATTCTGCTAAACCGTTTTGATTTGTGGGTAAAAAGTCGTTGTACATGGAGTGCTGTTTCGTCGTGGGAATATTTTCCAACCACTTTCGAATACTATTTTGCTTATCTCCTTTATTGCTAAGACAGTTTACACAGGCTGGGATATTATACTTAGCAATCTGTTGGATATCATTTTCACCGTCTATTTTACAACCTGGACAGCCTATGCAATTCTTATTTCTACTATTTTCTCTTTTCAAACTAACAAAACTGCCACTTCTTTGGCTCCCCATTCCTTGATAGATATCTAAACTATTTCCGTTAGATGGGAACGTTTCTTCTTCGGGTATTTGGTTTAAAATCGGTTGAAAACGTTTAGCTGCCATTTTGTGCTTTGCAATTGAGATTACTTCTCTAATTTTTACTAAAAATTCTAGCGCTGCAGCTGGAGGTTCCTGTAAAAATACAGGACTTTAGTAAATTCGCTATTAAACATAATTATATTTATTTCCAAATTACATTATTTTACTTACCGCCATTAGATGTGGTTCGAAATAAGCAGGATTGAAGTACAATTTCCTGCGTGTTGTGCCAACTGGTCGTGCTATTTCCCTGTCATCTTGTGTTTCTACAATAGACACATGTTCATCTGGAAGCCTTTCAATGCCTGACTCGTCGCGATGACTTACTTCTGAACTTTCGTTTTTATTTACTTTGAAATCACCATAATGCTGATGGATTACAGCCGAAGTTGTTTGATTCTGGAAACATAATTTCACAAATCTAAACAATATTTCCTATCTTTCAGACCCTAAAATATTACGTAGTTAGGTAGTTTCTACTTACAGTGAATAAATTGTCATCACTTCGTGGACTATCTCCAAAATCATCAGAATCTGAAACATTGCTTCCAGAATCGCTGGGAAAGTTTTTATTTTCGTGTAGCTGCCGACTGATATTCAACAATGGATTCTTTTTTATGACTCCATCATCTTGACCCATCGCATTAGGCAGCGTTTGTATTCGTTCGTTGTTCACTCTAACGATATCTCGTTCAGTGATCACAGACCCATCTTTCTTTTTGAGTCCTTTTGGTCTTCTGTTGCCGTCTTCATCAGACATTGCCTTACGACGTTTCCGAATGTGTAGAAATAGGAAAACAGATGCAACGTAGATGAGACCGAGAAGTAGAGAGCTGATACCAATGGCCACGTACTCGGAAACTGTCAGCCCTGAAGTGCTGGTTGACCCTGCTGTTTGTGCATTTGGTGCGAACTGGACTTCAGTTATATCTGAAAACGGAAAATAATTAATCAAAACTGTATGTTTATTTATATTTTAAACCAGATTCCGTGTTCAAAACAAAACGCATTTAAATATTTTTCTTGAGCATGTCTTGGACTTGTGTTATGTTATGTAAGAATCGAACGAAGGGGATAACTTTTCTTTTTTTTTTGGCTTAAATTCTCAGTGGCCTACGTGGAATGTCAGCTGAAGTTTTAATACGTACTAGAATACGATTTCGGTGGAGTTCCTTGCACCCTAAACGCGACACATGGTGTGAACACTCCACGCAAATCAAGTGGCGACGTGGGAGTGGCGGAGACATCGCGACACAGCAATCGAACCACCATTACTCGTCCGGTCATTCTTGCACGCACGTCGTTCTCCCCGCTCCACTGCGAATATTATATCATTAGCATTGGCAAATTGAAACTAGATGTCTACATAATAAACAGATGTGTGGGAAAATTGATTACCTGCAGAAATGTTCTGCCTTCGTCACGGAATAGATTGAAAGGGACATCAGCATCCAAAGTGTTCCGAAGATCGAGGAAGCCTTTCCTTGTAAGAAATTGAGCACCTGATACCGCACATATTGGTGTTTTGACATCTGGGGATTAAAAGCGTATTCATTTACATAAACTCGAATTTGAAATGACTTTGGAAATCGTTTTGTGAAGAGTGATATTATAAATACTCACTTTGAAAGGTAATCTCCCTCGACGGATGTATAATTTGGCCTTTCAGCGGCAAGTAAACGAACGGTATTCGTTGCACAGCGCTGCCAGTTCCAAACGTCGCTAAAGAACATTCTGTAACACAAAATATTTGCACAATTGAATCAAATTGTGGAGATCAATACGTCTTGGCCGCAATAAACGGAAAAAGCCGAAACAAAAAGCTCCCAGTACAAATATTTGTATAAGGCTAACATGAACAGGGTCTACCATTTGTAATACTTTATTGGACATCTCATTTGTAAAGGAATTAAGACTAATACAGTCCCATTCGATTAAATAAGCTTTCCAAAGTCCGATGTATATTTCCACCTTAAATAAGTGTCGCTAAGTGTGTTCGTTATGCGCAAGCTCTAAAGTTATTTAATCTTCGAACCTAAAGTGTAATTACGGCCATCGGTATGTTTCTTAAGTGAATTTACTTTCAAAAATGTATTATTTCGAAAGAATTTGGATGGTAAGAAGTGAAATACACCCAATACTATCCATATTTTGCATTAAAATTTGATCAGGATACGAAAATACATCACCAAGTTGAAACCACGATGGTTGAAGTTGATTATAATCTACTGGCAATGTTACGTCATGAAAACGAATGAAATAATCATCAAAGGAAAGCAACTCATGTACTCGGAAAATTAAGATCGCTATTCAAATGTGAGATAGCTGCGAGTATTTATCTAATTAAAAGCAAGGAAAATGGAAAGCTTTTCGATTGTTTTTATGAAGTCATTTCCCACAGGAGATACCAACCTAACATTGCTATTGAAAAGCACGCCACTTTGTTGCATATCTCCCACGGGGCTTTTATCATTTTTCTCGTTCTTATGTTGGTACCATTGACTTATTATATCGATTCATAAAGAGCAATAACAATGATATCTTCGCCGTTAAAAGAGTTTTTTTAAGTAAGTAACAAATATATAAATTATAAATATATTTTTTATTGTATTTCACGTGGCTAATTAATTAGGCGTAATTAAAATATTTATATGATTAAACCGCCTCCAAATTTATCTTTGAAATAACAGATTAATTAAAATGCATTTAAATCGAATCGGTATAGATTTCCGAGAGTGTTATTAATATTTCAAGGTAAACGAGATAATAAATGAAGAATGTGCATCTAATACATTCATATTTATGAACCAAATCCTAGTGCGAAGATCGGCCAATAGTGCTTATTGCAAAAGCGAAAATCTCCTGAATCATCGTTAAGAAAGCGGTGTGCGAGATTTCGAAAATGTAACATTGAACGGTAGTGTTACCTGTTCTTTAACAGTGATCTAGCAGAATTAAGTCTACCTACGTTCAACTGAATAGTTTTGCAACCAATTTTGCAACTGTTGATTTGTAAAAACTTTGTAATGATAGATTACCGATATAAGCTTAGTTCGCTGTTCATTTTGTAAAACATTAAATCTTGTTTTTACGTATTTGTTCTTCAAATATTAAAACTAGGTGCTGAAGCGTTATTTGCTTTGACACATCAATCACCTATGACATGACTTGGAGTCATACCCAAAAGTGATAAGTAATGGAAATTGATTCAAAGTATGATATGCAGTGACGGATTAAGCCCCCTATCCACGGGGTTTTTTTTTCGTGATTAAATAAAATCAATAATTAAACACCAAATCCCGCACAGGGCGGGACGGGAGGGATTGTCAGATTTGTACTGACTAAAATCCACGGTGATCCTTCAATAGCCCTTTACGTTCGAGGATTACGGTTACTTGATGAGATAGTCCCGCGACCCCGCCAGTCTTTGGCCCTCTAAAGGGGGCACAGTCAGTTTGCTGACAGGTCTTTGAGGTGCGCGTGGAACACGACGCGGCGTCGACCCGGGAACGGTCCATGATTGGACGGCGAGTCACCCATTACTCGCCATCCGCATGCCCGCGCCTAGGGTGACCGGAAATCGCCTCGCGACGTCCGTTTTGCCGTGAGCGTCTCCCACCTATCCACGGTAGTCTCTGCCTTTAATTTTTTTTAACGTATACATTGGTATTATATAGGGAAGTTCTTCGTTAAGTAGGTAAAACAGAATGTAGGGAAATGCAAGAGCGAGCGAAGCGAGCCTTTCTTCTATGATAAGGTAACCAAGCCTATACGCACGATGGAATAGCGAGCGAAGCGAGCTAGGATATTTAAGTAGTTTCAGTAAGTTTTTGGTGACGGGGCCACCAGAAGAAGCACAAAATATCCATCCTTAGGATTTTTTTGTGCTTCTTTTGGTGCCCCTCCAGACGTGATGCCCTAAGGAATTGCTTAATTTGATTAAGGGTTAATCCGTCACAGATGATATGCCGCCTTTCGTCTGACGTGTCGTGACCACTTTCTCTGACTCGTACGATTGGCCCTCAATCCACACGTTGAACAACAACTGTCTGAAGCTTCGGCCATACTGTCAGAGGTTCATAATCCTTTTGTTGTACTTAGCGTCTTCCAAGAGAGAGGGCTGTGACTGCGCGCATAGCAAGCAGTGTGTTGGTTCTTGGTGGTAGTAAGAGCTCATTTCCTACCAAATAGTTTACCGTTTGTAAACTGGAGTCTTGTTCGACACTTGCGATTCTACAACCGTTTCTAGGAACCTAATGCACGTCTAGCATTACCGCCATTAATGTTATGTCGCACTTAGCTTTGAAATAACTGCCACTTAGGTGATATACATATTTCTCAAACAAGTAGGTATATAGGTTAGGCTAAAAGGAAGCGCTCGTTTATACTGTCTCTCAGAGTTAAACCACAAACATTATAAGAAAGAAGGTCCACTCTTAACTAAAATAAATTATAAGCTTTTCAATACCAGAAAACTAAAAGCATGTCCGTAATTGACAATTGAAAGAAACAACGAGGACCCTGAATAGAATTATATTTTTACTAGCAGACCCGGCAAACGTTGTTTTGCCATATAAATAATTAAAAAAAATTTTGGTGTGGACTACCCCAAACATTTAGGGGGATGAAAAATAGATGTTGGCCGATTCTCATAGATACCGGATAAGCACAAAAAATTTCATCAAAATCGGTCAAGCCGTTTCGGAGGAGTATGGCAACGAAAACTGTGACACGAGAATTTTATATATTAGATGACGTTGTTTATACCTATGTTATGTTGACTATGTCGTGATTTCTAAACATAATAAATGATGATGGATATTTATGAAACATTAATAATTTTATTATCGACGGTGAAATGTATGGCACATTGCCGTATCGGAAGCCTTGTAACTACATAAGTATAGCATGTACATAACTCTAAATTACATATGATAGTTGACATGCAGAAGTGAACCTTCTCCGTTCACACTATGACATCATCTCGTAATTACCTGGCAGATCATCGACGCACAGCTCTCGATCCTCTCTAAAGAGCGGCGCGCGCTGCGGGCATGCGCACGCGCACTCGCCGCTCGAGTCCGGTGCGCGTGAACCGGCGCCGTGCTCCGCGCATTGGGCCGCGCTGCATTCATCTCCTGAAAATATTAAATTTTTATTTATGAGATCTGTAGGAAAATCATCACCTGACCTAGCTTTTCCCATGACTGGGGTTTAAGTTTAACCAGATGCAGTTGAATACCAGTATTTAACATGGATCGGCTGGATATCTGACCTCCATAACATAGTTGCTGGGTAATATGCTACAATTATGGTGTTTAGATTTTCTGATTTCTGAATCTCAAAATATAGGTACAAATGACAGCTGGGATCCACGTCTTTTCTATATTTTACTGCATCGACATCGAACGAGTACTTACGGACTCCATTCTCAGTAATTACCTACACTTGATACGAGTACCTACTTGGCAACCATGTCTCGTAAAACTATGCATTAAGATAATGTTATCTACTAATAGAAACATATTTAATTTTAAAATGAGGAAAGGACCGCCTTAATAGAAGCCATCATGATTTTATGGCTCAACGGCTGTTTTGATTATAATCATATAATTATTAATTATAGTAGTAGCAAATAAGTAAGTTAAAAGTACCCTAAAATAAATAGCATCCTAACTGACTTTCAGCATCGCCGCTCGACAATTTTGTAACATTATCATTATCTGATAATATTATAATAGATGATCGAGACCGATATCCATTGTGCTCAAATGAATCTAAACCCGTTGTTCATCAGTTGGGAATTACTTATTGTAAAACCAATAAAGGGGCAAGATCAATAATAGTCCTGTATGACCGTTTTGGTCACGACGGTCAATCTCTACGGAGATTTTGCTACCGGCGGCGTACCACATGTTATAGTTGGTAGTGCTGCTTGCTATGAGTATGCGCAGGTGCAGTTTCAGCCCATTTACTCTCATACTCTGTTGAACGGTAATCCGAGACGGGAGAGGAGAGAGATTAACGGCACGGGGAGGTACCTATAATAATGAATGCCAACTTCCAAACTTCGAGCTAAGAAATTTTGAAAAGAAAAAAACAACGGCAGTTATTCTTCGACTTGGTACCCAAACTCAGCAGTTGCGAACATGCGGTCAGCATTGCCAACAATGTTCTCCAACTAACCGGTAATAGTGAAGATGTCTCCAGTGTCCCGGCGCGCCAGCTCTCCAAGACGCGCGCCGGCCGCAGCCGTGGCCAGCACTAGCAGCAGAGTGGCGGCCATGCTAACCCCCGCCGCCGCCATCCGCGCGCCCTCCTGCCACCCGCATTGCTAGCAGCACCTGATGGACAACGCAAAAAGTTGATTATAAAATAAAAAGAAGTAGAATTATTGTGATTCAGAGTACTCATCAGAAATTCTCTTGATGAGCTACCGGGGCCGCGCAGAAACTGCAAAAGGAGCTATTGCCAAATATCTTGTTTTCAACGTCGACCTTAATTTTGTTGATTCCTGTTTTGATGAGGACACGTTCTATGTGGATTTTAAACTAAGAAAGGTGGTTTCTGTTATGATATACCTAGGTATTGGAAAATAGCGTCTGATGGATACGGGAAATGAAACCGAGACGAAAACATCTGCATAGAGTTCTTTCTGAATAGCCTAAGCCGATTTCGAGTTTGGAGGTTTGAGTACTCCCTCATGGCATATAATTTTGCGATAAGCTCTATCTTTGTATCTAACATTATCGTCAGACGCGTGTTGCACCACCTGGCAGGAGGAAACGATAACTTTGAGATTAAATACCAGAGAGAGGTCCTACGTGTCCATGGTGTAGTAAAACTTATAAGGATATAATTTTTTTTAAGTGCTAACTTCATAGTATAATGGTAGGTAGGTAGTATTTTCCCACGTTTTTCCCACGTTTTTATACACTCACTTTTCTTGTTTGTTTGTTTGTTTGTCGTTCCGGTTGGACTTTTGCAACTCAATTTTGAGGCACTTCCCGATAAGCTAGCAGGCTGAAATTTTGCACACGCTCTAAGTTCTGATGACAATGCATGACTAGCTAAGAAACGTTATAACAAATCCAATATGGCGGCCTCCCCAAGATGGCAGACTGGCTGTTTGAAATCCACCCCTATGATATGGGCATCAAATGAAAGGGTTTGCTGTCAGGAATACGAAAAAATAGTCACGTGACTTAAATCCAATATGGCGGACGACCAAGATGGCGGACTGGGTGTTTGAAATCCACCCCTATGATCTGGATATCAAATGAAAGGGTTTGCTGTCAGGAGTAACAAAAAAACTCAAAACGTGGGGGCGTATCTTTGCAAGTTACACCCACGATCTATTACACGTCATGTAAATATATCCCATAAATAATCCCTTAAATAATATACGCCCCCACGTTTTGAGTGGCCCCTCTCTCAGCCCCGTAGGGTTATTTTCTTATTTTTAGGACATTTGAAAACGTGGGTTTTTAGATTTTTTTAAATCTATTAATTATTTTTTTATGTTTGCGTTAAGCCGCTTTGTAGACCACTACTTCTTGTCCACGGCTTCGCTCCCCCTACCCTATAGCCGTGTCCTATTTATTTCTGTATCAGAATCCATCAATCGGTCCAGCGGTTTAATCTTCAGAGCGCGGCGTAACAAACTCACTTTTGCATAATAGGTACTTAGGTATATAATGTAATGTTATTAGGTTTAGGATAATGACGTTATCATTAAGATTAATTATTTTGTTTGTGAGTAGTAGTAGACTGTCCAGAACAGCAAATCGTTATGAGTATAAGAAAAGGCTTCGCATTATTACTTACTTACAGCGAAACTAATAAAAGATCGTTTCATAGTGTTACCTATAAAACAAATCGTCAACATGACGTATGAATGAGAGCAATTTAGTGAAAATAGTGGATCGAAACGAGTTGAAATTATAAGAGTGGTGAAAGCTAACGCATCGGTGCAAAAATTCAAGTGCATTGTTCGATGTTCAATTTCACTCAGTTCACATGATTTCCTCCATGGTACAGTACCCGGCACGGTTCTTGACCGCTCGTCGGAAGAGTGGGGATCGCTTTGCGCATCGTACACTTATGACAAGTAAAACGCACACCCGTTTATTATTTATTTTTTCTAAGTTACGGTCTACGTAATTTGTTACTGGTTCTATGGTTGAAAGAAAGATTTAATTAATGATTTATTAAGTTGAGAAGTGGAAATTGAGATCAAAGAAAAAGGTACCTAATTAACAAGTGTTTCTAATTTAAAATTATAACTTAGTTCTTATAGTTTGTCAAAAATTACTAATAAATCTACTACGTACCTACGTACTTTTTTGTTAACATTTTTGACCTCGAATTTCATTTGTTCATTAATGAAATGAAAAACATTTTTTACAAAAAATATAATATAAAAAAATAAAAATATTAAACGTTAAGGTGACATAGGAGTGACACCTTCCATTAAAACACTTTCTTCTGTTAAACTACTACTAGTAGTTGGCATTTCGTAATCATCATCTTCTTCATCAATTAAACTGGTCGGAAGTGTACTCGTCGTCGTAGCCACATGCAACAGGAGTAAAGAACGAATCACGAGTGACGGCTATGACGCGATGCGCTACGGCACGCTACGGGCCAATCACTGCACTTTCCCCGCCCCCGCGCCTCAATCCACATACCAAAGGGACCCAATAATTCACTTCTGCGCAGGTGAAGGTCAGCGTTCAAGATCCGTGCCTATGATTGTATTGCGTGGTTTATAGTTGCGAGATTTTTATGAAGACTACGAGCATTTCGACCAAGACCTTAGATTGTAATGATTTGAGAATTACTTCCGAAGTTGTTTTTTTTAACCTGCCACACTTGAAAGCATTCCTAGTCTTGTTCTTTTTATTTTTTAACTCCTGCCCTGCCAGTGTCCCTCTGCCGTAATTCGCAGAGACCTTAATTTGCTCTGCTTTTCTGGTTTCTTGCGTCAACGGGTGGCCGGAGAGGCCACATTCAGTGCGGTGTGAGGTTTCTTGATTTTATTTGTGCGGTTAACTGTTTTAATTTATTAACTCTTTGTAATCTAATTTTTTGTTTGCCTAGTTCAGGAGTAGTAACTCAGGTCAAGTAACCAAAAACACGCAACATTAATTGGTAATTGCTAAACCCATGTCGCAACCCAGTGTCAATTAACTGTGAATCTCACAAATATTAGGAAGAGTCACTTTATAGCTGTGTTACCAAGTCTCTAGTTTACCTACGCGTGTAAAATTTCTCTGTTAAGTCACTATACAACTGTAGCAATCCATAAAAACTCGATGCTGTTCATATTTGCTTTACTTTTCATCCGCGCGTGCGCACACGTCAATACTGTTGACTCTTCATAATTCCGTGTTTCCGACCAACTATTGGTAGGTGTTTACCTAACTGTCCAACAAAATCGCACTTAAAACTCAAGAAACGGTATTAAAATTTATTATTGAAGTGACAATGTTAGGATCTAATGACACGGACAAACTCGCTCAGTAGGGGGCCCACACGTTGAGACACCCACTTCGTCGATTTAAGCTCTTTCCCGACTTCGCAGTCAATCATTTCTCAGAATATCAGTTCGTAACATATTAACATTGAAGGTTGAAATATGGACACTCGTATGTCTGGTAGACAGTTGTCGATTTATTGTTGTTATCCATCCCTGTGCACTAATAGGTTTCCTTAATCGCTGCGAACCTTTACCTACAGTGTTAGTTTCAGTTAATTATTTTACTGTGTTGGATTGCCTGGAAATTAGTTGTGCTTCTGCTGTAACCATTTCACTCAATCGTAATAAATATATTTTTTATTAAAATTAATATTATCTACCATTGCAAATAATGGTGGTCGAGGTGGTGTGATATCCCACCACGACGAATAGGTACAAATGTTGAGGCCTTGAGACATACTTATTCATTAGACGTATACTTAGACTGATGTGCAACTACCTAAGTAAATCTATGGAAATTGAATTGTAGTGAATGTATAGCTTCAGTTCAGTGAATAGACTATTGTGCTAGAGAATACCTAGATATTTAGTTTGACCAAAAGGCCACAGGTTTCATTTATATTTTACCGTCGTCGTTTAAGCAAAGTAGTGTTGGTTTGTGGGCACATATTTCGTTTTCCAACAATAGAATCGCGGAAACCAAAGAATTAATAACGGGAGCTTGCTATAGGTACTGGAAATTGAAAACCATTGTTTCTGATTAAAGTTTGAGACATTTACTTCGGTTAATTATTTTTTGTTGCTACATAAACCGATGCTTTCGCTAATTCAAACAAAGTTATATGACTCTGGAATTTGTCCGTTTAAGTTTCAAGTTATTTTGGAAATGTTTTTTATTTCTAAAACCTCATAATGCAGAGTGGCCTTACTGATATCTATTTTGGTTATTTTTTAATGATTCAACTTAAACAAATATTTTTCCTATCTACACAAATGTTAGAAATTAGAAAAAATCAAGCAAATAGTCTCAAATTGCAATGCCTGATGCACCTAACGCTGGACTAATTTCAGAGGACCTCATATTTACAAATAAAACCTCACATTTGAGTAAATACGGCATCAATAATTATTTATAAACAGACGACTCACGACGGACTTATCATCACGGTAGCTAATCTTACTACCCGACTGCCACTTAATATTCTTGATTATTATACAAGTAGATATGATTGCTGTAATATGGCCAATCTGGCCCCTGATTGATAATGTCGTGCATGAGATTATCATCAACGACTGACATTTGAGAGAAGACGCAGATGCATCGTAGTGCCTGCATCTAGTGACGGATGATTTGTGGTTTTAGCGTGCACTTGCGACTAATAAGTGGTACATATGTATTTATTTTGAAGAAAATAGGAATGATGTGCAGTTAGATAGATTTTTAAGAATTCGATATTCAATTCGAGATGTTGACAAGGAAAATTATCACTGGCAGATTAAAAAATTTACAATTAACTACTTTAATAACCGAGAGTCCATAACATTTTTGAAAATTTAATTAAAAAGGCAAAACAAAACTGGCAAAGATTAACAATCCTGGCAAATAAAATGGACATAAATTATGTTAGACCTTTTCAAAGTAACATTACGAGTCACGCCTCCGGAAGTCGGCCAGTGCAAGATGCAGATGCATCTATTGATTTCGCATGCACAGATAACGATTGATCTGCAGCCATTACCGAGGCTGCCTGTTTGTCTAAATACACACATAGAAACTAACATACACATTACAGTTCTAATTATATTGGTCAACATACCAACTAAATGCAAAGGAATCTAGGTCTACAGATATTGTGATAAAGGTGCTAGTAAATGCAATAGGAATTTGGCCGTGCGTGCCATGTGTACCAGCATCGCAAAAATTGCAGAGGTTCGTTCAAAGCCGTGGGCGCCGGGGACTGACGCCGGTCGAACTGGTTAATTGCCAGAGATTATTTACTCCTAGTAGCAGTTCAGAACTCATGAAGATTGATTACTGGGTTAAAAGACTTCTAATTCGTAAGCAGTCCTTCTGCCTCGAAGGGACGTTTAGAAACTACGTATTAAGGCTAATTTCACAAAGTTGGATGTTATTTGAGCTTCCTGAAATGGTAAGGAATGGTTAGTGTTATGTTGGTGCATTATATGCGACTCACGTTGGGAGGCCCTTAAAGATACCGCGCTCTCATTAAACAGTGCTAATCTACACTTTTCCTTATACGATCCTTGTTTGTAAGTGACCATTAGGTACCTTAATTAATTATTAATGGGGGCAGAACAAGAATCTAAGATGTGTGGTATTTAAAAACAACTCTTGAGTGCTAGTACGGATTCCTAACCGTCAATTGATGACTTCTTAATATTAGAGTCTGAGCGGCGAGCATCGTATGAATAAAGGTCTAAGCATGATTTGCAACATTACAACTGCTTGACAAATTGTACCACCAACGACTTAATCTATTTATGCTATTATAAATCGGTACCCACCTTCCAAAGAATCGAGTTGCATACATATTATGTACAAGCTTATAAGAACATTATCTATGCCACTTTTTGCCGGCTACTCTAATGGTTTGATAAATTAGCAGCAATGTCATTATCATGTTACAAGCAATTTATCACCGGGAAGTTGGTGGTTGTGGCTGGCCACACAAGGTGACGATGTACCACATAATTATAATCTGATTGGTTCTGAACACCATTTATTATAGTCTTGTACCGTACTATACCGATCAGGTCAGGAGTTACTAGAGCGGATACATTTATATAGTAAATTGCCTTATCATAACGTCCAATGGCTATTCTATTAATGATATTGTAGTTTGTTGTGATTTCTTAAAGATACCGTTTATTTGTAATTCTATGATTCATTTTTTACCATTATCCAGGAGAAAAGTCTAAACATCTGGATTTTGTTCTTAAAGCTGTAAGTGCCGATGTACGTAGTTCAAGTGAGCAAGAAAGCTGTTAAAACTTGAGCGCATTTCACTTATTTCGTACTGCACGAAGTGCACTTGGTGTGTTTGCGACCAGTAAAAGACTTATGTTTACCTACATGGAAAAAACCGATCTCCAATTTCTAACGCACTTTAGTGCGTGCCTGGGTTCTAATACGAAGATTAATTTCTCCAAATGTGAAAAATGCAAAGAAAATTACAAAAACTTGCTATGCAAGCAGAAAAATAAATCATGATAAAGTAAAATCCATTTAGATCTAAGTCATGCTTATCCAAACACTTCAGTCAGTTTACAAACAGAGTTCTGCGAGCCATAGCTAATGAGGTCCTTGACGAAAGAGGATACTTGAGACAGTTAGGTTGGGTCTGCGGTCCCCAGCTCATAGGTAAGTGTGCTAATATTTGCCATCCCGCTGGGATAGGCTTCTGAAGATTCTGTATTGGGAGATGGCTGAACCGCCTTGTTTTTTGCGGGATTTCTTTATTTTAATGAGGTATAAACTTAGGGGAATAAATATCCGTCTTGTTTACTAGAGTTATCACTAGCATGGCACGCGCAACATAATTATTTGTGGAAATCAAGTAAGACAGTCCCATTAGAGCAAGTAGGTATCATCTCACCTTTATACTGAAGTATGTTTTATTCTTCACGCTGCTTTGAAATGCTTGATTGTTCTAAGAATATTTTGTTTAAATGGATTAATTGTATTACTGTCAATGATTTATGATATACCGCTGAATAGATTCATAATTGCAATTATGTAGAATATTATACTTAGTACTGTATTATCCTGTTTAACAATTAAAATCTTTATAGTCCTAACCGCACTGTCATTCAGTGTACTAGTATTTGATTTCCAATTCGATTCGTTTCATTATCTTTTTTTGTTGTATTGAATTGTGGACTTTCTACTTTATCTGTTTCTTATTTTCTTATTAGTTCGTTAATATCGTTTCTTATTCTTCTTATGGGAATATTTCCTTTTTGTTCATATGTGTTAGTGTTTGACTGTTTGCAGTATGATTTCTTTTTGTTTAATAAAATTTTATTCACTTTTCTTGTCTTTGAACACAGATTCTTTTTAGTTCATGTTCGTATCTACATAATTGTTTTGCATATTATTATAGGCTTATAATCTACTGACTGATGACTGCTTGTAGGTAACTGGTTTCTATTCTCTACCTCCATACAAAAGATTCATAAATATTTACACTTCTCAAACACATTTCCCCATTATTCTTCAAATCACTAACTTTTACAGACGATTAATTATGCGCATCATAATTTAAAACGGTATTACGCACATCAGTGGTAATACAAGCCAGCAGAACACAGAAGCGAGCAAATACACGAAAAGGTTCACAAACCCCATGGCTTAACTAAATAGGGACACGTGCCAAGTACCTACTTAGGTGGGTATTATTTTTATTCCTCTTAATTTCCATTATCGCAGACGTTCGGTCTAGTAAGCCGCGGCGATGTAATGTTTATCAAACATGGATCGTCAAATAGTGGTGTTTGCTCGCCAAAGATTTCCACGCACCATTAGACTTGTATGAACTATCCGAGTAAAGTTTTCGGTGAAATGTTTGTCAACCCTGCCTCTACTCTTTTGTGGAAGTTGTCGAGCAAGTAAAATTGGTGACCACTTGTTTCTACGAAGTACAGTACTTAGATGTTCATACACTTAACGCTTGCTACAATTTTTTTAACACAAGTTGGTGCATATTTTAGCAGTGTCTAACATCTTTTTTGTTCGTAAATATTTTCGTTCAACGTTTTTGGGTTTTAGTCGTATTACGAACATGTAATGTAAATTAGAATCTCTGAGTGTTTCTGGGTATGCTTTTTACGGTAATTTTATGAACGATTTCGTACACCGTACAGTAAGGGATTTAATAAATGAATGTCATCGGGCGGTCCATTTTCATATAAGTCCAATATGCTTATCTGATTGTGGACAGCTAATTATATGTTATTGGGCGTCTGGGTCCACTATTCCTTAAAATATCAGTAAAGTAAGATGAGATCGTAAAGTTTATCGATAATTTAAAGTCCAGAGCATAAGGTCGATGTTTGGTTAAATGTTAAAAGCATATCGGGTCATCAAAATGCAGATATAAAGTAATGCAAAACACATCGAGCTTGATACCTTTGTACCCAAATGTATTAATGCTAGTAATTCCCAGTTAAAATTAGACGTAAATCGTCGTTCATTCAGATCCAGAAGAGTTTTAAATTACGGCCGATTTAAAGAATTCCGCGAATCGATCAGGTAACAATAAGTACTTACCTAACTTTAGTAAATATGTTAATGACATTTATGCAATTAAGATTTTATTAACAAAAACTAAAGGAAATGACGATAAGAACTGTTAATAACTACCTATTTACAATAAATCAATCACTTTTATAGAAGCGCGGGCGCAGTAATAGAAACAGTGCAGCGGTAACATTAACAATCAATCATCTAAACGTCTAATTAAGTAGCCGAGCTGTCTTTCATTGGCAAACTACTCGTCAATGTATAATTTCTAATTGATAATTAAGAGAATTGAACATAAATCAATCAATATCCGTACATCTCTTTGTTATTCTATCTACAACAAAGACCTGTGTAATAGTTAGAAATCAGCTGAAGTTAGATGATAAAACAAGTCTATGTGCTCAAGCAACCAAGTGCGTGTGAGTCGTAATTACTACTAAAGTTCAATGTCAGGCCAATTGTCTGAGCCCTGACTTCTAAATCATAGTGTTTATGAACCCAGCATCAACTAACATACTTTAAGAGACCTTTGGGAACAATTCACAGGAAACGTCTCCAGTCTCCAGTACAGTTATTTCCATATAAAAACTTTAATTAGATACAAACAATCATAGCTGGCTGTCAGTTTGTCTAGTTATTATTTCTGTCAAAGTATGTGAAGACGTTACCGTGTGAACGTTGGTCTGATCGTGACGAGTGACGTCAGAACAATTGTCGATCGCTTGTTATTGTGCTGGGTGTACTTCGGCGACGAGGTTCTCATGGCAAAGCCGAGATTTCGCGTTTACACGTGAGTTTGCGACTCTTTCTAGTGCCGTGCCGAGACATTCTACATTTTTTCGCAATTATTATCATGCAGCCACTAACAAGTTTTTTTTGGAAGAAAATTGCACATAATTAAGTCATCAATTGGTGTAAGTACTCCGTTCATATTTAATCGACATTAAGATTCTTAAATAATTAGCTTGTTCTCAGTGCCACTTATAGAAAGAGATAACTAAGTTATTTATGTAGACATTGGTCAAAGTAAAATGTATAATAGGTAAGTATAATACTAGGCATTAGACAACATATAAGTTTTAAAAACCCTGAAAAGTCAAGGGATTTTATCCGATGATATGTTAATCACCCAATCAAGTTTTAGAAGTGCCAAAACAAACTGTTCCGAAATCGTATAATTTTTATCACTTGTCATTCAGATAATTTACTTTAAAGGCTCAGATAAGCAGTATTATTAAAAAGTGAAATAAACTTGAGATAAATGTTATTTAGATTGCTTGCCGAACGACAGCTTATTTTATTGGTCGTCAATTTTGCATGTTTGGGTGAACCGCGTCGGAGACCTTTGTGACATTTATTGTTGCACCCCGTATCGCAATAAAGATTCAATTAGCAGGCTATTTGTAATATTTTATTGCTTGTTTGCTGGTCTATCTCCAAAGGAGTGGGGTGAAAGGGATGCCACGAGTGCCAAGTCGCCTGCTGGGGTACGGGGCTGACTAATCAGGACACGAAGGGCAAAACGCAAAGGGCCATCGTAGGAACAGGGTGGAATTATAGTGAGTAGAAGTCTGACAGTCTCTTCCGCTTTACCTAGAAGGAAGGGAAGGACTCATTGGATGATTTTAGCACCCTAAAAACAGAGGACCAAGTGCGGGATGGTGGGTGAAACAAATGTCTTAGAATTTTTGGTTCTAGGATATGTCGCATGATTTCTCGAGGATGCTTATCTACGTAGTTTTACGACCAGTGGTGATTAAATAAATTAGGTACCTGCCTGTTTGGATGCAAACCTACCAATCATGTAGATCTGGGTTACCACTGTGGCACTTTATTATTGCTATAATGAAAATCCTTATCATACGTACATCCATCCATAACATCCATATATACGAATATTAACTCTACAACTCGTCACAGCTTAAAGCTAAGTCTAAAATTAAGTACATATAACTTAAATTGTATTTAACATATCGCTTTACAAAGACTTCACATGCTATAACGACCGTGAACTACCGTTTAACTGTAAGAACTTCGAACATTACTCTCCACAGATTTATAACCACTAAAACGTTTTACGATGGTAAATTATTTACTGTATTCAAGTCTTATATTGTACGAAATAACCCTTCGTTTAAGATATTGCTTCTCTAGTCACTAAGTACTTAAAAGTTATTGGTTACTTTTTTAGCAACTATGACGTTGACAACATTGGAATAATGTTTACTTAGGTATTTTTTTCTTCTTCTTTGGCAACTGTGTGGTATTCAGCCAGCGTCATCATTTTGTTCTGTCTTCTTATTATGTTATTTATTCAAAATTAAACACTACACCAACCCAAAATGGGCTCGCGTGGTGGATTACCTTTAGCCCACTCGCTCTCACGGAGAGGAAACCTGAGAGGCTGATTATAATTCATAAGCTAGACACTTTATAAATCTTGTTTGGAACTCTTAACGTCTCAACTATATTTATGAAAATACTTTTGACCCAATCAAAGCCAAATGTCCAGAAATTTTACAAATACTCCCGGCAGATGAACATGATTGACGTAAAAATGATTACCCAAAATCGAGTAACACCCACCCACCACTCATAGATTGACTACCAACTAATCACCATTGGATACCTACGTTTCAACTGTCAAATTCAAATGCTCAGAACTACAAAATTTTGATAAGCATATAGTTGATTTGATGTCAGCCGGTTTGACAGTGAACATGTAAGTTTGAGTGTTCGTAGTAATGTCAGTAACACGTGTCGAGCGTGTTTGTCAAGCTTGCAAGTGGACAATGACCATCGTTAGACTTAACCTCGAACTACAGACATGTGCCCCGTTGACCCGAAGCTTTACTTGGAACGGAACGCGTTGCGTTTTGTTTTTTTTTTTTTGGAGTGTGGGGAAAATATATGAATAAACTAAAAATAATAATTATTTATAATAATGCTTTATTGAACAACGTACAACAAGTACACAGATCTATAAGTTAGACTGTATCTCAGGAAACAGTTCCCTTCCAGATTACATTTTACGAAATACTTACAGAGTTCTTAAGAAAAGTTTTAACATTAATCGGGAAATAGAAACCAAAAGAAAAAAAACAGGATAGTATTTTTGTGGTTTGAGTTGAGCTAGACCTTTAATCTAGAGTGGCTGCTGAGATGACGATAACAGAGAAGAGTAGAATACATGCTGAACCGACCCCTAATTTTAGATAAGGATAGAAGAATATTGATGAAGGAGTGTGTTTTTTTTGGGTTTTCATTTTCTCGTTCGGTTTTATTCGCGGTGCTTATAATAGGCGCAGTAGCGAATTGTTGTAGCAAGAAAACATCGCAAAGAAGACTAACCAGTAGCTATTCTTGATTTTATCTACCAACTAAGTACATAAAAGTAAATGTGACGACGCTAAAATCTCACATCATGACATCGTTTGACGATTTATTGTTTCTCAGTAGGACAGTAGCAGCAGTCACTACTAATTCTATGGAGAAGAGAAGTGTGCCCATGTTGGAAGTGGCTTTCCCAGATTTTTTTTTATAGTATAACGGCATTTTCTATTTTGTGTTTCTCCATCTTTGCGTGCTTATGGACAAATTGCTTCAGAAGACATATGGAGATTAGTAGACAGGGTTTTTTTCGACTCACATTGAGCGGAAAGTCTAATTTGTGAATTTTGTCAAAACATGATGTTCACAGTTTCCACAAAAATTTCTACCAGTCTTAAAGCCTCCTGCAGACACACTCTAAAAATACTGCGAATGGACCGCGACATGTCGCCCCGCGCGATTAATCGCGTGTGTCTGCAGGAGGCTTAACACTGCTGGTATCTTACAAAACTTTCTGCAAAAAAAAACATAAATATCCATTATTAATCTAATCAATTAATTATTGTCAACCAATTTCAATAGCAATAAGTTGTGGATGTAAAATAACTTAAATGTAATTCGATTAGACGGCACGTGGCATATGCCGTTCGGCAGACGTTTCAATCCAGCGTTTCATTCTATTAATTTATAATCTGAATACTGTGCGTATAAAATGAAACGATTCGTTGCGCTCTTGAATTTAGTTACGTGTCGTTATTAGTAGTGCTCATACTGTTCATATTCATAGTAGCAAATGTGTCGGGAAATTGAAGAAGGTCCACTACGCAAAGACGCAGAGGTTTAAGTAAGCCATTTTCTTATTTTTAATTTTAACACGGACACTGATTTTGTGCATAGACTAAACTAACTTATAAACCTTTGGTACACACTTCATAAGTTGCTTTCCGACCCCCCACCTCTCCTATGCTTTGGCCTATTTCTATTGTTAATTTTGTTTTAAGCTAAAAATTTAATAGAATATTATAGGTAAAAAAAATACGAAAGTGGAAGGTTCATGTTCAAATGGGAAAAGACAAATTGTTGTGCTGACGTCTGTACATGATTCGGAAATTGTTGAAGTTGATACAAAATGGAGATGTACAGATCCAAGTAACGAGTGGACGTTATGAAGACTGGTTGTTTCTACGTCAATGAACTACTCGTACGTCCAGTAATGTAAGGAGCTGTTGGATTATCGAATGTCCATTTGTGTCTTCTGAAGAAACTTTAATTCATGTAAATGGAAATTATTATTTTGCTTTATTTAAGAAAAGGCGCGTTTGACCACTATCTGACCAGAGGCCTTATCATGAGTTTTCACTTATTGTGACGTAAAGTAAACTGGAACTTTGACATTTAATTTCAAGGAAAAAATTAGTTCCTTCTTCGAACACCAGAGGCGCTGTTCCATTTTTCCATACAAGAAACGCTGTAATTACTGGAAAGACGCTGTAAAGTATTAAAAAAAAGGGAACCGACTTCAAAACCATTTTTCACTTTTCTTTCGGAAGTCGGTGGCTTTGTTTTTTATTTCACTATGGCCACCGACTTAAAAGTTATTTTACACTTTTTTGTGTTTGGTTTTGAAGTCGGTTCCCTTTTTTTAAAAAAGTTTTTTATTCTTCATAATAATCGGCGTCTTTGATAATCTACAATCCTAGTAAGCAACAAAAACGGATCTATGCGGGCAACTTCACGATATAAAAAATAAAAAAATCTTCAGAATATAAAACCTTCTCCAGAATGTAATGAACACTTTCTTGAAAACCGCATCAAAATCGGTTCAGCCAAACGCGAGATAATCGCGGACAAACATACATACAGGTCGAACTGAGAACCTACTTTTTTTTGAAGTCGATTAAAAATAGTGAAAACTCGTGATAAGGGCTCAGATGTTAAGCATTGATATGATCGACGGTGAATCACGCTTGTCTAGAAGTAACCTATTCACTTTTTAACCGACTTCAAAAAAAGGAGGAGGTTATCAATTTGTCGGAATCTTTTTTTTTTTTTTTTTTTATGTATGTTCCCCGATTTCTCGAAGACGCCTGGACCGATTTGGAAAATTTTTCTTTTGTTTGAAAGGGTATACTTTCCAATTGGTCCCATGTTCATCAGGTCAGGATCTGATGATGGAATCCCAGGGAAATCGAGGGCAACCTTCAAATTTTATAGGCACATAGTACCATTTTCGTATATTTTCTAAATCTGTTCAAGTATTTGCATCTGATAATCATCATCTCAGGTGGATGAGCTGACGATGGAAGGTACAACTCCTCAACGGCTTGGAGTAGGCATCGACTGATTTAGTTTGTGTTCGCATATCTCTGGAACTACAAGTCCGATTTGAGTAATTCTTTTTTTGTTGTACTAAGTGTTGTTTAACTTACGGAATACTGCAAGTTTCATCAAAATCGGTTGAGTAGTTTTTGAGATAGGGAATTTTATTAGCATATTGTACACTTGAGCGATGTTGTTACCGGTGCTACGGATTACAAAATTTTAGTGCACATACATGTAAGAGAATGATTTATTTGACAAGAATTTGAGTTGAATATTAAAACTAAAAAGAGTAAAATAAAAAACTTTTTCAAAAAAAAATGTAACCGCCTTCAAAAACAACCACAAAAAGGGTAAAATAACCTACAAAATAACTTTTCTTTCAGAAGTCGGTGGCAAAAAAACAATGAAATGAAAAAAAAATAAAGGCACCGACTTCTGAAAGAAAAGTTATTTTGTAGGTTATTTTACCCTTTTTGTGGTTGTTTTTGAAGGCGGTTACATTTTTTTTTGAAAAAGTTTTAACTTAAAGACTCCAAGGTAGTAGCTATCAGAAAATTTTGCAGTGATCCTTCTGCACATAATCTTATGTCCATCGTGTTCATGTAACGGGTGGATGCGCGTGAGTGTGCCGCTTCGATCTCCGACGAGCATAATCGACTGTGTCTAGATTACACACGCACCGCATGCAGACGTGCCGCGACATCGGCAGACCGGCGCGGGCGCAGATGTCCGCTCTTGTACAGATAAATGCTTATCCCCGTTCAGATATCAATGTGGGATTAGAAAGATGGTTGATGTGAATTGATTTGTGTTAGCAGTTTCTGATGAGGGCGGGTTCAAATGGTTTGTCAAAATAGTGTGAATGTGAGTTGTAATGATTGAAAATAGCTTATACCGGCCAGTTTTCGATGAAATAATAGGTCCTTGTCAAGTTAGAAGAATTCTTTGAAACAATTTTTTGCAATCGATCTCTCAGGTCTTCTTTGTTGAATTGAAAGACAAAGTTAAATTAAATATTTTCTCATATAGGTAGGTACATTGAGTTAATTTTAAATCAATTAATCTTTTCAAACCACAATTTACACCTTGAACTGGAATTAACTATAAATAATAAAGGTAGTCCGTGCTTATCTCCGGATCCGAAATCATATGATTGTAAAATTTTGTTCAAATTACATAATAGTTTTTTTGACTGTAGGTAATTTCACTTAATCGTGTTGTTGACAATAGCTACATTTGGCGACGAGTTTAGCACGGTTTAAATGAAAAAGGCGTGTTACTAGTTAAGCACTCAGTTTCTCTAAACCTATCGATCCTAGGTCAAATCTATCAAAGGACCTGTTCGTTACGACGCTACATTATTCTAAGATCGACTTAAGATAATCAAATGCATCGGCTAACGGCATGACGTGTAATAAGGGAGCAAGACAGAGGCGGCCAACTAATGACTTTGCCACTGCGAGTAACACTTAGGATAATACCACACAGTACAGCGTACAGCTAGGAATAATACCAGCCTAGTATTCATTTACCTAACCCCAAGGGCAAATACTGAACTGTACAAACAGTAAGTTGCTTTGCTTGTAGCTTAATAATAACATTAAAGTAAAACAAGTGTGTTGCGGGATAAAATCCGGAACATGGATATTCGGCGAAGAACCAGAGTCACCGATATAGCTCATAAAATTTGTAAGTTGAAGTGGCAATGGGCAGGCCACATTGCTCGTATAACTGACAACCGATGGGGAAGAAAAGTTCTGGAGTGGCGACCACGGACCGGAAGACGCAGCGTAGGCAGGCCTCCCACTAGGTGGACCGACGACATCGTGAGGGTCGCGGACAACCGATGGATGCAAGTGGCGAATTGTCGTTCGGCGTGGCGGTCTAAGGGGGAGGCCTATGTTCAGCAGTGGACGTTTTCCGGCTGATGATGATGATGATGATGATGAAAACAAATGCAGCATCGTACCTTTGGCGTCAATAAATTTAGTAAAGCCATTGTAACCCTAGAATTAGCAATTTTATAAAACAGTTGTGCGACGATTTTGGTGTCCAATAAAGTATATTCTATAATCTATTCTATTCTAAAGACATGTTATTTTTTTTATTTGGTAAAATTGTCAAATGAGTCCTCTCGCCCTGAGTGGAGTGGACGGAACTGTCTAGACTATTACTAAATGAAATCCACCCACTTTTTTCGGTTGCCCTTTACGTTCCAGGGTCACATTTGTTTAGACAGTCCTGCGAGAGGTACCTATAATATCTACTAGCCTAAGATTCATTTACGTAACTCCAAGGGCAAATACTGAACTGAACAAAAAGCAAGTTGCCTAGGCAGGGCGGAAGGGACTGTCAGACTTGTACTGACTAAAATCCACGGAGACTCTCATTAGCCCTTTACGTTCCCGGGTCACGGTAATGATATAAATCCCGCGACCCTGGCAGGCTTTGGCCCTCTAGAGGCGGGGCCCCGTCGACTTGCTGACGCTGCTTGAGGCGCGCGTGGAACACAACGTGCCGTCGACCCGGGCATGGTCTATGGTCGAGCGGCGAGTAATGGTACGCGTACGGTGGCCGGAGATCGTCTTGCAACGTCCGTCGCCGTAGGCGTCTACCACTGCGAAGTTGCCCTGCCTTAAGCTTAATAATAACTTTAAAGTACTCGTAAAACAAGTATATCGTCGTGCCTGAAGTTGGTAAAGAAATCTTAAATTTTGGTTTGGTAAAAATCTTCAAATGTTTCCTCTCCCGGTCCAGTATGGAGCGGTATAGGGACTGTCAGACTCTCATTGAATAAAGTCCACCCTCCTTCGCTTTCCCTTTACGTTCCAGGGTCACACTAAATGTTTAGACAGTCGAAGTAAAGAGTTCTTACACCCACCCTTGCGAGATAGGTAATTATATTTTATTAAATTATGTTTTTTCTTCCGATAAGTTTCTTTTTTATGGGCTATATTCTCACATAAATCAGCCATTAAATTATCTCATTAACTAACTGAAAAGATTATCGATAAAAATTTTATGTAGGTATCCATTAAAGAAAATATAAATTTCAATTTGCCTGAACATCTCTTCAAAGACTTTCATATTGAAAACTTGAAAGGACGTAACAAATAAAATAATCAAAAGCTCATTTATCTATTCTATCTTCATAAAATGTGGGGCCTTATTTACTTCGTGGACATCATTTATAGATAGATAAAATACTCTTTTTTATGCACACTATTCAAATTATAGGTATTTTGAAATAAGATCTTATAAATAGGGTGATACAACGGTCTATCGCTGAAAGCGATCTTTTCTAGACGACCTTTCCATGGATTTGAAGAAGATGGAGAAATATTACATGAGGTAGAAAGAAAGAAAGAAAATACATACATCGATTACCATGAAGCACACTGACTATCCAGTTATTATAGTTAAGTAAATGATATTTATGCCTACCTAAGTATATTAACAACGGTTTTCATTGAAATTGATGCATTGACGAGGAAGTTAAACCAGGATGATATTACTGAAATTAATGATAGGTATACAATTTGATATAGGTACCTCTCTCCCGCTCATTTGACATGATAGAATTTGAAAGATATTTTTTATGTTTAATTTCTAATTTAAACGTTTTAATGGTCACTGAACGGCTTCCACCACTTCAATAGGTGAGACATACAGTGTGATTAATTTAAAATCAAGATATATGAGGAAATTCAAATTCAAAATATACCGGAAAACATGTTAAGGTGCTAAATCGATTATTAAGTTAACCACCTCTGCGACCTGTAAACGCTATCATAAGCCAATAAATCAAAAACCTCTCATTGATTTGACCAATTCTTCTGACAAATTACATTTTAATACATCGATCACAAAACACCATTTCGTCACGTCTTCCAAATTATGTAAACACGACACAAATTGACGTTAAACTGTCTTTAATGAATCACTAACCAACTCTTAATCCGCGGTTTACTTTGACCGAGAGTAAATTAAAGGTTAAGCACGACAGCCAAACATAATGCAACGCCTCCTATTAGAAATGATTTGGTAAAGTTATTTACACAGTCATTACTGTGTAAAATGCATCGTTTGCATCTATTAGAGATGGAATGTTAAACGGTGAGCATTGACAATAAACGAATGAAGAGAACAACAAGAATTTATTTAAGTAGGTACACAGTCTACGAACGTAAACTTGCTATGGATGATGTTCTAAAATAACTGTTGTATACAGAATCATAATTTTACATTGGCCAACAAGGGTAATCCGAATCCATAGATGATACGGAAAAACTTTCGTAGGAAACTTTAACTCTTTCTTCATGTTACAAATGGTAAAAAAAAGGTAAGGTTTTATTCCCGTATAATCTCGTTGTGGGTTACGGTAGATTGTAGGACCTTCTAACAAAACTTTCGTGTTTTGTTTTTTGGCTAAATGCGAGTTGTGATCTTGTAAAGAAAGATTGTTTTCTTTTTTTTCTGCGTCATTTTATTTTTATGAGTTATTCATAATTTTTATTAAGTTTGTGCTAACTACGTATAAATTGACTTTTTTAGATATTACCAGATATTATTGGCCTGTATGATGTGTTCATGTTTTTGTCTTAATTACAAAAGGAACACTAAAAAAAAAATGTTGGGTTTATAAACTTTTTAAAATGAGTATAATTATCTTCGTTTGGCTAGTGGTCAAATTCGGAACTAACGCCATGAATTGTATTCTGTCAATGTCATTCACGCGTCAAAATACCCTTACAGCACTACAATGAATAATAAAAACATTGACAAGGCTAGACAGGTGATTAAGATAATGACTACTTAATCGCTGGCATGCGGTTTAATTGATCCGATTACCGGGTTGTCAGTAAAATGTCATAATTATTGATCGATAAAAAGTGACAGGATCGAATTAACAACATTGAAGGCAGACATATTTAATAAACATGGCAAAGAGATGAGAAAAAATCCCAAGAATGCAATAGATATATTTCATGGAACTGAAAGTAACACAAGATATAGGAATAAAATATCCCAGAAAAAGCATTAAACACTCTTCAATCGGTTTCTTCAATCCTAACTAATAAATAGCATTGTAACTTTACCTTTTGTCCGTATAACATTTACAGCACAACAACACTTTCCAAAAAAGGCGTTAATGTCTAAATCCACTCAACAAAGCCCCGTCAGTACGTCTCATAAATATGAAACGACGTCTTTACTCACAGTTCTCGCGTCAAACGCATCAAAAGGCGACGAGGGACATCAAAAAGGCGGAGAGGCGACCGCCCGTCACATAAACAAAGTAGGCCGACATTCGGTAGCACAAGTGCACAACGCAAACGAGGCGTTAGAGTCGGCAGGCGTTGACTTGTGTCGACTTATGGCCCCCGTCCGCCACTTAATTGGAACATGCTCGACATGTTCACCTGTTCCTGTGTTATACATACACACATCAAAAGTGTCTAGGGATCAAGCATTTTTATGCGGATTTCTTGAGATTGAGATGTGGCTTTGTAATAAATTTATGATTTTATAAATTTATATGGATCCTTTTTGGTGCATTTCATAATTTGAATCAGGAACTGTGAATCAAATTCGAGTAAAAGATGAAAATCAGCTGTCATATTTTCCCTATAAAAACATACAACGCATTGAAGACATTATTAGTGCTACTGTTTCCCTACTACTGATTAAAACCAACGTTATGATGGAGCGGCGACGTCATTTAAGCAGGGAAGAAATGCTCAGAGCCGTGGAAATGATAGAAGCTGGTTCCCGGCAACGTACTGTGGCTTTAGCTCTGAATACAAGTCAGAGTGTTATCAGTCGACTTTGGACACGTTACCGAAGCACTGGTACCGTGGCTGAGCGCCATGGAGGACGGTATCGCTGCACCACACGGAGACAAGACCGATACATTCAAATCTTAACTCGAAGAGCTCCAACAATAACCGCCATGATGTTAGCCGTGAGGCTTCATCACTCTTCAGGGAACTTAATTAGCGACCAAACAGTCAGAAACCGCTTGCATGAAGTGAACCTTCATTCCCGAAGACCGCTACGGGTACCACCTATAGCAATGCACAATCGTAGGATTCGATATCAATGGGCTCTTGAACACAGAAATTGGGCAGAAGAACAATGGCGTTTCGTGTGCTTTTCTGATGAGTCTCGTTTCGGTATGAGACCGGATACAAGACGTATACGACACTGGAGAACCCCTGTACGCCAACAGCGATTAAAATCCTGCCAGGAAGTCCATCCTTATAGTGGTGGAACCATCGTGGTATGGGCGGGTATTTGGATCGGCGGAAGAACTGAGTTGATTTGGATCAGAGGCAACCTCAACGCTCAAATTTATGCTGAGACGATTGTATCAGACGTCATCGTTCCTCTACAAGTGCAAATCGGTCCCTTATTTCAGTTAATGCATGATAATGCACGACCGCACACCGCAAGAGTTGTAAGACAGACTCTCGCCGCAGCTAACATCAATGTCCTGCCCTGGCCTGCTCAGTCGCCAGACTTGAATCCGATTGAGCATGCATGGGATATGCTACAGAGAAGAGCTCTGCCGAATATGGAGGGTATCCAGTCGCAAGAAGACCTTTTTTTGTTGTTGCAACGAACATGGGCGGCCATTCCACAGCGTGATTTGGATGAACTCATTTTGAGTATGCCAAACCGATGTTCTTGTGTTGTTAGTGTTCGCGGTAGAAACACGGATTATTAATTGTTTAAGTTACCCAATAAAATTCTAAAGAAAACTGTTATTTCAGTCTTTTTTTCGAACTTTTGTGTTAGTGGTTCAAATGTCAAAAATCCCTTTATTAGGAAAATGGCAAATTTCTTTATTAATGCAAAGGTGACTTGGTTTATCGTTACTGTGACAAACGAAAACACTTTATTTGATGAATCCTTAAAGAAAATTTTAATTAATATCAATCAGGAGAAAAGTTATTGCAAAAATATATGTTGATCCCTAGACACTTTTGATGTGTGTATTATAAACCTGTCGTTTTTAACTTTGAATTTCAGACGCTAGCAATTTTAGGACGTTGCGGTATATTTACAACAGTAGCTTTCAAATCTTACAATATTAGTGTAGATTGAGATTTGGCTATGACTCTTAAATTAGAAGCTGACCTATTTGTATTGCATTTTAGATACTTAATATCTGAAGAATCTAAAATGGCCGGATTAATTCAAATTGGTCTTAAAATCTAGGTCAGATTACATAGGTTTCTGTGCTTCGATGAAAATGTTAAGCCTTGGTCCTGGTTGTCATATCAGATCTTCAGCCAGCGGTTGAAAGTTTGTGGACAACCAGTTTTCCAGGAGTATCGTATTACAGAGTTGCGGAACTGTCTATGAGGTTGCGCGAATAAAGGGACATTTGAAAGAAAAAGGTGGTTTTAGTCAGTAAGAGCCTATCAGTCCCTTGCACCCCAGCCAGGGCGCCCAGCTTGACTTTTACGCCCCAAAACGAAGGGTATCGGATTACTCTGTATTTACTAGGTTACAGTCGAGAAAGGCAGTCGCTCCATGTGAAATACTGGTATTCAGCTCAAAATCCATCAGGTAAAGACGAGGTAGAAGATAAAATGACCTAGGTCAAGGTACAGGGCTAATATTCTATTGGTATTTGTTTATTCAATCCACCTTTTATTGCCCCTACATTTAGCTCAGATGTCCACAACGTGAAGTCGCATACAAATTAGAAATCAAAAGGTTATCAAAGGGAAGTTATTGATAGTTATAAAAATATTTTGATAGGGCCGTGAGACCGCTTCTTAATAAAACTAAGTTTGTAACGGTTTAGTCAACAGACCTTTATGTGAAACACCCTATGCATAACCTAGTATTTATTTAACAGTTGGTACTGTATATTTTCTATGCTGATTTCCACAACAGTCTCAAGACTAGAGATGTACAACTTTGAGATAGGTCGACTGGCTAACTGATCTTGGTGTAAAAAAGCCGACTCTTCGCCCATTCAATCATTGCTGTTGATGTAGTTCAGACCATTGGCAATACCCATGGCGTTTCATGCACTGCTAATTCACTTACATTGAGACCATCATAGCAATCTACATTTTAAATTACAATCATTAAGTCTAATTTTTCTGTTAAAAGCTGTAATTCAGCCTTTCATTACTATATTTCATTACTTTCTAGAACAGATTTCAATATCAGCCACTCAAGCTGATGATTAGCCCAGCGTTATTTGCCATCTTTATATGTACTACTTTGAACATCTGTACAAAGTAGTACATATAAAGCCTATACCTAATCATTTATTTGGTTCGTTATTGTATACACTGGTACCTATAAGTAAATGAAACAACTCAGAATTTGTGTTACCATCACTTACATGTAGGTATACTATTTGAACGGCATTATAGAGCAGTTGACTCTACAGGTATAATTGCAGACAAAACTATTATAAGCTGGTCCCTTATTCTATTGGAAATAAGACCAGACCAAAGTCAAAGTGTTACTTTCTGTCGCCGTCGATCTTCTGCAATACCTATATGGTAATTTAGTACCTAATGAGACAAAGTGTACATAGTTGTTATTTACTAGTAACCCAAGCATTTTATGAGCAATTAAATATAAAATTTATAATCCTTTCATCATAGCGGTACTTGCTAATAAATTAAGCAAAACTGTTTAGGATAGATAAGATGGCCTCGTCGTTAACTCATTTGCGACATAAAAAAAACGTAAAATGACTTCGTAAAACGTAAAACTTCATAAATATTGGCCCTTGTTATAAAGAACAAAAGACGATTAATCACGTCGACTCTTAATATCAATGATTTAAGTTATTTTATTATAAACTGACATGTTAAACTGTCATTAAATCTTAAACAGGAATTAATGATGAATGCTGGAAAATGATCATGAGTGTTCCATATTTCGTCACTATTCATCATCATCAGCCTATACTTAAATGTTCCCACTGCTGGGACACAGGCCACCTCTCTGTAGAGGGAGTGGGCCGTAATCTACCACGCGGGCCCAGTGCGGATTGGTAGATGTCACATGTCTTCGAATTTTTGGTTCTAGGACATGCCGGTTTCCTCACGATGTTTTTTGTTGATGTTTTTTGTTTTCGTCACTATTGCTATCGAGCAATAGAAGTTTCGGAAACTCAAAACATACTTATATTAAAAACGTAAAAGAAAACGTCATATGTAATAAACAGGTGGATTTACCTACAGCCCTCTAACTCAAAGCTTGTGCCTAGCAGTGCCATAACTAGCCTTTTATGCGCCAACTGCGAGATTCTTTAACTGAACCCTGTTCTGTTCAATTGTCGTCCTGATCTGGCCATTTCTGTGCCCTTCTAAGGTCTGCGCCCTGAGCTTGAGCAGCGCACACCCCTATTTTCGGCACTAGTGCCTAATTTAGGCTAATTATGCAAAGTAAAACCACAAATAAAACCTACAAAACTAATTTCTACAAACTACAAATACATTCTACGAAAACAAAATCGTCTTACCTAGTATTCGGACTAATAAAATTAGTTCAGACATATCAGTTAAAACACGCTTCGAGCGGCGTGTTGCTGAATCTTAATCAAGCCACTAATGACTATATCTAAATCACCGGCCTACCCGTCTTTAGATTGTATCGAGTGAGATAATTTGCATTCGCTTTATTACCGAGACACCGGCTTGAGTAATTTATTCTCTTTCCCATGTTGGTATACGAACTAGCGTGGTCAGACAATGCTTTATCTATCCCTGGGTTTTTGGTTAACACTTTTTGTTTTGTGCCACTAACATTTTCCCGGGTTCTCTTCATATCATCCTTCAAGTAATAGTCACCTGTAACAGTCTTCAGGGTTCCATCTACGAGTATCTTCAAATTCGCTAAAATCGAGTCTGATGTTTAGGCGTAGCAAATTCATCGTCGTATTGATATTAGTTAGCAGAGGTTGCTATAAGGAACCTGTGTTAATAAGTAACTAATGATATTTTGCTAGCATTATGAAATAAACATAAATATGTACAGACGCCAGCAGGTCAACCTACCCGAAACTTTCAGATTTTACCAATCGAACATTAACCTTCCACTATTGTGATTAGGTTGAAAATCTATTGAAGAAATTTGGCAGACTGTGGTAGCTTGATGTGCTGGCGTCTGTACATTGATTTATTTTTATTATTGGTGGACAACAACTACTGTTGTAAAAAGTATTAATCAGTAAAGTGTCAATCACTAAGTTTACTACCTACTAGTTAATAAATTGAATAAAAAGCAAATTACAAAGCAATACAACGCGTTAAAAATGTTTACAAGGTTTATAAATAAAATCAATCAAAAGCACATCTCTTAAAAATGCACGCCAAGCAATTTAAATATTCAACAGATAATTAAAAGAATCGATATCTCACCGCAGTACATTATGACACTGACAGTTCGAAACGTCAATCAGCCGCCATTGAGATGCCATCAAAGCTCCCACATCGATTGTGACAGTTGTAGGCACAAGCGTACAGGTGTGATTTGCTGTAGAATTATTAAGTTTAATATAATTGTTGATTTATTATTAAAAGCTTCTGCGTTATGAGTCTTGGAATTATTATTTACATCATTACAATCCTCGCCTCGATCCTATGCAAATTGTAGGCAGGCAGGTAACGTCATTACAGTATCTTGTCCATTACACCTGATTGATGAACCACCTGGCCGTAGGCTTCGGGACACATCATCTTGTTTATGTTCATTGGTTGCACTTATCACATATCTTTTAGATACAACCTAGGTAATTAATGATTCGCCGATATACGAACTACTTAGATAAGTTTGTAGTATCGTCTTAATTAACACATTTGTTTTACTGTTTGTTAGATTAATTGGTCAATCAACACCTCACGCCATTGCTATTTCCTACCTTCTTACTATTTATTTATTTTCTATGTTTAGGTACTCTGTCAATGAAGAGAATTCATTATACATACACTTGTTTCCTAGCATTTCAATTCTAAACAATCGCCAATTAAGGTCCTGTCAATCCCACAAAATATATACCGAAATATATTAATTTAAACGCACAACGGTAAACAAGCATGCGTAGATTGAATGGCAGAGACAATAGCGCATTCATTATTGTGTTAGCCGAAGACCGAAGCGCTTACTGTGTTCCGACCGGTAAAAACGTTTTGTCGCCTCACTAGACAGACTGTTACCCGATTTTCGCTTCAGGTACAGACAATTTCGACGTCAGTTTTTTACAGACGACGGACTTACGAAGAGTTTCTTTTCCAGTACCGTATTTCTAAGCAGATAGAAAATGCACGTAGAGGTAAATTGTTTCAGTTGCGTTTTAAGGATCGGTAATGGCATGGAAGAATTTCTGGATCTTGGATTCAGGCCTCGTACCACAAATTAGATCTCCTTCTTGAAGTTTTTATTATTGATCCAGAATGGTCATGATTGATTTTGTATAGCTGATTTCATCAGCAGTTGATGGTATTTTTCTTTAAATCGAGTATTTAGTGCAAGAAAATGCTCTATAAATCAGTCTTTAATCTGAACAGTTGAAAAAAAAAGCTTGAAGTTAGACAAATCGAGTTCAATAACAACAAAGACAAAGTAGAAGATCTATTCATTGTTTTGAAAAGCATAAAAGAAAGAGAGCATCGTTCATTTGCAGATATATTAATGAGACAGCTGACACGCGGAAGTATCGTCTGTTATGACTATCACCGCTATTAAAGAGTGGCAAAAACTGCAGTGTTAGGTACCTATGTTAGAAGCGAGAGGCTTAATCGTATCCGCGTGGTGGTTAACCATCGCTTACCGCGATTACTCCTAGGTTTATAGGAGGAAATTAAGCCCTAGAAAACTTCTGAAAAAGTCGTTTGTCGGTTAACCTGAATATGTTATTATTTTGTCGTTTTAACATCAAAGTGAAAGGTTTGATGTTAATCGGACTGCTAAATTCGTTTGTAAAGAAATCTTTACCATTACTTAGGACCTTTTTTCGTTTTTTCCCATTTTGCGGTCGGTTTGTCTGTCAGTAAATGTTTACAACATTTACAATGTCTGTTTCTATGAGTCAAACGTATTAGCAAATCATGCGTGAACTCACTGAACTTACCAAATAGGTATTTGACATTAAATCAGAATAGGAAAGTTAAAAATTTACATTGTTTACATATTTCCAGAACCACAAAATCATGCACATACAAATATTCCCCATCAAGATTCTTGAATAAATCTTGTTATGGAAAACTTTCATTTGTCCGGTTACAAATGTTATATGTACGTAAACGTATTGCGATGCAAGTTCTTCATTCGTAGGCACAGTTTCCACATGCGGTCCTTGTAAGGATGCGAGGAGCATAATAGGCTTGTTTGGCGGAAAGCTGTCGAGAGTAAATTCTATTCAAAGTTACTGTGTATGTCCATGTCCCTGATATTATACACTTTCATTTTAGAATCATTGTATGACAAAGGTGATTCGTATGTATGTATCGGCATGCTCTTCTCACAGAAGACCACGGCGAAATAAAATACTAAATAATTTATAAAGTCCGTAAATGGCCACTGACGACCTGTCGGCGAGCTAACAATGACAACGGACAAATCGATAGAAATCTGAACATTGTCTCCTCAAGCGTTCTTCTGCTAAGTGTGACTATAAAATCTTATGTTTATCGCATTGATCATGCAAAAACTGCGCTACATAAAAATATCGTAGAGCTTGAAAGGTTTGACCTTGACCTTAGTGGTTTCACCATCACAATCAGTGTTAGTCTTTGTATCGTGGGTCGTCATCGCCACGATGCCATTGTGCTGCGAACAATATTGTCAAACCTTGTTAAGAAAGCGATAGAGTAACAATACAGAACTTGTTCGCAAGATAACATAAGAAATTAGAAATGCTGTGATTGTCTTCGGTGACGGCCCTGTGCTCGGAGTAACGGAAAGGAATTTGACGCTTTAGAACTTTGAAAGCTTGATTATGTTTAAATATTCAAAAAGATCATTAAAGGAACCATAATAGTGAACTGCTAGATGAACTTTGATTAATATGCGAAATACTTTTTCTTAAGCAGTAACTGCGGTTAGATTTAAAATCTAATTTAGGTTTACCCGTAATGATTTGTAGAGGTCACTTTTTTGTTACACCTTTTTTCAGAAACACTAATATTTAAACGTATTTAACGGTCTTCGCAACAGTTTTGAGGCTGTGTTTTTTGACATAGACAGCCATAATGTCGAATTAATAAAAGAAAAAATAACAGAACTCACAGTATTAATGGAAGCCATTCGGCTGTAATCTTTTGATGAATACCGCATAGTAAAAAATCGTCTTAGACCAAGAATGAAGACAAAATGGAAGCTCTGACTTTACAAATAAAATTATTTACAATCTAACAATTGAAAGTAACATAATAATCTATCCAATACAAATATGTTTATTTTTAATGAATAATAACAATGTGGGAAACAGTTCAACTGGTAGAATGTAAACATTGATTGTTATTCTTCCTAAGCTGGTGCCATAAAACGGTGTGTGTAGAAAAGCAGGGTTGAATCGAGATAAAACGTTGAGGTCTTTAAACAATTTTGTATGAATAATTCAATAGCGTACTCCTTGGCAACGTATCATATTAAAGTAACATTGAAATCTCTATCGTCTCCTTCACCTCGTTTTACCTGTTAATGTATATCAGGTCATCTTATTTTATTACTTGTGGAAAATGAAGTTTATTGTCATATCGTCTACTTTTCTTTACCACCAGCCCACTAGACACGTATTGTTCGCACCACGTGTGAACTCACACGAAGTCAGACTATAAAACTCGATATGCATACATTCTCATGCAGTCTCGAGACAGGCCGTAAAAAGGCGAGCAATGCAAACACGTACTGAGAAAGTATTCTCGTTTCCATCACAGAAGTCTTTAAATGTCGTAGTACCGATGTAGAAAGCTGCAACAGTTTCATATTGCCACAATCATAGGTAATGTAGACGACATATGGTGTCCAGGCAATCGTATGTGCGCAAACGGCGCAATTTGCTGCAATTCCCTCGTCTGTCACAGCAACGCAATTGATCGGGCAGCAATTGCGCTCGACAAGGCGATAGGGGCTGCAACAGTAATCACAACACGACAACTGCTCGTGTTCGACAAAATTGATATGCTGTATAAAAACAATACCCTGATATTTCAGTTGATTGGTTGTAAAAAATAATTGAAATATTCATGAATTAGTAGCAGTAAAAGTTTACAAGCAGAAAGTTGTATAAATTTAGCGAATCTATCAAGAGACTTCAATTAGTGATCGGGCTTTGATATTGTACACAATGTTTTTCACAAATAGCAGTATGTTAAATGTCGGTTTCACGGTTATTAGACAAAAGTTAGAATGTGTTCACAGTTGAATCACCATAAATTATATAAGCCGAAGATTATTCAGGTACGGTAGCTGATCGCCTTCTTGAAATCTTAACTGATCATTCAAACTTTTCTCCATATTTCAGGAAACTGTTTGCAATTTAAATTAAATGGCGGCAAAAACCATAAACCCCATTAATGAGATTGTTCGTTTGTTACTCGGGGTAACTTGTTCGCAGGAAGAGCATCTAACAATGTCGCGAGCGCCTTATACGTATAAGAAAGTGTCATTAATCAATGAACTACGAGGGAATCTTCATAACATGAATCTTTAATCAAAACGGCAAAAACCTTACTTAATATTGTAAAGCCCACAAGTACTAGGATAACTTTGATTTATCATTCTCGTTAATCAAACGACTATCAAAGATCCATTACTGAGATTTCATTATTAGAGAACAATTATACCAGGAAAGTTGGTCGCACTGGGTACCTTAAGAAATGACTTATGACCTCTTTTGCTATTGACCTACCACGGACAGGCTGGTACAAATTTTAAGACTTGCTGACTCATCGACGGCTGATAAAAAAAAAGTTAAGGCGATTGTGATTGTTGTATAACGTGACAATATGACAGGTATTTGTGTATTTAGTAGTTGCTAATTCCATGGCAGTACCTTTTTTTAATTTAATGTTTACATGTCGTGTTTCAAATTCGTTTCTTATAATACGTGCATGAAAGCGTAAGTTTCATGAGTTGCGGAATTTCTATTTGTAAAGAGTGATTTTCAGTGAATTTGTACAAAGTCATTGATTTCTATTTTGACGAATAGGTACAGACTCTACCGTGACTATGGATAAAAATTGTGTTTTTAATACACGTAACTATTTCCCAGATCTAGTTGGTTTCCTCTAAGAACTACATTTTCTAATAACCAGTTTTACCTAATGAGTATTATTTTTATTAGAGTTCTCTGTCAAGTGAGATGTAAAATTAACCAGAAAACTGCCCTTCATTTACTACCTACTGATTACTAAGGAAATGTAGACAAGTGTATAATAATAGTACTACATTATGTAGATGCTACATCTCTAGTAGCCATTTCCTTTCCCGCCGCATAACTGTGACAGGGTTGCATGTTCCTCAATTATTGTCTGCGGCAGATAGGTGATGTGAAAAACCGCATACCGCAGAGTCGTCGGGCACACTGCGCGTGCGTCATCCGCGCACGATCCGCGCTCCGCAACACACCGACCACATCAAACGCGCATTAGTTGCAAAAACGCGTGATTTTTAATCGGAATTTCATCTTTATTGTAACTTGCGATTACGATATAATTGTCTAGTATTACAGAGAAATGCTGATTGATGAGAATTCCATGCCTATTTTTGATTAAATTGATTTGAGATTATCTACAGTTTCGTAATGTCTATTTAAATGGTTTAGTACTTGAAGACTCGAAACAATAGCAGCAATTGGAAATAAAACAAAATGTTGCCGTAAAAATGCCTTTATAAAGATTCTTATACATTCTATTGGAACGCTGATTGTCGGCACATCGTCGCCATGACAGATGTGTATGACATTGATCGCGTGCGCAGCTCGTGCCGGTGATAATGCCGGCCATTTGCGGTTGGATACAGCCTTATATCCCGCACTACCTTTGTGGCGTAATGATCAGCATGTACTTAATGGAGGATGTACGAGGGCCTTAAACGATTTGAGACGCTCTGTTTACTGAAAAAAGTGTTAAAAGGAATGCTGCGTGTCCCGAAGAAAGTAAAATGGCACCTGACTGGATTTTTAATTTGTTTAGTCTTCTAAAATACGATTTAAAGCTAAACTCTTAACTGACTAGTCGGAAATGGTGTTAGAATATAAAGTGGCACTTGTGTTGTTTAAGGTAAACAGGCTGATTTATTATGAATCCACGGCGCGTGGATATCAAATATCTGAGCTAATATTGACAACAGAAAATCCACTGAATCTTCACTGTAAGTAGGTACCTACATATTGGATCGAGTATTCTGATTACATTTAAAGCCTATGGATTGTTTTGTTTTATTTTTGGGTAAAATCGAATCACAGAAAATATCCATACGTTCCTTAGTTATTTTTAGTGAGAAAAGATATAAAATGTTGCCGTGACGTGTATTCTCCCCGAGACAATACGTTTTAGGCCAAGCCCAAATAGAAAAAAAAAGATGACTTTATTCTTCTGATTTTCAGTCAAAATAAGATTAGCAAACTCTGACAGTGTTTATATAGAAGATGAAGAACATTCTATTTAAAACATTGTTGAATCTATAAACCTCAGTATTAACCTACTAACTTGAGTACTCGCTGAGGTGAGGGTTTATTTATGACCTCGTAAAATTTGTATTACGCACCTAACAAGGTGGCTTACAGTACGGTTTGACTTCTTTTTTTGCATACGTACCTGCCACAGGTGAGACAGTCGTCCCTCCAGTTATGGCTGGTACCTACCCCGACTCTGGATTGGAATAGGCAACCGAATTAACCGGGTAGTTTTTAGTAGGAGGACTTATTTGATGATTTTATACCAAAAAAGATGTTGCTTTGATGTAGTGGTAGTGCTTTGAAGATCTTGGTAACTAGGTGTAAATTAAATAGTTTAATAACTTGCAAATTAATCGGCGGGGCTTCTAAATTTCCCCTCTTTTATATCCGAGAATTAAAATTAACTGCTTAGCAACATTGTTACGCATATGGTTTTACAATTTGTATTCGCCATGATGGTATTTACAGTTTATAGTGTCCATAAAGTGATGAACTTGCGATGGTAGCCGTAAGCTATGCTCTGTTACGTTTATGGTAGAAATTGCAGGTCTACTGTAACAATTATTATGTGCTTCCGATTGTCAGTATGTGTATCTTTGTATTTAATACAACCGTGATTAAACCAGCCCACTGACGTCTTGTAAATATAGTTTCGGATTTGTACATTTTGATACAAACAGGGAAATTCTGTCTTATTTAGATATAGATATATAGATAAATAGACTACTAGGCATTGAACGATTTTTCGAGGAAAGGTATTGAAAAGCGTAGTTCCATGCTCTCAGCTCCATAACACCCTCACCAGCCGCTTGGCTGAGAATTCCGCCTCGAATGCAATAATAACAAACTTTCCCCATTTGCATGCGAAATGCGCAAAATACCAAAAATGTTAAACAATCTTTTTAAACAAAGATCTATGACGATGAAAAGGTAGTACATAATCTGTTCTTATGCCAATGGACAACCGAAAGTCAGAAAATATACTTGAAAAATTAAAGGTTTGCTAACGGAACTTCTGAAATGCAAGATCAACAATGGCAACATCCAGATAAACGCCAAGGCAATGAAGATCGATGAATCACAGGAAAACAATTTAACTGACTTGGATCCCACAATGAGGTTACCTAATCAGTAGGTACAATAGTAGCTAAGAATTAAAAAAATGATATATATATCTAGGCCCAAACGTGGTAAAAACTACAATGGAAAAACTACGGTGTAGTTCGGTTGTTAGCGAACGGACGAACTGCTAACGAATTAATGATACTCCTCAGTGGCAGTTCACAATGTACCTAAGGGAAATTAAAGTTAGCTATAAAATTAAGTTCGTAATACTGAGGAAAGAAATGTGATCCGAAGTACTAAACCCAACTCTTCGCTGTCTCTTCCCCTTTGAAAATTATGACATAATAGTTTACCAGCTACTGCTTAGCAACTAATTACAGAGCACACATGGCGTGCAAGTCGGATACTTATTAAAATAATACTCTAGTACAACGTGCTATCTCCTCGGCGTCGTTAGGTGTTTCCTTTACATTCTTGTTAGGCGGTCAACTTTTAGAACTTGTTTCCTAGGCTTATGTAATGGGAAGTTTGTTAAGTCTGCTGTTAATTCTTGGAGGATTATAAGGTGGTGGTTTAGGTGTCGGCCTACTTACTACTATCAAAAGGGCCTTCTTTTGTTAAAACGCATAAACTGGAAATTGATTTTGGATCCTCAACGCAAAAAGGGGAGTGTAAAAGTTTGATTGCTATATGTGTGTCTGTCTTTGTTTCTGCGTGTGTATTTTTGAAGTTTAACTTTTTGGGTAATAGTGGCATTCAGGCGCTGAAATACAATTTTCTAAGTATTAATCTCTACCAATGATTGGTTGGCTAATAGCTTAAAAATAAAAGCTACAGCTAGTTTGCCTTTAAAATAGTGGTAAAGCTTCTAAGTTTTGTGGGTATAGTATACCTATCGTATTCTATGTCGTGTGCATCAGAATAAATTTATCTCGATTAAAATCTGATAGATTTCTCGGCTAAACTTGGAGATCTAGATTTGTGGTACCTAAATTTTAAAATTGTAATATATGGACCTTAATCTCTTCTTAGTCAGGGCAATAAACCAAGTAACTTATTAACAAGTATTAGTTATTCGTTCCAGCATAATTCTAACATGTTATAAGACATACATCACACTTAAATATTGATCGTGTACTGTGAATATTAATGCAACTAATTAAAAATGTCAGGTCCGGCATTCCAGACTCAAATAAATATGACTTAACTATTTACTTGTACAATATTTAATTAGGATTAAGTTTCATTTAGTAATATTTAGGATCTATGTATAATTTAATTCGAAGAAAACATTATTTTATTATGTACTTAGTTAAAAGTAAGCATATTTTTTATGGTCTTGTTTGCTTTTCGAGTGGCAGATGGAATATCAAAGCAGTAGGTTTTTTTTTTCGCCGGGCTGTTGGCAATTGTCATTGACGCCATAAATACCAGAGGGTCAAGTGACAAACAAAAACGAAAACACTCTGTGCTCCGGCCCGCCTAATAATGAAGTAGCGAAACTATCTAAGCAGGATACCGTGGCCTTAGTCTAGAACGCAAAGGGCAACCGAAGTAGTGGATTGTTTGTCAGTAAGTGTCTGACAGTCCTTTCCACTCCACACAAGGCGGGAGGACACATTTGATAAATTTAATCACACTAAATAAAGGGCAATATGTAAAGAGCGAACATCATCGCCTGACCTAGCTGACCAAAGACTTCCGCACTACTGAACTGCTGCCGAAGGTGGTTTCTCAAGCCATCTTACTTTAGCTTACCCTACTTTTCCTTACGTCTACATAATTATATTACCCTTTCATTCTATGGCGTCAATTGAACCAGTTACAATCTGACTTGCACCGTTCCCTCTGCATTGACCCATCAGTTCACACTCCTGCACAATAAGGCAGAGATTACAGGCTAGTATTATTGTAAGTGCCTGTCAGTCTACATGTTCAGATCAACCCAGGAATAGGCCCCGCTTTGTTGCTAGAAGCTTTTCATTAGTAACGTGCAATTAGGTATTTTATTAGACTTTATCTAGATTTGTAATACTAAGCCTGTGAATAAAAGCTGCGTTTAGATTTTCAGTTACCATGAGATGGTTGATTTTTATCGCAACTACTATTGCTTTTTTATCATAAATACTATCTCATAATCACACTAATGTCACGCTGCCATTCATGTATCACAACTTGACAGTTTGTTTCAGCGAAGAATCTATAATTAAAAAGTTAAAAATAAGTAGTTTCTTTCTTTCAAAATAATATTGTGCCTTCTACCAAGATAATTGCTTAAATTGTAGAGACAACATAGATCGATAATAGCGTCGTCGAAAAAGCAGGTGTTATCACGATAATGCTAAAGATCAGAATAATTTACAATATCAATTTGTTTGTCACAACGATTGCACACTCCAACTGCTAAATCGATAGCCAGTCACTTCAGAAGAGACAGGTTTAGATTGTACAGCAATCGGTCATCAGGCCAAGCAGAACCGGATAGTGCATATAAACATACAATATTTTGCAACATTAATAACACGTTAGTCGATAATTTGAATCCGAATGATGGATTTGTGGTTACCTAAATGGTAAGTGACTATTTCATCGGTCAAGCATTAGATGGATAATCGTTCAGTACAAAATTATGAAACTTATAGATGTAGGAAATAATGAAGACCACAATGCTGCATAAAGAGATTATTGGAATCTGCAAGCTAAACCGTTAGAAGCGGTGGTAGCAGTATTGGTCGGAAATCAAAATCCTTAATTGAAAGAGACTCTTTGAAATAAATCTGTTGGCTCTTGTGACCACATCTGTCTTTGGTAAACGAAATCAAGTTAAAATATGTGGAAGTCTAGAAAAGGTGCCATTCTATCGACGAAAAAGAACACAAATAGAGTCAGAAGAAGAAAATTTAAGCTACCGACTAGCGTCAATAATGTTGAAAGATCCCGTCGAAATACAAAACGTTTTGAAAGGGATTGATTCTTGCCCTTAGAACTCAACAACAATCAAATTGTTGAGTCAGATATTCTCCGAACATTGATTTGGACAGAAAATTGATCTGATGTGAAGTGATCTAGTAACACGGAGATACAGATGACTTCAATGTAGACTATTTCTTGTAACTGATCAATATTGGCATGCCTGTCATACGTTCCTCACTTAACATCATTCACGAGATAGAATCGCGTCTCATTTAAATTCCCCGCATACTCTGATATTTTGCTATCGGTTAGATCGCTTCTTGTCATTTTCCGTTCTGTCATAACGTATTATATGGCAACTCGGTTGCAAGTCGTAATGTAAGACATTTATTGTAAAATGATGTACCTATATGGATTACAGCTATCGGTTATGCAATGTTTGTTTCTGTTATTTACTTACTTTTATGAGCTTGCTTTCTACGAAATTGGCTTGAAAGAAGTGCAACTTCGAGTTATATTGATAGTTCTAATGTCATTGTCCTGCTAAATTAGGAACTCTCTTGTTAATCTATCAAATGGTGACCAGCACTCTAATAACACATATTATGGCATTTTGTTTAGGAACCTGTTAAATTCTGAAGGAATTTTGTAAACCATTGCTGCATGTTAGGTATTGTATCATCTGAGGGCGTTTTCGCAAGCGTTTATTAAAAGGCGACAACTGAAAGTGACTGTGTATAGTTTAAATTAAAGACGTTCATTGCAAGGTGACCAAAAGTTTCGCAACAAGTAATTTTATATTTAAGTCTTAAATGTCAAGGGTCTAAAATAATAGGGTCGGTGAAAGAGTTCAATATCTGACGGTGTTGATAAAAGCTATTACGATGGATGAAATAAGGTCGGTAATAATCGTATAAAAATCATCCTTATGGACTACACAATAGTTATGACAATCAATTAGCTAAACGTTAATGGAAAAGCAGAAATTAAAAGTAGAGCAATCTATACACGTGGTTATATTTTTGAAGAAGATTTAAGAAATAGCTACTGGTAAGCTTGCATATCATAACCGATAGGTCATCATCGTCATCAGCCAGAAGACGTCCACTGCTTCCGATGGTTGCCTACGACTTAGATGTCATCGGCCCACCTAGTGGTCCGTGGTCGCCACTCGAGAACTTTTATCCCCTTCGATTGTCACTTCTACGTAGAATGTGGCTGATAGGTGCTGATTAATAAACCCATTTGGATATTTGATTCAGATTCATTTTAGCAAAAACAGAGAGTATTGTTTGAGGTAAAATCTATCAATGGTGTTCTGATGGCGCCGTTAGACGTAGCTTTTATTTGTAACTTTAAATTTTACAAGTTTGTCTCCTACAATAGTTACTTGTTTGATATGATGCCCGATTGAAAGTAATAATGATGCTGATGTTTGTAAATAAATTAGATACTTCAGCAGGTAATTATTTCGCATTTGCAAATGAAAATCCCTTTCTATAAGTTCCGAAGGTCCATCATATGGTACATTTGACCATCGTCGTGGACGAGTGATACATAGCAAACTCAACATCACTATAAACCACTATTCCCATGTACTATGCGGTTCAATTAAGAATGAGAGTGTCAATGATCTCTATCTGTCAACTGTCACTTGAAAATAACTTTAAGCAATAAAATACTTTGTGCAAATTAATTTTTAGTACCGTTTATTATCCTTACTACCTCGTAAGCGTTATTTTCATATGACAAATGTTTATTTGAAAGCGTGCAATTGTTAATAGGTGCGTCCACACAGAGCGCGCAGCCTCACGAGGCATTTGCTGCGCGAGGAAACTGACAAGCGAGGCTGCTCACTCTGTGTGGACGCGTCTATTGTTTTTTGACCGATACACGAAACAATATACGCGAGCAAAACAAGAGCCGACACTGGATGGCTCGGGCGCTCGGTCGTTTGACCGCGGCAGCGCTGTCACTTGCTTCGCCCGAGACACGTCCACACCAACCGAGCTCCTTCGCGCGGAAAATGCCTCGCGAGGCTGCGCGCTCTGTGGGGACGTACCTAATGAGTTCATGACGTCACAATATGACGTCTGCAACTCTCCTTCATAATTGATCTGCATAGCAAAACTACACATTTACACAAGTATTTATGAGATAATAGATAAAGAGAGTGTCCTACAAGACGCATGTCTTTATCTAATCTCACTTTACTATCATCGACGCGTGAAAAACGGCGCAAGAGTCTTGTCCGACTCATTATTATTGCGATCAGAAGCATTGGTAATGTGATGCGATGTCTTGTGTGTTTCACAAACGTGTTTCGATTATTGCAATTTACACCTTATCATAAAAGGCTTAAGAGTCACATAATTGTGGTTTGAAGGGACTTTACGAAGATGAATCGATTGTAGTTATACGAGTAAGTTTATGTTCGATAATGATAAGTGGAGTCTTACCTTATGCATTCATCTTGTAGTGGTTTGTGTTCACTCTGAAACAGAAAATTGTGAAATTAGAAATAATACATTTATGGAAAACTAAAAATAAAATTCATAAGGATAGAAGTTGATCTTCATATTGTGATCAAAATTTCAGAATTATACCTAATTCTGTCTTGGGGGAGACCTACGTCTAACAGTGGACTGCGATAGGCTGAAATGATGATGATGATGACTTTACGCTAAATACAGAGTTAATAAACTTAATTACCAACTGAAGTAAAAATCTACGAACATTAATCACTTTTTGGTAGGCATATTTTAACATTTATCACAAGACGCTGACTAGTTTTTTTTTCATTTTTTTAATAAAAACAGCTTCTACAAACAAGTAGTACAAGAAACACCTACTCTTGTCAACAGCGGGCGTGTTTACACTGTTAACAGCTCCGCCCATTCAATGGGCATTCATCACCGTTTAAACTGTTATACAAACGTATGAGTTGATAAAACTGTAGACAGGGACAGGGAGATTAATGTGATAAACATACACCGTCTTACCACAAAAAGATAAACATCTGTTGAACACTTGTCTAAAAAAACTGTCAACGTCAAAACGACATTTCACGTTGATGTAAGGGTCGTTTTGCAGTTACACTTTTTTAGACAAGCGTTCAACAGATGTTTATCTTTTTTGTAGTAAGACGGACAGTATTTTCATAATACATTATCAAGCTCTTTATTATATCATCTACAAATTATCATGAGCCAGAGAACCAAGTTCATCCAGGAGCATAAATGCACCTTTTCCCAGTGTGTCTACATAGGTCTACTTGAGATTATTGTTTTGTTTTACTACTGGGATAAGATTTCCCAGTATTCTTACCAGTAATTATTGGGAAGGAAATTCTCAGTAGTATTACTGGTAAGACTTATTAGTAAAAACCGCTCCAATTTTTTTGTTTCCTGCACGTCGCTTCCAGTGCACTACAATGAGGATCATGTATAGCTGGCATTACAACATTTTCTTACACAATTAAAACAATCTTATTTCTATTTTATTCTAGTGAGTATGAATAATCAATTTCTAAGCAAATAGACCTACAACTTAACTCACACCGCCTTTAACACCTGTATTATTATGTAATGTATGTTGCACAGCAAACAAAACAAAACTGCACCCAATGTGCGGACTTATGCCGGAGCTCCTCTAAAACAATATAGGTACACAATCGCTGTATGTTTAACTTCATTTTCAGTGTGTTTCTTAGTCAACGAAGAAACACAAAGCAACTCGTTTCCTCTGAAGTCCACATTCGCTTCTCTGAAAAGACTGGTCGCGGAAAATCGGACAATATTCTCACGGCGCGGCGTAGTCAGGGTGGTCTCACGACATACGACCATTCACCAAACATACATGTTTATTTATTTGTGTAACTTCTCTTGTACGACTTAAGTAATGCGCCGAAACCTTGTAAACTATCGTAATAGCACTTTCGTGTCGTAGCTCTGCTTCTTCACTGAGACGTGTCGTTACCGTTATTAATTACGTGTAAGTTTGCGTTTATGATCGCCTCTACAAATTAGTCTTGGAGTATGGATTAGGCAAGGTTTGGATAATATGCTCAAAAAATTTTAGAGAGCACTGTACGTGTACACCTATGCCGTAATTTTGTATTCTTCCTTCGTTTCCTTGCCTAGATCTCGTCGAGCCATCACTAGAAAGTAACTCTTGCTCCCCACCGAATTACCAAATATCTGAGGCCCTGGTAAGAGTTTGCACGGTTTTGTTTGTGACGTAAAGTAAACGTAACGTAAAAAATAGTTCTTCGTTCGTACAATAGATGTGTTTTTTCATTTTTCATAAAATTTACAAGTAGGTAGGTACGGTGAAAGACGTAGAAATCGTGCAAGAGCCTCTGAACTTTTCCATGGCCTTGATTGATAACAATGTCTATGATATCTACGCGGATTAGTACAAGTAAAGTTGGTTGCACTGTTACGTCTTTCCTAATTCGTTCTACAACTGAGCATCGAAGAAAAAAAAATGTAGATATTAGGTAAAACTATTCCTTCCACAATTACGAGTACTAGATACCTTTTCATATTAATACTCAAAAAACAATAAACGATACGCATTGCCCGTTCATTCACTTAGAAGCAATTACCAGAGGGCCAATGATTCTGGCGATTCTGGATCGCCAGTGTACTTAAGTACCAGTTATTAGAGGTGATTTTTGCTAAAACCTGCTCAGTTTTACGTGATTATGACGGGTGCGATATGGTACGATGAGTAGCAGTCGCTGGAGCGTGCGAGTAACTGCCCAGAGCTACGCTACTCAACTCTTCCTGGTTTTTTACTCAGGAAATGGTTGACTGATAGAAATAATTCTTAATATTATCATAGTCTTTGTGTGGAATATTTATTAGTTTGGTGGTTATTAGATAAGTTTTTTGTAGTCTTGGGTAAATTAATTGTGGTTTTTAAAGGTCTTCCTTAGAATATGTATGATGAGCTTCGCTCTATAGGGTAGAACAATGAAAAAATAGCATCCTTGTTAAAAATTGTTGTATAAAACGTGGGCTTGGCTTTTTAGAGGAACCCGTTTTGGTCAAAGTTTTATATTCAAATCTATTATAATTTATTAATATAAAATAACAACCGCGCATTCACCTTTGCTTGGACTTATCGATACAAAACAGTCTGCGAATTATTAAATTATAAAGAGCATCTTACACTTCATATCAAGATGAAAGTCACAATATTAGACATGACTGGCGCTACCAAACTACGCACTTAGCCAATCTGCTTACGCGAAACAACATCTAAGTTCCCACAGTTGAGTAAATTCAAAAAACCACAGAGTAATGCAAAGGGCAACGTATCGCAGCTAATATTCTGTAATAAGCATGCTCACCGCGTAGTAATGAGGGTGTATGCTTGACAGTCTACACAACCATAGACCAGAAGTACAGCTTCCTTTAAAACTTAAAAAAAGAAGAGTAATGTCCCAGTTTAAATGCGATGCGGACTCCGATAAGTGATGGTAAGGTTCCGCCTTTTAATCTATGGCTTTAATCATGTGAGGCGCCAATTTATGCGTTAGTGGAGAGATTATGAACGGTGTTAACTGAATTTAAAAGAAGCTTTTTATTTGAACTTGACACGTGCTTGGCCCTTTAAAATTATAGTTCCAGATTTAAAAGATGTCCACCGCTGACACAACTACCGCTATTTTCTTTTTTTTTTCTTTTTGAGTCATTATCATCATCATCAGCATATAAATGTTCCCACTGCTGGGACACAGGCCTCCTCTCTGAGAGAGGATGTGGGCCATAATCCACCACGCGGGCTCAGTGCGGGTTGGTCTTTTTGAGTAATTGACAGTATATTAAATATAGTAGTAGAAAAAAGTCACTGCCATCGCTACAGGTAAATCGGATTAAACCAAGATGAAATCACAAATCCTCTTGGTGATTAACGCCTGAATGAGAAATTGCCTTTGCCCAGCAGTAGGAAAGTATTAATCTGATATTTTTATACTATCTACGAACTTTATATTTCGAAAATAATACATATAGTTATTGACAAATGATTCTGAACTGATATTACTGTCTTTTATATTTGTCGGTGCACAACCAACCTTCGGTCAAGAGCCCGTGTCACCGTCGCGGAAACTCGCATAAGCATTCACTGTGTTAGAATTTCTACCAATTTTGTTGCCAGCCTTCAAAATTAAAACGAGAATTATCTCGTTCTGGAATTTAGAATTATACATTTGGAGCATACCGAATGCTCCAAATGGATAATTCTAAATCCCAGAACAAAGTTTATCCTATTATTCAATGGATTAAATAATAGGATAAACTGGAAGTTATAAACTATGACGAAATTTCAAATTCGTTCAGATGTACTTGCGTAAAATACACTTCCATCCATCCATCATCACAAACTCTCATATTTAAAATATTAGTAGTAAGATAAGATTGCATCGTTAGTCTGTTATTTTTTTTTTCCTCTTTTGGCAACAGTCGGTGACTATGGGTGCCAGTGTAGTCTGTTATTATTATGATGTGCCTATCATCAAAAATTGTCAACCTTGTAACAAATGTGATAGTCTGCCAATCATTTTACATAATTAATTAATTAGTGTGTCAAATAAAATGTTAATAAAACAGAATTGTTTAATTGATGAGAGAGTGATGTTTCTATGCTAATTAATTTGTAAGCGATAACTAATTTGAAAACCTTTTAAATTACAAAGACATAATTTTGTTATGCAAATATCGCGATGTCCTACGGTTTTCGAGATTTCCCTTATGATTTTTAATTACCCACTTGGGATTGGAATTTCCATACTTAAATGTTAAACTCGTAAATTGTGAATTTGATTGATCATAATCTAAATTCGTAGTTTTAAGTAAATCAGATGCAATTTAAATTAGTTTTCATACAAAATTTTAATTCCTTAAATAACCCCCCTGGGGGCGAATTTTTAAAAAATTGGCATTCCCCTTTGTCATAGGCTTTTATTGACGCCTGAATCTCACCGAATGTCTTCGAAAGATAATAAATAAAAATTCTTTCACGCATTATTTACCAAAATTCTTTTTGCATGAGCACCTACTTTTCTACCTACGATTCCCACTCGGGTATTTCTCGTCTAATCACCTGTAGTTATGGGTTTATCATTCAAATCACGACACATCGTGATCTGAATCACATTCTGGAATACTTTCCGTTCCTCTGACTTGCGTGAGTGGACGAAATATTTGGCTATTTGGAAATCAATGCTCGCAGGCAAATTGCGAGACGGTGTCGCAATCAGATGGAAGAATTTTTAGATACTTAGGTAAATGATGGGGGGAAGATTTTTAAATATATTGATGTGAGACAAAATTAAGTGAATTGTGATACGAATACGAATAGTGGTAGACAAAATGGAAATTAATCAAGCAAAGACGTTACTGTCTGTCTTAAAATTGTCCCTCACTTTGTAAACATTGGCAAAAAATTTGGCAAACAATTTGGATTGTACATTTACTATCATAATTATTATGAACGCTACTGTTGTTTTTCTCGAAAACAATTTTTGTTTGGAAAGTATGGTACCTACTGTCTCTAAAGTCTGACAACCAACAACGTATGCTCAAAATTTCAAGATGATTGGTTCGGTAGTTTGGGCGTGAAAAGGTAACAGACAAACGTTCTTTCACATTTATAATATTAGTTGGGCAGACAGGATTTTAATCAAAGGTTTGCTTAAAAGTTATACGACTTATTATAAAGTGTCTTAATTGTTTACTAACTAATCTAACAACTCGAAAATTGTTGTTGTTGACAATAAAACCCACATCCAAAAATTAAGCCCGGGGCAGACGAAACAATAAGCGTTTAGCATGCGAACTGCGCAGTGACAAAGTCGTGATGTCTGCCGACCCGACTTTTACTTTGTCTTGTAACAACTAGACCGTGATTTGTCTAGTACGTTCCTATTCTACCTCATTTCCATTTCTACGGCACACACGGAATTTTATAATGAGTGTGTGGCTTTACTTACATTTTATACTAGTTGTTAGATTGTGTCTAGTAAGAGCTAGTAAGTAGCATTTTATGCATCCAGTGCGGGGCTTCTTTAACTGTGCCCGGGTTTGGCCAATTGTGGTCTCTCCTCTCTTAGGTCTGTGCCCTGTGCCTGGACACCGTTGGCACACCCCCATTTTCGGCACTGCTTCTAGTGGTCGTAAAAGCTACTGCTGGATTGCGGGTCTTTCCTAAAAAAACATTGTGGCACTGCAACGCAAAGATCAACTTGAAGAAACAGCATAGAATTTTAGACAGTTTTCTGACAGTCCGTTCCGTTAAGTTACTCAGGGCGGGAGGACTCATTGGATAAAGAAAAGTGACAATGTTGTCCATGAAGTGTTTTTGATTACGAGCAGAGCAAAAATATTTATTTTTTTCTCTTTAGGAATTTATCAATAACAGTCCAAACTATGTACAAATTGATGTTAACTAATCGTTAATAATATAAAAAATAAGTTAAAATAACTAAAACCCGACTACGAAAAAATCGCGCACTAAAAAGTATAAAACAAGAACAATCCGTGTTACAGAAATTTTTAATTAATAGCCGTGGTCGTATGCCACCTAGCCAATAAAGATTGTGTGAAACAACCGCAGGTGGCATACGACCACGGCTATTAATTAAAAATTTCTGTAACACGGATTGTTCTTGTTTTATACTTTTTAGGGCGCGATTTTTTCGTAGTCGGGTTTTAGTTATTTTAACTTATTTTTTATTTACACTATTTTGGGGTTATTTGATATATAATAAGCAAAGCAGCGAGTGAATTTAAAATGTACTCATTAAACCTTTTCATTTGATACCCATGTTGACACTGTTAGAAACAGGCAAAGTAGCTAGTAAAAGCTATATAATGTATATATATTTCAAATGTGCTCATCAAGCCCTTTAATTTGATACCCATGACGATACTGTGCGAAAATATTTTTTTTTTCGGTTACGACTTTTCATCCCCTAGAGGGCGCCATATTGGATTTGGTGACACGTCACCTACCCTAAAACCAGCGGATAACTGAGACGCTTCTAATGACACCTCATTTGTCAAGTAGTGATAAGTAGTTCAGAAGTTATGAGGGAACAGATGAACATACATACATACATACATACATACCGGTCAAAATCATAACCCTCCTTTTTGCTTCGCCGTAGTCGGGTAAAAATAACTAACGAATTGTTGTTAATTCATATTATGTTGCTTTCCTTCTATTTGTTTCACTAGTTTTATAGTGTTGAAGTATAAAAGGTTGAGCCTAGACTGGCAGTCATGTTTAATTTTCTTCATGTGGCCAATTTTCCGCTCTAGTGCTATAATACTGTTGTCCTGCAATGAAACTGGTCCTGCGCTTGTTAATAATGCGCTTGGTTAGTTCCTTCAGAGGGAACATGCATTTGTATTATCTGGAATACCAAATGAACAAAACTGATCGCATTGTGTCGTCGGTCTCAGTATCATCTGCCTTGTCTTTTTCTTGAACTATGTTAAGTTCAAGGCCAACAGGATTCGCATCTAGTTAGACTGGACTTCACTTGCCAGTTTTGTCATTTGACACTTTGATATTTACTTGCCTACCAGTGTTTATGATCATCACGTGACTCAGAGTACATCCAGCTTATGTTCTAGGTTTTAAAAGACAACTCATTTCAACTCTAAAATAAATGTCAGCATCTATTGCGTTAATAAACTAGTCACGCAACGTCAGTACGTTTATAATTAAATGTTTTGTCAGCAGATTGTAGATCCTGCAACGATATAACTTTCAGAAAACCATAAAATATCTCGAAGAGTAATAAATAGCAACAGAAAGCTAAACATGCAATAAAATACAGTTCAAATAGAAATTAGTTACTCTCTACTAAAACAGAGTTAGTAAATTATTAACTCTTCAACATTTAAATGACTATAAAGTCGTAATACTGCCGTGCCAATCCAAAAGACTGTAAGTCGACTTACAGTGTTTTTGCTTAACAAGGCCCAATCGGTTTCTTAAAGTCTGTTTATTACCTATGATCGATCACATTTTCATTTCAACGGTTTTTTTGCAAGATAGAGCAAACAAAAAAACACTGTATTACATAAAAAATAAGACATAAACACAGAAAAATACTGTAACAAAGTATACAGTGTTTTGGCGAATTAGACTACACGCATTTTGCTCATGCGTAGGTAAATACAGTGTTTTGCACTGCCCGCATGCAGTTCGCGCGTTTACTGTTCAACCAGTAAAGCAGAATCGACAACAGTATTGCTATCTCGTACTTTCCTGTGCCTTTATTATTCCTCTTCCTTGTTATCTCTTTCGAGTAATTTTATTTACATTAGTCGTGTTCCGAATTCCTCGCGCTGAGTGATTTGTTTCCAGCAGCGACCAGCAACCGAAGGACGGGCAGCAGCGTCCTTTGTAAACTTTCGGTGACCTCACTGTGATCCCCCCCCCCATTATGATTGACAACGATAGCACACGGCCCCCAGTCCCCGGCAGCTCCGCTATTCCTGGTCTGGGTAGCGGATCGGATAACGGTGGAGCAGGGGGTGAACAACAAGAATCCCCGGCAGATGCCCCGCTACCACCGGAGGGAGAATTGAGCAAAATGCGTCGGGATATCTTGGGATTATCTGAAATCCGAAGTTCTAGATTCCGGCAACATGCTCTTCTACTAGGAAGGAGACCGTAAATCCCAGGGTGGTGTTGGATTTTTCGTCCGCAGGTCCCTCATCACCAATGTTATGAAAGTCGACAGTGTTTCGAGTAAGGTAGTATACCTTATACTCAGAATAACCAAATGGTATTCGTTGAAGGTCATACAGGTATATGCATCGACCTCGACACATTCTGATTATGTAGTAGAGGCATTGTATGAGGAGATATCCGAGGCTATACATACCTCCAAAACATACTTCACCATTGTTATGGGGGACTTCAATGCGAAGGTGGGCGCACGGAATGGCGATGAGTTAAGAGTTTGCCATTTGGGTATGGGCAGCGAAACCATAGGGGCCAGCGACTGGTCGACTTCATGGAAAAGGAAGAACTCCATTTAATGAACTCCAATTTCCAGGAGGTGGACGTGGGTAAGCTCCGATGGTACTACCAGAAACGAGATTGATTTCTTCATGACGACCAAGAAGCGAATATTCAGTGATGTCTCTGTGATCGCAAAGGTAAACCTAGCGATCCCCGAATCGTCAGAAGCACATTGAATATCAATGTGAAGCTTGAAAGGTCTCGTCTGGTGGTGAAGTCCACGCTCCGACCTGGTCCTGCCCGCATCCAGAACCCTGAAAACTTCCAACTCGAACTGCACAATCGCTTCCAGTGCCTAACCGAATGCGAAACTGTGGACGAGATTAACAATGGGTTTGTGAAAACTGTCCAAGCTGTCCAAGTTCAAGACCCCGTGCCGCAATAAGCCTCAAAAGCTCTCGAACGGAACCATCAAGTTGATGCAAGACCAGACCGAGATGACGCTGCCATTTTCAGCTGATATGTCGGAATGGCAAACTCAATAGACGAATCTCTAAGTCTAAATCAATGCGACGTGGCCTGCGTGCCTATAGTTCGGCACGGATCAAAGAGGCAATCGAGCGGAACCAGGGCTAGAATTCGTCTATTGGGCAAAGCCAAATGACAAAGTTGAAGATTAACAACAGCAGCATCATTTCGACGAAACCGGAGATCCGGAGAGAGCTTGAGAGGTTTTACTGACAGTTATACGAGTGCACATCAATACGACAACCCAGTGGCAGTACAGCTCGAGACGCCAGAGCTAAATTGACTCGACCCTACACTGAGGATATCCCGGACATCAACCTGTACGAGATTAGAATGGCTCATAAACAGCTCAAGAATAACAAAGCGCCGGGTGAGGACCGAATGACAACAGAACTTCTGAGAGCGGGTGGAAAACCGGTACTTCTAGTCCTCCAGAAGTTATTTAATTCCGTCATACTCGAAGGTACTACGCCAGAAGCATGGCACAGGAGTGTGGTTGTTGAAGAACTACAGACCAATCTCACTTCTGAGCCATGTATACAAGCTGTTCTCAAGAGTCATTACGAACCGTCTCGAATGCAGATTTGATGACTTCCACCAGCCTCCCGAACAAGCCGGTTTCCGGAAAGGTTAGTAGGACTAGGTAATAGACAATGACAGATATTACTCATCGAACTTATTGCTATTGCATTCACAAGTGTCACAGAAATCATACTAAGGTGAAAAATACTATAATTTACAATTCATTCCATCTATCCTCTTAAAAAAAACTGTATGCTTGGATACAGTGTATAGTGTTTTGGCATAATGAGTTTAAGAGTTTCAGACAAAAATTAAACACTGTATCCGGTTTTACAGTGTTTTGCCTTGTTTGAAGTACATTAAAATTTTATAATTGTCTTGTCAACACAAGTTAGTGACAATAACTTCTTTCTGTAATAAAATAATTTAAAAAAATATATACGGCTATATACTAGAGATGTGCACCTAACTATTAAATGCACAAAATTATATAATATGCTCCAATTACCTCTGATATGGGCAAATATTAATAAAAAACATGTTTTGTCAATTATCTCAAAACTGGTTTTTGTAAGTTACAGTGTTTTGGCTTGGCAGGGCAGAATAGTTGCTATGAATGAACATGACGTGAATAGAGGGTTCACTAGTTTCTAGGGAAGGGAAATTATGCAAGGCGCGTGTGCCCATCGCAAGTATGACTTTCCGGGCTAGTGTTGCTAGCATAATCGTAAACGTGATCGCACATTAGTGTTGCCAGTTAAATAAATATGCGAAACAATATTTCTTTAGTGGGTAGTTATGATAAATTGGAAGCAGTTTGTGTTTGAAGTGAAGTGACTTCACTCTGGTGGCATTTCTTGTTTCAATGTTTGAGTTAAAGAACTTTAAACATTAGAAATGGTTTCGCTTTGACTGCTGAATTTTCTATATAATATATGTGTGTGTGGATAAATATTGTAATTCCACCATAAACTATTACCCATTGAAATATCTTCCAATAGTAAACGTGTGATGGTGTAATGAAGTTCGTCATTTACTTAGCAAAGTCTTTAATAAATGATATTTCCAAAGCTTTACTTTAAACATTACTCTCATCATAAAGTACAGAATAGCTAGATTAAAGGATGAGAAATGTTAAACAACGTTTTCTTCTTTATAATAAATCCGTGCCAACATTTTGAAAATTCACCAATCTTTAGAAATTAACACAATATATAAAATATCGTAAAACGTAGTACATAAGTGATTAGTTTTAGCAGCATTTTCATGACAGCGTCTTTATATACCTTACTTGGTAGTTTAGTGTCATATCTGAGAGTACTGAGAACCGCTACATTGTTGTTATTGTTTCATTAATAAACAGACGATTAACAGTGTTTATCGGTTCCTTTTGAGAGCATGCACCATTGTCTGCCAATCAGAGGCGTAGCGTGCCTTGGCGGGGCCCCGTATAAAAATTTGTTTGGGGGCCCTTAGGTAGGGTGAAGATTTATCATTCAAGAAAAAAAAATCATTTCTCTGTATTTACGCCGAAATATAAACAAAAAATTGGACAAAGGTCATCAAAAAAATTCAAGATGCGACTGATCAGTCCAGAGGTCGGAATTAGGTAGAGTTATTTCAGTACCTACTTGCATCGAAATGTTGATATTAATAAGGATCTTCCCGGGATTTCTAATAGACAATCTCGTGATTAAAACAGTATTACATATAAATAATAAAAACACCAGAGATATATTAAACAAATAAATTGCGTAAAATTAATAACATTTTATTTAATAAATCATTATTTTATTAATTTTGGTTTACGCACGTTGGGGGCCCCTGTGGCCCGGGGGCCCCGTATAATTGATACGGCAGATACGGCGGTAGCTACGCCCCTGCTGTCAATTTAACAAGATATGGGAATGGTCATTTTATATCTGTTAGGTACGTGATTATGAATTAATAGATGCCATTGTTTAGTGTACGAACTTACAAGATTTGAAGAAATTATAATTAGGAATGTTGTTGTAATAGATCTTAGTAAAATCCCGCTTTGATTTTATGGCGTTTTAGCCACAAATGCAACATGAATAACTTTTATTACCTAAGAAGGTACAGTGGTGGATTGAAGACTTGGCAAAAAGTGGGAACAATAAAGAAAATCTACAAAAAGCTTTGCCGCAGCTGTCTGCAGAGACGGTATATTATTTAAGCCAATTACCGTCCACTGATGGATGTACTCGTAATCCGCAGCCAAAGAGCGCCTATCACCCTGGAACTGGGCAGTCCGCATCTATCCGCTGCCAGTGACCTTCCGTACTAGCTGACCAAGTTTTAGGTACCTATCTATTCTCGGTTTTCTCAGTCATTAAGTCTTTCGGAGTCGGACCAAATGGACCTAACTGATGGGACACCGAAGTTCAGATTTTACATTTCCTAAAACCATTAATATAATAACAACGTTTACCTATTTGCATGAAATATGATGTTTGTAATAAATAAATAAATCGATGATATTATTAAATTTTACCTGAATTACACAGAGAGCTAGCTCTGTGCCTTCTCTCTGACTCTGAATCAAGAGAAGTATTCATAATAAAGAAAAACTTCGTTAGTAAATCTATCGATTAGTAAATACTAAAATGCTATTGGGTCTTGGGTCAATTTTGCCCATTCTTCTCCAAAGCCGACTTCAACGGGGTGCTAAGACAGGAAACCTCCACGTGCGCCCGTGGACTGGAGTTCCCTCTCGGATACGTCCGTGGGAAAGACCAGTTTTTCGGGCCGGTGCACCCTGGGATGCGGGCAAAAACTCTTCCTTAGGCACTGTGTGCCTAAGGGGTCTCTTTGCCCGTATGCGAATAGCCTGTCCGAAGGAACACAGGTGGATTTTGGTCAGTAAAAGTCTGACAGTCCCTTCCGCCCCACCCAGGGCGGGAGGACTCATTTGATGATTTTACCACCTTCAAAAACAACCACAAAAATAGCGACCAAATTGAGACCCTACTCCTATAAGGGCTGATTTTTCAATAGTCAGATAACTTTTATCAGAGAAATATATTATGGCAGTTTGACAGCTTATCTATAGAAAATATGTCAAATCGCTATTTTATTCCTCAGATAAAAGTTATCTGAAAAATCAGCCCTAAGTCAATTAAAAATGGCCGCTATCTGGGCGATGCGTTGCCGTTATTGAATCAATTTATATTTTTTTCGTCATAGCTGTTTGGCTTTAGTTTATTAATATAAGTAGGTACCTATTTACATGTAAGCGGCAAAACTCATCACACACAGTACCTATTGTATGTATTTCAGTGCCCGTATCTAAAATTTAAATACCACTCATGCAGACTCAAAAGTAAATAAGATAAAAAAGTTAAAGCGCTTTGAGTGACACTTCTTTTTTAGAAGCGTTTTCATGTTAGTTTTTCTTCTAATATTTGATGCCTCACAAGTTTATGTCAAACATACAACGCGTGCCTTTTATTAGAAATCTACTACGCATGACGACGTCCACTTGAGAACCGCAAAAGCTTAACCAAATCCTGCTAAATCATTTTCATACAAAACTGTCGGATGACTTCACGAAACCGTATGTAAAACAGTAAGTCTCAAGTAAATCACTCGCTCCACTTTGTGAGTGGTTACAGAATATCGCGTGCCATAATAAAATATCGTCCGTTACACACTCGTTACACAGTTCCGTTACCGAATTGACCATAATAGACAGGCGCGTGCGCATCGATCTCTCTTAATTAATTTGTCTCAACCATAATCGATCGGCCATCTTGAAAGATTTGAAAAGAGAAATAATTTTAACGATTCCGTCTTGAAGTAACATGAAGGGACATCTGTTTCCGTGACATTTATATATGCAAATAAACCTACTTCAAACACACCTTTCGCTATAGAAATTCGAAATGAAAGCTTGCCAACTAACCCGCAAGACTCCGTTACTTCCCGGATTCGCATTGTCTTAAGGGCATCCGTTTTCTGTAGTACATGCGATCTAAACAAATGTTCAATTTAATAACCTGAAAGACAAATGAACAATTGTAACCGTTAAAGCAGTCTGGCTGGGCAACTATGTCAAAGTGGCCATAACTCGCGAAATATTTAGGTACGTACTTGCCTAAGTACAGTTTATCGTTCGGTAGCGGTGGTCCAACTGAGGAGGGGATCGCAACACCTCATGTGAACCGTTATGACGGCCACATTGGCCGCAGCAAAGTGGTAACGCCTTCTGTACTTCACAGAGGCGGTACGGAAACTATACTATGTGTTTACAGTTAAGTAAGTACATTATGTATGGGGATTTTTATCAGTTTTTGTGTCGACGTTAACCTTAATAAGGTTTGAGCCGCTCAGCGATTACCTTCCCTCGAGATTCGTTTCTTGTTGAAGGTTTTATGCTTCGCACTGTCAGAGAATTTTTTGAATTTATGAAAAGCTTCAGCTTTATGCATATGTGCAAATCAAAGTTGTAATAAACAACGAATGGAAACTGCAACTGTGTTGTAATTGCTATTCGAAAGAAAGTCGTTTACACCGGCTTCAAGAGCAGTGCCGTCTGTTTTTATAGAGCCATTGAACAATGCTCACATGTCATAAAAAGCTCTAGAAACCTCTTCAGAAGACGCAGATAGATACCAAAGTAATGGGTAGAATTCAATTTATTGTTAAGAATCTATTATATTAGTCATACAATCAATAGTTTCGTTCATTTACATTCGGGCGCGTGCATTGTCAGAATGTCTAGTTTTTTGCTTCGAAAGTGTGTCTTTAAAAGGAAGTGAAGCGTAAAAAGTAATAGTTTGGATTATCGTATGGAGGAATTTTGTTTGCTTAACACATTTACCCAATGTTATTGGGCTACTGTAATCATATCATCCATATAGACGCGCCAGGAAACATAATTAGTAAAAGGTCTCATAGTTTTTATATGTCAGTAATTTTTAATAAAACCTGTTAACGTTATACCCGTTAACGAAACATCAACAAAGCGAAATACTCTAAAAGTCTAAATTCCCAGATTATTTGCTGTAAATCTGTAGACGGAACGTCAACATCGTAAGTAATACCAACTCATCATCATCATCATCTCAGCCATAGGACGTCCACTGCTGAACATCTCCCCTTATAACATAATATACCAACTCTATAATAATTATTTATCGACCAACCCGCTAAGAGTTCTAAGTGCCGACTATCTTTGCCATAATTTCATAATCATTTCTTACGACACCCTTACTAATGTAGTAATAAAATCTAGAATGCAAGATCACTTACTACCGACCTTGGCAATGAGCACCAGACTTGTGAGACTAGGTTTAAAATGGAGATTTCATCAGTAGAATGTCCTAACGCGACAATTTATATGCAATCTGGCTTTTTGGTCGCGCAAAGATTAAGATAATCAATTTTATTTTAATGCTACGTTTTATTGGTCTTACTACAGAATTATGCTGTTATTTTGTATTGAAATAAACTTGAGTCTTGAACAAAGGGTTGACCAAGATGGAACAATTGAAATGCGCAATCACCAAAGACTTGAAGAAAAAATGTTGAAATTGTGCGATAAGGATGCAAACTGAATTTGTGAATGCAATACCGAAACACTAGTTTCGGTATCCAAACTATTGGGATACTCTATTATTCTTGTCTTGAGCATGATAATATTATAGCATATTTATCGTAATAATGACTTACGATTTTAGAATTATATCTATTTGTATATTACAGAATATTTTAGCAAAGGCTACAGCAACGCAATAAGCGAAGAGCAGCTCTTGAAAACTCAATTCCACATTTAAAATTCATCTTAAAATTCTAAATAACGTGCAATTTACCGGATACTAAACAGAAATAAGAACAGCATATAATAATTTACGCCAACACTATGATTGTGGAACAAGATAATGATACGCGCATATAATCAGTGCATTAATTAATTTTAAATTACATAAAAATGCAAAGACTACCATAGAATGTTCATAATAGATAGTTACGGTGGTTGGGTTTGAGCGATCGAGTGGAACTACATGCATTACTGCAACTAGGTGGATGACATGTCTATTATGGTCTTTAGCATTACTTATTGTAGAATCGTCTGATACAAGCATAATGTAATTCTTTAAAATTCCATCCGCCTTACCACAAAAAGATAAACACCCGTTGAAGGCTTGTCTAAAAAAAGTATAACTGCAAAACGACCCTTATATCAAGTAGAAAATAATGTCGTTTTGACGACATGTTTTTAACGGGTGTTTAATTTTTTTGTGGTAAGACGGTATATGTTTTGCACCTATTTTGTTATCTACCTAAAATGTCCTACAATCAAAACTTAAAAAACATGTGACATTTGACATTGGCCATAATTCACCCGCACTGGACCCGCGTGGTGAATGACCAATGATATTTTTTGTCTATCAATCATTTTGGCCTACTGCCTCTTAAAGAGAGGAGGACTGTGTCCTAGCATTTGGAACATTTTACGCTGATGATGATGATGATGATTTTGGTCAAACAAAGTTTACAATTTAGTAAAAATCTATTTTATTTAAAGTATTGCATGGGTAAGCGTATGATGGGTAACAATAATATTAAAAGAGGGAAATAAACTAAAAGATTAAGATTATAAATTAAACATATTTATTTAGTTTCTTTATCCAGAATTTATAGAACACGTTTTTTAAAGCTTGTTCATGTTCAAATCGGAAAGTTGAGCTTAAAATGCAATTAGTCTCTTCATTTATTTTATTAATGTGTTTTCATTTTTGAAAACAGATTATATTTTGCAACATGTTATTAAAATGGATAAAAATGCAAGATGTTTGTTTTGATTCATTTGTGGAGAAACGTTCGGATTTGCAACCGGATTATATCGAAAACTTTCAAACTTTATTAATAGTCAAAATTAAAAATAATTCATTGCAATTTGCTAAAAAATAGCATAACATACCTAATACTAAATTGTAGAATGAAAACCATATTAGTTTTTATCCTTACTAATATTTTAAATGCGAAAGTAAGTTTGTTACCTTATCACGCCCAATCCTCTGAACCGATCATTCTGCCATTTTGCAAATACGTTGTCAGGTTTACAGAAACTATGAAAGGGTACATTTCATCCCGTAATAAAGTATTGTCCAGAGAAAAAAAAAAACTATCATGTGAAAACAAATGTCCTACGGCTGCGGTCCGCATTGATTGTCAAATTCTAAATTAACGCGAGCGAGAGGTTTTTATAAACACTTCATGGGCAAAAAAAGATTCCGTTACGTATAGGTACGTCAATTTAATGGAACTTTCGTGTTGACCAAAGTTTTCAATAAACAAATTATATAGTAACGAGGTGATATCGGTATAAATACATCGATAAACCACCGATTTATTATTAAGACGCACCGAGGCTGTTATTAGACCTGTCTCATTAAAACTTTATGAGGAGAGAAGGCCTAGTCAAATAAGAGTAAGGTTTTTGTCAGGTTCGTTATCTGGGTCAATGAACTCAATGAATGCATATCTACTGAACGATCATCGTCATTACCAGTAGCTGATTACCGGTGATGATATTCAAATAAAATTAAATTACCTATGACGCTGAGGCGGTGCAAATCATTAAGTTAATACGGTCAAGCAATATTTTTATGGTAGAACAAATTAGCTTGTATTAATTAATAAATTTTCAAAGTCTTGCTGCAAACGATTAATCGCCTAATCAGCAAAAAATAACGTTTGCCCATCACTAAAGACGAATTCTAATTTTGAGGTATCAAAACGTCAAAATTAGAATTTGTCAAATAGGAATTTCAAATAACGGACGTTTTTAACAATCTTTATAAATTAACCTTTTGACGAATTAGATCGGTGGATCGATTAACTTGCGACATTAATTAAGATGCACCTTGACCTTAGATTGTGATCGATGTCTTATTTCTAGAGCACTTAATTAGATTTTAGATTGGATACTTATTTATCGTTTCTTAAACGTATTATGAAACACTTTGTAAACAATTGCAAATATTTTGCAATATTTCATTGTTTAGCCGATTTAAAAAAGGAGGTTCTCAGTTCCCATAATTTTGTATGTTTGCTTGCGATTATCTCGCGTTAGGCTGAATTTATTTTGCGGTTTTAATATTTATTCATAAACTCAAATTAAAACGGAGGTCTGAGTGATATTATAATTATTTTCTCTTGATATTTTTAAAATAAAGTGCCTACAAGTTGCTTACTTATTATGCATGTTAAAAAGCATGTTTACAGCATAAATAAATTTCAGATTTACCTAAATAGTCCGCCAGAAAGAGTTTTGAAAAATAATGGATGTACGTATTTCATCTTTTGTTTATAATGCATATTTACAAATACATATAAGAGCCTATGCACACCACGTTCCTTAAATCCGCCGGTGCAGGTGCAGCGCGTTTTAGAAACGCGCTGCACCGGCGCGTCGACGGCGCGTTTTCATCAGAGCAGTTTGTTGTCATTTGTTCTAGGCTGCGTCTGACTTGCGTGCGTATCGCGTCTGCATCGCGTCAAACGCGCTGCACCGGGGCGTTTAAAAAACGTGGTGTGCATAGGCTCTTATTATGACTCATCAATATTCGAGAGTGGGAGTTGTGGAAGCAAGTGAAAACTGCACTTGCTTGTGACGTTTAGCAATTTGAAAAGTGTCGTATCTTTGTCATTTTTGGTTTATGTAACAAAATAAAAGATACGGACTAATTAGACTTTTTCAGACAAATTGGCTTTTTCAGTTATATTGGCAAAATGTTTGAGTAGCGATGAATACACTTTATGGCAGAATTGCATACAAGTACAAAATTACTATGACTCTTTAGGGCAATTTGTTTTTATAAATGCTTGATAAAAGTCCTAAATAAGATTATCGAAATTTTGCCATCATTCATGATCAATACCTATACCTACTCATATTCACAAAAAATATAACATCGATTAGGTATATTCCGCAGGGTTTACGAAACATACCGAAAATAACGGTATTTTTATTAAAGATTTTATCAGTAGGTATCGGTTCGTGAATCTATTGACCTTTTAATTATTAAAGGAATATTCATAAATGTCAGATTTAAAACCTGATCTTTATTGCCGTTTCCAATAAGTTGGATTTCTACCATCTTCTATACTAAACCAGACATGTTACGTTTCTCAGAACAGTGCAAAAATTAAGCACCTGTCGATAATTGTTTTTTTTTTTGAGAAAGCTCATAAGAATAGTAGAATAGCTAATTACAATCTAGGCAACGTGAAATACCGCATCAAAATGTATTGTGTAGTGTGTGCGTCAATTAAGTCTGGTTAATTATCGAGAGCGCTTCTTTTTGCCGTGGCGTCTTGTGGGAACCCACCGGAACAATATTATCGGAAGTAAGCACACACTGGTGTATGAACATGCATCTGTATGTGTAAGTAATTATATGCACATACCGATTGTGAACATTGAATATAATTTAAAGGTTCTTAACACTTTCTCTGGCAACCCTATCTACTATTTTTACGTTTTACGTAACATAGGAAAAAAATACTTTTTAGACTGCCAATCGGAGGAACAGTGAACAACTGAAGCCCGAAGTGTAATTTTCAACTGAGCCACTTTCGCAAATATGCAAATCACACCGTTCAAAAGAAAAAATATTAAAATAAACACTTTCATCTGTAATATTTATGTAAATAAATTAATAAATAATGCGATACTTATGATAACTAAGTTAATTGGATGACGTAATTAAGTCAGCTTTAGATAAAAGATCAATTCAATTAACCGCGCTCGTTAGGGAATATTTGTTTAAATTGAAAGCAGTGGCTTACCTAACGCTTCGTTCTTCTGAGGACCGTGTGAACACTCAAATGCAGGAACAATGAAACATAGCGATGTTTACAGTTGATAGTAAATCAAATTAAAATCTATTCACATTGATAATAAAGTCCACTGTTTATATTTTTTTACCATAGACCACTTGATTTTTAATTTTTAAATTTCGAATTCGCCGCGCGGTTTTTGGTGAAAGTAGGGATGTTCCATTAAACTATTTTAGGAGGACTTTTAGTCGATTTTTTTTCGAATTTTTCGCAAACACGTGTGTTCCCGGGGAGTGCGCACGCGAGGTGACTCGCCGGTACCGCGAGTGTCGGATAAATGGCGAGTGGATGTAGAGAGCACCTGTGCGACTCTTCTGCGGACATGTGGTATTGCACCGCGGCTCTTACACACGGATAAACTGTTTTACTATTTCTTTTTTTCGTACGGAACTTGCGCTGTTATAAATATTTATAAGTAGGTTGGTAATGTTGGTATTTTGATTGTGCTTCTGTTTTTTAAATATATATGTATTATTTAAGTACCTAACTATTTTATTAATTATTTGGTAAGTATTCTACAAATAGATAACGATTCTAAGTGAGAGTACTCATCCACACCCATAATGTTGCTTTACATCTATGATAAAAAACCGTAGGTGTAATATAGGTAAGACAAAAAAAATAATAATATAGATACCTACTACCTCTAAAGATGCTATTACATGATGTTAGTAAACGTGAAAAGAAAGCGTGATTCCAACACATTGTAAGACAGCAAATAATATCGATAATATAAAAGCACCAACCGGCCAAGCACGAGTCTTAGCTAAGAAAAAAAATAACTAAAATAAATATAAATACGCGAGAAAAGTAAGAAAATGAAGTAGAAAAGACTTAAAGCAAGATGTCACTTTTATTATTAACGTGGTATTCATCAAATGAGTCCTCCCCGTCCTGGGTGGAGCGGTAGGGACTGTCAGACTCGTTCTTACTAAAATCCACGGTGGTCCTCAAAGTCCTCAATAGCCCTTAACGTTATAGGGTCATGGTTACCTGCTTAGACAGTCCCGCAACACAAGCAAGATGTCACCATGTGAATATTTTTATTATAAATGTATGTACATCTTTACATACATTTATAATAAAAATATTATTAAGTACTTAAAAATATAAACCTAGGGCTTAAAAAATTACATGGTTTGATTTACTAACTGCGTCATAGGTACTTGAATAATTGTTTTGTCAAATGTTAATCTATGACACTTTTTTTTTTGTTTTTTTTTAGCGTGGTAAAATCATCAAATGAGTCCTCCCACCCCGGGCAGGGCGGGAGGGACTGTCAGACTTGTACTGACTAAAATCCACGGTGTCCTTCAATAGACCTTTATGTCCCGGGGTCACGGTAATGTAATGAGATAAGTCCCGCGACCCTAATCTATGACACTTAGCATAGATTTTAGATCTAAACGATCGATTTGAGCCCTATCTAATAGGCTTCTAGTCTGTCTGGCACAGATTTTAATCCTATCTAAAATTTTAGCTCTATGTACGACTTTCAGTATGGTTTTACGATTCCGCTTAGGCAAAGTTATTTTGAAAGCGATAACGTGATGGAAAAGCTAAAAACTTATAGGACTAACAAAAGCTAGAAGAGGGACAAGCGAAAAAGCAATAGGTACCTATGGACACATTTTTTTTTACATTTAAATGACCCCCTCATTTAAATGTAAAAAAAATTGTTCCAATTATTCGCAGCAAAAGGACAAAATGTTTCCTACTATTAAATTATACGGCTAACAAATCATAGTATTTTTTTACACGCCAAGTATTGATTAGGTAAAGAAGTAACTATCTAAATCTATTATCTTTAGAAAAGACTAACTCAAGAATAACAATTCTGATGATAACATAAACACTGTAACTGCAAATCAAACTGACAATGCCTGACAATGCCTAAAAAAATTGAAAAAAATAATGCGTACACTAAAATTGCTCTATTATGTACATTCCTTCCACAGTAATTTTACCTTTGACAGTTACAACCTAACATCGCCCGTAATACAATAAAATTTAAAGTCCACTGCTATCGTGGCAGATTAATCGAAGGGAGCAAACCACTCACCATCAACATCCACCAAATAGCGTTTTTAACCGACTTAAAAAAAAGCAGGTTCTCAATGCGACCTGTATGTATGTTTGTATGTATGTTTGTCCGCGATTATCTCACGTTTGGATAAACCGATTTAGATACGGTTTTTAGAAAAGTGTTCATTACATTCTGGGGAAGGTTTTATTAAATAACAATAATGGATATCTTGTGAAGCTTTATCGTGGTAAAATCATCAAATGAGTCCTCCCACCCCGGGCAGGGCGGGAGGGACTGTCAGACTTGTACTGACTAAAATCCACGGTGTCCTTCAATAGCCCTTTATGTTCCGGGGTCACGGTGATGAGATAAGTCCCGCGACCCCGGCAGGCTTTGGCCCTCTAGAGAGGGGGCCCCGTCATTATGCTGACGCTCTTTGAGGCGCGCGTGGAACACAACGCGCCGTCGACCCGGGCATGGTCCATGGTCGGGCTGCGAGTTGCCCTTTACTCGCCGCCCGCATGCCCGCGCCTACGGTGGCCGGAGATCGTCTTGCGACGTCCGTCGCCGTGGGTGCCAACCACCGCGGGTCCGTTTTTGTTGCTTACTAGGATTGTAGATTTTCAAAGACGCCGATTATATGATTTTTTTTTTGAATATCTAAACTAAAAATTTATACTTCAAAACCAACACAAAAAAAAACTGTAAAATAACTTTTCTTTCGGAAATCGGTAAAAACAAAGCCACCGACTTCCGAAAGAAAAGTTATTTTACAGTTTTTTTTGTGTTTTGTTTTGAATTCGGTTCCCTTTTTTTCAAAAAGTTTTTACTTCTTTGTATTATGTTATATTTTATTGCCGATATACTATTACTAACCTTAAATATCACTGTGATATTCAACCACACTATAAATGAAGTGACAGCGACTGAACGATGGCCTGCTGTACTACGTGTCACCAGTACGATTCCCACACGGAGCAAACATTTGAATGACCTACAGGCACCTACAGGTTGATATTCTGGGTCTGACTGTTTCAGTACGTTGCGTAAACGCGCGATACAGAAGATTTATTTAGGCTCAATGACAGTGACGTTGCAGAGGTAAAACAATTGTGAAAAGACTTTAATTCGAAATTTAAAACGCCATTGATAATGATTAATGCCCATGGTATCAATTAACCGGTTTACCAGTATGTAGTAGCATTGTGATTTCTGCTGGGATTATGTACTCGTTGGTTGTTGGAACTGCCACCTTTCAAACTGAGATATTAGTGCTTTGTGTGGTAAACTGTACGGAGGTGAGTTCTATTGAATTGTTCTCTGAATCGCTATTGTAAACTTTAAGTAAATGCGATAACATTTGAATCGAAAATACCAGTCATGTCGGTCTAATTTTTGGCAAAAACTACAATAAGTAGAGAAAAGCGACAAAAATGTGGAATTACTCGTACTTAAGTAAAGTACTCTAACACCTAAATTGCAAGGTTGGTGTCTAAAACTGAGTGATTGACTGCTTGATTCTATTCCCGCACATAACAAAAAATATTATTGTAAACAACATTGTAAAGCTCCCAAAGGGTGCTCCCATATCTACCGACGCAGAATCGGCTTAAGTCGGTCAAGAAAACCTTTATGTCAACGTAATAAGGGTGTTACTAATGCCATTCGCATCGGCTCGGCTCGGTCGACGCGATCCGATGCGAATAGCATTAGTAACACCCTTATTACGTTGACATAAAGGTTTTCTTGACCGGCTTAAGCCGATTCCGCGTCGATAAATGTGGGAGCACCCTAAAAAAGCGCTTTAAATTTTATAAACGCACGTACGACACAAAATTTTTTATTTTAGTGTGGCGGAATGTTTGGAAAAGAAACAGTGATTATTTATTTTATGTAGACAAACTACTGAAATAGGTTGATTTAGTACATACACACACTTGTACTCGTTTAAAAACTTAATATATAATTATATGAGGCTAAAAAGATCAATATTTACACCAATAAAATAAATTCCGTAGCAGCGTTTCACGTCACTACGCAATCTACGCATAAGCTATTATAATTTAGTAATAATGAAGGGATAAACCAAATTAATCGATTGATTTGTAAGAATTGTCCGTAGTGATTGATGTTTCAAAAGACATTGAAACTGTTTAGTGATGTTTAGTGTAGGTACATTTAAAAGTACTTCATTAGTCTAGGAACCCATATAAAATTAATACATGAAGCAAAAACTTTAAAGGAGGCCCAATTAAAGTTTATACTTATGGACAAAAGTGAAAAAAAGTGTAGGTACCTAAACTAATGATTTTAATCTCAAATTATTTTTTATTCAAAATGATTAATAAAGTACCTAATGGTCGCATTTCGACCTGGGAGGCTACTATGATAAAAACTATTTATTTTAACAACAATATTCTTCTTTCATTTGTACAGTCAGCATCAAAAGTTGCTGACCACATTTAGATTTTCAAAATCGTTGTACACCGTATTATTATGCATTATTACGGTGTACAGCGATTTTGAAAATCTGAATGTGGTCAGCAACTTTTGATGCTGACTGTACTATAATAGAAAATTGTATTATTTTGCAACATGAATACAGTAGTGTCAAAAATCAACGACCAAGCATTTTTATTTGTATTCATGTATGATTCAAACAAAACTAAAGAAAATTAGGTAAGTAGTAAAACAAAAAGTCTTGGCAGCGGTGGGATTCGAACCCACGCCTCCGAAGAGACTGGTGCCTTAAACCAGCGCCTTAGACCGCTCGGCCACGCTACCACTTGTCAAGCATTCCAAATAGACGAATAAATTCCCTGTAGATTCATCTCTATCTATTTTAATCTGACCCCATTTTGCTGACGAGTCGTGATTGGTCCCCATGAGGCGCATACGCCGATCAAGTAATAATAGTAGAAAAGAAAAGAGGGGAATTTAAGCGAAGCAATGTATTTTTTTTTGTTGTCTGGTAATCCTATTTCAGACACCAGTTTTATCTGGAGAAGACTTCTTAGTGAAGACCAGTAGTTAGTAAAATATAAGTGCATTATAGACTGACAGTCAAAACTAGTCCTTATATTTTTATATTATACATAAGTATATAAGATCTCTATAAAATAAGAATTGCTGCTTGAAACTTCATAGACAAACGGTACACTAAAACAAACTGATTTTCTTCGAAGTGATGCAATTCCTTACGGGTTTGTTAAAATACATAATTTTCTATAGAAAGCTGTAAAATGCGCAGGTGTCACTTTGTGAGATAACTGTGTACTGTTACATAGTCCGAGTTGCCAGTTAAAATTGACAAAAAGTACGTGAGAATTGGGGAGGGAATTTGCAAGCAATCCGTACGAGCTGAGATTTTTTGAAACTCTCGAAATTTCATCACGTTTGGACAATTCAATGTAAAATTTCACGTATTTAAAATAATGCCAGAATTTTAGGTTTTGCGTAAAATTATATCATTTGTATTTCCCAAAGGGTCGGACAGTGGTGTATGTAATAGAAAATATGACAGCACATCATTCTACCCCCATCTGCCTTTCCTTAATAGATTTCCAACTGTATCACAATAGAAGAAGGTTCATGTTTGATTGGGAAACTTTAACAGATTGGGATAGGTTGATGTACAGATGCCAGCAGGTCAACTTACCCTTCTGAATCTGTCAAATTTTACCAATCGAACTTAACCTTCCTCTATCTATAGGTTGAAAATCTATTTAAAAAATTTGATAGATTGTGATGAGAGAGCAGTGGTGGCCCAGTGATATTGGCCTCGACTTACGAGTTGTAGGTCGTGGGTTCGAACCCAGTCAGGCGCATTACTTTGTGTAATTTATTTCAACACCACTGCTCTCAAAACGGTGAAGGAAAACATCGTGAGGAAACCGGCATGTCCTAGAACCAAAAATTCGAAGACATGTGACATCTACCAATCCGCACTGGGCCCGCGTGGTAGATTACGGCCCACTCCCTCTCATAGAGAGGAGGCCTGTGTCCCAGCAGTGGGAACATTTAATTAAAGGCTGATGATGATGTGATAGGTTGATGTGCTGGAATCAATACGTACAGCGCCTGCACAATAGGTAATAATACACCAGTTTTGTTTATTTAAGCTTATATTGTCATCTACCAAGCACATAGTACAAACCAGACTTCATCGTTGTCTCATCTTCAGTTTCCATAGACTAGAAACCTCAGAGATCTATCCTGGCAACCCTCAGTATCCGTTACTTTCCCATAGTGATTCATAAATGCAAATATTGGTTACAATTTGCATAATCTCCTCAACAAATCAGTGCTAAGTGAATCTTTATGTGCATCAGAATAAGGTCCATATCGTACCTTACGAGGAACAACTCGATTATGAACTGGTATTGATAAGCAATTGGTTGTATTTGGTATCGAGTAAGAATGAATCGTCCTGTAAGTTGTAGCTGTTTAGATCTTTAGTATCTGGAGAATGTTTAGCTTTGACTCGGAGAGTAGGTGCTGGATAAGTGTCAATCAAATAAATAACTCATATTGTACTTATCTCAATTTTAGTTAGATCAGCAATTTAATGATCATCTACATATGTTAAAGTGATAGTCTATGAAACCAAAGTTCTCTGTACGTGTAAATATTTTGAAATCAACAACGAAGAAAGAAGACTTCACAAGGAAGAAATTTTTTGTGACCAGTCTATAATACAGCCATAGTATAGTTACATGAACCAATCCCAATCATTTTTAGCAAATTGGATATTCTGACATTCTCAGAATGAGGCTAAACGTGTGCCCTATATTATTGTAAACTGTCTCACAATCACAATCTGGCCTAAGGGCGCATAACCAGAAGCTGGCAACGTCGAAAATAGCTGTCAAATATTTACAAGTTTTAATTAATTTAGCAATGTTACTGTATGGAAACAAGAAATATGGCTCTGTAGTGCACTACAAAGTGGATATAGGAATGCAATTAAAACACTGCATTTGATGTTGCCACCGTTTCAGGTGTAAAAAAGGCATTTGGAAGGTTTCCAAATACTTTTTTTACATCTTAAACTATATATTCGGTGTTACGATATTACTTATTGCATTCCCTTATCATTTTTTTAGTGCACTACAGAGCAATATTTCTTGTTTCCATGCAGTAACATTGCTAAATTAATTAGAACTTGTTAATATTTGACAGCTATTTGCGACGTTGCCAACTTTCAGAATATGCACTCTTAACGTTGACCCGCCGATATGTAGGTAGGTAGGTAGGAATATAAATTAATCAGGTTGGGGCAAATGCCTCCTCTCCTCCTCATTCCCAAAACATTTTGATGGTCTTTGTTAGGTTAGACTACACACTAACCACACCATGTACCAAGGAACAGGTACAAAAACAATTTAAGTAAAACCGGAACAGTGACAATAATATTTGTACGACGGCAGGCTTTCTACTGTTCTGCAGAACTTGAGGCAATAAACACTTCGTGATATTATCTCACAATTTAGAGGTACCTGTTACATAGGGCATGTGTTACGAGTCTTACGAGTATATACTCCTGTGACGTCACCACGGGAGGTTCTTGACATTGGATTATGTCTGTGATGAGGGCTGGTGATATAATGAATCAGGAAGCAAGTTGAAAATTAATTGAAAGTGGCTTGAGGCACCGGGTCGAGCGACGGCGCGTTGTGTTCCACGCGCGCCTCAAAGAGGCCCACTAAAGGGGGGCCATATGAGGGCCAAAGCCTGCCGGGGTCGCGGGACTTACCGAATTACCGTGACACTGGAACGTAAAGGGCTATTGAAGGACACCATGGAATTTTGTCAGTACGAGTCTGACAGTCCCTCCCGCCCTGCCCTGGGTGGGAGGACTAAATTAATGATTTTACCACGAAAAAAAAAAGTGGCTTGTGACGAAGCCTCCAGCTAGATAGATCGACGACCTTATGAATGTGGCTGGGACAGACTGGATGCGGAAGGTAGAGGATAATAATAATATTCCACAACTATCACACAACGCTATCTAGTCCCAAGCTAAGCAGAGCTTGTGTTATGGGTACTAGACAACTGATAAACATATTTATATATTTCTAAATACATACATATTATAGATAAATTACACCCAGACACAGAACAAATGATAGGTGATGTGGCGCAACCTGGGAGAGGCCTATGTCCAGATGAAGGCTGAGTTGATTGATTGAGACCATAAGGCAGTTAAAATATTCTTCAATATCAACTCGCATTGATATTCGTGGCGGGTTGTAGACCCCGTTACCTGCCATAAAGATGAGGCCAGTGGTCATAAAGGACGAGAGAGGACTAGACTTTTTTTTCAAAATCACTGACGCCAAAACAATAACAACTGTATACACTGCGATTGCGCAATCACTACTACAGTATTGTATAACTTCATGGGGCGGTACTGACGCCACATCTATGCTACGCCTAGAACGTGCACAACGAGCGGTCTTAAAAGTGATGTTCCGAAAACCGTGGAGATATCCTACAAGAGAGCTGTATGATAATTGCAAGGTTCTAACAGTAAGGCAACTTTTTATTCTCCGGGCTGTACTAACTAAGCACTCCTCTCTGTCACCAAACCTAATGTCTCAAGGCCGAAGGGCTGGGTATTGCACCGTTGACCGTCACCGCACTAAGTTAGCAAGACGACAGTACTATATTGCTGGCTCCCGGTTATACAACACACTTAACAAAAAAAAAACAAATCTACCTTCTTTCGTATTGTCGTTGCAAAAATTTACTTAAATCTTTGCTACTTAGCTATGACTACCGAGATACTGAGGATTTATTAAAGTAAAAGACAGTCCCACACTCTTCCTTATCCACCACACACACACACACACACACACACACACACACACACACACACACACACACACACACACGCACGCAAACTCTCAATTTCAAACTTTCAAGCAGAAAAAAGCTAGCATTTTATTTTCAGTTTCATTGTATAATTTCTACGGTTAGCATATATTTTTTTTTTTTTTTTAATTTAATATTTTAGTTTTATTTTTAGTTATCCCGCTTTATTGGCTAAATCAGTGTAACCTCTGTAAGGTGAAGGCACTGGCTCCTGTAATACAGTTCATACTAGCACAGGAGTCAGGGTTCACTAATAATATGTTGTACTTAAATTACGTCAATAAAGATTTTTATTATTATTATTATTATTACTGTTCTTTCTCTTCATGCAGAGTGATCTTATCTCCTCGTCATCTTACTCCCCTTGTCCTGGGTTACGTGCGGTAAGACGTGTTTCTTCACATCTACCTGACAACCGATATGGATCTAGTACCTAATCATTGTATTAACACAAATCGAAAATCTAGTGCGAAATAGCAAAACTGCAAAAAGTATTGGTGCGTGAAGCGACACATCGATTAAGTTATGTATTTAAGGGCAGGTAATCCAAGCGAAATAGGCATTTAACGCTACCAAGAGTTGCCCGCGATTGCCGCAAAGCGAGCCGTGCGCTTACGTCGCGGGGACTCACGGGGAGTGTCACATTACAGATAAGCAGGCAGTAGGTCAACTTGTCTTATTGATTTATTTTAAATATAAAATAAGAGATTTGATTCATTAAAAACTTGTTTTATTATAATATTTTGTAGTAATAGCGAAGTCTTTCTTTTTTTTGTAATAAATTAATTTGAGTAGATATTTTAAATGGAATAAACTCTGAACTATACTTATTAAATTAATTGATGTTTTAGTTTCTAAATCGGGTGTTCCAAATGCAATAGGTAACGCAAGGACGATAATGCCGTAAAAAACGCATGAAATCACATTTACGTAAACCTTGAATTTTCGCTTGCCACAATCTAAGCTAAATAGTATTCTAACAGCATTTGCCTCCCCCCTATCACGTGGCACCACAGCGCTTTTCAAATGAACTTCGTTGACCCCGTTGAAAAACTTACCATTGAGCTTATGCTAGCCCAGTATTTTGGCAGGTCATTTAGAGTTACCTTACCCCCGCGCTGCATGTCACGTGGCGCGAGAGCGCAAAAGATACCACCTTGATCTTATACTAGCCTAGTACTTTTACTGATTAGTAACACGTGACGTCATTCTAAATCCAATATGGCAAACCATTCAATATGGCTGAATAGTTATTTTTAATGCATTTCTACAGGGAACCGATCAATTTACCGAATTTTGTTTGTTCGAATTTCATTACACCGAAAACTATTGACCGACATCTCTTTTGCTATATGCATTATTTGACATATTTTCAGTTCATCGAAGTATCATTAGCCATAAGTATTATTTTACCGAAGTATGTTCCGCCGATTAACAAAATAACTTTTTACTATTGACCGAAGCCTCTTTTAAACTTTTTTCAATTGCCAAATGATTTATTTGCCATATTTTCACCATACCGAAATAAAATTTTACCAAAAATTAAATTACTGTCATAAAAATTCAATATATTCTGCTACAAAACTTTGTGGCGGAAACGAAATGCTGCAAAACCGACTTTACGTAGTCTTGTCTGCCCTACCCCTAGAGTGTAATTTAAAATCGCGTAGGCGCGGAGGGGTGGGGTGGCCCGCGAGCTGAGGAGTAGGTGGTTGGAACGGCCGCCGCCGCGGCTGAGGCTGGCCGGCGAAGCCGGCCAGTAAACCGAAGCTGCGGTGGTGAGCGTTCAAATCATCTGCGAAGATAAGCTCGCGTGGGGCCACCCAAAACCCCGCAGCGCCGGAGCCATGACAGAAACAATGCTTGTTGCATGTTGCATGCTTGCTTGAATGCTGCGTGTTTGCTGAATGTTGCATGCTGCGTGCTTGCTGCATGTTGCATGCTTGCTTGCATGCTGCATGCTTGCTTGCATGCTGCATGCTTGCTTGCATGCTGCATGCTTGCTTGAATGCTGCATGCTTACTTGCATGCTGCATGCTTGCTTGCATGTTTTTGTGGTGCTTGTTTGCATGTTGCATATCTGTTTTTATGCTGTATGCAAGTGTATCACGATACAAACCTTTTTACAAACACAAGAACAAAAGAGTATCAAGAATCACACAGAATCCGCAAAAAGATTCGGACACACGTGCTAGCCAGAACACCCCTAAAGGTGAAACCTATGATTCTGAGAAACTTTATTATGTGTTATGGAATTCACAATTGCTTTTCGCATTAACATTATTTTTACATTGGTCAGCGTTTTCCGATGTGCCAACATATATTTAGTTTCTGTGGTAAGTCCACGTAACTTTTTGCAGAAATTACGCAAGATATGATTCCGGCACTCGATTTTTTCAACCGTCAGATTTTGATTTTCGTACGGTTTGGCGTTGAGAATTTTAGCGTAGGTTGACGCATCACCATCTCCTATCATTCTGCCGTATATAAGTCCATACATTGGAATCGAGGATTTAAATCCTTCGACTATAATTTGAGTTTCCATTGAGCTTGAAGAACCTGTGTAGTTTTTGAAACAGACATGCTGTTTCGGATCGACCTTTCTGTTAGCGGCTCTGGCACACACCAAGCAATATTTATTTTTTACTCCAAGATATAGAACTTGGCCAGTCTTTCTGCCAATTATTGATGCCGTACCCGATGAAGATTTATAATTTGTTCCGTAAGACCTAGTACACCATGAGCCATCAACATATACGTCAATGACGGGGTAACCGTTATTTGTTCTTCCTTCTGCGAGCGCTATTTCTTTTTCTTTTGCTGCAGCAGCCGCCAAAGACTCACTAGCAGTTTTCTCCCATTTTGCATAAACATCATTTTGCAATTTTAAATAATATTTTGAAGAAAATGTCGGTATATTCATGGAAGAACATAATTCCTCAAATGTAGAGTATCCAATGCCTGAAGCTATGATTCCCGTGGTTGCAGCTATATTTAAATTTACTTGCTGCGGATCCTTGTAATCTTCAGAATGGACCAGACAAGTTTCTTGGCACATGTTGCACTGGAATTTAAAAACAGAGATAAGCCCTAGACTTCTTTCGCTGATTAAACGAAAATTACTCATCTTGCAATCGAATAAATTATTATGTCGCCCTTTTTCTTGCAGTTCTTTAAGAAGGAAATTTATATCAACGATTCGACGTCCTGTAACAGGATGAAAATTATCTTGATTTCTAGCCTCTTCTTCAACAATAAATGTATTACGAATATCTTCCATTCCACTGAAACAATGAATGAAAAACAATTAGGCTTTTATAAGATATACAAATACAAACTCACGGGTTGACTTTAGACTAGCAACTCTAACATGAATACAGAGGTTTCAATTTTAGCTTGGTTAATTTTCTAACGAAACTTATTACTGTCTGTTTTAGCTGTATGTCGTCCATAATGCTTAAATAAATTAAATCATATTCTGCCACATTTTTCAAAATCATTAAAATATACTTTTTTTTTTTAGCGTGGTAAAATCATCAAATGAGTCCTCCCACCCAAGCTTTGAGAAAAACAAGAAAAACATGAAAAAAATATCGATTTAGCCTGTTTTTCGGATTTTTTTTTATCGAGTGAAGTTTTCGATATCGTGTTTTGAACCACAAATTGTCAAAGTACATAGAGTAAACTAGAACAAGTTCTTTTTTTGGATTTAAAAAATCACGATTTCTTTATTTATTGTTAAATCAAAGTGATGTAAAATTGGGAATACCTGGCCTTAAGCGACTATTTCGCGAATCAGTGTCAGACCGTGAAGTCAGTACATACAAAGAGTAAACTCTACCTCACACATATATTTATATAATAAAATCTAGTAAATATACCATTTAGGAAGTTTAGAAAACTGCTGTAGGCGACGCGATGACAGTGAACTTAAACACTTAAGTGACAACTGAGAGAATTAAAACCTGTTCATTCGATTTTCAAATATTTAATGTTCCATATTTGATTGCATGTTTACTTTTATGTGAAGCGCTAAGTTTCAGCCAGCCGTATTTTTTAATATCTGCAAATAAAGATCCTTATTTAATCGGGTTGTTGTACATTTGCCACAAAGTTAATTCGCCACAGTTTTTAAACCTCGTGCATTGAAAGTTAATTCGTCACAGCTTGATTTTGTTATTGTAAATTTGCCACATATCTTCATTTTTAAAATTTTTACTGAAGACGGCGGCACCAACACCTCCATGATCTTGTTCTCCTAGTACTCTTTCTGTTCAGATTCCACATTGTCTACTCGTTTTCTGTATTTTTGCGCTGGAAATGAGGCGAATTTACACTAAACCAAATTCAAAAAACAAAAACTGTGGCGTATTTACACATAGGTACTATTTTTCGTGGCGAATTAGCTAACTTTGTGGCAAATGTACGACAACCCGGACAATCATACCTTTTTTTTTAAATTGTTCGCGACACTACCGAAGTCCTTTTGATGCGACGCTAGAGTCTGTTATTACATCAAATTGCATTAAAAAATGTATTATTATGAATTTTCCGCAGGTCATGACTTGCGAGGACTCCACATATCTACTACTAAGTTTAGTAGCAATGTTTCAGTACATTCCATGTACCTTCTAAGTTCTAAAGAAAATGTAGTGCTACGATCATACAAAAAGAGATTTGTGGCCCATGAGGGGATCGAACCCGCGACCTTCGCGTTATTAGCACGACGCTCTAACCAACTGAGCTAATGGGCCGATGTGTATTCTGTATGAATTTTAAAAGTAGATCAAGGAGCTTAAAATTAACAATAAAATTAATGTTAAGGTAAGCTGTTTATTTAATTATTGCGATAATATTTTTATTGTACAATAAACTGAAATGTACCAATATCGCCATTCGCTACATTTTGTAAATGTCAATTACTTGAGTGAGTGGAGCTATCGATAGTTTGAGTAACCGACAGATAGCAACAAAACTATATAAATCTTATGCTATTTAACTATGTACCGTAAATACGAATATGAGTTTGGTACGCTTTCACGTTTAAATTGCTGGACCGATTTTTACTGAAGACCGATTTTGATATAGAGTCACGTTATATCCTGGAAATGGTTATAGGTTATTTATTTTTGGATAAGACTTGAAGGGGGAGAAAAGAGGGCGTGCAAAATACAGTGCGGGAATCGAACCCACGACACGTGGGTAAAAATGTAAGCAGAAATAGTGCGTAAACCTAAGGACTCTCTTACTGCCTTACTACAAAAAGTTAATAATCTGTTCAACACTTGTTTAGAATGAAAAAAATCAGTTTTATTTCGGAAGTTGGTGGATTTGTTTTTATTTCATAGATTTTTTTGCCACCGACTTCCGAAAGAAAAGTTATTTTGTAGGTTATTTTTTGTATGTACACAGAGTACTACAGAGGGGTCTCTATGCGGTGTAGGTATGAAACGGCACGCACACACGCGCACACCGTTCACGGCCGCCCGTCTCGCACGCGTTCCGTATCTTAATATTTTTGTTATGTTTACGTATGTGAAAGAGAAAATAACCAAAATAAAAAGTAGTTTTATTAATTAGGTACTGTGTGAAATAACTTTATATACATATATTTTAGTTATAAAATATAAGGAAAAGCAAATACTGCATAGCTTTTGGTTGCTTAAACGACAATTGTGATAAGAGCCTCACGTTTTATAAACTACCGCGTCACGTCGAAAGGTGAAAATATCGACCACGTTCAAACTCAGAAAATAGCAGCTACGCATTCAAGGTCAGCGATCGTAATTGGTTGCGCGACTTTTTTACCATTTACAAAGACTCGCAACGCAGAACCTGTGACGTAGGGATGTAGATCTGAGATTGATTAATCGAAGAATCGATTGTTGGAGCCAAAATATCGTTTTTTTTTTAATCTATATACTTATAGTACTGAATCGATTCAGTGAATCGACACTTCACCCTTGAAACGCGACATTCGATTTTAGTTTTTGCTATAAACCATAAAAGTATTTACAATTAATTGAATGTACCCATATTATAAGAGTGCTGCCGGTTAAAGGGTTAATTATTCAAAAACTCGCGAGATGGCTGTATGTTTGGATTCCTTCGCCTCTCTTTAATAAAAAAAAGTAACGTTTGTTTGTAATCTTTGACTTTCTTTTTGTATTCTGTGACATTTCTTGTTGCGTCATCATCATTCATTAAAATTCATTTGTTTGTTGTTTTAGAATCTGTGTGTCGTAAAGCAAAATAAATACTGATTTTTATGTAGTGTTTGTTGCAGAATAATAACTAAGTAATTGTAAACCAATACATTTAATAAAGCCTATAAACAACAAAGCCTAACATTTCAAATATTTTTAAATAATATTCTTTTTTGTTTTTGTAAGATGAAATGTTTAAAAATATTACAATAATAGGTTCTAATGTTAGGTGCCGTTGGTACTATGTATTAACATTCTGTGCTACCAATCGATAATGTATGTAGAATGTAGTAACGAAACCAAAAAGATATAGGCTGATGATAAAAAAAAACCCCTGAAGAACATTTATGTTATAAAATACACCTATCTACCTTATTGTGCCTCCTAAACTCGTAAGTCACAACCCTATTGAGATTCACGGATAGCAACAATGTAATCACATTGTAATGTCGTCAGCGTCAGATAAACAAAAATAAACTCTCGCGCGTAACCATTCAGTACATTTTTGCTTGCGCATGGGAAGTTTAGGCTATTATAAAAGTACGTGGGCGATGCCGATGCTAGTAAAAATGTACTTTATTCTCTCGAGTATAGATTTTACATTTGTTTGATTGTTTTTGGGAAGTGACCCAACTGTTCTAAACTGTGGTATGTAGTTGTTTTTCAAGTCGGTTACATTGTTTTTTTTTAAGTTTTTTTTTTTATTTTAGGTAACAACCCTTTTTCAGTTTAAATATTCAACCCAAATTCTTGTCAAATACATAATTTTCTTATATGTGTACTAGAATTTTGTTATCCATAGCACCGGTAATAACATCGCCCATGTGCGCAATAAGCTAAAATGCTCATAATAAAAAAACTACTGAACCAAACTAAATGAAATTTTAATGGGACCAAAATAGCAGGTTAATGCATAGAACAAAAAATAATCACACAAATTGGCGACGACAATGTAGATATTTTTTTAGATTTTTGTTGATTTTTCAAAAACCGCTTGTCCGATCAATATAATTTTCATGGGACTATTTTGGATGTTTCCAATAAAAAAAAAGAATTATTTAAATCGGTTGGTAAACGACGGAGTTATGCGCATCCGTTATCCGAATTGAGAACCTCCTCCTTTTTGATGTCGGTTAAGAAGTGTAACTATAAAACGACCCATAAATCAACGTAAAATGCCGTTTTGCAGTTAATAGTTTTTTTAGACAAGTGTTCAACCGACAACATTTTTTTACGGAAAATGTTGTCTAAAGTAAATTGTTTCTAAATAAAAGAAAATATTTCTAAATAAAACAAAGTCATGACAAAAAGATACTTGTGGCCCATGAGGGGATCGAACCCGCGACCTTCGCGTTATTAGCACGACGCTCTAACCAACTGAGCTAATGGGCCGATGAGAACTATGTGTTAAAATAACTGACTACATGTACAGACGCCAGCCCGACGTCTGTACTGTACATGTAGTCGTCAAAGTCGTACGTGTAGACGGTCAACCTACCCGAAACTTTCAGATTTTACCAATCGAACATTAACCTTCCACTATTGTGATAAGGTTGTACTTAAATCTATTGAAGAAATTTGGCAGATTGTGGTAGCTTGATGTGCTGGCGTCTCGCGTCTGTACCATGGTATTAGATACTACAGAAATGAAGACATTGTTGAAAATGCATTTTCCTCGTAGGTATTATGTTCAAAAATAATCAGATATTTATAAACCAAGGACACAATTTCTATGTTTGTACGTACAATGTACATTGGTGTGGTACAAATCGTTTTGCCAATATTTTCATTGATCGCTAAGGAGTGGAATCCCTGCCGTCATCGATCTTTGTTTTCTGATAGCTATTTGCGAAAGGGACATTTTGAGAGAGGGGGGCATTTTGCGACTGAGCCCTACAACCTTGTCTTTAATTTATTTAATTACATCTTTACTTCAGGCAACTATGGACCCTAAGAAATAAGATAAGACTAAATAATGATGTTACTTACTTTATAGGTACTTGCAAGCGTGTATTGTCACCGTCAATCTCATCATGCGAAATAGTGGACAAAAGCGAGCATATCGTAAAACAAAATAAAAAGTGACTTTACATGAGCAACGGAATATATTCACCAAAATAATACCACTATCTAATCTTAAATTAATCTCATTGATCAAGTAGCGCTTTGCTACCTTCTCAACAATTACCGAAAATCACCGATTAATCACCGTAATTGTAGGGTTAAAACTTACGATTATTACATACCTGTGATTTTGGGCTTAACTTCGAATTGAATCATAAGTTCATAACAGATCAGATGCGCTCTACTTTGTAATTATAATTATTATTTTTACATTACACTCAATAACTTACTCATCTTTTTGGATGACTTTACACCGTTGTGTAACAAAATAAAATATTTTATGGAAAAAAAATCGAACTGTACATCCAACATACTCGTAATTATAAAAAAAAAAACGAAAAATTATATTGGGTGCGTACAAGCAAAAAAAAAAAACTCGCATGTTACACAAACAGACGCGGGACAACTAATCCTGTAGGCCATACAAATATTAGTTCCGTCCGTGTGACTGTGTGAGAATCAAACCAGCGACACGCAGTGTAAAAGCCAATCGCTCCACCACTGCACCAAGTATAAGTTGCGCAAAATGTTAATAATTGCACTCACGATGACAATTTCTGAACGTCAAGTATAATGTTTTCTTAACCTTTAGGTATCCAATTAAAATAGTTTACTAAGAAACTGCTCATTTTCATGTCTGTCGCAGAATCGATGAAAGGTGGAGTAGGAAGGCCTATGTCCAGCAGTGGACTGCAATAGGCTGAAATGATGATGAATAAACTACTCAACATTCTAAATTCATTCAATTCTCACACAACACCGACACAAAATACAAAATTAATTTACAATTTGAAGAATGTTACATTACGTTGTAAACTGCACCACGTATGTATGTATGTAGAATAATGTAGATCGCGGCCGCCATGGTTCCCACACTTATCATAGCACAATACAAATGAAAAATCCATTATCTTTTGTAGAACGCATTGAATTTTCATCAGAGAATCTCACTTCAGTAGCTATCAATGTTGAGATTTTTTATTTATCTATATGTTAGTTTCGTGGTTGCAAGTGCTGCTGCTGAGCATGGTCCTAGGTTCGATTCTCGAGTCGGGCAAAAACTGCTTTGCTTTTTTTTAATTGGGAAAAACCCACCACACTATTCCCAAACCACTGCAACTCCTGAAAGCCAGAATCAACAGTGGCAACCACCAGAAAAGCGTCGAGACAATGAAGCTCGACGTTTCCCGGAAAATGAATTTACGGTTACCTATTGTGTTACCTAACTTTTTTATCCATAATCTAAAGTGCCATAATTTTTTTTGTCCTAATCATCATTTGTCCGAATGATAACTCCCCCGAACTTAATGTCACATAATATCAAATGCCATAACATTGAAATCCCTACATACAAAATGTCCTAAATCCGTTTTTCATAAATATTGCAATCCATAATACACAAAACACATAAAATTGTTTTCCATAAAAGTTATAAGTTCTAAATTCAAATTACCTAATGTTTATTAATCCTAATAATTTTGTAATTAATCAAGTTTGTATTATAAAAAAAATTGCTATGAAATTCTCTCAGCAATGCAAGTAAGCATGCAAGCAAGCATGCGGCAAGCAAGCATGCGACAAGCAAGCAAGCATGCGACAAGCAAGCAAGCATGCAATAGGCATGCAGCAAGCTAGCATGCGACAAGCAAGCAAGCATGCTGCAAACAAGCATCTGACAAGCAAGCAAGCATGCTGCAAGCAAGCATGCGGCAAGCAAGCATGCGGCAAGCAACCATGTGCCAAGCAAGCATGCGGCAAGCAAGCATGCGACAAGCAAGCAAGCATACGACAAGCAAGCAAGCATGCGGCAAGCAAGAATGCGACAATCAAGCAAGAATGCGACAATCAAGCAAGCATGCGGCAAGCAAGCAGGCATGCAGCAAGCAAGCATGCGACAAGCAAGCATGCGGCAAGCAAGCATGCGACAAGCAAGCATGCGGCAAGCAAGCATGCGACAAGCAAGCATGCGGCAAGCAAGCAGGCATGCAGCAAGCAAGCATGCAACAATCAAGCAAGCAGGCATGCAGCAAGCAAGCATGCAACAATCAAGCAAGCAGGCATGCAGCAAGCAAGCATGCGGCAAGCAAGCAAGCATGCAACAAGCAATCAAGCATGCGTCAAGCAAGCATGCGACAAGCAAGCAAGCATGGGGCAAGCAAGCCGGTATGCAGCAAGCAAGCAGGCATGCAGCAAGCAAGCATGCAGCATGCAAGTAGGCTAGACGCATGCAAGGGAGCATGCAACATGCAGCATGCATGTTTTCTGCCACAGCTCCGGTGCTGCGGGGCTCCGGCGGTCCCACGCGACTTTATCGTCGCAGATGGTTTAACACTCACCAACGCGGCTTCGCCTTGCTGCACCTGCTCCTCAAGTCACGGCCCGCCTCGCCCCTCCGCACCTACGCGATTTTAAATTACACTCTAGGGGTAGGACAAACAAGACTGCGTGGAGTCGGATTTACAGCGATTCGTTTCTGTCACTAAAACCTAATGTTTAGCATTTTTTTAGGACTAACCAATTTTATAACAAATGAATATTCGGAATCATAAACATTATGTAAAACAATACTTAGGTCATGTGATTTTATTTCTTTCAAAATTAGGAGGTACAATTATTAGAGAAGTCAATATTATGACAAAATAGTTTTAGAAATAAAGATAATTATGTAAAACAACATTTCGAATTTATCAACATTATGGCTAGTGAAGTTTATAGAAAACGTGTTATGGATTATTATTTTCGGACAAAAAATTTTAGGAGACGAAAAGGGATACCTGAATTTACCTGTCTTGGATCTTGAACGAAATTAATCAGAAAAGAATAGTGGAGGAGTAGGAAAAATACGTTTCCACTTCCCTCCATATCAAGCAGGAGACAGAACAAAACAAGGCCAATAGGTACAAAGGGACATTACAACTGGGAGAAGTCCAGTTGCCTTGCACCACGGGTAAAAATTACTACTAATATTAATGGTTCCTAAATTGAGAGCTGCTATATTTGATTCCAATAATACGTAAAATAATAACAAAAAAAAATATTGAAAAGACCAATTATAGTCAAAATTAGTTTTGCCCAATGGCGCTGGTTGAACTTGAAAGTAGTTTTGATTAAGAGCTTTAGTCAAAGCCACTTTTAGCCACTTAATATCAGTTAAAAGTATGTACTTTTGACCAATTAAGACTTTTTGCTATGAATTGCTTAAGTACCTACTGCATAATCTGCATTTAATTATTTGCCTATTATTCATATTGACAGGCCTGTTGGTCTAGTGGTTAGTGACCCTGAGTGCTATGCTGGAGGTCGTGGGTTCGATTCCCACCCAGGACAAATGTTTGTGTGATGAGCACGATCATTTGTTCTGTGTCTGGGTGTAATTTATCTATAATATTTACGTATTTAGAAATATATAAGTATGTTTATCAGTTGTCTAGTACCCATAACACAAGCTCTGCTTAGCTTGGGACTAGATGGCGTTGTGAGATAGTTGTGGAATATTATATTAAAAGACCTTACTATAAATCTGTTCGTCTCATGTAACGTAGGCCCACACTTATAAATAAACATCATTTATAACACAATAGATGAAATTTTCATGTTTTGTAAAACGCATTGAATTTTCATTAGACAATCAACCTCCATTTGAGTTCATAGGCTATCAATGTGAGGCTATCTAATACTATTCATAACGTAGTCAATGTTTCTTGTCAATATAGCATACTAGATATCCAAGACATAAAAAAATTTTTACGTATGCACAGGGAGTGGATGATTTCATACTGGCTGGCTCTATGAAAATCAAAAATTCTTCGGTCGCTTGAATATGATACAACAAGACACACGACGTGTCCAACGTTGGCGCTTTTTACGTGGCCACGTAAAAAGCGCCAACGTTGGACACGTCAGCTCCGTAACGTCCCGCAGCATGGCCTCGACCAATGCCGGGCGCGAGAGGTCGCCGTCGTGACTTCGTGAGGACACGGCGGTGCTCTGCCCAAGCAGGGCAGTCCTGCACCATATGTCCACCGTGTCCTCCGGGCGATCCTCGCAGTGATGACCCCCAGGCGTTTCTTCCTTCCTTATCTGACACAGTTACATCCCGCAACTTCCGTGCCTGGTGAAGACCTGCGTCAGGCGGTAGGTCAGGACGTGCGTCGTGACGCCTATCCAGCCACTCCTCAAAAAGGGGTCTTACCGCCGCGATTGGGGCGTGCCCGAACGTTGGCGCCCTACCTTAAAATTCGGCCGTTCAGAGAATGCGTTCCTGACACCTCGTGTCAGGAACGCATTCTCTGAACGGCCGAATTTTAATCGCAAATTGCCAATTGAGAGCAGAAACGTAGAAAAAAAAACATCCGTTATTCAGTTGTTTTTACAACCACAGTGATAACATAATTTACTTTTAATTTACAACGAATAAAATCAATATTAATATGTTTCTTTCGCGCATTTAATGTTTTTGAAATGAGGAAAACTCCTTGCCCCCGGAATGTATAATATGTGATCTCAATATTATTTGGTATCTTGGTAAATTAACATGTCGGTAGTAAAAACTGTGTTACGATATTATTAATTTTCGGTTTAAAAGTTTATTGTAGCAGTTGTCAACGCTGGTTGACAATAAAATTGGGTTAGTCCAGGCTATAAATAATTTAAGTGTTTGTTTCAAAACTTGCATCAGATTTCAAAACAATTATAATATTATTTTAATTAGGTGTAATTTTGATACGCATCAGATTTGTTTAGTACTTTAGTATGCATGCACACTAAAGTACTGAACAAATCTAAACAAAAAAATGTAGTTGTACTAGGAAGCAAAAGTTAGAACCAATAAGGCACCATAATTTATGGAACTCCAGTGCAAATACCTAATACTTAATATCACATCATAATCATCATCATCTCAGCCATAGGACGTCAACTGCTAAACATAGGCCTCCCCTTTAGATCTCCACATATACAATATCACATAATGATTCAAAATTTACGACGCTTGAATTGATTCAATTAAAGCCGACTCGTAAACTATCCGAAAAAAAAAACTTAATTTCGCCGAATTAGCCAAAAATAGTGGAGAAAAAAAAACATAATTTATTTGCAAAGAATGCTGGACACATTAAAATGGGTCCAAAAAAAGAATTCGTGGCCCATGAGGGGATCGAACCCGCGACCTTCGCGTTATTAGCACGACGCTCTAACCAACTGAGCTAATGGGCCGACAGAAATCTTATTCGAAATAATGCTATAGTATTGTATTCTATTATCGCTACTTATGTTTTTTTTATCAATAGATATCCTAAAAATATTTATGTCTGTCACTAAAGTAATAATTTATTTCTAATCCCTCTTCAGTCTAGTGTTTATGAAATGCACTAGAATTTTAACACATTTCCTAGTATAGTAAATAAAATATTCATTCTACCTATCTACTATTCAAATGCGAATGTTTGTGAGGATGAATGCACATTTTGTCACTCTTTTATGCAAAAACTACTGAATAACCGACAACAAAGTGGAATAAACCATGTAATCCAATGCCATCCATACAAATTGCCGATAACATTAATATACGCCGAACATTTCATATCATGTCAAAAGTGCACTTTTCTTCGGAACATACTAACTCTTAGTAAGTAACATTTCAGCTAGGTAAGTGATTGTATGTTTATTTCTGCCATATTACTAAATGTGCAATTTATACTTTTACTAAATGCATAATCTTATATATAAAAATCAATTGCTGTTCGTTAGTCTCGCTAAAACTCGAGAACGGCTGGACCGATTTGGCCAATTTTGGTTTTGAATTATTTTGGGAAGGCCAGGGAAGGTTTAAAAGGTGAGGCGGTACGAAGTTTGCCCGGTCAGCTAGTTTATAAATATAAACTTTCGCTATTAACAATCACTTATATTGTGAAACTGTTGAGTAAACTGGTATAATATACGTTTTTATTATAGCAATATAATATACTTACTTACTTACAAATAATATAAATAAATTGAAATCAAACATTATCACATAATTTGCTCATTGTATTTTATTTTTCTTCAAAATTGTTTTCCGAATCATTTGCCAATCCACTATTATTTTCGTATCAGGCAGGCATGTACCTTTCGCAAGATTGTCAAACCAAGATACCATGGCCCTGGAGCGCAAAGGGGTATCCGAAGGAATAGGGAAAATAAGAGCCTAATCCCGGCTGTCATTTTGTAGACCTTTGAAAGCAACGACCATATAAAACTAGACGCCTCATATACGATCTGACTAAAGAAAATTATTCTGTCAAGTCGCTGAGGTACGACGTAAGCGAGGGAGACGGGGTACTGCGTTCTGATTGGCTAATACTGCGTTCTGATTGGCTAACTCAAGGTCAGTGCGACACGGGGACTCACAGGAGTGGTCGAGTCACGACGGTTATAAGATTTTCTTACCTAATGTGTTGACAGACATCGGTCGCCTGTGATTAGGAGTCTAGTTATATATGGTCGTTGTTTGAAAGTCTTGAGATTTGTTCTAGCGTAGCCCAGGCCATAGAATTAATAATTGTAGGTACGAGTAAGTACATATGTGGCCGTAAAGCGTACTTGAAAAGTGTTACAACGAAAATTGTATAGAAAATGTAAAAGCGCCTCTAGTGTACTAGCGGGAAACTAATTTGATCCATCAAATTAACGTCAAAGCCTCGTTTACTTTACGTCACAACAACGGAAATCCTGTGCTAGGCCTCTGATGAATTCGATATCCAGTGGACTAAGATAGTAACCGTCAGGGCCGTCTTAAATATATTCTGCGCCGGGGTGCGGGACTCAGCCTGCGCCCTCGTTTTTTTTTACAATGAAATGAGCTAACGAATTCAATTACTCGGCATGGTCCATGGTCGAGCGGCGAGTTGCCCATTACTCGCCGCTCGCATGCCCGCGCCTACGGTGCGATTGGGGCGGAGGGAAGACTCTGTCCTCTCCCTCTCGCGGCCCGCCTCCTCCTTCGCGAGCATGACAGCTTCTCAGAAGGAGACGACCGCTTTCCACTCCGTCTCGCCCCGCAGCATGGCCTCGAACAATGCCGGGCGCAAGAGGTCTCCGCCTATCGCTGCCGTGAGGACAGGGCGGTGCTCTGCCCAAGATGGGCAGTCCTGCACCGTATGCTCTACTGTGTCCTCCGGGCGATCTACGCAATGGTGACACCCAGGCGTGTCTTCCCTCCCTATCCGACACAGATACCTCTCGAAACTTCCGTGTCCGGTGAGGACCTGCGTCATGCAGTAGGTCAGGACGCTGTGACGCCTATCCAGCCACTCCTCAAAGAGGGGTCTTACCGCCGCGATTGCGGCGTGCCCGAACCTCGATACACTCTATTGACTTAGAGATCGTTTTACTTCAAGTGCGGGCGTCCGGGTGACAAGGGCGCAATTGCTCGCCTGACAGACGCACTGATTCAAGTAGGAAGTACGGTCTAATACGTATAGAATTCGTGCTAGTGCCTCATAAGGTGCCGCGCCGCGCGCCCATTTCAAATGAACTTACACTCTATTGACTTAGAGATCATTTTGCTTCAAGTGCGGGCGACCAGGCGGCAACATGTCAAACGTACATACATAACATACATTATTCTCAATTTTCAATGAAATATCCAAAAATTCAGAGCTTAACAGGCGCCCCTGAGCGCTCCGCGCCCGGGTGCACCGCACCCCTTGCACCCCCTGGTAAAGACGGCCCTGGTAACCGTACAAAAGCGTCACTAAACTACAAAAGTCACCTGAAAAATATCATCAAGTTAATGACCTCCACCTGTCAACTGTCACTTGAAAATAACGTTTGCCAAAAAACACTTGCAAATATTTATTTTGTTATAATTATTAGGTATCTCGTTGATGTAATTTAATTTTCATAATATTATTAATATCTAGGTAAGTATTGTTTATTCAAGAGCATGCAAGTGTTAGAAAAGTGTGCATGACGTCACAATATGGTTCACAGTTTCACAAATCAAATCTGGTATGAATATATCAGAGAAGTGTTACATTAATTAAATTGCACAAATTCTGTCATCATTGATATTAAATTATTTGATGGAATACCTTAACCAAGAGGCAACTTGTGTGCCTGTGCAAATTAAAAACATAAATTAATTCGGGCGACCAAAGATATCCTGACTTCGATAGATTGTGATTTAAGATGCGTAGGATTTTAAAATTTACTTTTCATTCGAATGAAATAAAATCGATTTGCCTTCTCTGACTTTTAACTGATGGCGGTGATAATTTTAAAGTACTGGCCGTTTGGCGCGTCAAATTTAAATTTAGTAGCGCGAAAAGAAACGTCTTTAAAATTAGAGTGTTTGATTACGAACTTTTACGAACATACCTAGATTTTTTTTCAAAAAGGTCGATCTACTATTTGTACCTAATGAGAGGGTGACTATTGTAGTTTAGTGTGACGTCTTTTACGGTCAATATCTTAGCCTACAGGCTTAAAAATAGATCAGAGGCCATATCATGAGTTTTCACTTATTGTGACGTAAAGTAAACTGGAACTTTGACATTTGATTTCAAGGAAAAAATTAGTTCCTTCTTCGTACACCAGAGGCGCTGTTCCATTTTTCCATACAAGAAACGCTGTTAATACTGGAAAGACGCTGTAAAGTAGTGAAATATCGTGATAAAGGCTCAGAGGCCCTAAGCACAGGATTCCCGTTTTTGTGACGTAAAGTAAATTGGGACTTTGACGTTAATTTGATGAAAACAATTAGTTCCGGGTTTATCAACTAGAGGCGCTTTTTCAATAAACTCAGTAAATACTTCAAATACGCTGTAAATCAAATAAAAATATATTTTGATAAGGCCTAGGTATTTTGGATCAGCAGTAAAAAAACACAATTTTATAACACAACGTATATTTTATTAATACAAAAATATTTTCTATATTACTTTGTTTACAAAGTCTGAAAATATCAATTCTTTACACAAAACAGTTCCGAAGAACACAACACAATTAATGTTTACCTACATTTATATTGCAAATTATGTTGTTATAACATTTAATTATCTGACTTAAGAATATATTTTTTCAATAAATAATTGAGCCTCTTACGTATACCAAACACCATAAAAATACTCCAATCCATTTATTTCCCAAAAACTAATAAAAATTTAATTGCACAACCGGCCGGCTATAAAAATTTACAAACTTGTAAGTCATATATTATTAGGTAATATTTATTTACATTATAACTAAAAACTGAATGTTAAAAATAAATTGAGCATAAAATGGCATATAAGTAACAAGTTAATAATAATCAAAAGATAAAATAATTCATAACAAAAGATTTATCTTAAAAAATTTAGGCACGAACATCAATGGTGGGCTTCTCATTTAGCGAACAACTCAATAAATAATTTTCACAGGATAAGAAATTAACAGTCCAGTGAATGTCATTTTTTTTACAGATAACGAACAAACGGTAACACCGCCAATAAAAAATCTGAGGTAAAATTCGGTGACTATCAACTTAATTAAACATACACAGTACACATAGTCTCAATATTTTCACAATATACCTACATTACATTTATTCAGACATATTTCAAATTAACATTTTTAACGATTTTACTTTTAAATATTCAATTTTCATTTAAGTAATTACATTTCTAGCTTTAATATCAATTTATAAACTTATTCATTACACGTCATAATTAATGGTACTCACTACAATTCGATATTGTCGTAATTAATAATCATTATATACAAAATCACCTACATTTATATAAATATTACATTTACTCAACATTCTATACTGTGCATATAGGGGGCATCGTCTAATTTATTAATGGACGAAGCTGAAGCTCTTCCGTCATGTCCTGTCATGATTGATATGACACTTCTATGCTCCGAGTCACTGTCACCACTTAATATTATATTGGTCTCTCCCATAAACCCTGAATCAATTTGCTCATGACCCTGCATCATCTTACTTTGAGGCTCAAAAGCATTAAGTCCTAACTCAGCGAAAATCTCCTTTGAATCATCGAAGTTACCAAAGAAAACAGAATCTGTCTCTACACTCTCTCCACCAGATTCGCTTCTTCCATCACATAGTGATTCTAAATCATCAGTATCGGACTCGATCGGTAAAACAGTCGTTTTGACAACAGCAGCCCTTACAGTTGGTAATAGAACAGGTTCTTGTAGTAAAGTTTTTACTGGTCTCAGTTGCATCAAGTACCTCGCCCTACATTTCGATTCGTTTGAATCAGTGCTCATATAACCGGAGTCTTCGGTTCTGTATAATTTTCTAAGGTCAGTTCTGCGAGATCTGGTCCTGGCAGATCGACGTCCGGAACGGCGAGCGTTCAGATTGTCAAGTCTTGAATATCCTGGGAATTTGTCTCTGTCTTCACTCATTCTACGGCGATCACCAGCCGGGCTTTCGCGCATAGAACTATAAAATTTAGGAGACAAATCAGATCCCCGGCGTTGTTTTGGTGGTATTGGTGGCTTGGGATCTTTTTCTCCTTCAATGTGTCTAATCAAATCAGGTGCTTTGCCAAATCTCATGAATGCTTGCAGGTCCTGACCAAAAGTAATGCTTCCACGTCTGTTATAGAACTTAAGCTCTTCCTCTTGCGCCTTTGCTTTAGCTTCGTATATTTGTCTTAGGTTGCCAATCTTCCGCGTCGTGATAGCTATTGGAGATTTATTGCATGTTTCACTTTCTGAAGAGGTTGACTTGTACTTAAAGCTTCCAGCTGACTTCAGTAATATTTTCTCAACGCGTTTCTTTGTGTCACGTCTATCGAGAGTATCGGGATCAAAATCATCTCCATTATCTTTGCTGAAGTTACGTCTGCTTTCTATTGGAGAGCCGCGCACTTGTATAGTTAATGGACCAGGCTTTGAAAGACCGTCAAGATTGTTGTACAAGGGTTCCATGTTATCAACAAAAACTTCACTCTGATTAAACACTCGGGGTCCTTCGCCAACCTTTTTAATATCAAGCCAGCTACTTGTAAGCCGTTCTTTAGTGTCAAGGAAAGTCTGTTCAAATCGATCATTATGGAATAATTCGGGTCCACAAGCGACCGAGAACCTTCGCTTCTTTAACATGTTGCGTTCCAAACTGTCAAATTCCATGAAGTTATCTTGGCTTCCATATATTTGGTTTTTCTTTCTATTAGAGAGCGTATTATCATCACTGTAGTAACGGCTATCAGCCGCTATTACAGGTATAACTATTTTTGGTGCAATCGGAGCAATAGTTTCCATTTTTATTTCTTCTAATTCTATCGGCTCCACACGTCTGCAAGTGTTCAGTTCACGTATGACTGCTTCCATTTTTACTTTAACTTCTGGTGGAATTGGTGCCTCTTCATCATCAGTTTTATCCTGCTCTGGTGAAATTACGGGGGGAGGTGGAGGTGGAGGAAGTTTCTTCCTAATTCGTCTTGATGTGTGACTCGATGGACTTTTCTTCTCTTGATTAGTTGGGGCAACTAGTATTGGTATTTTGTCTACTTCAGTAATATTCACGATGTTGTTTAATCCATTGAGGTCTGGAACAGTAGTTACCCGTATAATTTCAATTTCTTTTGGATTGATTGGTTTACTAATAATCTTCATTTCTTGTAGGCATAGTTCTTTAGTAAAGTTTTCCTTAGATTCTAATTCACGAATGTTTTCTTTTGTAATTGTTTCAAGTTTTGGCTTAGGTTCTGTAACTCTAGAATTCGTTTCTGTGACTTTAAGTTTGGCTTCCGTAACTTTAGTTTTCTTTTCTACTACTTTAGCTTTAGTTTCAGCGACTTTATGTATAGTTTCCGTGATTTTAGGTTTTGGTATCTCAGCCCTAATCAATTCAGCTGATGTAGGACGCGGATCTTCTTTCTTTTTCGGCTCAACAGCTCTTGGGGTTCCACTAACCTTCGCTACTGACTTCACGGGTTTAGAGTTGCTCGTTGGTAACGGAACTTCGTCTAACCATTTTCTTACAATTTTCTGTTTGTAATCTTCACTAACGCATGACTTACAAGAGTTAGATCTATTCAGGTCTACTTTGTTTGGTCGCGTATTACTATCGCATCCTGGGCATCCTCCACAAACAGCAGTTCTACGGCTGTTTTCTTGTTTCAGACTGATTGCACTGAATCTGCGACCCCGTCGTGCACAAGGAATATCCCAACCCAGATCTATGGCATGATACATATCTTCTTCAGGAATATCTGATAATATAGGGACGAATCGTTTTGATGTCATCTTTTCTTTAGCAACTGACATCACTTCTCGAATTTTACTCAAAAATTCAATAGCTGCAGGTGGTGGATTCTGAAATGATAAAAAGTTTAGTGTAAATATTTTTTAAAACAACTTCATAGAAGAGTTATCCTTAAAACTATGTAACTATTTATTTTTACCTTGAGAAGCTCGGTTTCAAAAAATACTGGATTGAAATATAATTTCTTCCTGTACGAAGAGTCTCCATTTGAAGAAGGTAGTTGTCGGTTGGCGTTGTAATTATTTTCCACAGAACAGTCTACAATAGACAGATCTGAATGTGGTGCTCGTTCCAAGGTATCAGGAGATGCAGAACGTCTTTGGAAGCGTTCGTTCCTTCGTTCTGGTGAACTAGAAGCACTCCTTAAAGATGGCCTGAGAGTCTTCTTTTTCCGAGAATGCACCATTGCAGATATCACAGAGTTCGCATTCAGTTTCTGAAACTAAGAATTTAAATGTTTACATTTGTTTTTTCTATACCATTACGAATTCAATTTACCATGGTGTACTACATTTACCAACCTTATGCATAGAGTTATGAGTGTGTGTGTTATTGGGCGATGAATCAAGAGTGTCTTCAGTGCGTTCGCTGCCGTCAGATAAACTTCCGTCTTGTAAAAAGTCGCCGCCGTTCATTTTCATCAACGGATTAGTTTTTAACATCTGCAACAGACGCGAAATCAGTAATTTGACGAAATGCCGGATTTCTTCTAAAAATCATACAAGATTGTATCTTACCACATTGCTCATATCGATTCGAGACTCAAGAGACCCGTTATCACTGGACATAGTATTTGAATGATTTTGTTCCGGGTCCTTTTCTTTTCGTTTCTGCTTCTGCTTGTAATGAACATAGAAAATAATTCCAGCTGCATACACGAAGATCAATAGCAGCACGCATACACCGATAGCAAGCGACTCCAGGACACTGAGTCCCTGATTCTGCGATGCTGATTCTGTCGTCACCAGTTCACCGGCGTGGAAGGGTATTGAACGTACGTCTGCGGATGAGTCAGATATTGGTAAATGTAAGAATTAAACAATTAGTTACATTAATGTTACACATAATCGTTTAAGTAACGAAATCAGTGACTCACCAAGCAAAGCGTTTTGGGTTGCGCCTGCTATGCGGAAGGCTGCACAGCTGGCAGCAAGGTGCGATGGTGTAGACGAAGAGCATAGGACATGAGCAGCCACCAGGCGACCCTCCAGCCGAGCGTGCAGAGTCGCCGACCCACGCCACTGTCAAATAAATTGCAAAGATTTTACACATCATTTAAGATATTTGTTCCAAAATTTTATAATGCGATCTAAAGATGTAAAAAATTACGTTAAGCTTTGCACTTTTATTTTCTTGGACCGCAACTTTAAGAAGATTAAATCAACAGTTATCAGGTGCAATTCGTTGCAGCATTTGTCACTAAGCAGACGTGAGTTTTGGTTACAAATCACTTGATAAATATAAAGCTTAAAGAAATAAAAAGTATGAATCGCCCAAAACGTTTGTGTACATTTGTTAACATAATGTCGCACCTACTCGAATTTTACCTGCAGAAAGCAAAATGGAAATGCAAATCCATCTTATAACTTTATCACCGTGAACAGATCTAAATGCGAAGTATTTGGACATATTATACAAATCGCTCCTTTGACGCCTTCGTGTTTATCTGGGGCTGCATCGGGTCTGTGTAGCATTTCAACACGCGCCCGTCCGAGGCAGACACTTGCTCGATTGATGGATCCAAAAAACTGCAGCGTTTTTTCAAGACCGCCCAAAAAATACTTAAAAAATTTGAGCACAAGATAATATCTTCATAACGATATATCCCGTTGCCGACCCGATTTATATCAAGAAATTAAATGATTGTTTTTTTTACTTTATTTATTATGTTACGATTGTCGTTAACGCGATTATCGTTTTCATTAAATAATGCCATTAAAAATTTTAACGGAAACACTGCGATCTTGCCGTCAAGTCGACGTCAAAACTTCTGGTCCTGATAAATATTGAAACGTTTCATTCCAATTTCGATATTGACATCAAAGCAATAAAGATTGGACGATGGGACAGGATTATTTTGGTATACATACAGTATCATGTTCATTCATTACACAGTATCGACATTGCGAATATTGATTTCATCATCAGAATTGGCTCGTGCCTTTTTGTTTAATACATGAGATATGTTTTATGTATCTAAATTATTATGTAGCTCTGTATTTTCCTTATTAAGTATTGCGTCCAAATCGATTTTGATATCATGATTTAGACTTCTAAATATTTCAAAGACATTCATTACTTTATTGAAAAACCCGCCATCTAAGTTGAGCCAAGAATTTCTCCGAATGCTTAACAATCATCCAAGTCATAATGATGTCCGGTTCTGTAAGGACCTAGTACTAGGAAAAAAAAACTAGTAATATATATCTGTCAATTCTCAGTAGAAGGACAGTTCTTCAACATTAGAGATACAATCTGAGCTATGGAACGACACCAGACGTCTCGGGATTCCGTTTTATCGTAACCAAGTAGCCGTAACTTGAGTTTCAGGAATATATCTAAATGTTTTAATGTTGGAAAACCTCATACGTGGCTTCTAAGATTTATAGCTTGACAGTTTTTTGTTACAGTTACTGCTGTTTTTATTTAGGATATAATGATAATTGAGAGGTAAAAATTCCTTCGAGCATTTGAGCAATATTAATTGGGATCTCAAAGTTGTTATTCTTTTTATTTAGATTCTGATTCCGTATCTTATCTTTGATGCTCAGGTATTTAATAAAATCGTGAGCCCAAAATTAATTACCTTATTGCTACTTTGTACGTTCGCACCAATTAAAAGGACCACACAAAAAAATACAGCAAATAATATAAGGTTTTGGTATCCAAACAAGTTTATTTAATTCATCTTATGACTAATTTTAGAAACGATGCAAAATCCAGAGTTAAATACAACAGGAAAGGGATATCGATCCTAAAAATAATATCGAAAACAGAGCATAAGTTATTGAAGTTTTTTTGGCACATAAGTATGTAATTAATCCAAGATAATGTTCTGATGTCTACTGAGATACTATTCAATTACAATTTCAATACCCTATCCAACAACAATAAAGGTGCGAATCTCAATCTTCCAGTTGATTCTAATATTTAAAACTTTAAAGTCGTCCTTGGCTATTACAAGGACCGGTCTTCGGTCCAGCAGTGCCCACAAGATAAACATTTATGTTCTTGACGCGTGTGCATAACCGCGTTATGGATTTAGTATTGCTGCCCCTAGACCCCAGATGTTATCGACTGCACTTTGCAAGATGTGGTTCGTTAGATTTTTGACCGAAAAGAAAGGTAAAAATTGTCAAAGATTTATAATTTCCATTAATTAATACAATGGTAAAGTAAAATTAAATAAGGATAATTAATTAGAGAAACATATAGCTTTGCAGATAAGTAAGCAATATAAAAATTGTGTATTCAATGGATGTGGTGATCCATGAAGTTTTGTTCCGAAACCGAACGTATTGAACAGGGAGAACAGTGAGCTGGGACAAAAATAGTGACATAATGAATACTATTTCAGTTCCACTTCTATCAGAGTTATGATTTAAGTTATATGTCTCTTAGAGTACCTAGTCATTTATGGTTATGCGTTCACCAAAGTTAAACGACACAAAACTTGTAGCAGAAATTAAAAGTGTGACAGATGGACAGATAGCTTCATCAATGTTATGTGCTCCCTTTTACCATCTTTGGAGTGAAACTATAAAACAAGTACAGATGAAGATTGTGAATATTTAGCATACCTTTATTTAAAATCATGCTCTAAAATGAAACTTGATTTAAACTTAAAACGTAACTGATTCAGGTACAAACTGACCTGTACTCAAATTGCGATTATCTGCTAGATATGCTTGGACACCATTACGGACAGTAAAAGCAAAACTTTAATGTCCTGTAATCTATATTTGGTTAACTTTCTAAATACTATATTTATGTATAGGTATATTAGGTACACTTATATTTTAAATAGGATAGGTTTTATTAGTTGTTTGTTTGTTTCTTAGATTATTTCACCTGTAAATGTATAAAATATTATCAGCAAGTAGGTCATATGGGTAAGTATATTTTAATTAAAATGTCAACTGTTGCGAAGAGGGGCGGGTCGTTAGTTTTTACCCGACAGAAAGAGTATAGGTAATATTCTGAATATGTCTTTAGGATATCTTGTAATTAAATCTCGCTATCCGTGTTCCCAACAAACTGCTCCACATCATATTGTTCTTGTTTACGATGAAGATCTTCGAGTCGAGCAGTTGCATAACACTATAATATGATTTTACCAAAATTCAATTATTTCCCGCTTAGAAGGTACACGTTTTATTTCCTCTATATAGGTAGTTTCCAATAAGTATGTGAATATAATTGCCTTATTTGCTAAGTTTTACGAACTTTTGATTGTTTTTTGTATGCTCGGGTATTATTATTTGCTACTTGGGTGGTAAGACAATGTTTCGAGGCGAATGAGCTTCTGTGGCCTTTTACTCCTCGGATAGTTTTTTTTAATTTTTGTTTCATATCATAAAATTTGTATGATGGTGCCCATGTAGGATTTTATGTAATGATTAAGCTTTTGCTGATCATATTAGCAGTCGAAATTTATGAGCATTTGTCTTCTAAGGTATAGTGTCGCCGAAGATGGCCCGTCTCCTAGGCCCACATAGCCCACTTTAAAAAAATACAGTTATGATTATTTGAAACGTTTGAAATTTCGCGGCTTTAAAGTGGGCTATCCTAGGAGGCGGGCCATCTTCAGCGACACTACTTTACATATAGCCTTTTTTCAATAAACTAAACTTTTTTCTCATACTATTGAGTTCATCGACTTTTCTTTCATATCCATTAGTGAGTTTTCTAGTGAGTCCGTAGGGAGGTATCTGGGAATTTGCCAAATGAATTACTTACAAGTTAAAAACTGTGTGTGCAAATCAAGGGTAAATAATAATATCGTTCGATACAAGAGAAATTCCTAGAGTAGGGCAATTAATTTTCACACATGACACAATGTTTCCAAAATAATCAATGCAGGGATACTGGGATACTTATAACTTTTTGCAATAAGCTATTAAATATTCAAAAATATTATAATATTAGTCCGAAATATACTTAGATTATCCAAAAATATTTTATCCGTATTTATTATTTTAAACCATAATTGATGAAGATACAACTCTTCTTATAGGTATCACAAAACGGTCGGTAGGTAGGATACAACTCTCGAATAACGAAGCGTTTCATCTTTGTCAAAATTCATTAATTTAAAAACAAAAAATACCTACGTGTTCATTATTTTTCAATACTCTAAAGTCTAACTGACGGACTAAGATATAATCGCCTCCTCAGTTCAAAGGCTCATAATAAATATTTCGTAACCTCTGTAAATAGGTCACGGTACAGTAGTATAAAAAAGTTTATACCTGCAAAAAGGTGCTCCCCTCATCCCGGTACAGTCCGAAGGGGACGTCGTTGTCCACCAGATCGCGTAGGGTCACCCATCCGGAAGAGGACAGGTACTGAGCGCTCGTCACTGCACATATCGCGTCTTCTACATCTAAAAAGAACAAAAAACATTAAATTATAGGTAGGTAAGTATTGTGTAGATTAGGTGCTATGACCTCCAAAAAAGATATTTGAATGACTCGCTGATTTATTGTGTTGACTTTAGATAAATAGTACAGATATCACAAATCTTATGTCATAAAAAAGATCAACATTATCAAAAATTAACTTTGTTATTTTTTTTATTAACGTAATTTTTTATAGTCGTGGAAGCTAACCGTTAATTTCGTCTTGTTTGTCACGATCCGATATGGTCTAGTGGCTAGGATACCTGGCTCTCACCCAGGAGGCTCGGGTTCGATTCCCGGTATCGGAAAATCTTTTTGTTGTTACATTAAAAATCTGTTTATTTTTAGTAAAATGAATTAAACCTTTTTACTTACCAGTAAAAATGATTTCTTTTGAGGGATAAATAATTTGTCCTTTGAGGGGTAAAAACACAAAAGGGATTTGGGGCTTCGTCGCCCCACGACCGAAGCTAGCCATCAGACATTCTGGAAAAGGAAAACATGAATCAATTCATAATAAAATAATAATAATTAAAAAATAAAGTATTATAATAATATTAATAATATGCCTTCTTGGAGAGACAATAAGGTATAGTTTCCAATGACAAATTAATGTCAAATACCTTGAACCCATTTCCGTGACCCTTTCTCATTGTCAATTCAAACCGTGTTATGAGATAGTTCCTGTAATTTCCTCTCATCGGATCCTAACCTAAGACCCTGAAAAGGTCGTAATTACCTACGTCCTGTTATGTGATTAGGTACGACATTTTCTTTGTGTAACAAGTTGAACTGAACTTGAATAATAAATCGTTGCATAAATTTATTTATTTAATCTAGATGCCTATACAAAACTCTAAACTAGATTACTCCTTTACGTATGCAAAACAGCCAGACACGGAACAACTATCAGTGTGCCATAAAAATATTTGTTCCGAGTGGGAATCGAACCCGCAACTTGCAGCGAAGCAGTCGATCACTCTACCACTGCGCCTACTAATAGCAAATCTCCCATCAAACATTTCCAAAATTCATCAAACCCGGTTTAGTTATTTAGGCATGACAGCATTACAATCTCTTTACGCATTTATGGTTATTAGGTTACACTTACCGTCAATATGATTGACACAAGTGTGCTGGTCTTCGCGGAAGGCAGGAGTGTCTCTTCGACACTGGCACCTGCAGCCGTTGTCGTCAGCACCGATAGCTGCCAGAGCAGTCCCGTGGGACTCCTCCATACATCGGGTGGGGCCACAGTCAGATCCTGGAAAGATAAGCTAATTAGCTATTTTTTTAGCCTATTGTAAGTAGCCTGCTGCTAGGCAATCCCCTCTCCCCGTCCCCTCTTCTTCGGTTTCTTTTCCAACCCCTGTTTTGGTCATGGTCAATTTCTAGCCATGTTTGCCTTGGGTTGGGAACATAATAATTCGTTTCATTTTGGTAGATTAGTGACTTTAATTCTGCGGCTTCTGCCCTACAATTTGTAGATTCGACTCCTAATATGTAATGCACGCACTGTGTAGGTAGACTCATACTTGGAATCAATCCACTGATTTCATCATTCATACAACTCATATAAATAAAATAGTTTCAAAATATTTTCAGAATCATGGCAGAATTATAATATAAAAAACTTTACCCTTCAAAGAAAAATAATCGCCACTAGCAGATCTGGTAATGTTCGCTAGCGCCACCTCTTCACCAGGGCTGGAAGCTCTCACTGCGCTGGCCGCCATGATTAGAATCAGCAATACCGCCATCTTGCGCTCAATTAGTGAACCAATTCAAAGATTAGCCTTGTTTGTCATTTTGAAGTTATCCGCCAGATGGCATTATTTCGAAGGAATTGGTTGTTCTCATCCATCCTTTGAACAGCTGGTTTCCTCATCGTCTGTAAAAATACAAAAAGATTAATCATTAAAAAGTTCCACTCAATTATACGCCCTTCGCAAATTATACTAAGAAACCAAAACATGCTCAAGTTAACGTAGGTAAATAAATAAATAAATATTCTATTCATGATTAATGTTAGAAATATAAATAAACACACGAGAGAAAATATCACGACCGAATGTTTTAAACGCTTTCGAAATCGTAGTATCGAAATATTAATTATTCATATGAACTCGGAAATTAACTAAAACCAGTTTATACGACACCGATATTACAGTTTTCGCTAAAATCCACTTTTACCAGCTTAGAATAAATTGAAACTTTTACAAAACATCTGCATATCTATGCAACAACTTTCGAATCGGTACGAACCCAACACACTGGGTCCTGTAATTTCAAAACTTAATTGTTCGTCGAGTCAAACATAACTTTTTATAAGTAACTAGCAAACCCGGCGAACTCCGTTTCGCCACCAGTACCCTGAGCACGAGTTTTCACTCTTTTACTTTACAGCGTTTTTCCAGTATTTACAGCGTTTCTTGTATGAAAAAATGGAACAGCGCCTCTGGTGTGCGAAGTAGGAACTAATTTTTTCCTTGAAAATTGTCAATTTGAAGTTGTCAAAGTTCCAGTTAACTTTACGTCTCAAATACTGAAAACTCGTGCTCAGGGTACAGATGGCTTCGTTTTATGTAAAATTTCGTTTGGTGATTGAAAGAAGAAGAATTTTTTTTTCCTGAATTTTCTTTGCTATAAACCTCACGGAGCCCGAGACATTTCCAACGAATGCAAAACCGTGGAAATCGGTTCGCGTTCTGGAGTTATAGCGTCAGGAAGGAAAACCCGACTTATTTTTATATAGTAGATAATAGTAAAAATCTTAAAAAAAAAATCTGTAGGTATATTAATTGATAGTCCTCTATCAATTAATTTCCAAATAATGTAGGTTATCGAAAGCAGCGTATTTTCCAAACGTATATTTTGTTTCGTAAATATTTGTTAAAAGTCATTTTTTAAAATTTATAAATTAAACGTCACACGTCATATACACGGACCCTACCAAATCCATAGTAACATAGTTTTTTGTTGTGAATCCAAGAGAAATCCTTAGGTCATAGTTTACAGAAAAACACTGCTATAAGATGACTGGCTTTTTTGCCGTTTTTTTATAATGATTCATGTCAGACGAAGTAATAGAGCAGAAAGTGGCATGAAAGAAAGTGGAAGTGGCTTGTAAACGAATCCGTCATCGAATGTAGGTAAACAATACAAAGTTAATAGAAGAAAAAATGTGGATAGATTGTGACAGTAGTTGTGCATTTAGGCACAGTAAGAGGACAATTAACTGGAGAGAAAGAGAGCTAAAAAATATTAATTGAGGAACGGGGGACAAGGACAGACAGAAACAAATTTATATGGGTCCAACCACATACACAAACAAATATTGCACAACCTTATTTCTTATCGTTTAACAAATTTAAACAAACAAAACATTAGCGAGAATATCAAAGAAATAAGCACAAAAGTTATCACCATTTTAAACTCAGCAGCCAACAAAGGGTCAGAACCTTTTACCATCTGAATATCAATCACTCTAAATTGACCATAATCAATAGAGTTGTTCGCGCATTATCGTTGTGTAGGTGTGAATTGTCTTCGCCATCAAATGTATGGGAGGTGATGGGTTAACCACCGTCCTAACGTTCTACATTACCAGTTTAGCTTGAGCCTTCGTTAAATATGGAAGTAATTTTGTTTGTTCTGCTTTTGTTCAAGCGTTGGTTTTTGTTTTAGCAAGCAATGCTATCAGAGGGTCTCAAGATATCCTGGTTTTCGTATGTTTTGCGGCTCTGGACGTTGTCTTTACTATTAGGCCTTCGGGCTTTTGACAAAATAGCCGATTGTCAGTAGTCTGACTGATTGCCTGTTATTAGTTTGATTGTTCAAATGATAGGATTCACTTCCGAACATTTGCCTAAAAGATGCTTGATTAATACAATGGAGTTTAGGGATTTTCTATGGTAGTTTGTTACGGACACTTTGTGTTAAGCATGATAGATTCGTGTTGAAGTTATCTACAATTTTTTGCTACTGTGTATGCTATCTGTTGCATTGTTTGTTTGTTAATATTGTGACTGTGAACGATTGGAATGTGAACTATGGACTCCACACGACAAGATCGTTAATATTATGTATTTAAAAAAGTTATTTTTAGAAGTTAGGGTTTTAGAAAGTTTCTTGTTTATTGTTTTCATCCGAATTATCGCTAACTGCGAGTATGTCGCGTCTTCACTAGAAATTCTGCTTCTTCAAATTAATGAGCTAATACACGCTCTCTGTAAAAATAAGGAACCGACTACATTATTTTTTTAGTTCTCCGTTACGAATTCGTCAGATATTAATCATAATCCCTGGTCCAAGTTGACAAAGTGCTGTCGGCAGCTTTTTATCAATCTCCAATCAATCAAGTCGCTTTGTATCAATATGTAATCAATAAATCATTGCTAAGGGCATTACATCCGCTAATTATCACTCTCTACTAGTTAAGCATTAATTTGTATTCGAAAAGCCGACTGAACGCTTTGGTGAGAGTTCATGGAGGTCATTAGATAGATTATTAAAAAAATAATTCCATCTGGTTCTGGTCACAGGCCACGGGCCACGAAGCCCGATACAATCAATAACCAAGTTCGGCCCCTTACCTACATCTCGGATATACCACAGATAAGTTTCACGTAGTAAAAAACGAGAGTATACCGGTTTTAATAATTTAGAGAAGTTGGAAAATTATTAGTCTGTGACCTCGGAATCCATAATGCACGCATATAAATATTCTAAAGTATACCTTGCATCTCTAACGACGTGCCAACACATAAAATTATTGTTATAGATGGCTCGAATTTCCAAAGTTACCATGTAAATATGGTTTTTAGTGAAATTGAAAATTCATCAAATGTATGGAAAGCCTAGGGAACGTGTTACGCCTACTTTTAAATTGATTTGACTAAATGATGATGAATGGCCATTTAATCTGTCATTAAGTAGAAAATTATTTAATTTTAAGGGACATTTTTAAAAGTTGGAATGTGGAGTTTGGGCCAGAGCGTGATCAAGATTTTCTATCGTATACTATAGCGAATCATTCAGATGCTAATTAACAGAACTTTATTGATTTGCATTTACTAATAAACTTAACAAATGATTTACATCAAAACTAAGACATTCAAGGTAGGAAAAACCTCTAGGTAGATAGAGCCGGTACCAAAGGTCTTTGAAAGCAAAACGTACCGGTAGGTGCCCTTCATATCGAGGATGCTTGTTACGCTAGTATCTAAAGTGTTTACGCCCTTTATTTCTAAGCAGATATGGACCTAGAGGCATTATTTAGAATAATGAAGGAGCAATGGACTCGATGATTATGTAACATGGAATGGGACATATGTCTATTTGTAATTTAGTAAGGAATTTTGTGCGGCTTAGTTGTCTTTTCGTTTTTCAAAATACAATTTTATCCTAGGCCAATCAGAAAACGAGATGATGATGAGAAAGAGAACAGAAAATAACGATCGTTTCCCACATTGACTTGAAGCTTCCGTCTTTCGCAATTTACACTTATTGCGGTAGTGACCTCTCACCTAGAAATATCAGGCACTGTCTCACAATTCAAGCCATCAAGCTGTACAACAATATTTCAATTAACGTGAATACCACTACAATAAAACACTCTATTAGCCAAAAGTACGATGCTACCAAGTTTTCGGAAACTATCAATAGGTATATTCATTCGCTGTTTTATGGATAACAAACGGGCAGTCGTAAAGAATTATGGCTATAATATCTCATACCATGCTGAGCACAGTAAACCACAAGATATTTTTAGCCCAATCAAATAATAGAAAAATACATTTGTTCTTATAATTTACGTTTTCTAAACACCTGTACCTAGTGTGATTAAGAAGAGCTATTGCCATAAACGAAACGGGACGAGTAACGGCAGGTTCTCAAAGGTCGAAGTTAAAGCCAAACTGAATAATAAAAATAATTACCTACTTAACATCACTGGTGGTTTCGAAGGTCTTCTCATCGTCATAGGAAACCGTTAAGAAATTGGTAAAACGATTGATTACTTTTTTACTGGAGTCGAGGTTAATTCTCGATATTCAGGTTCCATTAAAAATGTCTGTTTGACTGACATTCTGTTTGTTGTTTAATTGTTCCTGATTGTTATCTTCTCGGAAACTTTTGTTGCTATTGTGTGCGAATGAAAGCTAACAATTATGGAGATTGCGTTTACTAAATTCCATTTCATGTTAACTCATACCTATGAACAAACAAACCAAAACGGCTTTTTTGCGGTTGACAATAAGTCTCGTTATAAGAGGCTTTTATTAGGTAAGTACCTATTATTTTTCAAATTAATAGTACAACTAATATAAACTCATTAGGAATTTAATATACTTAGCATAAGTACGAGTAGCAATAGCGCTAGATTTTAGTACATATCAGATGAGCTACTAAGATCCAATTTACAGTTTCATTGACTTAATAAAATTAAAAGTTACTAATACAAACAGAATCAAAGTAAAGATAAGACCTAAAAACCATTATCATCACCTAAATAGCCACACTTTCTCTTAGTGACACATAGCCAGTGCAAAATGTATAAGAAACACTAATGATACAAACAGTCATATAACAATAGTGTGAGGAAGCTATAAAGACAAAAGTGATTGTTTATTGTAAACAAATAACGTAATCATCACAGTAGCAATCGCAATTATTAGTTGAAGACAATGATACCTGCAATTTTGAAGACGGTGATATCAAAGATGACCAATCAGCAAATACTGAGAGTATTGTTTGAGAAAATGATGACAGCTCAGTAGTATCTATACTATACACAGCGGTAATAGAAAACTATAGTGTTGTTTATCATTAATGATATTATCTCCAAACGTGATGCTAGGAAGACAATGTAAAAGAGATAGCAATACATTGTGTAAGAAATGCAGCACATAGTCTTTCCATAGCTTACCTTTTACACATAAGGACTGTATACAAGGGGAAAGATTTCAACATCCTTATAAAATGCAGTGTGGCTTAAGCTTCTGTGAAGCAATTACATTTTTCGGTGTACTTTCATTTTCTTTAGTTCACCTTCGATCAGATGAACTTTCTTTCACTTCGCAAGGTCGATTTTGCAAATGATAACATTTTGGGAACAACAACTTAGTAATGGTTGGAATTGGTAACTCTACACTAGCTTTTTGAGTATCGTCTTACCCAGTTCTGTTACCTTTTAAACAGTGGTATTTTTTTACATTTCTGTATCATACAGGTTTTTGTCTTGGATAATCAAACCTTGAATAGTTTCTCACGCTTCGGTTTGGATATAAAATACAATTTCACACCTCATGCAATAGTATACGAATAGTAATAAACTGCTCGAATTTCGCAAAAGCAAAAAATAATTACGAGAGGAAGATTTATAGTAGGTAGCTATTCGATAAGTTCCTTAGGAATTATGAAACGAATTATTGGACTTTATTAGTATATTATCATCACATTGAGAAGTGATTAATACTCTAACTTCACAAAACCTTTTTTATAAAACTTAAACCCACCAAAAACATTTCATGTAAAATGTTGCCAAGAGGACCACATAAGGTTTGCCCTGTGAAAGAGATATCAGATCTCATGTAGAACCAAGCTTCTGAATCTACACGGCCTAACTCTACCGACCCTAACTTCACAAATTCTACATATCAATAACATGTACCTACCCTGCCCCCAGATTATCATTGAGTATTTAGTGTTCTCTCTAGAATAATAGTTTTCATGCACTGGGGAAAACGTCTCAACCTCAAATCTATCATCTCGAACACTGTACGTAATTACATTTCTCGTTTTCTAATTTAATCGAATATAATTTTAATTACTAACGATCGTGATGGTCAAACATTTAACAAGTATGTTAATGTTGCCACATCTTTACGTATATCTTCCGTATTTGATTTCAAGTAGATATTGACGTGTTACCGTTACGCAACTGGGTGTTGCCATTTTTAATAATTTGTTTTCTAAGTTATTAGTATTAACTTTTCAAATTATATTATGTAAGTGTCATCATCCTCAAATTCGAGTCGAGACATTTGTATTAGCGTGTTTATTTTATTCCTCTTGATTTATTTAATTGACCTCAATCTAGCCCTGAAACAAAAATTAAGGCCTCAGGTGGAGCGATCTCACCCAGAAGAAACTAGAATTCTTGCGCACCGACGGAATACCGTAATTTAAAAACTATTTGGAGCCGATCTTTAAGAGGATGGTGGTCCCTGGTAAGCCCTTCCACCGCAGTAAGATTTCTTAGTCATTACCGCAGCTTGCAGATAGCCTGTGGTACCATTTTACTACTTCTGAATAATAACATTGGAAATGTTTTTTCTATGCTTTTGTATAGTAGGGGGGCATTTTCAGCGATAAATCGCTGATATACAGCGATACACTATATAGGTACAGGGTGGAATTTTGTAATGCCACCTGGAGGGAAAGTACTCTTAATACTGCAGATAGAAAATTTTACTCAAAGGAAACATTCCTTTATTTTTGAATAGAAAGCAAACTGCATTCAAAGATTTTCGAAAATTCTCCCATACCCGGGAATCGAACCGGCTAAAATCTGTAAAAAATTGTACCCTGTACTTTTATTGGATCGATCGTTAGGGTCAATTATAAGGATGAAATCTCTCTAACAAACATGATAAATTAAATGAAAGGAAAACCAGGAAATCTGAAGTTACAAATTCAATGAGTCAAGTTAAAGCTCTTTAAATAACATCCATCTTTTGTAATGCAGACTCCTTTGCGACATACTCGTAGCTGCGTGTATGAGGTAATTTAAATATGGAATATTAGATTAAAAAATTAGATTGTCATAGTTGTTATTCACATTTGATTGTTTTTACAACTCATTTCACATTTTGTCTCACGGTGAAAATGGCTTATCAAGAACAGTTTGATTTAATGGAAGCTTATTTTTTTTCCTTATAATTGACCCTAACGATCAATGCAATAAAAGTACAGGGTATCATTTTTTCAGATTTTAGCCGGTTCGATTCCCGGGTGTGGGAGAAGAGAATTTTCGAAAATCTTTGAATGCAGTTTGCTTTCTATTCAAAAATAAAGGAATATTTCCTTTGAGTAAAATTTCCTATCTGCAGTATTAAGAGTACTTTCCCTCCAAGTGGCATTACAAAATTCCACCCTGTATATCGACACTATATCTATAGTGTCGTCAGTTCTAAAGCTACGTAAATAAATAGGGTATTAAAAGATGCGTATCGACGAGATGTACAATATGGTGTAAAAAAAATGAAAATTTTCGAAAGTTTTTGAAGAAATCGCAAAAAAATATAAAAAATTTGCGATTTTTGGTCGACTTGCCACTTTGTTTTGTCGATTTCTCTGAAACTAATAGAGCTAGAGTCTTAACTAAAAATACGTTCTTAGGGGATTAATTAGGGATCAATTTGCAAAAAACAGAATTAAATTATCTTTTATGGTTTAGGTTTTAGTAGCGCCCTTTCGGGTGGCGGTGGTAGCGGCGACGATTCATCTTATTTATTCTGTTCTATTCCATTCGAATTATTCTATTATATTCGATTCTCTTCTATTCTATGATTTATTATTATTCTATTCAATTCTTTTCTATAAGTATAGATCGCGCGACTGACGTACGACATCAAAATTTTTGTGAGACCAAGTGTATCCCTAATTTTACTTCTGTAATACTTTAAATTCAAATATCTTTTGATAGACTGAACCGATTGCAATGAAACAAAAACTAAATGTTACTTCAAGGTACGTTGTGTATTAAAGTTATCTACATAGCTTTCGTACATTTTACGTGATGCGCGTACAAATAAACATACAAACAGACAAAAACTCTAAAAATACTGGAAATTGTTTTTATGTACAAAAATTGCTTTTCTACAGTTTTATAATACGTATAGATTTGTTATTGATTGTTGTTCCTTTTTTTTTGTACTAAATTCCGCGTAAATTTTATTAAATTTGCGGGTAATATAGGTCCTACACATTAAAATTGTTGATTTTACCAAATAGAACTGGTTGATTATGTAACCCAACAAAGGATTGGATTTTGTTAAATTCACTCTTGTTATAGTAAAATTAACTATGAAAAGGGTTGACTATGGCAGTTCATTACTCAACTTACGCTACTTTAGACATTCAACAATTCTTTTTTTCATTGTGGCTACCATCAAATCAATCACAAAAAACCTACATAAGAACATAACTACAATTACCTAACTTTATCATCAATATTGAATGCAAGAAACCATAAAATTTTTATTCAAACTCTTAAGACTCACAAATTGCTTGTCGATGCAACAATTACGTTCATATTACGCGTAATGTGCCGTTAATTTACAAGCTCACATAAACTTGTGAGCAAATTCAGGTTGAACCAGTTTAGCGAAAGAACTTGATCAAGTGGAGTCAGAAATGGTATAATTGTGACATAATAATGAAGAAAGTAGTGCAGTCGTTATTTATTTATTATTGAGAACCGGGGCAGTAGGTACATGTGGACATTGCACCGACATTGGCGGGTCAGGTAAGCTCAGTTGTGACGTTACGATAACATTGGTGAAATATTATTATAACATCACACCTGGGTGTTCTACATTTTCCTAGTGACGTTAACGAGCTTTAGGTGTGTAAGGAACAGCAGGTATTCTCTAAGCTTAATTAAGCCCTATGTGCAGCGCTCGCTGCCACAGCGAAAACTACTGTAGCTCTAGTTTCGCCGCTAAAGCAGCGTTTCACACAAAACCGTTTTCTTAGACCAACAGCACAGCTGGGCGTAAAATCTCGTTCAAAAAGGAAAGATCTCCCGACCCTAATGTTCTGTTTGTCTGGTTATTGCCCTTACTTTGTCGAGAACTATAACGTGATATATATATAGGCATTTGATGTTAGTTCATCATTTTCGTAAAAAACACTGTATTTTTAACCTCCGACGCAATCAGAGGTGTGTTGGACCGCTAAGAATGTGTGTGACGGGCACGCCGCAATCACGGCGGTAAGACCCCTCTTTGAAGAGTGGCTGGATAGGCCCCACGGCGTCCTCACCTACCGCTTGACGCAGGTCCTCACCAGACACGGATGTTTCGGGAGGTACCTGTGTCTGATGAGGAAGGGGGAAACGTCTGGTTGCCACCACTACGAGGACCGCTCGGAGGACACGGTGGAGCATACGGTGCAGGACTGCCCTGCTTGGGCAGAGCACCGCCGTGTCCTCACGCAGGTGATAGGCGATGACCTCTCGCGCCCGGCATTGGTCGCGGCCATGCTGCGGGGCGAGACGGATTGGTAAGCGGTCGCCTCCTTCTCCGAAGCAGTCATGCTCGCGAAGGAGGAGGCGGGACGCGCGAGGGAGAGGATAGCGTCCACCTCTTACCCACGCCGCAGTGGTAGATGCCCACGGCGACGGACGTCGTGAGACGATCTCCGGCCACCGTAGGCGCGGGCATGCGGGCTGCGAGTAATGGGCGACTCGCTGTCCGACCACGGACCATGCCCGGGTCGACGGCGCGTTGTTTTCCACGCGCGCCTCAAAGAGTGTTAGCACAATGACGGGGCCGGGGCCTTTAGAGGGCCAAAGCCTGCCGGAGTCGCGGGACACGCATATACCGCGACTCCGGTACATATACGTAAAGGGTTACTGAAGGACACCGTGGATTTTAGTCAGTACGAGTCTGACAGTTCCACTCTGCCCTGGGTGGGAGGACTCATTTGATAATTTTCATCATCATCATCATCATCAGCCGGAAGACGTCCACTGCTGAACATAGGCCTCCTCCTTAGACCGCCATGCCGAACGACAATTCGATGATTTTACCACGTAAAATAAAAATAATTTGTGTGAACTACATTTTTTTGTATACCTACTACAGAGTCTAAACCCAAAGCCGATTTGGGTAATGAACGTTAAGTTGACTTACTGCCAACATGGGTACTGTGGTTTTGGTTTGTAACCTCCATATTTGTCCCTTTTATCTACATGACTTCCCATGTAGATAAAAGGTACGCATCCATAGTCAGTAACTTGACTTATTGGTAAAATTGGTACTTACCTATATTTTATGTTCAAAAACACACAAATGTATACCACAGTGTATTAGCGCCCTTAAAGAACAAAATGATGCTCTTACAATGGTAACGGTGGCAATCTTCTGTTGCCGACACACTGAGGTATTTGTACTCTACAATAAGCTTTTACTATGTGGTATAATGATTTATTTGACAGCAAAGTTGGTCGAAGATTCTAAGCCATGTTTAAAGAGCATTGAAATGTGTGAAAATCGCTTAAAATGAGGCATATTTCGTGGCTCCCAAAATACTTTGTTTAAGAAAATATAAATCGTTAATCAATGCAAAAAATCACTTTTTTATTGCTGACTGTATTGGCAATTTTAAAACTCCTAAAAATTGGTTTTATAAAACAAACAAAATAATTACGAACTATTCATAAATGTCTTCATACTGAAGAAAGTCGTTTTAAGAAATCTCAATAGTTATCCAGTAAAAAGCGACTCTTTTAAATAAATCTGTCGTCAGATTAACATAAAACTCTAATTTGAAGTCTTACAAAAATTAATTTGTTTTGCATATTATCAGCCCGCAGTACTTAAGCCCTTATATCTCTCTAATCTTGTGTTTGAATTATCAAAAACCATACCGTGTCGACACAGCTGGGGGTCTGAACAATCATTAATCAATATAATCTTTAGAGAATTTCACTTAAACGCCCTTTCCACTAATCGTCGATGAAAAATCGTGATCAAAATCAAACAAGTACACATAGATTACGCCTGAGATCACACGAGGGCCTTTTATTACCCGAACATGCAAATTAAATACTATTAAACCTGCACTTTCTTTCTAAAAACCACTTTGAAAGCATCAAATCAATAACGGCTTGGTTATTTCCGAATTAATTTATAAATACGTGTATGATTAAATCACTGAGTACCTATAATTATTAATAATGAATGTTAATAGGCCAATAAATCACTAATCTATACTTGTAAACTTTTGAAAGGGTGTGGCAAGACAAGGTACATCTAATTATTTTGATTTTTTAACGGCGCTAGCACATTAGCGCAACGTGATCGTCAAGTAGGTATAACCTTCTTACTTTTTTTTTAATATACTTATTAGGACGATTTTTAAATTGAATTTCTAAATCAATCACTATTTACAGTGGGATAAATGATTGGATGGATAAATATAATTTTGGATGGATGGACGTTTATGATTTCAGACAATAACTGAACGATGGACGGATAATATGATACGGTGCCTACCGTAATAATATTATCCGTTTAATAATACCGTGGTGACTTTATAAAGAATCTTTAGATTTACAAAGAAAAGCTAAGTAGTTACTTAATTAAATTAAATTAATGAAGCTCTTCATTGCGTCAATGCCAAATTAGATATTTACATACGAAATTAATCATTGAGTAATATATTTAACTAATAATCAGGTAGCTGTAAGTAATCCAGCAAAAACTTGACCATGTGAAATAGCCTGAGGCTATGAAGATGATCAAAATACATATTATCATTATGAATTCGAAATGTTGAAATATCACTAGTGTCATAATTTTAAAAGAAACTTATCCATACCACGCCTGCCTTATGTTTGGGTCAATCTCTAAAACTTAGTGTCGAGTACTTATTTGTCGAGTTTCACCTGATTAATATTTAACAAATCATTGGGTACCTTAGTTAATTAATTGCCATTTCCATTACAGATAATATTGCATATTAGTTTTTATTAGATACTAAATAAATAATTGATCAAACTGATGCGAACAAGTGGCAGACCGGCCGCGAAAATTGAGTCCCTGAGTCATGAGTTGCTCACATCACTTTTTATTTAGAGTACGTTATGTATTTTCAATGTTTATCTTAGTTTTAGACGTGTGATAGCTTGTAGCAATTCATTTAAATCAGTGATTTTTTTATTAAGTATAATCTTAATGTATCAGTTATTTATGATTGTATTAACCTACTTTTTCTAACCTAACACACATATCGCTGGAGTTGGTTCTGCCTCTTCTTCTTTCCATTTAAAATACCTATTATCTCATGTAAAAAATGCCGATTTATCAGCCAATTCGAATAATTTACTTTTGATTCTTGCCTTTATTTATTATTCACGCAAACATGTCATTTCTAAGATTAACTATTATTTTTAAAATTGCACAAACAGAAACAATAATTTATTACTAAATCATCCACCTTAATAATACAACTAAAGTTTGATTATTAATTCGAGTCAGTAAAATGACAAGTGCAACTGTCACTGATACAAACAAAATGAAACAAACCTGAACACTGGAAATGTCATTTTACTGACTGGAATTAATAATCGTATTTTAGGCCTAATTTAAAAAGAAGTGTCAATAACTGATGATACTTATTATAAATGTTCAGTAATCAACTAAAAAGTCAAATCAATCGCACGTGACATGACAGCTCAGCTGCCAATCGGTGACAAGCGAACTTGAATCCCTTATTAGGACCAATACACACTGCCCATAGCATCGCAACAACAATTTTTGCTAGCTACACTTGCTTGTTTTTTATAATACAGGTCTCTTTGTGATCAATTTTGTTTTTTTAACAGTTTAGTAGTCGTGATTACTAGAGTAATTAAAAGCTTATTGCTTTGAATATGATTAAATTGTAAGTAGTATAACAAATAAAATGCAAAATGCTAACGTAAACTATACTAACGTAGCGCAAGCACCAACAGGACGCCATTTGTTAATGGCCGCTTGCAAATGACGTCCTGATGACGCTTGCGCTACTTTAATGTTGTGTTAAGTATGCTTAAAGAGTGTATGTCCCCATTATACCTCGCGTCCCCGTCTTATACACTGTTCCCCTACAGTCTTTCTTTTGGAGTCTACTTACTACACTTTAAATAAAATTCAGCACTGACTTAACACAAGTGTAAAACTTGTAGCGTAGCCCTGCGGCTTTATCAAACTGTACGCATGGGCCCTTACAGTACCAACTGTATACGATGAATAAAACATGGCTATTAAGAATTCTCAATGGCCGAACTGACAAGTTGAGTATAATCTCAACTTTAAGACTGTAGGTTGTCTGTTTATATCAAACTATCCACGCGTCTACTGTTAAAACGAATCTGTCAAACACGTAACTAAAATAATCCAGAAAAACGGTATTTTTTTAAAGTATTTGCATGGAAATCATTTAAGTTTGATAACATCAGGGTAATAAAAAGTGGTTGTCAGGTAAGCGGATTCTTTATGTGGGACTTAGCCTTGCCGTTGAACGGTGTTAGTAAAAGTTTTAACACATTTATGCTAATGAGTAATTAACTTTTTTTTACAGTGATACCGATCCGATTAGAACAGAACACTTGACTCCACTGAACGGACTTTATATGCCGGAGTAGACAAGCAGTACGCTGTTTGCTCAACTCGGTTTGACTAAGCCTTTAGGCTGAAGCCATACGAGCGTAATTTTTTGAGTTGTGAGTCGCGTAATTTCGTGTTCTCGTACAGTGCAGACCACTCCTTAGGCGTTGCGAAAGACTTTTTCTATGAAAGCGACCGAAATTCTGCGACTGTCGACTCACAAAATTACGCTCTTTTGGCCTCACCCTAAAGCAAATATGTTTGGTGTAGATCCAGTAGCTGAATCCAGCGACGCTGGTTTCCAGCACTGGAATAATGTAAATATGTTTCAATCCCATACAACGCTACATACTGTACGAGTACCTATATCTAACGCTGGATCAGAATAGAGCACGTTCCTATTTTACAATCCATTGCAGTGATGCTGGCGGCAACTGGATCAATGTAAACCAGCCTTTTGTTTATTAGTGCATGTTTATTTAGGCCGCCAAAGAAATTGCAGCGCAGTAATTCCTTAGTAAGTCGAGTAATGAAAGTAAGCATCCTTTTTTTTTTTTTTTTTTTGCGTGGTAAAATCATCAAATGAGTCCTCCCACCCCGGGAGGGACTGTCAGACTTGTACTGACTAAAATCCACGGTGTCCTTCAATAGCCCGTTATGTCCCGGGGTCACGGTAATGAGATAAGTCCCGCGACCAAAGTAAGCATCCTATGTTCTGAAAAACTCCTGTCATGCTTCACAATAATTAGGTTTTTCATGTTATTAGACAGTAAACTAGACTCATAAATCGAATAATAATAAAGCAATTAATAAGCAACACGCGTTCTACAAATGCACCTTCATTATCTTTTCAATATTGCAATTCACAACATCAATATTTGCATTGTGAAATACTTTATGAAATACTAAAGAGTAGTCCACATCACGGCAATTGGTGATTTCGATATTTGCAATAAGTAGTGTAGTACATGTTTTTAAGCCTAATGACCAGCTGAATAGTAGAAGTTATACGGCCCTTTTAAAATACCGGTGTACAGCTGCATCTGACCACGGCCTTAATCCATTACAATAGTGTCAGAATGGTCTATCATTGGTTTCATAATTGTTGATTTTAACAAAGGTAGTCCATCAATGAAATGGCGTCATTTAATTATGACATTCCAATGGTCATCCACTGACACTCTGCAGCTCCATTGAAAGAAATAGCATAGAATGGTAATCTCGTACAAATATTTTTTGCTATTTACGAACTTCTTAGTTCTTATATTGCTTAATATAACACTAATAAATAATATGTTAAAAAAAAATGTAGGTAAAATAATTCTTTTCAAATTTATTATTTGACCATTGACCGACCAATGATCGACTAATGAGAACTTAGCAGATTACGAACTTTTAGCAAAATGACAATGGGATCATATTGGAATGACGAATTCATAAAAATAGCAGGCTTGGGCCTCAGACTGGGTCGTTCCCAAAGGTCCACTATTCTTTTGTTCTCTGTTTCCCAACGGCTCCATGACAAATTATAATATTGTTTTGAATTTGCCTACATGAGTTCCCAACGGGTCCACAAGATTTACAAAAAGTACAGTCAGTAAGAACGATTTCATGTAAGAAAAAGAAAAATGTTCAGAGTTGTCTTTTCGACTGGTTTGATATGCTTGTGATAACAACTAATAAAATGTGAATGGTCTCTTAATATTTACACCAGCTTCTATTATGTGATATTTTATAAAAGTACTAGGCTTACATGAGCACAAACAGGGACCAGGGTGGTTTGTTTTTAAAATATTTTTATTCTATGAAGGTTTACTGAAAAACTTACCAGCAAAAGTACTAGGCTACCATAAGTTCAAGGAGGTATGTAATTGAACACCTGCACTAGACCGGTCTTGATCTTTTACTTTATGACTATTAACAATTATTAAATACTTAAATGACTTAAAATGAAAACCACCTTGAACTTATGCCAGCCTAGTATTTTTGCTGGTTAGTAACATTATTTCAGTTTTTAAGCGTATAACCTAGCTTTTGTTGTTGATTGTACCAAACATTGTCATGGACCCGTTGGGAACAAAAATTTTGATATTTTTAAATGTCGTGGGCCTGTTGGGAACTAATGTATGAACGTTCAATTTTTGAGAACAAAAGACTCATGGACCTGTTGGGAACGACCCCTCAGACTGGAAGCTAACCCCAATATACTTTTGAAAAAGCTAGGCAAATAATCATGAAGTATCACGACATTGTGATTGACAATTGTAAAGAATAGAACTTTTATTCTTTTTGTAATTATTGAGTAGGTACCTACTACTAGGTCTACATTATGAAAACTGAACTGCTGAAAATTACACTTGTTGTGCTATGTTAACATAACAAAGTGTAATTTTCATTTGTTGTTACGTGTTTCCGACAAGAGGAATTGTTGTATACTTACTTTCAAACATTCGTAACTACGAATGTCCTAGTAAAAACGACGCTTTACATAGTATGTACCAGTCCCTAGTATTATTGGCATGATGTTATACTTTTTGGAGCGTTACTCCTACACCCGTTGGACAAGTTTCCAGATTACAGATCTTTACTGCAACTGTTATTTTTTGTGGTTACTCAAAAGAACGGTTATCATCACTACTTGTTTGTTTTTATTGTAGCAACTCTAGCGGGAAAAGTGTTGCACTAAGCGCTGTTGTAAAAGAAAACGGCCTGTCCTACTACAGACGTGTCGTTAAAAGATATTTTACGATGGACCATGAATATGGCTAATAGCCATAAGTCCCGTTTTGTAGAACGATGGCCACGTGAAGGTCGCAGCAAGGCTATTTAATTCAAGTTTGTTTTACAAGAAAAACTTTCGTTATGCATAATGCGGATGAGATTTGGACATAAATTAGACTTTTCACTGCGCACGTATTTTTTGTAACCAATTAGGCCAAGATGTACTAAAGTGAGAGATGCTGCATCAGAAAGAACTGGTTTATGAGACATTAAAAAAAATCCAAACGAAAATATGATTAGGTTGAGGCCCCTTCGGGCCCGTCCTGGCTTTGCTTCGGCAACTCAATGGATTTTCCGAAATCATTTTTACATAATATAAAACCTTGTCCAGAGATTAACGAACACAATAACAAGAATTATGCAATGTGATGCAGTCGTTTAGAAGTTAAACACATACACACTATAATTGCAGATAGACATAAGCGACTTAAGTTAATACTTGTAGTAAAGAAGCTTCAGAGGTCAATAAAGAGAACATTAAACATGAGAATAGCTAACATTTGAATTTTTATTTGCAATATAATTTGCATCGTCTAATTGGAATCGATATGGGAGAGAAAGACATAAAAACTCTTTCCCATAGGCCATTCGTCAATCACGAAAAGGATTCCTGTAATAGATTATAATATAATTTCATATCTATCAGCTTTTCGATATATTACATCTTTGAGGGGAAAGTGGGCAATAAAAATATGAAAAGCAATATTCGTGGGTAAAATTAAATACTTTCGAAAATCTATTCTATAGTGGTTATTAATATAAATAAAGTATTCAAGAAAATCTGGTTAGTGATGCGCTTATCACCGACATTATTTTATGAATATTAAAGACTAATATGTATATATACATATATATTTCTATTTCAAACACAGATGAGTCGTAAACACCCGCGCTTTTCGTGAAGTATGCCGAATTCCAATATCAAAGTAATAAGCTAAAAAGTATATAATCTCCGATAAAACTATGCTGAAATTTACATCCTCAACTAATTTGTTGACTAATAAGATATTAAAATATGATGAATTTATAATAGGTAAAATTTATGGTTGTTGTAAAAGTTTTCGTTGATTGCTTCATTCAAACGGACTTGTTTTTTATGAGCTTATTAGATGCTTATTATATTGTACCTAAAGTTGTAAATTTGTTACTGTAGGTATTTTATTTTGTACCTACGATTGTTTTTCAATTTCAAGTGAATTTAACTGAGGCGGTGGTTTTATGAGTCTATGAAAATTCGTCGTAAGTAAATTAAATATATGAAGTTATTAATACATAATATTATAAAATTAATGGACGTGTATTATTATGGTCGTACAACATCTACAAGTTTACTTTCAATTCTCCGTTTCAGGTAGTCATTTGAAACTGTACCTATTTGTTTATAGTTTCTTCGTTTTGTTTGATATTTCGCATATTTTGTTACGTGCATGTTATATTTTGTGTAACCGTACCTTTTCCAATGTAACGTTGTTTGTATGAATATAAAATATGTTATTTCGTTTTATGTACCTTTTTAGTTTTTGGATACAGCAGATAAAACTGTACAATTTTCGAGTGCAAGATTTTTGTTTATTTTCTATTCACTCTGTTGCTAGTACTTCTTCTCAAAATACGACTTTAAGAGACCATTAGGATACCCTTCTCAATTAGCAACACGTTCGACCTTATTGAGTTTTCGTTTAATCTGTCTCTTAACTTGACAGATATAACCATTCCTAATCCGCCGCTAAGGGTCACTTTAGTTCAACCTGATTGTTTATGCATCTTTTACCTATGACACATTAATTACTTTCATAGAATCAATCATAATGTCTAAAAGGACAAGTAAATGGCTGGTAGAATATAACTATAATGTTCATTAACATTTCTCGATAGATACTTGATTACACTTTCTATGATTGTGCGCAAAAAATGAGGTAGAACGTATCATCTACACTTTTATATCCAAATGACTTATACCAGATAGTAAATTATTTAGGCAGGTTGTTAACTGGACTGTTAATCGCAGGTGATTACAGAAATCTACCATAATCGCCGCGGTTGGTGATGAAATTGGCGATTTCTGTAGATATCTCTGTATTTTTATATAAGATGGTTTTCATATGACCGTTGTACTTAAATGAGTGGTTTATTTGAACTTTAAAAAATATAATTTAGACTCTACGTGTTGAGAACTCAATAAAAAAATACAATACCAATCTCATCTAGCTTAGAAGCTTTTTTTTTTTTTTTTTTTTCAGCGTGGTAAAATCATCAAATGAGTCCTCCCACCCCGGGCAGGGCGGGAGGGACTGTCAGACTTGTACTGACTAAAATCCACGGTGTCCTTCAATAGCCTTTTATGTTCCGGGGTCACGGTAATGAGATAAGTCCCGCGACCCCGGCAGGCTTTGGCCCTCTTGGGCGGGGCCCCGTCATCGTGCTGACGCTCTTTGAGGCGCGCGTGGAACACAACGCGCCGTCGACCCGGGCATGGTCCATGTCCGGGCGGCGAGTTGCCCTTTACTCGCCGCCCGCATGCCCGCGCCTACGGTGGCCGGAGATCGTCTTGCGACGTCCGACGCCGTGGGCGTCTACCATTGCGGGTGGGGCGGAGGGAGGACGCTGTCCTCTCTCTCTCACGGCCCGCCTCCTCCTTAACGAGCATTACTGCTTCGCAGAAGGAGGCGACCGCTTCCCACTCCGTCTCGCCCCGCAGCATGGCCTCGACCAATGCCGGGCGCGAGAGGTCTCCGCCTATCGCTGCCGTGAGGACACGGCGGTGCTCTGCCCAAGCGGGGCAGTCTTGCACCGTATGCTCTACTGTGTCCTCCGGGCGATCTTCGCAATGGTGACACCCCGGCGTTTCTTCCTTCCCCATCCGACACAGGTACCTCCCGAAACATCCGTGTCCGGTGAGGACCTGCGTCATCCGATAGGTCAGGACGCCGTGACGCCTTTCCAGCCACTCCTCAAAGAGGGGTCTTACCGCCGCGATTGCGGCGTGCCCGTAGCTTAGAAGCTTAGAAGAAGAAAAAAAGATGTGTAAAGACATTACCAAATTTTCCTAAATTTACATTTATCACAAAAAAAATGAGTTTAGTATTTGACTGTATCCTCTTTTTGCCTCACCTCCCCTTTTATATAAAAATAGTAGAGGAAATTGTTTGTAACAGGAAACAGCACGACATTTTAAAATAATTATAGCAAGATGTTGATAAAATAAAAATTTACATTCTCGTATAAAGTAGTAAATTATTCGCGTGTGACATAAAAATTGGCGAGTCGCGTGCAAGAGACAATTAGGTTTTCAAGTGTGCATGTATCTATTATATTATTTACCTACTTTAGTTCGTGAGTGTTGCCAATGAGACTGCTTTTTCCCATGGGAAGTAGGAAAATTCATGATTCGTATGACGTTCGATGGTACAATTATAACTTCATACTATGATAAGAAAATATATAAATAAAAAAAAATCGGCCAGCATCCGACATAGCTGAGGTTTCGAGACATTAAAGTAAAAAAATATGTCTGTGTATTTCTACTTTTAATCTATTCAGTGCACTCTGTTTTAGTAAAATGATTTTATAAATACTAATAATTATTTTTTATAGGTGGTAGGTAGTAACTTATGTCCTATCAGTACGATTTACGTTCATTTAAATTATTTTTTTCAATAATGGTGGCTAAATTAATAAAAATATGATGATGAGTGAAATTCAATGATTTAACATGTTAATTAGTAAACAATAACTTAAACATTTATGTTGATTTTAATTAAAATCTCTAAGAAGACAAGCTGTTTTATCGACTTCCATAAAAGATATAAAAATCTATTAATCACAAATCAAAGACCAAAAACTAGTTTTGTTTTCCTAACACAATAATAAATGGCTCCCTGCTGAGAAAAGGGTCATCGTTCTGCCCACGCGCCACGCTAACAATTACAGTTATTTTACTTCTGATATAAACTTTATGTCAACGCAAGTAAAGGTCATTTCACTTTATTGCATAACCAGAGGTAAAGTTCGAATGAAAGGACAGTAGCGATCTTTTTGTGTATTTATTTAAATGCTCGATTGTTAAAGCTTCGCTTGTAGTCTTGCACACGCGTTAGTTTGTCTAAGGAGATTGAACGTATAAAATGATAGCACATAAGAAGAGATCGGATAATCGGATGCATACTTTATTTATCTTTTTTTGGGGTTTAAAAACCATTAAATGAGTCCTGACGTCCTAATGGGTGGAGTTGAGTAAAAGGTAAGGGACTGTATGAGACTCTTATAGACAAAAACCACCTTGTCCCATCACATGCCCTTTGTGTTCCAAGACCGTTGTATCCTGCTTAGACATGCAGATTCGCGAACCTGGATCCATCTCTCGTACGTTAATACTCTAACGTTATCATAAGCACAATAAGTTGAACATCTGTAGTAGCAAAAACAGTATAAGCTGGCCTTTTATTCTATTGAAACTCTATACTACGGTAGGCCAAGATGCCATAGAGCAAAGCCGTGCGGTATTGTGTAAATAAATCAACAAGAACTTTAAAAACGTTTACAGGCTATCCTCTTTCTCATGGCTGCGTCTAATTGATGCTGAGCTAATCACGCGTAATCATATAGCTGAGCTAACACGGTGTAATCCCGGTAAGGTAACGTTAGTTTAATGTACCTACATAGGGTTTAAAGCTGCGATGGGAACGAGGGAAAGAGTGAATTTTTACTACTGTTCGTGAAAGCCGATCTGGCTGATATTTAATCGGCTGTCAAATCTCCGATTGGCCGATTGGCCAAAATACGAGTATGGCGATTCTCAGGCAAAAAGGCTCGTCGCTGTGACCATCAGTTGCTTCTCCACCGCTCGACCGCATGGAGTCGGTGAAGAAAATGCATTGGTACAGACTTATAGCATGAACTGAGCCTTCCCAAGCCAGATGCCAAATAAAATTGCCATACTCTCTAGAAATCTATCTCTTTCTTTTATATTACCAGACACCTTATCTATTTCATACAGAAAAGTGATAGATTGTCCTACAATTATTGTTTTTCCCTCTTTAGCACATAATGTTCAGTCCATGCTCTATGTCTATGGTGAGTGCCGCTCTCACGCGCGGTTCGGAAATCGGACCATGCATATGTATACTACTCAAAACAAAATAAGGGCCACCTGGTTTTTATCGATTTATTAAATAATGTTTAAATATTACTAGTTACAATGACTTAATCTGATTAATATTAATGGTTTTAGATGGAAATACACAAAAATTAAATACGTATTCCAATAAATCTTTAAAATAAACCAAATTGAATGAAAAGTGACGAATTGCAGGAATGTATCAAGTTACATAAAACATAAAAAAAAACGAAAAAAAATAACGTCCTGAATGTTCCAAAGTGTTCTTTTAAGCTTCTCTTTTAACTCTGTTCTCTCTGTTCTGGTCATTTTATGGGAGGTGGAATGGTCTGGATTAAATACCGAACATTTCTTCATTCATTCTTTTGGGAATCTCTACCAGCAAGTTTTCAGACAATTTGAGTTCCAGCTGCGTGTTGATGGGAATTTTACTTTCTTTTTCACTCTTCTTTAACTCATCTCTTAAATGCTCAATAGAACTCAGGTATAAATCCTGAGTGTCCACTGTAACATCGTAATTCGAGCGTAAGGGAATGTGTGCACTGTTAGTGACGTCGTGTTCGCTCGAGCATTATCCTGCTTCAAGAAGAAGTCAGGTATTCCTTGCTGTGCGAATGGGATAATGTGGAGTTGCACCACATTCTCTACGCAATTTTGAGGAGTTACAGCACCCTCGTTAAGAAGTGCGAGCTCAGTTTTGCGTGATAGAGATAACCGCCCCAGAGCTTAACTCAGAATTCGCCAGAACAGTCTGTTTTAAGAGTGCAAGGATCTGAAACCTATTGTCTAGATCTTCTCTATACTCTTATGAATCAGTTTTTATTAAAAAAAATAACCTACCAGTCATCAATAAAAAGCAATGAAGCCCAGTCAAAACAGTTCAATAAATTTTCTCCTTCGCAAATGTTTCACGATTTGCACCATACGCTGCAGTTAACTGGAGGCGAACCAAGCATCTTCTGGAGTATTGTTAGTCTATAAGGAGTCGATTCGGAATAGTGTAGTCAATTATAGGGGTGCCTGTAGCTCAACGCAATGGAGTTTGTACGGTCCGCGCAGTAGATTTTCGCTCTATTTGCGCGGTTAAACAAACTTAATGGTCTTCTTCGGCTTTACTTACTTACTGTCTTCATTGATCACGGCGTCTGGTGATATTACTCGTCTTTTTAGACCAGTTTCAAACATTTTGAACCACTCGTTGGGAATATTCCACCATTAAACCTACCTCTTCTGGCTATGGACCCCCTGCATAAAGGTGACACCCCAAGTGGCTGTTTTTGCGTCCATATGTCTCCGAATACATGACATTATAAGATTGAAAGAACATTATAGCCTGCTTGCTGTATTAGTCGAAGAAAACTCCGTTAGAAGTTTGCAAACTAAAAAACACCATACCGTAAATTCTAAGTAATCTCAAATATCTAATTAAAAAAAAGTTTTAATTCCCAATTATGCAGTAGAAACAATATTAATACTTGAAAGAAACCATAACAAGATATTTAGTATTTATTATGTACCCAGAACAAGAGCAATACTTGTTTAAAGTGCAATTTAAAAAGTGGCCCTTATTTTGTTTTGACGAGTATATAATGATTTTATACAAGCCAAATGCGGCATGAGATTCGCTTCATCACTCGGATATCGTGTAAGTAACGCATAATTTGTAGCACTAGCATCCTTCAATAATCATTAATAGGTCTTTAAAGCAAGTCACCAACCAGTTTCTAACCTTACTGATTACAACTCATAAGATTCTCTCATGACCTCTATTTCCAACCCATACTTTACCTATTTAGTCTATCACTCCTCTATTATCTACGGTCTACAAAATTGAAAAATACAAAGTTCCAACCGGTATGGAAATGATATTTAATCGAAATCTTATACGGCATAGATCGTGTGAAAAATAACCAAAATGGGAAAAGTGGATATTAAATCACGGTAAATAACCGTTGATCACGCGCAGTTTGTTTCTAAAATTAACTAAATAAATAATGTATTAGTTGGAAAACCAGTAAATTCGTTGGATTGGTTTTTTTCGGAGTTATTTATAGCAATAGGTTGCTTCTATGCAAGCGTGCTTCACCGTCGACCATGTTATCACCGCTTTTTTTTTTCGTGGTAAAATCATCAAATGAGTCCTCCCAGCCCCGGGCAGGGCGGGAGGGACTGTCAGACTTGTACTGACTAAAATCCACGTTGTCCTTTGGTAGCCCTTTTGTGTACCGGAGTCGCGGTATACGTATGTCCCGCGACAATGTTATCACCCGCTTAGCTACGCGAACCCAAGCTCAATGTGCTCTGTTTGAAAACGCTATTTTCGCAGTAGAAAGATGTGGTAACAAACACTTTTTCAGTCGTTAAATATTTTTTGTAATTTATTTTAATTTTGAGTATGTATCTCTCTTAAGTATGTATACCTGTATATTAGTAGGTACGGTAAATACCTCCAAGGTTGCAGCTTACTTTCTTGATCTAAAAGTAAGTTGTAAAACTGTTTGCGGTTGCAGTCAATCGAAAGTGAAACAGCAAGCGTAGTGTTCCGTGTCCGACGAAAATTAATTTAATTGTGATGAAAATAAAGGCACCTTTGCAAAGAGTCTTCCGATGAAAACAACGCGGAAGAAAATATCAATAGTTTTCCTAGTAGCTTCTTTATTCGAAATTGATGTTTTTAAAATTTTGGATTTGGAATAAATTTAGTGATTGTGAGCTTCAGGTATTTCGTCGCTGTGGCAAGCGCCATAATCGCGAGATGAGTAATATCCGGAGCTCAAAACTATAAACAATCACGGAATATAGTTTTAATGTATTACTAAACAGTGAAAGCTTAAAACTAAAACAAAAAAAAAAACAGGAAAATAACCAAAAGTTACCATACCTACATTTCTCCGTTTCTAATTTTAAATTTAAATAATCTTAAACATATAAATACGGACAACATATTTTTAAACGTGCCTGACCTACTTATGCAGTTACGTTTGTTTCGAACTTTACTGTTTACCGAATTACAGCTGATAATGCGACGCAACAAGTTTCCCAGTGCAGGCGGAGTCGGGTAAAATGTTAACAAGTAGGTTAATAGCTTATACTTACAACCTTTGACTATTAATGGAAATTATAAGTGTAGTGATGACGCACGTTTAATTCAATAATTTATTAAATATAATTAAAATGACGGCAAAGGCATGCTTTGTTTTGAAGCGTGTAATTATTGATTTGTGGTAGTAGTGGTAAAAAAGTGATTTATTAGTAGTGTCAGTAAAAACAGTCTTTTAGAATTTGTAAAAATAAACTTTGTTATGACTGTAAAGTTCTGTAAATATTAATTTCAATGTTCTATTTCATTTCCTCTGGAAAGGAAAAATAGTTCTATTCTACTCATGAAAATAAACTTTCTAAGGTCTTGAAGATTTTGAAACCATAGAGTTCATAAAGATCCAGTTTATGTTTATGATATATGCAGAAAACTATAGAGCTGACAGTGTCCTAAATACGACTTACCTAACTAAGATTGTTTTACTTTTGAAAATTATACCGAAATCAATTCAGCTGTTATGGCGTTAAAAACACAGACGAACATGCATGAGAAGTTACTTTGCCTATGTCACTCAAGAATACTGTAGCTTTCTACTAGCGAATGAATTTTCAAAATTGATTCAGCAGTTCTAGAGATTACTTCGTACAAATAAACCTATAAATTTACGAACTTAATATCTTTACTATATTAGTAAATTATAGAAAATAATTTGAATTCCTTTATGCAGAAATGAAATCTATAGAAAATACATTAGAAGGTGCGAGCTAAAGTTGTACATATTAGTATATTAATGACATCGCATACGTAAGCCTTCGGAGGTCAAATGGCCACCCTTAGCATCTTAAACTTTGCAAGCAATGCGCTGTCAATCAATATGACAGTCAGTTAAACGTTATGAAAGGAATATTTAATAAGTTACTCATTAATTCTAATGTAAGCAAATGGGGAAAGTTGGTACTATATACATTATTTAGGTTTACTACTATAGTTTAAGTGCAATATACACCAAACTGAGCCTGACGCCCGATATGACCCAGTTTGCCTACATGAAAACTAAACTAAGTACACGATTTTTATCCGCCGACTAATGATGTTTTGACAGGCCTGTTGGTCCAGTGGTTAGTGACCCTGACTGCTATGCCGGAGGTCGTGAGTTCGATTCCCACCCAGGACAAAATGTTTGTGTGATGAGCACGATCATTTGTTCTGTGTCTGGGTGTGATTTATCTATAATATTTATGTATTTAGAAATATATAAGTATGTTTATCAGTTGTCTAGTACCCATAACACAAGCTCTGCTTAGCTTGAGACTAGATGGCGTTGTGTGATAGTTGTGGAATATTATTATTATTATTATGTTGACATTAGCGACGGGAGTTCCGACCGAACCGACTTCAAAAAAGGAGGAGGTTATCAATTCGACGGTATGTTTTCTTTTTTGGATGTTTTTTACGCGATTACTGCGCCAATTATGGACCGATTATCAAAATTCTTTTTTGTTCGAAAGGAGATACTTCTGAGGTGGTCCCATAGTCACCAAGTCAGGATCTGATGATTGGATCTTGGAGAAATCGAGAGCAACCCTAAAATTTTATGGGCCCACACATCGTTTTTCGCAAATATTATGAAGTAATTTAAATATTGCCTATGGTAATCATCATCTCATGTAGCTGAGCTGATAATGGAAGGTACAACTCCTTAACAGTAAGGAGTAGACATCGACTGATTTATGTTTGTGTTCACATATCTCCGGAACTACAAGTCCGATTTGAGTAATAATTATTTTTTTGTTGTACTAGGTATCGTTCAACTTAGGGAATACTGCAAGTTTCATCAAAATCGGTTCAGTAGTTTTTGTGATAGGAATATTAACTTATTGTGTATATGAGCGATGTTATTACCTACTGGTGCTACGGATTACAAAATTCTAGTGCACATGTAAGAAAATGATGTATTTCACAATAATTTGGGTTGAATATTTAAACTAAAAAGAGTAATAAAAACTTAAAAAAAAATATAGGCGGTTAAATTTTTATAAGTTTTTTTATACATAATATTGGCGTTGCATTTCTAGAGTACCTAACGTAATACTTAAATGTTTTTAATTTAAGCAATTATACTTAATTCTAATTCAGAGCAATTAAATTATTTTATTTCATGTGAATAATTAGTGATTTATTGCTTTCAATTCTTAAAATGGAAAGCAATAACATCAAAACTAATCACTAAAAATATGGTAGCAGTTTTATTAAGTAATACTTTTTATTTACATATTTTATTCTAATTGGCTTTTTTAACGTTATTAATTTGAACTTAAAAAATATTTGCATAAAATTATGAGCTTCTTGCGGTCAATATACTCTTAAATAAGAAATTAAACTATAGAGTCGTATTTACCGTTAAAGTTCGAATGGACTTTATTTGCCTTTTAACATAATATTATTTTAAAATAAAATATAGAAACAAATAATAATAGTCCATCCCCAACTTATGCATAATTCATTTTCCTGAAAGTTATTTTAAATTAAATTTATTTACTGACTTATTTAGTTATTTATAAAACTAAAAGCTTTTTTATCTAAAGTCATCAGTTTATAGCATCCTATAAACATACATTTTAGTATAAATAATGGAAACTATATGTATAGATAGGTATAACAACATTAAGAAGTCACGTATTGTTTTCTTTATGGAAATTAATCGTACGGTTATATCTTTTGAATTGAATGTTTATGTGGTGTGAACGTCAGACCTACGAATACCTACGACAATATGTTCACCATTCACTTCATTTTATGATTCTCACAGAAGTTTACAGATTTGTAGTAGAGTCCAGTACCCTGAGCACGAGTTTTCACTCTTTTACTTTACAGCGTTTTTCCAGTATTTACAGCGTTTCTTGTATGAAAAAATGGAACAGCGCCTCTGGTGTGCGAAGTAGGAACTAATTTTTTCCTTGAAAATTGTCAATTTGAAGTTGTCACAGTTCCAGTTTACTTTACGTCTCAAATACTGAAAACTCGTGCTCAGGGTACAGTTCCTCTAGGTCTATTGCTAATGTTGATAGTAAACTAAATAATAAAAGTGCAATAGGTTACTATTAGTCTCCAGACTTATTGTTAAAAAAATAATTATTAATTGTATAGGTTTACATGTAAAAGCTACTACCGGTTTTAATTATTTATTTAAACTTATGTTTCTAAAATATAATGTATTCGTTAAAAAAAATAAGCTCTTTCTAAACTTACCAATAAGAAAATTTAGGAAAACATCACTAAGTATCCAATTAACTTCCAAGGAGGTTGATAATAATCCACAGTATTTTCAGTCAATCATGCACTAATAAAAAAAAGTAAACAATCACATTCTTAATTCAAACGATCCAAGGCCGGAGATGTCAATTTTCCCGCGGTTTATGACGCGTCGCGTCGGCTCAAGCGGTCGGCGTACAAATGGTGCTATTCTGCAGTTCTGCACAGTTCGATACGACCCGACCCGCCCTCAGCATATCGCTCGATTCCGAATCGATTGAACGTTGATCCGAAACACGGTCAGTGGGCTCTAAAGACAAAATATGAAAATTCGAGATAGTTGCGACTGTGGTGGGACTAATCAGGTTAATTAGATTTTACTCACGCGTTTTTATGGATATATTAATGAGTCATTAAAAATTTTTTGGCGATTAACATATTTTTGTAGACGTCAAACACGAAAATTGTATAGGTTTTATATTTCAGTACATTCTTAGTTCGTACCTATCTATTTTTTTAGTTTACTTTAGAATTGAACCAAGTATATTTTATTTATTAAAAGCTAATACAAATAATAAAATACTTTTTTATAAATTGGGCACATAGACAAAATCTTATTGCAATGGATAGCTGACTTGACCCTGCTTTCATTTTCATTTCCTTTCTTTATCACAACTTTGCTAAATCTGAATAAGTAGATATTATTTTATGTATGTACCTAGGTAAAGTAATTTCATTACAGATTTTAGAAAAAAGTACATCTTTTTTCATTTAAGATATTTAGTACAAAAAATCTATGATTTGAGTGAGTTTACACAGAAGAAGCCTATTTACTCTAACCTTGAAGAGACTCGGGTGTTTCGAGGTCTCTGGATCTTTGTAACACAGAAACACAACAAGTAAATCACAGACTTTCACTCATAAATTCATAACATGACATGTGTATATTGGTATTTTTATTAACTAAGTACTAGTTACTAAAATACCTTCACTCAAGTTACAATATCGTATATGTTATTAATTATCGTTATTTAAAACATTTACGTCAATGTAAATTATTGATAATTTTATGATGGTATCTTTTTTGTTAACGCCTCCATGAATGAACCTTTGTTGTAAACAAGGGAGCCAAGCGTGTGAATTTTTGAAATGGCCGCTCATCTTACACTAAACTACTTAGTAATTTTTCATTCAATGTTTAATTAATTTAGGACGATTCCCGTAACTACCACAAACTAGTCTCAATTTGTGAATTTTATTTTTCATGAACTAGTTTCTCTGAATTCACTGGCAGGAATATAATAAGTGGCTAAATAAAGAAGTGACTTCTTTGGAAATTTTAATCTATACTATACTAATCTTATAAAGCAGAAGAGTTTGTTTGTTTGAACGCGCTAATCTCAGGAACTACTGGTTGGAATTGAAAAATTTGATTCTAATAGGAGCGGAACAGCAGTGAGAAATGTTACGAAATCGGGAAAATGTTTTCTTTTTGAGAGCTTCCACAAACTCTAAGTTTAAATTAAAAAAAAATGTAGTGGTTATGATCTTTCGCATTAGAACATAAAAAAACGTTCGTTTAAATTGCCTAATTATGTTGAATTTCGGCCAGTTGACGACCTAGTCATTTTAAAAACAAACAACATAAATCAGACTGTGAATATTGGCTTAAAATATTCAAACTTTAAAAATCCTAGTTCGATCACAACAATGTAAGTATTGACTAGACTTTCACAAACAGACGGATATAATTAATTTAAAATGAAAGAAAAATGTACGATTGTGACTAGTTGACCACCTATGACCTCATGATATTAGCATTTTGAGTCTGAGCTCTCCTATTTTATGCCCATAAAAGGATTAATACTTATTTATTGAATTGATTTTAAGCAATGTCTACTTTAAATCATTAACAATAAATTATAATAGACATAACATGTCCTATCCGAAGCTTGTCTATAATTAAATATCGCGGTGAGAGATAAGGCCAACTAGATTTTAGAAAAAAATCACGTGTCACTGTTTTCTCATCGGCAGTCTCCGGAACCACTAAACAGATTTCAATATGATTTTTTTAACCGACTTCAAAAAAAGGAGGAGGTTCTCAATTCGTCGGAATCTTTTTTTTTTTTTATGTATGTTCCCCGATTTATCGAAGACGCCTGGACCGATTTGGAAATTTTTTCTTTTGTTTGAAAGGGTATACTTTCCAATTGGTCCCATGATCATCAGGTCAGGATCTGATGATGGAATCCCAGGGAAATCGAGGGCAACCTTCAAATTTTATAGGCACATAGTACCATTTTTATATATTTTCTAAATCTGTTCAAGTATTTGCATCTGATAATCATCATCTCAGGTGGATGAGCTGATGATGGAAGGTACAACTCCTCAACGGCTTGGAGTAGGCATCGACTGATTTAGTTTGTGTTCGCATATCTCTGGAACTACAAGTCCGATTCAAGTAATTCATTTTTTGTTGTACTAAGTATTGTTTAACTTACGGAATACTGCAAGTTTCATCAAAATCGGTTCAGTAGTTTTAAAGATAGGGAATTTTATTAGCATATTGTGCACTTGAGCGATGTTGTTACCGGTGCTACGGATTACAAAATTTTAGTGAACATACATGTAAGAGAATGATTTATTTGACAAGAATTTGAGTTGAATATTTAAACTAAAAAGAGTAAAATAAAAAAACTTTTTCAAAAAAAATGTAACCGCCTTCAAAAACAACCACAAAAAAGGGTAAAATAACCTACAAAATAACTTTTCTTTCAGAAGTCGGTGGCAAAAAAAACAATGAAATGAAAAAAAATAAAGGCACCGACTTCTGAAAGAAAAGTTATTTTGTAGGTTATTTTACCCTTTTTTGTGGTTGTTTTTGAAGGCGGTTACATTTTTTTATGAACGTTTTACTTTTGGATATGTGTATAGCTTGAAAGATAAGAGTTTTCGATCTGAAAACAGGCGCCGAGCGAAGCTGTGTGGGTAATTATTGGTTAGAGTTGCAATAGTAATAAAAAAAATTCTGACTGGTTCCAAAAATCGATTTATTCTGTCAGATCCCCAGCTAGTGTTTTTATATTTTATATCGACTCTTTCTCTACAGCCTATAATCGGCTCAGGGCGTTAAAGAGTAACAAACTTATTTTTTAGTAGGATTATTTATAATGGTGTTTAATATTGAATTCTTTATCTCATCCCACAAACTTTTTAGTTGATTAATTTATTATTCTCTAGAGTTGGACACTCCTTTGTAGATTATAGATCCATTTACTCTCTAAAAACTAAAGCTATAGTTTTATCTAAAAGTAAACATTGCTGTAAATTAATGTTTCTAATTACCATACCCAATCATTTTGCTACTAATTAATGACCTTATAATTTATGCAAACAATTCCACGAAATCATAGATACTAATTCATCAATAATTAAAAAGAGAAATAGTCGCAGCTGTTCAAAATTGAATTTGAATGTCGAATATGGAACCTTCGTCAACTCTTAAAGGGATTTCTCCATGTTATTCAACACCTTAGACATTACAGAATAGAGATCAATATCACGTGTGAATTTATCTCTGAATGAATGTACTTTACAACACAATAAATAAACGAAAGGTGATAAATATCACTGCCCACAGCATCATGTAACTTGTCTTGATTCAATGATCTTAGTGTGTAAATATGACATCTGACAAGATTTACACGTATGTTCAGGATTATAACTCAAAATCCGGGCTTGAAGGCGTTTTCTACTTAATTTACTTGGGAAATGAGTACCTACTTGTAAATCATGATCACAACATGTTACAAAACAAAGTCGGGGTCGCTTTTCGGTCTGTCTGAACACTATTAACTACCGCAAAACATTTTCATAGAGCTTTCACCAATGTATGAAATTAATTAAGAAATTAATGTTTAGGACTAAAAATTATAGTTTCGTGCAAATTGACTGCAAATTAAAATATGTATGTTACATTGATAATGTGATATTTTTTACTATTACTATTCTTGCGAGGGGCGGGGTAGTCGCTAGTGGATATTTTAATATACTACAAAATTGTAAATATACCTACGGCAACTGGCGTTTTGATGGAATGTCTTTTAATAAAGTTGAATTTCAGAACTATTTCCAACAACCCATTCAGACCTATAAAATATCAATTTTACATGAATCTGAATTCACTGTAAAAATTGATGATATATCTTACAAACGGTCAAAATATACAGCTATCCTAACAAGGAATGTTAACGTAAATTACACCAGTATTAAAATTTGTTAAATGAAAGCAACAGTGACAGGTCTTTGGCAAAGTGTTCAACTTTTCTCAAAATGCTGTGCAAATGAAAAGAGAAGTTAGTAGCCCGCGTAGCTATCACTTTTGCTAACAGTACAGCATAATATATTGTTGGTATAAAAGTCATCCTAAGTTCGTATGTAACCGTGTTTCTATGCCGAGTTTCGGCTTATTGTATTTTTTGCTTAGTAATATATATGTACGAGTATTTTAAAGTACAATACGTTTAACATCAAAACGCCATGGATGTCTATATTCCCGGCTAGGTCAAGGTGACGGACAGACATACTATTTCTTTTCTTCAACTGATTGATTCTCGTATTCTCATTCATAGAATTCTTCATTAGTAAGTTCGTTGAGTATCTGCGTATCATGTTTTGTGACGCAATTAGTACTTTTGTGTTGGTTTAAAGACTTTTTGAAGTTGTATGGACAATTGGTATGGTCTTTGTTAGATTTGATGAGTAAGCCATGTCGATCATGATGTTTGAGTGTCAGAGCTTTGTTATAGTTATTGTAGCTTTCTTCTGTCTTACGTTTATTATTTTGCTATTTGTAAGAAATTATATGTCTTATTCGTCGAGCCTTTATGCTTTTTAGTGGTCGCCACTGTTGATTCTAGCTTTCAGAAGTTGCAGTGGTTAGGGAATAGTGCGGTGGGATGGTGCCAAAGAAATTACCTACCAGACTAGACAAGTGGGAATCGTTTTTATGCAGTGGGAAACTTTGTTGAAATAGGAAACATTACACACTTCAACAAAGGTTCCTTGCCTTGCCGCATGAAAGCGATGGCCTATGGTCCCAAGTTCAAGTCCTGCTCGTAATCGAACTTTTCTTTGTACAGAAAAGCTTTAACGTAGTCAGTATGTCTTTTACTATTGAACTTCTTTCAAATTACCTTTCTCACAATATTTTAACCTCCAGAAGATGACATTGTAGTCCTATTAATAAGATCACATTGCGAACGGAACACTGGGATCAAAACGTCAGATTCCAGTAAAGATACAAACTATGAAATATACATGTCGTTAAGTCTTAATATTCTGCTCCATATATTCATGCTGAAAACGGTAAGTTAAACAGTAATTCGTATAGTATAAAGTCATGCCTCACTACGGTCACAAGTGTATGCACAATATGGTGTACTTTTTTTACAACCTGTAGAATAATATTTGCTGTGCAATTTATTTTTGTTGTTGTTATTCCACACTTGCGAATAATAATTTACATCACAGTTATTTGTCACAGTTGCAATGCCTGAATTTTGGCCCAGTTTCATTAATAACTTTTTGTTTCTTCAAATGGTTCAAAATTCGGCTTGGAATAGTGAGGATAAGGAGATTCAATGAATATTTTCATTTAAGATCTCTTGATTCGGACTAAATTTTGCTAAAACAAGAAAATCAACTATGTAGGTATTTGTTTTGCACGAAGAAGAAGAAGTCTAGGAATTCTCTTTCTCATTATAAAGATAAAGAAACAGATATGGATATTATCTAAAGCCTGACAGATTTACTCCTCAAACTAAGGCTCAGTTGTATAATATATTCGCTAGTGATGTTGCGAATGTTCGATTTAAGACATTCGCGAATGCGGATGCGAATATTCAATTCCAATATTCGCGAATGCGAATGCGGATATTCAGTTTAAAATCAACACGATTGATAAAAACACTTTTAAATGATCGAACTTCATAACTTAATTAAAAAATATATATATTTACAGCTTTTTTCACTTCCTGTCTGTAACGAGAATGGGAAAAGTATGTAAGAGTAGCTTTAAGTGGGTCAGTCAGTGAAAGAAAAGCAGAATGAAGCACGTTTATCTTAGCATGATAATTTTTATGATTGATGTTTGTGATTGTCTTGATGAACATTAATATTGATGAAAGGCGAGATAAAGGCAGACTGAAAAAAGATGAATGGAGAGGAAGACGTCAGATAAGAATGAATGAAATGTGTAGAAGAAGGAGTTCCAAATATTGGTATATTTGACTCTTTCGTATTCGCATAATATTCGCATGAACGACTTCCTTTACGTGAAGCTTTAGGTATGGCACCAGAGCCTGACTCACCGGCGCCGTAATGTCACCGCCTCGCTTGGGATCTTTTAGTTTTTCCGAATTGTTAGACAAAAGTTGTAATATGCACAATATAAATATAACTTATAGCAGCAATAAGGAATAATGTCATCACCACCATCATCTCAGCCATAGAACGTCCACTCCACTGCTGAACTTAGACCTCCCCTTTAGATTTCCACATATACCGGTTGGAAGCGACCTGCATCCAGCGTCTTCCGGCGACCTTTATAAGATCGTCTGTCGATCTTGTTGGTGGACGTCCTACGCTGCGCTTGCTAGTCCGTGGTCTCCACTCTAGTACTTTTCGACCCCATCGGCCATCTGCACTGCGAGCAATATGGCCTGCCCTTTGCCACTTCAGCTTGCTAATCCGGTGGGCTATATCGGATCGTCTACGGATCTCCTCATTTCGGATTCGATCACGTAGAGAAACACCAAGCATAGCCCTCTCCGACTTTGAGCTTTGAGATGAGGCCGATAGTGAAAGACCACGTTTCGGTGCCGTACGTCATCACTGGTTGAAGACTTTCGTCTTGAGGCACTGAGGTATGTCGGACGAAAAGACATTGCGTAGTTTCCCGAACATACAATACAAACAGTAATTTAAACTTTATTTGTATCATACATGTAGGTAGCATTTTGATTGCTTCTTAAGAGTCCGTAGGTAAACTCCTCGTATGTCGAAGTTCGTTTTGAAATAATCTGTCTCAATAAAGAAAGGGGAATTGACCAAGGTATTACGTGTTTTAGCGACAAACACGTAATGTTTGGCATTTCAATAGATCACATCAAAATCAGAACTATCTTAATTTTTTCAAAGAAGCATTATTTTTCATTGAAAAAAGATAATTGGAAATTATCTTTTTAAAGATAATTGGATATTAAAGATTTAATTAAAAATAATTGATTTTTTTTTAAACTTAAAGATAATTGAATTTAATTGAATTAAAGATAATTGGAAATTATCTTTTTAAACAAGACATTTTGTTCAAGGTAACAACTTTTAAGGCCTATGTTTCCCGCTTATGTGTATGTTTAATTGAAATTGATTCAAATTTCGAAAAATAAGGACTTGAAAATTTGTATGAAATACCGAACGACTCTTAGGAGTACCTATCAATTCGAAGATGATCTTTAATAATAAGCACTACACGCAGATACTTATATATTTATTTATAAAGCATAGGTAAACATAAACTTGTCTGACACCGGCATCAAAACTTATTCCATTTGCAAATCTCCGCTAAAGATCAAATCACACTGCCTGCTGGCATGAATGAATAGGACCGAGGATTGATATAAATGGTTATTCCATAGTGGATTGCTGTTAGACAATTTGAAGTAGTTTTCATGAACATTAGGCCTTAACTACCTAAATAAAAGGACGCTATTGAATTTACAACTTCCTATACTGAACTAAGAGTTTAAATTCCAGCAGTGCAATAATATTTAAGTGTCGTTTATTTAGTAAGACAAATGGGTTGGCTTTATGGATAACTTATAGGTTTAGCATGCACCTCAATTAAACGCACTTTTAAAAAACCGAGTCTGAAACTGTAAAAAAAATTAACCCTTACATAACTTTCCATTCAAGGTCAAGAACTAAATACGTTTTTCAGTGACTGACTTATAAAGACGTTCGTAGACGCACATTTTTTATCGCTGTTTGTAAACGCACGATCAAAAATCTATGATCGTACATACTAAAATAAAATTAAGCAAAACGAAAACCACAGTACTTACCTACGTATTTTTAAATGGTTTTGCGTTTTCGAGTATTCTTTAACCGCTTTTTTTTAATCGTTGTGTGTGCTAAGCCTAACTCCCAGGAATATCGCCCACTTGACACCTGGCAGCCTGGTAGACAGGAATCCAAGCCGTTAGCATTGACTGGTCACGACAGGGGATCGGCTGCGAGTGAATTTAATTACATTTTGCTATTATCTATTGGTTCTACAGATGAATGATATTTATGAATTTAACTCACCTTTATTTTACACTTCCAATGATTTTCAATAAACAGAAATTAAAGGAACCCATTTGTTTGAATACACTAGTCGCATAATTATTTCTGTGATGCTGATAAAAACGTAAAACGTTCAATATGGCTGTGATATGGCCTAAAAATATGCCTAAAAACAGTGACCGCCAAAAAAAATAACTTTTTCTTCTAATTTAAGGGCTGACCTTTTAGTTAACACCAATACAAGCCAACTATAGAGAGGTATTTTTGAAGACCGAAGCAAGAAAGTGTATTAAAAAGTATTTTTTTTGAGACCTAAAGTTATTATGGTAGGCTGAAATCCTCAAAAAAAAAGTCAGACACCATTAAATTGAAAAGAAAAATAAAACTTTTTTTTATTATTTAATGGCGTCCGTATTTTTTTAGGAAAACATGCCAGTATTGGAACAGTATTATGAAAGACCTTTTTTTATTGTTCGTTACAATAAGTCATTTTTTGAAGACCCAAATAAAAAATTACGCCATTTTTTTGACAGATAATGATAACTTTTCTTTTTTTATGGCAACAGCCAGTTTCCCTTTACAAAAAGTTTGAATAAAACTTCTTATCAAATCAAATCATTTAATTCTTTGCAAACATGGGTAGGTTTAGATACATAGATGTTTTTCATTCTTTTCATTTCATTTCTTGGGCAGTAACTTGGCAGTGATGTTACTCAATATTGCCCAAATATCATTTATTGGACTAAAGCGCACTGACCTATGACAAAATCGCACATTGATTGTCATAATAATTTCCTGGTTGGGTTGCATCTATGCATTCATTTAGAAATGTTGAAATATTAAAGTTTAGAAATTAGTTAATATTACAATGTATTTTGTTGACTATCTTTTATTTATTCAACGTTACGCCGTATCTTACACGGAAATGAAAAACACTTTTTGGGTAAAATCCGTAGGATAAGCAAATAGATAATCGCCATGAAGGAAATATATCTAAAACATTATTGCTTCTTGCACTTACCGCCTGTAATATGAGTACGATCATTGAGTACCAAATTATGAGAAATTTTACGATCAAAAGACGGTCCTCGAAGAGGTCACTATTACTCAGCCAAAGGGTCATGGAAAGTATTTTATGGATAAAATAGAAATCGTTTAACGTTTGCATGCAGTAAGGATAATCTTTAGTACCGAGTCATTTAAATATCTACCAACATTTTAATAACCAAGTAAGAACAGCTTTGAAGTGTCTACCTTAGGTTGTGTCTTAGCTAGTCTTGAATACAGATTAGTTTACAATCTGACAGTTAAGTCCGGATTATAACTTAGGAATCAATGTAATTTGTGTGGGCCTTAGGATCCGTACCTACAGATTTGCGAGGCCACCGTAGGCGCGGGCATGCGGATGGCGAGTTAGGTAACTTGCCGTCTGATCAGGAACCAAACCTGGGTCGACAATGTAATGAGGCCTTCATAAAGGAAAAAGCGCCTATCGGGGTCGTGGGTGACTAAACAGGCAACCATGACCCTGAAGAGTGAAGGGCAATTGAAGGTACACGGTGGAGGATGGATTTTAGTCAGAACGAGTCTGACTATACCCTCCGCCCCATCCAGGGAGAGGAGTCATTTTATGATTTTGCCAACTAAAAATTAAGCCGGTTAAAAAGCATTAATCGTATTTGCAAAATACTATAGCATTTAGAATAAAAAAGATTTGAATGTACTATTTTCGATGAAAAAAGTTTTCATTTTCTGTCAAAAATAAAAAGCCGTCTGTATTTATTTATTTAATTAGGTCTTCAAAAATGACTTAATATTTGTGTCCAATAATAAAAGGTCTTTCATAATACTGTTCAATATACTGGCTGGTTTTGATGAAATAAATACAGATGCCATTTAGTGTTAAGAGAAATATGTTTTTATTTTTTTTATTTAATGGTATCTGACATTGTTTTTTGAAGATTTCAGCCTACCATAATATTTTAAGAAAAATACTTCTTTCTCAAAACTTTGTTGGCTTAGGTCTTAAAAAATACCTCTAGAAATCGTAATCGTATTTTCTGTTAATTTTTCAATAAAAGAAACTGGGATTTTTTTGGCTGCCATCGATTTCAGGCAATATCCATTTTGAGGCCGCACTAAAAATATGAGAAATATGAGATAGCCTATTTTATATCTTTAAAAATACTACACTCAATCAGCATCACTGAAATAGTTTTACTTGTGATTTTAAAGATTTCTCAAACAATACGTTCTTTAAAAAAAAGAAATACTTAATTCTGCTTTTTATACTGGATACGTTCATAATCATCATAGATCTTTGAAACCAATAGATACTGGCGATAGTATATAACCAAGACCTCCTGGCTCGCGACCAGCATTCTGTTGAAGTCCGGCGCCAATATTTTTACTGTGTACCATCGGTGCGCAGAGCTCCATTATCTTCTGGATGACCTCGCTCTACCTTAGATCTCTGTCTAGCTCCAAACATTACAAACTTTCGCATCTATACATATTCTATACATATAATAAAATGGTAGGAAAGTCAAAACTGTACATTGAATATTTTTTTAAAAGAATACTTGGGGTGTAATCTACAATCGATACCGAAGCCAAAAATATAGTTTTTAGAATTTTTGTCTGTTTATCTGTTTGTCTGTTTGTCTGTATGTATGTCCGGGATAAACTCAAAAAGTACTGGACGGATTTGAATGATTCTTTTTTTGTTGTATAGGTATTAAGTCTGGCCAACATATAGGCTATAATTTATCTTAAAAACTTGAACACCTGGTGCAGAACTGCAACAGACCAGCTAAATTATAAGAGATACAAAAATGGTGCCAAAACAAAAATAGTTCCACGTGATGAGCATTTTCTGCTGAGATAATAAATTTGAAGATCTGGAACACCTGATGTGGAACTCCAAGAGCCCAGCTACACTATAACATATACAGTAATGACGTCTTAGCAAGAGTTGTTCAGCCTGATAAGCACTCTCTATTGCCGTATAAAAATTGAAGATCTGGAACATCTGATGAGGAACACCAAGAGCCCAGCTACACTATAAAATATACAGTAATGACGTCTTAGCAAGAGTTGTTCAGTCTGATAAGCAGGCTCTGTTGCCGTATAAAAATTGAAGAACTGGAACATCTGATGTGGAACACAAAGAGCCCAGCTACACTATAACATAATTATGTTATAGTGTAGCTGGGCTCTTTGCGTTCCACCTACAGGAATGACGTCTTAGCAAGAGTTGTTCAACCTGATAAGCACTCTCTGTTTCCGTATAAAAAATGAAGATCTGGAACACCTCATTTAGAACACCAAGAGCCCAGCTACACCATAACATATATAGGAATTACGTCTTAGCAAAGTTGTTCAGCCTGATGAGCACTCTCTGTTGATGTATAAAAATTGAAGATCTGGAACACCTGATGTGGAACTCCTAGAGACCAGCTACACTATAAAATAATATAGGAATGACGTCTTAGCAAAGTTGTTCAGCCTGATGAGCACTCTCTGTTGACGTATAAAATTGAAGATCTGGAACACCTGATGTGGGACACCAAGAGCCCAGCTACATATAAGTATAGGAATGACGTCTTAGCAAGAGTTGTTCTGCGGGATGAGCACTCTCTGTTGACGTATAAAATTGAAGATCTGGAACACCTGATGTGGAAATCAAAGCTATCACTAATTTCACTGTTTAATTTTAAAATAATATAAGCTGGGAGTACCTCCACGCAGTAAAGGCGGTAACAGTTTAGAACTAATTTTAGATGATGAATAAAAATTTGACTCTACAGGCCAAAACTCCCATTTATTTTTTTACCCGGGCTCTTGAAATTGGACATCAGACTTATCAGATGTTCGATTTTGAGTGTCCGTCAGAATGGCCGGTTGCCTGTGGCGTTGGTCTATGAGAGTTGATTCAAAAATTGCTACATAATTGCTTATATTTGCTACATATAATAAATAATTGCTACATAGGATTTATATTTAGAAATGAAATATTTTTTTTGTACAGCCATCCTGACGTCAGGATGGCTGGTCACCTCCTAGTTTAAAGTCAAGCGTGCAGAGTTTCCCGAAATGTATTGCGTCAATAATTGCTACATATTTACTTCATTTATCTCATTTAGTTGTAACTTCAAACATTTGTTAAATAAAGGATGTAGCAATTATTTAAATTATCCCAAGGAAAAGTGCCTGATAAAATAATAAAGGTAAATAGTTGCAGTGCGTCTTCACTCAACGGTATTGCTACTTTAGGAGGCAGGCGTTCTAAATTGTTAAATGGCATGTTATGTATGAGTAGGTTAGTGGATAACAAGCATATTAAAAGGATATCGTAAATAAAAACAAAATGTGTCTCGTTCATAAGATTCAGTTTAATTATACTTATTACAATCAACTTTAAAAATATTCATTAACTTGCCTTATTTTCATATTATTTTTTCGCATATACAGGGTGATTTGTAATTCGATGCGGTCCTTGAAATGGGTGATACTAGACCTTATTTGTAACAATTTTAACCCCGACAACATGGGGTCTAAACTGACTGGTTTTAGAGATATCGAACTTTAAAAGTTTTTCGAAAAATTTCTACCTCTCCATAATTAAGTGCTTATTGTTAGAAAGTAACGATGGTCACCACTTAGAATTTATACTTTTCTGATAGAATATGAACGACTGAATCTAATGAATACAAGTTTGTTTAAAACTAATCATATCTTGGGAAATAAAGTGTCATAAAGTTTCTGTTTTGAAGTTTTCTGAAAACTTCCCTTGTCTTTCAAATCTATTTAAAAAAATAAATGTATGACACTTGGTTTACAAATTACAGGGAAAACTTTCTTGTCTCATTACCTTTCTAAAATGGTGCCACAGTACCCACTTTTAGTTAGTGTCTGACCAGAAAATTAGGGTTGTTACTGACAAGGTAGTAAATAAACGAAAATTGGTTGTAAAGTTTTTTCACCCAAATTTTTTTTTTCTGTGATTTTTGTCCAAACTGTTATCTGATATGGTGTGCTAAGACAAGAAACCTCCACGTGCGCCCGTGGACTGGAATTCCCTCTCGGATACATCCGTGGGGAAGACCAGTTTTTCGGGCCGGTGTACCCATGGATGCGGGCAAAAACTCTTCCTTAGGCACTGTGTGCCTTAGGGGTCTCTTTGCCCGTATGCGAATAGCCTGTCGTGTGGACGCTCCAACGTGTGTCCCTCTGATTAGCAGAGGGCACAGCGGCGGAGCGGGCTTGCAGACGGTGAGTAATGGGTAGCTCGCCGTCCGACCAAGGACCAAGTTCGGGTCGGTGGCGCGTCATGTCGTGTTTCGCGAGTGCCTTCGGAGAGTTGTCAGCAAACTGACGGGGCCCCACATTGGGGCCAAATGCCTGCTGGGGTCGCGGGTTTTTCTTAACACAGGATAACAGGGTTCCGTGGCTCCGGAACGTAAAGGGCATCCGAACGAACACGGGTGGATTTTAGTCAGTAAGAGTCTAACAGTCCCTTCCGCCCCACCCAGGGCGGGAGGACTCATTTGATCATTTTACCACCAAAAAAAATACTGTTATCTGATATTAGCTTTTTGAGTCAATGCGCTAAGTCCTGGTCGATGACATCAGGCAAAATTCGCGCTTTATCTGGAGTATTTTACCTATGGACCAGATAGTCATTGTATTATGCCAGATAGATATGCCAGATAGTCATAGTCACAAGGCGCATTGACTCAAAAAGCTAATATCAGATAGCAGTTTGGACAAAAACCACAGAAAAAAATGTTGGGTCGAAAAAACATTGCAACCAATTTTCGTTTATTTACTACCTTGTCAGTAACAACCCTAATTTTCTGGTCAGACACTAACTAAAAGTGGGTACTGTGGCACCATTTCAGAAAGGTAATGAGACAAGAAAGTTTTTCCTGTAATTTGTAAACCAAGTGTCATACATTTATTTTTTTAAATATGCTTTGAAAGACAAGGGAAGTTATCAGAAAACTTAAAAACAGAAACTTTATGACACTTAATTTCCCAAGATATGATTAGTTTTATAACAAACTTGTATTCACTAGATTCAGTCGTTCATATTCTATCAGAAAAGTATAAATTCTAAGTGGTGACCATCGTTACTTTCTAACAATAAGCACTTAATGATGGAGCGGTAGAAATTTTTCGAAAAACCCTTAAAGTTCGATATTTCCAAAATCAGTCAGTTTAGACCCCATGTTGTCGGGGTTAAAATTGTTGCAAATAAGGTCTAGTATCACCCATTTCAAGGACCGCTTCGAATTACAAATCACCCTGTATTATACAATGTGGAATTAGCTTCTTTTTACTCTTCGTAATTTTTTTCGATTCGTCATCATCATATTTCTTATTTTGCTGATATGATATATGTTAGTATGGTTTAAAGTAAATGCGACCTAGTTATTATATATGCGAAAAAATAATATGAAAATAAGGCAAGTTAATGAATGTTTTTAAAGTTGATTGTAATAGGTATAATTAAACTGAATCTTATGAACGAGACACATTTTGTTTTTATTTACGATATCCTTTTAATATGCTTGTTATCCACTAACCTACTCATACATAACATGCCATTTAACAATTTAGAACGGCTGCCTCCTAAAGTAGCAATACCGTTGAGTGAAGACGCACTGCAACTATTTACCTTTATTATTTTATCAGGCACTTTTCCTTGGGATAATTTAAATAATTGCTACATCCTTTATTTAACAAATGTTTGAAGTTACAACTAAATGAGATAAATGAAGTAAATATGTAGCAATTATTGACGCAATACATTTCGGGAAACTCTGCACGCTTGACTTTAAACTAGGAGGTGACCAGCCATCCTGACGTCAGGATGGCTGTACAAAAAAAATATTTCATTTCTAAATATATATCCTATGTAGCAATTATTTATTATATGTAGCAAATATAAGCAATTATGTAGCAATTTTTGAATCAACTCTCATAGACCAACGCCACAGGCAACCGGCCATTCTGACGCACACGATTTTGACGACCCCGTGCCGCTGGTATAAGCAACAGAATCCGCGTACGAAGTCGCGGGCAGCAGCTAGTTTACTACTACTACTACTACTGCTAGCCTACATCATCCCACTGCTGGGCAAAGGCCTCTCCCCATGACTTCCAATTTTCACGATTCAGGGCCAAAGTGGACCACTGGTCATTGGTTTTATCAAGTTCGTCTCGCCATCTTCTACGAGGTCTGCCGCGACGCCTTCTAGGAGCTAGTTTACAATAAAAGTAAATATTTGTTTAACCCATACCTACATTTTTTATAACCTACCGTAAAAAAAACGTATGGGATTTTAACAATAGTTAGATAAAGTACTAATCAAACAAATAGTGCATAAACTCGCAGGCTCACATCCCTTACTTCATACCTTTTATAATATTGTTCCATATTCAAGTTTTACTTCTATTCTAGTTGCTAACGACCATAGACATTATAACCGTCCAAGGCAAACATGCCATTAAAATAACAGATATTATTACAACAACTGACCTTTCATTTCCCTTCATCGCCCTTACCGCTTCTCATATCATAAATGCGGTGCAAAAATGTCAATTCCAGTTGCTATGATTGGAATGAAGGCATTAGCTTGACTTCATCAGACGTCTGCATAGTAGGTAAATGATGTTCAACAAAAAAGTACGCTATCCGTGCCTTAAGACGTGTGAAGAGGACGCTTCATACAAAATTTTGTAGAATAAATAAGTATTCATGTTTTCTAGAGTGTATGACTTTTTTGTAATTAGAAGAAAGAGATTTTTTTCCTTCAGGTTGCGTCTCAGTAAAAGTAATCTATACATAATAATAAAACAGTAGTAAAGTAAAACTGTACATTGAATATTTTTTTAAAGAATACTTGGGGTGTGATCTGCAATCGATAACGAAGCTAAACATATAGTTTTTAGAGTTTTTGTCTGTCTGTTTGTCTGTATGTATGTCCGGGATAAACTCAAAAAGTACTGCACGGATTTGAATGTTTTTTTTAGTTTTATAGGTATTAAGTCTGGCCAACATAAAGGCTATAACTTATCTTAGAAACGTGAACACCTGGTGCAAAACCGCAACATACCAGCTAAATTATAAGAGATACATGGTGCCATAGCAAAAAATGTTCCACGTGATGAGCATTTTTTGCTAATGGAATAAATTTGAAGATCTGGAACACCTGATGTGGAACTCCAAGAGCCCAGCAACACTATACAGGAATGACGTCTTAGCAAAGTTGTTCAACCTGATGAGCACTATCTGCTGACTACACCTGATGTGGAAATCAAAGCTGTCACTTATTTCACTGTATAATAAGATAAGCCCCGTACCTCCACGCAGTGAAGACGATGAAGATATGAATATAAGAATTTTACTCTACTGGCCAAAACTCTCATTGTTTTTTTACCTGACTATATCCTTGATGATATTGACGTACTGCTCGGGTACCTTGTGTGCCCTCAGCGCTTGCCATATTAGGGACCTGGGCACTCTGTCAAAGGCCTTTTCTAGATCAATAAATACTATCCAAAGGTTTTGCTTGTTTTCCCGTGATTTTTCCATCAATATTCGGACTGCATGTACAGCGTCCATTGTGTCCTTACGGGGAGTGAAGCCGAACTGATTTTCTGTTATCTCAACAATATCAATAAGGCGCTGGTTTACCACTCGTTCCCATATCTTTAGAGTGTGGGACGTAAGCTTTATGCCACGGAAGTTTGAGCATGACCGCACATCACCTTTATTTGTATAAAAGGGTATCAGTGTGCTTTTCCTCCAGGAATCTGGCATCTTGCCTTCTGCAAGCATGCTGTTGAAAAGGTGTGTTAACCAGGCGTAACCGTCTTCCCCGAGCATTTTCCACACTTCTGCAGGAATTTGATCGGGCCCTGTAGCTTTACAGTTTTTCATTTTGGAGACGGCTTTTCGCACTTCATCTACACTGATAGCATCGATGGGACCTTGCACCACTGGCATCTGAATCTCTGTCTGTCTGGAGAACTCTTCATTAAATAGTTCCTGATAGTACTCTGACCATCTCTTTGTAATGTCTGCATTGCTAGTGGAGCATTACAAAGAGAAGGTTTTGCCTTCTGTTTATTAAAAATCAGTTCTTTGAGATATGCCTGGAGATGTAAGTACAGACAATAGAAGTAGGAACACCAAATCAATTTTTTGTTCACAACATTATAATTTATTCCTGTAACGCCATTTTTAGGTGTAAATGATAATACCATGTCACAAAAGTAAACGCCCCCAAAATATGAAAACAATGAATGGACAAAAGGGAAATTGTCATTGATTGACGTATCCATAGACTAGTTTGTTTATGTTAATAATAACTAAATAAATGGGTGGACACTGGACACGATATCTTTTTTTTGGGACAAACCCACCACACTATTCCCAAACCACTGCAACTCCTGAGAGCCAGAATCAACAGTGGCAACCACCAGAAAAGCGCCAAGACAATGAAGCTCGACGTGTCCCGGAGAATGAATTTACCTGTCTTGGATCCTGCACGAAATTAATCAGAAAAGAATAGTGGAGGAGTAGGAAAAATATGTTTCCACTTCCCTCCATGCAAGCAGGAGACAGAACAAAGCAAGGCCAATAGGCACAAAGGGACATTACAACTGGGAGAAGCCCAGTTGCCTTGCACCACGGGTAAAAATGACTACTAATATTAATGGGTCCTAAATTGTGAGCTGCTATATTTGATTCCAATAATAGGTATGGCAAAAACGCTTGAACGCACGGAAGTTTGTTCGAGTTTCCACAAGGTCCGTGTAATAAATGACTCCAGATGTAGTCTGAACAGTATCCAACATAATATTGCGTTCGTTCTGCCAAAGAATACACTCCCAAAGAATATGATGTGCTGATTGTTCATATTCACAGTCAGGTGACGAACATTGACAAAAAGGCGAGGGAACAAGCTTAAAGGAAAACAATTTACTTTTAAAGTTACCATGTCCCGTGAGAAATTGGGCAACACAGTGATCCACCTCCAACCACGTCCTAGCCAGCCGCTCACGAACGGATGGGAAGAACTGGTGGAGGTGCCGCCCCTTGGGAGAATTATCCCACCTATTTTGCCATTTGGATAAAAGTTCCTCCCAGACGTCGCTCTGGGGTTTAAATAATCTAGATATCTTATCACGGTCACGTTGCGGCAGGAAATCAGCGTCAGTGGTCTCCCGTGCGGAAAAATACATTGCAGCACGTCGCTGCACTTCAAGATCTACTGGAAGAACACCAGCAAGTACCGGTAAAGCTTCAGTACTGACGGTCCTATACGCTTTACTTAAGAATAACAAAGCCAAGCGCTGGCTTTGAAGCAATTTACGCCGTGCCGCCCCTATGGTGGCCCTATCGGCCCAAACAGGTGCTCCGTAGCACAAACAACCCAAGTAAGTAGCCCCATAAATAGTTTTTAAGGTTAAAAATGACAAACCCCAAGTAGACTTAGATATTCTCGTTAGGGCATAAAAGTTATTTTTAGCTTTTTCACCAACTGTTTTTATATGTTCTATGAAAGTGAAATTCCTCTCTAAGACTAAACCAAGATAGCACACGGATTGCTTTCTCTTCACGGGAACATTATTGAATTTAATACTAGGCCACGATTTAAGTTCACCTTTTAAAATAAGCTGATATGTTTTTTGTGGTGCAAACGTCAGACGGTTTCGATCGCCCCACTGAGATATTAATCGTAGGCAAGTGTCAGCCAGATTCTCGAGGCCAGCACGAGTGCTTGACTGAATGAGCAGAAGGCCATCGTCCGCATAACCAGTTAAAGAACAACCGCTTGGAAGTGGAATCGCGAGGAAATCATCGAAGCCTATATTCCATAAATGAGGACCGATAACCGAACCTTGAGGACAGCCCATGGTAAGAGGTTTCGATACGGAATGATGTCCGAGTTTAAGTTTCGCGGAGCCATTAGAAAAGTACGAACAAAGAAGATTAAATATATTATTATAGCAACCACGAGCTTTTATCTTAAGTAGTAGCATTGGCCACCATGCGTTATCAAAAGCCCCGGAAATATCTAGAAAGATTCCAACTACGTACTTGTGCTCGGAGGTATTAACTATTTTTCTAACAGAAAGTGCCGCGTCAACGGTTGATTTGCCGATAGTAAAACCGAATTGGTTTTTATGGAATTTGGGCCCGTCCGGTAACAATCGTGGGACGATAAGACGCTCCAGGAGCTTTCCCAAAGATGGTAATAATGTTATGGGCCGGTAAGACTTAGGGTCATCTGGTGGCTTGTCGCCGCTTTTAGGTATTATTCGTATAAAGCCATGTCTCCATATACGAGGAAAAACACCTTCAGCAATACACCGATTGTAAACAGTTAATATCGCGTCACCCGCTGTTTTACACGCTTCCTTTATCATACGATTAGATATTTTATCTTCACCTGATGATTTGTTAAGGGGCAGTCTCCTAACAACATTAATGAATTCGTCAGTGGATGGAAGGTCTGACGCTGGTGATTTAGGCGGAACTGTAGCCCATGCTCTAATCTGTTGGTGGTAGTCATTATCATTAACAGGTGAATCATCAGGGATAAGACTATTTAATAAAACTTCCGTTGTTTCTTCAATACCGGTGGTGTGTTTATTATTTACTTTAATATTCTGAACATACGCGAGGTCGACCGATCGATTAGCTTTAAATTCATGATATAAAGGAGACCACGGACCTTCTTTTTCTAATTTATCCACTACTTTACGCAACAAATTAGCCTTAGATTTTTCAACCGAAGCTCTGTAACGGGACCTTTTTTTTTTTTTTTTTTTTTTTTTTTTAGGGTGGCAAAATCATCAAATGAGTCCTCCCGCCCTGGGTGGGGCGGAAGGGACTGTCAGACTTTTACTGACTAAAATCCACCCGTGTTCCTTCGGATGCCCTTTACGTTCCGGGGCCACGGTATCCTGGATTAAGAAAAAATCCGCGACCCCGGCAGGCATTTGGCCCCATAAGGGGCCCCGTCGGTGACGCGTGAAACACGACACGCCACCGACCCGGGCTTGGTCCCTGGTCGGACGGCGAGCTTACCCATTACTCACCGTCCGCAAGCCCGCTCCGCTGCTGTGCCCTCTGCTAATCAGAGGGACACGCATTGGAGCTTCCACCCGACAGGCTATTTGCATACGGGCAAAGAAACCCCCTTAGGCACACAGTGCCTAAGGAAGAGTTTTTGCCCGCATCCCAGGGCGCACCGGCCCGAAAAACTGGTCTTCCCCCCGGACGTATCCGAGAGGGAACTCCAGTCCACGGGCGCACGTGGAGGTTACCTGTCTTAGCACCCCTCTGTAACGGGACCATTTAGAGATCATTTAGAGTTGCCAGGTCCCCTGTAACGGGACCTGGCAACTCTAAATGTATTTAAAGCAGAGGTTAGTGAGTCTCCGGTGACTTGACGTTTTTTAAGCTTATTTAGATGTTTACGCGCTCGACGATAGATTTTACGCTGTTCGGTTAGGTAGTCACACCACCAATCACATCTGCGTACATTGGTCATAGGTCCGCGACCAATGGCAATGTCAGCACAGTAAGTGAAGGTGTCTGACATAATTTCAGCACTTTCTTCAGCTGACAGCCCATCACGAGTGAAATCCTTGGCATGACACGCAAAAAGCGATCTAAAGAATTCCCAATTAGCACCCTTAGTTTTATACCTAAAGTTACCAATTACATGTGAAGAACCATGAGTAGAATCCGGAACAAATTCGTACACGATCAAGCGATGATCACTGCAAGACGCGTCCGGTAGGACACGCCACCTATCCAAGCGTACGTCTGCACTAGAAAGTGTGACGTCAATACAAGATTCGCCCATTTGGCTGCAAAAAGTAGGTGGTGCATCGGGGGTGTTATGAATAGTAAGGTTTATTTCAGCAATGAAGTCTTCAACAGCGCAACGCCGTACGTAATCCGTGGACCGGACTTTGCCATACCACAGGGACGAAGACGCATTAACATCTGCGCCTACGATAACTTTGCAGCCCGCGAGTGACCGCAAGACGTGACGGAGGTTATGTATGTGAGGACCAACAGGGTCTGAATATTGAAAATAGCAGCTGACAACGTAAACTTTAAAAGTAGCGGATGAGACTTCCGCAACTGCACAGTGAGGCGTCATGAGATTACGTAAAGACGTTACTGTAAAGTTAGAAGAACGCGACACGTAAATTCCGGCTCGTGCCTTACTATCTAACTGAACTACCTTGTGACGTAAGCGCGTGTTTTGGTATTGTTCTTGAACCAGTACAATGTCTAATTTGTAATCGATAATTAATTTGTCCAATTCAGAAGTCGCCACCCTATCATTGTGAAGGTTTAATTGTCCTATTATTAAACTATCCATTTTATTAGTAATTAGTGTTGCGTATTAATTGTTCGAGCCTGACTTTATAGGTGGTACACTGTTGAGACCCGCACCGATGGTCAAACGGTTTTTTAAAACGTTTACACGCCACACATACCGGTGTAAAATTTAAATTATCCTTATGCGGGCATTCTTTTGTTTCATGTGCTTCAGAACAGTTAGCACAGGTAGGCGATTTATTTACGCAGTATTTTTTTACGTGACCGAACTGTTGGCAATGTAAACAACGAACTACATCAATATCATCAAAAAATCGGCAAGTCGCGAAGTCAATAAAAAGCTTCTCTTTGGTACTAATTAAATGCTTTCGAATGGCGTTGTCGATTTCGATGCCTACCCACTTCCGACCATTGTCTAATACACGTCTACGTATAATTTTTGTCGACTTAATAAATTCTTCTTCACTAATTACCAATTCGTCTTTGATATTTTGACGGTACAACGCGTGCAAAAAAGGTTTGTCGTCCATTGAGGATGGGACGTCTTTAATTAATAAACGTGGCCTACGGCCTTTCGGTTTTTCAAGTCTTAACCCGGCGGTCTTAATAGCATCAACCGATTCAAGTTTACTTATTTGACTGTCATTAGCGACACGTAATACAACGCCAGATTTCGCGATTTTTTTCATGCCTACAATTTGAAATCCGTCGTCACTTGGCTTAATCGCTTTTTTAAGCGCTTCTTTAGTGGCTGAGGAAGTTGCGAATTCAGCTGACCTTTCGTTGGAGGGGTATGCTATTACACACGGCAGCGGTGGTCTCGACTCCATCACTGGAGCGACCTTCGGCAGACGAAGTTTCAGAGAATCTGAATAAGAAAGTTTATTGGAATTTGTTTTTACAAGGCTGACATTATTATTTAAATTAACTTTGTCCAATTCGCGCTCGATATTGGCTAACTTCGTTTCATTAGAAGATGACCGTATGGCTAACAAAGAAACAATGGACGTAATCCGCTGTGTCATGTCCATAATCGCGGATTTATTGGCTACATTAATACGAGAACCCTGATCATTCACAAGGTCGTTTATTTTAGACAGGTATGCAGACGCCTGAGTAACTAAATCGCAATAGTCTTCGTTTGAATTACTGACATTATTTATTGATAACGGCGATTTCTCAACAGAATCGGTCAAATGTTGCCGTTTTGCATTATCCTCCGGCGTTAGATAAGACGGAGACATTTCGGTAAACAAGCGTTTAGAGTAAGCGGAGGTCGGTGACCTGGGAGGTTTAGTTACGCATCGCGAAGTGTTTTTTCCGCCCCCGTCCGGTGGATCATCATTACTGGACAACATTTTTAAATCAAAACTACAAAAAGATTTAAATAAGATCGTAAAAACAAGACGAAACAACAAAATATTTATTATTCCTTCCGAGGTACCCCCACAACCAAAAAATAAAAATTACTTACCGAGCGCTGTTAACTAATTTAAAACTATATTTACCAATGAAATACGCGTAACAACACTTAAAAACTTACAATACCACCACTATAAGCACAAAGGCACACAGCTAGGACAATTCACGAGCCGGTAATTGATAACGAGACACGAGAAACGTAATTATCAACGGCACGATTCAAATCACACCTACACAGCGCAGTTGCACAGAGGAAAGTGACGACACACGATATCTACCTATTGTTTTTCCTTTTGGGGTTTACATAACTTTCCTTCTACGGCACCGTCAATATTTTACAAACTCAGCACATGAAGCTACCCCTGTCTTGTCAAATGTCTGTAATATGTAGATTTTTGCCTTCATGACAAATTGACAATAAAGGAGAGTTAGGGAATGTTCGGTTTGAAAAATAAAATTACACCTGTGTGCTAGACTGTACGTAACCTTATATTACACACATCAAAAGTGTCTAGGGATCAACATATATTTTTGCAATAACTTTTCTCCTGATTGATATTAATTAAAATTTTCTTTAAGGATTCATCAAATAAAGTGTTTTCGTTTGTCACAGTAACGATAAACCAAGTCACCTTTGCATTAATAAAGAAATTTGCCATTTTCCTAATAAAGGGATTTTTGACATTTGAACCACTAACACAAAAGTTCGAAAAAAAGACTGAAATAACAGTTTTCTTTAAAATTTTATTGGGTAACTTAAACAATTAATAATCCGTGTTTCTACCGCGAACACTAACAACACAAGAACATCGGTTTGGCATACTCAAAATGAGTTCATCCAAATCACGCTGTGGAATGGCCGCCCATGTTCGTTGCAACAACAAAAAAAGGTCTTCTTGCGACTGGATACCCTCCATATTCGGCAGAGCTCTTCTCTGTAGCATATCCCATGCATGCTCAATCGGATTCAAGTCTGGCGACTGAGCAGGCCAGGGCAGGACATTGATGTTAGCTGCGGCGAGAGTCTGTCTTACAACTCTTGCGGTGTGCGGTCGTGCATTATCATGCATTAACTGAAATAAGGGACCGATTTGCACTTGTAGAGGAACGATGACGTCTGATACAATCGTCTTAGCATAAATTTGAGCGTTGAGGTTGCCTCTGATCCAAATCCACTCAGTTCTTCCGCCGATCCAAATACCCGCCCATACCATGATGGTTCCACCACTATAAGGATGGACTTCCTGGCAGGATTTTAATCGCTGTTGGCGTCCAGGGGTTCTCCAGTGTCGTATACGTCTTGTATCCGGTCTCATACCGAAACGAGACTCATCAGAAAAGCACACGAAACGCCATTGTTCTTCTGCCCAATTTCTGTGTTCAAGAGCCCATTGATATCGAATCCTACGATTGTGCATTGCTATAGGTGGTACCCGTAGCGGTCTTCGGGAATGAAGGTTCACTTCATGCAAGCGGTTTCTGACTGTTTGGTCGCTAATTAAGTTCCCTGAAGAGTGATGAAGCCTCACAGCTAACATCATGGCGGTTATTGTTGGAGCTCTTCGAGTTAAGATTTGAATGTATCGGTCTTGTCTCCGTGTGGTGCAGCGATACCGTCCTCCATGGCGCTCAGCCACGGTACCAGTGCTTCGGTAACGTGTCCAAAGTCGACTGATAACACTCTGACTTGTATTCAGAGCTAAAGCCACAGTACGTTGCCGGGAACCAGCTTCTATCATTCCCACGGCTCTGAGCATTTCTTCCCTGCTTAAATGACGTCGCCGCTCCATAATAACGTTGGTTTTAATCAGTAGTAGGGAAACAGTAGCACTAATAATGTCTTCAATGCGTTGTATGTTTTTATAGGGAAAATATTGACAGCTGATTTTCATTTTTTACTCAAATTTGATTCACAGTTCCTGATTCAAATTATGAAATGCACCAAAAAGGATCCATATAAATTTATAAAATCATAAATTTATTACAAAGCCACATCTCAATCTCAAGAAATCCGCATAAAAATGCTTGATCCCTAGACACTTTTGATGTGTGTATATTAAGACGAACTAAAAAAAAATATGTATTTATTTATTTTAAACTTCTGCATCTATTTTCAACTATAGTGGCCCGTCCTAGCTTCGCACGGGTATATTAAGAACCGCTCGTCCGATTTTGTGCAAACTTCACATAAAGCATCTACTAAATAGTTCGAACAAAGCCTAAACATTTGGTTTGGATAGGTGAGCCCGTTCTTGATTTATAACATTACAACGAATAGTGGCATTGATTTTTATATATTAGATAAGAAAGATAAGATTAGTCCTCTTTCGTCCCTGCAAATCAGAACTAATTTAAAACAAACATTTTTGTCGAATATTACTTTTGTATGAAACAAACAATCTGTCATGAGATGTGTGAGAGTGTTAATGCCCTTCTCATTCATCATAGATTTACATACAAATAGCGGCTACTGGCTATAAAATATTTGATTGGTTTCTTTTACTCCCTTTACTGTTATGCCTGTGATAGTGAAACGGTAGTGTTTCATAAAAACAAACTGCTTTGGAGATATTTTTTGAGTTTTTATGACGGATTTAGTTGGTTTCACATTCCAAGATTAATAAGAGGCAGTCTAATCCTGTGCTAATGTCCATTACATAAATAAATAATCGAAATCTATGAATTTTAGATCGCTTTAATATTTTGATACATTTAGAAATTATTCATTCGTTGTATTTTATATTTTGCGAGCCTTATTTTTATTTGTCCTTCGGGGAGGTTTTATAAAACCAAATGAATATTCAAACCTGGAATACATAACAAAAAAAAACTAGCTCAAAAGAAAAAAAAACACCCTATCAAGTAAGTAAAAATCCATAGACACGCATGATTGGAAAACGTTTCTTCCCATCACGGACACTGGACACATAATAATATTGTAATCAGTTTTCTTTGATTACAATGTCTTGTCAGGAGCTAATAAGCGTTAACTTCACTTTTTTCACACTGCCTATATCTTTATTTTGCTTTGTTAACCCTGAACTGTAAAACGCATCGAGAACGATACACCAGAGTCGTAAAGATACCAGAAAATTGGCGTGAGGATTACACGCATTTGTGCTTAATTGATCGGAGGAAACTGAACAAAGGAATGGAAGATTTTAGGAGAGAGATTTGCCTGGCAGTAGAACAAAATAGGTTACAAAAAAAAAACGAGGTAGTCGCATAACTTGCATAAGTTACCTATCATCTGACATCTCACCTCGTTAATAAACAGTACGACTACTTCGACTTTTTCATTGGCATAAGGGCCTAACTCTACCACACGTTCATTAAAAAACAACAGGATTCTTAAAATCAACACGTTATGGGAGCATATGGTGCCGAACTAGGTTCCTGTATCTCGGCAATCTGATAATATTTGATTCTTGAAAGTTTATGTGTTGTAAAATACCAGTAATATTAACCTATAACCAAGAGATTTCAACTTAACAAGTCGTAAAACCAACCAAAGTAGGGTCGGTTCGCCAGTTATTACACACAAAAGTCTGCCGATATGGTCAGTGGATAACTATAGGCAAATCATTACTAAGCCTACTTGAAAACCTGACTAAAGAGGTCAAATCAATACGGTACTTACTTGAGGCATGTTAATTTGTAGTTAGCCGCTGTCGAATCATGATGACAAGGCGAACCTATTCTTATCCGTATTTGGTCGGCTTCTTTAGGCTTAATCATAGTTTTAACATTCTACCTTAAGAATAGGGCACTAATACTACTGTTTGCATCACATCTAGCGGTACCCTTTGTTGTTCTTTTAACATTGAGTTACCCCGTTTTAGAAGACAGAACAAGCGAGCTTATACTTATACTCATGTCACTCGATACAAATGCTGTCTCAGTCATGCGGAATATAGTAACAATGATGATTGTAGAATGGGTCAACTAGATGGCTATTGTAGTAGATATTCATTACGATGATCAACATCATAATCTTATGCGCCGAAAAGACTCCCAAAGATTGGAAGAACTCAAGGGAATAGAAAAATGGTAGATTTTATACCAAGAGTTGACTGACTAAAAACAAACCGGTTTCTAGAGTTGTTCTTTGCATTTCACAGGCCGTGGTTCCATTGTAAGACAATCCTGCAACCACTTGGTAAGTCCTCTGGTAATCTTTGAGCTAGTCCACAACGCTCGGCGAGTAATGGGCAACTCGCCACCCGACCATGGACCATGCCCGGGTCGACGGCGCGTTGTGTTCCACGCGCGCCTCAAAGAGTGTCGGCATGATGACGGGGCCCCCCTCTAGAGGGCCAAAGCCTGCCGGGGTCGCGGGACTTATCTCATTACCGTGACCCCGGAACACAAAGGGCTATTGAAGGACACCGTGAATTTTAGTCAGTATGAGTCTGACAGTCCCTCTCGCCCTGCCCTGGGTGGGAGGACTCATGTGATGATTTTACCAAGCTAAAAAAAACTAAAAAAAAGTCCACAACGCTATTCAAATATTCACTTTTCAGTAGTTTCCTTCAACGTTACTACTTTACTAACTGTAACAACAGCGTGTGTACTGTGTATTAAACAAACTTTAAACTTAAACATGCATGCGCGTCGCCATGTTTGCATACGTATCTAAATCATGACACCCCGACATCGACACCGAGGAAATGTTGATAATTTACGTCGATTCGACGAAGTTTTGACGACTTTGAATAAAGAACAATGCAGTAGTTACATTGATCGACTTGCCTTCATACTACGCGCTTCACTTCCCGGATAAGCGTGCGTTTTTCTCACAACACAAGCATTTCCTCTAACGTTAATAGCTAAGGCATAAAAAGTTGCGGCATTCAAATCGAGTCTATGGAAGCAAGAAGTATGGAAATAATAGTAAAACGTTTTCGGAAATGTAGAACTGTATTTTGTTGCTAATTATTGTAATGAGCGTGGGTTTATGTCGTGTGTGGGCAAAAGTTATGCATACCTATATTAATGAAGATAATAGTTATTTGTTGTCATTCTTTTCACTCGATTCAGGGTCCATTGCCAACTTTACCCTGTTTTGTTTGCCCTAATAGCAACAATGTCATTTGCCCATTTCACCACTATTATGCTACTCACGAGAACCGTTACCTACTAGACTATTCAACGACTTAAGCCTCCTGCAGACACACGCGATTAATCGCGCGGGGCGACATGTCGCGGTCCATTCGCAGTGTTTTTAGAGTGGAAATTTGCTTGCCTCGTTGTCGCAGCGCGATTATTCGCGTGTGTCAGCAGGAGGCTTTAATCGTTGAATAGTGTTATAAGGGCAACTGAAGATACATGTTGGTTTTTATACAGTCAATCATTGCGTCATTTGATAATTTCCCAACCATAAAAAAGACAATTCCTACTACTTAGTTATAATAATGAATGAAGTCATCAACTGCAGTTTTTTTAACAACTACGTTGAGGTTCTGCATCAAGTCAAGTCGGATGCAGAATCGTATCATGAAGATGTTTCTTTATCACATCTTAGATAAGAATATCTTTCCATATATTAATTTAGTCAATTGGTAATTAACAGATATGCAAATGAGGTCAAAAGTTATCGCCATGAATACATTATTGTTTTAAATCTATGAAAACATCGCTGTAAAAAAAACCTTCAACATCTCAATAATTAAATCGAAATAGGCCATAAATTATACACCGTGACTTTTTAGTCGTCTTACAAAAGCCGTCCACTTAATGTATCCGACCTAAAATACCTATAGGCATGTTTAATTTTTTTTAAATCGTTAGTAATAATTTTTATTTTTAATAAATAGATACATTAGAAAACTTTTTCATAAAAAAATGTAACCGCCTTCAAAAACAACCATAAAAAACGGTAAAAAAACCTACAAAATAACTTTTCTTTCGGAAGTCGGTGTCTTTGTTTTCTTTATTTCATTGTCTTTTTTTTGCCACCGACTTCCGAAAGAAAAGTTATTTTGTAGGTTTTTTTACCGTTTTTTATGGTTGTTTTTGAAGGCGGTTACATTTTTTTATGAAAAAGTTTTTATTTTACTCTTTTTAGTTTAAATATTCAACCCGAATTCTTGTCAAATACAACATGTGTACTAGAATTTTGTAATCCATAACATCGCTCATGTACACAATAAGCTAATAAAATTCCCTATCTCAAAAACTACTGAACCGATGTTGATGAAACTTGCAATATTCCCTAAGTTAAATGATACCTAGTACAAAAAAAAAAGAATTACTTAAATCGGACTTGTAGTTCCAGAGATATGCGAACTCAAACTAAATCAGTCGATGCCTACTCCTTACTATTAAGGAGTTCTACCTTCCATCATTAGATCAGCTACATGAAATTATGATTACCATACGCAAGTACTTAAATTACTTCATAAAATTTGCGAAAAACGGTGTGTCGGCCTATAAAATTCAAGGGTTGCCCTCGATTTCTCCAGGATCCAATCATAAGATCCCAACTTGGTGATTATGGGACCACCTCAGAAGTACCTCCTTTCGAACAAAAAAAGAATTTTAAAAATCGGTCCACAATTGGCGGAGTAATCGCGTAACAAATATACAAAAAAAAAAAAAAAAACAAAAAAAAAAAAAAACATACCGTCGAATTGATAACCTCCTCCTTTTTGAAGTCGGTTAAAAATATATGAAACACCCTGTTAAAATGTTTACGTATCAATCTGTAGAGTATACCTACCCAACGCAATAGTCGGGTAGATCATTCCATTTCCATTTTCTATGAGATAAGGGCGTTTCTAACTACGCTTTGTGTCATAATAACCAATTAAAGTTTTATTATTAAATTTTTCAAATCTCTTAAATACATTTTTTTTTTATTATAAACGTGTTCTAGTCATTGGATACATGAACTGGGCTGCTTTTGTAAGACGACTAAAAAGTCACGGTGTATAGATTATCTCATCATATTATTGTCCTTTTATAATTAACTTTTATGTACCTATGTCTCAGAGAAATTGACGATATTTTTGGAAGTAAATATTTTTAGTATTATTTAGTCTTCGATAACGTGTGTGCCTTAGTAAGTGCACTATAAAGTTACGCCCCATGGAGTGCCAAGTCAAGCGTGAACTACCTATAAAAAGAGTTTTGAATATTTTTTATTCAAGACTATTAGAACTTTTGAAATAATTAAAATTGATCAACTACCGATTTAAGAAATCTGAAAAGATTTAATGTTTTTTTAATGAAATGAACAAAGTTATTTCAATACCAGTGGCGAACCACAAACAATTTAACTCTACTCCTCCATCATTCAAATACCATAGACAGCCCACTCATTTTTTAAATTACTATTGTTAAACCTAAATTACATTGCAGGTGAGATATCAAATACTGACATGGTAATTGTTAGGTTGGCAGGTACATCCGACGCGCACGAATTGTTATGTGGTGATTCCATTGGTTTCTATTTAAAAAGATATACCTACATTCAATGATGAATTAATACCACGGAAAAAATTAGAATCCCTTTTCTTTTTGCATGGTAAAATCATCTAATGAGTCCTCCTAACCAGGGCGGAACAGGAGGGACTCTCGGACTTGTGCTGACTAAAATCTACAGTGACCCTTAATAGCCCTTTACGTTCCATATTCACAGTAACCTGATGAGACAGATTTGCTGTCGTTTATTGAAAAATACCCTCGATTTCTCAATGTCTCGTCATCAGATCCTGACCTGACTACCATGGGGCCATTTGTGAAGTATATCCTTCAAGCAAAAGAAGAATTTTCCAAATCGGTCCAGGCGTGTACGAAAAATCGGGGAACATAATTATTGCATAAAAAAAGATTCTGACGAACAGAGAACATCCTCCTTTTTCGAAGTCTGTTAAAAATACGTCTACGTATGTCACCTCCGCACTCGTGCACAAAGATGATAAGGGGCCGATTGCTTAAGGTCAATCGCGTGAATACAGGCCTTAATTTTTGCGAAATTGCCAGTCAGGTGCTTTCCGACACTTTCTCTTAGTGTATCAGCAAGGGCATTACGAAGTTTATTGAGGACAGCAGATAACCGCAGCATTAAAATTTAAGTGTCACTGCTAGTCGAGCCTATTTAAATTTTAATTAATCTAAAACAGAATTTAACTAATTCCGCATAAAAACACACAACAAACAAACATTTTAGTGGCTTTCTTAAAACTTCGTTCTGCCTTTTATCACCTAACTGTATTAATTTATGGTCACAAAAAAACAGTGCCAAATTAAACAGGATCAATAAATAAGAGTGTTCGCTAATATAGTTACCACCAGACGAATATTTGTATTAACCACGTGTGCAATGATAGATTTCAAACCAGATTCAATTAGCAACTTCATAAAATATTTACGATCCCATTTTTATTAATAATTTATTTAGTGAAGAAATTATGTTTATTTCAGTTAGGTAGTTAATTACTGGTTTAATAAATCATAGAGAATTGTGTAGCTTTCAATGTAAATGGATATAATAAAACTATTGCTTGATTGCCTTTATATTTTAGTCTTATTTTATGCTTGGTTTTGACCGCGGCTTTGCTCTTGAGTATAAATTCGGGTTGTATACGTAGCGCCATTTGAAGAATGTTATTGTGGTTTACCTCGGGAACAGTACTTTTTTTTTTACAGATGAAAAGCAGTGAACCTTATCTGTACACCTGATAACATTTATACGAAATTTCGGGATTAATGGTTCAGTGGTTACGGTGTAAAAGAGAACAAACAAACTTACTTTGGCATTTATATTATTAGTTAGAATTTATAATTTTGAATTCCAACAAAGAATTTCAAAATCTATGTTTTAAAATCTAGATTCTAGGCCAATAACCCTATTTATTAAAAAAAAAAACATAAATACTAATATATAAATACTTAGTTACCTACTTATTAAAATTTATATGTTACGTAAGTCAGAAAGAAGATCAAAATATATCTATAAATGTCGTTCACTTAAAGATGTGTAACACAGCTATTAAAAGCCTTTTTAGAACTAGTTCCTTTCTATATATTTACGTAATTTAATAAATTATTAAGTAAATAGATCGTAATGTTTATCAACGTCTAAGAATGACATTTAGCTAGGTTGTTACAAATTGTACTTTCATCTATCTAATACCTAATATATTATATTTTATCACATTAACGCGAAATTATGATCATTAAACGAATTAGAGATACTTACATCTAAAACTATTTATTTTATAATCATGTTTGTTTTTTTTTTTTTTCTGCATACTTGAATACAATTCGAGGTTTTTCAAAAAAGAATAAGAACTGAAACGAACCGTATTTGTTCCAATTTCACAAGTTCTAACTTCCTTTTATTCAAAAGAAATAAAAAAAAAACTAATAATTTAAACCTGGTAGGTATAAAATAATGCCTTGCTATGTCAAAGATCTAGACAATATTTTATTACGTTGTATAGGCAATATTTTATTTACATTTTAGGGAGAAAAATATCTTAATTAATACAAAAATAAGGCTTAAGTACTTGAACCAGAGGGTGTACTTATTGTACACACCGATTTAAAAAAGATATAAGTTCACATACATTATGATTGAAATGTTAACTTTGATAAATAAAAATAACTTCAGATTCAATCTAAGCTTTAAATACTAGAGAAAAAATACACATTATCTAACAGAGAGGATAAAATCTGATTTATCTATGAAACATAGAGGTAGAGGTAATAAAATTTAATATGTCTTTTTTACGAGTGTATCAAATTAATTACTGATCTGATGATATGTAATCTAATCTCACAAATATTATAAATGCGAAAGTTTGTGAGGATGAATAGATGGATGTACGTTTTTGTTACTCAATCACTTCAGATTTGTTGAACGGAACTTGAATTTTGGTTGAGATGGGTATATTCTGGAATAACACAGAGTACCGTTTACCACGGTATTAAGTTTCGTGCTCACAGGCAAAGCTACTAACTAAGCATTTTTGATATGCACTCTTCAATTCATCTGCATCATGCTTTAGCTTGATTTAAAATATAGAACACATTAGTGCGTGAAAACAGTGCTGGACAGTGTCTAAAACTCTTTATATTTTTTAAAAAATGGAACTTAATTATTCCAATCTGTGTCTTGATCATAATTTACTAGTGGCCCGTCCCAGCTTCGCACGGGTATATTAAGAACCGCTCGTCCGACTTTGTGCAAACTTCACATAAAGCATCTACTAAATAGTTCGAACAAAGCCTAAACATTTGGTTTGGATAGGTGAGCCCGTTCTTGAGTTATAATATTACAACGAAAAGTGGCATTGATTTTTATATATTAGATACACGTAATATTTATATTTAGAAAAGACATGGTGTCCATTTTTTACTAGTTTTAAACTCTAAGGCAAAAGAAACAACTATAAACGCCGTCTTCCGCACAAAACGATGTTATTAAGAATAGACAATAAATCAGATAGAGGAGTTATCATTAACCTTTTCCAAATCGAGACTTGATTCTTTTCTGATGTTTGTCTAAGTATACAATCAATGTAAATAAATTATTATTATACAATCTTAAAGAAAGTTGCGGATCTGTGAATTCGCTTATCTTAATTTATGGTTTTATGGTTATGGCTTGGCAACCCAGATTTTTTTTATTACTGGAAAATTTTGTTACTTTTTTTTTTTTTTTTTGCGTGGTAAAATCATCAAATGAGTCCTCCCACCCCGGGCAGGGCGGGAGGGACTGTCAGACTTGTACTGACTAAAATCCACGGTGTCCTTCAATAGCCCTTTATGTTCCGGGGTCACGGTAATGGTATAAGTCCCGCGACCCCGGCAGGCTTTGGCCCTCTAGAGAGGGGGCCCCGTCATTATGCTGACGCTCTTTGAGGCGCGCGTGGAACACAACGCGCCGTCGACCCGGGCATGGTCCATGGTCGGGCAGCGAGTTGCCCTTTACTCGCCGCCCGCATGCCCGCGCCTACGGTGGCCGGAGATCGTCTGGCGACGTCCGTCGCCGTGGGCGTCCACCACTGCGGGTGGGGCGGAGGGAGGACACTGTCCTCTCTCTCACGCGGCCCGCCTCCTCCTTCGCGAGCATGACTGCTTCGCAGAAGGAGGCGACCGCTTCCCACTCCGTCCCGCCCCGCAGCATGGCCGCGACCAATGCCGGGCGCGAGAGGTCTCCGCCTATCGCCGCCGTGAGGACACGTCGGTGCTCTGCCCAAGCTGGGCAGTCTTGCACCGTATGCTCTACTGTGTCCTCCGGGCGATCTTCGCAGTGGTGACACCCAGGCGTTTCCTCCTTTCTCCTTAGACACAGGTACCTCCCGAAACTTCCGTGTCCGGTGAGGACCTGCGTCATGCGGTAAGTCAGGACGCCGTGACTCCTATCCAGCCACTCCTCAAAGAGGGGTCTTACCGCCGCGATTGCGGCGTGCCCGGCCGTCGGTTGCGACAATCGTCCCCTCCATACTGCCCTGAGATCGCGCCGGACCTCTTCCCGCCGCGCCTCGACTTGTCGGGGCAGCGGGAATTCTCCCCGGCGCTGCGCCTCCACCCGCCACTCATAGACGCGCTGGAGGGCAGTCGCCTCCAGATCCCAGGGCAGTAATCCGGCAAGCAGGTTGGCCGATTCGCCGGCGATCGTGCGGTATCCCCGGATCATCCGGATAGCCATGACCCTCTGGCATGCGACCAACTTTAGTGGTCGCGTCCGGATGCTCAGGGCCCACACGGGGGCCCCGTAGAGGGCCATGGACCGCACGACACCGGCGTACAGCCTACGGCAGGAGGCGTTTGGCCCGCTGAGATTAGGCAGCAGTCGCCTGAGGGCGGCCGCTGCCCGGTTCAGCTTTGGGGCCAAACTCAGGAAATGCTCCCTGAAGTTCCACCGGCTGTCGAGGACGAGTCCCAGGTACTTCATCGTCCTCCCGACGCCGATGCGAACCCCCTCCACCGTTATGTGGGACTCAGACCGTGGCGCGTTAACGCGGCCATGAAAACACATGGCCTCCGTTTTGTGCAGCGCCACTTCGAGTCCCAGCTGCCGGATCCTTTCGACGACTGTCGCAACCGCTTGCGTCGCCAGGTCGGCCGCCGCCTGGTGCGACTCTCCCTCTGCCAGGACGAGCGTGTCGTCAGCGTAACATATTACGCTGACGCCGTCAGGGAGGTCGCCGCGCAGCACCCAATCGTATCCGATGTTCCACAGGGGCGGCCCCAAGACCGAACCCTGTGGAACACCGCACGATATCTCTCGCCGGTTCCACTCTCCCCGGTGACCGGGGTAGATGACGGCTCTGTCCGTCAGGTAGTCCTCGACTATGCGACGGAGGTAGGTCGGCACCCGGTGATACCGGAGTGCCTCCCTGATGCAACTCCAGGGCAGGGTGTTAAAGGCGTTGGTGATGTCCAAAGACACCGCCAAGACGACCCTGCCCCGGGCTACTGCATCCCCCGTCGTGAGGGCTCTCACGCGCATGATGGCGTCCACCGTCGAGCGCCCCCTGCGGAAGCCAAACTGGCTCTCCGCAAGGTTCGGGCCCACCCGATTCAGGTGCCCGACGAGGCGGTCTGCAATGACTCTCTCGAAGAGCTTGCCCACCTCGTCGAGCAGCACGATGGGCCGGAATGCGGACGGAGAGTCCGCAGGGCGCCCGTAAATTTTGTTACTTTGATAGGATATTTGTGTAGTATGTCCTCACCATTATTTAGTTTCCAATAAATTAGGTACAGACGCCAGCAAATCAACTTACCTGAATCTGTCAATATTCTTAAAAATTTTCAACCATATCACAACAGAAGAAAGGTAAATGTTCGATTGGTAAAATTTGACCTATTGGTGTAGGTTGACCTGCTGGCGTCTTTATATTGTGAGACTTGGATTGACGTGGAGCGAGGTGAAGCGCGAAGCTCAAGACCCTCGCGATGGAAGACATCTGTGACATAGGACACAGTTGGCAACGTCGCAAATAGCTGTCAAATATTTTCAATTTTTCAAAATTAACTGTATGAAAATAAGAAATATAGCTCTGTAGTGCACTAAACAATTAATAAACGAGTAGGAACGCAATTAAAACACTGAATTTGATGTTATCTCCGTTTCAGGTGTCAAAAAGGCATTTGGAAGGTTTTCAAATACTTTGTTTATATCTATAACTATGTTGTTGTTACGATATTACTTATTGCATTCCTTTATTATTTTTTTAGTGCACTACATTTCTTATTTCCATACAGGAACATTGCCAAATTAATTAAAACTTGTTAACATTTGACAACTACTTGCGACGTTGACAACTTCAGAATAAGTACGCGCTCTTAAGTCAGTAAGTCAGAATCTTAAACGTACATACTTTACTTTTGAGCAATAGAACAGAACATTCTATGTTATGAATTTTATCGCAGTGCGTTTTGTGATGTTGCTAAAGTGGCCTTTATAGACCCACTGAATTTCAACCAAGGACCTAGTATGTGGTCGCGGGACTTATCTCGGTCGCGGGACTTATCTCATTACCGTGACCCCGGAACATAAAGGGCTATCCAAGGACACCGTGGATTTTAGTCAGTACAAGTCTGACAGTCCCTCCCGCCCTGCCCGGGGTGAGAGAACTCATTTGATGATTCTACCACGATAAAAAAAAAGGACCTTGTATGTAAACAGGTTGTAGCATTCGATTTTTTGACCATGAATCATAAAATGCCCCAATTTAAAATTTAAATGAACGATGATCGAATTTTGGCCACTGGATGACCTCTGGTTTACATTTATACATGTAGAACGCTATGCATCTTTTTTATATATTTAAATAACAAATAGGTATAACATTTAAATATCTAGCAGCCTAAAATCATTCACAGAAGCTAGACCAATGTGGGCTTAGTTACTATGTCAACAGCTTTTAATAAGTATTATAATCATATGTAAATATAGTATTTTAACTTTCAAAATAATATTAAAAAACTGGTTAGGTTATCTGCACAAATTTGAATTTTTTCTATGCCTACATAGGCATAGAAGAAATTCAAATCCGAATTTAATATGAATGAACATTTATTCGGATTAATCTCAGCCTGTATAATAAATGTTATACAAAATGCTTCATTCAGTTACGTATGTAAAGCGACGTCACCCTCCCCTCGCAGAAATAAACAATCATATAAATGCAGGAAGTGTAAAAAATAAATATACAACATGCAAACAGTCTCGGCCATGCATATTCGTATCTCAAATAAAGCGACACTGCACACTGAAACTATTAGGTACCTACCTTCAACCAGGGTTGGCATGATAAAAACAAGTTGTTTTAAAACACATGTTTAAAATAGTTTGAAATTAAACAGTGTTTTTTATCACACCTTTTAATTACTTTTCATGGCGGATGAATGGATATAAAATGAAAACAAATTAATATTAGTGAGTCTAGATAGACTGACTTATAACCATTTGAGTCTATGCTATTGTTATGCTATACTTTTGAAGTTTTATTGGCATTGTAATTAAATAATACTTATAATCACTGTAAAAAAAAAGTTTCATGTTTTTTTCCAGTGATCGTTTTTGTAAATATTTAATTACTAACGGCGAATTTGAAAAGATCAAGCCTAGAAAAGAAACTTTATGAAACATACAATTTATTTACAAGTTTAGACGTCGACCTACTCTAAGGAATTTATAAAAATAACTAAAAAACACTTTTTTAAAACAATTTAACCGGTTTGTTTTATAAAATTTAATAAGAAAAAGACAATTGTTTTTTTTTCAACCCTGCCTTCAACATCTATAACTTTTTTCTTAGTCGCAATGACAAGAAATTTTAGTTTTTCTCGGTCCCTTTTTTATCGTAGTAAAATCACCAAATGAGTCCTCCCACCCAGGGCGGAACGTCAATAGCCCTTTACGTTGTAGGGTCACAGTAACCTAATAGAACAGTCCCGCGACCCTGGCACCCTTTACCCTTTCACTATGTTTGACTAAAAACTTTTCCCCTTTTACTCAACACATATTTCACACCTTGGTACCGCGGTATACCGTCAAGGGTGGAAATATTAAGATACCATATCCTCGAGAGCAGTTATTAACTCGCGATTCTCCATCTAACTTTGAATCTATTTGCGGAATTAGCATTAAATATTTTGCATAATGTTATGGAGTTCCGCAAATTATCGCTTGATCCCACCACAGCTTATCTTCAGCCTGTATTTATGATGCGTTAGATAACTAGTTGTTAGCTAGAACATTATTTATATAACTGAGAGAATATTGTTGTTCCTATAGCGTTACGTTTCACATCGGAGTCACTGCGGATTTTATGTGAAATTAAAGTAATTATGTAATACGAGTATCTACGTCAGCTACATCTGTTTTGATGAAAGTGTAGATTGATTTGCTAATAATAAAGTGTTAAGAAGTGTTTAATTTAGAAATAAATTTTGCAACACACCTGTTTTGTCAATCGTCATAATGGTTTTGAAACTTAATCATCGATCACTAATCAATTTATCGTTAGTGTTTTAAGTTTTAAAGCCTGTGCAGACGAGATACTTGTATCCGCCGCGGACAAAAATCCCTGACTCATGGAAAAAGTTACCGCAGCAAAAAAAAAAAAACTAAATTTCCCGGGCTACGAACATGGTTTGCGTTGCCCGGGAAATTAAGTGAAGCACAGTCTATGGAAGCAAATATTTTGACATAACATTGTGTAACTATTTATATGAAGATAAAAAGAGATATTGACGATGAATTGTTCATTTGTTCTGTGTCTGGGTGTAATTTATCTATAATATGTATGTATTTAGAAATTTATAAGTATGTTTATCAGTTGTCTAGTACCCATAACACAAGCTCTGCTTAGCTTGGGACTAGATGGCGTTGTGTGATAGTTGTGGAATATTATTATTAATTAAAAATCTGTTAATTATATCCAATCACAAGACAGTCTCTTCGATAGCTAATACAATTAATCCACGGTGTTAAACTTGCAGTAATTTTCAAATCAACTGTATGACTGATGTTTTTACGATAACTATATTATCAAGTAAGAAGACATATACAAATTAGTATAAGTGTTAACAGCACATTTTCCGATTAGAACCGCAATTAAACTTTAGTAAACCGTGGATTAAAGTAAGCGGCATATTATGCATGAAATGAATGGAAGATAAGAAAACATTGCCACAAAAATAAAATCGTTAACTAGAAGATAAAGTGCTTATAATTTGTCAGATATCGATTAAAAATAATTCTTCGATTACTTTTCTGTGGCGAGACTTAATTTTCCATTTCTTGATATTGCAATACATAACGTTGTGAATAACTAAACTATTTACTTAGACCTTGTATCGATTTAGTGAATGTTGTTATTGTAAATAGCTCTATTAGTGAAGCTACCTATGGCCTGTGAATCACGACTTCTATGTAGGTTCCTTTCTTAGGGATAGTAGTTAACTAGGGATTAGTTAAAATCCTTTTTACGAGTAGTTAGGGCTTTAAGTAATAACTGGCCTTTTAACAATAAGTTAAACTAACTGTTGTAAAAATCCTATATATTTTTAACAGAAAGCTATAAAATGTATTTGATTTTAACCGTAGTTCACTTCTGAAAAAACAACTGGCCCTAAGTTTTTATTCTTTCCACTTAAATAAATCGTTAGGTAAAATCCTGAACGCATGGACTATTTTTTTCTTTTATGTTTCGAAAATCTTCCATAATCTTCAATTTGAAAATTATCTTGTAGATACACTGATTGGCCAGCAAAAAAACATTACACAGGGAGACTTGGAAAGGACTGAAGAAAACCTTTGCCATACAGTGATAAAAAATAGGTACACCTCTACCTCAACACCCTTTTATAAAACAACTCAAAGTTAAGTAAAAAGTTAAAGCTAAGTTTATGCTAGCTGTCAGTCCTCCATTACACCGGCTTTCCCCCTAAATGCCCGTGACTAGGAACATCTAATTTTCATTTTAGTTGACCTAGAAGACGCCTCGGTATGGTAAGATCGATCATTATAGTGATTCATAGATAGAAATCTGTTTTGATAAAGATCCAATGTCCGGTTTAAGATTTACGAAGCGTGAGAAGTAGAAATAAAATATAGAAAAAAGTTTAAAACGTTTGATTTGATAAATTTGTTTTTAAGAAGTCAAATACTCGTGCATTGACGTATATTTGACTCGTGTGTTGACCTTTCGCCGATTCCATTTCATTGTCAGCTAAGATACACAAAAAGCTTCGTTTCATTCAAAAAATATGCCGTATATCATTACTTCCCAGAGTGTGATTCTTATTAGCAACACTATCGATTTGTGTAATAATACAGGGTGTGATTTTCTTTCCAAAATTAGCGGTTTCGATTCCTGGCCAAGATTGTTGAATTTTCTAAAATCCAATGATGCAGTTCTAGTTTTCGTTGAAATCGGCCCATAGACTCCTTTCAACGTTTATCGTTATTATCCTTATTATTAGTTATTATTCCTCATAGTTTCGGATAAAATAGCCATCCACGCATAATTGAAAAATTAATCTTGTTTTACAAGATCATACATCCCTAGTTTATGCCTTCGGTCAAAAAAGCCACCTTATTAAACAATAAACCTAACCTAATGGTCATTGAACTGCCGAGTATATTAAACGTATAGTTTATTAAAACCTTTAAGAGCGCGTAGGGAATTTATAAGTATATCAAGGCTGAGCTCAATCACACCGTTCACTATTGGTCAATGAGCATTGTAAAACATTGTCCAAATGTCAACGAAAGTTAAACATCGTTTAATCGAACTGTGAGTTGGTATCTTTACAATCTCCTTGGTTGATTACTAGAGACGGTAAATTGTTAATTAGTACAAATTGTTATGGAATGTCTCTTCCCGAGTGGCGTAACGAGACACCGAATCTAGGACGGGACAAGACGCTTGATGTGCGAGGAGACCCTTTTTTTCAGGACAAAAAATATATCTTGCCTTCGCTGCTCACGCGCACCCTTTGCGACATCAGCTTTGCGAGGCTTGTTGGACTCTTTCGCGTAACAAAAAAAAACGTTATAAGCCGGTGCATTGAAGAAAGGAATCGAAAATGGCGGCTTGTACTTGTGTTGACAGATAGTACAGCCAGCATATAAAATTTCAAGTTAAAGTTTTTTTTTTAATTTATAATAATAAAAACAAGACTGGGTTACAATAATTTCTCAAACTTAAGTTAACAACAAAACAAAACTCAACGACAATAACAAACAGGTTACAACGGAAAAATAACAGAAAACTATAGCAAGTCTTCGTAAAAAACAATTCTGAGCGCGTCAAGACGTCAAAACTACTTTTTTTTCTGCTTACGCTACGCGCTGGAGTGAGTAAAGACGGCACTAGTGTGCGAGCGAGAGAACACGATAAACGCCGCCACTTTAGATTCCTTTCTTCAATGAACCGGGTTATACCAAGTTATTTTGCAACATGGGGTCTCGCGCGACCAGTGGAGGTGCGTGACGTAAACGTGATCACCGGCGACATCAGCTTTGCGAGGACTCTTAGTTTCTTTCAGTTCTCACTCATCAGACACCACAAGTAGGTAGGCTTGTGGGTCATGTTAATTTCTTAGTAAAAGTGTTGCATTGCACTGCTTTACTGACTGGTGATCGCCGTTGTCCAGATTTTATCTTTGATTTTTTGATAAACGTAAGCTCATACCTATTTATAATCAAAAAGCTACGATTCATTGCAGATCCAAAAACAATTAGGCTTTGCTCTTGGTCAGTAATTTTTGACTTATTGTATTACTTCATGGGGCGAGGCGAGTAAAACTTTGTTATTGCCCATTGAAAGAGCTCAAAGAGCTGTTGTCAAGGTGGCTACTTGTCTGACTTTCCTGTTCCCTACTAACCTCCTATATAAATCTTTTGAAGTACCTAACAGTTCGACAGTTATTTATTATGAGCACTGAACTAAAACAACACGCAGCTCTTCCTTATAGCACTGAATTTACGGAAAGATATAAGTAGTTTGCCCTCAAATAAGTACAAAACATGCTTTTACAGCCAAATTAATATGTACCTCGGACCCCTACTCTTTAACAGACTAAATGAAAAGGGAAACATTTACTCCTTAATTATAGTTTGTAATTGCAAGAAAATCCTGAAAGCTTTACTAACAAAGTCCTATGAAGATGACTTGTGCTAAAGTAAAGATTACTCATATTATTGTTAGTTTGTAGAGCACCTGTTGTCGACGTTTTATAAGTGCCCTCATAGGCTGTGAGATAAAAACATTTGATTTTTTGATTTTGTTATTGTGTTTTTTAATAAGTAATGTAAGTTAAGATAAGTACTATAATTTTATACAACTTTTACATAGATTACATTAGTATGTTAATTATGTGATTATTTAATAAATTAATGTTACCTTCAATCGCCTGAAACACAGGATTATCTAATTCAGGCACAGATTTGACTTGACAAGCCTGTAGGTCTAGTGGTTAGTGACCCTGACTGCTATGCCGGAGGTCGTGAGTTCGATTCCCAAATGTTTGTGTGATGAGCACGATCATTTGTTCTGTGTCTGGGTGTAATTTATCTATAATATGTATGTATTTAGAAATATATAAGTATGTTTATCAGTTGTCTAGTACCCATAACACAAGCTCTGCTTAGCTTGGGACTAGATGGCGTTGTATGATAGTTGTGGAATATTATTATTATTTATGTGTGAATTTAACATAGATATAAGAAAACTATAATAACGTCGTACCATGTGTTTTTTGAATATTTTTTATTTATGTTGTGTAAGAATCATTCTATACATCATAACTAATATTGTCAAGCCGAATGTTTAGATGGATGTATATTGTTACTAAATCTTACCAGACCTGCAGTACGGATCTAGACGAAATTTGACACAAATATAGATTGGGTACAACAGTGGTATTATCACGAAGGATAACTTTGTCACCATAATTCGTTCAAGTGGAATAATTTTTGGCTTACATGCGGACCAAACCGCAAGCAAAATCCAAAGGTAACGCCGGGTACTAAAACAAGGTGTCAATAATTATATTTGGTTAATATTATTACTGTAAATAAATAATACATGACTTTAATGTTTATGGTGCTGTAAATAAGGTTCTAACATCTTGGAGTAGAAAGTAGGTCAAGTGACCCTGATGTTAAAGGATCTGCTTCTTAATAGGTTCGGATTCGAAACAAGACAATCACCAATTTATGTGGAAGTTCTTAGACTATTAATTGGCTGTGAAGGACAGATCGTGAGAAAATGTTGGTACAATCCTCGGGAAATTAGATTGTGCCGCAAAATGATTGTCAATAACATTTTAGGTTACTAATTAGACTGCGGAGCTAAGGGGTCGCCCATTGATCATGTGAGGAGTTTAGGAGAGGAGAGTCAATCTAGATCTCACTAGGGTGACAGGGGTAGGGGAGAGCGGTTGTCTACAGTAAACATTTGCTGGGACTGAGATTTTTTTTTAATTTCTATTGCTCTTATTTTCGTGATGATCTAGAAGATCTGTCACAAGAACTGCAGAGCATCGGCGAGCGATCCATAGTGCACAAAATGCGACCCTCACAAATAGGTATTCTGATATATCTCACGTGAGATTTAGGCAGAGGGGAGGGGGTCGAACAAAATCTTAAATCTCACAACAGGGGAAAAATCGCCAGAAACTTCTTATGTAATTAATACCATTTAAAAACAACTTTTTAAATAGTTATGCCTCATCGATGGACATCTGGAATCGGCGTTAACTGACTTCTTGTTACATACATAGTATAAAATAAAGATTCATATAAAAATTCATAATTTACAAGACACAACAAAATCTACAATAACAAAACACCATTTAAAAAAATACCCTACGAAGTAAAGCCACTTGCATACTAGACCACAACCACGGTGATTAACCAACGATTCCCTCAGGGCCGCCATCAGGAACAACGAGTTTATATCAATTTACTAAGTCTGATGTCTAAGCAGTATTAACTCCGGAATAATAGGTTGTAGACAAGGCCCTTTAAGCCTCGGTTCCACTGCGCTACAATATTTTTTGCCGGAACTTCAGTTTTCGCCGGACAGCATTTGAGCAGTGACAGCACAATTTATTTATGAGCTATAAGTATTCGCAAAAATTGTGATGGGTAAGAATTTTTTTCGAGTGGTGACTAGAAACACAGATTGTAGGTGGACCGACGACTTCGTGAGAGTCACGGGCAAGTGATGGATGTAAGTGGATTGTCGCGTGGCTCGGTGCGGCGGTGGTCTAATGAGGAGGTCACACTAAATGGAAATATCATTAAATATCCCAATAGTTAACTTAATATGTTTGTATAATCATCGCGATAATTAACGGCATTTACCGTTAGTGTGGCCCCAGTATAAGGGGAAGTCCTTTGTTCAGCTGTGGACGTCTCCCGCGACAATGATGATGTTGTTCAAATGTAGCCGGATCCGGCAGGCAGTTTTCACCGGATTCCAGCGAAATGGGAATGCGATCGCAGTGGGAACGTGCCCTTTACTGTAAGTAGTCGTTTAGAACATTCTGGGCCTTTCAATAAAACGTGGCCCTTGCAAGTATGTAATAATATGTTTTGCAATTCATGTTGCTGATTATTATCAGAGAATGGTGCATAAGTGTGGGAATAAATGTTGTCCGATTATACAATTTTAAAAATTACTATGATACCGAAACCCCTAAAATTTGTTTTAATTTTTAATTTTTGTGTGAAAATCCTAGTGCAGTTCACATAATAGGTACATCTCCTTACCAAGTTTCAACAGGATAGCTCTTATACTTTCGAAAAAAAGTGTCTGAGACATACGGACGGACAGACCGAGACATGAACATGACGAATCTATAAGGGTTTCGTTTTCGCCATTTGCTACGGAACCCTAAAAAGATTTTTTACAAGTGGTCAATTCTAGAAACCAATACTGCGCTACGAACAGTACCCATACCATGAATTGTCATTACGATACTCGATCATACGCATCGACCGCGTTTGGCGCTCTCATTGGTTGAGAGTTCATACAACCTTGGAGCGGGCCAATGAGATCGCCAAACGCGGTCGATATCGATGATCGAGTAGTATCGTAATGGCAACTCATGGTAAGGGTACAGAGCGGCGCGGCGGGGCGGCGCGGCGACGGCGGGCGTCGGGACGGTGACACCACAACGCGTTTGTTATTATTTACCCACAAAGTAATGGAAGACAGAAGAGCGTTCTACCTGCCACCATTTTCAGGAAAGTGAGTCATTCATTGCAAAGAAAATATACATAAATAGATTTATTCTGTGATTCTAAAAAAAGATTTCATACTTATTATCGTTACAAACCCATTTAATATAATTGGCTTGCTATCTATCTAAAAAAAATTACCATAATTAGGTAGGTATCATTTTTAACAGTTCGATTAATTAACTTACTTTTATTTTGACGACTACTAACTAGTTTAAAACTTTATGTTAACACACACCTGTTAAAAGGACACAACATATAATTATATCGGAATCTTTCTTGTTATAACCTTGTTAAAATGTTTAAGTGCCTCACTTAATGAAATGATTGATTTACGTAAACTTGATTTAGAATAACCTCAAACTAACCGTGTGAAGTAAAGAAATAAGGAGTTTACGACTAACAACAGCGCTACTTATCGGGTTCAAAAATCCTATCTTTTAGGCAATAGGCATGGTTTGTCCCACCAATTTGTACTGTTGCACATTCATAACATTGAAATCGATTGTATTGTATCATCTATATCTATACTTATAATAAATCTGTAGAAGGGTCAATTCTGTACATTGAAAATATTGAAAAAATAAATAGCGGGGGGTGTTGCTGGATCGATACCAAACCCAAATATGTGATTAAAAAATTTTTTGTCTGTCTGTCTGTCTGTCTGTATGTGCAGGCATCACGTGAAAACTAACGGTTCGATTTCGATGAAACTTGGTATAATTATACCTTATTATCCTGGGCATAAAATAGGATATTTTTTATCCTGGAAAAATACGTAGAAAAAAAATCTTATTTTTCAGTTTTATTCATAGACGTTGTTCTGTAGAACTGCGAACACACGTTGCATTACCCGCAGTGGATTCAGCGCCGTAACCTGTAGCGCCGAAAGTCGGATTTGGCTTGAACCGTTTGCGGCACACGCGGGCCACGCCTCCCCGACTCCTATATAAGGAGCCGCGTTCCGCGCCGCGCGATGCATATAAATTCTGAATTTTGATGCGAGCGGACGTGTCCAGTGTGGCGAGCGGTCGTCCGTGGAATTAATATTGTATGCGTGTCATTTTAAACCGTGCTTTTCAGCGCGACCTTTTTGATTACTGTTCCGATCAGTTATTTGTAAATACAAGGTCGGAATTACTATGAAAAAAATACTTACTACAGAACGCGAGCTCAACAGCAGTAGCTCAATAGAGGGATCTCCTTAATTATTATAGGCTTAGCCGTATTTGGGTCCAATAGATATTTATAAGATGTCATTGTTAGAGTTACTCAAAATGGAGAAATAAACCATCCACGCGAAGACCGGCATCCGCGCGGACGGAGTCGCGGGCGGAAGCTATTAAGCTAATATAAATGCTATAAGATAAGCGTCACGTATTAGCGTCGTGACCCTAAATTAAACCAAAGACTAAATAAAATATGTATTTTTTTATCAAATTTACCGATTTCGGGAACTTGGGGCCTTTAAACCCTGAACACAGAAATAGAAGCCCTGCAGCGGGTCTTTGTAACATAGCTTCATTTTTACAATAATCCATGAAACACAATATGGTGAAACACCTAAAATAAAAACATAGAAGCAGTTGGAATACATTATTTATAAAGAGTACACAATTACAAGCAGGATATTATATTATTAATACAATCAGTTGACGCTACAAAACCCTAGAATTTAGCACGCATAAAATTACAAAAATACAAAATAATTGAAGGAAATATTTCCCATTCACACAATGCAAGGGAAGTTGATACCAAAACAGTGTTCTTTTCTGAACGAGTCGGTTGTCGGGTGTTTTAGTAACTATGGGAAAACATTGTGGATGTGGTCTGTTTGTAAATGAGACGCCATTTTGATTGCTTTTACTGATCGGTAGATATGTATGGTTAGTGTGTCGGATTTGTTTAACGAAATTTTAGACTGTTAAGTGGGACATCTATTTGATGATCGGTTTGTTTGTAAAACCTTTGTTTTTTATAAACTTACCTAAGTAGTTCAATTCTCAGTTTCAATCTCAGGTTCAATTTCAGGGTATCTTTATTAATATTTCGGCAGAACGTTATTCCAAAATATTCAGACATAAATCTTAACTTAAATCTAGAATTTCTTTGAGATTAGTCAGCTATAAATTAATATTCAAATCTAAGCTTTAGTGAGAAGAGATTCCAATAAAAATTAACTGTTTTCATCAATCAATCCATCCAACCATTCAATTTTTACCTTTGTAATTTATTGTACTTCAGATTGATAGATGAAAGATATCCATATAGTCTCCGCTGAAGTTAAACACTAGGATATCTATACTTTTAAAATCTCACTTGAAATTAACAACTTTCTATCAATTCAAAGTAACATGATCCAGACAGACTAAACAATTAATGCAATAATGAAGTGACGTTAGTTCAAAGAGCTTATGAAACGAAAACTTTCACTCTTTGTCAAAAATGTGATGAGAAGAAGCAAACTACATCAGTCTAATATTTTGTTTCCCAAGATTAGTATAGACGAGTGAACACAGGAGTCAACATTAGCTAAACACAAGCACCAATAAAATAATAAATCTGTACGTTTACCCAATTAATTTACATAGTATACGAAAATCCGCCAGAATCGGATAATCATTACTATTCGTTTCATATGTAAAATTTAGACTGTAACGGTTTAAATTTCGAATTATGTAGATACAATTTTAAAATTGGAACTACTTTCGCAAATATGTAGGTAGAAGTTTTAGATCTTAAGAACATTCCCCCTTACTTATAAACATTGATTAGACGTTACTTATCTTAAATAGCTCTTAAGTCACTTGCCATCTCTATTCATTATAATAGAAATGACAAGGACAGGTGATATTTAATCGGTAGCTAAGCAAAACAAGTTTTTATAAGTAAGGGGGATTATTTTTACAAGAATGTATTCCATTTTCTCATTAAAATTATTTTTATCGCATTGAACGTAAAGATAAAAGTTTTACGCCCACATAAATGTTTTGATGACATTAAAATCACTAAGTGGTAAGATATTTGAATACAAATCAAATATCTTACTACTATCATTATCATCAATGTCCTATGCTAATCCGTGAATAAAAAAGTTATAAATTGAACCAGCTCTGCTTCTGCGGTAGAAAAAAAAGGGAAAGCATTGATTGACCGAAATATTTGAACCAATTTAACATTTTATCGGGTGGAATCAATGATATATAAACTATAGATACGTTGTCCGCACTCTAAAATGGCAACATAAAATGAAGCCAATTGGTCACATTGCGCGTAGTTGCGTCTCCCTCCCGCCGTACGGTGTCATATTTTCTTTCTCTTTCTTCACGCGTATAAGTAGTTCTAGTATTGTCGCCGTTTTTAAGCGCCGCGATGTTCGTTCATGGCGTGTCTATATACAGGGTGATTTGTTATTCGATGCGGTCCTTGAAATGGGTGATACTAGACCTTATTTGCAACAATTTTAACCCCGACAACATGGGGTCTAAACTGACTGGTTTTGGAGATATCGAACTTTAAAGGTTTTTCGAAAAATTTCTACCTCTCCATCATTAAGTGCTTATTGTTAGAAAGTAACGATGGCCACCACTTAGAATTTATACTTTTCTGATAGAATATGAACGACTGAATCTAATGAATACAAGTTTGTTATAAAAATGATGTGTCATAAAGTTTCTGTTTTGAAGATTTCTGAAAACTTTCCTTGTCTTTCAAAGCATATTTTTCAAAATAAATGTATGACACTTGGTGTACAAATTACAGAAAAAACTTTCTTGTCTCATCACCTTTCTAAAATGGTGCCACAGTATCCACTTTTAGTTAGTGTCTTACCAGAAAATTAGGGTTGTTACTGACAAAGTAGTAAATCGAAGAAAATCGGTTATAATGTTTTTTCGACCCAACATTTTTTTTCTGTGGTTTTTGTCCAAACTGCTATCTGATATTAGCTTTTTGAGTCAATGCGCTTAATTTTGGTCGATCGCATCAAGCAAAATTGGTCTTTATCTGGAGTATTTTTACCTATGGACCAGATAGTCAAACCATCAATTTTCTTTCATTTGAAACAGCTACTTGAAACAAATGTACAATGATGGAATGTTTATAAGCTCTGGTTTCGCAAAAAAAAAAAACTAAACTGGCGTGCATAAAAGTTGGGTCACCCTACATGTAGGACAGGTAAAAATACTCCAGATAAAGACCGATTTTGCTTGATGTGATTGACCAAAATTAAGCGCATTGACTCAAAAAGCTAATATCAGACAGCAGTTTGGACAAAAACCACAGAAAAAAAATGTTGGGTCGAAAAAACATTATAACCGATTTTCTTTGATTTACTACTTTGTCAGTAACAACCCTAATTTTCTGGTAAGGCACTAACTAAAAGTGGATACTGTGGCACCATTTTAGAAAGGTGATGAGACAAGGAAGTTTTTTCTGTAATTTGTACACCAAGTGTCATACATTTATTTTGAAAAATATGCTTTGAAAGACAAGGAAAGTTTTCAGAAATCTACAAAACAGAAACTTTATGACACTTAATTTCCCAAGATATGATTATTTTTATAACAAACTTGTATTCACTAGATTCGGTCGTTCATATTCTATCAGAAAAGCATAAATTCTAAGTGGCGACTATCGTTAATTTCTAACAATAAGCACTTAATGAGGGAGAGGTGGAAATTTTTCGAAAAATCTTTAAAGTTCGATATCTCTAAAACCAGTCAGTTTAGATCCCATATTGTCGGGGTTAAAATTGTTGCAAATAAGGTCTAGTATCACCCATTTCAAGGACCGCATCGTATAACAAATCACCCTGTATAATACGTCATTGGGTGGAATGCTCTCTATGAGCATATTTATCTGTCGTACATCTTTATAGCTTGCAACTGTTTAATTCAGGAACCTTCTTATATAGATTCTTTTCATTCGAAAGCCATAAAACTTGTTGGCTGCATCTAACTTACTTTGTTGAATGTTTAAAATTCTTCATAACCTAAAAATGGATTAGTACAGTTGTAATGTAGTATTTATGTATTTTAATAAACTGCCTGGATTAAATTTTTAGATCGAAACATAGGAGAATTATTTTAAAACGAATTAAATCCCTTACTTACATCGTGTTCATAGAAGCACGGAGAATACTTTTGACAAAAAATAAACATTATGTTTATAACAAACAATTGAAACATTACATTACAATGAATGCTACTCGTATTGTTTCATGTAATCGACGAATTAACAAAGAAATATAATATAATTTTACTAACATAGATAATTAATTTATTGGTACAATTATTTATATAATTAATTTTTAAAAGTTGCTTGTCTTCACATAACCTGACTTTCTCTAAAACGTAAATATATATACATTAGCTTTTGCCAGCAGTTGCGCCTGCAATGTTTATGGATTCAAAACATTATTTTCTTACTTCCTTAGAACCTCGAATTACTTTCTACAGAAGGTAACCATTATAATGTTAAATTAATCCTTTGTAAAAAAGTCAAAATATTTGTTATCTACTTCTAAACTTGCAATGTTAAGCTGTTACTAAAAAGTTTTCTTATTAGTCATTCATAATGTTAAGTTAATTAAACATGTAGGTAGTTATGCAGATAGAACAGTGGAACCCCTCGTTTACCATTAAGTAGGCAGAATCGATTCATCGACCCATACTAATTTGTAACATATTTGTACAAATACAAAAGTTATTTTGTCTGTCTGTCTATTACATTTTAACGCCTTAACTCCAGAAGTGATTTTGTTGAAATTTTGACACAAAGGGAACCAATAATCTAGGAATACATAGCAACACTTTTCTATAATATTTTTATGATCTACAAGTACCTAGCTGTTCCAGGTCTGGGTGTTATTAAAAAGTACTCTGTGGTGTTATTGTATGTGAATTCTAATGTTTCTAAACGCACGCACCCACGACATCTAGTGTAGGGCAATGTTTTTTTTTTGTTTTTGGTACCCATTCCTGAGGATAGAAAATGTTACTAATATCGTTAAATAATTCGACCTCAATCTGTGAACAAAACTTAGTAAAAAGTATTTTTATGAAAAATTGCGATATTAACTACTGTTACATGTCTGTATTTATTGGTATATAATTCATAGATTTAGATTTTCTTTAAACATTCTCTCACGCGAGTTCGTGGATATCGATTCGAACTTTTGAACCCGATTCCGTAGATAAACAACGGCATTACAATAAACATTATGGAGGTCAAATATAATAAGAACTGTCATAATATTAGTATAAAACATGGCTTGTGATGTGGTTTATATACGAAGTTCACCTCAAACTTGTTTCCAATAAGACAATAACTAGTCTCTATAAAGAGGCCCCCCTTTAAAGAGACTAGTTATGGTCCCCTGGCCTGGGTGTAGCAGCAGCAGCTGTCGGACTCGTACTGATTAAAATAAACGGTGTTCCTTACGTTCCGGGGTTCCGGGACACGGACGCTGGCTGAAGGCCTTATATTCAAGACACATCATAGAATTATTATTCCGTCAAGCTGCCCACAACCTCCTCTAGGTTGACCAACGAAATATCAAAAAACTTTCAGGCCCAAGAGGTCTTCCAGTCAATGTCTCCTTTTCTGCATGTCCGAATATGCACGAGAGCTGCCTGCATGCTGCATGGGGTGGGACTCTACACCGTGACTTTTTAGTCGTCTTACAACGGCAGCCCAGTTCATGTATCCAATGACTAGAACACGTTTATAATAAAAAAATTGGTATTTAAGAGATTTGAAAATTTATAAATAAAATTTTAATTCATTATTATGACGCAAAATGGAGATGAAATGATCTGACCGGCTATTGCGCTGGGTAGGTATACTCTACAGCTTGATACGTGAATATTTTCATATTTCTTATGTACCTACCTATTTATTAATAATAAAAATTATTTTTAACGATTAAAAAAAAACTAAACTCGCCTAGATGTATTTTAGGTCGGGTACATTATGTGGACCACTTTTGTAAGACGACTAAAAAGTCACGGTGTATAACATATATTTTTTTATAAGTTGCCCCACGCGTGTCGAGGGTTCGTTTAAAAACATATTGTTACGAGCTGGGTATTGGGATAAATTAATTAACACCAATTAAAACCAAATAAACTTTATTCACACACGAATCAGTAATTAAAACAAACACTTAACACTACTCAACAATTAAACACTTATAAACTCACTTAATCACACGTAAAAATCACTTGGAGATCGCTTCCAGTTCACTTCGAGTTGCCTCGATCGTAGTCAAAACCAGACTGACTCAGGTCGGCGATCGGCGCCCCTTTTATACCTCGGCCGGACCCACTAGATGTTTCTAGAAGGTGGTCGAATGTTCTGGAAACATCCATAGACTTCGACATAATCCCATACCTTCTAGAACATTCCAGAACCATCTCGAAACATCTAGAACAGGGTAGAATTTTCTAGAAACTTCCTGATTAATCTTCAGTAGAATTGTCGAGAACCTTGTGGAACTTTCGAGAAGCTTATAGATAGGTCTCGCAATTCGATCGACGTAACACTGCCCCCTCCTTAGACATGCTCGTCCCGAGCATCGTTAGTCCCATTGTATCGCGCCAAACGGTCAACATGGACAATCTTGGGCGCGCCACGTGGGCCCTTTTGTATCCGGTAGGTGACGTCGTTAATTTTGGTCACGACTCGGTATGGTCCATCCCATTTTGCTTGTAATTTAGGGGACTTCCCTTTGCTGCGCACTGGGTTATGCAACCACACAAGTGACCCCTCGTTGAAACCTCTATTGTTTGTCTTCCGGTCGTATCGGGTCTTCATCTTCTCCGACATTTGTTGGCCGGATTGTCTGATATGCTCATACACATCATTCAACTTGTTACGCAAGTCATTTGCGTAATCGGTTACACTGCGTGGAACATCAGGAGGGGTTCCGGTGATTAAATCAGCAGGCAACCGTAATTCCCTTCCGAAATTCGCGAAGGCTGGTGTCACAGCTGTACTTTCGTGAACTGCGCTACGGTATGACAGAAGAAATGGCTGTATGTGCTTATCCCAATCTCTTTGCCTGCTTTCCACAACCTTTGCCAGATATCTCTCCAACGTTTGGTTGAATCGCTCCACCATTCCGTCAGATTGTGGATGGTAAGAAGTGGTTCTGGTTTTATGAGTACCCATTAGTCGACAAGTCTCCTGGAATACCTGTGATTCAAAATTTCTTCCTTGGTCGCTGTGTATTTCCAAGGGTACTCCAAAACGACAGAAAACCTCCTGAACCAATTTATCTGCGACTGTTGTAGCTTCTTGGTTAGGAATGGCGAAAACTTCTGGCCACTTCGTGAAGTAATCCATGACAACCATGAAGTACTTATTCCCACTTTCACTTTCCGGAAATGGTCCTGCAACGTCTAGTGCTATCCGTTCCCAAGGAGCTCCAACGTTGTAGATCTGTAAAGCACCTCTGCTGCGCGTCTGGGGTCCTTTCACAGCCGCACAACTAGTACATTTCCGACACCAGTCCTCCACATCCTCTCGACAATGGATCCAGTAAAATCGCTCACGTATTTTCAGTAGAGTCCTTTTTACTCCCATATGTCCGCCTGAACATCCGTCGTGGTAGAGCCGTAATACATCAGGGACTTTGCCTCTAGGAACAACCATTTGTAAGTGGCAGTTGTCTCCTCGAGCGTTTTCCCATTTACGGCACAAGACTCCTTCCTGGATAACCAAGCTGTTCCATTGCGCCCAATAACTCTTAGTGATGGAACTCATTGCAGCTACATCACTCCACTTGGGTTTAGGAGCACCAGCTTTAATCCAATCGAAAATTGGTTTGATGTCTGCGTCATTTTGCTGAGCATGCTGTAGGGTTTCCTTCCATTCGTTACTGAGATCCGTTCGTAGCATTCTTACAGACACAACTTCCTTGGCTTCTTGCCTGATACAGTGCTTACAGTCTTCAGGACAAGGTCTTCTTGACAGTGCATCTGCGTTACCATGTGCCCTCCCACTGCGATGTTCAGTTACAAAGTCGAACTCTTGTAGTAGCTCAATCCACCTCGCCACCTGTCCCTCTGGATTCTTGAATTGCAATAGCCACTTTAATGCGGCATGGTCCGTTCGCAATAGGAATTTTCGTCCCAGCAGATACTTACTGAAGTGCTGCAAAGTCTTTACTACGGCAAGTAATTCCCTTCTCGTAACGCAGTAATTTCTTTCCGGTTTCGATAGAGATTTGCTGTAGTACGCTATAACAACTTCCTGATTTCCTTTCCGTTGAGACAACACGCCACCAATTCCAGTATTACTTGCGTCTGTGTCAACTATGAAGTCATTTTCAGTGTCAGGATAGTCAAGAATAGGTGAATTGCACAGACGTTTCTTTAATTCCTGGAATGCGACGTCACAGTTCTCGTCCCAACAGAATTGTTGCTTCTCCTCAGTAAGTTTGTGCAGGGGTTTTGCAATATCAGCAAAATTCTTGACAAACCGTCGATAGTAGGAGCATAGACCTAAAAATGCTCTGACCTCCGTCTTGTCTTTCGGAACTGGCCATTCCTTGACGGCGACGATTTTCTCCGGGTCTGTCTGAACACCTTCCTCCGAAACTATGTGTCCTAAAAAGTTCACTTGTCTCCTGAAAAATGAACACTTTTCCGGACTTAACTTAAGATTTGCCGTCCGGATTTTCGACAGCACTCTAATTAGGTTTTCAAGGTGATCTTCAAATGTTCGGCCCACGACGATGACGTCGTCCAAATAGACAAGACATGCGTCTCCGATCAATCCGGCAAGTACTTGCTCCATCAACCTTTCAAATGTCGCAGGAGCATTGCACAATCCGAATGGCATGACTTTAAATTGCCATAGCCCCTTTCCTGTTGAAAATGCAGTTTTCTCCTTGTCTTTAGGGTCTATTTCCACTTGCCAGTAGCCGCTTTTCAGGTCTAACGTTGTGAACCACCTCATTCCTGTCAGTGTATCCAATGTGTCATCGATCCTAGGCAGTGGGTAACTGTCTTTTTTCGTGATGTCGTTTAACCGTCGATAGTCCACACAAAACCGCGTGTTGCCGTCCTTTTTCTTCACCAGGACCACAGGAGAACACCACGGGCTAGATGAAGGCTCTATAAAACTGTTCTTCACCATGCGCTCAATCATCTCTTTTACTTCCTTTTCGCGTGCAACCGGAACCCTTCTTGGTCGTTGTCGGACTGGTAACTCATTGCCAGTATTAATTTTGTGCTGAACCAGCCCTGTTCTCCCTATGTCAGCATCATCTGTAGAGAACATGTCAGCATACTGGAGTAACATTTTCCTAGCCTTATCCATTTGTACTCCAGTTAGATCGCAGTTTTTCAAAAGTGTTGACACGTCAAATTTCAAGCGAAGCACTTTTTCCGATGGTGCGCTTTCCATTAAGATTTCTTCTTTACCACATTTCAACACTCCTCGATCAACATCGATCTCACAACGATATTTCCGCATAAAGTCTAAGCCCAGGATGCAATCGTCTACTATGTCAGCCACGATGACATTATGCCAATACACTTTGTGACCTAGTTTTAGCTTTACCTCCTTCTTGCCTCGGACGGTTATGTGCTGACCGGTAGCTGTCAGTAATTGTATGCGGTCGTGGTTATCAAAGAAGTCCCCAAGGAACCGACTTGCTAGGTTTGAGTTGACGACCGTGTGAGAAGCTCCTGTATCGAGTGTCAATTTGCATGGTTTTCCGTTGACTTCGCTTTTGATGATCAGGCTGTTTCCGTCATGGGCCTGTGAGATCGAGATCCTCGGGGCTCTTTCCATACCAGCCAGCACCCGCCCCTCAGTCCTGGCGTTTACTCGTTTCCCTGCTGTTGCTGGGCAGTTTTATCGGTCCCTCTTCCCTGCTGAGATTGATCTTCTCTAGGTGTATTTCGCTTGGGACAGCTGGACCGAAGATGACCTTTTTCCCCACAAGTATAGCACCTGGGACTGTACCCTTGTGGCCGGTCGCGTACAGGTGATTCCATTACTTCTCTGACGCGATGCGTGCGATGATCTTGCCTCACTGCTTCTACTTCCAACGCATGAGCCAAGGCGTCCTTTAATGTTTCGTGATGCCCAAGTCTTACAGCGGCTCTGACTTCCAAGTCACGTATTCCGTCGACGAATGCCTGTACAAGATTGCCATTGATCAGAGCAGGAGCAGACTGGTATGCCTTACGGACCATCTTTTCTATTTCCAGGGCCCACTGTTGTAGAGTCTCGGCACTACGTTGAACACGATCCTTTAGCTTAGCGCGAAATACGTGCTCCAGGTGCGCGTCGCCGTACCTAGACTCCAACGCTTCCAGCAGCTGCTCATATGTCACATCCTTCCCAAGAGCCTCAAGTACGGTCAGGGCCTGGTCTCGTAGGCCTAAGGTAAGCGCGGTCATCGCTTGCTCTTTCGTCCACCCATTCGCCTTCATAACGGCCTCAAACTGCATCCTGTAAGCCGACCATGAAGATGTTCCGTCAAATGGCGGCACCTTAAAACCTCGTGTCGAAGGTGCAGCAACCACTGGACAAATAACCCCGTCTCCAGTCCTAAGTTCACCCAAAGCCTTCTTAACCCCGGCAATTTGGACCTCAGCTTCAGAAATGCGATTCTCGTGCTGATTGACTTGCTCTTTAATCACTTTGAGCTCCTTGCCAAATGTTGAGTGCAGGTCCTTAATGAGGACCATTTGTTCTTCTTGGCGACGGGCCTGCTCCTCTTTATCTTCCTGAAGCTGCTTTTGCAACAGGCGGGCCTGTTCCTCTTGGCGTCGGACCTGCTCCTCCTTATCTTTCTGTAGCTGCTCTTGCAGCAGGCGGGCCTGTTCTTCTTGGCGGCGGGCCTGCTCCTCCTGGCGACGGGCCTGCTCCTCCTGGCGGCGGGCCTGCTCCTCCTTATCCTTCTGTAACTGCTCTTGCAGCAGGCGGGCCTGTTCTTCTTGGCGGCGGGCCTGCTCCTCCTGGCGGCGGGCCTGCTCCTGCAGCAGCGCCATAAGCGCAGACAGGTCTGGAACCGCTGATGCTGAAGAGACTGCAGACGGACCAGCCACTGGTTCTATCGTAGGCTGAGCACCACCCGGCGTCTGTATCGGGGAACCTCCAAACCGCCTCTGGTCCATGTCTTGTTGGCGTTGACTCCTGGTACGAATACCGTCCGTGTCGTCCTTTGGTAAAATTGGCATTATATCCCTCACTTCTGACACCAAATGTTACGAGCTGGGTATTGGGATAAATTAATTAACACCAATTAAAACCAAATAAACTTTATTCACACACGAATCAGTAATTAAAACAAACACTTAACACTACTCAACAATTAAACACTTATAAACTCACTTAATCACACGTAAAAATCACTTGGAGATCGCTTCCAGTTCACTTCGAGTTGCCTCGATCGTAGTCAAAACCAGACTGACTCAGGTCGGCGATCGGCGCCCCTTTTATACCTCGGCCGGACCCACTAGATGTTTCTAGAAGGTGGTCGAATGTTCTGGAAACATCCATAGACTTCGACATAATCCCATACCTTCTAGAACATTCCAGAACCATCTCGAAACATCTAGAACAGGGTAGAATTTTCTAGAAACTTCCTGATTAATCTTCAGTAGAATTGTCGAGAACCTTGTGGAACTTTCGAGAAGCTTATAGATAGGTCTCGCAATTCGATCGACGTAACAATATAAACTCATATACACAAACACCCAGACCCGAAGCAACTACTTGTAGATCATACAAATATTTGCTCCGTGCGGGAATCGAACCCGCGACACGCAACGCAGCAGTCGAACTCTCAGCCACTTTATCCTGCATCCAAGCCTGTTTTTTTATTCCTTATTTATTACTAGAAGGTTTTTTTTTGTTATACACTAAGTATCGTGATTGAGTTTGTAAACACAGCCGACCAATACGACCAAGATTACCATCATTACTTTCATGCCATTCAAAAGAAGCGCGGCCTACTACCACCAAAAAGCACCTACATCTTAACCAATTAAATACAAAAATGAGTTTGTTAGTTTGTTTTCATATCTAGAGCACTTTACAGATTTTGTTGATGGATGATTTTGATGATGTTGATGGATGGAGAGGAAGAGGAAGGCCAAAGAAAAGATGGATGGATTGTCTAAGGAGTGATATGAAAGAAAAAGGAGTAAATGATACTGTGACGTCTCATAGGGGAGAATGGAAGAAGAAAACGTGTTGCGCCGACCACAAGTAGAATGGGAAAAGGGCAGGAAGAAGAAGAAGCACTTTACAGATTTTGTAGATTTTTGCAAAGTGATACATGGGACTCTGCAGACGGATATAGGCTTTTTTTTTTTTTAGCGTGGTAAAATCATCAAATGAGTCCTCCCACCCCGGGCAGGGCGGGAGGGACTGTCAGACTTGTACTGACTAAAATCCACGGTGTCCTTCAATAGCCTTTTATGTTCCGGGGTCACGGTAATGAGATAAGTCCCGCGACCCCGGCAGGCTTTGGCCCTCTTGGGCGGGGCCCCGTCATCGTGCTGACGCTCTTTGAGGCGCGCGTGGAACACAACGCGCCGTCGACCCGGGCATGGTCCATGTCCGGGCGGCGAGTTGCCCTTTACTCGCCGCCCGCATGCCCGCGCCTACGGTGGCCGGAGATCGTCTTGCGACGTCCGACGCCGTGGGCGTCTACCATTGCGGGTGGGGCGGAGGGAGGACGCTGTCCTCTCTCTCTCACGGCCCGCCTCCTCCTTAACGAGCATTACTGCTTCGCAGAAGGAGGCGACCGCTTCCCACTCCGTCTCGCCCCGCAGCATGGCCTCGACCAATGCCGGGCGCGAGAGGTCTCCGCCTATCGCTGCCGTGAGGACACGGCGGTGCTCTGCCCAAGCGGGGCAGTCTTGCACCGTATGCTCTACTGTGTCCTCCGGGCGATCTTCGCAATGGTGACACCCCGGCGTTTCTTCCTTCCCCATCCGACACAGGTACCTCCCGAAGACGGATATAGGCTACCTTTTTTGCATATATTTTTTTTATCGTGGTAAAATCATCAAATGAGTCCTTCCGCTCAGGGCGGGACGGGACTGTCAGATTTGTACTGACTAAAATCCACAGTGATCTTTCAATAGCCCCTTACCTTCCAGAGTCACGCGACCCTTTGCATCATGATGCGGGAAAATTCTGGGCAGGGGTAAATTTTGTAAGAAGCTTCTTATTGTGTCGTCCGATTTGCTTCTAATTTGTCAAGTATATTTAGGTTGGTCGCGGGACGAACGAGCTACAAGTCTGACTCTCCCTCCCGTCCTGCCCTGGGTGGGAGGACCCATTTGATGATTTTACCACGTAAAAAAAAAGTATATTTAGGTTATAATAGGGGCGCGCTAATTGCCATTAACCGGGCATGAATACAAACTCTGGGGCTGCTACAGAGAAAATTGACGACCATCTACGATTATTTTTTTAAAATTTATTTGTACGAGCTCAGGATCGAACCCGAGACATCAAATACAGCAGACGCGTTTGCGGCCACTAGACCAACGATACAGTTGCATTTAGTTTCATATTAACACATATTATTGAGGATAAATTCAATTAATTATCTAAATCTATGTTAACACGAGCGTACCCACGGGCAAAAGCTTGTCAAAGATAAACGTGTTACATATCCATCCACCGTGAGAATGATAACAATCACCAAATTGTTTTAACTATTTACTACTTATAGTTATTCGTGACAAACAATTGACCCAGTGTTTTTAATCGTCCCTTTGTGTTGAGGTAAACTCCTGACCGCTATTCGACTCGTCTTTTAATTGTATTCACACACGCTTTAGTTTAAACTTTAACGATTATTTCGGTAATCTTTGTAGTGTAAAGGTAGAAGCGAGTGGAACATGTAATCAATGGTGTTGCAAATAATGTTATGGACGGTACTCGTAGGGGAACAGTGTATAAGACGGGGTCGCGAGGTGTACAGTTACTGGGAACATTCACTCTTTAGGCATATTTAACACAACACTAACCTAAGGCAAGCGTCATAAGAACGTCATTTGCAAGCGGCTATTATCAAATGGCGTCCTGTTGGCGCTTGCGCTACGTTAGTATATTGTGTTAAGTGTGTGATTTCCCATCATACCTGGCGTCCCCGTCTTATACACTGTTCCCCTATAACAAAAGTATCTGAAGATAGCGACACAAAATCCAAATATTGACTCATAATCATAATATTTTCAAACATGCACAGCGTTTAGAGCAGTGGTGGCCCAGTGGTATCGGCCTCGACTTACGAGTAGTAGGTCGTGGGTTCGAACCCCGTCAGGCGCATTACTTTGTGTAATTTATTTCAACACCACTGCTCTCAAAACGGTGAAGGAAAACATCGTGAGGAAACCGGCATGTCCTAGAACCAAAAATTCGAAGACATGTGACATCTACCAATCCGCACTGGGCCCGCGTGGTAGATTACGGCCCACTCCCTCTCACAGAGAGGAGGCCTGTGTCCCAGCAGTGGGAACATTTATAGGCTGATGATGATGATGATGATGACAGCGTTTAAACCAGTCACTTTAGCAGAATCATAGAAATTGTAGTAAAATAAGTACTTAAAATGGAGTATTAAATTCTATTGCTCCAGCAATATAGAATCCTTTTTTAATTAGCCTATGCTGTCCCACTGTTGGTCAAAGCCCTCCCCCAATACCTTCCAGGAGCTCTTATGTTGTGCATCCTTGAACGAACCTCGTGATACACGTCCAGGTCGCCTCGCCAACTCTTTCTGATATCCATACTAATGTTTTACGAAAGTTTGGGTGATTCGAAGGATAGATGTTTGTTTATAAATACCTTTTATCTGGATATTACAGTACTGTGGTATAATTTTTGACATTTATACGTTGACGAAACCAAAATTGACCCCTTTTTTATCATCGTAAAATCTGGGCTAGCCCTGGCTGGAGCGGAAATAACTGTCAGACTCGTACTAACTAAAATTCACGGCATTTCTTCAATAGCCCTTACGTTCCAGGGTCACGGTTACCTGATTAGACAGTCCCGAGACCCCAATATTGACCCCTAGCACAAATTTTATGTACGAAATATCAATCATTCAGTTTACAATTATTAATGTAGAGCCTTAACATACAACAATCTCATAATGGCTGTGAAAAAAAATCATTTAGAAACCATGTTTTTCTTATTATCATAACGCGATCTTGAGAAGAATCAATTAATTAATAAGCACAAATTAGCAACGAAAGTAAAACAACAATCCAATCTAGCCTCTGAGCTCTAGATCTGCCATAGACAAGCAACTTTGTGGTACGTTATCAAGCAGGTCACATGTAAATGAGCTGAGAAATGACTCAGTTTAGATTACAATGAGCCTCTTTAAGACAGTATGCACAACAGAGGATTATTTTGTTTTTTTTTTGCCTCATTTTGTTTTAACTGACTTCAAAAAAGGAAAAGATTTTCAATTTTTGAAGTCAGTTTTTTTTATGTTTGTTCACCGATTTCTTAAAGCCGCCTGGATCGATTTGGAAAATTCTTCTTTTGTTTGAAAGGGTATACTTCCTTATGGGGAATATTACCATCCATTCCCACCCATTTATATCAGTTCAGGATCTGATTTGGAATCCTGAAGAAATTGAGGGAACTCCTCAATAATAATTCTTCTTTATGATACTTGTGTTTATGATAAATAAATTTTATTAGTGGAATTCATAAATGAAAGAATATCAACAGCGATTGCTGCTATCGGATATCTATATGCATTGTTTACGCCATAACACAACATAAAATCACGCCTAAATCAAATAAAAAAGGTAAAATAAAAATGGGAAAGAACTGAAAAAAATACTGTGTTGACTTTTTTGATTCATTGACTTTGTACCACTGACTTCCGAAAGAAAATTTATTTTTTAAATGTGTTGGTTTAGAAGTGGTTTTTTTTTTGTGAAATCTCCATTTCCTACGTTTGTCGGATGCTTAAAAACAAAACCGGACCGCATCATCCGAACCATGAAAAAATAGATTTTTATAGTGTACAACAGGCCTAACACTTAAATTTTCCTTAAAACTGAAGGTTGGAACAAAAAAAAAGTTGTGTGGGATCGCTTCGCGTGTCAGTTGAACTTTGCCATACATTGTCTACTTTACTAAGTAAACGTCACTTTTACATCGCATTGTTATTATTACTTACGTTGACTCCAAACGAGAAACTTCATGTTTTAAAAATTATGGTCGCAAAACATTTTGTGGCAAGTCAAACATTGTTTGGTAAAAAATTTGATACTGTTAGTGCAATTAATAATGAAACCCATTGTTTGTTAATTATAGGAAAACAGCAGTTATTTTTTTTTTGTTATAATTATTTTCTTGGTAAAAAAATATACCACCCGTGAAGACTGACAATATATAAATGAAGAAAGAAAACATTTGTTTCTCGTACAGGAAAATAAAAGGGGAACATGACATAATTAATCTGCAGAATAAAAACAATGATTTCAGCACTTTTCCTCTCATCATCATCATCAGCCTTTAAAATGTTCCCACTGTTGGGACACAGGCCTCCTCTCTGTGAGAGGGAGTGGGCCGTAATCTACCACGCGGGCCCAGTGCGGATTGGTAGATTCGAATTTTTCGGTCGAATTTTTGGTTCTAGGACATGCCGGTTTCCTCACGATGTTTTCCTTCACCGTTTTGAGAGCAGTGGTGTTGAAATAAATTACACAAAGTAATGCGCCTGCCTGGGTTCGAACCCACGACCTACAACTCGTAAGTCGAGGCCAATACCACTGGGCCACCACTGCTCTATATACTTTTCCTCTACCGAACGTGAATTTGATGATAACAGTTCTGAAGTTCGAAAGGTTTCTTCCACAAAAAAGGTTAATATGTGTAATTTATTCTTACATTTAATCAGCCTTTAGGATATTCCATGTTACGAATTTTATCGTAATTTTTATAGAAAACTCATAACGTGGAATACTAGCAATTTATAAGCAAATAGCAATATTGATATTAGCAACGATGTTAACCCGCAGCGCTGTAATCTTGTATAATGATGAGATATGAATTTTTCAAGATATTTATTTTTTTATGAAAAACGTTGTTAAACGTTTTACGGACTCATCTCAAAACTCTGGCCTAAAATTAACTAGGTACTAAAAGAATGAACGTTATATTATAAAAACAATACATTTATAATGCAAAAATAACAGTTATCTCGAATTAAATTTGTTTATTCTTTCTTTATTATTTTGTTAATTCATTCTGTCATAATAAAATATATTTGCTTGGTTAACTGTTTAACACTACGTCATTTTTAGGGTTCCGTAGCCAAATGGCAAAAACGGAACTCTTATAGATTCGTCATGTCTGTCTGTCCGTCCGTATGTCACAGCCACTTTTTGTCGAAAGTATAAGAGCTATCCTGTTGAAACTTGGTAGATAGATGTATTATGTGAACCACATTAGGATTTTCATGCAAAAATAAAAACAAAACAAATTTTGGGGGTGCCCCCCATACTTAGAATTGAAACTCAAATTTGTTTTTTACCTAACCCATACTTGTGGGGTATCTATGGATACTTGGATAGGTCTTTAATGTGTGTCCCCCCCCCCCTGTAACTTCTAAAATAAGAGAATGATAAAACTAAAAAAAAAATATAATGTAGACCTCAACAAAAACTTCCAACGAAAATTGGTTTGGATGAGATACAGTTAGCAGTTTTTGAAATATAGTACATTTTCAAAAACTGCAAATATAACTTTGCCATTCATACAAACACTATGAAAAACAAAGTTATTTTTATTGTTTGTGTAAATTACTTACTAATCTCAATAAAATTATATTCTATGCTTGCTACTACGGAACCCTTCATGGGCGAGTCCAACTGGCACTAGGCCGGTTTTTTTGATTTGTTTATTAGAACGATTTTTGATAATCAAATGAGCACACCTTTTTTGTGGTAGGTATTAAAAAGGTTTATTAGGTGGTATAATTTACATATGACTAAAGTTATGTTTTATCGAATGGATTAGAAAATATAATGCTAACGACCCACTTGACAGGATGTAACATTTGCCTAAAATTCTAGTTCTAACTTTGATGTCACGCAGCGTGCTATGAAAAGTTCTATGCTTTTAAAAAAAAAATCATCGAATGAGTCCTCCCACCCAGGTCAGGGCGAGAGGGACTGTCAGACTTGTATTGACTAAAATCCACGCTGTCTTTCAATAGCCCTTTACGCTCCGGGGTCACGGTAGCTCGTTAGTCCCACGACACCGGCAGGCTTTGGCCCTCTAAGGAGGCGGAAAGGTCTATGCCTATAGGATCTCGCTAAGGCATCCAGAATGAGGTCTTACGGCATACCTAAGACCTATGTTACAGGTATTGTCCAAAACTGTAGCAAACTGAAGTGGCAGTCTGCTGGTCATGTCTGTCGCAGAACTATCGAAAGGTGGAGTAGGAAGGTTCTCGAATGGAGGCTTTGCATAGGTAAACATAGGTAGGGACGCGCCCCGTCAAGATTGACCGATCGTTGACCTGAAGAAGGTAGCTGGCAGTGGCTGGATGAAAAAAGCGTGAGATCGTGCGCTGTGGCGCTCCCTGGGAGAGGCCTATGTTCAGCATTGGACTGCAATAGGTTGAAATGATGATGATCTAAATGAATAATTTTTGTCCTTTTAAAAATAATTCTGCTAAGAAAAAAATCAAAGTAATAAAATATTCAATTTAGTATCGGTGCATTCCTATTATGTTATGCACATAATAAAAATTATATTTCTTTAAACGATCGCGTAAAACTCAAACTAAGAAACATTCCAACATTTCATCAAAGTAAGTTCCTTTCTAAAGTATATTTTATCTAATAGACTATTTCTATGCAAATATCGATATTATTTGGAAACACTATGTTTTTTGAGATAATTGCCAAATATGGCATCTATGTAGGTTGTCTAGCAAGTATGTAACAGTTTCAGATATTTAGTACCTAGTCAGATTTTGTTTCTCTTTTCTTGACGACCTGAAGGAGGTTTACCATTTTCTGATCACCAGTTATCGCCACTGTTGAGTAAGGTCCTGAAGTATAGCTAAGTTTGTTGCGTGTCAACCAGACTAGGTTGTACCTTTAAATCATATTTAATACCTCAATATTGTATTATTGTAGCATGTCCATTTGTCCAGTGTTGTTTAGTTACGTTTTGTTCGAAAAAAGCACACATTGTGCACCTCTTTTTCGTAACTCCACTTTAAAGCGCTGACATTCATTGACCCGTAACTCACATTTGTCATGATCAATTTTAGGTGTTGTAAAATATTCACAACATACATATAATTTACAAAAAACCCGCGCAGTCGAGCCACAAACAATGACATTAATTGTTATTTAGGAGACCTCACGCTACACTAGCGCCTCTACTGGCGAGTTCATACTTGATAGTCTTCACTTCTCAGAGGCTTCTTACAAAAAATCATATCGTTTTGGGTAAAGAAGGTGATTAGAGCTTTCATTAGCTAATTTTGGTAATATTAATTATAATTGGCCAATTGAAAAATGCAGACCGATTGCAAATTATATGTAAATATTTTGCTGGAGTTTGATTAGTGCTTCTTCTTACGTAGTATTGGTAAAATTGCTTAATTGGAACACTCAACACATCTATAAAATAAATATTTTAAGCACTTTAGGTGCTTCAAGAAACTGGATTACGTAAGAAAAGGTGAAGCTGATTTTTTATTGCAGGTTACGTGAGAAATAATCCTAGAGATTATGAGGTAACTTGATATAAAAATCCGAAAATATCGTGGACACACGAACTTAATATGTTTAAGTCAGATTGACATTTAAAACTACAAGAGGAGGCAAGATTGCGTGGGAAGGCTCCGTTGTCTCCTGCGAGGAGCTTAAGCTCGCGAAGAAGGCGGCGGAGAGGGAGGAGAGGGAGCACCCGACCTTTCTTAGCTCCCACAGCAGACGCATTAGGCGTGAACCGGTGCAAACCGATCAGTGCGGCGTCCTCAATGAGAGATAGCTTGAGTATGGCTGACTTTCGGGAGTCAGCAACGCGACCAGCGAATATGTACAGCTGTTGTTAAGACGGCCGCACCAGGTAGAAGGAACCAGAGATGTAGCCGTGTCAAGGACTCCAGCGGCTATTGCGTGAGCAAACCCAGACGCAAGCTATCGAAAAGTTTATGTCAACACTTTTGAACGCAGTTGCAATTTTTTCATAATCATCATCGTTAAGCAAATGAATTGCTAAATCTAGATCAATATTAATTAGATGATAAAGTACTTATGCTTTAAAAAACCCGCAAATACAAATGAATGCAATGACTTTTCAATCTACGGATGACAGGCTATTAATACGAGCATCAAAGCAACAAGATGATAAGCAATTACCTTCCATTGTACGAACATCAACTTGCATACTTATAATAAGTAATACAAATAAGATTGCATTGCAAGAGCACTAGCACTAGATTGTGAGAGGTATTCCCGTTTGAGCAACTATATCTTATCTCGCGAACATGACATAGGATCTTAATAAGGGGTGGTCCTGTCCAGGTGTAGGTGACGGAGCAAAATGTGTGAATAATTGTAAAGAAGATCCACTGTGACAATACTGACATCACTGTGTCGCACTAGGTATGACACGGAACGATTAGAGTGGAGCAATGAAGGTGTGAAATTGCTAAGAAAATTAATAAATTGAGGTTTTTGCTTACTTCGTAAAAAAAAGAAATGAAGAGAAATTAATTTGCAAGAATCCTGTATTCTTACTACGTAATAACAAGATCAAATATAAAAAAAAATGGTTTAAATTATAACAATGAATTTAATTATTTGGAGTCACAATGAGAAAAACATTTACAGTAAAATATTTATCAACTACTTTACGCTTTGACTCTAAGCGTAGTCAAAGAGCTGGCAGCAATATGACGGGGGGCCAAAGCCTCCCGGGGTCGCGGGACTGTCTCTTCAGGTTACCGTGACATGGAACGTAAAGGGCTATTGAAGGAACATCGCGTACCACCAGTACGAATCTGACAGTCCCTCCCGTCCCTCCCTGGGTGGTAGAAACCATTTGATGATTTTACCACGACAAAAATAAAAAAGTAATTCTGTTTAGTCTAACTGCAGTTGAAAACCTTGGATTACATCATGAGAAAATCATATTCTTAAAATACAAAACGTTATCATTGTCAAATCTAGCTCGTCGGGTGTAGATGCTGGAGTTTCAGAATTAAATTTTTAATTGTTGTAAGTCATGTTCGTGAGAAAGCCTAAGTATGTAGTTTAGCTAATTCTCCCACACACAACATTTCAATGCAACTTTAAGATGTTTTGGCAAATGTAATAGTCCCGTTATGATTAGTGTAATAGGCAATAATCTGCACGCGACAAATATGAACTAAGATATTATTTTATAACCGTCGCCAGTCGCCACGTTTGAGGAATTTGAAGCTAACAGCTTTGAAAATACAGTTTCTTTCCAATGAAAATGTTTTTGAAGGTATTGGTAACACCTCCATAATTCTAACCAATTTTTTTTTCGTGTAAACTGTACCTTACATTTCATCGACTTTTCATAGTCTTTACTTTTCTGCTCTGATTCTAATCTACTTTAGGTCGGTGGAACACGTTTTCTTCTTCCATTGTCCCCTGTGTCACGGCATCATTTACTCCTTTTTCTTTTATCATTCCTTACACAATCCATCCTTACCTTCTACCAGTCCAGTCTTTTCCTTACCTTCCTCTTCCTATCGACCCATCATTCATATCCATCATAACCCAGCATTTCGTACCATACAATACGACTGGTTTCATCACGTACTTCTATATTTTCCCGTTTAACTTGAGACGCATCCGTGGGTTGTTCCAGTTACCTATCGCCATCGATTTTTCATAGTAATGTTTCGTAATTATATTTTTCCCCAGAGTTGAAAATACTTTTCATTTAACACTTCCACATAACACAAAACTACAAAGCTATAAATAAAATTAATGGTTAGATCGACATCCCAAGATAATATTTATCCGCCTAAATGTTGTCATATCCGTAAAGCCCCGCGAAGTTAGATCGAAAAGGAGGACATGACATTTGCTTACCTAAGCCTAGAGCGAACCTTCGCTAACCCCACAACTGACAGTAGGTAGCAATTACATCGAGACTATCTTCATCTGTTATGAAACAAACAGAGAAAGTGATGATCTACCGTCCGAATAGACGACCGACAAACAAATTACCTCGTGATGAACAAAATCCATTTATAATAACATTATTTTTTACAACAAAGCTCGCAACACTAATTCAATTCTACATTTTGTTTTTATGTAATATTTTATTATGCTAGACTTAATTATGGTCCCTTATGATGTCTTAATTAAAGGAAAGTTTATGAAGAAATAAGTTATTATGTAATCTGCGAATGATATTTTTGTAATAAATCATTAATATCTTAACCGTTTACTGCGATTACGTACGGCTCATCTCAATATTTTTTTGTTGCTTTCGAAATTATGATATCCTATAATAATGTAATCGCTCAATCATAATAATGTATACTGTTATCTTCCTCGAGATCGCATCGGATTCACTTTCTTTGTTTATTTTAGTATCTACGAGTACATAATATATCAAATTCAGAATTTACAGTTCTTTGATCCCAGATCATTTCCCTTAAAGCCATCCAAAGGCGTCAACACATTCCATAATGTACCTAACACCATAAAGCAACTTCACATTGTATCAAAGTTTACTGCGATCCAAATCTCGATGTCTTTATTCAAGGAAATAACAGCGGACGATCCATCGCGGCGAACAACGCTCTATTACAGACATTACTGCTCTCCGAACAACAGTTTTCTCTAAAATAGATAACACAGATAGACGGATCGCGACATAGTTCAAATTGCACCTGCAGGGGACTTCCACTCTGTCCGAGGGAGCCCTAAACCTATTTGCTTTACATTCCATTCGTAATTTATAACCTTAGAAAGGTAAGGTTCGTGATTTGTGTACTGTATTTCGGTTTTAGTATCTCTGAACTCGTTTTTTTGATTTATTTCGTCGGTTTTTGACGTTGCTTCAGTGATCAATTAACTTTATAGCACCTAACCAGTTTCTTATCTTGAATTCTCTTTATGAACGTGTTTATGAGATTATTTAAGACATTCATCGTTTAGCTAATTAAAATGCATCCGTTTCATTATATTTTTACTGCAGTGCAAACTACTGGTAGTAATTATATGAAAATTATAAGATTTTGGAAATATATTATACATTTGCGATTTACAAGCTAATCTGGCACGAATTAATGAAAATATACCGGATATTGATAAATGCTTATTATACCAAAAATATCGTTATCCTTAATACCTCTTGCTACAACCGATTTTTTTAAGTAATTAAGGAAAATATCTGAATGGAAAATACATCATCATCATCATCAGCCTATAAATGTTCCCACTGCTGGGACACAGGCCTCCTCTCTGTGAGAGGGAGTGGGCCGTAATCTACCACACGGGCCCAGTACGGATTGGTAGATGTCACATGTCTTCGAATTTTTGGTTCTAGGACATGCCGGTTTCCTCACGATGTTTTCCTTCACCGTTTTGAGAGCAGTGGTGTTGAAATAAATTACACAAAGTAATGCGCCTGACGGGGTTCGAACCCACGACCCGTAAGTCGAGGCCGATACCACTGGAAAATACGCTTATAAATTATTTACCGCTACCAGGCCTGTCTCACTCCGCGGTGTAGGCATAAAACTGCAAGTAGTTGCGGGGCCATTATGTCGTGGCCCATTCACTACGGCTGCCACGCGCCACCCGTTACGCACGCGCTCCGTCTCTTTAATATTTTTGTTACGTTACGTGTAGTTACGCACAAGTTTCTTGCTTTAGGTGCTTTTGGTAAATTAATAACACAATATTATTATGAAGAAAAAAAATATATAGTACATACCTATTTAGTAATGATCAACAAAATTATCTCCCTGCTTGTGAAGTATGGGCTTAACTGATCATGATACCTAATCATGAGGTTACAAGTTTGGAAATGAAGCGAGATACTAATTGGGGGGGGGAGCCTACTGGACGACCAAGATAAAAAGACGACACTCTCACTCACCTTAAGCTGAGTACTAAGAATTAAGATCGGTAGAAAGTGGAAAGATGTTTGCGTTGTTGTTTAAAAGTTCTAACTCAGAAAATGGCCACACTACGCATTCAAGGTCAGCGGTCGTAATTCGCTGCGCCACTTTTTTACCTACCTACAAAGACACGCAACGCGGGGCCTGTGACAGTATGCGATAGTAATTGGTCGGTTACTAGGTTGAGTGCAAAATAATAAGGACTGGCTATTTTGCCATAGACGATAAAAATCTTTTAAATATTATTCTTTTTTTTTTAAGATAAATGTTCAAAAATATAACAATAATAGGTAGAAAAGATAATATTATTATAAATATTATTCCTCACGTAAGGTGCCGTAGGTACACACGGCTACGCATCAAGCTATACAAAACCAGTTTATCGTGGTCTCGCATAGTATGGTCTTTCCGTATATTCAGCGATCAGCTTATACTGGTTTTGTACAGCTTGATGTGTAGCCGTGTGTACCTACTATTATCATTCTGTGCTAACAATCAATAATGTATGTAGTAATCGATGACGAAACCAAAAAGATATAGGCTGATGATATAAACAAAATTCCTTGAGGAACATAGGTATTTATGGTAATAATGTAATTTAGCAAATGCATAAAATACGCATAGGTACCTACCTATTTGTGTCTGAACTCGCAAGTCGCAACCCTATTGAGCTTGACCCATAGTAACCTTTTAATGTCGTTGGCGTCAGATAAACCAAAATAAACTCTCGGGCGTAACCATTCAGTACATTTTTGCTTGCGCACGGGAAGTTTAGGCTATTATAAAAGTAGGTGGGCGGTACGGCTGCCAGTTAAAATGTACTTTATTCTCTTGTGTATAGATTTTACATTTGTTTGATTTTTTTTTGGAGTAGTCCTTCTGTACGTATAGTACTATTAATTATTCTGTGCCGCTACGCTAGTTCACCATTTTTCAAAGAAACTGTAATTACAAACAGTTGACTCATGACATCCAATCTTAATTGCAATCAAACTTGTATTTTCATCTCAATCATGAGTTTTGTAAATGTTCTTCCGTTATAACGTAACCCATTAGTTACAAATGTAGAACTCATTTGCCCTTTAAACTGCTCAATCATGCTCAATACTAAGGGATTGAGAACGTAATATGTGTGGCACAGAAAAAAAATGAGACATTGTGTCACAATTGCTGTTAGAAGTCAAATTATGGCCCATTTTTAGGGACAGACCAGAAAGAGTGAGCTTTATTAGAATAAGGTCCGTCCTCGACAGTCATTTTCGTCATTGAGACAGCAAATAAAAATTATAGAGAGAGAGAGAGAGAGAATATTCCAAAATATTGTGTCCCATTTCTTCACATACTTATTTTTTTTTATAAGATTATGGTACCGATAAATGTATTTTTTTTTTACTATTTTTATATATGGCCAAAAGTTTTCGTTTGAGCCCTAACAGTACCTAAAAGTAGGCCTGTTTTAATTTAAAAATATAACAAATTGGTCCACATCCCGAACCCTGCGCAACCTCACTCCGGACCTCAACTCAGTCACTAAGTGCGTCCTCCACCTTCACACGGTAAGACAGAAGTATTATGTAGGTGGTCTTTGTGAACTTCTTGGGCTGTTCATCAACAATATCACTTTGGCGCCGCTAGCAAAATAAGGTAGCCAATCATAAAACTGGCTTTAACAGCCTTGGGGGGAAATTTATTCTAATTAACAGACACGAGAATGACATTAAATTGACATCAAATTACTATTATGTTAATTAATTTTATCAGCATCTGTAATAAGCATTAGCATTACTTTTATTTATAGTCTAGTCTTAAATTACTTTAATTAACTACTTACCTACGTAATTAGAGAGTTACGGCGGCTTAGTAGTAACAGCCCCGACTTACGAGTTGTAGGTCGTGTGTTCGAACCCAATCAGGCGCATTACTTTGTGTGATTTATTTTGTCACCATTCCTCTGAAGCCATCGTGAGGACCCAGCTTGTCCTAGAACCTAAATTTTCAAAGATGTGTTTCATTTTCCAACCCACACTGTGCCCGCGTGGTGGATTACGGCCCACTCCCTCTCACAGAGAGACCTGTGTCCTAGCAGTATATTATTTACTAGCTTTTCCCAGCGGGCTGGATAGGCGTCACGGCGTCCTGACCTTCCGCATGACGCAGGTCCTCACCGGACACGGAAGTTTCGGGAGGTTCCTGTGTCTGATAGGGAGGGAAAAACGCCTGGGTGTCACCACTGCGAAGATCGCCCGGGGGACACGGTGGAGCATACGGTGCAGGACTGCCCCGCTTGGGCAGAGCACCGCCGTGTCCTCACGGCAGCGATAGGCGGAGACCTCTCGCGCCCGGCATTGGGCGAGGCCATGCTGCGGGGCGAGACGGAGTGGGAAGCGGTCGCCTCCTTCTGCGAAGCAGTAATGCTCGCGAAGGAGCTGGTGAAAGAATTTTTGAAATGGGACCGATAGTTTTTGAGTTTATCCATTACAAACAAACAAACAAAAATACGAAGTTTTCCTCTTTATAATATTTGTATAGATTAGCAGGATATGATTGACTGATTTCGCTTATGATTAAATAGCCGTTTCCCGCGGTTTGTCCTTTTGCATAGCCTTCTTCGATAAATGGCTTATCCAACACAAAAAGATTTTGTCAATTCACACCAGTACTTCCTGAGATTAGCGTGTTCAACCAAACTCTTCAGCTTTATAATATTATAGCATAGATTAAAACTACCCATGTTCATTGTTCATAGTCTAGTTTTCAACTAAAGAGTTTGTTCAAAAGAGTCTTCAACTACCCCTCGTTCATTAGTGTTTGCTAATGATCGGTAGACTTGTTATCTATCATAATAAATGGTTATAAACACGTGTAACAGACCGTATTAAAGTGCAGTTTGTAATGCGATAGCTGAAGCACCGTATGAGATAAACTAGCGACCATCAATCTTCTGGCTCGGGAACGATAGCCAATAACTTCATATATTCTTGTTTAATTAATTGTTTTACAGTCATCATTACTTGGAGGTCTTTAATGATTACCTACTTAAAGTTTTTATTAATCTTTATATCGCGGGACGGTTGGCGCAGTGACTAAGCGAGCGACTGCTGCGCAGCGTGTCGTTGGTTCGATCCCCGCACGGAACAAAAATATTTGCATGATCTGCAAGTAGTTGTTTCCAGTTCGGATGTTTGTGTATGTGAGTCTCTTTATTTGTAGACGCACCCACGATACAGGAGAAAATATCGTATTGCGGGGCAAGTTTTTAATTTTTTTTTTACAAATCGTTTTTTCACGAATCTTTAACAACGAACACAGAAAAAAAAGTAACCGATTCCTCCGTCACATGTTGTAATTGCTTTCAATTTACCTAAATATTATAAAAGAATAAGTACTTAAGTACATAAATTGATCTGCCATCAGGATATAACCAACCAACACTAATAAACATAGAGAAACCAACATCACTAAACTTAGCTTTGCGAAGCCCTTAAAGCCAGGAGGCTTTAAGGGCTTCGCTAAGCTAAGTTTAGCTGCAGGAGCAGACACACGCGATTAATCGCGCGGGGCGACATGTCGCGGTCCATTCGCAGTATTTTTAGAGTGGAAATTAGCTTGGCTCGTTGTGGCAGCGCGATTAATCGCGTGTGTCTGCAGGAGGCTTTATCAACAAGCGAAACAAGAATTTTCACCATTTGAATTTAAGGTCATTACTTTCGAGTTCAGGCCACATGATGTTCCTCTTCGGATTAGGATTTCACAATGAATTGTAGTCTTCAGAGATCAAGAGATAAACACTAGGTATTAGATGCAACTGAGTGTTGAGACGTTCGACCTATAGTGTTGACCCTAGGACCTAATGTTAGGGCATACCATCCATTGTGTCTAAGGAAAACAACAATTGGCAAGTACAACAGTTTCTCAAGCTCACTTTTATTCAGTAATCGTCTATAGAAAGTATCGGTTTCATCTGCTGTATTATTTAAAACCGCGACGTCTATAGTGATGTGCGAGTCGAGTAACTCGTGTTAAGTCGTAAACGAGTCAATTCGGTATCAGTTTTTCACAACTCGTACGTCGCATCCCCCAAATATCGTTACGATACCGAATTGCATGTATTAAATCTCAGTGAAATCATTAAAGTTTAGTGAAATAGCAATAAACTCGCACTCGTCTTTCAACTCGCTTGGTGTCTAGTCAGTTCGAGTTGCACACTACTGGAGTAGCCAGAACAACATGACCTATGCTCGGAAGCTCTCGCCTCGAGTCAAACTCTCTCTCTCTCTCTCTCTAATGCTTGCCCATGCGACGACCTACGATACAAGCACCGAGTTCAAGTCAAGTTGTGACTCGAGCCGTAGAGTCGAGTCGAGTTGCGACTCGAACATTAACAACTTCCACCGTAATCGCGGGCTTACGGACGGCGAAACATGGGTAGCTCATCGTCAGATAAGGACCGAATCTACTATGGTGTCTGCCTCATGCACCTAAAAGACCTGACGGGACCCTTCCGATGGGTACTAGACCCCAAGGGTCTGCCAGGATTACGGGAATGTTTTGAAGAGTTGCCAACGCTCTGGGCTATTAATGGAACAGGGTGAATTATAGTCACTCATACTGACTATAATTCACCCTGTTTCATTAATAGCCCAGAGAGACTAATTTCCCAACCCCCTAAGAAAATAACATAACTCGAATAACTAGTAAAAACTAACTTGTCACATCGCTAGTGTATAGACGCGGTCACGTCGCAGACATTAGACGTGGATGCTCTGATAACTATACAGGACGTTCGGAAATCTTCGGCAGACTTCGGATTTAGATCGTCATTATGATCATTTACCGAATATTGCGGTTGGTGGTTTGATGGGAGACAATTATTATGGTACGTTTTATAGGCTTAGTTCTTCGTGCGAACATGTTTGCGCGTTGGTGTTGTCATCTAATAGAGACACGTCTGTCATTGCTCTTTCCGCCTGTCAGTCATTATTTTTTTGATAGTTACACATCATGTGCCGTACCAAATTTGTAAGTTATTACTAAACCAGTTAACGTTGTTTTCAATAACAACTATAGAATTATACCTTAGTTCTGTTCTTACATGTATTTGGTCAGTTCTGAAGATTAAGTCTTCCATGAGCCTTTTTTGGTTGTAAAGATTATCAAATAAGTCGTGTTACTGACTAAAAACCATCCTGTCCCTTCAATTGCACCGTACGATCCAGGGCGGCGGTGACCTTTTCAAACAATCCCACGACCCATGGGCCTAATCCATGAAACATTTAAATCGATTTTCTACATACAAGTTTTTTAAAGCCGCCTATAAATTGGATATATGGTAACAGATTTCCAAGACTACAAAATAATTTTAATTAAGGTATAACCTGCAAGAACATTCCCAATTAAAGCATTTCCAGCTGAAATTACAATAATCATGCTAACGAATTAACATACATTTTTCAGCCTGAAAAACGTAACAAAATACCGACTAATTACAGCGCTTACAATACAGTGCTGAAACAGCTGGAAAACAATTGCAATCTTTAGTATTGCAGTATACACTCAACAAAGTTATTGATGAACCAATTTTTACCTCTATAACTTCAGTGATAAAGTTGAAAATTGGTCTTTACGCGCTGCTGTGACGAAAGCCAATCAAATCAGTTAATCATCTAAGCGACGTGCGCTACATTTCACACTACATGCAATCGTTATGTTATTTGCATTAATAGCAGCACGCTATGTAAATGTTTACAAGTGTAAATAGACATACACACTTAAAAAGTTTGTGCCTAAGCTGATGTTTTTTATTGAACTTTGTTCTTTATTTTGTGTTTTCTTTAAATAGAAATACCATGTAATAATAATCTAAAAGGAAGACGAAATCATGACATATATACCGTAACTAAAGATGATTTAATGAAGAAGATTTCTATGTTTCAAAGTGATCGCAAACGCGTTTATGTGCGTATATATTGTCCGCACAGCTTAGAAGTGGAAGTCCCTGCCGGAGTTGTTCCCTGATAGTTACAACCATCTGGTTTTCAAACAAAGAGTGAATAGGTTACTTCTAGGCAAGCGTGCTTCACCGTCGACCACATCTTCGATTACCATCAGGCGAGGTCTACCTCGCCTGATGGTAATCGAAGATGTGGTGACCTCTAGGTCACACGCGAACCTATCGCTAATTAATAAAAAAAGACAATGTAAGTATCTTTGAGTGCAGTTTGCATAAGTTACTAATTTTTTTACCAATTTTACAGGTGTCCATATAAACATTTGCTGCTTTAACGTTTACACGGCCGACGGCGAAAAAAGGCGTTATGAAAAAAGTTCTTATACGTATTGGGTATAATAAGTATTGGGTATAATAAGCTTCAATGTAAACGTTTTCAGTTGGTAGGGGGTAACAGTTTTTTTTTCTAATCGTTTGTAGGGTTGTCGCTGCTTATCCCACCGACGGAACCGCAGCTGACTTCTGAATCTTTATGACAGTGGCGGTTCCTTCATACAAGCCCAAAAGCCCGGCATGCCTTATTAAAATGCTCGACAGAGAATCATAATCAAACCCGAACTATTTAAAAGTTCGCGCGCTTAATTGTTATCAGAATAACACAAACTATCCACGCCACACACTTTACATCGCAATTGTTCGCGCGCAGTTTCGTATTTGCAACATCTATATATAGCTATCTCGCTTACACGTACCGGCTTTTACCGGGCTTTCAAATACTATCTCTGTCCCTTTCGCGCCTAAAGCGTTGTGCCGTATAACGAGTTAGAACCTTGTGCGTCTACAAATCGATCAGTATGGAAGATTTAAGCCGTGCATGCGTATGAAGTTGCACGCGTATGCGTGACCTTTAGCTCAATTCAGTTTTATTTGCTTGAGTGGGGAAAGCTTTGTTGTTAAAGTTTTTTGTGTGTTTTGTTACATTTTCTCAGTGATACAATTGTTTTGGTGACTTACCTGCAACAATGGAGGTAATTGTACCTTGTGAGGATTTAAAATGCGTTCAAGTTTTGATTGGCGAAGATAAGGTAAAATCTTTAAACTTTGCTCAGAAAAAAAAAACAGTTTATTTCTTCCCGACGCCGACGCCTAATCTGTGTATTTCTCAGACTAGTAAATCGCATAAAAGAATATTTCATATGTGTATAAATCATGCAATAGAATTCAAGAGGTTAGTTTATTTTTTTCAGCCCTTCAGGCTTTGTGTAATTTTTTTAGTACCTAATAGTACAAAACGAGCTGCTTTTTACGATACTCATTGCAGCAAAAAATTCGTTGGACATAATTACATGTCGCGAGTCGTAAACACGGTTTTTAAACAAAAAAGTAAACTTATTGAGTTGTTTTCTGATCTGTGCGACAACCCACAGAACTGGGACGGGGATACGATTTTAGCTATTGAAAAACAGTAATTGTTGGTAGAATTAAAACGATCACCAACATTTTACTCTGATGTAATTAAATCATTTCTTAAGAAAGATAGACGATTCCAATTAGAATATAAATAATTTATTTAAATTCCTTATTACATTCTATCTAGCTATTTTTTAACTTTCGTTTTGTAACTTTCTGTTTTGTTTTTTTTTGTCTGTAACCTGTTAGTCCTGTTACAAAACAAGCAACTACTTACCATAACTTTGAATTCACTTTTAATTTATTGTACCTAACCAGTAGCTTATGAGAAAATTGCGATGATACATACGTAGGTACCTACATACTCAGTCGAAAACTGAACTTTCTTTTTTTGAAATCGGTTTAAATTTTATTGGGCTTGCCTTATTTTGAAACCCTAGGCCCGCCACTGCTTTATGATACAACTCATCTATGCATTCTACTGCACTATCGACCAAAAGTATGAAATCTCTTACTTGGAATTAATCCGGAATAGTTCCTTAAATAATGGCGTGATTTGAATGAATTTAGTATCGATTTAAAGTTCAAAGTTAAACCTTTAAAATGGGACTATTTTTATAATTCTTAACTTGTTATTAAAACCTCAAGATCACGCGGAATCGAAGTAAGTGATTCCATAATTCTGCTCGCGAGTATAGTTATCGCTTGAGAAGAAATTGATTAGGTAAATCTGTCATTAGCCCCCGTACTACTAAACATTATATATGATGTCTTAAAATGAATGCATCTATTGCAAATCATCCGATAAAACGTATTTCGATATGTTTTATTATGATGAAACAAGATATTTTTAAATCAATAATAAATCTTGTAACATGTTTAGTAATAATAGTTTTATGAGTCTTGTAAATAGTGAAAACGATCTCAGTTTTATTCAACACACACTTTTACTGTTCGGCCGAAGTACCTACTCGTATAACAAGAATTATGACGTATTAAAAATATAATAAATACGTTTTTAAATTGGTAGGTATATGAGTAAACCACTCGTCTTTACAATGTTCAAGTAAATTCAATTCTTATTGGAAAAATTATAAAGCTTTTTATTGCTTGAGGCCTGTATCAATTACATTATTATTCAATTAATCATTGCAACTGACTACTCATGATTTTGTACTATAATGTTCCGTTATCAATCATTACACCAATGACTGTAGGTTGTCTGATTGTTATTTTACATATGTAAGTATGTAACCATTATTATGTCAAAGTTAAAATGGATTGCCATGTAACTTTCGAGTCGTTAGTACAAAAGACATCAACGCATTGCACAAGCATTTTTTATGCACTGCGGATATTATTTTTTTGGTTTATAATGTTGTTCTCAAGTAGGAAATGTAGTTTAAATAACAAAAAGTTAAAAATCTATGAATCACTATAACATAACACTGTTGCCAGCGACATCCCTCGCGCCTAATTCAAATATCCCACGTAACTGTAATACCTAGCCAAACATTATCCTATGTGCTATTTATTATTCTAGCCTATAACTTATTACTAAGTCAATTTTCATAAAGATCCGTTAAACCATTCTGACGTCAATGAGTAACAAACATCCATTCACCCACACTTTCGCATTTGTAATATTAGTTAGGTGACAGAAATAAATTTAAAAAAAAGTTTTAATTAAAATCATGATTGATCCTATATGACTGGCGTTTAACTGACGGACAGGCTGTCTGTCATAAAAGTTTATAAAGCTAATATAATAATAAAAGTATATAAAACCGTCCACCGTGTATATAACACACTGACCGTATTAATTTGCGCATAGCGGTACGATCAACTAAAAGAAAAAATATCATCATGATGACCAGTTTTCTTATAAAGCTGGTCACACCGGAAACAGGAAAGTACAGACAGCCAGTACACCAACCTATCCCAATATATCAAATCCCAATCGAACATGAACCTTCTGCTTTTGTTATAAAGTCGAAAAGCTATTAAAGAAAAATTTGACTGTGAGCTTGAATCGAACTTGCGTCTTTCGGATCAATTTACCAATTAGGCCATCGCAGCTCCAGTCCGGAAGGACGCACGTTCGAGTCCTGCGGGTATAAAACGGCCACTTAGCAATATTCAAAATGATTCATTTAGTGCATTTCCAGCAACGTTATTTGTCATTCATCCATGAATCGAATCATTTAGATTTTTTCCGAATTGTTCTTTCCTCAAAAGTGCTTTACGATACGCGACGAAGGTGTTAAAAATATTTAAGCTGTTAAAGCAATTTGACAGTGTGCTGGCGTCTGTACACACGGCTACACATCAAGCTATACATAACCAGTATAAGCTGATCGTTGAATATGCGGAAAGACCATACAAAACGAGACTACGATAAACTGGTTTTTGCCGTGTGTACTATTATCCCAAAATCTTGTGTAGACTGACCTAGTGAAAACTCTGTAAAGTAAGATAGCGGACTTCCTCGAACTAAGTGTCCAGAAACAGTGATTTTCACTAGTCTCAAACAAAGATTTAAGCTAGATAAGCTAAGCTAAGCAGGGCCGTCTTAAGTCTATTCTGCGCCGGGGTGCGGAACTCAGCCTGCGCCCTTTTTTTTTTTTTACACTGCAGATGACAGTCACTCGCCGCCCGCACGCCCGCGCCTACGGTGGCGGGAGATCGTCTTGCAAAGTCGGGCGTCTACCACTGCGACTGTGGCGGAGGGAGGACGCTGTCCTCTCCCTCACGGGGCCCGCCTCCTCCTTTGCGACCATGACTATTTCGCAGAAGGAGGCGACCCCTTCCCACGCGAGAGGTCTCCGCCTATCGCCGCCATGAGGACACGGCGGTGCTCTGCCCAAGCGGGGCAGTCCTGCACCGTATGCTCCACCGTATCCTCAGGGCGATCCTTGCAGTGGTGACACCCAGGCGTTTCTTCCTTCCTCAACAGACACAGGTACCTCCCGAAACTTCCGTGTCCGGTCAGGACCTGCGACATGCGGTAAGTCAGGGCGCCGTGACGCCTATCCAGCCACTCCTCAAAGAGGGGTCTTACCGCCGCGATTGCGGCGTGCAAGGACGTCGGTTGCGACAGTCGTCCCCTCCATACTACCCTGAGATCGCGCCAGAGCTCTTCCCGCCGCGACTCGACTTCTCGAGGCAGCGGGGATACACCCCAGCGCTGCGCCTCCACGTGCCACTCATAGACGCGCTGGAGGGCAGTCGCTTCCAGATCCCAGGGCAGCAATCCGGCTAGGAGGTTGGCCGATAGCCATGACCCTCTGGCATGCGACCAACTTTAGTGGTCGCGACCGGATGCTCTGGGCCCTCACGGGGGCCCCGTAGAGGGCCATGGACCGCACGACCCGGCGTACAGCCTCCGGCAGGAGATTGTTATTGACTTAGAGATCATTTTGCTTCAAGTGCGGGCGACCGGGCGGCAATGTCAAAGGGCGCAATTACTCGCCTATGACAAACGAACAGGCGCCGCACCGCGCGCCCATTTAAATGATCTTACACTCTATTGACTTAGAGATCATTTTGCTTCAAGTGCGGGCGACCGGGCGGCAACGCGTCAAACGTACTATACACTCTCTTTGGATTATAGATTTTGCCGCGCGCGTGTTGTTTTAGGTGCGTCCACACAGAGCGAGCAGCCTCGCGAGGCATTTGCTGCGCGAGGAAACTGACAAGCGAGGCTGCTCACTCTGTGTGGACGCGTCTATTGTTTTTGGATCGAGGCACGAAACAATATACGCGAGCAAAACAAAAGCCGACACTGGATGGCTCGGGCGCTCGGTCGCTCGACCGCAGTAGCGCTGTCACTTGCTTCGCCCGAAACACGTCCACACCAACCGATCTGGTTCGGGAGGAAAATGCCCCGTGAGGCTACGCGCTATGTGGGGACGCACCTATTAAATAAAATTGTTATTTGTGTAGTGTAGTAATGCGGTATGACAAGCGCCGAAATCGTAATGAAAGTACAAAAAAATTTTTTTTTGCTTGCGCTTACATATTTGTCGTAAGTAACAAGTATATAAAACTGTGCAATGGCGTTAAGTTTAATGAAATATCAAAAATTCAGCGCCCGAAAGGCGCCCCAGGGTGCTCCACGCCCGGGTGCACCGCACCCCTTGCACCCCCTGGTAAAGACGGCCCTGAAGCTAAGTATCAGTTTTGTTGCTAAATTATATCCGAAAATTAATGTTGTCTTATTCATACAGAATATTGAATCTATCGTTCTATGCGTAATGTGTATACGTTCCTACTTACTTTATTTTGTATTCAAAAGTGATTTATATAGGATAACTCAGGACGTAAAATCCGTAAGTCACGCCGCTACCACTGGGTCAATGCTGCTCACTATCGCCCGATTGATTGAGTACACCATTACACTGTAATTTGTCAATGAATGACAACACTATTTTGATGAACATTATCTACGCAACACAATAGTAGCCAATAAACAACAGTATTAAAAGTAACTTCTATTTTATGCGTCAATTAACAACAGATTACATCATAAGATATGCTAATTGGTAATGTATCAATGCAACTAACCTCTACATGCAAATTAAGGGAGCGCACACGCATTGAATTGTGAACATGATTGATTTAGCAGATTTACAACTTTTACTCATCCCATTAATATAAATCTTTAGTAAAGTTTCAATTTCCGTTTTCACATTTAGAAAAGTAATTATTTATTAACTTAGGCAATATTATTTTTTTATTTGTTATGTAAACAAGGCTTCGTTTTGAGGAGCTCGTGGCTAAATAATTACAGCTGCACAGGCCGATCTTTCGAGTTAAGCCGTGCTTGCCGAGGTTGGTATGTGGATGGGTGACAATGACCAACTGTCATAGCGGGTTTCCTCCGTGCCTCGGAAAGCACTTAAAGCCGTTGGTCCCGGCTGTCATTTGTAGATCTTTAATAGTCGTTACTGTTAGTCAGAAGCTCTTAAGGGTCCCCCCACATTTATCGACGCGGAATCGGCTTAATCCGGTCAAGGCCGATGCGAATGGCATTAGTAACACCCTTATTACGTTGACATAAAGGTTTTCTTGACCGGCTTAAGCCGATTCCGCGTCGATAAATGTAGGGGGACCCTAAGTCTGACAACCAGTCTTACCATGAGGTATCGTATTACCCAGTTACTGGGTTGTGGAGGTCCGATAGGCAGTCGCTCCATGTAAAATACGGGTATCCAGCTGCATCTACTTCGACTGGAAGCCGACCCCAATATACTCGTAGTTGGGAAAAGGCCAGGCAGATGATGAGTTACCTATGTAATCTAGGCTTCGTTTGTGTCCTGCCCCCTAGCCAATTCACAACAAGTCGCAAACGATACCTAATCGTAAACGCTCGGTACACCCCAATAGATTTTCAACTTTACAGCCAAGTGCGTAAAGTTGAAAATCTATTTAAGATTTCTTAGCGTTAGCGACAGGAAAGATCGAAAACGATAAGCAATCTTCACTAGATCTTCAACGCTATACCCAAGCATATAAAGTTGAAAATCTATTAAAGCCTACTCAGCGTTTGCGTTTATCGTTTGAACATGGCTAAAGGTCCTGATCAGGCTGCTTGTTTCTACATTAAAATAACAGGTCTTCCTAAGAATCTGTGCCTTGCAATAGTTTCGTCCCCTATAATATTGGACTTAAACTTACATTGTCTTTCACAAAAGTCTAGTCTGGATCTGTTGTGAAGCAAATATTAACCGTACCTTCATCCAAATTCAACCAGTTTTTGTATCCTCATAAACTTTCGCATCAAGAATAGGTAGTACTTAGATAACAAGATACTTTTTGTCGATCTTGCTCATTCATCAGGGTCGTCCGTTACATCATGTCCAATGGTATCTACATAGATGTAAATGTAATGACTATTTCTATTAACCACCACGTCGATACAAGAACATTTTCTATTTAAACAACATAGATAGAAAATGTTCTTCTTCTGTGTCACTTGTGTTCCGTATTCATTACAGTTAAGTGTTCATTTGTAAATACGATATTATTATCTTATTTAGAACTGACGGGTTTATGATACAGTTTAGATAAAACGATATAATTATTCAGTGTCGCTGAACACAACTAACGGATGCTGTTAGAAGGATCTACACTGCAACGGTCTCCTATCTATGTAAAATCATAATGCATTAGTTGTGTTTGACTTGAGACACGCACTTCTCAATACGCATAATATACATATATACAAGTTGTAAAAAGGACCCATCAAAAAATCGTCAACCAAGTATTTTATACTAATAAATATTTTTAGGAATAAAAAAAGATTTTGGTGTGAAAATTCGTGGCTTGCGGCAAGGCTTAAGCCTCCTGCAGACACACGCGATTAATCGCGCGGGGCGACATGTCGCGGTCCATTCGCAGTATTTTTAGAGTGGAAATTAGCTTGGCTCGTTGTCGCAGCGCGATTAATCGCGTGTGTCTGCAGGAGGCTTTACTCAATTTTTTTTTTCTGAGGTACTGTAATATTTTGGGCAGCTGTCCCTGCTCCCAATGTGATTAATTTTGACTAAAATCCACGATGATCCTTCAATGGCCCTTTACGTTCCAGGGTCACGGTTATTTGATGAGACAGTCCCACGACCCACCACCGGTCATTGCGTCACATTCTATCGCACGCCTGCGTTATTACTTTTTCCGACTTCCGTCACGTGACACGTATTTTTTTATAAATTAACGGCGTTTTTCCGATTTGGTATCTTGTGAGCATAATGAAATAAACAATTTATGTGCGACATGTTTATTGTCATCCTGTGTATGCGCACTTAGTTTAGTTAATTACTGTACAGGAAACTTAAATCCTGTTGTAACTAAGAAATTTTCTCAAAAACACCGAATTTGTCGGATAATATCAATTACATTGAAAGATAATTATGTAGGCAATAATTATATCCTGGCTTTAGAAATTGAGTATGATCATGAATTAAGAATAATTAAACAAAAAGTTTAGTTGGTAATAACTCATAATATCATACCTGCAATCTCCTTTATATGGATATATAAATTAATAAGCTTTACAATGCTCAAAGAGCTTGATAGGTACATACACGCAGAGAAATGTATACGAAAACTTCTGGTTGCAAACGTGACAGCAAGACTCACTAGTTGACTTTACAACATTTCTAGTAATAAATACTAAGTCCTTGTGTTATCTCTACTACTTACTTAGTATTTATTACTAGAAATTTTATAAAGTCAACTATTGAGTCTTGCTGTCACGGTTGCAACCAGAAGTTCTCGTATAGGTAGCCAGACATTTCTCTGCGTGTAGAATCTAGATACTTTATTGTACACCAAAATTAATACACAGCTATTTTATATTATTAGGTACTAATTCCATGGGTACAACGCCTAATCTAATCGCTGATAGCGATATCTTCCAGACAACTTTTTGGTGGACTAAAGGAAGAGAGAGGTAGAGGTGGTAAAGGGTTTTCCCATACTTCATCTGTTTGGTTTGATATTCATGTAAATTTAATACTGGGGCAACCTACACCCAACAACCAGACACAATTTCAAACCTCAGGCTGCGTAAAAAAAGAAGGATTGTCGGTCAAGTCTCTGTCTTGAGATTCTAACAGAACGTCTTGCTCATCAACAGCTCGACTATATACTAGACCAGCAAAGCAATCTTATTCCTTTTTCTTGTGAGATGTCGCCATCTCTGGTGTCCACCTCTAGGAACCCTACATAGTCCTTTAATTTGATTATATAAATCCAGGTTTCCTCAAAATGTTTTCCTTTACTGACGTCAGTGGTGTCTAAAAAAGTACTTAATATATGTATTGAAAAAGACACATTTACCAATTTCTTTTTCATTCAATAATCTATATCACCTGACCCGGTTTTGAACTCACAACTTCGTGCCTGAGAGGGGAGGTGCTAACTTCTGGGCCATGACGTCAAGGCAATCAAAATACACTTGTCCAAATAAATATTAATAAATGCCCACGTTACGTATAGATTACACGGCAATCAGACGCGGCCATTAGCAATGATATCAACATTGCTCTTGCGCAATTTTCCCAACCAATCAACTCGGGAAGTTGTCTCGATGATTGAATTCTTGAGGCGAAGAGAAAGATATCTTTGAAAAAATGTCGCGTGCGTGCGCCGCCATTATATTGCCCTAGCGATGTAAGCGGTGAACGTGCGTAAAACATTTGCGCCTTTTTTTATCCCTGGATGGATCGCTAAAATATTTTAGATTAAAAAAATGCAATAATGTATAAGAATAAATAATTCATGTACAATGGGAGAACAAAAAGTTACACGCCAAAATACATCCACCTCTCGGTCAACGGGAAAAATGCACACCACGAAGAGTTGACTAAACGCGTAGCAATACCTACCTACGTTTGAAAACTTCGTGGGCACTTGGACCACATTGCCCTAATGTTTCTACCCTAAACGGCTATAATACATAGCTAATAGCCGTTTGAGTCTTTGTAATAGTAAATCCAGAATATCAAGAGCTAATAAAATGATTTTTTCTCAAATGTGCCGTTAAACTATCTTATTGAATTTACGACGGCGATTTCAAAGATAATATCACATTTAATGAATAGGTTGTCGAAAATGTATACTCGAGTAAAGAGAAATGTTTTTTTTTACATAAATAAGTCATATACTCGTAAATTCAGTAATGGAGCCAGATGGTCAGATAAGGCTTCAAAGCACATATCACCTCTAGAATAAAGAAGTGTTTATTGTTTCTGTGGAAATCATATTGAGTTTCAAAGTTTTACTAACATTTTCATGCCTTCGCTTTGATGACTCAGGGAAAGGTTTTAGATACTTAAAACACTTCCAACATTTTATTTTAAATAAAAATGTTGACATTCTTAGTCATGCTGAGGAGCTTGTAATGCTCCCATTCTTTCACATAATTAGGTATTCGACAACAACTCACGTGCCAAGTGGAAAAGAATGTCCGGGAAAAATTAATTTGAATCTCATAGTCTGAACATGAACCGCTTACGTGCTAGTTCGGTAGTTATAGATAGAAATGGAGTAGAATCTGTTTTTCATTATATTTGTGATGAAACGTAGAAGTCTAGTGAACTATTGTTACCATACAGTGGCGTAGATAGACCTGGTTGGGCCCTGTGTAAAAAAATGGGTGTGGCTCTCTCTTGACCCGGGGCGCGCTTGCCCGAAAATGGAGATAATCTTACTTTACGTTTATTTCTTAAATTATACATAGTTTTCTGGAGCAGGATTTAAATTTTTTTTTCTTGTTCCGAATCTCAATCTGAGACCAAGGGTAGACATTATGTGATATTTTTCTTTACATCTGGCCCCGGATCATGTATACGGCTGAAGCGGTTACTACGCCATTGCTTCTATGTTTATAAAATTTGAGAACCTCGTTTAATAACAAACTCGTCCGGCAGGCAAAAACACTGGATTTGTGAGACTGTTCATGTTCAAGCAATTTCTATATTCGAAGCACATTTTTCCGCGTTTTACCATAATGTGTGAACGAAGTAATTTGCTATGAATAATAAGTTCCGCAGTATTTACCAATGGATTCACTTTACAATATAGATCACACGTGTCTGGTAACACGTCTTGCCGTATAGGCAATAACTGAAGATATACACTAAACATTATGTAACACATCTTACATCTGTTTTCCGGAATCTTATAAATATTATAAATGCGAAAGTATGCGAGGATAGATAGATATTTGTTACTCTTTCACACAAATACTACTGAACGGATTTTAACTAAATCGTCATCATCTTCCTCAGCCGTAAGACGTCCACTGCTGAACATAGGCCTCCCCCTTAGACCGCCACGCCGAACGACAATTCGCCACTTGCATCCATCGGTTCTCCGCGACCCTCACGATGTCGTCGGTCCACCTAGTGGGAGGCCTGCCTACGCTGCGTCTTCCGGTTCGTGGTTGACTCTCGAGAACGAGTTCTTCGCCGAATATGTTCCGGATTTTATCCCGCAAAGAAACTCAAAGGATTAAAACTTAGGATAGTTTTTATCCCATGCAGTATTACGCTTCTGTGGGACAATTTTTGAGTTACATGCGGTCGAAGTCACTGGAATCCATCTAGTACTTATATGCATAATTAAAATAATATGTATAGGGAAACAGTGTATAAGACGGGGACGATAATAATCACGTAGATCATCAGAAAATATCAGTATGGGCCCCATACTATGGGGACATAGGTACACTCTTTAGGCATACTTAACACTACACTAACGTAGCGCAAACGCCATCAGGACGTTATTTGCAAGCGGCCATTAACAAGTGGCGTCCTGTTGGCGCTTGTGCTACGTTAGTATAAGTGTGTGATTTCCTTATACACTTTTCCCCTAGTTCCTCATATTTCACCGACTATTAATTAGGGGACAAACTTATTACCATCAATCAACAACTCCAGACTCCGGCCAAGTACTGAGCAATTCCAGCTGGATACCGCAATAGCATTTTGCGTGAATTGGGTATCAATACCCACGTAGAACTTCAAGGGATAAGTTTCCAAGTCAAAAATTGCCCTCACAAAGTAAAGGCGTTTGATGTCAAAAAATGATAACATCAAAGTGCGATTGAGAGTAAGTACTATCATGTTTACCGTGCGCACACGCACATCGGATGTTCGCTTCTGTTCCACGCTGCGCACGAGTTAATGTGTCGGTGATCATTACTGCGAGGCATCTCAGGCATTTTCACCTGATCAACACATTCAATGAATCCTATGAATTCTTTTCACTCTTTACTTGAACGCTTTGTTTTTATGATATCGTCTTCACTGTTACAAAACAAAACAAACAAATCAACTTAATGACGTATATCATAAGTTGATTTGTATGTTTCATACAAATCTCAAGGAACTATAATGATACAATGTTTTTTTCTGGTAGGAAGTTACACTATTTCTATTTCTATTCAATGAGTCCAGTTTCATTTTGTACAAACTTAAAGCGGTCAATTCTGGCAATAAAATTATCCACATGTTTGGTCGGAAACCAACCCCTACTGAATGGTAGCCATTTCTGTTTACAGCAGCGGTCGTACCTTTATTGATTGAGATATCATTTAGTTAGAGACAATATTCCGTCATTTCGAAATACAAGGACTTGAAAGTTTGTATGAAATACGTACACGCTCTAACAACCAATCAACTTGATAACACGAAATAGTAGGTACATGCGGCTACGCATCAAACTATACATAAACAGTTTATCTTTGACTCTCTTTGTATCATCACCGCGCACAGTGAACGGTCAGGTGATATTGGTTTTACATAGCTTAATGTGAAGCAGTGTACCACTCCTCACGAATTCATCAAAAAAATTGACAACCGTCGATTCACGACGACTTTACGAAGTTCAATCAATATCCGCATTGTGAAAGTTTCTTTATGTAAATCATCTAAAACATGGAATATCAAACAGTTCATGTTATCTATAAGTCATTTATTATTGTGTACTTTCAATGACTGTAACTAACGCATTAATTACACGGAAATCAAAATGTTCAATCATTTTTGTATGGTTATTAGAGAGGGTAGCGTTGGCATATCAGTAGATGCGCAAGAGTAGGTTATGCCAATTCCAGGTAAGAGAGATCACCAATTTTCCCAGAGTATTATATCAGAGATTACATTACTGGGATAACATCCTGAGTTAATCCAGACTAATCTAACGGGGTGCCAAAAGCCAATGCGTGAAATTGATGCTTTTTTGTTTTAAAATCACAAAATCATTGCACGATTATGTGTGTTGCTGACTCTACCCAAAAAAAGTGTTTTTTTTTTTTGTTTAAAACTTCCATTAACTTAATTCACTTGCATTTACTTACATAGTAATTTATCATATCAATACACCATGCCAGCCATTTTGAACTTTTTAAACTTGATGTGCAAAAAACTACCCAAAGAAATTAGGTACACGTATAAGTAAGTATCAAATACATTTAATTAGACATCTTTGAGTTATCTAGCTTATAGTGTTTAGTTAAATTATTATCTATTGCAATAAAAACTTTAATGGAGTATCATATACTTTTATAGAACATCGTGATTTATAAAATATAATCAATTACATTAAAAGCACATAAACCTTTAAAATCTGCCACCGTGATTCGCAAGAATTGAGTGGGTCAAACTTGTTACAATGTATAACAGAACAGTTATAGGCTTTGCCTGTGAAGGCATGATATTGAAATACTATCTGAATTCACGTTAAAATACCAAGAAAAACTAATTTGAAAATTGTTTCACCTTTTGATCTATTTTCCATTTTGCTTTCTCAGTTGTAAATGCTTCACCTTAGATTGCCTAAAACGTAGAAACGTTATCTTTTTTTTTGTTTTTAAACCATAACATAACTTGGCATTAGGCCGTTCCTATAATAAATTATTGGCGGAATATAATAATCGCTTAGCATATTTTAGAAATTACGTTTATCATCTTGTCCTTAATGCCACGCTAAAATGATACTTATGAAATACCTATTTGAAGCACTTTGCGGATTGTGAGATACCGGTTTGATTAGAATAATGTGATATACTATATTTTTACTTTCTAATTTGATTCTCGTGACGTGACCGGGAATCCATCGGATAGCTAATTGAGTTTTGACGTTTGCTATGTTAAATTCTGTGAAAGTTTGTTATTCAGAACTCCATAAATTGTTTATTTATTGTAAACTAGTACCCTACCCAGCGCTGCACGCGTGTTTTTATGCATATAAGTATTATATCTACATACATTAATATCCCTTCCTCTTAAGTCATTCTGTTTTTGATGAAGACTGCAGTTCGTTGTTGATCCCAGTTTTGGTTTGATGTTCGGTCCTCAGGGGCCTATGTCATTGTGAAATAAAAATATTTGCTTTTGACCTGATCCCTCTCAGAGGAGGGCTGTGTTCCAGCAGTGGGCAATAATGGATAGGAAATACAATCTTGTTTAGGTAACCTTTTTTACGTGGTAAAGTCATCAAATGAGTCCTCCCACCCAGGGCAAGGCAGGAGGGACTGTCAGATTCGTACTGACAAAAATCCACGGCGACCCCTACTTAGGTAATCTTACCGTCAGTAACGGTAACGCTCAGAGACATAGAACCATAGAACACGGTTACCTATTTAAGTAGGTACCTACATGATTTGAACTAAAGCCAAATTAATGAACAAGAATTTCGTGAATTCGTGAGTGATTAATGCAATCATACTTGAATTGCATATCAATAGGCTCCTATTGGCACCGTGCACGACTTTAGCGCCACCTAGCGTTTGCACTGTTGACGGCTCTGACCGTTCTAATTGAAATCAGATTTCTTTACAAAACACATGGTTTTGGATTCCATGGCGATCCATCAGCTCTGAATAAAATTAAATAAACATAGGCAAAATGTATTCTATAAGAAAAATGTCAAATACAGGATTAAAATGAGGATTATGATTTATTTACTTTTTTCTCTTCCCGGCAGCTAACCATCTCCTGCATTGCTCATCTTTCCAAGAACCGCTTGGGAATCAATAAAATTTAAATTTACTATTTCTGCTAGTATTCTTGCAGTTTACAACACAACAACTGCTGTGACCTATGTTTTTCTGGCGGAATAACGCGATTATAAAAATTACGTACAGATATGTCTGACAAATTGATTCGAAATTGACAGATGACAGAGTTCAATGAACTCTGAGACAGAGCCGTCGTACTCCGACTGCTCCCCATCACCTGCCGTTGAAGAAACTACGATATCTCGTCAGATATTCATTGAAATCAAATGATGTCAAGGGAAATTTTGTTCAAAATTAAATGTTTGTAATGATTAACGTATTTGTTTAGGTAAGGATTAATATTATGTTCATAAAAATACCGTCGCAAGTAATGTATTATTTTAAAACCAATTTGATTTCCATAAAAAAGGTTATAGTGAGTTAACCTTAAAAGATAGATATATGCTGTCGCGGATATACGGTATGCTGCTGTGAGGAAAAATTCCGTCATACATAATTTTTGCGTAATGTAAACCGTTTACGCAGCGCACGCAACGGAAGCTCTCAATAAGAATTTCCCGATTTGACAACATGTTTCATTGCTGCTCTGCTCCTATTGGTCATAGCGTGATGTTATATAGCATATAGCCTTCCTCGATAAATCAATCAAATCAAATCAAATTTATTTTTTTTTTCTCACCACAATATACATCAATCATTTGACATTGTTCAGATTCCACAAAGATACAAAATTCAGGTAAGTATATATTGTGGGAGACTGGCGCCTAAGCTAGGCTCGTGGCCTGTGTTTCAGGACACCAGGATCCCACCCCTTTACATTTTCATTATAATAATTATGTATCTATTAAGCGCGCTGACAGTATATAGGTTGATCATACGACATTTTGTAGTTACGATTTACATAATATAATTTTATTTCAACGATGAATAAAAACATTTTTTGTATTTTTAGTAGTAGAATGTTAGTAGATGTATAGTATTTGTGTGTGTGTGTGTGTGTGTGTGTGTGTGTGTGCGTGAGTGTGTGGGTGTGGGTGTGGGAGTGTGTGAAATTGTGAGTTTAGGTCTGTGCTAGAAGGGTTTCAGTATCATTATAGTTTAATTTGAGTAGCCAGTCAATTATCTTTTCTTTGCATTTATTCTTTGTAAGACTAAAGATATGTAACTGCTTATGAGTTTTATTATATAGGTAGCCACCCAGATAGCAGAAGAACCGCCTTGCAAAAACAGTTTTATAACGTAGATGATGGCGCTTCACAGGGTCATAACGTCTTTTCCCTCTGGACAGTGTTGGATTATAAAGCAAGAGACCATGTTGTTTCAACAGAACGTGCAATATAAATAGTTGACGGACCGTAAGGACTTGCTTTTCTTTGTATAATTGTTCGGTGGGATAGCGATAAGGACGAAAAGACGACACCTTCAGTATAGCTCTTTGGGCTCTTTCAATTTCTATTAGAGTAGTTTTTGGGGCACCGCCCCATGTGGTGATGCAGTAACAGATTATAGATTGAGCCAAGGTATAGTACACTGATTTCATAATGTTATTATCGACTACATGTCTCAGCGTTTTGAACACGTATATAAGTTTCCGTAATCTGTTACTAAGAGTGGTTATGTGGTCTTGAAATCTTAGATTTTTGTCGATTGTTATTCCCAGGTATTTTACACTTTCAGCCTTGGTGAGTGGTTCGCAATTACACGTACAGGTGATTGGGTTTTTGCAAGAGTGAGCTACAATAGTATGACCTAATGTTTGGGAGGATGCATTGTTTTTTATGGAAAAAGCTAGGTATTTGGTTTTGGTTGTATTGAGGGTCAACAGATTTTCGCGTAACCAACTGGATACCCTATCAAAGCCTCCCTGTGCATGCCTATAAACGTCTTCCCATGAAGTCGCGCTGAACAAGAGGGCAGTGTCATCAGCAAAGCTTATGATTTTTCCATTGGGGATAGTGAGCATACCCAGATCATTGATATAGATGAGGAAAAGCGAAGGTCCGAGGACACTACCTTGAGGCGTGCCGTAGCCGCTAATTATTTGTTCATCACTGATGAATTCATCTATTTTTACCCTCTGGGTACGCTCACTCAGGTAGTCTTTAAAGAGGTCAAGTGGAAGTCCCCTGATTCCCAAACTTTCCATTTTACGTAAAAGAATTGGGACAGAAACCGTGTCGAAAGCCTTAGCAAGATCAAGAAATATAGCTACAACCTTATCCCCACTATCCATGTTTGTGACCACAAAGTCTGTCAACTCATGGACCGCATCAGAAGTGGATTTGCCTGAGCGAAACCCAAATTGTGCTGGTGCGATGAGGTTATTATTTTCCAAGTAGTTCACAAGTCTGCTGTTCATTACCCGTTCCAGTATTTTGGAAAAAGCAGTTAGCACAGATATAGGTCTGTAGTTATCAACACGGCTCCTGTCCCCACTCTTGTAGATGGGATGAATTATGGCCCTTTTGAACACGTTAGGAAATTTACCTGTAGAAAGAGCGAGGTTACATATGTACGTTAACGGAGGTACAACCACGGCCGCATGCTTTTTTAGGAGGTCACCAGATATCCCATCCCAACCCGCGGCACAGTTATTGCGGAGTGACATTAATATTCCGGCTACCTCCTTCTCATCTGTGGGGAGCATCACCATGGATTGTGTTACGTTTGTTAGGTTTCCCTTTGTAACTTTTGTTTGCGGACCCTTTATGTTTTTAGCAAGGTTTTCACCTACTTTTGCAAAAAAGGCATTGACATGGTTTACAGAATTTTGTGGTGTACTTAATGATGCTAATAATTGAGATGAAGTGTTGACTTTCCTTGTCGATCTATTTGAGATATTATTTATAGCCGACCATAACTGTTTTGTGTTTTTCCCAGCTTTCCTAATTTCATTTTTTTCAAATTCTATTTTTAAGTTCCTCACTAGTTTATTGCAATAGTTTCTGTACCGAGTAAAAGTAACTTTTAAAATCTCATTATTAGACGCCTGTTTAAATTTTCTATGCAAAGTGTCGCGATGCCGCATACATCGAAGTAAACCAGGAGTTATCCATGGCTTTAATATTTGTTTACGGTTCGGTGTCTTACCAGATTCAGAATTTGAGTCTATTACGTGTTTTATAAGTCTAGTTATTGTTTCCCCTGCTACATGAGGATCTTGGGTCTTGTATACTTCACTAAAGTCTAGTTGTTTTAGGTCTTTCTCTATCTTAACATAATTAAAACGAGTACATGTTTTTGTAATTATTTTAGGCATTCGTTTTGACAAGAATAACATTACTGTGTCATGATCAGTTAGAGAAGAGTGTGCAACTAAAGTAGAAGCAGATAGTCGAGTTTTTAATATGACGTGGTCAAGACAGGCTTGTTGTCGCGTAGGTATTGTATGGGCAGGTAAGAGGCCATGAGCAGCCAATAAGTTTAAATACGTATGTTTAGTGGAATCTTTAGAGTTTTCATGTATATTAATATTTATGTCTCCCGCAATAATTATAGTCTCGTAATTGGATAGCTTATTTAAGATAATATCTAGGGAGTTTAGAAAATTGTCTAAGTCTTTGTAACCTGGCGGGCGGTATATCGCTAAGAGAACAGTTTTTCTGTCGATTTTTACAAGAAGACAGTTAGCATCTAAGAATGTCGGCTCCTCTACAACTAGTTGTAGATTTTTATGCACGTACAGAACTACACCTTCATTTTGTGTGTAATTATTGTTGGTAAGGTAATAACTATAATTAGTCAATTCGGGAATATTATGGGTGTTAGGGAGCCAACACTCGGTTAATGCAATTATGTCCCAGTCAAGTTTAGTTCGTGCGAGTGTAGTCATAAAGCCTGTTATGTTTTTGTTTATACTTCTAATGTTCTGTGTTATGATTTTAAGTGTTTGATTAGGTCTGAAATCTGGCGGGGTACAATTTTCAAGGTCACAAGTCGAAGCAGCCGACACCGAGACAGCATCTAGGTTATTTAGGTTGATTTGTGTGTTATCGAATGTTAATGCGGATGATTCCCATTTTGACATTTTATGTTTTGAGCGCTGCCGCTGCTTAATAGCATAACAATCATGTTCGAAACACTGGTACAGAGTACATACTTTGCCGGTAATGTGGGTGCGTGAGTGATTGTTGACAGAAGGGGCGGCAAAATGATATGCGTGTTCTCGGTTTGAAGTTTATTGGACGACTGTGTCGAATGTCTGACTCCAGTGAATTTATACAGTAACTAATGTGCCTTAGACTAACTAACTATATTATGCCTACGCTACAGTCCTCCCCCCTTAGTTGAAGCTAAATTTTATTGTTGAATCCCAATACTAAATTATAACTAGAAGTACAATATATTTATATCTACGAAGATAAAAGTACTTAAAAGCTACGGTTGTCGGACACTATTAGCGCGCACTTTTCACTTTATGCCACACTATATGCTGTTTTAGGGTTGACGCACGGGTGGTTTGTCTGCATGATGGGCGGTGCTCTAATGCTGGCGTGCTGTGTGATGGTGCGGCTGATTCTTGTCTCTATGGCGGTTTAGACGAGACGTTTGCAGTATCGCCACCCCACGTAGAGTACGCAGAGGTTTACGCCTGTGCCGATTAAGACGACTACGGCCAAGGGCATCTTGAAGCTGTTGCTGGAGTTCTCGTCCTCAACCCTGGCTTTGCTGCTCGCAGCTGCGCTGTTTAGTGCTATGATCATACGTCATTTTGCTGGCTGGTTGGCCCATTATAGAGTCGAGGTGTTTTTTCAGACTTGGGTGATGCGTGCTTGTTGTCGTGTGGCAGTGAAGTGCTGATGTGGGCTGTGGTTGACGACGAAGTGACGGTTCACATGTTGAATCTCACGGTCTTCTTAACGATGCGACCTGATCTTGTAACTTGCTGTGAATCGGGCTTTGCGGTGTCGGATGACGTCGTATCGCTTGGCGGCTGTGGAACGGTCTTGAGTGGCGTCTTATCGCTCGGCGGGTGTGAAGTGTCGTTATGAGTGGTCGCTGTGCTCTCCGGGCGTGGGACCAACACGTCGTCACCCCTTAATAAATAGGCTGGTTTCAAGCGATCAAGTGACACCGTGATTTGTTTACCTTTACATTCCAACTCAAAGAATTTATTATGCCGCGATAAGACTTTGAATGGGCCCTCATACGGTGGTACTAAAGCTCGCCTTGCCTCGTTTCTAATAAATACGTGAGAGCAAGCTGATAAATCTTCGTGAACGAATACGTTATTTTTTGTGTTGCTATGTGAGCTTGAAAGACTAAGATTTGGGACTGATGATAAAGATTGCGTTAATTGTTTTATAAATTCGCGATCGTTAATATTGGATGAAGGTTTAGATTGGAATAGGTCGCCTGGAAGTCTTAAACTACTACCATACAAAAATTGTGATGGGCTGTATCCTAAATCTATTTTAATCGCTGTACGTAAACCTAAGAGTATTATAGGCAATTCATGTACCCATAATTTACTATCTAAGCATTTTGCCATAATAGCGGCTTTTAAAGTACGATGTAGTCGTTCGACCATACCGTTCGCCTTTGGGTTGTACGCTGTTGTACGGATGCGTTCGATACCGAGTATTTTCAATAATTGTCGAAACAAATCGGATTCGAATTGACGACCTTGGTCTGAAGTTATTCTTACTGGACAACCGAAACGAGCGATCCAATGTTCGACGAACACCCTAGCAACTGTTTCAGCTGTTATTTCTTTTACTGGTATAACTTCAGGCCATTTCGTAACTCTATCTATAATGGTGACGCAATATTTGAAATCCTCAACAGGAGGTAAGGGTCCTATAATATCTATGTGTACGTGTTCAAAACGGTTTCCAGTGTTAAATTCGCCTAACGGAGTTATTGTGTGGCGTTGAATTTTACTTTTTTGACATGGAATACACGTTTTAACGAAGTTTTTGACATCGGTGTTCATATCACTCCAAAAGTATCTAGCTTTAACTAAACGTTTCGTAGTGGCGACGCCGGGGTGACTCACGTTGTGCAATGTTTTGATTGCGAGTTCCCGGAATTGTTTAGGTAGATAAGGACGTATATCGTTCGTAGATGTTTCGCATGCTATTTTTATCTCGGTGTTAGGCATAGTAATTAATTTAAATTGAAGATTGCTACGTTTGCGTAGACTTTCTAATTCAGAATCGGTTTTTTGTAATTCAGATAATGTTTGGTAATCGAATAAAGATGGCATGGTGATCTCTTCAATTCTAGATAAGGCGTCGGCTACTGTATTTTTATCGCCTTCTATATATTTAATATTATCGCAAAATTGAGAGATGAAATCTAATTGCCTCAAACGCCTTGGTGAATCTGATGGTGAAACTTTCTTTGTTAGTGCGAAAGTCAATGGTTTGTGATCCGTTAACACGGTTAGTTCTCTACCTTCTATCATATGACGGAAATGTTTTATTGACATGTATATAGCTAGAAGTTCCCTGTCGTAGGTACTATATCTTGTTTGGGTATCCGTAAGCTTTTTTGAATAAAATCCGAGGGATTGTAATTTTCCGTCAACTCTTTGATTTAAAGCTGCGCCTACACAACTACCAGAAGCGTCTGTCATTAATACTAAGGGTGCGGTTGCGTCTGGGTGGGCTAGCATGACTGCATTGTTTATGAGTTGTTTACATTGACTGAACGCTTTTAGTGCGCTTTCGTTCCATGTTATCTCAGTTTTGTCGCGTTTTTTTGAGTTATGCAGGTACGCGTTAAGTGGTGCTTGAATCTCTGCAGCTTTTGGAATGCTTTGCCTGTAGAAATTCATCATGCCGAGAAAACGTCGAAGTTCCTCAATTGTTTTCGGTTGTGGATAGTCATTAATAAGTTGTGTTTTTTTGGCACTCGGTTTTACGCCCTGTGAATCGATATGGTAACCGAGAAAATCTAATTCGGATTTACCAAATTCGCACTTATTTGTGTTAATTGTTAAGCCATAGTTATTTAAACGATTTAATATTGTTTCTAGATGTTGTAAATGCTTAGATTTAGATTCCGATGCGATAATAATGTCATCTAGATATGGGAATGCGAAATCTAGACCTTCCAGTGCTTTATTGATTAATCTTTGGAAGTCTTGTGCTGCGTTACGTAATCCAAAGTTCATTCTTGTAAATTCGAATAAACCGAATGGAGTTATGACTGCAGTCTTGGGAATATCTTCAGGTGCCATGCGAATATTAAAATAGGCTTTTCGCACGTCAATTTTAGAAAATATGGTTTTGCCTCTGAGTAGATAAGTGAAATCAAGTAGTCGCGGTAATGGGTAACGGTCGGGTATAGTTTGTGCGTTGAGTCTACGATAATCTCCGCATGCTCTTATTTCACCGTCTTTTTTAGTAACACACACAAGTGGGTTAGCCCAAGGACTATTTGAAGGCCTACAAATACCTAATTGCATCATTCGTTCGAATTCAGCTTTCGCTATTTTGTATTTCTTCGGATTGAGTGGACGTACTTTTTCATGAACCGGGGGACCGGTGGTATAAATGTGGTGTTGTACGTCATGTTTGGGGTCTGTCATAAAATTTTCTAGTTTGGTGATGCTAGGAAACTTTTGTAAGATAAGATGGTATTCGTCATTGACATCTATTGTACGAATACTCGGTTCGTTGGAGGATATTACGTTTGTGGTGCGCGATAACAATGTGACTTTGTCGACTAATTTCCTACCATGTAGGTCTACTAAAAGTTTGTTTGCGGCTAGGAAATCGGCACCTATTATCGAACTACGTACGTCGGCTAATATAAATTTCCATCTAAATGTACGGCGTAGCCCTAGATTGACCGTAATGACTTTTTCACCGAATGTCTTTATTTTTGTGCCGTTTGCTGCATATAACACATAGTCTGACGTCCTACAGGAGTTTTGCTTTTTTGCGGCTAATACAGAGACGTCGGCACCTGTGTCGATTAAATATTGCACACCTGTTGTAGTGTCTGTTACGCACAAACGATATGAATGTTCGACACCGGCGACATTATTTATTCGTGCCGGTGTCTGAATTAGTTTTCCGAATTTTGTGTAGGGTGTTTGCGGCAATTAACGAGATCTCCGCATTTGCGCGCATTATTGCCGTAGACGTAGTGATAAAAACACAGAAAATTTGAATCGCCGGGTTTCGCGGACTGGTTCAAAAACTTTTCTCGATTTATTTGTGAATTTTCGCGACTTTTGGAACGCGGTCGAGACGGGCCGGGATTATGTCGGTTTCGTTCTCGCGGTTCATTATGACTTTTTCTATTGTTTTCGCCTAGTTTGTTATTTAATGTTGCAATTTCCATTTTCATTTTGTTTAGTTCGTTTAATATTTCGGAAGTATTATTTACTAAATTTTGAGAAGGCTTTGAAACAGAAGCTATCTCAGACGGTTTGGTATTCTCCATAATTTTATCAGCGATTTTGGCTAGACTATATAATTTTACTTCACCTGAATCACATGCCGTTAAGACGGCTCTAACGGAATGTGGTAGGCGCCCGGTCCACAATAATTTTAAGGTTTCATCTGGGACTCGGTTTTTTCCAAGATTTTGCATTCGTCTAAGTAACTGTGACGGCTTTTGAATCCCGAGCTCTATCTCGTTTAAGAGTTGGTTTAATTGTTTGGTTTCCGACTCCTCGTAAACGGAAATTAACCTATTTTTCAGCGTCTCGAATTTATTTGATTCGGGCATGTTTTCTAAAATATCGCTAATGTCACTTAATTCAATTTGTTTTAGCCTAGCTATTAAAAGTTGACTTTTGTGGAGGTCACTTGCCTTTTGAGGGTCCACGATGGCGCTGAATTGGTGGAACCAGAGTCTGGGCCGGTCTCGCCAGAAGTCCGGTATTCTTGGTGTGATGGTAACTGCCGTCATCTGCTGTGGCTGCTCCGGGGTCGGTGATGCAGCTGTAGACATGGCTGCAGGCTGTGGTTGAGCAGCGGCTTGATATCACGGGTCGTTTATCGCGCGCGGTTAAATTGTGCGAGAGTTATAAGAGGCGCGCGCACACGTCGGGTCACCACTTTGCCGGTAATGTGGGTGCGTGAGTGATTGTTGACAGAAGGGGCGGCAAAATGATATGCGTGTTCTCGGTTTGAAGTTTATTGGACGACTGTGTCGAATGTCTGACTCCAGTGAATTTATACAGTAACTAATGTGCCTTAGACTAACTAACTATATTATGCCTACGCTACAATACGATAAAGTACTTATTATAGTTGGCTTTGTATTATTAAAAAATGTATGTCGACCGATCAAACGTGTGTGTGCGTCATGGAAGTGGAGTGCTAGTAATGTGACTGTATGTATGTTTTGTGTACTGTATTGTGTATGTATAATTAAAGTTAGTAACAAGTCTATTTGTATTGAAAAATGGTTAGGGTTAGTTATTAATGAAATAGTATAAATTTGGACTATGGTTAATGGAACTGTAGTAACAAAGATAAAAAGTAATGGAAGGTGCAGTGCTAGTCATTTTTTCTTACGGAGCTTCTCGAGGTCTTCGTCAGTTTTAATGAGGCGGCTTGACATTCCATCTTTTTCACGAATATACACCTTTCCGTTTGCCACCCAGCATTGATGGTAACCGAATTCCTTCGTCATTTCTCTGGCGAGATAATGTAGGCGTCTGGTCATAGCTGTGAGCACTTCATTTATATATAAGGGTTGTTTAGGTCCGTTTTCTACTAAATGGGATGTGTTCAGGCGATTTTCCGTGTTGTGCTTGTTAAATTCTTTGGTCGACTTTAGAAATCGTTCTTTGATGGTTGTCGATGTGAATTCCACTAGGACTGGGCCCACCGCTTGAGTCTTGCTTTTATAACGGAAGATGTTTTTTATATCGGTTGCATTCAGGGGATAGCTAATGATTTGACCCAATTTCTGAACTGCACCCGTAAGGGAGTCACTAGTTTCAAGGGTTGAAGACGGCAAATTTTTAATTTCAAGCAAAGCCGCTTTTTGTTGTTTTTCTAAGAAGTCGACCCTGATTTCAAGCGCCTTTATAACCTTTTGGTTATTGCTACATTTCGCCCTTAAATCGTTTATTTCCACCAGTGCTTCATCATATTTTTCTGACAAAAAATCCATCGTCTCTTTGATTTTTTCATTTTGTGCTCGTATTTCGGAGTTTTGCAAGCTAATCGCAGTATTTTGGGACCGTATATCATCGAGAGCCAATTGTAACAAATTCATTTTTGCATTTTGTTCATTCTGTTTAGCAACCATTTGAGAAAACATTTCATTCATATCTTCCATCATTTCTTCTACACTGCGTTTTCTTTTCCTTATATTGAAATCGTTGTCTATACTCGATGTCAGGTTTGGTTCTGATGCCGAGTGAGGCGAGGCAGGTGGAGGCGTGCGTCTAACACCGGACAGCATGTTGGGAATCTTGATGCGCAAGAGTGATCGCTATTTGTGTTTGTATGTAAACACGGCTCGCGCCGTCAGCTTGGCCTTCTTGTTCCACAACACAACGAATGAAAATAAATGGACTAACCAACACAAAAAGAATTATTCAAATCGAACCAGAATTTCCTGAGATTAGCGCGTTTTTAATAGTTGGCATAGGTGAATGTGCTCTTAGACAATCCCACATTAGTTTTACTTTTCGCCACCATGGGCGCTGCAATCGAATAGTACTACCCCACCTAGTACTTCGCACCCAGCGAATAGACTAAATCTCGTTAGCGATGTACATAATCTACTTGTAGCAATTTATAGGATGATGTTGAATAATCACGATATCGTGAACTATCGATCGAGAATTAGGTGGTTTATTGCAATAGCTCTTATCATTGTTACTAGAGTAAGTAATCTAGGTGTTTTGATTAACATTGGGCATTTAACATTTTAGAAAAAGGGAATACCTACATTAGTTTTATCTGTAAGGACTGTAAAGGAACAGTGTATAAGACGGGGACGCGGGGTATGATGGGAAAACAAACACTTAAGGTAAACTTACCACAATACTAACGTAGCGCAAGCGCCAACAGGACGCCATTTATTAATGTCCGCTTCCTAATAACGTCCTGTTGGCGCTTGCGCTACGTTAGTTCGTGTTAAGTTTGCCTTAAATGTGTATGTCCCCATTATACCTCGCGTTCCCTTCATATACACTGTTCCCCTAGGTGTATTTTTTTTTCGTTTGCACCCCCCACACCCACACTAGGAATTCTCCTGTATCGTGGATGCGCTAACATAGAAACTCACACGCATAAACACCCAGACCCGGAATAACTACTTGTAGAACAAACATTTGTTCCGTGCGGGGATCGAACCCGCGACACGCTGCGCAGTAGTCGATCGCTTAGCGACTGCGCCAGCCGTGCTATCAATCTAATCTAATATAGGCTAGTAGTTCAGCCGCAGTGGTAGACGCCCACGGCGTCGGACGTCGGCAGACGATCTCCGGCCACCGTAGGCGCGGGCATGCGGGCGGCGAGTAAAGGGCAACTCGCCACCCGACCATGGACCATGCCCGGGTCGACGGCGCGTTGTGTTCCACGCGCGCCTCAAAGAGTGTCAGCGTGATGACGGGGCCCCCCTCTAGAGGGCCAAAGCCTGCCGGGGTCGCGGGACTTTTCTCATTACCGTGACCCCGGAACACAAAGGGCTATTGAAGGACACCGAGGATTTTAGTCAGTACGAGTCTGACAGTCCCTCCCGCCCTGCCCGGGGTGGGTAGACTTATTTGATGATTTTACCACGATAAAAAAAAATATAGGCTAGTCAAGGCTAGTAGTATCTACCTATGTGTAAGGGTATATTGCGCCAAGATATACTAGGTACCCGTTGCTCTCGTTGTCGCAAACGCGACCGCTGAAAGTGGAGTCCTGAGTTCGATTCCTGGGTTTTGGGCAATAAAGTACTTTTGAATTTATCGGGACCGCGGCCCTGGAACGCAAAGGGCAAGTGAAGGAACAACGTGCTTTAGTCAGTTACGAGTCTGACAGATTTACCGTTCCACTCAAGGCGAGGAATCATTTGATGATATTTACAATCTCAAAAACAAATGCTGCGATTCTCAACATTGCCTAGCGTTTAAAACCTAATTAATAAAGTGCCGAGTAAAGTGTAAAACTCCACGTTACCTAAGCTTTAACAATGCCATATTCAAAGAGTAATAAAAGTAAAACAATACATGACACCTATAAAACTGGTTTATGAACTGAAAAACTAACATCGACACTTCCTTTAACATAACACTGAGACGATTTTGTTCCTCTCAACTAATCACCTTTTAAAATTGTTTTTTTTTTAGACGATTCATCATCATCATCGTCATCATATAATGTTCCCATAGCTGGGACACGACCTTCCTTTCTGTAAGAGGGATAGACCGACACCGGAAGTATCAATTAATGTAAGGGACAAAATACGACTTTTCAGGAGAGCCAAAAAACGATTTTAATTTTTTTATTTTGTCTATAACTTCTTACTGTCTGGTCCAATTTTTATGGTGTTCAGGGCAAAGTTTCTTAGAATTTCCCCTTCTTTCTTGTTTTATACGAAAGATTTAGGAATTCCCAGTAGTTTCAAGAATAGCATGTCCTTTACATTAAAAAAAAAAGTTTAGATGACCGTTACGTTACTAAAATTTTATAGATAATCCATCGAGCATAGTGTAAGCAGCAAGAGAAGTAGAAAATTACACAAAATTGTATTGTAAAGGACTTTAGCAGTGTTGCAATTTAATGTAACAGTAGATTATCTACTAAAGTTTATACTATTTTAACACTATGAAAATGAGATTAAAGAGGAAATGAGTTCAGTTTCAGGTTTTACTGCTGGCTATCGCAGATTTAAGTCCGATCCGAGTCGGACCGCGTCCTACTGCCCCGAGCTAGCTCGGATACGAGTAGGCTTAGCTACTCTAAGCCTACTCCTTAGTTCTCCATAGTTTTAGATGTTTATGAAGCAGGATTTACCTGTTCACTTTCTGGAAGAAAATTCTATTCCTTTTGCTATAAAAGACTTATGTTTTTCCCGTCTTAACTCTTCGATTAACATGTCTCTGACATAATTCAAATATTATTTCAAACAAAATCTATAAAATATTTGACAGTATTAACCACTATCCGAGTACACTTTGTATGAAACTTACTCGTTTGAGCCCAACAACGTATCAACGCGGCTTTAATTGGCTTTATAATTTTATCATATTAATCAATTGAATGAATAGTAAAGTTTTCTTGGAATTTATTGCTACCACTTTTTCTCCACTTGACATCACTTTTTGCCACCTAGCAAGAAATGATGATAGTGGCTCTGAAGAGGATACCTTTCTTGTTCAGAGCCGTTATTGAATGAATGAAATGGAAACGAAAGGCCGATGAAAAAATGGCATACGAATTGTGCGAAACATGATATTAGTATGATGGCAATGAAAGTTGAAATGACGAGAAGAGAGGACGTTAGGGGAAAAGATAGAATAAAAGGTGCATCGGTTGTGTGAAAGATGAAGCAATAAATATCTGTTTGACGTATTTCATCTGCAGTAATTTCAACTCATTTCGACTTAGAATGGAGATCTTGCGCTGTGGTGCTCCTTGGGTGAAAAGCCTATATCCAAAAGTGGTCTTTAATAGTTAGAATTTTATGTCTAACACCTGTAATTTTCCAAATCCCTCTACCCTTTTCTTTTGCATTTAAATTATTTCGAGGTAATTATTCGGATTTTTTATGTCGTAAGTGTCACCGATCCCTAAGATTTTATAAAAACTTCAGATTTCGTCAAACAATTTTTTAAAGTAAGGGACATGTTGTTTAAAGTGAGAGAAATTTTATATAAAGTAAGGGACATGGCTTTTAAAGTTAGGGGCATTTTATTTAAAGTAAGGGACATAGTCATTTAAATCGACTTATTTTTGGCTAAGGTAAGGGTGTAAATTATTTAATAAGGTGACTTACTTCAATTTTTTGATGAGAAAAATTATTAATGACTGTTACACCACATTTTTTTTAAGAAATCGTTTTTCGCGGTCAAAATTTTTGTACTGTAAGGGACATTTTTTTAAACATAGAATTTTTTTAATAATACCAATCGATAGAGCGCAAAATTCTGAATCCAACGATATATATAACTCATTTTCGCCAAAATGTCCCTTACGTTAATTGATACTTCCGGTGTCGAGACCACGAGGGCCCTGTGCGAGTTGGTAGATGTCACAGGTCTTCGAATTTTTTGGTTCTAGGAAATGCCGGCTTGGTCGCGGGACTTATCTCATTACCGTAACCCCGGAACATAAAGGGCTATTGAAGGACACCGTGGATTTTAGTAAGTACGAGTCCGACAGTCCCTCTCGCCCTGCCCTGGGTGGGAGGACTCATTTGATAATTTTACCACGCTAAAAAAAAAGGAAATGCAGGTTTCCTCTCGATGTTTTCTTTTACCGTTTTGAGAACAATGGTTACGAAAAAATACAAAAGTAATGCGAGAAGCAGGGTTCGCACCTACAAACTATAACTCGTCAGACCTCCACTCCTACAATTCACTAGAACATCACTGCTCCCGATAATGATTTATTTGTTTTGATTGATTTATCATAACTCAGTTATTGTAGGTCATTGATATAAAATTAGGTAAGTACTTACCGGAGAATCATCCAGTGAAGTTCAAAATCATGGAAAAAAGTATATCTTTCCACCACAGAACAACCAAATTCTTCTATGTTGTTCACATGCACTATAATCACAAGCAGGAAATCAAACATTCAAAGGAAAAACTACATTTCCTCAAGAAATTATTTCAGGAAAAAAAGAAAATCTATAAGTCATCAAAGAAAATATTCAGTCACTCGTATCGTTTTCGTTTTAAAGTCAAAACATTATAACTTAATGATAGATCGTATCGTAAGTTTTTTCGAAGTATCGGAGGCCTCGCAAGTTCGGTTTGCGCGTAAGTAGTGTAATTGCGCGGATTTGCGACGTGCGCAACTCATGATGCGCGGGCGCCGTGTGAAGCGTTTGAGCATTGCGTGCTCACATTACCTAGCACACAATAAGAATTGCGTGATTCCATTATAAACAGATCTTAGTATTTATATGAAAGTTCATAACAAAATATCAAAGTCTATAATGGTTTGTTTATATCAGTTTTAGGGTACTTACCTGGTTGCAGGACCGTCTTATGGTCGTGCGACTGTCTTATCAGGTAACCGTGGCCCCAGAACGTAAAGGGCTATTGAAGAACACCGTAGACCGTCCTGCAATGGGTGGGAGGACTCATTTGATGATTTTACTACGTAAAAAAAGGTACTTACCTAAGTGTAGCCATTGATTTTAATTAACAGTTACACTGAAATTACTTAAATCAAACACTTCAAGTTGATGAATGTTTAAGTGTATACCTACTTACCATAATAACTATCGTGAAGTACTTACTTCCTACAGACTAAATAAATTCTTACCCTCATATTGCCTCAATAATAATTTAGATCATTATTTAGTAAGATGATGAGTTGATGACACAATATTAATTTCCAACTCAATGTTTAGGTACCTGTTACGTCAACTTTTTCTCATTTGTTGTTGTGTTTTACAGTATTGGAGATTACGCGGCAGGATGTCACTCTTCAATGACGAAGCAACTACGATGAATCCATTTAAGGGCGCTCCCTCACCGCGAGCATTCACCTGTAATGTAACGTTACAGATTCGAACATTTGAAGTCAATAGAGCACCAAATTGCGCACTTTTATGTTAGGTACATTACAGGTGAATGCTCGCGGTGAGGGAGCGCCTTAACACTTCTCTTTCGGAAATCGTTAAAGAGCTTTAGATGTACCCTTTTTTCGTGGTAAAATCATCAAACGAATCTTCTCACCCATGGCGGGGCAGTAGGTAGGGACTGTCAGACTCGTACTGACTAAAATCCACGGTATTCCTTCAATAGCCCTTTATGTACGGGGTTCACGGTTTCCTGATAAGACAGTCCCGCGACCCTAGCAGGCTTTGGCCCTCTATGGGGGTCAGTCAGATTGTTGACAGGTCTTGAAAGCGCGCGTGGACATGACGCGCCGTGGCATGACATGGTCTATTGAACACATTAATTTATGTTCACTCAACACCACCAAAAGTTAACTGGAAGTCGGAAGATATTGCTTCCAGTTCCAGTAGTTTGCTGAAGATATAGCTATAAGACCGCCGTTGTACATAAAGAAGAGTTGTACTGTTAAAGAGTTGTATAGCAATTTTGGTGAACAACAGATGTAGTCTAACGCCCGAAATTAATATTCTGTCTCGATCCAAATCCCGTTCCTTTGTTTTTGATGGCTGCTTCTGATTGAACATCTTCAGCTATGGATAGGCAAATTCAGTCGTTGATTGGTTACAAGGATCGGTTCGATCAGGATCAAGATAGCAACAGAGATAGATTAATGAATTGCAGCAATAACTCTATCTTAGAAAAATCTTCTCGTATGCACCAAAACTGTTTGGACTTATTGTGCAAAGGTATTAAATAAAAACATTTAGATAAAGTAAAAATATTTGATATTTTATTATTGTTAATAATGCTATTCTAACATACTAATCTATAAGAAATATATCGTCCGGCAGTTTCTGATGATCGGATGATCTTCACCACCTGAAAACAAATATCATGAGAGAACAGTTCCAGATAGCCACAATAAACATTTTGTTTTTGGGCTACAGAAGGTAAGTTCACCCAGGTCTGGGTAACAAACACGCAATTGGCCCTTTCAATGATTTTTTTTTTGTCATTAATGGAAAGATTATTATATTTTATTTCCTAACAAACTGTTTTTAGTTTTTTTTTATTTGCTTTAATTAAGAAGTTATATTAAATTCAAAATCATTAATTAAATTCCGAGCCGAAAACACGTCGACAGTGCCCGACAGGGTGGTGTGACGTCATTATGACAATTTCTATACATCGATAGTACGTGTTCCAACTTTGAATTTGTTTTGTAGAAGCCAGTTGACACAGTGCTAAGGAAATTCTTAGTCATAGTGACGTGACAACCGAGGAGAGCAATTGGGGCACGTTTGTCTTCACGTCGATTTTGTTCAATTTTTTTCACTTTTAATTTGGTCATAATTAATTATCAAAAAAGAATTAAAATTTTTTCTCCTCTATAATTGTTATTATTTGTGGCGGACTTACTAATTAAATTAAAAAAAAAAATCTAAATTCAAATACCTAATGTCATACATTGTCTAAAAGGGACTTTTCGTTGTGTAATTACATTACATAAAAACTGAATAAAGATTTTTTTTATTTATGGTCTGTTAGTGCCACCCTACTAGACAATTTCTAGTTATATGCACAATCGGCATAACAAAACAATGTGACCATAACATGTCTTGATACGTAACATATTCATTGGCATGTAAAATTATCTTGATGTACAGAATAATTACCAAATGAAGAGTGAAAGTTTCATGGATTTCGTCATTATGATTAATGATCCTAATTTCAGCTGAAGGCACATTTAGGATAGATGATCCATTTTTTTTATTGTATGTAAGACTGGCTAAAAACCACCCTGTTTTTCCATTTGCTTTTCGGATCGGACGGCGAGCTACCCATTACTCGACGTCCGTAAGCGGCTTTAGATCACCACGCATTCCCCGACGCCCTGACCGTGTATTTTCCTTCGCCAGTTATTACTGCTCGCTCCATAAGATAGCGTGAACCAGGTTTGGACAGGGGAGGTCACTGCTGCTTATCGCCTCTGTCTCCACCTTATATTCCACCATGTCCTCGTTAAGCATATTCTAGTCCTATTTCCCACGGTTTTAACGATTATAAAATCCTCATTACAAGTCTAAACATACACTGCTAATAACCAATAGCAGTGTAATATGTATGTTATGTTACTATACAAAATATAGATAGAAGATTGTTTTGAACTGACCTGTCCTCTCTTGAGTCCAAAATATCTTGCTACCGGGTCACCAGCCTGTATTCTCATCAGCATGTTCTCTTTCAATTTACTGTGTCAGCGGTTAAGGAAAAATAATAATAAAGCAAAAAAAAACCTATACCTAATGCATTTATGTAAATAAAGTGGGGTTTGGTAAGACCAAAAATGTTTTTTTACTAGCGATAAACCCTAAAAATATAGAAGAAACCCTTGTTAAGTACGGAACCCTAAGGCATATCGTCGACCTCGCAGATTCCTACGTGTTTACGCCAGGCGCATAGAAACTGCAGCGTAGACATCCGCCCCGCCACGAGCCGCCGATGCAGCAATATTCAATAATAGCATTTAGTTAATTTTAAGTAATTTTGTGTCATTCCATATTCTTGTATCGAATAGGTTTCACCAATTTTAATTGTAGTTTTTCTTTAATTAAATTAGTTTATAAAATCAATTGGTTTTTTTCGATCCACCGTCTGCAGAATACGTAATTGGCGCAGTCGGTAGGATTCTCGCGGGCCGGTTCGCGAATCGCGTTAGAGTCATCTCATATCGATAACCACGATCGCGAGTCACCCGGGTGGCTATCAAGTCACGCCACGAGAATCCAGAATCTACGGTATAGCTGCGGAGCCGCGTGGAGAATCCAGACATCGATTCACGAAGAGGAACCAGAGATGAAACATATGTAAGTACACTAGAATCTTTCTCGTGTTGCTTCCTCCCTATTCCTAAGTTACTTTTATGTCCAAGATTTTTCATCGCGAAAGATCTACTCCCCGGGAACCTGCATCACGACAGGCGCGCCGACATATAGTAGATATTAGCAGAGATTTAGATAGTGAATTAGATTTAAATTTAAATAGTTTATTCGAACCTAAAATGCCTTACGACCCTGACGTAATTTTCAAGGCCTTACGCCTCGTGCCCGATTTTGACGGAAACCCTAACGTGTTGACTAGATTTATTAACATCTGTGATCGTATAGTAACTCAATATGCAAGCGCAGAACCAGGCAGCGAGCTAGGCAACCTATGTCTTTTAAACGGTATCTTAAATAAGATCACAGGGACTGCCGCATCCACAATCAACTCTAATGGCATTCCTGAAACTTGGGCAGGTATAAGATCAGCTCTAATTAATAACTTCTCTGATCAGAGAGACGAAACGGCTTTATACAATGACCTCTCGTTGGCTACGCAAGGTACTAAGACCCCGCAGGAATTTTACGATCAATGTCAAACCTTGTTCAGTACTTTAATGACTTACGTTACGTTACATGAGACCTTAGCAACGACTATCGAGGCGAAACGGACACTTTATAAGAAAGTCACTATGCAGGCTTTCGTACGCGGACTAAAGGAACCATTAGGCTCACGTATAAGGTGTATGCGTCCGGATACTATAGAAAAAGCTTTAGAGTTCGTGCAAGAGGAATTAAATATAATGTACCTGCAGCAGCGTAATGATGCCCCAAAGGCTCAAACTGCTCAGAGTGCACCTAAAATTTTATTTAAACCTTCTGTGATGCCTGCTATGCCGACCAACGCGTTAAATGTTCCGCGACCCCCAGTTCCTAACTGGCCTGCTCCAGCAGGACAGCGTGGCTATCAACCACAGCCTCAGGCCTTTAAATTTAACATGCCCAACCAGCAACAAAACCGGATGCCTACCCGAACCCAGCAAATGTTCCGTGCACCTTTGCCAAATTACCATCCCCAAAGCAACGTTTTTAAATTGCAACCTAGGAATAATAATCCACCACAGAACTCGGGTCCGAAACCCATGAGTGGAGTTCAACATTTTGTTCCGAAACCATTACCCGTGCCGCGTGAATTAAACCTCAGTGAACTTGCTTTGCCTGACAATTCTTACTATTCTGCTGACTATTATTATGAGCCGGTATACGATTACTACACAGACGGTACTGACTGTTATATTGTTTGTGACTATGACTATAGTAATATGACCGACGGAAATACAACATCTGATAATCAGGTAGCAGGTGCGTCAGAGCCGCAACCAGGCCCTAGCGGTGCAAACCAAGTTCAGAACCAAAATTTTCAGAAGGACCAGACATCCAAAGAGCAAAGATAGACCTTAACTTACAGACCCAAAGACAATTACCCTACATAGAAATTTCTAGCCCTCCTTTAAAATTTTTAATCGACACTGGCGCTAACCAGTCCTTTATTAGCCCCGAAGCTGTTCAAAGATTTTTCTATGACTATCCCCTTAACTATGACCCTTTCGAAGTGACAAACGTACATGGCGTAAGCAGAAATGATTATTCCATAACGCTACCGTGTTTTAATGAATTTAACGAGACAGACTATATAAAATTATTCGTTTACCGTTTTCACGATTACTTTGATGGCCTAATAGGATTAGACTTACTATCCAAATGGGAGGCTAAAATAGATTTAAAAGATTTTCAATTAGTCACGCGTACCGCTACAAACAAAATTAAGGTGTATAATTCACGAAATGTAAATCTGTATGAAGATATTATCCCCGCCAATAGTTCCAAATTAGTTAGAATACCTATAAATGCCCCGGATGGCGATGTTTTAGTAAGCGAACAAGTTTTTTGCAACTGTATTATTCACGAATGCCTTACCACTGTTACTAATAGCCGCGGATATGTAGAGTTAGAAAATCCAACACCTAATGATGTGATATTTTCGCTAGACCAACCAACTCGTGCTGAATTGTTTAATGCTAAGTGCACCCAAGTCGAACAATCGGACCGCGTAGATAACGTATTATCGCGTTTGCGTACGGACCATCTTAATGCAGAGGAAAAGGCTAACCTTACAACGCTTTGCTCTCGATATGCAGACGTATTTTACATCGACGGAGAACCACTAACATTCACTAACAAAATTAAACATCGTATAAGAACAACAGACGAAATTCCCGCGTATACTAAGAGCTATCGATACCCATTCGTTCATCGCGAAGAAGTTAGAGATCAAATTTCTAAAATGTTACAACAGGGTATTATAAGACCTTCCGATTCTGCGTGGAGCTCGCCCATTTGGGTTGTGCCCAAAAAAATAGACGCATCCGGAAAGCAGAAATGGCGTCTCGTTGTTGATTTTCGTAAATTAAACGAAAAAACGATAGACGACAAATACCCCATACCAAATATCAGTGACGTCCTCGATAAATTAGGCAGGTGCCAATATTTTACGACTCTAGATTTGGCAAGTGGGTTCTACCAAGTGGAGATGGACCCTCAGGACATCTCAAAAACTGCTTTTAATGTCGAACACGGGCACTTTGAATTCCTTCGAATGCCCATGGGATTAAAAAATTCACCGTCCACCTTCCAACGGGTTATGGACAATGTTTTGAGAGGCCTCCAAAATAACATCTGCCTCGTCTATTTAGATGACATTATTGTCTTTAGCACCTCCCTTCAGGAGCACATGGATAATCTGGAAAAAGTCTTCCAAAGACTTAGAGAATCCAACTTCAAAATTCAAATGGATAAATCCGAATTTTTGAAGCTCGAGACCGCTTACTTGGGACATATAATTAGTAGAGATGGCATCAAGCCGAATCCCGACAAAATTTCAGCAATTCAAAAATATCCAATTCCAAATACTCCTAAGGAAATTAAACAGTTTTTGGGACTTTTAGGTTATTACCGAAAATTTATCCCCGATTTTGCTCGAATCACCAAACCACTCACGCTTTGTTTAAAGAAAGGTAGTAAAGTCACTCATAGCCCCGAATATGTCCATGCCTTTGAAACGTGTAAGACCTTACTAACCAATGACCCTATATTACAATACCCAGACTTTAAAAAAGAATTTAATCTCACAACAGACGCTTCTAATGTAGCTATTGGAGCAGTGCTATCTCAAGGACCAATAGGTTCTGACAAACCCGTCTGTTACGCTTCGCGTACACTTAATGAAAGTGAACTAAACTATAGTACCATCGAGAAAGAGTTGCTGGCCATAGTCTGGGCCACTAAATACTTCCGACCCTATCTTTTCGGTAGAAAATTTAAAGTAATAACAGATCACAAACCCTTGCAATGGATAATGAACTTAAGAGAACCGAATTCCCGACTGACTAGATGGCGACTCAGACTAAGCGAATATGACTTTACCGTAGTATACAAGAAAGGAAAATCCAATACTAATGCTGATGCACTCTCTCGTGTAGAAATTCACAATGAGGAAACAGACGAGATCACCTCATTGATCACCAACATTAAGAATCTCAGCTCAATGATTAATAATCCACCGGAGGCATCACCTCCACCAGTAAATTCCTTGACTGACGCTGACTCAGTGACTGAAAGTACTAATGACCTCAGATCTATGTTCAACAATCCATCGGAGGCACCAGCTCCACCAACAAACTCTTCAACTGAAACCGTGCATACCAGTAATGAACATCCAATACTTGAAATCCCCATTACAGATGATCCTCTCAATAAATTCCATCGACAGATTCACTTTACCATAGTAGGTGACATAAAACGCCGACCGACAGTAACGAAACCATTTGAAAATCATACTCGGATTGCGGTTCAAGTATCAGAATCTAACCTAGAGAGCGACGTTATAAACGTTATCAAAGAATACGTAAATCCTAAAGTCAAAACAGCCATCTTGATCAATCCACCTTTAGCTATGTATTCAATAATACCCATAATCCAAGAAAAATTTAGAAGTTCCTCACTAAACTTAGTATTAGCCAAGACTGAACTCGAGAATGTCAAAGAATATCTCCGACAACAAGACATTATCCGACACTATCATGACGGTAAGACGAACCACCGCGGTATAAACGAATGTCATTTAGCTCTATCTCGAAAATATTTCTGGCCAAAAATGAAAGAACAAATTACTAAGTTTATTAACGAATGTACCATCTGTGGTCAAGCTAAATACGACAGGAACCCAATTAGACCCCAATTTAATATAGTGCCACCAGCTACCAAACCACTTGAAATTATTCACATGGACCTCTTTACAGTTCAAAACGAAAAATATGTAACCTTCATAGATGTCTTCACAAAATATGCTCAAGCGTATCATTTGCGTGACGGTACCGCTATTAGTATAATACAAGCACTATTGCGTTTTTGTACCCATCACGGACTGCCTATGACAATTATCACTGATAATGGCACTGAATTCACGAACCAACTCTTCTCCGAGTTTATACGTCTTCATAAGATAATTCACTATAAAATTCTACCTCATAGTCCAAATGACAATGGCAACATCGAACGTTTTCACTCAACCTTGTTGGAGCACATAAGAATACTGAAACTGCAAAATAAAGACGAACCTATAGTTAATCTTATGCCATACGCCATCATAGCATATAATAGTTCTATCCACAGCTTTACGAAATGCAGACCGTTTGACTTATTAACCGGACATTTTGACCCTAGAGACCCAACCGACATTGACTTAACTGAACACATCTTACAACAATATGCTCAGAATCATAGACAACAGATGAAGCAAGTTTACGAAATAATTAATGACTCATCTCTAGCCAATCGTACGGCCTTAATTAACAATAGGAATAAAAGTCGCGAACCCGAAGTAGAATATTCCCCCCAGCAGCAAGTTTTTGTTAAAAACCCCTTTGCTAGTCGTCAGAAAGCCGCACCACGTTATACGCAAGACACAGTACTCGCTGATCTACCTATACACATATATACTTCTAAAAAACGTGGCCCTGTAGCCAAAGCACGGCTGAAACGTGTTCCTAAAACAAGTCAATTGTTACAGGATCCTGCTGTTACTGACATTCCATGCGACTCACCCTCAGGAGATAAGACTTGAGACTTTAGCTGATGGACCAGGACTGTTACCTTACAGATTAGGACCAACCAGACTAACCACACATTACCATTCGTTCATACAGTATATACAGTTAACTGACATCGAAGATAAGATAAATTCCGTACAAACGCAACTAAAAACCTTCAGAACTAGACTTACTAACGAGACTTACATGCTTTACGAATATCAGATTGACTATCTTACTGACAAGCTTAGTAAAGTACTGTTACAAGTAAAATCTCTAGAACCTGTTAGAGTCAAAAGAGGTCTTTTAGATGGCCTCGGGTCAGTAATTAAAAGCGTTACTGGCAACCTAGATTATCTAGATGCCCTGAAATATGACGAAGCTATTAAAACCTTACAAAATAATGAAAATAAAATTGTGTCAGAATTTAACAATCATATTAGTCTAAGTAAAGAATGGATGTCCCAGCATGGTACTGTCTTGGAACAGATCACTAAAAATCAAGAAAGAGTTAATGCTACGTTGGAACTGCTTTTACAGAAAAATGCTTATACAGATTACAGTTTAATCAAATTTGCAAAGTTTGCCCAAATTTTAGGAATTATTACCAATAACGTCGAAGATTTAATGCTAGAGATAATTAGATTAGAAAATATAATGGCTTTTATACGTGCGTCCAGCACCCATCACTCTATGATTGACATAGAAGTGCTAAGATCAATGATAGATAGGCTAAGATCAATATACAATACAGATCAAATCTTAAATTTAGAATTACGAGAATATTATAATCTTATAAAACCAGGTTCTTATTTCATTGAGAAGAGAATAGTAATAATATACAGTTTTCCTATAGTATCTAAAGACCCTTATGATTTATACAGATTGTCAATCGTACCTAATAAGAAACAACTTGCCCTTATTCCTTCCTCTCCCTATATAGCAACAAACGAGAAATCATTCGTGTACATAGAGGCTGAATGCCCGAAGTACAGTAACATACATCTCTGTGAAAAGAAGACCAGTCATCAGATCCGGACGAAGCCTGATTGCATCCAGGAGCTCATCATCAACCAAGGTCTAGAAGACACTTGCACATTTACCAAGATTTCACTCTCCAAGCAAGCAGTTGAAAAACTGGACGATCAACACTACGTCATCTCATTGCCCCAACCGACCAAAGTACAGTTAGCCTGCGGCAGAAAAGACTTTAATATTCTACAAGGGAGTTATCTCGTCACCATACCTATGGACTGCTATCTGGAAACACCTGAATTCACAATCATCAACGACAGCAACGAGATAAAAGGGCAGCCACTGAAGCTATCAAAGATTCCTTATAACGACATGAATCAAACATTCAACTCCACTCACATCATCGGCTTCAATTCAGTTAACTTGGAAGAGCTTCACAGCATCCAGAATAAAGTATTGATGGAAAACCCAATCCAGATCGACCAGACTCAGCCGGTCATCTTATATCATACAACCATACCATTCTACATCATAGTTATATGCGCAACCATACTTATCATCTTGGTTATAAGCCGCCGATATAAATGTTGGAATCTTAGAACCAGCGACAAAGAGGAGCAACAGATTTCTAAAATACATACATATGAAGATGTAATCCGAAAACGAGATGAAGCTCCAGCAACATTTTCTCTCAACATGAGCAAATAGTTGCTGATCTGCGGATGGAGGTGTTAAGTACGGAACCCTAAGGCATATCGTCGACCTCGCAGATTCCTACGTGTTTACGCCAGGCGCATAGAAACTGCAGCGTAGACATCCGCCCCGCCACGAGCCGCCGATGCAGCAATATTCAATAATAGCATTTAGTTAATTTTAAGTAATTTTGTGTCATTCCATATTCTTGTATCGAATAGGTTTCACCAATTTTAATTGTAGTTTTTCTTTAATTAAATTAGTTTATAAAATCAATTGGTTTTTTTCGATCCACCGTCTGCAGAATACGTAATTCCCTTAATAAATTGTAAACTTACAAAACGTGAATTAAAAAAAAACCTGTCAGTCTCTTGGATCAAAAATAGCCAATGTTTAAACCACTAAGCTTTTCAGACAGGGCAAGCCTTTGCGAAATTATGAAACATGTTGTGTGGGCAAAGGAGCTTGCGGCTAAATAATAACAGCAAGGTTAAGCTGTGCTTGCCAAGTTTGGTCGCCTCGGAAACCACGTAAAGCCGTCTAACAACCATATTATAGCTTTACGATAAATATGATTTATGCCTGTATTCGCAAACTTTGGCAACAGTGGCACCAACTAACCCATAGCTCTCATTTATTGCTAATAAAAGGATACTATCTAGTCAACAGCTCAGCCTTCTCGTCCGGTGTCAGCACAATGTGTTCGGGCACCAGCTCATGTTCAGTTATGTTGATCAGCAGTTCTGATTCCAGGAATTGTTCCAGAATGTACTTTGGAGCCATGTCTACTAATGACTGCTTTGCTGATGGTGTCATACCTGAAAGAGAGAGAAAGAATAGCTTAATGAGTTTATTTAATAAAAAGAGAATTAGATTGTTATTAATTTATGTACTGTGTTTCTATATTTTTATTTATTTTGGTTCAGTGTATGCAAAGTAATAAAAAAAAATGAACTAGTGCATGTATGTATAAATTATACCTACTATTGGGTTCAGAAAACTACACATAAAACCGTAGTACATTATAACTCAATGCATAAAACACAGAAGGCACTTTTGACAAATAGAAGTATTCTATTGAAGTGTCAGATATTATAGGGACATGAGGACTTCTTCGAGGGAACAAAAGTTGTTCTATAAATTGATCAGTACCTTTGATGTAAGGCAATGTAATTTTAAATTATAATATTACCTGCTTGCACAACAACAATGGCTCTATGAATATTTTCTTCTTGCATCCTAGTACAATATGTTTTGATAGTCTTGATGCCAATTTTGGGTTCATCAGGGAAGAAGACGAACATCTGATCTGTGGGGTCATCATTGTGAGCTACTAGAACAATTAAATCACTCCTGGCTGGTCGCTTCTCACTGAAACAATTTTACATTTATGTTACTACATTGAGCATAAATCATGAGCCACAAAATAAAGCTTAACAATAATCTAAAATGTAACTAAAACCTTTTTGCATAAATTCATGACATGGCTATAAATAAAAACAATTTTTCTTTACTCTATGCCCTTCAAAATTTAAGAAACTATGGTTGAAAAGTAAATAATGTCAAAAATATCTGGAATTCATATTTTTCAAATAGCAAAATTGAATGCAAGAACTTTATTGTGTTCAACTAGAAAGATTACAAATTTCAATTGTTGAGAATATGCAAAATTAAATCAGAAGTAACTATGGAGATTCTAGATGAAAAAATAAGGAAAAGTTTAGTGAATAGGACAGTGTCAGAGACAACCAGATTACACATCGGTAAGCTCTGAGCCTCTGACTTGTTTAGTTCATAATATTGTTGCTTTAGCTTCTTGCTAATCAAAAATATAACTGCTTTTTAGAAATGACGATAGAGGATGTTATTACCTGGGTTTATCACCAAACTGCTCTTTGAACTGTTCCAACGTCTGATCCAATTCATCCTGCGTAACTAAGTAGCCACGGTCATGACATAACTATAACAGAAAATTAAATATTCAGATTACCAGAAGCTCGAATCAAATCCTCTTTTTATCTTAGTTCTTAATCTCCTATCATGATTGTATACATTCAGTACTGTGTTGAATATTATTTTGAACATTCGTACGAAATTTTAAACCTTTTTTGGCATTTGTAATAAGTTTTATTCACAAGTTCTCTAACTTTACACACATAACATAACCTCACTTACCTGCATAACTGTTTTACGTATACGCCAAAGTTTATAAGTCTCCGCATCGTCATCCATGGTAGTAAGTTAGGTTGAATTTAAGAGCCTAATGAGAAATTTCACTGTTGTATTGATTACTATTTTCCGAAAATATAGTTCGGTGGTAAATAAACATGAAGCAACTTGAGCAAATGTCGACCACAGACAACACGGAACTGGTGTCGGCACTAGTGAGGTCGTGTATCACACAAAAGTTTTTGATAGAAAAGAATCCGATGGAACTCGACTAATTTTTAACCGACTTCAAAAAAAGGAGGAGTTTTTCAATTCGATCGGTATTTTTTTTTATATGCATATTCGATGTAGTATACTTTCCATTTGGTCCCATAAAAATTTCATCAAATTTGGTTCAGCACTTTTTATTTTGTTAGCATTTTTTTGATTACCGCTATGTGGATGATCTTTTTTTTTGTATTTGTTACGCGATTACTCCGCCAATTATTGTGGACCGATTTTCAAAATTCTTTTTTTGACAGATTCTGTCTAATTTAATCGGACACGCGTGTACGTATTAATGACAATGTACAGACGACAACACATCAACCTACCACAATCTGTCAAATTTCTTTAATAGATTTCAACCTTATCATAATAGTGGAAGGTTTATGTTCGGTTGGAAAAAATTGACAGATTCGGTTAGGTTGGCCTGCTGGTGTCTGTACATGATTCTGTGTTCCTGATATAGGGCGCGGGCGGGACGCGCGGTGGTGCGACTCGTCTAGAGATGGGTAACTCAGGAAAGATAAATAAAAAAGATATGTATCATTCCGTTTCACTCACTCACTCTTCATATCAGTTCAAATCCTAATCTATCAGTATATCAGTGTATCTTTTACAATTCGTTCAATCGTCGTCCTTGTTGTTTCTGTACCGCACACACAAGCATGAACGGCTGGCGACACGGTGTCTGGTGTCTCTTCGGAAAGTCCAGACATCTCTTTCGCACCTCCCTACTTAGAATTTTCTGCCACACTTTCTCAATACCGAGAATAAGTGTTTGACCATTATAAACTGATATACGCCAGTACAAAGAGATAAATAAATAACTCTATCACTGATGCATAGGGCTTAAAGTCGTAAAGCGGTACGTGAACATTGCAAGTATAATACTGGTACCTTTTGTAAAGGGGTACACTACGATAATACGAAAAACTTTATTCCGAAATTCATAAATACTAATTTCAAAATACCGATTTTCATAATTCCGAATGGTTCAAAATTCCTAATATAACAACTCCGATTGATCATTATTCCTATTTTCATAATTCCGAAATTTCAATATTCCTAACGTTTATAATTACTATTTTGAAAATACCGAGTTTCAATAGACCGAATATCAAAAATTCCGAATTAATAATTTTCCGAAACATCAAAAACACGAATTCCGATGGCTAAAATTCGGAGTATTAAAGTTCCGAATAATTAGAATTCCGAAAATTTAATCGCTTATCAGAGAAAAGTATGCTTTTAAAACGCCTAGTCAAAATGCCTCTTAACTTTTCTATAAAAGAATTTCTTTTGAATAAGAATATTTTCTTTTCAATTATAATAATTTGTTTTATAAAAAAAAAACATTTTTAACACGTAACTCAAAAATAAATTATTTTAATTATTAAAATAATTTATTTTTGAGTTACGTATTTTCATTCATAATATTACAAAAAATCCCTGTGAGAAGAACGAAAGCTGTCCGAGTCGGGGTGCCCCAAGGGGTTGCTCGCTATCGCATCCTGAATTCCTAAGTTATATTACCACTAAGGTGGTTCAACGGAGCCCCGCTTTGCGGGGCTACTATTTCTGTTAGCAAGGTTTAAAGCCAAGGTTTAACCTGACTCGAACCTAACCTGTCCGAGTCGGGGTGTTCCCAATTCCGAGCTCGCTTCGCTCGCTCTTGCATCCTTGATCAATTTGTTGACTACCACCAACCAACGTAGATCGACGGAGCCCCGCTTCGCGGGGCTCCTATTTCTGTGAGCAAGGTTTAAAGTAACCTAACACGAAGGGGATGGCGGGGTCTTTCAGACCCCGCCATCCCCTTCGAACCTAACCTGTCCGAGTCGGGGTGCCCCCAGTCCCGAGCTCACTTCGTTCGCTCTTGCATCCTTGGTCAATTTGTTGACTACCACCTACCAAGGTAGATTGACGGAGCCCCGCTTCGCGGGGCTCCTATTTTTGTGAGCAAGGTTTAAAGTAACCTAACACGCGGTTTAAAGAACCTAACCTGTCCGAGTCGGGGTGCCCCAAGTCCCGAGCTCGCTTTGCTCGCTCATGGATCCTAAGTTCTCCTAATAACAATAACAATCCTGAAGGCAAACAGTCAAAGTCCAGAGGATACGCTTCGCCACTCCGCGCCTACACAGGCTTAAATAACTCTCTAGGAGTACGGTAGACAAAACTACGTGGAGCCGGTTTTGCAGCAATTCGTTTCTGGCACTGACTTTGTAGAATAAGAAACGAAATTCCGATTTTCAATATTCCGAAAAAAACAGTTTATTCGGAATATTGAAAATCGGAATTTCGTTTTTTGGAATGAGAACTCATCGAGCATTACATTTTTCGAATATGTGAAAATCGGAAAACTAAGAAATCGGATATACGACTTTCGGTTAAATAAATTTCGTGATTCTTAATAATAGATATTGTAATTTTTAGGTATTATGATATTCTGAGTTTTGAAAATCGGAATATCGAAATTCGGAATAAAATATTTCGGAGTATTTGGATGTTCCCTTTGTAAAGCACTTTGCCTAAAGTATTAGTAAACAATGCAAACTAATTTCGGTCATAAGATTCTTGCTATTAGGATCGAAATAGAAAAAAAAGGAAAAAAAATGCAAGCTTGACCTGCGTCCGTATAATAAACTAAAAATTAAAGTTATTTTTTTTCGGGGATCTATAGTTGATCAATTATAAAAATAGATACCTACTTAAAAAGAATAAAACGAGTAGTAGTAATCAGAACAGAAATATACGTAAGAGCAAGCAGTGAAGCATCTATGCTCTTACTCATACTGATTCGTTGGACTGAATTGATCAATTGAGCGAAGCGAACCGCGCTGAGCAACGCATTAGTGTAAAGTCGTCGCTTCGTGTCATGCGCACTCCGCGGATTCAAAAGGATATAAAGATACGAATGAGTGATAATCCCAGTGATCGAAAGATACATATCAATCTTTTCTTTTCAGTGGTACAAATATTGCCCAATGCCCATGTCTAGACTCGTCAACTCGTGAGGCCTTGCGCACGCCGTACGGTGTGCGTTCGACCGACCGAGTTAATTCGAGTTGACAAAGTGAACTCGGGTTGACTCGTTTACGGTTTGATTCGAATTAATGGAGTCAAATAACTCGAATCAAACATCACTAATGAAATAATCGACTACGATTTATGAATGTGTCTATCTATGGTTTAATATAACATCTGTGGATTTCGAGTTTGGATTTTCATTGAAGTTTCCCTTCAGTATTGAAATTTTAACTTTTTGTTGAAATAAATCTTGTTATCAACACAAAATAAAGAAAATGGCTGGAATAAAGGGTACGTTATCGTAATTGAGACAAATAGTACACAGTTTTTTGAGGAAACTCCCATGTAAAACAATGTCACCACTGTAGATCGGATGACTCATGTTATTTACAAATATTTTCTGTTAAATTATATCATTTCAGCTGTCTAATTTCAACATTATTCTTTTCCATGTACTTTTCTGCACTTCGATGGATCAGGGTAAGTGTTGGTTCAAGTCGTCTAAGTCTTAATCATAGCAACCAGTGCTTTCTTTACAATCTATTTTGTAATGTTATTTTTGTTTTCACTTCATGTACGGTTATTGACCTGTTTTTAGAGTGCCTGGCAGTTTTATCAGTTTGTGATATTAAAATTTATTGTATGCAGTGCTTAATAATTGCAACAAAGGAGTGGGTACCTACATGTTTGCATAGGTCACTCTGTTTTTGTTAATGACTATTTCTAGTTGGATGATTTTAGATCTAGAAATAAACTTGGTGACTCGAAGTATATTTCCAATGACACTAGGTATGGTAATCTCGTCATACCTAACTAAAGTTTGTACTAGGTATAATCTGAGATAAAATCTGGCTTTTAAGGCCAACTAGATAATTTATAACAATTAATTTTGATGTCATCCTCACGAAATTTCAGCATGCAACACTGATACATTGGAGGCAAATATTTTTGATAATTTCCTTTTATTTAACAACAAAATATGAAAATTGATGTTTTACTTTTCAGTCTGGTGTCGCTGGCATTTGCTGGTTCCATTGGAATGACCTTTGTTATTCTTGCCTGTGCCTTACCACAATATAAGTAAGTGACTATCTTATTTACTGATTTTACTGTTTGTTCTTTATCACATGCTCTATGAATAATCTTCATTGTGTGATCTCATAGACTTATATTGACTTAAAAATTCAATAGAAATGTGATAAACAATTTTATTTGATGAAAATATTGCTTCTTGTAATTGGCAAAATCATTTATTTATTTTGACATGTAGTTTTCAGCATACAATTTATGTGTCTAACTTATACTATCTAATGTTAAGCTGAGTTAGTAGCAAAGTAATAAGGAATGATATTGAGAACTATTGTTTCCTTTTCCTTCACCAAAAAATATTGTTTAGAAAACAAATAGGTGGCAGCAAAATGTATACTGGTGGCACTATGTATTTTTGGTAGGTTTGCATTGTGCTTTTAAATTCGTCTTTCACTGGCAGACAATTCCATATGATGAAACTGAAGAATGGATCTAGCTGGAATAATGAGTAAAAAAATAGTACCTAGAACCAATTTTGAAGAATTTTGGTTTAGATGGCCTAGACATGGTTATCTATACTAATAATAGTATAAAGATGAAGAGTTTGGTTGTTGGGTTGAATGCGTTAATCTCAGGAAGTGTAAAATTATTTTTGTTTTGGATAGTCCATTTATCAAGAAAGGCTTATAGGCTATAAATCACACAAACCAACAACACAACAACAGCTAGTTATTGTATAATAAAAGTAGGTGATATTCATAGGTCAGAATTAGGTAGAGTTATTCATGATGTTATTCATTAAACAGCGAAAGATTAAAGTGGATAGTGTGGAGTGCAATCCTGGAATTTTAAAGAGCAGAAAAAACCTGTGATTTATTACATAAAAAAGACATTGTTGTGATTGATCCACACAAGATTGTCTATTAGAAATTCATTTTAATATCAACATTTCGATGCAAGTACCAAAAGGCATCATGATATTCCACATACCTAGACATCTTATCAGTGTCATTCACACTGTACCTACTAACAATGAGATAAATAAAGTTCTCATTCTAAATTCCCTTTGTCAAATCTGAGTAGATTAAAAAAAAGAAAATAAACACAGTGCCTATATTTTTGACATTTCCACCCCCACATTAAAAAATACACATTGGTAATTTTTCGTGTTGAAACTCCCAACTTGGTGTATGAGAGACAAGCTTAGTGACTTGACATAATCGGCCCCTAATATTTCCAGTGCCAGGGCCAGGGTACATCACATGGTCTTCCTCTATTTGTCACATGCTTAGGGGCCGTTCAAGTATTACGTAAGCATTATGAGTGGGCGGGGGGTCTTTGCTATGCTTATTTTGGATGACATGGGAATTAGGGGAGTCTAGGTGATGATTACGTCATCGTGATTATAATATTTTTGCCCCTTACTCTATGGTGAATACCGTATCAGTAAAATCTAACTACTCTATTCTAAATGTATTTTCATATTTTTAAAATTATAACGTTATAATACCACTGACCAAATGTTTACTTAAGCATGGGGGGAGAGGGTAAGAGCTTTGCTTACTTTTGCTGACAGGGAGACGGGGGGGGGGGAACAATTGTAATAAATCTGCTTACGTAATACTTGAATAGCCCCTTAGTGATGCACATTATATGCACTTGCTAAATTTTTTTTTTTATTTGAAAGGGTCAAATAAGTAACAATGTCATGTCCATATCAGAAAACATACATATCAATTTAAACCTTAACAATGGCTAATTTACAATTATGTGTATGAGTCATTTGTTTGATTACTATTATTAACATGTGAATTCAACAGATACACTCTAAGTTCTGTTTGATAAACTTGTTAGACATCTCAGTAAAGGTTTACTAGATGATGATGTTTGATTGGTGGGTGGTGTGCAGTGCCCACCTCTTCTTATAATGTACTGTCCGTTACTAATACTCAACATGATTTAAGAAAATGGGGTCACATGGACTATGAACAAGCACATTCAGGATAATATTATTATCCTGCAATTCATAATAATGGCAGTTAAAGAACATGTTCAATAACAAGTTTGACATCTACCACGCTCACTGTGCCTGTGTAGTGGATTACAGTCCACTCCCTCTCATAGAGGGGATGTCTGTTTCCCCATCATGGAAATATTATAGGCTGATTATGTCTTTGGCTGCAATTAGTCTACTAAATGCAGCCAAATACCAGTACTTAATGTAGCCTATATGACCTCCACAACCCAGTTAGTACTGGGCAATACAATAAATACTACTTGGTAAGACTGATTGACACACTGTCGGAGTGTCGGACCTACAACAACTGTCTTAGATCTAAAAATGACAACTGGGATCCTTTTCGAGGCAAGGAAGAAACTCAGTATGGAATGGATGCATGGTAGCTGGGGTCGCGGGATCGCCGGGTTCGCGGGACTAACGAGTTACTGTGACTCCGGAAAGTAAAGGGCTATTGAAGGACACCGTAGATTTTAGTCAGTACAAGTCTGACAGTCCCTCCTGCCCTGCTCTGGGTGGGAGGACTCATTTGATGATTTCAACACGCTAAAAACAAAAAATAAATAGCCCATCCACTGACCAACCCAAACGCCATTTTACTTTGAAACCTATCTGTGCAGTCATTATCATTTAACTACGAGATCTTGTAGGTCTGGAAGTAAGAAACTTTCCTCTAATTTAGAAGAAAATATGAAAGAATTGTTTTGGAGCTTTTCTGCAGAAAGAAAAATTCTTGTTCAAGCAGTATTTGAATTCCAGTACAACAGACGCTCTTACCAAGTTGCTGAGTTTTCAGAGTTGTTTCTATTTTAATACTTTCCCCTTTGTTTTTAGACTATGGTGGCCATTCTTCGTGGTCCTGTTCTACATCCTGAGTCCGATCCCGACGATGATCGCGCGTCGCCACACTGACAGCACCAGCGGCAACTCTGCATGCATGGAGACCGCCATATTTATCACCATGGGCTTCCTGGTCAGCTCGTTCGCATTGCCTATCGTGCTAGCTCGCGCTGCAGTGGTATGTATTAGAAAATCTAAATATATAAAACTCAAAGGTGACTGATATAGTGATCTATCAACGCACAGCCCAAACCACTGGACGGATCGGGCTGAAATTTGGCATGCAGGTAGATGTTATGACTTAGGCATCCGCTAAGAAAGGATTTTGATCAATTTTACCCTCAAGGGGATAAAATAGGGGATGAAAGTTTGTATGAAACTTTGTCAATTTTAAACCGATCGGACTGAGACTTTACATGCATAAAGTTACTATGACGTAGGCATCCCCTAAAAAAGGAATTTGATAATTTCCACCCTTAAGGGGATAAATAGGGGATGAAAGTTTGAATGAAACTTTGTCAGTTTTAAACCGGTCGGGCTGATACTTTGCATGCATAAAGCTATTATGACTTAGGCATTCCCTAAGAAAGGATTTTGATAAATTCCACCCCTAAGGGGATAAAATAAGGGATGAAGTTTGTATGAAACTTTGTCAATTTTAAACCGATCGGGCTGAGACTGCATGCATAAAGCTACTATAACGTAGGCATTCCCTAAGAAAAGATTTTGATATATTCCACCCCTAAGGGGATAAAATAGGGAATGAAAGTTTGTATTAATCTTCCTAGATTTCCGACTGATTACGCGAGCGAAGCCGCGGGCAAAAGCTAGTTGTCTTATATTTATAAAATTCATGGCCTTTTATTTCTGACACTATGTCATTTAGCAAAAAATAATCCTTATGATGAAGCCTTATTTTTTTTTTTCTGTGTAGCAGGTTTGATTCCTGGTTCAATCATGTAGGTAATTATTTAAAAATCTATGAATGCAGCTTAAATTGTTTTTTAAATTAAAATAATGTCTTCTATCAGTAAAATGTTCCATCTACAATATTCAAGGTACTTTCCCTCCATGTGGCATAGCCATGGGACGCCCTGTATTGTTTTTGTAGCGGTTTCGATGAAAAACACGGCGTTTTCGACGAAACCTGCCAAGCGGTTTAAATTTTTAGTCATATTTCAAGTAATTTATTGACCAGGAGAGACCTAGCACATCGACACAACACGGTGACGATTGTGGTACGAGTCGCGACGATACGCTGGCGGAATAAACGCTTGTTTGTAGAAATAACCCGGCGATAGAAGCGCGGATTCGTAGCGATTTTCTCGCTCGTGGAGACAGCCCCTTAGCCACCGCCACTGCTCAATTTGCGTGTGCGCCTTTCTATCTGAATATAGTACCTTTTGTATCCCTTATTGATTTTTCTTTATTATCATTTACAGATCCATTGGGGCGCCTGTTACTTAACACTGGCCGGGAACGTCATAGTATACCTCACCATTCTCGGCTTCTTCACCATCTTTGACATGGACGACTCCGACTACACGATGTGGTGAGAAATCTAAATGTTGTTACAACATGAATGGACGATCTTAGGCAAATATTGTATCGTAAGACAATGTTGTGGTTTTGTTTATGATTAAGTCTGATAATGATACTGATAGTGTAACATTGAAGGTGGTCTATGAAAATGATGTTAACAACATTTTTTTCTTTAAAATTTATAAATAATGAAGTTAAGGAACATCTGTTACTATGTTGTCCAGTATTTGGAGTAGTTTAATGTGCTCATAGAAATATTTTAAATTGTCATCTGAATGGTTTTATTGTGATAGTTTGTATCTGCAATGCTTGTTTTAATTTAATGATAATTTTATCTAATTGCTTGGAGTTTGTTGTCTGTTAGTGAAGTACATAAATTGCTTAACTATGTGATATTGATTGACGTATGCAGCTTAAATATACTACTAAATAAACTTAAGTGACAATGTAACTGTTTGTTAACACATTTCGTGAAGTCGACCAGTTGACCATCTATTTTTTTTAAATTAGTTACTTTGCAGTTGCAAACTATCACGTAGATTCGAGTACTGATATTATAATATTATTATACTTTTATTCCCTAATGAATCAACATAATTTATGTGAATTTTATAATATAACGTATGTTACTCACATATATTTAACAAACAATATTCTATTTGTTACTATTTAAACTTGGATTAAGAGAAATTTTAGTGTAAGATATAATTGGAGATATTTTTTTATCATCAACTGAAATTCAGAACAATTTTCAATAATATTATGGACATTTAAAATGAGCTTTTATGAATATTAAAATCTCATAGGCTTGTTGGCTATGCATGCATACCATTGTTTATTAGAATTATCAGTTTTAGGATGAGGATGATTGGCTTACTATAATTATTAGAAAGTGTTTGATACTTTAATATGTTGAGCAGTGGAGTGTGATTCTAAAATATTTGCTTTCTAATTGATAGAGAACGAGCATCACCTGGATCTGGGCACAACCTTCGCCTTGCCGAGTTTAAGTAGGTATTTAAGAATGATGGATTGCATGTTATAATGGTTGCTAAAAAAGAACAATTTGAAAAATAACTAACTCTTCAGGCAAATGGTTGTGTGCCACTGATTGGTGTGGTAAAAACTTTCTTTCTTTATGTGTGCAGTCATGACACAGAAATTTTACCTCTGATATCACTGTCAAAGGCAGAATGTAGGTTAATTAAAGTTGGAACAAGATTGCTGCCACTAACAAGTCTATCAAAAACAAGTGATCTTTTTTCTTTATGGTGGCTGATGTCAGAGGCAAAAAACCTGTGTAAAGACTGTAGGTGACTAACACATTGTAAAGCCGTAATAATGTTAATGTAGTATGACAATCTAAATATTCGAGGCAAACTTATATTTGTTGTGCTGCTACATTCAATGGCTAATTAAAAAAAAGATGTAATGCAATGCACTTGAAGTTTTGCTAACTTAGTCATTTCTATTTGTAACAATGTAAAGTACAATAACATCTATCTCAAAATCATTCCACTGTGGCTACATAACATAACATTTGAATAAATACAGGAAACTTTTTGGTGCAGAAAAATGTTTGAACAATAAATTGGTTGAGGTAACTTTAGTCAGTAAAATGGTAAACTATTTGGACAGAAAACATCTTGTAAGGGATGACACGCATGTTCGAGTCAGCATGATTTGGCACAGCCAGAGTAAATATAACTTGAATAAATTAAAATAATAATTTAATTTAAATTATAATTAAATTTGAATAAATTGTATTCCTGAAAAAACCGCTCGGCTAAAACTAGAAGACCGGGCCGACCCGAACCTACTCAACTCGGCGATAGTTTCTGCTCAGTGGAGCCTGTAGAATTTTGTACAACCCTATGAATGCGTCACTATCAAAATTAGTGTTGTGTTATTCTTCTACATTAATTTTAGGTTGCAGCTGTCAAAGGTAAAATAAAAGGACTAAAATTGAATCTGGTCAGTTTTGAAATAAAATGTTCTGTTGTACCGCATGTGCCGACCCGAACAAGTATGTAATTCTTCCAAAACCGAAGTACCTACCTATTGAATTGTCTTCGAAAATACATATAACAATATGTTACGATTACATTCCTGTAATGTAAATTGTGTAAATATAGCATTAGTATCAGGTCACAATAAATATCAGCTGCTTTATAAAACATTGTTGTTTTATTACTTGCACGCCACTTTTTCCTTAAATAATAAGTTATAGATGATACATAAGCATACGGCCCACCCTCCGGAAGTAATTCACAGTACAGCCACAGAATACTTAATAGTACTATAGGGTACAGCTTGGCCAGAACGTCTTGAAACGGAACTAATCTTTTTATTTGCTGACAACGTTTTAAAATATTTGATGTAAACAAAGACGCATGTTTGTTACATTTATTATTGTGCCATAAAACTAACGTATTAAGTGAAAATAAATAAAATAAAATCATTCAAAGTGCTGGTAGCGAGAAGACAGTGGCGACTTCCGGTTTTCTACTGTTTTTTGCCAAGCTGTACGTCAGCCTACGGACGTTGGGAGTCGCCCACCCGTTTTCGCGCTCTTTTGAACGTGTGAAGAAAGGCGGGTTCTGCCGAAATTAAAGGGACAGTGATACCTTCATCGTTCTTCTTTTATTAACAAAAATTCAAGTTTGCCTCTTGAAATGATCTTCTGCCGAAGTACATAATAATATGTCGATGGTAAAACATTTAAAATATATGTTTGGCCTGTTCAGCTACACGAACGCCCCAACTACTGAGTGACGCTGGTGTCAGAGTGTGTTGTGCAAAATGGAAGAAGGGCCTGTGTAGAGACGCATACCCAGTTCATAGTTAACTTGAGGCCCAGTGCCGTAACTAGCCTTTTTGCGCCCAGTGCGAGCTTCTTTCATTGCGCCCTGCAGGGCTATTGGAGTATTGGCTAACTTGATAGTCACTGACCAGCAGCTATCAACTGAACTAGGATGGCTTGACACCTCTACAGGGTGAAATCGAAATCATGGGCAATATTTTAATCTAAGGCTCTACTCACGATACTGATTGCATTACGGCTAATAATTATTGAACACTAAACGTAATTAAAAAAAAATTATAAACCCCAAAAGTCCTAAAGTATCAAAATTTTAAAGCGCAGTACACCGCGCGCGGAACGAAAAGTAAACAAACATCAAATAATGTTTTAGAGTTCCGAAATACGATTAGTATCGTTAGTAAAGCCCGAGTTTAAAATATTGCTCATTAATAAAATTTCAGCCTGTATATTATTTTATCGACTGATTTATTTATTTATTTATTTATCTTTATTTGCACAGACTACAATGATCTATTAGTGTTAGTAACAAAACTGCTTAACCTATGTTAGTATTTAATACATAAAACGGAACGTGTCCGGTTCACGAGCGCCCACACTAGCGGACTGTCTGCCCGGGCCATAGACATTATAATCATATGGACTGGAAATACCTACACCAAAAACGTGGATACCTACAAGTTCGCATGGCACATAAAATGGCGGCCAATGCTAGGGTTGTGCCAATCAAGAAACATAGTGTTACTGTAACGAGTATGGATACTAGTATCCCTAGTACTTTTAGGATTACATAATAGTATTACGACTAGATACCATGATTAAATTATAATCCATGTAGTTACGTAAAAAAAATGAAAATTTTCACATTTGCGCTATTGCTTGTAATTAAATATTATACATATATTTATGTGTTAGCGTTAATTTAAAAAATTGACGATTAATTCGGATTGTACAGGTAAACCTTTGGACTTGTTAATTTGTCTTTTTAAAAAGTCTTTTGGTCCCGTCAAGTCTTCTATCACAACAGCCTTCAAATCAGCAATTTTTTTTTCCTTCGTATTATTTCATTGAGGCGTTTAATTGTTTTCTGTTGATTGACGTATTTTTCTTTAAAGGCTTTAATTTTTCCAGTTTGTAAAACCTGTAATAGAAAAGATAAATAGTTAAATCAAATCAAAGGAGATGTTTCATTCTGGGCCCAGTCTATGTACACCACATCAATAAATAGGGAAAAAATAGGAGAGTTTCACAAAAATACTATAAAAATAATTTGAAGACGGGTTTAGCTGTTAAAAAATGATAATCAGTAAAGTTTTTTAATAAGTTAACCCTGTCTTTAGGGCAGCCATGACAGTTATGTTTGACATTTGACATGACGTTTGTCGACTTTGACGTTTCTCGCACCCGAGTCTCTGTTTGCTTTGAGCCACATTTTCGGAATTTTTAGTGATTGTTGTAGTTTTGCGACCCAGATTACTACTACGGACTGATTGATTGCTTACCTGCTGACCCCGGCTTTGTTATATGGTTTTTGATTCGCCTGTGATTCGGATTTCGTCATGTTATTATACAAGAACGAGTTAGTTTCAGGTATGTCCTATACCCGTGCATTTACTTGTATTTTGTTTTAATGCTTTTACTATGCGAGTTATTTTTCCCTTGTGTCATATTCTAACAGATTTTACTCATTCTTATTCCAGTTTATTGACAATGGCATGCCTACAATGCACGTCTTTAATGAATTAAAATGACCAGTCTTACGCTGCCGATGATAATATGGGTCCCGAAATAATTTCTGTCATCGAGCGAAGTCTTGGCCATCTGGTAAGAAACATTTATCTAATCTAAATACTGTTTAACCAAACGGATTGATAAACACTGTATAACCTCTTTTTCTTTTATTGTTTTAGATTAATGAAAATGAAATAATGTGCTCACAGTGCTTTGGAGTCATAATGTGTGTGAGATGTCAAATAATAGTGCACATGGAGATCATGACCTTCAGCATTGTCATGATAGCAATGTCTGTGTCCGGTGTAGGATGTCATTATTTAGGAGGCGTAGTCATTCCACTGCGGAGGGTGCAGAAAGACTATAGCTGCAACAATTGCTCCAAGAGAGGTAAGTTCCCCTCTTTTATTCATATGGATGGGGTAGGCACAAATGCAATGTTTCTTAATTATGATGCAAGACAACGTCATTGATAGTAGAAAAAGAACTGATACAATATCATATCTGGGAATGTGCATATAATAACAATAATTATATGACATAGAACATTGCCTAGGGCCCTAGGACAAGTCTATAAAAGTGATATTAAAATACTCTTACATAAATCTTGATAAGTTTATATTTATTATAAATGTTGTTATTTAAATAAATCTCGTTTTTTTTGTTTTAGATACCTGAAGGTGGCTTATTATGTTTTAATTGTTGGATTCATACTCAGCGTACAATCCTCTACTAATAAGAGGTAGAATAAAATCAAGTCATAGCTCAGGACGAACCTATTATACATATATATTGCTGGCAAGGGAAGGATCATGTTGGGATGATAATATAATTAGTTATTATTGTAGTTGCATCTCTGGACGACGGACAATGGGTTGCTGTGCTCACATAATGACCATCATGTGGTATTTGGGTTGGGCCCGGCACCAAGAAAACATAGAAGCACCAGCGTCATTCCTGTATGGAATATTAATAAGGGATGATGTGAATGATGAATAAATCATAAGTCTCAACAAGTTGTTTTATTTAAATGTATACCCTTAATGTCACTACATAGTATAAAGTCGCTTCCTGCTGTCTGTCCCTGTTTACTTAGATCTTTAAAATCATGCAATGGATTTTTATGTGTTTTTTAAATAGTTAGAGTGATAAAAGAGGAAGGATAACATGCATAATATAGTAAAGATTGCACCCGTGCGGAGCCGGGGTGGGTTGCTAGTAATAGATATAAAATAACAAAAACTTGTTTCATATATTGTAAGTGCTCAGTTGGATTGGGTGTGGAATCCTTCACAGAATGGAGGTCTATGTCCTAGCAGAAGTATCAGCTTATAATGTTCCCAACACAGCTGATGCTAGACTAAATTACACATTTATTGTCTTCTTCCTAGCTATTACTGTGTAATGTTAACTGCGTACTATAACAATATCTTGAAGTTCTTAGGTACTACACATGTCACTGCTCCTCGCGTCGTATTCCTCATTGCTGAGGGACGTGATGCCCCCGATGTGAAGTTACTTTCAGCTTGAAGATGCTTCGCCATCTGTGTCTGTCCTTGGCAGAATGAAGAGCATCGTGAAGTTTCGTTTCTTGGCATTGAGATATAGGATAGATTATATAAGTGCCGCCGTTTACTATTCTATTATTTTTATTAAAACCTAAGATATTCGAGACTTTTAGCCCAGCCTCTCCCAGCTTACACCTACGTAAACATCAATCATATGTCAATGTCATTGTCAAAAAAATGCCCTTTCGCATATTTACTGTCAGATCCACCATGTTTGATTTTTTGTCGAGTGTTGTTATCCTTGACAAAGTTAATTGAAAAGCACAATTCAACGAAGTAAAATTAAAGAAAATTAACAATTAAAAACGGTTTATGTATTAAAAAGCTTTTTTTACATATGGTGTACATAGACTGGGCCCAGGCTCCATACATTTTTGGACCATCTCCTTTATTTCAACTAGGCCAATAATTACAGGCACTTTTGAATGGTCAAAAGACATAAAAATAAATCAGTACAAAATTGTTATGGTGCTACAGTTCTAGTCACAAGACATAATAACTGTGAAAGTACCGTAGGTGCCCATTCCAGAGCGAAGATCTCTATGGAAAAGAACGGACAAGAAACTCCATGGACACTCTTTTAACACTCAACGTAGCAAGTTAAGTGTACAGCTAATATTAAAAAATAATAATAATGAAAAATTAAAATAGACCGTGGCAGCTAAGAGATGATCAGTCCCATCTGACAGCGCCTTTTCACGAACATGCCAAATGTATCAGCACTATTAACCAATAACTTAACAATGCACCGTTAAAAAATAATTTGCATATTGCATTTTATTGCTAAAAGTTCTTTTCAAGTGAGAGTTGACAAGTCTTTGACAGATTGCGGCGCTTGATGTGCTGCCGTCTGTTTGTCAGAAAACGGTTAAAAATTCAACATCTACATACCTCTTTGTGCACTGTTCCCACAAATTGATGGGTCAACTGCAATGGTGCCTCCATTACACTAGATGGTTCATCTATTACGGTAGATGGTTGCTTTATTACAGTAGATGTACAAGAAACATCAGATTCTTGAGTGTTGCTTGTTTCACAGAATACAAATGACTCTGGAAGTTGTTTTTTGTTGGATGTCTGAAAAAAAAATGAAATATGCATTACTATCCATATAACTTAGGCTAAAAAACCAGGCTGTTATTTAACAATCATTTTAATACACACTTACCGAAAATATTGTAGGTACAGAGTTCTCATGTAACCTAATAACATCAAGTGTTCTGTTAAAACATTTTTCTACAAAGTGAAGTGAACACATAAGCCAGTCTTTACTTCGAGAACAAATTTTTTCGTCACTGATAGAGTCCAACCATTTTTTCTTCAATCTTTCATTTTTGGGAAACCTATAAATGATTAGTATTTTTTTATCAATATATCATTTGGTAACAGTTTCAGTGTAACGAAGGACTAGTATCGGGAACTATTACAGCAACGGTACAACACTATTATTATTGTAAACAAACAAACGAAAATAAGAAATGAAAAATATTATCTGTAGGACGGAAATAAACCCAAATATTAATACTCTAACCATGAAAACAAGGTCACATAGCGATTTCTTTACCGAAATTGTTCTATTTCATGTAGTTTTGCATGAAAACGTGTTACTAACCTGTACAAAGTCAATTCAGGCTGATTTTTCTTTTTCCTGACATGACAAGACACAATGGAACATCCAGGCATGTTGAATTACTGTTTCTTAATGGTAACACGCACTTTTAAAAGAAAACACTCCGTAATTTACTCAAAAATCTAAATTCAACAAAAAGTAAACAACTGTTTGACAGCAGAACTACCACGAAACTTGGCACATAAAATGGCGAAATGGGCACGTTTCTGTAACTGTGGGAAATATCCCAACAAAATATTCCATTTTGAGCAACAACCGAAATATTGTTGTCTCTTTTGTCAAATATGATTACTGCATTAGAAGGAAAGAGACAAACCAATATTTCACTCTCTGTCTCATGTTTGACTCATATTTGTATAAGCAAAATGTATGTATAGAACATCGGGGCATCTCCATATAACTTCATCTCAATGGCCCGGGCGGCTATCGACTGCAGAATAGTGTTGGGACTGCCCCGCAGCCTGCAGAGTAACGAGGCTGATTTTTTACGCCACAGTGCATCGAAGCCGTCAGTACGTGCCTCCGCGAACATTGCCGAGGCACTACAGAACCGCGGCAGTCGCAACAATACCCTGAATGCATTATTATATTGGATACGCAGAGCATTGTAAGCCTTTTTGGTATATGTGAACCACAGAGCTCCCGAGTACAGCGTTGTGCAATACGCCTTAAACAGGGTTATTTTAATTGCGTCTGTACATCGAGAAAATCTGCGGGCCAACATATTCGCCCTAACTGACAATGCCCTGCGCTCCCTTTCTAGATCCACGTCATCCCTCAGGTCATGGGTAACCAGATATGAGGCTAAGTTGAGGAGTGCCTCAAGAGCGTCAGAATAGTTGATTTTAGGGAACATATACCTATTTATCAGTTTCATTGCAAATGCAAAAGCCAATACGAAATTTACCTTTTGACAGCTAATTATTTGATGGTCTCCAGAGCAAGTGATCATCATTTGAACTGTCAACAGAGATACGCAATAGTCCCGCTGGTCTGGCTTATTCTGTGGCCTGTGCCTGGGCACCTTTGGCACACCCCTATTCGGCACTGTTGTTGAGAGCATAGTTGAGAGTTGTAAATGGTTGTAAGCCGTACCTACGTGTGTAAACCTAGAGTCTGACACACGAAACATGAGCCTGGAAAATAGCGGCAATAATACATTTTGATACTTGAATTTACATCATGGATTACTAAGTAATCAATTACTAAGTAAATTCAAGTATCAAAATGTATTTTTGATGATATCGTACCCTTATTGCAAAAACCGATTATCTGCATAAAAATTCGAGTGATAATGGGTTTTACCTGTAGCTTCGTCGTGACTTGAGGATTCGATTTCTATATTTAACTAAAAATTGGTAAAAAATGCAGATAATCGGTTTTTGCAATAAGGGTAAGAGATTTTAGATGTAGATTTTTTGAATTTGCCGCTAATTTTCCTGGCTCATGTTTCGTGTGTCAGAATCTATCATTGTATTTTCAATTTCCTCGTTCATTACATTACAATATAGATCCATCTAGAGCATCATAAGTTACAACATGCCCTGTACCTAAGGACCTCAGACGGTTTATAAAAAAAAGTCTCAAATATTTGAGTGGGAAACGTAAACATTTGGAGCTGAATCTTTTGTGATTCGTTCTCGTCTCTTACATAGAAAAATCTTCAATAGGCACTTTATGCATTGATGTATTATCGTTGAAAAAAATAAATTGTTTATTAAATTAAATAAAATAATGGCAAAAAATATTTTATTAATTTGAAAACATTTTTGTTCTTGAAATGGAACGTAAATTAATCATCATCCGCTAATTTGACGTTTCTAACACGTCAAAATTCGTGACCCACAGCGATTGTACCGCACCCACTAAAGTTTTCCTTAAATTTATTGTAATTTCTACTAGAACAGTATTTAGCAAAGATAGAATCATGGGTGATCATCTACCAGCATGTGTTATCGATGTCGGCACGGGTTACACAAAGCTGGGCTTTGCCGGCAACAAGGAACCGCAGTTTATCATTCCGTCAGCCATAGCGATAAAAGAAACTGCGAAAGTTGGCGACCAAAGCACTCGACGTATGACTAAGGCCGTGGAAGACCTCGATTTCTTCATCGGCGATGAAGCGTTCGATGCCACCGGATATTCAGTGAAATATCCAGTACGCCACGGTCTTGTTGAAGACTGGGATCTAATGGAACGTTACATTGAACAGTGCATCTTCAAATACTTGAGGGCGGAGCCCGAAGATCATCATTTCTTGCTCACTGAGCCTCCACTAAACACGCCAGAGAACAGGGAGTACCTAGCTGAGATCATGTTTGAGTCATTCAATGTGCCTGGTTTGTATATCGCTGTTCAAGCAGTGTTGGCCCTCGCGGCGTCCTGGAAGTCTCGCACGTCTGCTGAACGTACATTCACAGGCATTGTTGTAGACAGTGGAGATGGTGTCACCCATATTGTGCCTGTAGCTGAAGGATATGTCATTGGTTCATGTATCAAACATATACCCATTGCTGGTAGAAATATTACCTCATTTATTCAATCTCTACTTCGTGAACGTGAAGTAGGTATCCCACCGGAACAAAGTTTGGAGACTGCAAAGGCTATCAAGGAGAGATACAGTTACATTTGTCCAGACATTGCAAAGGAGTTTGCTAAATATGATGCAGACCCCGGTAAATGGATGAAGAATTACACGGGTATTAATGCTATCACTAAAAACCCATTTTCCGTTGATGTTGGTTATGAAAGATTTTTGGGACCTGAGATATTTTTCCACCCTGAGTTCTCTAACGCTGACTTCACTGTGCCTCTGAATGAGATGGTGGACGAAGTCATTCAGTCATGCCCCATTGATGTGAGGAGAGGTTTATATGGCAATATTGTGTTATCTGGTGGATCAACAATGTTCCGTGACTTTGGCAGGAGACTGCAGCGTGATATAAAGAGGACAGTTGATGCGAGATTGAAGCATTCTACAACTCTGTCAGAGGGACGTATCACACCTAAACCTGTTGATGTGCAAGTTATCTCACACAACATGCAGCGGTATGCTGTTTGGTTCGGAGGCAGTATGCTGGGCTCAACCCCCGAGTTCTACCAAGTGTGTCACACGAAGCAGGCATACATGGAGTATGGCCCCAGCATTTGCAGGCACAACCCAGTGTTTGGCACCATGACATAAATGTTTATTGTAATTCATTGCCAGTATTCAGTCAATAATAATGTTGACTATTTTTAAGCAATTATGAATTTATAATGTTAAGATTTATTTTACTTAAAAGAGACTTACTAAGTATGCCTATTTTATAAGTGTAACTAAATATAGCTACATGAAAAATTGGAGCATGAGATTGTATGAAAACATTTAATTCCAACAATATGTTTATGATTATATTTAAATATTCAATTCATGTTAAATCTAATTTCTTAGCTGGATTTTTATTAAAAGGCATTTAATATTGCATTCCAGCTTTTTACCAAATATAGAGTCTTGATATAATGTTGATTTAATTTATTTGAAAACGATCCCCATGTGCAAATATAACATATTTTTTTTTTTTTATTAGCCATTTATGTCCCACTGCTGGGCAAAGGCCTCCCCCATATCCTTCCAAGCGCTCTTTTCTAGTGCCATAATTTTTATGTGTAATAAATTCTAGATAGTTTTACAGACTCTTAACTAGACTTGAAAATAAGTGCAAATGATAATTTCATCTATAATAAAGTGTGATTCATTTCGTAATATTCATGATAATAATTTTTTTTATCTTGAAACCACAAGATTAGTCATTCCATGCCAGAAGTTTATAGCCAGCATAACAGATGGCGCGGTTTTCAGAAACGAACTACAGACAAAGACTACAATATATATAAACAGATGAGTGGCCGATCCTGTTTGTGGTGCGGTGCGATGGTTTGATGGAGAAAAAAGAAAATTTATCAAATAATTATAATATTTACATGATGATATTCTATTAATATTGAGCAAAAATGTTAGTTGGCTGTCGTCACTGCATAGCTGCCTAACTACCCTACTGCCCCTACTGGTACTGGACCCATTGACTTTAAACCTTTTTTTTACATTTAAAAATCATCAAATGAGAACTCCCTGGGCAGAAAGGACGGTGAGACTCGTACTTACTAAAATCCACGGTCTCCCTTTAATAGAAGTCTCGGTTAGGTACGTGTTTATACAGCCCCGCGACCGCAGTGACTTTAACCCTGAAAAAGGTTCTGGGCAGAAACAACATAACTAAAACTACTTAGTTGCTGAATGTGAATGAATACTTTCACGAAAGATTTTATGTAGGTAACGAAAAGGTACCAATTATTTGTGTTGAATAGAAAATACCTAAATAGGTACATAGTTCTATATTCTTCGATTCTTACTTCCATTTACTTACTCTATTCAACTCTCATTGGTAGGTAGTATTCACGGTGTATCCTACTTACCTAACTTTTGTGAAAGAGCTCTGAATGACGAGTGTGCTGTGTGTTGCTCTTTTCATTAGTGTTCGCTAATTAATGTAGCAACTGTCTCGTACCTAAGCAGATAACTTTACGATGTGGCAACAGGAAGGGTTGTCATTACAACTTGTTTTTCGTTTAAGTATAACATAGGTACCTACCTCTTTTTATTTCCTCATTTATTTGATCTAAGTAGGTATATACTTATTACCTATCTTTCTTTTCATCACAAAGTATTTTTTTACTGAAAAACGTGGAAAAAGCATCTCTGTCAAAAGCATCTAAGTATAAGTTCTTCACGTAATGGCTACAAAAACCTACACTGAAAAAAAAATCGGTAATATTCACCGTTTTGGACAGTAAAAATAGAGCCTATTGTCCAAAGCAGTAAAACTAACTGAAAAAAAAAACGGTCAATCCGCACTGGGCCCGCGTGGTAGATTATGGCCCACTCCCTCTCACAGAGAGGAGGCTTGTGTCCCAACAGTGGGATCATTGAAGGCTGATGATGATGATGATGAATGTTCAAACAATTGAAATAACTGTTTAGCTCTTTACTGTAAGTAGACTTTAATGTTCATACAGTTGAAATAACTGTTTAGCTTTACTGTTTTTGCCCATTTCAGTGCACTGTCCGTAAGTAATCAATTATTTTAACGTATAAATAAGTTCCCGCAACCGTTTTTTTTTTACTGTTCAAGAACAGTAGAAAGTCTCGTTTTATTTTTTTCAGTGTACCTAATTTCATCTTTATGAAGTTTCATGGATTCATCTACTACCAACAGAGTGGTCTAAAGTGCATCCATTAGTACGGTACTAACCAAGGCATCTAAAGAGAATTCGTTTCCCAATAACTTTTTTATAACGTGGTAAAATCATCAAATGAGTAAGTATCTCGCGCACGGTGAAGCGGAAGGAACTGCTAGACTTGTCCCTTTACGTTCCAGGGTCATGGACTCATGGTTACCTGTTTAGACACGTTTCCCAGCTACTCACCTAGCGAATATTTTTACTTGTACTGTAACTCCTAATTAGCCAGTCCTCCCTACTCTACCAGCCCTGAGCCTCCACCAGGTGGTACGCAGACTGCAGCTAGTTTTTACAAAGCGCAGTCGCACTAATTAGTCTGGTACCGCCAACACACTCGTACGTAGCAGAGGTGTACACGACTGCCACAAACGATCCAATTTCCGAACGAATCCTTGCCAATTCTACGCCTCGGTGACAGGCATAGGTACAGATTAGTTACTTGTTTGAAATTACACAGGAATCTAGAGAGGTACATAATTACATTGCAACCTCTATAATACCTAAGTACCAATCCTAATTAGGTACCCAGATTAATTTTGTCGAATATAGGCAATTAATGTATGGGTTACCTGACCTATACCTAGCAGGATGCTAGAAATGTTATGTAGAAAATAAGGAATTCTGGTAAGGTACATAAACTAAGTATGTTAAGTCTGCAGGTGCGTGTACCAAGCAATCAAGACCCCGTTTATGTTACAGCTCAGTACAGTCACAGAATAATTAATAGTACTATACGTACAGAAGGACTTCTCCAAAAAAAAATCAAACAAATGTAAAATCTATTTACGAGAGAATAAAGTACATTTTAACTGGCAGCCGTACCGCCCACCTACTTTTATATTAGCCTAAACTTCCCGTGCGCAAGCAAAAATGTACTGAATGGTTACGCCCGAGAGTTTATTTTGGTTTATCTGACGCCAACGACATTAAAAGGTTACTATGGGTCAAGCTCAATAGGGTTGCGACTTGCGAGTTTAGGCACAAATAGTACCTATGCGTATTTTATGCATTTTCAAAATTACATTATTACCATAAATACCTATGTTCCTCAAGGAATTTTGTTTTTATCATCAGCCTATATCTTTTTGGTTTCGTCATCGATTACTACATACATTATTGATTGTTAGCACAGAATGATAATAGTAGGTACCTACGGCACCTTACGTGAAGAATAATATTTATAATAATATTATCTTTTCTGTTTTTGAACATTTATCTTACAAAAAAAAAGAATAATATTTAAAAGATTTTTATCGTCTAGTGCAAAATAGCCAGTCCTTATTATTTTGCACTCAACCTCGTAACCGACCAATTACTATCGCATACTGTCACAGGTCACAGGCCCCGCGTTGCGTGTCTTTGTAGGTAGGTAAAAAAGTGGCGCAGCGAATTACGACCGCTGACCTTGAATGCGTAGTGTGGCCATTTTCTGAGTTAGAACTTTTAAACAACAACGCAAACATCTTTCTACTTTCTACCGATCTTAATTCTTAGTACTCAGCTTAAGGTGAGTGAGAGTGTCGTCTTTTTATCTTGGTCGTCCAGTAGGCTCACCCCCCCCCAATTAGTATCTCGCCTCATTTCCAAACTTGTAACCTCATAATCATGAGGTTACAAGTTTGGTACCTAATCAGGTATCATGATCAGACCATACTTCACAAGCAGGGAGATAATTTTGTTGATCATTACTAAATATGTACTATATATTTTTTTTCTTCATAATAATATTGTGTTATTAATTTGCCAAAAGCACCTAAAGCAAGAAACTTGTGCGTAACTACACGTAACGTAACAAAAATATTAAGGAGACGGAGCGCGTGCGTAACGGGTGGCGCGTGGCAGCCGTAGTGAATGGGCCACGACATAATGGCCCCGCAACTACTTGCAGTTTTATGCCTACACCGCGGAGTGAGACAGGCCTGGTACAGTGTCATATTGCCACGCCGGTGTCTACTTAGCTGCACCGAGCGATGGCGACAGACAAAATTAATTAGAACTACATACAGCCGCCGATTGCGCGATTGACTGCTGTTCGCATGTCGCAGGTTCGATTCACGCACGGAACAAATATTTATTTGAAAGAAAAGAAAAATTCTTTATTTTATTTATTTATATTTGATTTATAAGTAGTTGTTTCAGTACTAGATGTTTGTGTATGTGAGTCTAAATGTTTGTAAACGCACCCACGTTACAGGAGAAATTCATGTGGGGTAAAGTTTAAAAAAAAGAAAAGAAAGTATTTCATAACGTTAAACACCAAATTCTTCACAAGGGACGCCGTCATCGGAAAAGAAAAGTTGCTGTACTAGGTTTATCTGCGCTAAACAGATTTGTGAGAATTAAAAAATCAAAACGAAACGAACTTAGGCATTATGCTTCTTCGAATTTATAATTCCTTAGAATAGGTACTTCGGTTCCATCTGCGACCGCCAGATGAGATGACATTCAGCTCCAGGATGGTTCTTGAGCGAATTATCAATTTGGTCATAAATAGAAGATTTCCATTATAAGTATTATTCGCTGTATATGCGTGATAACAGCGCTTCTTACTGCCGACATTATTTCGAGACTTTAAAGATACTAATCGTTCCCCATTGTTTCACCACCGCTGCTCAGCTCCTATTGGTCGCAGCGTGATGTTATATAGCCTAAAACCATCCTCAATAAATGGCCTATCCAACACAAAAATATTTGTTCAATTCGAACCAGTACTTCCTGAGATTAGCGCGTTCAAACAAACTCTTCAGCTTTATAATATTAGATTAGTAGGTATACCTAGATCCTATTCTTGGCAACTAAATATTTAAGTAGATACTTAAACATTTTCGGCTTGTTTAAAAAAATACCTATAAAAGTATAACTAAAGAACGGTTATGGTGCATATTTCAAACTTCACATCGCTCCCGAGAGTCCTGAATTATTTAAGGTACCTGGGTCAAATATAGAGTTTTCTCATACTACCTATGCCTACTATTTCCCATATCATGTGATAAAGAGTCTATCTAACTAACATGTTCACGTGTAAAATTAGATCTATTATTAATAGATTTTGAGATTACGGCAATTAAAAAAATATATGGAAAATTGGCCATATTTCCGATAGTGTAGATAAATATGCACACAAATTTTATTATTTGTAATTTGGGACTTTTTACTAAATTAATGAAAAAGAAAAAAATGTAGATATTAGGAAGAACATCTTTAACTAAAGCCTTAAAGAAAACAACAGAAGCAAAAATCAAACCAACAAAAAGACAACTGAACTATAAAAAAGCTAGGTATATCTTAATTGGGGTGCTAAGACAGGAAACCTCCACGTGCGCCCGTGGACTGGAGTTCCCTCTCGGATACGTCCGGGGGGAAGACCAGTTTTTCGGGCCGGTGCGCCCTGGGATGCGGGCAAAAACTCTCCTTAGGCACTGTGTGCCTAAGGGGTTTCTTTGCCCGTATGCAAATAGCCTGTCGGGTGGACGCTCCAACGCGTGTCCCTCTGAACAGCAGAGGGCACAGCGGCGGAGCGGGCTTGCGGACGGTGAGTAATGGGTATGCTCGCCGTCCGACCAAGGACCAAGCCCGGGTCGGTGGCGCGTCGTGTTTCACGCGTCACCGACGGGGCCCCTTATGGGGCCAAATGCCTGCCGGGGTCGCGGATTTTTCTTAATCCAGGATACCGTGGCCCCGGAACGTAAGGAGCATCCGACGGAACACGGGTGGATTTTAGTCAGTAAGAGTCTGACAGTCCCTCCCGCCCCACCCAGGGCGGGAGGACTCATTTGATGATTTTGCCACCCTAAAAAAAAAAAAAAAAAAAATAAAAAAAAAAAAAAAAGGTATATCTTAATTAATTGACACAGACATGAGATCAATCAAAGTTCTCCTTGTGTTCTTTGGTGAGCCGCACTCCAATTTCCTCGCAAACTCTATTTAATATAACGCGGCGCCATGATCTAAAACAAAAAAAACTATGTACATAGTTAACAAATTTTCATATCGAAAATATGGCCACTCGATAGCCACGTTTACCGTATATGTGGCGATATTTTTCAATTAAACCTAACCTCGAAATACTATAGAGAAACCCAGTAAATCTGCATTAAAACATCAACTAGATACACCAAAGACTATTATAAAACAAATACGCAAAAGAAATCTATACATATAATAAATCTGTAGAAGGGTCAATTCTGTACATTGAAAATATTGAAAAAATAAATAGCGGGTGGTGTTGCTGGATCGATACCAAACCCAAATATAAGATTAAAAAAATTTTTGTCTGTCTGTCTGTCTGTATATGCAGGCATCACGTGAAAACTAACGGTTCGATTTCGATGAAACTTGGTATAATTATACCTTATTATCCTGGGCATAAAATAGGATACTTTTTATCCTGGAAAAATATGTAGAAAAAAAAAATCTGTAACAAACCTTATTATGGAACCACTGGCGACACCTATTATCAATTAGAACATTACGCCACGCCTGCCTCCATTGATTTCTAAAAAGGTTCCACCACTCACCACTAGATGGCGTTGTGCCTATGACGCGCATTTCTGAATCGCGGTGTTAAGATTCTCCGAGAGTTAATGACTACCACGACTTTAATATTTTTCTGTGTGACTTAACTAGCAGTGCACTTGCGGGCTACGTCCTAATTGGAATAGCTACACAAGACTCTGCCACTAAGTTTTATCATAAAGTTAAACAGTAATTCAATTCAGTTATTTTTGGTTTAGAGGACCAAAAACCCCTGCCTTCGTCCTCCCTGGGTCCGTGGAATTAATATTGTATGCGTGTAATTTTAAACCGTGCTTTTCAGCGCGACCTTTTTGATTACTGTTCCGATCAGTTATTTGTAAATACATGGTCGGAATTACTATGAAAAAAATACTTACTACAGAACGCGAGCTCAACAGCAGTAGCTCAATAGATCTCCTTAATTATTATAGGCTTAGCCGTATTTGGGTCCAATAGATATTTATAAGATGTCATTGTCAGAGTTACTCAAAATGGAGAAATAAACCATCCACGCGATGACCGACATCCGCGCGGACGGAGTCGCGGGCGGAAGCTAGTTACTAATAAATAACTGTATAAACCACAACTTACCGAATGCATTTTTTTAGCGCAATGTGACGTTTTTTTGACTTGACTGGTCAGAGGAGGCAGGTTTTCTGTCAATGCTATTTCACATCTCTGCCATATCTCGCGCTGCGATCGAATTGATGGTCCCCACTATCGAGTTTGTACACACGAAGAAGTACTGTATTTTACTGATCTCGCCTTGGTAACTTTTATAAAGATTTTACTTTCTTGAGAACTAATGTATGTACTTTGTTAAAAAATATCTAAGTATAAAGAGAAACTTTTTCCACTAACTAGTTATAGTCGACGTCGTTTCTTCAAGACGGGTGGAGTGAGCTCTTGATTAACAGTACAAGATTTCTTTTGCACTGCAACTCTGATTAGTCCCTGCGTTAGTAGGTACAAAATTGATGTTTTAGGTTCTACTATAACCTACCTACAAATATCATTGATTTTGGGGTGTAAAAAGCACCAAAAAAGTCCCCCTACACCGCCGCGTTCCAGGGCCGTGGTGTCTTTTTGAGGCAGTCCTGCGGCCCACAAGAATCGCAAACCTAAGTAGCCATGGCAATAACATACATATTTATGACCCAATTAACACTTTCTATTCGTGTTAACGTAATAATATGACGACTGTGGTAAAGTATACATGACTATGTAGTTATATCAAAAGCGTGAGCAAGGAACATTATACTTTCATTAAAGTATATTAGGACCAATATTGCTGAGCGATCCCAACGGCGATGGCGGTGGTAGGTTTCACCAGGCTCGCAAAAACCAGTTGGACTCCGGCGCCAAACAGTTTACAGCCCGTCGGTGCGCAGGAGTTCTAGTTCCTTCTAGGTGAGCTTTACTTAAAATGAGGTCGCCCATTCTAAATTAAATAAAAACGCACTCAACAATCACGCTGACAACTACTATATCATTGAGGCACAACTCAAAAGGTCCAATGGTTCCTTACAAATCTGCACACGTACGGAAATGACCATCAACACATCATTACCTCTATCTTACTGTCTCTTTTTACTAACAATTCACACAAAACCCGCCGTTGTATTTTAAACACTAGTCTGAGTACTGAAAGATGCAAATTCAACTGCCCACTTTCGCTGAAAACGGACATTACTGTTATAAAAGTAATTATTAGGTCTAAGTAAGTATCGAAAAGGGCACTCAACAGGACAATAAACCGACAAAGACCCGTAATCTGAATCAGGTTGCCATTAACCGAACAATATCTATAACGTTTAATGACCAATAATAATCTTGTTTGTTTTACTCCCTATCTATAGTGCTGTCATAAAAATGGGGTAGTTCCTAAAAGGGGTCTGAGGTTATCACGGCCCATGGGGGTCGTAAACCGCTGGGATCATGAAGATGGGTAGCTGGTTACACCTGTGAACTAATGTTATCCTTATTTATGTTGACCCGTGTAGAGTGGATTAGCATTAGTCATTTTAAAGCGATAGTTTTAGTTGGGTTGGAAAGGGTACCTGCCTTAATCTGAATTTAGGAATTTATGGCTACTGATAAAGAATGCTTAATTGTTTTTGCTTTAATCCAGTTATTGATTGTAGGCTTAAATACCTACGGGCTCTTCAAGTCCCTACCGCGTTATAGTCTGTCCCTTTATAGGGAAGATAGAATAAATTTGATTACATTGTGATTTGGAGTAACCTCGTTCATTACAAACAAAATAAAGCTTATAAAACAAAAGAAAAACTAATCCTCTCACTACAATTAAAAACCTCCCAAAAAAAAAGGAAAAAAGAATAACTTTTTGTATAACAAAAGTGTAAAATACATTTCGTATCGCGGTAGTTCCTTTGTAAACTATGTCGGATTGTCGGCCAGTAGTTCAAGCAAGTAAATAAAACTGTTGGATTCTGAACTACACAAAGTTGAAGCCGGGAAGGCTGTGGGTAATAGGAAATCTTGCCAACTCTTCAAAGGTTCCGAACAAGTGTAGTTTCCGGATTAGAAACGAGTTTATTAACTTCAATAATGGGTACATATAGCTAGCCGACTACCAATTAGAGTTTCCTTATTTACAAATGGCTGCTATATAATGGCGTTCGATGTATTTATTTACACATTATGTAACTTGCCACTTTGCCAGCTTATTGATAAGTTATAATGTCTTGTTTATGTCTGTTCTTTTTGTCCGTCGCTTTCGGGGAATGGACGTCTAGGAAAACTTACGTCCACATCGTTGTAAAGCGCACACATGTAAGCCCAAACGCGCACTTCTAAAAACGCGTATCTCCACCCGAATAATATCATGACACTCTGAAACCATTAACAACTTTTTTAACATCCAATTTGTCCCGGTTCAAAATAAGGAAAATACAGCAAAAATATACTTACTCAACTTTCCTGTTCGAGATATAATTAGACATTTTTACTGAGTAGGATTTTTATAAAATTCCAGTACCTAGGTACCTACTTGTACTTCTAGACAGTAGTACTTGTGAGTAAAGTTTCGTTGTAAAGGGAGTATTTAACTGACTAGCTAAGCTATTCTCTGTAATATTCTACCACGAGTTCGTAGACCAGCTTGGAATAGATTTTCAACTTTATGCTCTACTAAGCATAAATTTGAAAATCGTCGAGTACCGGAACAGTTCGATTTTCATAGAAAATCTACTATAGACCAGTCGAAGCTTCAACGGACTGCTGATAGGCGTTGTATTTGTTGGGCAAACTAGGAAAAGACTTCAACTGTAATATCTATAGTAAACTGCGAATGTAGGATATTCAATAACTCGACATGGGTACGACAGGCAGACGGACAGTAGCCAATCAGCAATACCCCTCTGGTTTACTTTCCTCTTTTAAGAAGGGACGGACGATGAGGTTCTTCGTATTATCTCGTTCCTCGCAACTCCGTCATCCACCCCATCAGTTTGATTCCTGCAGTAGTATAGGTAGGTTGCAGAAGTAGGCCTGCATGGTTGATTTTAAAGCTAATCAGAAATTTGTGATGGAATCTAATTAGGGCTTTTTTATGTTAGTAGGAGGGACTGTCAGACTTGTACTGACTAAAACCACGGTGATCCTATAATATCCTTTTCACTTCAGTAGCTCAAACATGTAGGTTTTGCTGCCTGAAATCAGTGAGCAAAATGCGATTTTGCTCACTGAGTGAGACAAAGTAACTTTTTAATTTTTGTTTTCAGAAAGCCACGAATATCTTATTCAGCCTTGGGTTAATCATACAATTCGAAACATAAAATTTACACTCCATCTCTTTCGCGCTATTAGAAAGAAAAAGGGACAAAGACCAGCCCTTTCGAAATTCCGATTTTGAATTCGACCTCAAAGACAAACACGCTCGGTTTATACTAACTAAAGAAATTTTGCAAAAAGATAATGTCTTAGTGTAATTTATTGAATTTTTAACTTAAATATATACGTAGTATTTAAACGAAAATAAGTATTTACTGCAAATAAAACTGATATTTAACCTGTAAATAATTATTTCTAGTGTCATTAATGTTAGTAAATATTTTGAATAATAAAATATCATGGGTGCTATAATTTTCGAACACGCCTTAATTTAAATAAAAGAGCGGGAATAAAATTTCGTGGCTGGCGTAAAGAGTTGAATAAGTTAATAGTGATTTCAATTTATTCCTGTTTATTATTTTATCTCCTAAAGTGTTCTCGCTGCTGAAGTGAAAAGTTATGTGTGTTACACGAGAGCAAAGTTTTTTGCATCTCGTGCCTTTGAATCCCTCGCCACACTCAGGATTCAACTTTAGAACCACTCGCTACGCTCGTGATTCAATCGTTTGAATCCTTCGCTTGCTCAGGATTCAAAAACAGCACTCGCAGCAAAAAACTACTTTGCTCTCTTGTTGCACAAATAACTATTTATGTTCCAGAGTTATGGTTACCTGATGAGACAGTCCCGCGACCTCGGCAGGCTTTGGCCCTCTAATGTGGGCCCCGTCTTTCTGACAGCTCTTTGAAGCGCGCGCGTACGGCAAGTCACCCATTACTTACCGTCCACATGCCCGCGCCTACGGTGGCCGGCAGTCGCCTTGCAAAATCCGATGCCGTCGGCGTCTCCTGATCTACTTAGGGCTCACTGTCAATACTGAGAATCTCAACGATAAATTTGTAACTGAACTCAACAATTCCTGGAAGACAAAACGATACCGTGTTATTAAGTGGTAGAAAGGTCAAGCTTACCCAATGTTCGGACTTTCCCAAGAACTGTGAATTTTCTCAACAGGTACCTAAATTTAATAATAGTTATTGCTCTGCCTGGGAATCGAATTTAGTTCTGATCCAATCAGTGTCCGCGCCGTTGCTTGCTTCCTGACCAATAAATAAACCACAATCTGTTCACAACGTAAATCTATTTTGCGATATTATAATATTGAAACATATTTTTCTAGGAATTGCAGGATAAACCTACTGGGGTATGTGAAGAAAGTGGGTCAAAAAATAATATTATGTGTATATTATTTTGATGAAGATAATAATATTATGTGTATTAATCTACAGGAAGAAAACAGGCAAGATCTTAAAAAATCATTATTATAATGTATTGTTAGTCTAATAGACTAGCTGTTTCCCGTGTCTCCTATTAGCCGTAGCGTGATGTTATAGCCTATAGCTTTCCTGGGTAAGTATACTATCCAAAAAATAGAAAAACATTTTTTCAGTTAGAACCAGTAGTTCCTGCGCTACGTTCAACCAAGCAAACAAACTCTTCAGATAGGATGACAAAAATACCTAAAAAGATGAGCCTCTGAAATCTTCTTGATATCTTATTACTATGAAATACATGACCTCTCGTTCGGCAATAATTACACTAGCAGGCGGCGTCACTCGCGTGTAACTTGAAAATTCAAATTCGTTCAGAAGCCTTATCATGAATTTTCAGATAATGTGACGTAAAGTAAACTGGAACTTTGACATTAATTTCAAGGTCAAATTAGTTCCTTCTTCGTACACTAGAGGCGCTGTTCCATTTTTACATACAAGAAACGCTGTAAATACTGGAAAGACGTTGTTAAGTAAAATAGTGAAAACTCGTGATAAGGGCTCTGGTGGCCTACAAAGCCAGCGTAGTTCCAGTGAGGGAACAAGACAGAGAACGGAATGATACAAGTCGTCTAGCGCCACCTCGTTCCCTCACTTGATGATGAGGGCTCTGGCTTTAAGACGTTATGGTATGCCACCAGTAGTTTATTTGTGAAAGAGTACCTAACAAAAATCCATCGTCACACGCATTTATAAGTAAGATTTATTTAGCTGGTGCAGTTGTAGGGAAACTACAATTATAGGGGAACAGTGTATAAGACGGGGACGCGAGGTATGATGGGAAATCACACACCTAAGGCAAACTTAACACAAAACTAACGTAGCACAAGCGCCAACAGGACGCTATTTCCGTCTGGCCGCCTGCAAATGACGTCCTGATGGCGCTTACTCTACGTTAGTGTTGTGTTAAGTATGCCTAAAGAGTGTGTATGTCCCCATTATACCTCGCGATTATTAATGTCCCCGTCTTATACACTTTTCCCCTACAAACTAGACTTGTTAAGAAACTTCAGTCATTGTCGATAGCTAACGCCACTAATTGTTCCGAGAACAGTTCCCAGATTAGCGTTCAAATATCATGTAATATTCGTAGTGGTAATTGGCACTATAAATATTAAATTCCTTCGTCTTTACACTGTACCGCTGCTTGGCCACAACCTGCACGCATTCGAACTGCTGCGAAAATATAATAACTTAAAAACATAGCAAAGGGCTTGCGTCGGATCACCGTGACACGTTGGTTGGAAGGAAAGATAAGTGCCACACAAACGCATCATTTGACGTCACTTATCTACGAGATAAGTTTAATCCTATTGGTACAAATACACAGTAGACCGATAAACAATTGTTAGGGATAAACAAATGTCACGCATTAGCCCACCAAACACAAAGCCTAACTGCCTAAAATCCTAAATGCCTAACTGTTCGGAAGATCCCAAATGTTGCATCCTGTTTTTATAGGTACTCTAGGGCCTAACAGACTTAGGTATTTTTTAACCCCTAATAAACCAAACGGTTACTAGGGTAACAATTATGGTTTACATACAAATAAAAAACAGAAATTGTCAAGATAACTCTATTTGAGTGTAAAAATAACCATTATATGTATAGCGCAATTTATTGTTACTTGATTCCAGTCGCGTAGTAAGTCGTATCGCCTGAGGTTGCAAATGCCACGCTATGCCATACTATAGGCCCACAGCCTAGCACGAGGGAAGTAGAGGTTACGGCTAATTGCAAAGTGCAACCATTGTTTCCCCATGCCCTCAGCGCCACTGGGAAAAAACCCACCACGAGGTTTTTAATTATTCTGCGAGACGAGGTTTATACGCATAGATTTTATATATTTTTTATTTTTTTTTCTGACGCCTACTTGCACATTATGGATAGGCATTTTTTTTCTATTGCTGCTGTTAGTTTCTATCCTAATTCCTAGATACCAATATTCCAATTCTCAGTTTGTAATTTGGAGGAGATCAGGAGTTACACAGGTTAACCTTCAAGGTGAAGCCACTCTTGCCGAGTTTGGTCTGTGGATGGGTTACCATCTGTCTGTAAAGCACGTAAAGCCATTGTTACCGGCTGTTCGTAGATCTTTGATAGTCGTCAATGTTATGCTGAAGTTAGGAAATCTGACCAAGGGGTATCGCAGATATTACCAGGTTACTGGGTAGTGGAGGTTAGAGATTGCATTCGGTTCAAGTGGAAATCGATCCCGATATATATTAATTGATGACGAGTCTGGGATTTGAATGTTAACTTCCGGAAAAGTATTTTAAATAAAAAGTACACTCTGCACCTGAGATATGTACTTTTTACCATGTATGATAATCCAAGTAGTATGTCATAAACTTAAGCTAACAAAGTGATTTTTTTTTAGCAAAAACGCTGACGGAAATACATATTTATAGTACATAGATATAGACATAAACTACCTACTGGTGAAAATTGTATTAGAAATATCAAATATTTTGATAGCGATTGGTACTTGGCTAAGTACTTATGGTTGGCCAAACTCTAGTAAGCCACAGGCGCGTTTCCATTAGGAAAATCTTGCATATAAGTATAACGTCACATTTGCATCCCTACATGATACAGGTAGCATGAGTTTGAAACAGGTTTTCGAGAGTGCAAATTGTATGCAGGTTTTACTTTAAGTTTTTTGACGACATGGTAAGCGCAGTGTAGCTGAGCGATCGACGGCTGCGCAGCGTATCGTAGGTTCGATCCCCGCACGGAACAAATATTTGAATGATCTGCAAGTAGTTGTTCTGGGTCTGGGTGTTTCTGTATTTGTAAACTCACCCTTTCATAAAATGGAAAAAAAAGAAAAGTTGTACAACTTCAAACGACCAAATTGCAACTTGTAGCTTGTATGCAGGTTTGTTCAAGTTGCATATAATTTGCAATTTGTATACAAGTAACTTGTTTAATGGAAACGCGGCTTATACGTCAGAAAGATGAGGTGATATTCAAAAAACCAATTTTAATTGACATTGATGAATGTCACTTTACGTTTCTAAAGCCAAAAGTTAATAGATTTAAAAAATCTAAAAACCCACGTTTTTAAATGTCCAAAATAAGGAAATAACCCTACGGGGCTGAGAGGGGCCACTCAAAACGTGGGGGCGTATATTATTTAAGGGATATATTTACATGACGTGTATAGATCGTGGGTGAAACTTGCAAAGATACGCCTCAAAACGTGGGGGCGTATATTATTTAAGGGATATATTTACATGACGTGTATAGATCGTGGGTGAAACTTGCAAAGATACGCCCCTACGTTTTGAGTGGCCCCTCTCAGCCCCGTAGGGTTATTTTCTTATTTTTAGGACATTTAAAAACGAGGGTTTTTAGATTTTTTTAAATCTATTAATTATTTTATTATTTTTATCTTTGTTCATCGGGTTTGAAGCTACCCTGAAAATTTCAGCCTGCTAGCTTATCGGGAAGTGCCTCAAAGCTTTTCCACCATCTTGGACGTCCGCCATATTGGATTTAAGTCCCGTGACTATTTTTTTCGTACTTCTGACAGCAAACCCTTTCATTTGATATCCATATCATAGGGGTGCATTTCAAATAGCCTGTCTGCCATCTTGGACGGCCGCCATATTGGATTTAAGTCCCGTGACAATTTTTTTCGTATTCCTAACAGCAAACCCTTTCATTTCATACCCATATCATGGGGGTGGATTTCAAACAGCCAGTCCGCCATCTTGGGGACGTAGGTCGTACGTATAAAAGAATTAATAAAATTCCAATATATCGAAACTATATAAAGCTGTGTGTAGGCTTAACCCCTCCAACGTGGCTTTGAAAAGATGAAACTCTTAAAAAAAAAAACAAATTCTCCAAATGTCGCGTGATCACCGTAATCACGTGACATTTTTTTCATTTTTTTGACGTTGACTGTTAAGGTAAGAATTTGTCTTAACTTTGACGGTAGCATTCTATGAAAACAGACTAATTTATTTGTAAGTTCTACAGGTAAAGTCATAGGCCGTCTTATAGTATTAACTAGTATTTGCGCGTTGCGCGAGCTGCAAGCAGCTCGCGGGGTCGTGTTTTGTAGAAATATTCCTTACCTTTATAAAATTTTGATAATCCATAAGAATCTTTAAATGAATTGGTAAATCCATAGTCCTTAAAAGATTTTGTAATTATATAAAAAAAAATTAATATTTTGAAAACCCTTTTGTACGGTTTTATGTTAGGACTTCTAAGTAAATCAACTGAATGTTTTTTTTTTGTTTCTTCAGTTGATTTACTTAAAAGTCGGTACGAATAAACTATAAAATAATATTCCTTGTAAGTGACTAAGTAAATAATGAAGTAAGTTCCTTGCTACATTTATGCTTTTCAAAACTACTCTATCCCAGTATCCCATATTACCAAGATAGCATTGATTTTTTATTTCCTGGTTCGATTCACTCACAACATAGTAATTTCCGCGCTACCAGAAGATATGGTTCCTGGTGCGCTTTATTTCAAGGTATCATCATAAGAAGCCTAATCCACCTAAACTACTCGATTTACATAACACTAAATCATATCTAAAGCTCACCCTTTTGTCTTTTAGTAATAAATTTATGATTTGATGTTTAAAAAAAATCCGCATTTTTTGTTGAGGGACGCGTGGAATGAACAATGTACTGTACCCTGAGCACGAGTTTTCAGTATTTGAGACGTAAAGTAAACTGGAACTTTGGCAACTTCAAATTGACAATTTTCAAGGAAAAAATTAGTTCCTTCTTCGCACACCAGAGGCGCTGTTCCATTTTTTCATACAAGAAACGCTGTAAATACTGGAAAGACGGTGTAAAGTAAAAGAGTGAAAACTCGTGCTATGGGTACTGTTCGTATAAGTCCAAGTAGGTCAATGAGTCAAATTCGTCTCTTACGGGGTGGTTAAAATAGGTAATAAGGTCCGAACCAGCTTGTTGCGCGGCTTCTACTTCAGTGCCTGGTTTAAAATAAACGGTTTGTTGATTTTCTAAATGCACTGACAGCTGTTAGACGTTGGGTACGCGCGCGGTCACATCGAATTCTAATGTCCTCCAAGCGGCGTCGCTGGAGCCTATATAACGTTTTGTGACATACTGCTCTATTTCGTTATTTTCATGTTATTCCGGTACGACAGCTACGCGCCATTCGTCAGGACCCTTAGTGATACATTTAAACAAATACTTAACAACGACCGTGCGTTGCGAGGAGACTTCCAAGTTGATATGAGCATCGTATTTTAAAAGAAGACTTGCGTTATAAGGAACTACCCAAGTATCATTTACAATTACATCGTCGTGATATTTTATATTAGCTTCGTTTTTACTGTCTCTACACAAGTTAATAAATCCTTTTTCATCAGAAAAAGTGGTGGCTGTTTCACGTTTTGGAAAAAAAAATGAACATTTACTTTTCTCACTATCCCAACAAGGTAAATTAGTTCCGTGCGAGGGACCGCAAGAACCGTGAATCATGTGATTCAGAACAGCTTTTCGTAATCTTCCCTCTGCCTCTGATGTAACAGGAATGTCTGCTCTAACAAATTTATCAATATCTATATTTTGGACAGGCCCGCCACCTTCAACCCTAAAACAAATGTGAGCGTGTGGAAACCTCGCTTTTGAAATTCTATGACGTGCAACATATAAATACATTTGCCAAACCAATTACCACCTTGGATATCTCTTAATAATTCTGCTAGGTTTAAATTAAAAACTCTAGCACACACAGAAGGATTTTCATAGGTGCTTTGAGTGGATTGTTGAATTTCAGGCCACTTGGGATTACAGGTAAACGTCAAGAAAAATGATGGGTTTCCCAATTTGCTTTCTATTGCAATATCATCACTATATTTTCCTTTCATGTATCGCGCCCCCCCCGTAAAAGAGTTGGGCAAATAAACGCGACCTGGTACGAATCCCTCTCCCTGAATCGTTTCATCCCGACGAATTTGACGTGCGACTTCAATGCTCATTTCAACTTCTTGAAGTAGAGCGGACCTCAGTGCATTATTAGAGTTATGTTTTTGTAGACTTGATATAAAACGTAGGCGTTAATCTATGATTCGGCAATGCATGTCATCTAACCATTCTTCCGATAGCCTGCCTATATCAGAAAATCGTGGCTCCGACAATAACAAGCAGCGAACGTATTTTGCTTGGGTTAATTTATTTCCGTTATTATCTACTTTGTTCGAGTACCAACCCGCATTACCCTCAGGATAAAATAATGGATACTGAAAACTTTCATATAACGGATGCATTATATCTACAGTGTGTGGTTTCTTATCACCGATTTTCCAAACTACTATGCAATGAGGTATAAAATTTTCGCGTTCTGTACTAATAATGGTCGCGACTTCTCTACCAACAGGTAAATCTCCTAAAATGTTCCCGTGGGTTGCAAGATACGTTTGCTCAAATTTAATAAAGGCCTGATCGGATGGTTATTAATCGTTTAAAACATTCGATAAAAGGATTGACGTTATGTAAAAAGTTGGTTATGCAACTAATTACCTGCCTATCAAGTTTCATATTTGCGGCTATTTGTTCGCGTTCGTTTGTATCGTTAATGTATAGTCCTAAATTATTTACTCTACCAGTGTAAGCTAAATCAAAAAATCTAAGATAGACTCGACCTTGAATTTTATGAAAAGATATTTCCGTTGGTTGTTGGTACCCGTGAGAAACGCCTAAGGCACTGAAGGCAAATAAATTATTGTACGCTCGCGGCCTACTCAGAAACGACGGGTGAGAGTAAAACTCCTCGGCTAACGGCATGAAATTTTGTATGTTGTAGGCGCCCGATCCACAACACCATTGTTTTCTAGATTTTTCTTCTTCAAACAGACGCGCATTACAAGTTGGACACCTAAAAGTGTCTGAAGAAGGCAAGGACGTTTTTTTTAAAGAAAATATTTTTATTACGTTTAACTCGGTGTCCCTCTTCTGTGCTATTAAGTTTTTAGATTGACGTAGCGGTGTGTCAACACGACGGCTGTTTTTATTATATTTGTCAGTGGCTATTTGATTTATTTCAGGGTTCTGCTTGGTATAACGGTGTACAGCATCACGATTAATTTCTGGATTTTCGATTGTATATTTTTACGGCATCGCGATGAATTTCTGGATTTTTCTTGGTTTATTTTTAACGGCATCGCGATGTATTTGCGGTTTTTTTGTATTATATTTTTTAACCGCATCCTAATGAGCGTTTGCTCTAGTACATTTCCTGCCACGTTTTTGTTTTTTGGGTCGACCTCTCTTTGTTGACGCCACTTGGGTGTCAACTACTACCGGTTCAGGGGTTTCTTGAAATCCAAGCAATATAGATTGTGATTCTGATAATTGACTATGATCTGTTGATGTCGGGCATTCGAAGTCTATTATAGACTCGATAGACGATGGCAATGGCAATGCAGATCCTACAACTAAATTTTCTATAGTTTGATAACTGATAACGCGTAGTCTGTGTATTGAATACTGACCTACACCTATATTTCGCATTAACAGCTAATTCGCGAATCGAATAACATTTAAACAAACGTGCTACTCCACATGTAGAATTTAATTTGATAAATTCACCTACTGCATGACTGTTAAATAAATAGAATGCACTATCGAATCTCCAAAAAGTAAGTATCATTCTATTTATTTATTTCATTTCATTTCATTTCATTTCATTTCATTTCATTTCATTTCATTTCATTTTATTTTATTTTATTTTATTCAATAGGTACAGATACAGACAACAGATCAAAACAGTACAAAATAATACCCTTAATCATATAAATTAAGTGGATCTGAAGTCCAGTTACAACTATACACAACACTCAAAAATAACAAAGCCTCGTTTTTAAAGGTCAAAATTAAATTTCAGTACGTATTATTTTTTTTTTAACAAATCAATAATGAACAAAATAATTACGAATAAGACTTGAACGATCTATAAAATCATGCAGTGATATAATTTACATAGTTATAATTCAGTAGAAATGACTTGAAAGAGCTAAATTTATCGTGAAAAATGTCTACCTGTGAGCAAATAGCGTTATAATTCTTACACATTCTATGCAAAGGATTATTTTAAGATACATTGTTATTACTTGCGGGAATACTAAGCAATTGTGGTATGCGCACAGATCGAGTCGGCACCTTTATATCCAAATATTCGAGAAGTTTGCCGTCCAGTGAACCATTTACAATTTTGTGTAAGGTGCACAAATCGCTCATCCATCTTCTATGTTCTAGAGTTGTCAAAGAGAATTTTCGAATTCGGTCTACATACTTCGGTATCTTACGTCGTAACCCAAATTTTGAACACAGAGCCCTGATAAATCGCCTCTGGATTGCCTCTATACGATCCGTGTGTACGTTATAAATTGGAGACCAAACAGCTGAACAATACTCCAATATACTCCTCACTAAGGAGCAATAAACAATTATAAGAGACTTCGTCTGCTTAAATGGTTTAGCAGTCCGAAGTATGAATGATAACATGCGATTAGCTTTACTGCATATAACATCATAGTGGGTTCTAAAAGATAAGGAGGAATCAAACATCACACCCAGATCCCGCACTTCTGTAACCCTTTCAATAATAGTTCCCTTGATGTGGTAATTATGTTGTATTATATTTTTTTTCTTTTTCGTGAATGAAATGACTTGGCACTTTTTTATATTTAATGACATGAAATTCTTATCACACCAGTTTACCATATTATCGACATCTGTTTGTAGAATGGCACAATCATTACGGTCAGATATTTGTCTAAAAATTTTTATATCATCGGCATAAACCAAACATTCACTCTTAATTAAGTTTAACAAATCATTCACAAATATCAAAAACAAAAGCGGACCCAAATTTGAAACTTGCGGAACACCCGAGACTGCTAAGTACGGAATGGAGTCATAACCACTGAGTGTGACTAATTGTGACCGATTTAGTAAGTAAGACTTGAGCCATCTATACAGATCTCCATGAATTCCTATGCTTTCAACCTTCGCAAGTAGTATAAAGTGGTCAACACGATCGAAAGCTTTGGAGAAATCTGTGTATACCGAATCGACTTGCTTTTTACAGTTGAGAGATTCACAAATATAATTCGTGTAATATAGGAGGTTTGAGTTTGTACATCTACCAGTGACAAATCCGTGTTGTTTCGGACTTAATATGGTTTTAAAGTGAGAATATATATGCTTATAGATACAACTTTCGAATATTTTGGCGAAACAATTAAGGACACAGATAGGACGGTAATTTGCGACATCTTTATCTCCTGATTTATATATTGGTGTCACTTTAGATATCTTCCATAACTCCGGAAAAGTGCCTTCCTTAAGTGATTTATTAAAAATGATACAAAGCGGATTTACCAAAACAGTTGCACACAAACGAATAAATATTGGGGGAATTCCATCATAACCACCATTTTTGGAGACATCGATATTTTTAAGCTCGTTTAACAAATCATTCTCCGAAATATACAAATTATTAATTGAAAAGTTTGATTGTTTGATGAATCAGGAGAGTAATTTCTTGATGCACCAGAGCAATATACTGAGGAAAAGTAATCAGCAAAAAGGTTCACAATGTCACAACCTGAAGTGCCGACCCTGTCCCCATAATGCACGCGGCTGGGGACGGTATTGGTGATGCGTTTACTTTTAGTGTAGCGCCAGAAGGCCTTTATGTTAAGCACAAGATCATCCTCAATTCGCTCGATGTAAGATTCGTCTCATCATTGTGGTTTTCGTCGAAAATATTGGATTCAATTATGTTTGCAAGAGTTATAACACCGTATTCATTTTCTGAAATTTGAGTTTATATTCCATTTTTAATCCAATTGGCGGTCATATTTTCAATTTGCGCTCTATTGTTTCCGACGACAATCTCCGTAAGCAATTCCTCGGGGTTCAAAAATATGACACCCTTCGGTAGAAATGGTTTAAGCGACATTTATATAAAGTGTCTCCACTTTGGAGAATGACATCGATATCATGACAAGTCAGATTTCGATGTCTGCAAACTGACAATACTGACGCGCAAGCGGACATTGCCACGCATTGAGCGTTATTACCCTTATAATTGCTACTCCCTTGGTGTGTAGTTCCTAAAACATTAACAAAAATACAAGGTCAAGTGCAAGGTAGATATAAAGTTACAAGAGGGAGAATATTTTGTAACGACAAAACTTGTCCCCATTGATTGGATTAATGGATTACAGACAGGTCGCTGACAGACAGACGAAAATAGGCAAAAAACAAAATAATATTTATTTTTATTCATTATCTTTCCACCAATTTTTAACTTATTTTTATTATTTGTTATTATGTATAGCGGCAACCGAAATCCATATTCTTGATCATGAGCTACAGCCCACTAACAGACAGATGGACGGACGGATGAACAGCAGTCTTAGTACATAATAAGATTCTTTCTGAATTTTGATTTGAATTTTGCGCTTCATGAGTCGTAGCAGGTTCTAAGTCTGCTTATATCTCGAAAATAATGCGTCCTATCGCAAAAATAATGATAAAAGTGCCCTCCTTTTTTGGATCATTTTCTAAATCAGCACCTCCAAATAACTCGAAAAAATTAGCCATATTCTGATTTTTTAATAAAATTAAAGTCAGTCATCTTGAATTAAAAACGGATGTCATATTCTAAATCATCACCTCCAAATCACTCGAAAACGATACCCATATCAACATTTTTGAATAAAATCAAGTTTGAGAAGTTGTTGAGAATAGAATAAAAAAAAAACTTGAGAGGTGTTAAGAAACACCCGGATGGAACGGAGTTACTGTATACACTAAACAAAAATAATCGTCGCGACACCACACTGTTCAATGCGACCGAATTACATAAAATGGTTGTCTTGTTTTTTTACCGATTTATCCTACTGGTGGGAATCAGTAGGACAAATCGGTAAAACAAGTGAAGGTCTATAGCTAGAAAAAAAAACAGGTGCAAGCGATTTTCGACCTTATTGACATTTATGCAAACACCGGATTTTAATGAAGGAGCAATGTTAGCTAATGAGAATGTGAAAAAAAAACAAAGTAAATTTTGTATGTCAATAAGGTCGAAAATCTTGTTCTCTGTTTTTTTAACTTACTTAACGATAACAAGTTAAAAAAAAGGTTCAAGCGATTTTCCATCCTCATAAGGGGTAACTTTGAAAAATGGTTTTTACTTTTCCGAGCCTCCTCTATACGAATCCGTAAAAAAACAGAACACGGCGGTCTCTTAGTTTCTGAGATACGATTGGGAGGGGGGGAGGCCAAAAAGGGGAGGCTTGGTACTTTTGCCCTACTCATGAGGGTTACTTGTAAGTTTGCTTGTCGTCACCCCCGAGTTACGCTTCACCCACTCAACCTTCGTTACGCTACGGAGGTTGCCGGCTCGCTTCGCACGCCACCTCCCCCCTTCGCTCCACTCGGTCTCGCAGGTTCGCTCCACTCAGGACCTATCTACCACCGGAAAGCTATCGTGACCTTATCCCTACGCTTCGCTTTACCGCTACCTAGTTTTTCCGAGATACGATGGGGGGAGGGTTAAAGGGGGGGAGAGGGGAGAGTTTTGAAAAATGATTTTGACATACTCTAGGCCCCTTGATAGGCATCTGAAAAAAAAAACTTTGCAAGTCTGTTAACTTCCGAGATCCGCCTAAAGGGGGGAGAAGGGGGGCAAGGGGGGAACTTTGAAAAGTGGTTTTTACTTATCCGAGCCTCCTCTATATGAATCCGTAAAACCAAACAAATCACAGGTCTCTTAGTTTCCGAGGTACGATAGGAAGAGGGGGAGGGGTGCAAAAAGGGGGGTTTGGCACGTTTCTCCCACTCGTGAAAATTACTTGTAAGTTTGCTTGTCGTCAACCCTGAGTTACGCTTCACCCACTCAATCTTCGTTACGCTACAGAGGTCGCCGGCTCGCTTCGCTCGCCACCTCCCCCCTTCGCTCCACTCGCTCTCGCAGGTTCGCTCCACTCAGGACCTACCTACCACCGGAAAGCTATCGTGACCTTATCCCTACGCTACGCTACGCTTCGTTTTACCGCTACCTAGTTTTTCCGAGATACGACGGGGTAGGGTAAAGGGGGGAGAGGGGTGAGTTTTGAAAAATAATTTTGACATACTCTGGGCCCCTTGATATGAATCTGAAAAAAAAATGTTGCAAGTCTGTTAACTTCCAAGATCCGCCTAAAGGGGGGACAAGGGGACAAGGGGGCAAGGGGGGGAAACTTTGAAAAATGGTTTTAACTTTTTCGAGCCTCCTCTATACGAATGCGCAAAAAAACAGAACACGGGTCTCTTAGTTTCTGAGATACGATTGGGAGGGGGGGAGGCCAAAAAGGGGAGGCTTGGTACTTTTGCCCTACTCATGAGAGTTACTTGTAAGTTTGCTGTCCGTCACCCCTGAGTGGAGCGAACCTGCGAGAGCGAGTGGAGCGAAGGGGGGAGGTGGTGAGCGAAGCGAGCCGGCGACCTCTGTAGCGTAACGAAGGTTGAGTACCTCGAGACCTACCTACCACCGGAAAGCTATCGTGACCTTATCCCTACGCTACGCTACGCTTCGCTTTACCGCTACCTAGTTTTTCCGAGATACGATGGGGAGAGGGGTGAAGGGGGGGAGCGAGGGACTTTTGAAAAATGATTTTGATCAACCCTTGATATGAATCTGAAAAAAAAAATGTGCCAAGTCTTTTAACTTCCGAGATCCTTCTAAAGAGGGAGAAGGGGGCAAGGGGGGGAACTTTGAAAAATAGTTTTTACTTTTACGAGCCTCCTTTATACGAATCCGTAAAACAAACAAAACACGGGTGTCTCAGTTTCCAAGATACGATAGGGAGGGGGGGAGGGGTGCAAAAGGGGGGTTGGTTTGGCACATTTCCCCCACTCGTGAAAAATACTTCTTAGTTTGCTTGTCGTCACCCCTGAGTTACGCTTCACCCACTCAACCTTCGTTACGCTACGGAGGTCGCCGGCTCGCTTCGCTCGCCACCTCCCCCTTCGCTCCACTAGGTCTCGCAGGCTCGCTCCACTCAGGACCTACCTACCACCGGAAAGCTATCGTGACCTTATCCCTACGCTACGCTTCGCTTTACCGCTACCTAGTTTTTCCGAGATACGATGGAGGGAGGGTCAAAGGGGGGAGAGGGGTGAGTTTTAAAAATTGATTTTGACATACTCTGGGCCCCTTGATACGAATCTGAAAAAAAAAATGTGCCAAGTCTTTTAACTTCCGAGATCCGCCTAAAGGGGGGAGAAGGCGGCAAGGGGGGGGGGAACTTTGAAAAATGGTTTTTACTTTTCCGAGCCTCCTCTATACGAATCCGTAAAAACAAACAAAACACGGGTCTCTCAGTTTCAGAGATACGATAGGGAGGGGGGGAGGGGTGCAAAAAGGGGGTAGACACGTTTCCCCCACTCGTGAAAGTTACTTGTAAGTTTGCTTGTCGTCACCCCTGAGTTACGCTTCACCCACTCAACCTTCATTACGCTACAGAGGTCGCCGGCTCGCTTCGCTCGCCACCTCCCCCCTTCGCTCCACTCGGTCTCGCAGGTTCGCTCCACTCAGGACCTACCTACCACGGGAAAGCTATCGTGACCTTATCCCTACGCTACGCTTCGCTTTACCGCTACCTAGTTTTTCCGAGATACGATGGGGGAGGGGTGAAGGGGGGGGGAGGGATGAGTTTTGAAAAATGATTTTGATATACTCTGGGCCCCTTGATATGAATCTGAAAAAAAAAAAACTTTGCAAGTCAGTTAACTTCCGAGATCCGCCTAAAGGGGGGAGAAGGGGGGCAAGGGGGGGAACTTTGAAAAGTGGTTTTTACTTTTCCGAGCCTCCTCTGTACGAATCCGTAAAAAAACAAAACACGGGTCTCTTAGTTTCCGAGATACGATGGGGGGAGGGGTGAAGAGGGGGAGAGGGGGGAGTTTGGAAAAGTGATTTTGACCAACTCTGGGCCCCTTGATATGAATCTGAAAAAAAAATGTTGCAAGTCTGTTAACTTGCGAGATCCGCCTAAGGGGGGGAGAAGGGGGCAAGGGAGGGGGGAACTTTGAAAAATGGTTTTTACTTTTCCGAGCCTCCTCTATACGAATCCGTAAAAAAACAAAACAATGGTCTCTTAGTTTCCGAGATACGCCGTGGAGGGGGGAGAGGGGGGGCGAAAAGGGGAGGTTTGGGATTTTTCCCATACTCACGAGAGTTGCTTGTTTACGAATCTGTCAAAACATACCCACCTTCCCCTTCACCATCTGGGAGAACAATTATGTCAGTGAGTCAGTGAGTGGTAATCGAGCTTTATATAGTATAATAATAACTAGTATTTGCGCGTTGCGCGAGCTGCAAGCAGCTCGCGGGGTCGTGTTTTGGAGAAGTATTCCTTACCTTTATAAAATTTTGAGAATCTATAAGAATCTTTAAATGAATTGGAAAATCCATAGTCCTTAAAAGATTTTCTAAATTATATAAAATATTTTTAATATTTTGAAAACCCTAATGTACGGATTTATGTATGGACTTCTAAGTAAATTAACTGAATGGTTTTTTTTGTTCCTACAGTTGATTTACTTAAAAGTCTGTACGAATAAACTATAAAATAATATTCCTTGTGACTAAGTAAATAATGAAATAAGTTCCTACTTTTATGCTTTTCAAAACTACTCTAACCCGTACTTTTGAAGAAATATACAGAAAAAGGGAGCCATGCTGAAAACGTTTGGCTGGCACGGCCCCCTTTTTGCGTGTAACTTGAAAAATGTATAGCGTATTAAAAAGTTTCTTAGACTCAAGGTGTGTACTCTATTAACACTTTATATGTACCGCAACTGATAATGTGAATTCGTAATAACAAATAATATATTGATGTAGGTAGAGGATCGTGCTGAAAAAAAAATCTTAAGAAAATATCTAAAAAAGACAACACAACCTTAGCCAAAAACTATTAAATAATAATTGATGTTTGGCAAGTAACATTATGTACCGCATTGGTTTCTCACACAATTTGCTAAATTTGAAAAATAAACCATTGTTAGTTCATTCAGCACGGCCCTCTAAAGACGCCTATATCTTCACTACATAGTATAAAGCAAAGTCGCTTCCCGCTTCCTGTCCCCCTGTATGCTTACATCTTTAATACTTCTACAACGTTCTTTTATTATCCTTCTTTTCACATATCCACACACACACATATTTTCCCTTGACTTCATTCATAACCCTTTTAATCAACATTTTACCTACATACCTACTAATTGCTAGCAATTTCACACATACACACACACACATACTTCCCCTTGACTTCATTCATAACCCTTTTAATCAATATTTTACATACTAATTGCTAGCAATGGACATAATACGGACTATGTGCGTGCAAAGTGTATGTGTACATGAAAAATAAATAAATATAAATCTATGATTATAACAAATTCTCATTGATAATCATGGCAAACAAACACTCTAACCCAAACTATTCGTCAATTATAAATAAATAAAACGGAACGTAAGGTAGTTCGAGATGAATACGTACCCAATGCGAGATCGTTATTGAACCATGTTACTGGTCAGTAGCAAATCTGACCGGACTGTTGATCGGGAACGGTTGGTTGCCCGGTCAACCGAATGATCTGTAAGTAGTTAGGCTTTGGATTTTGATCAGAGTCGGCTTACTGCCGAGAACATGCTCTGGTTGGTGATGAAGTCAATAGGACCGAGTGATTGCGAATTCGTCGTTGAGGTGAGTTGTCGTACCGGTGATGAGAGGTCAGTAAAGTGTGGTCGGTGTTGGTTGATTGCTGGGATTTCTTGCGTTGTCTGTGGCGCGAAAATCAGGATGGGAGTCGATGTCAAGTTGTGGATGCTATCTAGCTTGTGGTGGATCGGTTAAGACGAAAGATATGTCCGTTAAAATGGGTAAAAGTTGTTGTCTTATCAGTAATGAGTCGTAGTGTGCAAAGGTGTGGGTGGATTCATTGTATTGGTTGAATGAGTTATATGGCATAGAGTTATGAGTTATCTGGCAGATACCAAAAAACTTAGTTACTTTTAATAAAAAGAATAAAAAGTAATAAGCCGTGGACTGCTGTGTTCCACGAAGGTGTGGGTTCAAACGGCAGATCCTAAATGTCTCAGTTACTTTTAACTGTAAAGTAAAAAATAAAGACCCGGGGACAGCTGTAGTACGCGAGAGTGTAAATGGAAATGGCAGATACCGAATGTTTTAATTATTTTATACTAAAAAATAAAATAATAATAAGGCGTGGACTGCTGTGTTGTACGAAGGTGTGGGTTTAAATGGCAGATCCTAAATGTCTCAGTTACTTTTAACTGTAAAGTAAAAAATTAAAGAGCCGGGGACTGCTGTAGAACGCGAGAGTTTAAATGGGAATGGCAGATACCAAATGTCTAAGTTACTTTTTATTAAAAAAAAATAACAAGGCGTGGACTGCTGTGTTGCACGAAGGTGTGGGTTTAAACGGCAACTCCTAAATGTCTCAGTTACTTTTAAAAATAAAAAATAAAGAGCCGGTTACTGCTGTAGTACGCGAGTGTGTAAATGGCAATGGCGGATACCGAAAGTTTTAGTTTTTTTTTAGTATGTATATTTAGGTTAAGGTATTTTATCTATGGGTCTTTGTTACCTGAAATAAATTGTGTATTACTATTAAATACACCTCTAGTGTAAACTAAATAGAATATTAATCTTGCATGATATTCCTTTTAGTACTAATTTTTAGTATTACTTTTTAGTGTATTAAAGAGAAGTAAATTAAGCAGACCAAAAATGTATGAATCAAAATGTAACTATTTTCAGTGCCACGCAAGAACAAGGGCTTCAATATGCAATTCTTTTTCTTGTTAAGTTAGTTCTTTAATAATATAAGTTTTGTAGGTTCCATTCAAAGATATAGGTAAAAATATAGGTAAATATAAAAATCTGACCCGTCTCTATTCAAAAGGCATTTATTTACACTTTGACTCGGTTTGGAAAGTTTTCTTTAAGAACCACATTTGCAATATGCTTTCTAGCGTTTTTCTTAGCTACCTACTGACATTTTAATATGTATTATAGTTAAAATTTATAAAGAGCATTTGTAATAACTAAGTATAGTGTACATATTAGTTCGTTTTTTTTGTTAGTTTTCCATTTTTTTTGCATGTTTTTTTTTTGTTTGTTTTGCATTTTTTTTGCATTAATTTTTTCTACAATCTTGTGTCTTCTGATCATGGTCAAAGGATGATACGAATTGAGCATCATCGTCGAAATAGTAAAAGCCTATCCCATCGTTTATGTCTATGATTCGAAAGAATGTTCTGCGGATTCTGTTCTGTGATCCATGCAACTTGAATTTGGATTACGTTCTATGAGTGATCTTGAATGCTAGATTGTAACGACATGAATGTCACCGTGTAAATTTGCAGAATAAGTAAGTAGACTATTACGGCATCAATGGAGTTCCATCCAGATCTCATATTCTATTCTACAGGGTGTAATTAGACACATCACAAAGCCATTAACTACGCATACTGTACATCTAACTAAGTAGCTTTACTCTAAAATTATGGCTGGGAACCGACTTTTATTTTTAGGTATCAAAAAAAATAATAATTTTATTGATCGCAATATAAAGCAAACAGGTTTCGTGTCGTTGTGTGCGTAGGCGGCGGCTTGACGCACACAAGCGCGCCTATGCTGGAACGCGCTGTGATAAGAACGTATCGACGTGCGTGCGTAATTTTTTTAGAAGAATCGAAAATTCAGGTAATGTTTGTTTGGAAAAAAGTTTTGTAAAAATACTTAGAATTCGATTTCATAAAAAAAAAGTTTAAAAAATGCAATTTTAAAATTCAATATCTCGAGAACCCGTGGAGTCCCAGGTATGGTCTAAAGGAAAAAAATTATCCAAATAATGGGTAGAATACGTGGCTTTCGGCTTCGTTAAGTGTCTTCTTTCACCCGGTATACAAAAGTCAAAGCTGATGACGCAACTAAAAATATGTTTGTTTGTGAAGTAATATAGTGGTCAGGTTTAGTGGATATTCTGCAGAAAGCAACGCCTTGAACATGTTTTTAGATTCTTGTTTTCAAAATTTTCAAAATCTAAATTCAAAGCTGGATCACGTTGATACATTTTGTTTATGTGCCCTCCTTTCTTTTTTGGGTCATTTTCTAAATCAGCACCTCCAATTCACTCGAAAAAATTAGCCATGTTCTGATTTTTGAATAAAATTAAAGTCAGTCAACTTGGATTAAAAAAAACGGATGTTATATTCTAAATCAGCACCTCCAAATCACTCGAAAACGATACCCATATCAATATTTTTGAATAAAATCAAGTCTGAGAAGTTGTCGAGAATAGAATAAAAAACAACAGCACCACCTAAATCATTATAAAACTAATTCAATAAAAAAAAGAAACAAAAAAAAATGAGAATACCTTAGAATAGTTAAAAGAATTTAAGAAAAAAAAAATTAAAGAATAAAAATCCATTAGAGCACTTAAAAGATTTTGAAACCCCTTTAGAACCCCCTAATCCAGTCTAAAACCTTATTAATAACTCAAAAGGGAGGCATAAAATTAACTTTTTAACCTGATGAGATGCATAATAGTAAGTCAAAAACTGTACAGTTCTGGTGTGATACGAAGAGAGAATACAATAAGAGCAACATAAAAAAAAAATTGAACTGCTTAGCAGCCTTAAGTTTTGGTGAAGTTTACGAAGAGACAGACTGTAATAACGCATTTAATGTATTCCACGACATATTTACGCTCTTCTATAAATTGTGTTTTCCCGAAATACTCGTCAAAAAGACCAATAAACCAATAAAAAAACCAATGGCTTAGTAGGGATTTAAAAATATCATGCTATAAGAAGAGAGCTTTGTACTATGCATATCAACACGATGCTATATGGGGTAATTCAGTAGATATACAGGGTGTTTGGCAGAACGTTGAACATACGAAAATGGTGGATAGGTGGGGTCATCTGCTACTTACTGAGCCCTAATTTATATGGCCCTGGCCCACTGGATATTTAAATTTTTTTCTCTTGTTTTTCCATTTTCTTAACTTTTAAGTGTATTTGTTATTAAAACCGGCCAAGTGCGAGTTGGACTCGCGTGAAGAGGGTTCCGTACGATGTTACCTACCACGTTTTTTTTTTAATCTGACCCAAATTGGTACGCACAATATTGAGTGATTTACCATGTTATTTTAATATTTCGTCTATTTTCTTGAATAACTTGGAAACTATTTATTTTAAAATTACAAAAAATATACATATATTTAAGATTGTCTCAACAAGACCTTTCATTTGATATATCACACGATGCAGTTTTCAATTTTTTTTTTAATTTTCCCCTTCCCCCCCAAAAATTACCTCCCATATACAGATATGGACTTCTTATAGGTTATCCTATAATCTATAAGTAGAAAACTAATTCCTGTATTTTTTTCAAAATTTTAGGTTCAGTAGTTTCGGAGATAAGGGGGGGGGAATGGTCAAGCTTCGTCTATTTTTTTTTAATAACTTGGAAACCATTTATTTTAAAATTACAAAAAAAAAATACTTTTATATTATAATTGACTGTAAGCGACAGACAGACGGACACACGAGTGATCCTATAAGGGTTCCGTTTTTGTATTCGGACGTACGGAACCCTAAAAATGGGTAAAACAGGCAATATTGGCCAGGGCCAAATAAATTAGGGCTGAGTAAGTAGCAGTTGACCCCACCTATCCACCATTTTCGTATGTTCAACGTTCTGCCAAACACCATGTAGACAGGGCGTTCAAAGTACAAAAGAAATGTATCCAGAGCCATGAGCGGAGCAGAATATTTAGACCATTGCAGGCGGTTATTTAAAGAATTAAAAATTCTCCCACTTCCGTGTCTGTTTATTTTTGAAGTTTGTTTATTTGTAAAAAAATATCCTCATTTATTCAAATTAAATGAATATGTCTCTGAAAGATTAAATAAAAACAATGCCGGGAAATTATTAGTACCTCCTCAGAGATTGCAACTTTATAGTAGAAATGCCAGTTGTATGACAGTTAAAATTTATAATAAATAACCACCTACCCTGACAACATTACCAATTAACAAATTCAAATTTAAAATGTTTGCTTGGCTCTTAGACATGTGTTTTTATTAAATCATTTCTGACATTGTTCTATTATTATTTTGGCTCTTTCGAAAGTCGGTGGCAAAGTCTTTATCTTTATCTTTATCTTTATCTTTATCTTTATCTTTATCTTTATCTTTATCTTTATCTTTATCTTTATCTTTATCTTTATCTTTATCTTTATCTTTATCTTTATCTTTATCTTTATCTTTATCTTTATCTTTATCTTTATCTTTATCTTTATCTTTATCTTTATCTTTATCTTTATCTTTATCTTTATCTTTATCTTTATCTTTATCTTTATCTTTATCTTTATCTTTATCTTTATCTTTATCTTTATCTTTATCTTTATCTTTATCTTTATCTTTATCTTTATCTTTATCTTTATCTTTATCTTTATCTTTATCTTTATCTTTATCTTTATCTTTATCTTTATCTTTATCTTTATCTTTATCTTTATCTTTATCTTTATCTTTATCTTTATCTTTATCTTTATCTTTATCTTTATCTTTATCTTTATCTTTATCTTTATCTTTATCTTTATCTTTATCTTTATCTTTATCTTTATCTTTATCTTTATCTTTATCTTTATCTTTATCTTTATCTTTATCTTTATCTTTATCTTTATCTTTATCTTTATCTTTATCTTTATCTTTATCTTTATCTTTATCTTTATCTTTATCTTTATCTTTATCTTTATCTTTATCTTTATCTTTATCTTTATCTTTATTTATCCTTATCCTTATCCTTATCCTTCGCTCCACTCAAGACTTACCTACCATCGGAAAACTATAACTATAGTGACCTTATCCTTACGCTACGCTTCATTTTACTGCGACCTAGTTTCCGAGATACGATGGGGGGAGGCGTGAAGAGGGGGAGAGGGGGGAGTTTTGAAAAATGATTTTGACCAACTCTGGGCCCCTCGATATGAATCTGAAAAAAAAAAATGTTGCAATTCTGTTAACTTCCGAGATCCGCCTAAAGGGGGGGGGAGGAGAAGAGGGGGAACTTTGAAAAATGGTTTTTACTTTTACGAGCCTCCTCTATACGAATCCGTAAAAACAAACAAAACATGGGTCTCTCAGTTTCTGAGATACGATAGGGAGGGGGGGAGGGGTACAAATGGGGGGTTTGGCACGTTTCCAACACTCGTGAAAGTTACTTGTAAGTTTGCTTGTTGTCACCCCTGAGTTACGCTTCACCCACTCAACCTTCGTTACGCTACGGAGGTCGCCGGCTCGCTTCGCTCGCCACCTCCCCCCTTCGCTCCACTCGGTCTCGCAGGTTCGCTCCACGCAGGACCTACCTACCACCGGAAAGCTATCGTGACCTTATCCCTACGCTACGCTACGCTTCGCTTTACCGCTACCTAGTTTTTCCGAGATACGATGGGGGAGGCTTGAAGAGGGGGAGAGGGGGGAGTTTTGAAAAATGATTTTGACCAACTCTGTGCCCCTTGATATGAATCTGAAAAAAAAATGTTGCAAGTCTTTTAATTTCTGAGATCCGCCTAAAGGGGGGGGGGGAACTTTGAAAAATGGTTTTTCCTTTTACGAGCCTCCTCTATACGAATCCGTAAAAACAAACAAAACACGGGTCTCTCAGTTTCTGAGATACGATAGGGAGGGGGGGAGGGGTGCAAAAAGGGGGGTTTGGCACGTTTCCAACACTCGTGAAAGTTACTTGTAAGTTTGCTTGTCGTCACCCCTGAGTTACGCTTCACCCACTCAACCTTCGTTACGCTACGGAGGTCGCCGGCTCGCTTCGCTCGCCACCTCCCCCCTTCGCTCCACTCGGTCTCGCAGGCTCGCTCCACTCAGGACCTACCTACCACCGGAAAGCTATCGTGACCTTATCCCTACGCTACGCTACGCTTCGCTTTACGGCTACCTAGTTTTTCCGAGATACGATGGGGGGAGGGGTGAAGAGGGGGTGAGGGGGGAGTTTTGAAAAATGATTTTGACCAACTCTGGGCCCCTCGATATGAATCTGAAAAAAAAAATGTTGCAATTCTGTTAACTTCCGAGATCCGCCTAAAGGGGGGGGAGGAGAAGAGGGGGAACTTTGAAAAATGGTTTTTACTTTTACGAGCCTCCTCTATACGAATCCGTAAAAACAAACAAAACACGGGTCTCTCAGTTTCTGAGATACGATAGGGAGGGGGGGAGGGGTGCAAAAAGGGGGGTTTGGCACGTTTCCAACACTCGTGAAAGTTACTTGTAAGTTTGCTTGTTGTCACCCCTGAGTTACGCTTCACCCACTCAACCTTCGTTACGCTACGGAGGTCGCCGGCTCGCTTCGCTCGCCACCTCCCCCCTTCGCTCCACTCGGTCTCGCAGGTTCGCTCCACGCAGGACCTACCTACCACCGGAAAGCTATCGTGACCTTATCCCTACGCTACGCTACGCTTCGCTTTACCGCTACCTAGTTTTTCCGAGATACGATGGGGGAGGGGCGAAGGGGGGGGGGAGGGATGAGTTTTGAAAAATGATTTTGATATACTCTGGGCCCCTTGATATGAATCTGAAAAAAAAAATGTTCCAAGTCTGTTAACTTCCGAGATCCGCCCAAAGGGGGGAGAAGGGGGGCATGGGGGGAGATCTTTGAAAAATGGTTTTTACTTTTCCGAGCCTCCTCTATACGAAGCCGTAAAAAAACAAAACACGCGTCTCTTAGTTTCCGAGATACGATGGGGGGAGGGGTGAAGAGGGGGAGAGGGGGGAGTTTTGATAAATGATTTTGACCAACTCTGGGCCCCTTGATATGAATCTGAAAAAAAAATTGTTGCAAGTCTGTTAACTTCCGAGATCCGCCTAAGGGGGTAGAAGGGGGCAAGGGAGGGGGGAACTTTGAAAAATGGTTTTTACTTTTCCGAGCCTCCTCTATACGAATCCGTAAAAAAACAAAACACTGGTCTCTTAGTTTCCGAGATACGCCGTGGAGGGGGGAGAGGGGGGGCGAAAAGGGGAGGTTTGGGATTTTTCCCATACTCACGAGAGTTGCTTGTTTACGAATCTGTCAAAATATACCCACCTTCCCCTTCACCATCTGGGAGAACAATTATGTCAGTGAGTCAGTGAGTGGTAATCGAGCTTTATATAGTATAACTAGTATTTGCGCGTTGCGCGAGCTGCAAGCAGCTCGCGGGGTCCTTTTTTTGGAGAAGTATTTCCAAGAACATAAACTTCTAACCCTACCTTGTATATACATCTTGGAAATGAGTAAATTTGTTAGAAATAATGAAAAACTCTACACTACACGCGAAAACATACAGACTCACTACACACTACGACACAAAAATAGACTAAACCTACCAGGTTCTATGCTAAAAATACACTCCACAAGCACTTTAGTAATGGCAGCTAAAATATATAATAAATTACCAGATGAAATTAAAAATGAACAAAAATTTAATATCTTTATAAATAAATTAAAACAACTTTTAATCCATATATCTTATTATAATGTACAGGAATATTTAAATGATAAATTTAATAAATAAACAATAATACCAAAAAAAACACAATATGTAATAATTTATAATACCAATGATAATAATACATGTATAATTTAAATAAATGTTAATACTTATATTAATCTAATAATTATGAGTAGTAAAAGTTATATGTATTCAAATAGTTATAAGCCTAAAACGTTGGTCCTTAAAAGATTTTGTAAATTATATTAAATGTTTTTAATGTTTTGATAACCCTCATGTACGGATTTATATATGGACTTTAAGTAAATCAACTGAATGTTTTTTTGTTCCTACAGTTGATTCACTTAAAAGTCGGTACGAATAAACTATAAAATAATATTCCTTGTAAGTGACTAAGTAAATAATGAAATAAGTTCCTTGCTACTTTTATGCTTTTCAAAACTACTCTATCCCAGAGTAGCATGTGTATTGGAGTGTGCAATATTACCAAGATAGCATTGATTTTTTATTTCCTGGTTCGATTCACACACAACATAGTAATATCCGCGCTACCAGAAGATATGGTTCCTGGTGCGCTTTATTTCAAGGTATCATCATTAGAAGCCTAATCCACCTAAACTACTCGATTTACATAACACTAAGTCATATCTAAAGCTCACCCTTTTGTCTTTTAGTAATAAATATATGATTTGATGTTTAAAAAAATCCGTATTTTTTGTTGAGGGACGCTTTTTTTTTTTTATTGTGGTAAAATCATCAAATGAGTCCTCCCACCCCGGGCAGGGCGGGAGGGACTGTCAGACTTGTACTGACTAAAATCCACGGTGTCCTTCAATAGCCCTTTATATTCCGGGGTCACTTTAATGAAAAAGTCCCGCGACCCCGGCAGGATTCGGCCCTCTAGAGGGGGGCCCCGTCATCTTGCTGACGCTCTTTGAGGCGCACGTGGAACACAACGCGCCGTCGACCCGGGCATGGTCCATGGTCGGGCAGCGAGTTGCACTTTATTCACCGCCCGCATGCCCGCGCCTACGGTGGCCGGAGATCGTCTTGCGACGTCCGTCGCCATGGGTGTAAACCACTGCGGGTGGGGCGGAGGGAGGACATTGTCCTCTCCCTCACGCGGCCCGCCTCCTCCTTCGCGAGCATGACTGCTTCGCCGCCGTGAGGACACGTCGGTGCTCTGCCCAAGCTGGGCAGTCTTGCACCGTATGCTCTACTGTGTCCTCCGGGCGATCTTCGCAGTGGTGACACCCAGGCGTTTCCTCCTTTCTCGTTAGACACAGGTACCTCCCGAAACTTCCGTGTCCGGTGGTTTAAAATAAACGGTTTGTTGATTTTCTAAATGCAATGCACTGACAGCTGTTTGACGTTGGGTTCGAGCGCGGTCACATCGAATTCCAACGTCCTCCAAGCGGCGTCGCTGGAGTCTATATAACGTTTTGTGACATACTACTCTATTTCGTTATTTTCATGTTCTTCCGGTACGACAGCTACGCGCCATTCGTCAGGACCCTTAGTGATATATTTAAACAAATACTTAACGACCGTGCGTTGCGAGGAGACTTCCAAGTTGATATGAGCATCGTATTTTAAAAGAAGACTTGCGTTTTAAGGAACCCAAGTATCATTTACAATTACATCGTTACCGCGATATTTTATAATAGCTTCGTTTTTACTGTCTCTACACAAGTTAATAAATACTTTTTCATCAGAAAAAGTGGTGGCTGTCTCACGTTTTTGTTTTTTTTTTTTTTTTTTTTTGCGTGGTAAAATCATCAAATGAGTCTGGACTGTCAGACTTGTACTGACTAAAATCCACGTCTGCTGTCTCACGTTTTGGAAAAAATTTTGAACATTTACTTTTCTCACTATCCCAACAAGGTAAATTAGTTCTGTGCGAGGGACCGCAAGTACCGTGAATCATGTGATTCAGAAAAGCTTTTCGTAATCTTCCCTCTGCCTCTGATGCATCAGGAATGTCTGCTCTAACAAATTTATCAATATCTATATTTTGGACAGGCCCGCACATTCAACCCTAAAACAAATGTGAGCGTGTGGAAACCTCGCTTTTGAAATTCTATGACGTGCATCATATAAATACATTTGCCAAACCAATTACCACCTCGGATATCTCTTAATAATTCTGCCAGCTTTAAATTAAAAACTCTAGCACACACAGAAGGATTTACATAGGTGCTTTAAGTGGATTGTTGAATTTCAGGCCACTTGGGATTACAGTTAAAGGTCAAGAAAAATGATGGGTTTCCCAATTTGCTTACTACTTGCAATAGCATCACTATATTTTCCTTTCATGTATCGCGCCCCCCCCCCCCCCCCCCGTAAAAGAGCTGGGCCAAAAACGCGACCTGGTTCGAATCCCTCTCCCTGAATCGTTTCATCTCGACGAATTTGACGCGCGATTTCAATGCTTATTTCAACTTCTTGCAGTGGAGCGGACCTCAGTGCATTATCGAGTTATGTTTTTGTGGATTTGATATAAAACGTAGGCGTTCTTCTATGATTCGGCAATGCATGTCAACTAACCATTCTTCCGATAGCCTGCCTATATCAGAAAATCGTGGCTCCGACAATAACAAGCAGCGAACGTATTTTGCTTGGGTTAATTTATTTCCATTATTATCTACTTTGTTCGAGTACCAACCCTCATTACCCTCAGGATAAAATAATGGATACTGAAAACTTTCATATAACGGATGCATTATATCTACAGTGTGTGGTTTCTTATCACCGTTTTTCCAAACTGCTATGCAATGAGGTATAAAATTTTCGCGTTCTGTTCTAATAATGGCCGCGACTTCTCTACCAACAAGTAAATCTCCTAAAATGTGCTGAAATTTAATAAAAGCCTGATCGGATGGTTATTAATCGTTTAAAACATTCGATAAAAGGATTGACGTTGTGTAAAAAGTTGGTTATGCAACTAATTACCTGCCTATCAAGTTTCATATTTTTTTTGTTCGCGTTCGTTTGTATCGTTAATGTATAGTCCTAAATTATTTACGCTACCAGTGTAAGCTAACTCAAAAACTCTATGATAGACTCGACCTTGAATTTTAAGAAAAGATATTCCCGTTGGTTTTTAGTACCCGTGAGAAACGCCTAAGGCACTGAAGGCAAATAAATTATTGTACCCTCGCGGCCTACTCAGAAACGACGGGTGAGAGTAAAACTCCTCGGTTAACGGCATGAAATTTTGTATGTTGTAGGCGCCCGATCCACAACACCATTGTTTTCTAGATTTTTCTTCTTCAAAGAGACGCGCATTACAAGTTGGACACCTAAAAGTGTCTAAAGAAGGCAAGCACGTTTTTTTTTAAAGAAAATATTTTTATTACGTTTAACTCAGTGTCCCTCTTCTGTGCTATTAAGGTTTTAGATTGATGTAGCGGTGTGTCAACACGACGGCTGTTTTTATTATATTTGTCAGTGGCTATTTGATTTATTTCAGGGTTCTGCTTAGTATAACGGTGTACAGCATCGCGATTAATTTCTGGATTTTCTATTGTATATTTTTTTACGGCATCGCGATGAATTTCTGGATTTTTCTTGGTATATTTTTAACAGCATCACGATGTATTTACGGTTTTTTTTGTATCATATTTTTAACCGCATTCAAATGAGCGTTTACATTTCCTGCCACGTTTTTGTTTTTTGGGTCGACCTCTCTTTGTTGACGCCACTTTGGTGTCAACTACTACCGGTTCAGGGGTTTCTTCAAATCTAAACAATATAGATTGTGATTCTGATAATTGACTATGATCTGTTGATGCCGGGCATTCGAAGTCTATTATAGACTCGATAGACGACGGCAATGGCAATGCAGATCATACAACTAAATTTTCAATAGTTTGATAATTGATAACGCGTAGTCTGTGTATTGAATACTGACCTACACCTATATTTCGCATTAACAGCAATCTGGCTAATTCGCGAATCGAATAACATTTAAACAAACGTGCTACTCCACATTTAGAATTTAATTTGTTATATTCATCTACTGCATGACTGTTAAATAAATAAATAAAATGCACCATCGAATCTCCAAAAAGAAACTGTATAGTCTTGCCCGGTAAATATCATGCTATCCGTCTCATCATTGTGGTTTGCGTCGAAAACATTGGATTCAATTATGTTTGCAAGAGTTAAAATACCGTATTCATTTTCTGAAATTTGAGGATATACTCCATTTGTAATCCAATTGGCGGTCATATTTTCAATTTGCGCTCTATTGTTTCCGACGACAATCTCCGTAGGCAATTCCTCGGGGTTCAAAAATATGACACCCTTCGGTAGAAATGGTTTAAGCGACATTTATATAAAGTGTCTCCACTTTGGAGAATGACATCGATATCATCACAAGTCAGATTTCGATGTCTGCAAACTGACAATACTGACGCGCAAGCGGACATTGCCACACATTGAGCGTTATTACCCTTATAATTGCTACTCCCTTGGTGTGTAGTTCCTAAAACATTAACAAAAATACAAGGTCAAGTGCAAGGTAGATATAAAGTTACAAGAGGGAGAATATTTTGTAATGACAAAACTTGTCCCCATTGATTGGATAAGTGGATTACAGACAGCTCGCTGACAGACAGACGAAAATGGGCAAAAAACAAAATAATGTTTATTTTTATTTATTAGCTTTCCTCCAATTTTCAACTTATTTTTATTATTTGTTATTATGTATAGCAGCAACCGAAATCCATATTCTTGATCATGAGCTACAGCCCACTAACAGACAGATGGACGGACGGACGAACAGCAGTCTTAGTACATAATAAGATTCTTTCCTAATTTTTATTTGAATTTTGCACTTCATGAGTCGTAGCAGGTTCTAAGTTTGCTTATATCTCGAAAACAATGCGTCCTATCGCAAAAATAATGAAAAACGTGCCCTCTTTTTTGGATCATTTTCTAAATCAGCACCTCCAAATCACTTGAAAACGATACCCGTATCAATATTTTTGAATAAAATCAAGTCTGAGAAGTTGTTGAGAATAGAATAAAAATAAAACGGATAAAACGAAGTTACTGTATACAACTTAACAAAAGTAATCGTCGCGACACCACACTGTTCAATGCGACCGAATTACATAAAATTGTTGTCTTGTTTTTTACCGATTTATACCTACTGGTGGGAATCAGTAGGACAAATCGGTAAAACAAGTGAAGGTCGGAAAACATTTGCTTAACTACATCAAGAAAAAAAAAACAGGTGCAAGCGATTTTCGACCTTATTGACATTTATGCAAACACGTGATTTTAATAAAAGAGCAATGTTAGATAACGAGAATGTGAGAAAAAACAAAGTAAATTTTAAATGTCAATAAGGTCGAAAATTGCTTAAACCTTTTTTTTTAACTTGTTTTACGATAACAAGTAAAAAAAAAGGTTCAAGCGATTTTCCACCCTCCACTTCACTCCGCTCCGCTCCTCTCCACTCCACTCCACTCCACTCTACTCCAGTTCATTCCATGGTAATAAACACATTACCCTCCTTTGCGTTGCGCAGTCGGTAAAAAGTGTCGTGACAAATTTTTCCCTTAATTTTTTCCGTCTAGGCCCCTTCGCAACGCGTGATAAGGAACTTCGTTCCAAAAACAGGACCCCCTAAAACATTATAAAACTAATTCAATAAAAAAAAGAAATAAAATAAAAAAATTGAGAATTCCTTAGAATAGTTAAAAGAATTTTAAAATCCATTAGAGCACTTAAAAGATTTTGAAACCCCTTAAGAACCCCCTAATCCAATCTAAAACCTTATCAAAAACTCAGAGGGGAGGCATAAGGGGCAACTGTGTAAAATGTTTTTTTCTTTTCCGAGCCTCTATACGAATCCGTAAAAACAACAAAACACGGGTCTCTTAGTTTCAGAGATACGATGAGGGGATGGGTGAAGAGGGGGGAGTTTTGAAAAATGATTTTGACCAACCCTGTGCCCCTTGATATAAATCTGAAAAAAAATGTTGCAAGTCTGTTAACTTCCGAGATCCTCCTAAAGGGGGGAGAAGAGGGACATGGGGGGAACTTTGAAAAGGGGTTTTTACTTTTCCAAGCCTTCTCTATACGAATCCCTAAAAACAAACAAAACACGGGTCTCTTAGTTTCCGAGATACGATAGGGAGGGGAGGAGGGGTACAAAAGCACTCAACCTTCGTTACGTTACGGAGGTCGCCGGCTCGCTTCGCTCGCCACCTTCCCCCTTCGCTCCACTCGGTCTCGCAGGTTCGCTCCACTCAGGACCTACCTACCACCGGAAAGCTATCGTGACCTTATCCCTACGCTACGCTACGTTTCGCTTTACCGCTACCTAGTTTCCGAGATACCATGGGGGGAGGGGTGAGGGGGAGCGGGGTGAGTTTTGAAAAATGACTTTGACATACTCTGGGCCCCTTGATATGAATCTGAAAAAAAAATGTTCCAAGTCTCTTCTGAGATCCGCCTAAAGGGGGGGGGGGTGAGAAGGGGGGCAAGGGGGGGAACTTTAATTTTTTTTTTTACTTTTCCGAGCATCCTCTATACGAATCCGTAAAAAAACAAAACACGCATCGCTTAGTTTCCGAGATACGATGTGGGGAGGGGTGAAGAGGGAGAGAGGGGGAGTTTTGATAAATGATTTTGACCAACTCTGGGCCCCTTGATATGATAGTCTGTTAACTTCTGAGATCCGCCTAAAGGGGTGAGAAGGGGGGCAAGGGGGGGAACTTTAAAAAATCTTTTTACATTTCCGAGCCTCCTCTATACGAATCCGTAAAAAAACAAAACACGGGTCTCTTAGTTTCCGAGATACGATGGGGGGAGGGGTGAGGAGGGGGAGAGGGGGGTTTTGAAAAATGATTTTGACCAACTCTGGGCCACCTGATATGAATCTGAAAAAAAAGTTTTGCAAGTCTGTTAACTTCCGAGATCCTCCTAAAGGGGGAGAAGGGGGGCAAGGGGGGGGGGGGAACTTTGCAAAATGGTTTTTACTTTTCCGAGGCTCGTCTATACGAATCCGTAAAAAAACAAAACACGAGTATCTTAGTTTCCGAGATACGATGGGGGGAGGGGTGAAGAGGGGGGAGTTTTGAAAAATTATTTTGACCAACTCTGAGCCCCTTGATATGAATCTGAAAACAAAATGTTGGAAGTCTGTTAACTTCCGAGATCCGCCTAAAGGGGGAGAAGAGGGCCAAAGGGGGGGGGGAACTTTGAAAAATGGTTTTTACTTTTCCGGGGCCACCTCTATACGAATCCCTAAAAAAACAGAACACGGGTCTCTTAGTTTCTGAGATACGATTGGGAGGGGAGGGGGAGGCCAAAATGGGGAGGCTTGGTACTTTTGCCCTACTCATGAGAGTTGATGTAAGTTTGCTGTCCGTCGGTACTGTTACTTTTCCAAGCCTCCTCTATACGAATCCGTAAATAAACAAAACACGGGTCTCTTAGTTTCAGAGAAACGTTGCGGGGAGGGTGAAGAAGGGGAGTGGGGGGAGTTTTGAAAAATGATTTTGACCAACTCTGGGCGCCTTGATATGAATCTGAAAAAAAAATGTTTTAAGTATGTTAACCTCCGAGATCCGCCTAAAGGGGGGAGATGTGGGGCAAGGGGGGGGGAACTTTGCAAAATGGTTTTTACTTTTCCGAGCCTCGTCTATACGAATCCGTAAAAAAACAAAACACGAGTATCTTAGTTTCCGAGATACGATGGGGGGAGGGGTGAAGAGGGGGAGAGGGGGGAGTTTTGAAAAATGATTTTGACCAACTCTGAGCCCCTTGATATGAATCTGAAAAAAAAAAATGTTGGAAGTCTGTTAACTTCCGAGATCCGCCTAAAGGGGGGAGAAGAGGGCAAAAGGGGGGGGGGGAACTTTGAAAAATGGTTTTTACTTTTCCGGGGCCTCCTCTATACGAATCCCTAAAAAAACAGAACACGGGTCTCTTAGTTTCTGAGATACGATTGGGAGGGGAGGGGGAGGCCAAAAAGGGGAGGCTTGGTACTTTTGCCCTACTCATGAGAGTTGATGTAAGTTTGTTGTCCGTCGGTACTGTTACTTTTCCAAGCCTCCTCTATACGAATCCGTAAATAAACAAAACACGGGTCTCTTAGTTTCAGAGAAACGTTGCGGGGAGGGTGAAGAAGGGGAGTGGGGGGAGTTTTGAAAAATGATTTTGTCCAACTCTGGGCGCCTTGGTATGAATCTGAAAAAAAAAATGTTGCAAGTCTGTTAACTTCCGAGATCCGCCTAAGGGGGGGAGAAGGGGGCAAGGGAGGGGGGAACTTTGAAAAATTGTTTTTACTTTTCCGAGCCTCCTCTATACGAATCCGTAAAAAAACAAAACACGGGTCTCTTAGTTTCAGAGATACTATTATGGGGGGGGGGGTGCAAAAAGGGTTGTTTTGCACGTTTCCCCCACTCGTTACTTGTAAGTTTGCTTGTCGTCACCCCTGAGTTACGCTTCACCCACTCAACCTTCGTTACGCTACGGAGGTCGCCGGCTCGCTTCGCTCGCCACCTCCCCCCTTCGCTCCACTCGGTCTCGCAGGTTCGCTCCACTCAGGACCTACCTACCACCGGAAAACTATAGTGACCTTATTCTTACGCTACGCTATGCTTCATTTTACCGCTACCTAGTCTCCGAGATACGTTGGGGGGAGGGTGAATAAGGGGAGCGGGGGGAGTTTTGAAAAATGATTTTGACCAACTCTGGGCCCCTTGATATGAATCTGAAAAAAAAAATGTTTTAAGTCTTTTAATTTCTGAGATCCGCCTAAAGGGGGGGAGGAACTTTGAAAAATGGTTTTTACTTTTACGAGCCTCCCTATACGAATCCGTAAAAACAAACAAAACACGGGTCTCTCAGTTTCTGAGATACGATAGGGAGGGGGGGAGGGGTGCAAAAAGGGGGGTTTGGCACGTTTCCAACACTCGTGAAAGTTACTTGTAAGTTTGCTTGTCGTCACCCCTGAGTTACGCTTCACCCACTCAACCTTCGTTACGCTACGGAGGTCGCCGGCTCGCTTCGCTCGCCACCTCCCCCCTTCGCTCCACTCGGTCTCGCAGGCTCGCTCCACTCAGGACCTACCTACCACCGGAAAGCTATCGTGACCTTATCCCTACGCTACGCTACGCTTCGCTTTACCGCTACCTAGTTATTCCGAGATACGATGGGGGGGGGATGAGTTTTGAAAAATTGTTTTGATATACTCTGGGCCCCTTGATATGAATCTGAAAAAAAAATTGTTCCAAGTCTGTTAACTTCCGAGATCCGCCCAAAGGGGGAAGAAGGGGGGCAAGGGGGGAGATCTTTGAGAAATGGTTTTTACTTTTCCGAGCCTCCTCTATACGAATCCGTAAAAAAACAAAACACGCGTCTCTTGGTTTCCGAGATACGATGGGGGGAGGGGTGAAGAGGGGGAGATGGGGGAGTTTGGAAAAATGATATTGACCAACTCTGGGCCCCTTGATATGAATCTGAAAAAAAAAATGTTGCAAGTCTGTTAACTTCCGAGATCCGCCTAAGGGGGGAGAAGGGGGCAAGGGAGGGGGGAACTTTGAAAAATGGTTTTTACTTTTCCGAGCCTCCGCTATACGAATCCGTAAAAAAACAAAACACTGGTCTCTTAGTTTCCGAGATACGCCGTGGAGGGGGGAGAGGGGGGGCGAAAACGGGAGGTTTGGGATTTTTCCCATACTCACGAGAGTTGCTTGTTTACGAATCTGTCAAAATATACCCACCTTCCCCTTCACCATCTGGGAGAACAATTATGTCAGTGAGTCAGTGAGTGGTAATCGAGCTTTATATGTATAGTATAATTAATAGCGATCTTTCGAGACAATGTTTGCATGGATTTGAAGAAAAGGGAGAGAAAATACTTCAGTCTGTGGTGCAATTTATACATACATTACATATTGGGTACATACATAAATAAAGCATACATATTATGTAGGTAAGGTACAAATAAATAGAAAGTTAATGATGATTGATTGACCTTAAATTCATAGTCAGTAGTCACATGTTTAAGGAGAGAGGCAATACTTTTGGACCAGGCTTCTAGGTCTCCAGGCTCTAAATGAAAAACTTGAAAGCGAAATATGTTACTCTGTTCACACCGAGACGAGACACATTTTTGTGATAAAATTTAAACGTAAGGAATCCTTGTATTAGCCAGAATATTGTGAAGCAAAGAGTAATCTTGGAACATGTTGTAATATTACATATAACCTTACGTGTAATGCAATTTCATTTTGATTTATGGCACAGCCTTTGAGTATGTATTCGTTCTATGTACCTACTGACATTTACATAAGTACATACTCACTCAGGTACTTTATTCATATCTCAATCTAACATGTTTTGGTAGACGAAATTGTATGAATATAACATCTAAAGGGCGCAAGTTCTACTATGTAATTGAAATGACTGATGAAAATTGTTTTGAAATGTTTTGATGTAGGTAAATAGTCAAGAGTAGTTAAAATCATAATCTTATCTTCATAAGAGAAGGAAAAACTTTGTATTGCTTTACCCCAATTACGCGGACAAAGGAACCATGTCAGAGGCCTGTGGTTACAGGTTACAGATAACCTCTCTTAGAACTTATGCACGCCACACGTCTCCGTGCATTGTTATGTTGAATGCACTGACGTGTGGCGTACGTTCTTCTTGTGCCGTCTTCATAGAAAGTCTTGTATTTAATAAGTTTGTATTAGCATAGCAAGTTCCCATCTAAAGCAGATTTCTAGAAACTATTAGCGTCGTCGCGGCTTTAGTTTCTGGTCTGAGGGGATTGAGAATGAACGTCAAATTAAGTTTGCCTGTAAGGTTGCTTTCTGTACGGAATCTAGAAGACGTTGTCTGTGCCTGTGTTGTTCCGTGAGGTAATGGCGAAAAATTTATCAATTTTAAGCTGCCATCAAGCACCAAAAGAGGGGTCATAGACCCATAGGCAAAAACAACAACAGCTGTCAGGATTCCCCACCTCATACAACGTTATAATTTATGATGTGAAATGGTCTATAATAAATGCATAATATGTATCCATACAAATATATACCTAAATGTATACCTATACAATACAACACATTTTGTGATACAGACGACAGGTGTTGCAATCTGTCGGCGCGTCACAGAGTTATCCACATGGAATTTATTATCATCATATTTATGGGTTTGAGGAAGTTTTTCCTCGTCGCATTTCCTTAAAGCGTATATATTTTGTGCTCCATGGTTTGCTACAATTTTAAGCTGAAATTATTTTAATTTTATTAAGAACATACTTAAATATTGATTGTAATTCAGTAAAAAATAATGTTAATCCTACAAATATTATAAACGTGAATATTTATGAGGATGGATATAATTATATGGATGTTTGTTAAAATTTTACACCAAAAGTACTGAACACATTTGGATGATAGTTGGTACACAGATAGTTTTAAACACTGGATTAAAAAATAGGAGAGTTTTTATACAGATTTTGTGTTACCTATTTTTGAGTTGAATCGGGGCGATACCTATAATAGCAACAGCTGGTTTTAAATAAAGTTTAAAGGTTAGATTAACAAACCTAATCGCAAGTATTGTATCAAATAAAGTGTTGTGTATATTTTATAGGTACTCAATTATGTATAAGTATTTGAGGATCAGACAAACCAAACAAAGCGTAGGCCTACTCAGATAAATTTACCAAAAATCTGGCCAAATCAAAACAAATATCTCCCTCTAAGTTTAATTAACCTGCCTATAAATTTCACTTAGGGTTATTATACGGGGTTATTTGTAAAATATTAACAACCTTTCATTTGCTTTTTTTATCGTAGTAAAATCATCAAATGAGTCCTCAAACCCAGTGCGGGACAGAAGGGACTGTCAGACTCGTACTGACTAAAATCCACGGTGATCCTTCAATAGCCCTTTACTTTCCAGGGTCACGGTTAACTGATAAGACAGTCTTGTAAAACAACCTTTCATGCGCAGCAAGTACTCATGGTTATAACATAACAACTTTTATTACTAAATGGTTTTTTTTCCGTTGACAATGTATTAAAAACCTGAATTTTTATTTGACCTTTCAGGGAGGGTTCCTTAGTAAAAGTTTTTTATAACCATTAATTACCTAGTACTTTCAGTTCAGCCCATGAAAAGTAGTTAATGTTTTACAAATAACCCTACATAAATATACATATTTGTTTTAGCATACATCAGCTAGCCAAAACAAAGACTTGTTCGTATATACAGTGTCTGTCTACACAGCTTGACCTATCTGAGTTCGGTTCCCGATTTAGGCTCGTCCAAAATACTCATATATATTTTCCTTCGAGGTTCTTGCCGAGCCTCTCTTATCTATCTATCTTTCTATCTATATACGTATATATTTATTTTTATCTATCTTTATGGATAAGATTTTTTTGACGAGCATCGACAAAAGCGTTCGCTAAAAAATCATGAAAATGTTCGTAGCGTAATTTGGCTCCACGCTAAGCTCTGTTCGTTGTTCAGGTCCACAAAATGGCGATTGCTTGATGTTCCGTTACAAATAAATGCTCAAGTACATCAGTACCTTTAAGACTGAAGTCTTCATTAGGTGCGTCCCCAGAGAGCGCGCAGCCCCGCGAGGCATTTTCCGCGCGAAGCAGCTCGGTTGGTGTGGACGTGTCTCGGGCGAGGCAACTGACAGCGCTGCTGCGGTCGAGCGACCAAGCGCCCGAGCCATCCAGTGTCGGCTTTTGTTTTGCTTGCGTATATTGTTCCGTGGCTGGGTCGAAAAACAATAGACGCGTCCACACAGAGTGAGCAGCCTCGCTTGTCAGTTTCCTCGCGCAGCAAATGCCTCGCGAGGCTGCGCGCTCTGTGTGTTCGCACCTATTGAAAATGCCTAATCCTAAACCCCTGTACCTAATTTGGAAGCACCCTGTTAAAATTAGAATTCAGTCTATTTAGACTAATCTAATGAATATTGTCTCCTCTTACGAGATAATTTACCTGCTACATAATTTATTACGAAATTAGTGTAAGTTTCTAATTGCTATTTTGTAGTTTATTAGATCCTTAGCTCTCGTAGTACCTAATCTAACGTTACAATGTTTCAGTAATAAATCTTCAATTAAGAAGCATTTATGTCAGATATTTCAGGCTCGTAGTTACAGTAATTGATATCTTCTGATTATCATATAAAGGTTTTTTTTTACTTAGAAAAAAACGAGTAAGCGTTATTTTATATTACAGTAGTCGCATATTACGTGTAACATTCGACATCGCACCTTGGTAAGCAACATGAATTCTACTTTTTGATTTTGTCTCTTACTTACTTATCCACGCAGACACGCCTCGGCAAGAACTGCTTTACCCGTAACCAGTCTAAAGACAGACCTACAAACGTTGTTTAACCTTTCTCACCCATCCAAACACAGACCTTGACAAGAGTTGCTACCATCTGACTTACACTTTGCAAACTATTTGAATTGATTAATCCTGTTCCATTTCTGTCTCATTTCACGAAATCACTACCACAGAAGTGGTACGAAAGATGATCAACATATAAAATTGCTTTTGTACACGTCGCGTTGTTGAGTGCAAAAAAAGAAACACTCAAAGCTGATTGGACGACTACCAGAGACAAGAGACCTAAAAACTAACACAAAGACGTAACACCTTCCTCGTTACACTAGACACAACATTTCAACTAATTCAATTCCAACCACTTTATCCCAATTCAACTTTTTACAACCGGTCCAGTGCAAACCGAACTCCCTCTAATTGGTTCAGTGCGCTAGTTTCCGAATGTCCATAGTAATTCGGCACCCGCTCATTGGCTGGCAGCCTTAGATAAAATGGCGCTTAAACGGGTTCACTCATAACTGAACTCGATCGTTAGGCCTTTGGAATAGAAGTGTCGTGACAGCTGGTGTGAAATGTGAGTTACGTGGTCATGACTGGCGGTTATACGGAGTTTTTATGTTTGGGGTACAGAATAGATAAGTATATAACAGTAGCATGGGTACGCTAAATTATGCGACAACGATAAGTGCTCATGTACACGACGCCGCCGCCGCGCCGTCGCCGCGCCGCCACCGCGCCGCTTTGGTGAAGCTGTGATGGCGCCATTTTGTGAAATAACATTAGGTACCTACCAAAACATTATCTATGACAAATATTGTTTAAAAATAATTTACACAAAGACAATAGAAAAGTTTTCAAACTGACCATTATCACGGATTAATGCAATCATACTATGGCGCTTGCAGCCCGGGTCGACGGCGCGTTGTGTTCCACGCGCGCCTCAAGGCGTGTCAGCATGATGACGGGGCCCCCCTCTAGAAGCCTAAAGACTGCCGGGGTCGCGGGACTTATCTCATTACCGTGACCCCGGAACATAAAGGGCTATTGAAGGATACCGTGGATTTTAGTCAGTACGAGTCTGACAGTCCCTCCCGCCCTGCCCTGGGTGGGAGGACTCATTTTTGATGATTTTACCACGTAAAAAAAAGCATCAGCAGATAGGCATAAATGTTTTAGAAATGGGATTTCCTATTTGATTTAGCCCAAACCACATCAACAGGCCTTGAGTTTTTCGTATTTTACGAATTTTCACGACCGTCTCAGACCCCTTATTCAATTATAGTAACTTGATAAAAGACTTTATTAAAGCAAGAGCTTTAATCAAGTTTTAGGCTTGTCAAATGATTTCCTTTTACTATAACAAACAAACTTACAAACAAACAAACAAACAAACAAGAAAAGTGAGTGTATAAAAACGTGGGAAAAATCAGGAAAGTCGAAAATCAACATTAGGTAAAAGCTAATATTTCGTACAATTATTATTAACCCTAGCCTATAACGTTCCCACTGCTGGGACATAGACCTCCTCTCTATGAGAGGGAGTGATGGGTTCTAAGCAACCACGCGAGTACAGTGCCGGTAGACAGATGTCATGCTTCGAAATGTTGGTTCTAGGATATGTCGATTTCCTGTAAATGATTTCCTTTACTGTTTTGGCAGCAGTGATGATGAAATAAATTACGTAAAGTGGGTAATGCGCCACGCTGTGTTTGACTTCCAGCTTGTAAGTCAGGAGCTGTTACCACTGGGTCATCACTGCTCTGAAAAATCTGAATCTAGCAGTCGGCCAATGGCTTTAAGGCTGTATAGTACCTCAATATAATCTTACTCGCTCGCACTTGCACGAACCACGTACTATTGCTTGCTCTTTCTTACAGCTGTCTACACGCAAATCTATTTATGTCACGGCGAAAAAAAAAAGAAAATTCAAAAAAATAAATAACATAAGACCTGCTTTAGTTAGTTCAGTTAGAATAAAAAGTTTCATTATTTAATTTTAAGTATTTTATGATTGCTAGCGGTTTATTGTTCAATTTAGAGGTAACTTTGGGATTTTTTTTATCGAGAAAATTTTATGGAATCGTGTTTTCGCCAAAAGACTTTAAGATTAATCCTCAACTTTATCATATATTTATTTCATAATTAATGCTGCAGTATTTTCGACGTACGAGTATCACAGGATTCTGCTAAGCCATTTGAGGTAGTATGGGCTCTCAACCAAGAGCTTCCAATAACATCTGAAGAGGGTTCTCGCTTGGCAGCTGGATCAAGCGCTTGATTCAGAAGTCAGTAGTACTTCTGGTCACGGCGAATTTTCTTAGGAGGTTCCTCTCTTAAGAGCTCTGACCACCGGTAGGCCGGACCTTGTTCCCGGTTTTGGTGGAGAACCATTATTTTAATTACATTCCTACTATCCGTCCTACTATAAATAATAATATTATAAACGTGAAAGTTTGTTTGGATGGATGGATGTTTCTTCCTCTTTCACGCAAATACCACTGAATGGATTGGGTTGAAATTCGGTACAAAGGTATTTTATAACCTGGATTAACATATAGGATAGTTTTTATCCCGATTTTATGTTCCCACGGGTTGATTTTCGAGTTGTAGCGTTTGAGACCGCTGGCAACAGCTGGTGTAGGATGAGTGGGGGTAAGATGAAAAACGGGGAAAGATAAAAAGATACAATAACGCCGAATATTAAAAGATTTTTTAATGCTGACAACATCATTGTAGCACAACATCATTGTAGCCACTGTTTTGTCTTGCCCCGCACCGCAGTCTGTGTCAGTCGCTAAGCGAGAGCATTCGTGTGTTTATTGACACCTTTACCCGCGATTTAGGAATTTTAATCTTACCCCGCTTGATGCATGACTAAAATCGTATTTATGGTCTTTACCATAAAGACGATTTCAGTCACTATTTCAATCCTACCCTTTGGGCATTTCGTCTTATATTGTTTTACTTATGACCAATTTTATTAACAGTTTTTTCATAAATAATTGTTTATAGAAACCACTTGACCATGCTTTTTTACCCAAAACAATTTTTTTTTGCATTTGCCATGAATCCCTTTGTGTGACAACAGTTTCAAATCAAAACTGTTCATCTCATCAAATTTTCATTCCAACATACCCCCACTCACTCACCCTAAAATAAATGAATAAAGGAAATAAAACTTTAATAACACACACATAAGTACATAATTCCGACACAGTTCCGTGTCCATTTGTTCTGCTAATCATCGGGACTGGAAGGGTGTGTACTTGATGGATTATTTGTTTCCATGACCGGACGGGCGCCGTTCACATCACTCATGAGAGAGTGAAACACAACAGATATTGTTGTTGCACGTTATTGTTTAGTTGGATTTGATTAATATAAAAGGCTCTTGTTTTAAATTTGTTAGGTTTGTTGAAAAGTAGATGGAGCTATGCAAGTGCATGTCAGCGATTATAGCAACGTAAGAGAGAGTTTTTAAAAATCAACCTATTCGAATAGGTTGATTATGCGTTTTGCGCAGTTTTGTTTTTTTAGGGCGGCGGTGCTAAGAAGAAGATTAGAATATAACAGATCTTAAAAGCGACTTTCACTGTTTTTATTTGGTACTCTGGAGTACTTTAAACTAAGTAGTAAGAATAATGAACATAAAAACGTGAAGTACGTAGGTAAACATATATTTTACGAGTATGTCGCGTTTTACCTACGCATAACATCAAGAAAAAAATAAACTAGTGGTACCTAGTTATTCGAAATCCGGGACTATAAACAGTAATTCCTGGACACGGGACAAGACACGTAATTCCCATACAATCCCGGATTTCCTGGCCATCTGGCAACCCTGGTTTCAACAGAGCAAGGGCAACATAGACGAGCCATCCAGGCATGAGACATACTGATGGAACAGTGTGTGCGTAAACGCAGGCCAAACGCAGGCGCATTCTCTCTCTTCCCCCAATCTCATAGTACGGCCATTGGACACGACCGGAGAGAATACTAGGGGTCTACTCTTTAAGTCTGTCTACAAACACAAGCACCCGTAAGTAGTACAAACCTTTTAAATGAACCTTGCTCCTTAATATTTTCGGATTTTGAGTTTTGTAAACACATAAGCAGGGAAGCCTGTTTGATCGACTTGCTATTAATTTTTTGTTCGGTGTAGCTATAGTCTTATAGGAAATGCACGTAACTTCGATCGAAAATGCGGCTTCATGCTTAGCTAGTATACGTTCTGAACCGTACCATTGAAATACATAATTGTATAGGTACTTACATAGGTAAGAAACGATAAAAAGAAAACAAACTTTTGTAAAAGTTGAGCTATGTATATTACTAGTAGAAACAACTTTATGAAATAAATGGAATCCCTATCTTACAGTCTTGTGGATGAGCAAAAGTTTTTTCATAACGATATTAATAAATGAAAGTTCAAGCCGAGATTTATCTCATTGTATTTTGGTCAAGATGAAAAATGCTTTTTTTTGGTTGTAGGTACCTACTTGGAAATACGAGTATGTTATTGCGTAATGTTGACTGGCCTGTTGGTCTAGTGGTTAGTGACCCTGACTGCTATGCTGGAGGTCGTGGGTTCGATTCCCACCCAGGACAAATGTTTGTGTGATGAGCACGATCATTTGTTCTGTGTCTGGGTGTAATTTATCTATAATATGTATGTATTTAGAAATATATAAGTATGTTTATCAGTTGTCTAGTACCCATAACACAAGCTCTGCTTAGCTTGGGACTAGATGGCGTTGTGTGATAGTTGTGGAATATTAGTTGTGGAATATTAATGTTGTGAACAATCTCACTTGAATTCCAGGCTCAATATGTATAGAATAGGGGTCTAAAAAGGCTAGTTTGTCAGATTCATAATAATTATGTATTGCGATAAAATTCATGAAATGGAATACTCGTATTAATGGTAAAAATGGTTTAAAGACTAGCAGGCCATTCCATAACTGTACTGTCACAAAACTAAAACTGTCAGTGGAAATCGAGACACAGAAGAAACACGGTATGTAATTCATGATCATCCATCTAAAGACCTGCCTTAGCAAGCGCCGCTTCACTTTGCAGAGATATTAAGGTAGTTGTTATTCAACCAGTATAAAACAGTAGTCATTCTAAAGTACCTGAGCCTGTGTTTCCGAACGTGTACATTCCGAATCTCTTCAAAGTTAGAGTGAACAGGCTTCTTCTGGGTATGCTCGCTTCAGTAGACTTTGTCTTTGTCACCTTTGACCTAGACTGGTGTAAAGATTAAACCCGTCTTAAATAAAAAGAAATATATATTAGATAAAGAAAAGAAAATGCCACCTTAACAGTCTCTAATGATCATGTAACCACAAGACATTGATTTTAATGGATATCAAAATGTGCGGTGTCTTTATTTTTTATCCCGTTGGCTCTGAACGCGATGTTAACATTTCAGTTACTTTTTTTATAAAAAGCTGTTCTTATTATGCTATTAGCTCTATCTTTTTCGTGTTAGGAATATGGCCACCTTGTAGTGTCAGCTGTCAGAATTAATTGACAACGTATATGTCGAGGATTCGTTTAGTTTTTAGTTTCGCGTTTATAATATAATTTCGGAAAAAGATAACCTAAAAATACAATGCGCGTAATGGATTAAAAAAATGAATAGATAACTCCAGATGTAGTTTTTAATTCATAAGTTTGGACAACACATCGGGAATCGGGACAGCTGTCATTTTGACAGTTATCATTATGACACCAATTTCTAAAAATTAGTGACAAAATATTTCGACAAAATGAAAAAAAAAATACCTATTCGATTAGGTACTCTAAAGTATAACACAGAAACATCGACCGAATTTACGGGTTTCATGTTTAGATCCAGACTCCAGGTCTACAAAGAGGTAACAGCAAGTCTCCGTTTTTACTTCCCACGTGGCCTGTTCAAAGTTCTTTAAGGTATATTCAACCCAATGAAGCCACATATTTGACTTAGATCCGATAGATAATGTTTTCAATTGAATTTTTCCTTTCAACATCCAAAATAAAAGAAAAAAAAAATAGTCAATTGAAGTTTTTAGTGGATAAATAAATTGAAAATTTGTTTAGTCCGTCAGCTAGAGTAGGTAGGTATTGAAAAATAATTAACACGTTTTTTTTTTAAATAATGAATATTGACAAAGGTAAAACGCTTCGAAAACGAGAGTGGGGGCTTGTGACGTCATAACGTCTGTAAAATAATACCGGCCCAGTGAAGTTTTGTGATTTTTAGATTTGTGATTTAAAAAAATACGAGTCAAATATTTTTTGATAATCTGGACTAATTTTTTTTTTAGTAAAATAGCCTATTACGAAAATCATTAAAGGTGGGAAAAACAAAATCACGAGTCGCGTTTCCGATCTGTCAGTGCGATCTCAGTTGGCCCAGCCACAACTCCATCAATAAAAAAATACTGCATTTGAAAATAGAATTCCATAGTTTTTTTTCGAATTCTTTGCAGCCATGCAAAAATTACGTTTCAAATTGCCAGTTGCAATTTCATAGGTAGAAAAGAGTCCTATTATTACAAATTTCGAAAAGTGTCTTACGACAGCACATAAGTCGAAATGAATACTTTGGCGCTGGCCACACAGAAGAGACGTAAGGGGCAGAGACATTTGTCTCTTGCGTCATTCTCATGCGTCCCTTTCATACAAAATGTATAGGAGCGTCGTGCGACTCAAAACATATTATGTTTTGAGTCGCACGACGCTCCTATCTACCCGTTTCTTCTATAATAAAGTCGCGGGCGCAATTAATACATCTGCGCCTGTCCGCGACGTTTCTTCGTCTTAAGTCTCTTCTGTGTGGCCTGCGCTTTACATACCTATATCAAAAAACTTTGCGACCATTTTGAAAAAAAATCATGTAATATAATACGATTAGATATAAGAAATAACGGTAGATTATAATACTTACGATTTCTTCTTCTTTTTAGATTATTATTACAGGGTATTTCTATGTAAAGAAAACACACAACAAAGATTTTTTCTTGATAAAGTACAATTTAAGAAAATAAATCAGCTTATGCTAGTGATCACATACTTTTTTTGATGTGTGCACGTAGGGTCGTTTCGCCGGTTTCGCGACCACCTTCAGTAGGCGACCATTTGACGGACTAAGTTTCTTTAAATCAAGAAAATAGTATTTGTAGAGATAACATACATAAAAAATAAATCTAACGTGCTTTATACATAATTATGAAATAAGAATTTGCAAAGTTTGAAATAAATGGGTTAACCCAGAGCCAAAAAAAAATTGATAAATGCGCGTCTTGATTCCGTGGTGAGTGGACGTACCGCGAGTTGAAAAAAAACTAACACGGCGCGCGGCACTCAAAGGTAAGTTTTATTACTTTATTTCATGTTTTACACACCAGTTACATGTTAAATTGTACAATCGATAAGTATGGATTATAATTAAGTTGTATTTTGCTTTTTTTAAACTTATTATTAAGATAAAATCAAGTGGTCGGTAACCGAAATGCTTATTTATCAAAAACGTTAGATAGCGACCACATGGTCGCAAACCGACGAAATCAGCATTATTTTGTTTTGATTAATTTGATCCTAATGCTTCATACAGGACTGTTACAATTTTGAATTTAGTATTGTAAAAGTTTTTCTTTGTAGTTCCTTGGTAAGCGACCACCAGTTTCTTTGTAAGAATTTTGTTTAATTTACCTACAAAACAGGTGGTCGTAAACCAAAGTAAGCGAAATAAAGACATTGGTTTCCGGCCACCATAATTTATTATGAGAGAAATAACGGCCGCTAACAGAAATACCTACTATTTTTCAGTTTAAAACAAAATTTAGTCATAAAAAGCAAACTACATACTTATATTTTTTTATTTAGATGGAGCTTCCAAATAATTTGGAGTCAACAAAAATAAGAAAAAGACTGTCCAGTACACAGAAGAAGCACTGAAAAAATCGATGATATCCGAAAACAAGGGAAGGGAATAAGAGAAACATGTAAACTGTATCAGATCCCAAGGATACTACATATTAATGATACTGTTTGACCGATGATTGTTGATTTTATTACAACTATGACTAAGTCTCTACAAAATGTAAGATTGTTATTTTTTAATTATAAGAAAACATTACACCAAATGATTACCATTTTTGTTTTTATTAAAAAGCAAAAATTAAACTATTTTTAAAGCGATTATAATTGTTTTATTGGCATATTTTCATATTATAATAGCGGTCGCAAACCAGCTCACTGGTGGTCACAAACTGATAAAAATGGTCGTAAACCGACGTTTTCGCTATATTTTCACTTTTTCAGCGTTTTATAAATATTTTTGTATTAATGTATTTCATTTCATGTTTTTGTATCCAAACTACATTATATTTGGGACAAATTCACATTAACATATACTATTTTGCGTGTAAACAACATTTTTATTTCCCCATCTGAAGTGGGCAACCCAGCTAATTGGTCGCTAACCGGCGCAATCACCCTACTTTTTTGAAGTAATTCGCTTCCAAGTAATTTATGCACATGAGAATGGAATACTTAAACATTTTAAAACTCAGTTTACTAACTACGAAAGCATTTGCGTATAGTCAGCCAGCATTCAAGCAGCCGTCGTGTAAGCTCTATTATACATTCAACTTTTTGGTTCGAAAACTTTTCACATAATGTGAGAGTTCTGTGGCTTTTTGTGCGAAATAGTTTCAAAACTTTTTGAAGTAAGCTTGCAAAATGTGGCTGTTTTTTGGCCAGTATGGTGGAAATGGTACAACAGATGGACGTAGAAAGTTGCTGCGTAAGTAAGCATTTGAGAGGTTTTTGAACTATATTTAGGTGAGTGCCTACACACTGCGCTTTGTTGCTAAAATGTCCTGAAATGATTTAATTTCCAGCGTGCTTATTATGTTTAAGTTTACTATCACAAATTAAATTAAACGCGGTAAATTCCCGTATAGTTGTTACATATGCCTGCAGGGAGTTGTTCCGTTCTTGGGCGTTGGTGTGTGTTTGTAAACGTACCTCATCATCATCAGCCTTCAATGTTCCCACTGTTGGGACACAGGCCTCCTCTCTGTGAGAGGAAGTGGGCTATAATTCACCACGCGGGTCCAGTGCGGGTTGGTAGATGTCACATGTCTTCGAATTTGATGGTTCTAGGACATGCCGGTTTCCGCACGATGTTTTCCTTCACCGTTTTGATAGCAGTGGTGATGAAATAAATTATACAAAGTAATGCACCAGGCTGGGTTCGAACCCACGATCTACAACTCGTAAGTCGGGGCCGATACCACTGGGCCACCACTGCTCTGCGATATGTGTTAAAAAATACCTTTACTAAGTTGGTGTCAATAAAATCCAGAACAATGACAGCTCTTTAACGATGTTAGTGTGCTGGTCACGTTCAGTCTCATCACTGAAATTCACACTAAAGGGAAAGATAAACTTTCCAAAGCTCTCAAAGTAAAATAAAACGATAGTATTATACCATAATAAGTAACTTAGACAATCGCTTCACAAGAAATTCTATGAATCTAGTGTACTGAGAACTGCTTTCATGTTTCATCAACGCGCAAAGTTATACAACCTGTATTCTGTAGGACAGAAGAAACAATTTTAATCAACATTCTTAACCTTACTACTGACTAAAGTGTTATTGAATTCAAGACGTACTAACTTGGGTACCGGAACACCGACATAGCTCAATCATAAGTGCTCATAGTTTCGTTGAGGCAGTTGTCCAAGATATACTCGCTCAGTGATGCTCGCTAACAAACTCACGTTGAGATACTAACCGCTGCTAGTGCTGCGTAAGCGAGCGAGTAATGCGAGTACCTGTCGTGTCGCAGCGAGTCGCCCTTCGCACACGGGCACTCGCTGATAGATCAGTGACAAAACTACCAGAACTACACACACCAGCATGCAGTGCTATTCCCTATAAATACAACCTTCGCTGCAGCGCTCACGCAACGATTAAAACTGAAAGGTACTCACTAAGCTACTACTAGGACTTTCCGCTGTGACGGCCGAAAATTAGAATGCAGTGGACGACGAGTTGTCATTTCTTCACAAACTTTGGTATTCCTTAAAAGAGAGCCTCGATTTTATCTGTCAAATCGATCGGGCGATCTCAAGGCTGTCTCTCGTCGCTGAGCTCGTTGTAGATACCAGCGTTGTGATTGTCCTATAGATATACCTGTTCGCTACTCGCCAACTCGCTTTCAGGTTCTCGCTCTCGTCGCTTCTCGCGCCGGTAGGACAACTGAACCCTAAGAATCTTAGATAGAAAAGCGTATCCTGTGGACTTACGAGAAGTAAGGAAAAAAACGCCGATAGTATTGCATCCGAGTAATTTCCGGGTCAATCTCCTATTGAAGAAGAAATAGAAATCGACATAAAAAGCTTTAATATTGAAGAGAGATTATTGCTTGAATCCCTGTCGCAGGATATTCACGGCTTTCAGTCATTTTCACCAATGGTAAATTGACGTGTTTCAGCGGGTAAAAATATTAGCTTTCTACAATTTTATTCTTCTACATATTGACCGCACGTTTCGCGCAGGGCCTGAGCGATTGTCGTGGGTTCGATTCCCACACAGGACAAAATGTTTGTATAATCAACAAACAGTTGTTCCGAGTCTGGGTGTTTGTGTATGTGAGCTTAAATGCTTGTAAACGCACCCATCATTAGAAGAAATTCCTAGTGTGGGAGAACGTTCTTTTAAAAAACAATAATACCTCTTTGTAGTAGACAAGCTTTGCTCGCAGCTTCGCTCACGTTTATTTATAAATGACAACCAAATCGCACGTGGTGCCATTTGTTATGATAAAAACTTTATCGTTGTTTTCGGAAAAAGTACTTTTACCTGACAACTTATAAGGCTTTCAGGAGAATCGAAACATTAATCTAATCATGCATAGGTAATTACCAAACAAACTTACTTTCCCATTAATAATATTAGTGCGTTACGATTATATCTCTTTGCTATTAAGATACACGAACAAGCAAGTCTCCTGTCTAATCTTACCCACGAAAGTTCAAGAATAGGTCACGTCTTTGCCAAAAAGATAAGCCAGTGAAAAGGTTTGCAAGTAAAGCCTTCGTTGCACCGGACGTGCTTAGCTGTACCGTCGAACGTGGAGGCTCTATTATGATGCAACCCTGAAATTTTGTTTCAAAGAGCTGAAAATTTTAAGAGATGTCAAAGGATGTTGACTATCTTTTCTGCAGCAGTATGGAAGGGTTTGAATTTTACTTGCTACATATGTATAATTAGGCGTGCATATGTCCTTTGCCAAAATTAGTGAAAACGGGAATTATTAAAAAGAATGCCTAAATTTAAAGATAACGTGTATAAGGTAGACAGAAGATCTTATAAAAGCCCCATGATTGGGCTGGATGCAGGCCGCTTTAAACCAGTCCTATTGAAAATCGATAGGGTGAAGACTATGTTCAGCAGTGAAAATATTACGGCTGATATGATGCTGAAGATGATGTGCAAGCTACAGACGTTTGTTCATCGTTTGCCTTTTCCCAACTTTGTTGGTCAGTCTAACCGTATGTAGCTGAATAGCAGTATTTACATGCATGTGACTTCCATTCTGACCTCCAAAACACAGTTGATACTATTGGCAGTTTGTCAGTTAATACGATTGGTAAGACTGGTTGTCACCACTATCAAAGTTTAATCAACGACACGTAATCACTATCAAAGATTTATCAACGACACCCGGGACCAACGGCTTAACGTGCTTTCCAAGGCGTAGAAATTCGGTATGTAATGATGTTTATCCATCCACCGACAGTCCTAGACAAGCGCAGTTTAACCTTGAAGATCACCTAGTGTAGAAGTATAAAAGGGGCTACGACAAGAGTAATAAAAATGTAGGTACAGTTTCAGAAAATCTATTAAATGCTTTCAGTAAACTTAACCCGTAATCGGCTTTTTACCGAACCGAATTGAGCTATATTAACCGAGTACAGCAACTAGTGAACCCAAAACAAGAAGTAGTTCCGAGTTACGCTTCGTCGATGCCTACTTTCAGTTCGCTCGCTATAGAAACACGTTGATTGATGAGTTCCGTCGACTTAGACGTTTGGGGAACAAAGTTCGCCGTCTAACGATTACTAATGATTTCATTCAGGTCACTCGGTAATCATTTACAGTACGTCTTGATTTCACTCTTGAATACACCCTGTTGTTTTTGTTTTTCCCAGTTTTTTTTTAGAGCAAACGATCAATACTTTTGATTGGAAGTAATAGTGCAGCAAGATAAATGAGTCCGTGATAAAGCGCAAAATGTTCTAAAGCGTATTTTTTAACTTTGTCTTTATTGAAACTTTTAGTTGCAACTTGTAGTGTTGGAAATTATATTATAAAGTAAACCAACGAGCCAAAAATGTCATAACACTACACTATAAAATTCCAAAAAAAATTAACAAAAAACTCGAAAATTAACGCTAACCCTTTCCCTCAAACTTTCGTAACCCACACCTGCCGTGTCAACATAAAAGCCGAAACATTTCGATTAAATTTTAACCGTATAACTTATTCACATCGGTAATTTTAGCCGAACCCTTCTTCGGTCCTTCGGTAACCGCGACCCGGCTGCACTCATCTGTGACAGAACAATAGGCCTCCCCCACACCTCGCTTCCCCCTCTTTCGTCCGCCGCCATGCACCGGCGGCGTCACCGGCAAATTTCAGACTTGAAATTTTGATGTGACCTGCCTCAAAAGGATTTTTACGTATGATTTTTGGACAGACAGTCGCTATGGGAGCGTGGAAGCGGTTCGTTAGCAAATGGATAAATTTCTGCAGAGCTCTTTGGTTTTAGAGTTTAGTGAATGAATGGTATTATAAAACGTTTTCCGTGAATTTATAATTTGGGGTGGTAGCAGTGGAGGGTTACGGCTTAAAATGCTAAGTTGCACTTAGTTTTATACAACTTTAGAGTTCACGACCAAGAGAATCAAATTGTGGGACTATGAAGACTGAAATGATCCTAAATAACCAGAGACCGATCCGTGCAAACATTTTCGCTAAGAGTTCACAGAAAAAGGCATTATCAAAGATTAAAGAGGAGACTTTTTGGAGCATTATCCGGACGATGTTACCTAACGCAATTTGCTTTGAATTTATTGATTAATCAAATGTTTCTAATATCTTCTCCGTTCTATAAACAGGCAGTAAATTGGTCCTTAACTGATCCCTTTGAACCGAGCGGTACATTTTCATGAATCACACCTCTAGCCAGTCCAGTAAATTTCAAGTTAATTTCTATTAAGGTGGGATGTCTTGGGGTGCTAAGACAGGAAACCTCCACGTGCGTCCGTGGACTGGAGTTCCCTCCCGGATACGTCCGGGGGGAAGACCAGTTTTTCGGGCCGGTGCACCCTGGGATGCGGGCAAAAACTCTCCTTAGGCACTGTGTGCCTAAGGGGTTTCTTTGCCTGTATGCAAATAGCCTGTCGGGTGGACGCTCCAACGCGTGTCCCTCTGAACAGCAGAGGGCACAGCGGCGGAGCGGGCTTGCGGACGGTGAGTAATGGGTATGCTCGCCGTCCGACCGAGGACCAAGCCCGGGTCGGTGGCGCGTCGTGTTTCACGCGTCACCGACGGGGTCCTTTATGGGGCCAAATGCCTGCCGGGGTCGCGGATTTTTCTTAATCCAGGATACCGTGGCCCCGGAACGTAAAGGGCATCCGACGGAACACGGGTGGATTTTAGTCAGTAAGAGTCTGACAGTCCCTGCCGCCCCACCCAGGGCGGGAGGACTCATTTGATGATTTTGCCACCCTAAAAAAAAAAAAAAAAAAGGTGGGATGTCTTTATTAAGGGAATTTAAGATGCAAATTTTCGTAGACTAATTTCAGTACGTAACTATAACTATATACAAGAGACGTGCAAACGATACACGGTCAGTGTCCAAAATTATCTCACAGCCGATAACGAAATAAAACAAAGTTATTTTAAGTTTTAAGTACTCGTGATAAAGTTGGAAGTCGTCCGGGCGGAGGTTTCGATCGGTGTCAAGTTAAGCTCAATTTGAATGTTCAGATTGTAGGAGTACGGCGGCGGTGGACGAGTCGGTGCATTTTAAAAGATGTGCGAAGTAAGATCGCCACTTGACGTGGAGTCATCGCGCAGGCGCACTTTGTAGGGCCGCGACGAGAAGGACCAGTTTCATACTTCCCACATTTTTTCCCGTATCGGAAAATTAATATCCTGTGAAGTGTTAAGCTACCTTACTACTAATCTGTGAAAAGGTTGAACGGATGCTAGAGTCAAAAACTAAATTCTTGTTCTTCTTCGTCGTGGCAATGATTCCTTATGTGTGATTCCTTATGTTATAGTTGAATTAGTTTCGATCAACACAATTTCATATTAACGGCGTGTTATTAGAGACCTCGGACAGGTCCCTTAAAGTACAGGTGGAATTACACAGAATACAGATTCGAGATCATTTGTGATGAGGTTTCGCAGTTGCACACTGCTTCATCAATATGCTCCGCCATGCCACCATGACCATGCTGCGCCCGCAGCGTGAATAACAGTAAAAAGTTCATTTATACATATAAACGAAACTTTGACAATGATATATGATATAATTTCATTTCATATTTCATATTCGTTAGAATTGACAAATCTAGCTTTAAGTTAGGCACAAACAAGCTAGGTTGGTAAAGTAGATACGCATATCTACTGCGTTCCATCTATGGAATGCAGTAGATAAGCACAGTAGATGTAAGAACCTATTTTTGTAAACATTTAATAGTGGCTACTCCCATTCCCATTTATTAAAAATTAATGTAAGACAACAGTGTTATTTATTCTTATTTCTGTACTACATAAACACTAATCTATTGGTCTAATCGTATTTACCATCTCCATCCCTTAATCACCTCTCGAAACTGCTTAAAGTTTATCAGTTTATCATCATTAACAGCATCGGTGTATGGCCAGTCTACCGTGAGTGATCGCGGTCTACCCAGCCTGGTTAAATCCACGGTAAGTGTCGGTCTCATTCGGGCCTTATCGCCTCCCGAGGCGCCCTGTTATCTCTGGGAATTCACTAATTTACAATCCACGAATGAATATTTAATGGGAGTGTGTCACCCCTGAAAATTTGGCTCCGTCGTCATAGAGTAGGCGGTTGTGGAGAGTGACGCAGAAAGTGCAGGCATGTCACTGGTGAGATAGGCATGTCACTGGTGATGGATTGCAGTATAGACGCAGCTTTATTACTGAAAGATCACACAATCCTGATTGATTTCAGTGTGTTGTTTCTTGCCATTTTTATTAAATTTTCTTATTAAGTTCCAAAACAGGTGACGAATTATGGAAACGAAAAAACGTATTCCAAATGAAGCTTAATTTACATAAAAGCTTCGGTTTATAGTCCAAGTAAGAGCACGAAGAATTAAAAACCAAAATTTCCTTATTTTACCGAATTTCCCGTCTTCCGATTCTGGTCGGATGTAGTAGGCTACGCGCGGGGATTGTGAGTGCGGGGCGAGGTACGCGGCAGCGGGGTAGGGGGGGGGGAGGGACGAGGGCGAGAGCGACGCAGCCTCCCTCCAGCAACGATTACTGATTAGTGTGGCGGCGAGTGCGGCGGGGCCGCCCGCTTGGAGCTCGAAAATGCCGCCGCCGACTCGTATCCAACCCTCGTTCGGTACCAGTGTCAATGGGAAAAGGTTCTTCACTCAGGTAGTGTGGCGACCGCGCTTGGACTTAACCCCTGGCTGGCCCACTGCTGATTGATTAACTGTCCTCCGCGATCAGCTGATTGAGTGTGTCCGCGTGCACCGGCGCCGCGTGAACTTACGGCACGCCTCTACATGTGCTTCGGTTACTACACTTACTACGTTTGTGTCATGTTGTATATCAATGTATTTGGGTGTTGACGATATTTTCGTGTTTCCAATGTGCGGCGTGACGCTGCCTCCGCCTGGTTGCAAGTAAGTACATAATGTTTGTTTGTTTCAAAAGTTTTGTTTGACTAAGTACTAAGTATAACCTTACTTTCAATGTTTTTATTTGGTTTTTGATGTCGTTGTTGCGGAAAATTGCCATTTACTTGGCATTTCATGGTTGAATTACGATGTATAAGTGTGGTTACGTAGGTTATTATGCAGAAATGTGTCAGGGAAGTTAATGGAGTAGATTTTGGCTGTCAATCGGCGTTGATATCTTTACTACTATATTTACATTGTAGTATCATTGAGCGTTATTATCGTTTACAGTCGGATGGATGTCGTAACAGTATGATGGGTTTGCTGATTTCTTATTTAGAATGCCTAAGTTAAAATTGATAATTCCTTTTAGCCTTTGAAATAATTAATTTTAAATCTTTTCAACATTAATTTAAACGGTTGAACCATCTAATCCACATATCTTTAAACCTACGTATTATATATTTTTGTGAGTCTATTAGTAAATGTTTTACTTAAGTACATGATAAAGTACGCCAATATCAAATAACATTTAATGATATTCTGCTAATTTAGCACAAATTACTCTCAATATTAATACGGACAATAATACGAGCTGGTTCGATTAAAGGACAATTAACATTAATTTAGCACGTTTAATTTTCGTAGTTAATAATTTTATTGCATGCCATTTCACTCGATCTCCGGCTACTTTCATCCAGCTGTTACCGGCAACTATACATGTTACATATTTTAGACACGTAAGACAGACTCAGTGCTTGCTACTGAGAAATTCCTAATTGTAAAATCCAATATCACTTTGCCTGATCTGGGAATCGAATCCAGACACTTATGCTCAGCAGTCGAACTTATAACGACTAGACCAACGATATTTTTATACTTTAAAACTATTTTCTTTGTATAAAGGTTACAATGAAGTTTCTGTTATCATCATTAAATTAATATCAAGTGTAAAAAAACAACATAAAACAAATTGAAGTACCTACAAAACATGAGATATGTTCCACAAACAGACGTTATACAGGATGGTTCCAAAAATACGCCTCGTAAAATACAGGATCGTAAACTGTAACCGTCTGGATTTTAGCTAAGCATTCCCCGCTGATTTTCCCGTAACTTTAAGTTATAAACATAAACACGTTATATTTTTTTAGAAAAAACGTAAGCTTGGTAGATTTTACATTTTATGTTTTTGGCATAAATTATTTCAAGCGATATTAAAACCTGTTAGGATTATTAAGGAATGAAGTTACCTAAACTTTTTTAATGTGCTGTAAAAAGTTTTTTTTTTTTTTAATATATAAAACACTTTGCCACTCATTAGCACTTTTTCCAAACATTAAAACTCACAAACAGTCACACTCGGAACAACAACTTGTAGATCATACATATATTTGTTCCGTGCGGGAATCAAACCCACGACACGCAGTGCAGCAGTCGATCACTCGGCGACTGCGCCTACCGTGAATTCCATCCCCTATACTATAAGGCCATTCGTATACAACGCGACGCAATTCTTCGATACCTTACGACTTTGGTATCCATTAACGCGTGCCTGTGTACGAACCTCGATGGATTTGTATTGCGATATTAGCCTGGATACCTACCAAAGTCGTAAGGCATCGGAGACTTGCGTCGCGTTGTGTATGAAAGGGCTTTTTTTTTGCGTGGTGAAATCATCAAATGAGTCCTCCCACCCCGGGCAGGGCGGGAGGGACTGTCAGACTTGTACTGACTAAAATCCACGGTGTCCTTCAATAGCCCTTTGTGTTCCGGGGTCACGGTAATGAGATAAGTCCCGCGACCCCGGCAGGCTTTGGCCCTCTAGAGGGGAGCCCCGTCATAATGCTGACGCTCTTTGAGGCGCGCGTGGAACACAACGCGCCGCGCGCCGTCGCCGTCAACCTGGGCATGGTCCATGTTCGGGCAGCGAGTTGCCGCCCGCCTGCCCGTGTATGAAAGGGCTTAGGGATGGAATTGACAGGTATTTACATAACCAATAGGGCCTATAGGTTAACAGAACAAAGGGCACGTATGCTTGAGATCTGCAATCGCACAATGAATGCTCTAATGGAATTTTCCGGTCTACTTGACTTCCTGCCTATTAACTCCCACAAAGGACTCGTAACGCGGATCTTAGGACCAAAATTATCCGAAAAAACATGCTTCGAATAATCCCATAATTTTCAGCTAAAACGTTTTTTATACGAGGCCTGCTATAAACAAGGATCGTAGTGTTAAAAAAAGGCGTTGTTATAAAAAACTGGTCAAGTGCGCGTCGGTCTACGCACAATGAAGGATTCCGTAGTTGAAAATAATTCATCCCATAAAAACGTAACTTTTTAGTTGAAAGAAATGTTTGACAAACTTGAACTAAGTACAAATAAAATTGTTAATTTTTTTTGTGATATAAAAAAATTCTGACTTACCAAAACTCGGAATTATTCCTTTATTAGTACTTTAAGGGCTCACTTCTTGCCAAATTTCATAATTCTAAGTCAACGGGAAGTAGGTACCTTAGGTTTTGATTACATAGCAAGCGTCAAAATATGCGACAAAACTTTTGATTGCGTTGACTTCGAAGTTTAATTTTTTTCTTTGCACCACCACCAAGGGATTGTAGACCTGAGTAGTTGATATTAATTTCAGCTTGATACCTCTACATGTTCGTGGGAAAAGGGGTCTTGATAGATGGACAGACGGCCAACAATGTGAACCTATAATGGTTCCAATTTTTTTGTTGAATTATGGAACCTTAAAAATGATGGCGCGGGTGTCGGCGCGGGAAATGCTGAGTCGGCACGGAGGCTCGGCCCTTCAGTAAGTCAATGTCCGATCCAGGCGGGAAGATGGCTTAATGCGAGCCAATTATCCTCCCGAGTCCTTTACATATACAACTATCGTGACGATCAACGATTACGTTTAATGGCTATAATCGAAGTAAGGGTTGGCCATCCCTGGTTTATTGGCCTCTAAAAGGGAACGCGTTATTAATTACGAAAGGCACTTTTTGTTAAGAGTTCTGAAGCTTTTTTGGGGATGGAAGGCAATTACTGTTAAAGGACTTTTGAAGTTTTGTTGTTGCTATAAAAAGGATGTATTAATTACTAGCTTGTGCCTGTGGCGTTGCCTGCACGAAGTTGGTTAATTATCCTACGGAAACGTCAAACCGACACAAAAAGTACCTGTCAAACCAAGTTGTAAACTGGCTGTGTGTTTAGCATCCAAATCCATTCATATTTTTTAATAATATTACTGTGCTATTTTTGTTACTTGGTAAAATCATCAAATGAGTCCTCCTACCCAGGGCAGAGCGGGAGGGACTGTCAGACTTGTACTGACTAAAATTCACGGTGTCCTTCAGTTGCCCTTTATGTACCGGAGTAGAGTAGCGGTATTACGTGTGTCCCGCGACCCCGGCAGGATTACTGTGCCATTAGCTCTTTTTGTAAAGCTGCAGAATAAAGGTCTCCTGTCCCTCTTTTTATTTATTCCTGCTGGCAAATCCTTGAGAAAGGAGAAGAGTTTGTATAGTTATATAACGTAGTAATTTAAACTGTAACATTGTGTATACTCATATCATTTCATATGCATACAGTGTATCCTCCTTTTTAGTAGAATCTCAGCACTTTTGTATTTAAGTGCTTACCGGTTGAATATTTTATTAGGGACACGATATCGCAACCATAAGTAGCGATATCGATACTGTATCGGTATCGAAACAAAAGTATCAAATTAGCAATAGCATCGAAACGAAAGTATCGATATGAGTAAGTATCGAATGAATTTGGAGTTTCCCTACTACTTTTTTTTTAGCTTTGCAAGTCATCAAATGAGTCCTCCCACCCAGGGCAGGACGGGAGGGACCGTTAGACTTGTACTGACTAAAATCCATGGTGTCCTTCAATAGCCCTTTACGTTCCAGGGTCATGGTAATTTGATAAGTCCCGCGACCCCGGTAGGCTTTGGCCCTCTAAAGGGGGGCCCCGTCATCATGCTGACGCTCTTTGAGGCGCGCGTGGAACACAACGCGCCGTCGACCCGGGCATGGTCCATGGTCGGACAGCGAGTCGCCCATTACTCGCCGCACGCATGCCCGCGCCATAGTTTCTCTACTACTTTAAATTAATTCACAGCCACATGATCCACAACAGAGATGCGCAGATCATGAATGTGACTTGTTGTGATTTATTAACGGACCACAATTAAATTAAATAACAAACAATTTAGATAGGTACAAAAAAAGGGTTTGATAGGTACAAAAATAAAAGCTATGTACAGCTATCTTACTCATATCTGACAGTACACTGAACACGAGAGTGAGTGAAACAAAACACCGCACAGTTCTTATTATTTTCGAATGAGTCACGAGTTAAAATGTCAAGTGGTTCTACTTGGTTGTAATAATACTACTAAATTAAAAGTACGTACTGCGCGATGATCTTTATCGTAAAGTCAGACCAACTGAAAATGGTATACGTCTTATGCCGACCATACGCGGTACCAGTATACTTGTGCAAATCTAGACTTGCACAAACACAGGACAGTGACTATACACCGTGTTCTTCACGTTATCCATAAACTTTAGCAAATACTTCTATGGCTTTTACAAATCAAATCCAACAAAGGAAGTAGTACTTAAAAAGGCTTCGTTACAAAGATATTTGTAATTTCATTTAATGAAATTTAATTGAGCTATGCAGTGAGAAAGTATCTTAATTTGAAATCTATCAAATACTATTTGCATTTCATTTGTTTCAGCCCGCCAAATGTTATGAATGACGTTGCCAATTCGGATAAAGAGGCATGCATATCGGGTTATTTACGTCTAGGTATTTAGTTTGTATGAAAATTAACAAAAAATAAAAAATAAGAATTTATTAATGTGTCCATAATGAAAAATGGTTACTTCCGTGGTTTGAACATCTGGTCGAAGTTTATGTATATCGTCCGGAACACGGTGTATAAGAAATTTGTACAAGTATACTGTAACGTGTGTGACCGGCATTAGTGTGGACGGTTTAGTGAATTTGTGTGTGTGTTGAACATCACTTTTACAACACACGCATATAGAAAACTATTGGCAACAACGTTATGAATCACGAATGTTGAGATGTATAATTATGCCACCCTTTCTTACGCCTTCACAATGCACAGAGACAAAAACAGTCTGTTGCTATTTTAGTTAAGGTTTCTATTGTTTTAGTTATTATTCTGAGGTTCAGAATACCTATCTAAGTACGATAAGCTGATGCGTTAAATTGGTATATTTATGAGTTAGTTGTTTTTTTATTATTGCTTTTATGGAATCGATACTTGATGCTAAGTACTGATATTAGTACTAGTATCGAAAGAAAGTATCGAATATCTGAATACTAGTATCGAATCAAAAAGTAGCGATATGAGTAAAGTATCGGATTCGATAAAAAAGTAGCCGACATGCGAAGCAAAAGTATGGGCTGTAAAATTGCTGATACAATTTTATGGTTATCAGTAATTTTCAGCAGCGATTTTTAGGACAACTTGAACGAAGAGCTGTCACAGTAACACAGTCAATTAGTCATAACGAAGGCACAAAAAGCGTCCTCAAAATATTTCTCAGAATAAAAACTGTTTTAATGCAAATTAGCTCATAAATAATGCCACAAGCACCCAAATAATCTGAATATTGTGAGTTCTCGTAAATCAACTGCCTTTGCTAGAAGGAATTTATTATCCTTTTACCCTTTTCTACAGGACTGAATGCGGTATTGTATATTGTTTATGAAAAAACAGGTCAAGAGCGCGTCCCTAGTTCGCCTTCTGGAGGGCGCGGTATAAATCGCGGAATAATGAGCTCTGTGGACTACGTCGCAACATGCTATGTTCTACTACGGATTTTGTGCTCAGGTTCTTAATTATTCCAAACTTTTCTTCGTCTAAAAATAAACTAAAGAGCCCAAGTTTGCTCGTTATAATTTTGTATTTTAATAAGAAATAGGTCGTCTAATAGTCTGCATAAACATTAAAACGAAAACTTGAGACGTAATAAGTATAATTCATTACTTAGAATACGTAAGGGGTAGCAACTACCTTGGTAATTATGACAACTTAATGAATGTGCTCTGAATTATATCAGAATAATTATGTACGTCCTCGTTAAATTTCTGAGCGTAATTTGCGTTAACGATCCTTTGTTTTTGGGTCCTCGAGACCAAGGTACCTAGCTAGCTCGGAACTGAAGGCAACTAATTTACGCAAGCGCTGCGAGTTGTTTCGTAGGCGTTTAAGAGAGTGTCAAAACTGATGTCGAATGAATTAAGTATGAGCTACCTGGTTCTATGAAGTGAGACTTATTCGTGTTTTATATGACGGTGTATCGCTCTCGCTGTAATCTACGTAGCGAATTCATAAGTGACCTGAAAAGGATATCCGGTTACTTTCCTGCGTTCGATTGTAACTGACTGGAAGACAAGACAAAAAGCTTGGATAAAGAACGGCCTTTTCGATTTATCGTTGCCTTGTTTGTGACTTTGTGTGTCTGGATTTCAAATGAGGTGCTTATAAAAATGCTGACCTAATTTTTTTGTATTGGAAATCAGTTCGAAAATATGTCTTCATTAATTATCTTATGGACATAGTAAGTGTATTTTATGCTTATAATAAGTTAATGTATAGAAACAATGTAATTATATATATTACAATTAATATACACATAAAAAGAACTAGCATAAGGCTACCTACAATAAACTAACAACATAGCTACAGATGTGCTACCTGCGCCCTGTCATCGCGCTGTCAAATTCTGGCCATGGGTGCTAAAACACCCCGAAGCCGTTTCAGTGTATCACGGCATCACTAAGGCATTAGAGGGAACTCCTGCACTTCGCTGTCATTCGGAAATAAAATGTTTGTAAAAATTAGAACCTGTATAATATAGAACATGCATGAAAAAGGAGTAAATGATACTGTGACGTCTGATAGGGGAGAATGGAAGAAAAAAACGTTGCGCCGACCACAAGTAAAATGGGATAAGGGCAGGAAGATGATGAGTAAAAATTAGAACCTATTGCTTAGAAAAAATCATTAGAACGTAATGATATCGATTTAAATCATTAAATAAATAAAACAATACCAACGCATTAAAACCAGCTAGGTTCATTAAATATATCGTGAGAGAAAACCATTTTAACCCTAGTGTTAACAGCTGATACCCCACCTAGTTCGAAACAAAGCAAACGCTTGCGTTCATTATACAGCCAACAATGGGGCCACACAATAAATTAGATCCCCTATTTGTTAAAACAAAATAGGTGGCGAATAAAAGAGGAGTAATATTTAAATAGAGAAGTGTCAACGTGCGACAGCCATCAACGCCACGTTCCAAGATGGCTGCCACCACTTTACGCGCGAAAACGTGACAGGAGTTTGTGTTCGAAAATCTGACTCAATGAAAAGCCGCTCGAATGCAAAATGTTAATATATTACCATTGAATATTACCGTTGAGTGCAACATGGTAATATATTACCATTCTGGAAATGGCGCGATCTTTAAAAATGAATGGGACCATTCATAACTATTCATAAAAACAACACTTGAATGCTCTTTTGTACGCCGAGCGACCGGCAAAACGTGTTTATCATAGAGGACCACGTGGCGCGCGGCTCCCGCCATTTTTTTTCGATGAGTAAGCACTTTCCGTGATCTACGTGAATTTTCAAGGCTTCAAAGCGGTTATTCAAATATGTGTACATCTTCATAATAAGTTATTACTGTAACATATTGCGTGAGTGTTTGGGGAAAACAAGCATCGAAATACGAGTATCAGTTTTTCTATACAACTTGAATATGTCGAGTTGGAAACTTGAATAAATTAAACTTGACGATAATTTTCTCTGCTAGTCTGTTCAGTTACAGCAAATTCGCAATGAGTGAAGAATCGGTGGAGTCCTGATTTCAAACGAAATCAGGACGATTGAATTGAAAAGCTTTATTTTTAGCCAGATCAGGGTCTCTTTACTTCTTTTAATTTGTCTAACACGATTAAATTACATTCCTAATATTCCACTTTACACCTACGCCTCGCAATTTGTATTGTAATTGTTGGTTGAGTGCTCCTACTTACCTTAATGCTGACTGGTATTTTTTAACGAGCTTTGGAAATAAAGCTTAATTTTTATTAGCATTTAGGTGTGTTTTTGAAGCTTAGAGTGTTTTTGCTCCAATGAGGAAGTGTGTGAGTAATGTTTTCTCTAGGATAACATACAAAGTTGTTGAGAATGGGTAGTTCGTGACGAATCGGCAGACGTCGGCATTTGCTTCGGGAATTGTTGAGGAAAATTCATTTAGATGTGGGTTTGAGAAAAAGAAAGAGCTTTTGGTTTAGCCTATAAGCTCTAGGTTGATACAATGGATTGAAATTGAAGTCTTTCCTTCCAAAATAATGTAGTAGAATATGTAGAATTTGCATTTGTTTAATCAACAGGATTTTGTTTTATGTTGTTTCGGAAGGAGGAAAAGAATTCGGATTCGTTAAATCACTTTACGTGGAATTACAGTTGTCTTCCATTTTTTAATCTTGAAGTTCGCCGAATCGGTAATACATTCAGCTTATTTAAGGAAGTATTCGTTTCTAAAACATACGTCAGAAAAGAAAATAACATACAATCTTCATAAAAATCTCGAACAGATTACACAAAACATTAAGCCATCACATTTGACCTATTTAAAACTGTTACTTCTTAATGCCCTTAATGCTCGTTAACGACTACACACTGAACATTCCGCACACGTCTGATATTACAGAGGCGAGTGCGACTACAATAACATTATATTAACATGAATTGTGTACACAGTGCACAATACCCCCGGGTAACAGCGCCTTATCTAACTCATTATGTTAGACATTAATTGCAGGATTGTTTTGTATTACATTTGCGTTATGATTGTAATTATTTTGGAGGTTCATGAGGTGAAAAGATCTGATTTAGTCTTCCTTTGCTACGCCGTAGTCACGTAGAAGGTAGTATTGCTACGGCGTAACCGCTGACTGATCTCACGCTGCTACGCGCTACGCAATCAGCTCCTACAGCATATTAATTGATTTTTTTGACAAGCACAATAAGTATCACCCGATATAAGTACTTTAAAATAAGGACAGTATTATCATCTACAGTCAACTATAACATACAAACAGCGCAGCGCAGCGTTAGCACGACATGTACTCATTAGAAGTGCCACTTATAACCACTATGTGTAAGCTATTATTAAGTATTTTTTCCTTTTCTCTTTTTTGTGTTCTTTCTTTCTTTTTTTTTACCAGCCTTTTATTGTTTCGGTAGTGTTTTTGCAGTTCCAAGATAATATTACATTGTTAAAATGTGGATAACGTTGTGAGTTACACAAATGTCACTAACACTATGTAAAGTCTTTAAATTAAGAAACTTGTGTATCTGTTTGTTTTCCCGAAATAAATAAATAAATAAATAAATAAACATGGCCTATTTGTTCACCGTTAGAGGTGGCATTTTATTCAAAAAAAAATGGACTTCTGAGGTAACATACATAAAAAAAAAAGAAATTGAGTACCTCCTCCGGTTAAAAAAATAAATAAATTGACGTTACTTAAACTCCGTGCACTCACGCAAGCGTTTCTAAATTAGTTTTGACATTTTAATTCACACGAGTAGCTCCATTTAAGCTTCATTAATATCACATCTAAAAATATTCCACACTTTTAACAGAAACTGGAACTGGGACACATAACGTAACTCACATTTTCAGGATTTGTCGAGTTCCTATTAAATAAATCCAGTGAGCGGCAAGAGCTTATCATAGTGAGCAAGTTTCAAAGTAAGCTAGGAGGTACATAACTAGGTATTTGTGGGGCCCGTATATTGTTAACTTTTAGTTTGTGACTCCAAGAATGTGGGCAAATGGTTAATTATATTATTATAACTAGCTTTTGTCCGCGGCTTCTCTTGCGTTAAGAAGTATTCTTATTAATTTACATCCTCCATCATCCCTTATTTTATCCCCATGGGGGTTGAATTTATCAAAATCCTATTTAAGCGGACGTCTTCATCATAGTAGCTCCAATCTTTAATTTCAGTTTAATCAGTCGAAAATCTAAGAAGATTTATACAAATTTTCATCCCCTATTTTATCCCCTTAGGGGTAGAATTTATCAAAATCCTTTCTTAGCGGATGCCTACGTCATAACATCTACCTGCATGCCAAATTTCAGACTGATCCGTCCAGTGGTTCGGGCTGTGCGTTGATAGATCACTATGTCAGTCAGTCAGTCACCTTTTGAGTTAGGTATATATATTTAGGAAGAAGAAGATACTAACAGCTCGCCGCGGTTTCACACGTGTTTAAATTTCGGGGTCGTGGGACTGTCTTATCAGGGAATCGTGACCCTGCGACGTAAAGGGCTATCGAAGGACACCGTGGATAAGTCAGTACGAGTCTGACAGTCCCTTACATCCCGCTTTGGGTAAGAGGACTCATTTATGATGATTTCAAGGCTCAGGCGCAAAATTCCCCTTTCTCAAAATGCCCCTTTCTCAAAATGTTTCTTTCGCAAAATGTCCCTATCCTCAAACAGGAGCTAAAAGTTGTAGGGTACAGGAGGGTGTTTAATTAGTAAAATGGGAAGATGCATAGTGTAAAAAAGAAATCGAAATTTGTCAGATTTACTGTCTCAAAAAAAGTCAATTTTTTTTCTTTAACTAGTCTTGTCTGCCAACGTTTTTTAAAAATCTTATTGGCCATTCTGCGACAGGTACATTTTGCGAAAGGGGCATTTTGCGAAAGGTACCTACATTTTGAGAAAGGGGCATTTTGCGCCTGAGCCGATTTTAACACCTAAAAACCCGCTGAATTTTCCAAAAAAAAAAAACAAAGACACAGAGCAGCTGTCAATCACTTAGCCACTGCATCAACCGTACCAATTAATGAACAGTCAAGAAACATAAAGTTTACCGAGACTTTTAAAATTAGACAATAAAAATCCTGTTCACGAATCACCTGGAAAATAAGTTAAACATAGATAAAAAACAAAAAACTTTTCAAAGTAGAATGAAGAAAAACGTACGTAAAGAAGAATACTTACTCAATGATGTAATCACCAAACTTCACCTTACTGAAAAATAATAAGCAGAAAACCGATATTGTTTTGCAAAAAGGCGAACTTGGGAACTGTTTTCTTCTATTCTTTTGATTAAGTTAGTTGTATTTCAAAGGAAGTTTAATTTTCTTCGGGAAAACGTTTGTTTTGACGTATTTCGTCGGATACCGTTGTACATCATAGTTTACGTCTGTCACAATAAAATGGATATACGACGGATTCTGTGGGGAAAGTTCTCGTCACGTCGCCCTTATTGTGTCTTGTGGTAAACAAAATACATAACTTGATGGGACAGAATAAGAATAAGATTGATAAAATCTACAAATATTACTATGTTTTTTTTCTTTAGAAAACAATAAAATAATGTAACGATAAGAAAACAATTGCCAGAACACATTTCTTTTATTTAATAAAACAACAAAACCTGAGTGCAAAACCCAAAAGAATTAACAAGGCAATAATATAAAATTCAATCGGCCTCCCTTCTGCTACAATTGGCATCCCAGCAAAAGTATAAAATAGATTTCCTAAATCAGTTACACGAAAAAAAAAATTGGAGAATCAATCAGCGTCGTTGAATTCTGATCAGTATTCAAGTTTGGGGCCGCAGTGCCGTCGGGGTAACCTTACAGTAATCATTGTGGGCCATCTTTCCCGACCCTTTAACCCGGCCAATTTTATTTTGCTTACAAAACCTTTTTAGGATAGAGTTTAATTTTACCTCGCACCTGGGACTAACATTGTTACCCCTGGATCAAAACTGCTAACCCGTTCATTTGATAACGTAACTGCGTGTGGGTAAATAAGTTAACTATCTCTGACTCGCGGGATTTGACGCATTAGTTCGCGTCAAATCCCTAGTTCTATGAGATTATTGGGCAAGTTGAAAATTTTAATTGAATTACCTAATTTTGAGTTGCATTTTCAATTTACTAATATTGAGTAGGGTTCGAGTTGAAAACTAAAGGATAATTCTTGTCAACCCGGAGAACCAAACAATTTGTGGACACTTTTGTACCAGACTCCTTTCGTTTTAAATTCCTTCCAAGTTAGAAATTGTTACTTTTTCTATGTTTGCTAAACATTACCGAATAGTTTTGTAATATATCTCGTAGGTGCGTGCATAATGATTTTCATAACACAAACAAATACAAATTAAAAAGTATTATTCAATCTTGAGCATCATTGACAAACACATCGTGGAAAAATATTATAAAAATATTCCACGATGTTATTTTCGTGTGTACTTACGGAGTTTTTCCTCAATTTCCTTTAACTAAAAGAATGTTATTGTAGATTTCTTCATCAAGCACGTTTCTGCGATCTCATCCCGTCTGCTCCAATGGGATATTTACCAGAAGTTTTAAAGAGCTATCAATCATGTCAAGGATTTTTTAAATCGGCTCTGGCGGCCGTAAGATTACCAAACTGTTCCCATTATCTTCACTCAAGAGGTACATGTTTTTGATGCAAATTGCGTAGGGCAGGCATAAGTTTATCATCACTTATTTTTCGCATGATCGTGTAAAAATATCTGGGTTGACTGTGACCGTAAAATATTTTACGATACAGTAGCAAGTTTGATTAAAAAAATAATCATTGTGACGCATCTCATCGCTTCATAACACTAGTTGGTTCGTAGCTTGCATGCCATAAAAGCACGGTGTAGAATACGTTAAAATTTTGACATAATACCACTTAACATAATAGTTTTTTATACCATCTTTGTTATAAACAAGCATACGGCCCGCCTGATGGAAAGCGATCACAGTAGCCTAGTCTATGGACTCCTGAAAAACCAGAGTAAATTTGCGAGTTGGCGACTTTGTAACTTTTCCCTTTTGAATGTGTTTTTGATTTTATGTCATTTTCTTGGAACCTTTAATCAACTGCTTTGTATCTCCATTACGGCAAACATATTTATTCCTTATCTTCCAAGAGAAGAAGTGGGCTAAAAGATCAAAGACAGAGGTTGCACTAACGAGCAATTACAGCAGTAGAATTAATCAAAATCTTCAAACCAACTCAAATATATCAAACTGTAACGAGCAACAATATTTAGTTTAACTACATTTAGTTACTTAAGTTAGGGAGTAGGATCGTGGACCGTAAAATTGGCCCCTGCGTGCGGAAGTTGTTTAACCGTCTTGATAGACCAATTTGTAACTATAAATCTGAGTAACTACTGCGAAAACTGTATACAATAAATCATAGCTAGTTTCACAGTTCCTATCGAACTGTAAAACTGAGTTTAAAACTAAGTTGTTCGTGTTAATCGAATGAGCGAACTCTGTTGTATTGAATTTAAATTGAAGGTCAACTGGGTGAGTTGTGCCTCTTTGGTGTTTGGGTACAATGTTCCAATTTGTTTGGCTAACAATTGAATAGAACTACACGATACAAACTTTACTCGAGCTCGGACCTTTCTTGTATTCACCCTACTTAGCATGAATTATATTTTATTTGATCCCAAAATGAAAATAGAATTCCGAAATGGCTGTCACAAAATTCTGTATAAAACCGACTTCGTAAGTATTTACCCGGTAAAGGCAGTGCAATGGTATAGTGGGTGTAGCGTTTAAATTAAATTCGGTCGGTTGAGCTCGGCGAGTGCGATTTGACAAGGGACTCGCTTGCAAAACTCCCGCCTGAATATTCCCAAATGTTACACATTTTAACAAAATTAATGTCTACGAAACTTAAATTACACGTTTTATAGCTTACTCTACTTATTTTTCGCTGTTAAAATAAAGTAGTTGTAGTTTAAATACTAATGGATTTTAAAACTTATTTTTGTTTAATAGAAAATTTTCTTCTAGTAAGAACCTATATTACAGGTATACGACAGACTTAATTAAATATGTAATAAAGGCTTAAGTAAATATTCGTGAAATAATGTTTTTCGAATACTTTTTGTAAAACTTGAACAACCTCATAGTAAAGAGATTTGATTGCAAAACACACAAAACATTCTGGCACTGCCAAACCGTATTTATCAACAACCTATTTTATTCTTCTGGAAGTATCTAATTAAATTATCTGTATATTAGATCCCATGTTATCCTTCCGACATATTGGTGGAACTTGTCAACTGACTTAGCGTCCATGACGCGGGTCGGGACGTCCGAAGGCGTCCAACTGAGCGAATAAAATGATAAAAAATGCTGTCTCATTTACCCCCTCAACCATTGTTGATGTGCTAAGTTTATTAACTTACCGTGTTATCTCGTAGTGATGGGTCGAACAAATGTTGCCAGATTTCTATAATAATACCAATATTTTTATTTAATCATAATTATGTCGTAAAACAGTTTTTTTTGTGGGTATGTTGAAGTCGTAACTGGGGATACAAAGTAGTTCAGTGATTCAGAATCAGATGTCTTAATTTCATGGTTTATTTAAAGTAAAAAGAGTCAACAGTATTTTTTTCATCATCATCAGCCTATAAATGTTCCCACTGCTGGGACACAGGTCTCCTCTCTGTAAGAAGGAGTGGGCCGTAATCTACCACGCGGGCCCAGTGCGGATTGGTAGATGTCACATGTCTTTTAGTTGTGGAATATTAAAAAAAAATGATTCTAGGACATGCCGGTTTCCTCACGATGTTTTCCTTCACCGTTTTGAGAGCAGTGGTGATGAAATATATTTCGCAAAGTAACGCGCCTGACGGGGTTCGAACCCACGACCTATACCTTCTACACTGTTCTTATTTTTTTTCATAATGTAAAAGAATCTAAGATTTTTTTTTTTAATAATTACTATAATATTTAGGAACTTGACAATGCAAATGAAAAACACAATTATATGACTGAAAATGAAATAGGTAACCACTTCGTATGACAGTCAATTATTTGGTTTTAAATTAGCCGAATAAAATACTTGTAAATTCACAAGCATTTTATTGGAATATTTTATCCGCAAATCATTAATCGTGTTTATTTTATGTAACGTTTTAACGAATACCGAGAATTTGTGTAAACAGATCATTTCATCAGAATTCATGCGTTTGCATAACAAATACGCATGAAGGTGTTTAAATAAATGGAATTTTGCTAACTGCGTAATTAATATAGCAGTATATTACATCTGTGTCAAAGTAAACACCCAAGGGATTTTGATATTCGAATATTTAAGTGCAATATCAATAATATTCAAGTATTGGCACAAACATTCCATTTCTGCGCGATGAAACACCATCTTAGGTTGACCTTCCCCGCTTCCCTCTCTCACATGGTTATGTAGGGGGTGAAGGAAGCTCGCGAGGATATTGGAAGGTCTTTCTCATCTGGTTGGTTGGTGGATCGTGCCCTCAAATGGGTTAATCGCTTGGAGTCGTTGGCAGCATCTGCACCTGACGGACTGAATTACGGTATCAAGGCTGTAATACGTTCTCTCACAAAAAGCACTCAGCATACATTTCACGAATTTAGTTTTCATATTGTAATGGTGTGAATGTGAATTATTGTGACAGCAGTTGCAAAGTTTACATGAATTAACTGAATGTTTGCGATGTAGTTTTCTGACTAGTTCAAAATGCGTAAATATTTACAGAAGTAACAGCAGCTTTATATTTTGCTAGTTTATGGCCATGAAGCATCGACAAGAAACTTATTGAATGGGAAGTACTCGGTACTAGTGAAGTAAGATTTGCTTCCATCTTCTTTTCTGTCAAGTGCCAACCCATCCCGGTCTAGAGGTACTTGCAAACCTCTTTATCATACAAAATAGATAAATACTGAATTTAATTTCTTACTATTAGAGTATCGCGAAAAAAAGACCAAAAATACAAAATTCATGGCGATAAGAGTAATCTTCTTATGAATGTTATTCACTAGCTTATGCTTGCAGCGTTGCCCATGTGAATGTCGGTAATTATCTCAATGGGAATGTCTATATGTTAATTCTGGTGATTAACTATTTGTGTAGATACCTACTTACGTGAAAGCCGTAACAATTATCCACCCAACAAACTTTCACATTAATAAAAGTAGCAAGATAGTAGTAAGATACATAATATACAAAAACAATCTCAAAGGACCGAAACTGAATCCTTTAGTTGAGACATTCAGCAACATACCACAAATTATTATGTAAGAGAGGAAAGAGCCTGTAATGCTCCCGTCCGCTGCATTTCAAAGATATTAAGCTGAAGTGGAACGGTCACTAGCAGGCGGCGACTAGGTACCACGAAGTGACCTAAGTAGATGTTACGAGTAAGAACACGATGTCTTGGAAGCTACTAAGAAATCGTTTTTAGGGTTCCGTAGCCAAATGGCAAAAACGGAACCCTTATAGATTCGTCATGTCTGTCTGTCTGTCCGTGTATGTCACAGCCACTTTTTGTCGAAAGTATAAGAGCTATCCTGTTGAAACTTGGTAGAAAGATGTATTATGTGAACCGCATTAGGATTTTCACACAAAAATCAAAACAAAACAAATTTTGGGGGTGCCCCCCATACTTAGAATTGAAACTCAAAAAAAAATTTTTCACCAAACCCATTCGTGTGGGGTATCTATGAATAGGTCTTTAAAAATGATATTGAGGTTATTAACATCATTTTTTTCTAAACTGAACAGTTTGCGCGAGAGACACTTCCAAAGTGGTAAAAAGTGTGTCCCCCCCCCCGTAACTTCTAAAGTAAGAGAATGATAAAACTAAAAAAAATATATAATGTAGACCTCAACCAAAACTACCAACGAAAATTGGTTTGGATGAGATACAGTTAGCAGTTTTTGAGATATAGTACATTTTCAAAAACCGCAAATATAACTTTGCCATTCATACAAATACTATGAAAAACAAAGTTATTTTTATTGTTTGTGTATATTACTTACTAATCTCAATATATGTAATTATATCTCTAATCTATGCTTGCTGCTACGGAACCCTTCATGGGCGAGTCCAACTCGCACTTGGCCGGTTTTATTTTGTCGAACTAGCTAGTAGCTAGTTGTACCGTGCAATGTAAGATTTGGAAGGCTTCTAAGGCCCGTATTATAGAAAGTGACTCAAGACTCAAGCGTTACTGAAAACTAGTTTCAACTAATCAAAAGGCTTGAGTCTGGTTTTAAGCAATGCTTGAGTATTGAGTGACGTTCTGTAATACGGGACTTAGTATTATGAAAATTACATGTAGATTTTGTGACGACAGTCTTGAATCAAGTCAAATAAGTATACGTACTGTGCGTTTCAACTAAGAATACGATGATCTTGAGCCCATATTGTGACTTCATGCGCGCTTTTCTAATACTTATAAGCTCTTGAATCAACAATAAATAATCATCACATGAAAATAACATAATCAAGATAATAACAACATTAAACATTATTGAAAGATTAATGTGCATAAAGTATTTATTTTATTAAGGTAACTGTCGTCACAATATGGCGTCAATGTCATCCTATTCTTAGTTAGAATGCAAAGAATGGCAATTTCCCTTTGTTAGTTTCCTTTCCCTTTTTGATGAAAAATGTTTGCAGCTTTACAATCTTAGGAGAAAGAAGACAGTTGTGGCAAAGATTTATACATGACGATTCGTGGCGACTGCGTTTCGTGTCGCGAGTTCTATTCACTCACATTATTCACAGAACAAAAATTGGTGTAACCTCGCGTCTGGCTGTTTGTGTATGTGAATTCAAATGTTTGCAAAACGCAGCCGAGATACAAGAGAAATTCCTAGTGTGCGGCAAGTTTCTAAATATCAGTTCAAATATGTTTTCTTTTGGGAATTAATGCTTAAGTTACTGTATTAGTTAAGTAGTTAGTTACTTAACTAATACAAATCTAAATAAGTATTTCAAGCATACTTTTTTAAAGACAAAAGTCCTAACTTATTTCCTGAATTTCAAAAGATATTAAAGCTATACTGAAACGGCTTGAAGTCAACAGCAAACGTTGTGTGGTCCTAAGTGTGCAAGTAAACAGATGTTAAGAACTTGATGTCACAACCGAATAGCAGCTAGCAGTGCATTTTCTGGGTATTATGGAAATTCAATGTATACGTAAAATGTCAATAGTGTTGAAATCAAAATGGGTACCTATAGCAGTTCTCTACATAGAAATGCATAGAGATCTCTATTGTAGGCATGGCCTATTCTGTTTATTATTGGTATGAGCTTTTGTGTTTGTTATTCGAATAATTGGATTATGAAGGTTATTCAAATTATTCGAAACGAATTTGAAAAGAGAAATGTGGAGTCATTAAGAATATATTGCGTTGTGTCAATCCTTTTTTTAAATTCCTATTTATACATATTCGAATATGCGCAACCTCATCTAAAAGTAAACTTTATATAATGCGAAAAAAATCCCATTCCGTGGTCATTTACATCATTTGTCAATCGAATTTAACTAACATAAGGTGCAAATCTGTATTCGAATATTAATTTGTAGTTTTTATTTCTCGCGAATAGTTAATTATTTGATTAAAAAATCTAATATAAGTTTACAGTAAGAGGATCAGTTCAATTATGTAAGGCAAATTGAATGAATTAACTAGTGGTTCACAAATCAGTTACCATTTACTTGATTTTAACTACAAATATTAATTCAAAGTAGACTTTATAGTAGGGGAAACCAGTCTAATTATGTATGGCAATGTAAATTAATGAACTAGCAATTTGCAATAGAGAGAAAAACTCAAACATTTTGAAATAATATAGGTACCTGTTCTACTGAATTACAAAAGATATTTAGCTGTATGTAGACAAATTCACCTAAATATCTTTAAAATACATAATATATTCACTACAATTCACTAAAATGTATGTAAAGAACTAGATGTCACAACCGAATAGCAAGTCAGTGAGGCAAAAATGTGCATTCGTGCAATGCTGGCATCGAAATTCTTCAAGGTATTATGAAAATTCAATGTAAAAGACTGTCAACAGTATTGAATATTGAAAAGGAACGGCAGTTGTTTTAGTAACATGACCTGAGCATCGAGGTTCCTAGTTCGGCCATAGTATATAGGCTATCTCCGGCCCAATCCGCGATATAATTGCCTACTGGTAGGGTTGTAACTTTTAGCTAAATTTTAATTCAGTGCCTATAAATTGGTAAGGGTCGGAAGTTGTATTTATATCCATAAGAGGTTAGCGTTAATTATGTTGCACGTTGTATACTAATCAGTTTTTGTTTTATTTTAATCGGCATAATGTAGCATTTTTTCACATACAGGGCCATTATTTATTTTTAATTAATACAAACACAAATAATTCAAACATATCTATTGAATTACACAATACGTTCTCCTGCGATTATCACACATTTTTCATTCATTTAGCGTTGCCGAAAAGCCGTGAAGCGAGAACCTCGTGCTATGTTAGCCCCGACTGGCGCACCTCGAAACGGTCCGAGATTTTGTTAAAGTGTGCGTGGGCGACGCATAGATACAATGGCGCACACATACAAGCCGCGCGCGGTGCGTTTGTATGAAGATAACTTACTTCCCGTCTTTATACTATATATGGTTCGGTTTTATAAAGAAGAGAAAAAGGAAAAAATAATATTAAATAAATGTTCTATTAGATATATGAAATTGTGACACAGAATTCCATGTGTTTTATATTTATAAGATTTTTCGAAAGATTCGCTGTATTTTCAAGCTCTTTGAACACTGATACTTTACAGCCTCTTTTGACCTCTCCAAAGACCAAGCGAAAGTTCTTCAGCTATTTTTAATTACTGAAACCATAAGCATAGCAAGTAGGCGATGATAATTTCACAGCTGAGCTGGAGACAAATTCTTCTCTATGTAGTAGGACTTTGTTGCAAATGCACCACGTTTATTGTTTAATTGAATAAATTTAGCTTGTTTTTTTTGTAATAAAAGCATCAAACATTTAAATTCACATACGCAAACACCCAGACCAAAAGCAACTATTTATAGGTCATACAAATATATTTTCACACCACCTGCTCGAAAATGTCAAATTATATGTCAAGCAACCTTAACCTAAAGTGAGTCATTAGTGGCCGAGGGCACAGCCGGTCAATAATGTTGTACTGGATTTCATTATTACCCGCTGGTCAATAATGTGATTTGAATTTGGAATATGTTTATAAACAACAAACACCCTTTGGTGCCAGAAAGATTTTTTTTTTTAATTTTCTTTTCCCTTTTGGGAAGACAAAGGGATCTATCTAGCCCATGCAGCCTAGATTTTTTTTTTGGTTCTTTTCGTCCCTCTTTGGGGCAGGCAAAGGGAGCTGAGCCCATACAGCCAAGTCTGATTTAGTGTGCCAGAAAGAGGAAAGCTATTCTCGAAACCCTTACTACGCGTGGATGATATTCTCGATTTCCTAAAAAATCATAACGATTGCTTCTTCATATCGTTGCCATGTTTTCGAAGACGTAATATTGTAAGAATAATTAGATAACTACCTACGAACCATTTTTTAAAAGGAATGAAATAACATTAAAACTGGCATTAATAATAACAAATACCGTACCGCGCCGTAATACCGTAGGTAATAGTAATTAGCTGTAACATTAGTTAATTTATTTTAAATAAACTGCACTAAGATTGCTGTGGATTTTGTAAATAAATAATAAAACCTATCTATAATATAGTCGATTTATCACATTTTATCAAAAATACTCTATTTTCACGAGCGTCTCCAATGACGTTCTAAATTCAAAATGCATACAGCCAATCATCCAAAACCATTCTACCAGCCCTGTATAAAACTTAGTTTACACAAACGCCACATCCATGAGAGTGATATCATTAGGACAAACACGACAAAACCATAGAAGATACTTTTTTTTTCGAAAATCGAATTGATCGTGTCTTGTCTTGTCTTTGTTTTTCGTACTATGGCTATTATTTTCTCACAGTAGGTGTAAAAAGTAGAGTATCCTCCTCTGGGCTAAAGGTGTCTTTGCCTTGGGCTAGCTTGAATCCCTCGCTGCATTCAGGATTCTTGTATTAACTCCCTCGCTTCGCTCGTGAGTTAAACTCTTAACTCCCTCGCTACGCTCGGGAGTTAAATCCCGAATCCTTCATTGCGCTCGAGATTCAATATGACGCCCGTGACATAAGACACAACTTTAGCCCCTCGGTGCATAATCTACTATTATATATCCGCAGGGAAAAACCCTGCGGAAATTTAACCCACGACACTAAGCGCAGCAGTCAATCATTTAACCACTGAGCCAGCCGTGCCGCCAAACAACATTCCATTGCTAGAGTAAATAAGCCATGAAAAATATCCTACATTACACGAGGTGCAAAGCTTCTTAAGTGATCGTGAATTCAGGCATAGCTTTCCGTATCGATATAAGTGCACAGTGCTCCCACACAGCAGTTACATAAAGTTCAACATTGTACACCAAGCACAATAACATTTTATAACAGTGTGTAACATTTTGCTAAAACATGCATCTATAACGTCCCTCTGTCACTCAGATGAAGATACAAAAAAGAATATTAATTTGTTACATGAAATTGTATTAATCACTTTCAAAAACCATTATAACTTATGTTTCACTTTGTTAAATTAAGTTACCGAATGTTATGCAACCTTCTCTAAAGATAACCGCTGTGGAGCACCTTAGCAGTTACTTAAATTTCAGGATGTGAGCAACTTGATGCAGTAAACTTTAACTATGTTTCATGTTAAGTTATAATAATAAGAAGCCTTATGAAGAACTTCTTAATGTACGGAATATGCTGAAGTTAGAACACGTGCATTCTTGCATAATTTGTAGAGTCTTTGTCTTTATATGGTTGCTGGTGTTAATATCAAAAACAAAAGTAATGAAAATGAGGCTAGTTTTATGAAAATTATTGAGTGTGGATAAGTTGTGTAATGCTAGAATGGAGTTGTGCGATACTTTAAACTGCACATTATTTAAAAGAGCACATTAAGTTTTTTTTACTCAAAAATATGCGGTGGCCTTATCTTTTAGCACATTTTTGCAGAGCCCAACTAGACCTAAAAAGTTAATTAAGCTTTATACCCAGTCGTTTGATGTTATAATTATAATTTGTAAAAAAATATAATTATAACAGCAAACGACTAGGTGCTCCCAGAAACACAATTCATTTGTTAAAAAATAATTTCACTTTACTTAAAGGCGATAAATTAACAAAAAAGTGTTGAACCAAGCCCAAACCTAGATATTAAAAGTAGGTATTAACGTCACTAAGCTGAACTTTTGAATTTATAGTTAACTTACCGTGCCAGTAGGTTATAAATACTTATTTAAAGTTGTAGTACTTTGCGGAAAATTATGTGTCTAAAAGTCAGGATTGTTTGTTATCCCACTTTTGGACACCATTCGATTGGGACGAATGCGGACCACTATTCCACGATATTTTTTCAGGTGCTTATTGTGTTCTAGGACCACGGTATATACGATATTGATAAGATAGTCGCGCGGTCCAGCAGACCACCTCAGTGTTTTTTTTTGTTATCCTACGGTATGTCCTATTTGAGCGGCAAATATCTTTATTCTCCTGTTTTCTTTTTTAATTCTCCTTTCAAATAATTCTTGTGCGATCAGTGGTCATTCTGTTCCCATAAACAATATTAGATTAACACACCACCTTCGCCAAGGTCTGCCTTGGCGGCGATATCCTTCCTCGGGTGTCAAATGAGTAATGATCTTTGTCCAACTGACATGGTTCATTCTTATAACACGGTTCGACCGAAGTAGGTCAAGAGGAAGTGATGACATGACATTTTAATTGTTTGTTTTTTTAATTAATATCGTAGCCGAAATCCTTCTCTAGATGTTAATTTAAGTTAACAATCTCGAAGAGTGATTTCTTCTACCGTGGCAGGTGTGTTAGACTACCTCCTAATATTTTAAGATCGTAATTAATTTTAATTGCTATATAATTTCCCATCAAGCGGAACATTGCTTCATAAATCAGGGTACCGCAACAAGTGCTGGTTATAGCGACATTAACGGGGGCCGTGGGGCGCAGTATCCCAACGTTATTTACTTGAAGAATACCGTTTCAGCTGATTGCGTGCCGTTCTGAAAGGGTTGTGTGTTTAGCTGAACAATCCTGGCGGTTATTTGATATTTTCTGACCCATTTTCCTCGTATCGTCCTCTGCATAGATAGTTTTAAAACATAGATACATAAAACTGAGTGATTTTAATTCCTTAAATAACCTTCTTCAATAAAAACCCGGTCAAAATTCGAATTCAAAACTGCGGAGATAAGGCCCATATTTCAAAAGTCAATTTAAATTTAAAACTCTCGCACAAAAATTGCAAATTAAAGCCTGGCCAGCCAGATTATTTTCTGAAACAACTGGCAGGTTTATGTGCGTATTATCTGTGGGATAATATATTAATATACGCGGCCCCCGAAAGCCCCTATTTCACATAGTATATTTAAAACTGTCAAATATCTCGCATCTGCGCAGCGGGGTAGGGTTGGCGCTCTATTTTGATCAAATATTTACATTACCTACAACACGGGTCTGACATTTTTCTCTTCCATTCAAATTGTCAATAATGAATATTGTAGGGCGAAGCTGACAGCCCGGGGCTGCCCCACACCCGGCGCGCTCTGTTACAAACGCTCAAATAAACGTTAAATTTTATCGAACACGAGGCGCTCAGATAAAATTCGTATCTAAACAATAGATGGCACATTTGACGTGACGTGAAAGACGTTATTCATGGAGGGGACTTGGCCCGCTCAGAGGGGGGTAGCGGGGGGGGGGAGCTTGGACTTGTCTCATAACCTTTCGGCGTTAATGTCGACGGATAAAACAAAGGGACACCATTAGGGAAATGTCCGCGTTTGTATCGAAAAGAATACGTAATTATGAGAATCCATCTTTAAATACTCGAGATGGACGAGATTCCATTATAAAATTTCAATTGAAATTCTGAAGACGTCTTTTTCATTTTTCACACCTAGAGTTGTGGAACAAAAGATTTTATGAAGAACTCGGTTTGATTCTTCGAAAGTGGGTTCAATTCAAGGCGTACCTTTAAGTTTTATAATGTACAGTCCGGTGGTTTGTGTACTAAGAGGCTTAAGTCCTTCACAGCCGAATATGCCTAAGATTGATTACTTCCTTCGGCCAGTTCCAGCTGGTTTGCCATCGTAGCGTGAATACAGATGAGTGATGGCGCTTATCCGTCTGATTAAGCCTTTTCGGTGCTTGTATTGGAAGAGAGGCTTAACGCTGTCTCAACATTTTCCCAAGGGAAGGATTGCCAATCCAGACGGCTTTGTTAGAGGTGACACTAAAATATGAATTTGCTGCTAGAATATAAATACTTAGTAATTTATATTGTACCGAATAAACATACTTTCTTTCTAATTAGATTTTTATTTATAAGCTTGTAATAAATTTTACCGAAATATCGGGAATCCAGTAGAAATATTAAACAATATTATTTTTCAATTCACAAACGTTCCGATAATAAAGTTCAGAAAATGTTATTGGCGCGTCTTTTGAATTTCTTTCTCTATAGATTTTCCAGCACTTTGTTTCTATCGGTTTCCCAATACGCGACAGCACTCAATCCACATTTGCATTTGCGCCACGTAAGTAAGTGGCAAAATTATAAGTTCTAGCACGTCACTAGGTAGTGTGAAGTGTATGTGCAGTGAAAAATGTAAGTAATAAAAGTGCTGATGCGGCGGCACGTCCGCGGACCGACGTGGCACTCCTACATGTGAACAGCCTGGCTTGCACTTATGAAAGAATATTTGTACCATATTTTCTGGACGATAAATAAATTCTTTGTAAAGGTTTTGCATCGAATTTTATACGTTTTTCGGTTTGTAGAAAGAAATTGTTATTAAAATTATGTGTTTATGATGTGCTCCTGTTTTATGAACTGAACATACAGGCGTAGATAGAAAGGTCGTCCTGTGCTGTTTAAAGCAGAAATTAAGTACATTTCCCCCCCTAAAAATGCCATAACAGTTAAAGAATATTCTTCAAGTAGAATTTATTTTTATTTGTTCTTTCTCTCATAAGTATTTTCTTAACGCTGTTCCTCCAGATCCTACTAGAATTTATTGTAGCTCTATTTATGGAATAAAACTCTAAACAGCGCCTACAAGGACCACTATGCGAAAGGACCATTATTCTCAAACGACATTGTACCAAAAACGGCGGTAAATACTCAAATATGTACATATACTCACGAATTTTGTCACAACCTAGAAGCCTGTCGTATTACATAACCGACAATTGCTTAAAATTCCCTTCTCGCGTTGATGTCACCTTAGCAACGTCTATCAAGGGAACACAATAACATCTCGAAACATTATACGAAAGGGTTAACGACACAGAGGAGGGAAATATGGAGAGGTTAGGCCAATATCTCTCAAAGGGTTATGGGGTACGTAGAAAACAGCCAATAGGTGCGTCCACACAGAGCGAGCAGCCTCGCGAGGCATCTGCTTGCACTGTTTGGACGCGCAATTGTTTTTCGAACGAGGCACGAAACAATATACGCGAGCAAAACAAAAGCCGACACTGGATGGCTCGGGCGCTCGGTCGGATCGCCCGCGGCAGCGCGCACGCTTTCCTCAGCCGAGACACGTCCACGCACTAACCGAGCTGCTTCGCGCGGCAAATGCCTCGCGAGGCTGCTCGTTCTGTGTTCTATTATGATAGCTCCAGCTGAATTACATTTTGATTCTTTTTGATGACCTGACCCACAATTGGGCAAAGACCTCTAGCATCCTGTCAATGGTTTTTCATTATATCTAGGTACCTAGTTGTTTAGTTCAAAACTTTTACTGAACATTTTTTATTTGTGATAAAAGATTCGCCGATGTCACTAACCGTAAGTGGTGTACCAAAATCCGGTCTGACACATACCTGTGCTATTTTAGTTCCGTTGCCTGTCACATTGCCTCTCCATTGGCTCACTACTCCGTGGCACAACCTTCGGCCCGCGTTACATCACTAAATATATAACAGGTTGGTACACAGTATATACCCAAACATTTTGACCCGTGTTACCAATTACTCAAACTTAATTTAACATGCTGTAACTTGAGGGTCTTTGGTACTGTCAACACTGTCCAACATTTGACTCTGCGGTGTTATATACAATGTAACCTTAGTAATAAGTTGTGTAAATAGCTTCCGACAGCTTAATTTACTCTGAGACCTCTGGTTTCAACTGGCGTTCTCATCTTCGAAGAAATAATTTAAAGCCATGTATTTGTATGTATTTTAGTGAGGTTCCTTTTAGTCTATTTTTTGGGTGCTTTGATTATCAAATGAGTCTTCCCGCCCAAGGTGGAGAGAAAGGAGATGTCAGCTCTTAATGACTTAAAGTCCAGGGTCACGATGTCCTTTTAAGACGGTTCCGCAAGGTTCCATGACTGCGATTATGGACCTGCAGCACAAACATGTTCTTTATTTGTCCGTCGCACAAAATACGTACGAGCATTAAAGACGCTTCATATAAAAGTGAAACAATTTGATACAAGCTGACTGCCCGTGTTCGCTTGCTACAGATGGTTGAACAGTTAACATTTTTATCACTATTTCGTTAATAGCAAGTAGTGAGAATCTGTAACATCTGTTTAAAACATTTCGACTATAAGTATTTTAATTAAAAACTTCACTCACACACATATATATAGTAACATATGTAATATTGGGCAACTTGCATCTGGCGCAAACCACACGCCGCAGGGCTTACGGCCACGCTGGCCATTGCCGGCCATTCTCGGCCATTCCTGCTCCCAAACTTAGGTGCGGCTGTACCGGTGGTTTTCTATTCAACAAACTGTCGGATGCAGTAGTTACTGCATATTGCGCTCGCACTTTGCACTCAAAGAATATCCCCTACATCCCAACGGCTTTTTACAATCGAGGGTTTAGAAGTTATTGTTTTTGTTCCAAACAATAAATGGCTTTCTTTTCTTTTTTCCGTGTGGGATATAAGGGCAAGGACTAAGGGTCGCGGGCCTGTCAAAACAGGTAAGCGTGACCCTGACACGTAAAGGGCTATTGAAGGACCACCGTGGATTTTCGTCAGCACGAGTCTGACAGTCCCTACCGCTCAATCCAGGGCGGAGGGACTCATTTGATGACTTGAGGCAATGACTAAAAGTTACAAGTATTAAAACAAAAAGTCAGTGCTTTCAGTTAACTGCCTAATCCTACGTAAGACATTTTAATTAATGATCTGATAAGATTCGACAGCAGTCAGTATAAATAGGATTCGTTGCCAGAGTTTTGGTCAAATATTTTAATTTACTGTCGTCTGAAAGCTGAGGGAATTATGCCAACAGGGACATTTTTTGTGTTCTCCTTGAAATGGTATGTTTTAGTTAGCTGAAGGCCTTGTGATGTCAACATAAATATCTTATTATATGCTTATAATGGTAATTGTGTCGATATGCACTTTTCGGAGTGTAAGGAACAGGGTTTAGAGTTCCTCGATGCTCTGTTCAAAAGGTAGGACCTCTGACCTCCGGGTAGGTCCTCTGACTAAAGGGGTGTTGCATCTGGTGTGGTCTACTGCCAGATAGTGTTTGTCGCAATCTCTACAGGATTTCCTATCTAAATGTGTTGATTTAAGTGCTTCATTTGCTCCATAAAGAATGCTATTTTTCTTTTTTCCAACTTAAATAATGTCTGTAGAACAATTTTTTAGCTCATAGTACAGTTTAAGAGTTGCCATAATATTAACTTTATTGTTCTACAACAGAATAGAAAATAAAGTCACGCAAATAGAAAATTTTTATTTAGGATACTGTTTAAAAATGCCTTTTTGGACCTCCGCGTTTCTCTACATCCACAGTTACTTATATCTTTTTCCAGTAGGTAGGTACTACTACGTTTATAGGCGAGTATTCCTGAAGCTTGAAAGCAATTCGCGAGAACACATTAGTTCATGATTCAAGGCTATCTACCCGTGCCTGCTCTAGGGAAATGTTTAGCAAATTCTGTTGCGCTTGCTTGATTAATTTTGAAGATGCTGTGCTGTGAATTTGATTCAAGTTGTAGTTCTGAATTTGGGTTGAGGGTTTAATAAATCATTTGCAATATATATCTACTGCATAGGTGCCCGGCTTTGCTCTTGTGGAGTTTGGTTATTATCCCCCAGCATCATAATTATGGGGAAAACGTGTATCTTATGTGTCCAGAGGCCTTACCACGAGCTCTTAACGCGATCCAGTTTAAGCTGTGGGAAAGGGACAGAGCTATACAAGTCGTCTACCGCCATCTCTTTCCCACAGCCTAAACTGGATCGCGTTAAGAGTTCATGGTAGGCTACCAGGTTATACCTAATCAATCGCTCTGTGCGAATTTCATCAAAGCCCATTCAGTAGTTTTTGCCCGAAAGAGTAACAAACATCTTTTCATCCATTCCATCTACTCCTTCATTTTTTTGAATTCAACTTATATGTTTCACCAGACCCAAAGGGAAGGTCAAATCGTTCAATATTTTGCAGATGACGGCCTGATATTAAGTCCTACCAAGCCATAGGGGCTCTATTGCCAATCATTGGGCACCAGTCCAAAATTCGTGGACAAATACTGAGAACTCACGAACAAAAGCATAAAAAAAACTTGAAACACAATACGTACCTGTAATGACGACCCTCTATAAAACGTTTAGAACTTTCTAATTAACCGCTAAACTAGGAAGTATTGACTCAAGAGATCTCCTCGACATTACAAAGAACTTTTGATTCGGTTTATCTGCTAAGTACCGACCGTCGTTGAGGCAATTCAAGTTTTAATGCCGAGGATATTCCAATAATTTTTATTAAACCCGAAACTAGTGAGGCGGGTTCAATTGGGAACCAATAACTTGGAATTCAGACTACGATAAAGTGAAGCGCAAACTATTTATCTTAAGTGGTACTTTTACCCTACTTATGATAAAGAACAAAGGGTATTTTTGTACGTCTGTTATTTCTTTTGGTATTATCGAGTTTATTTAACGGTAATTTAGGGTAATCTGTATCGCTCTACTGATAGTGTGTAGTATCTTCGACTGTTTTTTTCTGTTTCTATTTAGTTACGTTAATCAGTAAACAATTCGAGGCATCCGGCGACTGGGACCGCAATAAACTGACACCGCGGTCTCAGTTGCCGAATGCATTTAATTTTAATATTTGTATTCCTTCGACTGGGACCGATCCATGAATTGAACCAGAACGGTACGGTCAGACGAAAAATATCTATGGAAATTGTCTTGTTCAATACAAACCAGGAAAAGTAATAGGCTAGCATAGGTTCAAAGTGGTCTGTATTAAAATAATTCTCGACAGGAATAGGTTACCTGAAATTGTCTTGTATTCAATAAATAAATACCATTTTGAACTTATGCTAGCCTAGTAGTTTTGCTGGTTAGTCAATGAAAAAGACAAAATAATATTAAAATTAAATGCATCCGGCAACTGGGACCGCGGTGTCACTTTATTGCGGTCCCAGACGCCGGAAGCCTCACAATTCTATATTTAATTAGAAAGTAATGGAGAAGGCCCAACAGTGGAGCAATATAGAGAGAAAATAAAACGAAGCTAACAATTTAGACCAAGGAGCGTAGTATACATCGTATCGGGGCCCTTGTATGACCAGATGTACTCTTATGAACGTGGGCGTGGCAAAAAGGAGGTTATTAATACATAGTGTAAAAGGGACAATCTTCAATATTTGAGACATCCGTTGAGGATAATGACGCCCGATCTTTTACTACTAGTGCATGGTTGCACATGCATTAAAATCATTTATATTTTTGTTTTTTGTCAGTGGATGGTTCCACTGACAAAAAACAAAAATATAAATGATTTTAATTACATCTCAAAAAACAAAAATATACATTATTTTAATTACATCTAACTTAAATGAAATTAAAATAATTTATATTTTTGTTTTTTGTCAGTGGATGGTTGCACTAGTAGTAAAAGATCGGGCGTCATTATCCTCAACGGATGTCTCAAATATTGAAGATTGACCCAAAAGTAGTTAAGAAAAATCACCAAAAAAAGAAACAATTCAATTTTATTCTATATTTAAATGTCTATAAGTAACTGTTACAAAATACGTTGTTATTTACGTATAGTAGCAAGCCGTCTTCAGAAAATTAGGTACTCTTTTCGAATTTATTCGTGTATAAATTAGTAGGTAAAACATTCTACGTGATTCGGTTTCCCTTCAAAAAGCTTTCAGCAAAGTCGACGACTGACTGAGAAGTTTAATTAGGACGGATAATTGGAAGTTTGGTTTTAAGTGGACTTTTAAAACTAGGAACAAGTTTTCTAAAGAACCTAGATTTTTTAGCGAGATTGTTAATATGATCGCGGATCGAACCGTGAAGGACCAATCGTTCTCTCTAAGGATTAAACTTTGCAAAGAAGTCTATAGAAAATTTAAAGGGAATTGTAGGTCATTCATTAGACTAAGTGGTCGCTCAATGATTGAAATTAGACCGTAATTCATTTGAATTTAAGTCTAAAATAAATATTAGCTTTCTGCACTCTTTCTCCATTTCTAATATATATCTAACTTTAACTCCGTCCTTATAATTTATAAAAAAGGAGTGCAGCAAGTTTCTCCTTCAATAATATATAAATTATAATGTGATAAGTTTATTGAAAACCTACTTGGGAATGTAATTAAATGTTTACATAATATCATAGTGAAAAATGTACATTCCTTTGGAAGAGTAAATTGAGTTTTTCTTCAATTAAATATTAAGGAAATATGTAAGAATACTGTTGTGTATTTTCATTGCCAAGTAAACGACAAAATAGACACCGACGTAATATTATACGAGTTGCTCAATCTATGTTAGAGGCAATTTTACTGAAAGTCGAAAAAGACTGCGATGTTTTATTCCCAAAAGAGAAAAAAGTTAAATGTGAATAATACAATAATAAAAAGTCCGAACATTTCCACGCTGACAGGTAAAACTTTTTGATATAAACTCGACCTTATTTTGCGTTTTATTTGTAAAAGGGTGTGTTTTCTGAACCTTTATATTTTTTATTTCAGTAAACATTTTACAATTTAACATACCTAGGTAGAGGTTAAATGTGATTTGAGAACTTAAGTAGGATGGACTTTGACAACGTCATCTTATCACCATTTTTTTTTGTACATACATTTGTGTCTTATTGGTCTTATCAATCCAAAGTAGTACAGAACACTTTAATTGGATTATAATAAGATAATTTACAATCTGTATTTTGTAAATATAATAAATGTTTAAATGTTTCTTAAATAGTATAATAAAACATTCGTTATTAAAAATTTAGATAGGTAAAGAAAATAAGTGGAGTAACGAAGAAAATAATGGAAGAGCGTCAACAATGTTCATGTCACTCCTCCGTCATAAAACCATAATAATTATTATGGTTTAGGGTCAACTTACGCGACGCGGCGCGACGTAACGCAACGATTCTGGAAATGTGTATCTTTTCGTGTAGAATTAGATTTTGAGTAGCTCTATTGAAATGTGTGCGCAGCGTCGCGTCTCGCTGTGACTTGACCCTTATTTATCCGAATGACAGGTAGTTTCAACCAGTCAGATTTTAATAAAATGTGAATGGAAATCATGTAGTAAAGCAAATATAACTCCGACTTTTCTCAGGATTACATTAAAACCCTTTATGATAGCCAAGTAAATTGAGTGCCGCGGGCGCAATCATAGAATTGACAAGTCAACCAGAACCTCTTTGTCTGACGGAATCGAAATATCAATTTCAGTTACATTTTCGAATGATAGAAATATAATTAAATAGAAATATTATAAAGAAAAATATTGTGAATAGAAGATAAATAATCAAAATTAAATGTACTTGTATGTACTAGGTAGGACAATTTAATATTTCCTTAAAACATTACATAAAGTCTATCCAGTGTCATTTCTTTAATCCACTGTTAGACGTAATATCCATTTCATCCAAGCTTGCTCCATATCACAGAGTTCTTTGCTTTCTTTATCCAGTCTGACCAAAGCTATCTTTTTTAACCGACTTCAAAAAAAAGGAGGTTATCAATTCGACTCGTATGTATGTAATATTTTCAGAACTGCCCAGTTTTCGTTTAAGTTAGTCTATATCAGCGCCTGACTGGGCGATGTTATTACCGGTGCTATGGATTACAAAAATCTAGTAGACTTGTAAGAAAATTGTGTATTTGACAAGAATTTGGGTTGTATATTTAAACTAAAAAGAGTAAAATAAAAAACTTTTTCAAAAAAAGCAACCGACTTCAAAAGCAACCACAAAAAAGGATAAAATAACCTACATAATAACTTTTCTTTCGGAAGTCGGTGGCAAAAAAGTCAATTAAATAAAAAACAAAGCCACTGACTTCCGAAAGAAAAGTTATTAAGTAGGTTATTTTATCCTTTTTTGTGGTTGCTTTTGCTTGCTTTTAACTTTTTTTTGAGTTTCAATTTTAAGTATGGGGGGCACCCCCTTTGTGTTTGTTTTATTTTTGTGTGAAAATCCTAATGCGGTTCACATTATACATCTACTTACCAAGTTTCAACAGAATAATTCTTATACTTTCGAAGAAAAGTGGCTGTGACATACGGACGGACCGACAGACAGACATGACGAATCTATAAGGTTCCGTTTTTTGCCATTTGGCTACGGAACCCAAAAAACAGTGAGGAAAGGAAAAAAATCAGAAGAGTCCCACTTATAGCAGCTTCATAGGTACTTTATAAATCAAATGACAAAGAAAGCGTTGATCTCGTGCGAACGAGAATTTCTCGTGCAGTAACGCAGCACGCTATAATTGTTAGATTTATTTTATTGTATTGTTAGATCTTGTGTTTGTATTGTTGTTAGCCTATTGTGGAAATAAAATTTGCTGCATGAAAAACCACCCTGTTTGTTTGATGGTTATATTCGTTACTTAATAACACAGTAAAACTAGACTTTAGGTGCCCTTTAAAAGCTTGTGCGAGTAATGGATAGCTCGCTGTCTGATCAAGGGCCAAGCCTGCGTCCCGTAGTGTCTCAAACGCGCCTCAAGGAGGCGTTCGTGGCCTTTATGGTCCGACCGTGCCTCAAAGTACCCTCAGTTTCTTATATTGCAGTACTGCTCACTTAGGGTAAAAATACCTCTACAAATTAATAGCATAAAATTAATTACAAAAACGTTAGCAGCGCGGTATATCCGTGACCTATACAATATATAATAGTGTTTATGTCCTAACTATGATGAATTCGTTTAATAAGCGGGCGGCTTGCGGAGGCACGCGCGCTCGCCTCCAAGCGTGCAATGCCTCGCTCAGCGCTGAGAAATGGCGGACGATCTCGTACACCTATTGATATCGTTTGAAACACTTTTTACGGGAGAATTTTTGATTTAATTATGGAGGCTGCTACTGAGTGGTTTTGAACTGGAGCTGAGATCCGAGGCTTATTAGTTGAAATAATGTTATAAGTAAACTATTTAGATCCGTGGAATCATGTTCTTCTTTTAAAATGTGCAACGAATTTTTATGTGTACCTACATAAGATAAAAAGTTTGGAAATTACCTTACGCATTAGGATTTACCAGGAATACCCTATGTTAAACTCACTTAAGTACAAAATGAAGCAATTTAAGTTTTTTTTGTAAATGGTAAAAATCATGCCTTTTTAGAATTCACTATTATTTGTTTTATGCCGTCTTATTCTAGAAAAAGACGACATAAAATAAACGATGACGGCACAAAAGGAGTTTATCAAATAGTTACCTATTAAATCGTCGGCAAAATTAATGCTGTTAAGTTTACTCATTTAATTCCTCATTAAATCAACTCACGGCTAAGTCAGAATCTCAAGACTGGGGCACTCATCTTTCCAAAGAAAAAAATTGCGGTAGCGTACCGAATTCTCTTTGACAAACCAACGAAGGCATTTTAACCATAAACGACTCGACATTCTATTTTTTCCGTAAAAACCTCAGCAAGTTCCCGAAAGCTTTTATAATTTGCATAATTTATTAATTTACTCATCCATTTTGTCGGACTTTCTATAAAGCTGTCGACGCGACGGCACGTTCTCGGAATATCTACTGGACAAAGAAAAGATGGACGTTAAAAATATGATACTATTAGTGGTTTGATTTTATATTATATATTATCATATTGCATTTAATAAACAACGCTGTTTATAAATAAATGTTAACAAAATTCGAATTTATCCATTCTTTCTGGAACACCCTACGATAACGAATAAAATCAGTTTAGTGCCTATAAAGTACATACATTGATACCTTATTTATTGAAAACTAGCAACCTACACTCTTCATCTTCACATTCCGCCTGACGCAGGTCCTCACCGGACATGGTTGTTTCGGGAGGCTTCTCTGTCGAATTGGGCGGTAGGAAACTTCGTGCTACCACTGTGGGGACCGGAAGACGCGGTGGAGATCTGCTGCGCTTGGGCAACCACCGCCGTATCCTCACGGAGGCGATAGCTAGCGACGATCTCTCACACCCAGCACTTGTTCATGCCATGCTGTGGGGTTAGGTTCTGTCAACCCTCTTTTTAGATAAACTTATATCATTGTCCGTTTAGTCAGATTAAAAAAAAAAACAGCTGAACGTTTAGCCCACACTACACAATCTGCCTCGCGTGTATTTTCGCCGTTTATTCCCGTATCAGTTCAACTATATTGGCTTAATCGCCACTAAAAGAGCAATGAATTAACCACTTTCCATATCGATGAGTAAATCGTTTCATATCGATACCGATTTGAGCCGAGACCTGATATTGGGGAGCACATTATGCTAATGAGTCTGTGCTTGCTCAATATACGCCACTGTTGATGTTCGGTGGAAACAAATGACGACATTATCGGAATACACGAGGTGTTTTGACTGTGCATTTGGAATGGCAGTGATATGGCAATGCTGCTTTTCTGGTGCTATTTTGGGCGATTTAAGCTGGTGGTGCTTTTGAATTTGAAAATGATTAGGGTATGATACAAAGTAATGTTGCAAGGACATCCTTACGCAAAGGGCAACGTAAAAAAACAATGGTTTTAGTCAGTAGGAGTCTGACAGTTAACTCTCAAAGGTTCATTTGATGATATTACCATCCCAAAAAATGTGTGTTACTAAAATATAAATGATTTTATTTTTGTTTTGGCTTAAAATCACTCATACACGTACAAAAAAGCTGTCGTTCAACGGTTCAACCAGTTGCTACGAGATGTTTACGTACTCTTTTCGCCTGGCTCACGTCCATACACCTGGTGACACTAGACACACTTTTACACGTTACTAATTTATTTCGTCAAGCTCAAGTCGATTGCCCAAATTACGCAGCGATAAGTGTGGTTACTTTCTTGAGAACTTCCGTAGCACAATTCTTTGACGCGTAGCACTTAATTCGTAGCAAGCTACGTAAGTAGGCGCGTAGGCGAGTTACGTACTCGTAGCTATGGCGTCAAAATAGATGCGAGAGCGTAGGCTACGTTACAATGTACCTTAGGATTTCGTGTGCGAATCTGATCTGTAGGATTCTTGATCCTAATACAACGTGTTATGTAAAAATAAATCAACAGTCACACTTGGGTCACGTATTTATATTTGGTATCATTGAAGTTTTATTTGGGATGGAGATTTTTTCGCGGATTTTCTGTTGAAAGAAAAATTCGAACCGCGAGCGGCATATGAACCTATGATCTTCGGATTCAGTACTTCCGATGCTGTTACCAACCGAGCCACCGAGCTTCTCAACGTCTTACGGTGACGTATAGCGTCATTTTTCTTTCCTCAGAATATCTTTAAAACTCGCGACTCTTGTGCATTTTTTTTTTGTGATTGTGTTAATGTTCCCACGGCGAATGCTGAACAGTTAGATGGCCTTTTATCAGGGAATACTGATACATGCTGTATTAACATAATAATACTACAAAAATACACATTCACCAAACGAATTAAAGCTTAAACCTCGTCAATTGCTTAAGTCGGGGTCAACAAAAAAAAAAACACTATGCATTTTATTCTTGTCGTTTAAACATGTTCCCATTCTCCCCCATAAATCGTAACAGCAAACATAAGCCACTGCGACATGATGACGTCATATCCACCACACAGCAGGATTACCAAAAGCTCGACAACATACTCCCTAAATTAATTTCAGCCATTTTGAACCAAACATACTATTAAAGCTGACCTCATTCCTTTACGACCAGCCGAACATTAATTACTACATATCAATCAGTTTTAGTGCTGTACCGATATAGTCTGGTTTATCGATACTATGATTTATGTACATCGATAGTATTATCATAAAAGACTATAAAAGTTAATACTTTGGTATAAAGGGTTCGGTAATGGATGAGCGATTTGGGTCCCTAATGCGAGCGGGTTCCGTCGGTCCGACGCGTCGATTGCCTCATTAATATCCGGCCATATACAGGGTGTCCAGTAATGAATGGATAACCTTGGAATGGGTCATAGTAGAACTAAAGGCAATTCAGAAAAAAATACGAAAAAAAATCAATACCTAGTATTTCCTAAGATATGTCACTTTTAAAAATATTGATAATTTTTGGTACCCTACTTTACATTCTTGCACACCACGACCACAAATTGATGAATTCCATCATTTTTTTACTGTTAAAATAATCTACATTAACTGAGCTGATAGATGAGCAGTAAATAGTAACACTGTTAATACACGGCTTTTCAAAAAATTAACTCGAATTAGTGCTTTAGTGAAAAAAATTAGAAAAAATTTCGTTATGACAAAGTTTAAGCAACCATAGCATGAAAAAAACGTATGGCAATATACGTGACCAATAATTTTAAAATAATGTGTACTTAATGCAGATTTTGAAATGGTATTACTTATCATTGTACCTAATGTAAATAATGAATTATTGCTAATTGTGTTTGAAAGGAGAGAAAATTGCTGCTGAGAAAAGTTTGAAATATTCAGGTATTCCAGGTAAACCCCACACATTTTAAGAATTTCACCGAAGTAAAAAACAGTCTCATCTTCTAGACGCTTCGAATGACACCTATTTCAAATCTGTTGGATACCTTCACCTAGGTTGATTAGCAAATTTCTCTCCTTTTAAACACAAATAGCAATTATTCATTATCTTCAATAGGTACAATGACGAAAAAAACGTATGGCAACCCAAGTGACCAATAATTTTTAAATGATATGCACTTAATGCAGATTTCAAAATGGTATTATTCATCACTGTGCCTATTGAAAATAATGAGTAATTGCTATTTGTGTTTGAAAGGAGAGAAATTGGCTAACCTAACCTAACCTGAGTGAAGGTGGGTGAAGGTATCCAACAGATTTGAAATAGGTGTCATTCGAAGCGTCTAGAAGATGAGACTTTTTTTTTCTTCGGTGAAATTCTTAAAATGTGTGGGGTTTACCTGGACTACCTGAATATTTCAAACTTTTCTCAGCAGTAATTTTCTCTCCTTTCAAACTCAATTAGCAATAATTCATTATTTACATTAGGTACAATGATAAGTAATACCTTTTTGAAATTTGCATTAAGTGCATATTATTTTAACATTATTGGTCACCTGTGTTGCCATACGTTTTTTTCATGCTATGGTTGCTTAAACTTTGTCTCAATGAAAATTTTTCTCAATTTTTTCACTAAAGTACTAATTCGAGTTCATTTTTTAAAAAGCTGTTTAGTAGCAGTGTTACTATTTACTGCTCGTCTATTAGCTCAGTTAATTTAGATTATTTTGTCAATAAAAAAATGATGGAATTCATAAATTTGTGGCCGTGGTGTGCAAGAATGTAAAGTAGGGTACCAAAAATTTTCAATATTCTTAAAAGTGACATATCTTAGGAAATACTCGGTATTGATTTTTTTTTGTATTTTTTTCTGAATTGCCTTTAGTTCTACTATGACCCATTCCAAGGTTATCCATTCATTACTGGACACCCTGTATGTACACAGGCTATATTAGAATCACGGTACGCCCCCCATCATTATGAGTGACGCACTCACTCGATTCGCAATTAAAAATCGATTAATTTTTGTCGTTATGCCTAATGGAAAAATGCTACTGGCGTTTTGAATGCGAGATCTAAAATCTAAATTAGATACGATTAGTTTTTACGCTCGCTATGGTATGGTTCTTCTAAAGTAAAAAAAAAGTATTCCAGATATACACCCATACATATTTTTTTGCCAAGTTTCATCCAAATCTGTTCGGTAGTTTTTGTAGGAAAAAGTAACACAAACTCTACAATGTAAGTAAGATTAAAAATACGTTGCTTCACTTTACGAATTTCTCTTTTATCGTGGTTGCATTTACAAATATTAAACTCATAGACAGATGCCTAGGCCCGAACCAATTACTTCTAGATCATACAAATATTACTGTTCCGTCAAACCCACACATGTTCAGCAGCCTGAGATTGCTTGAAACGAACTCTGTGTTTCACATTCAAAAGCCAAGTGAGACAAAAGGAGTCTTAGAATATAACCAATCCATTACGTCACGTTTGTAATGGATCCCATCAAGAGAGAGGGAAGCTTCCAGCTGGCTGCTAATATCATTATTACCGCGAACTAATGCGCCTATCACACGTTATAGATGATGACGTTGCCGCCTTTTTTTTTTTTTTTTTTAGGGTGGCAAAATCATCAAATGAGTCCTCCCGCCCTGGGTGGGGCGGGAGGGACTGTCAGACTCTTACTGACTAAAATCCACCCGTGTTCCGTCGGATGCCCTTTACGTTCCGGGGCCACGGTATCCTGGATTAAGAAAAATCCGCGACCCCGGCAGGCATTTGGCCCCATAAGGGGCCCCGTCGTCGGTGACGCGTGAAACACGACGCGCCACCGACCCGGGCTTGGTCCTTGGTCGGACGGCGAGCATACCCTTTACTCACCGTCCGCAAGCCCGCTCCGCCGCTGTGCCCTCTGCTGTTTAGAGGGACACGCGTTGGAGCGTCCACCCGACAGGCTATTTGCATACGGGCAAAGAAACCCCTTAGGCACATAGTGCCTAAGGAGAGCTTTTGCCCGCATCCCAGGGCGCACCGGCCCGAAAAACTGGTCTTCCCCCCGGACGTATCCGAGAGGGAACTCCAGTCCACGGGCGCACGTGGAGGTTTCCTGTCTTAGCACCCCGACGTTGTCGCCTTAAGTTATGTTTGGGCGTTGGCTGTTATTGTTCAAAGTTAGTCAAGAAGTTTCCTTTAGACATGTGGGCAAAGAACAGTAGATATAAAATTATTCAGGTAATTTAAGGGCGCTTTGACGTGACAGGAGGGCAAGCACATTACTTCACATTTATCTATACGAGTAGCTGTGTGTTACCAATGCCTGTCTCGTGACTGTGGCGTTGCTAAATGTGAATGTGGTCCTATATTAGCTTATGTCATTTCATTCCGAACAAATGATAACCGAAGGGGCCGTAAGGTTCTCAAATAGAGACCACGCATTGACAAGCGCAGCGTTAGGATGTCCACCCAGACTTGATGAAGACCACAGGATTGCGTTGGATGCAAGCCATTTCCAACCGGTTCTATTGGAAATCTATACGGGAGGCGTATGTTCAGCAGCTGATATGATGATGATGTTCTTAATGAGCTTATGACACAGGTTGGTCGCATGGTTAAGCTACGCTTCTCGCGATCGGTCTGTGGATGGGTGATTATCTTTTACGCAGCGAGTTGCCTTATGCTATGGCAAGCACAGTAACCCGTCGATCCCGGTTATCATTTGTAGATCTTTGGTGGCAATTAAGAGTCTTACCAAGTCACACGGGCTGTCAAGGTCTGGTAGGCAGCCATTCGTGTTCATATTTTGGTATTAAGCTGCATCTTTCTAAAAAGGTAAACGATCCAAACGTAGTTGGGAAAAAGTTAAGCAGATCGTAATTTACAATTAATAGTAGCGATAGGAACAACTTTTCAAAAGTTAAACTATAATGTCCAAAGTGCACTGCAGAATAAATATTATTTTATTGTTATTTTGACTGCAGCCTGTTACAGTTTTGAAACAATGTTCATAACAATACCAGGTTTAAAATGTCCGCTATTGTTGCCTAACTTTTTAACCGCGGAATGGCAAAAGTAAAAGTATAAACACGGCTTTCAAAATTTTGTTTAATGGTGGGAGATTTACTGTGAGCATTCGCGTGTCCCAGTTCAAACACGAGAATTTGAGTGGTCAGTACTTAAAATTTTCTTAGTAATGTTACTTCCTAAAGTAACATTACTAAAATTCAGTTCCATTTCATTGTCGATAATACAGTTCCGTGATCATTTTTATTCTTGGCCTCAATCTAGGGAGAAGCAAAATGAGGCCTAAGATGAAACGAATTTATCCAGAAGAAACTGGAACTTCTGCGCACCGACAGAATATAGTGAAAACTATTATCATAGGGTAGAGGACGTCCAGTGCCGAACAACAGCCTCCCCCTTAGACCATCACGCCGAACGACAATTCCGTACTGACATCCATCGGTTACCTTGACTCTCACGATGTCGTCTGTCCACCTATTGGGTGGCCTGCATACACTGCGTCTTAACTTCTTCGATACTCTGATATAAAAGAGGATCCGTCGACCAGACTTGACTCTTGTATCTTGTAGACTAGTGCCCGGCAGTTTTGGTATGATGGGTTTTTATGTTTGTTCCTAACTCGCAGAGAGAGGCAAGATTTTCATTCAAGTTAAATGTCACTAGTGTTCCTAGCATAAGCATAGTCGGCCTATAATGTTCCCACTGCTGGGACACAAGTCTCCTCTCTGGGAGAGGGAGTGTGTTGCAATCCATCACGTGGACCCAGTGTAGGTAGGTAGATGCCATATGTACTCAATTTTTTGGCTACCTGTTGACAGATGGAGGTCGTTAATGTTTTCACTTTTACTGTAGTTACATACCCCCTTATTAATAAACGTGGACTAAAGTTACGCCAAGGTTAATCTTCGGATTAACCATAGGTACATTTTTTAAGGATTAACCTTGGCGTAACTTTAGTCCACGTTTATTCATAAGGGGGATAGATTCCTTATCATTACCACAGAATACTTAATAGTACTATAGGTACAGAAGTCCTACTCCAAAAAAAAAGTCAAACAAATGTAAAATCTATGAACGAGAGAATAAAGTACATTTTAACTGGCAGCCGTACCGCCCACCTACTTTTATAATAGCCTAAACTTCCCGTGCGCAAGCAAAAATGTACTGAATGATTACGCGCGAGAGTTTATTTTGGTTTATCTGACGCCAACGACATTAAAAGGTTATTATGGGTCAAGCTCAATAGGGTTGCGACTTGCGAGTTTAGGCACAAATAGGTAGGTACCTATGCGTATTTTATGCATTTGTTAAATTACATTATTAGGTACCATAAATACCTATGTTCCTCACGGAATTTTGTTTTTATCATCAGCCTATATCTTTTTGGTTTCGTCATCGATTACTACATACATTATTGATTGTTAGCACAGAATGTTAATAGTAGGTACCTGCGGCACCTTACGTGAGGAATAATATTTATAATAATATTATCTTTTCTACCTATTATTGTTATATTTTTGAACATTACATCTTACAAAAAAAAAAGAATAATATTCAAAAGATTTTTATCGTCTATGGCAAAATAGCCAGTCCTTATTATTTTGCACTGAACCTCGTAACCGACCAGTCACTATCGCATACTGTCACAGGCCCCGCGTTGCGTGTCTTTGTAGGTAGGTAAAAAAGTCGCGCAGCGACAGCGAATTACGATCGCTGACCTTGAATGTGTAGTGTGGCCATTTTCTGGGTTAGAACTTTTAAACAACAACGCAAACATCTTTCTACTTTCTACCGATCTTAATTCTTAGTACTCAGCTTAAGGTGAGTGAGAGTGTCGTCTTTTTATCTTGGTCGTCTAGTTGGCTCACCCCCCCACCCCCCACTTAGTATCTCGCATCATTTCCAAACTTGTAACCTACCTAATCATGATCAGTTAAGCCCATACTTCACAAGCAGGGAGATAATTTTGTTGATCATTACTAAATATGTACTATATTTTTTTTCTTCATAATAATATTGTGTTATTAATTTCCCAAAAGCACCTAAAGCAAGAAACTTGTGCGTAACTACACGTAACGTAACAAAAATATTAAGAACGTAGCGCGTGCGGAACGGGTGGCGCGTGGCAGCCGTAGTGAATGGGCCACGACATAATGGCCCCGCAACTACTTGCAGTTTTATGCCTACACCGCGGAGTGAGACAGGCCTGTCATTACTCCTTAACATTCCTGTGAGGATTAATTTGGAAACTTCATCTATACAATTTTACGTGTGACCAAACTACTCATATCATACGTAAATGCTTCATAATACTTTTTTATTGTTGGCTTCTAAAAGTTGTTGTCAAAGTATTTAAGCCTTGGTCTTTTAGTAAGGAATGTTGGGGTTGCTAATGAGAGCATAAGACGTGACTCAGATTTTTAATTGTCTCCTGCTACTTCTAAAAAACTGGTCAGAAAACAAAACTGGATCAAGAAACTTAAAATACATATTTTTATAACCGAAGCGTTTGCATGTAGAAAAGCTGTTGCCACAGGCTTCACCCACGTGGACTTCGTTGATTATCCTAGAAAATTACAGTACCGGGATATAAAGAGTCCTATCTGTTAATCTAGACTATTATTTACGTGATTGAGTAACAAACATCCATCCAAATATACAAACTTTCTCATCTATACATATAATAAATCTGTAGAAGGGTCAATTCTGTACATTGAAAATATTGAAAAAATAAATAGCGGGGGGTGTTGCTGGATCGATACCAAACCCAAATATGTGATTAAAAAAATTTTTGTCTGTCTGTCTGTCTGTCTGTATGTGCAGGCATCACGTGAAAACTAACGGTTCGATTTCGATGAAACTTGGTATAATTATACCTTATTATCCTGGGCATAAAATAGGATACTTTTTATCCTGGAAAAATACGTAGAAAAAAGTCTTATTTTTCAGTTTTATTCATAGACGTTGTTCTGTAGAACCGCAAACACACGTTGCATTACCCGCAGTGGATTCAGCGCCGTAACCTGTAGCGCCGAAAGTCGGATTTGGCTTGAACCGTTTGCGGCACACGCGGGCCACGCCTCCCCGACTCCTATATAAGGAGCCGCGTTCCGCGCCGCGCGATGCATATAAATTCTGAATTTTGATGCGAGCGGACGTGTCCAGTGTGGTGAGCGGTCGTCCGTGGAATTAATATTGTATGCGTGTCATTTTAAACCGTGCTTTTCAGCGCGACCTTTTTGATTACTGTTCCGATCAGTTATTTGTAAATACAAGGTCGGAATTACTATGAAAAAAATACTTACTACAGAACGCGAGCTCAACAGCAGTAGCTCAATAGAGGGATCTCCTTAATTATTATAGGCTTAGCCGTATTTGGGTCCAATAGATATTTATAAGATGTCATTGTCAGAGTTACTCAAAATGGAGAAATAAACCATCCACCCGAAGACCGACATCCGCGCGGACGGAGTCGCGGGCGGAAGCTAGTTTATAATATTTAGACATCATGGAATGCGTTATTGTACTATTTTATTTTATTAATTCGGGAAATAAACAGTTATACATAACGTAAAGTCAAAATAGTTTTATTATTATCAAATCAGGACCCTTTCTCAGGCTTTTAACGCAAAGTAAGGATATTTAAACAAAATGCCCTTATTCTGGTTTCGCTTGAGTAGCGTTTTATATCGAAGGACCAAGCGTTAATGGTCCAAGACAAAAAATAAGTAGTTACGACACACACGGTTAGGCTTTAATAATAATAATCTTTAGATCGAACATAAAACAGTGGCGGTATAACAATGTAATTTTTTCCCTGAATAATATTTTCGCTAAAAAGGACCAAGGCAGTTAACAGTTTCCATCGTCAAAGTATAAATTATAACAATAGCCACTTGTTTATAAATGAGAATAAAAAGTAAGTATTAAAGCATATTTTTCCGTGTCTTCGACATCCAAAACATACATCAATTAAAAGAAAAATCCATCAGCCTGAAACTGTAAAAGTACCTGTTGTGAATCCTGAATTTTCCCTTCAGTTAATTTGTTCCCATGGCCAGGCGGACTGTTTTGGTCCAACTGCCAGCCTCATCTTACTATGGACCAATACACCATTGGAGTACAGACTTATTTACTATACGTACATGAACCGTATATATAACATAGGCTGCGTTACTGCACTCCACACGTTGCAAACGACACGGCCACTTGGGACTTGCCAAGTTAAAACATGTTGCGTTAGTCAGGAGTACGTGTCGGCAGAACTTAGCTGAATATATTGCCAGCTTGTTTATTGTAGCTTATTATGTTTCTCTTGCATTAAATTTCAGAGTTTATGTTGTTCGAATGGTGTAGACGTAAGCTTTATTGTGTTGGTACGCTTGTGTTGCAATTTAATACGGGATATTGTTTCAAATTATATCATAGCGGATGTAGTAATCCTTCAAATTTAGTTAAAATTAAATCCCAAGAGCAGTGGTGGCTCAAGGGTATCGGCTCCGACTTACGAGTTGTAGGTCGTGGGTTCGAACCAGACTGGTGCATTACTTTGTGTAGTTTATTTCATCACCACTGCTCTCAAAACGGAGAAAATTCGAAGACGTGGCGTGGTGGATTATGGCCCACTCCCTCTCACAGAGGTCTCGGACGCCTGTGTTCCAGCAGTGGGAACATTGATGATGATGATGGATGTAATCCTTGAAGCAGATGTGTACAACTCAACGACCATTTATATCTAGACTCCTAATCACAGGCGACCGATGTCTGTCAACACATTAGGTTAAAAAGTCTTATAACCGTCGTGACTCGACCACTCCTGTGAGTCCCCTCGTCGCACTGACCTTGAGTTAGCCGATCAGAACGCAGTACCCCGTCCCCGTTAGCCAATCAGAACGCAGTACCCCGTCCCCCTCGCTTACGTCGTACCTCAGCGACTTGGCAGAATAATTTTCGTTAGTCAGATCGTGCATGAGGCGTCTAGTTATAAATGGTCGTTGGTACAACTAGTCTTCAAAAAACAATTACCTAATCTTGGTAGTTACCTACTAAGACAAACCATCGTCATGAAAATTTTATGAAAATCAGAACCTTACGATGTCGAACGAGAGAACCAGGGCTTTAAACAGGCCACTTCTGCACAATCATAATTTCAATTGCGATAAGATTCGTAAAATGGAAAATTCTTGTCTATTGCTCAAGCCCTCAAGGCAAGCTGTAGGACTTGTCAATCAAACCCTCTGGTTTGTAGGTACATGACAAGTCTATCAAAGAATTGTCTAGTTACTTTCTACTATCGGGAATAAATCGTTATTTTTCCTAAGAATAGTCTTGTTTTTGGCGCGAAATAGATTGCTCACGAAAAATATATTATTATTGTACTTTATTATTGCAGGACTATCAAATTAGAGTATTGAAACTAGAGTTTCATTGCTAAATAAATAATTGTAGTCTCAAAACTGGTGTTTTAACTACATATCGCTAACTCTGAACCAACACAGATGTGGCAGAATTTGAAGGTTACTATCATGAAAATCTTTTAAAACCCCAACATGAGCTCAGAAAACACTACAACTACACTATTTTTCATACAACAATCTTAAGTAACCCGGCAGCTCGCAACACATTACAACCTCAACCTCTATTGTTCTGGGGGTCTGCTCTCTTAGTCTGTCAACGAAAACAGGGGTACTTTTGAGTGAACCCTACTCCTTATTAGTTCTGAAAAAAACACACAACAAAAAAAGTTTGCGATCACGTTGAAAAATCTATTTTTTTTTTGTTACGATATACTTATTATGTTATGATTTCTTTTTGTTTTTAGATTCTTTATTTAATTTAATTTAAGAACATAAAACTAAATTAAAAAATAAATATCCGCTTATGCTAGTAATGACAAACTTTTTGTGTTAGTTCTGACAATATATCGGCAGTTGGGACAACTGGCGGCTTACCATGAACTCTTAACGTGAGTCTTTAGGCTGTGGGTAAGAGATGGCACTAGACGACTTGTATAGCTCTGTCTCTTTCCCACAGCCTAAACTGGATCGTGTTAAGAGCTCGTAGTAATGCCTCTGTCCTCTCCATCATGTTGTCACCAATTTTTAACCGACTTCAAAAAAAGGAGGAGGTTCTCAATTCGGTCGGTATGTTTTTTTTTAATTTTTTTTTATTTTATGTATGTACACCGATTACTCCGAGGTTTCAGGTCCGATTAGTGTAATTCTTTTTTCGTTCGATGCAGTATACTTGCAGTTTGGTCCCATAAAAGTTTCATCCAATTTGGTTCAGTACTTTTTATTTTGTGAGCATTTTTATTGATGGATGATGTAGTGATTTTTACTTTTTTGAGTGTTTGTTACGCAATTACTCCGCCAATTGTGGACCGATTTTCAAAATTCTTTTTTTGTTGTACGAGGTATAGTTAGTATAGTTCACTTTAGGGAACACTGCAAGTTTCATCAAAATCGGTTCAGCAGTTTTTGATAGGGAATTTTATTAGCTTATTGTGTACATGAGCGATGTTAATACCAGTGCTAAGGATTACCAAATTCTAGTGCACATGTAAGAAATGATGTATTTGACAAGAATTTGGGTTGAATATTTAAACTAAAAAGAGTAAAATAAAAAACTTAAAAAAAAAAAATTAACCGCCTTCAAAAACAACCACAAAAAAGGGTAAAATAACCTACAAAATAACTTTTCTTTCGGAAGTCGGTGGCATAAAAGACAACAAAATAAAAAAAACAAAGCCACCTACTTCTGAAAGAAAAGTTATTTTGTAGGTTATTTTACCCTTTTTTGTGGTTGTTTTTGAAGGCGGTATTTTTTTTTAAAAAAGTTTTTATTTTACTCTTTTTAGTTTATTAGTTCCTATGACAAACTAATCATAAGTTCAGTGAAAAATAATACGGCAACGCCCGAAACGTCGTCTGCCGAAACTACGGGTTTCGTGCTTAGATAGTAAGTAGTACCTACTTCATATTACAGTTAAAAATACACACATCAAAAGTGTCTAGGGATCAAGCATTTTTATGCGGATTTCTTGAGATTGAGATGTGGCTTTGTAATAAATTTATGATTTTATAAATTTATATGGATCCTTTTTGGTGCATTTCATAATTTGAATCAGGAACTGTGAATCAAATTCGAGTAAAAGATGAAAATCAGCTGTCAATATTTTCCCTATAAAAACATACAACGCATTGAAGACATTATTAGTGCTACTGTTTCCCTACTACTGATTAAAACCAACGTTATTATGGAGCGGCGACGTCATTTAAGCAGGGAAGAAATGCTCAGAGCCGTGGGAATGATAGAAGCTGGTTCCCGGCAACGTACTGTGGCTTTAGCTCTGAATACAAGTCAGAGTGTTATCAGTCGACTTTGGACACGTTACCGAAGCACTGGTACCGTGGCTGAGCGCCATGGAGGACGGTATCGCTGCACCACACGGAGACAAGACCGATACATTCAAATCTTAACTCGAAGAGCTCCAACAATAACCGCCATGGTGTTAGCCGTGAGGCTTCATCACTCTTCAGGGAACTTAATTAGCGATCAAACAGTCAGAAACCGCTTGCATGAAGTGAACCTTCATTCCCGAAGACCGCTACGGGTACCACCTATAGCAATGCACAATCGTAGGATTCGATATCAATGGGCTCTTGAACACAGAAATTGGGCAGAAGAACAATGGCGTTTCGTGTGCTTTTCTGATGAGTCTCGTTTCGGTATGAGACCGGATACAAGACGTATACGACACTGGAGAACCCCTGGACGCCAACAGCGATTAAAATCCTGCCAGGAAGTCCATCCTTATAGTGGTGGAACCATCATGGTATGGGCGGGTATTTGGATCGGCGGAAGAACTGAGTTGATTTGGATCAGAGGCAACCTCAACGCTCAAATTTATGCTGAGACGATTGTATCAGACGTCATCGTTCCTCTACAAGTGCAAATCGGTCCCTTATTTCAGTTAATGCATGATAATGCACGACCGCACACCGCAAGAGTTGTAAGACAGACTCTCGCCGCAGCTAACATCAATGTCCTGCCCTGGCCTGCTCAGTCGCCAGACTTGAATCCGATTGAGCATGCATGGGATATGCTACAGAGAAGAGCTCTGCCGAATATGGAGGGTATCCAGTCGCAAGAAGACCTTTTTTTGTTGTTGTAACGAACATGGGCGGCCATTCCACAGCGTGATTTGGATGAACTCATTTTGAGTATGCCAAACCGATGTTCTTGTGTTGTTAGTGTTCGCGGTAGAAACACGGATTATTAATTGTTTAAGTTACCCAATAAAATTTTAAAGAAAACTGTTATTTCAGTCTTTTTTTCGAACTTTTGTGTTAGTGGTTCAAATGTCAAAAATCCCTTTATTAGGAAAATGGCAAATTTCTTTATTAATGCAAAGGTGACTTGGTTTATCGTTACTGTGACAAACGAAAACACTTTATTTGATGAATCCTTAAAGAAAATTTTAATTAATATCAATCAGGAGAAAAGTTATTGCAAAAATATATGTTGATCCCTAGACACTTTTGATGTGTGTATTTCCTCAAGACAATACTTTCTAAATATTCCCGTTACAAAAATGAATTCCCTTAGGTTTCCTGTAAATCATAGGGGCGTTGATTAAGGATAGCTCGCTGGATGTTCACGTGAGAAATGCAAGTAATAATCTGGGGATTATGGTTGTCATTTAGTGCAGGCCACGTTGCAGCTTTGCAGGCTATCGACTGGAAGACTTGATAACGTGTTGATTTTACATTCAGCTAATCGGGGATTCGCGTTCTTAGTTAGACAGGGCAGTAGCTCATTTATGTTTTTCGAACATGTTACACATTTCTGAAATTATCTAGTTACTGTGTTGAATATTTATCTAATAATAAAATGCTATAGTATGTGAGGTTGGATGGATACGTGGTTGTTACTCCTGCATTTTTGTCGAAAATTATCCCACGTGAACGAAGTACTGGGACAAAAGTTATCCTTTGTATTATTCAAGACTTTAAACTATCTCTGTAATAAATTTCATTCAAATTCGTGCATTGGTGTTTGTTTGTACTACTTTGTACAACTACGTTCATCGTACGGCTAGTAATAATAATAAGCTTTATTTTTTCTCACAGTATAAAATCTTAAGATTAGATAGTTACAATATTAACAGTGATCGTGGCTTATAGTCACAGTACGGATCGCAACTGGCATCTTAGCTAGATTACAGAGTAACCTGTGTTAAAGGTGCCAGTCCCATTCCCCTATAAATATATAAGACAATTTCACGATTTTTTTTTTTTGCAAAATGAAATCTTACGCGAATATACAAGGACATGATTATTATTTTTGCGTTTTTTCTCCTTATAGACAATACACGCCACAATATGAAATCATTCGTTTAACTTAAGAGTTTTCGTTGTTATTTAACAAAGTAAAATTGTTAAGTTTTTAAAAATCCGTTTAAAACACTTTTCACTCGTCTGTTTATTGCGAACGCTTTGTAACAACAAGAATATTTAAATTCGGACGAACAGGAGGCATGCGCATGTTGCTTCCATATTTTACTCTCAGCTTGTGTGAGAATTGTGAATTCTTTTGTCTAAACTGAATTCACAAATTCACACTTAAAAAAATTATGAAAAATGAGTGAAAAATGCTGTGATGATCTAGTCGTTTAGACGCACAGTTTGCAACGAATTTATCATAGGTATGAATGCGAAAGTTTGTTAGAGTTGACTGGGTACACGTTTGTTACATGCACTTTCATAATATAAAACATTTTACTTGGGGTCGGCGCAACATATTTTCTTCTTCCATAATCCCCTAGCAGACGTCACAGTATCGTGTACTCCTTTTTCTTTCATATCAATCCTTAGACAATCTATCCATCTTTTCTTTAGCCTTCCTGTTCCTCCCTATTCATCAACATTATTCACTTTAACTTTCACATAAAACAACTCAACGGATTTGGGTGAACTTTATTAGAATTACAGCTTATAAACTAAACTAACACATAGGAGTTTTCATCTCGATTTTATTTTCCCGTTGGAAAAATTACCAAACTTAACAGGAGTTATACCTACTTATAAATATTACCAATAGTGACATTCTCCAATGAAATGGTTGAAATACATTACTGAAAAACTTCTTTATGCCTACTATCCCTCCCTCCATACCTCTGCTTACCCCTTCGGTACAACAGGCGATATGTAATGTTAGTAATAAACAAGTAAGTGAGCCTAATATTTTACAGTAATTGTCTCTGTGGTTTAGTATAATACTAATTAAACTAAATTAATTGGCTCATAAATAAAACCTTGTGGGCTTTATTAATACAAGTAGGTATATGTCTTACCACAGATAATAAACATTTGTGTGTCTGGTAAAGCTTTAGAAACTTCCAAAGTGCGGTTACACTAAGTTAATAAAATAGATATAAGTTTTTACTATGCCTTTCAAGTAAGAATACGATGACCTTAGCGCCATTTTTGCGGGTCTGTGTGTTTGTGTATGTGTGTTTAAAAGTTTGTTAACACACTCACGATACAGGATAAACTCCTTAGAAGGGCAATCATTTCTTTTAAAGTTCCATATCGTTAGGTGGCCATATAGCCAATAATATAATCGGACTCAAATAGGTACAGACTCGACGATGATGGAGCGTGCCTACACAGAAGAATGAATAAGAAGTCTCTTCACTGTAACTTTGAAGAGATTAGAGTTGTATGCTTTCGGAAACACAGACGCAGGTAGAGAGTACCACTCCTTTCTAAATTCTAGAAGAACTGCCAACACAACATATCAAAAATCAATTTCACACTACACAAGAAGAATTTCAATTTAACCGTAGCTACTGGGTTTTTACAAACGTAGTTCGTAATCATTCAGTCGTAAGCTATCTTTTTCATTAACACGTGGCGCGAGTGCGCTCAAGATGAGAAATGAATTGCTATTAATTTTAGGTTAGCACGTCTAGTAGCCGTATGTGAGTGTTTTTACGGACCCTAGCTTCAATGGAAATGTGCAACTATAGATTTAATTAGAAGTTTTAAGGAACATTCAAGTCCATTTTAAGCTTCAATTAAAATTACTCGTTGTATAATTCTTCGCGTAGCTTGGAATGCTTTACTGTAGGTAACCATTTTCATCTGAAGTTTAATTAAGTTACGTTGTTAATCTACATGCATTATCTTCAATATTTATTTGAAAACGTATAGTTATCCAAAACACTACTCACTTTTGGTTATCTTAGGAGTTATCTCAAAATAAAAACATCCGCGTTCCTTTGTCGTTCAAAATTAGTGCCGAGCGATGCCGGGGAAGGTCGCTAGTACAAGATATCAGCAGATTTAATTAGCTGTTTTCTAAAAGACCTTTACTAGAATAGTTTCTCGAAGAAACTTCGTTTAGGCGACCTTAGGTTTCTAAGCAGGCTTCTAATAAAACAAAGTCAAATATCATGTTGTTATTAAAATTCCTGAGATTTCGTTCCTCTTCATCTGTTAAATCTAACCTTAGTTTAAACTTTGAAGACTGTGGAGTGTCGAGTTGTTTTGAGTACAATGTTTAAAAAAATCAATATCATTATACATATATATTTATTACACACATTTTTCGGGGTCGCGGGACTGTCTAAACAGGTAACCGGGAGCCTGAAACGTGAAGGGCTATTGAAGGAACACCGTGCATTTTGCCAGTTTGAATCTAAAAGTCTCTTCAGCTCCACCCAGGGCGGGGGACTCATCTGATAAGGGCCATTAAATAATTTAATAATTGTTTTCATAAGTACCGGTCTTATCACGGTGAAGGAAAACATCGTGACGCAGCAAGTCGTAGACTTAAAAATTCATGTGCGTGTGAACTGAGGGACCAAACTGGAATACGCAAAATAAAAATCGTAGGATTTCGTAGTAGACTTAAAACAATTGTAGAATAAATCTGGGAATTTGTAAACAAATATATCAAAAACTACAGCCCTTAAAGTGTGGTCCCTCAGTCCTCACAGACCATCAGCCATATCTCGGAAAGTATTGGATAAATTAAGGTTTTGTGATTACAGACATTTACTAAAGAAATTGTAAAGATATTTTACTGAATAACAGATCACAAAGCATCAAAGGTAAAAAATATATAACGACTAAACGGTGGTACCTCAATCCTCATAAGAAAAATAAATAGTTCAGTGAATATTACCTAGTAAATCTTTCTTTTTCCACATGAAATTTTAGCAAGAGTCTAAAACATTTTGTAAAAAAGAAATGAAAAAAAAATATCAACGCAATTTGAAGATAGCGAATAATAAAACTGGTCCCTCAATCCTCACCTCTACTGACATAAGTGCATGTATTAGCTGCTAGACGAGAGGATTATCAGAAAGTCTAGTGTATTTAACTTTTAGTAAAAGTCTCTACTAAATAACAGGTACCTAAAATTGTGTATTTCTTACCTCTTAGCTGAGATAATATACTTTTTTAAATCCTATGACAACAGATAGAGTAGTGTGACCACACAATGAAACAAAATGTAGACAGTACTATTATACTTTATTATAAATAGTATTAGACGAAACGAAAACAAGATTGTACGGTTAATTTAATGTTAGATATATTACATGTGGAGTAAGTGTATTTAATAAAAAAGTAGATTACAAAATTAACAAATCACTTTTTATTTAAGTAATTTAAATTTGGATGTAGCTTAATGAATGTAAGAAAATTTTTTGATCAGTACTTTCATTTTGAGATGTTGATCATTTTAACAAAAGTAACGCTTATTCATAAAACAGTGACATCGATAATGGACTTTCTGATAATCCTCTTCGTCTAGCAGCTAATACATGCACTTATGTCAGTAGAGGTGAGAATTGAGGGACCAGTTTTATTATTCGCTATCTTCAAATTGCGTTGATATTTTTTTTTCATTTCTTTTTTACAAAATGTTTTAAGACTCTTACTAAAACTTCATGTGGAAAAAGAAAGATTTACTAGGTAATATTCACTGAACTATTTATTTTTCTCATGAGGATTGAGGGACCACAGTTTAGTCGTTATATATTTTTTACCTTTGATGCTTTGTGACAATTTCTTTACTAAATGCCTGTAGTCACAAAACCTTAATTTATCCAATACTTTTCGAGATATGGCTGATGGTCTGTGACGACTGAGGGACCACACTTTAAGGGCTGTAATTTTTAATATATTTGTTTACAAATTCCCAGATTTATTCTACAATTGTTTTAAGTCTACTACTAAATCCTACGATTTTTATTTTGCGTATTCCAGTTTGGTCCCACATAAAAATTCGAAGATATGCGGCATCTACTAACCCGAAATTATAAGAGGATAACGTTTGTTTAGATGTAGAGGGTTACTTGCGGAACTACTGATTTGATTCCAGAACCTTTTCATTAATATAAAGTTACATAATCCTGAGTGTCTCAGTTTATACTTAAAACGTTCCTATGGGACAATTTACAAACACGCATGAGTGAATAAGCGAGTAAAGATAGTCGTATATTTTCAGTTTTCGAGGAATTGTTCAAAGTGATTGCTACTCAAGCACTTTACACCTCTGTGAGTACATTTTACATTAGTGAAATTGGAAAAACTGCACAAAGTAGGTAGTACAATGTTCGTGACAAAATCCAATCCATTGTGACTGAACGCGACGAAAATCCCCTCATGAAAGTGCTAGAAGAATTAATGGCTATTCATTTATCATTTCAAGCGCACGTGCGATGTAGGTAATGGATAACAATCTCTTAGGTATTATTTAATATGGAAAAAGAGGTCTGTAGGTAGCCTATACGGGACAGTTCATTTGTATCGAGAGCTGAAGTGCTTTTGTATTTAATTAAAAAGCATGTCTCTAACTAAGCTTAAAGGACATTGCTGGAACTAACGTATCTTTAACCCCTGTGTGGAGCCGCAAAAACATTTTATAAAATAACAATACTGAATAGGTACTAGCTGTTGCTGCGCCCAAGTTTATGTCAAAAAATATACAATGGGAACTGACTATAGAAATCTATCTCTTTTCCTTTAATCCAAATCTCTGAAGCAGTTTTTGTGTGAAAGAGTTAGAAACACCATACATCTTCACAAACTTTCGCATTTTTGTAATATTACTAGCTGCTACTAGCAGCTCCGACATAAAAACTATCCCATGTGTTAATCCAGCTTATAAACTGTATGTGTACTAAATTTTCATCTACATTCGTTCAGTCGTTTTTGCGTGAAAGAGTTACAAACACAAACTTATCATTTTACTCACAAACTTTCGTTTATAACATTAGAAAAAATAAAAAAGATACAAAGAAGTAAGATTTAGATAGATCCTTATTTATTTACACTTGATGGTTTTAGCAATATCTTAGGAACAAAACAGGTGATTTTTATGACAACAAACGCCTTAAGAGCGTTTGAATACCTTTTGTTTAATGAGCTGTACCTATAATGATGTACTTAAAGGCACCTACTACCTAGGTCGTTAGCAAAAAAGGAGCGGAATTTTTATGCTGTTGATTTTTTTTCATTACTTCTTTACATTTTTACGTAAAAACGTGTTAGCACTTAGAATATTACAAGCCTCCATTTTTCCGCTCCCCATTCATATTGTAACGGTCGCTATTGTAACAGGTGAAGATGAAGATTAGACGATACTAAATAAACGTAATGTTTTCTTTTCTTACACAAAAAATACTGCTTTCATTTTCTCCGAGATTCTTCAATGCTCTAGACTCTAGAGACTAGCACCTTTAGCACGCACCATGACACCGTAGAAACGGATTTTGTCAACAGAAGAATCGACAAATATGCGATATTTCAAAATAAATTTTACTGTTCTTCTGTCGTCTACCGGTAACTGTCATACTCAGAAAACTATTGTCTGTTCTTGGTCGAATAGAGATGAAATTGGGCTTGGGCATTGTGATGTAAGCGTAGATAAAGGTTGAGAAAATTATTGTTGATTGTGGGGAATAAGTCGCTCGTTTGGACAGTTTTCGTGTTCAATCAATCAAATTGGCAACTTTAGAATGGAAAATGGAAAAGCAAGAATGGAAAGAATACCTTTGCCTAATATCCCACTACCGAACGAAGGCATCCTCGAAATTATAATTTATCTGATCATAATCTTAACTCTCTTACAAAAGCTTACTCATCACAGACCTGTTTTACGTCAATTGCTCAGCTTTAGACTTAATTGTCATGACAACGTTTTAAAACTCCATTTAGCAATTGGGGAACAATACTCTTTATAGATAAACCCTAAAAAAACGAGTTGGGGCGTGTCGAGTTTGAAAACTCCAATGGGGCGGAGTTGGGGCATATCAAGCTTGACTTGAGCTGAGTCAGCGACTATTATCCTATAGCATGAATGGCTAAATTTTTGTGTTTAGATACAAACACACAGGTACTAAATACATTATACACCTCCACAGGAAACCTTCAGGGAATACACTCAATGTTCCGTAATGTTCTCTTTTAAAGTAAATAGGGGAAAGGTGTACGAGATGATTCACCTAAGGGAGATTGCTTGTAGATCAAATGATATTCTACTTAGCGCGAATGTAAATACGTATATACATAGTAAATTTATTTATCTTATTGTTCTCATACTCAAAATTTTAATTTTTTAGATGTTTTACTATTAAAAAAACACATTTTTAAAACGTTGTCAAAGGATCATCTTGTACACCCCGGTGTCCAAGATGATCCTTGCGATAGGGGCAAGATGATTCAAGGATCCAGGAAGAGAATTACCTAAATAAAACCATAATCTGGGTTTATTTTTCACAGCCACTTTATTGTTGACTTTAGCTCGCCCTTTTAGTGACTTTACTGGCACCCCAAACTGTTTACTTGCTGTGCTATATGGCATGCTAATTTAACAGCATCCAGCGCTTAGATCATGGAGTCTTCCGACCACAACCGGCGTTTGGTTTTTTTTATAATTACGAGGCATAGTCTAAAACAAAATAAAGTATTTTTTGTAATTATTTAAAATTACTACATTTTTTTTAAATAATATGCAGGCAGTTCATATAAATTAAGTCATATTTATTAGAAAAAATACATAAACTAAAACATAATAATATACGAATTGTTAAAAATATCCCCTTATTAGTAGGTATGTTACCAGTTTACAAGAAGATCCGTGGGGATCATCTTGTACACCGGTAACATAATCATCTTGCCCCAACATTAACTTTTTTATTCAATGTTCGATAACTTAAACTATGTGGTTTAAACTGTTACCATGCTTTAAAAAAAACAAAATAGAGCAATATATAAAGCTAACTAATGCAACAGCCTAGTAATAAAGTACCTAGAACAAATTAGACATAGACTTCAAGTCAAGCTTACCTTAGATCAAAGTCACGGAATATTTGTTTTTATTCTCAAAAAATTTGATTGTCACTCTCGACACCATTACTTTTGACTGAGGCGGGAGAATATCGGGGACTACATTTTACCAATAAAAAAAACTAGATGACGCTACTGGGTTCGTTGCAATTTAAAAGGATCATCTTCCCTCAACGGATCATCTCGTACACCTTTCCCCCAGCTAAAGCTAAAAATAGGCTTTACCGGTGTTATTGTATCACTTTAGCAGACATTATGGGTGTTTCTCGCGAATCGTTTACTGCCACAAGATTTACGGGCACCGTATAAAAAGTTGTGCCGTTAGAACACACCTGGTGTTTGGGCACCGCTCATAAACTGTTCACGAAGAGTGGGGGGAGGGGGGTGTGGGATCCGATTGTGTTTTGTTAATTAAGTTGTATGTTTGTATTGGTTGTTGATCGGGATTAGAGTGGTCGTTAACATATTGTTATGTTGAAGTTATGACGGTGTGCGTTGTTGATGCTTATTAAAGTTGCTTATCAATATTGGATATTATTTCGTGAATTTGTATTAATTTTTCAATACTGTCACGTAAATCAAATAAAACAGCTAAGCGGGTCGTGAAAGGCCTAGAAGAAGATGGTGGGACGCTTTGGATGACTTCCTTGTGAAGAGGCACACCATCGAGAAAGTGGAAGGAATGGGGAGAGGCCTTTGCTCAGGTGTGGTCAGAGTAAGATAGTAAAAAAGAAACTCAAATAGAAAGTGGTAGTATTAGTAAATAATGATAAAAAATTAGACAAAAATCTGAATTTATTGATATAAATCTAACAATCTGAATTTGGTAGGGGAACAGTGTATAAGACGGGGACACGAGGTATGATGGGAAATCACACACCTAAGGCAAACTTAACACAAAACTAACGTAGCACAAGCGCCAACAGGACGCCTTTTGCATCTGGCCGCTTATAAATGACGTCCCGATGGCGATTGCTCTATGTTAGTGTTGTGTTAAGTATGCCTAAAGAGTGTATGTCCCCATTATACCTCGCGATTATTAACGTCCCCGTCTTATACACGGTTCCCCTATAATCTCTTCTATGTGTAGATCCTTAGGTAACTAAGCAACAGTTATAACAAAACACTTTTACGAACATCGTACTCGCAACTTTTAAGGTATACTTACAACATCAGTCATATCGCTAGTATGTAGTGATATCTACTAGACAAACCGAAGCACCTAGATAAAAACTTCAGGAACATCTAAAGTAAAGTAAAAAAGCCTACGATTATTATCGCATAATCCAGTGATCTGATCTACACTTGGTCCTCCCATCCTTCCTCCGTTCAAATTAACATTAATGATAATGAATGCGGGACAGTATTGATCCCGCATTAACCCGGCAACGGGACCCAAGTCTCCCATTTGAGAGCATACCAATAAATTGAGATATTTGCCCTGTTGTGAACAAAATTTATGTTCTTTTATTGGGTTCTGTACCGTTTTTCCGACGTTTCTACAGGCGGCAGCACTTTTCGTAACAATGGGTAGGAATTTACGATCGAATTGATGTTATTACTTTGCTCATTAATTTGGACTTGTTTACGCTGATACGATTTATAGGTGAGAGTATCTTTAAAAGGGTTAGGGATGAAATTGGTTTGCAGTTATCTGCTGTTAAATGCCAATAAAATTAACAAAATAACGAAGAAAACGTGCTCATATGGAGTGTGAATGTAGTGCTTTTTCACAAACCAAATTGATACTTCATGTCGTATCTTCCGTGTCCTTTTGATTGCGAAATTCAATAATTTATAAAAATTAAGTGCTGCCTTTTTAACTTTGCTCCAACCTACATAATTTCTTATTTCATTTATTCTACATCTTGGATACATTTACAAGCACTTCATCATCATCATCATCTCAGCCATAGGACGTCCACTGCTGAACATAGGCCTCCCCTTTAGTTCTCCACATATACCGGTTGGAAGCGACCTGCATCCAGCGTCTTCCGGCGAGCTAACAACCATTAATAATTTACAAGCACTTAAAGTCATATAGCAGCCAGATTCGGTTTACCAAATGTAGGTCATACAGAATTTGATCCTAGCACGAACCGAACCCGTTACCCATAACACAACAGCCAATTGCTCAGCAACTACGCTAACTGTGTCGTCAATTTACTAGATCTAGTTTGTTTACTAAGCCATCAGAAAAATAGATTTTGGAGTATAAGGCAGGCCCACCCTCCCACTTTCTCAGAGAGAAGGTCTGTATGCCAGCAGAAATATTTTAAGCATAATATGCTACTTGAGGTATAGGTTCTAAACCTTCCTTAGTTCTAAATAAATTCCCCAAAATTTAATTAATCACCCATTAATTTAATGAATGACCCCTTGATTTAATACTCCCCCAAACAGTACATTTCCGTTAAGCACGCACCGTGCGTTACGTCATTACAGTAATTGATATGAATCGGTGCGCGACCAATGATCACGGGCACAATGTTCCCGGGGCACAATAATCCCGGGGCACACTGTACCCGGGGCACGTAATTTGATTATGCTGACGTAAACGCAGGTATGTAACGAACCTAATTAATGGAGATAGCGATCTTAATGGGTAGCAGTTTATTGGCAAATAGCTGATGTTTAACCAATTGAATTCTACCATGTTGAAGTACCTATTAAAATTAGGGATTATGTTGCGTCATCAGCTTTATTTCTCAGCTACAGTCCGATTTCATCCAAACCTGGGTACATAGCGATGCCCCCAACCAAGAACTCGGTAATGTACTATTATGGGCTTTATGCTGTTATGTCAAATTCGGCATCTATGGACTGGAATACACCTAAGCATTTTTTTCCAGATTTTTCTTAATGATATTTGCAAAGAAATCATGACACACATGTTTATTGTTGGGAATTTAGACACAATAATATTTCGGCAAAAAACCTGTAATAGGTTTGTACGAAAAAAACTGTTTATTTTTTATTTTTGTAAGTTGCGATTACCGGGTTATTGGCAATAATATCATTTTCATGAAGTTTTTGGTAAACGTGTTCATGGGGTTTTTGTTGAAATAATTTTAAAATACTTGTGCCGTAATATGCACTAACAATGTTATTTATTAATACCTTTTTAAAATTATTTGATATTACCACAATAACTCCGTAAAAACAAGTTATGTATCAGCCCTAAAATGTAAAATGACGCCGTAGAAGCCCATATTGCAATGTTATGAAATATTTTATTTGATAAGTTTACTGCAATAACCCCGTAAGTAGTACTACTGCAATATTTTATGCATAAAATTTTAGGTTTTATTTATTTTCATAAATTACTAGGTTTTGAATAAAAGGTTTTTCATAATAATGGCGAAGATAGACTTCGCAAAAAAATAGCTTTCATTTAGTACATCAATGACTTCAATAGTCCCACTTGTTGAAAAGATATTTGACAAAATCAGTAAATCTTTTCTCCTGTAAAATTTTGATTTTTCGATTGCCGGGTTATTGCTTGGGAGCGTCGATAGATTATGAAGTTAATTAATTAAGTTATTTAATTAAGTGAAAACTATGAAAACATAGTTTTCACTTGTGTCAATTTCGGCTTTCCTGTACCGAATGGCTGTATTCCGAGGAATTGTTTGGTATGTTGCTCACATCATCTTTCTAATGAAGCAACGCTCGAAATGAAAAAGAGTTTCCCAAATACTTTTTTTGCATCTAAAACTATAGGTATATTCGGTGTTACGATATCAATTATTGCATTCCCTAATCAATCCTTTAGTGCACTACAGAGCCATATTTCTTATTTCCATACAGTAACATTGCTAAATTTATAAAACTTGTTAATATTTGACAAGTATTTGTGACGTTGCCAACTTTCAGAATACGCGCTCTTAATTATTTATGGTACGACGGGGAGGATTACTTTCTAGGAAACCATTATATTAGATGCATTGAGAGTAATTTTCATGAAATCAGAGTTTATACAAAAAATATTATGACTTTTAAGGAAACTAAGTAACAACCATTTACTATGTAATTAAATTAGCTTTTATTATATTAGGACTACTTAAAACCATTTTAGTTCTTTACAAAAAGCTAAAGAATAAACCATTTTCAGTCCTTTACAAAAATATGAAAGAAAACCATTAAACTATTTTATAAAGGTCTTGAACTGCTCTGAAAAGAAAATTTACAGGGTACACTTTCATGTGGCTTTCACAGAACATTTTTTGTACCCACGTAAGTCGTTTAAGTAAGTTCTTTTAATAACAAAGGGTAGCAAACATCTTAAACGGCCTCCCGCCGCTAAAAAGATTTACTGCCTTAACATTCTGTAGGTGTTCTTTGAACCGTATGATTTCAAGCAGACAAAATAAAAACGAATTGAAAATAATTATGTTGTACTAACTTCCACTCTAACTTCAACATTTAAAAAATATTAATTTAAATGCGGTGAAGGAAAACTCTTCAACTTAGGAATACCGGCATTTTTTTTTTTTTTTTTTTTTTTTTTTTTTTTTTTTTTTTTAGGGTGGCAAAATCATCAAATGAGTCCTCCCGCCCTGGGCGGGGCGGAAGGGACTGTCAGACTCTTACTGACTAAAATCCACCCGTGTTCCTTCGGATGCCCTTTACGTTCCGGGGCCACGGTATCCTGGATTAAGAAAAAATCCGCGACCCCGGCAGGCATTTGGCCCCATAAGGGGCCCCGTCGGTGACGCGTGAAACACGACACGCCACCGACCCGGGCTTGGTCCCTGGTCGGACGGCGAGCTTACCCATTACTCACCGTCCGCAAGCCCGCTCCGCTGCTGTGCCCTCTGCTGATCAGAGGGACACGCATTGGAGCTTCCACCCGACAGGCTATTTGCATACGGGCAAAGAAACCCCCTTAGGCACACAGTGCCTAAGGAAGAGTTTTTGCCCGCATCCCAGGGCGCACCGGCCCGAAAAACTGGTCTTCCCCCCGGACGTATCCGAGAGGGAACTCCAGTCCACGGACGCACGTGGAGGTTACCTGTCTTAGCACCCCAGGAATACCGGCATGTCCTAGAACCAAAAAGACAGACATGTGACATCTACCAACAGTACCAACCCGCACTAGACCTGCGTGGTAGCTTACTCCGTCTCACAGAGAGGGGGCCTGTGTCCCAGCAGTGGGAATATTATAGGCTGATGATGATTTAGATGCTTGATGTGAAATTCTGTGCTTAATTCCTAATACTTTTCTGTAATAGTTCTGCCAACATATCATAATAACATATTTTTTAAAATAGTCATCATTGTAGTCAAAATACCGTTAAAGGTGCATAACCAAAAAGTTGGCAACGTCGCAAATAGCTGTCAAATATTTACAAATTTTAATTAATTTCGTAAATTTACTGTACGTTAACAAGAAATATAGCTCTGTAGTGCACTACAAAGTTGATATAGGAATGCAATTAAAACACTGCATTTGATGTTGTCACCGTTTCAGGTGTAAAAAAGGCATTTGGAAGGTTTCCAAATACTTTTTTTACATCTAAAACTATATAGGTATTCGGTGTTACGATATTACTCATTGCATTCCCTTATCATTTTTTTAGTGCACTACAGAGCAATATTTCTTGTTTCCATACATTAATTATTACATTGCTAAATTAATTAGAACTTGTTAATATTTGACAGCTATTTGCGACGTTACCAACTTTCAGAATATGCCCTCTTAATAGCAACAAATACAGTAGGAGATAATAACTTTGGAACGTTGCTAAGCGTAGACATATTGGTGTATGTGATTGCATCAATGGATACTTTTCTCAAAACCTTCACAAAATGTCTGAGGACAGGCGAGCACTATGCAAGGATCAGAATAAATATATCTAAGATGGATTGAAATATCAAATCTGCACCTGTTACTCTATTTGATAGTATGACGGTATTGACGTATGTGTACAGGTGAAATATGTATGAGAATGGGGAAAACGAATACACGGTGAGTGGGTATTTTCTTTGTTGAAGTTTGCTATTTCGTTGCTTTTTTCAAGACTGCCTTGGGCTTGTGCTCCAAAGTGCTTGCTTCTCCCAATCTGGAGGGTTTGGTTTCCACCATAAGTAACATGATAAAGTACAAAGATTTTTCCTTACATTTTAATGTCATGGATTTCCGCAAGCTTTCTTACGCCTGCTTCCATAACTTATGTAGAACGATGTCCATCATCCTAAGCAACATTTAAAATTTAGAAAAAAAAAATGCTGTTTTCAGTCGCTTTTGGATGCCAAAATTGGGAATTTAGAATTGTCTAGAAATATATTATTAAAACAATAAACAAAAATGTTTATTCTTGATAGAATATATTAGATACTATGAGTAATGCTAGACGTTTTGGTGAGACAAACCTTTACTGTGTTCTCTATTAGTAGAAAGAATAAAGAGCGTCTGCATTTGTACTCGATTCATGGCAAAAGAATTGTCCTTTATTACACATTCCTACGCACTTATACTTATCTGGCAAAATGTAGAATAGTTGCTAAATCACACCTGTGCCTAACCCATTAGCGATTATAAGGGTGGTGCTATGTTTTAATCATTCAAAAATACTATTTACCTTGTAGACGGATCAGGCGACTTAGCTAGTATAGTAGATAAACGCAAATAGCAGATTTAGATGCGTAAGTACCTAAATCCAAAGGCCTTTCCATTAAATTCAGGACCCAAAATGATTATGTATAATTGCTAATTCATGCTTATCCAGATTCAAATAATATCTACTACACAGCAGAGATTTGCCATAATATAGATCTGTATTTATCAAACCACTGAATTGGAAACTATGTTACTGGAGTTTAAAATTATCGTCATCGACCGTTATAACATGAAAATTTTGGTCGTAAATTAGTTATTAATGAATGTCATATCCTACTTAATTTTTCCGCTTTTTGTATGCGCGTACTTCCGTACGTTTTGTCCTTTTGCGCTTAAAAAACTGCGACTTATGTCCATTGTTGTTGCGATTTCAAACTTTTAATCGTCAATATAACACAAAAATTTAGTTAGAATCAACCAAGAGTTACGTACGTAAACAATGCCGGAAGCCCGTAAAAAATCACATTTTTAAACAGTGTACAATATTTTCTTCAAATACAAGGACCAAGAATGTTCGTCGTCAAGTATATAAAGTTATAACTCAATAAGTAAATTGTAAGGGGTTGTACGTGGTATCGGATCATCTTGACCGGATCGCTGGAATCCTCTTTCCCATCTCCCATCTCGTATTAGCACTTAGTCAGGTCACTGGCTTCCAATTCGATAGTCACTCGTAACAAGGGGTTGTGATAAAGGGCCGATGTCTTGTAAGCGATAATTTGTGGGACACTGTTTTGGGGAATATTTGGTCCTTTTGTCCCTACGTCCTACGTCTTCATGTAAAGCTTTGTTAAATGTTTTATAAGACGATTTGCGTTTTATTTTTTGATTTACAAAATAATTTATTGTGTTCATCATTATTTGGTATTTTGTTAGAAATCCACCTGAAAATACGATAACCAAAATGTGTGCAAATCTGGGGTGGGATTATTTGTGTCATAGCCACAAGAAACTTCAATATTAGTAATTGAAGCTATATCTGTGTACTTTCGTTTAAATTCACTTTGCAATTTCAGCAGAATTGTAACACAATTATTTATTTTATTTATTTGTTAAGGTTTTCCAACAGCTTCTGTATACAGTAAAGATAAGGTACCTACCTATATAATTATAATAAGACTAGGACTTACACAGTCGCCAATTATTTACAAAGTAAGCAAAAAAAAAATTGCATCGCGGTTAAAATAGTGCCCAAAAGGTCGGCAGCACTGACAGTGCAATTTCGGATGGCAAATTTAATTCTATCTCGCTTTTATACACTGAAAGTACTTTGAGTAAAGGTTGTTGCGAAATACGTTTTACCTGAAAACGGGAAAAAATATACCGACTTATCTTTATCGTTGACGGAATTATTTACGGCGTCACCTCTTACAAAATATTTGCTGAAGACATTTCTTTAAAAACGAGCACGCTTAATGTAGTTTGAAAAAAGATTTCAACAAGGTTTCTTTTTTTTTCAGGAGTCCCGGGAAAATGAAGATCTGCACGTATTTGCTGTTGAGTTTTTTAGGTAAGTTTATCTTTTTAAAATTTGTAGTTACTAAAGGAAATGTATAAAATTAGGTTGAAGTTTTAAATGCATTTGACATACGTAGGTAGTTTTTAATTAATTTGATTCGTTTCTTATTTTAATGTCTATTATCACCTTGCATCCTAAGTGAAATGAAATAAAATTAACAAAAATTAAAAGAAAACATGCATTATAAATATTACATACACTAATTATTTCGTACAAACATAACTTCATGCCCTTCTTTTCCCATTATGGGTAGGCAGAAATCACAGAGCACCACCTTCCTATAGCCTCATCCACGTTCACACATCTGGTCATTTAGCTAGTAAATTCATAAAGTCATCATAAAAATAGTTTTGTAAAATGAAATAAAAGTTACTATCTAAAAGTACCTAAATAATTTGAGCTAACGAGTTAAAAGTAAACCTAAACCGTGCTGTATATTTTAATAGAAATATCGGGCCTTGACTAGCTGACCATGTTCATCAGCAATTCGAATTCGGAACGAAACTAAACCCATTCCATTTACAAAATTTAGCTTCTAGAATTCAATAAACGAAAACAGATCTCGATACCGCCAATTTGTCATTCGAAATCAAAACATAAATTGGACACGAAGTTGAGCTGGGCTGGCTCGCTGTAAGTTAAATCAGGCTTAAAGTTGAAGTATGCCACATAACTTTGTACCGTTCAATACATTATTCACTTTTCTCGACATATTTTTGTGGAGCGGAGTGTCGAACTGAATTTTGCGAGCAACGGAACGTAGCGAACGTGGTCCTTAGAGATCGCTAAATCTATGGATATACATAGGTACGTACCTTTTACGTTGAAACCGACATAAGTTTTAACATATTTTAGATTTATTATACCTATATGCTGTTAAAATACTATTTTTGTTAATAGTTTTACCAACCTGGGTCGTATTCATCGGACCCAATTCGAAAGTAAAACATAGTTCTAAAGCCAATGTTCTGATTCTGAAACAACATCGATAAAAACCTGAACCTTTAAAAAATAATAACAGTTTTAAATCGGTTCAGCCATTTTAGAGCGTCTCATTTTGCGTCGGGAGTTAAAAAGCTTGATTATTATCTAAAGTTCTTCAAAATTATGTAAATAGTTGTTAAATTGAAATATTTTCCACCATACCACTTCTAACAAAACTTTGTTGACGCAAGTTACAGTTAAAACTATGCCTATAACATTAACTTCGGTAACTACCACTCTGTATGGGAAATAGCAAGAAAATGGTCACGAAAGGAAAATATGTATAAAGTACCTAATACCTACATGTTCTTATACAAATGAACTTTGTTTAGAAAGTAGGACAAATAGGAATGTAATTGTAAAAAGTTCTTTTGTCAAACTTCAAGACCTCATTTGACCCCCTTTCTTTATTGGACATCTAGACCTACTGCCAATTACCATACATAATTATGTAAATAGTTGCTATTCCACCAATAATATATGAAATCAAAATACACGAGCAGTCCTGGCCCAGTGGTATTGGTCCCGACTAACGAGTTTTAGGTTTTGTGTAATTTATTTCATCGCCACTGCTCTCAAAACGGTGAAGGAAAATATCGTGAGGAAACCGGCATGTCCTAGAACCAAAAATTCGAAGATATGTGACATCTACCAATCCGCACTGGGCCCGCGTGGTAGATTACGGCCTGCTCCCTCTCACAGAGAGGAGGCCTGTGTCCCAGCAGTGGGAACATTATAGGCTGATGATGATTTTGTAAAAATTACTTAACATATCGTCCTAAGCATATCATTTGCGAAGTAAACACAAAATCTCAAAACGATTAGCCTAGAAAGCACAAGCTAGATAATCTACTATTCTAAAATCTACTTTTCAAACCCAGTTATAAGAAAGAAGCGAGACAGAAACTTACCAAAAGGTTTCTGAGAAGGCAACCAGTCTTATCTCATTGTGTTTGCTACTACCCCCTTTATATGTACCCCATTTATATCAACCCAGTAATGTCCTCTAGCATATTGCATTTGCTAACAGTATCTGTGTTTGCTAAGCACTAACAAGAACTGTCAGGCACGTCAGGTAGTCAGTTTCTATTTCATACTTAGATAGCTTACAAAGCGCTTTGAATTCCTCTGCTGTCAAAACGCGTGCTTACAAACTTTGTGCTGTAGTCACGTTTATGTTTTGGATTGCAATGGTTTTCTCTTTATAACAAGTTTTAGTTATTAATAGCTAGTCGACCAGGGTTTGCATATCGCTTAAAAAATGTGTAATTTTTTTTACACCGAAGTGTTTGCAGTCACAGAAATATTTAAAACAGGAGAAGTGGCAAGGGGGCGTGTCGGTGAAGCCGTGGTGTTGAGCGTGTCGCTCAGCTATCACTTGTACTACTTTATTTTTGTTTTCCTATATTACTCCGACTGTATTGTTTTTGCATAAAATACATTGCTCTTTTACAACCACATCAGTCTATTACTGAGTGACTTGACAAAGCAATGTAAAACTGACATAACGATACCTCACCAAGCCGTAATGTCGCATGGTGCGTCCGTTGTATTTGAGCGGGAGAGTCGTATCCGCCCCCCGTGTCGCGACAACACACAATGATAATTGTTTGTGTGAGTAAATTATACGGAAAAAGTACGCTGTAGTGTAAAGAATTAGGTTTATATTTAAATGACTGAGTTATCGATGGCGCGTGTGTGCAATTGTTCGTAGTATTGTTGTGACAGAATTGTGTGCGCAATATTAGCGTTATGGAGGGGCAATTGTGGCTTCATCGGATTTCTATACATTTTGAATTCCACGCCATATCTCCTTCTTTAATATATCTATGGTTTGCAGTACTCGAGCTTTGTCAGGAACACACATTTTTTTTAAAATACAAAACCTGGTTTTTTTTTTTGAAATGTAGAAAATTGTACATAAGTACTCAAGATTAAAAAGTTTTGAAATGAAATTGCTCATGTATACAATTTCATAAATACACACCTCCAGGGACACCTTGTATAATTTCGGGTCAATAGAAACATACCTATTCATATTTACATAGATGTCGGCCTGTTTACCAAACACCAATGAAATTATTTATCCAAACAGACACCGTAGGACGACAACTGTATCATGTTTAGTATTAGTATTTGGGATTGAGGACACCGTGGTCTTTCTATAAACATAAACATTAATATTGATAACAATCTAAGGTCAAAATAACATATTGTTGACCAAAAGTCTATATTTACACTCATTAGGCCAACCCACACTGCGACATTATGGACATTATATCGGATTTCCCTTTTAACTGGCCCCAAACCCCAAAAATAGAAATGTACATACCATAATCTCGTATCGGGGTGTTAATCATATAATTCAGTTTGAACCGACGACGGACTCCGACGAATTAGCATTAGGTTCCACCTAGATATACAGTTGGAACTAGATATACGATCTAGATTTAACCAATTAAGGGATGGATTCGTGCAAATTACTACTCAAATTGAGCCTAGAGTCAATATGTTAGACTCAAATATTAGGTCAATTGGTAGGTATCTGTGGAGTTATACTATCTAAATAAATATCGTTTTAGACAGGTTATGACCTTACTTCATGTACCTAATATTAGCTTTTGCCCGCAGCATCACTTTTGTTTTGGTCGGATATTTCTCCCCGGGAATATTTTAAGTATAGCCGTGACTCAGGAATAATGTAGCTTTTCCATTAGTGAAAGAATTTTCAGAAGATTAGCCCTTTTTTTAGTAGTTTAGAGAGTATCCAAATGAATCCTCTCGCCCTGCACGCGTAGCATGGCGCCGAAGAAACGAATTTTGTCAACTGGAGAAAAGACAAAATGACAGAACGTAGAAAGATTTTTAGCAATGCATTGTTTTTAAATATAGAAAATGGATGTTTTTATTCTTCAATGGTGTACGATTCATGTCATTACTTGTACAAAAAAAAAGTTCATTTGTTTAGAAATAACGATGAAATAATTTTGTCTATTCTTGGTATTATAGACATAGTATTCGTCATGCTACGCGTGCTGAAGTGAAAGAGATTGTGAAACTTCATTGACTAAAAACCAACCTGTCCCTTCAGTTGTCTTTTGCGTTCTAGGGCAGCGGTAACCTTTTAAAATCTCGTGATTGCGACCCAGCATACATTTGTACAGCTATCACGACGCGCCGTCGAATTGGGGCTGGTCCTTGATCTGACGGCGAGATACCTACCTATAACTCGCTGTCCGCAAGCAAGCGTCAGCGGTGGTAACATTCAAACATTATCTTTATATAAGTATTATATTATCGAGTATAAAAGTATAAATAAACAGAACAGCTCGCTTGAGTCTTGTTTGCTAAACAAATCAAACTAAAAGTAGATGAAAATCTCGGAAAAAGATTCTCAGCTTTATTTCACTGCTCAAAAAATGGTGTACCGACTCAGTGGTTAAAGTTGTAACTTGTTCTAGATTAAGATCTGGTTTGCTTAGCTTACTTTCAACAAGAAAATCTGCTTAACTAAGATTGGTGAGGATAATGTTTAATTTTTTTCTTGTTTCATATACTATAGAGGCTTGTGTCTAAAAAAAAGCTTCGTTTGCTGAGGTCTGTCTGTAGATAGGTGACCATATAGCTCTCTTGTCCATGCCACTCTGATTATGTCACTCTGAATCAGTTGTCAGCATTGTGTGAGTACTATCATTCACTGAGTACCTACGTCTCTTATTGACTTGAATAACCCTGGCGGTTGAGAGTATGTCATGCTCACTCAAATGTCTCGCTGATGGTGGCGCGTGTGTCGGATCATTTAGCTCCCTTCAAAATGGTTGAGCTGAATGGTGCTGATACATGTGTCATGTTCGTGAACGGGCGCAGTCAGTTGGGACTGGTCATCTCTTAGTTGCCACGGTTTATTATAACTATCTATTGATCATTTTGTTTGTTTCTGAATTGTCTTTGTTTTAATTTTCTACTATGGACACTTTTAACTTGCTACATCGTTCTCACATAATGTATCATCTCAAAATGAATGATGTAACAAAGGTTTTGTAATAATTTTGGCGATTTAAAAAGAGTGTCCATGGAGTTTCTTGCCCGTTCTTCTCCATAGAGATCTACTTCTTGGAATGGGCATCTACGGTACTTTCACAGTTTTTATGTCTTGTGACTGGGACTGTAGCACCATAACTTTTTAGAGTTTAATTATATTTTTGTCTATGACAATTCAAAAGTGCCTGTAACTGGCCTACTTGAAATAAACGCTTTGATTTTGATTAAAAGTTAAGATCATCATGTTTTATTGTTGTGCAAAAATATTTAACTAGGAAATAATAGGAATACAAAGATTCGTTTAAACGTGGGAAATAATAAAACCAACATTTTTGACTTACTTTTTAAAAGAATTATATCAATCCATAAAAACTAAATAATTGGTTACAAGTAGATTATAGAATCAGGCGTTACTTTGCGGAAATCCATGACATTAAATGTTATGAAAAATATCTAGTTTTAATTCCGCTACAAAAGCAGCGTAGCGGAATTAAAACTAGATATTTTTCATAACATTTAATGGTTACAAGTAGTCGAAAGCCTAAACGTCTAACCTGATGTCTTATATCAAGGTTTCTGTATTTCATTTACAGAGTAAATACTTGAAGTATTTACTGCGTTTATTGTGTGGAAAAACCAAAAATCGCCTATAGTGTTTGAACGAGGAACTTATTTTTTCGTTCAAATTACCGTCAAAGTTCCAGTTTACTTTAAGTCACAAAACGTTTCTTTTTTTTAAGTTATTTTACTTCCTTCAGAGGTTGTCTGGAAATGCGGTCTTATCGCTATCAGCGATAAGACCGCCGTTGTACCCTTAGGATTAACAATATTGTAAAATAAATGTTGGTGTACAATAAAGTATATTCTATTTCTATTTTAAAACGGGAAAAGTCATCATAGAGCCCTCAGTTTACCAGTTACTTTTTGAAAAATACTATTCAAATAGATACATTCGGATAGACGGGAAGCCGAAGCAAACAAAGTTGAGAAAAGGTCATAGTACATTTTTTATAACCCTTGCTGCAAAACCGATCCATCAGACTATTGTGTCATTTTCTAAAAATCCAGATAGATTGTCATGTTTGTGTCTAGGCTAACGATATTTTGGACTACACGTTTACAATTTGAAATGTCTGATCTTTCCTGAATTTCATATCGGTGACTATAAATCTCAGGATACATGTTTCTCGTTGGGTTTAGCAATTTTAGTGAAAAATCAGTTGTGTGATGTTTATTTGTCAACGCCTTTATCTAAAATTCTTATTGCGTCTGCATTTCCAGCTAATTAAAATATATCGACGGTAAAAAGGCAAAAGGGGTCAAGCGCCACATTTTGCGATCTTAACTTTTTATTGACCCCAACTCCACTATTTTTTCTCTTTCGAATGGTCATAGTATCGTTTTTCTAGCAAGAAAAAAAGTCACTTGCACCAAAGAATTATTTGTACTGAATTGCCAAATCGATACTTACCAAAAGTGCTCAAGCGACACCGACTTTACCTTGCTTGGTTGAAGGACCATTTTGTATATTACGTTTTTGTATCGCCTTGTCATTTGGCACAATTTTAAAAACAATATTAGAAATAAATATGTCGTTTGTATCCATATTCCTTTTATTTGTTTAGTAATATTTTTTCACTTAACACTATTGATAAGAAAATGAAATACTATAACGTCGCTTACACCAATATAGTAAAGATTGTCAACTAAACATAATTGGCGCTTGGCCCCTTTCTTAAATAATTTTATTTTCATTACGTTGCATTTGATTCACCCAGTACGCGCGCCAGCGCTGTTGCAAGTGGGTGTATGTTTTGTGTGCGTGAAAGCAAGTTCACGCGTGTTTGAAACGCGATCGCAGTTTTTAACACAGATTAACATTTTATATAAAACATGTCTGCAACTCCCGAAAACGTGAAATTGAGACGTATTTTAGACCGAATAATTGTTGATTTTTTATTTTATTAAGAACTAGCTTCTGCGCGCGACTTCGTACGCGGATCCTGTTGCTTATGCCAGCGACAACGGAGTCGTCAAAATCGAAGATCTGAAACGTCTGATGTCCAATAGAGCCCGGGTAAATAATAAATGGGATCTGGCCAGTAGAGTCAGATTTTTAATGATATACCATCGTCATCGAAAATCAGTCCTAAAGTCTTACCGCCTTCACCGCGTGGAGGTACTCCTAGTTTATGTTATTTTATAATTAATTATACAGGGTGAATTGTTCAACTGAGCGTGGATGGCTATTTCCGAAACTATGAGGAATATCAAAAAACGTTGAAAAGAGTCTCGAGGCCGATTTTGTTTTCATCAGAATCGGCCTCGAGACTCCTTTCATCGTTTTTTGATATTCCTCATAGTTTCGGAAATAGCCATCCACGCCCAGTTAAAAAATTCATCCCGTATAGTGAAATTAGCGATAGCTTTGATTTCCACATCAGATGTTTCTGATCTTCGATTTTTATAAGTCAACAGGAAATGCCCATCAGACCGTTAAACGTCGACAAAAATAGTTATTGTGGGTTATCCCTAAGAGATAGACATATACCATCGCGGACTTTATTGTAGACCTTTTTAAGGTGTATAATACTGTGGTACGTCAGTTTGATCTATCTCGTAGGGTTCAGCCAGCGTTTGCAATTTAAGCGCAAAAAAATTGTTTATTTACGACCTTACAAAACCTCTAAAATTATAAGAGTTTCTCTACGATATTATGCATGTATTATACATTAAAACCTTCCTCTTGAACCACTCTATCTTTAAAAAAAAACCGCATCAAAAACTGTTGCGTAGTTTTAAAGATGTAAGCACACAGGGGGACAGGAAGCGGGAAGCGACTTTGCTTTATACTATGTAGTGATAGTTAAGCTGGGCTCTTGGAGTTCCACACCAGGTGTTCCAGATCTTCAAATTTATTCTCTCAGCAGAAAATGCTCATCACGTGGAACAATTTTTGCTATAGCACCATTTTTGTATCTCTTATAGTTTAGCAGTTCTGTTGCGGTTCTGCATCAGGTGTTCAAGTTTCCAAGATAAATTATAGCCTATATGTTAACTGGACTTAATACCTATACAACAAAAAATCATTCAAATCCGTCCAGCAGTTCCGAAGATTAACGTGCACAAACACACAGACAAACCGACAAACAGACAAAAAATAATTAATTACAATTTCGGGTTCGGCATCGATAAAATAACAACCCCTGCTACTTTTTTTTTATAAGTATATTTACATTGTAACAAATTTATTATATGTATACCAAATTATTGTGGTTTATTTACTCAAATAATGTGATAACATGCTGTTGTATGTACTAACAGTTAGGTAATTGCTGTTTTTTGGAGCCCAGTTTTGTTTCTTGTATTGTTTTAGTTTAATAAATAATTCATAGTTCTATTACCTACCTGCTGTGCCAAATATAAAATAATACTTATTAAGATTATGGTAGCTTAAGCCAAAATCTGAATTAGTTCTATGATCTGTTGTGCCAAATAAAATAAAATATTACTTTATTAACATGAAGCTTAGGCCAAAATCTAAATATTCCAACATTAAATATTGTTACTTGACCCCTCGCAAATGCGATAAACATGGTAAAAACCTGGAGTCAAACGACATCTATCTTTGAAACTATTGATCTCAGGCTTATTTTGATGTAAAATTATTAAAGAACATTGTATTTTAGTAAACTTTTCTGAAGATTGTGATGTGATTCAAAAAAGCAATAAAGAGATATTTTTTATTAAAACTTTCTTTTTATTCTCCTGAACAATATGATCTGTGGTGCTTGACCCCTTTTGCCTTTTACCCGTCGATATTCATATCGTGTTGGGTCACTGTTCATAATGTTTATAATTTAAGCCATAAATAGAGTGCAATGAGATTCCGACAGTAGCTGCTAAAAACGGCAATTTCAACTAGGCGACGCGCTGTCAACTTTGTAAAACGGTCCTTGACAAACTTAAATCTATTTAATAAACTTACTTACTTACTTTACTTTTAGATCTATTTGATAAACTTAAATCGAAAAGGCATATGTTAAAAATTTCTAATGTACCACATAAAACGGCTCTATTTAACAAAAGCTTCTTTGGCATGGCATCAAAAATATACAACAAAATACCTATTAGCATTCTAGACACTAAGGAACTTTCAGTATTTAAAAATAAATTACGAACATTTTTAATTGATAAAGCATACTACACGATCCAAGATTTCTTGAATTGTTGACCATTTATTAATTTCACCGTATTTGACATGCATTAGTATTCACCATGTGATAATTTCTCTGTACTTTCACATTTATAATAACCATCTGTAATAACGTCGGCCTAATTCGTTAACCTGCTAAATACGTTTTTGCAAAGTTTACAGGACGAAGAAAAAACTGAATAATATCTTTATTAGTTTAGCAATCAAAATTTTGAAAATCCCGTTGGCGTATATATTTTTTCTTGATATTTTAAAAACATAATTTCTAAGAAAACCTAAACACATTTTACAAAATTGAGGAAAACAATAATTAAGCAGTTATTCGAAGTGAAGTTTCAATTTGGCGGAGGACTTAGCAGTTTTTTAAAATTAAATTTAGTATGGTAAATTAATGGTAATAATGGTGTACCTATAGATAATTATTTTAATTGTGCAGTTAAACGAATTCAATCAGTAATCAAAATATTTATTATTAAAAATTTAACAATCAGTCTTCTTTAATAGGAAACAGGGTTAAAATATCTATGCTGAACTCTTCATAAATGGGAGGGGTTCGCATCGGCGTCGGGACAACGATGAAGTACTTGGGACTCGTCCTCGACAGCCGGTGGAACTTCAGGGAGTACTTCCTGCATTTGGCCCCAAAGCTGAACCTGGCAGCAGCCACCCTCAGGCCGACTCCTGCCCAGTCTTAGCGGGCCAAACGCCTCCTGCCAGAGGTTCATGGCTATACGGATGATCCGAGGATACCGCACGATCGCCGGTGAATCGGCCAACCTCCTTGCCGGATTACTGCCCTGGGATCTGGAGGCGACGGCTCTCCAGCGCGTCTATGAGTGGCGCTTGGAGGCGCATCGCTGGGGCGAATCCCCGCTGCTTCGACTTCTCGAAGCGCGGCGGGAAGAGCTCCGGCGCGATCTCAGGGCAGTATGGAGGGTGCGACTGTTGCAACCGAGGTCCGGGTACGCCGCAATCGCGGCGGTAAGACCCCTCCTTGAGGAGTGGCTGGATAGGCGTCACGGCGTCCTGATCTACTGCCTGACGCAGGTCCTCATCGGACACGGAGGTTTCGGCAGGTACCTGTGTCGGATAGGGAAGGAAGAAAGGCCTGGGTGTCACCACTGCGAGGATCGCCCAGAGGACACGGTGGAGCATACGGTGCAGGACTGCCCCGCTTGGGCAGAACACCGCCGCGCCGTGTCCTCACGACGGCGAAAGCGGCGACCTCTCGCGCCCGGCATTGGTCGAGGCAATGCTGCGGAGCGAAACGGAATGGGAAGCAGTCGGCTCCTTTTGCGAAGCAGTCATGCTAGCGAAGGAGGAGGCGGGACGCGTAGGAGAGAGGACAGCGTCTACCTCACAGCCCAGCCGCAGTGGTAGACGCCCACGGCGTCGGACGTCGCAAGACGATTTCCGGCCACCGTAGGTGCGAGCATCCGGGCGCCGAGTAATGGACGACTCGCTGTCCGACCATGGACCATGTCCGGGACGACGACGCGTTGTGTTCCACGCGCGCCTCAAAGAGTGTCAGCACAATGACGGCTTTGGCCCCCCCTTAGAGGGCCAAAGCCTGCCGGGGTCGTGGGACTTACGAATACCGTGACCCCGGAATGTAAAGGCTAGTAAAGGACACGGTGGATTTTAGTCAGTACAAGTCTGACAGTCCCTCCTGCCCTGCCTTGGGTGGGAGGACTCATTTGATGATTTTACCACGATAAAAAAAATGCTAAACTCTTCATAAACAATCAGTAATAGTTTTAATATACGTTATTATAATGACTGTGTTGTCTGTCTTGTAGTACGTGTAGTACTCCTAAGTATTTTATTATTATTAATGACAGCTATTAAATATTGTTTTACTACTGCTACTGTATCACAATCAATTAATTATTACAACAATAAAATGAAATAATCAATTTTCCCAAACGGCACGTGAGTTTGGGAACGTTGTCAGTGCAAAACTGAGGCCTCAACAGGATTTAGCAGGTTTGCGTTGTGGAGATTGGCTAGTGATAAGAAAGCAGTTTTTCGGGCATAGCATTTGTCACCTTTTTAGGCTGATATCGCTGTTATTCCTTAAATGCTACGGTAGATATTAGGCTGAATTTTCTAACTGCATCAAAAAGTCAATTTTGCCAAAAATGGACTTAGCAGGTTAACGAATTAGGCCGACGATAATTCAAAATATTTTATGCCAATATCTACCTACATAATTATTGTATGCCTATAAGGCTGAACATATTGACACTCTAATATATTGTTAAGACCTGTAACTTACATATGCCCACAATAAAGATACTTTGACTTTGACAGAAGTTATACCCGCGGCTCATCTAAGCCACACCTTTAAATTATGCTGTGGTTTTTATCAAAGAGTTAGATATAGTATCCCCAATCACGAAAAAAAAACACTTCTGCCTTATTGTATAAGGTCGATAATGGCACGATATTTTATCGTATCGCTGTTTATATTCGCTGTTGGCTGCGAAAGTTCTATAGTACGAGTACCTATATAACGTAATGCATGCAATTTTAAATCGAAAAGATGGGGGCTTGTCGGTCAAGACAATACCTAATTGCTAAAGGCACAGCATTGCTGGGTAAAAGCTTTTCTTTTCGCATTCAAGGCGTGCAACTGCCGATTGCTATATTGTTTATTTTTAGTATATTGTTTATGTTTTTATATTTTGTTTGTTTGTTTGTAATTTCTCTGTATTTTTCCTACTTTCTTATACGCTTGTTTCGGTCAAGAATAATCATTTTTTCTTTCTATCTATCTAATGATGTGCCTAAAATGTTTAACGCTATCTTGTCATCTCAGTAGATGTAAAAGTAATTACAAAACGGCGTAGGATCTCATTTATTTTGTGCCTCATTCATTCTCAGCACGTCCCAGTTTTTTGGTCATTATTCTTTAATTACTTAACATGTAGATTAGGTCGATGTAATTCGTTTATTCTTGTACAGAGTGTTTCGCTGGGGAGTTTGATCGCGCCACTTCTTTTTGGTCAACTAAAACACTAAGTAGGGGAACAGTGTATAAGACGGGGACGTTAATAATCGCGAGGTATAATGGGGACATACACTCTTTAGGCATACTTAACACAACACTAATGTAGAGCAAGCGCCATCAGGACGTCATTTGCAAGCGGCCAGATGCAAATGGCGTCCTGTTGGTGCTTGTGCTACGTTAGTTTTGTGTTAAGTTTGCCTTATGTGTGTGATTTCCCATCATACCTCGTGTCCCCGTCTTATACACTGTTCCCCTAGTTGCTAAGGACGGACTGTTTTATGTAAAACAAGGCTTCAAAAAGTGCTGATTTTGTCATCTTATTTCTACACGACTGCCAAGGAAGGGTTATATATTTTAAATAAATTACTTTTGATTAGATTAAATCTCTTTTTTTGTTACTCCCTGTATGTTTGGCACAAAACAAAAATGTTAATGTGAGCCTTTTTGCAGCTTAAATTGAGTAAAAAATTAAATGGTCCAGCAGTAAGTAATGGGTTCTACTGAATTTATTCAGATTTGATAATTTATTTACTTCATTCTATAAAATACTTTGTTTCGTTTTTTTTTGCGGTAATGGAAGCTGTGGCTGTTTTTGCCAATTGTTTTACTGAAAAATAAGCTTGGAAAAAGTAATACCTATTTAAATAAATAAAAAATTTGACACAAAAGTTTTGGGTTGCTTTAATAGGTAGGTAGGATATGTATTGGTAAAAGTTTTTAAATCTGACCATACATTGAATAAATTTACGAACAGAAGAGACTTCATCAAATGGGTTTGTTCCGCCTCTTCTTCCCATCGAAAACACTAGGAAATCACGAAGGGCGGTGCTAAATGCTATATACAAATAAAATAGAATAAGAAACATATCCCGTTTTAAGTTGTAATGATAATGGTAAAAATAACTTCCACAAACCCATTACTGTTTCTAAGTAAGTTTTATTAACCTTTACAGTTCGTACAGTTCTATTTGCGAACAGTAAACATAAATTATTCTGGGAAAGGAATGACTTTTAGGTAAAGGTAATTCGGATCCTAAACTTTGTACTTTAACTAATATACCTGTTTATTTTTGAACAAACTATAACGCCCAACATTATCTCTAGGTACTTGAAATTGAACCTTATTGTATTACATGTAATAACGTAATTAACAAATTTTAGGAAAGCACACACGAAGTGACGGCACGAGTTTCTCGAACTACCCGGACGCGCTCTGAATGTTGAACAGCGAAGATATTGCAACATCTGGACATATGTACCGAAACTAGCACAAATGTTCAATTCCTCTGTATGTTCGTAAACACAGGGACCAATCTTTGCCAAAACGAATGGCTGGAACCGCTGGCTCTTGAGACAACACACCAATTTCATTCCTCCCAAAAATTACTGCCGACGAAATTTACTTTTTTACCTCCGAGGCAAGATTACGTGGTTTTAAGGCAAAACTTTCAACGTAAAAAAACACGCTTTTGTTAGCCCCTCAGTGTAAACAAAAAAATAATTCCCAACTTCCTTGAGACTTTAGTAATTACTTAACAAGAACACGAACCTTGAACAAGTTGTGACAACCAACCCTAAACGTGGTCTTTACGTGGACTTATCAGTTACTTTGTGGCCCTAATGACCGCTGCTATCTTACTTTAAAACAATTCCCAGCACTATTCGTAGAAAAAACGTCGACGCTTAATTTAAAGTTGTTATCCTCGAGAGACTGCCGTAGAATAAAGGAGGAAGAAAGATTACTTTTTGAGTAATTCTTGAGTACTAAAATTTACCTTGTAGCCCCTGGTAGCATATTTAAATATCCGAAATCCACTGGAGAGTGACGCTACCGCCGAGCGGACACGAAATTGACTTAAAATTTAAGGCACTTAGCTGAAAGTTGGGGCAAGTTTGCGCAAGTAACTTACCGAACATTGGATCCTGGTGGATCCGCCACGCTGGGGACTTTACACTTTCCAATAGTTGCACGGTGTCACTGACAAGACATATCAAATGGTGTTGTAGCATGTTTTAGTTGAGGTGAAATTCAGCTTAGCAGAAAACGGTTTATTGATGGTAGGTATAAGTATGGAAGGGATCTGTTAAAAATATGAACGCGGATGAATCAATGATAGTTTGAAAGAAATGAAGCTAATGAAACTTCATACACAAAAGCAGCACACACAGGTCTAAAAAGTTCTGAGAGAAGATTTTCAAAGTGTCTTATTAAAAAAAAAAATAATTGGAAATGTCTGTGTTTATGGAAAGTTTTTATTCGGTATAATTTAGCTAGGTATAAAACTATTTCTCGAAAATGTTCTCTGATACTTTTTAGAGCCGAGTACAAGTATCTTGCATAATGCATGTAAAGTTTCATTAAAAACATCATTTTGAAAAATATGGACTTGTTTTTGTATGAAAAGCCGTTTGGCATAAACGCTCTAGTCCCGCCAATTCGAACCAGCTAATTTAGTTCATAATCAGCTGTTCAATCTATGTAAATAGATACTTAGTTACCGTATTCATAAACATAACAATACACTAATCGAATCGAATGTGGTCGTCGGCTTTGTACTTGGATTCGCTTAGTGTATACTAAGCGAATCCAAGTACAAAGCCGACGACCACAAAACCATTTCAATTATTTACGGTATCCACCTAAATATACCTAACCTTTTATCATGAACTTCTCGACAGTTATCGAAACAATGTTCCTAATAATAGATAGCATGAAATAGACGAAAATTGGATTACATACAAGCAGTAACTTACTGAGATAAATATAGTTCTATATGAATGGGACTGGGCGGATAAAAATCCATTAAGAATGTGTCTTAGATGTATTACCGTTTATCGTGCTCCGTTTGCCACTCCCTCAGTCCATAAATGGGTTATTTTCAGCAATTCCATTAAAGCATTTTTACAGGTACATTTTGTTTGTTTGCCATTCATAAATACGGCTTTCTTTGTCAAGAGTCCTTGGGTACACAACCGTATAAATGTACAATTATACACGGCGAGTATAAAGGGTCCCTTAGTAAAAACACTGAGTAATTCGGTTACGGTTAAAATTTAAAAGGCTGGCTTGTAAATGTATTTACAGTATTTGAAGTTGTGTACAACTTCGTTTAAAGATTGTGCTGAAAAAAAAAGCTTCAAAGGTGGCCGGACAGGTAGATATTTCGGGAAAAACAGTATCGTATATTTTCAGGGTCTTTTGTTTTCCTAGAAACATCTGTAGTTCATTATAATGTAATTTGCTGGGAAACGGCCAGATAGGCTCGTGTTTGACCTCTGTTTTAATTTTCTTTGTCTAGACCCGACTATTAATCAGGCTCTTTTCACCAACAATTACTTTTTATTGTGGGTTTATTTATTTCGAGTTCATATCTACTCTAGGAACTGTGAATTTATTTTTGTTTGGACATTGTTTAATCGTTTCTATCTTCTTGTCTTCTAATAAAAATGTACATTGTGTCCTTATTTTGTCTTGTAATAGTGAATTGATAACATCGCTTGTACTTACAATAACATTTTGGGAAATAATAAAGTCTGTATACAAAATACCATAGTAGAGCAGTGGTGGCCCAGTCGTATCGGCGCCGACTTACAAGTTGTAGGTTGTGGGTTCGATCCCAGCTAGGCGCATTACTTTGTTTAATTTATGTCACCACCACTGCTTTCAAAGTTAATCTAAAATAACAATATTATACTGCCAAGTTTAATAATAATAGAAAAACAGTCAAACGTCTCTCATGTTCCATTCAGTACAGTATTATATTGTACCAAGCAAACATAATTAAGCAGAAGCATCATTCGTGAAGTCATAAAGGCAATCTCTTGAACAAATAAGTGGTAAGTTGGCGACAGATACACGTGTCACCACCACAGACAGCTCTAGTACGGCGCAGTTCGTGACACGTTCATAACCTCCGTAGAGAAGTTAAGGTTGGGCTGTGAAGATTTCGTTGTTTGATGGGTTGTTTTATAATACTTAAAGTAAAACTCAGCTGCGAATGGGACCCGAACCCGCGTCTTCTGGATAAGTAATCTAGACATCATACCAATTAAGCTATCGCAACTCCATTCGTCGTGTTTTCATTTCCTTGTTTGAACGTTTCTTGGGAACACGCATCTGATTTTTTTCTTTCCTCAAAAAAGCTGTTGTAGTATCTGTATGGAAGAGACATGAAAGTCTTAGATAAATCTTAGTACAACTAAAAGTTCAATTTCAATATCGAAGATTTACTTTACATTTACGTTACGTACTCTTACTAGCGCCCACGTTATGTGTAAAACATATTTTTTCGATGATTATTAACGATCTGTTGGTTTATGACGAGCTGCGTATACCGTAGTTTTACTACTGGTTTGACCGAAACTAATATCTTGCCCACAAGAATATCACTTTGTTGTTAAAGGTGTCAAAAACAGTTATTTTCATAAAAAAAAATATCAGTTTATACCCTGACGTAAATTAGGTTCAGTTTGTTACTACGGTTTTGAGTAGATCTAAGAGATAAGTTTCTTTTCGTGTACCTCGGGTAGTGCAATCTTTTACCCACTAACAGCGAACGGTTACCATTGCATTTGCAAGTATTACAACTGTATAAAGTTAAGCTAGATTGGTTGTACATTTTATAGGTACTTTTTTCTCCAGGATCTGAACATAAGCAGTTCGCTTCACCACATGAAACCTATCTGTTGCAGTCCTCAGGACGACCCCCTCGAGTGCGGTTACTGAACAAGCGCAAACATGTGCTACAGTGGCGCAGACATTTTCTAGCCAACTAAGTTTGTCTTTGCTGTTCAATTCTTTGGGTTTGGCTGGTTCATTTTTGTTTTATTGCTTTATTTGGTACGTTGAGAAAGTTTTGGTTGGGATTGTGGAATGCTTGTTAGTGATTTTTTTTAGTTCTGGGCGTCTAAAACGATTAGATACTTTGGCACTTTTCTTTAGATAAAACTAGCGGTAGCGGCCCGCCCGGCTACGTGTTACAAAAAATATGATAAATGAAGAACCACTCGACCGATTTTGTGCAAACTTCACATAAATAATCTACTAAATAGTCCGAACAAAGCCTAAACATTTGGTTTGAATAAGTGAGCCCGTTCTTGAGTTATAAAGTTACAACGAAAAGTGGCATTGATTTTTATATATATAGATTCATAATCTGCTAAAGTGGTCTTTTTCAACTTCTTGTCTGGGTTTTTGTTAATTAGGTTTCATAAACTTATCCTCCGACCCTAGAGGGAAGTACCATTATCTTCGCCTGTCTTTTGGATGTAGGTATCAGCTCTCTGTATGTACCGTGATTTCAGTGATAATTTATTTCTTTAGCTAAATTCAATCATATAATTATAGCAGTTTTCAAAACATCGAAACGCTCACCCTTTTGAAGCAGAAATTATAATTATTGATGGCTCGGTTTGCGCATGGCTGACTGATCGACTACTTCGTAACGTGTCGCTGGTTCGATTTCCGCTCGAGTTCGAGTTCTGGGTCTGGGTGCTTGTGTGAGTTTCTATGTTTGTAAACGCACCCACGATACAGGAGAAATTCATAGAGGCTCCGACGTCAATTAAAATATTTTTCATTAATTAAAGGTATGTGTTTTTGTTATAGAAATAAGACGAAGAAATAAAACGATAATACAGAGAGGTACTTTACTGCTAACCACGCGAGCAATGTTTGAATTATTACATTTTATACAAGAAACAAAGTTCCAAAGTTCTATCATAAACTTCAATTAGAAAAATACAGCTGGCTCTAAAATTTCCCAGATTACAGCGAAACAATATCTTTGTTCTACTTACAGACATATTCTTTCACACTGAATTCTTTCAATTAAAGTTTCTAACGAACTAGTCTAAGCACTAGAATTTCTCCGAACGTAATTTCACGAGGGAACTTTCCAGAGCAATTAGGAATGTTCTATTCGTTCAGTTCTATTAAACTTTGATCTCTGAATCTCATAAGACAAGTTTCATTTGATTTAACACTTCGGTTTAACATCTCTTTTGTGTTTACAATTAGAATTCTTGTCTTCTAGAACAGAGATTAAATTAACTTTTGAGTAAAACACCGGGGCGGACGGCATTAAAATGTTTTTGGCAATTTATGTTTTCCAAAGCACGTAAAATTTAATTAGTTTCGTTTCTTAATCTTATTATTTTACGAAAAACTCTGATGTAAGATAGGTATTTTTGCGTTTTTATTGGCTTAATAATCCCAATTGATTGCAATTCTCTTAGAAAAAAGATCTGTGTCCCAGCAGAGGAAGATTATAGATTCATTATGGGTCCAGGACATGATTCTGGACCCCCCTGTGTTGGAATTTTTCGTCGATTTTTTCCTAGTTTTCTAAATAAAAAAAAATAATTGGAGTTTTTTTACTTTAGACTGTTCATAATCGTTATTCTTACTTAACCCAATGAGATTTTTAATAAATAAGTAATTAATTCACTACTTTCACTAAAAGTAGCAAAAACTAGAAATGGTGTCTTCTTAGATGTTTATAATGAAAGATCATCGTATACCTAAATACTGTGTCCAGTACCTCAGTACCTGTAGTACTTTCAGCGCGGCTCACTATTAAAAAAAACAAACATAAAAAAAATCCAGAATCATGTCCTGGACCCATGGTATCCGTTTGTGCGTCGATGTCTCTTACACCCTGTATATAACAACCATGTAGATACTTAATTTAGGAGAATAGTATGTGTCTACTCAGACACAAGGATGAGGTTTCTTTTCTTCAGTAAAACGACGAAAATACTCGAATTACAAAATATATTGCAAATTAAGCGTTGCTACAAGGTTCTCGACCGTTCGTAAGTGCCCAAGAGAATGGAATGACAATAATTTTTCTAATTAAATTTACATCCACCGACAATAATTAGCGCCTGATAAATTATAATAGAAGTCAAAGTAACCGCAACAAATTAAAAAAACTGTAAGGCGCAGCCGAAACATCTTCCCACCCGTTGAAAGGCTTGTCTTTCAACACTGCAAATCTTCCGCGGAAGGCAGGGAACACAGCTTGACCAGTGGTCGACGAATGACGCCTCTTATGGTCTTCACATCAGCTACCCTTGAAACGCCATCGGAGCCAGGAAACAGGCGCGTGACGCGACCCAGCCGCCAACATAATGGTGGAACATGATCCTCATGTATCAGCACGAGATCTCCGATACTTAGCGTTTTGTTGTTTGTTTTCCATTTCATTCTTTGCTGGAGCTCGTGTATGTATTCATGTTGCCAGCGGGACCAGAAGTGCTGGGTTATTTGTTGTAGTCGCTCATATCGTTGTAGGTGACTTTCTTTCAGATTTTCCAAATTAGGTTCCGGTAATGCCTTCAGCGGCCTTCCAATTAGAAAGTGCCCTGGGGACAAAGGAAGGTAGTCATCAGGAGATGAGGAGAGAGGGCACAAGGGACGGCTGTTTAGTACTGCCTCCACTTGTGCAAAGAGGGTTGTAATCTCTTCGAAAGTGAGATGGGAGTTTCCCATAACTCTTTTTATGTGGTGGAAGCGCGGGTTATGCTAAATTTTTCTAATTGCTAATTGGCTGTGAATAAAACATGGAAATTACGTTCTGCCGGGAACACAAGACAGAATGCAGATCGAAATATAGGAAGGATTGCACAATACCTTAATTCTCCTGGAGACGTCCTCGCGGCTGAGGGGCGGCTGTCGACAGCAGGCAACTTTGAGCGCTCTGACGTGAGGTGCGCGTTGTGAGTAACCGATTGGCCACGAGTGTCAACTGCGGCCGCTTTTATGCGGTCTCTCTCGTACTAAAGCGAGAAGATATGCGCGGGAATAGGACGGAGATAGGACCTTCCACAGCCAACTAACTTAGTCGTTCAATGACATGAAGTTATAGATAAAAGACCTAACCGTTCTTTCTGCGCAGCGTAACCATTCCCCCCGGGCTTGAAGGGATGCCTTCAAGAGTTGAAGGCGAAATTCGTGAAATTAAACTACAATTTAAACTATTATCTATACGTAAATATCAATGAAATCAAATAATTAATTACTAATGCTAACCTAACCTTGGATGACGAGAGCCGAATTTATTGGTTAGGCAATGGGCAAAGACGAACGACGGGACGCAAGTAGGATCCAGTCAATGTCTTAACTCGGGCGATGCGAGTGACTCCTGTGGAGTCAGGAAAAACTTCTTCCACGACACCCAAAGGCCAGTGAAGTGGGGCGAATTATCTACTATGAGAATCACAACCGTACCGACAGTGACTGGATCGATCGGCGTGTTCCATTTACGACGCGATTGTAAAGTGTGAAGATATCCGCTTCTCCAGCGCTTCCAAAACGATTGTACTAATTGGTCTAACAATTTATGTCTCGAAACAATTGTTCTCTCGTCTATCTCCTCGGCAGGCAAGTATTTTAAAGGGGTGAGATTCAGAAAGTGCGCTGGAGTCAAAGCTAGTGGTTCTGAAGGATCACTAGAGAGTGTCCTACAAAGAGGTCTAGTATTCATTACTGATTCGACTTGAGTAAGAACGGTATTTAACTCTTCAAACGAAAGGATGGTATCACCAATTACACGGTATAAGTGAATCTTTAAACTTCTAATATTAGCCTCCCAATTACCGCCGAAATGACTAGCAGTCGGGACATTAAGTGACCAATTTATGCGATTTTCAGCTAACATGTGACCAAATTCGGTGTTGTGATATTTCGAACAAAGGAAGTCGTGAAGTTCCGAAAGTTTACGCTTAGCGCCAATGTAATTTGTCCCGTTGTCCGAGTAAATCCTACTAACCGGGCCGCGCCTTGATAGGAATCGTTTGAAAGCACTCATAAAACTGACTGTACTAAGATCACCGGCTAGTTCGATATGTACCGCGCGTGTAGTCATGCAGACGAACAGACACACGTATGCCTTGGTAGAACGAATGCCTCGGCCGCGAGACATGGTAACCTTGAAGGGACCAGCGTAGTCCGTGCCCGTGTGAACGAACGGTTTAGTCGCTTGAACTACACGACAAGACCGATGATCTGCCATCTCAGGGAAACTTGGCTTGGGACGGAGACGAAAGCAGGGAAGACACTTATGAATCCTATTCCTAATTAAATTGCGTGCAGAAAGTATCCAATATCTTTGACGTAACAGTGACATCAGCAGGTCGGGACCCGCGTGGCAATTCAATTTATGATGGTATTCGACAAGCAAATTCAGAATAGGATCTTTTCTTGGGAGTAGAATTGGATATTTCGCTTCATAACCCAAATCTGAATTTCTTAAACGGCCTCCGACTCTAATGAGTCCGTCTTTGAGGAAAGGTTTCAAGTGCCGAAGAGAATGACTACAATCCTTGCCTTCTCTGAGTCTGGCAATTTCCTTTGAGAAATAGAAGCGTTGAATTTCACGTAGAATGAGTAGTTCAGCGAAATCGTAATCCGATGCTGACATGCGGTTATTAACCGGTAACAACTTAGCAAAACGACAAACGTAAATTACCACTCTAAGTAATTTACTCCAAGACGAGATACGATCGACTAAACAAAGAATAGAAGATCTTTCGTTAGGTGCAGCGACTAACAACGAATTTTTCTTCTCTTCAGGTGCTTCAGACACTGAGGAGGGATTGAAAGGAGCGACAGGCCATTGTGAAATGTCCAAGTGAGCCCACGGGGGTCCCCTGAACCAAAGCGGATGGTCTATAATTTGTGAGGGTGTGAGTCCGCGTGAAAGACAATCTGCTGGATTGTCCGCACCGGACACGTGATATAAATTTTGCGGTGACAAATCGCTTTGTATTTTCGAAACTCTGTTGGCTACAAAGGTATTCCAACGATGGGGCGACGAATGTACCCAACAGAGCGCGACCGTCGAATCCGAAAATGCGAATATGTCACGGAAAACTATTCGGTTTTGACAAGCGACCACGACATTTCTTATTAGCTGGGATAACACAAGAATAGCACAGAGCTCAAGACGAGCGAGAGAAACTACATTTTTGGGAGAGACCTTAGACTTAGCTGTTATCAAATTGACTGTATTGCCATCGCTATTGTGGACGTGGAAATAAATCACTCCCCCGTATGCTTTCTCGCTAGCGTCCGCGAAAGCTAAGAGTGTGACCACACTATCAGCGACAATACCAACGTGGCGTGGGATTTTTATGTTGCAGAGCAAAGGAAGCTCTTCCTTAAAGCGAGTCCACAGCCTGACTATATCTTCAGGTGGTGTCTCATCCCAGTCGCAGTTGCATAGCCAAAGCTTCTTGATAAGAAGCTTGGCATGCAAGACTACAGGCGCGACAAATCCCATGACGTCCCATGTTTTAGCGATGCACGATAATATTGTACGCTTAGTACAAGTCTGAGTGGGAGTGTTTACTCTCATGGCGAAGTGATCTGACGTGGGCGACCAACACAAACCAAGTACTTTATGTTGGTCGGACCCGTCGAACTCCTTGTCAGCTGGCAGACGATGCGAAAGCGGGATAGAATTCAATACTACTTGCGAATTACTGGTCCACTTGACCAACTCGAATTGACCCGCCTTCATGAGACCAATCATCTCTGAAGCGGTAGAAATGCCCTGGGTTTCCGTGAGGACGGAATGGACAAAATCGTCCATGTACAATCCCGTGGCGACAATGGCTTTAGCCTGAGGGTACGAGTCACCCTCATCCTCCGCCAGCTGCTTAATAGTTCGCAGCGCGTGAAAGGGGCTAGATTTGAGTCCAAAAACGACACGATTGAACTCATAAACTTGCAAAGGTTCCTGCGGCGAAAAACGATACAAGATGCGTTGGAAACGCCGATCAGGTTCTCGGACTCCAATGCTGGGAAACATCTGACGAATGCCTGATGAAAGCGCGATCGAAAACAAACGAAAATTAACTATAATGTTAAACAAATTCCCTTGTAGGTTCTGTCCACCATACAAGAGATCATTAAGCGAAACGCGGGTAGTAGTTTTACAACTACCATCGAGAACGACACGAAGTTTGGTTGTGACCTTATCATCTCGGATCACACCATGATGCGGAATGTAGTACGAAGGTTCCGAAGGATCAGGAATTGTAGGTGAAATATAGCCCTTCTCTAAATATTCTAGGATGACGTTGTCGTACGCGGCCTTTAAATTAGGAGAAGCTTGCATCTTCCTTTCCAAGCAGAGAAACCGGCGTTCACTTGCTTGACGTGAGTTGCCCAGGGATTCGACATCACCCTTGAAAGGCAAAGCGACTACGTATCGTCCGTCACTATTTCGAGTGGTAGTGCGGGCATAAAACTCCTCACATAATTTGTCATCTAGGCTGAGTACCGGGGGAACATTTACTTCTTCCAATTCCCAGAATTTCCGTATCGCTACGTCTAACGGCTCCGCGGTGCAACAATACGAAACGGTCGAATTGTCATCGATGAGAATCGGCGCCTTACCGACAATTACATAGCCGAGTACAGTTTGCAAGGCGATTGGAGACGCATGTGTAGGCTGACCTTGAACTCTGTTAGATAAGAGTAAGTGCGGGAAAGTCGAAGCACCGATCAATAATTGAATCGGATTTGAAGAAAAATATGTATCGTCTGCTAACTGTAAGTTTTTAAAATTATGCAAAAGCGAAACGTCAACCGTGGCAGTTGGCAAACGTTCAGTAATTTTATCTATTACGAATGACTCAATATTATAGTTTATATTACGATTGAAACGAGAATAAAATTTAATTTGTACGGAACCCTGTATTTGTTTACTAGCACCTCCTATGCCCCTGACGGTTGCACAGGCCGGTTTATTATTTATGTTCAAACCCAAAAGTTGACAACAATCCCGCGTGATAAAGTTACTTTGAGAAGCGCTGTCTAATATTGCGCGAACAATATGTTCTTTGCCAAAAGAATCTACTACAATAACTTGCGCGGTAGCAATCAATATGGTGGTTGGGCCCCGGTATAAAGAATTAATACGGTTTTCATCAGTCGCGCACAACGATATATCAGTCTGCTTCGTAAGTCTCTCAGCAGAGGGCGTGCGAGCGCCGGTCGACCTTGAACCGTGCGCGTCGCTCAATTTATTGCCGAAACACAACAAACTATGGTGTTTAGAGCTACATTTTTTACAAGTGGACTTTGACCCACAAGCGGACACACGATGTTTTGGACTTAAGCAATTAATGCATAAATTGTTTGATTTCACAAACTTAAATCTCTGATCGGGTTTATAACTATTAAATACTTTACATTTATATACGTGATCATGTTTCTCCTTACACAAAACACACGCGGTAGGTTCGTTATTAGCTATACAGGTGTATGCATTAGTATGTTTGCGATTTGCAGGTGATTTATTGTTAGAGACCGTTGACGAAGTTCGTTCTAACACCTTTATATGCTCACGAACAAACTCAACTAATTCACTAAAAGATGGAATTTCGGAACTACTTGATTTTAATTGATGATTAGATTCGAATGCCCGTACAGTGTCTATGTCGAGTTTTTTAAGAGCGATATGCAATAAAATAAAATCAGCGTGGTCATGGACCTTTATGTTTTTAAACCCGGCTACCGACGTTGCGAATTTATCGAGAAATGATTCTAAAGTAGCCGGCGAACCTGACGAAATAGATTTAAATTCAAACAATTGGTCTAGATATGAAGTTGCCGATTGCCGTTTATCTTCATACCTTTCACAAAGTGAATCGAATATAAGTGGGTAATTATCAGCTGACGGAGTAATTCCTGCACATATCGAACGAGCTTTGCCTGTTAATTTTCCAATTAAATAATATAATTTCTCGCATGCTGTTAGCGAACTATTATTATGCACGGCATTTCGAAAACTGGCGATGAACAGCGGCCAATTTTTAATATCCCCATTAAATTCGGGTATTTCAATCGGGGGCAAGCGAGGAGATTTCTTACATTCACTAGGTGCCTGAACCTGCAATTTCTTCTCTGCCCGCTTCACCCTACCCAGTAAGTCTTCGAATGAAGAAAGTGCCTGATAGTCGACGACATAATCAGGATTTAATTTAAGTTCATGAGCGATTATATCGTCCAGCGCACATTCAAAATCAGTACGCAACGAATCTATTGTTTCACAGTCACACAAGAACGATTCTTTATCGAATTCCTCCGAATCAATATTTTTCAATTTATCGCAAATACGTTGCATACGAGAAAATATTCGATCTCTTTTTCCTAACAATCGTTTAAGAGTAATATCTGTAGGCGCCATCTAGCAACCTTCTAATAACGATAATTAAATAAATATGTAACAAACGAAATACGTTGTGAAAGCGATGTGAGCGAATAATTTACCTAAGTGGGTATTTATTTTTACAATAATGCGTCGGTGATTGAGCGCGAAGCGGTAATTCAACGGTAATATTTTAAAATAATGCGGGATTAAGCGAAATAACCAGTTATAGTAACGATTTACTAGCTGGTGTTACGAATATACAACGGTTTTACCGAGAATTTAACGATATACCTACACCTGTCGGCGAGACAAGTGTTTGGTACAAAACTAATTAGAATACGAGTATTTTTACCGACTACGAATGGCGAATGGTTATCACTGATTTCAATAACTATCCAGGCTCGTTAGGACCAAATGGAAGCGCGGGTTATGCTAAATTTTTCTAATTGCTAATTGGCTGTGAATAAAACATGGAAATTACGTTCTGCCGGGAACACAAGACAGAATGCAGATCGAAATATAGGAAGGATTGCACAATACCTTAATTCTCCTGGAGACGTCCTCGCGGCTGAGGGGCGGCTGTCGACAGCAGGCAACTTTGAGCGCTCTGACGTGAGGTGCGCGTTGTGAGTAACCGATTGGCCACGAGTGTCAACTGCGGCCGCTTTTATGCGGTCTCTCTCGTACTAAAGCGAGAAGATATGCGCGGGAATAGGACGGAGATAGGACCTTCCACAGCCAACTAACTTAGTCGTTCAATGACATGAAGTTATAGATAAAAGACCTAACCGTTCTTTCTGCGCAGCGTAACCATGTGGTATTTAGCGGATTTGACTCCGGCTTCCCAAATGCCGCCGAAGTGAGGAGCGTGAGCAGGTGAGAAAATAAACTTGATATTTTCATGAGTTGCAAATTCAGTTAAGGACATATTATTTGATTTTAAAAAGGCTCCTATGTCTTTAGCGGCAGCTACAAAATTAGTACCGTTGTCGCAAAATATTTCAATAGGCTTGCCACGCCGTGAAATGAATCTGCGCAACGTCATTACAAATGCGTCCTTTGTGAGGTCACTGACCGCTTCCAAATGCACGCATTTATAACGTAAACACACGAATATGCAGAGATAACATTTAAGTAATCTGGCACCTTTGCCCTTACGATTAATTATGTAAAATGGCCCTGCAAAATCGATTCCGACTGAAATAAACGGAAAACCCGGTGTGACACGCTGGGTAGGCAGGTCGCCCATTTTAGGACTTAGTGTTTTGCCTCGAACACGACAACATCTCACACAATTATGCACCGTGCGCCGAGCTAACCTTCTGCCATTTATTGGCCATACTGACTCCCTTATCATAGATAGTAATAGCTGCGGACCGGCATGCATATGACGTAAATGTTCACGCTCAAACAATAGTTTAGTCAGGTGGTGGGACGAGTCAAGTATTATTGGATGTTTCTTTTCGAAACTATAAGTAGAGGAATTTAATCGACCACCAACTCTCATTAATTTATTTTCATCTAAAATAGGAGACAAGTTTAAAATTTTACATTTACTACTCAAAGGAATGTTTTTAGCTAACGCATTGTATTCGTTTGGGAAACATTTCAATTGAGCTATGCGACAAAGATAATAAAATGAGTCATCCAACTCGCTAATGGTAAGAGGTAAAACCTGTTTGTTATCGGGATTGCGCATGTTATAACAAAATCTCCGAACAAAGGCAACTATTTTTATTAACTTGTTTAAATTCGAATAGTGTTCAATTTCTATTATAGGTTGTAGCGAATTGGTATTAAGGTAAGTATTTATTTGATTTTGACATATTGTATTATTTATTGATATATTTTGTGAAACTAATGAATTTTTTAATTTCGATATTTTTGTTTCAGACGCAGATTGCAGAGGGAGCTTCTTCGACGATGTTTTTGTTATTTGGGTTGGTTGAATTGAGTGGGGTAAGCATTTAGTTTTAGAGGTATTTTTGATTTCAGGTAAGTTATTATGTTCAATTGAATTTAATACAGGCCAATTTTTTTCAGAATCGTTTAAATAATTTGGACCTGACCACCACAGATTATTTTTCACTAGCTGCGTCGCGTTTATGCCGCGAGATATAAGGTCAGCAGGATTCATGTCAGTGGGAACATACCGCCAAGACGATGAATCAGTAAGCTCACTTATTTCAACCACCCTGTTGGCTACGAAAGTTTTTAGTTTAGTGGGATCATTTTTAAGCCAAGCAAGTACTACGCTGGAGTCACACCAATGTACGATACGTGATGGTTTGTAACGAATTGACTCAATGACGCTTTTACATAATTTAGCAGCTAATAGTGCTGCGCAAAGCTCTATTCGTGGTATGGTCATGGGATTTATGCGAGCGACCTTGGATTTCGCACATAGTAATCTGACCATAAAGTCACGGTTGTTTTCCGTGCTTCTCACGTATACGCATGCACCATAGGCTCGCTCTGAAGCGTCGCTGAATGAATGAATTTCTATTGTTTTAGGTGAGTCACACAACACCCGTCTTGGAATTTGGCAATTTAATAAAGAATGGACATTATTTGTGAACTCCAACCATCTTTCTTTTATTTCCTGAGGAATGGGTTGATCCCAATCTATTTTTTGCAACCATAAAACTTGTAATAACATTTTAGCTTGAATAATGCAAGGACTTAAAAGTCCTAACGGATCAAATATTTTAAATGCATTTGAAAGTATATGTCTTTTTGTTATTTGGTCATCATTGCATTTTATTTGAACCGGGAAGTTTAAATTATCGGATTTTGGATCCCAACCTAGGCCCAGTGTGCTTGAGGCCTCACTTAGGGTTAAATTTTCTTGTACATTTAAAGATGAATTTTGGAAAAGATTTTTCGAATTAGTTTTGAATTTACGTAAGTTGCAACATGCTGTATTTAAGGCTTTAGATATGGACTTTTGGATATTAAGTAATTGGTGCTCATCATCACACCCCGTGATGAGATCGTCGACATAGAAGTCGTGCTGTATTATTGTTTTGATAGTTTCGTCCCCACACTCCTCACCCACCTGCCAAAGACAACGCGTGCTCAAATAGCTCGCACTTGTGGTTCCATAAGTAAGAGTATTTAACTGCATTGTTCTGAGGGGCAAAGACTCATCCTCTCTCCATAGGATTAGCTGTAAATTTCTAGAAGTTTCATCTACTAATGTTTGTCTGTACATTTTTTCAATGTCTCCTGTTAATAGATATTTATATTGTCTTGCTCTTATCAATATGGAGAAAAGAGAATCTTGTATATTAGGGCCCGCAATCAGGATGTCGTTGACAGATAGACCAGAAGATGTGGGGACGGATCCATCGAAAACGACACGTAATTTGGTAGATTCGCTGCTGTCCTTGAAAACAGCATGGTGGCACAGGAAATATGAGGGGGATGGTTTTTCCTCGGGAGCTTCAGACATATGTCCTAACTCCTCATATTCTTTTATGAACTCAACGTATTGAGATTTTAGTTTAGGATTTTTTCGGAAACGTGTCTCTAAATTTAGAAACCTTTTTCTTGCAATATTATAGGATTCACCTAAGTTATTTGGGGAGCAATTAAGTGGTAGTTTAACACAAAATCTACCATTTTCCAAGCGGACAGTGTGCTGCAAAAAATGTGCTTCACAAGCCCTATCCTTATCGCTTAGAATTATTTTGTTTGGGATTTCTTCAATTTCCCAGAACTTAGTAAGTAAATTTTCAATATGGGACTCATTATGACCTTCTTTAGTCGTTTTTATGAGACCATAGTTGCAACATATGTTATTCAAGCTATTTATGTGTAAGGGTCCGGCTATTAGCCAGCCAAATTTGGAATTTTGTAACTTTAGCTTGCTGGGACTTAGGGAAGACTGTTCACTCCCGATAATATCCCAGAAGAGATCAGATCCAATCAAAATATCAACCTCGGAAGGTTTGTAAAAGTTTGGATCGGCTAATTTTATGTGTTTAGGAATTTTGAATGGAATTTCGATGGCAGTTTTTGGTAACTTACCAGTTAGTTCTTTCAGAACGAGCAAATTAAGGGTGACATCAAAATTATGATGTATAGAATGTAATTGAGCTATGCAGCTTTCCTCTACCCTATCGGAGGCATGGTTGCCTATACCTATAACATCAATGCTAGTTATTGGAATTGACTTAAGCGATAACCTATCCATCAAAGATTTCGTTATGAAACTAGCTTGACTTCCAGAATCCAACAAAGCCCTTACGGTTTCACTTTTGTTATTAATAGTATTGTGCACTTCAATTAAAGCAGTGGATAAAATAACTTGATTGTATGATGATTGATGTGCTGACGAATTTACGTTGACTGATTCTGATTCTGCTTCTACATGAGCATGATTATTAGAAACTGATGGATTAGGTTTATGCAAGAGACGGTTATGTTTTTGTTTGCATTCAGGGCATGGCCCAATACCACACGAACTAGCACGGTGTCCTTGTTTAAGGCAATTAGAGCACAGCTTATATTTTGATACTTCGGCCCATTTTTCCTGTAAAGTTTTGTTTTTAAAGGTCGGGCAGTCGTAAATTCTATGATTTTTATCGCAAATCACACACATAAATTCAGTGTGGTTCGAAGCTTCTTTGTTTGCACTTGCAAACGTTTTTACGTTATGGTGTTTTTCACCTTTTTTGTCATGATCTACACGTGTGCTTGAATTATGACGCGTTTGATTTAGAGAGCCCCTTTGGTGGTTATTGCTATCATTTTTATTCCTATTTAAGGCTTCAAGCACATCGGCGCGATCGACTAAGAATTTTTTAAAGTTTTCTAAAGTTGGAATATCATCACAACTATTGTTTCTAAACTCCTCCCATTTTATTAGTGAGCGATTGTCTAATTTTGCTGTTAAATTAAATATTATGACTGCATCCCATTGCTCAGTTGCCAGTCCTAAACTGGTTAATGCTCTTAAGTTTTTGGTAACATGGTCAACCAAAAACCTGAGGGATTTTTCCGATTCTTTAGTAAATTGTCGGATATTAAACAATGAATTTAAATGATGATCGACGAGGAGTCTTTTATTATTATATCTGTTACACAATAACTTCCAAGCTTCCTTATAATTTTCAGAAGATACTTCTAGATTGGAAATTATGCGCGCCGCATCCCCTTCCAGGTATGAAATTAAATAGTGGAATTTATGAATGGAGCTTATTTGTGTATTACCATCGACCAAACTCAAAAATGTATCTCTGAATTCGAGCCATTTAAAATACGCACCATCAAATTTTGAAATTTGTATACGCGGCAACCTAACACCAGAATCATGAGGTTCACTTCTAGAAACATAATTACTTGACTTGCAACTATCTAATAAGCTTTTTGCAATGGCAAGTGCGCTTACCATTTCATATTCAATTTTATCCCGCTCCTCAAGCTCTGATGACAGGTTCCCACTATTTACGACCTCGATCTGACTTTGCAACTCATCAAACTTGGCTGATAATTGCTCAAATTTACCAAGCTTAATAGTTAATTCGGCAATTTCAACATTTGACAAAGTTACTGAAGGTGATATTTTATCTATATAGTTTTTAAACTTGGTAATTTGGCCCTTGATTGAGCTACGCCGAATAGATAAATCTCGTAATGTTTTAGAATCAGTTTCTTGCGTCATTTTATCTAATTTAGTCAAATTACGGAAACGACAGTAACGATTATATTATACCGACAGAATAGCTCAATCTGTTATTAGTTAATTAAATAAATGTAAAAGAATCTCACGCCCCTCAATCCGGCGACACCTGCCGACCAGGAAACCGGATCTACGCCGCGAGCCACGGAAGAAAGGTCTCTGCCCGTACTCTCGAGAGGTGCAGGCGTGATGTTTCACGAATGATCTGGAAATATCGGCGAAATATGTCAAACAATGAACGAGTCTAATGACCTTTTCCTAGAAACGGTGTAAGAAATCCTAATGGCGGTAGACTGAGAATTCAGTGAAAAAATTACACCCACAAATTCTTTAAAAATAACTTAATTACGTGAATTTAACTATATTGAATTTAAATATGCTTTAAACAATTAAACACAAGATCTGAAATTATGAAGTAATGAGATGAAACATAAAAAAGTCGTTACAATTCGAATTGAGCTCCGCCGTTGGTGTGGTCCAACCGGCCAAAGATTAAAATTGAAATTAAGCACAAGTGAGAGGCAGATTTATTAAGCCTTTCAACAATAAGGATAGACGGGACTTGATATAATGGAAGGGAATAGGCTAGGATAGTAAAATTAGGTAAGGAAGGGCACTTAACTTCGGTTGGTCCGCTGTCCGCACCGCGAGAATCTAGTCCTTTGTAGCTGTTCTTCTATGGTTCTGGCCTTCTGGGTCGATACTTTAGCTGCATCAATGCTCCAGATGGTATATGAATGCTTGTTTCTTCACAGCGTGGCTCGGCCTTATGTGGTCTCGATGACTACGCAGTGATGAGCAGGCTCGGCGAATAATTTTCTTATTGTATTTCGTACCGTGCCCACCCGGGGGCGCCAATTTTATGTCTACTCAGACACAAGGATGAGGTTTCTTTTCTTCAGTAAAACGACGAAAATACTCGAATTACAAAATATATTGCAAATTAAGCGTTGCTACAAGGTTCTCGACCGTTCGTAAGTGCCCAAGAGAATGGAATGACAATAATTTTTCTAATTAAATTTACATCCACCGACAATAATTAGCGCCTGATAAATTATAATAGAAGTCAAAGTAACCGCAACAAATTGCATTAAAAAAACTGTAAGGCGCAGCCGAAACAGTATGTGATGATATCTTATATTTTGTGTGTAACACGTCATCAACTGCCTAACCTTTACCCAACTATGTTGTTGTCGGCTCACAGACGAACTGGATGCAGCTAATAATATCAGTAATTTACATGGATCGACTGCCTATCTGACCTCCACAGCCCAGTAAGTGGTTAATACGGTACTGTTTAAGTAAGGCCGGTTCTCAGACTGTCAAAGATCACAAAATGACAGCCAGGACCAACGGCTTTACGTTCTTTCAAGCAAAGCGGAAACTCTTTATGACAGACGGGTGAACCTCAGCAAACGCGGCGTAACATTGGAGATTGACCTGCTATGCTATGTAGCAATGAGCTCCTTTGATTTTACAGTTAACACCGAAAAAATATTATAATACAGTTGAACCTGGATAAGCGAAAACTGAATAAATGAGAAAATTCTATAAGCGACAATAATGGTCAGGTCCCGTCATTTTTATTCCGAATACCATATGAGTGACAGTGTAGGAACCTCTTGTAGAGAGAGTAATTTTTCACATCTAGACCTCTGCAAGTGATCGTTTTTTCCTTTTGACCTCTGTAAGCGAGACTATTTACAATAATATTTCAATACACATCTCAGAACTCGCAACTTTAGGTACTTAAAACCAAACCATATCCTTGTTTGTAAACAAAGAAAGCCAAAGCGTCATTGTTTTCGATGGAATTACAAACGGCTGCAGCACATGTGCGCTTGTCCCCGCCTGATATCTTCAACATTTGGTTTCTCGACTTTTGTTAACCTCTTTAAATGAGAGTAACTACACTCAAACCTTCGTAAGTGACAAACTGCTTTAGTGAGAAACCTCTGAATAGCATTTGGGTCCCTTGGATTCTCGCTTAACCAGATTCGACTGTATAGTTAATTTTTTAGGTGCTAAAATCTTCAAATTAATGAGTTTTACCTGCCCTGAGTCGAGCGTATGGGACTGTCAGCCTCGTACCTACTGACTAATATCCACCATGTTACCCGTTTGGACAGTTCCACAACCAAATATCGGAACTTAACACTAAAATGTTGCATAGAACACCACTAAACTAAATTCGCCTCGAACAATGGATGCAATCGGCTTATTATTTCCGCTGCACAGTTCAAATACTAAGCTATTAATCGCTATTAACTTATTCGGTATAAACAAGCCAATAACGGGCCTCAGGAGGGGAACATGTCAGCCGCAGCTCCACAACTTTGTTTGTACTCTGTTATGCATTTCGTGCCTTAGGGAACCAACTTCGCTATACACTGGTCTTTATGTTGAATTCAGACGGGCATAGTAACGCTGTGTGTTGCTAACTTTTGCATAAAGTTAGATACTAATTATATTTTGTTATTGTTGGTTAGAAGCAGATATTATTGTATATGTTAGTAAAAGTTTCTAATATCTAAGCTTCGTATTGCTGCATTAGGTAAATTGGAATTTGTTGCTTACATTAGTTTAGTTTAGGTATCTGGAAGCTTTTCATGATTATAAATATTTGGCAATACCTATATATTTCGTAATATACTCGAAAATAATTACGATATATTGTTGAACTGAACTTTTGGCACAAAAACAGTTTACAAACTGAAGTAACACAGATTTTTTTTCCACCCGGGCAAAGATGCAGACAAAAGCTAGTCAATCAAAATTCATAGCTGGTTTCAACTATCACTATGCATAAATTCATCAAAAACAATACAGCAGTCTAGCTCAAAAAGCTGAACAAACAAAACTCACATTCGAAATTATAATAGGTAGGTAGGTACTACTTTGTGTTCGGATATGTTACTCATTTGTATCATAAAAGTCGTCACGTCAAAGACACGCTGCTACTGTTCGCACATCCCTCGTATCTCCCATTTATGTAACACCTCCGCTAAATAAATCACAAACTTTGATAGAAATGAGAAACACCTGCTTTACGCGTCCGACTTTACAGATTTATGTGTACACAGGACATTTGTGAGTTAAATAAGTTTCCTCGAGTGTTTGCCAGCGACTGTCAGTTAACTTGAAGCAAGTTTGTTTGGCCTGCGAACAGGGCCAGCTTCGCCATTGGGCAGTCTGTGCCTAGGGCCCCGCAATAGTTTGGGCCCTGAGTTCCTACATCTTAATATTACTTACGCGGATAACATGTGAATGTTTGTGAGGATGAATGGACGGCAATGGCCGCGGGCATTCTACTGAAAATTATAAATCTGAAAGTTTGGATGTATGTATGCAAGGGTGTTTGTTACTCATTCATACCGGTTTAATTAATCTGCCACAGAGATAATAGTCTGAAATAAACCTTAAAATATCATTTATCCTGGTATTACGTTCTTGTGGGACAATTTTCGACTACTATACATGATGACAAAGGCACTGACAAAACTAATACATCATAACAGGGATTTCTTTTCGGTACTTGTGCTTTTTTTTACCACTTAATGTGATTCTCTTGACTTTCTGCACAATCGATATAATCTGCATAATCGGTAGATATATTTTTGAACTAATGATCAACAAAAAACTTAACGTATCCGAGGCGGGTGTGGTAGGGAATTTATTTTATTACTTAGCTTGCAAGGGCAAGGGCCTTAAACCTAGTACTAAAGTGCCCAGAGCCTTCAACAAGTTAGAGGCGGCCCTGTCTTCAGACTGTTAGCGAATTTTACGCCCGGCCAGAATTGGAAGGGTTCCTTAGTTCTAGGCCAGTATTGAAATGATCGTGCTTTCGGAAATTGGGCTCGAAAATTACACTTACAGTTGAGTTCTCTCGCTCTTCGGGTCTCGTTTGTGAGGTCGGTGTTTGGCAAGTTCTGGAGTACTGATAGTGCCTTATGTTCATGATGGAGATACTGATCGTATTTTAATTTAGTTGGGTTTTTACGAAGTTATTTTAAATGTTGAATACATAGAAAACAACATAGAAAAGGCCTGTATTCCAGCAATGGAAACATTTTAGGACGCTTATGCTTATGCTATAAGCTTAGCTGGGCTAGATCCAACATGCTGGATCAGCACGGGTTGGTGAATGTCATTAAGCACCTACCTACATATCTTCGAAATTTAGTTGTAGGACGTTTTCTTCGCCTTTTTAAGTGCAAGAAAGTCTCATTACTTTGTGTAATTTTATTTCATCACCACTCCTGCCTAGATACGACGAAAAACAAAAAGTTTTAAATATTTAAACGCATTAACGCTGCGGTCAAACAAGGGGACGAAAGATTCGGCCTCGACGAGTGGAGTTGCGATAGCCTAAATTGTAAGGAGTCTGGAGTACTGATCCAAAAGACATGTTTCGAGTATCATTCGTAGCTGAATTTTTCTTTCCTCAAAAAAGCTTTACGACCAACAACTTGTCGGTCGGGGTCATTACCATTAGGCCACAACATTCTTTGCCCACACCGCCCCTGACAGTAATCTACATTGCACCCAATCTCTTTTTAGTTAAGTTTGCTATATATGCCGGTGTAATCTTCAGTAACAATATAGGGGAAACAACAATGGTATATCAAAAGACAATTTCCTCTGACAACACCTTTTGGAGTTCACGAAAATAGAGACGAGCTGTAAGTGAACCAACTTCTGCGAATTCTATTAATGTAGAAAGTAAGGATCGATGTTTAAATTAATATTTATTAAAATGTCTTTTTTAATGCTACATCGGTTCCGTGAAAAGTTGTTTTCTGTACTGAATTCTTTGAAAATGAATTATCTATTTATGTTGATGTAAATAACATTAATGTTTTCACTGAACATTTATTACCGTTTAGAATTTCTTAAACGTTTCCTTAAGTACTGGCTTTCCAAGGAATTGAATCCATAAATATATTTATTTGCTAAGAAACCAAGTTTATGTAACCACAGATTTACTATCGGGTTCATTAACTCCTTTTTTAGTGAGGAAATCCAGAATCTTCAGTGGTTTATGGCCCCTGCATTTGGCAGCCTTGGGGCTGTGATATGTCTGCTAAGTATGATCTAGGTGCTTTAGCGTTTTAGTTTTACGTAAGTATTTTAGTTTATGATCATACAGTCCATTTACCTACGACTTTATACCCATAAAGATCCAGGCTCATTATATTTTATGAATTAAAAAAAGGTGAACTACGTTTTCAACTTTGACAGTAAACAATCTGTGTTCTTTTGAATAAATTATCTGTAAACCCAACTTTGTTCTAATTCGTAGACATTTAATTTAATGAATTTTCGTAGCTTTTCATAAAATAATTACAAAAAAAATACGAAATATTTTAGGAGAAACATTCTTAGATTTACGAGGACCACGACGGAGACCACTGATTCTTGCTTTCCCAAAGAATTGTACCCAGAAACTCAAGCCATTTCATGACAGCCACAAAATGAACTTACTTGTCCATAAAACAAAGTTCATATTACCAACTCCTAGTGTCCCAGTGTCTTAATGTCCCACAGTTCACGTCATGGCCGTGTTAGCCCATAGGTTACCCGGTTGGCGACAGATACAACCCGCCCAGTTCCACTTCAATTTGGTGCACGCCTGAGCTACGGTTATTTGCGTTCTACAGCGTTTGACCTGCCTGGTTTGTTTAAAACCTAATGAAGTTTAGGTTTCCTGGGACAATGTGCGCCTAATCTTTCAGACGATTTTTGGATATAAGAATGTAGGACAAAATAGTAATTTTACGAAATAGTATCAAATATTTGGACTTACGACAGTTTGAACAATTACATTTTTCAAATTGGAATTTTTTGTCAGCGCTGAGACTTATCACCCGAACCATGAGAAGCAGATTTTTTTCGGACCCAGACTGACTATTTAGTCACTAACGCGTTTTCGCCCGATAGGAAACCGTTAAAAATCTGATAGTTGAGCTGGCTGGTCACTTGGTCAGTGCAGGGAAAAGCCTTCTCGAGTTTTTTCAGAAGCGTCTCATTTACGTATATACGTTCTTCTAATACCTTAGCATTACATAACAATCACATTATACAATAAAAAATCCAAGCGCTAAATAAATTGGAATCAATTAGGAAATTCCAAGGCACTTACTTCCAATAAGGCTCATTACAGACGCTTCGAAACAAATCTAGGTTTTGACTAAAAGAAAACAGAAGCACTTGACTGCGACGCCGATTGCGGCTCTAATCCAATTGCTTAAGGAAAATCCCACAGTTGATTCGCAAGCAAAATAAGAAAGAGATTTGTACAAATTACTCCAATTTCCTCACTCCTCTGTGATAAACATACAAATAATAACACATAATCTGTCTGTTACGACTTTGTTATGTTAATGTTCCAGATTGGAGTTTACCGCAAAATATTTGTGTGGCTTTTTGTGTAGGTATGGAATTTTGAACGGGTGCGAATATGACGGTAGTTTGTACTGTATTATGGAGCAAATTGGTGATTGTTTTCATTGATTGGTAATTATATTTATTGTCACTTAATGCGGTCGAAATTTTATTGTTATGATGGCTTTGTATTATTTGATCAGATTTCGCAGCATTTTTTGGCCAGCCACTACGACATAGTTGGAAAAAGGTTGAGCAAATGAAAATTGGGATGCTCAAATAAATAATTAAACCACGGCCTTATCACGAGATTTCTGTATTTTGTTTGCAGTGTACTTGAAGTATTTACTGCGTTTATTATAAGGAAAAATGAAAAAGCACCTCTAGTGTACGAACGAGGTACTATTTTTTTCTATATTATATTTCCTTCAAATTACCGTCAAAGTTTAAGTTTACTTTACTACACAAAAACTGGAAAAGTGAGAGAGAGAGAGATAGAGCCTCAGTATCTTTTTTTGGGATGGTAAGATTATCAAATGATCTCCCTGATAAGAGTGGTAGGGACTCTCTGACTCTTAATTTTATTGAAAACCCTGTTCCTTCGATTCTTCTTAGCGTTCCAGGGCCACAGTAGTTTGTCCCCATCTGTCTGATTTTTGACAGATCCTTGAGGCACGCATTGAACCTCGACTCAGGGCATGTTCCTTGATGGGACGGCGAGCTAATTAAACTGTAAACTAACTGCTATTTTTGACCTTTAATAGCGAGTATTTGGAGCACGATAAGAAAATTATGAATGAATTAAAATATTGTATCTCATTTAGTATTTGTTATTTATTTAGCCTACACAGTTCTACATAAATTAAAGCTTTTGAAACTAACTTATCTTTCTAATTTAGTCAGAATTAATTGAATAAAGTTCTATTCTTCTAATATACAAATGGAACTAATGGCAGCTTACTGTTTAATTTAAATAACTAGATCAATAAAAAGTTTAGAAGCAGTGATATATAAAGTTTTAAGCTCTACGAAATACGTTTTTAAAATGCCTTTGCTTTCTCAGAAAAAAGTAATTGGGGCCACATTTACACATTTAAAATACATCTCTTATTAAAATGGTTGTTTGTAGAATAAGGCAACGTTCATTACAATCTCAGCGAATCTCGGAGTATGTGAGACCACGACGCTCTTAAAAATCAATGTATCGACGTAGGTACAGCCTAACTACGTTTTTAAGGGGTATATAATCTAGGAGAATCCCATCCACGCCACCACTCGGTTTTATGCGGTCGTGAAATACGGCGATTATCATAAACGCCGCGTTTTCGTCATTCAGCGTGCGCCATTAGAGCTGCGGGGGGAATCCGCGGAATAGCAGGGGGATGTACGGAATAGCGGGGAGCAGAATTACAGAAAATAGAAAAACACGGAAGGCGTGGTCGATGTAATCGAGCAAAAACAGATGCACGCACACGTAGGGGATTATTCACATGTGGCAGTCAGACAAAAGATAATCGGAATTGCGCTTGCTTCTAATAATGTTGTTCTTTCTATTTCTAACGCCTTATCACAATAGACAAATCTTTATTAAGAACTTTACAAGTGCATCTTACAGGTGAGACTCCAGGCTAGTTAGATACTGTATCCTGAAAGGTCAGTTCCTTCCCTTCCCAATAGAGTATAAATTAACATGTCCATAATAATTTCAATAAGGTAAAACACGTCCTGATTTTAATATTAAACTAACAATAAAATACCTATTAGAAAAATTATAAAATATGTGTGTGTGTGTGTGTGTGTATGTGTGCATGTGAATACAAGATAACAAGAATACAAGATTTCTGTAAGTATTTATTTATAACGTACTGGAAGTATTAACTGCGTTTATTGAATGGAAAAATTAAGAAGCGTCTCTAGGTCACGAACGAGAAACTAATTTTTGATTGATTGGTAAAATTTGACAGATTCGGGTAGGTTGAGGTACGTCTGTACATTACTGGTCTGTAGGTTACTGTTGAGTACCAGAAGTAAAATCAATCTTAACTGCAGGGCACAATAGGTAACTTAGTGTGCGTGTGGTTTTGTTTACTGAAGGAGCTGTCCTTCTGTATCTTTCTACTCTGTGGCACAGAATAACAGCCTTTATCTCGCAAATATTACGTACAGTTACACGCAACCTGTGTTACATATGGAGTTTTTTATGTCATGGTGGAACTTAGAAGGTCAGTAGTGACAGTTGACAGTTGCTGTTAGCAAGTCAAGTGTTTGTTGTTATGTTTTAGTTATGGAATACTATTCTATGGGAATTGTTATCATTGACCGCAGATATTGTTGGTGGTTCGTGACACGTATGATGGTAGTAATGGCTATTTTATTCGCGTATTTTTTTGCTATTTATTCAGTTAGTGATGCCATATTGTTTTAGTAAAACGCGGTTTTAGTTGACTAATGAAATTCTTCTGTAATTGATAAGGCCTCTTTTACGACCTCGGTAGTTGCGATTTACAACGTGAGTTGTATCACTCGCTTCTTCATGTCGTGCAACACGTTAGTAGCGATAAAGAATCGTCAGATTCGACTCTGAGAAGTTGCGATTGCCGCAAACATTCGAGTTACTCGCGTGAATTATCGGGACAAGAATTCGAAGCGCGTGTAATATCTGTCGAATCATTCTCCCAGAATGACTCGTGGTATGCTCTAACCAACTATTCACATATTTACTCACAATCGCTATTGTAAGACGTGTGTCGCCTAAACGAACAGTTAACGCAGTAGCAAAGTATTAGCTGGTACAATAATCAAAAGAGTCCCTCCCGTCCTGGGAGGAGCGAAAGATACTGACAGGCCTGTTGGTCTAGTGGTTAGTGACCCTGACTGCTATGCCGCAAGTCGTGGGTACGATTCCCACCCAGGACAAATGTTTGTGGGAAGCACGATCGTTTATTCTGTGTCTGGGTGTAATTTATCTATAATATTTATGTATTTAGAAATATATAAGTTTAGGCGCGGGATAGCGCCCAGTTTGTTCAATGAAAGACCGGTCCAGTTAGGTTTAGATCATGTATTGTAGATTCCACAGAATTGCCTTATGAATAACTGACACACAGTATAACACGGTACAATGACGGTCACAGGAATATATTTCTAATATCCTCGTTACAATAACGTGGGTTTTTTACAACAATATAATACTTTGTGATTCCTTGAAATTCGACCTGTATAAGACCGGTAACGACCTGTCTGGTGAGCGGTGTGTCGGGGCATAGACAAACATAACCATAGTGTTGTCACTATGGGTTATGTTTGTAATACCACAGATAATGTGGCAATAAATTAGTTCGCCAAATAAGTATGTTTATCAGTTGTCTAGTACCCATAACACAAGCTCTGCTTAGCTTGGGACTAGATGGCGTTGTGTGATAGTTGTGGAATATTATACTGACTGACTCGTACCTACTGACTAACCATGGTGTTCTTTTAATTGTGACGTTCTAGGGTCAAAGTAAACGGTGAACTGGCTTAGATTGACCCGTGCAATATTTGATATGGCCTACAGTTACTTGTGTGTAATGTTTGTAAACACACGGACGGAACGTTTGGCGAAGTGCCTGAGCAATTGGACTGCTGCGGTGAGTGTCGCAGGTTCGATCCCCGCACGTAACAAATATTTGTATATATGATCTGCAAGTAGTGTGGAGCTGGGTGTTTGTGTATGCGAGTTTCTATATTTGTAAGCGCACCCACGATACAGGAAGAAATTCCTAGTGTTGGGAAAAGTTTTATAAAACAAAAAAACGTGGGGAACCGCCTCAAGAATAAAATCGTTTATGTCGTGGCCAAGGAGATCAATTTATTGTTAACTACTAAGCCAAGCATCTGTTAGCCAGATCAATTACGAATAAACATCTTTAGGTACTGTTGAACAAAAACAAAGTTGTTAGCTTTAGGTATTGAGGCTCGGTTACTATGTAGTTTAGTTAATGATAAGTCGTTTCGGACCACCTGTTACACTCGTACTCTCATTTGGGCTTAAATTATGTGGTTTGGCATTTAGTTTTGACTGGAAACGTTACGTTTATATGTGGTATTTGTGGCGACGTTTTCACATGCGGTAAATATTTATAAACATTAATTATTGTTACTTTCACCCCCGCTACTCGGCTCCTATTGGCCATAGCGTAAACTTATATCGTCTATACATAGTCTCTATAGCCTTCCTTGATAGATGGACTATCCACCACAAAATATTATTTTAAATTTAAAGCAGTAGTTTCTGAGATTAGGGTGTTCAATCAAACAAACTGTTCAGCATTATAACATACCTAACTATCGGTTCACTATTTTTTGAGTTTATCCATTTTACACATATTTTCTTCTTTTTAGTGTAGCGCTACGAACGCTACGAGAAGTCATACGCGTAGCACTATAAGTGCTACGAAAGGTGCTACGTATTGCGCTACGAAAAGCATAACTTAGCCAATTGAAGCAATAGACCTTATGTATAGAAAATAAGAATTTATTTGCTTGAATGCGTAATCAAAGCAACTGTATACCTTTAAAATGTAAATGTTTTTATGGAAATCCTACTATATAATTGTTATAAACGTGAAAGTCTGTGAGGATGTATGGATGGGTGTTTATTACTCTTTTACGCCAAAATCCTTAACGAAATTGGATGGAATTTGATATACAGATAGTTTATAACCTGGGTTAATCCAGGTTATAAACTATCTACATACATAGGATAGTTTTTATCCCAATTTTATGAACCCGTGGAATAATTTTTGAGTTGTAGCGGAATTAAAGCAACGTTACCAAAGCACCTGCCAATTCAAACGTGCCGTTGATAGTAATTCAATCAATATATACGTGGGCACATACCTGTTTACCTACGTATAAAACAACCAGGCAAGCATAACCCAGTGGTGATGGCAAAATTAATATTCACACCTGCGCGACAACGCTCCTCCGGGGCGCGGGATCAAATGTTAGATTCAATCAGTACTTTATACGTAATGGTTTTGTGATTTAGACACCTGTGTAGAATTTAAATATATAAGGCATCAAGGGGGTAAGCAGATGAGTAGATGCTGAACATATGTGTGAGGTATGTACTACAATCAGCTATTGTAAAACAGCAAGTTTAGCAGAATCCATTTCAACTACCATTTCTTCATTTCGTATATTAATTATACGTACAATGTATATTGTTACATTTATAATTCATCTAAATTCGTTCAGCAGTTTTTCTGCGAAAGAGTAACATCCATCCATCCTCACAAAATTTCGCATTTACTCGTACAATACATATTTTACATACTTATTATTACTTTTATTATACTTACCAATAGCTGTCTATAATATTATCAACTATTTAACTTTCTTCACTTTATAAGCAGGATACTACTGACCCCCATAATACTTAGGAAACGACAGGGATAAAGAACGTACAGACGTGCTCAGACTGGGCTATGAACCCACCACCTCATCGCGGGTGTTGATAGTGACGATTAATGTGCGCACATAAATACATGAAGCCTTTGTTTTTCTATTAGAGTTAACTCGAAAGGTATAGAATATTGTGAGGAGAGCTTAGCCCGTTGGTTTTAAATAGGGTTTATCCACGGTTTATCAGTGCTACGTAAATCTAAGCATGAAATTCGTAGTTTCAGCAGAACTTTCGGGCGTTTTCTCGTTCATATCACTTACGGACATAAGATCAGTTAGGGACGCGAACTAAAAATTAGTGATAATACGATTGGACTGTCGTCCCCGGGGGAACTACTATCTAAGCACGAAACCCGTTGCTTTAGCCGACGTTCCGGGAGTTTTTTTTTAGTTAGTGATACGAACTAATAAAAATTGGTGACAACATGATTGGACAGCTGTCCGTCCTCGCGATGTGTTGACGAAACTTATATGAATTCAGAACTAAGCTTCGAGTTATACTTTCGTCCCGGCCCATAGTTTCTTTGACGGACTAAGGGATTAGACTTCCCGATGTGTTGTCAAAATCATGAATTTAACAACAATTGAGAGTAAAAACTTCTGAGTGAGTAACTTCTGAATTTAGAATTACATTCGTACGGGCCCGTATCTTCATTGACGGAATTAGACAGTAGACCCCTAGATTTGAAGCGCGCTTCTTGTAAAATCCACATAATTTTGTTAGAAACAGAACATAGTGATAATGTTTCTAATAAATTCAATATCAGGTGAAAGTAAATAATAAATCAGAAAAATATCTATGTGACTCTATCACCTTTCCATCTGCCAAAAACGGTATGTCATCAATCACGAACACCCACCTCATATTTGTACATAAAAGATTTATTACCTACCCAGCACCTTCAAATTGAAAATGCGAAATACTTTTTTTTATTATATACCAGAATTTACTTTCAAACATAAAATAGGCGTTTTCATATACATTGAATATGGGGATCGGTCCTTTTGAAGTTGTAATGAAATAAAAATATAGGTAAGGTCCCTTTTATAAATCAGTTCACCATGAAATATTTTATTTTAAAACCTTTTCTGTGTGAAAATTGGTACGTTTGGCGATTTCAAAGGGAAATGACAGCTGTGTCGAGGACACTTTTTTATTATACATAATATTTGTATGCAGATAGTGTTTCGAAATTTTAGAAATAAAAATGCCGTTTCGCGGATATTTGTTGCGTATTTTTCCGATCATTCGGTTTGATTTTTATACCAGGAACGCGATGTTTTTGTTTTTTTTTTCAAACTGTTCGATTGTAATGCGATATCAAATAATGTTTGATTGCTATGTGCACGTTATTTTTTTTTACAGATAACGACTCTTAGTGCTCAAACACACTGCGAGCCTAGCGCGGTGGCGGCGGCGGGCGCGGAAATATTGAAGGATTTGTCACACTGGATGCGTTCTGCGGGCTCCGGTCAGGTCAAAGTGAACGCAGCCCGCATCATGTATGAACAACGCTGTCGGTCGGGACAATCGATCTGCGGGCAGGGCAGAGCAATCGGTCAGCGATCCGGGCAGGGCAACCGGTCAGCGGTCCGGGCGATGCGGGCAGGCCAAACAGCGGCCATCTTATTTCAGTTATTTGAATGCGTGTATCAGTGGTGCTGGTAATCAGTTCTTTTATTATTGGGTTTTGATCGAGGAAAATGATTACCGAGGAAGAAGAAAACACGCTGACGAACATCAACAAACTGACCGTTGCCCGCAGCCCGCAGCCCGCCGCCCGCATCCCGCAGCCCGCGTGCCCGCAGCCAACCGGTCCGGACGCGTCCTTCCCTCCCCACCGCCCTGTCGGGCCAACATGCGTTCTTTGGTTGTGCTCGCACGGTCAGATTGCATTCTATACAAAATATATTGATACCGACAATGTTGTTCATACATCATGCAGCCTGCGTTCGCTTTGACCTGACCGGAGCCCGCAGAACGCATCCAGTGTGACAAATCCTTGAATGTATGAAATCGCCGCTCGTGGCCACATTGAAGTGACTAAGGCGGGGGCCTAGCGCGATGGCTACAAGCGATTTTGCGAGCCTAGGCGTTGCTAGGCAACAACCGATACAACGGGCGGGTGGCAGGTGTATCAAACCTTTTCCGTCTTTTAGTAGCATCATCTAGTTACCAGAAATGCACTAAAGTACTACCGTTGGATGTTTTTGTACATATTTAAATTATTTTTACCGTACTTGAGTAGAAAAATGTAGAATGATTGATAATTTACTTGTATGCAATCCTAAACAACCTATAAAACATTTTAAAATGAATTTCTTTAAACAAGATTTATAGAAACTACTTTGTACCACCGGTTTGCAACACCTGAATTCGCCGCTACAAAAACAAACGCTTGATCGGCAGTGTGGACACAGATCGCGCCCGCCGCCGCGCCCGCCACCGCGCCCGCCGCCGCCGTCGCGCTAGGCCTTCAGTGTGGACACACACTTAGGGTGAGGAAAACGAGCGTAATTTCAGAATTTCAGTCGCAGAATTTCGGTCGCATTCATAGACAAAATTTGCGTCGTGAGAGCACGGTTTCACCTTAAGGGTGAGGACAAACGAGCGTAATTTCAGAATTTCAGTAGCAGAATTTCGGTCGCTTTCAAAAATTGCGTCGTGAGAGAGACGTCTTTTGTTTTGTATGAAAGTGACCGAAATTCAAAAATTACGCTAGTTTGTCCCAAATCAAAAATCACCCTAAGGGTGAGTTGAGTTGTGAGTCGCAGAATTTCGGTCGCTTTCATACAAAACAAAAGACGTCTCTCTCACGACGCAATTTTTGAAAGCGACCGAAATTCTGCTACTGAAATTCTGAAATTACGCTCGTTTGTCCTCACCCTTAAGGTGAAACCGTGCTAGGCGGAACTGCACTACAGCGGAACTGCGCGATACGACGCGTCAAAATATTCTTTAAATGAAATTATACGAGACATCACGCACTAAGCGGCAACGGAACTACGTGGCAAAGAAAAGCGTCGTGTCGCGCAGTTCCGCTGCAGTGCAGTTCCACCTAGTGCGGTTTCACCTTTATTGTTTTGTTTGGAAAAAAATCTGCTGCAGATATAACGAATACAAGCAAATATAAATATCAATCAACGGCCAGTTTTTATTTCAGTGTTTAATTATTTTCTTTTTGTTCAGTGTTTTCCACAATGTACTATTCCATATTATTATTAATTATACGTTTATTTCTAAGTGTTAATCAATCTACCAGTCTAGTCCTAACTTGGCGTCGACTTTCGAGTACGTGTATACTGTATATGCATGAGCGAGTCACCACCTATCAAACCCCACCCAATGGGTAACACTTTTGGTTGAGGAACTGTCTTATCACGTAACCTTGGCCCCGGAACGTAAAGGGCTATTGAAGGACACCGTGAACTTTATTTATTTATTTAAGGACTATGGAAGACTTACAGCTAAATACAATGGTGATAAATAACAGTACGATAATCTGACAGCCAATTACAAGTCTTCACGTCTAGAACTTGTTTAGTCAGTACAAGTCTGACAGTCCCTCCCGTCCGGCACTGTGTGGGAGGACTCATTTGATGATTTTATTACGTAAAAGAAGGTAACGCTGTACTTCCTAGTGAAACAGAATAAGACTACCTTGATGATGATGATCTTACAGATTGCCTTGTAAAACTACAATAATATTATTAAACCAAACAAGACTAGGGAGTCTTAAAAGGCCTTTTATCAAAATCATAATATTTATCTATAAAATGTAGGTAATAGTTACTCTGTTATTTGAGCAATTGAGTAGAATATTCAATTTGAGGAATTTTATCAAAACTCAAATTATGGTTCTAAAACAGTGGCCTTCTTAGGGTTTCGTAGCCAAATGGCAAAAACGGAACCCTTATAGATTCGTCATGTCTGTCTGTCTGTCCGTCCGTATGTCACAGCCACTTTTTGTCGAAAGTATAAGAGCTATCCTGTTGAAACTTGGTAGGTAGATGTATTATGTGAACAGAATTAGGATTTTCACACAAAAATAAAAACAAAACAAATTTTGGGGGTTCCCCGCATACTTAGAATTGAAACTCAAAAATTTTATTTTCACCAAACCCATACGTTGGTCTTTAAAAATCATATTGAGGTTACTAATATCATTTTTTTTCTAAACTGAACAGTTTGCACGAGAGACACTTTCAAAGTGGTTAAATGTGTGTGGCCCCTGTAACTTCTAAAATAAGAGAATGATAAAACTAAAAAAATATACATAATGTAGACCTCAACAAAAACTTCCAACGAAAATTGGTTTGGATGAGAAACAGTTAGCAGTTTTTGAGATATAGTACATTTTCATACAAACAAACACTATGAAAAACAAAGTTATTTTTATTGTTTGTGTATATTAGTTACTAGTCTCAATATAATTATATCCCTAATCTATGCTTGCTACTACGGAACCCTTCATGGGCGAGTCCAACTCGCACTTGGCCGGTTTTTTTAGAATCAAGTATCTCCAAAACCTCTTTAAACAAAACTTGAACTATGCCATTATTATCTTACCAACACACTTACTATGACTTAAATTAAACTTTAAACTCCGCAGCAGCCCAAGGTTAATCTGTAACGTAACCCAGGAGGTTTAAACTAGATAACGTAGTTTAACGCTCACTAACTCCGCACTATGAATACTTTTAAACCGTGTTTTTGTAGCCGAGAGAACTTGTCTGCTTTCCTTATCTTATTTTTTACTACTGTAATAAATGCGAAAGTTTGTGGGGATGGATGGATGGATTCTTTCTTTATTCACGCGAAAACACAACGGTTTTGAATCTTCTTCTTCTTATATATAAAAATCAATTGCTGTTCGTTAGTCTCGCTAAATCTCGAGAACGGCTGGACCGATTTGGCTAATTTTGGTCTTGAATTACTTCTGGAAGTCCAGGGAAGGTTTAAAAGGTGAGGCGGTACGAAGTTTGCCCGGTCAGCTAGTGTTATTATATACCAATCAATTGCAGTTAGTTAGTCTCGCTAAAACTCGAGAACGGCTGGACCGATTCGGCTAATGTTGGTTTCCACTATTATTAATTTTGTGGAAGTCCAGGGAAGGTTTAAAATGTGAGTAAATATAATACAAAAAAAAATATTTTGAGGCGGTACGAAGTTTGCTGGGTAAGCTAGAATATCATATTATTATCTAGATTTAAACATACGATATTTTTTAAACCGGTAGTATGACTCAACATGGAATTCAATGGATGAAGCCGCGGGCATAAACAATGATATATAAACTATAGATACGTTGTCCGCACTCTAAAATGGCAACAAAAAATGAAGCCAATTGGCCACATTGCGCGTAGTTGCGTCTCCCTCCCGCCGTACGGTGTCATATTTTCTTTCTCTTTCTTCACGCGTATAAGTAGTTCTAGTATTGTCGCCGTTTTTAAGCGCCGCGATGTTCGTTCATGGCGTGTCTATATATAATACGTCATTGGGCATAAACTAGTATTTTCGCTAAAGATAGTCTGTGACGTTTAGATATTATTTCTTTTTTTTGTATTTATGAAACAGTGAGACTTTTTATTTAAAATCAATAGGTATATATCTCAGACCGGACCAGACCTACTTAAATAAACTTGGAACTATTTTTATGTTCTAAAGTTAAAAGTTATTTCTGACTTTGAAATAAATAAATACCTTTTACCCTTTAAGTTTTTTTTAATACATTTGAAAAAATATATTAGAAGTTATAAGAGTCTGAGAAATATAATAAATAGACGGCTTTTTCTTAGAAGGAACGACAAAATATTATGTACTAACAGATAAAAGCACTCAGTGTAGGGGTCTGGGGGCCTAAAGATCCAGACTTTTGAGTAAACATTTTACTAAAACCCTTTTTAAATTTTATTTACATCTACGCTTTAAACTGAAATGTATATCTAAATTGAAAATCCGGTCCCAGATTTGATATCTCGGCCGCGAAACAGACAGCAAAATAAAACACTAAAAGTACTTTGTACGAGTACACAGTATCAAAATTACACGGCTCTGTTGATAAGAGTCTCTGGAGGTCTACTCTCTTATCCCGTCAACGAAAATACGGGCCCGTACTCAAAACTTTTGTGAGAACCCTACTATATTAGTACTGAAGTCATAAGTTCTGACAACACATCGGAAGTCGAGACAACTGTTTAATCATGTTGTCACCAATTTTTAGTTCATACTACTAACAATTATTACGAAAACTAGTTAGAAACTCCCGTAGCTTCGGCCGAAGCGACGGGTTTCTTTGATAGTAGTACCTCTGAAACAGGGATCGCAATAGGTTCCCATATAGCACATAAACAAGACTGACATAATATAATAAGTAAATGAAGCGGCGCACGTTTGGCCATATAATAAAACGTGGTACATTTGAAGCTGTGTACCAAATATTCAGTTAGCATCGGATATACTCGGCGAGATACGAAGGGGACGTGACCCGGGTACTGAGACGTGGACATCTTCTTGGCATAAGTTATAATAAAGGGCTTTATTAAAGAACATGCTGTGGTAACGTTGTTGCTTGCTATGTTTTGTTTAAATTAACTTTGACTACGTGCGTTTGGGGAGAAAGTTTTCTTTGTTTTTTCGGTAATTTAGCACGAACGCAAAGTTTGTGTAACGTACGCAAGCAGCAAAGATAGCTGTACAGTCACTACTAAAGAGGTAGTAGGTATTTGTATGTATGTAGGGGGTAATCTTCCGAACCTATGATCCCGGTAGTAAGGAGCATTATTCCAAACTATTACAGGCTGTAATATTTTGAATAAAATTCTATTTAAGGACGCGACACGGTGTTTCATTTAAACTTTACGCGTACGAAGTCGCGGGCAGAACCCAGTAGATAATGTATGTAAGATTGTTTTGTGAAAACAACGTACGCTCATTATAATCTACATATATTTGTTTTCAGGACCGTTCCGGAGGTTCCGTAAAAAACAATTATGTTAGTTGCAATAACTAAGAACCAACATAATTAATGAAAAATGTTTCTTTAAGCTAGAAATGTCTGGTTCTGGTTTAATATATTTTGAACTCAAAAATGAATATACGGCGTTTTGTTTGTGTCATGGCAGATACCAGACATAGTGAGTGTGTGTTTAACCTAAAATCTTTAACAAAACTCAGAGGCGTATTTATACTTTATATTTACAGTTTCCATATTGTGCGTTTATTTTGCTCTAGGCTAGACTTTGTTGCTGTTTTCGACATGTAGGTAAGTTTATTTAGGCCCTGTTTCAAAACAAACAGACCACGTCTGCTAAGTTTTAAATGTTATGTTGACGTATGTGGATCACGATTTTCTTGACAATTTATTTTAGATATTCTCAAAAGTAAATGAAAAAAAGGTCTTTACAGATGGATAACAAAGTGATTTTATAAAGGCTTTTCTGAGGTACGGAACCCTAAAAAATTAATTGATAATAAAAAAAAATGTTGATATTCCATTAGACGGTCTGAAAGAAAAGTTGATGAATGGAGAGGAAGAGGAAAGCCAAAGAAAAGATGGATGAATATGTCTAAGATGATATGAAAGAAAAAGGAGTAAATGATACTGTGACTTCTGATAGGGGAGAATGGAAGAAGAAACGTGTTGCTCCGACCTCAAGTAAAATGGGATAAGGGCAGAAAGATGATGGTCTGAAAGAAAATTTCAAACTTAAATAACGAAGTTGTGTTATATCCAGTGTCACTCTCACAAATCAGACGAATTTAACGACACCCCATAAGCTGAAAAGCACCCCATAACTCGAAAGACCTCCTCCTTTTTCCTTCTGGCGCAGTCGTGTAAAAAGAAATATTTATTATATTTATAAGTGACCTTCAGTTTATAGACTTTTCGTATGAAAATCTGAAGTTTACGTACTAAGATCTCTATTTTATTTTACTTACAGAATGTCATACCAGTTACCTAAACAGTTGGTCTTATAAAACCAGACACTAACTTAATTTGTTCGGACAGCCCACATACATTTTATCTCTCCATTTTCTTGCTCCTTAGGCGTTTTGCTAAGCTTACAAGATATTGCAGGTAAAATGGTACTGTGCTATAAAAGTTGTAGTTTTCTTATCTGGCCGTTACGCTTGAACTCTTTGCAAAAACCTCTTGGATCGCAAATGGGCGGTAAATGTAGCTGCAGATGACTGGCTGGAAAGAATCGTTGTTGTAAATGTACGAATGTTCTAAGATTTGTTTATGGAATAGTATTTCTGATGCTTTTATATTAAAACAAAGTTCAGAATTATTTTTGAAATTGGAATTCTTTATTTGTGCTTGGCTTGAGACGATGTAAAACATAGTTATCTACATTATCTCAGTGTTCTGTGGATGGAGGTAGACAGAAAACCACTTTAGTTTTTGGAACTGGAACTTAAAGGGCTTCAATAGGGACTTTATAAGTCTTTTTTTTGCGTGGTAAAATCATCAAATGAGTCCTCCCACCCCAGGCAGGGCGGGAGGGACTGTCAGACTTATACTGACTAAAATCCACGGTGTCCTTCAATAGCCCTTTATGTTCCGGGGTCACGGTAATGAGTCCCGCGACCCCCGCAGGCTTTGGCCCTCTAGAGGGGGGGCCCCGTCATTATGCTGACGCTCTTTGAGGCGCGCGTGGAACACAACGCGTCGTCGACCCGGGCATGGTCCATGGTCGGGCAGCGAGTTGCTCTTTCTCGCCGCGCGCATGCCCGCGCCTATGGTGGCCGGAGATCGTCTTGCGACGTCCGTCGCCGTGGGCGTCACCACCGCGGGAACTTTATAAGTCTTTGAAGGAATTTTAGTCAGTACGAGTCTGACAGTTTATTCTGCTCCACCCAGGGAGGAAGAACACATTTGATAATTTTACTACCCAAAAAAACCTATGTTACCGAACACCTTTCGAATGTTCTCTTTCTCATGGAATGTTTCTATTACGCAAAGCAAAAAATGTATTTGTAGTTCTCCAAACTCTTAAGTTAGCAGAATATTTTGGTTGGATTTTGGTTTATTTTAACTATCTATTGATCATTTTGTTTGTTTCTGAATTGTCTTTGTTTTAATTTTCTACTATGGACACTTTTAACTTGCTACATCGTTCTCACATAATGTATCATCTCAAAATGAATGATGTAACAAAGGTTTTGTAATAATTTTGGCGATTTAAAAAGAGTGTCCATGGAGTTTCTTGCCCGTTCTTCTCCATAGAGATCTACTTCTTGGAATGGGCATCTACGGTACTTTCACAGTTTTTATGTCTTGTGACTGGGACTGTAGCACCATAACTTTTTAGTGTTTAATTATATTTTTGTCTATGACAATTCAAAAGTGCCTGTAACTGGCCTACTTGAAATAAACGCTTTGATTTTGATTTTGATTTTGAATAATGTTTAGGCTTTTATTTACTCGTATATTCAAACCATGTCATTGAATAATGTTAAAAGTCAAACTAGTCGTTGGTTGGATACTAGGTCATAAAAAATCGCTTAGATCCATAAAAAAACGGGTCGGCTAGCCTACCAACTCTTTACTCTCAGATAATCGTAAATATTTGATTTTCCTACAAAATATAAAACCCTTAAATCCAATGTATCACAAACACATTACTGCTAACAGCAGTTCGGTATCGACAAGTTAAATTTAGACCACTTACCTTGCAAAAAGGACTATACATAATTTAGTATTGACACTCGAGGTCGTAATATATTTTCCAGCTACATATTAGCGTACAGAAGGCTTCGAATAGGGATGTCGCGGAGGTGCAATTCCGATTCCGAAAAGTCGGAGTTTTCAATTGATAAACCGACTCCGACTTCAGCGCCGACAAGACTCTCCAATCATGTTTAGCGCTTGCGAAGGAATTGATACAAATTATTACTTTGATTTTCTACACAATGTTTTTGAATTGGTTTTTTTTTAAATATTATTAACACTGCCCATAATCTTTACACATATCTCTTCTGTCATTAGAACTTGTGTTCCGTATAATTCAGTTTCACTTGGAACACTGCCGAAATATCGGAAACGCAATGCATGTAAAAACACGGCAAATGCCATAGGTCATTGTTAAAAACAAATACTTAAAAAGGAATCGTTTAACTTTTTTGTTTTCGCCGATTCCGATTCCGACAAACCTCAAACTCCGGCTCTGCTAAAACCAACTGAGTAACATCTCTAGTTCCGAACAACACAGCACTTACGTTTGTGTCCCACTGGAGCATATATACGCACATTACGAGAGAATGTTCCATGTCGCCGCATAAACTCTTATTTACATAGGAAGCGATGCGTGAGAATGATTGATACGAATTTAGTACTCGGGGAACGGCACTCCTTAGGACTGATGAGGCCATTCATCAGCCGGTGACAACCGCCGCCATTACGTTTACGAATTTAATAAATATAATTTATGAGGAACGTATTTATCACGAGAAAGGGTGAACGAGTATTGGATGTCGAACATTCCGATTTAAAAAAAAAGATGGACGGTTTTTTTTTATTTTAGGTAGGTACCTCGTTTAAAAATCATTAGCCGTGTTTGCTTGTTTTCGCAATTTTCAGGATAATTGACGATCCTCGCAACTGTGTTTGTTAAACGTTAGCAAGATTTTTTTTGTGCCAAAGTTGAAGTAGGTATATCTAGAATTAAGCCTCCTGCAGACACACGCGATTAATCGCGCGGGGCGACATGTCGCGGTCCATTCGCAGTATTTTTAGAGTGGAAATTAGCTTGGTTCGTTGTCGCAGCGCGATTAATCGCGTGTATCTGCAGGAGGCTTTATTTTAACCCTTTATCGACCAACCCTTAAAACTATACATACACTACTCATATTTACCTAAGTGATGATTTTGCCACCTAAAACAAGTGGGCAGCATTATACCGCTGGATCCGTGGGCATTATTATGTCAGATCATGTTAGTTAGCAAGCCAACGAATTAGCAAGTTAGCAAATTGAAATGGCAGTGGGCAGGCCATATAGCACGCAGAACTGATGTTATACGATGGGGCCGTAAAGTTCTCGAATGGAAACCACGCACCGGCAAGCGCAGCGTAGGACGTCCACCCACTAGGTGGGCAGACGATCTTGAAAAGGCCACAGGATCACGCTGGATGCAGGCCGCTTACAACCGGTCCTATTGGAAGTCTAAAGGGGAGGCCTGTGTTCAGCAGTGGACGTCTTATGGCTGATATGATGATGATGACGTTAGTTGAAATAAGTAACAAAACCTTTAATTTAATTTTAAACATTTTATTTAATTTTTATTTGAATATTTATTTGGTTTTGAATATTATTTTAGAATATATTAATTTGATTGTATGTTATATGGACTACCATTGTCTGAAATAAAAATAAATTAAAAAGAATTTAATATAAAATGAGTTTCAAAACTTAATTGGGCGATGTGGTCTCTAAGAGACAAAGCCCTTTAAATAAATTAAAAAAAAAAAAAAAACTTAATGGAAGTAAAGCTAGTAGGAAATATTTCGTTGTAGGTTGGTCATATTTTGTGAACACGTTGGTAAACGGACGGGCGCCAAATGACCCGTCAAAATGTTAAATGTTGCCCCTGACGTTGTTACTCGCATGTGGAGGATATTTTGCATTTAAAACACCTTGGAAACTTAACTCCTGCAAGTTGTTGCAGGAAACAGTTTGTTGTGTATGAAAGTATTTGTAAAGTTTGAATTTCTGGCTCAAGTTATGTCCGTGTTCAGATTTAGTGCAGTTTGCCTTATAGATTGTTGTCTTGTTGTTCTTGCAGCTATTATGATACTGTTCGTATTGGATGTTTTTGTAAAGACACTCAAGCAAAAACAATCTTTAACTACCTACCCGTTCTTCAATTTATTTCTTGGAGGTCTTCAGATCTTCTATCTGTCACCCGTCACCTTAAAATTCGTCCCGTTTTCAACCATTTGTCATCTTTGATACAATCCATCCCTAGTATCTTGGCCCTTCTTGAGTCTTAGATGATTCATATGCGGGGTCACGGGACCGTCTTAAAAGGACTACTTGGCCCTGGAACGCAAAAGGTTAACAGAAGGAACAGGATGGATTTTTAGTCAGTAAAAGTCTGACAATTTGTATGGCTTCACCTAGGGCGGGAGGACGCCTTATGATGCTTTTACCGCTTAAAAAAGGTGATCATATTAACTTAAAATTTTCACTACATGCAAACAACTGCTTTAGCACTACTCGTGTAAGAATAAACCACTTTTACCCATTTCCAACCGCATGTCCAATGCCAATCAAGCTGACAGTCCATGTTTTAAATACGCCTATGCAAAAGCCATTACCCGTTCTAATGCATTATTATTTAAATTTATTTCAAAATAAACATTAATATTACGTCAGTTTCCGTACACTGGAAGGATAAACACATTTGAAATGCATGCATTGAAATGTTGAAACTACGAGTTTACGACGCTGTGTACATTTCGCTACTGCTCTATTATTTCTATGAATGTCTGTGTTTTGGTGCAGTCTGTAATCTTAGACGGTCTACATTCAAGTACGAATTTAGTAATTACTTGAGATAAAATCTCCATGGAAACATCATTATCATCTTTCTACTTTTATATTATTCTACTTGGGGTCGGTACAACACGTTTTCTTCTTCTATTCTCCCCTGCCAGACGTCACGGCATATTTCTTTTTCTTTCCACCATCCGTCAGGCAAACATCATTAACTATAATTAAGTTTTAAAGCTACTGCTGTATCTCTCAGATGGATATGTAGTTAACAGGTTACTAGCCGACAGGGACCCATTTTGCTTCATCCAATTTTTACTTTATGTGAAAAATCCAATGTTACGTAGGGTTACTACTCTGATGCTCTAGCTACCCTCGCATTACATCAGAACTTCATCAGTTTCTAGTTATCAACTACGTAGTTTTTTTGTTTTTAATGTACCATCTGAGCCTTTTATCCGTGGTTCACAACCACGCGGGCCCAGTGCGGGTTGGTAGATGTCACATATCTTCGAATTTTTGGTTCTAGTCTAGGACATTCCGGTCTCCTCACGATGTTTTCCTTCACCGTTTTCATCACTGTCATCATATTCTAGTAGGTAGTAATGAAATAAATTACACGACGTAATGTGCCTGGCCGGCTTTGAACCCACGACCTACAACTCGTAAGTCAAGGTTACGTCTGGCCACCTACAGTTAGAAATTTCGAGGGTAGGGCAAAGTTTAAAAAAAATAATTTGTAAACTGTACTAACCTTTAATGTTTGCTTCCAGGTAAGTCCTCTGTCCTACTGATGTCAACGAGTCTGCTACATACTGGTAACAAAATAATAACGTATTATGTCGGAATTTCAATATGAAATAAACAGTAGGTATGTAAGTAATACATTAATGATGAATGTGCTTGTAGCATTCTAACTACAAAGGATTGCAGAATCATTATTTTTGTGTCCCGAAGAAGTAATGTATAACTTCTTGGCCTCTAAAAAGCCCTGTTGTTTGGCGACTCTACACTTTGATGGTTTCAAAGCCACTGATAACACTGTTGACGTGAGTGACACAGACATAAATATAACAACATGCCTGTAATTCCTGAAGGGTTAGGCAGAGGTGTACTTAATTAACATTCACATTAGGCCAGCTAGATTAAAGTCCGTAGGGAGCGAATCTATTGCCCGCAACCGGGCACAAATCCACACTCCTTGGTAACTACTGAGAAATTCCTAATAAAACCCGAGTAACACTGCCCGGCCCAGGAATCGATACCGGGACTCAAGTCATATTGGTATACAAGTTGCAAAAATTGAAGAAAAAACACAATCTTCAAATTACCTGCTTGCAACTTGTTTGCAGGTTTGTTCAAGTTGCGTACAATTTGCAACTTGTATTCAAGCAAAGTACCTAGAATTGTAGAAAGCTGGGGTGGCCCAGGTGGTTACGGCCCCGGCTTACCAGCTGTAGGTCGTGGGTTCAAACACAGCCAGGCGCCTTACTTTGTGTAATTTATTTCATCACCAGTGTTCTCAAAACGGTGTAGGAAAACATCGGAAAACCGGCAAGTCCTGTAATCAAAAATTCGAAGACTGGTGAATTATGGCCCACTCCTGACAGAGCGGAAGCCTGTGTCCCATCGGTAGGAATATTCATAGGCTAATGATGATGATGATACAAGTAAAGTGTATAATGGAAACGCGGCCTTAACGATACATTGGCACGACAACGAGGAAGAAGATTTCAGCTAAATAAATTACTCAACAAATCTTTTCACGCAATACACACAAGCACAAACATACAATCCAGTCTAATTCCAACCCCACCACATATAGCAATATCTACCTACACACACCAACATGAAAGTGAAGTACAAATAAATGAGCGGTGTAACATCGGTCTTGAAAACATTGCGTGGCGTAGCGCAGGGTGTGTAATTAGGCCCCCTTGGCACGCCGCAACGTGTTCATCAAAGTCAGTCGCTGTCATGTCACCGTTGCGCGGAACTACTATTGGAACTCGCATTGTGGTTCCTATTGTTATTGTAGTTTTCTTAGCAATTTTCAGACAGTCATGCAATTCGTGCAATCTGCATGTTAAGCAATGGTAGCCCAGCGGTAATGTGTTTATACTTACGAGTTTTAGGTCGTTGGTTCGAACCCAGACAGATGCATTATTTTGTGTAATTCATTTAATCACCGCTATAATTCTCAAAACGGTAGAGGAAAAAATCGGCATATAAATATTATAGAACCAAAAATTTGAAATTCGAAATGTGGTTTCTAACAACCCAAAGCCATGGTAATTGGATGTCTCTTACTATTTCATACAAAAACCTCTTAATGGATTTGGATAAAGGACACAGACAGTTTTTTAACCTGACCTAACACATAGGATACTTGTTATCCAGGTTTAATTTAAAACATGTTCACACATTTTTTCATGCTTCTCTTTTAGTTAATTTTTTATCAGCTAGATAAAATTGATTTATCATGAAGAAGAGTACCTAGGATGTAATTAGGCTCCCTTGGCACGCCGCAACATGTCTATCAACGTCAGCCGCTGTCACATCACCGACACGTACGAATGGAACTCGCACGAGGGATGTTAATAAACATTTATAAATAACATTGAACTTGAAGTAAACATTAAATATGCATTTGATTTCTAATAATAAATATTCAAAAATAATAGACACACGAGTCAGTATAGCAAGGTAGAGTAATGGGTATAGGTTGCCGTCCGACCATAGACCAAGCCGAGTAGACGGCATGACGTGTTTCAACCATGCCTCAAGAAGCTGTCAGCAAACCGACGGGGCTAAATGTCTTTTGGGATCGCGGGAATATATTAAGAGGATAACATGGCCCTAGAACGCAGAGGCAACTGAAGAAACAGAATGGTTTTAGACAGTCAAATCTGACAGTCCTTTCAGCTTCATTCAGAATAGTTGAACTTAAATAATGAAGTTGATAATCCACAACAACCTAACTCTGAAAGAAATAACATAAAGAAAAAAAAACACCAAATGCGTAATAAAGTAGTGTTTGCGAAAAAATATCAGCAACGCGATCTTCGATATTAAGCGTGTTGCCACTTACGTACTTACTCTCAACTTTGAAGGGCACCGCCCCTTTAGCGCTCCACCACAATTATTCCAACTCTCGACATACCTGCTGAGTAGATTGATTAATTAAGCCTTCATAAATAAACTAGCTAACTGTACAGATTTCAATTTCTACATATAATAATCATTACTCTAAATGTTCTGGTTGGATGACTTATTTGTTGCATTTATGCGAGATTGGTCGGGGAACAGCGATAGGCCTCAAGTATGTAGAGTTGCAGATGGAGTAAGGTTTTGATAGAATGATGGCCAAGATATGGCCAAAACCCTGGGCCGCCTAAATGCCCGTTTGGTTTTCAATATTGTCAAAATCGCGGAGAACAGATGGATGAGAGGCGCTCATAAAAAAAAATATGATGGCCGGGGAAAACTGCAAACAGGAAACACTGGATAGCTAATGTCTATAAAACATCTTTATTCGATAACACCCACAACTAATTTCTAGAGTTGACATTGTTTTAGAACTTGTCTGAAGCAATATTCTTTATAAAAACAATGTAACGAAAGATCGCAAAATCTAATTGGAACATCAAACGAATATCGAGTCCTAAACTTTCTTCTATATACACGCAAAAACATAAATGCGTGCCATATTTGTTTTGCGAAAACAGCAGATACTACACTTCAACCCGTAGCAAAACACTTCTCAAACGCTGAAAGCATACAAACAGCAAAATATTTTACCAGAAAAAGGTTAAAGACCTCTCTATACACATAAAAAAAAGTGTGTTATATGAACAAAAAATATAAAAACAGAGCAAGTAACTCGATCCGGTGTGGGGTGAGCAGCGGTCCTTAGTCACGCGTCACCCGTCGTTTGAACACGCCACTCGAATGTTCCCACGTAGCCAGTAGACGAACCAACTCAGTATACAGTAGAGTAGAGAGTTCAACCCAGCCCGTATCGATGTTCCCGAAATAACACTCATCGTTCAACGTATTTATTTTTAGAGAAAGGTTTTTGTTTGTGAAAAGTATCTACCAATTTCCGCAGCTCTTGATTCACGAAATGAAATATTTATTTATTTTGCGTATTCAGGAAAAATACGAGCCGCTGCTTAGGTAAATCATATTATTTTGTGAAAAAATATAGACTTCGTGAATCTAATAAAGATTTTCTTTGAATTGCTCCACCTAACTAGCATCTTCAGTTGAAAGAAAACGGTGGAAAATATTTTAACAAGCAGACAATTATTCATTTGGCTCCTCCTCTTTAATTTGCTCTTTCTTTAATACGCCTGAGCTCGCCAGATAACTCCATTAGCCGGATTCCTAGTGGTTTTTCACGGTTTCTTGTCTGCAGTCCCTAAGTTTTCTCATCAGGGAGAAAATTTTCATTTCCTTTAAGGTTATTCTATTCGTTCGTCTTTGGTTTTATTTTTTGCTCTTTCATTAGAATCTTGTTTTTTTATCGTTGTTCTGTTTGCATCATTAATAAAGGCGGAATAACTTATTAAAGGCAGGAAGGCCATTACCGACATTCTCCTTCTAAGTTTAGGCAATATTTTTCGAATTAAGTGCGTAAATAGGTCTAAAGGTTGGATAATCGACATTGAACGGTTCGAAATTGGGATTCCACACGGCCATATTTAGAAAGTTTTTATTGATTCAATATGCTAGAGACGGTGTTATCGCCGTTCTCACAAAGTATTTTAATAAAAGTCCCAAATATTCAATTGGGAATATCAAACGAGCATAAAACGATTTGAAATTGACGTCGTTTTCATGTAGGTAAGTACCGATCGGCATAGCGACTAGTTATATTTAGGTACTTTAATAATTTACATTTGAAAACTTTTAAGGTCGAACTTAGGATCATTACAAAACCTTTTGTTGAAAGACTTTCAAAACAAAACTTGGACTACTTTATTAACCCGACAGCTGCAAAAACGGGCCAATAAAACACAATAGCTTATTCAGTATGTTGTACTAAATTAATTGGCAGAATGGGATCAAACTCGCCAGTAAACTTAAACAACACGAAGTGTGAAGGGTTCAAAAAGCAATTTTCAATTAAAATTTGTGCTCGACTGTTTTGACAGACGTTTCATTAGCCTGTTTCCATTCGCGCTGGTTTCCGACACCAGCTACTGTAGCCACTAGACCTACAGTAGCTCGTGTGGTGTTAACGTTATATCATCTGTCGACATACTGTTGCCCAATGGATTGAAGTTCTGTGGACAAAAACAAAATTGAATTTACGTAAGAGTAAGGTTCGTCGACATGAATGTTGTTATGAGTCGTACTATACGATAATTTACAAAGGCTTGTATGGGTGGGCTGGTATAGGTCTAAAACAACCACTTTCATTATAATTCACTTCGTAAATGAATAAAAGAAGATTACCCAATGACGTTGCTGGGAGTTCACTAAGTGAATCATTAGAATGAGCGACCATCTCAGACAGCAGCACGCTTAGTATGACCAATTTTTATGTCTGTTCTACCTAATGTGTATTAATACTTAGATACTTTAAGACTGAGTTTTTATTTATTACTTTTTAAAGGGAACTTGGTTTTTGTGTCAGGGGTTTTTAAATTTTAATTTAATTTTTATTTTATACTTTTTATAGGTACATACTTATTATATATCATTTATGTTGAGCGGGTACAGCACTGCACATAAGCTGTAAGGGACGACAGTTGAGAAAGCTGTGGTTTACTTAGGCAAAAGTACTTTCGCAAAAGGCCAAGCCTATGTAGCCTGTAGAGTAAAAACCTTGGATGGTGTAGCAATTTGTGAGCTCGACCAAAGGAAACTATTTAATAACCTACATAACAAATCATCTTTAGCAGCATTGCAAAGACTGAGATGTAGTAATATACACTCTCACTTGACAATCGGATTTCCATGTCCCAATTTTCCCACCACCAATTTTCTCATCAAAGAATGCTTTTTTTAGCATGTTAAAATCATCGAATGAGTCCTCCCACACAGGGCAGGCAGGAGGGACTGTCAGACTTGTACTGACTAAAATCCACAATGTCCTTCAATAGCCCTTTGCGTTCCAGGGTCACGGTATTTGTTAGTCCCGTTACATCAAACGATGCTAAGAACACTCTCGATGAAGTCATCAAGATTCCCTCTCAGTGCGCTTTCATTTGAGACCCCACTCGAGTATATTTGCAGACATTCTGTTACCCTTCCCCACTTTCACATCCACAACTTTTAAACGGCTCAACCGATTTTCATCAAACATGTCTAAGAACACTCACCCGTAAGTCAGCTATAATATAAAAAATAACTAAATTGAAATCGCTTCATCCGTTCGGGCTCTATGATGCCACAGACAGACAGACGTCAAACTTATAACACCCCTAGTCTTTTACCGTCGTGGGTTAAAAATAGGCAGTTATTTCATCGTTACATCTTATAAAATTCAACTGTTTTTTTACACGAGTTTGACACTATCCGTACATTATAATTGAAGAACAGAAAAAGGGGTTTGAACATTTTTGTATGGGGAGTGTACCAGGTGCCATCCGCCATTTTGTATTTAACTCGGAAGCGTCGGTTTTACAAGGTTTTGCCTCTTACATTTTATGTTTGTATTGACTGTTACAAAAAGCACAAAGCCGTTTCTATTCAATATTTTAAACATTGCCATGCTTTAAACGATAAATATTTTTCTACGTACAATCATCTTTGTCTTTTCTTCTCGCGATAAAACCCCTTTCATGGTGCCTAGCCATGCCCGCTACATGGTCCTCTTATGGCTTAACCAATATAATAACTGGACTTTAAAAGAGACTGTGATCTCTGAGTTTGTTTCGAATGTTGTTGAAACCATCGCGAATACATCAACCTTTTCACAGAATAGATGTTCATTAATATGAAAAATAAGTTAGGAAAAACATTGTGGTGACAAACCAATACCTAACCAGTGCAATATCATGAACATCTAAAAGGTATAAAGCAAACATGAATAGAGAAAATATCATCATATAACGCGGTATCGGGAGAATTAGTATTGGAAAACTAGCTTTGTCGGCGATCGGGATTGGAAAAATAAATGAATGCACGGTTTTTTTTTAAACAGAGCATCTCTAATGATAGTGCTGCTCTTGCAGAAATCGTTACTTAGTGATGTGCGAATAATTTATCTTTGCAGAGAAATGCTTCATATTCAGATACGAATATACAGATAGGGTATACCGCCAGCGGCGTTTTATTTTTATTTGCGTTATGTCGGGATATCCCAAGAAAATTAATTTTCGGATCTTATCTTTTTTCACCTATTATTTTTTCACCTCACACACACGCTCGGAAAGGTTCTATTTCTCATTCAAAATCTGAGCGCAAAACTCCATTTTGCGCGCTAGGGCGCAAAGTGTCTTTCAAAATTCGAACACGTCTTGTATCAGTTATTTTCTACACTGACAGGCGAGCCGCCCCCGCTGCATTTCCTCGCTTAGTGTGGTGAAAAGTTGTGTATTGCACTCGGCAGCAAAGTTTTTCTGCGTCTCGTACCTTTGGAGACTTCCCTATTTTCAGGATTATATATTTAAACCGCTCGCTTCGCTCGCGGTTCAATCTTAGAATTCTTCGCTCGCTCAGTTTTCAATTCAAGTACTCGCGCCAAAAATAAACTTTGCAGTCATGCATAACTTGGTCGTGTTTATATGAGATTGACTGGGGAAAATAGCACAAAAAAAACCGGCCAAGTGCGAGTTGGACTCGCGTGAAGAGGGTTCCGTACGATATATTTTTTGCCTACCTATAATTTTAGCCGCAAATAATAGATGAAATGAAATTTACGAATAATTGAAGATTGGTACGCACAATATTGAGTGATTTACCATGTTATTTTAATATCATGGACTTCTTATAGGTTTTCCTATAATTTATAAGTAGAAAACTAATTTCTGTATTTTTTTCAAAATTTTAGGTTCAGTAGTTTCGGAGATAAGAGGAGGGGAATGGTCAATTTTTGTCTATTTTCTTGAAACACTGGGAAACTATTTATTTTAAAATTACAAAAAAAAATACATTTAATATCTACTCAACAAGACCTTTCATTTGATATGTCACACGATGCAGTTTTCATTTTTTTTTCCCTTTTCCCCCCAAAAAATTACCTCCCATATACAGATTTCATCTATTCACGTCACACCTATGTGCTTGGGTCACAGGAATTGATATGTGTAGGTACCAAATTTCAACTTAATCGGTCTAGTAGATTCGGAGATAATTGACTGTAAGCGACAGACAGATGGACACACGAGTGATCCTATAAGGGTTCCGTTTTTGTATTCAGACGTACGAAACCCTTAAAAGAGGTAAGTTATGTTGGGGAGATATTTGATTAAAATATAAACACTTGGAGGTTCATAGCTACAGTTGACCCCAGTAACGACCGATTTACATTGACTAACAAGATAAACCTCGCACAAATTTTGTTATTATGGTAAAATCATCAAATCTGTCTTCCCACCCAGGGGAGGGCAGGAGGGACTGTCAGACTTGTACTGACTAAAATCCACAGTGTCCTTCAATAGTCCTGCGACCCTTTCAGGCTTTCGCCCTCTAATCCCCCCCATCATTGAAATTTTCATAGGTGTGGTTTTTATAAAATGGTATAGAAGGTACTCCACCATCCCCATTCATAGGACATCCCACTTAACTCAGTATTATCCTCCAAGATAAGAAGGACCACTTTTACATATAATGAGCACTGGACAAAGGCATTACACAATGGGCCGGTTACCGCAGTTAATTGGTACAATTATGGACCCTTGCCATTAATTTAGTGCTTCAAGTTACGGTCAATACTTAGGAATCAGGGACAAGTAAATTTAGAAGATGGCTTTGTTATTCCTTTGGTAAAAGCCGAAAATTTAATTAGATTTTGAATCTTCTAATATAATCTTCTTCTTATAATCTTTATAGTTTATAATCTTTATAGTTTTGACGGCATAGTTGCCTTTTTAACGACTACTTATTTTTTTCTTTTTATCGTGGTAAATTCATCAAATGAGTCCTCCTACCCAGGGCGGGACGAGAGGAACTGTCAGACTTTTACTGACTAAAATCCACAGTGATTCTTCAATAGCCCTTTATGTTCCAGGGTCAGGGTTACTTGATGAGACAGTCCCGCGACCCCGGCAGGCTTTGACCCTCTAAGGGCCCCGTCAGATTTTTGACAGCTCTTTGAGGCGCGTGTGTAACACGACGCGCCGTCACCCCAGACATGGTCCATGATCGGACGGCGAGTCCATTACTTACCGTCCGCATGCGCCCACGCAGCGATTAACTGCTGCGGTGCGTGTCGCGGGCTCCATTCTTGCACGGAACAAATGTTTGTATGACCCACAGGTGTCTGATCTGGGTTTGGTAATATGTGGTTTGGCTGCTACTGTATGTGACTTAAAATGTTTGTCAATACAGCCACGATACCTACAACAAAATTATTCATAGAGTGGTTCAGATTTTTACATTTTGCGCGTTTGGCTAACGGATAATGAAATTTGATTGTCCCCGATTGTTACATTATGAGACTATAATATGGTCTTGTAGGATATAAAATAATTTCAAACCGCTGGCTGAAACTAAACTCATAAAGATGGGCATGCGGACGGTGAGTAATGGGCGAATCGCCGTCCGATCACGCGCTCCTCAGAGAGCTGTCAGCAATCTGACGGGGACCCCCTTAGAGGGCCAAAGCCAGCTGTAGCCGCGGGACTGTTTTGTCAGGTAACCGTGACCCTGGAACGTAAAGGGCTATTGAAGGAACATCGTGGATTTTAGTCAGTACGAGTCTGACAGATCTCGTCCCTCCCGACCAGAGCGGGATGGGAGGGACTGGCAGACTCGTACTGGAGTTTCAACTCATTTGATGACTTTAGAACGATAAAAATAGCCGCTGGTTGAAACTAGAAACAAAGATTTAATTCAATCGCTCATCTCAAATGCCTAGAAAGTCTTTTAAACTATTTATTACAAACAATCAAGTAAACATTTCAAATGAATTCCTCATAAAACTGTAATAAACATTTCGTAATACAATTTATTGATATTTACGTCTAATAACTTGTTCAAGTCTGGGCTAGAAATTGTTCAGATTACGTAATAATACCTAGTGGTGAAGGGATTTCACAGAAATTGCAAATTATATTCATGATACAGTGCTTGAATTTATCGGTATAAGGTACTTGAGAATTCGTATTATCTTATAATTACGTTCACTTTGACAATAGATTAGGTACCTAGTACCTGTAGCAGGTAGGTATGATAATCTAAAGTAGGTGTAAATATCAAAACATTATGTAACGTTTTATGAATTAATCACTCCACATTTTTGTATGCCAAAACTAGCTCATGCTCGTGTCTTTGACCGCGTGTCAGTTATTGTCCCATGTGCTAATTCAAGTTAATAATTAACTGTGTGCCAAGTTTTATCTAAATCTGTTCAGTAGTTATTGCGTGAAAGAGTAACAAACTATATTATTATAGTTTTTTTTTTAATGTGAAAAGCGGTGACTGTACCTTATGGTACAGTCACCGATTTTCACATTTTTTATAGGTAATACTCGTAGTAGTAAGATTGGCTTATTCTTCATCATCATCAGTCTATAAATGTTCCCACTGCTGGGACACAGGCCTCCTCTCTGTGAGAGGGAGTGGGTCATAATCCATCACGCGGGCCCAGTGCGAATTGGTGGATGTCACATGTCATCGAATTTTTTGGTTCTAGGACATGCCGGTTTCCTCACGATGTTTTCCTTCACCGTTTTGAGAGCAATGGTGATGAAATAAATTACACAAAGTAATGCGCATGGCTGGATTCGTACCCACGACCTACAACTAGTAAGTCGGGGCCGATACCACTGGGCCACCACTGCTCTAGATTGGCTTATACACCGTGATTTTTTAGTCGTCTTACAACAGCAGCCCAGTTCATTTCATGTATCCAATGACTAAACTTTCATAATAAAAAATAGGTACCTATTTGTGGGATTTGAATAATTTAAAAATAAAAATAATTATTCCCTCTCACAGAGAGGAGGCCTGTGTCCCAGCAGTGGGAATATTATAGGCTGATGATGAACTCATTATTATGACGCAAGACGTAGTTAGAAACACCCTTGTCTCATAGAAAATGGAGATGGAATGATCTGCTCGACTTAAGTGCTGGGTTGGTATACTGTACAGTTAGATACGTAAACATTTTTTTAACAGGGTGTTTCATATTTGTAATAAACCTATTTATTAATGATATAAAATATTATTAATGATAAAAAAATAATAACCGCTGCGCTTTTTTATGTCGGATACATTAAGTGGACCACTTTTGTAAGACGACTAAAATGTCACGGTGTATAAACAACACTAGATTACAAAATTATTAAGATACATAGTACCTACTTGCTGCCAAATTAGGTATGAAAAAAAAACGGAACATCTGTAAAATACGTCTTTAAACACGAATGTTCTCAAAATTAAATAAACATTAACGTAAAAATAAAACCAGAACTCTCCGCTAATACTCTACAAATCCCAATTATCAGCAGGAAAACGTACCTCATTAATTTATTCTCAGCTAAATATAAAATGGCCGAGATAATAGAAGACGACATATTTCATGCGCCACAGAGCAGGAACTACTTGAATACTTTAACAGTATTACCACAGTAAATATAAACGTTAATAAACAGTATTTCAACTACAAAAAAGCTCGTGGCTTTATCATAAGATTTCCAAAGTTAGAAAAAGACTTCATATTATACAATATCGTGTTTCAACCTGCTAGGTCGAAGATGATCCAGGAAAGAAGCAAAGTGCTGACTAAAGGATCCGGCTGGATTTTAGTGATTCAAATCTGACTGTCAAAAATCAGCTGGAACGGGAAAACGCATTTAGTGATTTTCCAACCGACAAAAATGTAGAAGATCATAAATAACTTGGTCTTAAAAAAATAGGTTCAAAGAGAAAGCTTCAATTCGTGTAAATAGAATTATTCTAAATATGTTTCAGGTATCACCGTACTCGTGAATAATTCGAGATAATTTATCTATCTTCTTCTTCTATCTTCTATCTATATCTATCTATCTATATCTATACTTATAATAAATCTGTAGAGAGGTCAATTCTGTACATTAAATATATTTCCAAAATAACTATCAGGGGTTGTTTAGGGATCGATACTGATGCCAAAAATGCAATCAGTAAAATTATTGTCTGTCTGTCTGTCTGTCTGTCTGTCTGTCTGTCTGTCTGTCTGTATAACCGCTATAGAAACAAAAACTACTCGACGGATTTTAACGAAACTTGGTACAATTATTTTTCATACTCCTGAGCAGGTTATAGTATACTTTTCATCACGCTACAATCAATAGGAGCAGAGCAGTGAAGGGATTCCGATTGGATTTTTACAACTCAATTTTGAGGCACTTTCCGATAAGCTAGCAGACTGAAATTTTGCACATGCTCTGAGTTCTGATGAAGAAACGTCATTACAAATCCAATATGGCGGCCTACCCAAGATGGCGGACTGGCTGTTTGAAATCCACCCCCATGATATGAGTATCAAATGAAAGGGTTTGCTGTCAGGAATACGAAATAAAAATAGTCACGTGATTTAAATCCAATATGGCGGACGTCCAAGATGGCAGACATGCTATTTGAAATGCACCCCTATGACATGGATATCAAATGAAAGGGTTTGCTGTCGGGAATACGAACAAAATAGTCACGTGACTTAAATCCAATATGGCGGACGTTCAAGATGGCAGACTGGCTGTTTAAAATCCACCCCCATGATATGGGTATCAAATGAAAGGGTTTGCTGTCAGGAATACGAAAATTTAGTCAGGTGACTTAAATCCAATATGGCGGACGTCCAAGATGGCAGACAGGCTATTTGAAATGCACCCCTATGATATGGATATCAAATGAAAGGGTTTGCTGTCGGGAATACGAAAAAAATAGTCACGTGACCTAAATCCAATATGGCGGACGTTCAAGATGGCAGACTGGCTGTTTAAAATCCACCCCCATGATATGAGTATCAAATGAAAGGGTTTGCTGTCAGGAATACGAAAAAAATAGTCATGTGACTTAAATCCAATATGGCTGACGTCCAAGATGGCGGACAGGCTATTTGAAATGTACCCCCAAGATATGGGTATCAAATGAAAGGGTTTGCTGTCAGGAATATGAAAAAAATAGTCACGTGTCTTAAATCCAACATGGCGGACATCCAAGATGGCGGATCGGCTATTTGAAATGCATCCCCATGCTAAGGGTATTAAACGAAACGGTTTGCTGAATGGGATACGAAAAAAAATATCACGTGACCTAAATCCAACATGGCAGCCGTCCCAAGTTGGCGGATAAGAAGTAAATTAAGTTTGAATATGAAGAAGACTAAAAAAAAGTATAATATTTAGTGGGTGCTCAAAGCGTGTTTTTCCCACGTTTTGTCGTTCCGGTTGGATTTTTGCAACTCAATTTTGAGGCACTTTCCGATAAGCTAGCAGGCTGAAATTTTCAGGGTACCTTCAAACCCGATGAACAAAGATAAAAATAATAAAATAATTAATAAATTTAAAAAATCTAAAAGCCCACGTTTTTAAATGTCCTAAAAATAAGAAAATAACCCTACAGGGCTGAGAGATGGGCCAATCAAAACGTGGGGGCGTATCTTTGCAAGTTACGCCCACGAGCTATACACGTCATGTAAATATCTCATAAATAATTTACGCCCCCACGTTTTGAGTGGCCCCTCTCTCAGCCCCGTAGGGTTATTTTCTTATTTTTAGGACATTTAAAAACGTGGGTTTTTTAATCTTCCGTCGCGTGTGCAACCCTAATGGTTAAGCTACACAGAAATCATTTATGACGGAAATTTTCTCCTTAAAATTATATAAAAAATACCCCACGACAGCATATGTCTATCTTTTATGGTTGACTCACAATAACACGTGTAACTCCCGATAGCTTAGCAGTTCGAAGCTTTCTGATTACATTTGAATACTCTTACGTTTATAACACTCTCAGTCACCCCTAATTGAAAAAGTTAACATTAATTAACTGCTCCATAAAAAAAAATCATATAAATCAGTACAGAAACACCAAAGTTATACATGAAATACGCCAATAAGCCATTGCGCGTGAATACTGAATCATGCTATAAGGATTATTTTTGAGAATCGGTCGCCGCGCTCGACGCGTCTCGCGGCCGAAGGTATAAAATAGTCAATTTATAGAGAAAGGCTATAGGCTATATATCATCACGCTAAGGCCAATAGGAGCGGAGCGCCAATGAAGAATGCTTCGAAATCCGGGTTAAATTTAACGTTAGCCCAAAGTAACTATTCCACGCGGACGAAGTCGCGGGCAAAAGCTAGTATTAAATAATAGTAGATATTTTATACCAAAAAGTTGATGAAACTTAATTACTAGATTTTATAAAATGTCTTGTTGATTCACTGGTTATCTTTATACTGTGGAACTACCACTGATATAGGTTGCGCGGAAACATTCCGCAATGCAAATAAGTATATTTTTATATTTTGCACTTACGCCACCCTGACGCACTGCCTGTTTTGTTATACGACTTTATTATGCTGTGACCTGTTAGACTTTTAGATAGAAAATACGAGTATGGTGGGGAAGTGTTTTCGTTAACTTCAACTGATTTGTGGGTAGTGTCTCCAAGTACCTATGTGGTAGATATTGTTATTTATTCTGATATTTATGGGGAAGAAAATAGCGTCTGTTTTTCTTTTCGGTTATAATGTGTGTTTATACTTTTGATGTACCAGGTTAAACGGGGTGAACCAAATTAGGGTCAAAATTAGGTACCATACTTAATTTACTAAGTATAGTCTCAAATCACTTTTATCAGCGTTTTATAAGTGCCTAATGGGCAGTTATTATAACGTTAACGTATCTGGATTATGATGACACAGATTCAAACAACTAAACATCCGATTTTAAAAGTACTTCAGAGGAAATGAAAAATAAGATCGAAATAAAAGCTCAAGAACTCTCTGAACAGTAAAATGTTTATTTATAATATTCAAAGTACATATCCAGATTTATAACAAACCAGGTATGTATATTGTAGGGTACACGTGTAAAACATAGATTTATGTTCCGACTCATGAAAAAATCGGAAACCGTTTGACAAACAAAAAAAAAATCGTTAAAACAAACTAAGTGTAGTTTGAACGTTTTTTTTTTTGTTTGCAGAACAATTCTATCTCTACTCTACCAATAATAGATAAAGTTATTTTTTGCATGAGTATGTGACGATCCGTATACCAAGATGAATAGGAACATTTTTTTTCTACATTTTAAACATTGCAAAGGTAGAAACGGTTTTAAGAAAAGGTTTTAAAATGACAGAATGTAGAAATATTTATACCGTTTTATGAAAAAAAAACGGTATAAATATTTCTACATTCTGTCACTTTGCCTTTTCTTCCGTCGACAAAACCGTTTCTACAGTGCATTGCTACGCGTGCTGTAGTCGATAAACTAAAGTTTTTTGGTTTACACAAAATACACACATTAACCTAGCAAGGTTTTATTATATCCCTGGGTGACCTTTAAAAGCCAGATCATATGTCCTGATCGCTCAATCCCCTAAAACCAACACACTAAAAGTGACAGTAATTGGAAAATATCGATAGCCTATTGACAAAGGCTTTATCCCTTTATCCGTTTAACTGATCATTAGGGGTCTACGTGGCGACATCACAGGACGGTGACCCCGTGACGGCGTCCCGTTGTCCGCCAAACATATTGACACACGTCCCTTTAAAACAAACACATTAGGAATGACGCTGGTCTATTGTGTCCTTTTTGTTCATTTTGCGAGCCTTTTGCTCAATAAATGTCAGTCTTTGTTACACTGATTTTGCTAGTATGTGGTCTCAAAACAGTACAAGACTTTCAAATTGAGTAGGGTTAAATTGAGTGACGTCACCAACATATCCCAACAAACTTCTTTGAATAAGATCATCAACGGAAAAAGCAAACCCATTAAAGCGTCTACTATCTGCAATACTCTTGGGGTGTCTCAAGGAGCTGCCAAGAACCACGTTTTAATTAAGTTTAAAGCGAAAAATATCGCCTAAGACGAAAATCAATTAGCATTTCCAAGAGGTTCAAGGGACATGAATCTCTAAGTGGGTTTGCAGTAAACTGCGCTGTCAGCTTTAAAAGTGCAATCAAATTATTGGCGGAATAATTTATTTTATACTTAGGAAGCTTTCGCGTCGCTCGTTACTCACCTTTTACGAGGTAAAAGTCGTTTTTAAGAGAGTTAAGGCCCGCACGCAATCTCAGCGTGTAAAAATGTTCCTGCTGGAATATTTATGTGGTGGAAAGACGAGGATTCATATCAGTTCTTCTATGTTTTACGAATGGTTTTTATAAAGTTTATCCGACCATAATTCGCACGGCTACAGTTAAAATAGCCGCAATGTTATATAACGTTGCAGTGAGCCGTTTTATTGTGATAAGTTACTAGAGACTGTCTCACGGAAAATAATTATAGTCCGTGGCATTTTTCATTTTCGCACAATACGGTATTTATTTTCTCCGTTGCCCATAGTAAGTAATTAATGGCTTTAATGTGCGCAAAATGTAAATTCTGCCAACCAAATACCGATATTTCATACCGGTATGAAAATAAACGAATAAAGTGAAGCCAATCTCCATGAAAAGGATAGAATCACTAAAATTTTATAGAAAAATAAAATGCAAATACAAGCGGTTTTGCTAAAACTCTGCTGCGGGGACTTAATTTGCATGTAGCAACACTCCTACCTGAGTAAATATAATATTTGGTTAAAATAGTCACTAAAATTTTCAGAAAATATTTTTTTTTAACGATCAAAAGATCGACTTCAAGTTAATTTTATGCCCACAATTGAAAGAACTGAAAACTTAACGAGCTATTGGCTTTATTGACTAAATACTTATTTAAATAAACAAAACAAAAGTTTTGTGACTGTAAATGGTTTTAACAAACTAAATCCGAGTTGAAAGGGGCAGATTTAAATTTCATTTTATTCCGTTACCGGTATTCTGTGGAAGTTTTGGCGGGCAAATATTTTCACTGAGTAACTTTTCTATTTGTTTTATCTTTCAGTAATTTAACATAGAACAGGATTCGTTTAAAACGGATTGGCCGACCTTTTGTTCTCATAATTGTTGCTAATTTAATATTGTTTTGAGAACAAAACTTGAGTCTCGTAAATAATAAAATTTGTTTAACAATATTAGTATTTGGTTCTTAGATACATAATTATTAAATAATAAGTTTTAAACAGAGAAATTTATTGTATTCAATCGTATAGAAAAAAGTGTGCAATTATACTAACATTACAGTAGAAATTGTAATCATATTTTATTATATTTTATCTAGCCATGCTGGCACAACTATTCTTCTTCTTCTTCCTGCCCCTATCCCATTCTACTTGGGGTCACTCGGCGCAACACGTTTTCTTCTTCCATTCTCCTCTATCAGACGTCACAGTATCATTTACTCCTTTTTCTTTCATATCATTCCTTAGACAATCCATCCATCTTTTCTTTGGCCTTCCTCTTCCCCTCCATCCATCAACATTCATACTCATCACTTTCTTAGTTACATGGGTGTCATCCTCATCACATGTCCATACCAAGATAGACGATGCTGGCACAAAAGAAATACCACACAAAAGCACAAATACACTGATATCGAATAGTCGGGTTATGGCCTTCATACGACATGATTTAGACTCTATTGAAGTATGGACAGAGCTAGCCAGAAATTGAAATACTCGAGCCTCAGTGTCTCGTTATCCTAGCCTTTGCTTTTGTCTCTCACGGGTGACACAAAATGTGCATGGAAATGACTTTTGAGGATCTTTTATACACAAGAATAGTTTGGCTAGTGGTCAAAATCATCTTGCTTTCTATGTACTAATAGTATAAATGCGAAAGAGTGCATCTTTGTATGTTCTGTTTTCACGTCAAAACGGTTGAACCCGGACAGCCAAACCGCGGCCAATAGCTAATAAAGTATAAATCTATATTTTAGTTAGAAAAATCTCAAGTAACATCTCTGTAATGTCGTATTGAGAAATTTATTGCTTCAACCATGGAATTATCGTTTTCTATTTGGCTAGTGTTCACAAAAGCGTGTCTGATGAGTATGATTCTGAGTTTGATTCCCAACTCGTGTAAAGTGCTGATAGGTTTGTCAGTAGCAGCCACAGTAGCATATTGCATGGAATACGAGTATGATACTATTACAACGCCATTCGATCTCCATTATTGCAACAGTATCCTGAACGAAACCTTACAAACACTCTCTACCGTTTATTATTTTTCAATTCCCACCCAACAAACAAAAAGGTAAAGAAAATTGAAACAAAAACTTATACCTTATACACAAAGTGCCGCCTTCGACGACCAATTACGTTGAGGAATGATCGTTTAAAAACCTAATATTAATTCTGAGCACGAGGGACCCGGGGTAGACTGAGGCGTGAAATTCAATAAGTGTTGTGTAACAAACGACTCGGCGACGTGGCGTGGACGCAGCGACGGCGTCTACGAGACGTGACGTCGACGTAGCGACTTGTTGAATTTCTCCGAAGGATAGTTGGAACTTAACTAATGAAATGTCGGTAGTATTAGCAGCGAATGGGTACTAAATTGGTGGGCTATAAGGGTAAATCCTTCACGTTGGAATGGGGTATTAATACCCGCTTCGGTTAAAGGTTTCGAATAGAAAACCGATATTGAGGGGTCGAGTGTAAATTCTGTGGCTGTACACAAAAGTATAGGTATTACATCATCTTGTTTTAACACAGCTAGTGCAATTTTGCATTTTTATTAGAGATCGGCTGCTTTAGAATGAATAAGAGATTACTCTGATGTCTGGCTAGGACTACAAAAAATAACATTTCCAAGATTAGTTTGAAAAATCACAGCACCCGTACAATATACTCTAGTCAAAGTATTTGTTCGAATTCATCTCAAACTGAAACTGGGTTACACAATACGCAACTAGAGGCCAAACATGGCAGGAAACTCACCTTAGTTTGTAGCTCATGTCACGTGTTTCTAAGGCTTCCCACAAATGACTATAGCTAACTAATGACATTCAATTTAACTGTTGTACTTACCAACAATTAATCGCTTGTAAGCGGAATTATTATTACAATTGTTATGTCCGGAATGATTAATTGTTGAAGAGGGATATAAAGTGATCTGGGAATTGTTTTGTGTTGAATACTGAAATGTAATTTATATGTATTGACATGTAATAATTCCTCTTGACTGATTGTTTTTCGGATGTAGAGTTATCCCATTTTTTTGGGTATACACTCACTGTATCAATTAAATAACAGTTTCACACAGACAGGTCAATCAAGTTGAACACACGATGGCCTTATCACAAGTTTTCATGTTTTTGTAACGTAAAGTAAACGGGATTTGACGTTAGTTTCATGGATAGAATGAATACCTCGTTCGTCATAATACTTACGGCCAAATACATAGAATTCATACTAGGACCTCTGCTGTTGTGACGATATGCCACAATTGGCGCCACAGAAAAAAAGGCACATCAATTATTAAATAATTTTGGAATTGACTATTAATTAAATAAAAGATTTTAAAAAACATATGTGCTGTATTTTGTGTACCTATCTCAGTTTTATGCTGTTTGCATGGCAGTAGCAATTTGGAGCACAATTCTAATGCTAGCTCTGTTTTGCCTCATTAGCCTGACATAAGCTACAGCTGCGGCCAAGTGTTCAAGTTCCAGGGAATTAATTGTAGGAAAAAGCTCAACTAATTAACTGAAATTGCACTCTGAATTTACACAACAACGTTTAAAATGTTTGATGTCAAAATGAGTAGTAAGACGACAAAAACATAAGTGCAATTATTATTTTTCTGATTGATAAACACTGTAAATATTTATGATACCTACTTGAAGATAAGTTTTTTACCAATAGGTGCGTCCCCACAGAGCGCGCAGCCTCGCGAGGCATTTTCCGCGCGAAGCAGCTCGGTTGGTGTGGACGTGTCTCGGGCGACAGCGCTGCCGCGATCGAGCGACCGAGCACCCGAGCCATCCAGTGTCGGCTTTTGTTTTGCTCGCGTATATTGTTTCGTGCCTCGGTCGAAAAACAATAGATGCGTCCAAACAGAGTGAGCAGTCTCGCTTGTCAGTTTCCTCGCGCAGCAAAAGCCTCGCGAGGCTGCGCGCTCTGTGTGGACGCACCTAATAAATAAAGGGTTTTTCAAATAGGGCGGGTCGATGTTGACAGTTTGTGGCGGCTAAGTTGTTTTGGCGGCATCTGTCAAATGCGTTAGTATTTTTTCAGTTACTGATGCCAAATCACCCTGGCTAGTTCAAATGATAAACCTTTATTATCAAAATGAGTGTTCGTTAGTGCAAACGTTGCGCGCATTACGTCCATTTTACAACAGAGGCGGTGGCCATTCAAACTCGACTCTCCAGCATTTGGTAGACTAGACTTTTTCTTGTGGGGTTTTTTCAAGTCACAGGTCTATGCCAATAATCCGCAATCATCCGATACCCTGAAAGTCGACATAACGCAGCGCAGGCCATCGCTCAGATTCAGCCGGATATGCAGTAGAGTATCTAATTGAAAATTGGACCTCTCGGAGCCGTGACACCGTTCGAAGCCGTGGTGGAAATTTAAACGATGGTATATTTCTACAAATAATGGCATAAACGAGCCTTTCAAATAAAAAAAAAAATGATATCTCACATACCTACAGTTTGTTTTATTTAATTTCAACATCGCCCCTCCTTGTTGAAAGACCCTGTACAATGGTGTACAATATAAAGCTCTACCATCCTGCGAAATTTTTGCTCCACCAAACCAGCGTCTTTCTTACCTAACGTTTTCCCACTTTACAGACTCAGGAAAAATAGCGTCAACTGGCAAAACATGGCCGGCCTAAACATGGCTATACATAATATAGAAAGATACTTAAAAAACAAATCACAAAAACTTTTTCACAATAAAATCTAGATTTGGTGCCTTTAATGTTGCACTTTTAGGAGTATAATTATACTGGCAAGGTTTTCCTTTCCTAGCTTGTTTCGACCGAGTTAATTAACAGCCACGATATGCAGTGTTGCCATGTTTTCAGGAAGCTGGACTGTCTAAGCTAAGTAATAGCTTTTGTTCTAAATAACCGCTAAGATAAAGCCGGCAAGAAGCTGTAATGTGAGGAAAAAGCGATGCTTTGTTTGTGATTAGCGCTAAGTGCTCTGATGCTAAATAATGGACGGCATTAGCTATGTATGTGACTCTTTTTAGCAAGGGTACTCTCGGTTTTTGAAGATAACTTGCACTGACCACGTTAGGTGTTTACATAATTAATGTGGGGATTGGTTTTTGTTTACTACGTTATATAGTCAGACAACCATACTACTTGTACAGCTTTTCTTTACAAATCGAGTTGACAATGATGCCAGACTTCTGGAGACCTTCGACAGCGATGATTTTATTGATACCCTGTAATAATATTTATCTTTTGGACACATATAGGTACAGACGCCAGCCTATCAAGCTACCTCAATCTGTCAAATTTTACCAATCGAACATTAAACTTTGACATTAAGCCTCCTTCTGCGAAGCAGTAATGCTAGCAAAGGAGGAGGCGGAACGTCTGAGGGAGAGGACAGCGTCCACCTCACGACCCAGCCGCCGCGGGAGACGCCCACGACAACGGACGTCGCAAGACGATCTCCGGCCACCGTAGGCGCGGGCATGCGGGCGGCGAGTAATGGGTGACTCGCCGTCTGATCATGAACCATGCCCGGGTCGACGGTGCGTTGTGTTCCACGCGCGCCTCAAAGAGCTGTCAGCAATCTGACGGGGCCCCACTAAGAGGGCCAGAGCCTGCCGGGGTCGCGGGATTGTCTCACTATTATTGGTAACCGTGACCCTGGTACATAAAGGGCTATTGAAGGAACACTGTGGATTGTAGTCAGTACAAGTCTGACAGTCCCTCATGTCCCATCCAGGGCGGGAGGACTCATTTAATAATTTTACCAAGCAAAAAAAAAGCTTTCACTATTGTGATAAGGTTGAAAATCTATTAAAGAAATTAGACAGATTAAGTAGGGTTACGTGCAGGCATCTGTACATTTTTTACTTTTATTAAAATGTAAGTCTTTTTACAGATTGTGATTTTTTTTCACTTGTATTCAAGGGCTGCCTATATTAGTTTGAAAGGTCAATGCAACCTTATTATCCAATTATAAGTTGAACACTGGGTATTCTTTGTTACAACCGGAGCATGTCCTCAGAGCGCACTCGACATTGTCTGAGAAGGAGCACTCTATTTTGGCTAAGTAAGGTAGGTACAGATGATGCAAACAAGGTTGCTGCAACATTCTGTATTTTATTTTGAGCGTCTTTCAAACCACTTCTGTTGATTACTTTACGTTTTCAAAGATGTTCCCTTCAATTAGATATTTAAAAATACATATAAACTAGGCTACTTTATTCAAAAAAAAAAATTACGAAGATACAGTGCTTCTAAAAAATCATAAAATGTCACTCGTTCCGTACAATTTTACAGGCTTTATGACCTCACAAGCCCCCACTCCCGAATTTGGAAACGTGTTATGTTTATCAATATTAATTGATGTGTGTCCATTATATTTCAAAATTCTAACTGACTTACTAAACAAATCAATTTATTTATGCAGTAAAATACCCACCCTATTGTAACTAATTTTTCATTAATTGAATTTAGGAGTCGTGTCCAATAGCGAGCGGGGCCAGCTGAAGACGAGACTCAGTTTTGAGGGCCATTTCATATTAGAGGTATGTTAAATTTAGTCAAAATGGTTTGGAAAAACTGTCAACAGGATTTCCAATCCTTGACAGTTGTTTGTCCTACTTTAATTAATTAATATTATAAATGCGAAAGTTTGTGAGGATGGATGTATGTTTGTTACCCTTTCACGAAAAAACTACTGGACGGATTTGAATGATTCTTTTTTTGGTGTATAGATATAAAGTCTGGTCAACATATAGGCTATAGTTTATCTTGAAAACTTGAAGACCTGGTGCAGAACCGCAACAAACCAGCTAAGCTATAAGAGATACAAAAATGGTGCCATAGCAAAAATTGTTCCACGTGATGAGCATTTTCTGCTGAGACAATAAATTTGAAGATTTGGAACACCTGATGTGGAACACCAAGAGCCCAGCTACACTATAACATATACAGGAATGACGTCTTAGCAAGAGTCGTTCAGCCTGATAAGCACTCTCAGTTGCCGTATAAAAATTGAAGATCTGGAACACCTGATGTGGGACACCAAGAGTCCAGCTAAACTATATCACATACAGGAATGACGTCTTAACAAGAGTTGTTCAGCCTGATAAGCACTCTCTGTTGCCGTATAAAAATTGAAGATCTGGAACACCTGATGTAGAACACCAAGAGCCCAGCGAAACTATATCATATTCAGGAATGACGTCTTAGCAAGAGTTGTTTAGCCTGATAAGCACTCTCTGTTGCCGTATAAAAATTGAAGATCTGGAACACCTGATGTAGAACACCAAGAGCCCAGCGAAACTATATCATATTCAGGAATGACGTCTTAGCAAGAGTTGTTTAGCCTGATAAGCACTCTCTGTTCCCGTATAAAAATTGAAGATCTGGAAAACCTGATGTAGAACACCAAGAGCCCAGCTACACCATAACATAATATATAGGAATGACGTCTTAGCAAAGTTGTTCAGCCCGATGAGCACTCTCTGTTGATGTATAAAAATTGGAGATCAGGAACACCTGATGTGGAACTCCAAGAGACCAGCTACACTATAAAATACAGGGTGACTTTTTTACCACCGTCCAAAATTTGTCTAGGCATTAGGTATCAATCACTAACCCCATTTTTGAAAACAAATCGATACCAAAAATTTTCATATTAAATCATTTTCTCATCGCTCTGCGTGGTCACCAAGCTAAACGTTAATAATACTACACTTGCTGGCGCATGAAACGGGCAGAGCGCACCCCGCTTACCCCCCGCCCCGCCCCGCTACACCTGAGCGACACATCACAGCGCGGTGTCCAGATTCATCAACTTTTTATAGATAACTTTGTGACGTGATATCTCAATGTTTTTGTATTGAGTGATACAAAAAGAAAAAACACGTACCGTAAAACCATGCAACTTTGCCCATAAATTTAAAAAATAAATGCTTTATTAATGATATTTTGGAAAATTTTTATAAATTGGTTATTGTTTCGGTGCCACATAATACTATATGCTCATGGCTCGATACACAAAACTAAAAATAGTAAAAAAAAGCATATTTATTAGTGAAAATAACAATTATAGGTGTTGGGCAAAAAATCTTATACAATTGGTAACTTTGCCTACATTACAGATCTCCGTTACTATGAACTTTATCACTATTCGAAAAGGACTGAATGAAAAATACTGAGCAATGCAATAATGTATTAAATTATACGCCAAATATTCACATTCCTTGACCCTTAAAAATGAGTGGGCAAAGTCAAAAAGCCTTCTAGAACATTTTTCGTACAAAATGGCGATTGTTCAAGGGTTGTCACCATTGACAATACTTAACTATTTAATATTTTTAGTGTGGAATATTATTTTTTATATATAATGATAAATAAATTAAAAAGGGAAATAATATAACATCATTTTTACATAATATGCTTTATTTGTAAAGTGTTCAAAAACAAAAAAAAATAAAAAAAAAACTAAAAAGTATGTACATATCTCGGTTTTTACAGACTTCAAAAAAAAAGGAGGTTACCAATGCGACCCGTATGTATGTAATATTTCCAGAACTACCCAGTTTTCATATATGTTAGTCTATATCAGCGTCTGAACAAATGTGCCAAATTTCAAAAGTTTATGTATGTTTGTTATTATGTTTGTGTTCGCATATCTCCGGAACTAGAAGTCCGATTTAAGTAATTCGTTTTTTGTTGTACTAGATATTGTCTAACTTAGGGTACACTGCAAATTTCATCAAAATCGGTTTAGTAGTTTTTGAGATAGGGAGTTTTTTGCCTACTTGGGTTGTATATTTTCAAAGTCGATTGTATGTTTGGTCGCGATTATCACGCGTTTGGCTCAACCGATTTTGATGCGGTTTTCACAAAAGTATTTGTTACATTGTATTCTATGGAAGGTTTTAGTATATAACAATCATGAATATCTCGTGACGTTGACTGCATAGATCCGTTTTTGTTGCTATCTTGGATTAAATATTTCTAAAGACGCCGATTATACGAAGATTTTTGTTGAATATCTGAACTAAAAAGGGTAAAATGAAACTATTTAAAAAAAAGTTTTATGAATTTTATCGCGGTAGCGGTATAAAAAGAGTACCTAGGTAGTTTGATTTCCATGTAAATACATAATATAGTTTTTAAGAACCTAAAACCCATCAACAAGAAACTTTAAAACACAGTCAGGATTTGGAAGATACGAGCCCTCGTATCTTCTAAATCCAGACTGTGTTTTTAAACTTTTTATGTTTACCAACATTACTAACTGTTCATCAAATCCGAACCTTCCTTTTTTTACTCGGTTAAAAAATGTCCCTCAGGTGACAACCCTAGTGAAAAAGAAACGTTGGGCAATGTTGTCAACGATATGAAAAAAATATGCTTGCGACTTTGCCCACCGTTATATTTTATGATTATATGACGCATTTAGCGAAGAAAACTAGTCTATATTATTCATTTCCAATGTAATAACGGATGTATAAAAATTACTTACCTGCGATAACTCCAAGTAGCACTTCTCGAAAAAGTTTTTTCAAAAGTTTTTGCCCGCAAAAAAACACTCTAACTTCAACGACGTCTGACAGACAACTGAAGCAACATCTGTGACAGTGCGTCACACAGTGTTGCCAGAAAAATGATGAATTTTTTACCATAGACAAAATGTTCTTACTAACTATAGACAAATTTGGTATGTATTAAGTTTTTTAAAAAATACACAACTGGGCAAAGTCATATGTCGAGGGCAAAGTTGCCATGTTTTACGGTATTCAATGATTTTCGCCAAAGATTAATATATCAAAATTTGGATGGTGACTAAAAAATCATCCTGTATAGAGGAATGACGTCTTAGCAAGTAGTTCAGCCTGATAAGCACTCTCTGTTGCCGTATAAAAATTGAAGATCTGGAACACCTGATGTGGAAATGGAACCCCAAGAACCCAGCTAAACTATATCACATACAGGAATGACGTCTTAGCAAGAGTTGTTTAGCCATATAAGCACTCTCTGTTGCCATATAAAACTTGAAGATCAGGAACACCTGATGTGGAACTCCAAGAGACCAGCTACACTATAACATATATAGGAATGACGTCTTAGAAAAGTTGTTCAGCCTAATAAGCACTCTCTGTTGACATATAAAAATTGATGATCTGGAACACCTGATGTACAACACCAAGAGCCCAGCTACACCATAACATAATATATAGGAATGACGTCTTAGCCAAGTTGTTCCCCGGAGGACACGGTGGAGCATACGGTGCAGGACTGCCCCGCTTGGGCAGAGCACCGCCGTGTCCTCTCGGCGGCGATAGGCGGAGACCTCTCGCGCCCGGCATTGGTCGAGGCCATGCTGCGGGGCGAGACGGAGTGGGAAGCGGTCGCCTCCTTCTGCGAAGCAGTTATGCTCGTGAAGGAGGAGGCGAGCCGCGAGAGAGAGAGGACAGCGTCCTCCCTCCGCCCCAGCCGCAGTGGTAGACGCCCACGGCGTCGGACGTCGCGGGACGATCTCCGGCCACCGTAGGCGCGGGCATGCGAGTAAAGGGCAACTCGCCACCCGACCATGGACCATGCCCGGGTCGACGGCGCGTTGTGTTCCACGCGCGCCTCAAGGAGTGTCAGCATGATGACGGGGCCCCCCTCTAGAGGGCCAAAGCCTGCCGGGGTCGCGGGACTTATCTCATTACCGTGACCCCGGGACATAACGGGCTATTGAAGGACACCGTGGATTTCAGTCAGTACAAGTCTGACAGTCCCTCCCGCCCTGCCCGGGGTGGGAGGACTCATTTGATGATTTTACCACGCTAAAAAAAAAAAAAAAAAAGCCTAGTTGTTCAGCCTGATGAGCACTCTCTGTTGACGTATAAAACTGAAGATCTGAAACACCTGATGTGGAAATCAAAGCTATCACTAATTTCACTGTATAATTTTAAAATAACATGAGGTGGGAGTACCTCCATGCAGTAAAGGCGGTAACAGTTTAGAACTTTTCGATGACGATGAATACTTATATATGAATAAAAATTTGACTCTACAGGCTAAAACACCCATTAATTTTTTACCCGGGCTCTTGAAATTGAACATCAGACTTATCAGATGTTCGATTTTGACGACCCCGTGGTGCTGGCATAAGCAACAGGATCCGCGTACGAAGTCGCGGGCAAAAGCTAGTCTTTTATAAAGAAGACGGGGCTCATGATAGCAAACATGTCAAAAGATATTACTACCGCTAAAGTTTCGTGACGGTTCTATTAAAAATAGAATCATCACGTGACCTTCCAGTTTAAAAAGTGCTGGCTTCCATGTTTCAAGCGCTACACGGTCAAACTTAAACTTAAAAAATCCTTTGTGCGAATTATCCAAATCTTATTCCTGTGTAGGCGCTCCTCCTCAATTCAAGAGGTGGGTACGTTGAGTGGCGCTACGTGCCCTATCTACCCTGGCTTGGCGCCGACGAGCCTATCTGGTGTAAATATCTGCTTTTAAGGATCATTTATATTCCTTTTACATCCCTATTATTAGTCGTGTATCGAGTTTCCTTGTTATTTAAAGTGTTGGTAATGAGGAAGGATGGCAGGATGTGCAAGTGTGGCTTGTGGGGTGAATAGGGAATGCCGTCTAATGTGATTGAATAGCAAAGTGTTGACTGAGGCGGGATGCATCTCAAGTGCGGTGTAATTGGGTTTAAGTGTAGAACGAAAGGAAATGGAAGAAATGTTAAGGAAAAGTTTAGACACACCTTTTCCTTAACATTTCTACGGGCAATATTTTTATGGAAATATGTGGCTATAAGATTTCCGTCCAGCTCAAAAACATTTGAATGTATATCTCGGCACTATGTCTGAACCAGCATGGCTCAAACGTTTTGTCTTACGGCCAGACCAAAAATATGTAACTATATGGCCGGGCCACACTCAAAATATTGTCATAATAGGTATAAGTTTAAAATGTCGCATTTACTGTATTGGATTTTAACCATTGGAATACCTACATTTATATTCAGATGGCTGGTATACCTATTTCCGTTTTTACAATTGTACATCTAAAATATCATATTTATGTATATTTTATTTAGCTGGAAAATACGGGAAGCAATAGGTGTAACAGAACCCACTCGTTGGAGTAATTTCGACAATCGTATCCGACTCAGTGAAATTTATAATTTTCATCTTATATAAATTCCGTACGTATTTCGTAGCTTTAATAATACAAAATACCTACTTGGCATTTTGTTTATAAATTTCATTTAATTAAAGCAATGATTAAGATTTATTTCGAGCATTGTTTTTGACGTTGGAACCTACAGTGTTCCCAAAACCTTTCGGATTGGACATTTTTAACTGATCCCGCAGATTGACGTAATTGGTTATACTGAGCCAACGACCATTTATATCTAGACGCCTCATGCACGATCTGACTAACGAAAATTTTCTGCCAAGTCACTGAGGTACGACGTAAGCGAGGGGGACGGGGTACTGCGTTCTGATTGGCTAACTCAAGGTCAGTGCGACGAGGGGCCTCACAGGAGTGGTCGAAACTAATACGAACTTAAGACTTTTTTACCTAATGTGTTGACAGACATCGGTCGCCTGTGATTAGGAGTCTAGATATAAATGGTCGTTGTACTGAGCATTACTGAGCAACTAGAAGTAGCCCTTATTCAAATAATATGGTTAGTTTTCGAGAAAAAAATATTTGAAGTTTGCTGTTCAGGTTTTTGGGAACACTGTGGAAGTTGAGATAAAAGAGACCAAACTTTTGTCATCATCATATCCTAAAGAAAATTTCGAATGTTGGACATAGGTTTCCCAATCCTCGCCACGTTTGTCCTGTACATGCATCCAATAGAGATCCGCATTTTTTATTTAATTTTTAATGAAGAACAAGGCCAAATGGTTTATCGAAACACTTGGCATCAGTTGCCAAAACTTGACAGGTCATTAGTCCCGACATAATTTGTGGTCACATCAAGAAGAAGAAGTATCAACGTTTATATTTTAAACCTTCTAACTGTATAACACAGAGTACAAAGTTCCTTGTTTCTTGAATTATATATTTATAGACCACGTCGATAGTAATATTGAACGAGTTCAAAATAAATTGACCTTTATTTCTTCTATTGGTAGATTAGTTGCAGCTTGTACTTACTTTTAATGAATTGGAATAATCATTTTTAGTGGTACTATATTGTTCTAGGAAATACAAGTAGGTAGTTAATAAAAGCTTTGATGGTTCGTGCAAACATTTTTATTATTTATTGTAGTATTACTGACAGCTTCACCCGCGTGTTAAGGGGATGGCTCTCGTTGGTGATACACTGGCGAACAAATTTTTTTTTTGGGGCGAACAATTTAAAGGCGTTTTCATAGCCTTCTTCCGGACGGAATTACTTTGTTACCTTGTATACATCACGAGAAAGAACAACAAAGAAAGAAAAAAACGTGTGGCACTCGGTGACTGCCGCGGTAAAGCTATTGCATAGCATTTTTTATCAACTTATGCAATTATAATTATTTATTTATTATACCTATTTATTACTGTACTAATTAAGCTATGGTCAGCCACGTCAATCAAGTGAAACGTCAAGAAAAGTTCTCCTCCTCATCCTCCTCCTCCCTCTCCCTCTGCCTCAATAAAATTGCCCCTTGCTCAATAAAAGCATGCTGTCGTGCTAGTACCTAATGAGCACGTCTGCCCGTACCTTTATGAGCACATCTGTCCGTACCTTTATGAGCACGTCTGTCCGTACCTTTATGAGCACGTCTGTCCGTACCTTTATGATTGCCGAAGTCTCCCGATCTGAAACGACGTTAGACGATGCGTGCTGTCACATGTGGTCAGGAAATTTCGTTACGTTTTTCGCGCGTGTTAGAAACAGGATGTTTGTGTAATATTTATTGATATTAATATAGACTTTATTGTCAAGTTCAGATATCAGGATGGTTAATGTTATTTATTTACTGTATGTAAAGTATCTCTAAGGACTTTCTTACAGGAATGGGTTTATAAATAAAAGCACAAAATCAAGACTAGGTATTTTATTATCAAGCTACCTCCGTTCGCAAACTCTAGGTCTTCGTGGAGAAGAACGGAGAAAGAAACTCCACGGCAACATATTTTATATTTTATCAGATATACACTTCATAAAAATACATAATTAACAGCAATATTCTTATCATAATAAATATCAATTAACTTACATTTTCATTGTAGTACATTAGGACACCAATTATAACTTTCAGCATCACACACTTGTATTCTCTATTATTATATCACATTAAATAAACCGTTCACTACTTTGGACACGTCTTAACTCTTTGAACACTTGCAGCGTAATGACTACCGATGTGAGGGTACATCTATTTTTATAAACTTAGTATCGTACCACTTCCATCAAATATTACCGCCATCATTAACCAATCACAGATCGTCAAACACTGTATTTAAATATGTAATTAATAAAATAGGCAATAATAAACAAATCATGTACAGTAGAACCATTTTAAAACTTAATTAGATAATTTAGAAATTCAGTAAGTATTTATTTGCAGCCTTAATTTAATTCGATAAATATTTGAACGTCAATTGATTTCGTTCGGAAATCAGGTGATCGTTGTTCTAAATATCTTACTGTTATTAATTACATATTATAAATTATTATCAATTACATATTATAAACTATTATTAATTACGTATTATTTACTTATTATTATTTTTAATTAAATCTAACACGGCCATACTGACAAGTACTTCGCTCTCGAAGTACCTAATTAATTATATTCAAGAAGTGTCTGGCCTGGACATATTAGTTCTATTATTTGCTGCACATGAGTTTCAGACTAATATTCAGGGCAATGACCGACCAGCAGTTCAATTTTAATAGTCAGTTCATAATTACAATGTTCAGTTCATAATTACGTTACTCAGTTCATAATTATAATATTCAGTTCATAATTACAATATTCAGTTCATAATTACAATATTCAGTTCACAATTACAATAATCAGTCATAATGTCGAATAATCAGTCCATAATGTCAATAATCAGTTCATAATGTCAATAATCAGTTCATAATGTCAATAATCAGTTCATAATGTCAATAATCAGTTCATAATGTCAATAATCAGTTCATAATGTCAATAATCAGTTCATAATGTTAATAATCTGTTCATAATGTCAATAATCATATCATAATGTCAATAATCATATCATAATGTTAATAAGCAGTTTATGATGTCAATAATCAGTTTATAATGTCAATAATCAGTTCATAATGTCATTAATCAGTTCATAATGTCAATAATCAGTTCATAATGTCAATAATCAGTTCATAATGTCAATAATCAGTTCATAATGTCAATAATCAGTTCATAATGTCAATAATCAGTTCATAATGTCAATAATCAGTTCATAATGTCAATAATCAGTTCATAATGTCAATAATCAGTTCATAATGTCAATAATCAGTTCATAATGTCAATAATCAGTTCATAATGTCAATAATCGGTTCATAATGTCAATAATCAGTTCATAATGTCAATATGATTACTACCTAATTAATTATATTTTATATATGAACTATGAACTGATGTTCATAATGTCAATAATCAGTTCATAATGTCAATAGTCAGTTCATAATCATCATAATATCAGTAATCGTTTCATAATCATCGACCTTACTGGGCAGACCAAACACCCGCAGTCAGTGAAGCTCAATCACCCGCAGCCAGTGAATGTCATACCACAGTTAAGGTTTTAATTCATCCATAATACAATAATGACTTAAAACTAATCATAATAAACCTTTACCAATATAAAATACTATTCATAAACGGTAGCAAAATAACACTTATTTCACTTAATCTCTAGATTCATCTTAGCTTGATTTTTTTTTATATTTACAAAGTGTACGTATATCAAAGACAATATTATGACTTCTATCACTTGTTCATTTTTAATTTTCTTTTGCATATTATTGTGTATTTATGCCTTGTACCTGTACTAATAAAATGTTATTTCCTTCTTTTTTTTTTGCTACATGAATCAAAGGGATTTGCATTTTATTTTCGAAAGGAATTTACGAAATGTGTTTAATTTTCAATTTTATATTTCAATATAAAAGTCACCAGCTCGGTTATTCTGACAATTATTATTATCTTTGCAAATAGTGTTGTCTAGTAGAGACCTTGAGAGAGATTTTTTAACCGATTTACTTAGCTATACTTTTAATTTGAAGACCAAGATTCAAATCGTATTTCGGTTCCTTTGATCAAATAATAATAGTTTTCACATTATACAAGTCGAGTTTTGTTCCATTCCATCATATGTATTTAAGTTTGTAAAGACGTCAACTTTTTGAACAAAGCCATACTTTAAAGCACCTTTTTATTTTATGAGACAAACAGTAAACTGATGTTAAAACCACATACCCATAGCAAAATCAAAAAAGATTATTCTTCTTTTTTTCAACAAATATAAACTGAATCGTATCTAATGAAAATGACCTCCCGATTAAATTGGTCATTGAACACAAGATCTACATCTACTCTGGCTCTATTTAATATCAAAGCTAATAAGCCAGTCAAAATAATACTTCAAATGACCATCAATTTGTATTTAAAAAAAATTAAAAATAGTTGATAAAAGAGTGTCCAAATTGTTTTAAAGAAGTGTTTTTTTTTGTTTTGTTAGGTCACTATTTGTAATTCATTCGAGCTTTATGTTTCATTTCTAGACTAGATCATATTGTTTTTTTTTTACTCGAAATTTAATATATTATAATTTACAAAAATGATCAATAGGTAAACATTTATTTGTAAGCTGCGTAATCTTTTCTAGTAGTATCGGATTTAATGTCGATTTTTTACACTGGGTTGGCATAGGGACTTTTCTAGCGGGGCCAGCGGGGCCTATGAACTATGAATTTTGTTCTATGAATAGGGGAAACACCAACATGTATATTTTTAAAAAATGAGGGGAATAACCACTAATCCATTGAATAACTTTCTTTTGACAGTCGAAATTAGGAACCACAATTTTTGATTTGATAATAACCAATGTTGTTTATCAATTCACATTGTTACAACTTTGATTGTTTTGAAATTGAAATTATCATATACTTATGTTTCAAAAATAGGCGTTATCTTGTACCAAACAAATCCTGGTACTAAGGCATTATATTGAATAATTTACTAATCACAACAAACAAAAAATAATGGTCAAAAATATAATAAAGCAACAGCATTGACTCGAATAGGTTTTATGTAAAGTAAGCTATTTATACCCCTAAATATTAATTTATTTTCGTTTAGTATCTAGTCATTTGTTATAAAAGGGATTTTTTAAGCTTAATACAATGTTTTACACCTTGTTTAATCTTTGTATTTAAACGTGTGAGAAAAAAACACTGTTTTCAATTCAAACCAATTTCAACTTGTGTTTCGAAAGAACTTGTTTTAATCATGCCAACCCTGGCATTTGGAAAATGAGAGATAGATTAAAAAAAACAAAAATGTCAATAGTTAACTCTCATAAATTTTTCGGATCAAAAGATATTTTGTCTCGTTTACCCTTTTTACTTTCTCAAGCAACAACTATTATTATTATTTTTTGTTTCGCGAAAATAATACTTTTATGCCAAAGGAAACCTGATGTGTAAATGAATTTTTTTCTTTGCTGTTTTACTGTTTGTTGGCCCTAGTATATTTAAAATTTGATTAACCAATTTGAGTAACCAATTTCTTATTAATCGACTCGTTTTTTTCAAATACTTAATTATTTAAAGGTGGTAATTATGCAACAGGTATTGCAATTTCATCAACCAATTATTTTAAAACAGTCATTTTTATAAATATAATGTAGTCTTTTTTTTATACAACTGCCCGACATCACTTTCTTTTGATGTATTTTCCTTTTCTTTTTAAATTTCGTTAAAATTTTAATAAAGCCAAACCCTACAACACAATTTCAAAAAAAAAAAAAACTATTCATATTTAGGACCTTTTCAATTCACTTTTGGATTAAAACATTAAATAAATATTAAAGCAGAGCCTCTGGAGGCCTTACCGACATTTGCCCATAATTCATATTGTGGTGCAGAAGTTCTCGTTACGTTATCCTCGGCATGGCTTCGATCCTTTTCAGCAGCATCGCAGTCCAGCGGCTGTTCAAGATTGTAGCAAGTTTTCATCGCCCTTCTAAATCACGATTCATCCACCCGATGACGTCTCAGCTTTCAACAGGGATGTGCAGATTGATAGCTCCAACGTTGATTATGAAATGTAAAAAGGAAGTTCATTAGAATTAATAAATAGGTTAGGGCACTTATCCCACTTCTGATGTTAGAAACAGGATGTTTGTGTAATATTTATTGATATTAATATAGACTTTATTGTCAAGTTCAGATATCAGGATGGTTAATGTTATTTATTTACTGTATGTAAAGTATCTCTAAGGACTTTCTTACAGGAATGGGTTTATAAATAAAAGCACAAAATCAAGACTAGGTATTTTATTATCAAGCTACCTCCGTTCGCAAACTCTAGGTCTTCGTGGAGAAGAACGGAGAAAGAAACTCCACGGCAACATATTTTATATTTTATCAGATATACACTTCATAAAAATACATAATTAACAGCAATATTCTTATCATAATAAATATCAATTAACTTACATTTTCATTGTAGTACATTAGGACACCAATTATAACTTTCAGCATCACACACTTGTATTCTCTATTATTATATCACATTAAATAAACCGTTCACTACTTTGGACACGTCTTAACTCTTTGAACACTTGCAGCGTAATGACTACCGATGTGAGGGTACATCTATTTTTATAAACTTAGTATCGTACCACTTCCATCAAATATTACCGCCATCATTAACCAATCACAGATCGTCAAACACTGTATTTAAATATGTAATTAATAAAATAGGCAATAATAAACAAATCATGTACAGTAGAACCATTTTAAAACTTAATTAGATAATTTAGAAATTCAGTAAGTATTTATTTGCAGCCTTAATTTAATTCGATAAATATTTGAACGTCAATTGATTTCGTTCGGAAATCAGGTGATCGTTGTTCTAAATATCTTACTGTTATTAATTACATATTATAAATTATTATCAATTACATATTATAAACTATTATTAATTACGTATTATTTACTTATTATTATTTTTAATTAAATCTAACACGCGCGTCGAGCTCAGAGCCTGCAATAAAAGCTATGCAATATCTTAAAAAACGCCGCAAAATGTGGGTAAAAAATTTGATTCAATTTTGACACCATGCCACAGCATGGTGATATCAACTTCCCAACCCCAATCTACTACATCATTTAAAAACGAAGCCTCATCTCCTACAGAACCCGTTTAAAAATTAGAAGTCGGTATGACGAGACACTGCAATCAATCAGTTTGTGTCGCAGCCACTAATATCTTGGCAATATGGCCGCCGTCGATCACGCTCTATCGAGAATATCGTCGCGCCTGGGGAACCGACAATGATGACGATCCATAATTAAAAATGGCGACGATTTTTGTAAAAGAGCAGACCTCAATGTGCCTCGTAAATCGTCAAAACTTTGTTTTTCCTAGTGTTAGGTAACAAAAGCATTTGGTTTATGTGGTGGATTAATTCCGAGCATTGTTTCTTTTAATGTGTTATTCAGGAATTAATTTTTGGCAACAGGACCTTGGGGTACGCTACTAATATTTTGTGACTTACTTAGACACCAGAAGCTCCTGTACGATCCTGTACTCCTGTAATTGACAGCACATAAAGAGCTTTGTGATCTCCAGAACTCTTTAAGACTCCGCCATGTTTGCGACCCTCGTCTTGCGTTCCCATCGCTACGTTTCCCACGTTTTCAGGCAACAACGTTGTTCCCAGTCGCCGCCCTACGTAAGTACCAAGAGACATGATCTAACGATGCAGATGTTTACACTTGTAATGTTTACATTAGCAGGCAATAAAATATCCTGGTACAAACCCTCCAGTCCCTCCAGTGCAAGAACCTCTTGAAAATCTGCTTGATTAAACTGACGAAATCAACGCATCGCATATTAATCTGACAAACAAAAAGCGATTGTGATAACGATTTGGTTGCGAAATCCGGTTTTAGTGCAACACTAAACAAACAGTAACAGAATTACGATCATTCGATTCCACAACCACAGATAAATATTAACCATGCTCTCACTCTTTCTACCTGTATCTCCCATCCCTCTCAAACACTCCCATGCATCAGCTAACGAGCTATTAAATCCGCCGTTCGGTTCGCGCTGTTATTTCAAGATCACAATGGGAGCGTGGCTAGACTAATTAGGTAGGTGGTTTAAACAATACGGTTCGTGGCTAAATAATAATACGAGTAGTGCAAAATCGATTTCCAAAGTTGAGCATTGCTTTTTTTTAAATTATAAGGCTTGGCTCTTGGCCTTAATCTAGCCCAGAGAAAAAATTGAGCCTTAATTAGGGCGTAATAGAGCATAGTAAAAACTGTTAGGGTCCAGACTCCGTTAGAATGGTAGTCGCAAGTCAGGCGGCCTTGATGAGGCCTACCACTGCCACTGCCAATGGGATCGCTCATTCGGCATCGTGGGTCACAGGTAGCCTGTGGTGCCGTTGCTCAGGGAGGATCGCTATGAGGTGGATCCCATCCACCCCGTTCAGCATTGCTTGCCGAAATCGGTCCGTGGTCCGTCTGTGTCTCGAGAAGTACTTTGAGCAGTTGGTTCCAGCTTTTATTTGTAGATCTATGTCAGTCATTACAAGAAGTCTCGGAAGCCTGACCACCATTCTTATCAAGGGGTCTCGGTATCCAATTATTAAGTTCTTTAGGTCAAAAAGCTCGCTGTCAGATCAAGCACCACGCGGGGGACAAATTCGTTGGCAAACGCCTGGCGCGATCGCGGGATTGAATGGAAGGGCATTATGAACAAGGTGTATTTTTAGTCAATAAAAGTTTGACAGTCCCTTTTGGTCCATCCAGGGCGAGAGGGCACCTGATGATTTAAAAAAGGACCTAAAGAGCGCTACAGTTACGGTTACACTATATTTAGCTGCATCCAGTTAGAAGACTGGAAGCCGAGCCCAGTATAGTTGAGAAACGGCAGACAATGAATGGAAGCGTGGCTAGATTAATTAGACCGGGGTGGTATAAACAATGGGTACGGTGATTGTTGCCCTACACGAACTATGAATAACAGTTAACTATAACCCTTTGTTAAACCGCTACCTTGATTAGAAAATGTGTTAGGAGGTTGTAAATGTAAATCTACCTTTAGGGATTTTGATTGTTTCGTGTTTTAGGCGTGAATAGGTTAGAAGGTAGTATTGTTATTAGAAGATAGTAGGTATACACAGGATTTTATTAGTGAAAATACTTGGGAAGATTCTGTTAAACCATTTTAGATACCTACAGTACATAAGGTCCTTGTTTATATGTATTAAGTGGCTCATAAAACCATTATCAATATTAACGTTTTTCACTTAGCCTATTTCCAATTATGTTTGGGACAGCTTTCAGTCTAATTGGGTGCAGCTAAATAGGTACTTTCTGTACATGAAACGACTGCTTGTCTGGTCGCCTCAACGATAAGTACATTGCGGTACCCTTTAGTCTTACCTGCTACTGGTTGTCATAAAAAACTGTCAATGATCTTCAAATAACGGTCATTCCACTTTTCAAGACACGAAGGGGTCATATGGATGGTGACCTATTCACAGCCCAAATATGGCAAACGTAGCTTAATCTTCGAACATAAAAAATATGACATTTTTTAAATACGATAACCCCGGGTCTACGTCGTCATCATCATCAGCGTACAATGTTCCCACTACTGGGACACAGGCCTCCCATCTGTTAGAGCAAGTGGACCATAATCCACGACGCGAGCCCAGTGCGGGTTAGTATAGATGTCACATGGCTTCGAATGTGATGGTTCTAGGAAATACCGGTTTCCTCACAATATTTTTCTTCTTGGTCTACATATATGATATACGTATACTTATTCTGTCTATTAACAGCGAAACAATCTAAGAAACTTAAGTTCCAAGTGTTTGTGGCTATCTAAAGCAATTGTTTTTTTTTTAAAGCAATGAGCACTCCAATTTCCTCAGAGATTAAAGTTAAACCATTTTATATCCACTTTATACAAAACGATTTTAAAGCAACAACGATGGCCGACTGCTTTCATCTGAAAAGTTTACGATTCTTTAACACGGCTTAATTGAGCTGTAAAAAGCTTGACACAATAAACTAAAAAATCCTTTTATTTACTTCATAAGAAAAATGTGAGACGCAGACCTTTACTGCGTTTCTTTTGCTGATATCATTTCAACCTTCCATAAAGTAGTTTTCTCGTGATATAAGTGATATTTACTGCGCACACACTCGCGCTTTATTAACATAAGTGATAAGTTAGTTTCCTTATCAAATACCGCGGAATTTTATGGCTAATAAAAGTGTAATTCCTCACCGGAGTCTATTTATATGCAAAACTCGACGTAATAAAATGTCGTTTGAACAGCAAAGTGAGACTTACTACGGGGCCCGTGGTCCCGTACATCAGGGATTTGCTAAATATTTTTGCAAAGCCCCAAGAGCCCGGACAGCCATCCACCGCCAATGAATTAGCCAATAAAACGAAATTGAACCTAATAAATTTGCCATTATGTTTGTTTTCTATTTGGTTTAAGTTTGAGGGCGAAGCCTCTGTGTTTTCGTTACGTTTTTCCAAAGTAAAAGGTATTTTTCAGTACGAGGAAATGCATTATTTTCCGGATACATTAAAAAGCGGAGGAGAATTTGTGTATGAAATGAAAATATTTGCAAGATAAGTTTACCGAGACTCCAGAGGTGTTGAAACAAGCCATAAAGATCGTTTACAAACGTTTGAACAGAACTAAGATCTCGAAAGGAAAATTTATTTTAAAACAAGACACAAGAGTGCGATCCAACTTATAATTTTCAGTGAAATAAACAAGGCGTTGTGTTCCACGAGCAGTTTCTTAAATTCATTTAGAAGAGGAAATGTTTAGTTGGCGACTCGTAAAGGAAACTTCTCGAAGTTGTTCCGTACAACTGATAACGCTACTCTATCTTCAGTTTGCGCCCTGATTGTTTCAACTTGTGAGCTTTGTTTGTTTAAATTATTAATTTAAGTCACATGAGCTTTCTTAGCGTTGGGTCAGAAACAAGTTGGGAGTAAGTTTGTTTACATTAACTGTTACTCCGGTTCCAGAACGCAATACAAACAGAACCATTTGTATTGTCCTTTGTTATATCTTCCAGTTTCCTCGTTTTAAAACTCTAATTTCAACGTAATTCTCGTTCGTTCCAATATTAAACCAGGAAAGCTTATTTTTAAACCTCTCTAAATTTCATGCAAATATCCAACGTCCAAATTAATTAAGCTTATCCCAGAGTAGACCCTCCAACAGAGCAAAATTAATAAAAACGTATTTCAGTTAAAAAATTGTTCAATAAAAAGTATAATTGGTATGAAAATGTGTCTGGCGAATGGCGACCTGTCTATAAACAAAAGCTGCGTTGAAGTTAATTTATTGTGTTTACCTGGTCTGCATTCAATTAAAGTACGAACCGCGGTGCCAACTTCTGAATTTTAATGTCCACGACTGGCTGTAGATCTTCCGCTGTCTAGTGTAAAAATAAAACAACGTGCTCCAGTTCTGTCCGCGTCTGTACATGTACAGTCGCAGACAGAGACGAGAGCAGGTGGAGTTACGACTTGGAATGACTTGCCGGGATTGAAGACCGACGTATGACGCAGAATGGGAGTTGTGTCGATCAAAATTTTGTCTTTGACAGATTTGGTACCTACTACAATGTGTTCGTATTTTCATTTTGTTGCTGTAGAAAATCTGTTCTCTATGTTACTTATTCTTTGTATGTGTCGCGTACAGCTTTCTGTTTCACGTATTGGAAAAACAAACTAAATATACACTCCTATTTACATAACAGATACCTCAAAGAAAAAAATACGAGATCTTATTATAAGCTCCAAATCTTATCCATAACACAAAACACATATTTACGAACAACACCTTTTCGCAAAAAAAGCAAAGCAAATAATAAAATGTGACACAGGACGAATATACACCGGAGATAAGTCTGAGAGCCTGTTATCAGAGGCAGGCGACGAAGCCACGCAATCTCCGAAGATTCTCGAACATTCCCGATGTTTCGACGAACTATACAATATACTTCGTAGTTCGTCGGTATATCGATGAATGATAATACAGTCGTATTCTTTCTTTTGACATTGTTTTCCGTGTAACGTATCTTTTCTTTAACAAATGTAACGTTTATATCAACTTTATTCAGAACTCTTTGGTATTTTCGTCATGTTACCATGTTCCCTTTATCTCTGGATATTTGTTGAGGTTCTTATGATCGGCGATTGTATTTATTTCAATATTTGGTGTTTTTTTCGTTCGATATCATGTTGGATGTTATGTTTCTACACGAGATTGTTTTCTCGAAACGAAATAACTTCAATAACTACGCCTCGACTTACGAGTCGTAGTTTTAAAGTAAGGCAGGACATAACCGGGCACGCCGCAATCGCGGCGGTAAGACCCCTCTTTGAGAAGTGGCTGGAGAGGCGTCACGGCGTCCTCACCTTCCGCCTGACGCAGGTCCTCACCGGACACGGATGTTTCGGGAGGTTCCTGTGTCGTATGGGCAAGGAAGAAACGCCTGGGTGTCACCACTGCGAGGATTGCCCTGAGGACACGGTGGAGCATACGGTGCAGGACTGCCCCGCTTGGGCAGAGCACCGCCGTGTTCTCACGGAGGCGATAGGCGGCGACCTCTCGCGCCCAGCATTGGTGGAGGCCATGCTGCGGGGCGAGACGGAATGGGAAGCGGTCGCCTCCTTCTGCGAAGCAGTAATGCTAGCAAAGGAGGAGGCGGAACGCGTGAGGGAGAGGACAGCGTCCACCTCACGACCCAGCCGCCGCGGGAGACGCCCACGGCAACGGACGTCGCAAGACAATCTCCGGCCACCGTAGGCGCGGGCATGCGGGTGGCGAGTAATGGGTGACTCGCCGTCCGATCATGGACCATGCCCGGGTCGACGGCGCCTTGTGTTCCACGCGCGCCTCAAAGAGCTGTCAGCAAACTGACGGGGCCCCCTAAGAGGGCCGGAGCCTGCCGGGGTCGCGGGATTGTCTCACTCGGTAACCGTGACCCTGGTACATAAAGGGCTATTGAAGGAACAACGTGGATTTTAGTCAGTACAAGTCTGACAGTCCCTCCCGCCCCACCCTGGGCGGGAGGACTCATTTGATGATTTTACCACGCAAAAAAAAAAAAAGGCAGGCACATAACTCTGTGTAATTTATACCAACATCACTGCTCTCAAACTGTCAGACAAAATGCAAACATCGTGAGGAACCAGGGCCATGTCCTCTCCACCGTATCTTCGAATATTTTGAAACTACCAATATTATTCGAAGTTATGATATGGTATCTACCAGTCCGCACTGGGCTAGCATGATGGATGCCCATTTCTCCCGCTTTGAGCGAACTTAAAGGGAAAAAAAATGGGCAACTTTTAATGAATGAATTTTTTTATATCAATGTGAATGAACCAAGGAATGGAAACACTAGTCATTATACTTATGCTGCTGACTTCGGATGTAGTAAAGCCCTGTAGGCTTTACTACATCCGTCAAGTCAGCAGAATACATAAAGAATACGAGCACATAGTGCACATGTATTGTGTAAGTTTAAAACAAATAAATAATTAGGGTCGCCAATGAATTTGTTTTCACATAGAGCACTGATACTCACCGGAATAATTCATTTAAACAGAATACTCATTACGAAAAGTATGAATGTGTATAAATGGGATATCGACGAACCGTCTGTTACATTCATTTAGTAAATGAAATATTTTTGTACTCTGGGGGGTCGATATTGGGACTTCACGGACGCTGTAATTTTTTTCGTTAGTCGTAGCAAAAATGTGAGGTATTTTTACAAAAATCATACCTAACTTTTTTTAATAAACAAAATACTCATTTATCATAAATGTACCTAAATGAGAATAAAGTTAATTTAATATTTAAAACAATAATTATGTCGCCTGGGTAGAATAGCGTCAATAAAACAAACAATCATAATTTCACATTGTCAGTTTCCCATTCCAACCTTAGATTTACCATAATTATTTCGTGTAACTTTGATGGTATCTTATCTCTCTGTACTAATTTACTCTGTGTTTCTAATTACGTACAATTATTCTCATCGAGGCGCGGTTCATACTCCAAGTTAAATTGTGCCCTGTATATATAATGCCATGCTCTATATAATATTCAAGGGGCAAAAACTTTTCTTATAAACGCAACCCTGGCATATAAGAGCAGCTTTATTATATAGCAAAGTTTGTTTTTTTGGGTTGGTAAACGTGTTTTAAGGTTGAATATTAAAATGTGTTGGGTGTTATGTAAAAAACAAGGATACGGTGTAGACCTCAGTTTTCAAGTTATGGATACAAGTTTCCTTCGGGCCCACAATTTGGTGTTTTCTTGTTTAAAATTTTAATGATTAAATTCAGATTTAAGTATGTTTGTTATGGTAGTGATCTGGTTGTATTTACTCCGTTAAGGTTATCTAGAAACTTGCCTATAATGTTCCCACTGCTGATACAGGCATAGTCTCCATGAGAGGGAATTGACTCCTGCTATGAATTTTTAACTAGAATTGTTCCGTAGGTAATTCTTACTAGTTGAGTGTATAGAGATCAAAAGTCAATCTTGTATTGATCTGACGAGCCTTTTTTCTTAAATCAATACAAAATTCACCTAAGAGAAACAAATTACTTACTCATGTCAGGTTACACGTACAGAGACTAACAACTTCTATAATTTAATTATCAATGAACATTGGACACCCATAAAACTGAACTCATCCGAAACAAAAAGTTTACAACTTTAAACCCAAAACACCCAACCCATACGCTCAACCAAACAACCCATGACTAACTAGCAACCATACATTTTCGAAAAACCCTCCTTAAAACCCGAATAACAATTCAGAATTGTTTCCAAATAAAACAGGCTGGTTTATGCCATTATTCTATTAAAGGGTGTTACATGCGACCTTTACAGGGTACATTTAGACATGGATTTTTGGGCCCTTTCATCGCAGGTGCCAAGCAGGGTCAGTAACGGTGACAAAGGTACGCCATTTGTATCGCAAATTAGTGCGGTCAAACGTATATGTGAACGTCACACGTAATGGAACTGTTGAGCTGACGTATTAATATTGTGTTTGTTGTGTATATCATTTGTGTGTGGTTATTATATATTTCAGAATTAGTTAAATAATTAAATGTCTTGTGGATTTATAGGACCCCGAATTACGAGTTGTCGTCGCCGTCGTCTTGCCAGCCGTATTACTTTGTTTCATTTATTTCATCACCAGTGCTCTTAAAATTGTGAAAGTGTTAGGACATTAGGACAAGCGGGTTTCCTCTCATGAAAACATTGAGAGGAAACCCGCATGTCCTAAAAGAAAAAAAAATCGAAGACATGTGCAAACTACAAACCGGCACACGATATGGCCCCCTCCCTCTCACAAAGAGAAGGCCTGTGTCCTAGCAGTGAGGACATTTTATAGGTTGATTATGCTATGCTAAATTATCTAAAGGTTACAATTACAATAAAATGGGAAAAACAGTTTTACTACAAGAGAAAGAGTAATTTTGTTTGCATTTGTTTGGTTGTGCGCTTCTTACTGACTTCGAACGCTAATTAGCCTTCTACTCGCTACGTAAGTAATGTATAGTGCATTAGTTAAGTTCCTTGACGGCTAGACAACGTGACATTTCACAGTGAAAAACTATTACTTTTAGACTAATGTTTTATACAAATCTTGTTCCTTGAACAAACTAATGTAAAACAGCTTTAAACCACACAAACAACTAAAACTGACGTCTTTTTGTTCCCTCCATACCTCATACGAGTAAATATGAATCTTAAAACAATGCAAGATCGCGAAGCCGGTGATGCATCGCTTTTGAGACAGTATGATGACGTAGCATGCAATCCCGACGTTGCACACTTCGGTTACTTCGCAAGAATATTGCTTGCCTTCCTCAGTTGATGAATGTTTAAAAGGTTTCATGCACTCATAAACATGTAGATAAGAAAGACGAGCTTTTATAACACATTTTTTAAACTCAATTCTTCACTAAGCTGGATTTTTATAAGAAAATTTCTCGTGACAGTGTTACAAGCACAAAAAATTCAATAGGTCCACAGTAGAAATGTATAAAAACGTAAAAGTTAAGACAAGTTTGACCTCATTTGAGTTATCGGCTGGAAATGTTCCAATCTCCGCCATTGTCTCAGCCGAGTCTGAAAGTGGACGCGTCCATATATTACGTCCTCACATGTCTTAACTTTGAAATGGCGCCAATTTGCGACGGCTTATATATAAATGTAACACGTGCTTACGAGAAATGTATAGGTTTTTGAAGGAAACTGCGCCAACTGCAAGTTTGGACAAAGCTTTACAAAGAGTTGGAATAAGCAAAAAATCTTAGCTTGTGTTCGCTGTAGAACTTTAGTCTTTAGTTAGATGGATAAGGAAACGGAAAACCTTGCCGTGGGGTTGTTAAGTATTTTTCATTACTCATACTCTGAAAGTAGGTGGTACATGTCTGATTAGCCGTTTGAAAGTTATCCATTGCCGCCCTAGGGAAAATAGCTTTCAACTGACAGCTGCCAAATTTAAGAAAAAAAAAACTAGTTCTATTTTGACATTTTTATTGAACCATGTTCAAACTTTTAATATAGCCACGAAATTACAGAGCGATTTAAAATTAAAATAACATAAAGTTAAGTATTAAGAATATAAATAATGACTTTAAAATAATTTAGTTTCAACTATTTCTCTAAAATAATACAGATTTCGAAAAAATCTTTGCCAATTTTTTATTAATGAACATGAAAAATCCTGGCTGTATAGCTGGACGACCACAGCACAAAAATTAAAAAAAAAAACAAGTGGAAAAGTGACAATCCGATCTACACTAATTTTTTCTTTAGCTATTTATGTTGTTAATTTTACTTTCCTCGTATTCGTAATGAAAAGCACAGTGTTTACCTCGGGTAAATTACTTATTTAGTCCCTCGAACTATTAGCGCTCTCACTACGTTACGGGGGCCAAATCCCGTCTCGGGACGTAAATAAGTAACTTTCACGCCTTGGATGATTGGATGACTGATTGGAATGTACTATTTAATGTAGAATATTTTTTCATGAAAGCAGTATAATATTTCTGGTTGAGCGCAGTTCGCGTGTACGTTTGAGTGCGGTAAGCTTGAAACCAATAGCCTCCATCGAACAATTACTTAAGAGATCTGTGGCGGACGGACCGGGATGACCAACGGTGCTCCGCCGAATGAGGGAGAGGGGAGGAACGGAAAACTTTTTCGACGTGCCCCCTTTGTCCCTTTGTACGCACGTGCCTTACGTTGCTGGTGACGCACGTACCCACGCACCCCTGAATGCGTAACGTTTGACGACTTCAGAAATAATACTGGGGCTGGGACCACGGGCAACGGAATAAAACACTGCACTAGAGTTCAAATCTTGAAGGCTTCGGTCTTCTTTTTTCTAGTGTTGTTTCCTCTTCGGTGGCTCGGCTGCGACTGACGCAGTGCCGGCGTTCGTTCCGGCTTTTATACCGGCCGTTGTTACCTTATAGAGGCCCTCGTATTTTGAGCCTATTTTTCCTTACATTTTCGCTAAGACCGAAACTTTCGTAGCCTTTATTTTCATTAAATTTCAACCTTACAGCTATGTATTATACATCATTAGAATCCTTTCTATCTCTACTTTAACCTAATCTAATTGTTTTATACATACATTAACATACAAAAAATTTCCTAGAACAAAAATAGTGAAAGTTACATAAGAACAAAATTTTCACTTTACAAAAATCGCAATAACTTGAAAACTACTGGACCGATCTTCGTGAAACAACTTGTAAACCTATTTTTACAATGAAATACAACCCTTTTTAACACTTTAATTAACGTACATGCATAAACAAAAAAGTGAGTTTTCAAGTTACGTAATTATCTAAGAAATTTCAAACTTTTTCCAATTTTCATAAAAGAAACTTATCTAACTAGAATCTAATATGCATGACTAAGATAATCTAATAAGAATTATAAATGTACAATCAACATAAACATAATTAATTCCAATTAGAAAATCACCTTGCAAAATTCCTTACAAACTACACTGTACAACGGCAAAAGTCCTCCCACTACTTGCACCCCTTGTCCCTGCGTGGGTCTCGCCGCCGACATACACAATTTCACTTTCACAACACTGTCACTATGGAGGCGCTCCTTCCACTACTTGCACCTCGTGTCCCTACGTGGGTCTCGTCGCCGACAGTCTCCCCCTCGTGCGTCGCACCATCTTCCTGGCTCGGCGACACTCCCGGCACCAGCAGCACCACTCTCGAACTCGGTCTCCGTAGCACTCCTCCTCTGGTCTCGACGTCGACGACTCTTGTCCGCCCGTCTGGTCCCGGATACACCCGCTGGATTCTGCCGCGTGGCCAGGTGCATCTCGGTAGGCTGCGGTCGACGATGAGCACGACGTCCCCGACGCGTAGATCAGCAGCGTCGCTCCTTCCCGACGTCTTCCTTGGCAGCAGAGTGGGCAGGTACTCGCGCAGCCAGCGTTGCCAGAAGTGATCGGCAAGTCGCTGCGCAGCCTTCCAGGTGTGTCTGCCCACGAGCTCGTTGTCTGTGAAGCTGCCGATCCTCGCCGCGCCGCAGGAACGCCCAATGAGGAAATGGTTGGGCGTGAGTGCTTCTTCTTCAGGATTCTCGGAGAGGTGGGTGAGAGGCCGAGAGTTGACTATGTGCTCGGCCTCCAGTAGGAGGGTATGTAGGACCTCCTCTCGTGGATGTTGCTCGTTGAGTGTGGCGCCCAGTGCGGTTTTGATTGATCGCACCAGACGCTCCCATGCGCCGCCCATGTTTGGCGCACCAGGAGGGATGAACTTCCACTGCACGCCGATCTTTTCTGCTTCTGAGGTGAGGTCTTCTTGCTTCATGTTCTCTAGCGCTTCTTTCAGTTCGTGGTTAGCGCCGACGAAGTTGGTCCCGTTATCACTATAGATTGTCTTCGGCATTCCTCTTCTCGCAGCGAATCTTCGTAGCGCCATGATCATGCTGTCCGTGGAAAGTGAGGGAGCGAGCTCTATGTGTACCGCCCTTGTGGTTAGGCATGTAAATAGAGCGCCCCACCTTTTCTCATGACGTCTTCCCACGGTGACTGTCAGCGGGCCGAAGTAATCTACGCCGGTGCACGTGAATGGAAAGCTGCCGTGCATTAGCCTTTCTACCGGTAAGTTGCCCATCGGGAGTTCTTGTGGCGTTGCCCTCTTCGTCTTGCACCATTGGCATTGATGCTGAACTGTCTTGATCGCTGACCTCAGTCCCAGCACCCAGAAGCGTTGCCTTATTTCGTTCATGACCGTCGCGTGATTGCCGTGATTGAAGCGGCAGTGGTATTCTTCTATGACGAGTCGTGTTGTCCTTTCCTTGCTGTCGAGCACGATGGGTCGCTTGTAGTCTCTGCTCACACCCTGTATCGCGTCGATTCTTCCTTTCAGCCGTAGAAGACCCTCTTCCAGCACTACGTCGAGCTTCTTCAACTTGCTACTGCCTTCTAGTTGCTTTCCTTGCTGTAGACACCTGATGTCTTCTCTGAAGCTTTTCTCTTGGCTTCTTTTTAGCAATAGAATTTCGGCTTGCTCTAGTAGTCCGGCGTCCAATGGCAGGTACTTCTTCTCGGCGTTTTTCGAAGACTGATGTCGCTTCTCTGCTGTTGTCGTCTTCTTCCTTTCTGTCGCTCTCCATGTTGGATCTTCCTTGCTGACGTTGACCTTTTCCTTTGTTCTGCAGAGTTGGATGAACTGCAGTACTCTCGCTGTAGCACGCCATAGTCTCTTCCATGAAGAAAACCTTTCAGGGTCTGGTACGGGATACGTGACGCTTGCAGCCGCTACGACGTCCGTTAATCTTTCTTCACCGGTGGTTTCCTTCTTGAAGGTCCTCGGTGCCGGCCAGTGAACTTCATCTCTTCGTAGGAAGTCAGGCCCGGTGAACCATCGGTGATTACAGTCGAAATCTTCTGTTACGTCACGCGTCGCGTCGTCTGCTGGATTCTTCTGTCCTCCAGTAGACTGTACCTGCGCCGTCTCAATCGCGTCTGTGTGCAGCTCCCCCTCGGTGCGATGTGGCGCCAGACACCTCGGTGTGTGAAGATCTCGGAGCAGCTTCCATGTTTTCTTGTTGTCTTCTGGTCCATCAGGGGCTTCTTCTGCATACTTGCTGTCGATTAGGTGCTGGATTTGTTTGCTATACTCTGCTTTCAACTGAGGATCCTTGTCTATCTTCCTCTCGATGTTGATCAATCGGTTCCGTGCAGAAGTGTAGCTCTCCGGCATCTGCTCCTCTTCATTCTTCCACAGGAGCCCAGCTTCGAATCGACCATCTTCCAGTCTTCTGCAGGTCTTCTCCAGGATGGCGAGTGCTCTTCCCTCTGAGTCGGTGGTGGGTCTTCTTGGTAACACCCCTAGTGCTTCAATGGCGAAGTGTTCCTTGATGGCTTGATGCATCTCTTCGTCAGCCGTGTTGATGTGAAGACACGTATTCAGGAAGTGTACTGGTTTCGTGCCTCCGCTGCTGTCCGACCCGTGTAGCACCCAGCCGAGTCCTGTTCTCGATGCGACTGGTTCCCCTGGTTTGCCTCTTCTTATTTCTCGAGTCACGATCAGCTCCCAGTTGTCTTGCCCGATGAGTAGCTGTGGTGACTCCCCTGTATAATAGAGAGAGTCGGCGATCTTCTTCAAGTGACGACAATCTTCAATCCTCTTCTTGTCTAAGAACTGCGGCGCAAGCTTCAACTCGTCGATGGTTCGGACCCTCTTCAATGTCTTCTTGCTTCCCTGAGCACCTTTCACTATCAGGTCCAATGCCTGAGAGTCCTTCTTCCTTAATAGCTTGCCTCCCACTGTCTCGATGACCAGTTCTTCCGTGTTTCCATGAGCGCCGACCTCTTTCGCTATCTTCTCGTCCAGTAGTGACACCGTTGACCCTTCGTCCATGAGGGCCAGTATCTTCTTGGATCCTTTCGACCCGAAGACTTCCACAGGAACTATCTTCAAGTACGCCCTCGTACTGTTGACCGCGTTCACTGATGCGGCGACACTTGTTCCTTCTTGTGGTTCCTTATCTTCTATCTTGTCTTCGGGTTTCCTTTCTTCTGACTCGACGTGCAGCAGATGATGATGCCACCGCTTGCACTCCTTGCACGATGGCTTCCTGCAGCTCTCCTTCCTATGTTTCCCCTGTAGACACTTGAAGCAGACGCGACTTTTCTTCACTGTTGCCCACCGATCTTGGACCGACGCCTTCTTGAACTTCTGACACTCGACGAGGAAGTGTTCGCCCTCACACATAGGGCAAGTCTTCTCTTGTTGCTTCGAGTTGAAGTCCCTCTCCTTTTCTTTCGTAGAATGCGCCGCCTGTCGATGAGTCCTCTTGAACCCGCTCTTCTCTTCTATTGTAGCGAAGGCTCCACACTTGTCTGCTTCTATGTTCAGGAACTTGGACACCAATGTCAGGTTGGAGAACTCGCCTTCTTCTGATGCTGCAGTGAAGTCGTACCAGCGGAACTTCAGGACCGTTGGCATCTTCTCGATGATTTGTTTCACCATTTCCGGCGAATGTAGATACTGGGGTTTCTTCAATCCTCTGATGGCCGCCACACTATTGTTGATTTGACTTGCGAAGATGCATATGTCCTTGGGATTCTCTGATATCTTCGGCAATGTCTTAATCTTTTCCAATTCCGCCAACACTAGTGCGTCCGGCCTCCCGTATCTTCTTCGAAGAGCTTGCATCACTTCCAGTGGAGATGCTTCCGAATATAATAAGCTCTTGATGGCTTCCCTTGCGTTCCCTTTCAATGCTCTTCTTAGTCTTGCCATGTTTTGAACGTCGTTAAACATTGGCGCCGTATCTTCATAGACTACTTTGAAGGCCAGCCACTCGCTGCTGCTGCCGTCGAAGAACGGTAACTCATGGATGTACTTCGGCTGCGACGCTGGTCCTTCCCTTGTGGTAAGAGCTTCCTTTAACACCGACGCTAGCGCTTGAATTTCGATCGTAGCTCCCTTGGTTGCCGAGTTCTCTTCGGCTTTGACTTTCTTCGGGTCCTCGGGGGGGCGTTGACCTCGTAGCTCGGTTTGTTCTGGTACGTCTTCATTTAGTACCGACGTTTCGATCCAGTTCTGGACCTGTGCTGTTCGATCTTCCTGGTCTTCATCAACGGAGTCCTCATCTTCATACTGTGCCAGCTCCAACCTGACGCGCGCTAGCTTGGCCGCAGCCTGTGCTTGCTTCAGCTCCAGACGTGCTAATTCTTCTCTGGCTTCCAGCTCGCGTCTTCTGGCCGAGGTGCTCGTTGTCTTCACTGACCTGGTGCGACGACTGACCCCCATCGGCTTAAGAGTGGTTCTTGACCCATACACCTCCTCAGCCGGGGCCTGATCTGGGGTCTTCTCTGTCGTCTCCTTACGGGTGGCTTCTGTTTCCTTCTTGCTCTCTGAAGCCGCTGTGGTGGTGGTCGCAACCGTAGTCTTCGTGGATTCCGTTGCCGTGGTCCCCTCTGTAGTCGTTGTGCCTGAAGAAGTGTTCGTGCCCGACGTAGTCGCTGTACCCGACGTGGTTGCTGTACCCGATGACGCTGACGCAGACGTGACCCCTTCTGCCCTTGAACCTTCATCAGCCGCGTCCTTAACGGAAGGACGTGACGAGGGACGTGAGGGAGCATCCTTCTGAGACCTGGTGACGGGCATCTTGCAATCTTCTTATCTTCTGTACTCTTCTGGTACTCTTCTGGGTACCTCTTCTGGCACCACCTTCCAACAGGGATCCGGTTCACGAAGGACCAAAAACTTGTGGCGGACGGACCGGGATGACCAACGGTGCTCCGCCGAATGAGGGAGAGGGGAGGAACGGAAAACTTTTTCGACGTGCCCCCTTTGTCCCTTTGTACGCACGTGCCTTACGTTGCTGGTGACGCACGTACCCACGCACCCCTGAATGCGTAACGTTTGACGACTTCAGAAATAATACTGGGGCTGGGACCACGGGCAACGGAATAAAACACTGCACTAGAGTTCAAATCTTGAAGGCTTCGGTCTTCTTTTTTCTAGTGTTGTTTCCTCTTCGGTGGCTCGGCTGCGACTGACGCAGTGCCGGCGTTCGTTCCGGCTTTTATACCGGCCGTTGTTACCTTATAGAGGCCCTCGTATTTTGAGCCTATTTTTCCTTACATTTTCGCTAAGACCGAAACTTTCGTAGCCTTTATTTTCATTAAATTTCAACCTTACAGCTATGTATTATACATCATTAGAATCCTTTCTATCTCTACTTTAACCTAATCTAATTGTTTTATACATACATTAACATACAAAAAATTTCCTAGAACAAAAATAGTGAAAGTTACATAAGAACAAAATTTTCACTTTACAAAAATCGCAATAACTTGAAAACTACTGGACCGATCTTCGTGAAACAACTTGTAAACCTATTTTTACAATGAAATACAACCCTTTTTAACACTTTAATTAACGTACATGCATAAACAAAAAAGTGAGTTTTCAAGTTACGTAATTATCTAAGAAATTTCAAACTTTTTCCAATTTTCATAAAAGAAACTTATCTAACTAGAATCTAATATGCATGACTAAGATAATCTAATAAGAATTATAAATGTACAATCAACATAAACATAATTAATTCCAATTAGAAAATCACCTTGCAAAATTCCTTACAAACTACACTGTACAACGGCAAAAGTCCTCCCACTACTTGCACCCCTTGTCCCTGCGTGGGTCTCGCCGCCGACATACACAATTTCACTTTCACAACACTGTCACTATGGAGGCGCTCCTTCCACTACTTGCACCTCGTGTCCCTACGTGGGTCTCGTCGCCGACAAGATCGTTGACCCATTTCTGGGCTCGGTTATTTCAATCCGGACCGCTACAGCGCTACAGCGCGCCAGTCGAGCGCTTTTTATCCGCTGCGTTGCGGATGACACGGACGAGAGTCGCGGATATTAGAATTTTGATTGGCTCTTTATTTTAGCGGGTTAAGCATTTATGTCGTAAGGAAATTGGAAGATGGAGAGATTGACTTTATTATGTTTGCTGAGAAGTTTTTGTTTGAAGTTTTAGGAAAAGAGTTAATTACAGTATGTTTTAGAGTACATACTTTTAGCAGAAATGTCTTAATTTTGCACAATCTCTCCTTAGTTTTTTTGCAACTTCTGCATACAATACTGTTTACATCTTTCATTTAGGCGACACACGACACACGTTTCTGTCCGTGAATGAATCAACCAAAAGATTAAAAGTTACTTACTTAGCTTTAAACTTAGTTCAATAGGGCTTCATTCCAAAATGATTTTTTTTTCAAACAATTAATGTCATTATTAGTATGATAAGCTTGTTCACATTGTCTATCTATATATATATAAAAGAAAGTCGTGTTAGTTACACTATTTATAAGTCAAGAACGGCTGAACCGATTTGGCTGAAAATTGGTGGGGAGGTAGCTTAGAACCAGGAGCAACATATAGGATACTTTTTACCTTTTTTTATTTTGTTTTGTTTTATGCCGTTTCCGTGAGACGTGACATAAAACGTGATATAATAAAACGCAACTGACATGGAATGACAGCAAAACGAAAAATTTATCAATCAAAACATCAATTTGACCAGTCGATGTGTTTTTATTGAGTTTCTAAGCATATTGTGCCGATATTATCATAATTATCAATGCCATGTCGCCACCGAGACGATCAAATTTTTATCCTGTTTTCGTGAAACGTGACATAAAACGTATTAACATGATCAAGAAGAAGGTGTTGGTGCCGAAATTCAATAAGGGATCTGAACAAAAAGTACTAGGAAAACATGAAGAATATGTTCATGCCGCCCGGCGCCCACCGGTCTTCAATGCTAAAAAAGTATTTTGGTGAATACTGAATACCCAAAAAATGTACTAAGACTGCATAGATTCAATGCAATCATACGACGAAGAAACGCCTGGGTGTTACCACTGCTCAGATCACCCGGAGGACACAGTAGAGCATACGGTGCAGGACTGCCTCGCGCGCGGCAGAGCACCGCCGTAGGTATACGAGCGGAGTAGATAGGTGGAGAACTGAGCGCCCGGCATTGGTCGAGGCCATCGCAAGGGGCGAGACGGAGTGGGAAGCGATCGCCTCCTTCTGTACAGCAGTCATGCTATGGAAGGAGGAGGCGCGCCGCGTGAGGGAGAAGACAGCGTCCTCCCTCCACCCCAGCCGCAGTGGTAGACGCCTACGGTGACGGACGTCGGCAGACGATCTCCAGCCACCGTCGGCCCGGGCATGCGGGCGGCGAGTAATGGGTGACTCGCTGTCCAACCATGGACCATGCCCGGGTCGACGGCGCGTTGTTCCACGCTCGCCTCAAAGAGTGTCTGCATTATGACGGGGCCCCCCTTTAGTGGGTCAAAGCCTACCGGGGTCGTGGGACTTACGATTTACCGTGACCCCGGAACGTAAAGGGCAATTGAAGGAACCGTCGATTTTAATCAGTACGAATCTGAAAGTCCCTACCGCTCTGCCCTGGGTGGGAGGACTCACATGATGATTTTACCACGTTAAAAATAAATGTCAGTTGCATTTAGCCACTAACTTTCCAATTGAATTAAAACTCCTTGAATATCTAGCTTACCACCGCACAATTTACGAATAAAGATTGGCTTCGTAGTAATCATGCTTCGAAACATAAACCAACCAAAACTGTGCAACAGAACGCGTTTGGTGGTGAGTAAATTGTTGATGAACAAAGTGATTTACGCGACGACACTCAAAGGAAAATTCGAAGGTGAGGAAGTTCTCATTCCGAGGATCCCAAACGATATATATGCGTTTGAGTTTAAACGACCTCAATTTCCGATCCATCTTGCATTCGCCATGACCATTAACAAATCACAAGGCCAATGCTTGAAAGTTTATGGTTTGAAAATAGAAAATCCATGTTTTTCACATGGTCAGTTAGGTATATATTATGTAGCATGTTCACGGGTCGGATGACCGCCTGCGTTATTTGTTCTTGCGCGTGATAATAAAACAAAAAATGTCGTCCATCACGTGCTTCACTGAACTTTGCAACCCATGCACCAAAATACATAGCTAATAAAGAATCATTGATTTTTGACTTCATTTTTTAAATTTTATTTGATATCCTAATAAAAAATCGAAAATCTGCTCATTTATTGCCTCTAAGGCGGAACAAAGTTCGCCGGGACAGCTAGTAGGAATATAAAATTCAACTACATACTAATAAGGTTCATTTACGGATGAAGCGTAGCTCGGATATAAGCTTGAGCTATGTAAGACTATGTTCACGCTACAGATTTGGGTCTAAAAGTTAGCCAAATCTAATACTATCTCAGTACCAATACAAAGCTTAATTGTCCATCACAAATAAACCCGTGGCCATACTATCCAGTAGTTGAAGCCAGCTGCTCCTACCTTTAATAAAGTTGCGTCTACACTGGCGGTAAACAAGTACAGTTCGACATGAATGGCCCATTACACGCCACCCGCCTCCATTCTTATTTACTACAAAACAACTTTGTTTTCGTTTAGCGTGGACTTCTTCGGGATTTTTTGAAGATAGTTCTTTTTATAATGAGGTTTTGAAAGATACTTATTAAATTTTAAAAAGTAATAGAGGAAAGTATCACTTGTCTAGTCAACTTGCGCTAAAAGAAGTATGACCTCACGCTAAGCATTCATTTTAATATTCCTAAGATGGTCATCTAATTTAATATGTTGCAGACTGTCTCATTGATTTTGCGGTCGCAAGCATGTCTGCTAACCATGAAGGTTCTATTCCCACGTAGGTCAAAATTTTATTGGGTTTTTCCATTTGCGTTCCCTCATTACTGTACGACGAGTCAACATTTGTGCCTAGTTGGTGGAGAAATGTAGATATTCTATCAGGTATGAATAACTCTGCCTAACCATTCGGGTCGGTAATGTTATGAAATGCACAACTGAAAAAACTTTAAAAAAAAAAATTTAACCGCCTTCAAAAACAACCACAAAAAGGTAAAATAACCTACAAAATAACTTTTCTTTTGGAAGTCGGTGGCTTTGTTTTTTTATTTCGTTGTCTTTTATGCCACCGACTTCCGAAAGAAAAGTTATTTTGTAGGTTATTTTACCTTTTTTTTGGTTGTTTGTTGTGAATTATTCCTCGTACAACAAAAAAAGAATTTTGAAAATCGGTCCACAATTGGCGGAGTAATCGCGTAACAAACACTCAAAAAAGTAAAAATCATCACATCATCCATCAGTAAAAATGCTCATAAAATAAAAAGTACTGAACCAAATTGGATGAAATTTTTATGGGACCAAATTGCAAGTATGTATACTGCATCGAACGAAAAAAGAATTACACTAATCGGACCAGAAACCTCGGAGTGAAAAAAAAACATACCGACCGAATTGAGAATCTCCTCCTTTTTGAAGTCGGTTAAAAATTAGTACATATTATTGGAGCAAGTTTTTAGGTGCAGCCTTAAGAAGATCAAAACAAGCGTCAAACTAGTTTTGTTTCTTTGTTGTTCTTGTAACTTCTACAAAAGTGCTTCAGTCAAAAGACAATTATATGCTACATCAAAGTTAAGAACAATAAAAGTGAAGATAGAATCGTAAAAGCAGAGCTATTTACGCAGATTTTATAGCCGTTTGGCCAATGTGAACTAATTGAGAATCATTGAATTCAAAACTGTTTCTGGTAATGATCTATGAAGATATTAAAAAAAAATTAAGACTAACAAGGGTGACCTTTGAATACAAATAATAATTACGACGTATAATGACCATCTTGCTTTTTTCATCAATGACTTTTGACAATTTTCCTTGTTCTCACTTTCCTTATCTCTATCTCTCTCTTACTCGCACTCTTTCTCTCTCTTTTACACACTCACACCCTATTTTATCATAATATTCAACTTCTCGATGCGTGCACGTCTCTTCTAAATCTTTTCACTATTGCTGAATTTGTGTCAAAACTATCCAGTTTCCTTCGCCCAATTCTATAAAATCGACTCTTCTCCTAGTGGATTACCTACCTTATTCAGATAGGTTAAAACTTATCGAAACCAAATTAGTCCATCGGTACATTCATCTGGCTAGTCGCTTCATATCGGAATTCAATTTGCCGAAACTATGATTTGTCGATAAAGTGAGCGCGAAAGAACGTAATGTCGATGAACGTGGAATCGTAAAAATGATTCGTCGATTCCGTTTCGTGACTTTGAACGTAAATGAGTTTCTACAAAACAATTGTTGTTTTTTTTTAGTGAATGTGCAGTTGTTATAAAATTATAACATCACTTTTGTAAACCCTGAAGTGTTAGACCTAATAAGTACACTCACCATAAACTCGGTTTTTGAAAAAAAAATCTGTAAACTTTTCTTTAAGTGATTTGCTAAACCTACTTTATAAAAACCACAAAATTATGAATTTCACCGGCCACGTACAAAGAAACGTACATAAGTAAGTTACTCTTAAGTAGAATTTTAATTAACGAAATATTATCTTTTTGCACGGGTACCTACGACACAAATAAGTAAGAATGAAGGCTCTTCAATTCCATGTCTTAATTTCAATATCAATTCAAAGGTGCCTTGAAACGATTTCGATGAAATAAATGCTTTAACTTTGTCGAAATTCTTGACAAAGGTCTTTTGATGTCCAAACATTTTAGTGTAGAGCTTTAGTCCAATATTCTAGGAGTATTTATTTGTGTTTGATTCTCCCTAAGTCCCAACTATATTCGTAGCACGATCCTACAAAAGAAAGATGAAAGGAAAGAATGAAAAAAAAAAACATTTATCTTTACATACGACTGCTAAGGAAGGGTTATTGTTTTCATTCTTTTTTTTTATTAAATTATCTTTGTACCAAACTAGGTATAATTCCTGTATTTTAGGTGACTTAACGGAAATTTGAACCCACATGCACAAAGAGCCAGGCTGGGAGGACTCAAAACAAATATTTTTTTCATACAAGAAGCAATCAATAATAGCTTAGCCATTGCGAAACTGTAACTCAAAAACGCTTCCGCCGTATCAGCCGTATTAATTATACAGGGCCCAAAATAGTCAAGGGCCCCCGACGATTAGAATAAAAATATGTAAAAACAAAATGTTGCTCTTACATGAAAACGCGGCCATAAAATTCCGATTATCTAACTAATGCTATATCTGATTTCATATAGAGATTTTTTAGGAATATTAAGAAAAATAAAGCTCAATTTTCAAAAAGGCTATTTTTGTTGTCATAAATGAGCAACGATCAGTCGATCAGCATTCTTAATTTTCTTAAAAAATCTCTGTATGAAATCAGTAATAGAATTAGTTACACGAGTCAGGATGCTATTGTCTTTATTCTGCAAAACTATTCACTTAGATTAGAAGGGCCCCAAACAAGTTTTGATACGGGGCCCCTTCTGGCCTAGCTACGCCACTGCAGTTTACTTACACCTCAACCAGCTTAACGTACATATAACTGTAACTTTATTGCATAATCTACAAAAACTAAAAATAAATGGAACGTATTTACGATCAAGATTAAAAAAAAAACAAATGTTTGCGTTTTTAAAATCGTTATGTATTAAACTTTATGCGGTGGTATTAAGAGGCACTTTTAATTACAAAAAAAGTCCAATTAGCAGAAGGGCTCGGTATAATCCTTGCGGTCACCGAACAACATAAGGCTTTCGAACGTGGGACTTGATATGGGTTTTATTTTTAGAGCACTTAGTTGTTGTTAGCAAGAGCGAGAGCTCACGAACTTTGCTTCTTCCAAAAGTGAAATTGGACTCCAAAAATAGCCATTTGAAGGGCAAATGGGTGCAGGTTATGTCACAATCTACTATTGTTCTAATGTTTTTGTATAAAATAGATGGATGGAGAAACGGATGAGCGCAAAAACTGTTACACAAGTAATAGTGTAGATTTTACGGTCCCCTGGGATATTCGACATCGTTGCAGGCGAAGCAACAGAAAAAGTTAGTTGCTAATTTTTTCCATCTTCATGTCAAAGTTTCAGTTGACGTCACGAAAACGAGAAAAGGTGATAGAGTCTCAGAGTCGAGTCTACGAAATGTCCTTACCAATTCGATCGAACCTTGAGGAAATCCGCAAAGTGCGGGCCATTTAGTTGCCAATAAGACGGTAAAGGCAACTTAGTCGCGGTTTACACCATTCCGTTTAAGTACTTAAGTTCACCGTCTAAACTTAAACCAGTAAACCTTCAATTCCTAGAATACATTCCGCGTATTTCTGTGGCGGCATCGTTTATCCGACTGTGCGGTGCAAACATAAGTAAGGTTGTATGTTGTAAAGTTTAAACAAACCAGGTGTACCTAATAGTTGCGAAAAGCTTTAAAACAACTTCAATTAAAACTTTTTCTGTAAGTAAATCAAGGTTCACATTCATTAAAATCGTCTTGTGTGGCTTTTCTAATCGTATTCTATTTGTAATACTTTGAAACGTTTTTATATCTTTATTTTCAATGTATCAAGTCTAGTCTTAGTTTCGAATTAACGTTTAATACGTTAATTCGATGATATGTTGATCATTAAAAAGTGTATATATTGTAAAGTTATTATTTTTGCTACCAGTATCCCGCAGTAAAAGTGCCTATTTACCTACCTTGTAAAGTACTTTTTATGTGAAACAATAACAAAAATCCATCCATACATATAGATGTATGGATGGATTTTTCGCGCAGCCTTTACTTCAACAGACTATAGTTATTTTGTTTTATGAAGAATATTTGCATGGTGCAAAAAAACCTCTTGTTATTTTCTGCTTCGATTTAGCTTTTCGAAATTTCAATTTAAAATGCCCGATATATCTGTCAACTCATATTATTAAATCATGATGAGGATAGCTATCTATCCTCACTCACTCATATTATTAAATCATGATGAGGATAGCTATCTATCCTCATCATGATTTAATAATATGAGTTGACAGATATATCGGGCATTTTAAATTGAAATTTCGAAAAGCTAAATCGAAGCAGAAAATAACAAGAGGTTTTTTTGCACCATGCAAATATTCTTCATAAAACAAAATAACTATAGTCTGTTGAAGTAAAGGCTGCGCGAAAAATCCCGTCCGAATTAATCAATAGTGCTCGAAATCTCAAGGAAAAATGGGTCAGGAATGAAAACCCTTGACGGCATCACATGGCGGTTACTTTAGTATACGATGATAGATAGTTCAGGAAATCGGGAAAGGCGAAGAAATATGGCTTCGGGAATTGTGTTGTTCAAGGTTTTCGGGTCAGTGGGCTTATTTTGTCTTGCGAATGTGTTTAGGCAGTGCCCATCTGTCTTTAATGTGGTCACATATTTCTTACCAGTAATATTAAATGTTAGCACTCCAGCCGATACTTCGTCCGTGCGAATTTTACTCACTGATAATGTAGCTTTTTATTTGCGAAAATTTTTTAATGTCTTTTCTTTTCTCTTTATAATATTACATTATACATGAGCTGACCAGAGATTTTAGCTCGAATTTGTGAATTACGAATAAAAGTTTAGTAATTTTAATAAAAAAAATCTTTACTTTCTGCAGAAACAAGATATTTTTTTTTTTGAAGGACTTAGTTCGGCACCATAAAAAAATTTCAAAATTAGATATGTATTCCAACTATGATGTATGATAAAAAAGTCAAGACTTCATACTGCTACTGAGTAATTCATGACGGAAAAAGCCGATATAATTAAGCTCTATCTGGGAATCGAACCAGGACTTACTCAACAATAACCCTTCCTGCCAGTTAACTGGTACTTTGTCCATTAATAATAATGAAACAATTTGTCTGACATGGGGGTAGAAAACTAAGTGAAGATGTGACTTTGGACATCACCCAGACAGTTGTCATTTATCTTCGTAACACATCAGGCGACTCCCAGTGCGGGAAAGTGTGCGGAGCAGTCTAATATAAATTAATTCAGAGGAAAACAAAAACTCCATAGGCTCTCGTCCTCAGACCGAGATTTGAGATAGTCCGTATTTTGTTCAGGCACATACATTTGCTCTTATTATTGCTAGTCTATATTGTCGCAAAGCTTGGCAAAGGTCTGTCCAACGGTCACGTTACAGTTCTATTTCTTTCCAATTCTCAAAAAAGAAATCAATTTGTCCACCATCTCCATTGTACTTCAGAGTACCTATCTAAAGCTTTTTAATGGAAGGAAAAATTTCATTGCAGGCAGGACTTGATGCTGCGACCTACCAATTTATGATGAAAATTAATAAACTATCTCGGTAGGTACTTTTTTTTTTTAGCGTGGTAAAATCATCACATGCGTCCTCCCACCCCGGGCAGGGCGGGAAGGACATTCAGACTTGTACTAACTAAAATCCACGGTGTCCTTCAATAGCCCTTTGTGTTCCGGGGTCACGGTAATGATATAAGTCCCGCGACCCCGGCAGGCTTTGGCCCTCTAGAGAGGGGGCCCCGTCATTATGCTGACGCTCTTTGAGGCGCGCGTGGAACACAACGCGCCGTCGACCCATCTCGGTAGGTACTTTGGTTGGTTCTTTGTCTGTAACCAATTAACGACCGAATTTGCCTATCCAAGTCTTTAAGATGTTCCAATCAGAAGTAGCCGTCAAAAACGAAAGAACGGGATTTGTATTAAGATTGAAGAATAATTTCGGGGGTTTAGGATACCGGACGCCTTGCCAACTCCGCTTACTATTTATTTCAGAGCACTATAATAGTGCCTCATAGATTTGCGTTCAGTATTTGAAGCCAGTCCATTTTCTATTTCACTTTATGTCTAATGAATTATCAGTAAGATTTAGATCGAAAACAATAAACATTGTTATCCAAGAATGGAAAGATGACTAGCAAATTGATATAACGTCCTAAAGCTGGGATCAAACTGAAAACGGCAGACAAATGATATCCATTTGCGTGTACAGAAGGGAAATTCGGAAGGCTTAAACTGACTACAGGCGTAATTATAAGTTATTATGTCTGAAAGCCTTCTTGGGAAATGATTGATGATGTTCGTTTCGTTAAACAGGGCACTGTCTGTTGGCTTCTGTAGTATTAGAGCTGTTGCATTGTGCGGGCTATTATTAAGCAGTTTTATTCTATAGCCGTCTCCAGGCCTTCTCCTCTATTATCATCTGCTTCATCTGCCTAGTCTTTTCCAAACTATATTGGGGGCGACTTCATCATCATCATCATTATTTTACATGGAACGACTGTCTATCGGACCTCCACAATTCAGTAACTGGGTAATACGACACCCCATGGTAAGACTGGTTGTCAGTCTCTTAGAGCTTCTGAATAACAATAACGACTGTCAAAGGTCTACAAATGACAGCCGGGACCAACGGCTTTAGGTGCTTTCTGAGGCGCGGAGGAAACTCGCTATGACAGGTGGTCACCCACACCCATCTACAGACCAACCTCGGCAAGCGCGGCTTAATCCGGAAGATCGGCCTGTGCGGCTGTAATTATTTAGCACGAGGCCCTCTTCTCCATCGCTGTCCCAAAATTCATCAAATTTGATTCAGGGTTTTAGCTGTGATGGCGTAACAAACAAACTCACTTTCGCTTCTATGTTATCTAGAAAATGAGGATCGGGACCTTTAATTGGCAGCAATTTAGTAGTAATCTCCGGGTCTGACTGTTTGTGTGTGTATAAATAAATGTTTTTAACTCACTAACGATACAGAAGTAATTCCTAGTGTGGAGCAAAGTTTTAATCAATAAATGTTCGATCCCGTGTCCGAAACCCCGGTTTAAAGCTAGTAATTTAATCAATGGAATCAATTTATTTTTTGACACTTATTTTTTTTGTTTTGTGTATTTGCAGCCCACTAACGCGATTTTAAAAGTAATTACAAAACTACAAAAAAAAACATTCCATTTTAATTAATCAATTATAGGATTAAATAGTGTAATCTTTATTTATAATGTTATTTATGTACATTAAAAAACTAAATTAACAAGCCTAATAATAATTACTACAACTAACAAAGAGCATCAAAAAATTCATCCACATCGCTGTCAACGGGATAAGTGCCCAGAACGCTGGCAGCATTGCCACGTTGGATGGCAATGCTAATTCTTTGACCAAGAAATAGGCCAGCCTTCTGGTCACGCGAAGAGTCGACTATTCGTTTAGCAAGCTCTTTAAAAACTTGGTGAGCACTCGGACCCCATGGCCCTAGTGTTTCAACCCCAAACGGCTCAAATACATAGCTGCTAGTCAAGCCATTGTATTTACGCCGTTTGAGGTTTTCAGCACTTGCAGCAGCCGCACCAGCACAGCACGCCGTACCGCGAAGATGGGATGGCGCAAGGGTGTCGACACATGTTGCATCCCACACCAAAGGTCTACCCAACTTCCATGGCATTATAGTCATCCCATCTGGTCTCTTCCCATCGTCGCGTGCCAAGCCATTGGGTTCTAAAACAGCTGGCACCCCGGCGATGACAAGAGCACGACGGATAATGTCATTTAAGCTGGCGTGCCGTGCTAACCGACCCGCACTTTTGCTGCAGGAAAGGCCATGGTGCCCGAGGCAGTCGACTGCTTCGCCACACTGACAGCGATGTGGAGCACCGCAAGGAGCGCCCAAACGCAGACATGTAGCGATCCGGAAAGTAGTGTCACTCAGCATGGTACCTATGTTGAGTGACGGTAGTGCCTGAAGCCATAGACCCGACTCCCATTCGCCCACAGCCAGCAGGCGAGCACGATCTACAGAATTGGTTGACGTATTAACAAGATTGTACCGTACCAACCTGCAGAGCGGCTCATCCCACTGCCTCTGGGAAGATGGGTTCACGGGTCGATCTGAATCCGGGCAAGTCATTTTCCAGGCGTTCTCCGCATCGGTCAAGCACGGCACTTCAGAGTCAACCAGGGAGAGACTTAATATCTTCCTGGTTAAGGTTTCAGTGCTGTGGACAGAGGACAGGAACGCCGGTAAACTCACACTAGAAATTTTGCGGACGCCGAGTCCACCAAAACGGATAGGGAGGGTGGCTTGCAGCCACGCTCGGTCGTCCAGGGCCACATTAAGGATGGATGTTAAAGTATTACGAATAATTTGGTCAATTTTGTCCAAAATGTGTTGATGCTTCCATAGAGGAGAACACCGGAGATAGTACATAAAATTTGGACCAAAACAACAATACCTAATAAGGGTGAATGCTGAATGTAAGTTGATTTGGGAAAGTCGATCTGAGATGTCATTAAAATAATTAATTTTTTCGTCGATGAATGATGAGAAACTACACACATCAAAAGTGTCTAGGGATCAACATATATTTTTGCAATAACTTTTCTCCTGATTGATATTTATTAAAATTTTCTTTAAGGATTCATCAAATAAAGTGTTTTCGTTTGTCACAGTAACGATAAACCAAGTCACCTTTGCATTAATAAAGAAAGGATGATGCCAGGGTTTCTATGAAATCTGGTACCACCCTCCAATAGCAACATGTAATACGTCGTTGGATAGGTATTTTTAAGCTGAACAAAAAATACTATGTCACCAAGTCTGAAATATTAGTCCGTTCTGAGATATGTTTGATTTAATATGGCAGTTTAAGATATAACTCAATAATGTTTTTTTCGTAACATATTACATTTTGGTGCAGAGGAGGAGGAGGAGAAGCTCGGCTCTAAATAATGACAGCCGCACAGGTCGATCTTGCATGTCAAGCCGCGCTTGCCGAGGTCGGTTTATGGATGGGTATGGATCTATCCGAGTTTTTTCCGTGCCTGAGAAAGCACTTAAAAGCCGTTGATTACGGCTGTCATTTGTAGATCTATGACAGTCGTTACCGACTGTAGAAGCTCGCCGTTAACCACCTCCGTAGTGGAGGTGGTTAACGGCAGGTTGAAGAGCGATTTTAAGCTTTTACACTTAAGAGCTAGAAGGATTTTTTTACATGGCAAAATCATCGAATGAGTCCTCCCTCCCAGGGCAGGGCGGGGGGGACTGTCAGACATGGACTAACTAAAATCCACGTTGTCCTTCAATAGTCCTTTACGTTCCTAGGCCACGGTTACTCGTTAGTGTCGCGACCCCGGCAGGCTTTGGCCGTCTAAGGGGGCCTTTTTTACAGTTACAAATGAGTCCTCCTTCCCAGTGTGGAGCAGAAGAAACTGCCAGACACGCACTGACAGAAATCCACGGTGTCCTTTCAATAGCTCTTTACGTTCTAGGGTCACAGTTACTTGTTTAGACAGTCTCGCCGACTCGGCAGGCGTTTGATTCCCGTTAGATTGCTGACAACTCTTTGAAGCTCGCGTGCAGCACGACGTGCAGTTGACCCGAGCATGGTCAATGACGGTGAGTCATCCTTTTCTCGCCGTCCGCATGCCCTTGACTACTGTGGTTCAAAAATCGCCTCGTCCAATACCGTAGGCATCTCCCGCAGCGGTTTTGTCGTGAGATGGAGGCTGTCCTCTCCTTCACGTATTCCGCCTTCTCCTTCGCTAGCATCACTGCTTAGGAGGAGTAGGAGGAGGTGATCACTTCTTAATAAACGGTTGCGTCTGGCTCCGCAGTGGTGCTCCGCCCAAGCTATGCATACCTTCACTGTATGGTCGATCGTGTGCACCTCCGGGCGAATTTCGCAATGGTTACACCCGGGCATACCTATTTCTTACTGCACAATTCGACACAGGAACCTCCCGAAACATCCGGTGTGGACCTGCGTCAGACACTCCTCAAAGAAGGGTTTTACCGCCGCGGTTGCGGCGTTGCCAAACCTCGGTTGCGACAGTCGTACCCTCCATACCCCATGAGATTACGCCGGATCTCTTCCCGCAGCGCCTCGACTTGTCAGAGGTAGCGGAGATCCGCCCCGGCATTGTGCCTCCGCTCCACACGCCACTTATAGTGCTGGAAGGCTTTCGCTTCTAGATCACATGACATACGGTATGGCATCTAACCCTAGGTACCAAAGAATTGACACAAATGATGCGCACAGGTGCCTTCAGAAGAACGTCGGGTCTTGCAGGTACAATAGTTTTGAATACCATAGTTGGTGTGAAATATTAAGTAATTGTACCTACCTACTAGCTCTTGTATGATTTTACCATGAAAAAAAAACCTAGCTCTTATGTGTAGTGACTGAATGCGACAAGTCATTGACGCATTGTTGAAATATATTTGGAGTAACAGCTTTGCCATGCCAGAAGCATGGCACAGGAGTGTGGTTGTTCTTTTCTTCAAAAAGGGTGACAACACCTTGTTGAAGAACTACAGGCCAATCTCACTTCTGAGCCATGTATACAAGCTGTTCTCAAGAGTCATTACGAACCGTCTCGAACGCAGGTTTGATGACTTCCAGCCTCCCGAACAAGCCGGTTTCCGAAAAGGTTTTAGTACTGTAGACCACATACACACGCTCCGCCAGATTATACAGAAGACAGAGGAGTATAATCGGCCATTATGTTTGGCGTTTGTGGACTATGAAAAGGCCTTCGATTCAATCGAAACCTGGGCAGTATTGCAGTCCCTCCAACGATGTCATATCGACTATAGGTATATCGAAGTGTTGAAGTGTTTGTATAGAAACGCCACCATGTCCATCCGACTTCAGGAAGAGAGCACGAAACCAATCCAATTGCAGAAAGGCGTGAGACAGGGAGACGTTATTTCTCCGAAACTGTTCACGAACGCTTTGGAGGACGTTTTCAAGCTCTTGGAATGGAACGGATTCGGCATCAACATCAATGGCGAATACATCACTCACCTTCGTTTTGCCGATGATATAGTCATCATGGCAGAATCGTTGGAGCACCTCAATGCTATGCTCAGCGACCTCAGTATCGTATCCCAACGGGTCGGCCTTAAAATGAACATGGACAAGACGAAAGTCATGTCGAATGTCCATGTGGCACCCGTACCGGTTGTTGTTGGGAATGATACTCTCGAAGTTGTAGACCATTACACTTACCTTGGACAGATTGTTCAGTTAGGTAGGTCCAACTTCGAGAAAGAGGTCGCCCGAAGAATCCAACTCGGATGGGCAGCGTTTGGGAAGCTACGTGATATCTTCTCATCGAAAATCCCACAGTGTCTCAAGACAAGGGTGTTTAACCAGTGTGTGTTGCCAGTGATGACATATGGCTCTGAAACGTGGTCTCTAACTGCTGGCCTTTTAGAGAGACTAAGAGTCACTCAACGAGCAATGGAAAGAGCTATGCTCGGAGTTTCTTTGCGGGATAAAATCCGGAACATGGATATCCGGCGAAGAACCAAAGTCACCGACATAGCTCATAAAGTTTGCAAGTTGAAGTGGCAATGGGCAGGCCACATCGCTCGTAGAACTGACAACCGATGGGGAAGAAAAGTTCTCGAGTGGCGACCACGGACCGGAAGACGCAGCGTAGGTAGGCCTCCCACTAGGTGGACCGACGACATCGTGAGGGTCGCGGGCAACCGATGGATGCAAGTGGCGAATTGTCGTTCGGCGTGGCGGTCTAAGGGGGAGGCCTATGTTCAGCAGTGGACGTTTTCCGGCTGATAATGATGATGATGATGAACAGCTTTAAATCGCTCTTCAACCTGCCGTTAACCATCTCCGTAGTGGAGGTGGTTAACGGCAAAGCGAGCTTCTACAGTCGGTAACGACTCTCATAGATCTACAAATGACAGCCGTAATCAACGACTTTTAAGTGCTTTCTCAGGCACGGAGAAAACTCGGATAGATTGTCACCCATCCATAAACCGACCTCGGCAAGCGCGGCTTGACATGCAAGATCGACCTGTGCGGCTGTCATTATGTAGAGCCGAGCTTCTCCTCCTCCTCCTCTGCACCAAAATGTAATATGTTACGAAAAAAACATCATTTGGTTATATCTTAAACTGCCATATTAAATCAAACATATCTCAGAACGGACTAATGTTTCAGACTTGGTGCCATAGTACTTTTTGTTCAGCTTAAAAATACCTATCCAACGACGTATTACATGTTGCTATTGGAGGGTGGGCCCAAAAATTGCATCATCCTTTGCCATTTTCCTAATAAAGGGATTTTTGACATTTGAACCACTAACACAAAAGTTCGAAAAAAAGACTGAAATAACAGTTTTCTTTAAAATTTTATTGGGTAACTTAAACAATTAATAATCCGTGTTTCTGCCGCGAACACTAACAACACAAGAACATCGGTTTGGCATACTCAAAATGAGTTCATCCAAATCACGCTGTGGAATGGCCGCCCATGTTCGTTGCAACAACAAAAAAAGGTCTTCTTGCGACTGGATACCCTCCATATTCGGCAGAGCTCTTCTCTGTAGCATATCCCATGCATGCTCAATCGGATTCAAGTCTGGCGACTGAGCAGGCCAGGGCAGGACATTGATGTTAGCTGCGGCGAGAGTCTGTCTTACAACTCTTGCGGTGTGCGGTCGTGCATTATCATGCATTAACTGAAATAAGGGACCGATTTGCACTTGTAGAGGAACGATGACGTCTGATACAATCGTCTCAGCATAAATTTGAGCGTTGAGGTTGCCTCTGATCCAAATCAACTCAGTTCTTCCGCCGATCCAAATACCCGCCCATACCATGATGGTTCCACCACTATAAGGATGGACTTCCTGGCAGGATTTTAATCGCTGTTGGCGTCCAGGGGTTCTCCAGTGTCGTATACGTCTTGTATCCGGTCTCATACCGAAACGAGACTCATCAGAAAAGCACACGAAACGCCATTGTTCTTCTGCCCAATTTCTGTGTTCAAGAGCCCATTGATATCGAATCCTACGATTGTGCATTGGTGGTACCCGTAGCGGTCTTCGGGAATGAAGGTTCACTTCATGCAAGCGGTTTCTGACTGTTTGGTCGCTAATTAAGTTCCCTGAAGAGTGATGAAGCCTCACGGCTAACATCATGGCGGTTATTGTTGGAGCTCTTCGAGTTAAGATTTGAATGTATCGGTCTTGTCTCCGTGTGGTGCAGCGATACCGTCCTCCATGGCGCTCAGCCACGGTACCAGTGCTTCGGTAACGTGTCAAAAGTCGACTGATAACACTCTGACTTGTATTCAGAGCTAAAGCCACAGTACGTTGCCGGGAACCAGCTTCTATCATTCCCACGGCTCTGAGCATTTCTTCCCTGCTTAAATGACGTCGCCGCTCCATAATAACGTTGGTTTTAATCAGTAGTAGGGAAACAGTAGCACTAATAATGTCTTCAATGCGTTGTATGTTTTTATAGGGAAAATATTGACAGCTGATTTTCATCTTTTACTCGAATTTGATTCACAGTTCCTGATTCAAATTATGAAATGCACCAAAAAGGATCCATATAAATTTATAAAATCATAAATTTATGACAAAGCCACATCTCAATCTCAAGAAATCCGCATAAAAATGCTTGATCCCTAGACACTTTTGATGTGTGTATCTTCGAAAATAGGGGAACCTAGGAGGTTTAGAGAACTTTTATCTAAAATTTTGATTTGAGGAGCTATTGCATTGAATTTGTCAAGAGTTGTCTGTCTGTCAGTCGTGTCAGAAAGAAAAAATTCGCATTTGGATGGGTTGAGGTCCAGACCGATTGATTTAAATTCCTTTTGGATGAATTCAAAGTCATTAATAACGGTATCAATATATATCAATTTGATATTCTACCAACAGTGTTTACTCCATTACAAATAAACCGCCTATTTTACAAGTTGGTTGGTTTCGTAAACATTTTATTTACGCCTCTATTCGAGACTCAATTTGATAAATGAACTAAACCAAAAATCAAAACGTTTTACAAGAGGAAAAATAAGAAAATTGTGTAACATTTTTCAAATATAAAAAAAAGTGCTGGTAAAACAACTAAGTGCGCATTATAAGATTATAAACCGGCAGAGTGCGAGTCGGACTCGCGCACTACGGGTTCTATACGATTATCCCCCAAATTAAATAAACGTTTTTCCTGATTTTTTGTATTTATTATTATAACGGAAAAAGAAGTAAGTACATCATGTGTGAAAATTTCAACCGTCTAACTTTCACGGTTCATAACATACAGTGCCCAGTAATAGACGGACAGACAGACTCTCTGACAGACGTTCGGACGGTGGAGTCTTAATAATAGGGACCCGTTTTACCCTTTGAGTACGGATCTCAAAATTTAGTAACCCCGGTAAGTAGATACAATGAGATTAATAATCATCAAACACTTGAACCTATCTTAATTAGAACTTAGAGCTTAGAACCAACTCTTGTTAGAACCAAGTCCTGAAAGTTGCCGCGATCATCAAACAAGACCACATCAAAATCTGTCCATTTGTTAAAGAGATACGATGCTGCACACGGATATACAGACAGACATGTCAAACGGAAAGTACTCCTCTATTTGGAGATAAAAACACTAACCCCCTTCTAGAGTCCCTCTCTAGAGGGCCAAAGCCTGCCGGGGTCTCGGGATTTATCCCAATACCGTGACCCTGGAACACAAAAGGCTATTGAAGGACACCGTGGATTTTAGTCAGTACGAGTCTGACAGTCCCTTCCGCTCTGCCCTGGGTGGGAGGACTCATTTGATGATAAAAAAACCACAAAAGTATGTCTGGGTACATAACATAGGAAAGACATAGGTAGATTTTAGTCAGTAAAAGTCTGACAGTCCTGTCTGCCCCACCCAGGGCGAGGGGGACTCATTGATGATTTTACACCCCAAGAAATGAAAAAAGGTTATGGCGGACTATTAAGAATAATTCGTATTTTTGTTCCCTATTTCTAGTTCATATCATTATTATTTTATTCCTGCTCTTATCCCATTTCACTTGGGGTCGGCGCAACACGTTTTCTTCCACTCTCCCCTATCAGACGTCACAGTATCATTTACTCCTTTTTCTTTCATTTCATTCCTTAGACAATCCATCCATCTATTCTTTGACCTTCCTCTTTCTCTCCATCCATACCCATCACTCTCTCTCTTAGTTACATGTTTCTCTAGTTCGAATCATTGTAACAAAGAAATTACTTTTCTCTGTTTCTTGATAAATAAACCAGTCCCAGCTCCAGACTTTTGATACCCATTATGTACAGTAATTGTTATTTATTTCTCATCAATTAAAACGAACTTACCGTTTGTCTTAACAACTTTTACAGTCGATGAAAGAGATTGATATTGGCAATGCCCTAAAGCCTTACACAATAAAGCGTAAACGGCGAACATAAAAGGTACAGCGGAGCAAGCAATCAATATCGACACAATTTCCTATTTAACTTTTATGGGTTTCTTTTACAGTGACCCGCGAACAACTTTCAGGGTTCCTTGTAATAAATATACAATAGAGGCCTTAGGCCCTAATATGACTTTTCATGTTTATGTGACGTAAATTAAACTGGAACTCTAAAATAATTATTTGGAAATATATTTTTTTTTTGTATTTTATTGACAGCGTACTTGTATAATTAAACTGCGTTTCTTGTATCAAAAATTGGAAAAGCTCTTTAGTATACGAACGAGGAACAAATTTTCCATCAAATTAATGTCAATGTCCCCCTTTACTTTACGTCACAAAACGTGAAAACTAGTGATGAGGCTTCAGTTGACAGTTATTGTCCATATAGACTGTTACCTTTTCTGTATAATATAAAAGAAGAAACTAGCTGGCTGACTGATTGATCAATTAACGCGTTCCTTAAATGTCGCAAGTGTGCACTTAGAACGGACTTTTTAGAAATTCATCCCCTAAGGTGGTTGAAAATTGGATGAAAGTTTGTATGAATATAAATGTAACCTTGAAATGTAGACTTTTCTACTAAATTGAAAAATAATTGTATCAAGATTGTTTAGACCAAACCTCAAAAATCTAAAAAACCTAAAAAATCATTCCAAAAATCATAAGAGAAAATACGACATTTTCGCGAATGAAGTCGCGGGCGAAGAAATAGTCAGAACTAATAACTTCTTACTGTTCTTACGTCCTCAATTTAACGTTGTTCAAAAACTTGAAAACATCAAGTCTATAAAAATAATCATTAAGATGTTTTACGACAGTAATTTCATCGGAGAAGCAAACAAGACCAGGAAATTAAAAGTAAGTAATAGGAAATTTAAAAGAAAAACACTTCGTAACTCTTGACTCAAACCCTCGGAACAATGAATTTAAAAATGAGCCTTCTTTGATTAATTTTCATAAAAAAATAAAATAAAAGTTCTCTGTAAAGTGATGTCAGAGATTTAATTAAAGGAGAAGCAGTCTGTTTCTAGGGAGCGTCACGTGTATTTTTTTTTCTTTTTTCATTCTCACAACGCTTCATTGCAACGCATACATGTGAGTCGGCCCTAACATCCTAAAGTATATCAATTACCATAGGATTAGATTTTGATTAAGTTTTGTTTAACTTTTTTCATGACCAGATGCGCACAGACGACGTAACACAGGTCATATTATGTGCCCTAAAATAAAATACAGATTACTATACTATAGATTAATCAATAAAAATAAACGCTGTAAGAGGTGTTGGTAGGGGTTTCACACTCGAAGGAAACACACACGACGTTTTCAGGAGATGTATTTCAACGAACACAGTTACAGGTGATGAGGTGATACAGAATTTATAAGCGATGATGGGTGGTTTTGGATGTAAATATAGGGATATTCCCGTCGACCAAGACCTTAGGACGAAGGTCGGGAAATGAGGTCCCTCTATCCAAAAACTCCTTACGGATAATATTTAGCAACAGCTATCAGAGGTGTCCCTGGTAACCTTTCCAAGTAGGACGAAATTCCAGAATGCACTCTCTAGGTAGCTGTGAACTGAAGAAATTTATTGATCCAGCGAGGGTCATTAAGTCACGGAGAATCTTAACACCGCGATTCAGAAATGCGCGTCATAGGCACAGCGCCATCTAGTGGTGAGCGGCGGAACCCTTTTATTGACAACTGGATCAGTAAACTTCTGTTACTTATAATATCTAATATACATGATAGATGGTGTGTTACAATCTCCCCCTCAGTCCTCAAAGACGTCTCGGCGTGGAGGACTGGATAGTGGGTTATTGTTTTCTAGGGCGTCCACGTCCTCGTTTGGGCCCCGATGAAGGCTTGCTGGCAACTTTCTCCTTTCTTGGCCGTCCTCTTCTTCGAAGTGGTTGCACGGGTTCGGGAACTGTTTCAAGGCTTTCACCTTTATATGGAGTCAAAGCGGAAACATGATAGAGACCGATTGGATTAGTAGGATCATCTGGAGAAGCTACTTTAAAAGAGGTGGGCCCATGTTTATTGAGGATGACATATGGTCCATCTCTACGTGGCGCAAATTTGGCAGTTACACCTTGGGCTCCCTTGCTCACGGGGTGTAGGTTAACTAGTACCAAATCGCCGGGTTGATACTGTGGATGTTCACGCCTATGCTTATCAACATATGCTTTTCGTGACTCCTCCTTCATTTCTTGTACTTCTCTCGCCTTGATTAAGGTCTCCGCTAGTTGTACAAGTTTTGGAGTTATCTCTGGTATTATATTTTCAGAAGTGACTATATTTCGAAAATCAACTTCGTTGTCTCGGGGGGATCTTAGTTCCCTTCCGAACGTCAAATACGCTGGGGTTTTACTTGTTGTAGAACCGGTGGTACTATTCATAGCGAAACGAATCGCTGGTAAAAGCTCAGACCATACATTATGTTTCCCTCTTTGTACCATTATAGCTAGTTGGGTCTTTAAGTCGCGATTCTTGCGTTCAACAGGATTAGCTTCAGGGTGATACAACGGGGTATATTGATGTTTTATGTTCAGGGTGTACATAACTTGTTGCATTACAGCACTCACAAACTGAGTTCCATTATCACTTATTACTCGGCGTGGCATCCCATATCTTAGAAAAACTTCGTTGATCAGAGTTGTTGCACAGGTTTCAGCAGTGGCAGTAACTAAACCGAAAAGCTCCACCCAGCGGGTAGCGACATCTTCAACGATTAATATCCAAGTTTTCCCATCTTCTGTTTGTGGCAGAGGTCCAAACAAATCAAAAGAAACTACTTCAAATCGTTGGCACATGCTTGTAGTTTGCAGTAATCCAGCCGGTTTCTGATTACAGGGTTTATACCGTTGGCACTCCAAGCAATTCTTCACGTAACTTGCAACATAGCTACGCATCCCACTCCAATAGTATCTGTTAGCTATCTTCTTGTAAGTTTTCTCAGCCCCATAGTGTCCTGCTAATGGATCATCATGGTAGGCACTGAGAACGTTTGCCCACTCGTGACCAGGTACAACGAGTTGAGCATCATCAGCTTCGGAATCAGGATGTAACCTGTATAGCATACCATTATTCATAAGGTATCCTTTGTTACTCCAGTATACAGCATCCTCTGTTCCATTAGTTTCTTCTAAGGCTCCTATTATTTTCTGAATTTTGCCATCCTTCATCTGTTCTTCTCGGATTTCTTTAATACTCCTCGTGGGCATATCCACGATTATAGAACATATCTCACAGTTAGGATTATCCTCACAACACGGTGGTCTTGACAACGCATCAGCCACAGTATTCAGTTTACCAGGTTGGTAGCTAATATTAATAATGTTGAATGTTTGGAGTTGTAATGCCCATCTAGCCAAACGTCCGGTTGGGGATTTTAGGTTCATTAACCATTTTAAAGCTTGGTGGTCAGTTACCACAGTCACAGGTTGACCTTCAACATATGCTCTAAATTTATTTAGTGACCAGATTACGGCTAATGCTTCTCGTTCAGTAGTAGAGTAATTCTTTTCAGCGGTCGTGAGCAATCTGCTCGCGTATTCAACGGGATGCTCATCTTCCTTCTCCCCCTGGACCAGAACTGCTCCAAGCGCATAGCTACTGGCATCAGTCTTCAATATGTAGGGCTTCGTTTCGTCGGCCTGCCGCAACACAGGAGCGGTAGTTAACCGGGTTTTAAGCGTGTTGTAGGCCTCTTCTTGTTCAGTAGTCCATACCCAACAGGCATCCTTCTTTGTTAATTTCGTGAGGGGTTGGGCTATAGCGGAGAAATTCTCAATAAAACGTCGGTACCAAGAACACATCTGTAGGAAAGATATGAGATGTTGAAGATTCTTGGGTGTTGGCCTTTCTAAGATAGCTTTGGTTTTATCTGGATTTGGCTTTAGTCCTTCAGGTGTTATGATGTGACCTAAGTATTTTATTGACGAGCAGAAAAATCTACATTTATCTTTGTTTACAGTGATGTTATATTCTCTCATCCTTTGTAGTACGTCCTTCAGGTCGGAAAGGTGGCTTTCAAAGGTGCTGGAGAATAGGAGCAAGTCATCCAAATAGGCCAGCATGTTAACATGTTCTAGGGTAACACGGAATCTATCGACAAGTCGCTGGAAGGTAGCCGGTGCATTCCGTAGGCCAAACGGCATCCTCTTGAATTTATATAAACCAAAAGGGGTGATGAATGCTGTTTTCTCTTCGTCTTCTTTCCTAATCTTTATTTGCCAGTAGCCAGATTTTAGGTCGAGTGACGTCATGTAAGGCGTTGGCTTCGCAGCGTGCAATAAGTCGTCTATTCGTGGAATAGGGTAAGTGTCGGGCACAGTGATAGCATTTAGACGTCGATAATCGATACATACTCTAACCTTTCCATTAGGTTTCGGTACCATAACCACTGGCGAAGCCCAGGGCGAAGTGCAGGGCTCAATAATAGCCTTTTCCATCATTTCATGTAATTCTTCCTTAAGAATATCTTTCTTTGTTTGAGATAATCTGTAGGGAGGTACAGATATTGGAATATCGTCCTTTGTCACGATGCAGTGCTCTCCAAGCAAGGATGGTTTGTTGTTATCAATAAAAACATCTTGGTAGTCGACAAGTATTTTATTCAACATTTCCTTTTGACCATAATCCATATCAACACTACAAAAGTGATAGCCACCATCAGAGTCCGTAGGTTCGTTTGCACTAGGAAACAGTTTGATTGAATGCGGGGATAATGTTACTTCCGCTTCTTTGACGTTTACTTCCGCATCACGCATCATATATTCTGCGAAAGAAGGTAAGTAACCGTCGAAAACCCTTTTTGCTTTCTTAGCAGGTGACAACTGGAGTGGTATTAATCTGTATCCTGGGGAACCCTCAGGAAGAACGGCAGCACTTGATGATGCAATAGCCGCTGAAGGCATTCCTTCTGTGATATCAAAAGCAACACTGGCCGAGTTGCTATTCGCTTCTTCAAAGGTAGCGAAGTCTTCCTCATATAGCTCATAGGTCGAGTCAGCGTCAAGGAATTCCCAAGTAAACTGAGGAAGGTTGAGCACCATTTTTGCGTCTTGCATAAACCCGACGCCTAGTAGAGTTCGGTTGTCCCTTGAATTTGGCAAAACAATGAAGCTGGTCGGAATGATGCGGTCCTCTAACTTTACAGGAACTAGTACCTTCTTTACTCGTTGGTTTTTCCCGATGCCATCGGCCAGAGTAATCTTTACCGTTTCTTCGTGAAACTTGTATCCTTTGTTTATCAGCTGCTGGTATAACTGGTACGATGCGATGCTGGTCTTCGCACAAGTGTCGACGTATGCTGTCCCTTTAATACCATCTACTTCAATAAATACTATTGGCCTGTTTCTTACATCTGTTTGGACATCAACTGGGCAGAAGGCTAGGTTTGTTGATGGCAGTGACCGTTGTTTATTGGCGCAGCAGGTTGGGCAGCTACTGCGAACTACACCAGGTGTACCACAGCCGTAACAGGTCAATTTGGGTGTGGATGGAGATGGAGCTTGCGTCGTTTTGGTAGTAGCTGTTTTAGCTTGACTCTCAGGAACGGGTTCAGTTGCCTCTAGTTCTCTCTGCTTCTTTTTCAGCTTCCTACAGTGTTCGGTAGCATGGCCGGAGAAGTGACAGAACCCGCACTTCACCTTGGGTTTCACGGTTGGATTTGGCTTAGCTTCTTTGTCATCTTTATCCGGTTTGTCGATCCACATTTGTTCGACACCCCGAGCTGCTTCCAATAACTCGTCGTAAGATTTAATCGAGTTGCGAGGAATTTTATCTCGTATTCGGTGTTTGAGTTGGCCGTATATCATGTGAAGCTGATGTGATTCCGGTATTTCGGGTTCCGGAAGTTGCGCAAAAAGCATTCGCTTGTGTGCGATGAAGCTTTCAGTGGTTGCTCGTGGGTCTTGCTTTTCTGAGACTATTTCCTGGAATACCACATAAGCTGGTTTCCTTGGGGCAAAAGCGTGACGAAGTCGCTCTTCGAAATCCGCCCATGTGGAGACATGCTTTTTAACTCCCTGCCACCACACTGCAGCTTCACCCTTGAGGAGTAGTGGTAATCCAGTAAGCGCTTCTGCATCACTTACATTTTCAATTTGCTTGAAAACTGTCACTGCTGCCAAAAAAGCTTCCGTCACTTCGGAGTCCTTGGTCCCGTCAAATTCAGCTTTACAGGTAGTAAACGAACCGTGTCTTCCTGGTGAAAGTTTCGACAGCAGCGCCTCAAACTGAGTATCAGACATGGTGACCGACATCTCTGCTTTCCCTTCTGTAGCTGGTGTTGTTGTTGTCCGTCCGTAGCGTGTGATGTACTTTGGTTTCTCTTCGAGGTCCACGTTGGTCGCCAGATTGTAAGAGGTGTTGGTAGGGGTTTCACACTCGAAGGAAACACACACGACGTTTTCAGGAGATGTATTTCAACGAACACAGTTACAGGTGATGAGGTGATACAGAATTTATAAGCGATGATGGGTGGTTTTGGATGTAAATATAGGGATATTCCCGTCGACCAAGACCTTAGGACGAAGGTCGGGAAATGAGGTCCCTCTATCCAAAAACTCCTTACGGATAATATTTAGCAACAGCTATCAGAGGTGTCCCTGGTAACCTTTCCAAGTAGGACGAAATTCCAGAATGCACTCTCTAGGTAGCTGTGAACTGAAGAAATTTATTGATCCAGCGAGGGTCATTAAGTCACGGAGAATCTTAACACCGCGATTCAGAAATGCGCGTCATAGGCACAGCGCCATCTAGTGGTGAGCGGCGGAACCCTTTTATTGACAACTGGATCAGTAAACTTCTGTTACTTATAATATCTAATATACATGATAGATGGTGTGTTACAACGCTTCAATAACAGAGATTTTGTTTGACAGATTTATTTTACGAATTAATTAAATATAAAAGGTTTACCTTACCCCAAAAATAAATCGACAAATAATGACCACACTGTGCCAGTAACTGGAGAAGCCTAATAGCCACAGGTCGCCGGCTTACGTTGCTAAGCAACGGAGGTCGTTAGTGCATGTTCCACAAACTTAATACGACTTAAAAGTGACTTAAGTTAGAGAGGATTACCTGTGTGAGATGAGGTGAAACGCGGGACTTATTGAAATTCGTATTGGCCTGAAATTGTTGGATAAACCTTCGCATGAAAGGTTTCTAAGAAATAGGGAAATTGTTTTATTCAATACCTTTGGCAGGTCGATAATAGCGGCCATACACCATACTGCCTATCGTACAATCGGAATGACGATCGATTTGATCAAATTGGCAGTTCGTCCATATACACCATACACCATACTGCCTATCGTCCAATCGGCATGACAATCGATTTGATCAAACTTCAAATCGGCAGCAGTGATGCCAACTAATAGCGGCCATACACCATACTGCCTATCGTACAATCGGCATGACGCTGCCGATTTGATCAGTTAGATTTGACCGTGTGTGGGCGTGGAATCCATCAAATTGGCATAACAATAGGCTTGATCATGCCGATTTGATCAAATCGATTTGATCATGCCAATTTCCCTCCCAAAATCCCTCTCGCCCGATACCGTGTTTGAGTGTGGACGTGTTTTTGTGCTCCTAACAAACTATTCAATCACTATATACGTAATTCTGACCCGTGGTTAATTGGACTGAGTGCTTATAATCCTTTACATACATTATAACATTTAATTCAACGAGCCCGTCGCGCGTCGCTACTACGACGTCGAACTAGCAGCGTGACCTCGTCCCGCACGCACCGCCTTCTCCTCCGCGGAAGCGGCGCCGTGGTCATAATTGCCATCTCGCTTCTTTCAAGAATCCCGTTATCGTCGCTGGCGCAGTTTGTCAATGTAGGACTACGTCACGCATTGCTCCATACGAAACTTCATTGACTAAATTACCGTGAGTACTCCTGTGTTTTTTACGCGCCGGCCGCTATCCGCCATTCACGATGCCTCGTATTCAGCGCTCGCCACCACCGTCAACTCCTACTGATCAACAGTCGCCTGCGTCCGCGAGGAAGTCGCCTTCATGTTCTAATATTCACACAACTTTATCTGACCCGGAGCTTAGCTCTCAATCTTCAATAAATAAAGAACAGATTCGCGATATCTTCGTTAAAGCCAACCGCAGAACAAAACGTCGCCTCGGTGATGGTTTGCGTGTTGAGGAGAGTGAATCAGACAATAAGCTACTGATATCCGAAATCTCTAAGCTTTTCGCTGACTTTGAGGCCAAACAAAGCCGAAAATTCGATTGCCTAAAGTCAACCATGGATGAACTATCGGAACAGAGCTCAAAGATTCAATCATCAATGGACTTTATCAGTGGAAAGTACGACGAACTATTAAACCGACTAGATGCAACTGAAAGAGAAAACACAATTCTCAAAAATACTGTCTCTTCACTAGAATTAAAAATTGATTACCTGGAACGTTGCTCTCGCTCTGCTTTTCTCGAAATAAATAACTTGCCTACCACTGTCTCGGAAAATAAAGATACCTTAACACAAAACCTTTGCAAGATTGGGTCTGTGATTGGTGAGGAAATAACGCCATCTGAACTCAACAACATATACAGACTGAAGGCAAAAAAAAACTCGGACACTGTTGGTACTGTGATTGCGGAATTTAAGTCATCTACCAAAAAGGAAATCGTCTTGAAGGCCACCAGAATCTATAATAAGCAAACCGGACAAAATAAACTGTGCACAGCCAGTATTGAGTTGCCTGGCCCGTCGAAACCCATCTACATATCAGAGTCCTTAACATCCTACGGCAAACACCTTTATTACTTGGCCCGTAAACTTCAGAAAGAAGGTAAATGTGATAGTTGTTGGCCCAGCCACGGGAAAATTTACATAAAGAAGGCTGCAGATTCGATTCCATTTTGCGTTAACTGTGAAAACGACTTACACAAAATTGTTGGCGCCGCTTTGTGACTGAGTCCTAGCACAGTTTTGTTTAGTTATTACTGCTTTGTTTTTATTGTTAATTTGTCCATGTTATTATTACACTATGCACAAAACCACACAGAGCCATACGCAACCATATTCCCATTTAACGCTCTGCACACACCGATAGACGTCATATATTTCCGTACTTTTCTTTCCTCATGTTTAACTAATAACAATGCTAAAAATAATCAGATAAATAAGTTTAACTCATTTGATGGAGTCTTGGCAATTTATTATATGTTGTATTGTGTAAATATTACACGCATAACTTTTGTTCCATATCCTTTTATTTTAATGTTACACGTTTATCATAATATTCGATCACTTAAATGATATTGTTGCTGATCTGGACCGTATTTCAGTAGCTGAGTCTGCATACTGTATGATTGAGGATTGTGAGGACTTTGGTCGTTTGCACAAGGATACCATGTCGCTTTTATGTCAAAACATACGTAGCATAAATAAGAATTTTGACGGTCTGACAACACTCATTGAAAGAAGTAATACACCCTGGGATTTTATTGTTTTAACGGAATGCTGGCTTTACAACTCTCCTTTCCTACCAACAATCCATGACTATACCTGCGTCACTACCAACGCGCATAGGACTCAGAATGAGGGTGTGATGGTTTTTTATCGTTCCCATCTTCAAGTTTCTGTTTCAGAGCCCCTAGTCCAAGATGCAAATTGCTTATTGTTGAAACTCAACAATGATACTGTTGTGATCGCTGTCTACCGCCCGCCAGCTGTTCGCAACATCTCAAACTTCTTAGAATCCTTGGATGAAGTACTAAAATCTGTATCTTCTTATAATAACATTGTCTTGACCGGTGACATAAACATCAATATCTCTGACACTAGTAACGACTCACGTGCCTCTGAGTATCTTACTTTGCTTGCCTATCACGGTATGCTTCCAGCACACACTCTCTCCACGCATCAAAGTAACTCCTGTCTTGATCACGTTATTTTAAAAACGCGAAGACCTGCCTTTTGTTTCGTTGCTAACACTTCTATCGCTGATCATGACACTGTTTTGTTATTTCTTGATAATAAAAAATCCAACAACTATTCTCGGCAAAAAAGACAGACTCGGGTTCTGGATTTTGACAAAATTGAATCTGACATACAACAGACCGACTTCAGCACCATGTATAGTACTCCAAATGTTGATGAAGCTACGGATTTTTTCATCAACACTCTTAACCTAATTATAGACCGGAACTCCATTACAAAAGATGTGTCTAACCGTAAGAGGTTGAGTAAGCCCTGGATGACCCCAGGGCTCCTCCGATGCCTTCGAAATCGGGACAATTTACACACGAAATTAAAAAAAGACCCTGGAAATGAAACACTACAAATTACGTTTAAAAGATATAGAAACTACTGTTCCAAAATACTTAAATCTATTAAAATTAAGTACGACAAAGCCCTTATAACTAACTCTAAAAATAATAACAAAAAACTCTGGGAAGCTATTAAAACTATCACTCACACATCAAAAGTAAAAACCCATGCTAACGATCTTTTATCATCCTCCAATCCAAAGCGCTCTGTAAATGAAGTAAATTCCTACTTTGCCAACATTGGACGTACATTAGCAGAGAAAATAACTATCTCTACACATATTCCCCCACAAACTGATGACCACCCGTCTCATCACAATACCTTTGTCCTGCTAAGCACAGACGAACTTGAAATAGATACTCTTATTGAGAAGTTAAGAACCGATTGTGCAGTGGGTTCCGATGGCATCTCGGGTACTTTTCTCAAAAAATTTAAAAATCTACTCACGCCACATCTAACTCATATTTGTAATTTAGCCTTCACATCCGGCATCTTCCCGAATGCATTTAAGCTGGCTGTAGTGCATCCTGTGCATAAGGGAGGGGATAGAGATCGATCAAACAATTATAGGCCTATTGCAATTTTACCAACACTTTCCAAATTGCTTGAAAGGCTCATAAATAACAGACTTGTTAAGTACTTGGAGCAAAATCATCTGCTTTCTTCTTCTCAGTATGGTTTCCGTTCTGGAATCTCTACAAACGATGCTGTACTAGATCTTACTACTAACATCATGTCAAATTTGGACAAAAAACAGAAAGTAATTGGAATCTTCCTGGACCTAGCAAAGGCCTTTGATACGATCTCTCTCCCCAAACTTATTGCTAAACTTGAAAGGATCGGTATTAGAGGCACCCAACTCGCACTCCTAGAAAGTTACCTTACAGATAGACGCCAACGCCTCAAGATCGGAGATTGGTCGAGTGACGAGCTCTCTATTTCGTATGGGGTCCCCCAGGGCAGTATTTTGGGGCCGACCCTTTTTCTCATTTACATAAATGACCTTTGTCGATTATCGTTACCCAATGCATCCATATTCACCTACGCGGATGATACTGCCTTACTGTTTCACGGTGACTCCTAGGAGCATGTATTCCAGCTATCACAATTAGGTCTCGACCTGGTTACGAACTGGTTAGCTCATAATCTTCTCACCTTAAATGTTGATAAAACAAAATACCTGACCTTTTCTCTATCTGCTGCAGGGAAACCTCCTGTCTCTCTCTTCACTTTGATAGCCCACTCCTGTACTTTGTCTCCACGGACTACGTGTAATTGTCCCTGCCTTACCCGCAGTAATTTAATTAAATATCTTGGTATACAGATAGATGATTGCTTGTCGTTCCGTGCACAGATAGACACACTCACTTCACGAGTACGAAGATTAATTTATATTTTTAAATCCCTCCGTTTCGTTGCCGACACCAAAGTACTGAGACTTGTATATTTTTCCCTCTGCCAATCGCTGTTACAATATTGTATACCTGCATGGGGCGGAACAGGTAAGACCCATTTGCTGAAATTAGAACGAGCCCAAAGGGCAGTCCTGAAAGTTGGTTGGCGGTTGCCTTTCCGCTTTCCTACCACCGATCTGTATAATAAATGTTCTGTTCTCTCCGTCCGTAAGCTATTTATTTTAAATCTTGTACTGTTGACACATTCCAGAACTCCTTATGACCCTTCCAGATTTAGCTCCCAGCGTCGCAAAGATACTGTCTGTCCCTCAATCCCTACGAAATCTCGTTCGGCCCAACGTAGTTTCCCTTTTCTTGGTAGCCACGTCTATAACAAGACCAATAAAATATTGAACCTATATCACATGGCAAAATACCAATGTAAAAAAACTGTTACGGACTGGCTACTAAAATTGGATTATGCAGAGACTGAGGAAATTCTAAAAATTATGAGATAATTTCGTCTATCGGACATATTTACACAAACGGATACAACGTGTTCCACTTTGTAATCCACACACACCATCATCACAGACACAAGCGCACACACTCTGGCACGCAGGTTCTCTTGCCCAGTATTCTGTCGGGATGCTGGGTGTAGAACTTACATATGACACACAACATTCTCCATACACACACTCGTAACACCTTTCAAAGACTCGAAACACATCACCTTACCGTCTCTATTTTAATTTATAATTGTATTAATGTTACTTCTTTCTTTTTTGCATTTATATTGGTTTACTCTCAAAATTTGGATGTTTTGCCTTATTTTAATTATTCGTGTAGTGTATTTTTAGTAAGTGCATTTATTTTAACACTGATATCGAGTGTGAGCCTGGAGATCTGTCACACAGGTCCTGTACCCAGTACAGACTCCAGCTCTCACAAAGGTTGAATCGTTATGCTATAATTATGATAATAACTTGTGACCAAAATTGTACCTTTTTGAGAGAAAATAAACAAATTTATTATTATTATTATTTATTATTAATTTGATCAAATCGATTTGATCAAATCGGAATGATCAAACTTCAAATCGGCAGCAGTGATACCAACTTAGCAACTTTATAGCTAGATCTAGCTAATATTCGGTAGCTACTTTTTAACCGACGTAAAAAAAGGAGGAGGTTCTCAATTCGAAACGTATATTTTTTTGGAACGAAGTTCCTTATGGCGCGTTGCGAAAGGGGGCTAGGCGGAAAAAATTGTAACGACACTTTTTACAGACTGCGATGGAGTGGAGTGGAGTGGAGTGGAGTGGAATGGAATGGAGGGTCGAAAATCGCCTGAACCTTTTTTTAACTTGCTATCGTTAAGCAAGTTAAAAAACAGGTTCAAGCGATTTTCGACCTTATTGACATTCAAAATTTAGTTTGTTTTTTCTCACATTCTCGTTAGCTAACATTGCTCCTTCATTAAAATCCGGTGTTTGCATAAATGTCAATAAAGTCGAAAATCGATTGAACTCACTTTCACTTGTATTACCAACTGATTCCCACTAGTGGGATAAAACAAGTCGGTAAAAAAGTAGCTAAAAAGTTAAGCCACAAGTTTTATAAAATTGTAGCTGTCTGTCACCGAATAATAGCTAGATCTAGCTATTAAGTTGCTAAGTTGGCATCACTGCTGCCGAATTGAAGTTTGATCAAATCGATCGTCATGCCGATTGTACGATAGGCAGTATGGTGTATGGTGTATATGGACGAACTGCCAATTTGATCAAATCGATCGTCATGCCGATTGTACGATAGGCAGTATGGTGTATGGCCGCTTTAAGCAACTTTATAAGTAGCTAGATCTAGCTATTATTCGGTGACCGACAGCTACAATTTTATAAAACTTGTGGCTTAACTTTTTAGCTACTTTTTTACCGACTTGTTTTTTTACCGATTTATTCCACTAGTGGGAATCAGTTGGTAATACAAGTGAAGGTCGGAAAACATTTGCTTATCGTTAAGCAAATGTTTTCCGACCTTCAAGCGATTTTCGACTTTATTGACATATATGCAAACACCGGATTTTAATGAAGGAGCAATGTTGGCTATAGAGAATGTAAGAAAAAACAAACTAAATTTTGAATGTCAATAAGGTCGAAAATCGCTTGAACCTGTTTTTTAAACTTGCTTAACGATAGCAAGTTAAAAAAGGGTCAGGCGATTTTCGACCCTCCATTCCACTCCACTCCATTACAGTCCATTCCATTCCATGTTAATACACACATTACCCTCCTTTGCGTCGCGCAGTCTGTAAAAAGTGTCGTTACAATTTTTTCCGCCTAGCCCCCTTTCGCAACGCGCGATAAGGAACTTCGTTCAAAAAATATACGTTTCGAATTGAGAACCTCCTCCTTTTTTTACGTCGGTTAAAAAGTAGCTACCGAATATTAGCTAGATCTAGCTATAAAGTTGCTAAGTTGGTATCACTGCTGCCAATTTGAAGTTTGATCATTCCGATTTGATCAAATCGATTTGATCAAATTGGCATGATCAAATCGGCATGATCAAATCGGCATGATCAAGCCTGTTGTCATGCCAATTTGATGGATTCCACGCCCACACACGGTCAAATCTAACTGATCAAATCGGCAGCGTCATGCCGATTGTACGATAGGCAGTATGGTGTATGGCCGCTATAAGGGTTGCGGAACTGTTTTGTTCGTAAAACTGTTTTATAAGATTACTGCGGCCCTTGAGCGTTTAAGGCAATTGAGAGAAACACGCTGCCTAGGATGTCGGACGGTGTGGGGCGTATTTCCAGGTACCGTCGGCGCGAGCTTGTGGACGGCGCGTAATGAGTAGCTCGCCGTCCGATTAAAGACCAGGCTCAAGTCGACGACGCGTTACGTTACACACGCGCTTTAACGAGTTGTCGACGGGGCAAAAGCCGTCTGCCAAGGTTGCGGGACAGCCTTAAAAGTGCACGGCGACTCTGGATCATAAAAAGGAACTGGAGGAACAAGTTGGTTTTTATTCAGTCAAGTCTGACAATCCCTACAGCGCGGCGAGGTCTCATTAGATGATTTTCCAAAACGAATCTCTGAGCAAAACTGTAACAAAAAAATGTAAACGCCTTCAAAAACAACCACAAAAAAGGACATCGTAATCCGTAGCACCGGTACTAACATCGCTCATGTAGACAATATAAACTACTGAACCGATTTTGATGAAATTTGCAGTATTCCCTAAGTTAAACGATACATAGTACTACAAAAAAAGAATTACTTAAATCGGACTTGTAGTTCCTGAGATATGCGAACACAAACTAAATCAGTCGATTCTTACTCCTTACTGTTAAGGAGTTGTACCTTCCATCATCCGCTCAGCTACATGAGATGATGATTACCATACGCAAGTACTTAAATTACTTCATAAGATTTACGAAAAACGATGTGTGCGCCTATAAAAATTTGAGGGTTGCCCTCGATTTCTCCAGCTTTCAGTCATCAGATCCTGACTTGGTGACTATGGGACCACCTCAGAAGTATCACCTTTCGAATAAAAAAAGAATTTGGAAATCGGTCCACAATTGGCGGAGTAATCGCGTAACAAACACACAAAAAAACACTTTCGATAACCTCCTCCTTTTTTGAAGTCGGTTAAAAAGCTAGTTTCCTATAAATAAATAAAACAGTGACCGACAGATGTCAGATCTAAAATAATAGAACCTTTCTTAATAATAATAAAACATCAATATTTCGCAATGGCAGCCGTAAAATTGTATTAAAGTTTTCATGTTTTATTTTCTCTTCTGGCAACACCGACAATAAACACTGGAAATAAATAAACCTCATTTATTTAACGGTATTTAATTGAATAGGTACCTATCATTAAGCTCGATCGCTGTAGTCTTCTTCTTCCTGCCCTTATCCCATTCTACTTGGGGTCGGCGCAACACGTTTTCTTCTTCCATTCTCCCCTATCAGACGTCACAGTATCATTTACTCCTTTTTCTTTCATATCATTCCTTAGACAATCGCAAATTAAAATATAATGAAAGAGATTTTTCGGTCGAAACACCAAGTTACTCCATTTATATTTACGCAAGAATTTCTCTTAACAACCGTATATTAACATTTCTGAAATATTTGCTTTCATTTCGAAATGAACAATTTTCATATTAAATAAAACTTTTTACATGATATAGTACTGTTATTGCTGATTTATAGCCTCTGTGGGATTCCAAATTGTTCGTAAAGAAATATTTGGGAATATGAATTTTACGACAGTAATATCTAGAAAGTAAAACTCAGTTTCTTATTTATGGTACCATTTAATTCAAGACAAACACGAAATCAAAAAATTACGACTGGAATTTTTTTGGGAAATTTTCAAATGGCTCCTCTCGTTTTGGGTGAAGCGGAAATTATGATAATTTTACTACTGAGATAAATGTATCAAAAATAAAATATTTATTTTACAGAAAGTACCGCCAATCACAGTGATAGTCAGCAGTGGTGGCCTAGTGGTATCGGCCTCGACTTACGAGTTGTAGGTCGTGGGTTCGAACCCCGTCAGGCGCATTACTTTGTGTAATTTATTTCATCACCACTGCTCTCAAAACGGTGAAGGAAAAAATCGTGAGGAAACCGGCATGTCCTAGAACCAAAAATTCGAAGACATGTGACATCTACCAATCCGCACTGGGCCCGCGTGGTAGATTACGGCCCACTCCCTCTTACAGAGAGGAGGCCTGTGTCCCAGCAGTGGGAACATTTATAGACTGATGATGATGATGACCGCCAATCACTATGGGACAGTAGCCCACCAGACAACATTCATCCTCCCTTATCAATAGAGTATCGAGGATTTAAACACCCTCATCATCCACAAAATAGCATTATTAAAATATTCTTACACGAGTCACATTAAAATCAACTCACAGTTTACTCACACTCCACTCAGAAGCAACTCATATCAAGAATACTTTATTAAAATGATAACCAACACCACAACTCACCAAATCCTAGCTAACTTTAAACCAAGATACGAGAAGACTATCAGCAAGTCACGAACCTCTCTTATATTCTTCAAGACAGGGTAATCTACAGTCTTAGCACTGCAGATTAATTTTGCCCGGAATGTTGTAAAGATTAAGGTACGTGAGGTGACGTACTGAATTGCCGACTCTGAAACCGCGACCCTGACTTCGCGACTTAAAATACCGCTTTTGACGTAGCGACGTGCTAAGATTTTTAGATTACGTTTTGACTTAAGAATACTCAAAGTAACGGGTTGAATAGCGACGACATGGAAACAGTAAGTACTAAGATTGGAACGGAACACAGAGTTTTATTTACTTTTTAATAAAAATATCTCAAACTTATGTTACATTTGTAAATATTGTACTGACTAAAGTAGACATAATTAAAACTTGGTACAGAATTCAAGCATCATTATACCAGACTGTAATCCCTGAAGGGCTACGCAGAGGTGTGCCTGAGATTTCAGACCTTATTTAATGAGAAAATGTGGAAAATAATATGGCAACGTTAACACGAACAGCTGCCACATACCTGTGTAACCGCTTATTAACTCGTTGAAGCTGTGTAGCTACATTGTTCGTAGATCGTCTACGCCGTAGCAGCTCTACGACGTAGCAGATTCACCTACGCTATATGAAAATTTACATTCGGGTGACTACTTTGTGACCTGAATATATTTTCATATAAAGACTAGGATTACCCATTGAATGTATTTGAGACACGAATCGCTGAGTAAGCGAAATTTTACTAACCCGTTCTGAAACTGTCTGTTCATCTCAAGAAGCTATTGTAGCAAGTTGAGAAACTGAAATTATTATGCTAGAACATTATTCGTCATCTTCGCATCTACACAGTTGTTCTAACTACCTTATTAAATCTCGTAAATTGTCGCCAAGTTATGGAGACAAAGACTCATTAATTCACCTGAAACTGACTTTCAAAGTTACGGTAAACGAATGTCTTTACTTTTAAGTGGTTAATTCTACTCTGTTGTTTTGAAGTTTTCTCGCTTTATTACGGGAATTTTATGATGTCTAGCTAGGAATGAGTTATTTCGAAAAATCGTTTTTATGTCGCAATCGGCTGAACAAACGTAAAACGAACAGAGATATAACATTTTTCCACAAACGACGTCAATCTATTAGGGTTATCACGTAGAAAAATGATGACGTGAAAGCATTTTTATGGAATTCAGGGCTGAAAAGTGGCGATGGTAGTAATTTGGCGAGTGGTAGCTACCGGTTGCCGGTTGAGTGCTTCGCTGCGACACGGTTCGGCGCAACAAAGCGCGGCATGGTATCGACAAAGGGTGGTGCGGTGTCCACGCGACACAGCGTGTCTCGGCGTCCACGCGACATAACGCGGTGCGGAGATCACGCGCTACCTACGCGTTCACTGCACTAATTGTTAATTCCAACACTAGCTCATGCCAAAATTCCTTGCTGTATATCGAATTTAGTGATTATTTCGTCATTTATGCTATCTCAAATAAGGATTATAGAGGACTAAAGCCTGCCGGGGTCACGGGACTAATGAATTACCGTGACCCCGGAACGTAAAGGGCTATTGAAGGACACCGTGGATTTTAGTCAGTACGAGTCTGACAGTCTCTCCCGTTCTGCCCTGGGTGGGAGGACTCATTTGATGATTTTACCACGCTGAAAAAAAAATCTTAAATAAGAATATCCTACAGTTGAGAACCGCCTTAAGGCTCTTTGGATAAAAGCCGTAAATATATGTACTATGCCACAAAGTTAAGTGTGAACACGTCAATGATCTGTCACTTTAAAATTTAAAAATGCAAAAACTTATTGTTTTTTTTTAATATTTATTATATCGTTTGGTAACATTAGTTACTCGTACATATGATTATTGTTTATTTATGTGCGTGCAAGGGATAGAAAAGTGTGCATGAATACAAAATATAGCGTCATGGCACCTCCACAATTAATGTTGTTCGCATAGAAAGTCGACGACCTTACTTTTTGTTTGTATGAAGTTACAGTTTTTTGATTGTATCTGAAGTGAGAAGCGAGATATTGCATCCAGCGGAGCGTTAAAAGAAGTATTTGAGTTTTTATTTTAATCATACTTTAAACACCTCATCTTTGTTTACTTCATAACCGTTTTAAAATAAGATGGCAGTTGTTAAAGCTTTTATGATGCTGCGTTTTGACAGCTTGTTTTAAAAATGAAACGAAGAACAATTTCTTTTATAGTTTCCGCCAGATAAGCGAGGAAAAAAAATAGTTAACCCCCGTGTACCAATGTATTCCAATATTTCAAAACTATTCGAAAAAATGTAAAGAAAGTGTCGTAACACGATCAAAACAAACGTATCGTGGGAAGAGGCAACCTTGACCTTATATTTTATTTTGAAATTCGAACGATGGTAGTATGAAATTCGAACGATGCATTTTTAGGATCAATGACCTTTATTCCAGGCTTATTTGGCGGTGACTATAGTTTAAAATCTTACGATCAGTCAATCAGACTATGAGCAGATCAGTTGAGTGTTAAATGAAAGAACAGGGGCCCAATCACGAACTCTATGTAGTTTGCCGTACTTTGTACTTGAAGTATGTACGACATAAATTGTATGGAAAATGAAAAAGCGCCTTTTGCGTGCGTACGAGGAACTAATTTTACTTTACAACACAAACCGAAAACTCGTGCTAGTGCCTGAGATAAACTAGAAATAAAATGTAATCTATGCAGGGCAGGCAGTTGGCATTCGGTAGTTTTAGCCATTGGGAAGAAGGCGTGATTAAGGATGTATGTAAAATTCAACTGTCAAATATATTGATTTACAACACCATTTGTTTACATTTCTGACAGATTCGATATCTTATCGCGGATTTCATTACATTATACGCTCAACGCGAAGAATATAAGCTCACGTTATATATTGAGGAAGTAAATCCGTTTCTTTTTGGATTTATTGCATGGTAACCAGTTGTTAAAGTGATTTAACGGAGGTTCAGCATCACGGGCTGGTAACTGATACGCGTTTAAGAAGGTTACACGTTCCGTAAGCGATAAAATGTGTTACGTTACTTGCCTTTGAATTCGGAAATGAAAGCCAGAGAATCAATTACATTTCCCACCCTATTTTAGTTCCATTTAATAGTAAGCTTATTGCCGTTCAACACAAATCTAGACTATTAGCAAACCACCCGATGCCGATGTAACAAATAGCTTCTAATATGTCGGCTTTTTCATGGTGGTAAAATCATCACGTGTGTCCTCCTGGACTGTCAGACTTGTACTTACTGAAATCCACGGTGTCCTTCAATAGCCCTTTACCTCTGGGGTCACGGTATTTATTAGTCCCGCGACCTCGGAAACTCTAGACCCTAGGAATAGTCACGATTACGGCCAATAACCCTATATAGCAATCGATATACAATGAATTTACTAACATACCAATAATTTATGTTACATGTTTAGAACATGATACATGCCTAACGAATGCACATAGTAGAAGTAATGTAATACATATGTATACATATATGGACAGATAGGCTTTTGATGTATGTAATTACATATCCTTATACATAAATACAAAACACAATACTATCTTGACCTATATAGGATGTCAAAAAATCAACTGCAGGAATTTCGTGTGCGTACTCGGTATAAAAAACCAAGTACATTCCAAAAAAATTTTTTTGTTTTCGAGCTGTTTCTTTCAAAAAAATTTTTTTTTTTCAATTTTTTTTTTACCAAATTTTTTAATTTTTTTTTTAAAGTATATTTCTATTGGCCATATTAATAGGCCAATAGAAATATACTTGAAAAAAAAAAAAGTTATTTGTAAGTATTTCGATAAATTGCCAGTCCAAAGTCTGCAAAATGTGATGGGAAAGTTGGAATCAGCTGTGAACGCTACACACGGGTGAACGACCTCAAAGAGCAATCAAATTCATTAACATGACCAAAAAAAAATGCTTGAAAAAAATTTTTTTTTTTTGAAAAAAAATGCTCGAAAAAATTTTTTTTTCTTTGGAATGTACCTACTTGGTTTTTGATACCGAGTACGCACACGAAATTCCTGCAGTTGATTTTTTAACACCTTGTATATCTAAAAATACTAGAACTAATGATAGCAATTGATTTCTGTTAGCTCATTAGGCGCTTATTATTAACTATGCATCTTCTCTATATTTTTTTTATTGGGACATTCCCACCACACTATTCCCAAACCACTGCAACTCCTGAGAGCCAGAATCAACAGTGGCAACCACCAGAAAAGCGCCGAGACAATGAAGCTCGACGTGTCCTGGAGAATGAATTTACCTGTCTTTGATCCTGCAACGAAATTAATCAGAAAAGAATAGTGGAGGAGTAGGAAAAATATGTTTCTACTTCCCTCCATGCAAGCAGGAGACAGAACAAAACAAGGCCAATAGGTACAAAGGGACATTACAACTGGTAGAAGCCCATACAGTTGCCTTGCACCACGGACAAAAATGACTACTAATATTAATGGGTCCTAAATTGTGAGCTGCTATATTTATTCCAAATTCCAAATAAGTCAGGCATGCGTGCGTACAAGCGTTTTTGCCATACCTATGGCAAAAACGCTTGTACGCACGCATGCCTGACTCGTACCGACTAAAATCCACCATGTTCATTTAATTTCCCTTCACGTTCACGTTCTGGGGTCACGGAAACCTGGTAAGACCGTCCCGTGACCCCCGACAGTCCCACGACCCCTTAGACAGTCCCAAGACTTAGAAATGGCTTGAAAGAGTATTTTTTAGATCAGGGGGGGTATTACAACGTCTTAAAACCAGGCTTATTCCGGCGAGTGAAAGTGACAAAGCTACGTATACAAGTCGTCTAGCGCCATCTCGTTCACTCCTGGAACAAGCCTGGTTTTAAGACGTTGTAATACCCCCCCAGGGCAGCCCCGGAGTTTAAATCTGTGGGTACAGATTGATGGCAAAAGGCTCGTCACCTATTACATAATTTTCGAAATATGGGTTTGCTATAGACACATTCGAGATTTTATATCATTTATGTCATGTCTATTCATTTTCATTTTTTAAATAACGTTGCCCCACACTAGGAATTTCTCCTGTGTCGTGGGTGCGTTTACAAACATATAAACTCACATATACAAATGCCCAGACCCGGAACAACTACTTGTAGATCATATATACAAGTAATTGCTTCGTGCGGCAATCGAACCCGTGACACTCAGCGCAGCAGTCCAATCGCTCAGCCACTGTGCTAACCGTGCCGTCAAAATTGTGTCGTTATGTCTAGGTCTAGGTTTTATATCGATTCTTCTTTTTTCCTTTCTTCAAGCTTTTTTACTTTTTTTTTAAATGACTGCTTATTGTTTATGAACCATCCACAGTAACATGAATTCTTATTACCGTCGTTCAAACATGCACGTATACAGGGTGTTCCGTCCGTACACCAGCGGTTCACAAAACAAACTAATGGCGGTCATACGAGCCTGAAATAGCAGCAATTCTCGTAAGCCTGAAATAGCAGCTCTCACGTTATCAATACCATACTGTTACGCTGACTCGATCGACTGTGTAAATTTATACATACAAATCTGTTTTAGTCGAAACTTTGTCGAAAAAATGAATGTTATTAGTAGTTTCATAAAGTCTATTTTTGTTTATATTTTTACACTAATATATATTACGATAATGAAATTCGTAGCATTGACTCACCTGCCCATACAATTGAGAAACGGTTAATTTACCGTAGAGTATTTGAATATAATGTAATACATACCAGGTGGCCAACCATGACATCTCAAAGCGAGAGTGTGGGAAAGAAACAGAGCTATACAATTCATTTAGCGCCATTTCGTTCCCACACTGGAATTACGCTTTAAGTCGTCACATGATAGGCCACCTGCTCATTGAAGATTGCTCTAGTTAATGCCTAATCAAAGATTTATGGAAATACAGTTACAGATACTTATTTATTTATGAAAATGAAATCTTCATAATCGTTAAGTAAATACAGGAGTCACCATCCAAATTTTGATATATTAATCTGTGGTGAAAATTATTGAATACGTGTTTTTTTTTTTTTGTATCACTCAATACAAAAATATTGAGATATCACGTCACAGAGTTATCTTTAAAAAGTTGATGAATCTGGACACCGCGCTGTGATGTGTCGCTGGTGTAGCGGGGCGGGGCGCGGGGTAAGCGGGGTGCGCTCTGTCCGTTTCATGCGCCGGCAAAGTATTATTACGTTTAGCTTGGTGACCACGCAGAGCGGATAATTCTTATGAGAAAATGATTTAATATGAAAATTGTACGTATCGATTTTTTTTCAAAAATGGGGTTAGTGATTGATACCTAATGCCTAGAAAAATTTTGGACGGTGGTAAAAAAGTCTTCCTGTATAATTAGTTGTGAAAATTAATTTCCAAAAATCTCTCTCTACATTCCGCTTACAGAAAACTGTTTACAAAAATAACCTTCGTAATTATAGCTATCGAACGTCTCTTTGTTTTTCTTTCAAAGCGATTTAATGCTTCACTTTGGCAAGTGTTGGCTGGGCTCCGCGAGGTAATTAACTTCGCCAATTAAGCAAATTCAGGTCGAGTTTTTTTATGTGAGAATTTATTTACGTTTCCACAACCCTTTTTTGAAATGTAAATGGCTGTTTATTTATATATTGTTGCTAATTATTTATTAATTAGAACAGGGCACGATTTGGATTTTTGGATGCAAGAAGGTTAACAGAAGAACGAATTGAAAATTAAGGTATTTCACGAGCGTAAGTATTGAAGTTCGAATTTTAATTTGAGTTTTACCTTTTATCCCTTAACCTATTTTGAACTTAAAACGGGATATTTATCATGTTTAATATTTGATTTAAGTTTCCGATAACGTTTTAATCAGTAAACCTCCTAATTTTATACCTAAAGGCATTATATTTTACAAAAAAAAAAACAAGGAACCTGATACTTATTATGTCCCACTTTAGAACAAAAGTCGTTCTGTTTTTTTCAATATTCCTATTATAATACGCTAAAATAATAATTAGCAGTTTATTAAAAGTTGCTAATATGGACTAGTAGGAAACTATTACTAAGTTTTCACCGAATAACCATTATATCCTAGGGTCATCCGAAGAATGGCGATAAAGATGAAGAGGTCAGTGTAAGGTACCTACGGAATGCCATCAGCACGATATTACGTTAGCGACGCGCGGAGGCGGCGCGAGCACTCCTGCTCTCATCTCCACATATTTCTTCAATAATCTATTTTTCATGTTCCTTTTAGATAGATAACGTAGTTTAATATGGCGGTATGAAATACTAGCTTTTGCCAGCGACTTCACCCACGTATTTTCGAGAACGCGAGACGAACGAGAATATATTTCGCGATAAATGGAATACGCGTGTCCAATATGGTCCCCTCAATATAATTATTATATATAAAAATCAAATGGAACGGGTTCAAAAAGAATTCATAAACCACCTTAACTATCGCCTCCGCAAACCACCAATGTCCTACGAAAATAGCTGTCGGACGCATGGATTGTTGACACTCGATGAACGACGTGTAATGTTGGACATGTGTTTACTTTACGACATACTGAATGGTAGGCTGGACTGTCCGGATTTGTTATCACAGGTCAAATTTAATGCTCCCCTACGACGCACTCGCCATACGCCAATGTTGCATGTACCTCGGCATGCAACTAACTATGCTCGAACCTACAACAATAATTTCTCTGAAGTTGATGTATTTAACTGAACTAAACCTAGTTTTAAAGTCCAGGTTAAAAAATATTATTATTTAATAACAAGAAATAGCAAGCAACTGCGTTCTGTTCACCATTAAGCATGCGCGCTTAGTTCAGTTTTTTTTTTTTTTTTATATAATAATATTATCATACTTTCTCTTATCAGATAGTTTATTTAACCTTCGTTCCTATTCAAAATCATTGTTTTATTTTTATATTTTGTATTAAGTCCGTTCGCATGGTATTATACTATTTAGTTAAAAAGGGAAAACTATTATTAGCCTTACTAAGCTGTTTTATGTTCATCTGTAATGCATTATATATGTATCGCCGTTGATTTTCTAAATAAATAAATAAAAAAATAAAAAAAAAGGTGTGTTAATACAGCCTATAATCTTTCTCTAAGTCAAATTTCATCCAGATCGTGTACCACGGAGTAAAATAAACATCAACCATTATCCATAACTCACTATCTACTCAGGGCTCGTTCTTGATCGGACGGTGAGCTACCTGTCACCAGAAATCGCATTATAGAAAATCCTGGTCTGCGTTTGAGTTTCTCCGAAGTTTGAAAATTAATGAAAATTTAATCTTCCATAAGCCACGATCCAGCCTTGACTTAAATGTTTAAAACTGAAAGCTAGGACCGAAATTAACTTTGAAATTACCTAGATAGGCCGAAAAACGGGAAGAGTTGAAAAGGTTTAGGTAATTTAGTTGAGTAAAGTAATTTAAAGTAAATTATACTTTTTTTGAAAATAAAACACAATTAGACTGTAAAAGGTAAGAAATGGTGAAACACATTTTACAAGTTATAAATAAAATATAGGTAGGTCCCTAGTTGGCAATGGGCACTTTTCGGAGGAATGTGGGAAGGTCACCGAAAAGATCCGAAAATCGTATTGAAGTGACGTAAGAAACAAAATAACTATTTCCTATATAGCTAAAAGCCGATAGATTTGGAAGAAACCTAAACTCAGTATTGGGTAAATAAACCGAAGAAGTAGAAGGGTATACACCGTGACTTTTTAGTCGTCTTACAACGGCAGCCCAGTTCATGTATCCAATGACTAGAACACGTTTATTATAAAAAAAATAGGTGTTTAAGAGATTTGAGAGAAAAATTTAAAAATAAAATTTTAATTCGTTATTATGACGCAAGGCGTAGTTAGAAACACCCTTGTCTCATAGAAAATGCAGATGGAATGATCTGCCCGACTATTGCGCTGGGTAGGTATACTCAACAGCTTGATACGTAATCAATCCAGGACTTCTTGATGAGAACAAGCGTTTGCAAGCAAAATATATACCAAATCAACTATAAATTAGTCAAAGACAAATAAAACATTTCTATTTCATTCTTTATCTCTTTCTTTCTTTTAAGAAAATTAATATCTAAAATGAAAGTTATTCAAAACAACACATAAGTTATTAGTCAAGATTAAGTTTCGACTAATCGTTCTCTTAAAACATCATCTATCACGCATAAAGTCCAGGCAACAGGTGGTCATTACAAGCTGAAATACTTACATTAGGATTACACGAAAATAGATTCTATTTTTATGTTCGGGGCTAATTCTCAATTCAAATAATTCAGAAATTGTGTAGGTGTTCGATAACTGCTTAACTTTTTCACAGCTAATTTGGGAACGAGTTTTTTTTTCTACTGAATGTACTTTATTTGATTATCAAGAGGTACAGTCGTCGATAAATTATAATTTAAGAAATTAATCGCAAAAGTCACCACACACTGGGTGCCTGGAGATGGACGGCGCCGCTGAAGCCGACCCAAAAAGAGATGGCGAGACGATTTGGACTCTGTGTCTGGATTTGTAGTCAGGAAATTCAACATTACTAGCGAAGTGTGGAAGCACTATTCTGCCTAATCTATGCACACTCTAATAAAATCTTCTTTTGATATTGATATTTATAATAGAAATGAATTGTTCCGTAGGTATTATCAATAAAGGAACCCTTTTAGGCACGCGATACAAAAGAAAGCTAAAGTTGAGCGAGCGCGCTCACTCCTCACACTAATCTATAATGACATCACACTTAATTTTTCGGTCACTCAACATCATGAAAAGACCACATTTTTATAAGAAGCTCAAAATTCAATGTCCAAAGCTGTGTATTTACGATATACCGAACAAACGTTGGCAAAGATTATTCTTTAACGAACGCCGAATATTGCCACAAATGGCCTTAAACTGCTCATCCGGCATAATCACGTTTGATATGTGGCAGGCAATTTCTCCGAATTTGGGTCCAAAGCATTATTTATGTCTGAATACAATATATTACCTCCCCCGTTTTGTATTAACATAATATAGTTTTGGGTCGACTTATTTCGTACAAATCCGGGGACATCTCTCGGGTTATTATTGCTGGCGGTATCGAGACGGATCGCGAGAAAAACTGGCAATCGAAACCACGTTTCTCTCTTTACTCAATAAACTATATCGCTAGGATACAGATCAAAGGGTTTGTTACGTATTTCAATATTTTTTAAATAGCAGGAAAGCCGTTTCTGATGTCGCTCTATGCAAAATACTGATACTCAGTTGGAAGCCGAACCCAGCATAGTTGATGATGAAAGCCGATATCTGAAACTGTGACATCCGTTGTCACATAATCAATATCAGAGACAATATAAATCGCAATTACTAATCTGCTATTTCCGTACAAAAATGACAATTTGGCCTGTTGGTCTAGTGGTTAGTGACCCTGACTGCTATGCCGGAGGTCGTGGGTTCGATTCCCACCCAGGACAAATGTTTGTGTGATGAGCACGATCATTTGTTCTGTGTCTGGGTGTAATTTATCTATAATATGTATGTATTTAGAAATATATAAGTATGTTTATCAGTTGTCTAGTACCCATAACACAAGCTCTGCTTAGCTTGGGACTAGATGGCGTTGTGTGATAGTTGTAAAAAAAAAAAAAAAAAAAAAAAAAAAGAAAAAAATTTGTACGTTTGTGAAAAAGGTAGTACACACGGCTACGCATCAAGCTATACAAAACCAGTTTATCGTAGTCTCGCTTTGTATGGTCTTTCCGTATATTCAACGATCAGCTTATACTGGTTTTGTATAGCTTGATGTGTAGCCATGTCTACTTATCCCCGAGCGCTCCAAATCCAGTATGTCTGAAAACTAAACTGATATTATTCTACTTTTCTTGTCGAACGTCTTTCACAAAGTTATCTACTATCTAAGCACTACTTCTCTATTAGTCTAGGCTTCAATAGAACATAGAAATTCTTCACATAATTGGTCATCTAAAACATTGTTAGAATCGTCTAAATTAGCTCCTGTTCTTGGAACCTCACTATTGAAACTTGGTTTGTCGTTCCCGCATATTCCTCTCTGTGTTTTGCTAACCAAATAATTGCATGCTGGTGAAATTGCAAGTTTACTTTAAGCCCTCATGGAGGCTAGACTTTGTAGTGTGAACACTAATATAAGTACAATGTTTTATAATTAGAAGTTGTAACACACATTTACGTCAAAAGGTACTCCCACATAGCAGTTCTGTTATAAAACATTGTCTAACATGATCACATTTCATAACAATGTTAGCATTGAGTATTTTTCTTACAAAAAAAATTGAACAACAAAATGTTATGCAACATTCTTTCGTTATAATATACTACTTACAAATACGTCCCCTTAAATCTACTTAATAGGAAAGGAGATAATTTTGTAAATGCCGAGACAAGACTGTGTGCTTTTGTGTTATATTCAAAATATTCATACTTCGAATTTCAACAAATTAATGACTTTCATCCTCATTATTAGTAAGTATTTCAAGCTGAAAACTGAATCTCCCAAATCAAGAAAGATGACTAGAGGATTCCACTTCTAATTACTGAATACAATGAAGTCAAAATCCCAGTTCTAATTTCTATCTTATTGTTGCATTTCAGTAAGGATCTTCCTAATAATTCGTCTTTATTGTTGTTGGAAAGCGTTCACCCGGCGCCGGCCGAAAGGGTTCGTTTATAAGCTGTACTTATGTATACTTTACTTATAGAGTACTTATAGGAGTATTGTGCTACGAGCTATTGTGCCACTAATGAGCAATCACCGCGACTCACTTCACGCAACTCCGCCCTTTCAATAGACTTATAGACAACTTTGAATAGATGTTTTATGTAAGGTCTGTGCGTTTTATTGATATCAGTGTTGTGGGTGGGTAGTATTAAAATACAGCTGAAAATGTTGAATATTATTGTGTTTCTAGTCTAGACTAATTTATTTTTGGTTGTTAAAATAATGAAATGAGTCCACTTGCCTTAGGTGGAGTGAAAGAGATTTATAACTCTTACTGATTAAAAATTTACCTTGTTACTTCAGCTGCCCTTTGCGTTCCACCCCGGCAGACTATATTTAACTGATATTGATTCCCTCACCGGAGTAGTCGTATGTAGTGTGACAACTCAAAATTTCATTTTTACAAAAAAGTGAATAAGGTGATTTCATTATACTGCTGCGCACATTGAACTCATTGATATGATGCTTGTAAATTAACTGTTATATTACAAGTGAATGCTCCATTAGAGAGAAAAATACTTTTAATTGGCAATTTTTATTCGAATGAAGTTCACAAAGGCTGTATTTACGCGAAAACATATCAACAACACAATGAAACCTACCTAATTGAAAATCAATCGCTTCGATGCCATTACCTACGAGTATGTATGTACACATTACATCATTTCAAAGTACCCAGCAACATATATACCATGATATATGTTACTAGGTACTTGAAGAACGTGTGATTTTCCCACGATTTTCTTTGAAACGATAACGAAAACACATTAATCAGTTATCGAATTCGAGAAATATAAATCGAAAAAACCCACATTTCGCATTAAAAGATATCACAGGGAACGTTCCCAGCAAATTGATATCATAAATCTATAAACAAAATATAATGTAATTTAGGAAAAGGAAACGGATACGTGATATGATATGTTTTGAAGAGCGTAAATCCTCTTTAGCGCTATCTTCAGTCAAGCGATCTGTTGCTTAGAGAATCGATTACTGGATGAGTAGATAGATTTGTGTAAAAAATATCAGAGTATACCTACTTAACAGGAAATCCGTCATGTGCTCTTACGTTAATTAAATGTTGTTAAATGAAAATGCAGCAGCAGTGGGCACTGGGCAGCAGTGGTGGCCCAGTGGTATCGGCCTCGACTTACGATTAGTAGGTCGTGGGTTCGAACCCCGTCAGGCGCATTACTTTGTGTAATTTATTTCAACACCACTGCTCTCAAAACGGTGAGGGAAAACATCGTGAGGAAACCGGCATGTCCTAGAACCAAAAATTCGAAGACATGTGACATCTACCAACCTGCACTAGGCCCGCGTGGTAGATTACGACCCACTCCCTCTCACAGAGATGAGGCCTGTGTCCCAGCAGTGGGAACTGCTGTGGGAAGTGGCCGATGATGAAATTAAAACATAGAAACTTATAAAATGTAACTGTAGTGACTAAATTCGATTTATTTTTCGTATAAAGATCGCCAATTTCTGGTGTCAGAGTTAACTACTTATAAGCCAATCTGAGAACGTTACAGACTGACATGGCTTTAAACTTAGATTGATAAGATAGGCCAGGTTTTCACACGACTTTTTCTTTCATCGATGTCGTTTATGTCCAAGATAAACTAAGAAAGTTTGTACAAGTATGCATGAAAACACCTCGGGTTTGAAAAATTAAAAAAATCTCTGTGCCATCACGTGTTTGTGTATTGGTAGGTAAGTGGATATAATTTTAGAGGTGAAACTTTAAATCTCGTTGGAGATAAATTGGCGTTGTTGTGATTTCAGTAGCTGGTAAGCTTATTTTCACTGCTGAACTGATAGTTAATATTGTTTCCCCAATAACATTGAATGTAAGTAACAAAAACAAAATAATTTTTCGGTGCCAAGACCTTATCACAAGAGTTCTGTATTTTATTTTCAGCGCACTTGAAGTATTTACTGCGTTTATTGTATGGAAAATTGAAAAATCGCATCTTAGTTACCGAACAAGGAACTTTTTTTTCCATCAACCTAAACTCAAAGTTCCAGTTTACTTTAAATCACAAAAATTTTGAAAATTCGTGATAGGGCTTCAGATAGCAAGTGGGGTTTTGTAGGTCTCTGGCCAAGACATTAGAGAGCCAGAAGCCAGAGCTTTTTTTTATTAGCGTGGTAAAATCCCAGGGTAGGGCGGGAGGGACTGTCAGACTCGTACTGACTAAAATCCACCGTGGATTTTTAAAGTGAGTTTTTACCTTTTGAAAAGAGAAATATCAATAATCCTCGCTCCATGCCATTCAGAACACGAAATAATGCATTGTAAATATGGCGCTGCATAAAGCTCTAAGAGTGCTGTACTTCATCCCTTCAGCGGCTGGAAGGGCTGATTGCCTCCATTCAACATTTCAACTCGTTGTGATTCTCAACGTAAGCTCGCATAATGCCTGCTATTTGGCAGTATTTTTTGTCCAATGTTTTAACTTGTTCTCAGACTTAGATTACATACATTAAACATGCACTATTTAAGTAAACTCTGAGTGCAAACATAAGCATTGATGTAGTTAATACGAGTATAGTTGACCAAAGAGACATCAAAACGACTTGTTGACGTTTCTCGTGACCCAAGCTCTGGCTTCTGCGGGCATGTGGGCGGCGAGTAATGGGCGATTCGCTGTCCGACCATGGACCATGCCCGGGTCGACGGTGCGTTGTGTTCCACGCGCGCCTCCCCTCTAGAGGGCCAAAGCCTGCCGGGGTCGCGGGACTTATCTCATTACCGTGACCCCGGAACATAAAGGGCTATTGAAGGACAACCGCGGATTTTAGTGAATACGTGTCTATCCCTTTCACTCCACACAAGGCGGGAGGACTCATCATTGAAGATTACAAGTAAAAAAATGTCAGAAAAAAGCATCAACACATAAACAGATTATCTGCTGAATCCCTACAGCGCTGCACTAGGACATGTCGCTTTATTCCGCTTTTTGCACTAAGTAACTGGTAATTGCAGTTTATCTGCATTCAAAATGCTCATGTAAGCCAAGATATACGAAGCTATTAACTTGCTGTACTAATTATTCTACGTACATAGTTAATGCTTCTAGGAATTACGACTATCTTTGGCTATAAGCATTAAGAGTACACAGGCCGCTCGGTCGAACTCAACGGTGGGCGCGGCGTAAACGCTTGCTATTTTGCTATAACTTTGAAATGACTAAATATTTTTAAATTCTGTTTTCGTACAGGCATAGATCATAACAAGACAAAACAGTATTATGTCCGTCTTGGAACAAAAAATGTCAAACAATGGAGTAATCATCCTAAAACAAATGTATGGAGAAATGCGTGGCTTGTGTAGCCTTAACTGAAACAAACTTGGGCTTTCACAGCAACCTGAAAATAAAAATATCTACCAACTACCAACACTCACTAACGGCACGGTTGGCGCAGGGTCGCGGGTTCGAGGCCCGTACAGAACAAACATTTGTATTACCTACATTTATGTAGTTATTCCGGGTGTGGGTGTAAATGCACCTACGATAATTCCTAAAGTTGGGAAACGTTTTTCAAAAACAAAAAAAAAACTGTATTATTTTAAAAGACTAATGGCAAGTTTCACGTTCGTATGATTTTATAATAGAAATGCCTATCAGAGCCCTTATCACGAGTTTTCACTAGTTTACTTTACAGCGTTTCTTGTATGAAAAAATGGAACAGCGCCTCTGGTGTGTGAAAAAGCAAGTAATTTTTTCCTTGTTTGTCAATTGACAATGTCAAAGTTCCAGTACCCTGAGCACGAGTTTTCAGTATTGAGACGTAAAGTAAACTGGAACTTTGACAACTTCAAATTGACAATTTTCAATAGTTCCTTCTTCGCACACCAGAGGCGCTGTTCCATTTTTTCATACAAGAAACGCTGTAAATACTGGAAAGACGCTGTAAAGTAAAAGAGTGAAAACTCGTGCTAAGGGTACTGTTCACTTTACAGCAGTGCCTCAGTCTATTTTCAGTAATGGGCAGTAAGCTTGATGAATGAAAATGTCATTCTGAATTTGAATTGGAATGTATACTGACTGGCATTTCAATCAGTTTTACTGTGAATATGTAACAAATACCTTTCCTATGTTTTGCTAATGACATTCTATCCTAATCCCAACTAATGTTAAAATCGAAAGTAGGTTTGTTTCTTTGTTTTTTTTTTACTTTTTAGGCCACAACACTGAGTCGATCCTCTCAAAATATAATATTACGTTGTCTGATGTACAGATATAGACATAGGGTACATATTATAATCCCGAAAAAGTACGATTCCCGAGATATACAACACTAACATTCATATGAAAATAGATGGCGCATCGTCGATCATGGTCTTTGTCACCCCTGACTAGACTAAGGCCAAGAGCAAACCCATCGTACAAAAAAAAATACAATCCGAATTGGTTGTCAAATTCTAAAATAACGCGAGCGAAACCGCGAGTAAAAGCTATAGTATTATATTCCCAGACTTTTCCCGGCCATTCACGTCAAAATGTAACGAAAGCCATAATCGCAAGACGAATGGCTGCCTCTACACTTCAGCATTTTACGACTTTGCAAGAAAAGTGACGGTCTACCCCATCTACTCCTATTCGTCGTGACTGCACTGAATGAAGTTATTCAGCTGTAACTGCACCATTAAAGCGCTTCATCGCTGAACGAACGTCGCTTTATAAAGCGGTGTTTTGATTACCAAATGAACATAATTATTTTCAATAGTCTTTACACTGGAAAATAGTTACTAATTGGTCAACTGGTTTTCATTTCAATCCTTTTGTGTCCGTTATTTAATTTCCATATTCAGTTTGATTACCACATTAATTTGAATGATTTATGCTGAAATTGGCTCAACACTTACAATTATCATAATTGTTTATTGTTTTCTGGATAATTGTTAATTATTATATAGTCACAACGATCACAATGCAATGGTTAATGGAATTATCAGTTTTATGAATAAAACATTTATTTTCAACTTGTTTTTCGACAACGCATATGGTTGTTCTTTTAAATATTTTTGACACATTTTTATTGACGCTGGTTGCAAATCCCTTCCTCTGATCGAATAAATTTAATGAACATCTCGAGATTAAAAAAAAAATAGATTCACCTTCCGAAATATAAATAGGTAAGTAACTTCAACGTTCAAGAGTTATTAGGACTTAAAGATAATGGAAGTAAGTTTCACTGAGAATTTTGCCGACGCCATTTAAATGTTTTCTAAGTAAATTTGTAATATCTACCTATCGGGCAATTAAACTATTAGTTACGAATAATAATGAGTCTGAGTGACTTTAGGAAAGTTCAGAGGGACTACAGAATAGTTAGTATTTGAATCTTAATTATCACAATATTTAAATCAAAAGTCTGAAACAAAAGGCGACCTTTATCTCGGTATTCACTGAATAATTATTTCATAAAAGAAAGCAGATTTCACGTTTACGGACAGTATAAAGGTTGTTTCGAATCTTTATATGAAACTCAATGCTACAACTTATTATTCACAAAACTGTTTCTTAGTCGGAAATGGACAGAGCCATTGTAGGGCTAAAAGCCTGGCGGGGTTATAATAAAATTGAAAAATTATTAAAGACAAAATGTCCTTTCTTCCCTGGGGCAACACTGACACAAGGCTGTATCCTATCATTGTAGAAAAGCACCTCTGGCTGGAATAGGACAGTATAAGACATTCGGAGCTCTACTCGGATAAAGCCACTAGCTTGGCTTAGTTACAGAGGCCCTTGTACATAATATCGCTTCAAAACCTTTCCCTGAAAACGCCATTTCATATCTGTACCTACTTAAGTACTTTACGAAAGCTGAAATCCCAGTGCGTGGTATTCGCGACGCGACGCTCCATGGAAAAAGTATCGTCCGTGTTAGAGTCAATTCACACAGAGACGCGAAGCTGCGTGCAACTTTATTTACTACACGAAAAGATACACATTTCATCGATGACGTTTCGTAGCTCGACACAGCGCGACGCCCTGCACATTTTAATAGCGTCTCATATTCTAACTTTAGGTGTTTTAGTACACGAAAAGATACACATTTCCAGTATCATTGCGTCTCGGTGCATACTGACCCTTACCGCAGACACAACTCCGTCGAAAAGAAAGAGCCTTGTGCCTGTGTGGCTGCCCGTAATCGTCTGCTATCCGCAAAATCACGCCCTGTGGGAATCCAGCTTAAGATTCAATATCTCAAGATAAAGCACTATTAATAGCAGTCCGATGATTTTAATCTTCGTTGGAACCCTAATAAATTACTTTCTATCTATTTTATGATGACATTTTATAGTGTGCTTACATTATTCTGTTCCTTTGTACAAGGTAAGTGTGGAACTCTTACAAATGCGACTCTCGACTACAAACTCTTAAAATTAAAATCGTTGAATCAATCGTTATATAATTGGTTTTCTTATATTGCGAAAACGTCAATTTATAATTTCTTAATCTACCTACCTGTTCCTTACTAAACCACAATGCTATCACATATCTCAAGTCTGAAATAAACAAAAACAAAAGAATTACACAAGTCGAAATAATTTCTCAAGCTTTCATAAAAAAATACACATTCATTTCTCAGTTTCCTATGTAAACACAGTAACTAAGGTATATGTATAAACATAGATTCTATATACCATACATTACGAGCTAGCAAAACAAATGTAAAAGAAAAACATTGCGACATGCGTTTACGTTCCATTCCCTCCCTCCGATCTCCGTTTTATAAATGCCGCAATTAGACACGGAACACTTTCAATTAATTAGCATTGCAAAACAGTCGACTGTAAAACTGATTGCTCTTACAAATTGTGGCTACGGAGAGAGTAACTACCTATCCAGTAGCTTTTATTAGAGAAGACAGTAAATTGTTAGTGGAAATAAAGTTTTTGTCATATTGCCTGTATGTCTTTACGACATGCGATGTTTGTTTTCCTTGGAATAAATTGTTAGATTTAGCAATACAAATTTAAAAAAAAAAAATTGTAATGCTGAATCTTAAAATACATCTAAAAGAATCAAAGTTCATGTAGAAAAAAAAAATCAAGTATTTATCTTCGGTAAAAAAGGAGCACGCGTCAAGAATGTTCTCAAGTGTACTCATGTGTGCTCATGTAAAACACATTCAAAGAACACCACACTGACCCTTGAAAATCCAAAAATCCAGAAAAGACTGCATCTATTTTCCAACAACAACGAAATGCGTTCAATACTTCGGCTTTCAAGCTTTGAATAGAAATTCTCGGGTAACTCCCTGCTCCTCTATCAGCCCTATAACGTTACAGGTGATTGAAGCAACATCCTTATTGTAAAGTGTCGGTGCACACGGATGCAAGGGTATGCAAGGGGATGCAGGGAATAGCTTCGGATGCAGATACGGGCTGTCTGTGGAACTTCCGTCTGTACATGTTGAAGCCTGTTTGAACGGCAGTTTGTTTGTCGACAGTCTGTTTATTGCAGGCTTGTTTATTGTGCTGGAATATTTACGTTTAATTTAATTACATGTTCGTTAAATTACCAACTGGTATTTCGAAAAGTGGAAGAGTTTTTAAAATCATTTTGAAACTTTCAATCTTGGATTAACATTGAACGTCTCTTTTGGGGGGGTTGAATCATCATCTAATGAGTCATGAGCTCTTAGTGGAGTATGGATATAAGAAATATGTATATTGTAATGTATGTGCGTATGCTAATTAATCTCAAAGGTTTTCCTTCTAGTACCTATTATAATTTGAGCATTTTCTTCAACCTGAACAATTTTACTTTCAGACAGTCTCATGATCTTTTCTTGGAAACACTTATTTTCGCAAATAACTTCAAGTCAATTATCGTGTATTACGGACGAAAATACATTTCCATAATTATCTTACTCTGTCTCACAAAACATCAATAAGCCAAGAAATCTCATTCCACTAGTCACAACAAATCAATATTGTGCGCGCACATTCTCATATAAATAGTCCCCTGACATTCCTATTCGCTTCAATTCACTCATTATAACACGATTAGTCAACTGCGACGTCAATGGAACGCCCCTAGCCGTACATGAAGACAGACAGACAGACAGACAGGCATTCGCGGCTGTCGCGAAATTAAACGGAAATCGAACGTTGCGGCTTGTGACCGCATCTGAGTGGGCCATTGTATACAAGGCTATGGGTATACAGGTACCATTGTGTACCAGTCTACGGTATCGGTCCGTCGGTAAAAGGTTTTATGTATTTTACTGTGTGCTGACGGCAAATTAGTTGCAACTGGCCGATAATATTTTTCAGTCTGACTTGGAATTGAATGTACCAAAGATTGTAAACCTGTACCCTTAGCACGAGTTTTCACTCTTTTACTTTACAGCTTCTTTCCAGTATTTACAGCGTTTCTTGTATGAAAAAATGGAACAGCGCCTCTGGTGTGCGAAGAAGGAACTAATTTTTTCCTTGAAAATTGTCAATTTGAAGTTGCCAAAGTTCCAGTTTACTTTACGTCTCAAATACTGAAAACTCGTGCTCAGGGTACTGGATTGTGGCAAATACATGTGTTATAGTAGGTACGTGAAGTGAATTACACCTTTACAATGCACAAATCCAGGCTTGGTGGCGGCTACTGAGTAATTCCTGATGTAAAATCCTAATAACACTTTGTCCGACCTGGGAATTGAACCTCCTCATGCTCTGCAGTCGCGTTTGCGACCACATGACCAACGAGGCAGTCAAAGTCAGAGAAGTCAGTTATAGTTTTTTATTGAAGAACAAAGAGGTAACAAAAGTATATTACACAAATCTCTTTTTTTTCAATTCGAGTTTATGTGACTCAATTACAAACCAACAAATTGAAATGCTCTTACCAGCCTGCAATCGGTATGTTTCCAAACATCCAATTAATCCCGTAACGCTAGACTGTGTGTCTGTTAATAATTTCACATTACTGTCAAATTACTGGATACTGAGTGTTCCCTGTGTTATGTTTGCACTGAATTCAGTCGGAAACAACTCTTGTTTTACGATGTAAACAAACTGAAACTCACTCAAAGCCGAAACTGTTTGACTGTGTGATATTTCGGGACGTTATTATACCTAATGAAATGTCCAAACTTTTGCCTGGTATTCAGGATTCCGGGCACCTAATGAAATGTCCGAACGATGTTTGGTCTGGACGTGTCCTCAGAATCCTCACAACGAAAAAGTTGTTAGGACACTCCCGTCACGTCACATTCACGCAGATACCGCCCGAGGGATCTATTACAATTCTCACATCCCCAAATGAGTGGAGTACGCGACTACCCACCGCTTAATGCGAACTTTGGGACCTTATTCTATTAAGGCCGACACGACGTTCCCGCATTCTACGTGACAGCGTGCAAAACCGCCTTAAGCCCCCATTGTGCCTGGACAAGGAACTAGTTTAAGTTTGCATAGATAAAATCGATAAGTTAAGTGCAAGCCGACTCATGCTATCAAATGCGGGAGTCGTTTAAGGCGATTTTATCATTTTACAAAGTGAGCTTAGGTTAGTTAAAGTTGGGTAGTTGTGGTTTATTCAAAGAAACAAATGAGGGTAGAGAGTTCTGTTCGCATTGTAAAGGTTTTTGCGGTAATTTGAAGTTTTCTTTTGTATTAAGTTTCAATGTCTCGGCACTATTTATCTTAACGTTTGAGTTGAAGGCACCCAGCCTGTAAGGGCCATTCTTTATTTACTTTGTCAACTTCACTAGATCTTGTGTTTGACTATATTTCTTTTCTGAAAGTACTACGTTTATGTTCCACTTTTATTTTCATGAAAAGACTGAACTTATTCAAAAAGTAACCAACATTTTTTATTTATTTGTTTTTGTGTTCATCTAAGATAATATGATGATGGCGATTAAAGTAAATGATAGGAAAAACGAGAAAATAAATATACCTACGTAATGGCAATAAAAGTGTACGTTTTCCTTATTAACACTTTACCACATCACTAGTAGGAAACTCAGTCAACAAAATTGTGAATTTGTTGACCGCCAGTAATAATAACAATAATATTCCACAACGATCACACAACGCCATCTAGTCCCAAGCTAAGCAGAACTTGTGTTATGGGTACTAGACAACTGATAAACATAGGTACCTACTTATATATTTCTAAATACATAAATATTATATATAAATTTCACCCAGACACAGAACAAATGATCGTGCTCATTTCACAAACATTTCTCCTGGGTGGGAATCGAACCCACGACCTCCGGCTTAGCAGTCAGGGTCACTAACCACTAGACCAGCAGGCCTGTCAGTGATATTTTATTCTTCAGAGCGGAGCGGAACCACTCACGCTTTAAGACGTCATCGTGGGCCACCTGGGGCTTAAAACCAGGCTTATTCCAGTGAGTGAACGAGATGGCACTAGACGACTTGTATAATTAGCTCTGTCACTTTCACTCGCCGGAGCAAGCCTGGTTTTAATACGTTGTAATATTAAACCCCCCTGAACCTACTTCTATTTTGTGCACAGCATTCATGAAATTTTACAAAATCCTTAACTTTTTCCAAATCAAAATGAAATCATTTTTATTTTTATACTTACCTACCGGGTAAAAAAATATAGTGTTAAAAATAACATGGTTAGTGAGCCATCTAGCTCATTTTAGAAGTCCCCAGTCCTAAAATTATCTGTTTTCTTGTTACAGCAGTCCGAGCGTCTCCTGAGCCGCGGCGGGCCCCCAGCATCCTGGAGCCGCCTCATCACGTGGACTTCACCAACGACACCGGGGTCTTGCTCAGTTGTGCTACCAGGGGAGACTATCAGGTAAGAGCACTAGTATCATCATAATATAAATTATAATACATGGAAAAATGAAGTGACTGAGATGATCTAAGTTGGAAGTAAACTCGAAAACCATGGTACGGAAAACGTAATCTTATCTTTTTTTTTATTTAGTATTTAGATGCAGTCACTCTGGCTGTAGACACCAGACTTTGACAGTTATTTTGATATTATTTGTCAAAGTTATATCTACAGTTCGGTTAAGGTGCCGGTTCGCGCGCGAGACCGCGACAGGAGACAGCGACAGGAGACCGCGACAGGCGGCTGCGACACTACTTAACATAGGCAATGACAAGTGTCGCAGTCTCCTGTCGCGGTCTCTGTCGCGGCGCGAACCGCCGCCTATGCAAAAGAGAGCGCGACATGTGTCGCGGTCTCCTGTCGCTGTCTCGTGTCGTGGTCTCGCTCGCGAACCGGCACCTTTAGCTTTTCAGTCTCTTTGGTTTGACTGAGCATTGAGATGGAGTCATTATGTGGCTGCTTAGGTACGCTGCCAGTGGTGACCATAATAATAAGCTGCAAGTTTTTAGTATATAAATATGTAAAAAAATACAGAGTTAGATTTTTTTTGTAATAAAAGTGGGAATAGAAGGGGTTTGCAAGAAGTCTGTAACCGCAAAGTCCTAAATAAAGACTTCTATTTTTTCTTTAACAAAACTCATTCAAGAAATTATTCAAAGGATTCCAACTTCACCAGACGGCGTCGTTGTTATTTTAAACTTAATAACCTTATGAAAATTAAAACGAACAAAATTATCTTTATAAACAACAGTCTTAATATGATTTCATTAAAACAGGCAAGAGAAAACGACATTTAAATGCGTACTTATTATAAAAGCAAATTGTATCAATCCGCCTTGAAGAAAAAAATAAAAATGTCAAAGAAAGGTAGAAAAACATTATCTTTTCCACCACGGTACCGTAATCACTTATCGTCAGGTATGCCCATTAGTCATCCCTAGCTTTTACCGATAATGATAAACGATGTACCTACCGTGTAATTATTTTGTATTGAACAGGGTAATACGAAAATATTAGTTCTAACCGAAGAAATAAATCGTTAAAAACGACATACCGAGTCAACAGTGGCAACTTTTTGTTTCTTTGATTCATTTCTAGACTCACATTTTTATTGTCTTCCTTGAAATTTAAATAAAATTCTGACAGTGATTAATCTTCACAGAAGAGTCAAATCACTAGATCACTCTACCGCTGATATAAATAGTCGTTTATTTATGGTTTGTTGAATGATATCGTCCAACTTATTCTTACGAGATGGCAAGTTGAATGTGCGAAGTTAAGTATTATAATATTTACCATACGACCTAAATACGGTAAGGGTACAGCTAATGGGGTGCTAAGACAGGAAACCTCCACGTGCGCCCGTGGACTGGAGTTCCCTCTCGGATACGTCCGGGGCAGCGTTGCCAGACCGTACCAAAAAGTACGGTTTTCCGTACTATTCATCACACAATCGTACCACAACCGTACCTCAGTGTAGACCGTACCTTTTTCGTACCTTTTCTAAACTAGTAATTTATTTTTCACAACAAAGGAAATAAAAGGCCTATTTTGGAATGAAACAAAACATATCTACAGACAGAATGACACTTATCACATTATTGGAGCTTCAAAGCTTGTGTTAGGAAGTAATTTATTTATAAACTCGTGGTAAGTTAAATTATTATTTTACTATTACAGTCTGTGGAGAAACTAATAGAAAATAATGAGACTCATACTTTCTTCAACTTTCTGTCACATTTGGCACTACAATATGGACACAAATTACATAAATGGAATTTTCTTAGTTCCTAAAACATTATTTTCATAATTTTTTGACAAACAGCTTGTTTTCGCTGTAGAATATGAGTAGGCTATAGCATTTTTCAAAATTCTAGCAAAAGAAGAAAAAAACAGATCTAGTTCTTGCAGAAGTATTTTGACCCAACCGTACCTTGAAGTTAAAAACCGTACCTTTTCAGAAAGCCAACCGTACTTTTTTGGGAAATCATACTGGCAACACTGGTCCGGGGGGAAGACCAGTTTTTCGGGCCGGTGCGCCCTGGGATGCGAGCAAAAACTCTCCTTAGGCACTGTGTGCCTAAGGGGTTTCTTTGCCCGTATGCAAATAGCCTGTCGGGTGGACGCTCCAATGCGTGTCCCTCTGAACAGCAGAGGGCACAGCGGCGGAGCGGGCTTGCGGACGGTGAGTAATGGGTAAGCTCGCCGTCCGACCAGGTACCAAGCCCGGGTCGGTGGCGCGTCGTGTTTCACGCGTCACCGACGGGGCCCCTTATGGGGCCAAATGCCTGCCGGGGTCGCGGATTTTTCTTAATCCAGGATACCGTGGCCCCGGAACGTAAAGGGCATCCGACGGAACACGGGTGGACAGTCCTCCCGCCCCACCCAGGGCGGGAGGACTCATTTGATGATTTTGCCACCCTAAAAAAAAAAAAAAAAAAAAAAAAAAAAAAAAAAAAAAAAAAAAAAAAAAAGGGTACAGCTAATGCCATAAATCTTTCATTTAAATTATGTTACAAACACACATGTGCTCAGTCTGCTAGAACGACTTAATCTCATGATCCAATGGTCTGGCTTTTACCTTGGCCAGAGGCTTACCCATACTAAAGTCAACGCTGCCAGTATCTTGGGCACGTGACCAGCTGACAGCATTGAGGAGTTTTCGTTGCTTCGTAATAGTTTAGTTTTATTATTTAGCTACAAGCTCGCGTTTGACCACTAACTTGTCTTGTGATAAGAGAAGACATGGTCGATGGTGAAGCACTCTTGCCTAGAAGTACCTAACCTAATGGGCGTTTTTCCATTAACCGGCACGGCACCGGCACCGGCGACGGTAACGGCGCCGTGCCGTTGCCGGGGAAGCAAAAATGTATGAAATTGTATGGCTCGCTTTTGCACTTACCGGCGCCGGCACCGGCTCGGCGTTCATACATTTTTGCTTCTCCGCACCGGCACTACGCCGGCGCGGGCGCCGGCGCCGGTGCCGGTGCCGTGCCGGCTAATGGAAAAACGCCCATTCAATCTTGACCTGAAAAGCTCCGGTAGGGAATTCCCCTTTTTAGCTGTCGGCACAATACAAGTATTGTAAAAACTCTGTAGGTACTTGTATTTAACCTATTTTTTAACCCTTCGTTTGACTGCCGTAGCACGGTAAAAATGAAAAGAGTTTGGTTAACGTGTTAAGCTTTATTTAGACTAACTTCATATTGCATAAAACCGTCCCTTTCTCGTAGAAATCAAACGAGGAGCGTGTAACTAATGGAGTGAGGCGCAATAACAAATTGGAGACAGTGGCCGACTAAACGGAATATTTCCCAATTTGTTCCCTCTCTCGTAATTCTTTCGCAAAAGAATAAACAAAATCCTTTTCGGCCGGATATTCTATCGCGTCGTGAGATACTTGCGTCAACTTGACCCATTTATTTTTTGTTTACTTTTGGATATTATTATGTATTGATGAATATGGTTTGCCTTAGTGACCTGTTCCAACTTAGCGCCATTTTTACAATTTGATAAAGTATCCATGATTGTTTAAGTTTATTAGAAGGAGATGGTGGGATGAGTTAGACTCATTTTTAAAGATCGCGAAAGGTAGAAAGAGGGAGGAAAGAGGCTGGAAAGAGGGGCATTTTCCCTGCAGAGGGACAACAAAGGCTTTAAAAAAAATCGTAGTCAGAATCTTTCCTAGTTGAATTATACCCTTACTCAAGTTCAAAATGCGTAGATGTAAAGGTAGATTATTCTGGAGCCCTGGCATGTCTCCGGAGTCGCAGGGCTGTCTAATCAAAAGGCTATTGAAGGAACACCCTGGATCTTAGTCAGTATCTACGAGACTGACACTCCCTTTCACTCCACCCAGGATCTGACCTTTGTTTTTTTTTTTATTTGCTTGGTAAAATTATCAAATGAGTCCGAGTCAGGAGGGACTGTCAGACTTGTACTAACTAAAATCTACGGTGTTCATTCAATAGCCATTTACGTTCCGGGGTCGGGCCCTGGTCGCTTGACTTACGAGCTACCATGACCCCGGAACGTAGTGGAGGACTCATTTGATGATTTTACCACGATTAAAAAGTATAGATTATTGTAAACTTCATATGCTTAGATATTATGGAAGGTCATAATAGTATGCATATTTCTCCTAATACATTTGTTTTTTTTTTTTACATACAGCGGAAACCCTGGTTAAACTTTTACGCTTTTAATAAATTGAATTTAGCTCGCAGCTTCACTGCGATGTTTTTGGACAGAATAGCTTTTGTTTGGGATGGATGGTCTCAATAAAATACGTACTGCAATATATTTAAGAGACGCGTGTAAAAAACGCAGTTTTGTTTAATAGGTGTATTGTTTTAAACAGTAGAAAAACTCATTCATATTTCAGGATTTTTCTACTTTTTAGCACGAATTTAGACATGTCATATCGTAGAGTAGTAGATCGTCGTAGATGAAATCAACCATACAAGGTGTGAAAGGCATCTAAGAGCGGCTTCGCTCGCATGTTACTCGAGACTTATCCCATGGAAATGTAATACCGTGATAAAAACTATCCTATGTGTTAATTCAGATAACAAACTATCTGTGTACTAAATTTCATTCAAATCTGTTCTACAGTTTTTATGTGAAAGAGTTACATACATCTATCCATCCATCATAAAATTCGCATTCATATTATTAAGTATCACAAGAAAACTCAGGACTGTCTCTAATAGATCTTGATTTACCAATCAAAATAACATTTAGGTATACATTACAATATACATTACAGCCTTACTACAAAAACTTAAAGATCTGTTGAACGGTGCATCCACACCGCCGGTAACATTTGTGGAGCAACAAAAGGCAACACGATAACATTCGGCAACATTCGGTAACTTTTGTGGATCCTTGTTACTATTTGTTGATTGTTACTCATCCACACCGCAGTAACATCCGACAACAAATGTTGCCGTGTTACTGTATGTCGAGTAACGTTGCTCGACAATCGGTAACATTGTTAGATAATGGGGGTAACATTGTTACGGAATGTTGAGCAACGTTACTCGACTTACAGTAACACGTCAACACTTAGTAACATTAAATAACATTTTGTTGGCTGATGTTACCGAGTAACATTTGGAAACGTTGAGCTACAAATGTTACCGGCGGTGTGGATGCACCGGAACACTTGTCTAAAAAAAGTGTGACTGCAAAACGGACCTTATTTCAACGACATAATCTGCCATTTTTTTAGGACAAGTGTTCAGACGTTTACCTAAAAGTTTTTGTGGTGCGACAGTCTATGTCTAAAAATAAAGACCAACTTTTCATTCACGAATTTTGACTTCCCGAACATGTAAATAGAAATAAATTTATCCCAATGCCAGTTATTTTGCTTCCAGTCAGGTATTCCAAGAATCGCATATCATAGGATAAAATATAACACTCTGCTCCGCATCCTGAACCAATCTGATTTAGTATTCACAAACCAGCTTTCCCAACTCAAATATAAATAAAGTTTTTCCATTCGACAGAGTTGAGAAGTTTACGGTCACAGACCCAACAGGGAAATAAAGATATACGTAATGGTTGAACATTTTGTTCTTGTTGCTTTACGACTAGTTAGCTCATCTTTGCGCGTTACGGAAATGAGTTGTGATCACTGAGATGACTTATTTAAATGCGGATCCTGCTTATGTACCTATAGTATCTCGAAATTAATTAGTATAACGGAATGTTGGTCGCCTACGTCGCGTCGGCCGCGTACGAAATTGTATTTGTGTAGCACCATACGTGACACTGACTTTAGCGGCGCTCACGTTGCTATGTTTTTCTCGCTGACATACGCAACCAACCGTACGGGACTTCAGAAAACGACCGTTCGTCCGCGCGGTCGGGCAGAGTTAGCATTTATTGACGTTGTGCCGAGAGTTAGGTTAGTGTCGTACAGTCAGGGTATTTAAGTACGTGTTTAATCATAAATGAATTTCTTAAAAAGATGTGAGATTTATCCATAAAATAATAATTTTATCTATAAAAAAAATAAGGCAATGATCCGTTATGATTGTTATTATTACCCCAATTATTCTACATGGCAAACATTAAACATAACACCCTATTGTTACGGCACGACCACACGACACTGTGGCTTTAGGCGGTATCAGGTGTTGACATTGATTGCCCCATAAAGGAGGAAAACATGAAAACTAAGTGCCCAATATGACCATTATAACGTCACAAAGTAAACTTATCACAACTACTGTTTCGCTTTGTAGTTCCCGAAGCAGACGGTCAAGTTTGCTGAAATTTCATTAAAACTACGAGAATTGTTATCAATTCTTCTTAATCAAAGAATCTTTACGGGTCTTTAGTTATACGAATTAAAGCAAAAACTCGTTGGTTGCGAGAATTTCCCGCAAAGTTTTCACATTCAGCCGGAGTTTGGTGGAGTTGGCCGGAATTTGGCTGCGAACGCTCCCCCGGGATGCTCGCTACCTGCTCAATGTGGAGCCTGCCAGGATTCTACAATTAATTCCTTAACTTTTCATTGTAAATATTATTTGACTGCCATTTCGCTAATGCTGGAAAGCAAAACAATAAATGAATACTTAAAAATAAGTAGGCATTACTATACCGAAAAAAAAGTTGGTATAGACCTCGCCGACCTTCATAATTTTTAACAACCTTTAAAAGAGAGCCTTGGAATTGAAATAGGCTCTAGGCAGACACTTTTTACTATGGAATATCAATTCAATAATGTGTCATAAAAATCTTTTCCACGTTAAGATGACATCGTAAAATCCGCGAATAAAAACAAGAGACCTACGTTATCTCCAAATGCTTTTACTTTCAGCTACATTAATTTCAGTTTTTATGATCTAAAACAAAGACATTTTTTAATATGTACGAGACGGTAGCCGTAAAATGAAAATATAAGGTTATTAATGAAGAGGGTGCAAAAGCGTGGCAGCCAATGCAGGGCAAAGTCGCGGGCCAAACAATAGTGAATGCGGGTCGCAGATGTCGGAGGCAAACTAATGAAGTACGTAGTAAGCTTTTAAGAAATTGAACCATTGAAATACTCGAACTGCTCCGATAATACCCAGTTGTAGGGAAACAAAAGCCAATGTCGATATTTTAGTCATTGTATGGCAGAATCGATTCGTAATCTCCAAATGCATTGCGAGCAGTCTCGCGTTGTAACGTATACGTAGGACAATATATCATGCTATAAATTTTGAGATATCATCCTAGCGAAATAATAGTCTTTTCTAGTTTCCGTGCGATTGTAATTAAAAGCATAGCTGCCTTGGCATAGCCATTCAGCATTAAAGACTTTCAGCATTTCAACTCATAGAGGATTATAACTAGCTTGCCTTTTGACCGCGGCTTCATCCAAGTAGAAGTCTGAGTTTATCCCACGGGAATGTACTATAAGGATAATATGTCCTACATCATTACCATAGTATAAGGTCTACCTGTAGGTATATCTATCTACCTGTATGGACATTGTATTTGTATCAAAATCCGTTTGGTAATAAAATACAAAGATGATTTTTTAAGGAAAGAAAAAATCAGTTGCAAGTGGGATTCGAACCCGCGTCTTCTGAATAAGTACCTACTCCAGACGCCTTAATCAACTAGGCCATCGCAACTCACACTTGCAAGCTAAAATTCTCTATTCCCTCGTTTCAACGTTTTTCAGTAACGATGCGCGTCGCATGCGTTAATGCGTTTAAAAAATATAATAATAATAATTAATAAAATACAAAGTTATGAGCAGTAGTGGCCAAGTGGAATCGGCCCCAACTTACAAATTTTGGCTCGCTCCCTCTTACAGAGAGGTGGTCTGTGTCGCAGCAGTGGGAACGTTATAGGCTGACAATGATGAAAATATAAAGTTAAGATAAAAAAAAAAACCGGCCAAGTGCGAGTTGGACTCGCGTGAAGAGGGTTCCGTACGATGTTACCTATCACGTTTTTTTTTAAATCTGACCCAAATTGGTACGCACAATATTGAGTGATTTACCATGTTATTTTAATATCATGGACTTCTTATAGATTTTCCTATAATCTAAAAGTAGAAAACTAATTTCTGTATTTAAATAAAAAATAGGTTCAGTAGTTTCGGAGATAAGGGGGGAATGGTCAAATTTCGTCTATTTTCTTGAATAACTTGGAAACTATTTATTTTAAAATTACAAAAAAAATATATTTAAGATTGTCTCACCAAGACCTTTCATTTGATATGTCACACGATGCAGTTTTCAATATTTTTTTTTAATTTTCCCCTTCCCCCCCAAAAATTACCCCCCATATACAGATATGGACTTCTTATAGGTTATCCTATAATCTATAAGTAGAAAACTAATTACAGTATTTTTTTCAAAATTTTAGGTTCAGTAGTTTCGGAGATAAGGGGGGGGGAATGGTCAAGCTTCGTCTATTTTTTTTTAATAACTTGGAAACCATTTATTTTAAAATTACAAAAAAAATACTTTTAAGTTTGTCTCAACAATACCTTTCATTTGATATGTCACACGATGCACTTTTCAAATATTTTTTTTTAAATTTTCCCCTTCCCCCCCCAAAAATTACCTCCCATATACAGATATGGACTTCTTATAGGTTATCCTATAATCTATAAGTAGAAACCTAATTCCTGTATTTTTTTCAAAATTTTAGGTTCAGTCGTTTCGGAGATAAGGGGGGGGGAATGGTCAAGCTTCGTCTATTTTTTTTGAATAACTTGGAAACCATATATTTTAAAATTACAAAAAAATACTTTTAAGTTTGTCTCAACAATACCTTTCATTTGATATGTCACACGATGCAGTTTTCAAATATTTTTTTTTTAATTTTCCCCTTCCCCCCCAAAAATTACCTCCCATATACAGATATGGACTTCTTATAGGTTATCCTATAATCTATAAGTAGAAAACTAATTTCTGTATTTTTTTCAAAATTTTAGGTTCAGTAGTTTCGGAGATAAGGGGGGGGGAATGGTCAAATTTCGTCTATTTTCTTGAATAACTTGGAAACTATTTATTTTAAAATTACAATAAAAATATATTTAAGATTGTCTCAACAAGACCTTTCATTTGGTATGTCACACGATGCAGATTTCAAATATTTTTTCTTAATTTTCCCCTTCCCCCCCAAAAATTACCTCCCATATACAGATATGGACTTCTTATAGGTTTTCCTATAATCTATAAGTAGAAAACTAATTACTGTATTTTTTTCAAAATTCTAGGTTCAGTAGTTTCGGAGATAAGAGGGGAGGGGGAATGGTCAAATTTCGTCTATTTTCTTGAATAACTTGGAAACCATTTATTTTAAAATTACAAAAAAAATACATTTAAGATTGTCTCAACAAGACATTTCATATGATATGTCACACGATGCAGTTTTCAAAACTTTTTTTTTCACATTCCCCTTCCCCCCCAAAAATTACCTCCCACATACAGATTTCATCTATTCACGTCACACCTCTGTGCTTGGGTCACAGGAATTGATATGTGTACCAAATTTCAACCCAATCGGTCTAGTAGATTCGGAGATAATTGACTGTAAGCGACAGACAGACGGACACACGAGTGATCCTATAAGGGTTCCGTTTTTGTATTCGGACGTACGGAACCCTAAAAATGATATCACAAACCTAAAATATAAATACTGCTCTGCTATTACCCGACATTGCTCTGCAAATCCTTTGTAATTGAAATTGGTACAAAGCTCCAGACGCTTTTCATATTTCCTTAGCTTCATTACGCAAATGACATTCTCAACGAACTCGACGTATGAATATATAAATTACACGAATATAAACCTTATGTCACATACCGAACGTTGCATGTGCATGTTACGCGTAGGTATTATGAAGATACGTTTGTAATTTTAGATGGATGAATTTCATACTTGGATTATGACTACTGCGCTGTGTGTCACAGTATCGATTTCCGCACGGAATAAATATTTTGTATGATCTACAAGTACACAGTTCCGGGTCTAGGTATTATTGTGGGATGTTTAGAAACTCACCAACGATACAGGAGCTAGTGTGGGGCAAGAAAATCGTCAGAAATCATCGATAGCTTCACCCACACCTGGGTATAGCCTCTCTATGCTTGTGCAAAGCTCTACGTTCCTATGGCAGCCTCATACAGGACATAGTCGCGAATGACAACAATGTCATCTGCCCATATTGCAGCCAATCGACTTCTTCCTCCTTAGACGTTCCAGTTCTTGGACGCCAATTTTCCACTCATATTTTACCAACTTGTAAATGCTAGTCTGTACATCATCATCATCATTAGCCGGAAGACGTCTACTACTGAACAAAGGCCACTCCGTTATACTACCCGCCTAGTGGGAAGCCTGCTTACGCTGCGTCTTCGGATTCGTCTAAACTCTGTACACCTTTAGCCTTATTTTCATGGGCACTGCTGCTCATATAATATTAGGATGTGGCACACAAAAAGACCGTGACTTGACCATGAGACAATAGTAAAAATATGTGTTGAGATTTGGAGATACTCACCACTCTTATAAGAATTACAATAAGTCGGTAATGTAATTATGTTAAAAATTCAAGCCGGAAATCTTATTGCGGTGACACAAAAAATAGATGATTTGAATTGAATCCCCACAACTACTCGACACAATAAGCCAACTTTTATAACACGGTTAACTTATAAAACAGATGATATCACAAGTTGGAACAGTCGTACAGCATCTTAGTTACCAACTTATTCTCCACTTCGACGAATACACTGCCTGAGTATATGTTTACACTTGCGATAGTGTTTTCAGCGAACGTTTCCTGTAAGTCGTATCTTACAACTTATGTATTCAGCAACTTGTTTCGCAACTCGCTCAACGCAAATACTATTAATTGGTAAGACACACACAACACATGTAATTGGAATCTTTAATTATAAAAAAAACACTTGGAAACATTTCGTTCTGTTGATAAAGACTTCGCAAGACTTCTCAATGTTGTATTAAACTTTATTGTTTAACTAAAACGACGCGAGACGAGTGTAATTGCAAAAGTTTTGGAAGCATGCCGTCGTTCTTGTTAAATTGATCCCATCAATTTTGTTTCCATACAATTTCTGCTGAAGGCAACCATATACGTAATTTAAATTATATTTTCTCTTTTCTTCGACTTCTGAGTGGTTCGTTTGACTTGAAAGCGGCGTTGAATGGAAACAATTCGATATATTGAACAAGTTTATAACATAAATATAACGTCACGCCTGTAAACCGCGAAGAGTTTGAGTTGTGGTACACACACATTTCGCCAGTAACTGCTGGTTAAATGCCAGCATCTGGTGAGATTCGAAGCCGACCACCTAGTTGCAAAAATGTAGATGATGAATAAAGGTATCAACATTGACACCCTAGATAATTATGCGGATTATAACTTCATTCTTTTTGTGTTAAATTAAGTTAGTTAGATGCAGGTTATACAGAATAGTTTCTTTGGTTATCTTCCACCACCTAATGGCACTTGCCCTCATCACGTCTCTTCTGTATGGTGTGCACCTTAGGGCGAGTGGTATAATCAATAGTTGAACTAACAAAATTTTAATTTCCATTTTTTTTAATAAAAACATTTATAGGAATTAAACAAACAGTAAGTTTAAGTATTAATCAAGCAAGGCGATCTTACTCTCGCCTAAAATTAGTCTCTTCTTTAGTAAAGAAATAAAAAACCGGCCAAGTGCGAGTTGGACTCGCCCATGAAGGGTTCCGTAGCAGAAAGCATAGATTAGAGATATAATTATATTGAGATTAGTAAGTAATATACACAAACAATAAAAATAACTTTGTTTTTCATAGTATTTGTATGAATGGCAAAGTTATATTTGCGGTTTTTGAAAATGTACTATATCTCAAAAACTGCTAACTGTATCTCATCCAAACCAATTTTCGTTGGTAGTTTTGGTTGAGGTCTACATAATATATATTCTTTTTAGTTTTATCATTCTCTTATTTTAGAAGTTACGGGGGGGGGGGACACACTTTTTACCACTTTGGAAGTGTCTCTCGGGCAAACTGTTCAGTTTAGAAAAAAATGATGTTAGTAACCTCAATATCATTTTTAAAGACCTATTCATAGATACCCCACACGTATGGGTTTGGTGAAAAATTAATTTTTGAGTTTCAACTCTAAGTATGGGGGGCACCCCCAAAATTTGTTTTGTTTTGATTTTTGTGTGAAAATCCTAATGCGGTTCACATAATACATCTTTCTACCAAGTTTCAACAGGATAGCTCTTATACTTTCGACAAAAAGTGGCTGTGACATACACGGACAGACAGACAGACAGACAGACATGACGAATCTATAAGGGTTCCGTTTTTGCCATTTGGCTACGGAACCCTAAAAAGTGTATTTATCCACCCACTGCTACTTCCAAATGTTAAGAATTTTCTCGGAATTGGCTGTGCCGTAAACACTTTAGTTTTACGAGAAATATAGAGCTGCAGCCGATTCCTGAAGCGGGTCGTTACAACCCGGAGTCACGTGCACTTGTACCGAACTACTGCGTTAAAAACTGCAACATTGCACTCAAACTCAAGGAGCGTTCACATAAATCGTGAGCCATTTTATTTTTATTCTGTCTCTTTCTGGCATCGAGCGCTTCTCATCAATAATGGCGCTCGATTTTGATTATTTGGAGATTTGAGTATCAATCTTTGTCATTGAATTGTTCAGGAATAATTTTATCTCCGGTCTTTCTTTGAGAACAGACGCCAGGTTGGTTTTACCACGTCAAGCACATCAACCTACTCCAATCTGACAAATTTTCCAGTCGAAAACAAACCTTCTGATTCTGTGTTAAAGTTGAATATCTAGTAAATAACTTTGTTTTCAAGAAATCAAACCAATCCAAAAAAAAACGGGTTAGGGCTTGTTGGTAGGGTGCTGTTTATAACAGCATGCCTGTTAGGTACCTAAGCATTAATTTTCCAATATAGCTTAAAGGCTCGAACAGACACACGCGATTAATCGCGCTGCGATAACGAGCCAAGCTAATTTCCACTCTAAATGTACTGCGAATGGACCGCGACAAGTCGCCCCGCGCGATTAATCGTGTGTCTGCTCGAGGCTTAACTCCCGCACAAGGAACCGTCAGCACATTCTATTATGCACACCTAGCTTATTTGGAAGCCGTGTTTACGTACCTAATAAAACACCCGCATTTCGGCAGTTATGTTTAAGTCTCTAACACACAATTTAAGAGCGAACCTGTTGCCGCGTATATAAGTTAAAAAAACAATGGGAAATCTCAAAATACCTTGCCCGACTAGGGAATAGAACCCAAGATCACATACTTACCTAGCATTCGCTTACGCTTGTTTCCCCTAGACCAAAAAGGCTTAAACTGAAATAAATAAGGCAGAAAAAAAGTCGCAACAAGTGCACACAATATAAGAGAAAAAAAAAAGTGTGGCACTCGAGGACTGCCGCGGTAAAGCTATTGCATAGCATTTATTATCAACTTATATGCAAATATAATTATTTTTTTATTATATTTATTACTGTACTAATTAGGCTAAGGAGATGAAACACATATCAAATACCTTTATAATTGCCGAAGTCTCCCGAACTGAAACGACGTTAGACTACGGTGTCAGGGATTTTCCTTAGGTTTTTAGGAATTTCTTGATTCGGTCGCCGCGCCGCGATAAAAGCTATGCAATAGCTTAAAAATACAAATAAAAGCTTACAAAACCATACTAGAAATTCTGTCTGACTCACGACTGCAAAAGTCATTATCAACTTATTTTATAACACAGCCGTTAAATGTTGCATCATCACTAACTTTTAAATAAACTAAACATTATCTTAAAATATAAGGCACGTTTAAAACACTATTCCCGTATTAATTTAAAATTCAGTTGTACAATAAGAACCGTAGCATAAAACTTACTTGCAAAAACTTTGTTTTAATAAAAAGAAAACTTTGAATTTCAGCTAACTAAAAGCTTTTTGATTTCTTAACAAATTACGTAAGAAATTTATGAAAAGAATATTTAAACCGTCCTCGGACTAGTTGCGAATGGCAACCATTAAGTATTTAAAAGTTTTCAGTCGATTTAACAAATAACAAACTTTTCGGACGGCTCATATATTTTTTTTTTATTGTAACGCAGTAAGCGTAAGTAGTATAAGAAAACCGATCAACAGTGCATTAAGTTCTCCCATTTTCCTGCCCTTATCCCATTCTACTTGGGGTACTACCAGTCAGACGTCCCGTCATCATTTACTCCTTTTTCTTTCGTATTTGCTTCAAACACGCTTCAATAGTGTTCATGCTTCAAATATTTGTATCCACCGACAACAAGAATGTCAAAACTTTTAAGTATCTTGGCTGAGGAGTGGGAAGCGGTCGCCTGGAGTGGGAAGCGGTCGCCTCCTTCTGCGAAACAGTTATGCTCGCGAAGGAGGAGGCGGGCCGCGAGAGAGAGAGGACAGCGTCCTCCCTCCGCCCCAGCCGCAGTGGTAGACGCCCACGGCGACGAACGTCGCAAGACGATCTCCGGCCACCGTAGGCGCGGGCATGCGGGCGGCGAGTAATGGGCAACTCGCCGCCCGGGTCGACGGCGCGTTGTGTTCCTCGCGCGCCTCAAAGAGCGTCAGCAAGATGACGGGGCCCCCCTATAGAGGGCCATAGCCTGCTGGGGTCGCGGGACTTATACCATTACACGGAAAATTTACTAGCATCAGCTAGTAAATCAAAATTGTACTCTAGATTATCAATACAGAGTTCTTCAAACACCACTTAGACCCCGATGTAAAGTAGGCTCACATAAATAAACATGCAACCATTCTGAAATATTGAGTGGTGAGGCTATATTCGTTCCATCAGGTAATATAAAGGTTGATGTAAAAGAGGTCGCTTTCAGAGGACATCGTCGGTCGAGTAGTTTTCCCAACTCCTCATATTTACAGAGGGTTCTGGACGCAATCCCCTAATGTAAATAGAGAACTTATTTCAATTTTTCTTCAACAAATTGTCCAAGAATTTCTACGTAATAATACGGGGTCCATTTCTTTGGTTGATCTTGTGAAATGTTTGGATCGTCGTTGCGAAGAATTGAATTCGTTTGCTGAAGTTAGTAATTTATCTATGTATACTCTTTTTTTGTGATGCTATTCGTTTATTTTTTTAAATTAATTTATGGAAAAATAGGCGAGTAATTTGGGTTAATGGAAACAAAGTGTTTCTTTATTTTTATATTTTTAGAATAATCGCCACAACATTTTGGAACATCAATCAAGAATAAACGTGGAAATTTCCTCCCTACTTCATAAGCAAAAGATGTTCAAAAGGATACATCTGCGTAATCTCATCTCTTTGGTTCGGACATGATAACATTTGACAAACTTTTAGATAGCACGTGGCAAGAATAGATTATGAATAAGGAAATATCAGATAAGGAAATAGATAATTATTGTGGGTGTCGTAACAAAAGGCTAAGGGATATGCTAAAATCTGACCGAGTAGGAGAGAGTTCCGTAGTGGCTATGAATATTAACGATTGCTATAGAGTGACTATAGCCACAGCAAAGTGGTCGCGAGGGTGTTTAAACAGGTAACCCCAGGTGACCCTGGAACATAAAGGGCTATTTAAAAGAACACCGTGGATTTTAGACAGCTGGTTCAAGTCTCAGAGGCCTTTCCTCTCCTTCCAGCGCAAGAGAACTCATTTGACGATTTTACCACAATAAAAAAGCCACAGCAAAGTGATTGTCGAGTTAATAATATTTCTCGAATAAAATTTCCACGACTATAATAACAAACATCTCACAACTGAATTTACATGATGTATCTCTCTTCTAAACAACTTTCGTTTAAAAAAGGTTACAAATAAACAGATTCTTTGCGACAACCCAAAAAAAAATCAGTCATCTATTGATCTCACCCTTCTCTAAGAAATGTTTTAATAATAGGATGTCACGTTACCCCCTCCCCCACTACACTATCCCTCGGTATCACGTAGGTATGTATGAGGAGTACCATCTCTATTTTTACTAATTCCACTAATCCAACGTAAAGCCGCCTACAGAACACCTACGGAATCCTATAAAGCAGTGTTTCTCAACCTGTGGGTTGCGGCCCCCATGGGGGTCGCTAAGCGTCTTAAAAGGGGTCTCGAAGTTTCTATAGGGTAGTTGTAAAGGTTAGGAAAATCTACTGCAGTAAAAAAGATCAATAAAGTTTAAAAAGAATTATTAAAAAAAAATAACTAAAGGACATAATAATTAGTATCAAATTAACAAAAATATAATTTAAAGAAAAACAAAAAACCCGATCGCGTAAGAACTATTTTTTGAAAAATACGTGAAAAAGTTAACTTGTATAAAAACTAAAAAGAAAGAAACAAGCCCAACAGAACAGCAGGAAGAAGAAGAACAGAACGACTCACAGTCGGGGCCCATCCTAATTTTACCAATCAAATCTTCCCAAGGGGCCCCGACTGTGAGTCGTTCTGTTCTGCTTCTTCCTGCTGTTCTGTTGGGCCTGTTTCTTTCTTTTTAGTTTTTATATAAGTTAACTTTTTCACGTATTTTTCAAAAAATAGTTTTTACGCAGTCGGGTTTTTTGTTTTTCTTTAAATTATATTTTTTATTTTACACTTTTTAGTTACGATTCATTGTTCACTGTTTTTTTGTGTTTGTATATCGTTTATACTTGAAATAAAAAACTTAAATCAATAAGTAAGAAAATTAACGAGAATGATAGTTTTGTTAAACAACTTTAAATCGTTATATATCCTAAACTATTACTTAAAATGAAAAATGATAAAAGAAACCTAAAGATGATTTTAAAATACCTATTCAACGACACCCCACTTGACATAGTTCATCGACTTTTATTTTTTTCATTTTGACAATATGGCGTCTGGTTGTCGCTGTGGTGAATTTTGATTACTGTCATGTCTTTAGTGACACTCGCAAGGTTAAGACGAATCGATTGACGTAAGAATGATCAAAATCGTCTTACGCGTTTGGTCTCTAGAACGCCACATAGAAACAAACATACATACATACATACATAGACTGATAAACACATTACTCTCCTTTGCGTCGCGCAGTCGGGTAAAAAAACAACCACAAAAAGGGTAAAATAACCTACAAAATAACTTTTTTTCAGAAGTCGGTGCCTTTATTTTTTTTCATTTCATTGTCTTTTTGCCACCGACTTCTGAAAGAAAAGTTATTTTGTAGGTTATTTTACCCTTTTTTGTGGTTGTTTTTGAAGGCGGTTACATTTTTTTTGAAAAAGGTTTTTATTTTACTCTTTTTAGTTTAAATATTCAACTCATTCTTGTCAAATAAATCATTCTCTTACATGTATGTGCACTAAAATTTTGTAATCCCTTGCACCGGTAACAACATCGCTCAAGTGCACAATTAGCGAATAAAATTCGCTAAAAAACAATACTTAGTACAACAAAAAAAGAATTACTTAAATCGGACTTGTAGTTCCGGAGATATGCGAACACAAACTAAATCAGTCGATGCCTACTCCAAGCCGTAGAGGTGTTGTACCTTCCATCATCAGCTCATCCACCTGAGATGATGATTATCAGATGCAAATACTTGAACAGCTTTAGAAAAAAATACATGAAAATGGTACTATGTGCTTATAAAATTTGAAGGTTGCCCTCGATTTCCCTGGGATCCCATCATCAGATCCTGACTTGATGATCATGGGACCACTTGGGAAGTATACCCTTTCAAACGAAAGAAAAATTTTCCAAATCGGTCCAGGCGTCTTCGAGAAATCGGGGAACATACATAAAAAAAAAGATTCCGACGAATTGAGAACCTCCTCCTTTTTTTGAAGTCGGTTAAAAAATAAAAACAAGTTATAAGATCTCTTTCATCTTAAACATTTGTAATAAATTAACAACTAAACAGGCCAAGTCGTGCAAATTGGACAGAACATTTGTGTTTTACGTACCGTACTTAATTATGTATTTATCCGAACCTTTATTATAAAAACACATTACCCTCCTTTGCGTCGCGCAGTCGGGTAAAAACTAGCTGTGCCCGCGACTTCGTTCGCGTGGAGGTCGGAACTCAACAATGTATTTTTTTAGTGCTTCTTTATTAACAACATTAGCTGTAAACCATCATTCTGGAGCATACATAAATATGCGTACGTAAATCATCAAATGAGTCCTCCTACCCAGGGCAGGGTAAGAGGGACTGTCAGACTTGTACTGATTAAAATTAAAATCCTCGGTGTCCTATAAATCCTATAATAGGCCTTTACGTTCCGGGGTCAAGGTAATTCGATAGTTCCGCGACCCCGGCAGGCTTTGGCCTTCTAAGGGGGGGGCCGTCATTGTGATGACACATTTAGGCGCGTGTTGAACACAACGCGCCGTCGACCCAGGCATACTCGCCGCCCGCATGCTCGTGCAAGAGAAAAATCTACGTTTAAACGCCTCTCTACTGGGACCTGAGTAGTATAGGCAGACTCCGGAGCCTGCCCGTTCCTGCCTTTACCGGCGCTGGCAGCCGCAGGACGTAAGCAGACATGGGCGAAAGTCATTCTTTCAAGGAAGCTGTCATCCGGAAACGTGCCGAAGACTGGCAGCATTGCCACGTTGGATGGCAATGCTTATTGTGGTATTATTTTGAAACTATGATATCTCCTAAGATATTCATTGAAACCAAACGATGTCAAGGGCAATTTTGTTCAAAATTAAATGCTTGTGATGATTAACGTATTTATTTGGATAAGGATTAATATTGTGTTGATGAAAATACCTTCGCAAGTAATGCATTACTTTAAAATCAAATTTGATTTCCATAAAAAAGGTTATAATGACTTAACCTTAAAAGATAAATGTATGCTCTCGCGGACTTTATTTTAGAACTTTTTATCAGGAATAATTCCGTAGTACATTATTTTTGCGTATCTTTAACCGTTTACGCAGCGCACGCAACGGAAGCTCTCGAAATGGAATCCATTTTCCCGATTTTGAAACATTTCTCTTTACTGCTCCGCTCCTATTGGTGATAGCGTGATGTTATATAGCCTATAGCCTTCCTCGATAAATGGTCTATTCAACACAAAAAGAATTTCTCAATTCGAACCAGTAGTTCCTGAGATTAGCGCGTTCAAACAAACAAACAAACTCTTCAGCTTTATAATATTAGTATAGATTAATAAAAATATTACTTATGTTAAATACAATATTAATTTGTCATAAAATAAAATACATGAAAACAAGCAACGGGTCGCGAAATAAGTATTACTTTGTATCAACGGGGCCGTTTCATGAAAAAGATTGAAAAACACTGCTTTAAAGGATAATGTACTAAACTTATTTCTTAGAAGTGGGCAGCCTTCAATCTGAGTTCTAATACCATCGTAATACGATCATGGATGCCAAAGGTGATACTAATGTCATTACTCCGTGCTCCAGCTACCCGTCACCAACCTTTGAAGATTGTCTCCTTGGACGTAGGTGGGTGTGATCATTGTAGGTATAACTTTATAAAAGGGCAAGAAATAACATCAAAAGGGCTTTTTCTAGCTTTGAATTTGAATGTATTTTATAAGAGTTGGAAATAATAAAGAGAATAGACGCTAAAAATGAACAAGTACCAGGATTGGAACGTTTACATAAAGGGTGTAACAATTTAAACCATAATTATAAATTACTATAAAAGAGGACCATTAGGTTTTTTTTACAAATATTGATTCATAATGTAAAAGATTTCTACATGATGTAGATAGATAGATAGAATACACTTTATTATGCACACCATACAAATTAGTAGTAGTAAAAGATTGTTAAAACCTCGTCAAGCCCTTCTTTACCTTTAAAATCTTACTGTTATTTTTACTAGTACTATTAAGTAGGGGTGCTAAGACAGGAAACCTCCACGTGCGCCCGTGGACTGGAGTTCCCTCTCGGATACGTCCGGGGGGAAGACCAGTTTTTCGGGCCGGTGCACCCTGGGATGCGGGCAAAAACTCTCCTTAGGCACTGTGTGCCTAAGGGGTTTCTTTGCCCGTATGCAAATAGCCTGTCGGGTGGACGCTCCGACGCGTGTCCCTCTGAACAGCAGAGGGCACAGCGGCGGAGCGGGCCTGCGGACGGTGAGTAATGGGTATGCTCGCCGTCCGACCAAGGACCAAGCCCGGGTCGGTGGCGCGTCGTGTTTCACGCGTCACCGACGGGGCCCCTTATGGGGCCAAATGCCTGCCGGGGTCGCGGATTTTTCTTAATCCAGGATACCGTGGCCCCGGAACGTAAAGGGCATCCGACGGAACACGGGTGGATTTTAGTCAGTAAGAGTCTGACAGTCCCTCCCGCCCCACCCAGGGCGGGAGGACTCATTTGATGATTTTGCCACCCTAAAAAAAAAAGTACTATTAAGTATGTATTCTGTGCTTTTACTTTTACTAATTACCTTTAAAATCTTACTTTTACTAAGCAAAGACAAACTCCATAAATCATTCATCCTCATGCAAATAAGGCATCACATTCAGCCAGTAATAAGTTCCGACTCCATTGATATCACAACTCCATTCAGCAAGTCATTTCTTGTTTTGTTATTTAGCGGCGTCCATAGAAGGGAAGAAAACCTCCCCCAGCTAATGCCGAGGGCGGGTTTCTTGAACTCTTTACGGCCGTCCAGTCGTTCCAAACAAAGACGAACTTCCATCAAAGCTGGAAGTACAAAGAAAAATATAAAACTTGTAAGTTTCAAAGGGATCATCCCTTCATGTTGTTCTCTTTTTGTTACGGAATGGAATACCCATGATGAATTGTGTTGAATGCCTTAAAAGAAACAAATCTTATTAAAGAGATTGTACTGTCATGTTGGATGATGAATGTTGATCGACGGCGTGTTGGAATGCGTGTCTACTGCGGGAAGTATTTATGTGATTTGTTTGTCAAAGTCGCTTGAGTCAACCGAAACAATTACGTCTCAGGGGATGCGATTACCAACGCGACTTGTTTCAAGGGATACGCGCGTGTACGTTATTTCTTTCGAGTAGCTACATCGTATCGCAAGTTGCGGTGACTCGTGGTATGCTCCAAGCAATTTATTTCATCTGTTTTCTTCATAGTTGCATGATTACATGGCCACGAGTGTGTGTATATCTCATAACCAAGAGGGCGAGTAAGTATTCGAAAAAGCCTCAGCTCTATTCAGTATAATAAATGTTTTCAGAAATAAAATCTACCTACATAGTTTTCTACTTATAAAGAAAACGTGCTGACCTTTTTACCTATGCTTACTGAAGCTCTTAAATCCAATACCGAAAATGAATTAAACCCGAAGGGAATCTCGTCACCGAACTTACATCACCTCTCGTTTGGTAGCGTTCCAAAACAATCTCTTTGTTTTTCTTGCTCCTTTTCATCTTGTTATTCCATCAAGAACAGATAGAAAACATTGTTTCTTCATAAAAGTATTATAATGAAAGTTAATAAACGTAGAATTTCTAAGGAAAATAAATAAACTGTCGTCAAACTATTTAGAAAGTAATCAAAGTCTATTTTTCCCATAGGTATCTCTTCGTACTACCTAGTTTTTAGCATACGAACATGATTGTGGTCCATAATTGAAGAGCATACGCATATTAATTATGCGTTGCTATTACAGAAATAAAACTGAAATGTCAGTCCCATAATTATGTCGGTTATTTTATCTACACTCTTTAAACCGGAATTCTGACAGAAATACCAAAATGCCATTGTTATACCTACTTAGGTATAGCAGCGATTAGGTCAGAACGCCGTGACGCCTATCCAGCCACTCCTAAAAGAGGGGTCTTACCGCCGCGATTGCGGCGTGCCCGATTTGCAAGCCATCTAGCGATGATAACAACCATCACTGTAATTTTGACAGATCTATCGCTTACAGTAGCCCAAAAGCATCTTTACACTAAGCAGGCCTGTTGATCTAGTGGTTAGTGACCCTGACTGCTATGCCGGTGGTCGTGGGTTCGATTCCCACCCAGGACAAATGTTTGTGTGATGAGCACGATCATTTGTTCTGTGTCTGGGTGTAATTTATCTATAATATGTATGTATTTAGAAATATATAAGTTTGTTTATCAGTTGTCTAGTCCCATAACACAAGCTCTGCTTAGCTTGGGACTTGATGGCGTTGTGTGATAGTTGTGGAATATTATTATTATTATTATAAAAAATAGGGATGACTATGACATTGACAGTTTCACAAAGTTTGAGGTGAACAACTGAGCTGAAAGGATTGTAAAGGTAGTTGTTCCAACCATGTTCGAACGAAATGTAATCACGAGGAGTTGGTGCACGCCCCTTACGTGTACACTCGAGCAGCAAATTATTCACTGAAACTTGTGTGTGCGACTGTATCTGAGCGCCTAGCGAGTGCATTGAGGTTTCTACTACTTGTTCGATAAAATATTGCGTTGCTTAAAAGGTAAGACTTGATTGAGACGCATCTGAACGAACGATGAATTAATTTACCTACATGAATTTTGGTGCAGAAATTCTGTGACTCTGGAAACACATAATATGCGTTTCCTACACATATATTGTAGGTATAGGCTATTTTTTGCATAAAACTTGAAAGTGGAAGAATGGGTAGTGGGCAAGCAAAGCCGCGGACAGAAGCCAGTAGGTTATAACAATAAGTACAAACGAATCGTAACTGTCGTATTTTTGCTATCTATCCCAAAGGAGTAGTGAACACCCACATTTCGCAAGTTATGTAACAAGTCCCATATAATAGGAGCCAAGGGGCGTGCCTATTGCCATTAACTGGACCCAGACCTCGGGGCGCTACTGAAAATGACCCTCACTTGAAAATTGATTGCTTTAGACTTTAATCTAATAGCGCTCGCCCCTGCTTTGCACAGACGAAACTTTTTTTAAACCGACTTCAAAAAAGGAGGAGGATTTCGTTTCGTTTTTTTTGTATGTTTATAACACGGTCTTTCCACGAATGAATTTTTTTTAAACCTAATCGAGCCGTTCTGAATTCATACTTTTGTCAAATAAATTGCAAAAAAATATAATAAATGTTAGCTTTTGCCTGCGACTTCGTCCGCGAGGAAAACTAAAATTATCCCACAGGAATATAATACCGGGTTAAACGGTATTATATGTGTTATTCCAGAGTAAATCCTACTTCTGTGACTTTTATGAAGATCCGTTCAGCCGTTCCGACATTATTGAGTTGTAAACATTTACCCATCCGTCTAAACATCAAAATAAAGATAATTATGTACCTAGTTAAATTTTCGCAGTCGAGTCGTAGTCACTTTTACCATTTTCATTTAATATATTCAAATCAATTTCATGGACCTTTCACATCAAACGCATTTACTACCCGTATACAGTTTCACAGATATTTTCGTAATGTGCATTCAACCGATTTCAATAGAATCAAATAGAGTGAAAATAGGTACACCAAAATTGTATTGATAAATAGAATATTGCAGTAATGACTAAATTGCCTAAAGGTCCATTTTAAACAGATAGGTATCAAAATTAATTCAGGCATGTCAATTATTACGTTTAGCGTTTTGAAATAATTGAGTAGGTACTGTCTGGACTATAATAAAAAAACCGGCCAAGTGCGAGTTGGACTCGCCCATGAAGGGTTCCGTAGCAGCAAGCATAGATTAGAGATATAATTATATTGAGATTAGTAAGTAATATACACAAACAATAAAAATAACTTTGTTTTTCATAGTATTTGTATGAATGGCAAAGTTATATTTGCGGTTTTTGAAAATGTACTATATCTCAAAAACTGCTGACTGTATCTCATCCAAACCAATTTTCGTTGGTAGTTTTGGTTGAGGTCTACATTATATATTTGTTTTAGTTTTATCATTCTCTTATTTTAGAAGTTACGGGGGGGGGACACACTTTTTACCACTTTGGAAGTGTCTCTCGCGCAAACTGTTCAGTTTAGAAAAAAATGAGGTTAGTAACCTCAATATCATTTTTAAAGACCTATTCATAGATACCCCACACGTATGGGTATGGTGAAAAAAATTTTTTTGAGTTTCTATTCTAAGTATGGGGGCACCCCCAAAATTTGTTTTGTTTTGATTTTTGTGTGAAAATCCTAATGCGATTCACATAATACATCTTTCTACCAAGTTTCAACAGGATAGCTCTTATACTTTCGACAAAAAGTGGCTGTGACATACACGGACAGACAGACATGACGAATCTATAAGGGTTCCGTTTTTGCCATTTGGCTACGGAACCCTAAAAAGCTCTTTCACAGCAATAATTTTTGCGCAGTTTAACTTTCTGAAACTGGAAGTTATAAGGGCCTTTGGCCAGTAGTGGGGTGACGCAGGCAAGCTGTATGAGCAGTATGGGCGTTACTTAGTTTATCATGCGGAATACTTGACTGCGTGAAGATCCCGTTTACAAAAGAAAGTTAGAAAAAACGTTTATTTGGCAGGCCGCAGCACACAACATAAACAAATACCTAAATAAAAAAAAAACATGATAACAAAAGAATTATAATTTAAAAACCTTAACATCGAAATAACAAAGATTGTGTGTCCCACGGCTACGCCAAATAGGCCCAGTTCAGCAAATTGTCGAGCAGCTAGTGCTCGACTCTGGTTTTCAACTAGACCTGTTCATACGTTCATAGTTCATAGCACAGTTAAGAAATAACCACGTTAGAAATCCTATCGTTTTGTAGAGAAAAGACAGATTACAGAATCAACCTTACCCATTTATCCAAATAACTTTAAACAATGACTCAATAAAACTACGCCTTCGTTCGCTTTGAAATTTTCAAATGTATGTCTCACTATTTTTACATTTATTTCTAGAAATCTCTTGTTAAGTAAGCTTAGTTTATTCGCGCGGAACAGAGTACGCGTGTAATGCCACTCTAGGCAACGTATCGCCTCTTAGAGAAATTGAAAAAGGATTCACAGTTAGTGATGTGTGGAGAGAAAGATCGAGCTATCATTGGAATCGGGGAGAGGTGAAAGTAATGAATGAGGTCCTCTTCCATGGTATCTATCGATATATTATAACGTGAAGCAAAGAACTTTGTACCAACTCCATTTTGGCATAGTAAAAGGTTTGTATGGAGAAGGCAGTGCATTTTTTTATATAAAAGGGATAATAAGATACCTACTAGGTACTTAAGGAATACCTGGTAAAGGGAAAATTAAAAAAAAATGGTTTTAGTAACTTTTCGCGTAAAAAGTAAAAGATGCATCTATTAAACCGTTGTCAATTATCATGATTTCTGTTACTAACTTATTCGATGATTAGGTATCTAATTTACGTTTGTTTTCATAAATGAGTTAGTTACTTTCAAGAAAATAAGATCTAAAGTATGTACACAAAGACAGTTAAGAAAATTAGGCAGAACAAATAGTCCATTGAAAAGTTACACTTGGTTCTGTTCCGTTCTACGACAAAAGTTACGAAGCCAAAGTTTTTGAGAATTTAATTTGCAATAAAAAACGTCCCTACCTGCTAATTTTATGTGCGACCAATAGTTTGACAGATAACTACCATTTACTTTTCCAAGATGGCGAACGTGGGACTGCGATGGCGACCGCACAAACTTGGTTACAACTGCACTTGACATCTAAAAAGCCAAATTCCGTCGTTCCTTAAACAAACGCGTACTTAGCTTTAAATAAAAAAAGTAACATTTCAGTGAACTAAATAAAGGATTTCTTTTATAAACGAAGATAGAACCTCTTCCATTTTGAGGACTTGTTTTGCAATGTAAAGATAAAAAAATTCTAAGTACTTTAGCATATCAAACGCTCTGAATAAAAGTGGTCATACAATTAAAACCAAAAAAAAAAACTCGTTGATTTATTTTCACACCGATTACATCAACACAAGCTTTTGTTTTCGAGTTGATGTTCATTTATTTTAACCGCAAAATAACAATAGGCTGAAATAAAAATTTAGAAACATTTAATTTAGAAACTCAGGGTATATACACCGTGTTCTTCACGTTATCCATAAACTTTAGCAAATACTTCTATGGCTTTTACAAATCAAATCCAACAAAGGAAGTAGTACTTAAAAAGGCTTCGTTACAAAGATATTTGTAATTTCATTTAATGAAATTTAATTGAGCTATGCAGTGAGAAAGTATCTTAATTTGAAATCTATCAAATACTATTTGCATTTCATTTGTTTCAGCCCGCCAAATGTTATGAATGACGTTGCCAATTCGGATAAAGAGGCATGCATACCGGGTTATTTACGTCTAGGTATTTAGTTTGTATGAAAATTAACAAAAAATAAAAAATAAGAATTTATTAATGTGTCCATAATGAAAAGTGCTTACTTCCGTGGTTTGAACATCTGGTCGAAGTTTATGTATATCGTCCGGAACACGGTGTATACAACGGTCAAAAAAATTGCCAAAACATATTTTTGCTACAAATTCTTTTGAATCTCTTAAGCTAGACTTGTAAACTATGTATTTTTAAGCTGTGAAGATTAAATAAGATAAGCCCAGAACTTAATTCTGCTAAGATCTGCTTTAAAACATAATTTATACTCGTACAAACCTATATATACCAAGGCTCACTAGTTACCCAAGTAGTTACCAAGGCTCACTAATCCAGTGTTAGAATATCCTAACAAAATATACTAGTCGGGGTTTTTCACGTGTCAGACAAAAGTTGAGCCTCTTAAAATATTCAGAACCCGCCCCCTAGCGGCGACCTAGAGACACAAAACATCATTAGAAGCGAAAAACGTAAAAAAAAGCTCGCTCTAGAAATTATTTAATTAATTAAGAAGAATTTGTCTTTCACGTAATGAAACGTGCTTTGAATAAAAGCTTTGGTTTTAATTAAATGAGGTTTAAACTTTCTTATTCTGTGAAAGAATCTAATGTTCTATGTTCTACGAAAATATGTAGGTTGTGGAGTGCCTCTTTCATTTGTTTGTTTTGTTAAAGAACATTATTCTTGCCTTCTGAGACTGATTTTTCATTAATTAACAGCGAACCGTAGAAAAAAATCTGTTATTAAGGTTTACATAAATTGAAACTCGTATACACCAACAGACACGGAACCTGAGCAATCTTCATGTAAAATGACACATACTTTTTCATGGCTGAGCGACATACGACATACAGTCTGCCAGTCATGCAGGCAATTTCCAACTTAATTGGGATATTAGAGAATATCCACTAATTAAGTCGGAAATTGTCACAACATCTTGTCCAGACAAAAATCGGTCAAAACGATCGAGCTCGTCCTCTAGTGATTCTCCGACATAGGTACATGAAGCATTTGATTGGCCAGGCGATTAGTCGACTCTTCAGGTGACCAGAGGGCTGGCCTATTTCTAGGCCAACGAATCAGCATTGCCATACAAAGTGGCAATGCTGCCAGCGTTCTGGGCACTGTTCCTGTTGACAGCGATGTGGACGAATTTTTTGACGCCCTTTGAATGTTTTTCTTTTCTTTTTATTTTTTGTACATAATTATTACTCTTTAGTTATTATTGCCATTTGATCACATTAGATTGAATATAAATGTAGAGTTAGGTACAAAAATACTTTCTGCTAACTTCATCAACTAAAATGAAATAAGTACCTACCTACCACACTTGAAATTGTTTCCATCAATGTACCTATCTTGCCCCTATAGAAAAATAATAAAAGATGTTCAGTATTTTCCTCTTATATTTTTCTTTCTCATAGTTATTTTTAAGCTGAATTTTCCAACATCATGCGCTGCGCTCCATTATTTTATAATCACAGGGTTCAATGTAGAATTTACTACCACAAGGAAGGTAGGAAAGTTCCTGTGTTATAAATGATAGAAAAATATCAGACTATTGGCTGTTATGTTCCTACAGGTAAAGGCAATGGGTACCTAGGTACCTACGTGAGGTAACTACGGTGCTTGTAAAGGCTTTGCCTGGAGGTATCAAGCGAGAAAACTACACTATAACGATTTTTGAAGCCAAGATAACTGTGGAGCTCGTTTTTCTCTGAAAATAAGACCTGAGGATTTTAAAGGCGAAACGTGACGTCTTTGGGGTTCTCAGTTTTGCATAGCTTTGAAGAATATTAAGTTTTTGTTTAGTGAAACGTGTAACCTACATAGGTTCATACGTACCTACCTTTATTTTGCTAAACTTTAACACATATTATATGCTAGATCAATGACTAGCGGCCCGGTACGCGCTTTGCTACTTTGACAGCAAAATCCCCATTAACAAAATTATCCGCCATTTATTGAATTTATTTGTTACAAAAAATGTGATAAATGAAAAACCGCTCGACCAATTTTGTGCAAACTTCACATAAACCTACTAAATAGTCTACTAAATAATCTGAACAAAGCCTAAACATTTTGGTTTGGATAGATGAGCCCGTTCTTTGAGTTATAAAATGACAACGAAAAGTGGCATTGATTTTTATATATATTTATGTAAAATCCCTGAATAGTAACAGAATTTACCTTCAACTCCACCAAAAATAATGGGCGGTAACTCAAACAACAAGCTCAAAGCAATCATTTTAATTAGGCACTTTTAAATTTTCCAAAAGAAAATGAAGGTTGTTGATTTGTGTGATAGGTACGCAAAAAAAAGAAACATGTACCTCCAAGAAGATACACTGTTTTCAATAATATTAACTCTTTTATCAATACGCACAAAAAGTAAACCAATTTTACATTTCTTCACCCAATCACTGTCCATGTCAGTATAAAATCAGTGAATATATTAAAATGCCAGTAAATTAAACAAGGGAGTTCGTCGACGGGCCGGTCGTTCGGCGGGCGGCCGGGAGTTCGGTGGGCTGCGCTAAATGGCTCGGAAAAATGCAAATTTGCCTGAAACGCACCGCAAACTATCGTGGTACATATTTTATACTTTCACCCGACGGTAGATTAGACCGTTGAGATTGTTTAAGAAAATTCAACAACTTTGTGCTTTGAAAAATGGCTGTCATTTTGCAGGGAGATTTATTTAAGTACATTTTTGTATTTTTTATGATTTCTTCATATTTTGATGTTGTTAAAATAAATCGGCTAGGAATATTTGTATACTTAGTACAACGTCTTGAATTTCATAACACTTATGTAACCACCACTTAAACTGTTTAACCATACTCATTTACAAAATTCAATTAACTATACTCTTTTGGACATGTCTGTCGCATGCCGAACGAATTGTGGGCACCCAAAGCTCTGTATTGGTGCCTTAAAACGGCAACTCGGAGTCGGGGCAAACCACGAAAGAGATTGCGGGACGAACTGGATGTCTTCCTTGTGGAATTCTTGATGTATTCGATCAATTTCGATTCGATATCGATTCTCAAGAATCATAAGAAATGTGTCAATTTTTTCGTATCATTTACCATATCGTTTGTAGCTATAACCCATAAAAAAAACTGATGTCAGGCCCATATTTCGGAAAAAGAAACATTCAGTTTGTACACAACAGAACCTCAAAGGCTCATACTTTACATATTTACTTAAAAAACCCGACTGGGGATGCAAAAACTGCGCGATACGAGAAAGACACTCGAGGGATGGGAATTCGTAGCTTATAGCTACCCCGAAAATGCCCTGGAGAGGTATAAATATCACGTTATATCGTATTATCTGTCACGAAAACCGCTATGTCTTAACTTTCGTTTTTTACACGCGAGAGTTTTGAATTTCAGGACGGTGTGTTACTTTTTAACGAGAAGTTTCTATGGCCTTTTGTAACTTTTGACCTGAAAGTTTTTTAAACGTCGAACAACTTAGATGATAGGCGTTTTGAGTAAATAGAAAGTTCCTGGAAAATACAGTAAAAACACCTTTTGAACGAAAAATCATAATCAGTTTAATTATATTGTTTCTACTGTTGGAAAACCGGACCCCTCTTCATGAAAGGCAAAGCTATTTGTAATCAACCAACCAGTTGCGGGATGGTAGATGTCACAAAATATTTTTCCACTATTCTAATATATGTATAAAAATTAATGCCACTTTTCGTTGTAATGTTATAACTCAAGAACGGGCTCACCTATCCAAACCAAATGTTTAGGGTTTGTTTGAACTACCTATTTAGTAGATACTTTATGTGAAGTTTGCACAAAATCGGACAAGCGGTTCTTAATATACCCGTGCGAAGCTGGGACGGGCCACTATAGTTTTTTTATATAGTTTGATTTTGCTCTTGACCTTAGTCTAGATCTAGGGTCACAGAGACAAGGTCGACGATGAAACGAGCTTACCCAGAAGCCTGTTCAGTGTTCATTTCTTCATGTTTCCTCAAGCCACGATGTTTTCCTTCATCGTTGTGAGAGCATCTGTGATGAAATGAATGCCTGTCTAAATACAAACCGATGACCCGTTGAGCCAGCACTACTATAAGAAGTTTTTACCTTTCTAACCTCAAGAAAAACCTCTTTTGACGTAGTAAAGTTCAGCCATATTAAAATAAAAACCTCGTTGTTTATAATAAGCTAGCTTATCTACACCTAGCTTAACTAGCACGTGGGCGAAGCTGCGGGCGCCCGCGTTAAGTTCGGTTATTATCCAACGGGAACTTCATACCGGGGTAAAAATTACCCTATGCGTTAATTCAGGATATAAAGATGCGATAATACCAAATTTCATCTTAATCCAAAATTTCACCAGTTATGTTTAAGTAATTCTTAGAAAGCGAACTGTTGTAAACCAGGAACAAAACCAGGCTCTTAATCCAAAATTTTATAACACTTTAGCTCGGTATTGGAATCGAACTTAAGACTTTATTAGTCAACAGTCGCAATCGCAACTACCATATTTTGATCGTCGCATCTCCCCAATCCATGTTACTTGTTTCATAAACGAGTGTGAGGCGGCTAGCATTAAAAAGCTTCCTTTCTTGCCGATTTATTCGGCATTACCTTACAAGGTTATTGCCTTATATAATATATAATAGGACACCGTGGCTGCTACTACTAGAAAAGCCAAGTAAAACTTTGGAACAACGTGGCCTTGAAATTAAACTTTTTTTTCGATGAAAATACTGTCAAACGACAATTTTAATCATCGAATATATCTGACGTTGGAAACTCCCTAATTACATTTTCTTACATATAAACATAACTTTCACGTTGTCCTCAAACACGAAGACATGAGACATTTAATCCCCGTATCTCCTCAATCCATGTAACATGGATTGTTACGTAAACGAGTGTAAGTCTTATTTACCGATTTATTCGACATTACCTTGCGGTTACATGTAAAGGGTAATATGATGTCGTCTCTTAAAGCCACCACTTGTTATTATTGCCCGGGCAAGTGAATGTTTTTATTGACTTCATTTATTCCTTTACGCATCTATATCAGGTATATTTTATAACCCTGTTACTTGGAACGCAAATAATGCAGTGCCTTTGAAGACGGGAAACGGATGTGAATTTTATTCATAGAATATTGACATTAGAGGACTTTATATTTACAGTTATGTAGGTTACTATCTAATTTAATTAACGATTAACTTGGACGAAACATCAAGTTGTCGTCAAATATCAGTTCTAAGTAAAACTTTAAATAAGTAATTTACTTTGGCCAGACTTTAAAAAAAATACCTGATAGAAATCCTTGTTGTTAGTTTTCCGGGCAAAAGTATGAAACCAACGGGAAAGCAAAACATAATGGCTAATAGCTGTGACAGTGCGACTAGACAAAAGAAAACTTTTGTCAAATCTTTAAAGCGGACTGCCACCATTTCGGAATACTCGTCCGTATTATCACTAGTCTAAAAAACCTTTTTCTTTCTCTCAGCTGGACTGGCTGCTCCCAGACAACGCGGTGGCCAGTTCCCTGGTGGGTCTTCGTCGGGTACTGGCCAACGGTTCCTTAGAGCTGCCTCCCTTCCCACCGGAGCACTTCAGGAGAGACGTGCACGCCACCACGTATAGGTGCCGACTGCGGCTTAGCAGCGGATTCGCAGTACTGTCCAAAAACATTCATGTACATGCTGGTAAGTGAGAAATGGTTACTTTTTTAACAGCTTACACCGATTTTCAAAGGCCTCTCCCAATTTTTTCTAGGAGCTTTCCTTCTATGACACCTCGAATCATCTCTCGTAGTACACGTCTATGTCGTTTTGCTACTTCTGTTGTGTTGTGTGTTCTACAATGCTCTTATTTCAAAAAGATTGTCTACATGCATTTTTTCTGAAGACATTTTATATTAGCCATATACAAAGAGAACGAACTGAGCAATACCTGCATGAAATTGACCACTCTGTAGAAATCGCGAAAGCAATTTTGCGGTCAATAATTATGATATTCAAAGGCAACTACCGGCGGCGGACTTAATCAAAATCAAATTCGCCAAATAAAATAAAAAAAACTCATGACGCGCGATGCGGCCTTACATTAAGGATAAAGTACTTAAGAGTTTAAGAGTTTCTCTTCTCAGATTTAAACTTAAATCTAGTAACTACCATTAAGTGAACAAAAAAGGCAGTAAACGTCTAAAGTACTTACTAAGCTACGCAAAAGTACGAAATATAAATCTCAATTTCCGTGAAAAAAGCAAAACATTACGTAGATAAATTGTGTGGAAGTTATTAGACTCCGAGCAACTGGCGTCTCGCACTTGACCAGAAAATTGGCTCGACAGAGCTGTAGTTCAATAAGTCTCAAGTTTGCTTCACCAAATAACAGTTCTGCACTATTCGCTATTTTCTGTATAAAATGCAGCGTTGTCTAACAAACTACAGTAAAGCTAAATACTTGTTTTGCGTCTCGGTAAACCACAACTCGAGTCGAGATCTTAATCTCAGCGAGGCATCTTCAACCTCATCTAGAAGCATAGACTAATTAATTGCGGAAATGCAGTACTGTTTGCTCACAAAATATACTAACGATATTATACTAAACGATATTGCTAGCGTTAATTAATTATTTCACATGGTAATTTATTTAGCCTGTATCAATTTTGCTTTAGAAATTCTCTATGAGTCATATGGTGAATCATTAATTATGAATACTGAAATTAATTTTGAAATTAGAATGCTGGCTGCTAATATTAATTAAACCTATTTTAGAACTGTTTCAATAATTTCAAATAAGTTATTAATATTGTATTCAACCTCTAACTAATCATACTTAAAAAAAAAGATTCCACTTAAAAGTTTTAGGTGACGATAAACAATAAGACTGGCACAATGAAAGATCAGGTTGAGCAATTGAAAATATAATCGAAGGAACATTCCATCGATTCTATTTTCAAACGTAAAAAAACATCTAAAGGCTCATCGATCGTCATCACGTTTAGTTCTAGCATGAAAATTAAATGTTGTTTTATTAAAGTGGGTAAGTCCATAATTGTTATTTTCTCTTAATGTTGGTCAAAAATATAATACAGTAATTATGCAGTAGCTAGCCCAAGTAATTTCTAGTTTTAAATACCTCGATGTAAATGAACGGTCCACTAGAAAAAATATATATCGTGTCCCGGGAAACAATTCATGGGAAATAAACTAAATGAAGCGTAGATGAAAGCGATTTGAAATCCGCAATTAGGGTCTGCGAAGAAATTTGCCGTTTGTGTTAAAAGGGATTACTGAGATAAAACGTAGTCAGCAGTCTTTAATTGTGGCCTACTCTAACGAGTACTGACCTTTATAATTATAGACGGGAATGGGTTTTGAATCTGACTGTCGTAATGTTAAGCTTGGCTTATGTATTTTAAGACAGCAGATATCGACAGGAAAATAAATTCAGGGATTTGATATCTTACGCTAAGCTTACGGAAACTTGGAGTAGGTATGACAGCTATGGACATTACCTTAATATTTGTTTATTAATGGCAAATAGATCCAATGTTCTTTTTAATAAAGTTTCCGCCACACACTAAAACACGTTTTCAAACATTTTAACTAGCAAACACGACTAGTATAAGAAAAAATTAAAAGGTTAGCTGGCTAGCTGTAGGCACGAGTATGTGTGACACAGTCACAGCGTGGTACAACCAAGGTGCATCGTACTCTTCTATTTTCATACTAATTTATGTTGGTTGTGTACAAAAAATCAAGTCCCCTTACTGTAGCATTTCTATATTCGTTTCCAATAAAGAATGATTAAATTAAAAAAAAATATAGCTTGCTTTCACAAAATTAAAGAAAACAGTTGACGAGTTCTCAAGATATAGTGGATTAGTTTTTTTCTTCAACAAGATGAGGGTATCAAGTAGTCGATTTATCTGAGACTCAGTGACACTTTAATTAACCTTGTCTTTCCAATAAGGCAAATAGTTCCTTCCACCTTTGAGAAACGAAAATGTTAGGCTATAAAATAGAATTCAATCAATGTCTTGGAATTTTTTTTAACCTTGACGTTTTATTTTCGATTTTCGAATAAAAAATCCTATCTTTAAAAAACATTCAATCAAAATAAATTGCGACGCGAAATAAATACGATTTAATCCAAATAAAAAGATCTGTAGTTTTTCAAATTTCAAAATAAAATTTCTGCATTCATTGTGGGTAATTCCAAAATAATGTTTTGTAAATAAATCTGTCAGTATCTGACAATTTCGTGCTTTACTGCATGTTGATAGATATTATAATTACGTGTTTTGGCGATGGATAGTGAATATATAGGAAACGTCAAACATGAAATCTTTGGTCAAATATTCAGGCCCCATAAATTGATTATATAGCTATAAAAACTTCTGACAAAAAGGCCTAACCTTAATTTTTATCCCCAGCACTAAACATACCATGGGAGATCCACGTGCCAGACGAGTACGTGATGGCGGGAAACGCGGTGGTGCTACGGTGCGTGGTCCCACCACACTGCGCTGACCGGGTCAGCAGCACGGACTGGTTCACTGAAGACCAGATGAACGTGCCGCATCATTTAGGTAACATCTATAATTGATGACATAAGAATAAGGGATGAAAATATATTATTATAGTGAGAAAATGTAGACAATATTCTATAATTGATATTACGTTAGGATCAAGCGTGATTGTCATTTTGCAGCAGAAATAAAAATCAAAAGTTCATCAGATGAATAATAATCAGGAATCCACTGGACTGTTGGAATAGTGGCTCATAAATAGTGGCATTAGTTAGACCATAACATTTCAATGACATTTATCTGTCTTTGTATTGAATTTTCACTTCACTCAATACAGTAATCGCACCCATTGTATCGTAATCGACTATAACGGAGCCAATCGAATTCGAAAATACTATAATATACAATGACCCCGCATTAATCAGCTAAATGGGTATAATAAAATGAGATTTTGTGGTTGTCAATTTGATTTACATGTCTCCATAACATAACCATTCTAGATACCGATTTATGATTTACATTTAATACGTGATATTCATAAGATAAATTATTCGATTTAGCCAATTGTACGAATAATATTGTGATAGTCACGTCTCTATTGGCCATTCACTTTATTAATACAAGATGGAGGGACAAATCAAGTTTGCGCGCCAATTATACTTTTTTTGATGTGATCTAAGAATTTCGCGCCAAAAAGGAAATTGTTGCTTTTCTCATCAAATTACTTGTCAGCCGACGACACACGCAATTACATTTTCATCCGGGATCTTATTTCGGGAAAAATAAAAAATGAGGTGTCTAAATGGAAGTTGAAAGTCTCAAACACAACAATTTTTACTCGGTCCGTGATTATTTATAAAGATTTGGAAGAAAACAAAACGTAGCGTACTTTTTAGCGTTTCATGACAGCAAAATATAATTATTCCAAGTTCTAAATACGTATAATTAAGTATTACATAAAGTAAATTTCAATCTCATTTGAAATTAATCATCCACGTAGCGTTTTCTGTTGGGGTTGGGTTTTACTTTTTATTTTCTCAATATAATTGTCCAATATTAACATTTTATGTTACTACAAAAAATCTGAGTGTTGCAGAGTAATAATGAATTTAATTTATTTAATTGTGGACATTGGGTGGTGCTGTGAAAATGTATTTCCGTCACACCTGTGTTTCAATTAGTGCAGTGAATTTAATTTATGAATATGATATTTTAACGTGACCTAAATGAATGACTTGCATTGCATTGAGTTACGTTTACTTGTTTGGTTCCAGCGTTTTATAGGTACTTTGGTTTATTTACAACATTTTTATATGAAATTGAATGATGCTACAAAATTTTAATAATACCTATATCACATCCATGAGGGATTTATGCCAATTGTATCACTCAGATCTTTGTTATAATTATCCTATGCTGTTTATTGTGTGTACATAAATAGTAAAATAAATAAAAAAGATGTACAACGCATTTAAAAACTTAATGTTTACCTTGCATTTTCATTCTTGAACCAGCTGTTGGGACATTCTCCAATGTTGAGGATAATGATTAATGATAAAATTAGGATAATGAAAAACAAATAAAGACATTATTTTAATTACATTTAAGCTTAAATAATTATACTTAAAATAATTTCTATATTTGTGTTTCACTATCCTTAATTTTTTTATCTTTAAATAATGATTAAAGATAAAAAAATAAGGATAGCCTCAACATTGGAGATGTCCCTGTTGGTAACTGAAATATATAAAATTATAATATAAGTAGGTTAAAGACGGTTTTACGACGAACTTAAAGTCCTTTTTGCTCTAGGGTCTAAGTATCAGCGGCTGGACGACGGCTCGCTGTATATAAGCGGGGTGAGCCCACGGGACCGGCACAATGCGTTCCGGTGCCGCGTCCGGGACCGGATCACCGGGACCTTGTATACTAGTCAATATTTTGGTGAGTTACTTTGTTTACTTAGAACTTACTAAACTTATGGAGTTTCTTGCACGTTATTCTCCATACGAAACTGACTTTTGACTAATTCTTATGAGCTGGTAAACTTTAAGAGTCTTTTTTTCCTAACCGTCGACCATTATCCCTGAGCGGAACTACTCACGCTTTAAGACGTCATGGAAAGCCACCAGGGGGGGGTATTACAACGTCTTAAAACCAGGCTTGTTCCAGGGAGTGAACGAGATGGCGCTAGACGACTTGTAAAGCTGTCACTTTCACTCGCCGGAAAAAGCCTGTTGACGTTGTAATACCCCCCCTGGACTTCGTCGAGCTTCCTTGGCTCAGCGCTTTTCTGGTTGTTGCCTAGGTTTTAGGAGTTTCAGTTGTTTGGCAATAGAGAGACGGGCTTGTCAGAAACGGTATTTGTTTATTTGTTCATAAACGATTCCTTAAATAGATATGATAAATGAGTTGAATCACTCATTTATTAACGTTAAAAGGTCTCAACTTTCAGCATACCTTTTTTAATAAATAATTAAAAGAATGGGTGTACAAAACGTGGAAAAGCTTCCAGTTACAGCGATGTTATATTATTATGCCAGTTCAAATAATTTAAAATTTTACATATTTTTCTACTACGTACTTCAGAAAATAATATAATAAGTAGTTCAGTTCAGTATAATAGTAGTGAGTATAATAAGTAGTTCAGAAAATAATATAAATAAATAATTTGAGACTCTAATTAATAGATCAGATATGGTACGATTCACTCAATTAAACTTAATATCGTTGCTAGGCACTTGATTTAAGAGCCTAATGCTTAGCATATCTAAAATTATTATGATGCCCATGTAATTGCTCATTAGACGTAATAAATTGGGGGGATTAGACGATCTTGTTTTTATTTCTAGAACCTTGCTTTTTATTTAGCCAGAAAAATTTTAAGGCCGTCATTTTACCATAATAGTAGGTACCTAATCAAATTTTATTTACTACTTATATACAGTGTTTTTTGAGACCCAAAAATCTGGTTTTCAAAGTTTATTTTATTGAAATCTTAAAGTTTTTTAGATCATTAAGACAAAATTGACACTTGGGAGTGCTACTTGTTTATTTGTAATTAACTATTGAGTGGAAATATTCAATAAAAATAGATGTCACTTTTATGGGTCTCAAAAAACGCTCCTATAGGACCAATCCCATAACCACAAAAATTGCATTTCTATAAATTTCATGTAACATAAACATACAGTTTTTATGTAAATTTCAGAGGCAAGCGTGTTTTTATATTATTCCAAGCTTATATTATTATCAAACAAGTATTATATAAACTTGTATTATATCTCATTTTTATGTTTTACCAGGTCACATAATAGTGACAGAACCAAAAGGCGGCGTGCGTCCGCGCATGGCAATAGAGCCGCGTACGCGTCGCATACAAGCAGGCCAGGACGTGCGGTTGCCATGTGCCGCGCATGCGTGGCCTGTGCCTAGCTACAGGTGAGTACCAACCTTTACTTGCGTAATTCTACTATTATTATAAACGTGAAAGTTTCCCTAAATAATAATTCGACCAGCCTGACCCTTGCTGCCCCCCGGGCCCCTCAATGACGCGCTAAGCCTAGGCCCGAACCCCACAGGGGGTGCCCTTAGTGACGTTCATTTAATGAACCTTTAGTTTGTAAGGCCTAGGCTTAAAGTAATTTTTCGCCGTCACAGGATTGTCCAGTAAAGTAGCTTCAACCTTAGAGAGTTGTTATGCAACGAGAGGGCACGTCAAAAAAAAACGAGAAAGTTTGTTCGGATGGATGTTTGATAGTCATTCACACAAAAACTATTGAACAGATTTGGATGAGATTTCGTACACAGATAGTTTATAACCTGGATTAACACATAGGATAGTTTTATCCTGATTTTCCCAAGGGATAATTTTCGAGTCATAACTGGCAACAGCTAGTTATTACATATCTCGGAGTTACAAAGCGATTTACCAATACTTTCATTATGCGCACAGCTAAAGAATGGAATACTCTGCCGGGGTCTTTGTTAATGATAGCTACAACCTCAGGGTCTTCAAGTCAAGAGTGTATAGGTTACTTCTAGGTAAGCGTGTTCACCGTCCACCACATCATCGCCTACAATCAGACGAGATAGTAGAAAACGCGGGCCTATCGTTAAATAAAAAGTTATCTTAAATTTACACAGTAAATGAAAGAGAAATCCCAAATGTTTTGTAGAGAAATGAACACTATACTTAGGATTTAAAATATTACCTAACAATTTTTGAGATATTGGTAAGTCGCTGTACACACTGGAACAAGGAAAATCCAGGTGAAAACGTAATAATCTTAAAATGTTTCGTAGTATATTCTGATAAATAATTTTCAGTGACCGTTTCCTTACATAGTTTTCATAAGAACTTACTTACAAGTGAAGTCTTTTGTAAATAAAAACAATAAATTTAATACCTACAGGTACTCCGTCACCAATACACTGCTTTTCGAAACGAATAAACGGTCTTCTTTAACAGAATGCACATTGTTGGCTTTGTTCTTAATTGTTATTAAAAATAAATAGGTGTAATTCAGAGCATAAAATCTCTTCTGGGTATTAGGTTGAAAACCATGAACTGAACCCGGATTTATAAACACATTATACATTTTCTTAATTATAAGTTTTTGTACCATTTTAAAAAAGTAAATAAAAGGAAGCCATCATAATATTCAAAGCAAAAATGCCACTTTAAAAACGGGTTTCATACAAAGGCCGTACTATTTCACAACAAAAACTCAACCAGTATAATACTTTTCGACATAAGAAAAAACGGCAACATTTTCTGCGGTTGTATCCTCCAGCTAAAAGGTATCGCTTCAGTAAGCAAACAACAGAGTCGTGGAGACTGGCATCACAGCGCAAAGAGGCTAAAGACCTAGTTTTTACCTCAGAAATAGGTCTTGTGAGCGAGTAATGGCCATCGGCTGCTGATTCGTTTAAAAGGTTTCAGGCATAAGGCCTTCTCTGTAACGTTTACTAAGCTTTACTGACTGGTGGTTCATTATATAACTTGTTTGTTAATAATTTTCAGGGAATAAATGATTTAATTCTATTACTACAAGTTGCTAATTTGGTTTTGTGTGAATACTAATGTGTGAAAATCAACAACATCCGACAATTACTACTGACACATTGTGGTCTTACCTGACCAGAAAATTGGTTCAATCAATTGGTCGGTACCTATATATTATTCATGATTGCATCTAATATTCGTGGGTTTTCAATTCAATAAAATTGTAGGTGGGTATTTGCGAAAACCTCACGTTCCATTGAAATGAAATTTAATATTTCTGCTATTTCCGGGAAAAGTGCTGGTCGCTCCGATATAACAATATAAAGTCGGGAATCATTTCAATAAATGTAATCTGTGACATATCCACGTTGTTACTGAAATTCCACAGCGTCGTTCTAAAATGAAGCTCATATTTTATACCTGCTGCGTAGACTACAGGCGTTTGTTCAGAAAACAACGTGTTATAATTCACAGTTGAAATCCCTTAAATCTGCCGATACACGCGGCGGTCAAACTGGCTGTTTTATTTCGTCGTCAACGCGTTTTGATCTCGCGTCGAGATTTAACCGCAATTTTATAATCCCCATGCGACGTGATTCGTTTTAACTGCCAAGGAGCAATTTAGCCCGCAAAACCCGGCAAATTGCATTATACCCTTGGAAATGTAGCTCTATCTATATTGCTGTTGAACTTAGCTCGACTCTGGATAGCAAAATGGCGCGTAATTTAAATAGATTTTCATAATGTTATCGTTCAGACCGCTGTTACGTTACCGTTTAGACCTCCGAGTGCAAGAGACAAATACGAAAGGGTCGCCGATTTTAAAGCAGCTTTGAATCGGTGTCTTACTCCACACACGATATATTATTTAGTATAGCATTTCCCCACACCTTATATTCTGTAACAAATAATTTAATAGCGACCTGGGTTGGCTCGGACTTCAGGAACGTACCTGGGAATTAAGTAAATACACACAAGAAAATGTTGCCAAGTTTCAGCGGCCAAACTTGGTCATGTTTAGTCAAATAACCGAGCAAACCGAGCTCATGGGTCGATGGCTGGCAGAAGTTCCTTCGTTTGGTATTTATCTTTCGAACGTGGTTGCAACTAGTGTCTGCACAAACGAAAAGTTTGCTCTTATTTTGCTTGATCAATACCTACTTAGGACCCTTGTTCCCCAATCGATGACTCAGATTTTGAACGAATAGTACGTTAATGGACATAGCAATTAACTGGCAGCAGAGGTCTGGCATATCAATGGTGACATAAATCCATAAGGACTGTAAAAGTGCGAGATACTACAAAAGACCCACAAAAAAGGATTTTTACAAAAGACAAAATGAAGAACTAGACCATAACAAAATCTCAGGTGATTTTAAAACGTCTGAGAATTATAGACTACATAAAAGTTCACAAACTACTTCAGTGAACTGATAACATTTTATGTTTTCAAAGAATTACCGTGGCGAGCTGAATACGCCATAAACTTTCATATCCAGCCATAGTTCGCGGAACCTTTTAGAATGCAAATGTCTTGGTGCATTTCAACTCCTTTCAAAACTATTTCTAAAAGGGGACCTAACTTGGAGAACATTGAAGATTTCGCGCCACATAGCCATTTCATTTCCGTGAATTTGCACATAGGATATTAGACCGTATTCACAAAGCTTTTGTCGTCGTGTAATAGTGTTCTGAAACGAGTTGAAAGCTGAAACTATGCGAAAGTCTCTTTCGTGTAACATTAGCTGGGCAGATCCGGTATAATTATGTTGCTCCACATCAAGCCCAGGGTCTGTAATTCAATCCCAAACAAATGTCCCTCCACATAAACTATGTCAAGGATTATTAAATACTTGAAACGGCATTTACGAATACGTCCTATTCTTCATATACCTACTTCGTCCGATAAAAATGTCTGCACATCTCATAAAAGACTTCCGGTATTTAATAGATATTGCTTCTTCGCTTTCGCTTATATTGAATATTTCATATTCCATAACTTCTATCGGCAGAACACGAGTCGATCATAAAATTATATATTATCTTATCGTATTAAGGAAATCAAAGCATCATAATCGTAAAGGTACTCTAAGTAGAATGCCTTAGTTGAGTTCTGTATGAGATCGTAAAATGCTGCAATTTCATTTAACTCCTTCTAGGTAGGTAATTATGACAAATAGACTAACTAACCGAGTTTCACGACTTTGACGTTAAAATACTTTGAATTGATATCGTTTTAATCTAATATAATTATGTAGAAAAATCTCAATATCACGGTGTTTATAGTTACACTCCTCCGAAAGGGCTCGACCGATTTTTTTGTGTTATTTAGTAGGCATGAGAATTGATCGTAAAGTGAAATAAAGACACCAAAGTGTTTTCTTGTTACACCACCTGGGTGATATCACTCAGGTGAACTAAATGGAATGAACCAGTATTTTTCACCAACCTACCACCTTCTTAATTTTTTTTTTAATTATGTTTGACGCACAGCGAAGTGGACACGGGTTAGCTAGCTTTTGTAGATAATACTATGTACAAACAAAAATAAATAGAGATTATTCAGCTCTATTTATATTTTCGTATGTAAAAGCTTTTTCAACACATTTGCTCGAAAAATGCATTTACAAAGCCTGTATAAATTGTTCGAAAGTTAAAAATTACGCACCATACAACGGAACGTGCGGTAAAATAGGTACTCTCACTTAAGTACCTATTTTACGGCATACCCCGTTGTATGGCACCGTGCGTTTTCATTACGTTTTTTTTTAATTTCCATAAAAAAATATAAAAATTCCACCAAAGAGTTTCACATTATGAAAATCAACAACCTGACTGATCGAACCTCCTTGGAAGCGCCTTTGCTCAATACGTTGTCTCACTTTAATACTAAAGAGTAAATGAGACGAAAGATGTAGTTCTTTCACCACGTGCATGTGGCGCCATTTGCAAATTCGCGCCATTTTCATATTAGAAACTTCAAAAATTGTTGCGACTTTCACACTGTTAAATAAAGTTTGTTTAATTACATATTGTACTGTTTTCTCGCAATGTGTTGAAAAACATTGTATGGCACACGTGCAAAAATTGGTATGTATTTACAAACTCGTGACTATGGTAGGCCCTCGACTTCGTCTCGGGCTTACATTCGTCTACTCGTTTGTAAAAACCAACTTACCGCACTAGTATCATAAATAACTATTACGGTTACGTTACCCTTCGAAAAATTCAAGTTCTACGAAAGTGCGAAATACAAGTTTTTATGACACTTTTACAATCATGTAAGAGATACTTATTGGAATTTCCAAGTAAGGTAACAATATGCTATTCTAGCAGGAAAGAAGCGCCAACACCAATTTGTATGGGCGATGAATCGATATACCTTTGAAAGGCCGTGCTAGATATGTCATGTATCTCGTAACAATACGCTATTTGTCACAACTTGTTCACTATTGACGTCTTCAGCTTGTTGAGATACCCTTTCCCGTTAGAATATGACATAAGTTCTATGAACAAAGTTTATGATGCTGTAATCTTTGTTCTTTTTATACTATCTGGATAAATAATCTCAACTGATCTTTTGTTTTTATGAGCTGTTTTATTTTAGTCTCTGTTTTAAGAGGCTCTCTGTCTCTTTCTGTTTTAAGAGTGTCTGGACCCTAAATTAGTACAAAGAATTAATAGGCACGAATCAAATAAACTTTTACCTAGTTTCATACCGAAACAGGAAGTTACGAGTACGTAAGAAACTTGTCTTTACCTATTTTTGTCGACTTGACAGGTGGTTTCGAGAGCACCACGAAGAGTTAATCCCCATAGAGAAGACATCTCTATGGTCGAGAGCGAGGCTTCTCGGCAGTGGTCTGCTGAGCCTCCAAGCGGTGCGGCGTGAAGACGCCGGGCGGTTTGTGTGCTGGCTCAACAACACTGTGGGGGGAGAGTCCGTACATTTCACGCTTATTGTCACAGGTTAGTGTTCTGGATAAACTCCAAAAGATTTCATTTATAAATATTTTATACGCATTACACCATCGTGAAAATTAAAACTTTTTCTGGCGGAAATAAAATTCGATTGCGAACAGAAATCGTAACGTTAACATAAGACGTTAAGAATGGACTGAAAATTCAATCCTGTGAGCATGACTACGATGATTCGGTTACTAAGAGCGTCTGTCTGGTGCGAAAGAAAAAATTGAATCAGAACGCAGGTTCAAATTCTAATTGCAATCGATTTTTTCTTTCCACAAAAAAGAGGGATTTCTCTAAGATTGTGATAGACTTTCCTTCCCTAAATGAAAACCAGTTAAAGAGCCAGTTGCGTTATTTAAAAGACACAGACACGGAAAGACATTTCAATAAATAATACCTATGTACATACAGGGTTTTTCTTTTAATTTGACCAAAAGGGAGAAATCCGCATCAAATCAAGAAAACTTTCTTAGGAACCTTTAGCAATTTTTTATGTTGATAATTTTGGTAACCAAATAAAAAACTTATTTGGTCAAGTGTGAGTTGACCCCAAAATTGAGTAAAATAGGCCAATTTTTTTAATGCCATTCGACTCTGTTTGATACAAGGATCATTTCATTGTATTGGAAGAAAAAAATTGGACGGCGGAAGTTGGTCATATTTAGCAAAATATGTTTTCATACAGATTGTAAGAACGTACAATTTTTTATAATCATGTTATTTGATTTTGTGAGATTAGCGCGTTCAACCATCCATCAAATTGCCTAGCCTTTTCCCAACTATATCGGGGTCGGCTTCCAGTCGAACCAGATGCAGCTGAATATCAGTATTTTACATGCTGCCTATCGGACCTCCACAACCCAGTAACTGGGCAATACGATACCCCGTGGTAAGACTGGTTGTCAGACTTATGAGCTTGTAACAGAGAGGTATGCAACCTCTTCTGTTCCTTCAACCTCTTTACTTAAGTTCTTTTTATAGTCGAAATTTTTTTTTAACCGGGCCCCCCGGGTACTGTAACAGAGAGGTATCCAACCTCTTCTGTTCCTTCAACCTCTTTACTTAAGTTCTTTTTATTGTTTTAATATTTAAAAAAAAATTCATGTTTCGAATTTTTAAATGTGTCATTGCGTCGCCTTCAATTCTTTTCTAGCACTTCAATTTTTGCCACGGCTCCGACAACATGTGCTGTAGTGTACTTTATTTTTCATTCTGCAATAAACTAAATACTTATTAAACTCCGTTGTGTGTGTTTTTTTAAAACTGCTACACAACCAGTACTACAGCTCCAAGTCCAGCAACCTTTCCAGCTTCCTCTCGGAGGACGATGTGTGTGATGTCTTGGTGGACATAAACCCTGGACCCATAGCCGGCCTTGCCTTTGTGGCCGCTAACTTCGAACCGCTAACATCCTTGGCATAGCATCCTTGGTAGCAGCATCTCGGTGGACGGCGTGAGACCCCTGCTCTACCCCTAAAGGTGGCGTAACGCTACAAGCTTCTGACTAACAGTAACGACTGTCAAAGATCTACAAATGACAGCCGGGACCAACGGCTTTACGTGCTTTCCGAGGCACGGAGGAAACTCGCTATGTCAGATGGTCACCCATCCACAGACCAACCTCGGCAAGCGCGGCTTAACCTGGAAGATCGGCCTGTGCGTTCAACCAATCAAACAAAAAAAACTCTTCCGCTTTATAATGTTAGATGTTACAGAAGCGTTTATTATCATCATCTTTCATAGCCCAACTTCACCAACTGCTGGATCCTTTACCCAATCACAATTTTATAGAAATACTTTGACCTAAATTTAAATTCATAATAAACACGCGGAGGCAAACGCAAAGTTGGGCAAGAAAAGCGGTGATGAGTTGAGAGTGGGGCAATTTGGGTATGGGCAACGGAACCCTAGGGGACAGAGGCTGGCCGACTTTCTGGAGAAAGAGGAACTCTTCATGATGAACTCTTTCTTCCAGAAGCCACCTCACAGGAAATGGACCTGGTTGAGTCCCGATGGTTTCACGAGAAACGAGATAGACTTCTTCATGACCGACAAGAAACGGATATTCAGTGATGTCTCTGTGATCAACAGGGTAAAAACCGGTAGTGATCACCGAATCGTAAGAGGCTCGCTGAATATCAATGTTAAACTTGAAAGGTCCAGCCTGATGAAGTCTACGCTCCGACCTACTCGGTCCCATATTCAAAACCCCGAAAGCTTTCAACTCGAGCTCTCTAATCGCTTTGCTTGCCTTGAGAACTTAGTTTCAGTGGACGAGATCAACGACGGGCTAGTGGAAACTGTCCGCACGGTAGGCTCTAAGTTTTTTAGACCCTGCCGTAAAGATAGACCTCAGAAATTGACCGAGCAAACCTTAAACCTCATGGCTGAACGACGCTTGCTACAGCTGCAGTCTTCCAATGACGCGAAGTCATATAGGCAGCTCAATAGACGTATATCTAAGTCCTTGCGACACGATCTGCGTCTCTTTAATACGAATCGTGTTAAAGAGACCATACAGCGAAACCAAGGCTCCAAAGTGTTCGCAAAGGACAAGTCTATTGGGCAAAGCCGGATGACAAAGCTGAAACGGGAGGATGGCAGCATAGCGTCGACCAAAGCAGAGGTTTTAGGCGAGATCGAGAGGTTCTATGGACAGTTATACACTTCGGTCGCAAAGTCCGTTGACAGCTTGGTAAGAGATCCAAGAGCCAAGCTGTCCCGACATTATACCGAAGATATCCCGGACATCAGTCTGTACGAGATTAGGATGGCCCTGAAGCAGCTTAAGAACAACAAGGCGCCGGGCGAGGACGGAATCACTTCAGAGCTTCTGAGAGCGGGTGGAACACCGATACTTAAAGTCCTCCAGAAACTCTTTAATTCCGTCCTGTCCGAGGGCAAAACGCCTCAAACGTGGAGCAGGGGTGAGGTGGTGTTGTTCTTCAAAAAAGGTGATAACAGCCTATTGAAGAACTACAGACCCATCACGCTTCTGAGTCATGTTTATAAGCTGTTTTCAAGGGTTATCACGAACCGTCTCGAACACAGACTTGATGACTTCCAGCCTCCCGAACAAGCCGGTTTCCGAAGAGGCTATAGTACCATAGACCACATCCATACGCTGCGGCAAGTTGTACAGAAGACCGAAGAGTATAACTTGCCTTTATGCTTAGCGTTTGTGGACTATGAGAAAGCCTTCGATTCGGTGGAAACATGGGCGGTACTTGAGTCACTCCAGCGATGCCGTATTGACTATCGGTACATCGAGGTGTTGAAGTGTTTGTATAATAACGCCACCATGTCGGTCCGAGTATAGGAGCAGAGCACGAAGGCGATTCCATTGAGAAGAGGCGTAAGACAGGGGGACGTTATCTCCCCTAAACTGTTTACTGCCGCAATGGAAGACGCCTTCAAACTCCTGGAATGGCAAGGACTTGGCATCAACATCAACGGCGAATACATCACTCACCTTCGGTTTGCCGACGACATCGTAGTCATGGCAAAGTCGATGGAGGAACTCAGCATGATGCTCGATGGCCTCGACCGAGTTTCACAACGGGTGGGCTTGAAAATGAACATGGACAAGACGAAAATTATGTCAAATTCCAATGTTGTGCCCACCCCAGTCTCTGTTGGAAACTCGGTACTCGAAGTTGTTGACTCATATATCTATTTAGGACAAGTAGTCCAATTAGGTAGGTCCAACTTCGAGAAAGAGGTCAACCGCCGAATCCAACTCGGTTGGGCAGCGTTCGGGAAGCTACGCAATGTCTTTTCGTCCGACATACCTCAGTGCCTCAAGACGAAAGTCTTCAATCAATGTGTGTTACCAGTGATGACTTACGGCACCGAAACGTGGTCTTTCACTATCGGCCTCATCTCAAAGCTCAAAGTCGCTCAGCGAGCTATGGAGAGGGCTATGCTCGGTGTTTCTCTACGTGATCGAATCCGAAATGAGGAGATCCGTAGACGAACTAAAGTCACCGATATAGCCCACCGGATTAGCAAGCTGAAGTGGCAATGGGCAGGCCATATTGCTCGCAGAGCAGATGGCCGATGGGGTCGAAAAGTGCTAGAGTGGAGACCGCGGACGAGCAAGCGCAGCGTAGGACGTCCACCAACGAGGTGGACAGACGACCTTGTAAAGGTCGCCGGAAGACGCTGGATGCAGGTCGCTTCCAACCGGTATATGTGGAGATCTAAAGGGGAGGCCTATGTTCAGCAGTGGACGTCCTATGGCTGAGATGATGATGATGACGCGGAGGCAATGATTTCAGTTCAGTATTTCCAGTTAGTGTTATTATACAATTGTCGTATATTTCAGTTACAACGGTACTCAACGGTTTAGAACTCGAGATTGCCGCTATTTCAATATCTATAACCCTCAATAACCATTGTCGTAAACGTACAATAGCTGGTTATGAAATCTGTATTTTCTATACATGCTCTGTTTTTCCCGGCACTTTCACCAATACACAAGTAGTGACACTGTTTTTTTACAAGTTTAGTTAAAAATATATCCTGGATACAAAATATCATATTAAATTGTTGATACTTTTAAACAAGTTTTCTACAAGCATTGAATTTGTTTTAGATTTAAACTATAACCGCAAACAAAAAACAAATAACATGTAGAATACATGTCATACACTGGTATAAACACGATTAGTATTTACGTACACAGTATTTATTCCAAATTTTACTTTTATTGGTGAACAGTAAAATAAATGCTTGCTTGCTAGGAGGAAAAAATACGCAACAAACACACCGTATTTCCAACCTCACTCCATCCAGAATACGTGAGAAATACATCCCCTTAATTTATGTAAACAGTTTCCTTTTCCTCACAGATTCCTTCCGTATTACCGCCCTAATTGGACTAGTCGTAAAATTTTATTACACACAAAATAACATATTACTTCTAACATATTTTTTTTTTCTCAGAACCTATCTCCGTCCGAATAAAACCCGAAGTCGTGCGAACGAAAACGAATGCCGACGTGACATTTGAATGCAAAGTGTCGGGGCATCCAATCGAGCTTGTCTACTGGGTGCATGACGCGAAAGTTGTGAAGCCGAATGAAAGACTCAAAATTTCTGAAGACGGCCTAAGACTACATATCAAGAATTCCCAAAAAGACGACCAAGGAGTCTATCAGTGTTTCGTCAGTAATACAAAGGATCAGGCTTATGGAGTTTCAGAATATTTAATAGATGGTAAGAAATTCTACTAAAATAATATATTCAGACTTCAACTGTAATTAATTCTCAACAGTTCTCTCGATCAACCATTTTATAAAATTTCAAAAGGATCAAAATCAGCTCACTTTCATAACCCAGTTTCTACAAGTTTAAAGCGTTGTAATTAAAAAATTGATTGGATAACTTTTCTCTTGTAAAAATACCTTGAACTTTTTTATTGTTTTAGCAGAAAAGTTTCTAAAGGGCGCGCTTTAATTGAAAGAAAAAGAAAGTTCGAACATTTAATGGACTGTTATCCATTCATTGATAATAATTTATATATCCTGTAAAGTTATCTGTTAAAGTTTTACGATAAAATTATCTTCAACTTGTCATCAAGATTTAGTTATCCTTTGAATCCTGACTATTGCTTTTCTACGATACATTCTGGCTGAAATCTTTGCCAAGTTGGGCTGATCTGTCAATTACTCCTCTTACCTCTTATAAAAGCTGAATGCATCAACTGTGTTTTTTTCTATACAAGAAGATAATTTGATCGAAACTCTAAAAGAAAAACAAAATGACACGATTTTGGAAAATAATTATGATCCTTGCGCGATAAAGTAAAGCCAAGTCCTCATCTACAACCCAAGCAAAGAATCATAGACATAAATCAGATGGACATAAAAAAGTTCTTTCTAAAAATGTCAGACAAATACTGAAAAACTAAAAGCATCCATGACTTTTTCAACTTTAGCCCTGAGAACAAAGTTATCTTGAGTAAAAGGGTTGTATGTTTGCAGTGTCCGAGGGCCGGGCGCGATCTCCGGGCAACCGCTCGCGGCGGACGCCGTATGCTCGAAGCACACACACACATGATGCTGACTGGAACTTCACTGGCACTAGAGGTAACTAACAGGGCTGTTTAAATTTGTTATTTTTGGATTTTAGCCAGCTTGCACTAACGTTTTTGCATTTAGAGCCTAACTATTTGGCATTTAGCGTTACAGATATAAAACATTTTGGATATCTTGAAATGGTTCTCAGAAAAAGAATGATATTTTAAATTAGATTTAGAGGTTTGAGTACACGGTCACGGGACCATCTGTAAAGGACACCATGACCTCGGAATGCATAAGGCACCTGAAGGGACACGGTGATTTTTAGTTAGTAAGAGTCTATCAGGCCATTCCGCTCCACCCAGGGTAATATGACGCATTTGAGGATTCTACTACCATCACCAGTCATTGCTGCATCATCATCATATCAGCCGTAAGATGTCAACTGCTGAACATAGGCCTCCCCTTTAGACTTCCAATAGGACCAGTTGTAAGCGGCCTGCATCCAGCGTGATCCTGCGGCCTTCATAAGATTGTCTGCCCACCTAGTGGGTGGACGTCCTACGCTGCGCTTGCCGGTGCGTGGTCTCCATTCGAGAACCTTACGGCTCCATCGGCCATCAGTTCTGCATGCTATATGGCCTGCCCACTGCCATTTCAACTTGCTAATTCGTTGGGCTATGTCGGTAACTTTGGTTCGTCTACGAATCTCCTTATTTCTGAGTCGATCGCGCAGAGAGATTCCGAGCATAGCCCTCTCCATAGCTCGTTATAAACTTTGTTACGCCGTGGAATGTGTTGTGTAGATATTATGTATAACTAAAAGCTTTTGCTATTCTAATCATAATCTTGACCTTGATGGTTTTGAAGTTAGTTCATTTATTATGTATTTACCCACAGAATACCTAACTTGCGAGTTTACGTCAACTCGCTAACATACGACCCATGTCTAACCCTTACGCAAGGTATCAAAGCCTGAATTTGAAATATTTCATGTAGGTAACTAAGTAGTTTGATCTCAGAGTTTCCTTGGCTAAGATTTCTCTGCGAAGCAGTCAACGGCGAAATTAATTTATTTAAAGGAAAAGCTAGCTTACAGCGTATTTTTCAGTTGTTACATAATAAATGTGTTGATATTTCCCACTTGGCACCACAACAATTAATTTTAAAACTTTGTTGAGTTACAACTCGTATTTTATTAAACCAACGGGCCCGCGAGGTGGTAATTTGCTCAACAAATTATCTAGTGTGCTTCTACAACTATCTGGAATAAACAAGGGTTCTATATAACTTTTCCACTTACTGCCGGTGTCAGCCCCAACTTTATCATAAACGGAAGGTAACAAAGTTGAAAGTTTTGACGTGGCCCCGATACTACAGCGTGTTTTTACAAAATGTTTGGACGCCGCACATTTATAATCTTGGAAGGAAACAAAACAAATATTTACTAGGAAAGTTTGTGGCGGCCCCAATTGGCCAGGTCAAATGTGTATGATGGTTGAAACTGGGCTAATCATATGTATAAGACTAGGTTATGCCCGCGGCGTTGCCCGCGTGTATTTTTTTAATTATTTCACCACTGGAACAACATACTGAGTGAGTGAGAGTCCTATCTCGGTGTACCAAACATCCAATTCCGACCATTACGTATTTTTGTGTGAAAGAGTAACAAAAATTCATCCATCCATTCATCTTGTCATTCATTTAATAATAGATATATTATGTTTTATGAAATTCATCTATATAGATATTTTTAAAAGATTTTATTTGTTAATTCCGTTTCAAAACTTGTGACAGCCATTTTACCACTTCTATTATGAAATTTTAGTAATGAAACTTTGCACACACATGAGGTTCTTGAAACAATACAACATTAGCTAAAAATATATTTTAAATATAACTCATTATATATAAAACTTAGATACTATTACGAACTCCATCTAAATGTTTTTTTTTTATACCTTTCGCAATACTTAGGTGTATTTGTTCTCGTGGCAGTCTGATTAAATTCATTAAACTGCTTTATAAATTAACTTTCGCTCGCAGATCCTTTTAATTTGTTTACCTGGAGGTAATTTATCTAATGCTAGAAGTTTTTTCCTCGTGCAATCACGCGGCATTCATTTTCTCCTGCTATTCGTTATTGTCTATAGAATTAAGCATTGCTGCGTTGCCCAGAACTCTGAAAAGGTTTTTCTGTAAAATGCGACTATTTTCGTAGCAAAATTATTGTCATGATACTCATTAATTTCTAAAATGTTTGCCTTCATACATTTCAATGATATTCGCGTATATTCAAACGAAATTCAGAAGTTTCCTACGAGAGTTTTTATGAGGGAAACACCTTTTTCAGTTAAGGAAGTTTCCGCCCGCCGCAATCCCGGCGACAAAGAAATAAATAAAAACAGCAACTTTGTTCTATATCCACGTTGCTTTCTATACACGAGTGCATACGGTGGATATGTAAATTTTAAACTTTTTATCCGTCCGCCCGACTTCTTCATAAAATATTTAAAAGTCCATTTTTAAGCGCGGATCCGGTGCAAGCTATTAGAGTCAGCTCTTCAGCTCAAACAAAGAGCTTCAGTGACGCAGGCAGCTGCCGCGGGCGCATCCAACCGCCGCGCTAAATACTAACCGCGGTACTACCAATTAAGATCGTATCTCTCAGCTCATAAGGTCGGTTTTCCCCGCCCCCACCGCGAAATATAAGCCGCTTTGTTTCATTATTAATTCGTTCCCCGCTATTTGGTGTCGCTGCTCTTCAGGGGTTCAGAATAAGTAGGGCCGTGACGTTACACCCAACCACTTATTTCTATGCCGATTTTTTTTTTCATTATTTTGTTTTCCTTGTGTAGGAAAATCTCTTTTTCAAGAACTTAATGGATATGGGAACCCGGCATGTGTGGTTTAAATTAATGACTCGAAGACTAAAGGAAAAAGTATGTTGGTAATTTGCAAAATGTAGAAGTGCTATACACAATGTAAAGACCAATTTTATAAAAAAATAATAATTCAGTAATCAAACACGCTTAAAGTAAAAACTTCTGCCATCAGTTTCCATTACATAAATAAGCATCAAAGTTTGATCCTCTACCCAACAAACGATGGAAAATAAGCCTGAAACAGACTGACCCCACTCAAACAAAAATCGCATTTCTCAAAACTTAGTTCTTTGATCCCATTTAACAAACTTAGCAATAAATAAATTCCTTCCAAAATACCCTTAAGCATTTGGACATGACGGCTTTTTCCTTTAATAAAATTAGAAGTCTTAACTCAGAAACAGAAGCGTTTAGGAAAAAGGAGATTTATCTTAAAATAAGAAGGTTTAAAGTCGTTGTGCCCGCAAGTGTGTGGGACTGGATTCCTATAAATTATCCAAGTAGCTGACCTTCTGTTAACAAGCCTCATTTGTTACGGCGCGAAGTAAACCTGAGCAGACAGGGAGGAATGACTTCGAACCACTACCATTGATAAACCGCTGCATTTTAGAATGGTCTGGAAGTCGAAACATCGGTGTAATTTGAACGTATTGTCCTTTTTGTGATTGAAAAAAGAGCAACTACTAAGTATACGTTTGACTATGAAATATTATTGATATCTGGTCGTTTGTGTGTCGTTTTGGGAAATAATGGTTTGAATAATATCCACTTTTACTATGCGACCAAGATAAGAGCGAAAACGTCAATGACCTCCATCCGTGGAAAAATTGAAAATAAAAACTGCGCAATAATGTTCATATATGTATTTCAAATGCTTACAGCTATTTGTTTTGTATGATAACATAGCCAAAACAGTTGATTTCGAAACATGTTACAAACAAACAGACACTGTCAAACTAATACATATACAAAATAAATGGATCTTTGTTGGAAAAGATGAAGATCTTAACATAGTTTGTTTATCTTTTCCTTATAGGTAGACAACGTTTTAGCATCTCTAGAGCCTCTTTAGAGCCTTTGAACAAACTTGGTGAAGTTCCCAGCAAGGTCCAGATTCTTGAGAAAGTGTTTTTGATAAAGCCACTAAACATCTTATCTGAAGGCATTTAATATCAGTAGGTACCTCTATTTTCCTAACCCACATTATAGTATAGTAACTACGTAGTCTAGAAATACCCGAAATGAAAACAATATCTATTTACATCCATAGTAGAGAATTCATAAAAACTTTTAAATGAGTATATTTATAATAGAGTAGTAAAATACCCTTTTTTAGGGTTCCGTAGCCAAATGGCAAAAACGGAAACCTTATAGATTCGTCATGTCTGTCTGTCTGTCCGTCCGTATGTCACAGCCACTTTTTGTAGAAAGTATAAGAGCTATCCTGTTGAAACTTGGTAGGTAGATGTATTATGTGAACCGCATTAGGATTTTCACACAAAAATAAAAACAAAACAAATTTTGGGGCTGCCCCCCATACTTGGAATTGAAACTCAAAATTTTTTTTTCACAAAACCGTTACGTGTGGGGTATCTATGGATAGGTCTTTAAAAATGATATTGAGGTTACTAATATCATTTTTTTCTAAACTGAACAGTTTGCACGAGAGACACTTCCAAAGTGGCAAAATGTGTGTCCCCCCCCCCCCTGTAACTTCTAAAATAAGAGAATGATAAAACTAAAAAAATATATAATGTAGACCTCAACAAAAACTTCCAACGAAAATTGGTTTGGATGAGATACAGTTAGCAGTTTTTGAGATATAGTACATTTTCAAAAACCGCAAATATAACTTTGCTATTCATACAAACACTATGAAAAACAAAGTTATTTTTATTGTTTGTGTATATTACTTACTAATCTCAATATAATTATATCCCTAATTTATGCTTGCTACTACGGAACCCTTCATGGGCGAGTCCAACTCGCACTTGGCCGGTTTTTATCGTGGTAAAAATCAATTAATGAGTCCTCTCGCCCACGGCGCCGGCGGTACAGGAGGGAGGCTCGTACTCACTAAAATCCACGGTGTGCCTTCAATAGCCCTTTACGTTCCAAGGTCACGGTTCCCTGAGTCCCGAAACCCCGGATTAAAAGACCCTGGAAGGTCCTTGTAATATCTAATACCTTTGACTATCAGGAGAACCATTTTAATCAGGAGATCCTTATAAATCTATTCTAGCCAATATTGCTAATGTGATCCATCACTGTCTGCTTACGTTGGGTACTTTTTCAGTCCACACTGAAAAGATCTATTAAAAACATGTTTATGTATTTTCACTGCAAATGCCAGCGATACGGTTTCTAAATGCTAATAAAAACAGAAACAGCGAGAATGTTTATGAAATGTTATTAAAGTAAAGAATTGCTTGAATGGTCTTTCTTCTCACATAATTACTATTGTTTTTTACCAATTATTTCATAAAACATTTTCCACATTTATTATTATTCGTCTAAAGGTAGATATTATCATACAGCTAGAAAATATTTTCTTCCTATGTATTCCAATTATACATAAAATCGAGAAGTAATGTAAACCTCAGATTGATTGTTTTGACACTTGTCAAAACAATGGAATGGGGAGTTGTACTAACAACTCCCCATCTTCTATACATTGCGTTTTGGCTGATTCAATGCTTTTCGTAGAGGCTTTTTTAACCGGCAGCGCATTGAGCTTTTCACATTATTCTATAAATAACGTATAATCATATTTCACCATGAATACATAATAAACTCGATCTACCCATTACCACTCATTGTACGAGATTCAAAGCAGTCTTGTATCTCGAATCTATTGATAGCGTCGGGCAAGTTCACAGACGCGTCTAACGGCAGGTAAACTATTGTGCGCCAACAATCATGCCTACGTGTCGCGTCTGGCGCTTTGTGTGACACAGACTAATAGAATTTATGCGAATTGTTAGAGACTTCGCTTTAATTGGTTTGTTTACTTTATGCTTCGCGAAAATAGCGGCGATAAGGGTGATATTACTGCAATTCTTGGATATGGATTATACCGAATACATCTACTTAAAACTTTTACGGTGAAAATTTGTAACCATTAGCTTCCATGAAGGTACGGTTTCGGTAAAATTACGGTCACTCCTATTATCCTTTATCTCACAATGATCACACCACACACCCAAAATAGTGACGGTTTTAACTACTTATATGCCCGTTCATTTCTGTGCTCTCTATATTATATTAAAATATGTAATTAAGGTCCTATTGTAGCAGCAGATAGCAAAACCTTATAAATTACAAGTTCCACATAGTTACGTTCACAAAATCGAAGTGGTTTTAAAACTTACCATTAAGGTTGGACCCGCAACTAACAGTGACCGAATAAATGTCGTAATTTAATGTGGTCTCTAATGAAGGGACGGAACCCTTCTGCATTATAACGCTTTATGCGGAACCCAAAGGTATCGCGAACTTAACAATAATTTTAATTCTCGGTTTATTGGGCCGTTTATAAGGGTACCTACGTTGTGGTGAAATAATGCCTGTTTGTGGAAGACAATGGCAGTTTACCTAGTTATTTATCTAATTAGGAATTTGTGTACTTAATGGTTGAAATTTAGGTCGGTTAGTTAGTTTTATCGTGGGTCACATACATAGTAGGGTTTCGTATGGGAATCGAATCCATGACACGCAACCGCTAACCGCTCACATACAGCCAAAAAAACTCTGAAACTTAAAAACGCGTTCATAGTAACTATACACGGTGAAAAGGTCATAGTCACGCAGCCACTTACCATAAATTCAGTACATGATTCTAGCCAGCGCAGAATTTTTGGTTAGGTATACAAACCAAAGAAAGAAGCATAAACAATTCGGTTGTTCCGTGCAGCAGATTTTTTCTCTGTCTGTATAACCTAACTTTTATATCCTGCTTATTATTTACTAATGAGATCATTGAGACCATAGACAAGGATGCACGTTCGAAATAGAACTACAAACGAACACCAAAAAACAAAACACTATCCGATTCTAAAATCAACAGACTAAAAATAAGAAGCCATTAGGTTGGAGCCACTGAATAGCCAGTTTAAATTCCGGAACTTAGTATACACTTATTGTACTGTATTAGAATACTAATGGACCCGCTTTCCTTTATACAATTCTGAGTTATGCAAAGAAATGTTATGCATATAAATTATGTAGATGCTTTAATCTAAGCGCGTATAAAAAGAACTATGATAATGACTAGATTACAAGGCACAAGGAACAAGCTCAAATCTAATTTCCGCTTTTTTTAAGCAACATCACGTTTTTTTTTTCAAAAAGGATGAACGTATTAAAGAATTTCGGTTCTCCCTTTAATTATGAAGCACAATCAAAAGAATTAACGAGAGACATGTGTTTGTGAGCGTGAATTTTTGAAATAAAGGTCAAAGAGTAATCCGGAGGATACGCCTCACGAAACGTCCAATTCATTTGGGATATTCTCCTTTTTGTTAGACGTCATCTTTGCTGATCCGTTCTTTGTTTTTTTTTTATGTGAATTTTAATTAGAAATGAAAAGTTATTTTCGTAAAATTCATCTTAAATGTACCTTTAGCAAGATTGTTTTCGAGTTTTACCGTTATTCGATGTCAGACAATAGGGCACTAATTGATAAATTTGAATAGCCATCCTTTCCAAAAAAAAATTATACTTAGTTTTATTGCGCCAAAACAATAACAAACAAATTATCACAAACAATGTACCGATATTGCTCAACAAACCGTTTTCCGAAACAAAGTTTTTAGCTTAACAAACAGTTCTGAGTACCTATAATCTAATCCAATCGTAAAAGTTTTATATAAAGCAACTGAGCCAAGCCTGCTTTATCATTCGAGGTGGAAAAATTACGTCGAGGCGGAGTGAGCGTGCCGTAGAGTCGGCCGGACGGATTTACCCGTCCGCCCGTCTGTCTGTCTCAGTAATACCGACCTTAACTACTTATACAGCTTACTTGATATGGAAACTAGCTGCTTTATACTTTATGTAGAGCAGAATGAAGCTCTGATTGTTCTCATCTCACAGCAAACAGATGTTAAGAATAAATTAATGCAGGCGTGAAATCTATGTAAACAGATAACAGAACGCCTCCCGCTACGATTCTTACATACTTTATTAGCCTCACTGTCATATATCTGGTCATCCACGTAAAGTGAACGATGAAGAAGCAAGAAAAAAGTGTTCAATGGAGCATTCCCCGAAAGAAATCACTCAACCAAAGGAAAATTAATTACTAACATTGAAAATAGATAAAACTTGACTACGAACAAAGCGCACATAAAAATAAATTGTATTAAAAAGGAAAAATACGAACATTTTATACACAAACAGTAGATAACAGAAAGTCTAGAGTTCCATGGACGTATAAAGCTGAATATTAATCAGACGGAACCCACTGCACCTACTGCATCGCACAGTTCATTCTAACGTAGAACGGGGGGGTTATTATTCTTTCCCCTTTCTCCCCGAGATAATAAGCTTAGCCTTTGTTTTTAATACCAGTTAATGGGGTTGTTTGTATGAGAGAAAAAAGGAAAATTTCTGACAAATGCTAAATGAAGTCCCCTTAGTACGGGGTTTTTAAAACGTAATTTTACGCTTACTGCAACAGAAATGCGCTATACAAGAGAAACACCACAGCTGTATCAGATACTTTTAGTTTCTTGGAAAGAAAATATCTTAAAGCAAGAAAATATGACCTGCCGTCTCGATAACTTTACTGTACTTTAAAAGAATAATCCAGTTAGCTTGAAATACTGTTTCAACGTTCTAGTGTTCTTCCAACAGATTAAATCATTCGAACAGAAGATATATTTTATCTTATTTGTTACAGAATCTAAGCCGGAGCTGGTATATTGGTTTTCGGAACAAACTTTGCAGCCAGGCCCTAGTGTGTCCCTGAAATGTGTGGCTATGGGCCATCCTCCTCCGCAATTCACTTGGTTGCTTGATGGCTTCCCAATCCCTACTAATTCGAGGTAAGTCAACACTTAAATTATAAGTGTATTTTATGTTTACTGTCTTTTATATGAACAGTTTTAGTAGTAAACTACAATTATTCATTAAATGAATGGTCTTGAAATCGTCACACAAAGGAAAATCTTCAGGAGTGAAAAGGCGCTGCAATCACGCGATCGTAGCACAGTGCTACGCTGTAGCAATGAGCTACACCCTCTCGTAGCATAGTGAAAAGCGTACACCGGCGCCGCTATTGTAACCTATGCAATGTACAATGACGAGAATACAAACTATAAGTTAAAATGCTATTTTTTTATAACCATTCGGTAAAAGATCATAATATTATTTTTATCCATATGAGTGTCAAAATAATCTACTCTACCTCTATATTAGATTAATCTTGTAGAGAAAGGGAAGTAACCCACCAAAGCTCTAAAATTGACAAACTTTTACTCGCCAATTTAGCTGCGATAACAAAAGTAATCAAAACGTGATGTAGCAATAAAAGTTCTATTTACTGACAAACTTTTGTCAGCGATCGGTATTAGCTACCTACACGTACTGTTGACAATCGTGTCATAAAGTTTTTAACGTATTTTGATCGGATTCCATTAGAATTGATACGTTTATCTGTAAAACGAACTGTTAAATGACAGCTGTAAAACAAAGAGGGTCACATGTAACGTAAGTTGAACTTTTTATGTTTATAGTTTTGGAACATTCTCATAGAATTTTCTAGCGCAAAAAGTTTTAACAGCACTTTCAAATTTTCTCTTTTCCTATATTCAGACACCAACATAATCTCGCATTTAGGTTCGTAGTCGGTCAGCACGTGACCCTGCAAGATGACGTGGTCAGCCATTTGAACATCAGCCGGGTCACAGAGCAAGATGGCGGGGAATACGCTTGCGTCGCTTCAAACACAGCTGGGAAAGCGCTTCATGCTGCAAGAGTCAACGTATACGGACTTCCATACATCCGAGAAATGCCGAAAGTCACAGCAGTTGCCGGTAGCGACCTGAATATCAAGTGCCCAGTAGCCGGCTACCCAATCGAGTCAATCACCTGGGAAAGAGGTAAGCTTCTAAACCTTTTCTTATTCACCGCTCGTTTACCGAACAAGGTGAGGTTATAAAACCATTTTCCAGGCTCCAAGATTGTTAACTTCGCTTGAAAGTTTGTGAACTTTACAGTTTTTACTAGAGCAAGTCTATGGTGTAAGTTTGTACGTGCAGCGCTTAACTTCGAGAACCTTACTGTACTTTTTTGCTACAAACATTTTAGCTTTCCGGTCGCTTCTCTTGTTACTCGCTAATTATATGAACAGGTGGTTTACTTTGTAGTCTCACTTGTCTTTAAAACTTGTGTATATTTTCTGGAAGTTTTATGGTCGGTTTCCACAGGAAAGTGTCAGATGTTCATTATTCATCATCATAAGTTAGTCATGGTATACCGAACATATAAGACATTCGAATACAATTAACCCCATAACTCGTCCAAAATAGCAATCTTCCCCAATAGATATGAAAGCAGCATTTATTAGGTTATTCAAGCTGAGTATAACATGCTTTGCGTCAACTCTTTGCCAAAAGCCTCTGATTTAAGGCGCGTTCTGGCAGCACTCCCGATCTCATTCCGAAGACACCGCGTTTTGATGATGATGCGCCTTATTTACTGAACTGCTACTATTTCCTTATTTGATACGGCTTGCCGTTTATCTCAATGCGTTTTACGAGAGACGTTACTCTTTGCTATCCTTTAGTTTATGTTTATTATGCTGACGGATGGGAAATGGTACAAGAGCGATTGTCAGCTATTTTATTACTAATTTTAGTGATAGAATCAAATTCAAATTAGTACAGTTTAATATCCTATAATGAAGGTTAATTTAGTAAAGTCCTTAGATTTCCATAAAGAACATTCATTTGAATGTAATAGGTATACCCTTAGTTATAATAATAAGCACGTAATAATCATTTCCGAGGTATAATTTCCCCCGAAAAAATAAATAACAAACATTAAACTTTTAAAAGTTTTCTCTCTAGAGTCTCAATTTAGTGATTCAATATCCGTTAGGGTTGTCAAGTTGGTATAGGTCTTTTAGTACCTTTTAGTTCATAATTCTTGTTTTAAAACCTACATTTTTTCCCATGAAAAGATTTATTAGGCATACTGCCACGTTTACCTAGAAAAAATGTTTTGTTCGGTTTAACAGTACCTTATACATAACCTATCTACAAAATTTTAGTCGCTTTCTGCGCAAACATTATAATTAAAAACAACAAAATATTTCTAAACAATAACATGAACAAGAATATCAGACATAATTATTTAAAAATTAGTGAAAGACAAAAAACTGCTCAGATGTTGTCTTTTTAAAGGTTCCAGTGTTTACATCAAATCCGAGGCGTGGCTAAATTGTTAGTTTCAAAGGCTGGCAACCCTAAGTGCGCTAATGATACGAAATTGACATAATTTTTATCGGAGACTCACGTACAGAAATTAAATTGTCGCCCCGGGACATTTGTGAAAATGATTTTTATTTTCTTTTACTTTTTTCGGTATAATACACATTTATTCACGAAAAAACTATACAATCTCATGTCAAATAGGTACTTATTTTTTATAGTGAATACCATTTTCAATTTGTATTCCATACAGAAAATCTCATACCTAAGGCTACATTGAATATAATTATAAGTTTATGAAATAAGTTACAATTTATTTTTATTCCGCTGTTACAAGTTATAAATATGAATATGTCACATTCTGTGTCAACGTAAGGTATGAAATATATGTATATATTATTGTAAGTAGGTATACGCCTCTCGTGACCAGAGGGATGGCCTATTTCTTGGTCAAAGGATCAGCATTGCCATCCGACGTGGCAATGCTGCCAGCGTTCTGGGCACTTTTCCCATTGACAGCGATGTGGATGAATTTTTTGACGACCTGTAAAGGAGAATGAGCAACGGAATAAGGCACTTGGTTGCGCTCCTTTTTGACACTTATACTAGTGAAAATTGGACACAAGTAAGGGTTATTGACATACATGAAAGCAAAGTTAAATACAGGTTGATATTTTGTGGGTTTTTTTCCAAAAAACATTACTTACTCAGGATTTTATTTGAGGTTATATAAGGCGTCAAAACAATATATTACAACATTATATTTAAAAGATTAACCATAGCATGTGTTGCCTCTCTTATTTGGTGATTAGGCAGTGGATGCGATAATAACAAAACACAGTTCACACAGCACGACACATTGTTTAGTATCCAGTATTAGAAATCAATGTAGACGTATAAATTCACTATAACAGCGCCCTACAAAAAGAGTCCAATTGCTCGATGTATATCAACGTGGAGGTATCCTAAAACTCTACTCGACACGAATATAAGTTTACTAGCAGAGAAAGGCAAGAAATAGTAGTTCGCCGGTAATAAAGAAATCACAACCAAACAAACACGAAAATCATGAGTTTGACTTTGACAATCAGTGTTGCCAGTATGATTTCCCAAAAAAGGACGGTTGGCTTTCTGAAAAGGTGCGGTTTTTAACTTCAGGGTACGGTTGGGCCGAGATTGCTTCTGCAAGAACTAGATCAGTTTTTTTCTTTTTCTAGAATTTTGTAAAAAAGCTATAGTTTACTCATATTCTACAGCGAAAACAAGTTTTTTGTCAATAAATTATGAAAATAATGTTTTAGGAACTAAGGAAATTCCATGCCAAATGTGAAAGAAAGTTGAAGAAAGTATGAGTCTCATTATTTTCTATTAGTTTCTCGACAGACTGTAATATAAAAATAATTTAACTTACCACGAGTTTATAAATAAATAACTTGCTAATACATGCTTGAAGCTCCAATAGTTTGGATATGTGTCATTCTGTCTGTAGATATTCTTTGCTTCATTCCAAAATACTTTTTTTTGTTTTTTTTTGCCCTATTTTGTGAAAAATATATCACTAGTATTGAAAAGGTACGGTCTACACACAGGTACGGTTGTGGTACGATTGTGTGATGAAAAACCGGTACGGAAAACCGTACTTTTTGGTACGGTCTGGCGAGGGTCTGGCAACGCTGTTGACAATTGACATCATAGACACATGATTGACATTTCTTGGAATAGTGCTGTGACACATCAGTCATTACGACATCTTAATATAATCGATTATATCTTTACTTTTGTTAGAAGACCTCAATATGGGTTATCATAAAATAAATCATATTAGAGTTTATAGAACAGCAATAATAACAGCTTTTAAGGTGGTCTTTAGGGACACTAGTACATTTTTTAATTGTTTTACGACTATGTTCTTTGTTTAATCGATCCATTCTGGTAACGTAGCCCTTCACTATACCGGAACAAAAATATAATAGTAAATACTAATAATATTGAATATAAAAACCCCACCAATGTTTTAAGTGAATTTATGCTAAAACAAATTTAAAATAATAACATTAATTATAGATTTGCTTATGTGATCATACGCCTCAAAAAGCGAAACCATGAGTGCCCATCTCCTTTTAATTTTAGTTTTAATTTAGTTATTTTCTTTGTAAATATCTTATTTTTCATTCAAATATCATTGTAACATAAAATATTCCAAAAATAAAATCGAAATGAAGAACCTTTTCAGTAAAAGCTAGGCTTTGACGAAATCTAATAAATCAGTTTCGCAGAATTGTAAATCAACGTTTTTATAAAAAGTTTTAGAAATGTTCGCAATTTTGAATTTTGTTTGCAAAAGTAAAGGTCACGTACCTATAGATATATTTAGCTACTTACAAATGCAAATACTCCCGGACAATCCAAAGACCTGAAATCATTACTTCCATATTTATCTCTCATCTAATAATGGTACCAGCCATCTTCGACTTCAAAAAAGGAGGAGGTTATCACAATAATATCACGTATCCGCAAATAATCTATTTCCACTTTTTAAAAGACAAGCTTGATTTGATCTATGAATTCACTTTCCTTTCCTTATTTTGTATCCTTACTTACTGTTATCATGACAAACATTGAAAACTTTCAGTAGGTTTCGTAATACCTACCTACTTATTGTATGCAGGGCCATTGAATTTTGTTTTCTGTTAAAACTAATAAGAAAAACCTAGAAAAGACCAGAATCGAAATAAAACAAAAAAAAATCATACTATCATCAATTCATCATATCAGCCGTAGGACGTCCACTGCTGAACATAGGCTTCCCCTATAGATTCAATAGGACCGGTTGGAAGCGTCTTGCATCCAGCGTGATCCTGTGGTTTTCATCAGATCATCTGTTCACCTTGCAGGTGGACGTCACACGCTGCGCTTGCCGGTGCGTGGTCTCCATTGAAGAACCTTACGGCCCTATTCATACTACACATTCATTCCAAAACCGTCAAAAGCTCTGAAGAACATTATTTATTGTCATGATCTTCGAACAAAAATAGGTTCTCCATGTCCCCTAAATAAAACAGGACATTTACGACGAAACGAACGACACTTTAGTCAAACAGTATCAAATTAAGGCTCCGGAGAGACTACGCGTCTATATCTATGTACCTACGTCTTTTAGCAACAGGTTCTTAGATACGGGCCGAAGGTGAAACGAAATAACTAAGTATTAGATTATCTCGCGGGGACGGCTACGTGAAAAGTGTGGCTGTTCTTCTTTATTTTGTTATTTTATGATCTGTGAAGAGTTAACACAGTATTCAATACATTTATTGTACTCTACGATATGAATCTAAGTCGATATCTTATAAAAATCGAGGGAATATCAGGATCGCATTTTATAAGATTTCTAGGATGTTGCTGTCTTGTCTACGGTGACAAAAAAGCCACATTAACAAAATCATAATGTGGCTTTTTTGTATAATTAATTAATTCACAATATAGTATTTGTAATCATCAAATAATATATTGTGAATTATTGTGATAACATTCTAAAAAGTTTAGCTTTAGAAAAATGGTGGCCATCTTAAATTTCGATCTGAAACCACTGCTGAACATAGCCTTCCCCCAAATCGCAGAACACAATATTAAAAATATTCCTTCGTTTGTGAAATCCCATCATTTGGAAAACGAAATAACAACTGTGAAACGAAATGCTCACTTTATTTTTAGATACATTTAACGCATAGTACGAGTATACGTAGGTATACAAAAATCAGAAGCGACACTACTACTTTTAATATCCCTCTCATTAAATCCTCGTTCAACGCTGTCGCCACGAAAACAGACCCAGCCAGCCAAAATGTAAAAAATACGCCGCGTCCAATACATTTTCGTTGTTTATTTGTAAACTGTGTATAAAACGTCGTCGGCTTCGAAATGTGTTCGTTATATCTTCTCTGGTTACATCCCGTAGCAGAGAAAATTGCGTCCCACAATCTAATAGACTGGACACCTTCGCAATGTCCAATTAAGGACGAATCTAAGTTATTCTTCTCTTGTTTTTTCCTTACGGCTAACAATAGCATCTGATATGTTGGAGCAGGAAATTATACAGAGGAAATAAGCAAAGTATGTAATTAGAATAGAACCTTATGCAAGTTTCCCTGGAAGCCTCGGCCCATAAACCCAACAAAGATGAACTATGTATAATATAATCATTAAATAGAAAAAATATATAAATTTTAATGGTACAATTAGTTTTCCATAAGAAGTACACCGAAAAAAAATGTAGACGTATTGAGTGGCCAACACCATTTTTTTTTTCGGTGTACTTCTTATGGAAAATTATTATTTGTTTTGTTTTATGTTATGAATTATCTATTATCTTATCTAAATATATAACACTCAAAGGTGACTGATATAGTGATCTATCAACGCACAGCCCAAAACACTGGACGGATCGGGCTGAAATTTGGCATGCAGGTAGATGTTATGTCGTAGGCATCCGCTAAGAAAGGATTTTGATCAATTCTTTCCCCAAGGGGATAAAATATGGGATAAAATTTTGTATAAATCTTCTTAGACGCCATCTCCTTCTGGGCCTGCCGCGTTGTCTTTTACCGCCATTTGGGATCCACTGAGTAGTTATTTTTGCCCAATGCTCATCCGACATACGGCATATATGACCAGCCCAGTCTTGTCATACCCCTTTATTATTTATTTAACCTGTTTTGTACGTTCATCAATAATATTCTTCTGTAATTTCCGTTTTAAACAGATTTGTAAAAAATCGAAACTAAGGGAGATTTTTTCTCTTATTTTAATTTCCCCTCCAAGTTTTAACTAGGATGCTATAAAAAGGTTCTTTCATTCTTTAAAGTACCGTCTATAGAATATAAAGGGCTCTGAATGCTGGGAAATTAAAATTAAAATAATAAACGCGAAATATAATCTTTTAAAGCCGTTTTATTATAAGGAAAGCTTGGCCAAAAATTAAAATCTTTGAACACTGTACTGCTATTACATAATTATTTTAAAAACACTTTTTATTTGTAGAATTACTTCAAGATCAAGACAATTTAGAGGTAAGGCAATTTATTCAGTAAATGACCCCGAAACTAGGAGTATAATTTAATCTCAGACATAAATAAGTATTCTTTTTACCTAAAGGTACAGGACTAAAATAATAATTGCCTGTGAACCTATCTGACACGAACACGCTAAAATAAATTGTGTATACTCAGACTAGCACATTTAAGTAGGTAGATAAAGGATCTCGCAAAGATCCCAATGAATTTCACTTGAAATAAAATTGTTAAGCCCGTAAACCCGCCTCTCGTTTACCAGTATATACTAGAAGAGATCAAATTAAGACTCTTCGGTCACTCCCCCGTAATTTTCCCTTTTTCGTACCCTTGTCAACAACTGGTCTTATCTTCCCATACAGTGGGCACTCTCATTAAGCTGACCTGCGGTCTTTGATACCTGCATCGATAGAATATTCTTTGTGTAGTAAAAGATTGGATAAGATTCAACCTTGTATAATACCTAATACCCAATTCAGAATTAAATACCTACGTAGTAGGTTCTTACGAGTTTAATAAGATTCCCTGTCTATTACGCAAGGGAATATAAAAGCAGTATAATACAGTCTCACAAATTGCATGAGAACACAATCTATTTATCTCCTTACGTATAATATCCCTTGTGTATTCTAACTCAAGTCTAAAGACACGCTACTCAGATTCTCAGAGTCACTAAATATTTCAAACTAAAATTCTAAATAGGTACGCTAAACGTTGACCTAGTTCAGCATACCGATATTTAAATTTAAAATTGGGCATATCCGAAGGCAGTGCACATTTCACTAAACTTGCATCTGCACCAGCAACTGTTGAAATTTTATTTGGTGTCGTCACCGTCCAACTTTCGTTCGACTTCGCTAAACCAACGTCTGGTTTTACCCCGACTATTTTAAATTAGAAATTTTTACTATTTAGACTTTTTACTAGTTAGAATTATTATGGAATAGAGATGAAGCGCAAAAATGTCGACGCTTTTAAAAGGGTACCTAACGAGTGTTAAATAATTTTCTAGAGCTATTTGATGAACAATCTACAGTTCTACATGCAAATATAATAAAAGGTAAAGTTTGTATGTTTGTGAATTTTTAGGAAGGAATGTCTGTAACTACTGAAACGATTTTGATTCGTTCACCAGTATAAAACTACATTTTTCCTGAATGACAAAGGCTACATTTCATTTTCAAATTGCACCTGTGCCAAGCCAGCGAGCGGGTTGCTAGTGTTAAGCCTCCTGCAGACACACGCGATTAATCGCGCGGGGCGACATGTCGCGGTCCATTCGCAGTATTTTTAGAGTGGAAATTAGCTTGGCTCGTTGTCGCAGCGCGATTAATCGCGTGTGTCTGCAGGAGGCTTTAAATATAATAATAGGGATTAACAACTTTAATTTTATTATTAAATCCAGCAGCGACGAATTTCAATTACTAACGTTCATCGTTAACGATCTCGATATTGCTTTATCAACGGATTAATGTCGATTGCACGTCACAGTATCTTTATCATAGGTAGTAAGCTAATTTTAACCCAAGTGAAGTCGATATTATTGTTGGAACAACAATATCGTTTTCAATAGTTTATGATATAGTAAAAGTGTGAGTGGTGGGATATAATGGCTTAGATAAATTCCAAGAAAACTTAGCCCTCTTGTATAATCCTTGAATAGATAATAATGTAATCCACTTAAGTCCTGATTTAACCCCGAACTCTTGACTAACAATACGACCAAGATGGAGTGGGGTTCGATTATTCATAGCCAACTCCTTCATATAAATATCGATTACTAATTATAAGAACAAGGAAAATTTATTAAAGTGCCGACAGAAAGGCTTTACATTACCCTGAAACTGGTCAACTCATTTGTAAAACTCTTGAAAGTATTATAAATTTAAATTACTTTAACGAACTTTACAGTAATGACGGCAACGGAAGTTGGTTCGTAAAACTTGTAATTTTCATGTTAAAATGTTCTTTAGAAATGTGGAGTAAAAATACGTGTAGCATCTGTTTTGAATGAATACTCCTTTTATGTTGAAATAAATACTTTTGATTCAGAAAGTAAAGGTAACCTACCTTAAACAACTCAGTCTTACGACAATAGTTGTTGAGAAATTAAAGAAATTGTCTATGCCCATGCCCCGAGTCACCGTGACAGGACTTGCAAATCGACAATACATACTCACACAAAGGAAGTGCCTAACACTTGTGTCACTTGTAGCTAATTGAATCGCCGGCGGCAATGAACGGAGCCTTAGAAGGCATGAAAAATAATTATAATTTCTGATGAATTAACTTGTTTCTTACTCTTTGCGTAAACACTACTATTTAGAAAGACGACACATATTATGATTCTTATTTTTGTCCTCTAAGCAAGTCTACGGTGCGGCTCAGAATTTCTGAACGAAACACTATTCAGATACCTACCTACCATTGTGTATTTTGTTAAGATGACAGAAAAATATGTATCACATTTAAGCTGAAATTGTGTTATGAAGAGATAATATTGAATGTATTGTATTCTAAGTTACTACAAAGAAAACAAATAAAATAGATTTCTATCAAACACAATTCAAACCGATCTTAAGCCTCCTGCAGACACACGCGATTAATCGCGCTGCGACAACGAGCCAAGCTAATTTCCACTCTAAAAATACTGCGAATGGACCGCGACATGTCGCCCCGCGCGATTAATCGCGTGTGTCTGCAGGAGGCTTTACCGAGAGGTTTTGTATTACTCATTTGAGGCAAAAATAGACAGTCGCTTCATGTATCAGTATAATACTAGCTGTTCTCCGCGCTTGGCTTCTAAAAGTTGTAGCGTGTGTATAGCCTGAACCTTCCTCAAAAATTGGGCTAACAAATGCAAAAAAAATCCTACTGGTTCAGCTTTATTCTATTAGTTTATGGATTGGAACTCAGTTACACCTGATTAGAATGAAGACCCTTACATGTTTTGTGAAAAGGTTTGGAAGAAAATGAACGCTTTAATACCATTATTTTTTTAACAGACGGGCAAAATCTTCCCCTGAACAGAAGACAGAAGGTTTTTCCGAACGGCACGCTGATCGTGGAACAAACACAAAGAGGCGAGGACGCTGGTACTTACACCTGCCAAGCAGCCAACAGACAACGACATGCCGCCAGGCGAGATGTTGAAGTACAAATATTAGGTAAGTGACGCTAATCATTTGAAGAACATAAATGTTTGAACTGTCATGGCCACTATCACTATCTTAAGACTTAGAATATTAACCATGTTTATTCTTTATTTCGGCACTATCACAAGGACTATGATGACGGATAAACTGTAACAGTAAATCTAAATAATTCTATACCAGTACAACAAGTACAACTTAGTCCAAAAAAACATTGAGAAGGGTTAATTAGAATCTGATCACTTGTTGAAGGTCAAAAAACACAAAGGATATCCCCAAACATTACCACTCTTATCTGCATCGTAATATCATAAAAAGTTAAAACAATTTGGGAACTTTTGCCTAGCAAAAAACGTAGTGGATTGAAACATTCCTAACTGTGTTATTTATTTGCTTTTCATAACTGATAAAGAATTATGTGATTTGAATGCACAGAACGAGTCGTGAGAGTCATGCGAGACAATGTCATGCTATCTTTGTTGGAAATCATAAATAAAATAAATAGAGCAAAATAAAGCGAGGACATCTAAGACATATCTGATAACGAAATGCAAACGCGATATAAGTCCGACTCCACTTTATCAGAAACTCCCGTCGCAGCAGAAGTTTTAGCCAACATCACATATATCTTGATATAGATGCAGATAGAGGAAGCTGGCGCGTATACGTGTCAGCCAGCCATTACAGTCAACACCACGGCACGGCAGACGCCGGAGCAAATATTAAGTTAGAGAACTGTCGATACCGCGAACTAGGCGATACAAATTGGGTAATTGAGTGGCGCCGCCATTTTAAGTCGCTATAAAAGTTTGTGGGTATGCGGAATTCATTAAAAATTTCGTAATACTTAAGATTTTTTAGAAGGAGGAGTCCTATGGTTGAGTCGAGCTGAACGGTATTTTTTATAATAAATAGTTCCGTGAAAAAAAAAACTTCTTTGCTTCGTAGGTAGATCTTTCATAAAACATGTGAAACATCCACGTAAGGGTGCTATTTTTAAACCTCCATTACACTAAGAACAGGAATCAGACCATAAACTTTCTCGTTTTCTTTACTAAGATTTAATACGCTATAAAATCACGAATTCAAGAGGGGTGGAGTTACTCATCCGTAATTCATTAAAGTTAGCACGTTTACCATTACCGCGGCATCCACGGGGCGTAAACTTCCAGCTTACCCTGGTTAATAGGGCAATAAAATAAAAAATATTAAAAAAGTGAATGAAAACTTCACAAGCAACCCTCCGAAATGAGGTCCAAGCATAAACGTGGCTTTAAGATTTTCATTTTAATTAACAGTTAACCTTCATAAAAAATAAATGACGAAATTAAGTGTCTACGTAGCTAAATTGAGCGTTAAAATTGAAACCTTGATAACTTTGGGTGAATAATGGGCGGGCCTAATTCCTAGGGTTGGGGCACATGATGTGTCGATTAACCGAGGTAGGTTTTTGCAATTTCTAACTCACGAAGTTTCTGGTGTGTAATAAAGTTTTTTTCCTCCTTAAGTTTTATGTTATTCATGAATTTTCTACTACACAACAGAAGATCAAACTCCAAATGAAACTTTAGCACAAAAACGAGCTGAGTTCTCAGAATAAGCTGCCAAAATAATAAACAAGTTATTTTTTTTTTCTGCAGTTCAGCCAAAAATCCTGCCTATTCCAGCACTAACGAATTTATTACGAGAAGGTATGAGGGCAGCGATATCTTGCCAGATCTTAGAGGGTGACTTGCCTGTGGCATTTCGTTGGGAGAAAAACGGGCAGCCAGTGACGTCATCACCTTACGCCCCTAGTGGCATAATAACACGAAGAATGGATGAATACAGCGCGTCATTGGTGATTGAGCAAGTTACATCGCTTCACAGCGGGAATTACACGTGCATCGCTTCTAATGTTGCCGGGTCAGAACGATACACTATACCGCTGACAGTCAATGGTAATGAAAAATTTCTTAATGTGTAAATTCTCATGTTCATGATTCAGGTGAAATAATAACCATTGCCTAATTCTGCAGTGCCACCTCGATGGAGGTTAGAACCCAACGATGTGGCGGTAGCAGCAGGCCAGGATGTGACCTTGCAGTGTCAAGCTGACGGTTACCCAAAACCAACGATCACGTGGAAGAAGGCTGTAGGTAAGTTGGGAACTCCGTAAATAGTTCGTAATCCTATTTGGAAAGGTGAAAGTTTTATTTATGAGGTTTTTTTCGGGATTGTTTTTGGCGAACTTTTCCAAAAATGCTGTTTTCGTTTCCCAATCTAAAAGTTTTCTAATTCTATGAAAGGGTCTCAAAACATTTGCTGCAATCTCCACTTTTCCTATTTACGAAACGTACGACATAACAACTGGGTCAAATTTCAAACAGGTAACAATCCTGGCGAATACAAAGACTTCATGTTTGAAGGGAGCTCAAGGGTCCTGGAGAATGGCTCGCTCGTGTTTGAACGAGTGGCCAAAGACAGCGAGGGACATTATCTCTGTGAAGCAAGAAACGACATAGGCGCCGGATTAAGCAAGCTCATCTTCTTAAAAGTCAACGGTAAGTACAACCCAAACGACTCTATCTTGTTTCCAACGAATAAAAAATCTATTCTCACTCCGTCGTAAAAAATTAATATCGGCCTTCAATAATTCTTTGACGTTTACTTATTAAAGATTTCCAAACGGATAAGTGTGATCCACAGAACTCCGTGATTCCAATCTTTTTTGAATTCGGTTAGTCAATTTGGCGGAGGAAATAGAATTCTCACCGCGAGGATCATATCCCTAGCTATAAGAACAGTGCATAAAAGAAAGGAAGCATCTTTTTGTCGAAGGTCTGTGAAAAGTTGTGGAATGTCTTGATGGAGGATCCGTCGCGATGAGTTTCGCCGGGACAAGCCGGGCCGTACTCAAATGAAAATTCTTTTGCGTCATTATTGTTTTGTTGCGGAGAAATGGAGCTGTCCTTAGTAAAATAAATGTTATGAACGCATTGTCTCTTAACTGGAAATAGGGGTTCAAAACTTCTTTTTATAAAATTCCACGGCTTTCGCAATGGAATAGAATAAAATGGCATGTAGCAAAATACTATTGTCAATTTCAGTAAGAGGTTATTACTTAGTACAAACGAGGAGGATCAAATATAATACCATAACTAGAAATAGGTTCGAGTTCAGACACGTCTGAGAGTAGAGCCAACGTAGATCAAAGGGCACAACTTAAAAGGAATCGAATGCTTTGAGAAAATGCGAGAAAACAATCAAATATGGAGCACTCCAATAAATATCGCTTCCAACCATACCTTCGTCACTCTATTTAATTCTATAGAATTCCGCGCAGCGACCCGCGGTAACTCGCTCAAATTGCTGAGCCTACCTATCTATGATTCTATATTTAAAGGAAGTCCATTTTCTCATCACTGATAAGACTTTGATGCTGTTGACAGTACTTTTAAACCTAATTTAGATCGCTCGGTGATTGGAGTGATATTTTATGAAAACTTTAAGTGGAAGCAGTTACTTTCTCAATTAGCAGAAGTGTAGTTTTTCCAAATCTGTAAATCTATATCTATACTTATAATAAATCTGTAGAGAGGTCAATTCTGTACATGAAATATATTTCCAAAATAACTATCAGGGGGTGATTAGGGATCGATACTGATGCCAAAAATGCAATCAGTAAAATTATTGTCTGTCTGTCTGTCCGTCTGTCTGTCTGTCTGTCTGTCTGTCTGTCTGTCTGTCTGTCTGTATAACCGTTATAGAAACAAAAACTACTCGACGGATTTTAACGAAACTTGGTACAATTATTTTTCATACTCCTGAGCTGGTTATAGTATACTTTTCATCACGCTACAATCAATAGGAGCAGAGCAGTGAAGGGATTCCGGTTGGATTTTTGCAACTCAATTTTGATTCACTTCTCGATAAGCTAGCAGGCTCAAATTTTGCACACGCTCTGAGTTCTGATGAAAATACATGACTAGCTAAGAAACGTCATAACAAATCCAATATGGCGGTCTCCCCAAGATGGCGGACTGACTGTTTGAAATCCACCCCCATAATATGGGTATCAAATGAAAGGGTTTGCTGTGAGGAATAAGAAAATAGTCACGTGTCTTAAATCCAACATGGCGGACATCCAAGATGGCGGATTGGCTATTTGAAATGCATCACCATGATATTGGTATTAAACGAAAGGGTTTGCTGAATGGGATTCGAAAAAAAAATATCACGTGACCTAAATCCAACATGGCGGCCGTCCCAAGTTGGCGGATAAGAAGTAAAATAAGTTTGAATAATAAGAAGACTAAAAAAAAAGTATAATTTTTAGTGCGTGCTAAAAGCGTGTTTTTCCCACGTTTTGTCGTTCCGGTTGGATTTTAGCAACTCAATTTTGAGGCACTTCCCGATAAGCTAGCAGGCTGAAATTTTCAGGGTAGCTTCAAACCCGATGAACAAAGATAAGAATAATAAAATAATTAATAGATTTAAAAAATCTAAAAAACCCAAGTTTTTGAAATGTCCTGAAAATAAGAAAATAACCCTACAGGGCTGAGAGAGGGGCCAATCAAATCGTGGGGGCGTATCTTTGCAAGTTACACCCACGAACTATACACGTCATGTAAATATATCCCATAAATAATCCCTTAAATAATATTCGCCCCCACGTTTTGAGTGGCCCCTCTCTAGACAAAGTAATTCAAGCCAAAGTAACTATTCCACGCGGACGAAGTCGCGGGCAGAAGCTAGTTGATGAATAAAAACAAGTTTGTTTGGAGGTTTTCTTATAATATGGTCATATTCAAGTAAAACATATTTAGCACCTGCTTGTCTATGCTTCAAACGAGCAATAATTAAAGATCGTCTACTCGTCTATAGTGTGGACACAATAAAAGCGGCGATGTATTTGTAGTTTATTCGATTGTCGGCGGCCGGCAGCGCGAGTCGAGCGCGTCTGAGCAGAAAACTCAATGACCGTACGTCGCAATACGTCTCCTCTTTATTGGAAAACGAGACAGTTGGCTTCCACTAGAATAAGTCCGCGGTGTACGTGTTTGTATTCGCCGATATTGGCTTTTGTTTAGAAGCAAATATCATGAAATATCGTCCGCCGTGAAGCCTACAAAGCCGCCGTTATTTATGATTGTTTAAATCAAACCTTTTTGGGGTAAAAATAAAGCAACCTCTGCAGCCGAAGATGCGTATTTATGTTACCGTTAACAAATCGTAGATTGTACAAACACCAGTGAAACTTTGTTCGATTGTGGCGGACGGCGGCTCCTAAACCCGTCACGTCCGCGAACAGTTTGTAAACAGTTCCGCTTCTAGCCGTAATCGTATTTCCCGCTTGTTTATTTCGGTTTGACACAAGGTTCACCAGGATTTACACATGAACAAAGTTTGCCGACGTTCACTTGAACCTAAACAAATAGATTTAAAACGGTTTCTCGTCCGTGCGCCAAAAAAAATTAACAGATTTTCTGTATTGCGTCGCAAATGGGCCAGTAATATTTAAAACGACCGGTAAATCTTAAAATATGAGGGTTTCGTAAACAAGGTACCCGCCAATAAATAATATTGGGCCTACACAAGCACCATATAACGAGTCTGCCTTTATGGAAATATTTTTTCCTCACTTCTAAGTGCGGTACTTAAAGGAAATATACATAGAGTGGGGTTAGGTAGGCAATCTCTGTGCCCAGCCGAAACTCTTGATTTCTTGCCAATATGAGAAACGGAACAATATACGTTTGTAACGAAAACAAATGGTGAATTACTATGCTATCGAGCTTGTAATATTTTATATATAAAATTCAATAAGATTTATTACTGGAATACTCCCCTAAGTAATGAACTGTTTAAGACTCAATTTCTGTGTAATACGACCACACGAAGAAATATACTCCAAAAAGTGTTATTATTATATATGATATTATATTGTCCAACTAAAGGTAGGCAGGCTCGCATGATGTGCCAAACCCTTATTTTCTCAGTATTTTAGTTACCGAAACACAGCACGATCGGGGCCGATTAGGTTAGTTGATTGTGTACCTGCCTTGTGTTTCTAATTTCCTTCGCTTATTTGGAGGCTATATCTTCCTGAGCTTGGCGTGAAGAATTGATAAGATTGTATTATTTAAAAGTTCATGAACTGGGTACACGTTTTATTTTCATTGTTTACAGTTGGGTATGTAAACAAAGGCATACGTTACTTTTGATTTAGTACGAAAAAGGGGTGCAGGGAAAAGGACCTTTTGTCTTGGGGTAATACATGCTAACTTAACGCGACCTTGTTATATAATAGAAATGTCTTACTTTACAAAGAGTAACACAATAATATTAATACCTGCCGGTGCCTGATGTTGCTCGTGTCTGTTTAGTTGTTAGACTCTTATGGCTAGATAATTATGTTGGTATATGTATAGGTGGTACATTCCCAATACGGTGATAACATCACCGTGCTGTAAGTATTCGCCCCGATTTACTAGTAGTCGGAAGTTTGAACCAAAATTCTTAACTTTTTGTAAATTATTTAATTATCACTACTAAAACCAAAATCGAAAAGCAGTGACGTCACCACAACCCTCACTGGGCACGCGTACTGTGTTCGAGCACATGAGCAACAATTCATAAGTCGGGGCCGTTCAACTTTTCCTATTGCGTTCAATCAGTTATCAATATTTTACAAAATTACAGAGGTCGGAATTAGGTAGAGTTATTCATGTACTTATACTGATTTTATACAGCGAAAGAATAAAGTGGATGTGCCCCAAATCCCGGGATTACTTTAAAAGAGCAGTAAAATCCCGTAATTAAATACCAATAAAAATTGCACGTTAATTATTATTGTTTTATTTGTCTAATCTTTCTCTGAGGTTTTTATTATTATTTATTTGTAATACTGTTGGCCACACGGAATTGTCTATTAGAAATCCCGGGAAGATCCATATTAATATCAACATTTCGATGCAAGTATTTAAATAACTCTACCTAATTCCGACCTCTGTTTATAACCCAAACAATCAATTAGAAATATAAACTGATGATAACATTCGCTCTCACCGTACAGCACCAGCCAGGTTTCCAATGAAGAGTAAGACAGTGCAGGTGACAGCAGGGGAGGCGGCTCATCTGCAGTGTGCGGCCTCAGGGGACGCTCCCCTGGAGGTCAGCTGGAGAAGTCCTCATCATCATACCATTGCTCATCATTTGGATCAGAGGTAACTGCAATCAGACGCACGTGAGTATTAGTGATTCTGGTGCCAAAATTGGATCTAAATGCTTTAGGATAAGCATTTACTTACTAGTTTTTTCGATTCGAATATCAGAGTACCGACTTTACTTTTAGTTCAGGCACTCGTGCTAGTGCCTGAGACTTAGAACGGCCCAGATTCCCTAAACAAACGGCAAGTGATAAACTTTAGCGCTCAGTAGTTTCTAATACATTTTCAACATTATACCATAGCGTATAAAGTTGAAAATGTTTTAATGATTGCAGAGCGTTTTCGTTCGTTCCGTTCGCTATCGCTCAGCAGTCTTTAATGGATTTTGAACTTTATGTGTTTGGTTATTAAGTTGAAAATCTATAAAAGACTCCTGAGCGTTAACGTTTATCACTTGCCGTTTTTCTACACACCAGTCTGTTGATGAGCTAATGAAGGGTACGACCGTGCAGGGGAACCCGGCTGAGGGCGTGCAACGGCAATATCTTACACTGTGATTGACACCTTTTTGGCATCGCAATCTCCACACAAGTCATTTATTTTATTTTTTTACGTTTATTATTCTTTCTTGTTTGTTTTCCAGGTATACAATTCGAGAACAAGTGTTAGACGACGGCTTAGTTTCCGAATTGAGCATTCTGCAAACATATCGACAGGATACCGGGGCCTTGACATGTCGAGCGTCAAATGCTTATGGACAGGATGAAATGCTCATACATCTTGTAGTGCAAGAGGTGAGAATGTCAAACGTTTTAAATTAACTAAAAAAACTTCTTGAACTGTTTGGGCAAATATTTTCCTATGGTCCGTTAAAAAAGAAATTAGGAAAAAAAAACTCTTTCCAAATTAAATTAGCTAGCAATACTGCAGACGATATTTGTCTAAAAAATCTCATTAAATAAGAAGAAATTAAAATACGGTTGAGGTGGCAGGAAATGAGTCTTTGCCTGTCAATGTGTGTGATTTATCCTATTAAATTAAAATTATTTCAATTCAGGTAATTACCCATATAGAATACATTACATACATTAAATTAAATTCATATATTAACATATCGCTCGTGACCCGATAACATCCGCTGAGTTTTACAAGCTATTTAATTTGAGCCTGCCTGTATAACGCTTACGTGTCTTGTTGCAGGTACCCGAAATGCCAAAAAACATAAGGATAATAGACCAACAGTCTCGTTCGATACAAATATCGTGGACACAACCGTACGCCGGCAACAGTCCTATCATCAACTACATTGTACAATATAAGGAAGCTCCAGGTGATTCTTTTTTATTCTGTTATCATTTCTTTAAGACTTTTGCCTGTCAATGTTCTTTTATTATTTAGGCGACAGGAAAAAAGCGTAAACAACTTTTCTTTATTATTTAACATTTGCCCACTTTTGCTTTATTCTCGAAATTATTGGTTCATGAAGCTAGATTTCACTTCAAAAGTTAACAGTGCAGTCAGTAAATTTTAAATATTATATGCATTAACACATGCGTCGCGAATCTCAAAGATTCTCAGTGGATAGAAAAATTCAACCGAGGGCGATTGTATTTCCAAAAATTCGACACTTGTAGGCAGGACCTCGGTAGCTCGGTTGGTAAGGTTAAGAGCATAAGATATACTGAAACCCTGCCCGCGGCCAAATTTTTATATCCACAGGGAATCAGTGCAGTACTCCATGATTTCATATTCTGGAACCATTATATTTGTCCAAAGCTGCGACAGACACGTTAAATGAGAAACGTGTATAAAAAGACAATATCATTGGTTAATATGATTACAATTTATATTACTATTTGTTTTGATCAGACTCATGGCCAACAACACCTCAGAAAGTGATAGTACCAGGCAGTGTAACGTCAGCAAGCGTTCAAAACCTTCAGCCAGCGACGTCGTATCACCTCAGAATCATCGCGGAGAACAGACTGGGACAGAGCGAGCCCAGCCAGCTGATACAAGTCACTACTACTGAAGAAGGTAACCCACTGTTGAACTAGAGTAAAAAAAGTTATTAATTCAAAGGGTTTCATTTAAAATTATTGACAAAGATTTTTCAGTAGGAATAATGTTGGTCTTGCGGGACTTTTTTTTGGGACAAACCCAAAACTCTATTCCCAAACCACTGCAACTCCTGAAAGCCAGAATCAACAGTGGCAAACACCAGAAAAGCGTCGAGACAACGAAGCTCGACGTGTCCCCCTAGAATGAGGTCAATGAGGGCACTGCTTTCGGCGATTTTCTAGCTACTCCACCGATGGTGACTCAAAGAAGAAACAAAACACTCGTTTCGTTTCGTTGGTTACTTGTCGCAGAACTTGGGCGAGACAGGTGCCTTAGATAAAACTCTTGTTCTGATAAAGTTATCGATACTGAAAATTATAAATCTTTGTTTCAATAGTTCCAAGTGGACCTCCTCTCGATGTGAGGGTAGAAGCAAAAAGTTCCACAGAACTTATCGTCAGCTGGGAACCACCACAAAGAGACCTGTGGAATGGAAACATTCTGGGGTACTACGTTGGATTCCAAGAGGTGAGTTTACAGTTACAACATAATATTTTGGGAAACTAATTTACGTTAAATTAATTTACTAAATTTTAAACTGGAATTTCGTTATTAGATTTCCGTCTCAGAATTCTTCCAGGAACCTCAGTCACTTAGATATTTTGATCCGCTACTTTCGCGCAGGATTATTGCTGCCAAAGTTTCCAAAAGTTCTAAATTATCACATCTTGCCACTGCCTTATCTACGACAGCCAAAAATAAAATACGGAGAAAGTAGGTCTGATTTTGAAGTCAGGCAAATCATTATTGAGTTTTTCCATTGCAGTCTTTGGATTTCGGCCCGGTTGAAGTCTCGCCCCCACATGGCTACTTAAACATAACTTGCGAAATGTAGATATACTATACTATAGGCCCTTTGTCTAACTGTTCAGGGATCGCTGTCATAATTTAATCTTCAAATCTCTTCCAGTTAAACAGCAACAGCACAGTCCTAAGTGCAAGCGGTCCCGGCGGTGCCTCCTACACAGTGAGAACTGTAGAAGGAGCTGGCACTGCCCGCGCGAGGACCACGTTATCAGGGCTACAGAAACACGCGGCGTATGCTGTGGTGGTGCAGGCCTATAATAGCAGAGGGGCGGGGCCTGCCTCGCCTCCTACTACTGCTACCACTATGGAAGATGGTGAGTAGAGTAACGTTAGATAAATCACAGCATGTAGTCTCATGAGCTGGTTTCCACAAAAGCTCAGACGAGCTGAATTATGATTAGGCGTCTGGGATTAGATGAAACATTAGTTGATATCATGTCATGATTCTCGTCTCTCCTGAGATTAATGGAATCTTGTCTGCGCTTTGGTGAAACCGGTCCTAACTTGCCAATGCACAAGATGCCATGAGGTAAAAACTCTTTGTTGAACTAACTTTTCAGTAAATACTGATTTGATTACATAGTAATTTGATACTTATTATATGAATTGTGGTAAATGGTGAATTTATCAGAAAAGTCAGACGACTTTCACTGACGGACAGTGATGAGTACTTTAATGAGGAAGATGACGACATCATACCCTTTTTTTTTGTTTTTTTTCGTGGTAAAATCATCAAATGAGTCCTCCCAGCCCCGGGCAGGGCGGCAGGGACTGTCAGACTTGTACTGACTAAAATCCACGGTGTCCTTCGGTAGCCCTTTTGCGTACCGGAGTCGCGGTATACGTATGTCCCGCGACCCCGGCAAGGTTGTGGCCCTCTAAAGGGGGGCCCCGTCATTGTGCTGACGCTCTTTGAGGCGCGCGTGGAACACAACGCGCCGTCGACCCGGGCATGGTCCATGGTCGGACAGCGAGTTGCCCTTTACTCGCCGCCCGCATGCCCACGCCTACGGTGGCCGGAGATCGTCCCGCGACATCCGTCGCCGTGGGCGTCTACCACTACGGCTGAGGGAGGACGCTGTCCTCTCCCTCGCGCGGCCCGCCTCCTCCTTCGCGAGCATGACTGCTTCGCAGAAGGAGGCGACCGCTTCCCACTCCGTCTCGCCCCGCAGCATGGCCTCGACCAATGCCGGGCGCGAGAGGTCTCCGCCTATCGCCGTCGAGAGGACACGGCGGTGCTCTGCCCAAGCGGGGCAGTCCTGCACCGTATGCTCCACCGTGTCCTCCGGGCGGTCCTCGCAGTGGTGACACCCGGGCGTTTCCTCCTTCTTTATCAATCGAATAAGACGTAGTTTTTCAACATGGAATTTCTTCTTTTAATTGCAGTTCCGAGTCTACCACCAGGAGCATTGCAGTGCACAGCACTTAGTTCGCAGTCAGTCCGCGTAGCATGGGAGCCGCCTCCTCTAAGAGGACGAAATGGCGTCTTACAGGGTTACAGAGTAACTTACGCACCTGTGACGGATTGGTATGGTAAGCATCATATTCATTTCTTCTACTAAAAATTACTTCGACTGGCTTATTAGATTACTCAGTATTTGGGAATCAGGCAGTTAAACGAGTCTGGGAGTCAAGTGCTATTCTGATATTTTGATCACTAGGATCGCAAGCCTTGGTTAACTTGCCCATTCTTTCATTTGTTTCCTCATTTCTATTTCATGCCTCTATCTTAATTGGGATTCCTAAGTCATAGTTGTGTTTTTATTCTCTTACTCAGTTGCTTTCACATTTCTTGTTCTTTCCAATTCATCTTCAGCTCAGTTTCCTTTACTTCGGAATCCTGAAGTAACTTCTATTTCAGGAAATGAAGAAGCTGTGACAAAGCAAATATCAGGACTGCATACAACGTTGTCGGGACTGCGAAGGTACACCAACTATTCGGTGACGGTGTGTGCATTCACTGCTGCAGGAGATGGTGTTAGGGCTGCGCCAGTGTATTGTCATACTGAGGAAGATGGTAAGCAAAATTCTACCCATAATGATTTTATCAAGTAAGTTTCTAAAAGCTTACCAACCATCAGTAATTGAAACCTACCGATCTGGTATCTTTTGTGTATGACATCCATTTTTGAACTGGTTGCTTTTTCTTGGATAAATCTGGTATGGATATTTTTTTCATGTTTCAAGTTTCCGAGCTGCCTTCCTACCCGTGCTTGCAATTTTCTTTAGTTTCCTAAAATACAAATCCCTTGCTATCTTTTCACAGTGCCATCCGCGCCTGCTGATATCAAAGCAGTCGTATCATCTCGCAACAAGATCTTAGTATCATGGCTGCCACCAGCGGCTCCCAACGGTGTCCTCGTGGGATATACTCTCTACATGAGCGTCATAGAAGATGGAAGAGAGGTTTGTTTCCTAACTATCTATATTGAAATAACTCTAATGTGCCTTCTAGAAAACTTCACAAATGCTAAACACAGTGCAGTCACCGACTTATAAATATGAAAAGGTAGACAATGTTTGAATATTGGTAAGTTCCTAAAGCTTTTAAAATGCATTAAATTCGAAGATCGTCATCCATAAGGTTCATAGGATTTTCTGTAAATGAAAACTTTGCTGATTTCAATCATTTTGATCTGATACATTTACCTACATACCTACTACTACTACTACATTCTGTTCTGTCATGGAGTTAGGGAAATTCAGCAGAACTCATCACGCAACGACCCCTTTTGCTTCTTCCACATTCATTCATCTTTTCATACATGCGAACCGGTTGCGAGTTCTACGCACCTGAACTTTTTTAAGGACACCGCTAATAAGGTTAGTGTGCCCTGCCAGGGCATTAGTCACATTACCCTATAAATTCCTTTTGGTAATCGTCCTTTATTTGACCTCTCCACAAGACGAAACATTTTACCACACTTTCTTCTCTGTCACTTCACTTTTTTCACACCAAAATTACAAATCTCTTTCCAAATGTATTAATTAGAATTATACCACTCAGATTTATGTAACCACTATTTCGACACTATTAGGTAGGTATTTCATTTCACATTAAAAGCTGCCTTGCCAAACGTTCACTCTTATACAACTAACACGCTTTCATTCGAACACAATCAAGGCTCACTTTTTCCTAATATTTTCCAGAATACATTTTCCGCATGCAGCACTGTCCACATAAAAGTCCTGTACCTATTCAGTTTTCTCTCCACATGCATTTAACGGATAACAAGTTCGCACTATTTCGTATTGCCTGCATTTGATTTCATTACTTTTGTTCTTATGATGCATCTTTCTCATTCGACACGGTCCCTCAAAATATATTTTCTCTTTTACCCGTTAATATACCCTAGCTAGATAGACGATATAGGTAACTTGAGATGGTTAAATTAAATATTGGATTATTTCATGTTGCTCATTGTCATTTGTATACTTCTTCAGGAGGGTACCCATAAACGTATGCTGTCGCCAAGCACGTTATCTCACGAGACATCGCGATCGCCACCGCGGGCCACTCACCAGTTCTGGGTGTCAGCTTCAACGAGGCTTGGAGAGGGAGAGGCAACTCGAGTTGTCACGGTGCTTCCCTCTGAATCAGGTTAGTCTATAATCTGTCATGTTTTCGGGGCATATCTGCTTGCATTTCATTTTCTATGCTCCTACTTTTGCATCACGAAGACTGTAATACTTTATTTCCTAGGATCTGTCTCTTCTACGCTAGATTAGGTTACTGGTGTTCATTTTCTTCTATTCAAAAAAAGCCCGTTTCTTGACAGTGCCAGCTCGGATCACATCTTTCAGCCGCAACATCGTAACTCCTTGGAAGGAGAACATATCATTGCCATGCAACAAAGTTGGAGTACCCACTCCGTCTACCACTTGGAGTATGAATGGGGCAACCTTGGAGTCAACGCTTCGGAAAAACGTGACTAACGACGGGTCTTTAATCATCAGGTAATTTTTCAGTCAGGTTTAGAGCTCCAAAAACTGATGTAATTGTCAATGGCATCTATTCATTGTATGCTTTTGGTATTATATCATACCATTTCCAAACCTTACAATATTGTTCATTATATTCCAATAAACTTAGTTTCATTTCCTCATTTTGTACTTGATTTTCATCATGTCCCTTCCTACCATTGACACAGCATGACGCAGTACCTCGACAGTGGAAACTACACTTGTTCGGTTGAGAACGTCCACGGAAGGGACGAGGTCACCTACAGTGTCGAAGTGAAGGTGCCTCCGCAGCCGCCAGTGCTCGCCGTTGTCGACTCTTATGCGGATTCGTTGCATCTTCAGTGGAGCGATCAGGGTGATGGCGGCAGCCCAATATTAGGTAACGTACTTCTTATGCTAGCGATGAGATATTTTTGAGTTCAAGTCGAGTGACTTCGGAGTCTTACATGCACTTGGACCAAGTACTTGTGTGTCTAGTCTTTATTTTGTTTTCGTATGATGATGTCGCCATTCTCTGGTGTCTAAGTTAACCTTTTAACCGCCAACGTCAGATATATCCGACAGTTATTTAAGGGCCCATTTCGCCAGAGTCGGATATACCCGACTAAATACCACAACTCATTTAATGTGCTTTGAGTATTGTACATCCGTCTTTGTTGTAGGATTTGTTTTTCGATCTTTTTGTTTTTTTTTACTGTGCCTGGCGCTGGGGGCACGACAATTGATATGAAGTCGGGCGGTTAAAAGGTTAATAAAGTCGCCTTTGGTGACCATCATGTCAGGCATTTGACATGGCTTTGAATATCATTATAAAAAAACATGGACAATTTTGAACGTTTCAAAGTTCGCCCTAATCTATATATATAAAAGAACAGGGTTGTTTATTAAGACTCGACTACAGCCAAAACCGCTAAACGCAGTAACTTGAATTTTGGACAGCAGTTGCAGTCTACCGTGTAGGGAAGCAATAAGACGGGATTTTGCGAAAATCCTCCTCTAAGGGGGTGAAAAGGGGTGAAAACGTTTATATGGAAAATCTTATTCCGTGGGTTTATAAATTTGAAACTTGCCACGAATAAGAACAATAATAAATAAAAAAGATTGGTGCTATTATTTTTTTTAAACTACCCTCCATTGGTTATCTAGGTGTTGTTAAAGTTTGTATGGGAAAATCATAACGCGTGAGTTGATTAATGTGAAAATCAGCATTTATATACTAGATCAAAAATAATTAAACACGTATTTTTGGATTTTTCGAAAATCACCCCCCAAGTTAGTGAAAAGGGGTATTCAAGTTTAAAGGGGAGATTCTTTAACCGCTAAACGTGTAACCTGAATTTTGATCGGTAGTTGCAATTTATTATGTAGGTGACCATAAGAAGGGATTTTGCGAAAAAAATCCTCCTCTAAGGGGGTGAAAAGGGGTGAAAACGTTGAAAACACTTATTCCTTGGGTTTATGAATTTGAAACTTGGTACGAATATGAGTATAAGTAAATAAAAAAGATGGGCGTTATGACTTTTTTAAAACTACCCTCTATTGGTAATCTAGACGATGTTAAAGTTTGTATAGGAAAATCACCCCCTAAATTGGTAAAAAGGGATGATTAAGTTTTAAGGGAAGTATTTTACTGCTTGCTTCCAAAATCCAATTATCTTTCAATCGAATAAAGGATGCATATTTATTTATATTTCAATAATCAACCCCTAGCGGGATAAACATCGAAAAATTAGTTTGTCTACACTAATATTTCAAAAAAAAGGAAAGATTTGATTGTTTGTTTGTATAGAATAGGCTTCTAAACTACTAGACAATTTTTAGATTTTCCAAAACTATTCTTTATGAAGGGTGACCGGGCATTAAATTCACTGAGTTCGAAGTTAGAGACACGCGCAGACGAAGTCGCGGGCGGAGTGCTAGTTGTGTTAATAAATCGACAGATTTACAAAGACCTACATCATCTTCCAGGTTACGTAATCAACTACAAGCGAGAGCACGGCGACTGGGAGGAGTTGCAAGTAGAAGCGGGAACATCGGAACACGTGCTACCGAACTTATGGTGCGGGACGCGATATCAACTATACATCACCGCCTTCAACCGGATCGGCACTGGACTGCCGTGTGATATTGTGCATGCGTATACTAAGGGCACTGGTTAGTACCATCAATAATTGTATTTTTATACTTCCACACCTTCTCAAGAATTGAACCATAACTTGTTCATCAATTGAATCTTGAATGGTTTCATTAAAGGCTCAGGTGTCCTCAACGCCTTAAACAAAAGTATGGTGGTTTTTAAGTTTTAACGTTTTTGCAAAGAATGATACCTATTTGATTTTTTGATTGAATGACATGTTCTGAATTACCTACAATGATAATTTTTATATTTCAGTTCCGGTGAAACCAAAGCACTCTCAAATGATAACTCTGAACACAACGACAGTAACTGTCTGGCTGGACTCTTGGGGCGACGGCGGCTGCGGGATTCTGTACTTCGTCATAGAATATCGGGAAATTAGTCAATCGCAGGTACGGATTTAAAGAAACCAGCATTTCTTTCGTAGAGAAAAGAAAATCTGAAACTGGAATAGAAACTGAAATCTTTACTCTTCATGGTTTAGTGGTATGAACAAATCATTTAATTTAATTCCACCATTCTGACTGCTGTCTGTACCAAATTCAGGGCTAGCTCTATCTTTTTTTTTATTAAAAATTTATTTACTATTGGCCTCACTCTAGCCCAGAGGCAAATATGAGGCTTAGGACTGAAACTCCTGCGTGCACCGAAGGAGCACAGTATTAACTGTTTGGCCCGGGAATCCACACCCCGGAATCCCGATTAGGAATTTCATGAAAAAGACAAAAAGCACTTAAGTAGAAGAAAGTCGCATTTCTAGTTTGCCGCTTAAAACAGTTGTTCTTTCAAATCGATTCAATCGATCGTTTTCTCCCGTAGTGGCGATTGGTATCAAACAGCGTGCAAGCAACGGAGCGAGTGTTCAGCGTGCCAGGCCTGACGCCGGCGACACACTACCAGCTGCGGATCACCGCACACAACAACGCAGGGCATGCCGTCGCACTCTACAACTTTACCACGCATTCACTTAGTGGCAGTAAGTAATCATCATAATTATCACCCAATGGGAGGTTTCACGCAAAACTCGGCTCAGATGGCGGTACCAGCGCATGATGTACACTACACACTACAAGCTACACTTGACGTTGTTTACGTTATGCAGTTGTACTAACGGCGGCTAAAACTCGCAGTGAAACTGCCTATTGCCGTCCAATGTTGCGATCTTGGGCAGTTCAAACCATTTTTAAATCATCGGTCCATCGTGCTTTTAGGCATCCCAGACTACATTTGCCCATGTGCGGTCTCCAATCTAACACATATCTAATCCATTGACCATCTGTCCATCTGCCTACATAGCTGGCCCACTTCTAGTTTAGCATGCTAATTCTACAACTTACACCTAAGTTAACATTAGGTATTATGGAGTAACTGGTCATGAGTCGCTTACTTCTACAAATAAATATAGCGACGTTATGACTACATTTTAATACTAGCATGGCCGTACTATGGGAATATCTAAAACTTTTTGGAATGCCTAATTATCATAATCGAAGATTCGGGCAGTTTGCTTGCAAACCGTATTTTCGAGACTTTGCGAGCGCGCGCGGTCCGTATATTGTTATAGAATGAGCTCTTACATAGTTTCCCCCCCAGTGGTGGAGGGCGAGGTGTCGGGCGCGGCCCCGGGCGGCCGCTCGCTGGGCGGCGCGCGCGTGCTGCTGCCGGCCGCGCTGTCCCTGCTGGTGCTGGGCGCGCTGCTGGCCATCGTGCTGCTCGTGCGCCGGAACAGTCAGTACACCCGCTGTGGTAGTGCCCGAACACATGTCCTTCTTCTTTACAACATTTTGACTGGCCTGTTGGTCTAGTGGTTAGTGACCCTGACTGCTATGCCGGAGGTCGTGGGTTCGATTCCCACCCAGGACAAATGTTTGTGTGATGAGCACGATCATTTGTTCTGTGTCTGGGTGTAATTTATCTATAATATGTATGTATTTAGAAATATATAAGTATGTTTATCGGCTGTCTAGTACCCATAACACAAGCTCTGCTTAGCTTGGGACTAGATGGCGTTGTGTGATAGTTGTGGAATATTATTATTATTATTATTATTATTATTTTTTCATCCTAGTAAAATAATCAAATGCATCCTCTCACCAAGAGATGGATGGATGGAGGGGGATGGGAGGGACTGTCAGACTTGTACTGACTGAAATCCACGGTGATCCTTCAATAGCCCTTTACGGTCCAGTCACGGTTACCTGATGAGACAGTCCCGCGACCCTTTATTACAACATGACATTGATAACCTAATTCCTACTCTGCCACTCTTTTCTGCGGCACTTTTTTGGTTATCGCCACTGTTTGATTCTGGGATTAAGAGTTGCAGTGGTTTGGAAATAGTACGTATGTTAATCCCAAACACATAATTTATGTTACCTTGATTCAGTCTTCTGATGAAAATCATAAAAGTCAGCTGTATATAATAAGCAAAATTGCATAATTATTCACAAAACTAGCTTCCGCCCGCGACTCCGTCCGCGCGGATGTCGGTCTTCGCGTGGATGGTTTACTATCGGAACAGTAATCAAAAAGGTCGCGCTGAAAAGCACGGTTTAAAATTACACGCATACAATATTAATTCCACGGACGACCGCTCGCAACACACTGAACACATCCGCTCGCATCAAAATTCAGAATTTATATGCATCGCGCGGCGCGGAACGCGGCTCCTTATATAGGAGTCGGGGAGGCGTGGCCCGCGTGTGCCGCAAACGGTTCAAGCCAAATCCGACTTTCGACGCTACAGGTTACGGCGCTGAATCCACTGCGGGTAATGCAACGTATGTTCTCGGCAACGTCTATGAATAAAACTGAAAAAAAAATGTTTTTTTTTTCTATGTATTTTTCCAGGATAAAAAGTATCCCATTTTATGCCCAGGATAATAAGGTATAATTATACCAAGTTTCATCGAAATCGAACCGTTAGTTTTCACGTGATGCCTGCATATACAGACAGACAGACAGACAGACAAAAATTTTTTTAATCACATATTTGGGTTTGGTATCGATCCAGCAACACCCCCCGGTATTTATTTTTTCAATATTTTCAATGTACAGAATTGACCCTTCTACAGATTTATTATATGTATAGATAATGGACGTCTGCCGGCTCATCATTAGATGATAAAATAAAAACCCTATTTTCAAGATTCCTAACATGCTGATGTCCGAAAACATGTCTGACCTAATTCCGCAATTTTATTATTGTTACAAGAATAAACCCCTTTACTACTCACCAAATCAACGCTAGCCCTAAAATCTTCACGATATCCAATTTCCCATAGAAGCTGGCGCAACGGAGACAGTGGCGACAGAGAGCGGCGTGGGCGAGTCTCCGTCAGTGGCGCAGCTGCAGAACAAAGTAAACCGCGACCAGCAGTACCTGGCCGCGCGTGCGCAACACCCGCCGCCACAGCATCACTACAAACATGCTTCCAATGGTAAGGATATTAGTGGTGTAAAAATGTATATTCCAGAGGACCTAAACGTAACCGCTCAGTAAATTTAATAAATTTTCAACTTTATACCCTAGAGACTAAAATAGAAAACTATTAAACTGTTGAGCGTTCACGTTTATCGTTTGTTATCGATTGCCATCTTGTCTAGGGCCTCAGTTGTGTTGGCCCAGAGGTGAACACCTCCTTCCTAAGTTTCACTTACACATTACTGACATCGGTGCAGAGTCATCCATCTTTTACTTGCCAAATAGGTGAACGCAAACCTAACTCATTAATTAGCAATTTCAATTTCACAGAGCAGGACTTTATTAATTTCTTCTGTTAAGAAATCAGACAGAAGTAAGCTGAAGATCTAATGCCTAGTGTAATACAGTCGAAATGTCGAATGTCGACCCATAGTAACATAAAATTTCGAAGAATAATTAGCAAATCACTTAACCATGTCCTCCACAGAGTACATAGAAGACATCTGTCCGTACGCGACGTTCCAACTGACGAAGCCGACGGCCTACAGCGAGAGCAGCTACAGCGGCAACGTGTACAGCGGCCCTTACCACTCCGTCAGGGGCTCCTTCGTATACCACGACCTTAAGCAGAACGACAAGTATAAGGTACAGACCAAAGAGATTCTATATATTTTTTTATTTGATTTTGTTTGCTCTTGGCCTCAATTTATCCCAAAAGCAAAAACGAGACCAGATAAAGCGAGGGAGAACTGGTACTCCTGACGGAACACAGTAAATAAATACTGTTTGGTGCCGGAGTCCGACATGATGGTGGAATGCTTCTGTTATGGCCCTGATGAGGCCTACCACCGCCAGTGGGATCGCTCAGCCGTCACCGCAGGTTACAGGGTGCCTTTACCTCAGACTACGATGGAGTATTCTTGACCATAGTTGGCTTGTGTCGAAAAGACAGAAATTCTTTCTTTGTAGATACTTTTTTAACCCTTAAATACCCAAGCTCTGCTTTGAACCATTTTGGTTTTATTTTCTGTTACCATCCCTTGTGTCGACAATTTCGAAAATAAAACCTGAAATGATTAGTCCCTGAATGAATCAATCATTCCACAGGGTAAAGAACCAGAATACACGAAAGTAAGAAGAAAAGGCAACAGACTCCGAGATCCGCACTCAGAGAGCCAAGGTACGAACCACCTTCCACAATCCCCCCACACAGTATAACAGCTTACAGAGTATCTATAACGTAGTTAGCTACATTTTATTTTACGTAGATTGCACCTCTATTAATTAACGTTTACTTTGTCCCATTTAAGTTTAAGTAATTGAATTGAAATTTGACATAATGATCGCCTTTTATGCAACCTTTGGGAGCGTAAATGGTGTTGTAATTTATAAAGGTAAGCATGCACACAGTATGTATTGTGACATACCTTTCAGTTCCGTTGTGTGTAGTCCATTCATTGTCATGACCTAGCGTGAACGTTCCTGCTTCTATGTGTTGGCGCCCCATCCTTAGTTGTTTGTCGTCCATTGTGGTCATTGAACATCAACCATGCTTTGTCAAGTGCTTTTCTGTGAATATCGCCACGAACGACCAGCCAAAAAATAATATAAATGAGTGCGTCGACCCAGTGTAATGCACGGAATGGAGTTTTATCTCTGCGTTGTCAATTTATATAAATTAAACACATATACGCGGCGAAGTCATTAACTTTCTTTAAAAAAAACGAGCCTGCCTCACAACAGTCGCATATGATGTAACGGCTGACTTCATATTTTGCTAATAAGCAACTTTAACATTATATCCTGAAAACAATGATTCAGGTAATATTTCAAATGAAAATTTTATTTTATTTAATGAAAACTTTAGCTGACTTTGAGACAGTAGACGATAAAATAGCGATAGACGAGTGAGACATAGCCACAGACAGATCTATCTCGTTATATAGCGCGAGCGTTGCATGCATATGCCATACGGGAAAACGTCAGATCGTAGCTCAAACCTATCCGGCACGCGTCGTTATAACATACGTCTTCTATAATACGAAAAGACTTAAAACTCCAAAAAACCAACCATCAAATCCTGGGTAACTACGAAAGAACTTTCATACCATATCATGCTGGATATTATTTTCTCATCAGCTCAAAAAAAAATCATCTGCACTTTCGTAGACCCATTCGTGGCGTGTTCACTGCTTCCAGATTCCTGTTCCAGACATCTGACTTGTATGTTCACATTGCAGAGTCGGACAACTTGGGCTCGACGGACTCGGAGGTGAAGAAGATACTAACGCTGCACCTGCCCATTACAGAGTATGAAGATGACGCGAGTGACGACGCCAGCGCGCCGCACTCGGACAGCGAGCCGCAAGCGCGACTCAGGCCCGCGCATCCCACCTCATGTTAGTTTGTGTGCAAAGAGATTAAGGGCATAGGCTCTTCCCAAAAATCACCAGATTTGTTGGTGATTTTTCTTTATCCAAAAATTACAAGGTCTTCTGATTTTCTAAATGTTATATCTAGAATAATAGGGTGAATTGGCTATAAAGCCGAGTAAGCTATGAAGGCTTGAGATCCATAATTTCAAAACAAATAATATTGTCTTTTTACGTTGAGCAAATAGCTAAATACCTATTTACTATACCGCTCAAATCCTAGTTTCAAGAACTCAAGATAAGAAAAATGATATTCCAATAGCTGGAATTTTAGCTGATTCAAAACCCCTCAGTAAACTTGTACATAATAATATTTCTACATTTTGTTTACAATATTTAAACTCTTAATTATGTCCTGCGGTTCAGACGCTCCAAATTTACTGTAATGTTGCAATCGATTTTCAACTTTATACGCTAAAGAATAAAGTTAAAAATCTTAACTGAGTCATATTATTTGGGGTCAGCGTAAAGTTACTTCTTCTACCACATTTCTCTCTCGTCATTTCACCACGAAATTCTAATTAAAAGTCAATATATTTACAACATACCCTCATCTCAGATCCAAGCGTAGAGCGCGAGGAATCCTCATCATCATCAGAGAACTCAGTGGGAGGTGTGGTCCGCAAGGCCTTCCCGTCCCGCAAGGGCAAGGCGGGCGCGCTCGGGAAGAGACACGTGCGCTCCTCGTCCGGGTACAGCAGCCACAACGACGAGACCACCTTCAGGTACCTGTAGACACTGTGAGCAGTAGATGATGTTTACTTACTTTTCTTCTTTAGTTTTAGTCACGGAAGGTGGATAAAGCAATGAAAATCAATTAGTCAAGGAAGGTGGATCAAGCAATGAAAAACTTATGATATACCGGATAAAATGATAACCCTCCTTTTTGGTTAGTCTTAATCGGGTTATAGAAAAAATTAAGAAATTAAAGAAAATCTAAATGTTGCTACAAATTAAGACGCTTGTTATTATCTACCTTTCTCTAATATCTTAATTTATAAAGCTTTATCATTGAATATTTAAAATAATTGCTGCTTACAAAATATGTGAGTCCAACCCTAGTTCATAATATAGGAGCAAATGGGTCCATCAATTTGAAATTGATGTTGCATTTGACTATATTGAAACATGCAATATGTATTTACAAATTAAAAATATAAAACAACTAAAGGTCATTATGACCTAAAACAGCCAAGATTACTCATTAATTTAACTCTATTTAACATTAGAATCATTTACTTACTAATGTAATATTCTACAGTGTTACCCTAAATAACTACTTCCTTCGCAGTATATCAAACTACCCATCTTTCAACGAACACATTCATCCACCGTCTCGATTCTCCGACGACACGGAGTGCGAGGGACATCATCGACGGAAGCGGGCCCCACACCCGCACCCCTCACACACTGCACACGACCCCAAAGTCACCAGGGAAGCCTTCCAGATCAACGTTTGAAAATAACGAAAACATGGAACGGCACTATTAAAGATGGCCGCCATACCAACGACCAATCAGAACGCGTTAAACTGACAGCAACGAAACTGTCACACGTTCTGACCAATGAGGCTGGACGAACGCTAGTAGCGCCATCAGTGACAGCCAAATGAACTGAAAAGACTAGATGAATGATTTTGAGTCGTATTCTCAAGTCATTAAGTCTTGTATCTATGTAGATACTTTTTGGGATGTAGGTTTTGTTACTCTATGAGAGTAGGTGATAAGGCATGGTCAATCGGGTTAATTTATTAAACAATCTGCACTTATGATCTGAAATAGCTGGTTAAATACTTAAATGTAATATTTCAAATACAAAATAAACGGTATACAACACTGCCATGGACGCATTAAGTTAATATGAAATAGCTTAAGACACAAATTATGAATTTCACTATACAAAACGCCTCAACGACTCTCAATTTTTCGATAGCACAAACGTAAATCAAAGCATCTTCCATTTTCTAACGTTGCGACTTTATATTGGTTGACATTTTGCATGTAATATTTTTACAAAACGGTTGCCAAACTCCATATACTTCCATATTGCTAGTCATGTAAATAAAGTGTAGATAGATAGGTTTAGCCAATATAATTATATTTATTCTTTAGTGCCACGTATAATAGAGACACTCATTAATCTTTTTTGTACTCCAAAACTGAGTATTTTAAAACAAACGGCTTTAAACGCTGTTAAAAGTTGTAGGTTCTAAAACCACTGGTCGTTGTGTAAATATTAATGTAATTAATGCTAAGTACACATTAATGACTATCGAATATAAAAAATAAGGAGAACAATAATTAAAATAAAAATATATATATTTTAAACTTAATGCCTTATTGACCAAAAGTCTTAAAACTAGTTACGGATGTAATTGTGTAATTATATCCCATATTTAATTAAATACGAATTGTTTGATTGTTGTAAAGTTTATGAAAACAATAATGTTTTCATTGGCAAATCTTATCATTGTCTATAACATTAAGGTTTGGAGTCTGTAAATGAATTTTCAAGTAACTATTTATATCTTAGGATTATGATAAGCATTTGTTGAAGTGCCAACAGTAAATCACCGCATAATCTGTTAAGTACGCAGGAATATATGCTTATAAGCTGTATACAGTACATCAATTACATAAAGCTACCGTTACACAGACACCGTAAGACTAAATGATTGACAAAAATTGAACCGGGATTCCCAACTTAGCTTAAAACAATCACTTTTCAGAGACTGCTTGGATAATGTTAAATTTTAATTATATTTTATTTTCATGTCCTTACTAATTCGAAAATACTTGCTTATTGTACTATTAACAATGATGTGGAACCTATCTATCATACCTATTGTATTATAAATATACAAAGACCGCATTGAAATCGCATTAGCCAACAGTTGTGCGCGTTCAAAGCGGCTACTAGTCACAAATTCGTGCATTATAATCAATGTAAATTAATGAAACGTTAGTATTATACAATCCTCAGTAAACAGTAACACATGACAATACACTTACCTATAGTTTGGTGAATACGGCAGAAAGTTACAATTTGTATGTACATTATTACTGTATCATGTTGTAGCGTTAGTTTACGAGTGTTGACAAACTGCGTTCGTATTCGACTAACACAATGTTTTCCAGTGAGTTGTGTGGATTTATAATGATTTACAATTGTTTACGTTGACACTCTTTAGTAATTCCAACGAAGACTGCCCTATATTTAATTGAGATCTATTTTATATAATCTAGACACGAATACCTAATGCTAGTCAATAATACAATGTAGATTTTTTTAGTAATCATATAGTAATGATTTTAACTATGTTAAGTTTCAATCATTTATAATCTTCTTTATTTTGCATCAAGAGTATTAAGACCTTCAATTTCAAATATTAGGGGATGGTGACAATTTGTAATGAATAAAATACAAAATTAGACAATTTTGAAAATTATTTTACTTTTGGTCAACTATTCACAAAGAAACTTATAGACGCAAAAGGCTCCTGGAAAACTAATTTATATCCAATATAACAATATGTGTTTATAATTTATTACATTTACCTCTATTTATCACAAGTTTAGGAGCAAAAATCGTTATCATAACTTTACTCTTAAATCATTCTGAATTCTAGTCAATGTACCATATCATTTTTAAACATTTTGTTAATATAAATGAATGAATACACGAGTATATTATAAGGTTAGTTAATCATGTTGTTACAGATATGTTTTTATAATGCAAACAAATGAGTTATTAGGACAGTATGATGTGAACGAAAATAAAAATTCATTTACTTGAAATTCATTTATTTTATTTTCCTACCTTACGCTAAGAAGTACAAAAACTAAGCTGCGTCACCACTTGTAACAAACGCGCCAAAAACGGAGTCTTCAAGTTGACAGCGTAAATTAGAATATTCGACAAAACGCTACGTTTCTATAAGTATTTGACGAATGGCGAACTTACTACAAATGAGAGACGCAACTTTCACATACAGAGCAATTCATGCATGTATTCTTAAAATATTCAACTAACATCAATATTGCTTCAAACATTATCATTAAAAATTCTCATTAAAATGATTTTTTCAACTACTTGTTGACACTGGAATTAATTACGACAGTACCATCATGGGGTAGCAATTTGTTAATAATATAATAAATAATCTAATCAGCTACTATGAGTAACAAAGTCTGAGTTTGTTTGAGAATCATAAAAAAGTGGTATCTTTTCTAAAAAATATAATGCAGTCAATAGTAAAATTGTTAAACCCTTTTAGACGCCAAGACAATGGGTGGGAAAATAACTTTCAATCAAGTTGAAGACTGTTTCCTTGTACGCGTTAATCTCTGGAACAACCAGTCATCTTTATAAAAATTGTTTTGCATTTGGTAGCCCAATGGGGTTGGCAACTGGGGAACTAATGGCGCTAGCATAGCTTGTTCCAAGCATCGTCATTGGTTCAAATCAGTTCAAATCTTAAAGGTACTTTAAAATAGTACTACGTCATTGGTCGGATTAGGACTAACCTATGGTGGCGCCATCTACAATTAGCTTTGACTGAGCTTTGAATTAACATCACGCCACAACCATTAAGAGCCGATCAGCGTGGAATAGCAGTTATAAAACGGAATGTTAGTATATTTTAAATTACCTATTTTTTTTTATTTCACAAAAAAAAATATAAGAGGTGTGTCAAAGTCGTGAAAGTTGGAAGGAATGGAGGGAGGCCTTCACCCAGCAGTGGGAAAGTTTAGGCTACTAATAATAATAATTTATCATTTATTAAACGACATTTATTTTATTTAGAAAAAGGTTTTTAAGGTTACGCGTGATGACACGTGACCCTTGTTCCCCAAATGCACATAAGATGTAATAATACTGCAGGGGTCGCTGAACTGTCTTAAAAGGGCACCGTGGCCCTGGAATGCAAAAGGGCAACTGAAAAAACAGGTTGGTTTTTGAACAAGTTAAGTCCCCAAGAAGAGCCAAGCCAAGTTTTTTTTTTGCAGTCTTATGGAAACTTGTTCTAATAATGACATAATAGAACCACATAAAAGATATATGCATAAATAAACCTGTATAATAGTAGTTATAGTCCAGGGCTACACATCACTGCAGTGTAAAAGTGGGCCAATTGTATGGAAATACTCAAACAAACCGACTCCATGTACCCGACATGCGCCTGCACTCGCTACCGAGCATCCACCGACCGCGCTCGGGTCGCCTCGGGAGTGTTCGGTGCGGGGGGAAAGAGACAGACACAGGGATCGTACGTCATTCACTATCGCTGTCTGCGTCTGCTGTAAAGTCATATGGTCGGAACTTCTCGCGGAAATTCTTCACGTGTTCTTCTTCTTCCTCTCGAGATAGCTGGCATTGTCGCCAGTCGGCTTTGTCCTCGCAGTTCAGGATCGGTGGACATGATAATACGTCCCTGTAAGGAAAGGAATCCGAGGTCAATCGCTATAAGTAAAAGATTCTGTGTCGTGCAAAAAAACGGACACTTGACGGATCAATTAGGATTTTAAAAGAAAAATAGCCAGATGCTATAAAAAATTTAATAGCTAACCAGACCAAGCCGTGAACAATTGCTAGAGTATTTTATATGCATGTTATTGACGCCATAGTACATTTTTCTAAGAATGATGGCACAACACAAATTAAAAAAAAAACAAACACGTAGATGATAATAACAATTTTAGAAATTATTGAATTAATACCAAGACTTCCAATTAGTAAAAACTATACCATAATTGTTGTTTTTCTTTAGCGAAAATCCTAAATAAAGTAAATTTACCTTCCAAAATGTAATGGGAAGTGTTGCCTAGTCTTGGCATATATCTGGTCGCCGGAGGGTAGTTCTGCGTGAAAGTACGGCGCGCCCGGTAGCGCCACCTGCCGCATGTCCGCGTAAGGTGGCAGCACCTCCATATGAATACTGTTTATACCAGCTTCATCCTGAAATGACGAACAAAGATATTAGACACTAAAACACAAAATATTTTATTTCACATGCCTCAATGATCACTCAATCTCGAAAAATTGGCCTAGCCTAATTGATCATTTTTATGGAGAGCTAAGTTTCAGATCCTAAAGGCGCTCCCTCACCGCGAGCATTCACCTGTAATGTAACGTTACAGATTTGAACATTTCATCAGTGAAGGAAGACAATCGAGCATCACAATGTGCACCTTGTATCAAATCTATTCGCTGGGTGCGAAGTACTAGGTAGGGGTAGTACTGTTCGATTGCAGCGCTCATGGTGGCGAATAATAGAAGTGCCGACGGCTTTGTCTCAGAGTACATTCAGCTTTGCCAATTGACAAAAACGCGCTATTCTCAGGAACTACTGGTTCGAATTGAAAAAATATTTTAGTGTTGGATAGTCCATTTATCGAGGAAGGCTAAAGGCTATATAACATCATGCTATGACTAATATGAGCAGAGCAGCAATGAAAAATGTTGCATAATCGGGAAAATCTTATTGAGAGCTTCCATTGCGTGCGCTGCGTAAACGGTTTACATTACGCAAAAAATATGTACAACGGAATTGTTCCTCATGAAACGTTCTAAAATAAAGTCCGCGACAGCATATGTCTATCTTTCAAGGTTAACTCACCTAACCTTTTTAATGGAAATCAAATTGGTTTTAAAATAATACAATTCTTGCGACGATATTTTTATACACATAATATTAATCCTATCCAAATAAATACGTTCATCATAACAAGCATTTAATTTTGAACAAAATTGCCCTTGACATCATTTGATTTCAATGAATATCTGACAAGATATCGTAGTTTCTTCAATGACAGGTGATGGGGAGCAGTCGGAATACGACGGCTCTGTCTCAAAGTACATTTAGATCTGTCATCTGTACGTAATTGTTTTTAAATCGCATTATTCCGCCAGAAAAACATAGATCACAGCAGTTGTTGTGTTAAAAACTGCAAGAATATTAGCAGAAATAGTAAATTTAAATATTAATGATTGCCAAGCGGTTCTTGGAAAGATGAGCAATGCAGGAGATGGTTAGCTGCCGTGAAGAGAAAAAAGTAAATAATATCATAATCCTCATTTTAATCCTGTATTTGACATTTTTCTTATAGAATACATTTTGCCTATGTTTATTTAATTTTATTCAGAGCTGATGGATCGCCATGAAATCCAAAACCATGTGTTTTGTAAAGAAATCTGATTTCAACTAGAACGGTCAGAGCCGTCAACAGTGCAAACGCTAGGTGGCGCTAAAGTCGTGCACGGTGCCAATACTAAATGTACGCGAATGCTCGTCAGTCAGGGAGGTAGTATTGTAATGTAATGCTCAAAGAAGTCGATTCTATAATGTTACATTACAAGCGAATGCTCCCGGTGAGGGAGCGCCTTTATATTTCGAAATGAAGAATTTTAATGAAATTTCAAACACATAAACAGGAATAAGACATAAGTTTTAGAATTTAATAGAAAACATTTTCGCCATAGAAGTTCGAATCAAGACTGTTGCAAAAAAAATCTAAATTATCAGACTAGACCAAATTGTTGTTGGTTATCTTTACGATTTTATCAAACGAGGGGAACTCGGCGTGGCGTGACGCTAGCAGGGCGTCCGTGACATGCCTAATTATAATGTAAATGTATACAAGTCGTCAGAGAAAATAAGCCACGTTAACGGGACATCGGCGCTATTTTCATACAGAGTAAACACGCCACGCTAGTGTCGCGCTGCGCCGACCTCTCTGTTTGGCAGACTAAAAATGAAAATCGTCCTTGCAACTACGATATAATGATGCAATTGACTTGACGTCGTCTGGCGAGCGTGTTTTGTTTTTTATCTACCCGTAGACAACCCCACGTTTTATGTCATATGTCCTAGTGATAAGGATGATTTTCACTTGTAGTTGGAATCGGTCGAATTGCGTCGGTCTTGGGGAAGCTCCCTTATAAATACTTCAATTAAATATTAAGAGTAATTCAACAATTCTAACCTGGAAGACCTCCAATATCTGCGGCTCACATGAGCGCGGCACAGGCACACACTGCACCTGCATGTGCGACGTCTTATAGTTGCGTTCAAAGAACACCACATACTTGTCCATTGTACTGTAGAATTTCTTCAATGCCTCCTTGAATTTCTTTATCTCGTCTATTATTTCTTCAGGTAACTAAAAACAGGAATTATTGATAATTGATGATTGAATTAAGCTGGGACAGGCCCAGTGGACAATTTTATAAAGAGACATCTAATATATAAAATTCTCGTGTCACAGTTTTCGATGCCATACTCCTCCGAAACGGCTTGACCGATTTTGATAAAATTTTTTGTGCTTATCATCATCATTCATCCCCCTAAATGTTAGGGGTAGTCCACCCCTAATTTTTTTTAAATTATTTATATGGCAAAACAACGTTTGCCGGGTCAGCTAGTCTTTATCTAATATTTGATTGCATGTAGGGGAAAATCTCCGAAACTAATTACTTAAATGAATAAAATAAAAAATATTTTAGGAAACTACATTATCATCATTCCTGTATGCTATAAATTAAATGTATTTGTGTATAGTAACCTATTTATCACAATTTTTGTCAGCCAGGCAAAGATCGACTCACTGGACGCCTGAGGGAGGGCATTGCCCCGTCGAGATCGATCACGGCAGAGGTGGTGTGACGATCTGAGGCCTTACCACGAGCTCATGACGCGATCCAGTTTAGGCTGTGGGAAAGAGACAGAACTATACAAGTCGTCTAGCACCATCTCTTTCCCACAGCCTAAAGACTCACACTTTAAGAGTTCATGGTAGGCCACCTGATCATGTTCGCAGGGCAGCCATAGCCGAAATAAGAGGTTTGGAAGGAGAAAAGGGAGGCCTCTGCCCACAGCAGCTCGCCGTCCCGCTTTATATCAACGCACACAGCGTCAAGGCCGAGTTTGGCCGCGCGATGGAATGCGACTTGTTTCATCAAGGGTTTCACGTTAACGAAGTCGCAGGCAGAAACTAATTGCATCATAAAATAATATATTCAACTCACTCTAGTGCTGGATTGGTGATGTGCGATGGGTAAGATAAGAACATGGTACGGAGTCAGCGGTCCTTTAGCCAATGCTAGATAGCAGTGGGTACCCACACTTATCACTAGATGCTTCTCCACTGACGGAGATGAAAGGCAGAACCAGCATGATTCTGCAATAATAAGAAACAAATCTGTAGTTTTATGTAAATTATTACTGCACCGCTTGATTAAAGCTGTGCCTGCTGAGGTTGGGCTGTAGGTTCTATAAATGAGCTGTTGATCCAGGCTGGAATTTGTAGAACCTTGACAGTTGTTATGGGTCAAAAAATCTGAGAGATTAAAAAATATTTGAGAAGGATCACATCACTTTATGAATAACCTTTGGATTTATCAGCTTCAGTTCTCAAATTCAAAGATTTTAATTGTTACATGTGCCCTTACTTGGATCTCGCAAAAAAGTTAATATACTGAGATGAGTAAGCACATGTAACTCGGATATATTATGGCAGATATGCTTAACGGTATTTTTTTTTTCAATATGGTATGGAAAATCAGTTCAATCTTTCATTATTTTGTGGTGTTGGTCAACAAATCTAACAATTGTATCATTAAAACAGATGGGAAAAAAATAACAGACAAAAGGTGGTTAAGAAAACCGTTGGATTTACTGTCATAAGTTAGGCTACAACTACCTGGGTCAAATTCTTTCTTTTTCCTCTCAGGGTGGTCATCTCTGCCTTTTCTTTTTCTCCGGCCTTGATCTTCGTCATGATCATCCATATTGAAGAAGAACTGTCCATTGCCACTGAACTGAAATAAATAGAAAAGTAACTTAGCATTATTGAGCACAAATATATGGTTATGTGGTGTTTTTCATGTTGCTCAACAAATCAAACTCAAAGACGAATAACGCAATTAGGGCATGCAACCGGGAAATCCCGGTACCGAAAATACCGGGATATCCCGGGATTTTATTAAACAGTTCGGTACCGGTTCTTCTTTCTGTAGTCCCGGTAATTTCGGTACTTTCGGTACTTTATTATTCTCTTTCTTTTTTTCAATGTAAAGGAACAAATCATATTCAATAAACTACTTTTATACCTAAAAATTAATTTAAAACATTTTTAATTAAGAATACTGAGAATTTTCGCTCCATACAATTTTATTTTCCTTGCATTACACTAACATTTGTTAATACATCGTATACAAAATTAGCATTATTTTTAATTAGGGATGGCAACACCATGACTTAACAACTAGCATACTTAAATAAAGACGGGAACAATTTATCATGCTCAAATTTTGTTTAATTTTATGATATTTTGTTATAAAAATGCTTTTTAGATATAAAGATCTCTAAAAAGCATTTTATTTTAGTTTTGTTCAATTTGATTGTTCAATGATACCTACTTTACTTTTATTTTAAGGAGAATAACGCTTGTTACCCTCAAATTATGTTAAATATATTTTTGTTACTTTTTATCTCATTGTTATAGTTTTGTTTTACTAATGGTTGTGTAATGATACTTAAAGTGATTAAATAACTTAAAAGTCTGATTTATATAGTGGAAAAAACAAAGCAATTACGTGATGAAAAAAGGCTTATTTATAATTCAAAATATACCTCGAATATAAGTTTTATTTGAAAATTGTTCCTAACTTGATCTCAGAAAAGCATTTAAATTTGGTTGTGGTTGTGTCCTGATGATTTTGTCAATTATAGATTTACGAATAATACATAGTTTTATTAACTACACCAACCCACTTCTGTAATAAGTTATTTTTTCAACAGATTTAGATAATAATTATTAGATAATTAATAATAAGAGTGTCCACGCGCACGTGCCCTTCATACAATAAATTAATAGCGACATTTTACGTAAGTACCGAAAGTACCGAATTTCCCGGTAATTCCCGGTACTAAGTCCAGTACCGAAAATCCAGTACCGGTCCCTAAAAAGGAACCGGTTCTGCATGCCCTAAACGCAATCCTTTTATAAGTGACGGTAAAAGGTCGACAGACTGTATAAACATGTAACCGTGACCCTGGAACATAAAGGGCTATTGAAGGAACACCGTGGATTTTAGACTCCACCCAGAGTGGGATCAAAGGAGCCCCCTTTGATGATTTAACCATGTAAAAAAAAAGGTATGTTGCCTAACAATATTTGAAACCAATGTTGTTGGAGCAGTCGTCATCATATGCCCAAGTACGGGGTCAACTTCTATTCTTTACAGGTATAGTATAATATACATTGTCAAGTATAATATACATTGCCAATATACGTTGCCAGTTAGCAAAAAAGTAACATTAGTGGGAAAAAAATGGATCAGCAAACACAATTACTATGGGATAAACTGAGAGAAGAACTCAAGATACAAACTGAGACTATAAGTGTAAATGTAACTAAAAATATATCTGTAACGATAGATGAAAAACTTAAACAACTGTTGGAAGAAAATGAAGCATTGAAGAAGGAGGTATCTTTTTTGAAGCAAAAAGTTAACATATTGGAAAGAGAAGTAAGGAAAAACAACATCATTCTGCATGGCGTGCAAGAAACGGAAAAAAGCAACGCCGAAGCAATGGAACTAGTGTTACAAACTTTAAATATTGTCAGTAACAATGCAAAATTGGATCAATGGGATAAATGGGAAATAAGTAAAATCAATAGAATTGGAATGAAAAATAATCATAGCCCACGACCAATACTTATTTCACTGACATTAGCTTGGAGGAAAATAGAGCTACTTAGAAATAACAAAAAGTTTCCTGAAAATATATATGTAACCGAAGATTTCCCCAAGGAAGTGCTCCATAAAAGGAAGGAACTAAAAGCAAGGCTCGCTGAAGAAATTGCTAATGGTAAAGATGCTTTCATAAGATACGACAAACTTATTGTGAAAGAAAAACCGAACGACAAAAGAAAGCGAAAATCACCATCAAAGTCACCTAATACACCAAGTACCCCTTCCAATGCGGAATTTGCAGCAAAGTCATCGAATAAGGTAAATAAAATTAACACTTTTTCATTTACAAGATCCCGTTCACAGTCTGTGAATGAAGGCAACCAAAAGTAGCAACCAAAGAACATCAGAAACCATAACAGATCAATAGCAACATTTAATATTAATACACGGACCCGGAACCAAAACATCATAACTGTAACAAGCACAACTTTTAGTAAAGACACCCCAAGACGGCTGGTCACCGCGGGGGAAGTTGACCACCACCCTCCAACAAATCTAATAAAACAAGGGAAGCTGAAACTGAAACGAAATGTCTGCTGCCTATATGTATGTACATTAAACACACGAACTTTAAGAACACCAGATAGTTTGCAGGAGCTTGAGCTGGCTATCGAAAAGATCAAATGGGACATCTTGGGCATAAGCGAGATGAGAAGAATGGGCGAAGGAATCGAAGAGAGGAGCCATTATGTATTGTACCACAAAGGCGAAGTTCCGGGGAAAAGAGGAGTAGGCTTTCTCATAAAGTCAAAACTGAAAAGTCAGATCATCGGGTTTGAAGGTATCTCAGATCGGATAGCAGCAATCCATATCGACATACCAGAATACAAAAAACATTGGTCTGTCGTCCAGGTCTATTCGCCAACTGAGCAGGCCACCAAAACAGACATAGAGAAATTCTATAAAAATCTTAGCGAAGTTACTCAAAAATACGCCGAAAACAACATAATTATTATGGGAGATTTTAATGCACAGGTAGGTGCTCGATTAGCTGGAGAAGAACAAGTAATAGGGAAATTTTCAAGCGGCAAAAGAAGCAGAAATGGCGAAAAACTGGTAGAGTTTATGTTTGAAAACAACCTAACGCTGCTCAACTCTATTTTCCGGAAAAGGCCTAAAACCAAATGGACATGGGCATCTCCTGATGGAAATGTCAGGAATGAGATAGACTATATCTTAACCAACAAGGCAAAGCGCTTTAGCGACACGAGTATAATAAAAAACTTAAACTTCAATACCGACCATCGTATGGTACGTTGCTGTCTGTCCGAACGGGGTCCAAAAAAGCCAAGACCAAAAGCAATACAACAAAACCACCTACAAATGATGAGTAAAAAGTGGGTTCCACACGATTCCACAGAAAGCCTGATGAAAGTTGTAACTTCATATATTAATCTAAACGAAAAATATGTCAGAGTTGAAAGTAGGCTCAAGGAACAAATAAGAACACAAACCGTTCAAGAATCTTATCTAAGTCAAGAAACTCTCAAACTAATTGTGGATAGAAGGAATTTAATATCAAGGAAAAATAGGAAGGAAAACATTAAAGAAATCTCGAGTCTAAGCAAACAAATTCGGAAAAACATGAGGAAAGACAGAGAAAAAAGAAGAATCAAAACTCTAGAAAACCATATCATAAAAACGGGAGGTACACGAAAAGCCCTTAAGGAACTTTGCGAAAAGGGTAAAGAATGGATACCAAAGTTAAAAGACAAAGATCGGCAAACAACTACGACACGCAGCTCAATCCTGAACATAGCAACGGACTTCTACCGATCATTATATTCGAAACAGTCAAGCATAGCATTGCCGGAGATCAGTCTCAGACCGGAAAATATCGGAGAGGTACCAGAACTGTTAAAATCAGAAGTGGAAAAGGCCATAAATAGTCAGAAGATGGAAAAATCTCCTGGCCCAGATAAAATTCTAAACGACCTCATGCGGGGAACAGTTGAGGAACTAAGTCCGATACTAACAAAACTCTTCAATGAGATACTATTTACAGGCAACATCCCAAGTCAATGGGCACAATCACATATTATATTACTCCACAAGAAAGGTGCGAAGGACGACATTGGGAATTATAGACCCATTTCCCTCATTTCAAACGTATACAAGGTTTTTGCGAAAGTCATTCTAAATAGAATATCAAACAAGCTTGATGAAAATCAACCCGTCGAACAGGCAGGATTTAGAAGAAACTTTAGCACAATCGACCACATACATAGGGGAACAGTGTATAAGACGGGGACGTTAATAATCGCGAGGTATAAAGGGGACATACACCCTTTAAGCATACTTAACACCACACTAACGTAGAACAAGCGCCATCAGGACGTCATTTGTAAGCGGCCAGACGGAAATGGCGTCCTGTTGGCGCTTGTGCTACGTTAGTTTTGTGTTAAGTTTGCCATAAGTGTGTGATTTCCCATCATACCTCGTGTCCCCGTCTTATACACTGTTCCCCTACCATCAAACAGCTCATACAAAAATACAACGAATACAACAAATCAATCTACTTATCCTTCATAGATTACTCCAAAGCCTTCGACAGCCTCAAACACGAATGCGTATGGCAAAGTCTCTCGGAGCAGGGGGTTGAAAATGCTTACGTTAACATCATCAGAAACATATACAGTGAAAGTAAAGGTAGTATCAAATTGGAAACACTAGGGGATACTTTTCCAATCGACAGGGGAGTAAGGCAAGGTGACCCACTCTCACCAAAACTGTTTTCAGCAGTGCTGGAACAGGTGTTCAGGAGATTAGAGTGGGACCATGTAGGACTAAACATAAACGGTTCGCGACTAAATCATCTAAGATTCGCCGACGACCTTGTTATACTGGCAGAGAACCCAAGAGTACTGGAAAATATGATACAGTCCCTAGCAGACAGAAGCAGAGAAGTGGGTTTGGAAATGAACTCGACCAAGACGAAAATGATGACAAACTCAGTACCTGCAGACATAACCATTGACGGACAAAAACTCGAATATGTTGAGGAATATGTGTATTTGGGTCAGATCATATCACCAACTGATCAAATGTCCAAAGAAATCGACAAAAGAATTGCGACGGGGTGGAAAAAGTTTTGGGCCTTGAAGGAAGTAATGAAAAGTGAACAGCTTGGCATTAAGATCAAGAAAAAGACTTTCGATACCTGCATACTTCCTTGCATTACATATGGATGCGAAACTTGGGCTTTGACAAAAAGTCATAGAGACAAACTCGCAAAATGTCAGAGAGCCATGGAAAGGAGTATACTAGGGATTAAGCTAAAAGACAGAGTAAGGTGTATAGACATCAGATGCAAAACCAAATTAACAGACATTGTAGCACGTATCGATACACTAAAATGGAGATGGACTGGGCATATGCTTCGCTGTAAGAAGGATAAATGGAGTAAAAAGGTGACAGAGTGGTACCCTAGAGACGGGACCAGGAGTAGAGGTCGCAAAATGAGAAGATGGGAGGACGACTTAAAAATGACCCTGGGCCCTCTCTGGCAAAGAGTGGCATCAGATAGAAAGCAGTGGAAGGAGTTGGAGGAGGCCTATGCCGTAAGGCACACCGAACATAGAGACATTTTGTAAACTAATTAGTATCTAAGACAAATATTGTAAAGGTTCGGAATAAATGGCTTTATTATTATTATAATATACATTGGTCCATGGTCGCAAGCCCCGTCTAATCTATCTGCTGTCTTGTTGGATACCCGTCCCATCAAACTATGAGAGTAAAGGTACAGAGAGACGAGCGTGCACCTGTGCCTTACACACTTGTGCATATGTCCATTGCAAATATCTAATCTCTGCTGAAATGGCTACCAGTATTTAACATGGAGCAACTACTTATTGGCATACCCAACCCTTATTGGGATAAACAATCATTTATTCAGAACTGTTGGGATTGAACCTATAACTCACAACTCTAGAACCAAAAACAATAATTTATTCATACATGTGTGGTTCTTTCCTGAAAAGACCATCTCAGACCCGCATTGTCCTCGTATGGTCATACGCAAAACAATGTCTGGGTTTTAAAAGAGACTGTGACCGCTGAGTTTGTTTCAGCTGTTTCTTCTCAGAGTGGTCAGGTATGAAACACCGGCCTCATCTAGTTTGTAAAAAAACGACGTGTAAAAGTGTTTATAATTTCATTTCATTACCTTGACAGCCTTCCCTGGTTGGTGTTGCTTCAATAGCTCTGGATCATAAGGACACGCCGTCTCATCTGTAGTACCTTGCAAGAGATCCGTGACTCTCATTTTGGAGATTGGTTGCAAGGAACAAGCATAGATCCATTTCTCTTTCTCTTGATTGGCAACCGGAGCCAACGCTATGAACCTAGTTGCTGCTTCTCTATAATCTTGATGTGTTGAGAGGTTCCTGTAATAAAATATGTCATAATTGTTTGGAATACAAAAGAGAAAGTAGAATGTATAACATGTCAGAATGGCCATGCAATAATAAACTCAAATAATTATGCCTTTTGGTCAATTCCCACCGAGAAATATTTCAGTAGAGCAACTCAATATCTAACTTTATCTACTACACAAAAAGAAACACATTTATAATATTGTCGAGTTACCTCGCGTCGCGTCGCGTCTCGGTGCGAACGCCCTTATTAAGTGTACCTAATACATTATTTTCTAATACGCACTTTTAGGGAAAATACTATGAAACAAATGGAGAACAATTTAAAGAAAACAGTAAATTTATTTTCGGAAATAAATAAATGTTTTTACCTGTAAGGTTGTCTTTCAAAATGTTTGTTTGGAGATGGCACAAAGTGATATCTAGGTTTTATGTGTATGGCAAGCCATGACAATAAGTTTGATAATCTCTCCTGTTCTATGTCTATCTGAAAAGAATAGAAACAGACACATGAACACACTACATGTACGTTATCTGACTGATCTACCGATCATGGAACACACATGATTGGTGGATCAGTCAAATAACATACATGTTTTGGACATGGAGTCGTACAGCAGTTTTAGAAAAAAAAGTCAGATTGGGAACATGTTGACCAAAAACATGTACCTAAGTATGTACACATTGTGAAAAAACATAGTGAAAATACCTTTGTAATTTCATCCTGCTGTATTCCAGCGGGCCATAGTGTTGTTATCAATAAATCTACCCCTCTGTATTCACTCTGACCTCTTAAACAGGCATCCCTCACTGCACTGCAGTCGCTTGGCTCAAATGTACACATGGGAATCTCTTTGCCAAGCTCTCTTCTTGATAGACCAGTTAGGTATGCTATTTTGACATCAGCACTGGTTGTGAATATTCCTCTTTTCCCTAAAAAATAGAAAAGCAATAGCTATTTTTCATGCAATGGACCACTGAGAGTACTTTGCAAGAAAATATAAAAAAAAATAGGTTTACCCATGTAAATGACATTTGGGACAATCTCAGATCCTTCTTCACAATATAATGGCACATGTTCACTTTTAGATGGCCCGAAAACGTATGTGGTAACCGGCACTGCAACAAAACAATTGATGTAAAATATAAACACTTGTTGCTGGTCAAAAAATTAACAAATAATCTATTTGCGGTTTCCTACCTTTCCGTGTGCCCATTTTATATGCATCCAGTTGTGAATTGTCATCCCCAAAAAAGTTTCCAGCGCATAGAAGGACATCAAAAGGCCCAGATTTCTTTACTATTGTTTCAACGCGAGAAAACAAGGCTTTGAAATTCCCATTTACATCTCCGCATATTAAGCTGAAATCAGAATTAAAATGTGGTAAATTGCTGGATAGTGGAACTAAGACTATAATAGTTATTTGAATTGAACACAAAAAAGCGGTTATAAATGGTATCAACACTTTCGGCATCGCAACAAAAACCAAAATATTATATCCGTTAAGTTTTTTTTTTTGTATGAAAGAGCTTTTAAATATATAAGTAATATTACAATTACTCACGTTTTCTGTTTATCCATTTTGGATAATATAATATGATTGTTTTGAGGTTGTTATTCATCGATTTACTGTTTTTGTGAAGATGGATGACAGCCAGCAGGCATTGACATTTGTTGACATTGACACTTCTTAAAACCCCTTCTACACGATCAGACCCGACCGCCCGACACAGGTGACCTTGGTCCGGTGGATGTGAAAATCTACCGTGTAGACGTTGGTCGGGCGACCAAATATGGGCGGAGTCAATCGAACTTTGGATGACCTTTGTCGGGAGCGCATCCGTCCCGACAGGCTGCGTCCGCGGTCGGACCCGACCGTCAGCCGACAGCGTTCCAGATTCCAGACGGTTGTGTACTGTTGACGCGACCAAGGTCACCTCTGTCTGTCGGCGGTCGGGTCTGATCGTGTAGAAGGGGTTTTACTATATCACAGAGTAGGTATGTAAACAGGGCCATTTACACTATCGTCATAAGCGCATCACACACGGCTAAGATACTGAAATATTTTATCTTAAGATGTTATATTAATATATCTTAGGCCATCACATACGACGAAAATACGATACTATAATTATATTTTATATCTTAATAAATAATATTTTGGGAAAATATTATGTAAAGGGAAAACAATTCATTTGTGCTCGGGTAAAAAGACGTGAATTTGTATCACAATTTAAAAAAAAAAGTCCTCCACAGATAAAAAAGTCATTAATTGTCATTGGCTAGAGATGGGTAACTAGCCGAAATTTCAATAGCTTAGCTAACCGGCTATTTGTGGTGTAATAGCCAGCTAGCTAGCCAGCTATTTGGCTACTTGGCTATTGAACAATAGCGTTTAGTAACTAGCGGCGCAACGAAGCGGCGACGGTGTAGCTAGGTAGGACTTAAATAACGCAACATCAACTGCACGATCTGAATTCGATCCTAAATCAAAAAGAAATGATTTCCTCTCTGAGGTCACAATAACCAAAATACTATCAAATTTTTATTTATTTTTAGCCTGACGGTAACTAACCAGCTTTCTAATCATCGTATTTCATAAGTTCGTTCACTAAACCAACGAAATTACTAAGTATAATGCGATTTCTTTATCTAATCTATTTTGTGAATATATTGTGAGAAAAAGATCGACGATACCAATGAAGATCGTACAAGCGTAGCGCAGTGAGCGCGCACACAGCTATCGGCTATTTTGGCTACTCTAGCTACCCGGCTACCGAATACCGGGACGGCTATAAAACGTAGCAGTTAGCTATACTCCGTGGCGGCTACGCGGCTACGAGCGGCTACGCGGCTATATCATAACCTGTCAGTTTTCTAGCCAACCAGTAGCCGATAGCTAGTTATCGTGATGACGGATATCATAGCCGTGGCTATTTTGCTCATAGCCGGTATTTGGCTAGTTATGGCTATAGCTACCCATCGCTATCATTGGCCGCGCTAACTGTTTATCAAACAATGTGAACTTAGTGAAAAAATCTTGATTTTGTATGAATTTCTGGATAGTATCGTGAATTTAACACAAATGGCATCATCTAGTAAACTACCCGGCACGGGTTTAGAAGAAGTTGGGGTTCCGGGACAGAACTTTCTTCGTGATGCACTCACTAGTTGCACGGATCCATTGAAAGCCATTGAAGAGTTTCAACTGGAAAATGGTATTTTATTACCCTCCTTGAGGCCTATGCTGCCTTTGCTCGATCTTCATGGAGTTCGCCGGCTTGATTTCCATAATTCAGTATTGGAAGAACTGAGAGATAAACTGATCGTCCACATCAATGAACTTGGTTCAAAAGATGGTAAAGAGCATGACAAGAAGCTGAAGGAACTGCTTGCGAAAAGCTTTCCTGTCGTCAGAGTTAAAGCCCTGAGGCCGGTTATAATGAGTATCCTGAAAAATACCCCTCATATTGATGACAAATTCCTAAGAGTTTTAGTAAGAGATCGAGAATTATATAATGATACTGACACAGAAGTAAAGAGGCAAATTTGGCAGGATAATCAATCTCTATTTGGTGATGAAGTGTCACCACTACTCAGTCAATATATCAGAGAGAAGGAAAATGTTTTATTTGACCATGAGAACCTGACAAGCTTATTCTTTTCCCCATCTCCTAAGGTTAGGAGACAAGGGGCTGTTGTACAGAAACTTGCCCACATGATCGGGAATAGTGTTAAATTATATGACATGGTGCTACAGTTTCTACGTACATTGTTCCTAAGAACAAGAAATGTTCACTACTGTACATTACGAGCTGAGCTGTTGATGGCGTTACATGACTTGGAAATTCAAGATATTATATCTGTAGATCCTTGTCACAAATTCACATGGTGCCTGGATGCATGTATAAGAGAGAGAAATGTTGACATAAAGAGATCAAGGGAACTGCAAGGATTTTTGGACAGTATTAAAAGAGGACAAGAACAAGTTCTGGGTGACTTGTCTATGACACTATGTGACCCCTATGCAATCAACTTTTTAGCAACATCAGCTATTAAAATTTTACAACATTTAATTAACACTGAAGCACTTCCAAGAGATAACACAATATTAATACTTTTATTACGAATGTTAGCACTAGGCTTAAGTGCATGGGTGATGATTGATTCTCAAGAATTTAAAGAGCCCAAGCTTGATAGTCAAGTTGTTACTAAGTATTTACCAGCACTGATGTCATTAATGGTTGATGACCAGGTCAGAGCTTTGCATAACAAGTTACCTCCAGATGAGAGGGAATCTGCTATTACTACTATTGAACATTCAGGCCCACCACCAGATGCTTGTGAAGCTTACATGAGGGAAAGTTCTGTGTGTGGTGTCCTAGCTATGTACTACACATTACATGCAGCTAAATTAAGAGATAGAGGAGCACTACTCCGTATTCTAAGCATTCTGGGTAGTTGCAAAGATGGAAGAGCCTATGAAGACCCCTTTTTACATGCACTTGTGGCACTATTGGTACAGCTACCTGATGAATTTCAAGGGGAAGATTTCAGCACTGTACTGTTTGATGAGTTCTTTTTTGCTGGACTATCTAAAGACAATGTCACAAGACATTTACTCAAACTGTTATGGTACATCCACCCCAAACTGCCAGAGACAAGAATACAGACTCTCATGAAAGCTCTCCAACCTGGTACACAGCACAATGAATCTGTGCATAAATTGTATGAGACCTTACAACAAAAGATGACTAATCAAGCTGAGCCCGTGCCTAGCACTAGTGAAATGGAATATTTGGACTCCCCTCTTATGAGTGTACCAACACCAGCACCCTATCATATGTAAACAGTTCCATATTTTATTGACTTCATATTTTATTCAATCAATACTATGTATAAGAATAGTAAATAAAAGTACTATGAACCATGCATAATGTTTTCTTTCATTGAGTAATAGGGTTTACATCAAACAAACAACCACTGTAAAATATTTTATTAGTAGCAACTTACAGTAAGCTTCAAATTAATACATATAGAAATGTTAAAACAAATATTGTACTTTCATGTTTACTGAACAACTTGGACGGAGTAAAACTGAGCATTCATGGAAATCATGTTAAATATAAAAAAATCATTACATTGCGTGACTGTTGCAAGTTGAGATTCACATAAAAAATATTTATATTAATTTTCGAGTTAGATATTTCATAAAACGATGCGTTAATAAGCATTGACTTGTCGAAGTTACGCGCGGTGGTCACGTCTGTCGGGCTTCATGTCCAAAGAGTGGAGAGAACGAAGAGACCGGGAGCGCTCGAACAGAGAAGGATCCGTGTATATTGGCTCACTGCCATCATCGAAAGCACTTGCTAGGCGACCTGAAGAACCCGCTTCTTCGCCCACTTCGGCAAATGTTCTCCCTAATCCGCTGAAACAGATAAATTGAACAGAATTAGTTCACTGAACTTGATTGTACGAGTACCTAATACCAAGAATTCGCAATTGCTTGTTGTATTTTCATTGAGTGAGTAATGTGATCGACGACTTTTTCCGTCAATATACATCATTATTTATTATCCTTATCGGCTTTTGCTCATATTTACAGTTTTTATAACAGTGTTGATTCTTGATTGACGCAATTGCATGTATCTTCTGACCTTTGGCTAGATGATAACCACCTGCCTGGTCAATTCTTGTTTTTTTAAAGTTAGGTAGGTACCTACCTATTAAGAAAAATCTCGTAACTTGAAAAATATGTACCTAAGTAGGTTACTTTCAAACATGGCATTAAAGTAGTAAGGAAGGTGGGTAGTTTTATTTTCAACGCCTACAATTTTTTCGTAAAAAATGTGCCTAAACCAAGGCTGGTAATAAGAAATGCAAATGTACTTCTGTGCAACAGCTAGCCTTTCTGAAATTGTAGGCGTCTGATTTATTCTCTCATCATATTTTTCTGTCTGATTATTTTTGACCTACAACGCAAGTTTGTTTAAAGTATAAACTGAATGATTGATAAATCTTTTTCTAATTATTTATGACAGAAAAACGGGTAAAATTTCGAAATACGCCGCCATTTTCAGGGGTTGTGAGTGGTTGGGGCGAGGGGGGGGGATGGGTTGGATCCTCCTCTCACCATTTTCACCCGCGGGAAATACTTGGTTTCCTTAGAAAAAAAAAATAAACTCATAATAGTTGTATTCCAAAAACTTGGTATCGTTTAGCATAAGGAGGGAGGTGCCCCCTGTGTCCTGGCACCACTCTCATGTAAAGGCAACGCCCAGACCCCGCCATCCACTTCAAATCTATCCTGTCCGTGTCGGGGTGCCCCAAAGTCCCGAGCTCGTTTCGCTCGCTCTTGCATCCTAGGTCAAATAACTGATTACTACCAATCAAGGTGGCTTGACGGAGCCCCACGAAGCGGGGCTCAGTCGAGCCATTTTTCTTCATTAATGTCTCGAAAATATTTTTCCAGGGCCGTAAAATAATAATTGCAATATTTAAGAATTTTTGGAAATTCTTTAAAAATATTTAAGTAGACGCAACTCCGGCAGCCAAAATTTCTTTGGGGGATTAAGACTAACTGCCGCATCACCAATACCCTCAAATTCAGGCGACTGTTTTAAAATCCAACCCGAAAAATGTGCATTGCATACTGTTTCCAACTAAGCAATAAGGTTTAAATCTGCTGCATTACACAAATAAAGTTCATTGTAGTTCATATCAACCTTTTAGACATCTTTTATTACTTTTTGATAATAATTTGACAAAATAAAGCCAATGAGGCTTTGCTTTGTCAATGTTTACCGGTCTTGGTAAACAAAACAAAGGATCAATTGGTCATTACCTCAAAGAGAAGGGTTTATGCAGGTGTGACGCGGAGAAGAGCGATGGCCTCGTAGGTCTGGGTCCTGGGGTCACTGGCCGCAGCGCCGGCGCAGGCGACGACGCCTGAATGTTCTTGCGCAGTACCCGCCAATAACGCCTGGGTAAGGAAAAGATGAATGTAGGTAGGGTTGCCATCTCCGGGTTTCCCCGGATTTACCGTAGTTTAGAGGGCATCCGGAGGGGGCTTCATATGTAGTCCGGGCTTAAAAAATTAAAGTCTTGGCAGGCCTGTCTCACTCCGCGGTGTAGGCATAAAACTGCAAGTAGTTGCGGGGCCATTATGTCGTGGCCCATTCACTACGGCTGCCACGCACCACCCGTTCGGCACGCGCTCCGTCTCCTTAATATTTTTGTTACGTTACGTGTAGTTACGCACAAGTTTCTTGCTTTAGGTGCTTTTGGTAAATTAATAACACAATATTATTATGAAGAAAAAAAATATATAGTACATATTTAGTAATGATCAACAAAATTATCTCCCTGCTTGTGAAGTATGGGCTTAACTGATCATGATTAGGTAGGTTACAAGTTTGGAAATGAGGCGAGATACTAAGTGGGGGGGGGGTGTGAGCCTACTGGACGACCAAGATAAAAAGACGACACTCTCACTTACCTTAAGCTGAGTACTAAGAATTAAGATCGGTAGAAAGAAGAAAGATGTTTGCGTTGTTGTTTAAAAGTTCTAACTCAGAAAATGGCCACACTACGCATTCAAGGTCAGCGGTCGTAATTCGCGCGCCACTTTTTTACCTACCTACAAAGACACGCAACGCGGGGCCTGTGACAGTATGCGATAGTAATTGGTCGGTTACTAGGTTGAGTGCAAAATAATAAGGACTGGCTATTTTGCCATAGACGATAAAAATCTTTTAAATTTTATTCTTTTTTTTTTGTAAGATAAATGTTCAAAAATATAACAATAATAGGTAGAAAAGATAATATTATTATAAATATTATTCCTCACGTAAGGTGCCGTAGGTACCTACTACCTATTAACATTCTGTGCTAACAATCAATAATGTATGTAGTAATCAATTATATTCTCTATGGTAGTAATCGATGACGAAACCAAAAAGATATAGGCTGATGATAAAAACAAAATTCCTTGAGGAACATAGATATTTATGGTAATAATGCAATTTAACAAATGCATGTAATACGCATAGGTACCTACCTATTAGTGCCTAAACTCGCAAGTCGCAACCCTATTGAGCTTGACCCATAGTAACCTTTCAATGTCGTTGGCGTCAGATAAACCAACATAAACTCTCGCGCGTAATCATTCAGTACATTTTTGCTTGCGCACGGGAAGTTTAGGCTATTATAAAAGTAGGTGGGCGGTACGGCTGCCAGTTAAAATGTACTTTATTCTTTCGTTTATAGATTTGACATTTGTTTGATTTTTTTTTGGAGTAGTCCTTCTGTACCTATAGTACTATTAATTATTCTGTGGTTTTGGGCCGCCCGCGACACATGCACACTTCACCGTCCCCCCTACCCCTCCCAACTTAGTTGCCACGGTGCGCACTTCGTCTCATGTCCGGGTTCTAGACTCTAAAATCCGGGGTTTTCACGAGTCTTGTCTGGTTTCCAAATAGAGATGGCAACCTTAAATGTGGGTCTATTGGCTAGTAGGTAATTAAATATCAAGGAAGGCTTTTTTTGAACTCCAAAACACTAGCACTTGTTTTTTTTTTCAGAGATAGGGTTCGCTGATAATCACATTCCGTCTACTATGACGGAATGTGATTATCAGCCTGGGTTTTTAGTTAAACCTCGTTTTGTTATTACAAAACCGCCCCCTAGTTTAGCGATGGTCTAAGTCGTAGCTGTCAAGTTGTGTCAGTTTTTCATTGCATGTTTTTCATTGTATTGCTGTTTTTGTTGTATTTTTACCTAAAACATAGTCGACTTAATTGATAATGAAGATATTGAAGCCGGCGAGTTGTTTGAAACGTTACGCCGACACAACTAAATTGGGTCAATCCCTTCGTGGATTAATATCCGATAAAGATTTCAGCAAAAGTATAGCTTTAATAAACGCCTAGATAGTGTACTTATTATGAAAAGATTCGACATGAAATGCCGGGCTCACTGATATGGTTTGCCCCTCTCCAGATTTGGTCTTGCTACGCCATTAGCTCTATTTTTTAGTAAAAAAAAGCAGACTTGAGTAAACAGTAAACATCTGAGTATTTTTACAAGAAACTGTAAACACACGTAAGTAATAACTAATTGAAAAGTAAACAATCAACACCACAGGGCCACTGGCCAGATCACGTGACCTCAGCGTGGACTGCATTGTGAACGTTTCAAATATAACTACGCCATTTATAAATAGACACCGGTATTATGATGCGTCACTTTGCATTTGTTCGTTAGGTAGTGTGGTAGGTGGCAATAGGTGCATCTGTCGAGAAAAGTTTGTACCTAGGTAGTATGCGAGCTAAATGTCACGATGTTGTTGATTATGTTCGCGTAATTAAATAATATCTATAGATGCACTTAATTATCTTGATAAGTAATGATCTAGTTCTAGATAATTTTCTAATGATCAATAAGATAATTAGGCACAATAAATTAGGATCAAGGTCACATTTCGATCGATCGCATTCGGGTGATCGCACCATTAACGTTTCTAATACGTTTGCAAAACCAAATTACCTAGGCATATACACCGTGTTCTTCACGTTATCCATAAACTTTAGCAAATACTTCTATGGCTTTTATAAATCAAATCCAACAAAGGAAGTAGTACTTAAAAAGGCTTCGTTACAAAGATATTTGTAATTTCATTTAATGAAATTTAATTGAGCTATGCAGTGAGAAAGTATCTTAATTTGAAATCTATCAAATACTATTTGCATTTCATTTGTTTCAGCCCGCCAAATGTTATGAATGACGTTGCCAATTCGGATAAAGAGGCATGCATATCGGGTTAATTACGTCTAGGTATTTAGTTTGTATGAAAATTAACAAAAAATAAAAAATAAGAATTTATTAATGTGTCCATAATGAAAAATGCTTACTTCCGTGGTTTGAACATCTGGTCGAAGTTTATGTATATCGTCCGGAACACGGTGTATATGTGTGTTGAAAATTCGAAGAATTCCAGAGTCTTTAATTTTAAGTAAAAGTTTATGATTATCCCTTCCGCTCCACTCAGAGCGGGAAAAGTCACCTGAAGGTTTCCCGCATAAAGTTGCGGTTCCACTGAGGCGGAGTGGAGTAGAGCGGAGAGCGATTTACCAATCACATGGCTTGAAATCCACATCTCTTCTCCATTCAAGCCATGTGAATGTGATTGATGAATAGCTCTCCTCTCCGACCGCAGCCTAAAAATCAATCCTCATTCTTAAGCTTATTGCAGGCGTTATAGTACTATTAAATATTCTTAGCTGCAGGATGAATAAGTCTGTTTATTTTTAAGAAAAGTGTCGTTGTCCACAATTAGCGGACAAAGGAGTGTCCACTCATCGGAAATCATTGGTTGCTCGGTCGGCAATATTGCCACTCTCTCATTCTCAATCTTTAATGTGCATTTGTCTGTGCTTATTACTTACTTACCTATAGATATACAAAGCAGCAGTCAGCATAGCCAGTAACAGTGACAGCAGGACACAGAGGGCCACTAGTAAAGCTCGGTAATGGTACGGAGGTATGCAAATGCCGGCGGCGGAAACTACGGGCGAAGAGTCACTCTCGCCGTTCTCTTCCAGTAACTCGTTGCGGTTGTCAAATACCTGGAGAAAATAGATGCTTCCGTTATTATGTTAGATTCTTGTGTTATTGGATTAGATTTTTTAGATTCTTTTGAAAATTTACCTGAATAACTGCGTTTTCAATGACACCTCAACAACTAAACGCAGGACGTGCTTATATTATCATTTATTCAATATTTGATAGCTTAGGTACATAATTTTTCTCAGGTTCGTTTGCTTTTTTTTTCCATTAAAATCATAATTATTTTTTTCCGCTACGACCTTTTGTTTCCGTGGGATTTTAATAAAATACATAAATAAGAGGTACCTATTTAATATTAGGTTGCTATGCTGTTCATGATTTCAGTGGGTTGCTATGCTAGGTAGTTTCGTGATAAATCAGGCCCCCGCTGAGAGGCCTATCTTGTATATCAACAAGTGTTGATAAAAGGTCGTTATTATTAGTTGTTGAAAAATAAGATAACGCTCGATAATGGCTTAATTCTAATAAGTATTTAAGTGTTATTTGGGTAAAACACAACAAGCTAAGTAGGTCGTAAGTACTTGCCTACTTTATTTAATCTATGGCACCCACCTAATCCTTTTTTCTAGATTAATGGTGAATCACAAAATATAAGAGTCTCTCTTTATTCTTCCCTCTTTATTCTTCTCTCTTTATTTTTCTCTTTATTCTTCTTATGGTTGTTCTACAAAATAATTGCTTAACTGATCTAGAAAGGTCCTTACCTCAATCATCTTCCGCACATGACTAGGCGTCTCCACCTCATCCTTCAGATACTTGTCCACCTTCGCCTCCTCATAAGACACTTTGTAAACATTGCCAGCATTTTTCTCGTCTGGTTTCTCTGTCTTAGTTTCATTGCCTTCATCGGATTTAGCTTCGACCGTGTCGTTGCTTTCTGCTCCAATTGTAGAGTTGACGTCCCTTCGACGCCTGCCAAAAGATGGTTCGGATCGTCCTGTGTGACTTGGGCAGTAGGCCTGGAAGAAAATAGAGATATGGTGAAGATACGTGGTATAACATGTTTGATTGAGTGGGAATGATTAGGTACTTTTAAAATAATGACTGCATTTCGGGCAGTAAGTAACTTGATTCCGCCGACCCTTTCAGTAATCAGACCACAAGACATCAACATAGGTATATGGTCAACTTTCCACCCTAACGTACAAAGCATTTTGAAAATACTTTCATTATTCGCACATCTATGGAGTGGAACTCCTTACCGGAGCCGGAGTATTTCCTGATAGCTGCAACCTTGGGGTCTCTTTCTACAATAGCGCAAAAATATCTGAGAAGATTATTACCTATTAAATGCATCAACTGTTTTGTTAAGTCATAACATCCGCAGTTAGATGATAAGCTAATGGGTAAAGAGAAATGTATGTACCTACTTACTTATAATAATTATCTAGACGAGACGATGACATTGTTATTTAACTCATTATTATGAGTTATTTTACATTAATTAGTTATAAGTTTTTTTCATTTGTTCGTAGGTAAGAAACTTCTCATATTGGCTGTCGCTTCTTGATCAAAAAGCGACAGCGTTTACTTGGCTTTCGCGCGCTTTTACATTTTGTAAAAGGTTTAACCCCGAGGTAGTTATCTCTCAGTTACCATTACATAACTATGAACGCATTATGCCATTTGTTATTCACGTGATACAAAACTAGATAAGCAAGGTCAGAAGGATCATTAGACGAAGCAGTTAAATTGCATAAACAGCATCTATTTTCTACATGAACCCATCTTAAGTTACAGCTATCTCAAGCCATGATAACCTTATAACTGGATGTAGTCAGATAAAGTATATTTTTATTTGCATTGACGTAATTGAAATCTTGTGTTCAGACTATAATAGGTCCATTAAGATAATGGATGTTAAAAACATGTCTCATCGAGTAATTTTAGTTTACCTACACCGTTTTCCTCACGTAGTAAGTTTTAATGGCTTAATTGTTAATGATTGTATAGCAATATCAAATAGCACAATTAATTCCACAAAAAACACAGTAGTGAAAGTAAAAGTAATTTAATTATTGTCATCTATCATGCAAAAGGTCGCAGAGATTTATTGTCTCCCTTTCAAGTGCTTTGAAGATGTACCTATTACATAAGATAGTGCGCTCAGTATGATGGCAAATAATCTCTAGCTGTCCATACATTTGACAACGAAACAAAAAGTCTCCGTAGCAAAATGTGTCCAGTGAGCGGCAGCTCTATTAGGAAAATGTGACAACTAGTGTACTATTTACCGCACATCACACCCAAGGTCGGAGGATCCTCACTTTTCAAACGAGAATGAGGATCTTTACACCCTGTTCTTAATACTCCCTAATATTGTCAACAAAAAAGATTGTTTAATGAAACTGCTAGACAGAGACGCTATCAGCACATCAAGTTACCCCAATTTGTCAAACTCTAATTGATTTAAAACTTTATCAGAATTTAAGAGGGCTCATGTTTAACAGATTGGAGTAAGTTAATTAACTGGCGTCTGTACAAACAAGAATAAAATAAAAATATCTATTTAATCTATAATATTTCACTATGCATAATTTTGGCCAGGCAATCTACCAACTCTTTGAATGATTCCTCTATTAAATAATTAAAATATACACTTTTATACTTAGTTATATGGAAGAGTACCTATAGCCTTCACCTACCACAGCCCTTTATTGAAACCAATTGTCTGAATAAAGAGTCGTTACTTCGCTCCATATTCTATTGAAACAAATTAAGTATCGGCAAACTGTTAATAAACGATTGTATGTAGGTACCTACCGAACAGTACGTCACCTACTTAACTGATTAAGTCCAATCATTATTGGTACAGTTAACGATAAATTATCTAATTAAGTTTAACTTTGTGACATAAAATTGTATGAAGGACTTAGTATCTAATCTACGGTGATTTTGTTGTTCTATAACCCCCAGGATTGGTATAGGTATTGGATAAAATACCAGGTTCGGAAAAATTTGTCATACCCACCATCATTATTTTTGTTTGTAATCAACTTTACTTCTTCCCGGGTATTTATAAAGCTACCGAAAGTCAGGCACCGAAGCTTAATAGCTTTTTCTTTGGGATATGATTATGCAACCTATATTATATAAGGGAATTGCGATGTATGAAGATGGCGGTGATCATTTTTCTATTATAGCGACTAATATATACAATGTACTAACCGGCTGACACCCATCACGGCACGTACGGACAGTAGCCTCGAACACTAAGAAGTTAGACTCAGGTATTTTGAACGCATTGAATCTTGCTTCCAGAGAATCTCCGTTACGACCCTTGTCCAATTCAGGGAACACATCGGGATCGACGGGGCATCTGGAAATTATAATATGATTGATAAGACTAGGAATAAAATTACTGAAGAATTAAAATTACATAATGCCTTAGCTAAACTTGATGATGAAATAAGAAATTCATAAGCCCAGAGGGGCAATAAACTATGCTACAGTTGAAACTGTGTGCGAAAAGTTAAAACAAACAATTAAATATGAACCACTTACCCAACACGATCAATTAGTTGAACTGATCTTCCTGAATAAGGATCCCTAGCAATCACATTCGTGGCAAATATGTCGGTCGCGTAATTGTATCCATCTTGGGCTTCCAACCTGAATGTCAGTGGGTCCCCAACAGCTATTGTAGTAGTTGGTCTACCCTGGTACAGGATCATCAGACGAACCTTGGAGTTCAAGGAGCTTTCTTCAGGCAGATATTCGATGGGTATCGGACTGCCAGACCTGTCGACCAAATCATACCCGAGACTACGGTTAGATTCGAAAATACACTTTCTTGGTTGCCGTTACTGACTTTGAATGAATTTTTCGATAAATAATGAAAGAAAAATAAACCTTCAAAGTTGAATAAATAAACAGATTCGTTCAAAGTCGGCCGTTAGTAGCTGTTAGTTATAACAGCACTCAAAACCAACATTCAGCTATCTAAATAAACCAGTGTTAATGTCTACATTCCAGTAATTCCAATAAATGCAACATATCAAGGAAAATCTGGCAAAACAAAAACACATCGCGCTTCGAAAAACACAAACTAAAAATGATTCTACAACTCTCCCAAAATACACCACCAATAAAAACAAAATGTTTCAGCCAAAAGTTATAAATGTTTAGGAAAAAAACCTCTGAAACACACGATCATGTAAACTGATGCATATATTATTATGTAATAAAGGAAAATTTCAGAAGCGAACTCATGAAAACACGCAAAAATCTGTTACAATGTTAATTTTCAAGATTTGCGTCTATTTCATAATATAAAAAGGAATCCCAAAAATAACTTAGGCAGTTTGTTTAGTGGTCTAATGAAGCTAATTTTTTTTCCACAATCTTGTACAATGGCATCTTTAAACAATATACTCTATTATCAAATAGACACAAATTGGTTATCGATAACAGGATTCTCACCCGGCGCCGATGTAATTGGACGTGACTACAGCCTCTGCCGGGCCCCTGAACAGGCAGGTTAGGTTGAAACGTTTGTCACGTGAAGTTTGCACGTTGTCGCTAAATTGGACTACTACGATGTTTGTCATTGTATCTCCGTACTGAAAGAGGAGCAATTTTAAAGTTATTTTAGGTACATGCGCATGAATCAATAAAAAATCTGAATAATGTCGCATCTGAATAATATTTTCAATGTCACTTGGTGTAATGTATGTATGAGACATATTCCGCAATTCGTGAAAATAGTAGATTATTTATATCAGAGTATTAAATTTTGTGTAGTACTTAATAAGTATTTTCAGTGAACCACTGAATACCTCCCCCTTTTTATTTTAAATCCGTAATCCATGGTAACAGGTTTTCTGGAAGATATCGCTATTAGCGTTAAGACCGCCATTGTAACCTTAGACTTAGTGTATAGTAAGTAGTTATAAAACAGTTGTGTAACAGTGTTGGTGTACAATAAAGTATAATAATATTATATCTATCTATCTATCCTTTCATTGCCAATCAAAGCCAACATCGTGGATTCTCCGAAAAAAAAATGCAACTGTACTTTGTCCAGAAATTACTCTTAAAGTTTTTCCCCAATTGAAATATTATATTCTCACCAAGATAAAAAATAATACAAACCCGCTGCGTTCCACATTCAGGATATCCATGTGCTCCAGTGATGCGCAGTACATTGACTACTCCGCCATTACCGCGGAAGAAGCAACGGTCATAGAATCCATAAGTATACATGCGACCGTAGAACCCTTCAGGAAGTCGAAGAGTGAACTCCATGCCATCTTCGTTGCATACTTGGGATACTGGAAGGGAAAGACAGATATGAAAGAAGATTTTAAAAAACAAACAAACAAGAAAAGTGAGTGTATAAAAACGTGGGAAAATAGACGCGTCTGTCGTTGATAGATCTGTACTTGATTACGTTTTTGTATTATAAAGCTAACTTTTTGAAATACATTCCTGTTCTGAGGGTTCTAGAATCATAGGTTCGTTAAATTCAAAGTAACAGTTTGCGCGTTGGGAGTACTATTAAGTATTCTGTGGTTGGGGTAACTAACATCGTAGATGTAATAGGCACGTACTTACCATCCAAACAATCATCAGCCATCCTTCCAAGAGCTCGTTCATAGAAATCATATTCGTTAGCCGTATTATCGAAATGCGCAGGATTGGCAGCATCTAGCTCCCGAGTGTCTCGATCGCTCAGTTCGCAATTATCGCGAGGTTCCCCTGCGTACGCGCCGTCCACGCCCCTGTCAACGAAATACGGGTCAGTAATACTGCCGCTATATCTAGCATGGTTACATCACAACAAGTTTACTTACCGATAGTTGAACGACCGACAGATGAAGTCTCTGGCCTCTATACACTCGCGTTGGCAATGCGCCAGGGATTGTGCAGTTGTGAATCGGCGAACATATCTCCTTTGCATTCGTTGTCTGCCAACTTGTCTGAAGCTGTCCTCTTCACAACGAGATCCTTGCCACGGTCTTTGTCCTACTGGAGGCCTGCCTAGAGGCCCGCCTAATCCATTTCCAACTATTGGATCTCCAATAGGACCTCTGATAGGGGGGCCACCGATAGGACCACCAACAGGACCATCTATAGGACCACCCAGACCGTTAATTGGTGGTCCCACTGGTCTTATTGGAACATCAGGTTCATATACAGGTCGACCGCCATAGCCAGGTCCACCGCCGCCATATACGGGTCCACCTAATCAAAAAATAAAATTTTGCTAAACTCATAGAAAAATATACAAAAAAAGCTTTTTAAATATTTCGTACCTATGGGTCGTTCTACAGGTCCAGGAGGTGGATAAGTGCCACGGTATCCATTAGGTCGGTCAATGGGTCGTCTTACGCCGAAAGTTGGCCTGGGCTCCACTGGATATCTGTTCAATTGAGTTAAATGAGTTAATACAGTTGTACCTATATCTGAATATCATTGAGAACCCACAAAATATTTCTTCCAATCTTTACCTGTCTGTGCCAGGTCGTATTCCTCTGTCAGGGAAGCGCTCAGGTCCAACGTAATCTGGACCATAGTAACCACCACGTCCGTAGCCTGCTGTAAAAACCGCTCTCTCATGTTATCACGAACAATAGTAATATTTACTTCTAACTACACACGAATACAATATGGTTATGTGCTCACCAGGATATGATGATCCGGTCGGCGGATACTTGTTATACATATCCGGGTATCGGTCCCCGCCCAGCGGTACCTGGTCTCGGTTCACGCCAACTGGGTACCTACTGAACGGGTACCGTCCCCAATCGTTAGTTCCTGGGTATCTGTCCTGATCAAATCGTTCAGGATAGCGACTAGGCATCCACCCCGGTCTGGACGGGTATCGTGCCCCACTGCCTCGATTCGGGTATCTTTCTGGGTATCTATCTTGTGGATATCTTTCTGGGTACACGTCGATGGGGTATCGGCTTATAGGATATCTGTCAACTGGATACCTTCCGATGTCGTTAGTAGTAGGATAATCGTAGAGTGGTGGTGGGTATCGTCCGCCGTCAACCGGGTAGCGATCACCACCGGGAATAGGATATCTTCCACTGCCTGAAGGGTATCTATCAACTGCAGGTCCTAGTCCTGGACCAACCCCAGGTGGGTAACGATCTACTGGTTGTGGGTATCGATCAATGCCAGCGGGATAGCGGTCGACGCCGGGTGGATATCGGTCTGCGCCACCCGGGTATCGGTCCAAACCAGCTGGGTAACGGTCGGGTCCAACTGGATATCGGTCGGGACCAACTGGATATCGGTCAGGACCAGACGGGTACCGATCAATGCCCGGTGGATAGCGATCGATACCTGATGGGTACCTATCAGAGGGGTATCGGTCTGCAACACCAGGGGGGTATCTATCTGACGGGTAGCGGTCTGACCCGGTTGGGTATCGATCGTCAGGATAGCGGTCATCGGGGCCGGCCGGATACCGGTCGTCGGGGTACCGGTCCGGTCGACGGTCACTGTACCGGTCATCATCGGGGTAACGGTCGTCATCCGGATAGCGGTCTACGCCTGGTGGGTAGCGGTCCCGGTCGCCTCCATTACTACCACCTTGAAATCAAAAAAATGGATTAGTAAAAGCTTTTTTGAGATGTAGGTAATTGGGTTTAGCATGCGATCAAACATCTATGCTACGGCTAACTACTTGCTAACTGGGGTGCTAAGACAGGAAACCTCCACGTGCGCCCGTGGACTGGAGTTCCCTCTCGGATACGTCCGGGGGGAAGACCAGTTTTTCGGGCCGGTGCGCCCTGGGATGCGGGCAAAAACTCTCCTTAGGCACTGTGTGCCTAAGGGGTTTCTTTGCCCGTATGCAAATAGCCTGTCGGGTGGACGCTCCAACGCGTGTCCCTCTGAACAGCAGAGGGCACAGCGGCGGAGCGGGCTTGCGGACGGTGGGTAATGGGTATGCTCGCCGTCCGACCAAGGATCAAGCCCGGGTCGGTGGCGCGTCGTGTTTCACGCGTCACCGACGGGGCCCCTTATGGGGCCAAATGCCTGCCGGGGTCGCGGATTTTTCTTAATCCAGGATACCGTGGCCCCGGAACGTAAAGGGCATCCGACGGAACACGGGTGGATTTTAGTCAGTAAGAGTCTGACAGTCCCTCCCGCCCCACCCAGGGCGGGAGGACTCATTTGATGATTTTGCCACCCTAAAAAAAAAAAAAAAAAAAAAAAAAAAACTACTTGCTAACTAATGTCTATGAATAACTAACTACGATTACCTTGCAAGTTCAGCATGCGGATAACAAATCAATCCTAGAAAAATAACAAAACAATATCTACCCAGTACTTTACCTGCTTACATAAATTATAATTAAACAACATCTAACACACAACGTAAACTCACCTTACGATAAAACTTTATATCTAGAAATTACACAAAATCTACGAAAACTACAACTAATCTACGGTTTTTCAAAAGATACATTTTTCCTGAACCCGATCATATCTATACAAATATAATAAATTTCTACTATATTTTGACATTCCCAGTGATTGTTGAAAGTTATCATCTGTCGATAATATTTTTACGAACAGTATTAAAGTTTGGTAAGATGATTCACTTTTCAAATTTCAATCCATAACATAATTTTTTCATAACACTAACGTAACTTTTATAATAACTTTTTCTTTGTAAAAACTTCTCACGGTGGATTTTTGTACACAAAACGAATTGTAGGTGTACTCGTATCTGTATATTCAATAGCGTGTAGAACTTTATGTACACCGGTGCCGAAGAAAACAGGCATAATCTCATGGTGATGAACACTTTCTTAAGTTATAGTAGGTAGTCAAGACCTCTTCAAATGTGTCCTCCATTATAATCATAATTTTCAGTTGTTACAAAACTACTATTTTTGTAACGTTCATCAACCACTGGTGCTCAATTCAACCCCAGTCCTCTCTATCATGCATCGAACCTGTGGAAGTGGCGGGGCGGCCCCCCCAATTGCCCTGAGAACCCGTCCCAGGACTCCCAGCTTCTGCCTCACCCGCAACTAGCTGATCTGAATACCCAAATCATGACGTCAATATGTGATCTTCCAAGGAGTTGTTATACTTACGAAGTTGATAATTTCAAAATTTCTAAATTCTAACAATTTATGAATGTTATGATAATGATTCTTAGCATAATAATTATGATAAAAAGCACTACCTACGTTAATTGTTTTTTATTTATCATCTTATCGTCGAGCAGGGTTTTTATGGGTTTTAACTGTTCGTACCCTAGTTTACATAGAAATAAAGGACCTAAGATTCGATCATGCTTGCCTATTAATTTGTCACTCAACTTTTATATTTCTTCTTGTTCTTCTTTTAAAAGCCGTGGCCACGTAGACACCTATTTATATAAACTTCATATTTGTCTAGAAATCTACACTAATAAGGTAGATAAAGAAAATCTATTTATGGACACAGAAGGGTCAATGTCGGGTGATTCTCAACTGCGTTGTTGAGGCAATTGACTGGCTATTAAAGGGTGTCAAACAGTATGTACTGGATGACATTATTCGTGAAAAAAAGTATGCTACATAAAAAGAATTTGAACAACGAACAATTTCTTTATTCTGTATGGCTCAAACTAAGCTCGGAAAAAGAAACTCTGAAGAGATGTATTATTACGAAAAATTCAGTAATTTAGGAAAACATAGACATCATTCGACTCTTGTCTGACGATTGTCCTCCTAAAAAAATAAAGAACCTTTCATTTTTTTTACAGTTGACTATCTTCAACGCTATCAAGTACCTATATTGACAACCCTAATAGCTTCTAATAATAAACTGTACTACGCTGTGATCAGTTCTATTAATCCCAATTTGTACTGATATGTTGATAGGTTTCTTCCTTCCAGTCTTTCACAAGTGCAATACGTCATGCGTCGTCTAAACATTCTCATGTGATGTGCAGTTGTGCATGACCTAGATTGACTAGGTTTACGACGCAGATTACTGCTCGTTTAGAAGCACTTTGCATTGCTTTGTTGCTCACTTGACATTTTGAAAGGTTATTGTCATTGTTAGTTCCCACTTCCCACATTATTATGGAAATGAGAATTTTCGCTGAATGTTTTGTGTATTAATTTAACATGGCCCAAAAAGATATAAAATTTACCGTTGGAACTGAAGTTATGTCTCCAAACAATCACAATTCATTCGGGATAATATTATTTTCATAAATTCTAACGAATTAAACATCAACAATGCGAACCCAAACGATACTCACGCATCAAATTTTCATAATAATCGAAATCGGGATCGTAAAGCAGTCGCATGCCATCCTTCTGATTGTATCTGCTCAGTCGGCATGTCCTGGCGCGGTCGCTGTACACCGCCGACCTGCGACAAACAACAATGCTCTAAACGTTGCTGCATGCTGTTGAATTGTCCACACGCACGCAATCGTACAACGAACTTGTCACACTTTATCTCAACATGTATTTGTGACACATAAAGCTAAACAGATAAATGAACTGTTTTTAGTTTGCCGAAGACCAATATATTGTTTTTGTTTTTATAGGTCAGATTGTGTTATGATTGGTTATCTTAGCTATGTGGGAGCTTATTGCCGATAAACCTGTCGTTATTGAGGTTTTAGGATAGATAAAGGAGGCATGCTCAAAATTACAAAAGTGCTACTTTGTATTTTATCTTTAAAGTCGACAGTTGGACTGTTAGGGACAATATCAGTCGGAGTTACAAAACGGCCTTTTATGGTCGAGAACTTATGTAAATATATGTGCGTCAATTGAAAAGAGATGACATGAACATTTCGAAATCGTGGTCAAACGGCACAGTGACATGATTCGCTACATTACCTGCATTGGAAGCTAGTCTGCCTCAAACATTCGTCCAAACACTCGCTGAGCGAGCGCCCGGTGATCTCTGAGTGGAACTCTCCGGTGATCCGGCTGTTCCGGTATCTCTGGAATGCCGTGTCTGGTCGACGTCCGGGAGAAAACAGATGTGACGTCACACTGTTGTCCGGGTACTCCGTGCCGCGAGCTGTCACCCGATGAGAGACTGATCATAATCGTGAGAAAAACCTTAATGTGGTTTCATGCATCGTTAATTCAGGAATTTTAGAATGTTAATTGCCAAGCATTGAATGTATGAAAAAAAGCGCAGTTTAAAATTAAATAAATACATAGCGGTTATCATAGGCAAACAAACGATCACGATAATACTCACGATTGTCCAGACAAACAAGGTCATAGAAGTGATGGGTGGGAGATGCGCTGACAGTCACGTCGTCTTTTTGCGACACCGAGTCTTCTTCGGAGAGAACACATTGGCGAGTCATAGCGTCATGCTCGATCGAGCGGCAGAAATATCTAGAAAAAATATCGTATGTATGTGAGTCAGTCCACGTTGCACCACGTGAAAGTAAAATAAAAAACTGTCACTTACTTTTCTGCCCGAACACACATTGCCTGGCATTCATCGAGAGTCATGTTCGAGAAAACATCAGCTTCGAACGGTCCGCCGAGACGCTTGTTTTCTTCTTTGATGAAAACTGCTAGCCCATCGCAGCGACGTTCAGCTAAAATGTCACAGAACTGTTTAGAGATGTCCCTGACGGAGAATGGTGTAGAAAGTCATTAAAAATGCTAACCATTCAAACAAGTATTTTCCAAATAGTCAGCATTATGGTCATCTTCCAACAATTCTGGATGTGTCCTTCTAGTAAATCTGCTCAGCGAACACGTCCTCAAAGCAGAATCAAATGTGGCAGAACGGCAAACAAAACTGAACTCTCCCAGGCATTTATCTTCGCATTCCGTCCGGTTAGCAACCATAATTTCTTTGAGATCAGAAGGTGGAAGTTTGAGTCGCTTACGAGCATGGCGTTCGAAAACATACCGGCGGGATGGGCACTCACGTTCCGGGCGATTCGCTAAAACAATGACGATGATAATAATCATTGTATAAAATATAAATGAACAACTAGCTATAGGTAGGATAAATATAAACTTTTTAACTCACATGTTAAACAGATCTCATTAAAGTGAACGCTGTTAGGTACAATCATAAGAGTTCCGATGCCTTCCGGCGCGGCCTGTTCCCGCGTCAGATAACAAGTAGACTCCTCATATTCTGGTTCAGGGCTAAATGCAGCTATTCGGGCTCCCGGTTGGAAGTCTATGGAGTTGCAAGTCCTAACGAGGCTGTTTCCAGAACGGTCACGCAAGCATAGGTCCTGGCATTTCTCCAAGACACGGAAAGGTGGCGCCGTCTCGCGTACCTATGTTAATGAGAAATGAATAATGCAAACTTAATGATGTTTTGACTGTTTGAATTCGTGCCACGGTTTATTTGTCAACATCAACATAAACTACGAACTTATTTGATAAACACACATAAGTATGTTCGTATCAGGCGATTAAATAATAAATCCTTGGGGGATAAAGCAAATAATCTAATTCAAGGTCCAAGAAGCTAGAATTTACGTTGGTCTTTTGTTTTATACTTACGACGTCATCATCGAATCCGTGCAACTGTTGATTCGGTAGTCTCTCATACATGACTCGTCCCATTCCTTGGTTGCATGTCGTTTGAGCTGGAGACAATGGGGTTTTATTTTTAGAGCATGCTTCAACATCAATGTGCCTGAGTTTATAAACAGGGAGTCAATGTTATCCAATTTTGTCTAAACACTTGTCTTCAAATCACACATTGTGTTAAGCAAATTGATTTAACAACTGTTTGCCGTACTGAACGTGGAATCTCTTAGTGTCTTTTTTTGTAACTTATACATAACTTACACGATTTTAATGGAGTTATTCAAGTTATTTCATTAACCTACTCGTCTCCACGCAAGTATCGATTGATTCTTCCGTGTTTAATGTTTACTGTTGATGTTCAAGAGTCTTTCAAGTGACTGATAACAGATACAACGATACACGGAAACGGAAATCATTGATTATTTGTTTACCATTGAAAACAAAAAAAAAATGCTCAGATATATAGGTAGTTAGATGATTGGATCACGTTGACAGGATGAATAAAATACCGTAAAAGACGACCAACAAAGGTACAAGGCAACTGAGTGGAAACACCGGGAGGGGTCGCCCTGAAGGACATATTACACCGATCTCATTGGTGATGTTCTTCAAAGAGGTCATGCGTGTAATACTCGCAACCGGCGTGCATGACCAGTAGTGGTAATCTGTGACGTTCACGAGCTAACTCCAACCAAGTAAGCGCACAATCGAAATAATTTTCAAAGTAAATCATCGCAGATTCTGGACTATTTAATATAAAATTCTGTAAACATGACGTCCGAAATCCGAAAGTGCTGTCTCGTAGATAATCCGAGATTTGATAATCAGATGTATAAACGTACACCATACAAATGGAGTCAGTAAGTGGAGCAGGAGAGGTAAGGGACGTAAGGGTCATACCAAGTAGAATTACAAGAAGGTGGCAGTGTTTTCTGCCTAATCTCGTGAGAAAAAGGAGTGGGTTAATGTAACTATTTATAAAAATCTTACCATTAGCCATGGTGAGCATAGTGAGCGCAGTGAAGGCGTGCATGACACTCGCCCCCCGGGGCTTCATCTTCTATCTCTGTGGTCTCACCGCGTCACCGACCACACATATGGTCACCTGCAGTAATAAAATATGGATTAATCACAAAATGTACACTTCAGAAAAATCTTTACAAAGATTTCAGATATATGATTTCAGAAGATTCAATGATATAATATTAATTATTTTCGGCCCGTCTTATGAGACAGGTCGAAAATAGACACAATTATTCTAGTGATTTTTTGCACTATTTTAGATTAACTACATTGCCTTCTTTGCTTTTCGTAAACCATATCTAGTACTTTATTTGGGAATTCTGTAGTATCTTCATAGGTACATGATAATCAAATTATCCAAAACAGTAAGATTGTATCAAAGATCACAAGCCGATCCTCCATTGTCTTCGACTGTGAATATTGTGTCAAATCCAGTGCAATATAATAATAGTCTATTTAACAACTTCATTCTCGTTTCAAAACAATTCGCTAATGATTCGTCTTGACAATTCAGTTACCCATTTGGTAAAATCATCATTTCGCAAACCGATAATCGCTGGACATATGACAATCGAGAGCAAGGTTAGACAGAATAAAATATGATGTCGAGAGCAAAAGGTTCATTTTATAATGCCGGCCTTCATAGAGGAAATTATGGTGGTCATCTACATGGTGCCGTGCGTATGATGATTGCAGTGTACATAGATCTAAATTATGATGTTTCTGAGCGTAAACACGGTCTATGTATATCGTAGTAGGTATGCATGTTGATAAGTATGGACTGGCGCCTATTTTATTAGAACGTTGTTGATTGGATTTAGTGTCTGGAAAGTGTCTTGTTACAGGACAGCTCTGTCAGAGTTATTTTGGGTTAAATAATATTATTCTGTAATCGTTTTTTGTCTTAAATACTGTTTCGTGTATGGAAAACGTCTTCGTCTATTTTAGTATTAGGTTTAATTCTTGGCAGTAGGTTGCTATTGTTAAATGTAATTTTGCTCTTTTCGTAGTTACCTACTTCTTACAAACTATTTTTTTCTATTGCTTTTGTAGCGCTAAAGGCAGTTGCATCTTTATGTCTACTTCTCGTGTTTCATTTACCTCAAAAACTGATGTTAAGAACAATATCACGTAAATAGAGACTTATGTGACAACAAAGACTTGTCTATTTTAGGATAACAGTGATATTATTTGTAGAACAAAGACAAAACATTTGCTCAATACCTCAACTAAACAAATGTTTTTCACCACAATAACATGTTTTCAACTAACATTATTATCAAATCATTCATCACCTATGATTCTGAACTCAATTTCTATGACCGCCTTAGATTCTGCGTGCATCCTTATTTATCACTTTATATTGATCTGACATAAATTCTTGATCGAGTACACATTGATACATGGCAACAACGTTTCAATGTTCACTAGATCTATTGGGATCTCCATTTTATCAAATAGGTAAATAAATTTTGTCAGAATTTTGTATGATGAGCATATCTACATGTATAACATGTATTTCATCAAGATCAGGTTTAGTGACAGCCAGTACTTGTACATTAGTGTTTAGGAGCTTGGATGAACACAGACGATTTCATATTCTCGTATATCGAAGTAATATTGCAGTCAATGACAGGTCATATTAACACATGGTCATATACCTCACAACAGCTAGTCATCAACAGCCCTAACAAAACAAGCATAAACCCAATACTGTTTCCGAACAATACAGGCTTATTTATAACATTCGCAACTATCGGAGCACGAAGTGTTGGGCTATAACTGGTCATATACAAAACCCATGCATCACTACTTCTAACTCTTTGTGCTATAACAGTACTGTTCGCTTTATCGATGGCAACCATTTTGAAATGGATACTGACATCGACACCGTTATTTTGCGCACACCCGTGAAATAGATGCAATTAATTGTATTCATATAAATGTTGCAAAATATTTCAATTGGTTAGTTTTTACTGGGAATTTTATGTTTGACCTGTTTTGGTGGCTTTTGTACTTTTGTTGGGTTAATGTCATTATCGGTAAAATGGACAGTCAGTTTCAAATCAATGGTATCGAAAGAGTAACTATCGGCAATACTGTTCTCCCGCGTGAGAATAAAAATGAACTCGGAATGAAAATCTTACATTTTTAAACGTTTTTTGTTCAAAATTGTACCAAAACCCAATTCCAATAACACATTATTGCTAATTATAATACTTTTACTACACGAATGCATAAGAAATAAATGAGAGCTGTTGTTATTCTTCTATTTACTAGGTAGTAAACAACAATTACTTTTCGTTGTTAATCCTCATTTGTTGCTGTTATAAATAGAAAATATTATGAAACAAGGTGTGTAAACAAATTAAGTACATCATTGTCTAGACAATTAACACATAACATTATTATCAATTGTGTTGCTTGCATTGAATTAGTTCATGCTCATTATATTAATATCTTACAGTTTTTCCTTCCTTTACAAAAGGTAATTAATAAATTGGTACGAATTTACTGTGATATGCGAATGAAAACAATGTTAATAGCATAATAATCATTAGTTAAGAGCAAAAACAAGGCACAACGTTGGTTAATTGTATTTTAACTACGCAGTATAACTAAATCATAGGTATTTGTCTCAGGTTTACCGTATACCATGTATCGGAAGAGATATGGATTTCAATAGGATCTGAAAAGAAGAATTAGGTACGTAGCGGGCTAGGTATTGTCGATGTGTCAGTGGAATTTATGACTTAATTTTTGAGAGCAATAAACTTCTGCAATCTTCCTTTAGACTGCAGATGTTTAGTGTTCTCAAAAATGAGAGACGCAAATATAGGTGTAAAACTCTTATCGGTCACTTTACGCTTTCTCTCGCAGATCTACGCAGTACAAGCCCTCAATAGCTCCAAATTCGCAAGTATCAAAATGTAGGTAGTGTAGGTACAATTTGCCAGTTAGTACTAGCAACATAATGAACCTCGAATCTACATGACAATGCCAGGCCGAAGGTTTGGACTATGAAAATTTTGGTGTTTCCAAAAAATGTGCCGATGGAAAGCGGATGCTGACGTCCGGTTCATTGTGTTCCGACCGATGTCCTCGTCGGGCCAATTGGCCAAATGACGTAGCATCCAAATTTTGATACAGTTATCTTTACCATGAAATCACTGTCTGGCTGTTTGCAGAATGGGATCGATGGATTTTGAATAGGTTTCGCCTTTTGTTAGTGTTATTAGGCATAATTTTGTACTTTTACCGATAAGTTCATGTATTTTTGTGAATCATACAAAGCCTTCAGTCTGTATTTTTGGATAGGTCATACAAACTGGCAAAGTATTGCTTGACTTGGCTATTTTGAAAATAACACTGATGTATAGTGATGGGCCCAGGACTATCCCTGGGATACTCCATTTAGTAATAAATGCACCGAAAGTAAAAATATGAATTTATCCCCTTTATCACTACTTAAAATTAAAATTATAATAAAAATGTAAATGGCAGGAACTTTGAAGTAATATTGTTATGAGTGATACCATGATTCACAGAATCAAATGTCTAAAAAACTTTTTTAAGTACCGACTTCAAAACAAATACAAAAAAAAGTTTAAAATAACTTTTCTTGCGGAAGTCGGTGGCAATAGTCAATGATGACACAACAAAACAAAGCCACCGACTTCCGCAAGAAAAGTTATTTTAAACTTTTTTTTGTATTTGTTTTGAAGTCGGTACTTTTTTAAAAAAAAGTTTTTATTTTACCCTTTTTAGTTTATTTATTACATATTCAACCCAAATTCTTGTAAAATACAAAATTTTCTTACATATGCACTAATCTTGTAATCCGTCACAACATAAAAAAATCCATATCTCTAAAACTACTGAACCGATTTTGATGAAACTTGCAGTGTACCCTAAGTTGAACAATACCTAGTACAACAAAAAAAGAATGACTTAAATCGAACTTATAGTTCCGGAGATATGCGTGCACAAACATAAAAACATACATACATACATACATACATACATACTTACATACATACATACATACATACATACATACACTTATGAAATTTGGCACATTTGTTCAGACGCTGATATAGACTAACATATATGAAAACTGGGCAGTTCTGATAATATTACATACATACGGGTCGAATTGATAACCTCCTTTTTTTGAAGTCGGTAAAAAAGGTCCCAACATTGTTAAACAAAATAAACCTACATAGAAGTCAGGTAGGGCCTATGATAAAAAAATATAATAGGTAAGCAATTAACCTATTTTAGTGAAAGTTCACTGCTTTGTTCGTAAACGATTCCTCAAATTCAAAGCATATGTACAATGAGGAACGATCAATGATCAAATAGTACACTTTTCACGGAAACCAATCACGCGCAACGAAATGGTGTGAAAAATGTTCGAGTTACCATTGAAGGGCCTGGGCTGGGCTGGGTCAGGATGGGCTCGTGGGAAACTATGTCGCAAGGGCTTGCATCATGGAGTCATGGAGACAGCTTCCTGGATTATAAATCGCATTCCCATATTTCGGAATAGGAGAATAGGATACCCGGTTTACCAAAACTTGTGTAAAAATGGAGTGAATCAACAACTGAATCTATTTGTCATTTTTTTGTGGGAAAAATTCCATCCTTTGTTTACATTCAAGGCTGAAAAGGATGACATTAAAACGATGTTAACAAAAAAAGAATGACTACCGCATTACAGTATAGGCTATTTCCCTGTATTTCAGTTGTATTACTATATTTATTCACAAGTGTTTATTTTATTATTGTGCAATAAGATAATTCGGCCTGAAAGTCAAATTGTAGTTTCGGGTTTTCCCCTAGACTTGTTTCTAAGTACTTTCTGATTAGTTATAGCATCACTTTATTTACTTTCCTACTTTGGCTATCTTTAGCCAATAACACAGGTACAGACGTGTGCATGTTGACATTTCCCTAAAAGCATGAAATCCTTTTTATGGTCTCACGTTATGCATTTTGGATAATCACGTAATACATTGTGAAATCTGGCATTTAGATATAGGTATATACGTGCACGTTTATGTGTTTAAGAGTAGATGGCTTACAAAACTGATGACCTCTGACAATTACTCATTATCCGGCGTAATGTTGAGGCGACCAATTGGTTGGTTTTCAATTGTCAAAAGAATTGTAAAAAAAATGGCCACAGTTTGAGATTTATAGAATCCGTGCAGAGATTCAAATTTGGTATCTGAATCGCTACAGCGGTGTTCTTTTGGAAATTAGTTGAGACAGTGACCACGGGACACGCTCAGGCTAATAATAGCGACGACCTTCGTAATGTGCCCGGTAACAGCAGGATGAGAGTAGCAGGTGATCGGGTGCAATGGCGTGCGATTGGAAAGGCGATTTTCCAGCTGTGGATTGCTATGTTATAGGCTGATGATGATGATAATGACCATGGATTATGAGCTACACTTTTAAAGTTACACACAATAATAATCCCGAGATCCCTGAATAACGACAACAAGATATTAATTAATTTGTCTCTCGTCGCCGATCTAAGCCAGATGTCCTTGTATACATTTGTTGACCTCATCACATATCTATATGTCTAGAATGCTAGATGTCTTGCCCGCTATACATATTTAGTCAATATAGAAAACTAGCTTCTCCCCGCGGCTTCGTTCGCATCCACTTAGAATTTGACTATCAATTCGGGTAATACTCCGCTTGTAATAACATAATTCGTCATCTATCATCATAAGAACATTATTGTTATTTTTACAGAATAGTACTTTTCTGGTATGAAAGTGGTCCCACTCGGGGTCTATTTCACTGGGCCACCACTGCGCTCAGTCGGGGTCCATACCACTGGGCCACCACTGCTCTAAAATGCGCGGTTAAGATGAAGGTCAACATTAAAATTTACTCAACACCACTCGTCATACTAACATTATAAAAGTACAAATTTTATAAAGTTGAAGAGTTTGTATCGTTGAACGCACTAATCTCAGGAATTACTGGTTCGAATTAAAAAATTATTATCTTTGTGATGGATAATCCATTTATCGAGTAAGGCTATAGGCAATATACCTACTCGTAACACCACTTACTATGACCAGTACAAAAAGAGAAGCGGATGAAACCGCGGGGAACAGCTGGTTTATCATAAAATTACGTATCAGTTCCTGCTTTACTTTCTTGTTTTATTGTAATAATATTGAAATAAGTAACATTTGTTTAACTATCTGAATTTATATTATTATAACAACTAGATATAGAATTGAAAAACAAACAAGTAGAATTATCTTTACTTAACATAAAATATATGAATCCTTCTTGAGCTTGTAACAATTGCACTGGCAACATAATTATCTACGCATAATTTTCCATTCTATTTTTTACTTGTAATAGTTAATAATATAATAATCACCGTAACAACAGACAAAATACTAGGTAGGTAAGACTTGTTGCCAACGTGTAGACTCATCATGAATTTAAAAACAAGATCTAATGATCTTGTTTTTTTAATATCTTTTAAACTGAGGAGTACACATTAACAATTCAGCGCTCGACAAAGGTGCACTGTGGGTTCGTACGTGCAAAATGAATTTGGAAAAAAAAATAACAAGCTGATGACGATGACTGTACTTTGAGCGCGAATCAAAAGATTCTGGGCTCATGCATACAATATAATGAAGTAATATTGAATTTTCACGTAAATCAAAGAGATATTTATGTACTTAAATATTTCTGCCAGTAGACAATGCGTAGCGATAATCCTGCTTTTAGCAATCAATACAAAGCCATGATTTCCAATCCTTGCCTAACCCTGTGATTGCGATGACCCACTTACCTACAGGTTAATCATAATGGGGTCGGGCTTACGTATACCTGGTGAGGCAAATTGAAAAGCATACATTGGAATTTGATGGATTGGCCCGTTTACAATACTGCCAAATGTCTTAAGGCCGCATAACCAGAAAGTTAGCAATGTCGCAAATGGCTGTCAAATATTTACAAGTTTTAATTAAATTGGCAAATTTACTGTATGTAAATAAGAAATATTGCTCTGTAGTGCACTATAAAATAGATATAGGAATGCAATTAAAACACTGAATTTGATTTTGTTACCGTTTCAGGTGTAAAAAATGCATTTGACAAGTTTCCAAATATTTTTTTTACGTCTAAAACTATAAATTCGGTGTTACGATATTAATTATTGACGACGACTCGGTTTGCGCAGTGGCTAAGTGCTGCTCTGCGTGTCGCGGATTTGATTCTCACACAGGAAAAATATTATAATTATGTGTTTGTATATATATGAGTTTAATTTAAATATTTGTCGACGCACCCACGGTACAGGAGAAACTCCTAGAGTTGAGTAAAGTTTAAAAAAATTAAGCAAACAAAGCTGTTTTAACCAATTTTTCACTGAAATGATCATCATCATCTTTCTACCCTTATCCCATATACTTGGGGACGGCGCAACAAGTTTTCTTCTTCCATTCTCCCCTATCAGACGTCACAGTATCATTTACACCTTTTTATTTTATATCATTCCTTAGACAATCCATATATCACACTTAATTCATGCAACGGTTCCCTTAAGCTAAACCCTTGCCGTCCGTCCGTCTGAATTACAACGGTACACGCTTGTTATAAAGCATGAACCAAGAAGCAACCTACATAATATTTACTCGTGACTCTAATTTCTTTATCTTGCCACTGCAGAACATGCTAAGCCTACTTCATATCTGATCACGCGTGTATCATTCATATCACAGTCTGATATCATCATAATATCACTATCTACTAACCTTTAACTATTTGTAATATTTTTGTATAGATTACATCCAATATTTTAGATTATATTTACAACTGAAGATATCAAAACAAATCATCAAGGGAACTCTGTATTGGAAATAAATATAATATTTATCTTTCTTTACATAATATCGTGAGAGGATCGATGATAAATCGTTTAATTGTACTTTATCACATAAAAAAATGTATAAAATAGATTGTTTTTACTTTGTAACGAATAAAAGTGCTTCCATCATTGGCCAAGGAATTAATTAAGATGTCATGTTAAAATAATTATTTTAAAACGAAAGGATTTTTTTGTGGAATTAATGATTTCCGTTCGGTAATTATTTCGATTTCCGCAACATTTTATGAGAGAAATGGGGTTTTGTATTTTATTAGAAAAGTTTCCTCATACGCGATAATTATGATTTATATAGCTACACCGATGCGAAGTTACTTTTTACTAAAATTAATTTAAAGTTGGGGAATAAAATGACGCTACCAGGTAAAAGTAGAAAGTTATTACTTATTGTAATTGTAGTGCAAAACGTTGCTCAATTATGAGTAACTGAAATGAGGATGCACCTTTAACTTCAAATTCTATCCGATTTTCATTAGATAAAAGACTAGACACATTTAATTATATTTTTAAATTATCAATCGTCGTCCTTTGCCGTCGCTTTTCCGAATTGAATCATCATCAATACGTCGATTTTTAACATAAACCTGGCTACTTTTACAGGTGTAATTTATCAGTAATAAAAACACTATATTATAAATTTGTATATTTACAACGATTGTTCCTTTCAATACACGTGTGGAACACGCACTGCGTTGCATAATGCGTCACACAACGCTGCGCCGGCGCCGCCCTAAGCACCCATGTTTTGTTATTATATGTTCAAGTTTCGAAGCAATGGGTTTATTGAATTTTATTGAAATTATAAATGTTTATAGGTACTGCATAGCTTGAACTATGACGAAAATATACTGGACCTTGTAAATCTGGTAATAGTAGTCAATATTGCTGATAAGTACTCCGTACTCGTATGATCAGTTATAAAAATATATTCACAAGAAACGTTAATTCTTAAATGGATGATTGTACCTACATGCAAGTATATTAAAATATAATCTGTGGCAATCTTTACTTTTCTGATAGGATTTATGTACTAAATACCAACTGACTAAGATAAAATTATCAACGGCTTCTGTAAACGAAGTTTGTTTATACTTTAAATTGTTCAAAGTTTGCTTTTCTTTCCATACACACAGTTCCTGCACTAGTATTTTAATCTGCTAAGATAAACAAAAAAAAATTATACCTGAAACATCTACTAAAGCAAAAAACCTCGTAGACACGCGCTACGTGCTACGCCAAGGCGGGAAACTTACTTGAGCTTTTCCGTCAAGGCGCCCTCTACGAGACGTAGCACTGCTTCGTAGCCGTAGCACTTCAGTCTTACGCACAAAGTCCAAGCAATCACGCTACACACGGTCGCCAAGTGTCCCCAACACACCGGGATCACAGCACGGGCTAACCACTGGACAGTTAAAACCAAATTGTGGCCATTTCTACTCCATAATTCAGTTAAATCACATTAAGGGGGGGACGACAATGGGAGAGCATCGATGTGAGCGAATCACACCATCGCTACGCATCGCTAATTTTCCATAAAGATCACTGTTTTCTGGTGCTGGTGACCGAACAAATATCATTATACTTTGTGGACATGCGTGGACCATTGTTACACTAACAAATTCAGTGCGAGCGACCTGTGTAGTCATTATAACTTATACCTATGCATGAAGGTGTGCTCGTCTAGCCAGCAATAGAGTATGAGTATTAGTTTCAGGAAAAAACTAGTTACTATATAGTTTGCTCAATTGCTGTAAAGAATGCAACAATAAGAAACTTACCAAAATATTTTAATCTCGCCAACGATATTCTTTTCGTAGAGGCGTAGCAAGGACCTCGAAGCATGTCCTAGTAAGGATCAATTTGGGAATTGTATGCTACAGAGATCTCATTAAACTTAACAAGTATACATTCAGTGACCCCAAAGAGTGCGTTTTTCCGGAAGCTAAGTACAATGGCATGAGTCGTCGGTGTGGCTGCGCGGGCGCTCGCCACACAACATGGCGGCGACAGTTCGCGCCATCCGCCATTACGCGTCAGCAATCGCATGCCCTCCATGTAGATTTTAATCTGTAACAAAATAATTTAAGGAATGTATGTCTGTTTACTTTAATATGTTCGTAGACAAATATATTTACAGATACTTATTAAATATTTGGAAACAAATATATGGAAAGAGTAGAGGCGATTCAGATGGATCAAATTCTCAGGCTTAAAACAAAGTCGGTCAGTGAATAAGTTGATAGGTTCATTTTAAACATGGTCTTTATCATATCAACGTAGGTCTTCACACAAGTATTGCGTCATGGATCATTTCTACACTTCTTTTTTACAATCCGGTTTACACAAAGCCCATAACGGTATTTCGAAATGCTTTCAGATCAATCTACCGATACCGGTTCGTTTGTCGATACCGTTGTTACCATGTGTCAAACAGTTAAATCGAATTGCAATGATTTCCATGAGCCTTAGTCTATGTTCGATATTTTGACCCTGAATTCGTATCAGAGTTATGTAGTGTACCTACTCCTAAGCTTATGGCGCAAGACGTATGGCAATGCACCATCGAAACAGGGTGAAAATTCCTCCCTTTTACGTTACGTACAAAGCGCTTGGAGTGGAATTCCCTGCTCCGGTCTGTATTTCCTAATATGTAGCTACAAACTTAGGGTCTACAACTCAAGAGTGAATAAGTTACTTCTAGAAAAGTGTGACTAAACTGTCGACCACATCTTCGCTGACCATCAGACTATGAGATAGTGGTCGCCTATCACTAAATAAAAAAAAATCAAAATCACCAAAATAATGCCAGTGTGACAGGAGGCCTAGCTATACAAACGCGAACAAAGCCACAGTCCCCCCTAGTCAAAGTGAATTAATTACAATATTGTTTTACTCCATGACCTTGAATGCGACCGCACGGTCATCACTCATCATCGCTGATCCAAAATAGTGATTATCGGTCGCCATGATGGTTCACAGGATTTACAAAATGGCGACTATAATGGTGGGCGGATTTACCTCTGTGTTTTAATAATTTAAAACAATGTCAATCCTGGGAGTGTTATCTTAGTTAATCTGTACAAGAACACGCTTTACAATATTTATTTTTGTGAATAACTTATTTTTGTGAGTGACGTACCAAAGCCCCCTTTTTTTATGTGTTCTGTCTTTCCTATTTTTGCTTCTGTGGTAATGATTTCGTGAAATGCAATGGACGTAGAACAGGAGTGCGAGTGTGGTAGAGTGAGCCGTCAGATGTGGTCTGATGAGATCTGTCTTTGGATGGGTCACCAAAGTTAACCAACTATTGTCGAAGTCTATCTGTGAATAAGTCTATTGTCTCAAAGTCAATGTTAAGTTACTTTGCTTTTTACCAAGATGTCCGATTTTACATGTCATGTACAATTGCTGTAAAAGGCTATATTTACTTCACTGGGAATATACGTAATTTATGTGGTGGGCTTCATCAATTGGTTATACTATGCAGTAACGAACGTAGGTGCTTCCAGGAGGGAGGGGGCATACCGGTGGTCACGGGACTTATCTCATTACCGTGACCCCGGAACATAAAGGGCTATTGAAGGACACCGTGAATTTTAGTCAGTACGAGTCTGACAGTCCCTCCCGCTCTGCCCTTGGTGGCAGGACTCATTCGATGATTTTACAACGTAAAAAAAAAGGGGGGCATACCGGTGTGTGTATGTGTGTGGTTTCGATCTGTCCAAACTTAAAGTGAAGGTAGCTTGCTAAATTCTGTCAATAAAATTAATTACATGTGGGGTTGGAACCCAGCCCCTACTGAATAGTAGCCATTTTTGATTTTTGATCATTCTTCTATCAGTGTATATTTAAGAGTTTAGCCAGAACTCATGCCCGAAAAAAATAAATAATTATGCACGTACAGTACACGCACGTAAATGACAAAACAATGTGAAACCGATAAACGCTATAAACATTACATTAAAAATAGCGTTACCTTGTTCGGAGATAAGTTAGATATGCACCAATAAACATATAATAGGTCTGAAGCAGTTAAAAATAGGCTACTATGTAGTATACTAAAATAGTCACAGTCATAGCTTAAATTGTCACGCAAACGATAAGAAATCAAATATTTACAAGTTATATTCAAACAATTTGAAGGGAAAAACAGTTTTATATCATTGTTATAAAACAAAACAACTTGATACTTTGAGACAGGTGATGTTTTCAGCCATAATTATTATCTATAGATACAAGTATTGTGACTAGAGTCTCTATTGTATAAACTTCTACTTGTTTCTACTCAAACATTTTACTTTCAATTTAAATAGAAAAAAAAACTTGTAACTTTAGAAGTCACCAACGTTAGGTATTGCTGAGCTTGAGGTACAGGGGTCGAGTCGGGCAGTATCATTGCTAAATTCTATGTACCCGGTTGATGCCATAAATTAATTGGATCGCCAAAAAATCCGTCAATTAGATTATAAATATTAGACCCGTAGGTATTTTTCCCGAGTTTTGATAAGTTATAATTTGTAATATTCATAAAGAAAGTAAGCGTCCATTACTTTTGCCTAGCCACTATAACAAATACAGACGTGTTGATTTTACATCTACGGTAGCCAAGAATAAATGCTGTCGCTGCATAAGTACCTAAGTATATTACATCACTTAAGGCGCGGTCTTATCTTATATTCCCAAAAATTGGTTTCTTAGAACGTCGAGTATGACGTAATGTAATAAAAATAAGCAACGCGAAAAATACAGTGAACAGAGAAGGGTATAAAGAAGAATTTAAACCGAACAGAATAATAAATAAGAGTTTGATATTCCCAATAAAAATTGGGAAGTTGTAGCACAAAAATAAACTTTGACGTCGAAGATCTCTGTATTTCCAGCGATAACAACAGTTTTTTTTTAAGAATTTAGTAGGTTTTCCATTTTTTAAAAACTTTAACCGAACCATTATTTAATTTTATGTCTATATTTTAAATAATCTAAAGAAAAGCAGTAAAATAAATGCCCATTCGCAGCTTACGTCACATTTCAACACAAATGTCATTTTTTCAATTTTCAATCTTATTGGCGCTCCATAGTGGTGACAATAGTTTACGCGGTCATAAGCGATTAAAATCGTAGTCAGTCCGCGTCTTAATTTGCACTTCAAAGAATCTTGAGGATTTCGCAAGTTAAAAAGAAACAACAGAACATAAAACAAGTTCATTGATCTGTTTACTTCCTCATTTCTGCAGAAACTCTGTTGGCTGATCAATGTTTGACTGGTGTAGGTACCAGGCATGTGATTTAAATGTGGAGGAACTACAGAATACATCGTTTTATTAAATGGTAGGTACCTAGAACCATTTGTCATCGATCTTCAAGTTCAGAAATACGGAACTGAAAGATTTTCCCAAGTCGTCTCAGTCATGACGGGGCCCCCTCTCTAGAGGGCCAAAGCCTGCCGGGGCCGCGGGACTTATCTCATTACCGTGACCCCGGAACATAAAGGGCTATCGAAGGACACCGTGGATTTTAGTCAGTACAAGTCTGACAGTCCCTCCCGCCCTGCCCGGGGTGGGAGGACTCATTAGATGATTTTACCACGATAAAAAAAAAAAAAAAAGTCGTCTCAGTCACCGTAAAGAGTATTCTAACTTCCTTGATCCTTTGTTTTGACAATTCATCCCATTCATAAGAAAGTTCATACTATTCATAGAAAAGGTGGCCAGTTCACAGATGTGGAATTCGGCGCATGTGATTTTGTTTGATCTCATTTAGATCATCGATACGAAAGACAAAGTGGCAGCGTCTACATGTATGTCTCCAGAGGCGAACTCGTTACTTTATCCTATCGTTCCAATATGAAATGATGTTTCATAGGTAATAATGCTAATGGATCTTGCTTGACGAATGTCAACATTTTTATCCTCTGTTCTACATAACACATCAAGGTATTCATTTGTCATGGACTATGATGTGTTTGCCCTTCGTTGTATGACGCCATGCAAATAAAACAATAACATTTTGGGAAAAGGAAGTACCTAAATACTGGATAGATATTGTTATCTGTGGAGCTGCCTGTTTTTAATAGACTTTACAGCGCTCGCTCTACAGAACACAACGACATGAAACTCGGTTTAGTCCAGTCAAAATAGACTAAATCACGATTCAAGTTTGCATTAATTCCCAACAAGCCGGATTTTTGTGCAGACCTTGGATGCGTCATTACAAATGACATGTCAAGTCCCCATCGATCCCGCTTGTGCGTTGTTTTTTATTCGAGGTCAAAGGTCAGAAATTTGCGTTTTTTGCGTATATCTCTGAAACAATGAGAGCTACCGAAAAATGGTTCAAACAAAGATCGTAAAATTGTCTACAAAAATGATCTCAACACTTTTTCTTCTACGGTGCACTGTTCTCGAATTATGGCTATTTTAAACATAGAAAATACGAATATGCACTCATACGTGGCCAGTATGCATTGAACAATAGTAGATTATTAACCGAGCGGATGAAACAGTGTCTTCTGTCGCGGGTGAAGATTTAAATCGCGAGCGTAACGAAGGACTCGAAGTTTACTCCTGAGCGTAGCGAGGGTGTTAAAAACTTAAATCACGAGCGAAGCGAGGGATTTAAGACGAGTCCTGAGTGGAGCGAGGGATTTAAGTTCCCCCAAGACTAAGACAGCTTTATCACCAAGGAAAATACTCTACTTTTCGTACCATTTGCGAAAAAATTAACACAATAATAATATGAGATAAGCATTTATTAAAAATAATGAATATGAAAGTACAACTTTCCTGCGGTCTAAAGTCACGATATCTCGAAAGCGATGCTTTGTAGAAGAAAAGTGATGAGATCTTTTTTGTAGACAATTTTACGATCTACAAACTTTGTCTGAACCATTTTTCGATAGCTCTCGTTGTTTCAGAGATATACGCAAAAAGCGCAAATTTGTGAGCTTTGACCTCGAATAAAAAAACCGGCCAAGTGCGAGTTGGACTCGCCCATGAAGGGTTCCGTAGCAGCAAGCATAGATTAGAGATATAATTATATTGAGATTAGTAAGTAATATACACAAACAATAAAAATAACTTTGTTTTTCATAGTATTTGTATGAATGGCAAAGTTATATTTGCGGTTTTTGAAAATGTACTATATCTCAAAAACTGCTAACTGTATCTCATCCAAACCAATTTTCGTTGGTAGTTTTGGTTGAGGTCTACATTATATATTTTTTTTAGTTTTATCATTCTCTTATTTCAGAAGTTACGGGGGGGGGGACACACTTTTTACCACTTTGGAAGTGTCTCTCGCGCAAACTGTTCAGTTTAGAAAAAAATGATGTTAGTAACCTCAATATCATTTTTAAAGACCTATTCACAGATACCCCACACGTATGGGTTTGGTGAAAAAATTTTTTTTGAGTTTCAATTCTAAGTATGGGGGGCACCCCCAAAATTTGTTTTGTTTTGATTTTTGTGTGAAAATCCTAATGCGGTTTACATAATACATCTTTCTACCAAGTTTCAACAGGATAGCTCTTATACTTTCGACAAAAAGTGGCTGTGACATACACGGACAGACAGACAGACATGACGAATCTATAAGGGTTCCGTTTTTGCCATTTGGCTACGGAACCCTAAAAACAACGCACAAGCGGGATCGATGGGGACTTCTGATACATCATTTGTAATGACGTACTCGTATTTAAGGCCTGCACAAAAATCCAGCTTGTTGGGAATTAATGCAAACTGGAATGTCTATTTTGACTGGACTAGTTGGCACAAAACAATAACACAAAAGAAAAATGTCACGTAATATGCAAATAAACAGACTTTTCATATTCCCAAAACCTTTCTAAAGCCGGATTTACATTACGAAACTAATTGCATTAGTTTTATGACATTAGGGTTTAATAATTTTAACTAGCCCTCCGATCATAGACCATCATCCATGCCCGGGTCGACGACTTTTAGGCGCGTCGTGTTCCACGCGCGCCTAAAAGAACTGTCAGCAATCTGACGGGGCCCCCTTAGAGGGCTAAAGCCTGTTGTGGTCGCGGGACTGTCTTATCAGGTAACCGTGACCCTGGAACGTAAAGGGCTATTGAATATTAATATCGGTACACCGAGGAATTTAGTCAGTACAAGTCTGGCAGTCCCTCCCGTCACGCCCTGGGCGGGAGGACTCATTTGATGATATTACCACGAAAAAAAAGTGCTTAGTATAATAATTTCTTATCTAAAATCACTATTTAATAATAATTGTTTCTGTCTCTACAGTGTTCGATTGTGTCGGAGCCCTTAGATACAAAACTGCTATAACCGAGGTATTTTTGTTTTTGTTTCTATGCATTGTTTTCTGTTTTTACTATCACTACAACATTATGTCTCTCAGCTCTCTGTTGTTGTATCAACTCCGTGTATTAACCATTTTTTTTCTTCTTTGTAACGCTCTATTGTTACTTTTTTGCTACCAATTTTACTTAAGCACCTGTTGAAAGTTTCTTGAATAGAGCAATATTCTAGAAGCTTCGAAAATAGTTTAAGGTTACTTTACCTGCTATTGCTTGAACTAATTCGGTCATGACTGTGTTGTAATGTTATTGCATTTTTATTCATGGTAATTTTTGTATTTGTCAAGTAGATGAATACCTACTTTCTGTATCTATTTGTAGATAGATTATTTTACCAACCTTAGAAAACTTGTGAATTCCGTGCTTTTGAACTCCTTGACTTCTGACTTAAGCTAACAGCAAGAACATCGCAAAATATCCTCATCATCAGGAAAAGAGTCCTGAAAACAATAATTTTAATGACAGCTCTTATATTCTAAAAGCTGACCGAGAATAACCAATAGGTAACTGTATAGAGACCACGTGGTAGCCAAAAGTGCCGAGGAAAAGCATGACCATAATTTTGTGAACCAACAATTTCCATACCACTGAATTGTCATAAGAACAAAGCATGTATTATGCCTACGTGCTAAACGAAATATAAACACCACGACCACGTAAACACATTAACAATTAATATTTGAAAAAGATTTCCTCATCAACTATGGCGCTTAAATCATTATTTAAACAATGAAAAACACAGCCATATCGTTATGTAATCATATAACCATGAGTATAAACGAGGTTTGTGCGTGATCGTAACACCGGTTTCAATAAATAAGTTTACATCGTGCTTCGAAACAGTAAACCATCGTATGTATTGCTTCTAAACATAGCAATGGATTTCGAATATTCGAAGGCTAGATAATATAGCAAAAGTAAACAATCTTGATCCTAGTTCGGTCTTGAATCATGAACTTGACCTTGTAGAATTTCTGCGCGCTTTTTAATCGTGAACCGGTTGTTCGTTTTTTAATAAAACAATTACCTATGGTTCTTTGCATGTTTTGAATTACATTCTTAATTTTTTACGGTAGGTTGGTTGAAATGACTGCGTGAAATGGCACTCGTCATACCGATTAACTATTAGTGACCTAAGTTCCAGATGCAATTTTATACTTTTCCTAATCGATGTAGGTAAGCTGCTGATAATTTTTCAGGCCTTCATTAAAAGGTCTAGGGTGTTTGGGTTTTTTATTTCAGATCCTTGGAAATGTAAAATTATATCGGTCAAGAACATGAAAGCGAGATCTAATAATTGGTACCTAGCGTTAGTTTCTGTAAATGATCAGATTTTATGCAGGAATGCAAAAAATCTTGCACTTCAGATTGGAACCGAACTATCGAGAATCTCTAGTCAATTTATTAGTCTCTTTTATCATTGATTTGTGTTTCACTTGGTCTAGTTGATCAGTTGCGAAAACGCCACCGAAACCGGTTGCAACACCATCCGACTCAATACCTTGTAAAACATTTTCTTGCGAAACCAATAATTTCGTTTAAGTTTTCCCTTTTTTAATTGCTGAAAAGAAATTTTAATAAGCCCTTGTCCCAGTTTTTTAATCAAGGTGGTTGATAATTTTATTTGGCTCCGTTATTATTTAATTGGTGACAGTTATTGCTGAATTGTTATCCTTTGCAAAAACTGGAATGGCTGTATGTCCATTGTAAAAACAGATAGATCGGCTTAAATATTTCTGTGCTTAAAAATCTATTACAATTATCTAATCTGAATTCGACTCATGTGTTTGTGTACCTATAATAGAATTTCATTATTACAATATAATTATTGTCTATCATCAGCATGGTAACTGCAATAACGAAACAATGGAATGTGTTTAATTAAATTCCTTCAATGACCCTTTTAATGAATAATGTGTCAAACATTGCTTACATAATACGCTGAACCATTATTTTTATTTATTTATGAATGGACCTTTATTCAGCCAAAACAACCATGACTAATAAGATATTATGCAAACCGATCCATATCAGTGCTATTCCATTAATATTATCCTTATGTCATTGACCGAGATCTTGACAACATTCTTCCGAAGTGCTGATTGATTGCCTTATAAAGTTGCATTAGTCGACCAATGGCAATGCAGAAAAGTGCATTTATCGGAATTATTTTCGACGCTGATCACCTTCTTACCGAGTGTCTCTTGAGTGTACGTGATCTGAAAGCTGTTCTAGAAGTTGTGCATATTTTGGGTCACGGGCGGTGCGATGGTTGCTGAGGAGCGGCGCTTAGCCATGAAATAAACAGCTTCAGAAGCTCTACTTAAAATAACACGGAACATCGTGTCAAAGAAGGCTAAATAAGAAAATATTCGGATAAAAATACTGCACACGTGCCACCTCAAGCTACAGTTATAGTTTTCTTCAATCTTATCAACCAGTTTTGTGTGAGCTTCTTATCGCCTGTTGTTGGAAGTAGGCCTTCGGCACTTGTTGTTTGGTTGGTTCTGCGCTCCGGTTGCCGGGTGCCTACGTGACGCGGCCCGCGTGGCGAGGCTTGGGGCGAGGGGCGCTGGCCCGTTTGTTTTGTTGCGTGCGCATCGTAGTGTTGGGAGTTTATTATGGTTTTATTCACCGACATTGTTTTTGTCGACAATTTTGATATTTTTTTATATCTGGAAATATTTTTGTATTAGCTTGCAGTAGTGTTTAACCTCGAAGCAGGTAGGTATATTAAATTAAAATATGCATAGGCTAATTTACTAGGCAAAAAAACATAGTTACATTATCAAGTAAAAATGAATAACATCGAATAGTAAATAACAGTATTATGTCGATGTAAGATAAGTAGGTATCATGTGGTCATCACGTGCACATAAAGCTACTTTGATTAAAACGTCGATATCGATAGAAGTAATGTAAACATTACGGCCGTCGCTAGTATATCACTGGAGCTCGTAAGGAGGCAAAACACAACAAAGAATCAGTCGGTTTTACAAACCCAACGCGAACAGACGCTACAACTATTAATAAAAAAGAAGAATATTTTATCACTTACAAAGTGCAGAGAGAAGTTGTTAAAGTAATAAATAAATTTAGAAGAAGCGAATACTACGAGATTTCAAGATGTTTTCGACGAAGAAAAGTTTGGATAGGGTCCTGCAGATGTACAAAAAGGAGATTCGTCGGCAAATCAGCAAGACGACCAGTGTCACCAACTCCGATGCCATGGTCCCGAGGCTGGACCAAGCAGTATCGAAGTCGCCCCAGAATGAAGATGCTGGTCCCAAGAAGCTTCTTAAGCTGCAAAAATATCACAGGTCAGTGAACTCATTTGAACTCCACGACACAAACTTTGCGTAACCGTCGAAGCCGTATCTTGCATTGAGTTAACATTATTAACGTGGGTACACAAGCTAAAAATAGCATAAACAAAGCAAGTGCATGACATTATTACGATTAAAACAGTGAATTTGATCCGGTGATAAGTAGCATGCAACAGAGGCGTGATACGGCATCAAGTTACCTATTTTAGATTAAAATCAACATGTGTTTTCCAGAAACCATACTACCTATGTGCACTGAATTAAATAGATGTCTTTGTACCTGGCACGTTTATCTTAATCCAAAAATACTGCAGCCATAAATAAAACATAATATCTTTTCACCTAATTATTGATTATCAAGGCATTGTAAACATTATTCATTACATCACAGATAACTTAGCTGTAACAAATGAATCACTCATGACATGAATGAAATTTCTCCACTTTCCAATTCATGAAGTAAGTCAGTCGATGAAAATTATATCATCGTTATATTTTCTGATGTGTAGATACCTGTCGACCCTGACAACCCAGGAAATGCCGATGGCTACCCGAGGACTGTCCGTGTCGAAGGACCAGTCCCGGGAGTTCATGGCTTGCTTCCCGGACATCGTGAGGGACCTCACTGAGACTGGCAAGCACATTGATGTGCCAGAAGCCAGCAAGTGGTTGGCTAAGGTACGTTCCATGTGACTACGGTCAGTCGTAAGTGAAGTGCGTTGTTCAAACCTGTTATAAAAATTGACTAGAAACTTGTCTGTCCAACGTCTCTGGATGGACTTTAAACCTAGCCATAAATTGTTGTGCTTATTGCAATGAGTTAAAGTAAAGTACCATACCTATTAAATTTGCGACGTAGTACTGGCAGTTTTTATAGCAGCTTAATAATGTCCACATCTTTCTGTCAATGTTTTATTTTTAGCTTGTTGTTGATCTAAATTTAAACTTCATAATTATCTGAGTATACAAGGATGCTAGTAATGATAATTTTTCATGTCTCATTTTGCAACGTAAACAATAATAATGAGTTTGACGTCAAACTGTAACAGATATCTCCTACTTAAGTGCATTTAATCTGCACGTGAAGTAAACAATTTAATGACACGCACGGAACACGTCGCTTACTCTGACAAAATTGGATACATACAGCTTACATTTCCATATTAGGTACATTTCAAATTAAATTCGCTCTATCTTCTGTCAAATATTTTATGGAACCTGAATTTTTAAGAACTTGAACGGAACCAGTTTTAGAAAAAAAAATACTACCAAAAGTACCAATAATATTTGGTCACAGTACACGTTACCGTTCGACATTTTTGAATATTTTTTAATTTTTTAATCCTTGTCCGTCAGTAAAAAATCTAAATCAACTGCGCTGTATTTTTCAAGGCTGACTTACCTACTAGTACACCTAGCTAAATTCGACATGAGTCGTAATATTTTAATAATAAGTAATATTGAAAATATTCAGAATGTTTATTTATTACCTAGATATTAAGTCGATGATATCATGCTACTACCAATATTTAAACAGTTTTAAAAAAGCACACTTAACTACGCAGTTTCAACGTTCTTATTTGTTTGTGTCATTTAATTGTATTGTTTTGTTGCAGCTGTTGCAATACAATGTCCCGAACGGTAAAAAGAATCGAGGTCTAGCGACGGTGCTGGCTTACAAAATGTTGGAAAAGAAAGAGAATCTGACGCCGGAGAACATTCACCTAGCGAACATGATGGGATGGAGCGTTGAAATGGTAAGTTAACAAAAACATAGGACACACTCTTATTAATACGTTTTTGGTACTTAAGTAGCACTTAAATCTACTTAATGTCATGAATAAGACAAAGTGCGCCTTAAGTTAAGTAGATTACCATAAGTACAATGTCGGCCGGGGGCTAGATTAAGATTAAGTCGGTAGACAACCCTTGTCAATCTTCTAATACCTGCAAAAATAATCTCCAAAACAATTTGTAACTGTAAACTTTGTGGTAAATCCACATAAACCTACATAATACGAAAAAATGCTTCCATATCGATAAAGCCTGGCAATAATTAAATACCAAAACATGCTTTCGAACTTCTGTGGTTAGAATTGTATACGATAAAAATTTTATTCGCGGCGTATCTCTAACATAAATATGACGCTTCTACATAGAAAAAAAAAACAAGTTTATCAAGTTCCTCTATGGATTTGGCCTTGGGATTATGTTTTGGCTCACACATACAGCAGTCCCACTACAACTAATAAATGATAGGAGCACAAACAGCCAGTCTTATCTCACCATAGACTATTTCGGGTGTAGGTATTATTTTCATCGACACCCAATTATGTCAATTCACGTGTCCAGACATTCGTTCTTTATTTACATAGCTTATTAGTATTCATCACACCACTTCCAAAAGATAATGATATTCAACAGACGAATGTTGTTATTATTATTATCTGTGGTTATTCATCGATACATCCTACGTTCCTACCTAAACTTGCTTTATTTGGATAGATATAATGTCTACTGTATTCAAGTTCTCCTAAAATTAACTTTGAGACTTTGTTCTTTTTGTCATTGACCGAGACCGTGGCTTCTACATCTTTACATAAGTAGTATCACAGACGCCAAACTCTGTAGGCGAATAACTTCCAAACGACTGCACCAATTTGGATAATTCTTTTGTTTTTGTTACAGAAAAAAATCGTAATTCTTTTTCAAAATTGGAACCCGTTCTTATTCGTTAAGACCGCTAGTATTGGTATTAGCTCTACTTATAATAGAATCATTCTTTTAAAGCACTGGCAGATAAAAAGCTTGAATTCACGCGCAATGTTCTATATTAAGAAAACCTGTTATAACTAGTTAGCTATCCAGTTTTAATGTATCTAAGGACCTAAGGAATATATAGGGTCTCAGTCGAGAATCATCAGGTCCTATAATACTCTAGCTAATCTAGTTTATGATCTGTAATGACTTGATGCCTGCAAAGCCTTGGAAATTATACTTGGAAGTGTAATATATTTTATCTAGGCACTATTTATCTAGTTCTGTAAAATGTTACCTTTAGGTTTATCTAAAAATATAACTATAAACTTCACTACTGAAAACATTTATTATTTTAATTTATTAGCACTAGTTTTCATGTTAAATTAAATGGCAAAGATAAATATGCCAAGGTATGGGTAAAGTTTGAGTGAGTTATTTCAATATTGAATTATTTATTCTTGTTTTGTGCTGACGAACGACCTATGGACTTATGAACTCTGGGCATAGTAAGCAAGCATACAAGCTATGACATAACAAAAAGGAGGTTTTCACTTGGTTTTCACTGTGCATTTAATTGTCTTCCATTTTCGAAGTTTCACCTCTTATCTAACCTAACGCCCTTTGTGTACCTATACGATACATAAGGTAGGTTTATCTAAACTGTAGTTCACACAAATGACGTAACAGTATGTTACATGATCTTTAGTTCCGTTGGCTATTTGCTACTAAATAACTAACTATGCTTACCTATACTGAGTTGCGTAGGCAAGGAGATCCTTCAAAAGATAAAACCATAATCATCAAGGTTTTCTATTCTATATTGAGAATGCAGCAGCCAACTCTCGGTGTCAGAGTACTACAGTGTCCTTCGTACACAACGCGATGCAAATCTCCGATACTTTATGACTTTGGTGTCTAGGCGATTATCGCAACACAAATCCATAGATGTTCATACACAGGCACGCGTCAATGGACACCAAAGTCGTAAGGTACAAAGGACTTTAAGCCACCTTTCGGAACCTTTACATCAAGTGACCCTTATCATTATTGTCAACAGTTCCACACCCATCAGTTATTGCTCAATGACATCATGGAAGGCGCGGAGATGCGTCGCGGGGCACCCTGCTGGTACAAGCATCCCGAAGTCGGCCTCACAGGAATCAACGACGCTGCCCTAATTCAAGCCGCCATGTTTTCTACACTCAAACGTCACTTCAACAACAAATTTTTCTACAAATCTGTTATCGAAACGTTCAATGAGGTATGTTAATTTTACTTACTACTTGTTTACTTTTTTCAGATTTTAGTTTTAAAGATCTTGCGTTCAAAGTTTATTTTACGAACGAAGTCTGGCTGTCTTTTATTATTTATCTAGTTACTATATATGTAATCTCCCATTCATTCATTCTTCCCATATTTAGATCTAAACTTGGACTGATATCTACAATGATATCTACATAATTCGCAACTGCTTAACTGGATGACCGATATGACGTTGTTGTTAGATCTTATAGGACATCGAATAACGGCACGAGAGCATATTTCAAATAAGACAAAAGTGCCACACGTAGGTGATTCATAATTTGCAAGAAACAATACGAATACCAAGTTCCTACTGTAAAATAGATAAGAAAATCTATTTTTATCTCCAACACGCCACAAACATGTGCTCAATTGTTCTACCAACAATATTGTGCACGAAACAAACTTTATCTGAAATAATTAATGTAACAATTAAAATTATTACGGCATTTGTGTCATCAATTCATCATCGCATTGCCGAACTTAGTTATCTAACAATGAGTTTACAATGTGGATAGTACAAAAACAAAAGACTTTATAATAATATTATCATTCACTTGATTTATGACTTCATTCATTGATCGCATGGTCTTAAACGTGACTTATGATTATAAAACAATTGTTTATACACACATAGCTTGACATAACGACATTATTATGCTCAGCATTGTTGCTTATTGTTTTCAAGACAAAATCACTGGGTAGGAAACTAGGAATGTAGGCATCTATTTACCGCATTCCTAATAATTGCTAGACTAGTATATTAAATACGGTCCAATTATTATTCTAGACTGTATCTAGTCCAATCAATAGAACAGGAAGAATTTGAATCTAGAAGGTATTTGTCTATGGGTAGAGGACTAAACCATTCTAATTCTTCCTCTAGGACCTTTTTGTTTATGAAACATTTCTAATTAGTGCTTTTATCATTTTTCGCACACGCAATATAATATTAATTGTCAAACCTGTTATCAGACTAATTAAGCCATGCTGTATTTATGAAACAATCTAAGCATTAACTAATCTTGTTTTCGAGTGCAAAGCTAAATAACTACGTTGGTGGTAAAACAATTACCAACGTAGGTACTATCAATTTAATTATTCATTGAGAATTAATTTATTTCTGGAAAAACATGTCACACTTACCAAAGTGCGCATGCACTTGACTGCATCGTCTAAAGCTGAACCGAAACCGGTTGTTGCAACTTGCACATGAACTTTCTTTTGCTTCAAGTGTGATCAAGCGTCCATTATTTATTGGTTTGTTGTGTTCGACATTTAAAAACCAGACAGCCGTATCAAAAAGTTCAACAATCCCACCAATTTAAATTGAGAACTGTCCATTTTTTTGGGTATTTTTTTTTTCTAGCCGGTAACGCTTATTTCTAACGTTAAACCTCTTTTCAGATGCTGCTAAAGTGCTCGATCGGCCACTTCCTGGAGAATCAGATGGCTAAGACGGATAAGCCAGACCTTACCCTGTTCACCATGGAGAAGTACGAAGCCATCACAAAGTACAAGACTTCATACCACACGTTCCAGATGCCAGTCACATTAGCTCTGCTCATGACAGGAGTTGAGGACCCTGAAACCCATAGACAAGCCAAAAATATCCTGCTAAAGATGGGCGAGTTCTTCCAAATTCAAGTGAGTTTACTCTTCAATTTCTGATTTCTATATTATTCGTTGTTGTTTGTTTCTTAAGAAGTCAGTTAGATTAACCGTTATCATTAAGGTGTACAGCGGCAGTTACCTAAGTTATTATGCAAATAGAAAATATAAGATAGTGCAATTACCTAATGAGATTCTAGAATCATTCTTTAATTACCGTATGTGACGCACTTTCATGAGCTCTAAAAATAACAATTTATCGCAACTAGGGTTTTCCTTTATTGCAAGACAAATAACTCATGTTTGAATTGGTCTTTATATTAAATAAAGTGTAAATATCAAGAAAACCACACGCTTAAAGAACAATTGCCGTGAAATACGTCATTATTACGTTACGATTTTCACTTATCTTTCTCTTTTGCAATTAAAGATAGCAAATGTATCATCAAGATTAACGACGTTACGGTTGGATGATAACTAACAATTTTATTTTCCTTTTAGGATGACTTCTTAGATTGCTTCGGAGACCCAGCTGTCACAGGCAAGAACGGAACTGACATTCAAGATGGAAAGTGCACCTGGCTTGCGGTCGTTGCCTTGCAGAGGGCGACACCCAAACAGAAGCAGTTCATGGAAGAAAACTATGGCAGCTCCGACCCAGAGGCAGTTAACAAAATTAAGCAGTTGTATGAAGAGCTTCAACTCCCTCACACTTACTCAGTCTTCGAAGAAGCCACCCATGATCTCCTTAGAACGCAAATCCAACAAGTCACTAGGGGCCTACCTCATGAACTGTTCTTCAAAATCTTAGATAACATCTTCAGGCGAAGCGTTTAAACTTTAACTCATAATATCGGTTATGTTAGTGACTTTAGTAAGGTGCATAAGCCTGGTAGATGTATATTTGTGTAAGGTATACTGAAGTCCTCGATAAAATAGACGCATAATGAAGAATAAAGTTATCTGAAGTGCCGTCAAATTTTATGATTGAGCGCTGGGTGTGAATGCACTGTATTTAAGAATTTATTATAAAAGTTGGGCTATGAGATGTAGTCGTAGAGACTGTAGTGTAGAGACTACAGGACTGAGAGCCCTACGTATTTGAAGAGTCGAGTCGAAGAAAGAAGATGAATATCGGGAGAATGCGAGGTCATAGATTGATTAGGATATAATGTGAATTATTAAGTTTATATCCCAAGTTTTGGAACTGCCCTATTGGCTTATAACCTTACTGTACTTGATGAACTTTTATACACTAAACTATCTAAGGTAGTCTGTACATATGGACTGTAGAACCTAATATTAAAACTTTGATATACTTTTTCCTAATGCTGAGCTAATTAACTATACTATGAATTATGTTTTTTAATAAGATTTTTAACTGAAAGCCTAATTAAGCATGTATTTCTCTCGATCGATGATGATATTAAAATGTTGATTGCATTTTTTGAGATTTTTATTTTGATACCTCTGTATGATTTTTTATATTTAAATTGCAAAGCCTAAAACAGATACCTACACGATGTGTCAATACATTTACTAGGTGTGGATGGTAGTAGTAGATCCTTGCAAAATTAATTATTTTTATCCATTCTCCTGTCATAAACAGATGAACACAAAGTAATAAGAATAACTCAAATGAAACTGCTAAGATAGATTGTGGATCGTGGTAACATGACTCATGATAATTAAATTAGCAATTTATATGTTAATTCAATTATTCAAGTACAAGCTTACCTACTAAATAAAATTAAACAGAGTCAAAAATTTGTTGCTGTCACTAAGGCCCATGGTATGGAACAAAAAAAACTCATTTAAAAATGAATGGATCCGCTTCTGAACTACAATCGTAAACGAGAAATAAGATAAAAAACCATATAAAGAAATAACATTAACCAACGAATAAGTTAGAATAGTTATTTGTTATACAAGAGTGCAAAGTTGCTTTTTAACCGCGTGCTCTATTTTGATGACCGAGCAAGCGAAGGATTCTAAAATTGACACACGAGAGCAACGAGGTACATACTCACACTGATTCAGCCATTAAAATCCTTCGCTTGCTCGTGATTCATATATGGCCCTCGCTTTAAATCCACTCTTTATTCACTAGTTGCATAATAATTTAATAATATACTATTATTGGGAAAATATTACTCTACTATTACTCTACTATACATTACTATACTATACTCTACTATCCTATATTACCGGGACTACTTATTTGGGCTGTATGTGCTACGGTGGTGAGAGCAGTGGTGGTCCAGTGGTATCGGCCTCGACTTACGAGTAGTAGGTCGTGGGTTCGAACCCCGTCAGGCGCATTACTTTGTGTAATTTATTTCAACACCACTGCTCTCAAAACGGTGAAGGAAAACATCGTGAGGAAACCGGCATGTCCTAGAACCAAAAAATTCGAAGACATGTGACATCTACCAATCCGCACTGGGCCCGCGTGGTAGATTACGGCCCACTCCCTCTCACAGAGAGGAGGCCTGTGTCCCAGCAGTGGGAACATTTATAGGCTGATGATGATGATGTGCTACGGAGCATCTGTTTGGGCCGATAGGGCCACCATAGGAGGGGCGGCACGGCGTAAATTCTTCGATCATTTATTACAACCGTAAATTGCTTCAAAGTCAGCGGTTGGCTTTGTTATTCCTAAGTAAAGCATACAGGAGCGTCAGTACTGAAGCTTTACCGGTACTTGCTGGTGTTCATCCAGTCGATCTTGAAGTGCAGCTACGTGCTGCAATGTACGATTCCGCACGGGAGACTACTGACGCTGATTTTTTACCGCAACGTGATCGTGCTAAAATAGCCAGGTTATTCAAATCACAAAGTGACGTTTGGGAAGAAATTTTATCCGAATGGCAATGTAGGTGGGATTATTCCATCAAAGGGCGGCACCTCCACCAATTCTTTCCATCCGTTCGTGAGCGGCTGGCTAGGACGTGGATCACTGTATTGCCCAATTTCTCACGGGACATGGTAACTTTAAAAGTAAATTCCTTCAAGCTTGTTCCCTCGCGGGCATGCGGGCGTCGAGTAAAGGGCAACTCGCTGCCCGACCATGGACCATGCCCGGGTCGCCGGAGCGTTGTGTTCCACGCGCGCCTCAAAGAGCGTCAGCATAATGATGGGGCCCCCCTCTAGAGGGCCAAAGCCTGCCGGGGTCGCGGGACTTATCTCATTATCGTGACCCCGGAACATAAAGGGCTGTTGAAGGACATCGTGGATTTTAGTCAGTACAAGTCTGACAGTCCCTCACGCCCTGCCCGGGGTGGGAGTACTCATTTGATGATTTTACCACGATAAAAAAAAATGCTTGTTCCCTCGCCTTTCTGTCAATGTTCAACATCAGATTGTGAAATGAACAATCAGCACATCATATCCTATGGGAGTGTACTCTTTGGCAAAACGAACGCAATATTATGTTGGATACTGTACAGACTACATCTGAAATCATTTACTATACGGACCTTGTGGAAACTCGAACAAACTTCTGTACGTTCAAGCGTTTTTGCTATCCTTATTATTGGAATCAAATATAACAGCTCACAATTTAGGACCCATTAATATTAGTACTCATTTTTACCTGTGGTGCAAGGCAACAGGGCTTCTCCCAGTTGTAATGTCCCTTTGTGCCTTTTGGCCTTGTTTTGTTCTGTCTCCTGCTTGCATGGAGGGAAGTGGAAACATATTTTTCCTACTCCTCCACTATTCTTTTCTGATTAATTTCGTTGCAGGATCCAAGACAGGTAAATTCATTCTCCGGGACACGTCGAGCTTCATTGTCTCGGCGCTTTTCTGGTGGTTGCCACTGTTGATTCGGCTTTCAGGAGTTGCAGGGGTTTGGGAATAGTGTGATGGGTTTGTCCCGAAAAAAAATGACCCATGGGTAGGTGTGCGAACTCTGATGCTCCCTGTTGCAATATAAGATCATAAATGTGCAGGAGTCAGGGGATGCAATTTTTTTTTTGAAACTTTGCCCCACACTAGGAATTTTTCCTGTATTTTGGGTGCGTTTACAAACATAAACTCACGTACATTAACAACCAGACCCAGAAAAAATACTTGTAGATCGTACAAATATTTGCTCCGTGCGGTAATCGAACCCACGACACGCAGCGCAGCAGTCCAATTGTTCAGCTACTACGCTAATCATGTCGTCCGTAATTAAAATCCGACTCCCACACAGACGGAGCCGCAGGCGAACGCTAGTATACTTAAAACACACCCATCTATCTTCTTTCTCCTGCCTCATTTGTAACTCCACTATGAACTATACAAAGCAAAAGGTGACCCCAGTTCTTCAGGTCTATGGATACTTTGTTATGTAAAACTGCATTACAATAATAAAAGCATGTCGTATATTTTCTCCAAGACAACAAAGGGATTTAGGATCAGATAAAATATAACATCCGCTTATAAACGGTTTTGTCGACTGTCAGGATTATTCCTGTAACAACCCCTGGGGAGTTTGCTTGTGAAAAAATTCAGTGATGAGCTTCTGCAGAAAAATGATTGCGTCCAATAGTTTAGTGATTGGGAAGAGTATAACCACCGTGTCGACGAAGGAGTTGGTTGAAAGGTAGGAATAATAATAGATCTGGTTATTTGTGTAACATGTCACGATACAGGAGAAATTCCTAGCCGTAGCCGTAGCGTGTACTGCAAATGACAATGCTGAAAAAAAAAATACAGTGACTAGATTTGGATTTAGAGTTTGTTAATAAATAAAATAGGGAAGGAGGTAATCAGGGAGGGAAAGAGGATTAGAAAAGATATTTTCTTATACTCTAAGACGATCTTATTCTGGAGACAGAGCCTTGTAGTGACTCTTCACAGTATCTGTATGTAGCTTAGTGAATACCAAACTGTAATTTGGACACTGAGGCAGCGCTTCCCTCAAGGCTGTTTACAGTGAAAAAAAAATACACAGTAGGCTAGAATTAAAATAATAAATAGGTGATGCCACCGAAATTTTCCGATACATATTGCTCTTTTGTAAAAAGAAGTGTTGGCAGACCAAGACCTAGTTGGGCGAAAAATTTCAATATAAATCTGGTTAAGACTCGCGCAGGGAAATAAGGAGGCTTATACTCAGTAGGGGGTCGAATAAGGCTGCCAATGATGATGATGTTGATGACAATGGTTCTTATAAAATCCCACCACAAACGGGTCAGAAAAATTTTGGTGAAAATAAATAAAAAGTATTAAGTATGACTGCATGCTATTTAAATTAAATAGGCGTTAAATACTTTAACTACTAAATCCGATATTTTACTACCATGCATAGGTTCTGCAGATCTGCATCAACAAGCACCAAGAAATTCGACTTTAAGAAGGAAAGAGAAGAATTCCACAATACTCTGCCAGGAATAATCGATGATCTTGCTAAGCATGAGAAGTTTCAAGAAATTCCAACAGCTGAAACTTGGATGAGAAATGTGAGTGTTTCTCAGTAATCGAATATTTTCTTACTGCATTATAATTAGAAAACTTAGGTAAGTTTACAGTGTCAGTTACCAGTTCAAAAAATTATCCGTACAACCAGATCCTGAAGCCAAAAAGACATTAAAATCTAGCTCTCTGGCTCTAGAAACACTTAGACACTAGGCAGAAGATACCTAAGACGATAATGGAATAGTACCGACTTAATAATATTTATTACATCACATTTTAGCTAATATTTAGCATAAATACACACCCCTCAAGTAAATAGGATACACCAAAAATACTTAGGAAAACTTTTGTGTAAAGCGATAATTTCTTCAATTATTATAATTTTTTAGCGCACGAAAAATTAGCACTTGACACACCCGCGCACTTTATAGCATGTTCTAATTGTTACTACGTCACGAAGTATACTTTTGTTATTAAAATACCTATGTGATTTACGTACTATATGTATTGTTATCTGATGAAATAGCCAGACCCCCAGGTAACTGCGCTATAAGAGGCCAAGCTACGGTCATAGAATAGAAGAATAGAATCATTTATTTACCTGAAATATGGTAGGTAAATATTTTACAGATTTTATGAAACATAAACAATAGCTCTTCATATTTCGCCAACTCCATATTGCCGGGCAAAGGCTTCCCCTTTAGTACTTTCAAGATATTTTTCCCGAGCTTCCCTTAAGCATTATTCGCAGTACGCCACCAGCACCATACGTCTTTCCACCTATTTCAAGGCCGACACCGACGTCCATTTTCTGGCACCTATTGTATTTCTAGCGGTCATCTTACGGATCTACCATACATAACGATTCACAACGATTTATACTCATAAAGGTTTTAATTACGACTCTAATACAAACGGCAAACGTAAGGTGGGACACCCTCAGGAAACGTGGTAGGACGATCTCAGGCAAGATATAGTGACGATCTTCACAAGGTGGCCGGTTACAGCTAGATGAGAGTAGCTGGTGATCGAGTCAAATGGCGTGCGATTGGAGAGGCCATTGTCCAAAAGTGGACTGCTATAGGCAGATGATGATAACAATGAGGCCGGAAAACTTAATGTTGTTCTTGATTTTTTTTAATTCTAGGTTTTAAATGGCAATATAATCGGCGGTAAGAATATGAGAGGGCTGACAACGGTGATGACTTACAAAATCATTGAAAAGCCAGAGAATTTAACAGATGAAACGTTGCGGCTAGCGAGAACTTTAGGATGGTGTGCTGAAATTGTAAGACTTTCTTTTGAGCTAAACTTTTGGTAAACTTGTTTTTTGTTAGGTTTCCAGAGTTTTCTGAAAACTAGATCGTTGATAGGAGTTCTACAATCCACACGTACCCAAATCTCTGGGGATCTTTTTTCTCTATCACTTCGGAATTCTGAAGCATCTTATATTTTGTTTTACAGTTACAAGCATACTGCGTAGTGCTAGACGATATAGCCGACGGATCAATCACCCGAAGAGGTCAGCCTTGCTGGTACCTACGGGAGGACGTTGGTGTCGCGAATGCAGTCAATGATGCTACACTTATCCACTGTGCTCTGCTGCAAATACTAAGAGCAAATTTTGAGAAGTTGCCCAATTATGTGAATATGTTCCATAATTTTAATGAGGTAGGTAAGTTTGTAATAGTAGATAAGTCCTATGGTTTAATACCACTATAGGCAGGTTATGAATGGCACTCTGACTCCCGCATTTACACCAATCCCAGTAATAGGAAATGCTCCGATTCGATTACAATTGGGGTTATTATTTTATATTTCGTACTGAAAGTGACGGATATATATACAACTTTCCGAATCGAAGCGTTTGTGCACAGGGTCACCTTCCCAAGGCCTATTCCCTTGACTCTATCTAGAGCTTCTATTAATGACTACATAGCGGTTTCGTTTATCGTTTGCCACTTGTCAAAGCTTTCTGGCTTTGCATCTTAAGTTTTTAGAGACAACAACTAATGACGCCTAAATAAAAAGAACATATTGGTCCCTCATTGCACTGAGTAACTTGATGTTTTGTTAATTGTAACATTCCAGACGCTCTTCTGCACAAGCCTTGGACAATATTTAGATATCATGACGGGACTAAAAAAAAAGAATTATGGTTTATTTACTATGGACCACTATAATGCTATAGTCAAGCACAAATCTGCCTATTACACTTTTAAATTGCCCATAACTCTTGGGTTAATGTTAGCTAATCAATTTAACGAAGAAACACATAAGAATGCAGATGATATTTCAATGCAACTGGGAAGACTGTTTCAAATGCAGGTAAGCAAAGAAAAAAATGAAACAATCGATGTTTAAACTTCTAAATTATTTGTATGTATTTCTGGGACTTACATTTTGTATTTTTCTTATGACAGGACGACTACATCGATTGTTTTGGAGACGAAAATATGACCGGAAAAATGGGCACTGATATACAAGAAGGAAAATGCTCTTGGTTGGCCGTGAAAGCGCTGCAGCAGTGCAAACCTAACCATCGTGCTGTATTTACAGTTTGTTATGGCAGTAAAGAACCAGCACACATAGAGCGTATCAAGGTGCTTTACAATCAACTCAAGATTCCGCAGCTTTATAAAGAAGAAGAAAACGAAATCTCCAACAATATTGTTCAAAGAATAAAATCTATCTCATCAAGTGTTGAACGTGAATTGTACTTACAAGTTTTAGATAGCCAGTATGGCAGACAACATTAAGAAAGATTATTATCCAACACTTTTTAACATAAAAGTGTTGTTTAAAATTTTGTTATTATAGGTACCTACTTAGGTAGTGAACTAAGGGTTATCTATCAGAAATAAAAAAAACATTATTTTTACAACGAGAAGTTTATTTTATTACCGATCCTCAGTCTGTACAATATTACAGGTACCTACTACAGCAGAAGGCACAAAAGTAGGTAAATACAGGCAGTAATAAGGAAGTTTAAATTTTAACAAAAATTAAAAATACTTATTAAAATTGTAAGGCAAAGAAATTATAATATATATGGTGAAAGAATTATTTTAATAACTTGAAAAATGACAAAGTTAATCCACTTTTACTGAATCCCGAATTAATTTTGAAATGCACGCGGAGCATTTGGTCTGTGACGTCACAAGTCTTTACGCGCGGGTGGGGCGGGTAGCGCTTAGCGGCTGTTTCGAGTATTTCGTGGTTTGTTGCTCACAGTAAGTAAATGGAATGCGGTGTTTGATGTCTGTGTGAAGTATTAAGTAACCTTATTAATATATTTCGTATAATATACTAACTTTTAGCTAAGTAAAAACTAGATTAAAGTAAAATTTAAACGATGGAGAGTGGATTTGTGCGTGGTTTTGGATTTTCTGGCCAACAATCCACTGTACACAAGTGCAAAGGTCAGAGGAGTGAAACTTTCAACGTATGTTCCTATACCTATCTACTAAGTCCTACATAATAATTTTATTATACCGTAACAATCATCACACGTAATAACTTCTCATTAGTTTGCTGCAGCTTTTATTCGTTTTAGGTACCTAAATCGGTGTAGGTAATCTGCCTAGTTTTGTTTAAAGTTTCATTCACCATTGATTGATAATATTTGGATAATATAAACACATCGATCACTAATACAAATTTTCGGTACCTAAGTATTAATATTAACATTATTTAATTGTTCTCTGTCACTGTATTGTAAATACTGATATTTTATCAAGAAATCATCGTAAAAACATTTTTTTTAATAAGTCGTAGATATTACATAATATCATTCCTTGTCCTTGAAGCGATCGGTCGTTAATTTTTAGGGTTCCGTAGCCAAATGGCAAAAACGGAACCCTTATAGATTCATTATGTCTGTCTGTCTGTTCGTCCGTATGTCACAGCCACTTTTCTTCGAAAACATAAGAGCTATCCTGTTGAAACTTGGTAAGTAGATGTATTATGTGAACCGCATGTGTGTTTGGATTTTCACACAAGAATAAAAACAAATTTTGGGGGTTCCCCCCATACTTAGAATTGAAACTCATTTTTTTTTTCACCAAACCCATACGTGTGGGGTATCTATGGATAGGTCTTAAAAATGATATTGAGATTACTCATATCATTTTTTTCTAAACTGAACAGTTAGCGTGAGAGACACTTCCAAAGTGGTAAAATGTGTGTAACTTCTAAAATAAGAGAATGATAAAACTAAAAAATATATATAATGTAGACCTCAACAAAAACTTCCAACTAAAATTGGTTTGGATGAGATACAGTTAGCATTTTTTGAGATATAGTACATTTTTAAAAACCGCAAATATAACTTTGCCATTCATACAAACACTATGAAAAACAAAGATATTTTTAGTGTTTGTGTATATTACTTACTAATGTCAATATAATTATATCACTAATCTATGCCTGCTACTACGGAACCCTTCATGGGCGAGTCCAACTCGCACTTGGCCGGTTTTATTGCTTTTTATCGACACTTTGTAATTCTGACCAAAACATGCGTGTAAGGTTGAATTTGTTTTGATGTAGTTTACAGATTTATGGTTACAGAGTTACAGAGAGTTATGGTTGTATTTGTACACTTGGGAACGACACAATATTTATAATGTACTTTCACATCAGTTTGCACGGTTTCCATAATGATTCCACAACGATAATATTTGTCCCCGTCTTGTTTGAACCAAAAGTAATAACCGTCTGAGGTGACCGCGCATCGACGACTACTCGACTCGAGCGAGTGATGAGACTTGTGACGTCATGAGATTGTTGACCGGCCGCGCGCGGAGAAGTTTTAAAGCGGACGGGAAAAGTATCATAACTTCGTCATTTATGAAGATAATCGAAAAAAAAAATTCAATGGGCTTCATTGCAAGTTTAGTCATCATCATCTCAGCCATAGGACGTCCACTGCTGAACATAGGCCTCCCCTTTAGATCTCCACATATACCGGCAAGTTTAGTACTATTTTTTAAAAATAAATAAAAAAAATTGGAAACTTCCTTATTCACAGTGTCTTACAAGACAACAGGACAGAGGAAATACGCCGTGGATATCGTGGAATCACTTATTCTCATTCGAAACAGCAATCAATTTTCTTGTAGATATTGCACAGCGGATTCTTTATTTTATGTCCTCCCAAAATACTCGTATCCATTCTGTAATAACCATAGATAACAAAGAACGTTGTTAGTGTCATTGTCAATCGGCTGTCATTTCCCCGTGACAGCATCTCATAGACATTATTGCAGCATCTTGCAACTTGAATGTCAGTTATGTCAGTGTCAAAGAATCGCTAACTTTGGAGGACGTTGCGGCCGTCACGTCCAGTTTTATAAATATCGTGTTCATTTATTTTCAGTTTCAGTTTAATAAATACACGATAAGAACGAATATTATAACAGAAACATTCAAGTAATTTTCGTGTACATTTAGAAAGCTCCCTATATTGTGCAATCAAGTGTATTCTTGAAGAATTCGGTCAGAGAAAGTGGGCACGTAGCTGTTATTTAAATAAAGATGAATAATATAAAATTCCTCCGTCTCATGAGTAGAACACGGACATTATGCGGCGGCTTTATCAAACATCCGGGGTAAGTTTACCTATCATTAATATGACGAGATTCAACACCGTTTAAAAAGTGCTTAAGTTTAGCATTCTTATTACGAATCTAATGTAAATAAAGTTTTATTTAAGAAAAAGAACGGTGTTCGCTGCTTATAAATATTAGAACTTACTACTAAATACTGTCTTTAGACAGCCATACTTTTAGCTCATCCTATAGGTAACAAAAAAGAGCAGTGGAATGCTGTCATAACAACCCATATCACTCAAGTAGTTATGGGCTTACCAACTGTACAGATAACTGTGTCACTAAAACTACTAACAAGGCATTTTGAACTTTGTGAGTGTTTACTGTTTCTTTATCATCAATATTATTACTCTAAAAGTAGAAAGTTAATGATAGTATGACAGGTGACCCTAAAAAGTTAAAGGTCACTAAGCTTATTTTGTGGTCAAACTAGGGTCATGGAAAATAATGTTTTTGACTGACCCACTTCCATTGAGCAATAGTCAATGGTTCACTAAATAAAATACAGTATTTACCTACATTTTAATATTTACAGTTTTCAACAACAATCCGTCAGAAGAGCCATGCAAACCAGCGTGTCTATATCTCAAATAATGAAGGAAAAGGAGGTGTTCCACGATGTTCTGCCAGGTATCATAGACAATTTGCAGGCCAGCTCTAAAATATCTCAACTGCCTGAAGTGGGGAGCTGGGTTAGAAAGGTATATATCTCAAAATGTGGCCATTTTTTTAACAATTGTTTTGACAATTGAAAACTGACCAATTGGTCGCCTCAACTAATGTTGAGGCATATTTTTGTTTTAATAAAATGAAACCCTCATGATCTACGAATCTCTTAGGACTTTATTTATTGTGGTAAAATCGTCAAATGAGTCCTCCCACCCAGGGCAGGGCGGGAGGGACTGTCAGACTTGTACTGACTGAAATCCACGGTGTCCTTTAATAGCCCTTCACATTCCGGGGTCATGGTAATTCATTAGTCCCGCCACTCATCTCTTAGAACTTAGAATTTTTTATGAATTATAGAGGCTTTTCAATTTAGAGGAGATTGTGGTTGAATTATTTTACCTCTTCATAATAATTATGAGTGTCATAAGATAATGTTGATACAATTACATTATGCATCTAATCTCATGTCAAGTACTATCACTACAAAATAAAAATAAATGTGTGACCTTGTGATATAATTTGTTGATTTAATAAAATGATCAAAATATTACATAAGAAGCCATAAGAAGATTAATTATTATTAGTCTTTTTTAAGTAATGAAAACGGTGTAACCATTCATAAAATGATTACTATGCTAACAAAAAATGTCAATTCTGATCATAAATTCATGTGTTGAAATCTACCAGTTTGATTTATAATAAAAAATGAAATTTTTTTTTTTTTTTTTTTTTTTTTCTCTCTTATTTTATCGTGCAATCAGTCGCATAGACTATAAGCAGATGGGTTGTAGAAGAAATGATGTGTAGGGTGCTAGAATACTCCCAGTGGAGCCACCCTTCGTTTTATATAATAGTCAGCCGTCAGCAACTATTCTAGTCAAAGAGATCTCGTCGTTTTTTCAGTCGACGAATTGTTTCGGGGATGGTAAGCTGTCCTGCAAGCTGATTTGGATGGTTTAGTAGCCGTGACTTGTAGGTGACGCCATGGTAGTCTATCACTTCTTTGACCATTGGTACATTAAGAATTTCATGTATCTCCTTTGTTTTGATGAACCATGGTGCATTTGACATTTGCCTCAGGATATAGTTTTGCGCTCTTTGTATTATTGTTATATTGGTGCTACATGCTGTGCCCCATAGCTCAATACCGTAGGTCCAGATCGGCTTTAGCATAACATTATATATAAGAACTTTTTTGTCGATGGCTAGTTTTGAGTTTCTACCGAGCAACCAGTAGAGACCCTTGTACTTAAGGTTAATCTGATCTCTTTTTGTTTGCACATGTTTCTTCCAAGTGAGTCTGCGGTCTAGGTGCATTCCCAGGTATTTTACCGAGTTTTGATGGGGGAGTTGTGTGCCATTCAGAGTTACTGGGGAGCAGTCTTCTTTACGAAGTGTAAAAGTTACGTGTACTGATTTAGACTCACTTGCTACAATTCTCCATTTAGCCAACCATTTCTCTATTTTGTGTAGTGCTTTCTGTAGGAGTTCAGATGCTTGAGCCGGGCATGGGTGCGAGGCGAGTAAAGCTGTATCATCTGCATAAGTCGCGACAGTGAACTCTTCGCTTTTTGGTAGGTCGGATGTATACAGAGAGTACAAGACGGGCCCAAAAATGAAAATAACATTTTCTTGCAACATCAGGAAATCATTTTCAAGCTCCTGAGCGCTAATACTGAGTAGGTATTTAAATTTTAGCTCAATCAAAAATTCTATTCCTACAGCAAAAAATGAAAAGCAGTATGGTAACTTGACAGGCCTGACTGGGGGGACCCATTTGTCCTGACACTTTTGGCGCCAACTGGTGGACCCAAAAACCGGTTACCCTTGGGAGAAATATCTAAACAGGACCATGACGACCAACATTTTCTTCCTGTTTTCCCACCCTTTCATTTAAACGTGTGGCTCTTTGACTGCCTCTTGTCTGTGTAAAACACTTCTAAAGTAAGTTTGCTGTCAAAAAATCCGTTAATGTTAAATTATTTAATGTTACAGGTACTAGAGCACAATTTGAGCGGCGGCAAACATTCCAGAGGGTTGATAACAATGTTATCGTACGAAATGCTCGAGAAACCAGAAAATATAACTGACGAGAAACTCAAACTATCAAGAGTTTTGGGATGGTGTGTGGAAATGGTAATTGTAATTATGTTTCTGAATTATTTAAATCCCCCCTGTTACATGGAATTTCAAAAGACTCAATATACCTATCATTATTCCACCATAACTACATAAATAATTCAAATAAATTTATGTATACCTACCTTTATTTCAATATTATTCGCAATTTTATTTTAAATTATTTTTTTTTCAATAATTCTCTAGGGTATACCTATCTACGCTGATTTGAATTGTAGGAGGTAGACTGTAATAATAGAAAGTATAATAAAAACATAAATGTTCTTTATCATTATAAACATCACCATGCTTAGAAAGACAAAAATCATTCAATATTCTGTCATTTTGTTTATTCTTTCGTCAACAAAACCGATTTCTACGGTTTCACGCTATAGTTGTAGTTCAGTACATGCATGCAGTTATCTTTCTGGGAAACTGAAGTATGTAACCACACACACATTAACTTATGCCAATTTCTCTTGGGCTTCTGCTATTGCCTAAACCACCGACTGCTTCGTGCATGATGAACATCTGGTAACCTAACAGCCCCTTTGGACTCGGGCTCACAAGCACGACTGCTGAAAGTGTAGTCCTGGGTCGATTCCCTGGACGGGTAAAACTGCTATCGAGTTTTTTTATTTCAGTTTCTCAGTAGCAGCCCGGAGCTTAATTTTTAAATTTTTACTCTGTATCTCGGAAAGCACGTTAAGCCGTTGGTTAGTTAGGACCAACGGCCTGAGCTCTGCCCGCTCGTATTCGATTGCGATTCCATCGGATTATGAGAGCGAAGAAACAGAGTGTGCACCAGAGTGCACACTTGTGTCCTATAATATCTCCCGCGCCGCCCGTTGGCTTATTTCCGCTGTGATTGGCCGTTGTAGCCAAAATCGGTCAAGAGGACTAATATACATTTGGTACACACGCTGATTACGCGTGATATTATGTATGTTACTGTATAGATTTGAAAGAATCTCGAAACGTTTAAAGAAAAACAAACATTTCCCTATATTGAGAGTTAGCAGTTCACTGCAAAAAGAAAAAACTACCTAAGGCTGAAGTTAAAATAAACATTCCGTTTGTTTATTACTACTATTTGTAGTAAATATATACTTTAATCTAATACTTGCATTGAAAACTGTCTAAACAGTTTTCTCGGTAGGTAAAAATTACGAAGTAAATATAGAGGAGAAGACAAGTATTTTCAATTATGTTGTTACCTATTAATGGTTCTCGGGCCTGTGTGCTACTGTTAAGTAGGTGCATGCAAATGAACTGCCACCCACCCAAAGACAGACTTCGGCAAGAGTTGCTTGCATCTGTCAGCAAACTGTATCACTGCGGCCGCTCATGGTCAAATCAATTTTTCTTTTCACTCTCTTCTTTTTTGCCTTTTAAAACTAAGATATATCTAGCTCAGACTCTGATTCAGCCAATCATTGATTACGCTGATGCCTGCTGCCTGGATGCCACTGAGGAGCTCTTGAACAAGCTTGAACGCTTTTTTTTTTTTTTTTTTTTTTAGGTGGTAAAATCATCAAATGAGGCCTCCCGCCCTGGGTGGGGCGGAAGGGACTGTCAGACTCTTACTGACTAAAATCCACCCGTGTTCCTTCGGATGCCCTTTACGTTCCGGGGCCACGGTATCCTGGGTTAAGAAAAACCCGCGACCCCAGCAGGCATTTGGCCCCATAAGACCCCGTCAGTTTGCTGACTACTCCCCAAAGGCACGAGCGAAACACGACACGACGCGCCAACGACCCGGGCTTGGTCCTTGGTCGGACGGCGAGCTACCCATTACTCACCGTCCGCAAGCCCGCTCCGCCGCTGTGCCCTCTGCTAATCAGAGGGACACGCGTTGGAGCGTCCACCCGACAGGCTATTCGCATACGGGCAAAGAGACCCCTTAGGCACACAGTGCCTAAGGAAGAGTTTTTGCCCGCATCCCAGGGTGCACCGGCCCGAAAAACTGGTCTTCCCCACGGACGTATCCGAGAGGGAACTCCAGTCCACGGGCGCACGTGGAGGTTTCCTGTCTTAGCACCCCAAGCTTGAACGCTTGCAAAATCTTTGCATTCGTTTTGTTTTCGGGCTAAGAAAGTACGACCATGTTTCTCAATTCCGAAAAGAACTCAAATAGCTTCCTATTCGTCTTCGCAGGAACACTCGAATATTATGTCTCCTCTTCAATATCCTTCATAACCCTGCATATCCTTCCTATCTACGCGAGCGTTTTTCTTTTACACGTCCTTCTGATGCTCTGTGCAGATCCCACCTAAAGCATCATCTCAATTTCCCATCCCATAAAACTGACTTTTTCTCCTACTCCTTCTCCGTTCATGCAGTACGTTTGTGGAACTCACTTCCACCTAAAATACTGGACTCTAAAACTGTCTCTGTTTTTAAAAAACAAGTCAAAGATTATTACCTCTCCTCTATAATTTAGTATATTATAGTTATATATATTAGGTTTATTTTAAAGGATATATATTATATGCATACAGTTTATATGTTTATTTTAATAGTATGTATGCTTATATTTTGTTTATTCTTTGTACACTGTGTCTACGTTTTGATGTCTATCTCTCTTCTGTCGTTGGTCTGCTGGAAGAAATTTCTTTTTGAAATAAGCAGTGACTTTGTGCTCTTTTTTTCTGATTGTTATTTCTTGTATATATGTGTTTTTGTGTACATAAAATAAATAAATAAATAAATGGCTTCCTGTTACTCACTTTCGTTATATTTTACAAAATCACTCCCAGTGATTGCAGGAAAGTGAGATAAAAATGTTTATGTACGTCAGGATTGAGGAGCCACATTAGATTTTTAAAATCTGATTTCACCGTTATTTAGCAGCAATGTAGCTGATTTTGCAGCACAAATTCTAGATTTAGCAGCAAAATATATCACTAGTTATATTAATGCAAAAGTGGCTCCTCAATCTAAACGTTTGAATTGAGGAGCCACCTTGGATCTCGGTAAGTAATAGATGCACATTGTTGAAACTTTTGCAGCATTTAGCAGCAATTGTGCATATTATTGTCTAAAAATTTGGCTACTGTAGCGCTAAAATCAAAGAAAATACAATAGTTTTAGTGTGGCTCTTCAATCTAGACGCAAGAGCTGAAATTATATTGGATGTAAGCGATCAATTAATATATTCCGTCTAGATTGAAAAGCCACACTAAAACCAATAGTTTTATTTTCTTTGATTTTAGCGCTACAGTAGCCAAATTTTTAGACAATAATATGCACAATTGCTGCTAAATGCTGCAAAAGTTTCAACAATGTGCATCTATTACTTACCGAGATCCAAGGTGGCTCCTCAATTCAAACGTTTAGATTGAGGAGCCACTTTTGCATTAATATAACTAGTGATATATTTTGCTGCTAAATCTAGAATTTGTGCTGCAAAATCAGCTACATTGCTGCTAAATAATGGTGAAATCAGATTTTAAAAATCTGATGTGGCTCCTCAATCCTGACGTACATAAAATGTTTGATTTGAGCGTGCTCCTAATATGATAACCAACTTCCATTCCGTGTCAAAATGCAGCCAGAGTCTCATTTTAATATTTTATCCAAACATGTCGTGTCCCATTGCAATAGACATACTCTGATATTTTTATGATAATCAACACGTTTAGAATGCCATGAATGGCTCAATTGTGTAGGTACTTAAATATACAATTGTGAATAGTAAGCAGTATTAAAATAATCGATTTGTGATGGCATTCAAATCGAGTCGATAAAATATGTTCTTTATCGAATGAATCATGATAAAAATATATAATGAATGATTTATTCGATAAAATATTGCAACACATTCTTTAAAAAAATGTCATGATTATTCTCCATTTTTAAGAAATGTATGAATATCAGTAAGAAACGGTGCTAAATAGATAGATAATGTACTTGAACAATATTGCTAATTCTATGGTTACAATGGATGGCGGTCTTAACACTAATCTAACTTCTAACTAATATTATAAATGCGAAAGCTTGGATGGGTTGGATGGATGAATGTTTGTTACTCAATCAAGTCAAAACGAATCATGATATTTGGCTCAGACATAGGTATACGTATGTCTGAGCAAAACATCTAGAATAACACATTATTAGGATACTGTTTATCCCTGTATTACGATCGGATAATTCTCGAGGTAAATAAGGGCGAAACCGCAAGCAGCAGCTAGTTCAAAATAAAAACGATTACTTTTATTACCCACAGCTTCAAGCATACTTGATAGTGGTAGACGACATAATGGACGGGTCGACGACTCGTCGCGGCGTGCCCTGTTGGTACCGGATGCCGAACGTCGGCCTCGGCGCCCTAAACGATTCCATACTCATTCACTGCGCGGTTATGGAAACATTGGAGACCTACTTTGGCAAAACACATCACTATGTTGATGTTATTCGGCTTTTCAATGAGGTATTGTATGCTACTAGAATTGTTACTACTGTTTGACCATCCTACAAATACCGGCATGGATCTTGAGCTCTGACCTTCACCTGCGTAGAAGTGAGTTATTAGGTCCCTTTGGTAGATGAAGTGAGGAACGGGGGCGGGGAAAGTGTAGTGAATGGCCCGCGTAGCGTGCCGTAGCGCATCGCGTCATACCACTTGGGATTCGTTGTTTTGTGCGTTTTATTTGTTTTATTGTGCGTTTCATTTGTCGATAACTGTACGATGCGCAAAGCGATCCCCACTCTTACGCCGAGCGCTCAAGAACCGTGCCGGTATCTGTATCTAATAATATAGACGCGAAAGTGAGTTTGTTTTTTTGATACGCTTTCACACTTAAATCCCGGAACCCAATTTCAGGAAAAGAGGCATGTAATTTACAAAGATAGAATGATAGGACCTTAGAGATGGTTTTAGTCTTAAACTTTCTTTAGTCTTTCTTGCATATAACTTGGAGATTGGCTGTCCAATGTTTCCAATCAATTACTTTGACTTTGCTCCCAGTCAAAGTAATTGATTGGAAACATTGGACAGCCAATCTAATAAACACTGGCCAAGTTCCAGTCGGACTCGCGCACGAAAGTTTCCGTACCATCTATTTATAAAAATTAATTGTTGTTCGTTACTTTCTCTAAAACTCGAGAACGGCTAGACCAATTTAGCTCATTTTGGTTTTGTATTACTTTTGGAAGTTCAGCGAAGGTTTAAAAGGTGAGTAAATATGATAAAAAAAAAATGAATCTGAGGTGGTACGATGTTTGCCGGGTCAGCTATCAATCTATAAAAACGACAAAAAAATAACGTTTATTGTATGGGAAAAGGAAGTGAAGCAGGTGGTCGGCATTAGAAATCATCCCTTTCTTTAAGTACTTACCTTTTGCATCCTCAATTTTCAGGCTCTCCTCTACACCTCAATGGGCCAGCACTTGGACTTCACCACTGCACAGCAGTTAAAAGACTACAGTCTTTTCACAGTAGACCGGTATACGTCTATTGTAAAGTACAAGACTAGTTGCTATACGTTCCGGTTACCTATCCTACTAGGTTTAACCCTGCTGAAGGATTTGGATAAAAGCATATACGGGGATGTTAATGACATTTGTATGAAGTTGGGACATCTGTTTCAAATGCAGGTAAGAATGGTTTTGGGTGTTTTTTTTTTTGTTGTTCTTACGGCAGTGTTCTGACCATATAGTTAAAAGGATGAATTGAGTAATAACTGCCTCAAATTGACCACACCCTCTAGAAGGATCTGAGGTCACGGTGGTAGTGCCCCCGCCAAAACGAGCCACGCGGAGCGCAAGTGCACTGCCTACCTTTTCTCGAAGTGTATCGTCGTTTTTTTGAACCCTCATAGAGTTGTTTTCCGATGTGCCAGATAGTTCATATTCTCAGGATAATTATGATGTCAATAATACACTAATTAAATATACAAAGTTTCAATTGAATAGCTCTAATACTTTAGATTTTATTGATATCTAAAATACACCAATTTCGTCACTGATACACTGACATACTGATGATCATCAAAATGTTTAGCTACTTCCTGAAGTGCTAGAAAGCTGTTTGGTATGTAATCTCAGTTTAGTATACAACCAACAAAAAAATCATAAACTTATAACTTTCGCCCCCATCCCTAAAATGGGGGGGGGGTGGACGATATAAAAAAAGTTATAAAAAACACTACCATGCCCCCATATAAGCTTATAACTCTCGCCCCCCATCCCCTAAAATTGGGAAGGGGGTGGTGGAAGTTTGAATGAGACTCACCAATTTTAAAAGATTTTTATTAACTTGCCATGTATGTATGTTTGTTTGTTCTAAATCCAATATGGCGGACTATCCAAGACGGCGGAAAAGTTATTTTTAATACACTTCTACAATACGGGTAACAAATGAAAGGGCTCGTTGAGAGCAACTCGAAGAATAATGTGACGTCGTTCTAGATCCAATATGGCGGACCATCCAAGGTGGCGGAAAAGTTATTTATAATGCACTTCTAAAATATGGGTATCAAATGAAAGGGCTCGTTGAAAGCGACTTGAAAAATAAAGTGACGTCGTTCTAAATCCAAGATGGCGGAAAGTTATTTTTAATGCACTTCTACAATATGTGTATCAAATGAAAGGGCTCGTTGAAAGCAACTTGAAGAATAATGTGACGTCATTCTAAGTCAAAGATGGCGGAATAGTTATTCTTAATGCACTTCTACAATAGGGGTATCAAATGAATGGGCTTGTTGAGAGCAACTCGAAGAATAATGTGACGTCATTCTAAATCCAATATGGCGGACTAAAAAAACTATAAATAAATGGGAAGTTTTCTTCCCAAAAACATAATTTGAAATAAAAGAAAAAATAAAAAGTCTGCCTAGCAACTTACAAAAAGAACTGAAATCCCACCAAAAACGGTGGAGTTAGGCCGTGTAGATTCAGAAGCTTGGCTTAACATGAGATCTGATATCTTTTTCACATGGCAAACATGTGGTCGTCTCGGCAACATTTTACATGAAATGTTTTTGGTGGGATTAGAATTATTTGCATAGACTTAAAAGCAAATAATTGTTTCCCTCTCTTTCTAGAGAGAGCCATTTCATCTAGGGAAGCCGCAGTCCTTCCTATTAAGTCTATGGTTCTAACCTTTCGCCTTTGCGTAGCCTAATATGTTTCTATCTTAGGCGAACTTTATTTCTACCCAACCGCACTGGGCCAGTATTATGACTTATAGGCCATTCCCTTTTATAGAGAAAGGCCGTGTTTCCCAGCTGTGGGATAATTATAGGCTAATAGTGCTGAAGGTTTGATAATGAATTTTTTTTGTGAAATTACTTTGATATACATAAATTAGTAATCGGAGTCGATGAAAGCATTATAGTTTTGTTCGCCATTTAAATTTCAAATAAAGTAAATTATCAATAAATGAAACAAAATGTAAATGTCACATAGTTTTATGGTTTGCAATATTCCTTGCACAGAAATAAAAAGAAAGTTAAGCCCCGCTTAGAAAATCATAAACACGTGTATTGTGACCTCTTTATATCAAACGGCATTACAAAAATTGTCGTCAGCCAATTGGAAGTGCTAAGAATAGGTATATCGTGACACAGCTATACAGTCATAAGAGTACCGATCCATTTATCAAATAACCGTTATGATTTCACGAGAAAAATTCATCTTGTTGTTCTCATCTAAGTCAATCTTCTTAGTTTATTTATTTTATTTTATTTATTAGGTCTACCAACAATTGTTTACACTCATACAAACAATAGTAAAACGAGCATTCAAACTTAACATAGTGCAACAATTACCTACTTAAAGGTAAACACCACATGAACATAAAAAAAGAAACAACAAAAATAATAATTCACTACTCTAAACTACAAACTACGTACGAGTAAACACAACTAACACAGTCCTAAAAATAAAAGTTACAATAAGTCTGATAAACACAATAGATATATAGATAGTTCGCAATCATAATTCAAAAATATTTTAAAAAATTAGCTGTTCCCCGTGGTGTCGCCCGCGCTGCTCCGATCCTATTGGTCGTAGCGTGATGGCGTGGATGGCTATATCCGAAACTATGAAGAATATCAAAAAACGTTGAAAGGAGTCTCGAGGCCGATTTTGACGAAAACTATAACTGCATCATTACTTGCATATAATCATCCTGTTCGATTTATGGTCATAGACTCGCTACTTACAATTATGCCGGATTTATCTAATAGTACGGTGGCCACGTCAAAATTTTATCGGTGATTTCCTCTCAAGCGATAGGTAATTAGTAGACTACATCACAAAGTTGTATCATAAAGCTACGTGGACGTCAGCTGTGGATCCGTGGGTGGGATAAGCAGCGGTAGCCTTGGGTTTCAGTCATTCCCTCCCAACTGACAACTTGTTTATATTGAAGCTGCCCAATATTACGAAAAATAAATCAATCAGCTGACCATGGACCTCGACCAGTTGGTCTGGAGGCTCTCGACCTATCTTGACAAGCACGGCTTAGCCTTGAAGTTCAAATTGTGCGGGTGTTTTTATCTAGCCACATGAAAAATACTGATATTTTGCTGCATCCAGTTTGACTGGAAACCAACGCCTACATAGAAAGGCTAAGCAGATGATGATGACATGGTAGTCATTACAAGGTTACACCAATCTTCTACATCCCCTTGAAATACAGGTGTAAAATAACATTTCTTTTTTCAGGACGACTACATAGACTGCTACGGCGACGAATCACTAACAGGTAAAGCAGGAACAGACATACAGGAAGGTAAGTGCTCCTGGTTAGCAGTGACCGCTTTACAGCGCTGCAACGAAGCACAGAAGGCTCTCTTCACACAATACTACAGAAGCAAAGAACCAGAACATGTTGAAATTATAAAGCAGCTTTATAAAGACTTGAGACTAATAGAAGTGTATAGGAAGGAGGAGACAGATATCTATAATGATATTGTTCTGAAAGTGCGTGCGTTGCCTTCTGAGACTGCTCCGACTTTCTTCTTTAAACTTCTTGATCAGATTTATAAGAGGAAGCATTAATAGTGATTTATATTGTAATTGCGTGAATTTTTATGTTTTTGGCGAAGCAAGATTCAACGATCAAGGGCGACTTTCATGAGGAACAGTGAATAGAAGAATAGAAGCAATATAAATTTAAAAAGATTTTTTAACTCATGTACTTATACGTATTTAATCCGATGACATCGGCATCGGCAGAAAAACAGAGCGCCAGCTGCTCCGATCCCTAAAGTCAGTTCTATTTTTGAACTTAACTCATGATAAACTCTTGTCGACTTACTACAAAAAAGTTAAAAATCTAAAGAACACGACGTTGTTGTGTAAAAAAAACTGTCAACTACATAACGGCATTTTTGCCGTTTATATCGTTTTGCAGTTTCACTTTTTTCAGACAAGTGTTCATCAGATGTTCAACTTTGTGGTACGACTAGGCTGTTGTCGTTATTGTCACTAAACTTTTCGTCAAATGTTTTCTTGACAAAAGCCTGCAAACAGTCCGAATTAGTAGGTTGTATGTTGAGAAAAATCCCGTTCGAAACTCGATCGAAGCTTGATTCCGAAAATATATCGATAGAAATTTATATTTTTCTATGAAGGAAAATAATATTATTTAAACAAATATTACCTACCTGTATTATTAAATTATTATTTCGGGTTTATATCATGACAATAATTAAATGTGTTCTATAATTTTAATCGATAACCAGTGTTAATTAGTTAGAGAGTTTTCAATGTATTGCAATATGTTGTTTATTCTAATTAATTTGTTAAGTCACAAAATCTATTGAGTTACGTACCTGTTCTCGAAATATTTTTTAAGGTTTCATACACATGCTGAACGCCACTATAGAGGCTCTCATTTGCGAACGTATACGAACGAGATACCTTAGATTACCTAGAACATACTTGAGCCAAGATTTACATACGTTAGCCACTTTCCTTACAAATGTCACATGTTCAAAAAGTTTCGTAGATATCGTAGATATTAAAATCAAAACTAAAAATTACAAACAAAAATCTTTCCTCAAAAATCATCTTTAAGATGCGCGTCGCATGCGTTAATGCGTTAATAGTAGATTAGTAGCCAAGGGCTGTAAGGCATCAATTGCAGCCCGAGATATTTAGGCGCACGAGCGCAGCGAGGGCGCCTATAGTTCGAGGGTGCAATTGATGCTTACACCCGAGCTAACTACTCTGCTTTACATCTCGATTGTGAGGTAAGTAGAAAAAACCGGCATTACAAGAATAAAACATTTTATTAGTTAAAATTTATAGTGAAATGAGAACATTTCATTGAATCGGGAGTGCAGCTTATATCTTCATCACTTGCAGAACTCATATTTTTTCCATATTAGCACGTATTTATAAAAAAAAAACAATATTTAAAGTAAAAGTTTTCTATTCCCGCCTTTTTCATCTTTTTTTATTTATTTTTTTCAAGAACGAAATTGAGCTTCGCCGTTCGATATTTAAAATTGATGACTGTTATACTCATACGAAGACAAGACTGAACTCAGCTGAATAGCGAAGCGACCTCTTTTGTCATTGGGCTGAATGCATGATGTCTATTGTCCGTATGATGGTTAGATGTACGCGAACTTTTTGAAAGAGTGAAGAGTTTTTTTTTTATTACTTACCGCCCTAGGGCTTTTCTAGCTACATTAATACCCTAGAGCGCTAATTGGTTACCTACAAGCCCCATTTGGGGGTAATAAGGACCTACTTACCGAATATGAGAGATGTAAAAATAAATAATAAGTATGGTAGACGCTATCTCATTAACATTATACAACATTGATTTGGCTGTAATTTCAACGTGTTGGGTGGAAGTAGTTAAACACTAATCCAAGAGATGGCGCCACGCTACCGTAAAGCGTTCAAATAAGGAATAGAGAATTTCAGCTTGCAGGTGTGGGTTGCAATGGCCTTGTTGGTTAAGGTGTCTGGAGTACTTATCCAGAAGTCGCGGGTTCGAATCCCACTTGCAACAGAAGTTTTTCTTTCCTCAAAAATCATCTTTAAAAATAAAAAGTTCCACCAATACTATTATGTATTCTACCAAGAATCATCGACACGACGAAGAAGAAGAAATCGACGTTTTGTTTCGCCTGGGAATGAAAATAACTATAGACGACTGAAGAATTAAAACTTTTCGACTTTAATTCAACGCGTGTAATGTTGACATTTGTTTAAAAGAGAAAACATCACTGCGCTTCACCAGCAGGGCTATTGGCTAACTTGATAGTCACTGACCAGCAGTTGTCAACCTGAACTTGAATGGTTTGATACCTGGTATGAGGCTAAGTTGAGGAGTGTAGTGCCTCAAGAGCGTTAGAATAGTTGATTTTAGGGAACATTTACATTTATCAGTTTCATTGCAAATGCAAAAAGCCAATACGAAATTTACCTTTTGACAGCTATTTGATGGTCACCACATAGACACCGAGTTACGCAATAGCCCCGCAGGTGGCCTACCATGACGTCTTAAAGCGAGAGTAGTTCCACTGTGGGAACGAGGTGGTGCTAGACGACTTGTATAGCTGTCTCTTTCCCACACCAGCATTACTTTTGCTTTAAGACGTCATGGCAGTTCTTCGGCTACTCTTAAGTTATTCATATTTAGTCAAACAGTCTACCAGTTTTAGATAGTCTATTAAAGTAATTATAAGTTAGGTTGTTAGTTTATATTTTGTTGCATGACTAACATAATAACTTAGTTTTTAATTTCTTTTGTATATTCTATATTATTATCCTTGTCAGTGAGTATATTATGGTGGTTATTTTGTCTTCTGGAGTCCGCGCCACCACTCATGGCCTTTTGACGCGGCGCGCGGCGCGAATTGGTGCTAGTGTCTATGGCATTACCGTACATCAAATTGCATTAAAAAAAAGGTAACACCTACCTTGAATTTTCCGCATGTCTCAGTGGTGACGTGGACTCTAATAATCATTTTATATAGCTAAAATGTCGTTTTGTTGAAGATAAAGAGTTAAATAACAATTTCACCAGATTTGAAAAAAATCCTCATCGGATTAACACTGTGCCAGTTGGATTTTCTTATACGATGGTTGCTAATGCTCACAACGTTGATAATCAAAGTCAGTTTTCTATGATAAAACGAAATGAATCTAATTGACATACTTAGAGATAAAGTTGGTATTTTGTTAAGGGGGAATTATAGTCTAGTTATATTTTTATAGCCTTAAACGATTCGCATAGTTAGATCGTCGTATGCATAACGTTATGCGTGATCGTGTATCGAATTAAAATTAAATTTATATAAATGACAATTGTTGTCTATGCGCACTCATAGCTTAGAGCTCATATAACCGTATTTATCAATAAAACTGGCGAAATATAACATGGGCCGGTTACCTATGGTGCTGTAATCTAGCAATAAATTAATAAGAGAATTATTACCGACTTCAAAAAAAAGGAGGTTATCAATTCGACCCGTATGTATGTAATATTATCAGAACTGCCCAGTTTTCATATATGTTAGTCTATATCAGCGTCTGAACAAATGTGCCAAATTTCATAAGTGTATGTATGTATGTATGTATGTATGTATGTTTTTATGTTTGTGCACGCATATCTCCGGAACTATAAGTTCGATTTAAGTAATTCTTTTTTTGTTGTACTGGGTATTGTTCAACTTAGGGTACACTGCAAGTTTCATCAAAATCGGTTCAGTAGTTTTAGAGATATGGATTTTTTTATGTTGTGACGGATTACAAGATTAGTGCATATGTAAGAAAATTTTGTATTTTACAAGAAGTTGGGTTGAATATGTAATAAATAAACTAAAAAAGGGTAAAATAAAAACTTTTTTTAAAAAAAGTACCGACTTCAAAACAAATACAAAGAAGTTTAAAATAACTTTTCTTTCGGAAGTCGGTGGCTTTGTTTTGTTGTGTCATTGACTATTGCCACCGACTTCCGAAAGAAAAGTTATTTTAAACTTTTTTGTATTTGTTTTGAAGTCGGTACTTTTTTTAAAAAAAGTTTTTTAAAATATAAAATGGGACAAGAAAAGAAAAAAGGTTTAATGTTGATTGAAAATTATTGGTTTGGGCGTAATCCTTGTAAATATTTTATTCTCGAATGTTTTTCTTTAAGAATCTTTGAAACGGATTGAAATGTAAAGTCGTATAGAATTGTTTTTAATTTCAAAAGAAGATTTTGGTGATATCCTTAACAGAAAAGTCTATACTTCCGTACTTGAAAAAAGTAAAATAGAAAATTTAAAAAAAAAAAACTTATTTCCAAAAATTTCAATACGACTACAAAACAAGCCATGCAAAACTAGTACCTACCTATGAAGGAAAGATCATACAAAGCGACGCCAAGACAAACTGGTTTTGTAAAGCTTGATAAATGCAGCCGTGAGTACAAAAAAATAAAGAAAAAAAATCAAATACAGTCTTCCTTTGTAATTTTTTTTTACACTTATTTTGTAAGATGTAAATAAATACTAAGATGATTAAATATCTTATTTTCATGAAAACGTTATGTATTTTTTGTTGACTGTGGCAGCTATTGTGCGATTATCATCATAATTGTTCATGCTTGGTTCATGCATTATGCATGAACAATAATGCATGAAAAAGTTATGTCTGCAGTTTTTGTCGAGTATTTTTTTTTTACCTATGAAGGAAAGATCATACAAAGCGACGCCAACACAAACTGGTTTTGTAAAGCTTGATAAATGCAGCCGTGAGTACAAAAAAAAAAACAAATACAGTCTTCCTTTGTAATTTTTTTTACACTTATTTTGTAAGATGTAAATAAATACTAAGATGATTAAATATCTTATTTTCATGAAAACGTTATGTATTTTTTGTTGACTGTGGCAGCTATTGTGCGATTATCATCATAATTGTTCATGCTTGGTTCATGCATTATGCATGAAAAATTATGTCTGCAGTTTTTGTCGAGTATTTTTTTTAACTTACGTCAAGATTTTTATCATATCATTTGTTTGACGTAAATGTACAGTGAGTTTTATTGCGCCATTTTCCAGTTTAATATTTTGAGGAAAAATACAATTTTAAACGGCTAGACGACCCAGTAGCTCTGTGGCCGAGTGATTGCTGCCGCACTGGGTCGCGGTTTCGATCCCGCACAGAACAAATATTTGTAAGGTCTGACTGCTTGTGTATAAGTATGAGTGTAGGTAAATGTTTGTAAACGCGCCCACAATACAGAAATAAATTTAAAAAGAAGCTTTGTAAATTAAATCTTGTAAAGATCAACTGCACAACAATGTTAAACGAAAACCGCCCATACTGCTACGAAATAGAGTCATATTGCTGTGCGGTTGACTGGACACACTACCAACTCTTTTCGAGGGTTTTCATTTGTTAAACCTATTATGAAATAAATGATATTATAAATAAATGATTTTATTATTTAAACCGCACTTTTATTATGCTTCTGCATCGTCACTTAATCCTTTTATCAAATAACTTGCATAATCTAATGAACAGTGATTATGCAAATGAAGTAAATTATATCGGGACTAGCCCTTGTCCGCGACTTCGCTCGCGAATTGCCGTTTGCGTTCTTCGACTAACGAGTTGTAGGTCATAGTTTCGAATCCAGCCACACTCATTACTTTGTGTAATTTATTTCATCATCATTGCTCTGAAAACGACGAAGGAAAACATCGTGGGGAAATCGGCAGGTCTTAGAACCATAAATTCGAAGACGTGTGATATCTACCCGCGCTGGATTATGGCTCACTCCCTCAGAGAGGCCTGTGTCCCAGCAGTGGGACTTGGGAGCATTAAAGGCTGAGATGATAATGTAACGTAATATCGGGATAAACAGTATCCTATGTGCTATGCCTATTTCACACTATAATGTATGTCTGAACCAAATTCCATGAAGATACAGCCTTTCTGACGTGACTGAGAAACAAAGATCCATTCATGACAGCCTACGAGTACCATTGCAATTGAATTAATTACCGTTAGGCCCTCCCCGTACACAAGGCGACACAAGTCTCAGATACCTTAGGTCTTTAGTATCCAAGCGACTTTCGCAATATAAATCCATAGAGGTTACACGTAACTAATACAGGCATGCTTCAATGGATGCCAAAGTCGTAAGGTATCGGATACTTGCGTCACCTTGTGTACGAAGGAGCTTATTAAGTGGATAGCCTTCCAACGACCAGTCACTTTATGTAAGAAAATTTTCATTTTATCCTCAAAACTTTACCTGTTCAGTCGGAGCAATGGCTGCATTATTTGCATTATTGCGTCGTAATAGAATGCTTTGTATTCAGTTAAAAGAGTTGCATAGAAATTTAAGTGGGTCTAGTGTACCAACTATTGACATGAACATGGAAAGAAAAGCGTTCCTAAAGGTCTTGCCTGAGGTCATCAACTCTGTAGTGACTGGTCCTAAAATAAAAGAAATGCCTGACCTTCAAAGTTGGATAAAAAAGGTGAGTACCTATTAATTTTATTGTAATCTAGTTTAATTTCATTTGGTATGCGTTATTTTTAGAGGAGCAATTTTAGTTACAGAATTACAGAAAAGACTTTCGTACCTAATTTTCCAAATTCTGTTTTTCTTTTTCCATAGAAAGAAAAGTGAAATATTTTTATCACTTTTTTCATCTGTCCTAGAAAACAGCGGTTTTTCATGAGGTTTATGAAACATAAAAATAAGAATTCCTGTAAAATGTTTTACGAGGCGATAGAGCTCTTCGTGTCATATAAAAACAATTATAAAAATATTCGTGACCGCATCTTCCAAGTTTCTAAAGTTATTGACCAACATTTAATAGGAAAATTGTAGTGCGTTTATTTTTTTTTTGCTATTTACTGGTTATTCCTTTTTCTGTTCCAGATATTAGAATATATGTTAGGCACTGGTAAATTAGGCAGAGGATTGATGGTTTCCATCGGATACAGAATGTTTGAAGAACCCGAGAACTACTCCGAAGAAACTCAACATTCTGCCCACGTTCTAGGCTGGTGTGTAGAAATGGTAAATCGTTAGGTATTTTATTCATATACCTAAGTAGCTTATACATTTGGTTCTCTTTTTAACCGACGAAAAAAAAGGAGGAGGTTCTCAATTCGACATGTATATTTTTTTGAGTTAGTAGTCACAAGTGTAACATTAGAGAACGAGATCCTGGTTTTAAATCTCTAGCCAAGCAATGTCAAAGTGTGTCCATTTCAATTCCATCAGGATTTTTTTAGTAGCGCTCCAGAAATAGGTTAGCCGTCATTAAAACTGGCAAAATGTGACTATTCCAGGTTCATTTCTGTATAACCTGTTGGATAAGCGTGTATCTGCGAAACCATTGAAAATAGATTATACTGCCTTAAGTTGGTACTTAATAATTCGGTATGTCCTTCGGGACACTGGAAGCTAGAGGAAATGGGAAGCAGTCACCTCCTTGCGAAACAGTAATGCTAGAGAAGGAGGAGGCGGAATGTGCGAGAGAGAAGCAATTCTTTTTTTTTATTTTTATTTATCTATAAAAAAAAAGAATTGCTTTTCGCGTTCGCGTTTGACCACTATCTAATTATTAATTCTCCATTAATTAAATATTTAATTTTCCTCCTCAAACCCAACCGCCACGGGATGACGGGGTCGTCGAGGATCATGAGGCGATTTCCGGCACAAAAAAGTACCTACAACACAAGTATAGAATACACGTTGAAAGAAACATGAAAGCACAAACTGTTAAATTATAGTGTCCGGTTTCGGTCTGTACAAACTTAAAGGGGAGGTAGCTTGTTCGATTCTGTCACTAAAATTGTACCACACGTGGGGTCGGAAACCAGCCCCCATGGAATGGTTACCATTTCAGTATTTTGATGGAATTGGGTTTTAAGTCCCAACTGGGGTAATTAATAAACTTTTAACAGCTGAATATAATTCATCATTTTGAAATGAAGGGTAAAACATCAAATTTTCGATGAAATTACCCCGTTTTATCAAGTAGGTAACCAAGATTTTTACAAAATTCGCCCTGAGAGCTTCCTTTTTTTATTTACTCGTCTAATAGATGTTGAGTTCACCTAAATAATTATACCAAAAACTCGTTTCTATGACACTTGGTTCAGGAGATACCTAGCATTTGTTAGAACGTAGGCTTGCACAATTACCTAATCTTGGGGTTGAATGCAGTGAATGTTTATTTTGAGCCAGCCTGCACCAGGAAAGAGCTGCTGAAGTGTATTTACACTTTCTGCGATCGTTGTTAATTAAACCCGAAAGTTTCAGTCATTTTAATTTACGCGTTCCACGAGATCAAAACACAAAAATGACTGCCATTCAGTAGGGATTGGGTTCCGACCCCAAATGTGCTAAAATTTTATTGACAGAATTAAGTAAGCTACCTTCCCTCTAAGTTTGTACAGGCCGACCCCGGACACATTGTATAAACACCCCTTAACTTTCCATCGGTACCTAACTTAAAAGTACAATACCTAACTACAATTCAAAATGAATAAAAAGAACACTTATTTTGAACTTATTTCAACAGATGCAGTCAACATTTTTGATTTTAGACGATATAGTGGACAATGCGACCGTTCGACGTGGCAAGCCCTGCTGGCACCTACAACGATGTGTTGGTCTCTACGGTGTCAATGACTCCTTGATCCTGTACCAATCCATGTTGGAAGTATTGGACATATACTTCGGGCAAACACCCATTTATGGCGACTTGTTGAAATATTATAATGAGGTATGTTAATAGGTACTTACATAATTATAATGTTCTAAGGTGGCCGGTAACAGCTGGATCAGAGAAGCCAGTGATCGAGTGAAATGGCGTGCGATTGGAGAGGCCTAGGTGCACGCAGAGAAATGTCTGGCTACCTATACGAGAACTTCTGGTTGCAACCGTGACAGCAAGACTCACTAGTTGACTTTACAACATTTCTAGTAATAAATACTAAGTAAGTAGTAGAGATAACAAGGACTTAGTATTTATTACTAGAAATGTTGTAAAGTCAACTAGTGAGTCCTGCTGTCACGGTTGCAACCAGAAGTTCTCGTAGACATTTCTCTGCGTGTGTCATTCACCATTCAATGGACATTTTGTTGGCTTCGTACGATAACTAACATCAACGTCAACAGCTGTCCGACCTCTGTTGAAAACTTAAAAAGACCAGCACAGTAGCCAAACCAAACTTTTTCGTAAAGAAATATCTTTGTTAGTAGGTAGTATTTTGGATCCATCATGAAAGATTATTTTTTTTATTTAGGTACCGTTGCTACGCTGCTGGGAAAAGGCCAGAAAGAACCTGAAACCTGCTTTAGAATAACTTATTCAAAACTGGCGTTTGTTTAACTTGCATTGTGTTTTTCTTGTTAGTCTCGTGCAGAAATTCTCAGGCAGTTTATAAATTACCATTAATTATTACTACTTTGTACTCCAAGGTTAAATGGGGGAAAAAGAAGAAAATACTACCTATTATGCAATTAAAATATGATTTCCTCGTTGCAGGCAATTTACAGAGCTACAATGGGGGAACATTTAGATCTTTGGACAACCTATAGAAAAGAAAAGAACAATCTAGCCCAATTCAACAGGAACTTTGTCAATTCTATTGCTATAAACAAGACCGCAAACTATAGCTGCAAGTTGCCGATATTTGTGGCGCTGCTTTTAGCAAAGAATGGAAAAAAGCAAGCTACTGAAGAATTGAGCAATATTTGTATCGAATTTGGGAGACTATTGCAAATACAGGTAAAAATATAACACATAGGTATGTCCCTTTATAGAGCTGGGTTTCAGCAAACTCTCACAGCGGGATATACTCGTACTTACATAATTTTATCAAACGCCCGCCGCTGTTGTGGCGACTATCAAATCGAGCGCACAGCGCGATGTGGGAGAGATGTGAAATAACTCGGGAAGTCGGGACTCTAGGGAGTGACGCGTGTATCAAGTTCAAGAAGTATGCCCCACAACCATTTTAGGTTTCATTTACATTTTTAATGATTACCAAACCGACAATATTTTACGTAGGGGTTGCGAAGAAAATCAACATTGCTATCTATCCCGTTATTACGTCTCATGCTTTTTGATATCTGAAAGTGGGCTAAGCCCACAGAGTTTTTTTTAAATAATTTCTGGTCCATAGTACTCTACGGTGCTATACCGTCCTATAAGAAAGTTTCAATTATATATAACTAATTTGCCTGCGGCTTCGTCCCGTAGAATTTGTTAGTTGTACCAGACGATTACACCACCGGGATTAAAATCATGTGCTAAATTTCACCAAACACCCATCCAAACTTTCGCATTTTCGCTTAATGATATGGCACTCTGACTTGGGTGGCCTATATCTACTTAATCACGATTACAAAGTAAAGATTTAATTAAGTCAAAGCTGCTGGAATTATTTTTAGGTGTCCTACCAGTCAAAAGTACCTAATTTTATAATTGTATTTTTGTCTAAAGGATGACTACATGGACGTCTACGGCGACCAAATTGTTACGGGAAAAAACGGCAGAGATATCCAAGAAGGTAAATGTACCTGGGTAGCCGTAACAGCGCTGGAACAAAGCAACGAAACACAACGTGCTATCTTCAAAGAATATTACGGCAGCAAAGACCCTGAACATGTAAAGCGAATCAAGCAGCTTTGTGATGAATTGCATCTACCTAAATTGTATGAAGAGTGTGAACGTACGATATATGAAGATTTAGTCCGGCGAATAAACGCGTTACCGCATGAAAGGGGTAGGATTTTTCTTTTACATGTTCTAAATGCTAACTATAAAAGGGTGTTTTAATTTAGTATCAGTAGGTAGGTACAGAAGAAATTCCTAGTTCGGGGCAACGTTGAAATAAAACGTACCATTGCATGTTTTTTTTATTTCAAATCAAAATAAATGGCTTAGACTTGTAATATCGTCCAAAGGTTTTTTGTTTTCAACGATTTTCTAACTAGGTACCTACTTCAGATTGCTTATAAGACTAATAAATAATATATTATTATGTTAAAATATTTTAAAATGAAATTTAGTATGAGTAAGTACCTATAATAAATGTTCAAATGTCATTGTAACACAATTATATTCCGAGACCATTGACCGTTCAATGATCGACTACGAATTTAGCATATTACAAACTTCTAACAAAATGACATTAGGATCGTAAATAAATGACGAATTTATACAGGGTGTAAGAGACATCGACGCACAAACGGATACCATGGGTCCAGGACATGATTCAGGACCTCCCTGTGTTGGAATTTTTCGTTGGTATTTTTCCTAATTTTTTAATTTTTTTTGGAGTTTTTTTTACTTTAGACTGTTCATAATCGTTATTCTTACCTAACCCAATGAGATTTTTAATAAAACAAGTATTAATTCACTACTTTCACTAAAAGAAAAATGTAAATAAAACTAGAAATGGTGTCTTCTCAGCTGTTTATAAAAGTTCAAATGAAAGGTCATCGTATACCTAAATACTGTGTCCAGTACCACAGTACCTGTAGTACCTCATGCGCGGTTAACTATTAAAAAAAATAGGAAAAAACCGACGAAACATTCCAACACGGGTCCAGAATCATGTTCTGGACCCATGGTATCGGTTTGTGCGTTGATGTCTCTAAAACCCTGTATAAATAGAAGACTAGGGAGTGTAGACCTAGACACACCTGACGCCATTACAAGTTTGACTCCGTATGTCATGCAGACGCCAGCACATCAACTTACCTCAACCCTTCTTTAATAGATTTTCGACCTTATCAAAATAGTGGAAGGATTGGTGGAAGGTTAATGTTAGATTGGTAAAATGTAACCGCCTTCAAAAACAACCACAAAAAAAGAGTAAAATAACTTTTCTTTTGGAAGTCGGTGCCTTTGTTTTTTTTTACCGACTTCAAAAAGGAGGAGGTTATCAATTCGACGGTATGTTTTTTTTTTTTGTTTTTTTTTTTTTTGTATATTTGTTACGCGATTACTCCGCCAATTGTGGACCGATTTTTAAAATTCTTTTTTTGTTCGAAAGGAGGTACTTCTGAGGTGGTCCCATAGTCACCAAGTTGGGATCTGATGATTGGATCCTGGAGAAATCGAGGGCAACCCTCGAATTTTATAGGCCGACACACCGTTTTTCGCAAATTTTATGAAGTAATTTAAGTACTTGAGTATGGTAATCATAATTTCATGTAACTGAGCTGATGATGGAAGGTAGAACTCCGATTAACTCCGATTTAACTAATTCTTTTTTTGTTGTACTAGGTATCATTTAACTTAGGGAATATTGCAAGTTTCATCAAAATCGGTTCAGTAGTTTTTGAGATAGGGAATTTTATTAGTGCACATGTTGTATTTGACAAGAATTCGGGTTGAATATTTAAACTAAAAAGAGTAAAATAAAAACTTTTTCAAAAAAAAAAATGTAACCGCCTTCAAAAACAACCATAAAAAACCTTAAAAAAACCTACAAAATAACTTTTCTTTCGGAAGTCGGTGGCAAAAAAAACACAATGAAATAAAGAAAACAAAGACACCGACTTCCGAAAGAAAAGTTATTTTGTAGGTTTTTTTAAGGTTTTTTATGGTTGTTTTTGAAGGCGGTTACATTTTTTTTTTGAAAAAGTTTTTTTTTATTTCATTGTCTTTTTTTTGCCACCGACTTCCGAAAGAAAAGTTATTTTGTAGGTTATTTTACTCTTTTTTGTGGTTGTTTTTGAAAGCGGTTATTTTTTTTTTTAATTTTTATTTTACTCTTTTTAGTTTAAGTATTCAACCCGAATTCTCGTCAAATACATCATTATCTAATATGTGCACTAGAATTTTGTAATCCGTAACACCGGTATTAACATCGCTCATTATACACAAGCTAATAAAATTCCCTATCTCAAAAACTAATGAACCGATTTTGATGAAACTTGCAGTAATCCCTAAGTTAAATGATACCTAGAACAACAAAAAAAGAATTACTTAAATCGGACTTGTAATTCCGGAGATATGCGAACTCAAACTAAATCAGTCGATGCCTACTCCTTACTGTTAAGGAGTTGTACCTTCCATCATCAGCTCAGCTACGTGAGATGATGATTACCATACGCAAGTACTTAAATTACTTCATAAGATTTGCGTAAAACGATGTGTGGGCCTATAAAATTCGAGGGTTGCCCTCGATTTCTCCAGGATCCAATCATCAGATCCTGACTTGGTGACTATGGGACCACCTCAGAAGTATCTCCTTTTGAACAAAAAAAACATACCGTCGAATTGATAACCTCCTCCTTTTTGAAGTCGGTTAAAAATTTGAGATTGGGGTAGATTGACCAGCTGACGTCTGAACTTTGAATATTTAAGTTTGCCTGTATTATTGTTGTGTAAAGTATGATTAATTGATGGCATTAACCTAGAGAAAGATAGGTACGTAGCAATAAGTTAAAAATCATAGAATAGTGTAGTATGTGTTAAAATAATGTTTTTTTTTTATTAAATGTTATGAAAAATATCTAGTTTTATTCCGCTACAAAAATCCAGGCTTTTTTTTTACTTTTGTTGTTTGTAAGAGCTATGTGTACCTACATGTTTAATTTAATTTCTATTATTCCTTATGATACCTATTGTAAATAAGGTTTCTTTTTATTGGTAACTAGTGACCCGCCCCGGCTCTGCACGGGTGCAATGTTTACTATTTTATGCAAGTTATATACTTATATTAACCTTCCTCTTGAACCACTCTATTTATTAAAAAACCGCATCAAAAGCATTTGCGTAGTTTTAAAGATTTTAAAGATCTAAGCATACATAGGGACAGACAGGCAGAGGGAAGCGACTTTGTTTTATACCTACTTACTGTGTGATTTTTATGTAGTGGTGATGTTTTTTTTTTCAAATCAAATAAATAAATAAAACTAAGAAAGTATTGCTGGGAGATGACTTTTCTTTGTTGTGAACAGTAGCGGGGTTATGGTAGGGCTCGGTTGGGCAACGGCCGCAGTGTTCAAATCGAAGCACTGTATGTACTGCATGCAACTAATTTTACTAGCAATCCCCGACCATATACAAAAACATACCTACTCTAGCTCTTTTTATAAAAAAATTGACTGTAAACCGTTGAGGAGTTCCCTGAACAGTTCTTCGTCTTCATCATCAGACCCCTAATGACAGTTTCAACCCTTCTTGGTGTAAAGTTCTCATCAATATAAATGAATCCCACCAAAAACATTTCATGTAAAATGTTGCCAGACGACCACATAATGTTTGGCCTGTGAAAAAGATGTCAGATCTCATGTTAAGCCAAACTTCTGAATCTACACGGCCTAACTCTACCGACCCTAACTTCACAAATTCTACATATCAGTAAAAATGTATGGCTTCGCCGTTTCGCTACCGTCGTGAAGGTGATGCGAATATTTAGTTTCTGAAGCAACGAAACAGCCAAGCCATACATTTTTACTGATATGTAGAATTTGTGAAGTTAGGGTCGGTAGAGTTAGGCCGTGTAGATTAAAAAGTTTGGCTTAACATGAGATCTGATATCTTTTTCACAGGCCAAACATTATGTGGTCGTCTGGCAACATTTTACATGAAATGTTTTTGGTGGGATTTCAGTTCTTTTTGTAAGTTGCTAGGCAGACTTAATTTTAATTCTTTTTTTTTTAAATTATGTTTTTGGGTAGAAAACTTCCCAGTGGCGTTTACGCAAGTTTGACAGTACTTATTAAGAGGTTTTTTAGTTACTGTCTAGTACACTGTCTACAGTACCGTGTAAACTTACATGTCCTAATTCATAAAATTGGTGAAAAATCTAATTCAAACTTCCACCCCCCCCCCTAATTTTAGGGGATGGAGGCGAAAGTTATAAGCTTGTCTGGGGGCATGATAGTGTTTTTATAACTTTTTTTTATAACGTCCACCCACCCCATTTTAGGGGATGGGGGGTGAAAGTTATAAGTTTATGAATTTTTTTGTTGGTTGTATACTAAACTGAGATTACATACCAAATTTCAGCTTTCTAGCACTTCAGGAAGTAGCCAAACAGTTTTGATGATCATCAGTGTGTCAGTGTGTCAGTGACGAAATCGGTGTATTTTAGTTATCAATAAAATCTAAAGTATTAGAGCTATTCAATTGAAACTTTGTATGTTTAATAAGTCTATTAATGACATAATATCCTGAGAATATGAATTATCTGGTACATCGGAAACCAACTCTATGATATCTCCCTTGCGCTTCGCTTGGCTCGTCTTGGCGGGGCCACTACCGTGGCCCCAGATTAAGTCCAAACACAAGGTAGCTACTGTAAACCGTTGAGGAGTTCCCTGAACTGTCCTTCGTCTTCATCATCAGTCCCCAAATGACAGTTACAATCCATCTAGGTGTAAAGTTCTTATCAATACAAGCACCTATGTGCTGTGAATCGTTGAGGAGTTCCCTCGACTGTCTCTCGGCTCCATCATCAGATCAACTTCAGACTTTTATTAAATTGTAGTGCTTTATAAATCTTAATGAAAAAACTTACAAACGCTTTAGTCGCCTCTGCGATTTTTTAAAGTTCCCCTCGATTTCTCTGGTCTTCCATCATCAAACCTTGATTTCTTTTTCCTTGATTTCATAATGGGCGACCTCTGAAATAATATCTTCTTTCCAACAAAAAAACTTTTTCAAAAAAAATGTAACCGCCTTCAAAAACAACCACAAAAAAGGGTAAAATAACCTACAAAATAAGTTTTCTTTCAGAAGTCGGTGCCTTTATTTTTTTTTCATTTCATTGTTTTTTTTGCCACCGACTTCTGAAAGAAAACTTATTTTGTAGATTATTTTACCCTTTTTTGTGGTTGTTTTTGAAGGCGGTTACATTTTTTTTGAAAAAGTTTTTTTATTTTACTCTTTTTAGTTTAAATATTCAACTCAAATTCTTGTCATATAAATAATTCTCTTACGTGTATGTGCACTAAAGTTTTGTAATCCGTAGCACCGGTAACAACATCGCTCAAGTGCACAATATGCTAATAAAATTCCCTATCTCAAAAACTACTGAACCGATTTTGATGAAACTTGCAGTATTCCGTAAGTTAAACAATACTTAGTACAACAAAAAAAGAATTACTTAAATCGGACTTGTAGTTCCAGAGATATGCGAACACAAACTAAATCAGTCGATGCCTACTCCAAGCCGTTGAGGAGTTGTACCTTCCATCATCAGCTCATCCACCTGAGATGATGATTATCAGATGCAAATACTTGAACAGATTTAGAAAATATATGAAAATGGTACTATGTACCTATATTTGAAGGTTGCCCTCGATTTCCCTGGGATTCCATCATCAGATCTTGACCTGATGATCATGGGACCAATTGGAAAGTATACCCTTTCAAACAAAAGAAAAATTTTCCAAATCGGTCCAGGCGTCTTCGAGAAATCGGGGAACATACATTAAAAAAAAAAAAAAGATTCCGACGAATTGAGAACCTCCTCCTTTTTTTGAAGTCGGTTGAAAAAAGAATCATCAAAATCGGTTCATAAATGACGAAGTTCTGCGCGAACAAACATAAAAAAAGCATTGCTTTTTTATGTTTGTTCGCGCAGAACTTCGTAATTTTTTCTTCGTCAAAAAAATACCAGTATTTAATACTGGTATTTTTTTATGTAGTTCGGATATTTTAGTATGTTATAACACGTTTTTTTTATTTTTTGGTTTTACCAAAAAATAACAAAGTTATCGCTAATTGTTATTGGGGGGGTATATGGGACACCAGAGAAAGAAAGTGTTTGGGAGAAAAACCTTTTATTTAATTAATAAGCAACATAACTCTCCAAGATCAAGACAACCGACGCGCACACTTGCTCGATACACCACAGACAATCTATATAACCACAGACTGACTACTCAGTGATGCCACATTGTAATCTATAACACCCTTCCTCAATGTGAACATCACTCACAATCATAAAACTTAACTTTTACAGTAACTAGGTACTTCAATACAAATAATTATTACTTCACAACAAACTCTTCATTACAAACTACATCACAAACATGACTCAACATAAGACTCACAAACATATTTTAATACTTTAAGAAAACAACATTTCTCTCAACTTAACAAAGGTAACTTTACATAATCCTTTAGTACATATATCAGCAAGCTGATCCCCTGAAGGAACATACTTCAAACATACAATTCTATCTTCGACTTTCTGTCTCACAAAATGATACTTAATATCAATATGTTTAAGGCGCTTATGATATTCTGGGTTTTTGGCAACATGAATTGCAGACTGATTATCAATGTTTATAATAAAACTTTTACAATCAATTCCTATTTCTCTTAATAAATTCCTGATCCAGCAACCCTCTGCAATTCCCTTTCCTAATGCTACATACTCAGATTCTGTACTTGATAATGATATACACTGCTGTTTATTACAAGACCATGACACTGTATTTCCAAAAACTTTCATTATATACCCTGATGTAGATTTCCTATCCTCTTGACTTCCTGCCCAATCAGCATCTGTGTACCCTTCTAACTGCACATCTACTCCTTTTCTATAAATTAATTTTAATCCTATTGTCCCCTTAATATATCTCAAAACCCTTTTTAATGCCTTCCATAAGCTCTCATTAGCACAACTTTGAAAACGACTTAAATAGCTCAATGCATAACACAAATCAGGACGTGTTCCTAACATGGCATACATAAGACTTCCTATTAACTGTCTGCATCTTTTTATCAATTCTTTATCTGTAGCTATTTCTTTTTCCAAAACTAAACCTTGTTCTATTGGTGTTGCTATAGATTTACATCCTTCCATATTATACTTTTTCAATAAACCTTTTAAATACTGCTCTTGGTCTAGTTGAATTATATCATTCTTCTTGGTTATATTTATTCCTAGATATTTTAGATTATTACCCCCTAAGTCTTTCATTTCAAATTTTTCTTGTAATGCTTCTTTAAATATTTTTATCTCTTGTTTATCTTCACAAAGTAAAATCAAATCATCAACATACAGTAAGACATAGAACTTCTTATCCTTCTTATAATATAAGCAGTAATCACTCTGATTTCTTAAGAACCCTTCCTGAACCATAAATTGGTTAAATTTGTCATTCCAATATCTTGGAGATTTCTTCAGTCCATACAAGGACCGTTGCAATTTCAATACTTTGCCATCTTTCTTCATACCTTTTGGTTTTTCTACAAACACCTCCTCCTCTATGTTCCCGTATAAAAATGCACTTCTGACATCCATCTGCTGAATATCCATGTCATATTTACTAGCTATTGCTAATAACACCCGCAGTGTAGGTAGTTTAGCTACTGGAGCATAAATCTCTGAGTGATCAAACTTATCTTCTTGCTTAAAGCCTCTTACAACCAATCTGGCTTTATAAAGATCTTTATTTCCTTCTTTCTTAATCTTAAATACCCACTTAGTATCAATTACTTTCTTCCCTTCTGGTAAACTAACTTCTTTCCACGTTTTATTTTTATTTAGTGCTTCTAACTCTACTTCTATTGCTTTTAGCCATTCTTCTTTGTGTTCTCCACTAACGGCTTCTTCATAAGTTAATTCGTCTTCACCTTGTGCTAATAAAGCCATCTCATAATCTTTTGTCCATACAGGCTTCTTCGCTTGCCTTCTACTTCTAGAATTTTTCTTTTCTTCAGATGTCTCTTCTTCTGCATTTAAGAATTCTTCATCTAAATACTCTTCAGTCATGTCAACTTCACTTGATCTCACATCTTCTACAATGCTTCTTATTTCGTCTTCTTGCTGCTCAACTTCTTTGCATTCTTCTATCTCAACTTCTTTATTGTCTTGATTCTGTTCCCTGTCGTGTGTGTCAAGAATGGGTTCTTGTTCAATAACATCTTCTTCATCTGTTAATATAACGCTTGAACTTATATTCTTCTTTACTACTTCTTTCTTCTCTTTGATAAATATGACATCTCTATAAGTTTCTACTCTTCTTGTGTTAGAATACCACACCCTGTATCCTTTTGTATGATCACCATAACCCACAAAAACTCCTAATTTACTCTTGGAGTCCCACTTCAATCTAAGCTGTTTAGGTACATGTGTACATACCTTAGTACCAAAAACTTTCAATAAGGTGACATCAAAACTCTTATTATACAGCAACTCATATGGTGTTTTCCCAATAACCTTACTTTTACCTGTTCTATTTATTGTAAACACCGCTGTATTCACTGCTTCAGCCCAAAGTTCTTTCCCTAAACCTGACTGAATAATCATTGTTCTCGCAGACTCAACTACCGTACGCATCTCGCGCTCAATTCTACCATTTTGCTCAGGAGTATAACTAACTGTTAACTCATGTATTATACCTTTTCTCTTAAATAAATTCTCTACTGCTCTATTCACAAACTCTGTTCCATTATCTGACCTAAATCTTTTTATTTTACACCTAAACTCATTTTCAAACTGCTCTATAAATTCCTCAATTTTCTCTTTAGTTTCATACTTATTCTTGATAAAATAAACAAACCTGTAACTACTATAGTCATCCTTCAGTAATAGAAAATATGAAGAGCCCCCTACTGATACTTCCTCCATTGGACCACAAAGATCCATGTGTATGAGTTCACCTGGTTCAACTGACCTACAACTACTCTGATGGAAAGGTAACCTATGCTGTTTTCCCTGAATACACGGTAAGCACTGATCAGTCTGCCCTTCATATTTGATTCCTTTTGAATCTAAAAACTCTTTTACATACTGATAATTTTGGTGTGCCATCTTAACATGCCAATCTGCCAAAGTTAACAAAGCTACATCACTAAATTTAAATTTCATCACATACATTTTATCATATTTGTCAGCTATACCCGTTATGGAACCATTTTTATAAAACTTACATCCATTAGAATCTGAAACCATCATATGACCTTTATTAATGGCTGACCCGAGAGAAAACAAATTCACATTTAATTTAGGCACATACAACACGTCATGTAGAGTACAGAAAGTATACTCTGAACCATTATAGGCATACACATCAACTTTTCCAATACCTAAAACTTCTAAATTCTTACCATCACCAATTGTAACAAATCTTTTATTTTTTATTTCACAAAACTCTGAAAACATCTCTTTAATATAACACATATGGTCACTTGCCCCTGAATCTAATACAAAATTATTTGAATTTAATAAATTACCCTTAATCTCTCTTGTTACAAATGAAGTTTTAGAATTTTTATTTTTATTTTCCTCATTAGTTTTATTTTTATGCAACTTACAGTCTTTTATTAAATGACCCACCTTGTGGCAGTTATTACATTTTCTATTTCTACACTCACTTCTTTTATGGCCTACTTTACCACACTCAAAGCACTTTATAGCACGCTGCGCACCAACCACCAATGCAGAATTTTGCTGTTCGCTGCTACTGGCACTGGAAATGGCGCCATTACCACTGCGCTCCTCCTCAACTAGCAACCTGCCTGTCAGCTCCTGCAACTTTTGTTTCTCTTCTGGGATACTTTCCCAAGCTGAGACAAAATGTTTGTATTTATCGGGTAATGACATAAGTATCTTAGTTATCATCATTTTTTCAGATACCTTTTCTCCTGCTGATGCCAACTGGTTAACACACTCCTCAACCTTAGTTATGAACACAGCCATGGGATCCTCATACTTTATATTAAAGAATCTCTGTTGCAACAAGTGCACCCCTACTCTAGTTGCGGGTTCATATAAGGTACATAACTTCTGCCACATTTCAAGACTACTGGAACACGAAATCAAATGCGTCATCACCGTCTCCTCAACTCTTGTAACGATCACCTCTTGAGCTTTATTTTCTCTCTCATCCCATAATTCTTGTGTTTTACCAGCTTCCGCAGGCCTTTCTTCAGTGCCTGTCACGATTCCCAATAACTTCTTTGAACGGAGAACTATTTGAATTTGAAAACGCCACGCCTGCCAATTGCGACCATTAAGAACGATCGTCTTACCATTGTTATTCTCCAAACTCGACATTTTGTTACGCATGCAATCTCACCATCAATAGATTTGCCGCGAAAAACACCGCCGCCATTAAACTTCTTGTTTGCTTGTTCGAACCACGGGCAACGCAGGGCTCCAACCTTTGCTACACCGCGACTTAATCGAATCAAACTCGCAAATAGGTTCACTCAATCTTTCATGTCTGGACCCATAACCTGTTATTGGGGGGGTATATGGGACACCAGAGAAAGAAAGTGTTTGGGAGAAAAACCTTTTATTTAATTAATAAGCAACATAACTCTCCAAGATCAAGACAACCGACGCGCACACTTGCTCGATACACCACAGACAATCTATATAACCACAGACTGACTACTCAGTGATGCCACATTGTAATCTATAACACTAATTAAAGAATGTCTACGAGTACTTGTAACAGATGTTCATGGTCACCCGATGGCTTATCAGCTGTGAGCTCGACGCGACTATCTTTGACGCGACACAATAAAGAGCGCGGGTAGCGCCCGCGCTCTCGTAAGGTTGAACGACCTGTACCACTTACGACCGGCGAGTGCGTCGGCGCATGCGCGAAATTGCGTCACGTGCCACATTCTCTTTACGCCAGAGTTGACTGAGGTTGCCGGGCGGCGCGGCGGCGCGGCGGCTCGTCCTTTACCACGCCCCGCACCCCGCGCCTGCATCTCGCGGACCCCGTACCCCACACCCAACCCCCGTTCCACGCGACTGCTGTCGCATAGCGCGCGTGTTTGATAGTATTATTACAACGAATAACGTTTCTCGGATATTTTTGGTCGGATTTGGTGGGATAAAAAAGTAAAAAATTATTTATGGAAATGTGTTCTATTAGTGAAATAGAACCACAGAAAAAAATATCAGAACTACATAAAAAATTACCCTGTATACCTACGGTCGAATTGAGTTCACCCGAAAAACCCGGCGAGAACCTGCTTCAGGCGAAAGGTGAGAGCTTTAGTGAAATGTGCCATAAGGCAAGGAAATAGAATGTAATTTTATTCTACCGTGGAATATAATAATATTAAGAATGTCGTGTAGTAGTATAGCAGCATTACTACATGATAGGCATGACAACTTTCACAATACTCGTACATAACAATGTGTCCATGTAAGTAGAATGCATAATAATATTTGCATACCAAAATATATATTTTAACATTTTTTTTGACATTAACTTTAATTAATGTTATTTGGCCCTCATAAAGGTCGTAATAAAATACTTTGTCCTCAATCCGATCACCAAGCACTGCAATTACGGATACGACAAGTAATAAATCGTATGCTTACAAAAAATTCGGTATTTAAAAATAAACAATGAGAAAATTTTCATCATTTATGGGGAATATCTTGAGCATTCAACTTTAAACCATGGCCTTATTAACCAGTATATTTCGCCGTAACACAGTGTTTTACAACCAGTTGAAGTACTTACATGGAAGTAAAGGTGGATCTAGTGCACCGAGTTTTGATATGGACGAGGAGAAGAAAGCATTTGAAGATGTCATGCCTAAAGTGATAAACTCCGTAGTGACCAGCTCTAAGTTTACAGATATACCAGAAGTTCGGAGCTGGATTAAAAAGGTTAGCAAGTTCAATTTTAGGATTATACTGTCCATCACGACGCGCGACGTAGTAAAAATGAATTTTATTATAGACTGCTCCCCGAGTCTTCATTCGCGTTGAGTTTTGGCCAGCGAGCCCTCATGTCGCGTCACATCTCTCGCTCGCGTTTTTATTTATTCCAACATGGTAGACAAAAATTACAAAAGTGATAATTCCAATAGGGCCGGTTGAAAACGGCTTGCATCCAGCGCGATTCTGTGGTCGTCTCAGATTAACTGTCCACCTTGTGGGTGGACGTTCCACGCTACGCTTGCCGGTGTGTGGTTCTGTGGTTTCCATTCGAGAACCTTACGGCCCCTCCAAGTGCTAATTCGTTGGGCTTTGTTTGTTGTTACCAAAGTTGCCGAACTTTGGTTCATCTACGAATCTCCTCATTTCTAAGTCGATCACGCAAAGAGAGACTCCGAGCGTAGCCATAGCTTCTTATCTCCATAGCTCGTTTTGATATCTTGAGATTACTAATGAGGCCCTAGTAAGAGACCACGTTTCAGTGCCATAAGTCACTCACTGGTAACACAAATAGGTTGAAAGCTTTTGACTTGAGGCACTAAGGAATTTTGGATGAGAAAACGTTAGGTACGCGATTTCCCGAGCTGAGGATCTACCTAAGGTTTGCCTTGGAGTTGGGTTTGTCCTAGGTTAATGATATTAGTAAAGTTAGATAAACCTCATTTTCATGTCAACATTTTATTTTGAATTATGTTCTGTTTTATTCGTCCAACTTTTTATCTCATATTATTGCTATTACTGCAGTAATGAGAATGTTACCCCCGAAAATTCATAATCTCTTGAATTCTCCTTTTTCCTATATGTTACAGCTATTAGAGTATTCAATGACAGGAGGGAAATTAGGAAGAGGATTAATGGTTTCCATCGGATACAGAATGTTTGAAGAACCCGCGAACTACTCAGAAGAAACACAACATTCTGCCCGCGTTCTAGGATGGTGTGTAGAAATGGTAAGTCATTTCTTCATAATAATCAATCTAACTAATATTATAGCTAAATGTACAAGTTTGTGAGTATAGACGATGGATGTTTTTACTCTTTCACATTAAAGAAAACAACTGGAAAGTTGATGCAGTAAGTCTTTTGCCTTAGAAAGAAGTTTCTATATCGTCTTCTATTTGCCAAACCACGAATTGTAGACAGCTATCGAAAACAATAAGAGTGATTTTGTGTTATTTTTCAGTTACAATCACAATTCCTGATACTGGATGATATATTAGATGAAGGAACCACGCGGCGAGGTAAACCGTGCTGGCACCTCCAACCAAATGTAGGACTGGCTGCTATCAACGACGCTCGATTTATAAACCAATCTATGATGGCAGCACTTGATATATACTTCGGAAAAACACCCATTTTCACCGATTTGTTGAGACAGTTTAATGAGGTAAATTGCAATAATGCTTGTTCCTGAAATTAATGTTCATTCAGATGGATGAGGGATGCACACATGAACCGAGAAGCGTAGCCTATAGTCAGCAGTGGTTCATCCCAGTCAGAACTGATGATGGTGAATAAAATATTTTATAGAAAACTGACCTTATATAAGAAATACGTAACACTTAGGTTACGTATTTCTTATATAAGGTCGGTCAATAAAATGATTTTATAGACAATGGACAAGATAGCTGTGGGTACACATTTAGATTTATGGTCGAGCTACAACAAAGAAAAGAACAATTTTGATGTATTGAACATGGACCAAATCTATGCAGCTATTGCTGACAACAAGTGCCCATACTATAGCTTCAAATTGCCGATATTTCTACCTCTGCTTTTAGTAAAGGATGGAAAAATGAAAGCTAATGAAGAATTATATCATATTTGTATGGATTTGGGGAGACTGATGCAGTGTCAGGTAAGATTATAAGTACTTAATGCAATACTGACCCAGTTAGAAATTATTTTCCTGCAGAGATGTAACCGTGTAAATTTATACTTAAAAGTAGACCACAATCCACCAGTGTTAAAGCTCTATGTCAGGGGTTCCCAAACTTTTTCAGCTCGCGACGCACATACAGGTAAGACGCACATACACATTTTTTCGCGACGCCCTGTCTAGTTGATAACACGACGCGCCGTCGACCCGGGTTTAGGCCATGGTCGGGCAGCGAGTCGCCCATTACTCGCCGCCCACATGCCCGCGCCTACGGTGGCCGGAGATCGTCTTGCGACGTCCGTCGCCATGGGTGTCTACCACTGCGGCTGGGCTGTGAGGTGAACGCTGTCCTTTCAGTTACGCGTCCCGCCTCCTCCTTTGCTATAGCATGACTGCTTCGCAGAAGGAGGTGAGCGGGGCAGTCCTGCACCGTGTATTCCACCGTGTCCTCCGGGCGATCCTCACAGTGGTGCTTTGCTCGACCTGGCAATAGAACCCGGGGCCTCATTTTCAGCAGACGCGCTTGCGACTACTGAAACTTGTGTAGACAATCACACAACAACCTTGTCAATTTTTCCCAGTGAAACATGAACCTATTAAAGTTTGACAGATTGATGTGCTGGCGTCTGTACAAGCGAAAGCGACTTAATAATAATAAAAAAAAACATAATAAGCGTGCTAAAACAAGTAAATCGATTAATTTAAAAACCTCAAACGCATCGTAAAAGTGATAATCGCATTGCAAATGGATTGACCTTTAAAGACTGAACTGATTTCGTTAAAAAATTTCTAAGAATCAATGAAGGAACACCTGCCTTCAAATTTAATAAAAACAAAAATAGGTACCGCATTCAACATGGTTCTCCTGTAGGTATACCTAAAAGCTACGGTGCCACAGACACACATAATATAGCGGGATAGCTTAACAACCCTCTTTTTGCGTCGGAGGTTAAAAAAAAACTTAATTTATTTCTGTTTAAAGGATGATTACATGGACGCCTACGGCGACGAGATCATCACAGGTAAGAACGGCAGAGATATCCAAGAAGGCAAATGCTCATGGGTAGCCGTAACAGCGCTGCAGCACTGCAACGAAACACAGCGAGCTATCTTCAAAGAATACTACGGCAGCAAAGACCCAGAGCATGTGAAGCGAATCAAGCAGCTTTATGACGAATTGCACCTGCCTCGATTGTATAAAGAGTGTGAACGTACCATGTATCAAGATTTCATACGACGAATTTACTCCTTACCACATGAAGGTGCTAAGGTTTTTCTGTATAGTGTTTTAAATGCTAACTATAAACGGATGTCATAATATTATCGTAAACTCAATTTTATAACCTACTTGTGATGATAGTAAAATATGTACTTATATAATATTAATAAAATTAGAGTTTTACTTTGATGTCAACTGGTTTTGAAAACCACAAAATTGCAACTGTTTTTATGTACTTTGACTTCAGGAACAGTTTATTGCTTACAATATTAGAGGAACAAAAATAATATAAATGTAACGTTAGCTATAGGTGACCTGACCCCTCTCGCCCGGCATTGGTTGAGGCCATGCTACGGGCGAGGAGGGGGAATGGGAAGCAGTGACCTCCTTCTCAGAAGCAGTAATGCTAACGAAAGAGGAGGCGGAATGCGTGTGGGAGCGGCCTTCCTACTCACGACCCAACAGCAGCGCGCCGCGGGAGACGCCTAGGGCATCGGTCGTCATTTTCGACTACCGTATCATTTTATTGAATTTGGCAATAATTTTAAATCTACCATCGCAATCGGGCGGTTTGATCTCTAGATCTTAATTTCAAAGGCTGGTCATTGAAAATCGTATATACCTTTTTTACACAATATGAAATACTGGTATTCTGTTGCGTCCGAATAAGACTAGAAACGAGCTGAAACAGTTTGCAGCTGCTCCACACCCTGCGTACCATGGAAGCACACCTTTCCGGTATGTCTGTGTCGAAAAAATCTACAATGCGCATCCACGAACATCCCCGATGCACTACAGAAGCGGGCAGGGCTGGATTAGCCCTGTCAGGGCCCTTAGGCAATACTAATCTCGGGGCCCCTTTACCCAGTTTTTCATAGCTGCCGACGCCGCTTTCTTTTTGAACGTCTGCGTACAATACAGATTTTGCCAGCCCCACATTGGTCGTGTGCGAAAAATAGAAAGCCACAATATGGCGTCAATATGGCGCCCGCAAAGATTTATTTTGTATCAAGTGGCACGATGCACAAAAAAACTGTTTGTATGAAAAGGGCCTGCTGAAAGTGTCTGTCGCAAAGGGAAAATCCAAGTACATCTTTAAAAATCATTATCTTACTTGTATTGCGTTTGTGAATGATATTTTACGTGTAAATGTAATGAAAAAAAGAAAGGGCATTTATTAACACAGACAGGACAGAACAAACAATAAAATCATTTCAAAAGGCTCAAAAATTTAGATAGGTAACAACCTAGTGCAGGTATGAAATTCAAATTATAGCAAAATCGATGACGACAAAGAATGTAATTGATAAGCAACTTGGCAAGTTGAAAAATGTAACCTGTAATATCTTTGGTGGAAGCCGACAAGTAATAAATAATGCTGTGTCCTATCTTTAACCAAAACATATTGAGAAACTGGTATAAATAAAAAATCTTTACATTTTTTTGCCGTTTTCATTGTGACTTGTCCTGCTAAGCCTAAACGATGTCCATGAAGGCCATATTATATCGCCGTAAGATGTTGTTTTATAATCAGTTAAGGCACTCAAATAGTACAGGTGGATCCAGTGTACCAACATTTGACATGAACACTGAAAAGAGAGCGTTTCAAAATGTCCTGCCCGAAATCATAAACTCTGCAGTGAGTGGTCCGAAGCTATCAGAATTACCAGAAGTACGAAGCTGGATTAAAAAGGCAAGTTAACTTTTGTAAATTTAGAATAAACAGAAGACACTATTTTCGGCTTTTGGGAAAACTTCAGCCTCTGTCAGTATAGGCTCCTCCTTGCGTGTGCTAAGCTCTACATATTCCTGTGCCAGAACACGATATAATATACCAGCGAGGTATAAAAACGAGGCCTGTCGCCTCGTTTTTCCACTGTTGATAAATTCCATACTATAATCATCTGGAATTCCCAGACAGTGGGTCGAGCCGCCTTTGGGGGTGTAGGTAGGGTGATTTATGAGGGGGCACTTATGGCTCCAGAAATAAAATCATGTACACAGGAAAAAGTACCACACTCGGTGTGCATGTTTTTACAAAATAAACTTTAACTTTGTTTGGCTGTCTTTGATGTCTGTGTAATGTTTATAAACGACTCCTCGAAACAGGAGAAATTCTTGATTTTGGTGTATTTTATTGAACCAGGGGTGAGGAGCATAAAGTAAAAGGTTAGGAAACACTGACTAGTTATGATTGTCAAATCTGAGATGTTACACCTGAATTATGATTTACTTGAGTGACCGTTTTTGTGTTTCAGCTATTAGAATACACATTGCCTGGAGGAAAACTAGGCAGGGGGTTAATGGTTTCCATCGGATACAGAATGTTTGAAGAACCCGAGAACTACTCTGAAGAAACACAACATTCTGCCCGCGTTCTAGGATGGTGTGTAGAAATGGTAAGTCATTTATCAATTTTAAGGATTCGCAGGAACTCTCCTATAAAGGAAGGGAAGATGAGTCAGGTAAGAGAGTATACAGATCAAGATCAAATCACTTCTAACATAACTTATTATGTTCTGCCTATCTTTTCCCCAAGTACAAGTTCCGGTAAAACTACATGCAGCTGAATAACTGTTTCTTTTTTTTGTACAGAAACTCCAGTCATTACAGCAATAGTTAGATCAGAAAACTGCAGCGGAGCAGTAAGACAGGTTTTCTGCCAGATATGTACGTAAATTTTGTTTTAGTTACAGTCACATTTCCTGATGTTAGATGACATAGTAGATGGTGGAGTTATTCGGCGTGGAAAGCCGTGCTGGCACCTCCAACCAGACGTCGGACTATCTGCTATTAACGACGCTCTACTTATATACCAATCTTTGTTGAAAGTACTAGATGTGTACTTTGGAAAATCTCCCATTTTCACCGACTTGTTAAGACAGTTTAATGAGGTAATTTTCAATTATTGTATTTAACAGAGAAAAATTTTTAGAAAAAAAAACTGGAACTTAGAAGTGATAACTGGCATCCTAATTGGAGACCAAAATATTAATTATTTTACAGGCAGTGGAGGCAGGAACCATAGGTGAACACTTAGATTTATGGTCAAACTACAACAAAGAAAAGAATTTTGATGTATTGAACATGGGCCGAATCTATGCAGCTATTGCCGACTACAAGTGCCCATACTATAGCTACAAATTGCCGATATTTCTACCTCTACTATTAGTAAAAGATGGAAAAATGAAAGCTACTGAAGAATTAAATCATATTTGTATGTGTTTGGGGAGACTGATGCAGTGTCAGGTAAGATTATTGTTATGTATGCAACGGACCCAATTTTTTTTTTCTGCGTGGCAAAATTATCAAATTAGGCCTCCCACCTATTACTGTCAGACTTGTACTGACTAGAATCCACAGTGTCTTTCATTAGCCCTCTACGTTCCAGGGTCACGGTAATGGAATAAGTCCCGCGACCAATACCGACCCAATTTTCCTGCAGAGATGTAACCGTGTTAGTGTTTAAAAGTTGACCCACAATTCACCTGTTTTTAAGCTCTGGGTAATGACGTTGACCCTTATGCGAACTACCGTGCAAACTCCACGGCTGCTACTGAAAAATTCCTACAGAAAAAATACAGAAATACTGAAAATCCACGGTGTCCTTCAATAGCCCCTTACGATCCGGGGTCACAGTAATTTCTAAGTCCCGCGACCCCGCCAGGTTTTGGCCCTCTAAGGGGGGCCCCGTCAGATTGCTGACAGCACTTTGAGGCGCGCGTGAAACACAACGCGCCGTTGACCCGGGCATGGTCCAGTGAGTCGCCCATTACTCGCCGTCCGCTTGCCCGCGCCTTACGGTGGCCGGAGATCGTCTAGCGACGTCCGTCGCCGTGGGCGTCTAACACTGCGGCTGGGGTGTAGGGTGGACGCTGTCCTTTCCCTTACGCGTCCCGCCTCCTCCTTCGCTAGCATGACTGCTTCGCAAAAGGAGGCGACCGCTTCCCATTCCGTCTCGCCCCGCAGCATGGCCTCGACCAGTGCCGGGCGCGAGAGGTCTCCGCCTATCGCCGTCGTGAGAACACGGCGGTGCTCTGCCCAAACTGGGCCGTCCTGCACCGTATGTTCCACCATGTCCTCCAGGCGATCCTCGTAGTGGTGACCCAGGCGTTTCTTCCCTCCTTATCCGACACAGGTACCTCCCGAAACTCCCGTGTCCGGTGAGGACCTGCGTCAGACGGTAGGTCAGGACGCCATGACGCCTATCCAGCGGTCTTGCCTCCGCGATTGCGGCGTCCCGTAATAAACCTGCTTAATTTACAAGTAATTCGATTAATTTAAAAACCCCGAACGCGTCGTAAAAGAGTTGATGACCTTAAAAAGACTATAATAAGATAGTGAAAGGTGCTTTCATTTAAAAAAAATACCGCATTTAAAAGGTTTCACCCGTTTTAGAGCTACAGTGCCACAGACAGACACACATAGCGGGCAAACTTGCAAACAAACACTCCTCTTTTGCGCCGGGTATTAATAAAACCTAAATTATTTCCTTATAAAGGACGATTACATGGACGCCTACGGCGACGAGACCATCACAGGTAAGAATGGCAGAGATATCCAAGAAGGCAAATGCTCATGGGTAGCCGTAACAGCGCTGCAGCACTGCAACGAAACACAGCGAGCTATCTTCAAAGAATACTACGGCAGCAAAGACCCAGAGCATGTGAAGCGAATCAAGCAGCTTTATGACGAACTGCATCTACCTCGATTGTATAAGGAGTGTGAACGTACGATGTATCAAGATTTAATAAGACGAATTTACTCCTTACCACATGAAGGTGCTAAGGTTTTTCTGTACAGTGTGTTAAATGCTAACTATAAACGGGTGTCATAATAAATATTGTAACATATTATTTTTATAAAATAAAACATTGTGATAATATAGTAAAAGTATTTAATAGGTACATATTTGAACCAACAGCTATAACAAATGGATAACAGTGGTAACATGCAACACAGACCCAATAACAGGTTCCCACGGATAAAAAGAAAAGTGAGTGTATAAAAACGTGGGAAAATAGGAAAAGTATTAGCAAACTTAGGATCTAACAAGCACGTAAATAATAAAATAAAAAAAAATAAGTTTAACTATAGTAAACTAGCAAACCTGGCGAACTCCGTTTCGCCACCAGATGGCTTTGTTTTATGTAACATTTCGTTTGGTGATTAAAAGAAGAATTTTCTTTGCTATAAACCTCACTGAGCCCGAGACCTTTCCAACGAATGCAAATCGTGAAAATCGGTTCGCGCGTTCTGGAGTTATAGCGTCAGGAAGGAAAACCCGACTTATTCCCACGTTTTGTATTATATATATTATTTTTCGTACCACTTGCTCAAAAAAGTGACATTCTATGCCACAAAAAGCGAACATAACAATAGTCATTTTTAATCTGTTAAAAACAGGGAAAGAAAATTGTACTGAATTTCATTCATCCTCTAGGGGGAGAATGTCATTTAAATTTGGAATACTTACCGTTTATACTGAACTACATCTGTGTTTACACCATTGAGTTTATATAATATAAGGCATTAAACATCTTTTTGAAAAAGGAATACGCATAGCAGTTATGATTATTAAATAAAATTACGAAAACCGACGAGGCCGTATTGTATGAGCTTGATGCCGTTGCTTTTCCGACAAAAAAATATTAGTCTAGGAATTTGCCGCGTTTTTGTTTTCTTCAAATACATACTTAAACGTTATGTTTATTTTAATAGTCATTATTTATAATAAATGCTTATCTCATATTATTATTGTGTTAATTTTTTCGCAAATGGTACGAAAAGTAGAGTATTTTCCTCGGTGATAAAGCTGTCTTAGTCTTGGGTGAACTTAAATCCCTCGCTACACTCAGGACTAGTCATAAATCCCTCGCTTCGCTCGTGATTTAAGTTTTTAACACCCTCGCTGCGCTCGGGAGTAAACCTCGAGTCCTTCGTTACGCTCGCGATTTAAATCGTCACCCGCGACAGAAGACACTGCTTTATCGCCTTGGTTAATAATCTACTATTTCGTACCACTTGCTCAAAAAAGTGACATTCTATGCCACAAAAAGCGAACATAACAATAGTCATTATTAATCTGTTAAAAACAGGGAAAGAAAATTGTACTGAATTTCATTCATCCTCTAGGTCACCCTAGAGGATGAATGAAATTCAGTACAATTTTCTTTGAATGTGATTTTTTGGAATACTTATATTACCGAAAATACTGAACTACATCTGTGTTTACACCATTGCATTATACATCTTTTTGAAAAAAGAATACGTATTTATTATGCAGTGCAGTAAGAAAACCGACGAGGCCGTATGAGCTTGATGCCTTTGCTTTTCCGACAAAAAAATATTAGTCTAGGAATTTGCCGCGTTTTTGTTTTCTTGAAATATATAAACGTTAAGTTTATTTTAATTGTCATTATTTTGAATAATAATGCTTATCTCATATTATTATTGTGTTAATTTTTTCGCAAATGGTACGAAAAGTAGAGTATTTTCCTCGGTGATAAAGCTGTCTTAGTCTTGGGTGAACTTAAATCCCTCGCTACACTCAGGACTCATCTTAAATCCCTCGCTTCGCTCGTGATTTAAGTTTTTAACACCCTCGCTACGCTCGGGAGTAAACCTCGAGTCCTTCGTTACGCTCGCGATTTTAATCGTACCCGCGACAGAAGACACTGCTTTATCCCCTTGGTTAATAATCTACTAATTATTATTTGTTTGTTTGTCGTTCCGGTTGGACTTTTGCAACTCAATTTTGAGGCACTTCCCGATAATCTAGCAGGCTGGAATTTTGCACACGCTCTGAGTTCTGATGACAATACATGATTAGCTAAGAAACGTCATAACAAATCCAATATGGTGGCCTCCCCAAGATGGCGGACTGGCTGTTTGAAATCCACCCCCATGATATGGGTATCAAATGAAAGGGTTTGCTGTCAGGAATACGAAAAAAATAGTCACGGGACTTAAATCCAATATGGCGGACGTCCAAGATGGCAGACAGGCTATTTGAAATGCACCCCTATGATATGGGTATCAAATGAAAGGGTTTGCTGTCAGGAGTACGAAAAAAATAGTCACGGGACTTAAATCCAATATGGCGGACGTCCAAGATGGCAGACAGGCTATTTGAAATGCACCCCTATGATATGGGTATCAAATAAAAGGGTTTACTGTCAGGAATACGAAAAAAATAGTCATGTGACTTAAATCCAATATGGCGGACGTCCAATATGGCAGACTGGCTGTTTGAAATCCAGCTCCCGATATGGGTATCAAATAAAAGGGTGTACTGTCAGGAATACGAAAAAAATAGTCATGTGACTTAAATCCAATATGGCGGACGTCCAAGATGGCGGATAGTCTTTGAGTCACTTCCCGATAAGCAGGCTGAGATTTTCAGGGTAGCTTCAAACCCGATGAACAAAGATAAAAATATCTAATAAAATAATTAATAGATTTAAAAAAATCTAAAAACCCACGTTTTTAAATTTCCTAAAAATAAGAAAATAACCCTACGGGGCTGAGAGAGGGGCCACTCAAAACGTGGGGGCGTATCTTTGCAAGTTACACCCACGATCTATACACGTCATGTAAATATATCCCATAAATAATCCCTTGAATAATATACGCCCCCACGTTTTGAGTGGCCCCTCTCTCAGCCCCGTAGGGTTATTTTCTTATTTTTAGGAAATTTAAAAACGTGGGTTTTTAGATTTTTTTAAATCTATTTTTATATAGTAAAACGTGGGAAAAATAAAAGATTATGGCCCTTAGAAAAAGCTCGCATTCAACTGACTGCGTACAGAGTAAGATTTGGTAATAAACGGGTCGAATGAAAACTCTTTGCAAATAATATTAAAGTCCTTGCTTGCTCGCATTATATGTATATGAGTTTTGCCTATAATTGGAAAAAGACAAGGGAATAGACATGGGCGGATTAAATCTAACTGATCTCTGGGGTACATTAAAATACAGTTTATTCAGGAGATCAGGACAGTCGATCCCGTTAGATACAATTTTTAAAAGAAACGTGCATTCTGCTTGTCGACGACGATTTATGAATGGCTGTTAATAAAATTTCCTACAAAGGTTCATGTAATTATCAGAATGGTATGGTATACGTAGCCGAAAACATAGGAAACGAATAAATCTTTTTTTGTATATTCTCGATCCGATCGATATATTTACGGTCACGGGTTAGAGATAACTTCTAACAAAGGAGACTTTAAGCCTTTTAGACTTTTGGTCTTCTTAAAGCACCCCGCGAGTCTCATAATAAAACCCAGCGACTTTAAAGCTTTAGCCACTACTTGCTCAATATGCACGTTAAACTACAATTTGGAATCATGAAAGCCACCTAAATCACGTACACCGTCGCACTTTTGTAATAATTGCCCTTTAAGTTCATAGGTTGTTGGGAGAGGTAGGTATGCGTTTCCTGCTAAATGATATACCTAACTGAACATTTTGTAAGGTTCAAATCCAGTTTATTAATAGAGCAATAATCATCCAATCGCGCCAGGTCGGACTGCAAAGCATCCATGTCGTTATCTGATGATATTGCAGAAAATATCTTCATATTATCAGCAAAACAAAGCATAGGTATTAGAATTATGGGAACAAGAATCGATGTCGCTTACTTAAATAATAAAAAGCAATGGGCTCATCAAGGAGCCTTGGGAAACACTACTAGGAACTGAAACCCAGCTCGACATATAATTACTAATAAACACAGCCTGAGATCTGTTTTCAAGGTATGAAGCAAACCAGCGAAGCAGGTCACCTCTGATACCATTGTTAAAAAGCTTTCCTTTAAGAACATTGTGGTCGATTCTGTCAAAGGCCTTACTGTAATCTGTGTAATCGACATCGACTTGTATTCCAACATTGAGTAAAGCTAGGTTAGATACAGTTGAATGACCCTTAAGAAAACCGTGCTGAGAAGGGCTAGGATGGAAAAAGATAGGTACTGAAGAATTAAATGATATCTGCATGGACACTGGGGGATTTTAGCGATCACCCTATGTATGTATAAGATATATTTATAAATACCCGTAATTTGTATGGTATGCATAATAAAGAGTATTCTATCTATCTAGTATAAATAATATTATTTTTAATTACTAATTCTGCCAATAGATCTAGGCTTATGTGGAATGCAGCAGCACCAGCTAAAATAGAATATGCACATGCAGGTAGAATACACAACATTCACCTGAATTCACCACATGTTTCACCCGTCCCCCACGGGAGATATTGACTCGACCGTCCGGGCAGGATTCTTTTCTGCCCGAATGGTCATATCCACCTCTTTTTTTTTGGTTCCCAGAAGCATTCATTTTTGCTTAGCTTGACTATACTATGGGTGTTTTGAGCGGTTTAGGAACAATACCTTGGGTGTATTAAAATTAGGTTAAGGAATCATAATTATTCCCTTATCAAACCTGCTGCACCACAAAATTTCGTTTATAGGACAATTTCTTGGATGCCTATAGCGACAAGACCGTCACAAGTGAGAACGGCAGGGAAGTTATCCAAGAAGGGAAATGCTCGTGAGTGGCAAAAACGGCGCTGCAGCACTGCAACGATACAGCTATTTTCAAAGAATACTACGGCAGCGAGGACCCTGCAATGAGCATGTAAAACGAATCAAGCAGCTTTATGATGAATTGCATCTTCCTCGATTGTACGAAGAGTGTGAACGAACGCTGTATCAAGATTAAATGCGACGAATATACTCCTTGCCACATGATGGAGCGAAGAATTTTATTTACAATATTTTAAATATTACCTATAAACGGATTTCGGAATATCGCAACATATAATTCAATTCGTGAGAATGAATATAATTATAGTCGATTTTTTAATACGTTTTACATCAGCATTTATCCATAACCAGCTGTTCCCAAAAATATTTTTTCAATTCGAAGCAGTACTTCCTGAGATTAGCTCGTTTAACCAAACAAAGTCTTCATTCAGCACTATAATATCAAATATAGCACGTTGACACGGTCCGTGACCGTCAATTAGAATTGGTCATTACTGATTTTTTTTTTGATAAAGACACTATGTAAATACTGAAGCGACACTCAGAGGATAAGGGATTAAAAAAGGAACTAATATTTATAGTGCTCTACCGCGTACCCTTAGGAGAGGGCGTAAATTTTTACAGATATGTACGTCATATGCATGGTAAATAATTGAATAAAAAGTATGTAAAACTTGACATTTATTAGTAAAATATGATACACACAGGAGACGTTACGAAGATTAAGTTTAACGCACAGCCGTGATTGAAAACATTTGAAGTACAATAAAAAAAGAGAGAAGAGCAGAGCGGTGTGGCGGAGTCGGAGTATTTTTTATTCCACTTAAATATTTTCCTTGACCAACACTGGAGGTCAGGGACATATTTTTATCAAATCAAGTCAAAGCATTGCCTGTAGGACCAGTTACAGGCACTTATTGTCAACAGACAAAAAAAATAAAACCAGTACATAATAACTGTGAAAGTACTTAAATGGCGGACAGTGATACAACAATCCGGGCTTGGATGCAGGATGCAGTCCCACCCTCAAGCCCTTCTGCGGAGTATTCTTAGATATTGACACGAGTTGTCGAGTATAAGTTTAGCTGCATGGCATGTTCAGTTTTCCTGCATGTTTGTATATGCGTGACGGCGGATATCGTGCATATGCATTTGCGTGAGGGTAGCACTGCAACCTCCATACAAGCCTGGACTTTTGTCTTATGGAATTAAAACTAGATACTTTTCCTAATATTTTAATATCATGGATTTCCGCAAAGAAACAACTGATTTTATAACTTTTTATAAATCCCCCAACAAGCTAGATTTAAAGCAATTTAATTTTCCAATTTCCTAATTTTATTATTCTCCCTTACGCACCGTTCACCTCCGCACAAGTTAAAAAAGTCTTTTATAGTAAAAATTTAGAAGCCCTAAGAAAAATTCTGACTCCCCTTTAGTTGGCAAAGCGTGGATTCTATTTTTTAAATCGTCATAAAAAGAACGCTCATACTGTTGATACACTTCAGACATGTTCAATTCGTCATAAAGCTGCTTGATACGCTTTACATGTTCGGGATCTTTGCTGCCATAGAATTCTTCGAAGACTGAACGTTGGGTGTCGTTACAGTGCTTCAGCGCATTTACAGCTAGCCATGTACATTTTCCTTCTTGAATGTCTGTCCCATCTGTTCCTGACATGGTTTTGTCGCCGTAAGCGTCGAGATAATCGTCCTTAAAAAAAAAAACGTTAGTCATTTAGATACCTAACTTCTTTTATCTATCAATAAAAATCGGTTATGAAAAATAAACGAGAATATTTATCTGCACACTTTTTTCAACCATTTTCCTTCGAAATTCGAGTAAGAGCATATGACGGCATTCTACTAACAATCTCTTTGGCAAACATAACGGTTTCAGAATCTTACCTGTATTTGTATAAGTTTCCCAAGTTCCGTACAGATATAATATATCTCTTTAGTAGCTTTTTCTTTTCCATTCTTAAGTAAAAGCAGAGATGCCAGTATAGATAATCTGAACGAAATGTAGGACGACTTGTGGATAATAATATTATTGTAACGTTCCAAGGTGAATACATCGAGATTTTTCTTAAGCTTATTGTTGTAACATGCGGTTATATCCAGATGCTGGCCCATTATCGTTTTAAATATCACCTACAAAATAAATAAACGTTATTTTTATGCTGAAAAACAACTTATAGTGCCACCTACTTAGCTGTTCCACCGGGCAACATTGTAATTGCAGCCGCTAATTTGAGAACGTCATTTTAGTCAGATAATTATATACCTACCTAACAGCACAGATAATTGTGTTGAAGAAGGAATATTTTTACGAATAGAAAATTACTTAGGTAAGCATAAACCTGCCTCATTTAAAAGTTTTATCAAATCGGCGTAGAAGGGCGTTTTTCCGAAGTATATTTCCAGTACTTCCAACGCGGATTGATGAATAAGTATACAGTCGTTGATCGCGTTTAAACCGATGTTAGGCAGTGTGTGCCAGCACGGCTTGCCACGACGCATCGTTGCACCATCCATCATGTCATCCATCAATATCAAGTGCAACTGTAACTGTTGAAACATATTTATTAATTTAACCTATAAGCCTATAAGCTATAAGTTCCCAGGGCCATATTTTCCACTGGGTACTCTACTCCGCTAAAAGCCTTTTGGGGGTTTGCCTGTGAACATCATAAGAAAAAAATAATAACAACAATAAATTTATCGAGCTTGCTCTCGGTTTAATGATTTAGGCGTGGAAAGGTAACAAACACACTTACATTTCAATTTGTTATTGTTCGGACAGGACAGGATTGGGAATTAATAAATTAATAGATTTAAAAAAATCTAAAAACCCACGTTTTTAAATTTCTTAAAAATAAGAAAATAACCCTACGGGGCTGAGAGAGGGCCACTCAAAACGTGGGGGCGTATATTATTTAAGGGATTATTTATGGGATATATTTACATGACGTGTATAGATCGTGGGTGTAAAACTTGCAAAGATACGCCCCCACGTTTTGAGTGGCCCCTCTCTCAGCCCCGTAGGGTTATTTTCTTATTTTTAAGAAATTTAAAAACGTGGGTTTTTAGATTTTTTTAAATCTATTAATTATTTTATTATTTTTATCTTTGTTCATCGGGTTTGAAGCTACCCTGAAAATCTCAGCCTGCTTATCGGGAAGTGCCTCAAAGACTGTCCGCCATCTTGGACGTCCGCCATATTGGATTTAAGTCACATGACTATTTTTTTCGTATTCCTGACAGTAAACCCTTTTATTTGATACCCATATCGGGAGCTGGATTTCAAACAGCCAGTCTGCCATATTGGACATCCGCCATAATGGATTTAAGTCACGTGACTATTTTTTTCGTACTCCTGACAGCAAACCCTTTCATTTGATACCCATATCATAGGGGTGCATTTCAAATAGCCTGTCTGCCATATTGGACGTCCGCCATATTGGATTTAAGTCCCGTGACTATTTTTTTCGTATTCCTGACAGCAAACCCTTTCATTTGATACCCATATCATGGGGGTGGATTTCAAACAGCCAGTCCGCCATCTTGGGGAGGCCGCCATATTGGATTTGTTATGACGTTTCTTAGCTAATCATGTATTGTCATCAGAACTCAGAGCGTGTGCAAAATTTCAGCCTGCTGGATTATCGGGAAGTGCCTCAAAATTGAGTTGCAAAAGTCCAACCGGAACGACAAACAAAAAAACAAACAACGTGGGAAAAAAAAAATTAAAACAGTTTTTTACCAATTCTATAGCCCAGCCTAGCACGCGAGCCGAATGTTGTTTGTCTTCAGAGTAATGTGTTGGGTCTTCCAACATTCTGTATCCAACGGAAACCATCATTCCTCTCATTAACTTCCCGCCAAAAATTGTGTAATCCAATAGCTGTAACATTGAATATTGTTGTTATTTTATTAGGGTTGTGTCGTAAGTTGTTTGTATGCCGAACGACATTTCGAACTTCCGATTTCGTATTTTTCGAAATGAATAGTTCAAAATGACAACATTTTCGAAGTGACTTTTTCGAGTCGGTCGGCCGTCAAAATCTAATAATGCACTTTACTTGGGCACACTTAGGTGAAAAAATCAAAGGATATTTTTTTTAGGTTGGTTCCCACTTGTTTTACTAACCACGTCTGCGGTAAACTAATGGTTAGTGAGCTACACTTCCAATAATAAGGCATACCACAGTGATGAAAAATTTTAAAATGGGAAATATGAATAAAATTATGCATGTCAGTTTTCTTTCTTACCTGTTTAATCCAGCTTGAAACTTCAGGCACTTGTGATAGTTTAGGACTGGTAACTATGCAATCTATGACTTCAGGCAAGACATTTAAAAACGCTTTTCTTTCTTCGTTCATATTAAAACTTGGAACATTGAATGAACATGCACTTATATGCAATTCTCTGAATTGTTGGCATAAAGGGAGCAGGGCACTTCGGCTTCGGCGAAATAAATAAAGCATTGTCACACAATAATATCATAAAGAGGAATAAATAATGTTTTTACACTATTATTAGTGCCATATGAGGTTTTTTTAACGTTAACGAAGTCGCGCGCTCAAAATAATAATTTAATTGTTAAAATCAATGGCAATAACTAGGTAGGTATAGAGTCAAATGCTTGTGATAATATCCACGAAGCAAATGAAAAATGCAACGTTGTGAATTATTTTATATATATCTAGGTATATTAATTTGTCATTCCAACTCATTGGAATGATAAATTAATCGCAAAAAATATGTATTTTTACTAAATTTAATAAACGCCAATTTATTGCAGTTTAAGCATCTATAAATGGACACTAAGGTATTTGCATAGAGGTACGGTCAGCCAAGAAAGTGGTGTACCAGTTTTGATTTAGTTTCCCGGTCATCGAAAATTACAACAAGGTTCGTTATAAAAAGATATTACTGAAAGAGACAACATTATCATGACGTAAACCTATGTATTTAGTATTCATACGTCATATGTCACATATAAGTACATGACATTTTAACCTTTAGTATAAATGAAAAGGACATTAGTTTCTACAAAGCAATTGAAATGTTTCCAAACAAAAGTAATAAAAACTATTTAAATAGACAACCGAATTCCATTTGAAAAAGAAAACTGACAATTGGCATTTTGTCAAATATATGCAAAAAATCGATATATTTTTCCGTGTTATTTTTCAATCAACTGCATATAAAATCATCTCAATGCCTGCCAACTTGACCATTGCCGAAAGAGCACAAATAATTGCCCAATTTAATGAGGGAAGCAGTATCAGTGCGATATCCCGGAATTTGAATACACCGTGTTCTTCACGTTATCCATAAACTTTAGCAAATACTTCTATGGCTTTTACAAATCAAATCCAACAAAGGAAGTAGTACTTAAAAAGGCTTCGTTACAAAGATATTTGTAGTTTCATTTAATGAAATTTAATTGAGCTATGCAGTGAGAAAGTATCTTAATTTGAAATCTATCAAATACTATTTGCATTTCATTTGTTTCAGCCCGCCAAATGTTATGAATGACGTTGCCAATTCGGATAAAGAGGCATGCATATCGGGTTATTTACGTCTAGGTATTTAGTTTGTATGAAAATTAACAAAAAATAAAAAATAAGAATTTATTAATGTGTCCATAATGAAAAATGCTTACTTCCGTGGTTTGAACATCTGGTCGAAGTTTATGTATATCGTCCGGAACACGGTGTATATCGAGGCGTTCTGTCCGCTTTTGGATTCGTCGTGAAGGAGAGGAGGGAAGTTTGTTGGATCACAGAAGAAGTGGTCGCCGGCCTGCACTCTCCAATAACGATAGAGAATTCATGAGACGGGAATATGAAATCAATGGTTTTAAGCCCACAAAACATTTTGCGGAGATGTTCGATGTGAGTGCCCAAACAATAAGGAATCATCTACATTACATGGGGTTGCACCACAGGCATTACGCCAAGAAAATATATTTGACGGATGCTCACAGACTTGCTCGTCTGAACTTCGCCAGAGAGCACTTAGAGTTTGATTGGTCTAATACAGTGTTTTGTGATGAAAAAACGTTTAAATCCAGTCAGCATGGACGTCTTCACCTTTGGCGATATAATTCAACACGGTATAAAGATGATCATGTAATCCCAAATAGAGAATCAGGTCGAATTTCCGTAAATATTTGGGGCTGGATGAGTGCGGATGGTGTAGGAGAATTGTGTTCTCTACCTCCTCGAGCGACGGCTGTAAATTATATCGACATGCTTCAGAATGCAATGCTACCGACAGTCCGTAATGTTTACCCGGAGAACGAAGTGCCACAATTTGATTTTGTTCAAGATAATTGTTCAATTCATAATGCGAGGATCGTAAGAGCCTGGTTTCGTTCACACACTGACGTAAGGGTAATTCAGTGGCCCTCAAGATCGCCGGACCTCAACCCGTTAGAAAATCTTTGGGGCCTTATGGTCCAACGATGGTCGCATCAAAATGAAAGAACCAAACAAGCTCTTATTAGTCACTGTAATTATATTTGGGAGGAAATGCGGGGAACCGATATTTGCTCACGGCTTGTTGGTTCAATGAGGTCTCGTCTTTTAGAGGTTATAGAGACCAACGGCGGTTACACCCGTTTCTAATTTTTAAAAATTTTCAATATCTTCTAAATATTACTATATATGCTATGTTTTTGTTTGTTATAAGTATTTTATAATTGATTGTAGAAATTTAATAAAAGGATAAATCTATTTTTAGCTTGTTTTTTATTGATATTGTAATTACAAGTTTACAGAAATTGTAGGTTTGTGGATTCGCCTTGTGCCTTTACAATTTTATGTAACTTGTTGATTACAATTCTGAATTTGTAGATACAATTTTGTCATCAAAATCTACAGCCCCCCGCCGTTGATTTTACGACGTCATTGGTTCCATCAAGTTCAAACTAAGATCAGCTGTCACGTTACAAACAGTAATAGTCGTTATCAATAATCAGATAAAGACAGCAATAGAAGTTGTCAGATCGATCTGCAAGCGAAACTAATCTTTATCAACTATGAATCTGCAAGCGATATTCAACCTTAGGGTGGTACACCACTTTCTTGGCCGACTGTACCGTAGTTCGAGAAATTCAGGTTTTCTTAGTGTGTATTAAAATAATGAATAGAGAGCAGTGGTGGCCCAGTGGTATCGGCCTCGACTTACGAGTTGTAGGTCGTGGGTTCCAACCCCGTCAGGCGCATTACTTTGTGTAATTTATTCAACACTACTGCTCTCAAAACGGTGAAGGAAAACAACGTGAGGAAACCGGCATGTCCTAGAACCAAAAATTCGAAGACATGTGACATCTAGCAATCCGCACTGGGCCCGCGTGGTAGATTACGGCCCACTCCCTCTCACAGAGAGAGGAGGCCTGTGTCCCAGCAGTGGGAACAGTTATAGGCTGATGATGATGATGATGATTAAAATAATATTAAATCACCTAATGGCAAGCAATTAAAATAATAAAATTAATAATAATAATAATTAAGAGGTACGGCACGGCAAGGAGCTTCACGGACGCTTCTACCGGGCTCTTCATGGGCCTGATGTAGATTTTATAGCGTCCGTGTCCTGGCTACGTTTCGGTTACCTCTTCGGGGAAACTGAAGGTTTTGTCTGTGCGATTATGGACGAAGTTATCTTAACCAATAAAAAAAAAACTAGAACAGAATCAACCAAGAATGAGAAATTGGAAAAAAAACAACCTTGCTTTTAAACCTGACTAAATTTTTTCTAAATTATTAACGCGACAATTTGCGAAAGAGATATTCTGCGGAAGAGGCATTGTGCAGAAAGCGACCTTTTGAGAAGGAGTCATTCTGCGAAAGTGATATTATAAGAAAGCGACATTTTGCGAAACAGACATTTTACTACCAGGAGACATTTTGCGCACTGTGATTGCCTCGCACTTCATGGTTTACGGTTGATACGTCCAGTATTTTTTTATTATTTCTATTGTGGAGTTGTTGTACCGCCTGAACTATTTACTATAATATCATATTTCTTCAATGTTATCTTTAGTTTACATAAATTATACATATACATTTTATCTCTCATAAACTATAGATGCACAAGGTGACGTATTAGTGAATGTGACGTAACGGGGAAAGAGACGAAATAGCTAATGAGACGAGTTGTCAGCGCAACCGTTTTATTCTAGGTATAAAGGCAGATTTACATTAAGTCAGTGACTGTCGTCAGTGCTGGCGCCGAAAACTGACGCATACTATTTATACGCAGTCAGTATTTCGTCAGTAGTCGAGGATATTTCTTTTGGTGTATACACGTTCATAAAGTCAGTGCGTAAAAATGAATACTCGAAAACAGCAAAAAATCAAAGTTGCAGCAATGCTGTTCCACGCATTTTTTTGCAAAACGCAGGTTTTGCAAAGTGATAGATAAATAGATACCAATGCTCAAAATAATTTATTTTGAAATGTTTTTCTTATTTTGCGAAATTGTGATTTAATTTGATTTTATTTTTATTTATTTTTTATTTTTTTAATTGGAATATAATTTGATTTTGTGTATTGTATTGTTTGAATTAAGTTTGAATTAATTTTATGAATTTTAATTGAAATCTTTTCTAATTGAATTAATTTTTAATTTATTTTTAATTTTCTTGAATTTGTAAAATATGTCTGTATTCAATTTTATTTTCCTTCATTACTTTTAATTAATTAATTATTATTATTATTTTTTTAATATATTTATGCATATTGTTTTTGTCGCGTAATTAAAAAAAATATGGTAGGTACTTTTAGTTATGGAAGATCGGAGTCTCCTAATACAGGCATTTTATGCTTAAAAGGAGACTCCAATCACTAATATTGTAAAGATACTACATGAGAAAGAAAAATAAATTATTTGAATTTTGAATTTGAATTTGAATTTGAATTTGATAGATACCACACAACCTATTATCACACGTCTATCTTATTTGTTTATCTGTTTCTTGGTTTTATTCTACTAACATTTATATACATATTATTATGTAGGATATTTTTATTATTATATTATATTTATTTTTTATCTAAGTACATACCATAAGCATTGACACTTCAATTAAAATATAAAGCTGATTTACATCCGTTACATCACAAATACAGGCCCAGTTAAAAACCAGCGTCGAGCACTACCTAGTTGCTCGACATTTTGCTGAACTGGGCCTATTTGGCGCAGCCATGGGACACACATCAAGTCTTTGTTTTTCACTTCTCCCTTTTATTTTTTTGTTTTAGCTAAAGTTTCCATTTTTCTGTTTCTTGTTTTTATTTTATTTTGTTGTGTGTTTGTCGTGGTTTAGTGCCAAATAAATATTTTTTCTTTCTTTCTTTCTTTCATTTCTTTATTTCTACAATTTTGCGATTTGACACAGCCATTCATTATCTCGGTATAGTTGAACAAGTTTTAAGTTTTCCGTGTCGCGTCATTTTGTGATGTGGTGCGAGGAAGCGTGGTCACCATACAACAGAGCGGCAGCGACTGACTTGGGCATATTTACACGCCGTCAGTTGCACTGACGCGGGTGGCGGGGGAGCGAACTGACGCCGAAAAAGAAATATTGAAGCGCGATAATTGAAGTCAGTACTGACGCGACTGTATTGACTTGAAATCAATTTACACTATGGCAGTGTCAGGTCAGCACTGACTCGTCAGTGGACTGACGTCAGTTACTGACTCTATGTAAATCTGCCTTTAACTTTTTATGGCTTAGAATATTGTATTACCTACCTACCTTAAAATTGTTTAACATTAAGTTCTATTTCTTGTGATACTGTTTGCACTTGTGGCGTGTGCCAATAAACGTTTTTTCTTTCTTTCTTCTTTCTTTTTAATAAGCCTGACTTAGTAGTGATAGACAGATCAGCGCGCCGCGTAATGATAAATCGATGTTACCATCCCGCCCCCGCATGACGAGAACCTCGTGAAAGCTGAGAAAGGTAAACAAATCAAATATCTCGACCTAGCGCGCGAGGTTGTCGACATGTGGAATGTGAGCTCGGCTATCATTGTGCCTATTGTCGTTACTGCCAATGGCCTGATGGCAAAGAGCCTCGACGAACATCTTTCGAGGCTCTCATTAGGGGGTTGGATCAAGGGCTTGATTCAGTAAGGCAGTTCTCCTCGATACGGCTCGCATTGTGATGAGGTTCCTGTCTCTGGAGCCCTAACCACCGGTAGCTTGCTCCCACACCGGTGGATCACTATTTTTATATTTTTTAATGGTTTTTATTGTTTTTATTTAAGAAATATTTAAAATTTTAATAATATGTTTAAAAATAAAACAACGACATAGGTAATAATAATAAAAATTAATTAAAATAAATTTATCCTGTACTTTAAAACAAAGTCTTACGGCGACATACCTAATAAATGGCCTTCATGGACATCGTTTGTACTTAGGACCAGTCACAAACAAAAAATGGCAAAGAATTGTAAAAATGATATACCATTTTCGCTAAAGATAGGACATACATTTATCACTTGTCAGCTGGCACCAAAAATATTACAGGTTACATTTTTCAACGTGCCATGTCGCTTGTTAAATACATTCTTTACATCCATTTCGTTCATCGTCATGATACCTGCTCCAGGATGTTTTATGTAATACTAGTGTTTGCCCGCGGCTTCGATTGCGTTAATTTAGAATTTGAGAAACAATACGGGTCGTGTAAGTGGCGCCATCTGGATTATGAACGTAATTGTTGTTTTTCTCGGCAATTACAGCTCTCTTCCGTTTTTCGGGTTGAAAGATACCCTATATTATATCCGTGTTCTGTACTCCTGACAACGTATATGCAACATATCAGAACGATCGATTCAGTAGGTAGCTAGGTAGTTTGAACGTAAAAAGGTAAAAAACAAACATACTCGCACTTATAATATTAGTTTAGATTAATAACTTTATACATAAGTAGTTTGCACAGGAAACGTCCTTGTTTGAGCGATATTAATTTCAAAGATCCGTGTATAACATAAACATTACCTACACATATTATCTTTGCCTACACTATAATTTTTCGTCGATTTACAGTATAGCTGCAATTTGCTAACGAAATCGAACGTACGATGATAGATTGCTCTTCCCCCTTTTGAATCCCGCGTGATCCCTAAAAAATAGCTTATTATTTGAATCAATGAGTAAAACTTGTTGTCGTTTAAAACAGAATCTATGCACTGGTTTGAGCACCAATTCAAAACATACATAAACACAAATTAACAGAAAGATTTGATTGCTTTTGAATCATTAACATTCCTACACCTCGAAGCAATAAATTACAGTTTAAAAAATAACAACTTACCTACCTACAATTTAAATAAGCGTAGATTTTATCCTAGAGAACTATTGAAAAATATTAGAAAAAATCAAATTGCAAATAATGTTGAAATAAAAGTATGCGTAAAATTATTTTTAATTATTTGAAACTCTCACAGGATACATAAATAATAAAAAACTTTTTCAAAAAAATAAAATGTAACCTACTTCAAAAACAACCACAATAAAATGTTTAAAATAACCTATAAAATAACTTTTCTTTCGAGAATCGGTGACTTTGTTTTTTATTTCATTGACTTTTTTGTCACCGACTTTCGAAAGAAAAGTTATTTTATAGGTTACTAGCTGACCCGGCAAACGTTGTTTTGCCATATAAATAATTTAAAAAAAAAATTTGGGGTGGACTACCCCTAACATTTAGGGGGATGAAAAATAGATGTTGGCCGATTCTCATAGATACCGGATAAGCACAAAAAATTTCATCAAAATCGGTCAAGCCGTTTCGGAGGATCGAAAACTGTGACACGAGAATTTTATATACAGGGTGTAATTAGACACATCACATAGCCGTTAACTACGCATACTGTACATCTAACTAAGTAGCTTTACGCTAAAATTATCGCTGGGAACCGACTTTTATTTTTAGGTATAAAAAAAATTCATAATTTTATTGCGCGCAATGTAAAGCAAACAGGTTTCGTGTCGTTGTGTGCGTAGGCGGGTGGCTTGACGCTCGCCACGCGACTATGCTGGAACGCGCTGTGTTATGAATGTATCGACGTGCGTGCGTATTTTTTTTAGAAATATCGAAAATTCAGATAATGTTTGTTTGGGAAAAAGTTTTGTAATAATACTTAGAATTCGATTTCGTAAAAAAAAGTTTAAAAAAAATGCAACTTTGACCTTCAATATCTCGAGAACCCTTGGAGTCCCAGGTACGGTCTAAAGGAAAAAAATGATCCAAATAATGGGTAGAATACGTGGCTTTCGGCTTCGTTAAGTATCTTCTTACACCCTGTATTAGATTTTAAACATTTTATTGTGGTTGTTTTTGAAGTCGGTTACATTTTTTTTAAGTTTTTTGTTTTAGCCTTTTTGGTTTAAATATTCAACTCAAATTCTTGTCAAATACATAATTTTCTTACATGTGCATTAGAATTTTGTAAACCGTGACACCGGTAATAACATCGCCCATTTATACAATGAGCTAAAAATAAAAACTACTGAACTTAACTAAATGAAAATTGTATGGGACCAAATGGCAGGTATACTGTATCGAACAAAAAAAGAAACCTCGGAGTAATCGGTGTAGACAATGTTGATAACTTTTAGGATTTTCTTGATTTTTCAAAAAGTGCTACTCCGATTTCGATAAAAATTTTATGGGACCATTCAGGAAGTAAGTATACACTTTCCAGAAAAAAAAAATTTCAAATCGGTTGGTAAGCGACGGATTTATGCCCGAACAAACAGAAAAAAATATGTATGTATAATAAACATCGAATTGAGAACCTCCTCCTTTTGGAAGTCGGTTAAAACAAAAAAAAAGAAACACAAAAAGTGAAATAGAAAAATCCAAGATTTGATCCTAAGACCCTGCTCTCGTAAAGCAGCCGTGATTCTAATGCGACTGGCTGGTTAGCTGGCAGTTGTCTTGAAATACACTCGAGAGCAATGAATCTGGGTCACTTAAAGAATCCTAAAAATCTCGGAAACTAAAAATGCTAGGTTAATGCAATAAATTGTATTTAATAGACAATGTAATACTCCTTAAATGAAGGTATTAAAACTTCTTAGTTATTGTAAAGTTATATCATAAAAAAATCTAATTTGAAAAAGGGCCACTTTCGAAGATGGAACTACGAAATTACAGCATTTGATTTTGCTTTTGTTTGTAATCTGTCATTTATGTGGGTACATAAACCATGTTGATAGTGCTCTATATTCATTATGTCGCTTACGCCTGAAGAATGCACCAGAATACTTACAATGCTGGAAACCGGCCGGAGTCAGCGCGATACTGCCAGGACTGTCGGTGTGTCGCTGTCAACAGTACAAAGAGTTCTCCGACGTTACGAAGAAACTGGTTCTAACCTACGCAGACCAGGAACGGGCAGAACCAGGTGTACCACAGCACGAGAAGACCGATACTTGGTGAACACCATGCTTCGAAATCGCTTTCTCACAGGAACTGAACTCACCAATCAGTTTCGACGCCTCGCAGGAAGTAACCCAAGTGCATGGAAAGTAAGACGTCGGCTTGCTGAATCTAACTTAAAACCCCTTAGACCTGCAAACGGCCCTAAACTGGAGCGTGGGCATCGTATTTCAAGACTAAGATATGCCCAGAGCCACGTAAATTGGAGTATTGAAGATTGATCAAAAGTTATGTTCTCCGACGAATCAAAATTTATGCTCTACAAGCACGATGGAAGACACAGAGTGTATCGAAGACCAGGGGAAAGATTCAAGCAAGCATGCATCGAAGAAAAAGTAGCCTACGGTGGTGGGTCTGTACTTGAGTGGGCCGGAATTTCTTCTGAAAGTCGTACAGAGCTGGTGATCATAGAAAACGGCTCTTTAACTAGCGTAAGATATGTGAAAGAAATCCTCAATGATCACGTTGGTCCATTAATGGTCAATTTAGGTGAGGATGCTATATTTATGCATGACAATGCCCGACCTCATACAGGTAGAATTGTGAATGACTACCTTCAAGAGATGAACATTACTCGTATGGAGTGGCCAGCGCGCAGCCCGGTTATCAACCCGATCGAGCATGCTTGGGACGAGCTAGGCAGATGCGTAAAACAACGAAACCCTCCCCCAATCACGCTTCGTGAGCTCAAAATTGCTCTCACAGAGGAATGGGAGAATATTCCCCAAAATCGTATAAGGAACTTGGTGTACAGCATGCCAAACCGCGTAAACGCAGTAATGGAAGCACGAGGACGCAATACGAAGTATTAAAATTCAAGAATATCGTAATAAAGTTCAAAAATTTCATGTTTCCTATTTTTGTTTTAAGGAGAGATCAGCAGTTTTTTTCTTTATGTAATTTTGTGTTAATAAAATGTATGGTGACTCATATTTTTTTACTTTCATTTAAGGAGTATTACATTGTCTATTAAATACAATTTATTGCATTAACCTATCATTTTTAGTTTCCGAGATTTTTAACATTCTTTAAGTGACCCGGATTCATTGCTCTCGAGTGTAGCTGTTCTTATACCAATGTCAACAATGACTGAAAATTAACATAATAACATTGCTAATCCCCCAAGGGGAATAGCGTAATAATACATACCCTATTAATTGAAGAGCAGTTTAAGGAATATTTTAGGAAAAAATGAATAACTATTATCGGGTAGTTTAGCCGCCAAATGAGAACATACATAAAAAACAACATAATTCAAAGTTGCTTATCTCCCAGGGGAAATAGCGTAATAATACATAGCCTATTAACAGAAGCATATTATTAGGAATATTTGAGGAAAATTTGATCGAAAATTTTACAGTAGTTTAGGAGATAACTCAAAACACACAAACAAAAAAAATCGAAAAAAAAAGTTGCTACTACTAGTGCGGTGAGTTGGTTTTTACAAACAAGTAGACGAATGTAAGCCCGAAATGAAGTCGAGGGCTTACCATAGGCACGAGTTTGTAAATACCAATTTCCGCACGTGTGTCATACAATGTTTTTCAACACATTTGCGAGAAAACAGTACAATATGTAATTAAACAAACTTTATTTAGAAGTTTCTAATATGAAAATGGCGCGAATTTGCAAATGGCGCCACATGCACGTGGTGAAAAATAGAACTACATCTTTCGTCTCATTTACTCTTTAGTATTAAAATGAGACATCGTATTGAGCAAAAGCGCTTCCAAGGAGGTTCGATCAGTCAGGTTGTTTATTCTCATAATGTGAAACTCTTTGGAGGAGTTCTTATTTTTTTTAATGAAAATTAAAAAAAAAACGACGTGCCGTAAAATAGGTACTTAGGTGAGAGTGAGAGTACCTATTTTACCGCAAGTTCCGTTGTATGGTGCGTAATTTTTAACTTTCGAACAATGATTGTATACAGGCTTCGTAAACGCATTTTTCGAGCAAATGTGTTGAAATATATGTTTACTTAATTTCAACAGAATTAGTTCACTCACATCCGAAAATTATGTGGGAAAATTGACAATAAATTCCTTTTTTTCTACCCTTAGAAGCCGATTGAACTCTTTCCAATAAAAATAATTTTTAAAATCGGACCACACTAAGTTACGCGTGGTCACATAAAAAAATTAGGTGTCAAATCCTTTTTTTTTTTGTCGGTTAAAAATTACTTCAATTACTCCAGGAAACAAATGGCGCCGGTAACTCTACCCCTGACTGACAGAATAAATAGGCTGTTATTGAATTGAGTAAATATAAATCTTGCAAGCCATATTTTTTTGTCATTCCAATAAGCTGCTCAATCATTTGCTTCGTATATAATGGTCACACGCATTTGATTAAACAGTTGTTGACACTGAATTTGAGCCCTTCGTTCACGTAGAAAAGTATAAAAAACACACAACAGTGAAGCTTACGTACAACATTATTAATTCCTCTTTATATTGTTAATGTGTGACAATGCTTTTGTTATTTCACCGAAGTGGAAGTGCCCTGCGTCCATTATGCAAACAATTCAGAGAATTGAATATAAGTGCATGTGCATTCAATGTTCCAAGTTTTAATTTAAAGGAAGAAAGAAAAGCGTTTTTAAATGTCTTGCCTGAAGTCATAGATTGCATAGTTACCAGTCCTAAACTATCACAAGTGCCTGAAGTTTCAAGCTGGGTTAAACAGGTAAGAAGGAGAACAGCTATAATTATTATACATTTTTTTAACTATTTTCATCACTGTTATTATAACTTGTAACTGTTTTATCCACGCCGATCGGCCCGTGTCCGCACCCTTGTCTGCGACGGCATCCTGCTTCTTTCGGGGTCACGGGACTGTCTCATCTGGTAACCGTGACCCTGGAACTTGAAGGGCTATTGAAGGACACCGTGGATTTTAATCAGTACAAGTCTGAGAGTCCTTTCCGCCCCGCCCTGGGTAGGAGGACTCATTTGTTGATTTTTCCACTTTAATAATAAAAAAACCTGCTTCTTTGCAAAACCACCCCTGTCTCTGAGAAGATGGTTTGTCGGGTTGATTGTTATTCGGACAAGAGATTTTCCAAGCGTCGATAGCCTCAAAGAAGCACGGCCCCTAAAAAAAACCTTTTAAAAAAAAAGATTTAAAAAATCTAAAACGTTTTTAAATGTCCTAAAAATAAGAAAATAATCCTACGGGGCTGAGAGAGGGGCCACTCAAAACGTGGGGGCGTATATTATCTAAGGGATTAGGGACATGACGTGTATAGATCGTGGGTGTAACTTGCAAAGATATGCCTTAAATCCAATATGGCGGACTACCAAGAGGTAGTCCGCCATATTGGATTTAAGTCACATGACTATTTTTTTCGTATTCCTGACAGCAAACCCTTTCATTTGATACCCATATCATGGGGGCGGATTTCAAACAGCCAGTCTACCAGCTTGGACGTCCGCCATATTGGATTTAAGTCACGGAAAAAAATGTAACCTGACTTCCCACAAAAAAGTTCAAAATAACCAAAAAAACTTTTCTTTTGAAAGTCGGTGACTTTCTTTTTTTATTTCATTGACTTTTTGTCACCGACTTTTTGTCACCGACTTTCGAAAGAAAAGTATTTTTGTAGGTTATTTTGAACTTTTTGTGGGAAGTCGGTTACATTTTTTTTAAAGTTTTTTATTTTATCCTTTTTAGTTTCAATATTCAACCAAAATTATTGTCAAATACATAATTTTCTTACATGTAGGTACACTAAAATATTGTAATCCGTAGCACCGGTAATAACATCGCCCATTTATGTACTCTTACACAATGAGCTAAAAACTTCGATCATTAAATTGCTAAAAAGAAAACTACTGCACGAAACTAAATGAAAATTGTATGGGACCAAATGGCAGATAATTATACTGTATCGAACAAAAAAAGAATCATCGAAATCGGACCAGAAACCTCGGAGTAATCGGTGTAGACAATGTTGAAAACTGCCCGAACAAACATAAAAAAATATAAACATCCGAATTGAGATCCTCCCTTTGGAAGTCGGTTAAAAACCAATCTGTGTAGAAGCCAGGATATTCTTCATTAATTTCTGTTACAGCTTTCAGATTACACAGTTTTTGGCGGAAAGTTACTGAGAGGACTGAAAGTCTCCATTGGATACAGAATGTTGGAAAACCCAACACATTACTCTGAAGACATACAGCATTCGGCTCGCGTGCTAGGCTGGACTATGGAATGGGTAAAACATACTATTTCAATTTTGATTAAATTGTAATCGGAATCCCTATTTTTGCATATTGTTTTAATCCTAATATACTTTAGCATAACTGTTTCGGCATAACAATTTTTGGCATAATAATACTTTGCCATAACTGTTTTCTGATATAGGTACAGTTTATGTTGGCATATTCGTCCTTTAGTCTCATTTGTTTTGTCATAACTTCAGTAGACAATAATATCGAACGAAAGAAGACCGTCGACGTCAAGGGTGGAGAACCCCAATGACTTTTCCAGTTTCTTTTTTGTTCCAATCGATTTTACCAAAAACTTTTGACCGAGGGACGTCCGATGTTCTTTGCACTATTTGACAAAATTTTAGATCATCCAAGTATCACGGTTGTGTAATAGGTGTTTCGGCCGAAGCTTCTTTTGAACGCCCCCACACATGTTCACTCACCCCTTGGTGTTAGGTTACTTTAAACCACGCTCTCAAAAATAGGAGCCACCCGAGTAGTTCGTAATCAGTTAATTAAAAATGCAAGAGCGAGCGAAGCGAGCTCTGGACTTGGGGCACCCCTATTCGGACAGGTTAGGTATAGGTTAGGGGATGGCCGGGTCTGAAAGACCCCGCCATTATTTATTATTGTATTATTTGTTATTGTATTTTTTTTATCTTTCCCTGACCCTGTAAATTTATAGGTTAATAAATATGTTTCAACAGTTACAGACATACATATTATTGATGGATGACATGATGGATGGTGCAACTATGCGGCGTGGCAAGCCGTGCTGGCACACACTGCCTAACATCGGTTTAAACGCGATCAACGACTGTATACTTATTCATCAATCCACGTTGCGTTGGAAATACTGGAAATATACTTCGGAAAAACGCCCTTCTACGCCGATTTGATAAATCTTTTAAATAAGGCAGGTTTATACTTAAACTAGCACTCCGCCCGCGACTTCATCTGCGCTTGTTTCTAACTTCGAACTCAGGGAATTTGATGCCCGCTCACCCTCCATATAGGATACTTTTGGAAAATCTAAAAACTTTCTGGTGGTTTCGGAGCCCATTCAATACAAACAAACAATCAAATCTTTCCTCTTTAAAATATTAATGTAGACATACCGATTTTCTCCTTTATTCGATTTAGAGATAATTTATGCCCAGTTTTGAGTTTATCGAAGCAAGCAGTAAAATGCTTCCGTTAAAACTTAATCACCCCTTTTCACCAATTTAGAGGGCGATTTTCGAAAAACCCAAAAACACATGTTTGATTATTTTTGATCTTATTTCTATAAACTGAGTTTCAAATTTATCGGTTAGTGCGTTATGATTTTCCCATACAAACACCCCTTTTCACCCCCTTATAGGTGGATTTTCGCAAAATCCCTTCTTAGTGCTCACCTACATAATAAATTGCAACTACTGACCAAAATTCAAGTTATAAGTTTAGCGGTTAAAGATCCTCCCCTTTAAACTTGAATACCCCTTTTCACTTACTTGAGGGGTGATTTTCGAAAAATCCAAAAACACGTGTTTAATTATTTCTGATCTAGTACATAAATACCGATTTTCACATTAATCAACTCACGCGGTATGATTTTCCCATACAAACTTTAACAACGCCTAGATTACCAATGGAGGGTAGTTTTAAAAAAATAATAGAGCCAATCTTTTTTATTTACTTGTGTTCTCATTCGTGGCAAGTTTCAAATTTATAAACCCAAGGAATAAGATTTTTCATACAAACGTTTTCACCCCTTTTCACCCCCTTAGAGGAGGATTTTCGCAAAATCCCGTCTTATTGCTTCCCTACAAGGTAGACTGCAACTGCTGTCTGAAATTCAAGTTACTACGTTTAGCGGTTTCGGCTGTAGTCGAGTCTTAATAAAAAACCCTGTTCTTTTATATATATAGATAATTTTGTATTTGTAAACACATTCCTTCTTTCACACAATATATATGGTGTTTATATCTTTCACTCAGCAAATGCCAGTAGGTGCGTCCCCACAGAGCGCGCAGCCATGGAGTTGGTGGCACTATAAGTTACATTTCAGCATAAAAATGATGTTTTTTATAGGGGTTATTCAAAACGGCAATGGGCCAGCATCTGGATTTAACCTCATGTTACAACAATAAGCTTAAGAAAAATCTTGATATATTCACCTTGGAACGCTATAATACTATTGTAAACCACAAGACATCCTATTATTCGTTCAGATTACCTGTACTTGTAGGTCTGCTTTTAGTTAAGAATGGAAAAGAAAAAGCTACTAAAGAGGTAGAATATATCTGTATGGAACTTGGGAAACTTGCACAATTACAGGTAAGATTTGATTTCGGTCGCGAGACGACGTAGTCACTAGGAGTTGGCTCACATATCCTGCATGAGACGATAAATAATGTGACAATTACTAACTTTTATACCTGTCCCATATTTTGTAGGTAGTCCTTATTCTATTCATTATTTTCTGGACGGTGTTCAACTGGGGACTTACGGGACCCCGTCATAATACTACGGGAATATTTATGATACACTAAGGCGCATGTTTCTATCATTGGAAGTGGCAGGGCTATTACTAATCTTTGATATTAATAATAATAAAAAAAATGATAACACAAGTTACTTATCAATCACTAAAGTATCTTCTTACTTAAGAATTGAACTAAATAATAAAAGAAATGCTTATGAACTAGCTAGTAATGAAATACTTCTTTTAAGGACGATTACCTCGACGCTTACGGCGCCCAAATCACCACAGGAAAGGATGGGACAGACATTCAAGAAGGAAAATGTACATGGTTAGCCGTAAATGCACTGAAGCACTGTAACGACACCCAACGTTTAGTGTTCGAAGAATTCTATGGCAGCAAAGATCCAGAACATGTAAAGCGAATCAAGCAGCTTTATGACGAATTGCACATGTCTGAGGTGTATCAACAGTATGAGCGTTCTTTTTATGACGATTTAAAAAATAGAATCCACGCTTTGCCAACTAAAGCAGAGTCAGAGTTTTTCTTAGGGCTTCTAAATTTATACTATAAACGACTTTTTTAACTTGTTCAGAAACTTTACAGGTCTGGTTTTGGGTAGAGTTGAGCGGTGTGGAGATAGGAGATTTTGGGAACGGGCCAATCATATAGGTATAAATCCAGCTTTTCGGGAGATTTATTAAAATTTGTGTCATTTTCCGCAATAACCCTACTTTTAGTAGACAAAGAGAGACTACATGTTTAAAATTGTGTTGCTGTCCTGTGTTGGTCAAGGAAAATATTATGAAAGTCGTGTCATGTCACGTTTACTGGAATAAAAAAGACTGCAACTCCGCCACACCGCTCTGGTATCGTATTCTCTCCTCGCTGGACTCTACTATTTGACGACGCCACGGCTTTGAGATCGTCCAATCGTGCAGTGCGAGCGGTGTGCGTTCACACTGCACACACTTCGATAGTGTCGCTGTCAGCAGCCTAGTGAATAGGTGCGTCCACACAGAGCGAACAGCCTCGCGAGGCATTTGCTTCGCGCAGCAAATGCCTCGCGAAGCTGCTTGCTCTGTTTGGATGCGCAATTATTTCTCGACCGAGGCACGAAACAATATACGCGAGCAAAACAAAAGCCGACACTGGATGGCTCGGGCCTCGGGCGCTCGGTCGATCGCCCACGGCAGCATGCGCACTTTCCTCGGCCGAGCAAGACACGTCCACACTAACTGAATTGCTTCGCGCGGTAAATGCCTCGCGAGGCTGCTCGTTCTATGTGGACGCACCAAATGAGAAATTTTAGTCCCACCTGTGGTCCCACCGCACCGTGGCAAGAGCGTTACGGCCGCGCCGTCTCAAGGCTATGTTTATAGAGAAAAGCAGCGCTGCTCATCAGTAGGCGACATGTATTGTGTTTTATGCTGTTGCAATAAGGGTATTTTTAGTTCTTCAAATGTTATCAATCGTGGCTGTGCAGTATATCTTCTTAACGTCATTTTTGTCATATTTTACTAATAAATGACAATTTTTACATATTTTTTATTGATGACTGTGTTATTGTGTATCCCATGCATAATATATGACATACCACGGACACGTCCACGCCCTAGTCTCCAAGTGTTCATGTCTTATAAATAGGTACCTAAAGAATTAAAGATAAATATGATTACTTATGTGTAAAATACTTTGATTAAAATTAAAGTAACTTTTCTTTCAGAAGTCGGTTACTTTTATTTTTCAATTCATTTGTGCCACCGACTTCCGAAAGAAAATTTTTTTTACACTTTTTAGGGTTCCGTAGCCAAATGACAAAAAACGGAACCCTTATAGATTCGTCATGTCTGTCTGTCTGTCCGTCCGTATGTCACAGCCACTTTTTTTCCAAAGTATAAGAGCATGAGCTATCCTCTTGAAACTTTGGTAAGTAGATGTATTAGGTATGTGCACCGCATTTTTTTATCGTGGTAAAATCATCAATTAAGTCCTTCCTAACCCATTACTGTCAGACTCGTACTCACTAAAATACACGGTGTCCTTCAATAGCCCTTTACGTTCCAGGGTCACGGTAATTGGATAAGTCCCGCGACCCCGGCAGGCTTTGGCCCTCTAAAGGGTTTCCCCGTCATTTCGCTGACACCCTCCGCAGCGCGCATGGATTACAACGCGCCGTCGAATCGGGCATGGTTCATGGTCAAGCAGCGAGTCGCCCATTACTCGCCCCTTTCATGCCCGCGCCTACGGTGGCCGGAGATCGTGCTTCGACGTCTGTCGCCGTGGGCGTCTACCACTGCGGCTGAAGCGGTACCGGTACTACGGATAATAAATAATTTGTAATCGGTAGTACCGGTAACAACATCATCTAAGTACACAAAAGCGAAAAATGCTCATAAAAAAATACTGAACCAAATAATTTGGGCCGTTCCCAACAGGTCCATGAGTCTATTGTTCTCAAAAATTGAACATTCATACATTTGTTCCTAACGGGTCCACGACATTTAAAAATATTATTGTTCCCAACGGGTCCATGAGAATGTTTGGTACAGTCAACAACAAAAGCTTGGTTATAAGCTTAAAAACTGAAATAACGTTATTAACCAGCAAAAGTACTAGGCTGGCATAAGTTCAAGGTGGTTTTTATTTTAAGTTATAAGTATTTAATAATTGTTAATAGTCACATAGTAAAAGATCAAGACCGGTCTAATGCAGGTGTTCAATCAAATAAGTACATACCTCCTTGAACTTATGGTACCCTAGTACTTTTGCTGGTAAGCTTTTCAGTAAACCTTCTTAGAATAAATATAATTGAAAAACAAACCACCCTGTTTGAACTCATGTGAGCCTAGTACTTTTATAAAATATCACATAATAGAAGCTGGTGTAATTATTAAGAGACCATTCTCATTTCATTAGTTTTTATCACAAGCATTTAAACCAGTTGAAAAGACAACTCTGAACATTTTTCTTTCTCTTACATGAAACCGTTCTTTACTGTACTTTTTATAAATCTCATGGACCCGTTGGGAATTCTTGTAGGCAAATTCAAAACAATATTATAATTTCTCATGGAGCCGTTGGGAAACAGAGAACAAAAGAATCGTGGACCTTTGGGAACGACCCAATATTTTTTTATGGGACTAAGTGGCAGGTGTACTGCATCGAACAAAAAACACCCGGTCGAAAGTTATGAGGTTACAACAATAAAAATATACAGGGAGAATTTTTCAACAGAGCGTGAATCTATAAGTACTATCCGAAACTATAAGGAATATCGAAAAACGTTGAAAGGAGTCCCGAGGGCGACTTTGACGAAAACTAAAACTGCATCATTGGATTTTAGAAAATTCAATAATCCTGGCCAGGAATCGAACCCGCTGATTTTGGAAAAAAAAAATCACACCCGTGCGAGAACAAAAGTACAAACGTACGAATGCGACGCCACGAAACAGAGCGGTTCAGACACTCTCCACCCTGGTGAAACAGTCCCCATCGCTATGTCGCATGTCATGTGTCCTTCGGTGCACCGGTTTATTCCTACTTGTGTTTTGCTAACTTAACAGTCGTAAAAATATAAGCAAGCACTTGGTCACAAAAGCATTAATATCATTTGACAGGAATCTAACAGACTCAATAAATTGGGTTTTAAAAAATACGTCTTGTATGCGATAATTTTGACGTTGACTGTGGCATACAATATTTATGTAATTCACAGCATCGGGGTTTATTTGCTTCGTGGAAATAGTCACAAGCGTTTGACTCAATGTTTTTTTTTTTTAATTAAAACCGCATAAAAAAATAAAAACCTAATCTTAAAGTACCTACTGATACTACCGACAAGATCAGAGGAATTGATCCTGAACATCAAAAAAAAATCTTCTGTAGGTATAGTGTGTGATAATGGTTTTTTTATTTCACCGAAGCCGAAGTGCCTTGCTTCCATTATGCAAACAATTCAGACAATTGCATATAAGTGCATGTGCATTCAATTTTCCAAGTTTTAATATGAACGAAGAGAAAAAAGCGTTTTTAAATGTCTTGCCTGAAGTCACAGATCGCATAGTTACCAGTCCTAAACTATCACATGTGCCTGAAGTTTCAAGCTGGATTAAACAGGTAAGATATAAAGGATTTGAAATTTGAACGAAATGCCGTTCGGATACACTCTTAAACAGTGACGACACTAGTAAAATATGCTTAACAATATAATAACGTAGGTATACAATAATGTTACAGATTCTGGATTATACAGTTTGTGGAGGAAAGTTACTAAGAGGACTGAAAGTCTCTATTGGATACAGAATGTTTGAAGACCCAACACATTACTCTGAAGACAAACAACATTCGGCTCGCGTGCTAGGCTGGACTATGGAATTGGTAAAAAACTAATTTTATCTAAGTACTAGCAGTTCGCCCGCGACTTCGTCTGCGCGTATTACGAACTTTTTATCTGTGAATTTCCACTCCCGGCCACCCTCCTTTTGGGATACTTTTGGAAAATCTAAATCAATATCCAACAAAAATTCTATCAACCCAAAAACAACCCCTCAGGGGTTCAAATTTCGCAAAATCCCGCCTGAAGTAGCACCTACGTCCTAAAACAAACCCATAAGCAAAATTTGAGACATCTAATTATCAAGAACAAAGTCGCGTCTTAGTGAGCATCTTTTTTTAGCGTGTTAAATTCCTCAAATGAGTCCTCTCACCCAGGGCAGGGTAGGAGGGATTGTCAGACTTGTACTGACTAAAAGCCACGGTGTCCTGCAATAGCCCTTTACGTTCCAGGATCACGGTATTCGTTAGTCCCGCGACCCCGGCAGGCTTTGGCCCTCTATGGGGAGGCCCCGTCATTGTGCTGACACTCTGTGAGGCGCGCGTGGAACATAACGCGCCGTCGACCCGGGCATGGTCCATGGTAGGACAGTGAGTCGCCAATTACTCGCCGTCCACATGCCCGCGCCTACCGTGGCCGGAAATCGTCTTGCGACGTCCGTCGCAGTGTGCGTCTACCACTGCGGCTGGGCTGTAAGGTGGACGCTGTCCTCTCCCTCACGGGTCCCGCCTCTTCCTTCGCTAGCATGCCCGCCGTGATTGCGGCATGCCCGAAAGTTTGCGATGGCCGCGTCCTAAAATTCTCCCAGCATTTGTAATAAAGAAGTTTCATGCAAACTATCAACCCCATAAACATCCTCTTAGGGATAGAATTTAAGAAAATCCCGTCATAGGCAGCATCTACGTCCTCAAAAGAATCCCTATGCAAAATTTGAAACTTCTACCTCTCAACTCTAAAACAACCCTTTGGTTAGATTTCGTAAAATCCCATCTTAGTGAGCATTAAAGTCCTAAACATAACCCCCATGCAAAATTTGAAACTCCTAGTGCTTGTAGTAACAAAGTTTCAAACAAACTCCAAGCCCAAACACAACCCCTTAGGGACGAATTTAGCAAATCCCGCCTTAGTGAGTAGGTAATTACTTCCTAAAAAGAAACCATTATGCAAAATTTGAGACTCATAACTATCAACCCTAAAAACTACCCCTTAGGTGTTGAATTTCCAAACATCCCGTCTTAAGTATCACCTACGTCCTAAAAAGAACCCTCATGTAACATTAGAAACCCTTAGTACTTGTGGTAACAAAGTTTCATACAAATTATCCATGCCGAAAAACAACCCCTTAGGGGTTGAATTTCACAACATCCCGTCTTAGTGAGCATCTTTGTCCTTAAAAGAATCCCCATGCATAATTTGAGACCTCTATCTATCAACACCAAAAACAACCCCTTAGGGGTCGAATTTCGCAACATCCCGTCTAAGTGAGCATCTACCTCCTAAAAATATCCCCCATGCAAAATTTGAGACTCCTAGCACTTATAATAACGAAGTTTCAAACAAACTATCAACACCAAAAACAACCCCTTAGGGGTCGAATTTCTAAAAACCCCTTTCGTAAGTAACACCTATTTCCTAAAAAGAACCCGCATGCAGAATTTAAAACTTCTAGTACTTGTAGCAAAAAAGTTTCATACAAACTGTCAACCCCAAAAACAACCCCTTAGGGGCGTAATATCGCAAAATCCCTTCTTAGCGAGTACCTACGTCCTAAAAAGAACCCATATGCAAAATTTTAAACCCCTAGTACTGGTAGTTTCCGAGATTTCGTGTCCTATGAGTGAGTGACCTTTTGCTTTTATATATATAGATTTGATATCGTAATTCTATCCTGTCCTAACTAATTCTAACTAAGATTACATTTATGCGAAAGTAGGTACGTTCATTTGTTCCCTTTTCACAAAATGACTGAAAGGAATTTATTTTTAAGCTATTGCATAGCGTTTACGCAGTAAAAGCTATGCAATAGCTTAAAAATAAATTCCAGGCCAGCTACAAAAGGAGTTTTCACAATGAAACCTACTTATAAAATTCTCCTACAACAAAGAAGTTCTTTATTAAAGTAGTTCACCACAAACATTTTAAACAAATTATATTCTCGTTAAATATACGCGGTAAGCGATTTTATTATTTAAGGGCTGATTTTTCAATATTATCTGAGAAATAAAAATGGCGGCTTGACATATTTTCTATAGATAAGCTGTCAAATCGCCATTTTTATTCCTCAGATACTATCTATCTTACTATTGAAAAATCAGCCCTAAAAATAAAAAAAATGTTATGCAATAGCTTCACCGCGGCAGTCTCCGAGTGTCACATGTATTTTTATGATGGCAAGCCTTCGAAGACTTTTGCGGGGCAGAGTGCCCGGTGCAAAAGACGGCGCGGCGTAAACGTTTAGATTTATGAATATGTTTGCAACAGTTACAGACATACTTGGTATTGATGGATGACATGATGGATGGTGCAACTATGCGGCGTGGCAAGCCGTGCTGGCACACACTGCCTAACATCGGTTTAAACGCGATCAACGACTGTATACTTATTTATCAATCCATGATGGAAGTACTGGAAATATACTTCGGAAAAACGCCCTTCTACACCGATTTGATAAAACGGTTCAATGAGGTAGATTTGTAATTATTTTGTCTTACTTAATTTTTTTCAATTTTAGATTGAGAGCTCGTGAACCCTCAGGGTAACGGTTGTCCTGTAAGGCTAGTTTGTTTAATGATGAGTTATAGTACCTATGCTAAGCCATGACCTGGCAGGTCTCATCCCTGCACTTCAGCAACCATACATTTTTGAGTATCAAAAAAATTAAAATAAAAAACTTTGTCCTGTAAGCTTGAGATTCCACTACGATGTAGTTTTACGACCATAAAGTTAAGAAAAATTTGACAGGCGATTCTGGTAAGCACAAGCACCTGCCAGGAGAGTCAAAAGGTGTACGGATTGGGCTACCGTTACCCGGAGAGTCCACGAGCTTTAAAGCTATTTGTAAAAACTTGCCTTCCTTTATTCAATATCTTTGTCTATGGGACGCGAATTATTCTTTAAGACGAGCGCCTTACGTTACCTTAGGACAAAAAACCTTACTCTGGGTCTGCGAATTCTTGTAAATCCTGCGGATATCGAATATTCGCCACTGCTGACATTTCTGGAGTCACGTAACTGTTTTTAAGCTAGGAAAGACGTTCTGAAATTAATTGATGTTCATCAATCAAGTTACTTTTCAGCATAAAAATGGCATTTACTTTTCTTTTTTGTAGGCAATGTGCAAAACGTCGATGGGCCAGCACCTCGACATTACGTCAGGTTACAACAACAAGCTTAAGAAAAATCTTGAGTGTTTTACCTTTGAACGTTACAATACTATTGCAATCCAGAAGGTGACCTACAGTTCGTTCAGATTACCCATACTGGTGGCTCTGCTTTTAGTTAAGAATGGAAAAGAAAAAGCTACCAATGAGATAGAGTATATCTGTCTGGAACTTGGAAAGTTTCTACAAATACAGGTAACATCCGTGGAATTGCTTAACTGTTTAATAAAGGTACAAGTCGATCGCGAGACTGTATCTAGGTCTAGGTACCGACACTAAATGAACTCACACATCCCACATGAGACGAAAAATAGCGAGACAAAATTAAACAAATCTCGAAAACAGTGAATAACAATAATAACCATTATCTACCTTACGACTTTTTTATCCAGGCGACTATCGCAATACAAACCTATAAAGGTAACTAGGCGGAACTGCGCGACACGACGCGTTTCTTTGCCACGCAGTTGGGTTGCAGTGCAGTTCCGTTGCAACTTAGTGCGTGATGTCTCGTATAATTTCATATAAAGAATATTTTGACTCGTCGTGTCGCACAGTTCCGCTGCAGTGCAGTTCCGCCTAGTGCGGTCTTACCTTCATAGAGGTTCGTACACAGGCACCCGTCAATGGATGCCAAAGTTTTATGGGCCTACCACACGCGCAAGCTTCACCACAGTTCTAACTGCGCAAGCTTCACGGACGACTTATAGGTGCGGGCCAACCGCGGCCCATGCTGTGCACGGGCACGCGGCGGTTTATTAATTCAGTTCTTACCTCTTTCATTTTATTCAACATTTTTTCGTAAGCATCGTTCTTTTTACTTCGGTCGGAATAATCCCTTGATTTAACACACAATGTAGGAAGAGATTTATAAATTCTGTCAAGAATTCGCGATTGCACGTTCATAAATCTGCCATTTTTTACTGACGGATGTCCAATAATGTCCATGTATACCTACCTTACCGAACGACGACTGTGGCTTGAACACTGAACGCCCAACTACATGCGCAAGCTTCACCACAGACAGTTCTCAGTTCGCGATAACCCGCGCAGGATGCGCTGTGGGGTTTGCGTGAGATACGGTTTTACCAACCACACGCACGGTGTTCCGTGTACAAACTGGCTTGCGCAGGCAAAACTGTGGTGAAGCTTCTGCGTGTGGTAGGCCCATTAAGGTATCGGAGACTTGCGTCGCGTTGTGTACGAAAGGGCTTATGATGCGCTAGGGCGCATATTTCCATCATTATCAGTAGCACGATTATTTTATAAGTTTTGATAGATCAAACAAGTAACTTACTAACAAACAACAGAATTTATGAACTAGTTACTAATGCAATAATTATTTTACTCAGGACGATTACCTCGACGCTTACGGCGACAAAATCAAGACAGGAAAGGATGGGACAGACATTCAAGAAGGAAAATGTACATGGTTAGCCGTAAATGCACTGAAGCACTGTAACGACACCCAACGTTCAGTCTTCGAAGAATTTTATGGCAGCAAAGATCCAGAACATGTAAAGCGAATCAAGCAGCTTTATGACGAATTGAACATGTCTGAAGTGTATCAACAGTATGAGCGTTCTTTTTATGACGATTTAAAAAATAGAATCCACTCTTCATTAACTAAAGAGGAGTCAGATTTTTTCTTAGGGCTTCTGAATTTGTACTATAAACGACTTTTTTAAATTGTTCAGAAACTTCACAGGCCTGGTTTTTACTGAAGCGGAGGTGAGAGGTGCGGATAGTATATAGTTAGGGAATTGTTCAATATTTGTTTATATAACGTGCTTGTCGGGGTATATTAGCACAAGGTTAGCCTTTATCAGAACTGGTCATCTTACAGTGGACACAGACACCGGTTTTACTATCATGTCTAAAATTATATCACTGTTCACTATTGGTGCCAATGTGCCTAAGTACACTGTGAACCGGGGGTGCGTCGACAGTGGACCGATATACATAACAGTGGACCATTACTTTAGTTACCTCCCTTTATCGCATTGTTTAAAATATTTATTAATAGAATATTAGGAACACTCTGTATTAGTTAAAGATATATTTTTTATATTCTAAATAACAAAAAAATTAACAGTTTAACGAGTCTTTTAATCAAATTTTACTTAAATATTAGAGTTAAAGTTTCTTTTAACAGTTTCCATAAAAAATACATTCTTGTGCTATTAAAATCAAGTTGAAAAGTTTAAGCATAATTTGTATAGGATATAATGAACAAAGTAATTGGTACATAGTAGTAATGTTGCGAATGTTTGATTTTACACATTCGCGAATGCGAATGCGGATGCGAATATTCAATTTCAATATTCGCGAATGCGAATGCGAATATTGACTTAATTCAAATAAACGCACTTAAAATGATAGAAAGGTTTAAAATTTCATGTCAGGCATATTTAAGCCGAACATTGCCAAGTCGATATAGTTGGATGAATGAAGTTTAGTCACATAAAATTAATTCAACAAATTTAGACTAGCTAGATTCCTTTATACATTTTTCCGGAATAGGCATGCACAAAGATGAAGAATTTATAAAAAAATATTTTGCATATTTTTTTTTTGTTTTCTGAATAAAGAAACTGATGTAAAGTTGCACCTGTTATTCCTGAAGGGTTAGGCAGAGTGTACCTAATTCTACACTCACATTCCGCCAGTAATGTTTGATAATTGATAATGGGATGGGCGATTCTATTGCTATCGACTGAACAAATATTCAGCGCCGTTACTGTTACTACAAAAATCCTGAAAGGAAACCCAATAAGACTGCTCGACCTGGACAGATGGACCAACAAGGCAATCAAAATAAATATATCATATATTTTTGACTTTATATTTTACCTATTAAACCTAAATAATTCTCAGAAAAAAAAATAGAAAAAAAGGAATGAAAATAAACCAAACATTAATTCTACTTCTTTTAACATTAACAGTTTGTCTATTACTGAAAAAATAAAATTTGTAAACTTAATTGAAATGATACAATTTACTAAGGAAATAAATGCATTCAAAGCAATAAGATTTATTTGACTTAGATATGGTTGGTTATATTTATTAATTTGATTAGACATTTCAAGCTTTTTTTTTTTCAATATGCATTGATTATGTGGTATATTTTTAAATGATTTTACATTACATTTGATGATTGAAAAAAAGGTATTTTCACATTTATTCTTTGTTGCAATTCTGTTAACATTTTAACACTAGAAAGACCGAAATTTTGAACTACCTATAAAGACCAAGTGGGGTCAAATGACTCATTCATGGGTTGTAATGTTTTATTCGTGTATTATGGTTTTAAATTTTATTGATTAACATCTTAAAGTAAATAAAAGAATTTAATAGTAATTAAACATCAATTACGTGATAAAAAAATGAAAATATTAGGCAAATTTTTGACATTTTAGCTGCTTGTTTACATTACAAGAGCCACACAAAGCCTTTTTATTATTATTTATTTAATTCAGACACAGTCCATAATTTTTTTTTTTTTTTTTTTACATCTAAGATTCTTTTAGATCTAATACAAGATTTATTGGTTTTGTTCCTGCATTTTTGCATGTAAACACCGTTTTCTCTTTCTACCACGTTCTTCTTCGGGCTCTGGGGGTATGCTATTATTGGGCTGTGAAGTAGGAGGTGTCATCAGGGAGTGGGTATCTTGTCCGACTAACTCCCTTGCCTTGCCAAGTCATGAATGAACTTTTTTCTACTGATTTTCCTTGATAAACTGTAAGTGTGCAGGTTTCAGAGTTGTGAATATGTGTTTCATATAAACTAAGGGATGCATTTTTTATAGTAGCTGGAATATCTCTTCGTGTTTTACCAACTATTGATGTACGTTTTCCAATTAGCTTTTTAGCTAAACTTACACTGGTGAAAAAATTAATAATTAAAAACGATTCCGAGCCATGTTTTGTGAACAAAACATCATCACAGCAATATTTTTTCAGCAGTGGTGGCCCAGTGGTATCGGTCCCGACTCACGAGTTGTAGGTCGTGGGTTCAAACCCCGCCAGGCGCATTACTTTGTGTAATTTATTTCATCAACACTGCTCTCAAAATGGTGTAGGAAAACATCGTGAGGAAACCGGTATGTACCGGTATGTCCTAGAACCAAAAAATCGAAGACATGTGACATCTACCAACCCGCACTGGGCCAACGTGGTAGATTATGGCCCACTCCCTCTCACAGAGAGGAGGCCTGTGTCCCAGCAGTGGGAACATTATAGGCTGATGATGATGATGACCCACAACACGAGTATATTCAACGAAATGTAAATATTTACAAAGCACGCACGCAGTGATGTCAAATGACCACTGCGGTCTTTCTAGGTAGGTGATAATTTTTAATTAGTATTTATCTTGCTATCGGTATACACATATCAGAATAATGTAAACAATGACGAAATATTAAAAGTCATAAAACGACAATGACTTCAATGCTGTGGTTTTGATAATATGATTGATCAAAAACTTCATTGGGGTCATTTGACCACTCTGGTCTTTCTAGTGTTGGACTACCAAACCATTTCAATTTAGTTGCCTCCTATTTTAAGTCTATTCCATTAAATGTAGTTTCCACGTTCAAAATATATGACTAAATCAAAAAATAGTTTTTCAAAAATATTCGCAAACATTCGCATCGCTTCATGCGGATGCGAATGCGAATTTAAAAAAACATGCGAATATTTGCGAATGCAATTATTCGCTACATCTCTAGTACATAGTGAATTACTTTAGTTCACTGTGTCTGTGTAACCTACCTTACGATTTTGAGCCACTGTGTGCAGACACCACTTTTTAACCTATACAGTAACATAACTATTAAACCTACCAAATTCAAAAGATATTTATATTATATATCTAAGTTATTAAGGAATACTTTACACATGGAAACAGTGCAATATAATAATAAAATAAAAATAAAAAGCCTTTTATTTCCTCTACAACTATTTTAACTAGTTAACTATAAAATTACACAGTGTTTGAAAATGCAAGTTTGTTGAAAATATAAACTTTAATTAAAAATTATTTATTTAATCTAATCTTATAGGTATATTGAGGAACCCCTCTCAGGTGAAGGCCTCTTCCAAAGAGTCCATTTTGTCATATCCTGAGCAATACTTTGCCATTGTGGTCCAGCGATTTTTTTAATGTCATCCTCCCATCGTGCGTGTGGTCTTCCTTTGTGGCGTTTGCCTTGTGGGCCTTTCCATGTGGTAACTGTTTTGGTCCAACGATGGTCTTTAAACCTGACCAAGTGTCCAGCCCATTTCCACTTTAATTTCTTTGCATGAGTAAGAGCATCTATTGCTTTTGTTGTCGATCTTATTTTTGTGTGTTTTATTTTATGGATTTTCTTTAGATGTACTCGTAACATACTGCGTTCCATTCCCCTTTGGCATGTGGTTCTTTTGTTTTGTACTTGATTTGTTTTCCAGGTTTCCAGGTGTCCATCACTTTTTTCTTTAGATGTACAGGCATATCGCTTTTAAACACTTCTTTAAAGCCCCAGTATTTATTCCACGTGTTTTTGATTCTCCTCTCTATATCCAACACGTTGTTGTTTCTATTAAAGCTGATTGCTTCCCTAAATATATATAACTGTCTACATATTTTAAAGTTTCATTACCTATTTTTATATTTGTTTTTATGTGGTTCGTCATAGTTTTGGTTTTTGTTAAATTCATTTCGAGTCCCACAAATCGCCTAGCTTCGTTCAGATCTGCAATCATGAGCTGTAGTTGAGAGCTTGTTTCAGACAGTAGGACTAAATCATCAGCAAATCTTAGGTGGCTTAAGTATTTTCCTTGAATAAGTAAGCCCTGTTTCTTCCAGTTAATACATACTTTCTAGAACGGCAATAAAAAGTGTAGGCGAAAGGGGGTCTCCTTGTCTTACACCTCTTTCCATTGTAAAACTTGGTCCGATATATTCTAGCTTGACTCTACTAGTGCATTTATTGTAAATATTTCTTAAAATCTCGATATAATTTGACTCTACGCCTTGGGTTTTCAGCGTTTCCCATAAGTATAATTGAGTGCAAGACAGTGTCGAAAGCTTTACGGTAATCAATGAACGCAATGCACAATGGTCTCTGATGCTCTTGGTATTTTTCAATTACGAGTTCTAGGATATGAATATGGTCTAGCGTGTTCTAGCTTGTTCAATGGGTTGTTTTTGTTCAAGTGATGTACTCATTCTTTTGTTTAAAATAGTAGAAAAGAGCTTATATAGGGTGGGCAGCAAGTTTATAGGCCCGTAGTTACCAATGTTTTTGGGGTCGCATTTTTATATATCAATATGATGTTAGACTTGGTGTTTCAAATGTTTCCAGTATCATATTGAACAATTTTGCTAGGGGCCTGGCTAACATGGCCTGTGCAGTTTTTATGGCATCATTCGTAATATTGTCGGACCCTGGGCTTTTGTCTGATTTTAGTTTTCGTATTGCCTCTATAATTTCTTTACATTTTATAGGTTCTGGTGTGCAATATAATGTAACTAAATATACAACGATTCTAGAAAGAAAAAGAAAATAAATGAAAATACGTATCCTTACTTTTTAGGCGCCAAGGACAAAACCATGCACTGTGCGAAAGCTACGGGCGGGAGCGCGTCGCGTCTCGTTGACTGGGGAGTGCGGAAGATGGCAGAAGACAAATTTCTAGTTTTCAGTAAGGTTTAGAAAGGTCGCGTTTTTGGGGTATGAGTGCTGGTGCACTGTGTACTACTGGGCCACTGTTTAACACCTGACTGACCCCAAGCAGTTTTGTCGATGAAAATGAGTCTAAGATACTAGGTAGGTACCTACGGAAACCAAACAAACTGTAACATATGACATACCTACGTCCACGTCGAATATGGACACTATATTTGATAAATAAAGATAAATAATTTATACAAGTATTTTATTATAGATATTAATCGGAATAAAGTCTTTACGAAAGCTGGCTTCTCACGGGCGCGCGTGAAATATCACGAGCGGCTGCTGCGGCGTCGCGCAATGCATGGGGTAGTGCCGCCGGCCGCCGCCGCCGTACAAGCACGATTCAACATAACAGGGTGGGTATTTGACTGAAAAATCTAATTAATCCTTCATTTAGATTACCTTATCAACATAATAAGACGACGGAAGACGCAGCGTAGGTAGGCCTCCCACTAGGTGGACCGACGACATCGTGAGGGTCGCGGGCAACCGATAGATGCAAGTGGCGAATTGTCGTTCGGCGTGGCGGTCTAAGGGGGAGGCCTATGTTCAGCAGTGGACGTTTTCCGGCTGATGATGATGATGATGATCAACATAATATTTGACACGTTTTTTTTTCTTTTGTTATGTAGGTAAACTCAAATTGACGAAGACACTTTTAAAATTGGCAAAACGTCACATCACGAGCAATTATGTACAGTTTTTGCTTCCGACGTCACGAAAACAATCGAATTTAAGACGCGGACTGACTACGATTTAAATCGCTTATGACCGCGTAAACTATTGTCACCACTATGGAGCGTCAATAAGATTGAAAATTGAAAAAATGACATTTGTGTTGAAATGTGACGTAAGCTGCGAATGGACATTTATTTTACTGCTTTTCTTTAGATTATTTAAAATATAGACATAAAATTAAATAATGGTTCGGTTAAAGTTTTAAAAAAATGGAAAACCTACTAAATTCTTAAAAAAAAAACTGTTGTTATCGCTGGAAATACAGAGATCTTCGACGTCAAAGTTTATTTTTGTGCTACAACTTCCCAATTTTTATTGGGAATATCAAACTCTTATTTATTATTCTGTTCGGTTTAAATTCTTCTTTATACCCTTCTCTGTTCACTGTATTTTTCGCGTTGCTTATTTTTATTACATTACGTCATACTCGACGTTCTAAGAAACCAATTTTTGGGAATATGAGATAAGACCGCGCCTTAAATGCGTTATCTTTGTGAATATACATTGGTTTAACGAAAGAAAAAATACGTGTCCAATCTTTTTCATAATTCTAGCGACGGTCAAATTAATAGTACATTGTTATCCAAGGCGTGAAAGTTACTTATTTACGTCCCGAGACGGGGTTTGGCGCCCGTAACGTAGTGAGGGCGCTAATAGTTCGAGGGACTAAATAAGTAATTTACCCGAGGTAAACACTGTGCTTTTCATTACGAATACGAGGAAAGTAAAATTAACAACATTTTTAGCTAAATAAAGAAAAAATGAGTATAGATCGGATTGTCGGATCACTTTGCCGCTTGTTTTTTTTTTAAAATTTTGTGCTGCGGTCGTCCAGATAAACAGCCAGGATTTTTCATGTTCATTAATTAAATAAAAATTGGCAAAGATTTTGTCGAAATCTGTATTATTTTAGAGAATTAGTTGAAACTAAATTATTTTAGTCATTATTTATATTCTTAATACTTAACTTTATGTTATTTTAATATTAAATCGCTCTGTAATTTCGTGGCTGTATAAAAAGTTTGAACATGGTTCAATAGAAATGTCAAAATAGAACTAGTTTTTTTTTTCTTAAATTTGGCAGCTGTCAGTTGAAAGCGATTTTCCCTAGGGCGGCAATGGATAACTTTCAAACGGCTAATCAGACATGTAATGACCTACTTTCAGAGTATGAGTAATGAATAGTAGATTATTAACCAAGGGGATAAAGCAGTGTCTTCTGTCGCGGGTGACGATTTAAATCGCGAGCGTAACGAAGGACTCGAGGTTTACTCCCGAGCAGAGCGAGGGTGTTAAAAACTTAAATCACGAGCGAAGCGAGGGATTTAAGACGAGTCCTGAGTGTAGCGAGGGATTTAAGTTCATCCAAGACTAAGACAGCTTTATCACCGAGGAAAATACTCTACTTTTCGTACCATTTGCGAAAAAATTAACACAATAATAATATGAGATAAGCATTTAATAAAAATAATGACAATTAAAATAAACTTAATGTTTACCTATGTATTTGAAGAAAACAAAAACGCTGCAAATTCCTAGACTAATATTTTTTTGTCGGAAAAGCAAAGGCATCAAGCTCATACGGCCTCGTCGGTTTTCGTAATTTTATTTAATAATCATAACTGCATAATAAATGCGTATTCCTTTTTCAAAAATATGTATAATGCTTTACATACAAACTCAATGGTGTAAAGTGTAAATACAGATGTAGTTCAGTATTATGTATTCCAAATTTAAATCACATTCTCCCCCTAGAGGATGAATGAAATTCAGTACAATTTTCTTTCCCTGTTTTTAACAGGTTAATAATGACTATTGTTATGTTCGCTTTTTGTGGCATAGAATGTCACTTTTTTGAGCAAGTGGTACGAAAATTACTTTTTCGTACCACTTGCTCAAAAAAGTGACAATAGTCATTATTAACCTGTTAAAAACAGGGAAAGAAAATTGTACTGAATTTCATTCATCCTCTAGGGGGAGAATGTGATTTAAATTTGGAATACATAATACTGAACTACATCTGTATTTACACTTTACACCATTGAGTTTGTATGTAAAGCATTATACATATTTTTGAAAAAGGAATACGCATTTATTATGCAGTTATGATTATTAAATAAAATTACGAAAACCGACGAGGCCGTATGAGCTTGATGCCTTTGCTTTTCCGACAAAAAAATATTAGTCTAGGAATTTGCAGCGTTTTTGTTTTCTTCAAATACATAGGTAAACATTAAGTTTATTTTAATTGTCATTATTTTTATTAAATGCTTATCTCATATTATTATTGTGTTAATTTTTTCGCAAATGGTACGAAAAGTAGAGTATTTTCCTCGGTGATAAAGCTGTCTTAGTCTTGGATGAACTTAAATCCCTCGCTACACTCAGGACTCGTCTTAAATCCCTCGCTTCGCTCGTGATTTAAGTTTTTAACACCCTCGCTCTGCTCGGGAGTAAACCTCGAGTCCTTCGTTACGCTCGCGATTTAAATCGTCACCCGCGACAGAAGACACTGCTTTATCCCCTTGGTTAATAATCTACTATTATTGCTGTCTTTACCTACTTGTTTTTCTAATACTTACCTTCAGTTTTGCTCAATTAGCAACAATCCTGTTAAAATGACGAAGAATATTACACCGATAGACATTATTTTGCTACCAGTTGAGGACGTTGTATGGAAGTGTTGTACTTATCATTTGGTAAGTCGGTCTTTTTCAACTTATGTATAAAAATGGGGAGCAGTTCGATGCAGTCCTTCCTGAGGTGATGGGCTGCTTAATGTCAAGTTCTATGTAGGTACATTCAATACAATTTGCCTGAAGTTAGAAATGGAGTAAAAAGGTAAGTTCTCTAAAAAGATAGAGTATTTGAATTCGTATGTATTTTTATGTTTGTTACCTCAGACCTCCGCTATGTGTTCGAGTCAGATACCTATCCATTTTTGGTTGAGTGTACATAATATTCCGCTTTGGTGTCATTAAAACTTTTGAAGATCTGATGTCGTCTTTCGAAGACAGACGACGGAACTCCTCAATAAATGCCAGCAAATAATTACTAAAACACACACTCCCAAACAGTATAAAATTAAAAAATCCCCCGTCAAGTTGGAGTTAAAAAAGTCTGTTATGGTAAAAATTTAGAAGCCCTAAGAAAAATTGTGACTCCCCTTTAGTTGGCAAAGCGTGGATTCTATTTTTTAAATCGTCATAAAAAGAACGCTCATACTGTTGATACACTCCAGACATGTTCAATTCGTCATAAAGCTGCTTGATTCGCTTTACATGTTCTGGATCTTTGCTGCCATATAAGTCTTCGAAGACTGAACGTTGGGTGTCGTTACAGTGCTTCAGCGCATTTACAGCTAGCCATGTACATTTTCCTTCTTGAATGTCTGTCCCATCTGTTCCTGTTATGGTTTTGTCGCCGTAAGCGTCGAGATAATCGTCCTTAAAAAATGCATTTATTAGCTTACCCCCTTACTTATAAAAAGTTGTGTTGCTTAGCTACCGATTAAATATCACCTGTCCTTGTCATTTCTATTTTAATGAATAGAGATGGCAAGTGACTTAAGAGCTATTTAAGATAAGTAACGTCTAATCAATGTTTATAAGTAAGGCCCTTAGTTCTTAAGCAGTTCAGTTACGTTTTTACAGCTAAATTACATAAGTGATTTTAGGTAAGTACCTAACTTCTTTTATCTATCGATAAAATCATTTAATGTGTTGTTTAATGTAAAATAAACGAGAGCGGTTATTTTACACTTTTTGTCTTTCATCTAAATAAAACACAAAAAAGTCGGAAGTCGGTGACTTTGTTTCTTATTTCTTTGACTTTTTGGCCGCCGACTTCCGCTTCAACTCACTGACAGTGCTCACACCGTCTCTCGTCTTACATCATCTGCACACACTTTTTTCAACCATTTTCCTTCGAGATTCGAGTAAGAGCATTAAGGTAAGGCATATCTACTAACAATCTAACTCTTTGTGTCTAAACACACTATGCCGAAGTTACGCGACCGAAGTTCGGTGGCTGATTTCACGTTCCGACGTATTTGGCTGATATGATACACCATAAGTGCCGAACTTACGCGGCAGAAATTCGGCGCGGGCGGCTCCCCGCTGCTCCCCGCCCCCGGATCTTCGTCTATCGAACCGAACTTCGGTCGTGTATAATGTGTGGTGACAGAATAAGTTGCCGCTGAACTTACGCCTTAAGGTGGATCCAGACATGGCGAGGCATGCGCTCCGCACGGCGCACAACGCATGCCTCGCAAGGTGTGTACCTTTATATTCGTGGCGAGGCATGCGCTACGCACGCGCGAGGGCGGGCGGCAGTGCGAGCATTACATTAGTTGTGGACGTAGCCGCGCATGCACGTTCGAGGCGTGCGCCGCGTACAATATCAACGCACGCCTCGACTGCGAAAATGAAACTGCGTTTGTTCGGGCCAAACAGCGCGCAGCGCATGCTCGGGCCGATCCAACCCACACAGCAGCAGTCAAGATGGCACCTTTGCATCGCGTGCGCTTATCCGCTGCTGCTTTTATAATTATTAATTCAATTATTGAAAAAAAAAAGGAAAGAAAAAAGTCGTCGTCGTTGGTGGGTTAAAAAGTTCTTCCGCCTGCGTTATGAACACGGAAATAAGCTTTTCGATGATCTCTCATTTGAAGAAAATAACTCGAATTTTATACACTCAATTATATCAACATTGATCCAATCTTAATCATTTAAATCAAAGGCGGACACAACCGTCCAAACGCAACGCACTGCTCGCAATGAGCCGGCCGCCGCACACGCGCTGTGCGCCGTGCGGAGCGCATGCCTCGCCAAGTCTGCGTGCCTACTTGCCTTGCAACAAACATGATCGAGGCGTTTGCTTCGCACGCGATGGCTCGACCCGAGCATATGTTGGTATAATTTGTCAACACGCACGCCTCAAGCAGAGGCATGCGTTGTGCGCCGTGCGGAGCGCATGCCTCGCCATGTCTGGATCCACCTTTAGGCTGTACGCTATGACGCGACGTAATTTTGGCATAGTGTGTCGTCCGTAATTCAAATAGCATTGCAGGCCTAATTGTGCTGAACTTCGGTCGCGTAACTTCGGCATAGTGTGTTTAGACACTTTGGCAACATCACGGTTTCAGAATCTTACCCGTATTTGTATATGTTTCCCAAGTGCCGTACAGATGTAAATTATCTCTTTAGTAGCTTTTTCTTTTCCATTCTTAAGAAAAAGCAGAGATGCCAGTATAGGTAATCTGGCTGAAATGTAGGAGCACTTGTGGATAATAATATTATTGTAACGTTCCAAGGTGAATACATCGAGATTTTTCTGCTTATTGTTGTAACATGAGGTTAAATCCAGATGCTGGCCCATTATCGTTTTAAATATCACCTACAAAATAAATAAACGTTTTTGTTATGCTGAAAAACAACTTATAGTTCCAACAACTTAGCCTGTTCCACCGGGCAACATTGAAACTGCAGCCGCTAATTTTAAAATGTCGTTTTCAACACTATAAATTTCTCCACTAGTGAGGCCGTCATTGAAACAGATAAGTTGAGGGTCTGTACATCAAAGGATTATATCGCTAAAAAGGCCTTTGTTATGTTTGGCAGACCTAAACTAACATTTTACTATAACTTGCGAGAATCTTAGTATTCTTAAGATTTGTAGACCCAAAGTAGTTATATGTCTCAAAGTAGGTAAGGGACAATTAAGATAATCCTAAAATGGGAAACACAAAAAAAAATACAATTTTTCTGACCGTAACAAAGATGTAACGCCAAAGATTGTGCGAAAGAAGGAAAATTTTTACAAATAGAAAATTATTTAAGCATAAACCTGCCTCATTTAAAAGTTTTATCAAATCGACGTAAAAAGGCGTTTTTCCGAAGTATATTTCCAGTACTTCCATCGCGGATTGATGAATAAGTATACAGTCGTTGATCGCGTTTAAACCGACGTTAGGCAGTGTGTGCCAGCACGGCTTGCCACGCCGTATAGTTGTACCATCCATCATGTCATCCATCAATACTATGTGTGTCTGTAACTGTTGAAACATATTTATTAACCTATAAATTTCCAGGGCCGTATTTTCCACTGGATACTCTCTGCTCCGCAAAAAGCCCTTGAGGGTTTGTCTGTGAAAATCATAAGAAAACAATAAAAACAACAAATTATCGAGCATGCTCTCGGTTTTGTGGTTAACTAACATACACACTTTAGCATTTTGTTATAGGTAGTTCGGACAGGACAGAATTACAATTTGAAACGTGGGCTGCAGCTGAAAATCAGCGTCAGGTGGCAGACTTTGTTTTGCCACTTGGCATTATGCTGAGCTGAGGCCCTTTTGGCATTAAAAGATTTGTTTTGTTTTATTTTTTAGTTTTAAGTTTTAATGCCAATAAACACAGTTTTCTTTCTTTTCTTTCTTTCTAATTTAATAAAAAATTAAAACATATTTTTACCAATTCTATAGTCCAGCCTAGCACGCGAGCCGAATGTTGTTTGTCTTCAGAGTAATGTGTTGGGTCTTCCAACATTCTGTATCCAATGGAAACCATCATTCCTCTCGTTAAATTCCCGCCAAGAATTGTGTAATCCAATAGCTATAACATTATTGTTTAGGTAATTTTATTTAGAGTTGTGTCACAAGTTCTGTTTTAAAATAATGTAGGCCAAACGATATTTCGAACTTCTTGGAAGTATTTTTCAAAATTGCAAGTTTTTACAGAACATTTTCGAAGTGACTCTTTCGAGTCAGTCGACCGTCAAAATCTAATAAGTAGGTGTAGGTACCTACTATACAGGGTGATTTGTAATTCGATGCGGTCCTTGAAATGGGTGATACTAGACCTTATTTGCAACAATTTTAACCCTGACAACATGGGGTCTAAACTGACTGGTTTTTGAGATATCGAACTTTAAAGGTATTTCGAAAAATTTCTACCTCTCCATCATTAAGTGTTTATTGTTAGAAAGTAATGATGGTCACCACTTCGAGTTTATACTTTTCTGATAGAATATGAATGACTGAATCTAGTGAATACAAGTTTGTTATAAAACTAATCATATCTTGGAAAATTAAGTGTCATAAAGTTTCTGTTTTGAAGTTTTCTGAAAACTTCCCTTGTCTATCAAAGCATATTTAAAAAAATACATGTATGACACTTGGTTTACAAATTACAGTAATTACACAATCATATCAGGCAAATTCGGTTTTTATTTGGAGTATTTTACCTATGGACCAGATAGTCAAACCATCAATAATTCTCTTCCATTTAAAACAGCTACTTGAAACATAACTACAATGACAGAATGTTTGTAAACTCAGGTTTCATAAAAAAAAAAACTAAACTGGCGTGCATTAAAGTTCGGTCACCCTACTGGTAGGACAGGTAAAAATACTCCAGATAAAGCGCGATTTTGCCTGATGTAATCGACCAGGATTTAGCGCATTGACTCAAAAAGCTAATATCAGATAACAGTTTGGACAAAAACCACAGAAAAAAAAATCTTGGGTCGAAAAAACTTTACAACCAATTTTCGTTGATTTACTACTTTGTCAGTAACAACCCTAATTTTCTGGTCAGACATTAACTAAAAGTGGGTACTGTGGCACCATTTTAGAAAGGTAATGAGACAAGAAAGTTTTTCCTGTAATTTGTAAACCAAGTGTCATACATTTATTTTTTTAAATATGCTCTGAAAGACAAGGGAAGTTTTCAGAAAAATTCAAAACAGAAACTTTATGACACTTAATTTTCCAAGATATGATTAGTTTTATAACAAACTTGTATTCACTAGATTCAGTCGTTCATTTTCTACCAGAAAAGTATAAATTCTAAGTGGTGACCATCGTTACTTTCTAACAATAAGCACTTAATGATGGAGAGGTAGAAATTTTTCGAAAAACCTTTAAAGTTCGATATCTCCAAAACCAGTTAGTTTAGACCCAATATTGTCGGGGTTAAAATTGTTGCAAATAAGGTCTAGTATCACCCATTTCAAGGACCGCATCGAATTACAAATCACCCTGTATATGCACTTTACTTGGGCACACGTTTGTGAAAAAATCAAAGTACCTATATTTTTTTACCATTACCACTTGTTTTACTAACCAGTTCTGCGGTAGAACTAATGGTTAGTAAGCTACAGTTTCAATAATAAGGCATACCACAGTGATGAAAAATTTTAAAATGGGAAATATGAATAAAATTATGCATGTCAGTTTTCTTTCTTACCTGTTTAATCCAGCTTGAAACTTCAGGCACTTGTGATAACTTATGACTGGTAACTATGCAATCTTTTACTTCAGGCAAGACATTTAAAAACGCTTTTCTTTCTTCGTTCATATTAAAACTTGGAACATTGAATGAACATGCACTTATATGCAATTCTCTGAATTGTGTGCATAAAGGGAGAAGGGCACTTCGGCTTTGGCGAAATAACCAGAGCATTGTCACAAAATAATATTATAAAGAGAAAATAATAATGTTTTTACACTATTATATACCCTTATGTTATGATGCTTCGTTCAACGCAAACGATGTCGCGCGCTCAAGATAGTAACTTTAACAGTTTCACTGTTCGCGCGGCAGACACAATACCTAAACAATAGTCCTGAATCACATGTGATTCATGGGACAGGGAATGGGTTAATGTTAAAATCAGTGAAAAACTAGGTAGGTAGAGAGTCAAATGCTTGTGATAATATCCACGAGTCAAATGAAAGATGCAACGTTGTGAATCACTTTATACGCACCAGCTTAATGGAATGAGAAAATAATCGCATACAAGATGTATTTTTTACTATGATATTTTTTTATTTTAATGCTTGTGTTTATACACCAAGGTCACCAAGATAGGCTGTGCCTAGTTTGGAACCCGCTGTTAAACCTGTTTCAAATACACTTGAGAGCAATAAAATCGCACACCCTGACTTTTCTTTTTGTTAAGGCATTTTTTCTTCATGAATCTGAATAAATATTTTAAAAAACACACACACTAATTGAAAGTCTACCTCATTACCTTTCTAATGATATCAAATACAGTGTAAAAAATACCCATAAGAGGTTTTACGGCACAAAACTCAATAAAACCCAATTTCGCTTAAGAAATAATAAAAATCAAAGTCAAAATTCTTGATCAAATTGTTTATTAATAAGGTGTATTCGGATCCCCTAGCCTTACTACAGCTCTTAATCTGTTTTTCATGGACCGTATTAATTTTACCATGTAATCTTGTGGTACAGCGTTCCACTCCTCTTCAATGGCAAGTTGAAGCTCTCGGAGGCGCGTAGGAGCAGGGCTTCTTGCTCGAACTCTTCTTTTAGCTCATCCTAGACATGCTCAATCGGATTGAGATCAGGACTACGAGCTGGCCACTCCATCGTGGTGATTCCAACGTCCATGTAATCGCAAACTGTTCTAGCGACATGCGGTCTCGCGTTGTCGTGGATTAGGAGAAAATCTTCTCCCATGAGCCACGCAAGCGGCCTCACATGTCCTTCGAGCACTTCTTCGACGTATCGTGCAGCCGTCAAACCCCTCAATCTCGGGCCGGTATTCGCTCCAGTGATGAATACAATGTCAGTATTTAGTGTCCAACATTATGCCACCCCAAAACATACACGATCCACTGCCAAAAGCCACACGTTCGCTAATAAATGCAGCATTGTGAAAATAGCTCTGGTACCTTCTGTAGACCCCAGAGCGTCCATCATGACCATGTAATGTCATTCTGCACTCATCAGAGAACGTAACAGACCGCCATTGGTCTTACGTCCAATTTAAATGTTCCCTGGCCAATTGTAGTCGTGGTGAGCTGTGGTCAATTTGGGACCATTTGCTGGGCGATGTGAAGTCAGTCCTGCTTCACATAGTCTTCTTCTGACTGTCCACCGACTTATACTGACATTGCGAACTTCTCGAATCTCTTATCCCAGTTGAACCGCATTCAGTTGCCGATTTCTGAAAGATCTCGACACAAGAAAGCGGTCATCACGCTCTGATGTTCTTCGTAGCCGGCCAGATCCTGGTCGCTGAAAGTAGCCACCGGTCTCTTGAAACCTCTGGTACACACGATGAACATGAGTAGCGGCTCAAATTTAGTCGTCGAGCAACTTCACTTTGATTAAGGCCTGCTTCAAGCAAGGCAATATGCTTTCAGTAGAGATGTTATCACGTTGACCTTCGGTATGCAACTGATTAGAATTCCAAAAAAACCGACCATTTTATACCTGCGGGTAAGGGGTGCAAGAAGTGACAATGCTAACGGGTGAATTTGGTGTACGGCTGGTTTCTGTAAGTTACGTGAAGGTCAATGATTTTAATTTTGTGTTTTTTTAAAGCTAAGCTTGTATTCTTTAATTTTGCCTAATGATTTGTACCCAATATCTTTAGATTTAAGAAAAAAAAACAGTTATAAACCAAATTACAAGAGGTGTGCGATTTAATTGCTCTCAAGTGTACTTGTAATACAAAATAAATAAATAAAATAAAATAATAATATCCACGAAACAAAAGAATGAATCATTTTATATGTATACTAGCTTCTGCCCGCGACTTCGTACGCGGATCCTGTCGGTGCATCCACACCGCAGTTGTTTTTTGTAGATCAACGTTTCCAAATGTTACGCAGTAACATCCGACAACAAAAAGTTATTTAATGTTACTAAGTGTTGCCGTGTTACTGTAAGTCGAGCAACGTTGCTCCACAATCGATAACATTTGTTAGAAAATGTTAACTCAACAACGCGAACAAAAGTAATGAAATCTAGACAAAGTCGTGCCAAGTCTACGGTTCCTTTCCTCACCGGACGTGGAAGTTTCGGGAGGTACCTGTGTCTGAGGAGAAAGGAGGAAACGCCTGGGTGTCACCACTGCGAAGATCGCCCGGAGGACACATTAGAGCATACGGTGCAAGACTGCCCCGCTTGGGCAGAGCACCGACGTGTCCTCACGGCGGCGATAGGCGGAGACCTCTCGCGCCCGGCATTGGTCGAGGCCATGCTGCGGAGCGACGAGACGGAGTGGGAAGCGGTCGCCTCCTTCTGCGAAGCAGTCATGCTCGCGAAGGAGGAGGCGGGCCGCGTGAGGGAGAGGACAATGTCCTCCCTCAGCCCCACCCGCGGTGGTGGACGCCCACGGCGACGGACGTCGCAAGACGATCCCCGGCCACTTTGTCTAGATTTCATTACTTTTTAGAGATAATTCACCCGAGCTAACTACTCTGCTTTACATCTCGATTGTGAGGTAAAGACTTTACTCGTTTTTCTTTTCGCCACTTCATGGACTTTTCGTAAGTTTTCAAATATCTCTCTTTAGAACTTTCAGGCAAAATATTGTTAATTGCTGCTTCAGCTTCCATTTTCATTGAATTGGGAGTGCAGCTTATATCATATCACTTGCAGATATCATGTTTTTTTCCTAATTAGCACGTAATTATAAAAAAATCCCTAAAACAACGTGACCCCGGAACATAAAGGGCTATCGAAGGACACCGTGGATTTTAGTCAGTACAAGTCTGACAGTCCCTCCCGCCCTGCCCGGGGTGGGAGGACTCATTTGATGATTTAACCACGATAAAAAATAAAAAAAAAAAAAACAAACAATATAGTAAAAGTTTTCTATTCCCGCCTTTTTCATCTTTGTTTTTTTCAAGAACGAAATTGAGCTTCACCGTTCCATATTTAAAATTGATGACTAATAAACTCATACGAAGACAAGGCTGAATAGCGAAGCGACCTCTTTTGTCATTGGGCTGATTGCATGATGTCTATTGCCAGTATGATGGTTAGATGTAGGTACGCGAACTTTTTGAAAGAGTGAAGAGTTTTTTTTTTAATTACTTACCGCTTACCGCCCTAGGGCTTTTCTAGCTACATTATTACCCTAGAGCGCTAATCGGTTACCTACAAGCCCTATTTGGGGGTAATAAGGACCTACTTACCGAATATGAGAGATGTAAAGGTACTTAATTGGATAAGGATTAATGCTGTATTACTTAAAATCGCTTTTTCGTAAATATGCCATTATTTTAGTAAAGGTAAAGTGAAGAATAAAAAATGGTTATTGTGGGTTATTCGTAAATCGTAAGAGATAGACATAAATACTAATCTTTATTGTACACCTTTTCAAGGTGTATAATATTGTAGTAGGTAGGTACATTATTTTGATCTATCTAGCAGGGTTTAGCCAGCGTTTGCAATGTAAACGCAAAAAAATGAGTTTATTTACGACCTTACAAAACCTTTAAAATTATCAGGGTTTCTCTACTATATTCTGCATGTATTATAAAAACATTCCTCTTGAATCATTCTATCTCTTAAAAGAAACCGCCTCGAAATACGTTGCGTAGTTTTAAAGATCTAAGCATACAGGGGGACAGGAAGCGGGAAGCGACTTTGCTTTATATTAAGTAGTGAGTAGTGATAGTGATAGCTAGTGATGTATTACAATCGCATACAAAATGTATTTTTAATAAATGTTGAAATAAGTCAGTTTTCATTCGGAAGTCAGTTTTTTTTTACTTTTTTAGTGTGTTGTAGATATAAAAGAACAGTGTTTTTTATTAAGACTCGACTGCAGCCGAAACCGCTAAACGCAGTTACTTGAATTTTGGACAGCAGTTGCAATGTGCCATGTAGGGAAGCAATAAGACGGTATTTTACGAAAATCCTCCTCAATGGGGGTGAAAAGGGGTGAAAACAATTAGTTTTAAAGTTTATACAATTATACATATGAAACTTGCCATGAATGACAAAAGAAATAAATAAAAATGATTCGCACTACACATTTTTTAAAACTACCCTCCATTGGTAATCTAGACGATGTTTAAGTTTGTATGGGAAAATCATAACGCGTGAGTTGATGAATGTGAAACTCAGTATTTATATACCAGACCAGAAATAATTAAACACGTGTTTTTGGTTTTTTCGAAAATCACCCCCCAAGTTTGTGAAAAGGTTATTCAAGTTTAAAGGGAAGGATCTAAAACCCCTAAATGTATAACCTTGTAGCATACGTCTACGTCCCAATAGACGATGCCGTAATAGTTTAGGAGGGGGAGGTAAGGGATTTTGACTCCGATATGCCTGCCTATAGTAACCAAGTACTTACTTGCAGGTGGTAGCACCTGCAAGTAACCTTGACGGAGCCCCGCTTCGCGGGGGCCCTATGTCTACGTAAAGGGTTTAAATTAATCCAACGCCATCCCCTTCGAACCTAACTAGGTCAAATAACTAATTACTACCTACCAAGCTGACCACACCACCCACGCCTAGCACCATCTTTAGATAAATAGCCTATTGTATGACTTTCCTCAAGAACTCAACGAAAAATAAAAATATATTTTCAAGTCTGATCGCAATTTCCAAAGATAAGCTGGTCCAAACAAACAAACTGTTAAGTATACCTAGCTTTATCATAATTATGTACTAAGTACCCCTATCTATTAATCAGGACTATGTAAATATACAAAAAACTGCCAATGACGCACATTATTTTCACAACACAAGTTTTTTTCTTCCTCTCATTAACTCACATAAAATGATCGGTATCCATTACATTTTTATATTTATTTTTCCTCCTTCAGTTCTACTTAACAACTGTTAAAATGTCGAAGCTATTACTTCGTAAAACATTATTTTTTAACCAGTTGAGGACGTTGCACAGAAGTTCTGTCGCATTTGCTGTGCCGGTCTCTTTGAACATGTACAAAAATAGGGAGAAGTTTGATGCAGTCCTTCCTGAGGTGATGGACTGCCTAATGTCAAGTTCTAAGTTCACTCAATACAATTTGCCTGAAGTTGGAAATTGGGTGAAAAATGTGAGTTAGTTAAGAAAACGCTGCACCACATCCACAATAAAGGAGTTTCTCCTGTATCGTGGGTGCCTTTACAAACATATAAATTAACATACACAAATAATAAACGGGTATCAACGATGACGACTACAAGTCTGCGGTGTTTAATTGGATTACCTACACTACTGGTTGGGTCACAGCGACAGGACAGTGACCCAAAGTCTTAGTGATTTAGTGCGATCCCGGTACCTACACTATTAAGACATTTTTAAAAAATATCTTAAACATGTATTATGGTGTATGCTTTTTTGGTTGTTTTGTCCTTAAATAATTAAATAAATAGTGATATTGATAAACCTGAAGACTGATAATCGAGATCATAGCCTACGACGACGCGGCGACGCTTATTGACCGAGGCCTGAAAAAAGATCTAAATCATCTAAAAAATCTGTTTATTTTACAGTTATTAACCTATACAATGGATGGAGGAAAAAAAGGCAGAGGACTAGCTGTCCCCTTCGCCTATCAAACGATGGAAGACCCTAAATACTTTACTGAAGAAAAACTACACACAGCTCGATTCTTAGGATGGGGTTTGGAAATGGTAAGAAATTTTTACTTAACATTTGAAAGTACATGCACAGTCACAGCCTTCAAATATTTCACCGGAGTCTTGCGACCCTAAAATGGTTATAAAAATTTGGTCATTTTGTCCAATGGGAGATGCGATCATGGTTTATTTGAACACAATACCTACGGCACAACTAACTATTATGGCCGGTCACCAAAGCTACCGCCGCCGATTCTAAACAATATCCCAGATGGCCTCTAGGATTACAAATAAAATAAGTATAATAACTAAAATAAGTATATCTCAACAGATGCAGGCATATATACTAGCAGTAGATGATATCATAGATGCTTCAACAACTCGTCGCGGCAAAACATGTTGGTACCTTCAACCAAATGTAGGAACATCTGCGGTTAACGACTGCATACTCATATACCACTGTTTTATGGAACTACTTGATATAAAAATAGGGACGGAACCTTTTTACACTGACTTAGTCAAACTTATCAATGAAGTAAGTACATCTTTTAATTTTGTATAGGTAGGTACCTATATAATTATATTTTCAAAACTCGTACTTGAAGCAGGTGTGCTAAGTTGTGCGTAACTTGAATTCTAAATCTAAAATAACAAAGAGAAAATAAGGGTCCATATTTCAAACATTGAATACTAACGTGGAACCACCATGGGACAGTGTGTCAAACGTTTTCTGTTCTTTTCAGGCAATGATGTACACAATAATAGGCGAATACTTAGATTATTCATCAGGATATACCAAAGAAAAGAATAACCTCGATGGGTTCACAATGGAGCGGTTCGAAGCTATCGCCATACAAAAGACCGGCTGGTATTCGTTCAGGCTGCCGATGCTTGCAGGACTGCTTTTAGTCAAGAATGGGAGGGAACGAGATACTACAGAATTAACCAGTATCTGTTGGGAGTTTGGTAAAATACTACAGTTTCAGGTAAGCAGTTTTACACAACATATATTTTTTTAGTTATCCACAGACTTCGTAAATAGGAGGAGGTTATGCATTTCACCCGATTTTTTTTGGAAGTCCGAATTTTTCTTCTTTCCAAAAAGTTTTTCTCTATGTTCCTACTAAAGTCTCTTATGGACAACAATCCGACGACCACAATATGATTGATTCTACAACCACTTGGAGTATCCAGAATTTAAATAAAGCCAATATTAGAGTATACCTACTATTATACTATTATTACATACCTACTATTCGGACTTTGAGTGAAAATTGACACTTTTGTCGAAAGAGATACAAAGAAGAATAAAAAATAAATGTTGCCGTTTATTCCCGTTCAGTAATACCCCTTACTGTCACACTGTTAATATTCATCAGCGAGTAACAGTGTTACTGGTTGTTATGAAATTCCCGATAAAACATTTTATATATTACCAGCCAGAAACACTAGCTCGTTGAATGTAATATAGGTATCTGTGTTATCAGTTTTTGTTTTGATTTATTTTCGATGGATGAAAAATTTATACCAACCAGTAACACTGTTACTCGCTGAGTCGCTGACGATATTTTTTTCCCAACCAGTATCAGTGTGACAATAAGGCGTGTTACTGGACGTTAATAAATCACCTACTTATATTTAACTTGTGTTTAAACAGAATGATTATAAAGACATCTACTGGTCAGAAGACGCCTCGGGGAAGGCAGGCACAGATATTCAAGAAGGTAAACTATCCTGGATTTCCGTAGCGGCATTGGAGCGCTGCAACGAAACGCAAAGAGAAATCTTCAAAGAAAACTACGGCAGCAAAGAACCAGAGCATGTGGAGCGAATCAAACAGCTTTATGATGAGTTACGCATAGAAGAGGTTTATAAAAAGTATTCAAGTTCTGTGTATGAACATTTAGAACGTCGAATACGTGCGCTGCCGAATAAAGATGAAACAGAGTTTTGCTTAGAAGTCATGGAAGCCTGCCGACGGCAAATCTATTAAATAAATCTATCAGTATTGGTTGAGGAAAGCAAATTCTGTTACTGGTGACGCCATTTTAATGAATGTTAAAATATTTTAAAATTAAACCTCAATAGCTTAGTAGGAACAGATGAATTAAATGAGTTCTGTTTTAATTTTATTTACTTTGCTTTATGAGGAACCGCTACCTATAGCTTTACAATCTACTTTGAATCAGCATTAAAAATGATAAATAGATATGATAAATAAAATGAGTAATAAAAGTGTGACAAAAAAAAATATTCAAAAAAAAAAAAAATTGTACACTTTCGTTCTACTAAACTCAATACTTAGGAGTATTGAGTTTAGTAGAAAGTGATACTAAATGGTAGAACTAACGGCAGTCTTCATTCCAACTTCTTCTATTCCTCATCATTCGGTTCGCCAGTATTAGTAGAACGAAAAAGGTTCATTGACTGAGCGATTAATTATACAAAAAAAACCGGCCAAGTGCGAGTCGGACTCGCCCATAAAGGGTCCCGTAGCAGCAAGTAACGTAAGTAATTTAGAAGTTCTTGTAGTTGGTTGTTACTTTGAAAGGTAAATTGCGGTTTACGATTTATGACGTATTAAAAAAAAACTACTTGATCTCGTGCAAACCAATTTTCGCTGGTAGGTAGTTTGCATGGTAATACGACGACACACTTTTTACCACCTTGAAAGTGTCTCTCGCGCAAAGTGTTCAGTTTAGAAAAAAATGATTTTAGTAACCTCAATATCATTTTTAAAGACCTATCCATAGATCCCCACACGTATGGGTTTGGTGAAAAAAAATTCTTAAGTTTCAATTCTAAGTATGGGGAAACCCCAAAATTTGTTTTTTTTTTTGTGTGTGAAAATCCTAATGCCGTTTACATAATACATCTACTTACCAAGTTTCGACAGGATAGCGCTTATACTTTCGAAAAAAAGAGGCTGTGACATACGAACAGAAAGACAGACATGACGAATCTATAAGGGTTCCGTTTTTTGCCATTTGGCTACGGAACCCTAAAAAGATGTATGCGAGGGGTCACCCTCATCACCATTAGCCGAAAGACGTCCTCTGCTGAGCAAAGGCTTGTCCCCTTACACCACTATGTCGAACGATATTCCGCCACTTGCATCGTCTTAGACATGCTTCGTCTTCCACCATGACTTTTCCCGTTTTTGTGACATAAACTGGAACTTTTTGATGTTAATTTGATGGAAAAATGTAATTACCTTGTTCGTACACCAGAGGCGCTTTTTGAATTTTCCATATAATAAACGCAGTAAATACCTCAAGTGCGTTGTAAAAAAATAAACAAAAATCTTGTGATAAGGTCTCATTTCATGATCTCCACATTATCAGTTCTACAAGCGATGGGGCTTGCTAATTGCCGCTTCAATTCGCATTTCGCAATTCGCTTGAACTTGAGCCTTGACAGTCAAAGACATATTTTGTATTTAAATCTAAGTGTGATTTTTCATGTATATTTTTTATACCTAGAATTTATTGACTGTCGCCTTTTTTTTCCTCAATTACAAATCTACCTATCATTAATACCTGACCTAGACACGTACAGACGCTAGCACGACAACCTACCTCAAACTGTAATTTTTTTAATTGAACATGATCCTTCTTTTATTGTAATAAAGTTGAAAATCTTTAAAGAAATTGGACAGATAGGATTGGAGCTCATGGCTAAATAATAGAATATTAGTTTGTGGATGGATGACCATTTATCATAAGCGAGTTTCCTCTGTGCATCGGAAAGCACGAAAAATCCGTTGGTCCCGGTTATCATTTGTAGACCTTTGACAGTCGTTACTGTTAGTCAGAAGCTCGAAGTCCGACAACCAGTCGCTCCATGTTAAATACTGATATTCGTGTGCGTCAGAATGGCTGGTTGTCTGTGCCGTTGGTCTATGAGTTGATTCGAAAATTGCTACATAATTGCTTATATTTGCTACATACGAGTATAATAAATAATTGCTACATAGGATATATTATATTAGAAATAAAATATATTTTTTGACCAGCCATCCTGACGTTTGGCTGGTCACCTCCTAGTTTAAAGTCAAGCGTGCAGAGTTTCCCGAAATGTATTGCGTCAATAATTGCTACATATTAACTTTATTTATCTTATTTAGTTGTATCAGCTGCATTCGGTTCGACTGGAAGCTGACCCCAATATAGTTGGGAAAAGGCTAGGCAGATGATGCTGGTGACAGATAGGTGTAGGTTAATATGCTGGCATCTGTAGGTACATTAATTTAGATTTTAAACTGCGTGGTTCTATGCAAAACGACCAGCTTGCAGCGCGAACATCCGTAGCGAGGAGTCGGGCCTCCGAGAGAATGCCATACTGTCGAAGCAGGCGGGCCTAAAAAGGCCACTTTAACAGAATCATACACGAATTCCGATAAAATTATTCTTAATCTATTATCTACGCTATTGCTTGAGGAATACAAAATGCAATTTCACGATTTTTATATTTATCCATATTATCTGTCAAATGGTAGGTCTAAAAACCTACTGATAAATCAAATTCAAAATCATATATGGGTTCTATCATAGTATATTCCAAAAATATAATGTTATACATGACATTGCTTTATATAATCGAGTATATAAGGGGTAGTGTTACTGACCCATCATAAACACCAGTACTTAAAGTAAAATGCAAAATTTTAACTTAACCACTTTTGCAAAATATAATACAATACTCAGTTGCTTGGTGCGAGATGGTGCTAAGATATTTTTGAACAATACAAGTACATACTATGTTCAACACAAACGAGACTAAGCAGCTATACTATTCTCCATAATTTTAAGCGCCGTGTCACGGCTGAAATTACGATTTGTCTTCAATAGATATTCAATTTTATCTTCTAGTGTATAAAGTTGAAAATCCAATAAAGACAAACCGTAACTTGAGCGCTGCCGCGGTGCTGTCTTATAGAGGCCCCTCTACAGGTGAAAACTGTAAACCCTGCTACCTCCCCCACTAAAGTGTGTAGTTAAAACAGACGAAGGGAATCCGGGATTGCCAGGAATAGAAAGAATGGAGTGATAATAATATTTGAGGACGTAAACGAGTTATTTGATATTAACATAAATGTTTAACTGTACCCTTAGCACGAGTTTTCAGTATTTGAGACGTAAACTAGAACTTTGACAACTTCAAATTGACAATTTTCAAGGAAAATTAGTTCCTTCTTCGCACACCAGAGGCGCTGTTCCATTTTTTCATACAAGAAACGCTGTAAATACTGAAAAGACGCTGTAAAGTAAAAGAGTGAAAACTCCTGCTAAGGGTACTGTACTACTAGAATATACCTGACATCTTCCAGGATTGAAGGGACAGGAAAACAAGGTGTAACAACATTCACATTTAGCTTTTCGAGTCAGCTCGAAACTTGAAATACTTAAAAATAAAACTTAGACCATTAATATATTATTATTACATTTAATACTATTGGATAATAAATAACAAAAAAAAAACCTAAGTTATTGAATGAATTAAAAAACTAAAATAAAAGAAAAAAAAATCAAAAGAAGGGAGTATTCGGAAAAACGCGGGAAATATTCGGAATTATGAAGGAAAATATTCGGAAATAATCGAGACTCCGGGAATTATTGAGGAAAAATTAGGAATTATTTGGTAAAATGTTCGGAAACATTTTAGCATCACCTCGCAAAAGCCTTCTTAACATATTAACAGTAAAATTACCGAATATAGAATACAGAGTCAAGCGTTAGCATCAAGTGCGATATCGTTCACAAAAGTAGGTAAATGTTGTGTTGAAATGACTACAATACGCCTGCTATACAAATATGAAACACAAAACTTATCCTCTCTATCATCTACTATTATTAGAGACGATTATTTCAAATCCCATAGACAATTAAGAGTTTTTTTAACACACTATACTTTACAAATGTGTCCTTCTGCAATACTTTCAAGAACTTAAAAATGAAAGCGAGAACTTTAAACAGTGTTATAATCGCAATTATAATCTAACGATAACGATTATTTTAAAATTAGCGTTAATATTGACCAATTGATGCATTTTTATTGAGACACAAAGATGTAGAACTTTAAAGGTGAACGCATACCTAAATGGCTGGAGGAATCGCATTTTATAGTGCGAATAGATGCGCAGCGTCAATTCAATCAATAAATTCTTCATCTATTTAGTCTGTCAGTATTAAATAATCTCGCACGCCTTTAGCGCTATCTAACGGTCTAAGCGGGTAACCGCACCATAGGTGCCTATATGGTGGCCTACCATGACGTTAAAGGGTGAATTGTTCCGCGAGGTGATTGTTCAGGGAACGAGATGGCGCTACACGACTTGTATAGCTCTGTCTCTTTTCCACAACCTAACTACTCACGCTTTAAGACGTCATGGTAGGACACCTGTAATTTGCCGCGACGACTGAGCAATCCCACTTTGTTCCGGCGAGGGAAAGTGACAGAGCTATACAAGTCGTCTAGCGCCATCTCGTTCACTCACTGGAACAAGCCTGGTTTTAAGACGTACGAGTAGTAATACGTCCCCAGGGCCGCCTGGCTCAAGACCACCATCCTGTCGGAGTCTGGCGCTAAATAGCTGTGTTCCGTCGGTGCGCAGGAGTTCCCGTTCGTTCTGTGTGAACTTGCTCTATCTTAGGCCTCATATTTTTGCTTCTACACTAGATACGAACCTACCCTCTTTTTATCGTTGTAGAATCATCAAATGAGTTCTCCCACCCAGGGCAGAGCGGGAGGGATTGTCAGACTTGTACTGAGCAAAATCCACGGTGTCTTTCAATAGCCCTTTACGTTCCGGGGTCACGGTAATTCGTTAGTCCCACTACCGCGAACCTACCCTTGCGAATGAAATTCCTTTAATTTTAATAATCACCGTTCAAATGTTTAAGTGTGCGTTCACCTTTAGATCCTTTCAACGAAGGAAGCACTTTTACACGCGACTGTACGGAGATGGTATTAGCGTTTGGGGTGCGAGGTTGTTTGTGAAAATCAATGTTGCCATTTATTTAATATCCAAAGTTCGTACATAAACATTCCAAATAACGTAAACCAAATAAAATTTTGTGTTTCCCACTCAGATAGCAAACTATATAGTACGTGCTAATATAATTTTGACTAGTAAGCACCAATTGACTAACAATATTTTTAATCCCTTACAAAATCTATGTACAATCTTATTTGGCTAATAAAATTTAGCCAATCACACAGCTTTATACGAAAACGTTCGGTTACTAAATAGATAACTATTAATATTATACATTGAAAATTATCAAATTAAAGTTTGAGCGACGTTCGTAGTGTTGCCCTATAAACGTAAACCAGCTTTAACATAAAGAATATAAAATACGTTATTTTTTGTGCACATTCGTAACTACGGTATGGTTATAATATTATTTTGTTAGTTAGTTTGTACGGTTATACAAATAAACGTTTGTTTAATTGCTGGGCAGTGAAAAGTTATAAATAAAATCAGGTTTCTAACGGAAAGGCTCAAGACAAAATTTTTTTTGCTTCATTATAAAATTTAATAACATTGAAATAAGGTTTAAATTCAATCAAGCATAAACAGAAGATATTTTTCCATAGCTTAAATTATTAATTACAAATCATACGAGCTTTTTTCAATAAAGTAACTTGCCTTACAGCAACTTTTAAAAACATGCAAAATACCTATAATCATTTTAAATGAAAATAATAATTATAATTTTAAAATTATAATATTTACATAAAAATACAAAGCTTGCGAGTGTCAAGTTATAAAGCTTGAGTAAGCTCTTACAGTGGCAATTCCATTGACTTATACATAATATTGTCCAAATATTTGCGTTACTTAGCTGATACAAACCCCTTATTTTTAATGGAGTAAAGTTCAATTTTGTACAAACACATGAACGCAAATATTTGTGCAAATACGCCAAGATTTTGCCAATAAACATGCGTTATCCATTATCTTACTCTGACATCAATATTGTGTTCAGATCGAGTTATTTCTAATAAATTGTTTAATTCGGTGGTCCTCATTAACTGTATTCCGATATACGCAAAGACATGTTACTGCATTTTGATCCTTACGACAATACTACAATTTCTGTTCCCCAGAACAATTAAAAGTATTATTATTTATAATTCGATATAATTATTGAAACATTCTATTTTATAAATATTATCCTCATGCGATTATGCATTGTACACGAATACAGAGAAAACTAAACAAATTTAATGAAGGTAGATTCTTTTAGCGATGGCACCTCTACTTCGAGCTACAGTCCTTTTACATTTGATCGCAAGTTATTAGGATGGCTAAACTGAATATGTTCTACAGAGAAATCCTTTTTTCATAATGCAGAAACTTATGAATACCCAACTTAATAAACGTAATTTAATTAAGAAGGAATAGTACAGGTACTGGCAATTAATGTTGCAAATCGATCTTCGGAAAGAGGTAATCGTGTAGTTTCGGTTTCGTAGGGCTTTATCTCTGTCGCACGTAGCAGTAACCAATCACAACGACAAACCAGCGATAAACGTCACACAGGTAGTGTATGACAGAGATAGCGAGCTTTACGAAGCCAAACGTTTCCAAAGATCCCGGTACCTGTAAGCTGTTCCATAGCGCTATCTCACTTCTTCATTCCATTCGCGCCTGTGTTGCCATTGCTAAATAACATACCCATACAATACTATTTACTACATCCATATTAAAATATCTACGTCTATTTGGCGTGCACAAATTGGCATTTTTAATACCAAACAGAGACATATCAGTCACTAGCGGAATATAATTTTCTAACGTCATAACCATGATAATTATGGTCAGAGAGAAAATACAACGTCTTTTAAGGTAGTTTTACCAATTCAGTCAATTAAATCATACATTATAATATTATTGTTTGCCGATCTATGAAGTGAAACTTATAAGTTTAAGCTGAATAAATCGTCGCGCGAAATAAAAGCCACTTTGACCTTACCTATCACCAATTTTTAGAACACACCAAAATCGCCGTATAATACCAGTTAAAGATGAAACATTCCGCAAGAATAAACTATATTTTTTCTTACTTTTCTTTCCGTAACATCACATATCCGACAAAACGGATCAACAACCCTTTTCCTTAAGTGAACACTTATAATGCGCGGCAAAATACTCAGCCGCTTACCTGTCAACCGATCGACAATTTTAAACTTCGAACTCTGCACATATTTTTTTTGCCAGCATTTGTGCATTCGGCCAATGTTGAGTGAATCCTTTTTGGTGTTGTATCGAGTTCAAAAGTGATTTAAGATAGTAATACAAACATGTTCATGCAGGGTCCGTCTGCGTGAGTATTGGGAGCTGTGGAGCCAGCATCAGTCGCCGATGAGCTTCGGAGCCGGTGAGGGCGGCCACGGTGATCCCAGCTTGGTAGGAGGCAGGGATCCGGATGTGACGAGTCCGAGTATCGCCCCAGCCCATAGCTCGACATTCGCGGATTATGTTTATCACTTGACCTAAAACAATTTGTGAAAGTTTGTAGAGTCTAATTAAGAATTTCGAAATTATTTCCACGTAAATGTTATATTTCGCTGGGCAATCATCATCTGCCAAGCCTTTTCCCAACTATACTGGGGTCGGCTTCCAGTCGAACCAGATGCAGCTGAATATCAGTATTTTACATGGAGCGACTGCCTATCGGACCTCCACAACCCAGTGACTGGGTAATACGATACTCCATGGTAAGACTGGTTGTCAGACTTTTACAGCTTCTAACTAGTAGGAACGACTGTCAAAGATCTACAAATGACAGCCAGCTACAAACGCTAGTGTAAAGAGGCTCTAAGTCTTGCAGATTTAATAATACAATACACCAACTCACCAAGAACATTGAACGTATGGAAGCGTCGATCAGGCACAAACATCAGCGGCGTCAGATCAGTATCCATATCGAACCTCGCGAGGACATCCCTGGCTTTAACGAGAAGTACCGAGGGAGATGTGAGGTGGTGCCACAGCGTCGCTTCCCGGATGCACTCCACCGGGTTACAGAGGTAAACTCCTCGAGGAGATACGCCGAAGACCATCTGGTGGTGCCATGCGTCTGGGATATCGTGCTCGTAGCCCGCCTGGAGGTTCAGAGTCAGGATGGGTACTGCACCTGTGAATTTTTTGGTTGGATGTTTTTGAAATTGTTGATACTGTTACTTCGATCGAACAATTCTACTGAAGATTGCACTGGAAGTTTCTAGAAATTTCTACCCTAATCTAGATAGTTCGAGATGGGTCTGGAATGTTCTAGAAGGTATGGGATTATAGAAGTCCATGGATGTTTCCAGAACTTTCGACCAACTTCTAGAAACATCTAGTGGGTCCGGCCGGGGTATAAGTAGGGCGCCGATAAGAGCCGGGAGTCAGTCTGGTTTTGACTACGATCTAGGCGACTCGAAACTGAAAATCTACAACATTTTAGTGTGTTTAAATTGTGTGTTTTAGTAGTGAATAGTGTTAAGTTGTTTTAATTAGTGATTTGTGTGTCATTAAAGATTATTTGGTTCAAATTGGCGTTGATTAATAATTTATCCCCTACCCAGCTCGTAACAATACAAACACACAAAACTTCCATTAGTTCTATCGTCGAAATGTGGGATAGAACAAGTAGGAATAGAAGACTCCCATTCGTTGTACTAATTTTGTAATCTATACTTATGTCTATAATTTTATACTAGGTAATTATAAAGCTGAAGAATTTGTTTAGTTTAACATGCTAATCTCAGGAAGTAGGTACTGGTTTGAATTGAAAAGTTGTTTTGTATAGTCCATTTATCGAGTAAGGCTATTTAACATCACACAACCATCAATAGTATCCGAGCAGCGGATGAAATCGCGGGGAACACCTATTTTTCAACTAACCTTACTCCATTCGTCATTTCTTGCACACGGTCATAAGTACACAAGTTGCCAATGATATTTTAGTAAACAGATATGTTATGAGCGCGCAAAACGTGAAGACTAGAAAACGTCCTAACTGGGACGTATTGCTTTTAGTCTGTTTCTCGCACGACTACGAGTGACACGTTGCGTTGCGCGCTGCTACTTATTTACCATTCAAAATGCCATTGTGTGTATTTAGAAAGTGTACCAATTATGATACCAAAGTTAATAAAACACAAGGGATCTCATACATAACACACGTAAGTACGCAATATACTTCGATTTATTAATATATTTCAATTATTTTCGTAATATTATATTTGTTCTATCTGTCTCTCTATCTATCTCTGTCGTGATGCCAACGTGCGGTGATTGGTGGCTTGAATAATGTTTGTTTACAAGTTTTATCAAGCTATCCTTTTTTCTTGTAGTGAAATGTAATGTGTGAATATAAAAGTGTGTATGTGTGCTGCCGCTCGGCGCGGAACAGTTTTTTCTGTTGTTTTGTAAGTGTATAACATAATCTGTATATTAGAATATCATTGTAAGTTGCACAATGACCGTCAAGGTCAAGCTACGGTCTATGCATATTGGCATAATGTATGTAAATGACAGGACCATTACTTTGCTGTCCGATGTCAATTTAATTGCATTATTTACATTAAGTGACATGCGCTTTTTGCTATTGGCTCAAATACTTTTAGACCCGTATTACCGAACGCACCTCAATACTCAAGCGTTACTTTAAACTAGTATTGATTGAGTATAGTTTGAGTATTGAGTGACGTTCTGTAATACGGGTCTTAGTATCTAAACACACTATGCCGAAGTTACGCAACCGAAGTTCGGCGGCTGATTTCACGTTCCGACGTATTTGGCTGATATGACACACCATAAGTGCCGAACTTACGCGGCGGAAATTCGGCGCGGGTGACGCGGGCGGCTCCCTGCTGCTCCCCGCCCCCGGATCTTCGTCGGTAATCGAACCGATCTTCGGTCGCGTATAATGTGTGGTCACAGAATAAGTTGCCGCTGAACTTACGCCCGACCGAAGTTACGCTGTACGCTATGACGCGACGTAATTTCGGCATAGTGTGTCGTCAGTAATTCAAATAGCATTGCAGGCGTATTGTGCCGAACTTCAGTCGCGTAACTTCGGCATAGTGTGTTTAGACACTCAGTGTTCATTCACACCGTCACCAAACCATAACTAAACCATGTCGCAGCGACAAAATGCGATAGAGTCAGGTAGAGTTATGGTTACGTATGACCAGTGCCACTGCAGCGTTTTGTTACATTATGGTTTTGTTAAAAGCACGAAATCTCAGTAAAATGCAGAATGCATGAGTCATTGCGTCGACGCAACGTTGTGGTTGCGATCCGGTCCGTATAATTAGGGTAGTCGACAATAACATCAATATTTCCAGAGCCACGTGGCTTTTATGACTTTCTGAGACAGTATGTCTCAGACAAAGTCGGGGTAACAAGTGTCACATGTCACTATCACGCGACCATAAAAATCTGTTTCGAAATAAACATTTTCAATAAATGAAATAATACGTGTTATTAATTTTTGTTAATGTATATAACACGCAGGACGATCTCCCGCCACCGTAGGCGCGGGAGTAATAGGCAACTCAATTCAATTCAATTTTTGAGGTTATGGCTCCATCGGTGACGATCGATGATTTTGCCAATGTCAAGGTATGATAAATTAAGATCGTAAACTGTTACACAACTATTGATCAGTATTTGTAGCGGTGGCATCCATGGGGCCCCATGCTAAACAAGGACAAAACATTTTTGGTTAGTAGAAGTAAAACAACACAAGATAAATGTTAGAACATTGAACAAATAGACCAAAATATATAAATATCGCCTACAACTGGATTTTATTAATGCTAATAAATTTATAAAGGATTTTAACTGCAGGGGTATGGGCTAAGGATAATAGAAAAGGAATGTTAATTGGGCGGGGAATATCAGAAGGGAATAAGTCGTAAAGGGGGGTGGTTAAACGAGGACAGGAAAAAAACAAGTGTTCCAGAGTACCCTCCTCCAGACCGCATTCACACAAAGAAGAGTCCCTCACATGGATTTTGGCCAAAAAAACTGGTGTGCAAACAAACCCAAGTCGGAGTCTAATTATGACAGAGGTGGCTAATTTACTAGAAAATTTTAGTTTGCTGAACCAACATTTAGATGGAATGAATGGTTGGATAGAGCCATAAAATCTTCCCTTCAATATTCGAGTTTTTTGCCAAAGCTCATTCCAACTCTTCATCATATCGGGTTTAACAAGACAATGCAGATTTCGGGGATAACAAGACGAATGAGATTCGATCCCATTCTGAGTAGCTAACTTGGCAATTGAATCCGCATTCTCATTACCAACAATTCCAGAGTGGCTGGGGATCCAAGCCAATGTAATCTCTATGCCTAAGCAATGGCATCTATACAGGAGTTGTTTTATCTTTAGGATAAGGGGAGAATTGTTACGAGAGCGAAAAGGTGATTTTATTAAATCCTGTAAACAGCTAAGAGAATCCGAGAGAATAAGGCTTTTGTTGAGTCCATGTAATTCAATGTAGGAGATTGCTTCCAGAATAGCTATTGCTTCCCCTGTGAATATAGTACCAAAAGCAGAACTACGAAAATTAAGAATAATTTTGTATTTTGGGATCCACACAGCTGAACCGACGTTACTATTATCTGACAGCTTAGAAGCATCTGTAAATAATGTCAGCCAATCATGCCAGTCCTCCGCCAGAATCCTATTGAATTTGACATTAGCATTAGGGTCAAGTTTGGATATACCAAAGTTAAAAATAATTTTTGGTTTGTAGATTAAGGAATCAAAATTTACTTCAAATAAGGGGTTTTTGCTTAACTGGACTAAGGGAATGTGCATATTATTTAATTTACTGAAACTGTTAACGAGGAGTGGAGGACTTTTATAGGCAACTCGCTGTCCGATCATGGACCATGCCCGGGTCGACAGCGCGTTGTGTTCTAATCGCGCCTCAGAGTGTCAGCACAATGACGGGGGCCTTAGAGGGCCAAAGCCTGCAGATAGCCCTAAACGTTGGGGGGTCACGGTAATTCGGTAGTCCCGGGACCCCGGAACGTAAAGGGCTATTGAAAGACACTATGGATTTTAGTCAGTACAAGTCTGACAGTCCCTCCTGCCCTGGGTGGGAGGACTCGTTTGATGATTTAACCACGCCCAAAAAAAAAAACTAAATGTAGATATAGAACATGCATAGATATATTAAAGAAGGAGATATGGCGTGGAATTCAAAATGTATAGAAATCCGATGAAACCACAATTCCTAGCTCCTCCATAACGCTAATATTGCGCACACAGTTCTGTCAAAACAATACTATGAACAAGTGCACACACGTGCCATCGATAACTCAGTCATTTAAATATAAACCTAATTCTTTACACTACAGCGTACTTTTTCCGTATAATTTACTCACACAATTATCATTGGGTGTTGTCGCGACACGGGGGGGCGGATACGACTCTCCCGCTCAAATAAAACGGATGCACCATGCGACGTTACGGCTTGGTGAGGTATCGTTATGTCAGTTTTACATTGCTTGTCCAGTCACTCGGTGATAGACTGAGGTGGTTGTAAAAGAGCAATGTATTAAATGCAAATCAATACAGTCGGAGTAATATAGGAAAACAAGAATAAAGTAGTACAAGTCAATAGCTGTGCGAAACGCTCCACAACACGGCTTTACCGACACGCCCCCTTGCCACTTCTCCTGTTTTTAATATTTCTGTGAGAACATGCTTTTTTCGGACTACCTACTTAAAAACATTTCCCATAAGGACTGTCTTACCAACAGTAATCCAGTCAGCGAGCCAGTGTGACAGTGACACGGCCCGTTCAGGGTAGGTGGGGAAGAACCTAGCGGTGACCAGTCCATCTGAAGCACGATGTATGCCCGTCACCAATTCTGCAGCCGTGCACCCGGCTACGGCGCGAGAGAGTAAGTATCTGGAAAGGGAATGCTAGGATTACTATATGATATTATCAGCCTATTGCCGTCCACTGCTGAACGTAAGCCTCCTGCCCCCTAAGCAAAGAGCGCCAACTATCCCGGTCCTGGGCAGCCCGCATCCATCCACTGCCAGCCACATTCTTCAAATCATCGACCCATCTTGCAGGATTATGTTCTAACTATTATTATAATGCGAAAGTTTGCGAGGATAGACATTTGTTACAGTACAGTACTTTTAGTGTGGAAGGACTAAAAGTACTGAACAGAATTGAATGAAATTTAGGCACACAGATAGTGACACTCTTACTGACTAAAAATACTCCCTGTTCTTTAAATTGCCCTTTCCGTTTCAGGGTCACGTTACCTTAACAGAAGGTCCCGCGATTGAGTTTACGAGTATAACCTGTAATTATAGGTCTTTAAACTGTAGGATAGGGACTGTTTTTTTTTCATCAAAAATCTCACGAAGCAAAATATCCCTTATTGACTGTCTTTTAGCTGAACCATCGTTCATCTACAAAACGTCCACCACGTGATATTTTTTAATCATTATTAGATTAAGAATTCACTAACATATCTATAAACCATTATAGGCAAGATGAATAAGGGCTGATTTTTCAATAGTTAGATAACTTCTATCTGATGAATAAAAATGGCTGTTTGACAGCTTATCTAGAGAAAATATTTCAAAACGCTATTTTTATTCCTCAGATAAAAGTTATCTGACTATTGCAAAATTAGCCGTTAAACTATTTAAAAAAACATTGACCCGTATTTTTAAAAGTATGTCAAAATTATACGACGCTTTTAAAATTCACATTACGTCACTTCTTTACATAAGGGCTGATTTTTCAATACTCAGATAACGTTTATCTGAGGAATAAAATGGCGGTTTGACAGCTTATCTATAGAAAATATGTCAAACCGCTATTTTTATTCCTCAGATAAAAGTTATCTGACTATTGAAAAATCAGCCCTAAGTGAAACGAACGAAGAAGAGAATGCGTATAAAACGCAATATTTATTGAAGAAACAAATCCGTTGACGGCCTACATAATATTAGCAATTTATCGATTCTCACATCATACATATCATATAATCATAGTTACCTTGGTAATTGAGCCTTATTAGCTCTCTGTCGAGTACCAATAGCTGAGCTTATCTTCTCCAAATTCACAGGCACACCCAACGCATTCTGAAAATAAAATTAAAGGAAGTAATGTTACTTTTGACCTGTATTGTTACTTGTGTTAAATGTTGTAATCAATATAACAAAGAATTATTATTGTTTCATTTTCTACTGTGTAAGTTCTTAGAATTTCTCAATACAATGTTATGTGGATTTTTGAGTCATCTTTTTGTTGCTTTGTCTTGCTTGAACTAAACAAATGACTGCACAACCAGTGGTGGCAGAAAACTTTTATTTTTCACATTTTTTTTTTTTATGAACTATGAAATTGAGTAACATCATAGATGTTGAACAATCTCAAAAATATAACAAAATCCAACCAGTAGCGCATGTTTTTTTTATATTTATACCTTTCTAATTTATTTTTAGTGTTCTTTTAAACATTCTTTTCCATCATTTCAAATACAAAATTTAAATGGTCTGATATTATTTGATTTGGGTTGAACAGAACTTTATTAAATTGGACTCAGAGATAGGTTATAGTCTGGAAGAACACATAATCCTATTTTATATCACGATATTATGTTCCCACAGGGCGAAGACGCTGGCAACAGTTAGTTAAAGCAAAATTTGAAAATGACTTACAAAAACATTGACAACAGCCGTCACCCCACAGGCAGAGCTGCTTATTTGCGTGACCTGTCGCTCACAGGCCTCGCACTCCGACCAGATCATGCACCGAGGAGGTTCAACACATGCTGCAGAGCTTGAACTGGTGCTTGCTGCCGCTTCACTTGCCTATGGACACAATTACATGATAATAGACAATATATCAATTTTTTTTTCTGAAAATAAATAGTATAGTACCTAGTCAAGGTAGTGTAGAAAACTAAAAATAGCCTGATGTGTAATAAGCATTTTATAACTGCTCTGCTAGACAGAGAACTACTTATCTACAATTTCAGCAGAACTGAATAAAATGTGGGTGAAGATACATTTCATGTGTTGTGAGAGTATTCTAGGTGTGAGTCTCAGTACCCCTAATGGGCGTTTATATGGCACATTAACATTCGAAAAAGAATGGGAATGAGTGCCAGAGACAATAATTTTGTTGTCTTTGTCACTTATACCTGTGTGAAGTTAGTACCTCAGAGTTTGTCTTAGAAGAGCGCCCTCTACGAAGTATTTTTAAAATTTTATGTGCCATATTAACGGCCCCATGCTGAAAATAATTATTTCAAAATGAATGTTCTTTTCAAAATTACTATTTGTATATTTGGAAAGAGCTTAAACATAATCAAAACTGCTGTGCTAGGACACAGCTGGTCTACCCTGTCTGAGAGGCAGTAGGTCATAATCCATAGTAATGTGTCTCAAACATTAAATTCATCCGATTTATACTGATTTTACCATTGTACTAGCTGTCTATTGAATCTATTACAGGTTTGTTAAATAAATGTTCAAAACCACTAATGGAATCCCAATGCAGGTTTGTTCAAAAATCCTAATGAAGAATACATCCTTAAAATTCAAATGGGACATTAGGTTAATCTTTTATTTGAATACAAATACAATATTCGCAACTCTACCTTAGCTGTAGCCTGGTTCTCAGCATCAAATTTAGCCTTCTCCGCAATTAACTTCTTGGCCATTGTGACATGAAACAACGCTGATGACAGAGTAGCTGTATCAGTTGTGGGTTGGTTGATCTGATGAGCAAATGCTTCTATGTGTTCATCATCATCTGCAAATGAACAATGAATGGATAACTTGTAGCTACCTCATATTATTTGAAAGACATGTATACACACTCATATTTACAAAATAAATTTATCTTGCAAGACATCAAATAGAACTAAATGATTTACTAATTATATGATTATGATTTAGGGGGTGAAGGAGATATTGTTTGACTATTCACTGGGTGCGAAGTACTAGGTGGGGGTAGTACTATTCGATCGCAGCGCTCATGGTGGCGAAAAGTAGGACTATTGTTGGATATCTGTAATCTGTGTAAACACAATTATTGAATATATATTTTACTCACCACATTCCATTTGAATGGCCAAAAATGATTTGACAAAACTTTGTCTACCCAAAATAACAGTAATTATAGAAATTTACATTAAAATACAATAATCATTTTATATTTAAAATCACAATGCCGCCTTTACATCAAAATATCAGAACGGTCATTTCCAACAAAAGTTCTGAAAGATAGGTGGCGCTAAAGTCGTGCATGGTGCCAATACTCTAACTTTATTTTAAATGTCACAAAATAGTATAGCAATCAGAAGCCAAATCTCAAAAATAAATGAAAAACTTACAACTCAATATCTCAGTCTTTGACACCAAATCTCCACTAGAATAATGGAGACTGCTAGAATTTATGATGGGTCCATGTGACATTGTTCTCCTCACAACTAGCTGCTCTCCCCTTGAGTTCACATGGGTGATGTATGGACCATAGCTGAAGTTCTGATCCACATAGGTGTGGGCACCACTGCCTGCACTGGTGCCCTCTCCAGCATCTCCTTGACTTGTAGGGATCCCTCGGCTTGTTGATGGCACACTGTATGAGTACAAGTCGGAGTCTCCATGTGCTCCAGACCCAGAAGCTGTTGGTGCAACAGGTACACTCACAGGCACGTATCTGGCAGGAGGAGGAACATATTCAGGGGTTGTTCCTCTCACCAAAACAGGCTCAACCTCCTCAGGCATAATATTTACAGCTTCCAAATCAGCATCAGGAGATGACTCATCGCCAGTATCCACTTCACATGACGGTCCGGGATCAAAGTCCATTTCCAAGAAGTCCATATCAGGACTGGATGCCCTAGAAGCTTGTTCCCTTCCTGCAGCTCCAGCCTGCTGAGGCCCCACATAGTTAGGCATAGGGAGATGCTTATCTAGAGGTAAACCCATGTCAAGGCTAAAGAATGAGCTTGGCAAGTCAGCCAAATGTTCTCCACCCCTGTATGTGTAAATACACCCATCTTCTGACCCCAAAGAATAGTCATCATTGCCAGTATCACTGGAACTGTCATCTTCTAGGTTTGCCCTGTTTAGTTTCAGACTTGAGGGCCTCTTCCTATTCTCCCTGAAGGAACTTGTCTCCGGGTTCTCACTAGCCCTGCTAGTGCCACTTGTTGAGGGAAGGCTGCTGTTCCCTGCCTTGTCCTGACACACTTTGTGCCTCTGACATGTCTGCTTGTCCTGATTGGACTCTGTACCATTGTCATACACTATCGGGGGAGCCCTGCTGCTGCCCGCAACCGCAAGATCCACCTGTTCAGCATTCGAGTTGGTCACTTTGTTATTACTCTTTTGAGATTGGGCAGAATTATTTAGGTTTTTATTAGTTTCAGGATTATTTTCACTACACCGGCTAGTTTGGGGGGCTGTTTCATTGCTAGGTAGTGAATTCATGTGATTCGCCCGAGGTCCATTCAAGGGAACAAAGCTCGAGCTTGCATTCGAGGTCGATGTAAATAGATTTTCTGCGTTATCTCTTTGGCCTGATTGAATAAGAGTGTTCTTGTAGTTCCTATTTTTTTCACCCTCGCCATCGAGTTTTACAGAATTCCTCATAGACGAAGAATCTTGGGAAGAATCCATGATTACAAATACATCGTAGAAGTCGGCATTGTTCACTTAATTTTTTAAGGTTACCAAACGGCTTGTTGATTCGAATTTAGGCGACAGAGAAGGCACTAACCTAAAGTTTATTCGCAATGTGAACATATACTAGGGGGAAACGATAAAACACTGTATTTCTAAGGCGCAATCTGTGAAAGGAAATAAATAACAAACCAATTCGCAATAATCAGAATTATCAAAATCCTAATTTGACATTTGACACAATTGACAGTTGATTCAACAACAATCCAGAAGTTTTTTAAGTGTTACTATATTATAAAAATCGTAACACTTGAAACATATTAATTGCTTATGGATTTAAAGCTAATAATACACGGTATCATTCACATTCACAGTATCATTCATTTTATTTGCGTCAGCTCATAAATAAATACTACAAAGCAAGCAATAAATACAATACAATTATAACTGAAATATGCTAAAGCTCCAAGAGTGAAATCTGATGAAATCTAATAACGAACTGAATTAAAATCGTGCTGGTAAATTGAGTGACAGATAAACAGCTTTTGTATGTAACAACCCTTACAAAATAGGTTTGTCAAATTTTCTTTCATACATTTCACAATGACAAATTGATTCAACCAGCTGTGAGTTTTCTAAAAATTGCGTCTTATTTGTTACACTTTATATTCCTCCCGGAAACCTTTGTTTACCATCGTTGTCGATTGTAATTTCCAATAGTTACAAATACCTGCAGAGAAGATGGCATACGCCTACTTGTTCAAATACATCATCATCGGCGACACAGGTATTGATTTTATTTCCTGATATTTAATTTAGACTTTTCTGTTACTGTACAGTATAATCATACTGTTTTTGTGTATCAGATGTTGAAATTAAAGTTGCACTCATTCAACCGTGCTAGTTCGATCGATATCTCATTGTTGTGACGGGGAATATTTTGTGGTACCTATTCTATTTTTCCGCCTACGCCGTCTTATAACTACGTCAAGTTAGGTTAGTCTAATGCGCATATCATTAGAAATCGTGGAGTTCATGCACTGTAAATAAATAAGTAATTATGGATCAATACAGTGATACCAACATGATTGTGTTTGTATGTATGTCTATTGTTTTGAGGCTATTTCAAGGTCTCTCTTTGTTTGAAGTAGATTCCATATAAAAAATTGGCCCATTATTGTAACTAAATCTCTTAAAATAATATAGTCCTAATATGTGTTAAAAACTCATCAAACTATAATGTAGAACATTCTTGTCTGAATGTAGACTGATTAATGTTAGTGATAAGGGTTCAAAGCTCTTATTGTTCTTATTAACGATTTGTTTATGTAGACAACACCTGTTTTCCTTTGTTTCAATTTATTTATGAACCAATGTTGTGACATTGTAATAGATACCTACTTTATTTTCAACAGAACTTGTTATTGTGATCACAGTAACTTCATATTTTAGCTAAAACTTAACAAGAAAACTAAAATAAAACATCTGATGTAATAAAAAATAACATGATTTGATGCTTAGTTGTAAAATGAACCTCACAAATGAGGTTTTTGTCAAAACATCTCTGGTTTATGGTTCCAGTTCTAGATGTTTATGGTTTGATATTCATTCACAGGTGTAGGCAAGTCTTGCTTACTACTCCAGTTCACCGACAAAAGGTTCCAGCCTGTTCATGATCTCACAATCGGAGTAGAGTTTGGTGCTCGTATGATCACCATTGACGGCAAGCAGATCAAACTCCAGATATGGGATACCGCTGGACAAGAAGCATTCAGGTAAGAATCTTATTTGACTGTATATTTATGCAATAAATCTATTGGCTATGGGCAAATGTGTTGCCAGATTAGGTACCATGTAAATCTAATACACCACTGGGAAATTTTCAGTTAAGAATCTTATTGGACAGTTTTTTTATCATGCAGTCAGTCCATTGATAATAATTCAGCAGATCTATTGTTTGTCAATAGATCATAATTCATGCAGAGCAAGTTCCCCATTGAGATTTACTTTTTGTTTTTTGGTAAACTATTTTAGGCCATACAGGTTGAGGATATTACAACTGTTGAACAGAAGAATAACCTACTAATTTTGGAATAGCTGGAGGGCAAATAAGGCCACATTAGCAGAATCATAATATGATTTACTATTTAATTATTATCTACTCTATTTGATCAATAGAATAGTATATTCCAATTAATTAAAATGATCTTCTGTGCCTGTAACAGCTGAACCTCTAAATTTGGGATATGACTATGCAGGTTTTCATTTGAATATGAGTTTATCATAATACCATTTAAAACTGATTATTTGAATTGCATTCAATAATTATAATTTATCAACATTACACCATTTGGCCTGAATATGTTTATAATTTAACTGTCTTACATGAATGTTATGTTTTAATTCTGTCAAACAGTATAAGTTAACAGGATTAAATATAAGCATCATAATTAGTGTGATCAATTGTTCACCAACCAGCCTTGTTTGGGTTCACCTAGTACAGTACATAGGCATTTAAATTTTAGTATGAACTACTATGGGCAGGGTGTCCCCTAGAAGTATAGATCAGCATGTGCAAAGTTCATTTTTTCAAATTTTATAACCCTTGGTATAGTTTTCAATCATTTCATAGTGGTAAAAAAAAACCTAAAAAGAACTATCAGGGCTAGCAATGTGAAAGTTACATTTTATTCCAACATTGTACAAGTGTAGATCTTATCAAATTGTAATACATTTATGCAGTTTAAAAACAAGGCTTAAAAAAACACAAGCAATAAAAAAAGAAGTAATCATTTTTACCAGACTACTTTATTAGCTATTCTATAAGTAACTTTACAAGTTTTACAACAACACATATTGTTTTATGGAGGATCATAGTTCAAATGACTAAAATAGTTCCAGTCTTACATAAGCTTTATATGATTAGTCAGCAGAGGCAAGGTATGGTACTGATAATGATAGCAAATGAATCAGTCAACTAGTCAGCCACAGATACATACAAAAACACAAGCTTCACTTCATTGAGCAATAAACAAAAAGCAGGAATAACTTAACTCCAATCTATTGTACTACTAACCTAGATTTTATGCTAGTCAATTTCAGTGTTTGTAATCGAGAATGTTATAAATTTAATTATGACGAATTTTGTGCTTAACTGAGCATAAAATAAAGTGTTTTGACTTTTTATAATGTCTAGATTTGAAATCTGATAAGGCTCTACCTAGATCTAACTAAAGAGAGTAGGTACGAGTAGTTAGGTTCTTAAATGTAAACAACACACCGGTAACAGTAGCATAGGATATCCACCAACAAGATGGACTGGCGAACTGGTGAAGACCATATGATCGCGTTATTCACGCTGGATGCAAGCTGCTTCCAACCGGTCGTACTTATTGGAAATCTATAGAGGATTTAGGCTTATATTACATCCTACGCCTGATGTGATGATAATGAAAGGAGTACATTTTTATTTAATCACAAATGACGTAGTCATTGTACGATATGCGCATGTGACGGCATACAAATGTCTGAAAATAAAAACGTAATAAAAAAAAATTGAATTTAATCCATATTTTTGTAGAAGAACTAACTGCTAAAAACAGATCTGGAAATAATTTGACTGTTTTACAGAAAATACTTTTAATTGTTTACACAACTGGCAAGCCAATGCAGTCGATGCCAACTAGTCATTAATCCACTTAGTTTTAATTTGAACTGGTCCATATAATCTAACATTCGAAACACATATCAGTTTATCAGCCGCTAACTTACTGTTCGAACATTTTTACTGTTTTGCTGACCTTGATTTTAAATTATGTATTCGTATTTTATCCAAGTGAGTGTATTTTACAGTTTGTAAACAACTATAGTGATCGAATTTCCTGGTTTGTCGTGTTCAATAGTACCTACCTATGAAAAAAGATAGTATGTAAATACTTACACAACACTAAAAATTAATAAACAAATTGTACTTATGAAGATGACTCTTAGGATGAGGACTAAAAGACAAGTGTGGAAAATGAAAATATGCTTACTCCAATAAATTCAGATAAGGGTATTAAGGTTTCGGAACAAGCAAGCTGTCCCCCCGCGGTTTCTCCCGCTGCTCGGTTCCTATTGTTCGTAGTGTAATGTTATAATTATCATAGCTTAGAAGCCTTCCTCAATAAATGGACTATCCAACAGAAAAATAGAATTTTAATTCGGACCAGTAGTTCCCGAAATTAGCGCGTTCAACCAAACAAATCAACTCTTCAAGTATGTATATATTGACGAAGGAAGTTCGGAAACTTTCGGGGAATAAAGCACGTCATTACCTTCTGTAACTAATCGTCCAGGAACCGCATTAATGCAACAAAATCATTCTTCTTTCAGATCGATCACGCGATCATACTACAGGGGCGCGGCGGGCGCACTGCTAGTATACGACATTACTCGACGAGACACATTCAACCACCTCACCACTTGGCTTGAAGACGCGCGTCAGCACTCGAACTCCAACATGGTCATCATGTTGATTGGTAACAAGAGGTAGGTCATTATTATCTTCCAGAACTTTAGGGCACTGACTACTTGAAGGAGTTACACTGTGAGCGGTGACATAGTACAGGGCGGCGAGCAGTAAAATCAATGTTATAGAAATGTTTGAAAAACCCCACGAGCCGCCGCCAGTAGCAAATTCTCGTAACTTACAAAGTAATTAATGCTTAGACCAAAGTCGTGAACGGGCCGTTCGTATCGACTGCTCGAGTGGTGTATGACTGCTTGTTGGCAGCAACCGTCAGAAGCAACTGGACTGCTCAAGCCGTCGTAATTAAAGTGTCGCGACACTTCCCTGTCAGTAACGTAGTGAATACCAAACAGTATTTTCGACTCTGGGGCCACACGTGCAGAGGTACCCCAGAGTCGAAGACTGTTTTCCAAGGCTGAATCCCCGAAAAATAGCACAGCTAATTCTTAATATAATTTAAAATTCCTATTTAGGATGTATGTACCGATTCATTTTAAGATGATTGATTTCGTTATTAGAGCACTGTTCTCAACTGACCGTAAAAAATTCATAAAAGTATAATATTGAAATCATCCGGAAATCTTAATATACGAGTACCTACACAAAAGACTATAATATGTGAACAAAGTGCATTGTGTTCTTATTCCCGTTATCTTTTGTGACTAAGCTGATGTATTCGTAAATCATTAGTTAGACCACCGTTATTTGAACGGATACACGACTTTTCCCAACGGAAAACGCAATTCATTGTTATTTGAAATACGCTCTTAATTTGGTTGTTTACGCTTTCACTAAAGCCTCAAGAAAGGGGTTATCATTTAATTTCTCTTATGTCTATGTTACACCTTATGTACTTATCTGTACCATACTTTTGTGTCTGCAATCTATCGATAAAATATGTAGACATTCTTTGTGTTAAAATGCTGACTGATAATGCGAATATTTAGGAAATTACATAATCAGAATGCTTGCCAACTGAAAAGATATTTCTTTAACATACAAATATAAAATAGACTCGCGAGCAAGTATGGAAATACTTACTCCCGATTCCGCGCCATCTTGAGTACTTAATAATTTGTTAAGAGTAATGAAAATGGTACCATTTTATTGTTTCATAAGTTTACATAAACGTTTAGCATTTTGGAGCTTCCCTATAAGCAAGTTATGCCTGTGTTGGGAAGCCCCGCCTTTTTTTTTCCCAATTTTGAACTTAGCAAAGCCAAAGTGATAAACTAAACTACCGTAAGCTCTGTGTGATATTATAATATCAAAATTCCAGTGACTTGGAATCCCGACGTGAAGTAAAGAAAGAAGAGGGCGAAGCTTTCGCCCGCGAACACGGTCTGGTCTTCATGGAGACGTCAGCCAAGACTGCAGCCAATGTTGAGGAGGCCTTCATCAACACTGCCAAAGAGATCTATGAGAAAATACAAGAAGGAGTATTCGATATCAACAACGAGGTGAGTCGCGCGCCCTTATCTGTTAATCGATAGTCATTGACGATAATTTGACGTTGAATACTTGAATTACGAGTATGTACTCAGGTCGGTTGTCGGGTGTTTTTTTTTTTATCTGTTAGCAGATTTATTGGAACTTCTGGAAACGATTATGTTGTGATACAAATCATAATAGGTATTGTTTATATTATAATGGCATGTCAGAACATGCTATCAAAACATTAAATAATAAAGGCCGCTTCCACTACAACTCTTCGAATTTAGTTGTTAAAAAAACTTTTAAAAAAAAAGAACCGACTTCAAAACCAAACACAAAAAAGTGTAAAATAACTTTTCTTTCGGAAGTCGGTGGCTTTGTTTTTTATTTCATTGACTATGGCCACCGACTTCCGAAAGAAAAGTTATTTTACACTTTTTTGTGTTTGGTTTTGAAGTCGGTTCTTTTTTTAAAAAAGTTTTTATTTTACCCTTTTTAGTTCAGATATTCAACAAAGATCTCCGTATAATCGGGTCTTTAGAAATCTATAATCCAAGTGAGCAACAAAAACGGATCTATGCGGGCAACGTCACGAAATATTCATTACTGTTATATACTAAAACCTTCCCCAGAATGTAACAAACACTTTTCTGAAAACCGCATCAAAATCGGTTCAGCCAAACGCGAGATAATTGCGAGCAAACATTCAATCGACTTAGAAAATCCACAATCCAAGTAAGCAAAAAAATCCATATCTCTAAAACTACTGAACCGATTTTGATGAAACTTGCAGTGTACCCTAAGTTGAACAATACCTAGTTCAACAAAAAAAGAATTACGTAAATCGAACTTGTAGTTCCGGAGATATGCGTGCACAAACATAAAAACATACATACATACATACTTACATACATACTTACATACATACATACATACATACATACACTTATGAAATTTGGCACATTTGTTCAGAAGCTGATATAGATTAACATATACGAAAACTGGGCAGTTCTGGAAATATTACATACATACGGGTCGAATTGATAACCTCCTTTTTTTTGAAGTCGGTAAAAAGCACAGTCACACTCGGTTACAAAACAAAAAATTAAAAAAAAAAAAAAAAAAACTTATCCTTCAATTTTTTAACCGACTTCAAAAAAAGGAGGAGGTTCTCAATTCGTCGGAATCTTTTTTTTTTTTTTTTTTTTTTTTATATGTATGTTCCCCGATTTCTCGAAGACGCCTGGGCCGATTTGGAATTTTTTTCTTTTGTTTGAAAGGGTATACTTCCCAAGTGGTCCCATAATCATCAGGTCAGGATCTGATGATGGGATCCCGGGGAAATCGAGGGCAACCCTCAAATTTTATAGGCCCGCACATCGTTTTTCGCAAATTTTATCAAGTAATTTAAGTACTTGCGTATGATAATCATCATCTCATGTAGCTGAGCTGATGATGGAAGGTACAACAACTCCTTAACAGTAAGGAGTAAGCATCGACTGATTTAGTTTGTGTTCGCATATCTTCGGAACTACAAGTCCGATTTAAGTAATTCTTTTTTTGTTGTACTAGGTATTGTTTAACTTACGTAATAGGTACTGCAAGTTTCATCAAAATCGGTTCAGTAGTTTTTGAGATACTTAGGGAATTTTATTAGCTTATTGTGCCCGTGAGCGATTTTGTTACCGGTGCTACGGATTACAAAATTTTAGTGCACATGTAAGAGAATGATTTATTTGACAAGAATTTGGGTTGAATATTTAAACTAAAAAGAGTAAAATAAAAAAACTTTTTCAAAAAAAAATGTAACCGCCTTCAAAAACAACCACAAAAAAGGGTAAAATAACCTACAAAATAACTTTTCTTTCAGAAGTCGGTGGCAAAAAAGACAATGAAATGATAAAAAATAAAGGCACCGACTTCTGAAAGAAAAGTTATTTTGTAGGTTATTTTACCCTTTTTTGTGGTTGTTTTTGAAGGCGGTTACATTTTTTTTTTACTCCACACAGTTTGCAAATAGTAACCTAGAAACGTCCGTTTCAACCGCGCGGCCATGGCTTTTTTTTTTAATAAAAACCATCCCAAGTTTTTGTAAAAATGTAAAAGTCGATTCCCAAAAACCATAAATTTGTCAAAGCAATGGTTAAAAAGTTATAAGGGTTTGAACGTGGCCGCGCCATAGAAATGCGGCGAACCGCGCGGCCATGGAGATTTTTAAAACTAAGCGTCGCAGAGATCTGAAATTTTGGGAAATAGTAGATTGATTTTGTAAAAATATAGAAAAAAAATCCTGTGTTTATATTTTAAGAGCTGTAAGGCTAAAACCTCATGGCCGCGCCATTGAAACGGCGACAAAAACGTTATCGCCGATATCTCGCTGAAAAAACATCGCAGACGTCTGAAGTTTTTTGTAAAACACAGCTTTGATTTTGTCAAAACTAGTAGAGATACAACAAAAAACCCTAGGTTTGGTTTTTTTTAAATCCATCTACAACCATTATGTAACGTATGTCAAAAAATCATAAATAATTAGTACTGTAACCCCCTATAAGGATATTACGGTTATCCCTGCCGTTTTATAGATATTTCGATTTTTCATACTAGCTCCATACAACATTTTCGTAAAAAAATCATAATTCCTCCGTTTTTGTGCAGAATCAATTCTGGTGTCATTTTTGTATATTGTATAACTAATAGAAGTGATATCCGGCATAAAAACTGGCACTTGCGAAATAAAATACCTAAGTCTATGAAAACCGATTTTCAGCCCACCGTGGGACGCGACGCGCGACGCTTTTTAAAGATCTCCATGGCCGCGCGGTTCGCCACGTTTCGATGGCGCGGCCACGTTCAAACCCTTATAACTTTTTGAAAAATTTGTGATTTTTGGGAATCGACTTTTACATTGTTTTACAAAAACTTGGGATGGTTTTTATTAAAAAAAAAACGCCGTGGCCGCGCGGTTGAAACGAACGTAAGTACCTAGAAAAGTATAGTTAGGATTCTGTTTTGATGGAATACATAGATCGAAATAATTACACAATCGAATACCATGACCACATTATTTTGTACGAACTCAAATAGCAAATGGACTTTCCAAATTCGCTTCTCATGTACTTTCTAGATAAAAATCAGACAATAAAATTATGTTAATTTCTTATCATTTAATATGGCGAGTTAATTTCTTCAAGTAACATAATTTTTTTTGTAAATCCGTTTTAAGATTTAATTAACTTTTTTACATAAATTATAGGAATCAGGGCGTTACTTTGCGGGAATCCATGAAACATATCTAGTTTTAATTCTGCGACAAAAATCCAGGCTTGTACCTATGCAGTATCGACACGTGTTTTGCCCCTCCACGGGGCATCCTGAGATGTTGACTCCATAACCGCTCGGGCGCAAATGAGTAATAATAACAGCTTATAATAACTTTCTTACAGGCGAACGGCATCAAGATCGGACCCCAGCACTCGACGGCGGGAGGAGCGAGCGGCGCGGGGGGCGCGGGAGCGGGCGGCGCCGCGGGCGGAGGCTGTTGTTAGGTACTGCACTGCACACACTGAGGAGGGATCGCTGCCTTTTAGATCGGGCTGAAGAGGTAACACTTTTTTTAATCATGGTAAAATCATCAAATAAGTCCTCCCACCCATACTGCAAGACTCGTACTGACTAAAATCCGATGATTCCCGATGTCCACCCCCAGCTTGTCCCCCGCTGGGGGACAGCGCAACTTTTTCTAAAAAAAGTTCCGTTTGTCCACCCCGGGGTGGACAAAAGGAACATTTTTTAGAAAAAGTGGCACTGTCCCCCAGCGAGGGACAGTAATACGATTTTTTAAAAATATTTTCGTTGTCCCCCACGGGTGGACAGCGCTACGATTTTAAAAATGAGAATTCTCAGTGTCCACCGCGGGTGGACGGAGATACTTTTTTATTTATTCCCGGTAGCCAACCCTTTTAATTGTTTTTATAAACTTTGAGTGAAGACTCGTTATAGACTTAAGAAGGAAGATGATGATATTATTATAATAATAATAAAATAAATTATTTTAAAATCAACGTTTATTTAAAAAAAGCTGCTAATTAACACCATAATTAAAAATACAAAAGTAAGTTTACATAATGTAATAATTTTGTTTAAAATTTACTTTTGAAATTGACTAGGATATGACATTTATTTCTAATCATATACACCTGAAAAGTATATTATAATCATTTAATGTTCATACAAAGTAGAGTAACAACAAACCAATTTTTCTAATCCAATTTTACAGGCTCGCTTTATTATTTGTTTCATGGTATTATTTGTTTCATTGTAACAAAACACTTGTTCTGAATTCACTTGTGCAAAATTCAATTTTATTCTATGGACTTTCATAGAATAAAATAGTATTTTCAGACATGAAATAAATGATCTGATTATTTATTATTTGTAAATATTTTACTTTTAATTTTAGTTTTTAAATGTAGTATGTATTATATATATAACTAGCTTCTGCCCGCGACTTCGTACGCGGATCCTGTTGCTTATGCCAGCGACAACGGAGTCGTCAAAATCGAAGATCTGAAACGTCTGATGTCCAATAGAGCCCGGGTAAATAATAAATGGGAGTTCTGGCCAGTAGAGTCAGATTTTTAATGATATACCATCGTCATCGAAAATCAGTCCTAAAGTCTTACCGCCTTCACCGCGTGGAGGTACTCCCAGTAAACTTTCAAGCATTGGCCTTGTGATTTGTTAATGGTCATGGCGAATGCAAGACGGATCGGAAATTGAGGTCGTTTAAACTCAAACCGCATATCGTTTGGGATCCTAGAAATGAGAACTTCCTCACCTTCGAATTTTCCTTTGAGTATCGTCGCGTAAATCACATTGTTCATCAATTTACTTACCACCAAACGCGTTCTGTTGCACAGCTTTGGTTGGTTTATGTTTCGAAGCATGATGACTACGAAGCCAACCTTCATGAATCGTAAATTGTGCGGTGGTAAACCATATCCAAGGAGTTTTAATTCAATTGGAAAGTTGGTGCCTAAACGCAACTGAATATTTTTTAGCGAGGTAACATCATCATGTGAGTCCTCCCACCCACGGCAGAGCGGGAGGGACTGTCAGACTTGTACTGACTAAAATCCACGATGTCCTTCAATAGCCCTTTACGTTCCGGGGTCACGGTAAATCGTAAGTCCCGCGACCCCGGCAGGCTTTGGCCTTCTAAAGGGTCATAATGCTGACACTCTTAGAGGCGCGCGTGGAACACAACGCGCCGTCGACCCGGGCATGGTCCAAGGTCGGACAGCGAGACCCATTACTCGCCGCCCGCATGCCCGAGTCTACGGTGGCTGGAGATCGTCTGGCGGCGTCCGTCACCCGTCACCGTAGGCTGTAGAGTAGTGTAGTATGTAGTACCACTGCGGCTGGGGTGGAGGGAGGACTCTGACCTCTCCCTCACGCGGTGCGCCTCCTCCTTCCATTGCATGACTGCTACGCAGAAGGAGGCGACCGCTTCCCACTCCGTCTCGCCCCGCAGCATGAGCTCGACCAATGCCGGGCGCGAGAGGTCTCCGCCTATCGCCGCCGTGAGGACACGGCGGTGCTCTGCCAACAGCGGGGCAGTCCTGCACCGTATGCTCCACCGTGTCCTCCGGGCGATCTTCGCAGTGGCGACACCCAGGCGTTTCTTCGTCGTACCTATGGTTGTATTGAATTTATGCAGTTCTAGTATATTTTTTGAGTATTCAGTATTCGTCGAAATACTTTTTTAGCATTGAAGACCGGCCGGCGTGCGTTGGGCGGCATGAACATAATTATTCTTCATGTTTTCCTAGTACTTTTTGTTCAGATCCCTTATTCAATTTCGGCACCAACACCTTCTTCGTGATCATGTTACTACGTTTTATGTCACGTCTCACGGAAACAGAATAAAAATTTGATCGTCTTGGTGGCGGCATCGCATTGATAATTATGATAATATCGGCACAATAAGCTTAGAAACTCAATACAAACACATCGACCGGTCAATTGATGTTTTGATTGATACATTTTTCATTTTGCTGTCATTCCATGTCAGTTGCGTTTTATGTCACGTCCCACGGAAACGGGATAAAACAAAAAAAAAAACAAAAAAAAGGTAAAAAGTATCCTATATGTTTTTCCTGGTTCTAAGCTACCTCCCCACCAATTTTCAGGCAATTCGGTTCAGCCGTTCTTGAGTTATAAATAGTGTAACTAACACGACTTTCTTTTATATATATAGATTAATATAATCATGTAATAGTTGTATATAAATAAATTAAGCCCCGTCCGATTTTGTGAAATTGTTAAAATAGTATTTTTTCATAATTATGCTTACATTTACAATATTTATATTTCATTACTAGTTTTTTTTTTCAGTCAAAGTAGGTATTAATAAAAATAGTTAAAAGGGCCGGCTACCGGGAATAAATAAAAAAAGTATCTCTGCCCACCCGCGGTGGACACTGAGAATTCTCATTTTTTAAATCGTAGCGCTGTCCACCCCTGGGGGACAACGAAAATATTTAAATAAAATCGTATCACTGTCCCCCGCTGGGGGACAGTGCCACTTTTTCTAAAAAATGTTCCTTTTGTCCACCCCGGGGTGGACAAACGGAACTTTTTTTAGAAAAAGTTGCGCTGTCCCCCAGCGGGGGACAAACTGGGGGTGGACATCGGGAATCATCGCTAAAATCCACGGTGTCCTTTAATAGCCCAGTTCCAGGGTCACGGTAATTCGGTAGGTTCCGCGACCAAAGATAAAGATATATTTATTTTGTAAAAGAGGTACTTAACACTTTAGAAATCTTACTACTGCATCTAACTATTATTATTAAGCATTTGAATTTCGACCTTACTGCTCGTAAATAAATCTCACAACACCCCATAAACTACTGCTACTCATAAAAATATTGACCACAAATCCTTTCACACATATTTCGGTATAATTGGCCAGTAGGGTGACCTAAATATAACTTGATTATTAACCTGTTTTTATTACCTTACTAGCTGTGCCCGCGAACAAGTCTCAGACTCACGTGAGAGGGCGAGATGCTCTCGGTCAGCCTATAAACGCGCTTGGCAGTCCTCAATGCTTTCTTGGGAGCGCAAAGTCGCAGTCAAAATTCTTTGCGGACTTAAGCGCGACTCCCTTTCGGTAAAACGCTTCAAAATTAACGGGTCTCGGTCTCGGTAACTCGATTTGAGCTGATCCTAGACCGAATCTAAACAACTTTTTGAAAGATAAAACGAGTACGCACGCAGTTGATCTCTTGATATAGTCCAGTCTTAATTCGATAGATGGCGCTGTTTTCATATAATATTTCGGAACATTTTTATAATTTTTATTAATTTACTTTTTTTTTATAAGATGTGAACTGATAACGATTAAACAAAATACTAAATGTTTCTTCAATTTACTCACATATTGTTGCGTATAAAAGTTACGTGAAGTTGTTATACCAAGTGCACATAATTCTATTTTTTTCTAAAATAAAAGTAGCCTAAGTCACTCCTTATTACATCAGCTACCTGCCAATAAAAGTCCCATCAAAATCGGTCCAGCCATTTCAGAGATTAGCCGATACAAACAGACAGACAAAAATTGTAAAAAATGTTCTTTTGGTATAGGTACCGTATAAGTAGAAAAAACCGGCCAAGTGTGAGTTGGACTCGCCCATGAAGGGTTCTATAAATACCTATCCATACATACCCCACACGTATAGGTGGTTTAGTCTAGGAATGACTAATTCGCGAAATGACTACATGGTCTATAATTGACCAATTCTTGAAATGTACAATTCTTTAAATGACTGATTCTACAAATGACTGATTCTATAAAAGACCGATTCTTTTAAAGACCGATTCTATAAATTACCGATTCTTCAAATGACTGATTTTTCAATTCTATGAATGTGTGTGAATATCGTAAATAAAATGCTATGTAAGGGTTGGCAAATCATATATTTCAACTAGTTTCAAAAAATAACTTCTATCATGTCCCAAAAAAATAACTTGTATAATGTCACGTACTACATTTTGTAGCGCAAAAGTAAACATTTATTCGGTTTCTTTTCAAAAAATCAACAGTTATCAAAAAGTCATAAAATCAATTATCAAAAAAATCAACAATTATAGAAAATTAAGAAATAAATCACTTAGGAATATGTAGTTGAATATTAATCATTTTTTTAAAAAAAGACTATCCATATCAAAAACTAAGAAAAAAAATCACTGAGGAATATGTGGTTGTAGTGTCACGTACTACATTTTGTAGCCCAAAAGTAAACATTTACTCTTTTTCTTTTTTAAAAATCAACAGTTATCAAAAAGTCATAATAAAATCAATTATCAAAAAATCAATAATTATAAAAATTAAGAAATAAATCACTTAGGAATATGTAGTTGAACATAAATCATTTTTTTAAAAACAGACCGTTATATTTTATTTGATAAAAAGTACAAAAAAGTATTAAAAAAAATTAAAAATAGGGAAATATCAGTAGTCTTTTTAAAAAAAAATGATTTATGTTCAACTACATAATCCTAAGTGATTTATTTCTTAATTTTTATAATTGTTGATTTTTTGATAATTGATTTTATTATGACTTTTTGATAACTGTTGATTTTTTGAAAAGAAACCGAATAAATGTTTACTTTTGGGCTACAAAATGTAGTACGTGACACTACAACCACATATTCCTCAGTGATTTTTTTCTTAGTTTTTGATATGGATAGTCTTTTTTTAAAAAAATGATTAATATTCAACTACATATTCCTAAGTGATTTATTTCTTAATTTTCTATAATTGTTGATTTTTTTGATAATTGATTTTATGACTTTTTGATAACTGTTGATTTTTTAAAAAGAAAAAGAGTAAATGTTTACTTTTGGGCTACAAAATGTAGTACGTGACACTATTACCACATATTCCTCAGTGATTTTTTTTCTTATTTTTGATATGGATAGTCTTTTTTTAAAAAAATGATTAATATTCAACTACATATTCCTAAGTGATTTATTTCTTAATTTTCTATAATTGTTGATTTTTTGATAATTGATTTTATGACTTTTTGATAACTGTTGATTTTTTGAAAAGAAACCGAATAAATGTTTACTTTTGCGCTACAAAATGTAGTACGTGACATTATACAAGTTATTTTTTGGGAAACTAGTTGAAATATATGATTTGCCAACCCTTACATAGCATTTTATTTACGATATTCACACACATTCATAGAATTGAAAAATCAGTCATTTGAAGAATCGGTAATTTATAGAATCGGTCTTTAAAAGAATCGGTCTTTTATAGAATCAGTCATTTGTAGAATCAGTCATTTAAAGAATTGTACATTTCAAGAATTGGTCAATTATAGACCATGTAGTCATTTCGCGAATTAGTCATTCCTAGACTAAACCGTATAGGTTTGGTGAAAAAAAATTTGAGTTTCAATTCTTAGTATGGAGGGTACCCCCAAAATTTGTTTTGTTTTTATTTTTGTGTGAAAATCCTAATGCGGTTCACATAATACATATACTTACCAAGTTTCAACAGGATAGCTCTCATACTTTCGAAGAAAAGTGGCTGTGACATACGGACGGACAGACAGACATGACGAATCTATAAGGGTTCCGTTTTTGCCATTTGGCTACGGAACCCTAAAAACGGTTATTTCAATATTACAAAGACACTCCAATTTTTACCCGACTACGGCGAAGCAAAAATGAGGGTTATGATTTTGACCGGTATGTATGTATGTATGTATGTTCATCTGTTCCCTCATAACTTCTGAACTACTTATCACTACTTGACAAATGAGGTGTCGTTAGAAGCGTCTCAGTTGTCCGCTGGTTATAGGGTAGGTGACGTGTCACCAAATCCAATATGGCGCCCTCTAGGGGATGAAAAGTCGTAACCGAAAAAAAAAAATTTCGCACAGTATCGACATGGGTATCAAATTAAAGGGCTTGATGAGCAGATTTGAAATATATATACATTATATAGCTTTTACTAGCTACTTTGCCTGTTTCTAACAGTCTCAACATGGGTATCAAATGAAAAGGCTTAATGAGTAAATTTTAAATTCACTCGCTGCTTTGCTTATTATATCAAATAACCCCAAAATAGTGTAAATAAAAAATAAGTTAAAATAACTAAAACCCGACTACCCGAAAAAATCGCGCACTAAAAAGTATAAAACAAGAACAATCCGTGTTACAGAAACTTTTAATTAATAGCCGTGGTCGTATGCCACCTGCGGTTGTTTCACACAATCTTTATTGGCTAGGTGGCATACGACCACGGCCATTAATTAAAAATTTCTGTAACACGGATTGTTCTTGTTTTATACTTTTTAGTGCGCGATTTTTTCGGGTAGTCGGGTTTTAGTTATTTTAACTTATTTTTTATTTATATGTATAGATAAGGCTCATTCAGATTTCTGTCGGGTGGGAAAGGTAATTTAATAAGAATAGACTAACTGTCCCCTGCAGTTTCAACCCCTCTGAACGTCGGATATATTGTTTATATCACTGACGTAGTTAGTTCATTAATTCGGGATGTGAACCTAAATATTTGATCAAGGTATTCTCTAAAGTACATTGTTTGCGTTACAAAAAAATGTGTTATGATTGTGTTCTATTTAAAACGTCTGTTTTGTGTCCCTTCAGGAGGAGGTGCAGCTGTGTGCAACGAACATTGGTACGAAACTTATTGCATGCCGGATTCATAGAATTATTTTATGTATGCTACAGAATAGCTTGCGTCTGACTCACTTTATAATATAATACGCCGCTAAGGCACATCTATACTTAGTAGAAATATTCAATTACCTTAAAATAATGCCATCATTAGACAATATCAGATCCTTGATGTAAATGAACAACATTGCAGACAGATCAAATTCTAGCATTCAATTCATTCCTCATTCCATTTTGCGATAACTGTTAGCTATCCTAGACTTGGTGGCAATTAAAATCTAATCTCATAAATAAATAGGCATCTATAATACCGTAAACATAAGTTTATTCGAGCGAGTACAGATGGCGGATAATGGTTATGCTGAATGGACCAGATGTGAGAAATTAAATAGTTGTATGTAACACATAATAATTAAATAGATCCTTCATGTCATACAATTAATTAAGCTTCTATGTAATTTTTGTGTGTATGTAACTCTGTGTATATTTTATTTGCAAAAAGTTTCACAAATATCTCTTTATCTGGCATTTATTTAAGATCGTGTTATATGTTGTATATCTTCATTGTCATGGTCGTTGTGTTGACAGAATGTGGTATTTAGACGAGGCAACTATGTATAATGCTGCCTCTTCTATACAATCACCTATATTGGCACTCTTTCAAAGGATTTTATAGGATTGGACGAGTACCTAGTGTTACTCAATAAATGAAATTCTGCATTAATATAGGAAATTGTCTGGGGAGTGTGAAAATCACGTCTCATCTTCATTTAGATGTGACTGAATGTTCGTCAATGCGTCGAAACATTTACTTGTATTATATGTATTTTGTAGTAGCCTAAGCTACAATGTCTAACAGGTACATACATTATATATCTAGGTTTACATAATATATTGGAATATTAGTGAAATGGATAAATATTATTTATGTCAACATATTAATTTGTGAAGATTCATCTGTACAAATTGGAAAAATGTAATCCTGTCAAAGTGAATTGAGGTGTACACATTGTATAGTTTTAAATTCATCTAATTGTGATTGATTTCTTGTACCTTCTATACCTTGCATCGAAGAATGGAGACCAATTTGTCAGCTGTTTAGATCAAAATACCAAGTATGCTTTTAGGTGGTGGCCTAGTATAAATAGTTATGCACAAGATACCAATTTTGGAATGGTTATGAAGTATTGAAATTGTAATTCTTAAAAAAGGACTGCTTGCAAGGTACTGAAAGACATGATTACAAAATAGGTTATTTTTAAGTTTAGCACATTGTAATAATATAATATTTTGTAAGGTTACAATATGCAGACACATTTGTAAGGTGTAATTCATGAGAGTAAATGTTGAAAAACAATATCATCCTTTTTTCATTTAATAGGTACCTTGTCACCGTACAACTTCCTCAACCAAATATACGTCATTTAGGGTCGGATCGCGTCGTCCGAGCCGAGCCGATGCGAATGGCATTAGTAACACCCTTATTACGTTGACCCGCGTCGATAAATGTGGGGGACCCTTAGATACTGTCTTGTTTTTTTTATCTGTGTTTCAAGGCGAAAAGAAACTACAACAAAAATTGGGGTAAAAGTACGGGTATTTTTTAAAAATAAGTACGTCATTATTGTAACAAATAAATAAGTAATAATACTTTTAATTCACACTTTTAAAACTACTGTCTATGAAAGGGAATGGCTTTGAAGAAAGGTACTATCAGTAGGTAAAACTTATAGGATACCTATTCATGATTTTATTAGTTTTGAGTTGTTCATATTTTTAGCACGATCATTACAGTAATAAGTAGTGACCATGCCAGTTTAAAAACGTATATCGAAGGATATACCTTCAAGACAAAACGAATAAGCCTAAATCAATGCGAGAATTCCGCGGACCATCACTCGAATCTCGATCAGAATAAATGTTATTACGGTTTATTTCATTAAGCACTGTAAACACACAATTAACAGTCTCTGGCGTCTTCATTTTCACCACGCCACTGCTCTTTACCTCAGCCTTGGGCAGTGTAACTTCACTCAAATTCAACACAGTTATATCTAACAAAACCGTGTGAAATATTTGATTCTGTAGCATTTGATATGCTAATTTCACCATTTGGACCATATCTGATTTCTCTGTTTCGATTTCATCTTTGATTCTGAAATGGAAATAATTAAATTTTATTACCCAGTAGTTAGAATACATTTTATTTGCATCTTCAGGTCTTTAAGAACCCATCAAAACCATACCAACAAACACTATTTCAGATTTATAAAATCCTACTAATCTTAAAAATGCGAGTATGTAACGTCTAAACGGCTGAACCGATTTAGATGAGTTTTGGTGCAGAGATAGATGGGACCTAACCGCCGGCTAGAATTAAAGGAATTGGAGGTTCACAACTGCAATTGTGGGCAACAGACGAAAGTGTGTCTCATGCAGGCTGAAGACGAATCAGGGAGTCTAAAATGTTACTTTCGCTCAGAAAAATTTACAATATTTCATAACATACGTAAGTACCATGTCTGCTACCAACTTATGAATTTCATAGCTATTCCTATTATTATTCTGCTAAGTGGACCCCGCTGGTTTATTCCAGATGTCCCTACTGATGGAATGCTCCCCAGTGGGCATATCTTTTTTTTTTTCAGAAACTGCCGCTATATAAAATATCCCTGCTGATGGAATGCTCCCAAGTGGGCATTTCTTTTTTTTTCAGAAACTGCCGCTTTATAAAATATCCCTACTAATGGAATGCTCCCCAGTGGGCATTTCTTTTTTTTCAGAAACTGCCGCTATATAAAATATCCCTGCTGATGGAATGCTCCCAAGTGGGCATTTCTTTTTTTTTCAGAAACTGCCGCTATATAAAATATCCCTACTGATGGAATGCTCCCCAGTGGGCATTTCTTTTTTTTTTCAGAAACTGCCGCTATATAAAATATCCCTACTGATGGAATGCTCCCCAGTGGGCATTTCTTTTTTTTTCAGAAACTGCCGCTTTATAAAATATCCCTACTGATGGAATGCTCCCAAGTGGGCATTTCTTTTTTTTTCAGAAACTGCCGCTATATAAAATATCCCTACTGATGGAATGCTCCCCAGTGGGCATTTCTTTTTTTTTTCAGAAACTGCCGCTTTATAAAATATCCCTACTGATGGAATGCTCCCAAGTGGGCATTTCTTTTTTTTCAGAAACTGCCGCTATATAAAATATCCCTACTGATGGAATGCTCCCCAGTGGGCATTTCTTTTTTTTTTCAGAAACTGCCGCTTTATAAAATATCCCTACTGATGGAATGCTCCCAAGTGGGCATTTCTTTTTTTTTCAGAAACTGCCGCTATATAAAATATCCCTACTGATGGAATGCTCCCAAGTGGGCATTCCTTTTTTTTTCAGAAACTGCCGCTATATAAAATATCCCTACTGATGGAATGCACCCCAGTGGGCATTTCTTTTTTTTTCAGAAACTACCGCTTTATAAAATATCCCTACTGATGGAATGCTCCCAAGTGGGCATTTCTTTTTTTTTTCAGAAACTGCCGCTATATAAAATATCCCTACTGATGGAATGCTCCCCAGTGGGCATTTCTTTTTTTTTTTCAGAAACTGCCAATATACATATAAATAAACTCGACCTATTGGGGATTTTTGGAAAAAAAGTAACAATGCCCACTGGGCATTTAACAGTGGGAATTTCTAGAATAAACTATTGTAGGAGACCTTTTCAGATAACACATACCCATTCCATATTATCTGTATGTCTCCAACTTCAAATGATAATTTCAACTTTTCCTTGAGGTCAACTTTTCTGTAAATTAGTGTAAAAGGATCCGTGTTGCGGGACGAGTCACTGTCTACGAAGTTGAAACCAAAGTAGAATAATTGTTGCTGGAAAGGAAATAATAATATTTAAATAAATAAAAAACGTCTGGTCAAGGGCTGCGTCAGTTTGGAAATGGCCATAATCAGCCTGTAAACATTCCATTATAGGCAGAGTAAGTGCTCATTTATCTTATTTTCTGGTTCTAGAATGTGCCAGTTCCCTGATATTTTTCTATGCATCTAAACACTATATCAAGTGAGATTTGATATTAGGGATGCATCGATACGCTTTTTCGCCGATACGTTACCGATACTCTTATAAAAATATCGGCGATACCGATACGCTTACTGTGAATTAAAAAATTAAGATAAAATAAATAAATCACAAGTCAGATTATTTTTAGGGTTCCGTACGTCCGAATACAAAAACGAAACCCTTATAGGATCACTCGTGTGTCCGTCTGTCTGTCGCTTACAGTCAATTATCTCCGAATCTACTAGACCGATTGGGTTGAAATTTGGTACACATATCAATTCCTGTGACCCAAGCACAGAGGTGTGACGTGAATACTTAGATGAAATCTGTATGTGGGAGGTAATTTTTGGGGGGAAGGGGAAAATGAAAAAAAAAAAGTTTTGAAAACTGCATAGTGTGACATATCAAATAAAAGGTCTGGTTGAGACAATCTTAAATGTATTTTTTTGTAACTTTAAAATAAATAGTTTCCAAGTTATTCAAGAATATAGACGAAATTTGATCATTCCCCCTCCCACCTTATCTCCGAAATTACTGAACCTAAAATTTTGAAAAAAATACAGTAATTAGTTTTCTACTTATAGATTATAGGAAAAGCTATAAGAAGTCCATATCTGTATATGGGAGGTAATTTTTGGGGGGGCAGGGGAAAATTAAAAAAAAATATTTGAAAACTGCATTGTGTGACATATCAAATGAAAGGTCTTGTTAAGACAATCTTAAATATATTTTTTTTTGTAATTTTAAAATAAAAACTTGATATATTCAGGGCATTATAAATATCATAATTACCTGTGTGAAACTAAACGGTATTATCTGACAGTCAAATACGGTTTGTAAAGTTGCCTTGACAGGGGTGCCTATCCTTTGTTCACCTCGTTCTAGCATGTAAGGCAGATGAGTGGCTTTGTCTAACGAGATGCTGATGCCCCAAGACAGCAGAATGGCCGTGTATGAAACCTTACTTGTACTATTCTTCTCATGACTTGAAGATAAGACAGTTATCTGAAATTTAGAAATATAGATTTATATTATGTGTATACTAGCAGTTGCCAGTTGTCGGCTTCATCAGCTACAAATCAAACATAAACAACTCAACTAAACCAGGTGATAAAATATCTGTGTATGACAGGCCTTCTTCACGTGGGAGGGAGTGGGCTTTAACCCACCATGCAGGCCCACATGATGGTATGTATGCATCACATGTTTTTGAATTTTTGGTTCTAAGATATGCTGGTTTCTTTACAATATTGTTTTGAGCAGTGGAAGCAATGACAAAATTATCCTGCATTCAAAAAACTTGGATGTAGACTTATTCAGTTATACAATACATTAGAGACCAATATCTAATACCCAATATGTAACATGATGCTAAGAACGAGCAGTTGGCTAGCTTAGTAAATCGTCTAGTTATAGAATTACCTGATCACCTTGTTTATTAATTTAAAGCCGCCCGCGCCCCTAAGACGATCCTCTGACCAAAAATATTTTGAAGTAACTACTAGTTAGAAAAGGCAACTTACAAACAAGGCACTTGCATCATCCTCACAATACTTCAAGTTGGCTCGTTCTTCGATTTGTACGACATATTTTGTTGACGAATTAGCTGCTACTTCACTCACAAGAGCTTGGCGAATTTTAGACGCGTACTGCTTTAGTTTCACTGTGTCATATTGCAAATTGTACAACGGAGACACTTTACTCAGTCGCCACGTCCCTTCATTGTAAATTGCTGCAAAGTAAACATTTTTAATTAGCGAAACTCAAATGTTTTGTAAACAAAACGACAAATTGTTCTCACCAGATAATGGGTCTCCTGTGTTTACAGTTCTGTTGATCGAATTATTTTCCTGTTGCCAGGCACGTCCAGGCCGATATAAAGACATATTATTTATCTTACACAATCTCTATTCTTAATTATTTCAATCAAACATTGGCTGTTTGTAGTATGAAATACGAAAATAAAAATACCAGTATTTTTCGTGTTCAGATCTTTCAAAGCAAACGGTTACCCCTACATTTTTGAAGTTTTGTTGACTTCTGTTGCCCATAGACTACATTTTTTTTGTAATATTTCTGGCATGGCTTCTGGGCTTTTATGCGAAAGACTACAAAATCAAATATTTGACTGACAGACTAATATCGCCAAGCTTGTAGCCCAAGAACCCCGAGAGCTAGGTATGTGTTTTATGTAGATGTTTGAGGCACGTTGCCCAAGACTTCTTCAATAATACCCAATAAGCAATCTCTGGACTGAGTACTCATGCCGAAAAACGGGCCAGCTGAAAGAGCTAATTTGGAGGTAGCCGTCTCTTTCTAGTAGGGTGACCATAAGATTCTGGAACAAGATTTTTCCCGCTATAACTTGGCTGAATTTTTTCGTTATTTTTGCGACAGGACACACTGTTTTGGAGATTTAAACAAAAGGAGAATAAGTAAGTAAGTATTCTTTATTTGAGAAAAAATATTATTAGAGAAAAATATATTATTGCAATTGAAGTCAACTGGAGTTCCAGTACCTTGACTGTGAGTCTCAAGATCATGAACCTGAACTCTTAAATCACGTGACCTTGACCATAATTTCCACTCGACCTTGACCTTCGAGGTGTATAAATAATGCCCTCGGGATCATTTGATTTTAATTTCAAAGTCATTTTATCTTATCTCTAAGGACATTTGACCTTGACCTTAACGTTACTAACTCCACGAGAATCGCGGATCATGAGTTCATGACTTTCGGATTTGACTGTTACCTCAAGATCAATGACCCCATGCTGTTTCACCACCCTGCTATTCGAACATCCCACAGGATCCCGAAGGTTTGATTAGGCGATTATTGATTAAAGTGGAGAATTTATTACAGTATTTTCACTGTACCCAGTTTAGTACCAAAAGACCGCAAAAACATGATTTTTTGTATTTGAAATATTTGCTTTAATTTAATCATTTATTTTTATAGAGGATATATAACTCAATACTTTGTGAATAAGTATTTCAAACGTCTACTTGTTGCCGTTATCGAGTAAACAAGAGCAAAAAACTCTGGACCCTCTTTTTTATCGTGGTAAATTCATCAAATGGGTCCTCCCATCCCAGGCGGGACGTGAAGGGGCTCTCAGACTTGTACCGACTAAAATCCACGGTGTTCTTTCAATAGCCCTTTACGTTCCGGGTCAATTGATAAGACAGTCCCGCAACCCCGGGAGGCAAATGCCCTGTAAGAGGGGCCCCTTCAGATTGCTCACAGCTGTTTGAGGCGCGTATGCACCACGCCGCGCTGTCGTCCCAGGCATGATCCATGCGGACGGGCGCGGGTATTAGAGCCCCCTTAAATACGATTTTTTTTTATTGTTTTAATTTGTTATAGCGGCAACAATAATGAATCATCTGTGAAAATTTCAACTGTCTATCACAGTTCATAAATACAGCTTGGTGACAGACAGACAGACGGACAGCGAAGTCTAAGTAATAGAGTTTCGCTTGGCTTGAAATGGAGTCTCCACACAACATTTTTTGTCACATCCAACTAAAAAATTAAACAAATCTATAAACTATTGCAATAATGTGATAATTACTCGTAGGTTTAAATTATATTTTCCGTATTTTCCTAAGTTTTCATCGCAAAGTCATGAAAGAATGTATGGTTTACAAAAAAGCCGCCATTTATAATTCATACGTCAAATTCAGTGTTGTCAGAATAATTACGTAATTACTACCACATAGACATACAATAAATATAACTTTACAAAGAAATAATGATTACTATTTTCTATGTATTATAAAAATAAGGTAAAATACATTTTTAAAAATCTCACAAACTTATTTTACTTGTAGCTTGAAAATAACATAAATTATAAATAAATTAAGTAAGCCCCATAACTATAAAATTTTCTACCGTTTCTACCAATGCAATTATCTCCTGGCAATTGAATTGATTAATTGAGAAACCCCATAGGTACATTTTTCGGGAAAATGACTTTTATGCGGATTTGTGTTCTATGGCAGTAAATACATATTTCAGAAAGAAACCCCACAAGTCAATGCAATTTAAAGGAATTTGTGACAGGCTGAATATTTTGTTTAGTTGAGTAACCCCTTAGGTGAGTGACTAACGGGGTTTCTCAAATAAATGGCAACATCGAATCAGCGGTAATATTGAAAAAAAAAATAAGACGAACTGATCGGATCTACACAGGGAAGGAAGTTGCATCATTGATTTTAAGCCCAACGGTGAAAAACATTTTCCTAGTCTCGTTGCCTTCCTCATATGACATAAAAGAACACAAAAAGTGGTGGCCAAAATTTTACAAAAAAAAAACATGCTCGCCATATAATCAGCTGGTAGACACATACCCAAAGAACAGAAAGTGTCATTTAAGATCAACCAATATTGCTACTTTCGCCTTTCTTATGAAAGTGATGGAGTAGTGGTCGTAAGGGACTTTATTGAATGTCTGGTTGAACATTCTTTTAAAGTTATGAATGCAAATGAAGAAAGGTTGGTTTTGCCTAGAAATAAAGCTTATCCAGAGGGTAAGATCCCTATTAACAAAAAGAAAATGGAAGATCTAAAAAAATTAAGAAATTACTTATCACAAGTTAAAGAAGTACAAGAGTTTTATGAAGAAATATACCAATGGCCAGTCACAGACCGTGAAGTAGATGACGCTATGGACTAAATAAGTAATATAGTTATTTATAATGTCTATTTTTTTAAATAAAACCTTGTCTTAATAAATCTTTATGGTGTCAAACCTGTCTTGTGTTTCTTTTTTTTCGTTTATTTGAGAAAGCCCCTAAGTCAATAACTTTCAGGCACTATTTATTTAATGATAATGACAATACTATAAGAAAAAAGGCTCAATTTATAAGGTATCATAATTATATACCATTCAAACTAAATACATAACACATCTGTGGCCCTACAATTTTTTTTCACTGGAAGGTTTTTTTCATCTCCTGTAAAGTTAGAGTCTGATGACTTATGTATGGGGTTTCTCAAATAATCAATTCAATTGTGGAAAAGAGATAGCGACCTTCAAAGTTAACCTCTCATTTCTCTCGTTAGTTTTGCCAGACAAAAAGGAAATCTAATTGTGAGTGATAAGATTTATTTTTGTGTGGCAAAAAACTTGAAGAACGCGATCTAGATTATTTCTATGGTCAGACGTCAGTTGATAATATGACATTGACGTCTGCGTGACGTCTTCTGAAGTGTGAACTTTCCCGAGTGGCGAGTCCGAATGTCCGAATAAAAACTTGTTTTCGTTTGTTGTTCACTGAACTCCCTTCAAGTATTTTCTACATTCTGCTCAATAATATACATTGTTTATTTACGTCATCGTTACATCGCAGTTTGTGATTGAAGGTATGTAACGTAATCCGTGCTAAATTACAACAACAACCCGAACAAAAGATCAATATTATCAAACTTTATCTTGTAAGTAGAACGCATAAACTTGTTTATCGAAAGCGAATGTTAAGTTGGACTTTGAGACTGATAATTACGCCGGTTAAAAATTCGTTAGTTGGTCTCTGTCTCATTTGAATTCCGTTTGTCGTGAAGGATGGATCAGCTTCGCTTTGACGGTCGTGTGGCGGTAGTGACTGGCGCCGGTGGTGGTCTGGGCAGGGCCTATGCCCTGCTGTTGGGCTCAAGAGGTGCTAAAGTTGTAGTAAACGACCTTGGAGGTGCTCGCGATGGCGTTGGAAAATCAAACTTTGCTGACGCTGTCGTCAAAGAAATCAAGGACAAAGGTGAGTAAAATTGCAGAATCATATTAATTTATTTATAATTTGAACTTATTGGTTGGCTGCTTAACAGTGTTTTAATCAGATATTACATTGTTTAATATACAAATGTATTTAGGTTAATGTTCTTTATTACTTAGTTTCTTTATTGTTGTTTCTTTTGACTTTGATCTTTGGATATAGTATTTATTTAGGACTTTGACCCAAGTACTTTAATGAAAGAACTGGGTGTTGCAGTATAATTTTTGTGTAATTATGTTAGGAAATTATATTCTTGTAATAGAATAACACAATGTGGTTGAATGAAATAATAATTATACCATTGTTACGTTTTACTGTAAGATAACTTATAACTTAAATGATAAGCAATTTATTTACAGTCAGTCTACCAAACCACACTTTGCTAGACAATACAAGACATCTTTCTTATTTCATTTATTTGTTTTATCTATCTAGAAATTATGTTGGTCAATAGACTTTTAAAGTGGCAAAACAAAAATCATGCACAGCAGCATTTATATTATTTGCAGAAACATATTTTCACAGGTAATGTTTATTTAAAATATCTATTGCAGAAGAGATATAAAAAGTGTTAGTCATTAATTTCAAGGTGAATTTAAGCAATGAAACTTAATGCAATCAGAACATGGGACTGTAACTGCTTATACAAGGGCCGTGCCTACAAAGTGGACCATAATTCATTGACAGCTCTAAAAATATCTGGTTGTAGCTTGGTAGCCAAAAGTCATGCATTTGCATCAAATTTTAATTTTAATTTATGCTAATGCTAACTACTGATGTTTGAATTTCCAATCTAATGTCCATAAACAAAGGTCACATATAAAAATATTGAAAGGCATGTGACAGAACCCACTGAAAGGAGTCGGAGGAGGCCTATGCCAAGCGGCACACTGAACTACGAGTCACCCTTTAGTGAATTCACAAAACATTATTACTGTAACTAAATGTATGTTATAGTTCATAATAATTGGGCATGCGGGCGGCGAGCAAAGGGCAACTCTCTGTCCGACCATGTCCGGGTCGACAGCGCGTTGTGTTCCACGCGCGCCTCAATGAGCGTCAGCATGATGACGGGGCCCCCCTCTAAAGGGGTCGCGGGACTTATCTCATTCCGTGACCCTGGAACATAAAGGGCTATTGAAGGACACCGTGGATTTTAGTCAGTACGAGTCTGACAGTCCTCCCGCCTTGCCCGTGGTGGGAGGACTCATTTGATGATTTTACCATGCTAAAAAAAATAGTTCAGAATAAAAGTCTATATTATTATTATTTGCTCTTAAGGATCATTTTCCTCTCATTCCTTTTTCTCACTTGTACCTATATATTACTTTCGTCGTAATTGACCTTTCGAATTAATTTAATTAACCCTTCAAGTATAAATAACCTATTTAACATACTTATGTAAGTATTATGCTATTTTTTTTTATCACAGGTGGTATCGCGGTAGCTGATTACAACAATGTCGTCGAAGGGGAGAAGATTATTAAAACCGCCTTAGATAACTTTGGCAGGATTGATATCCTTATCAACAATGCTGGCATTCTTCGTGATAAGAGCTTCACTAAAATGTCTGATCAGGTAAATGTTACTGATTATGTTATCTGTAGATTACTAGTTGTTAAAAGTACCCACGGGACTGTCTTAACAGGATTACATGACCCTATAATACTGAGGGCAATTGAACGGGTTGGATTTTTAGTTAGCGGCTGACAGTCCTTTCGCTCCATCCTTAGTGGCAGGACTTATCTGATAACTTTACCAAACAAAAAAAAACTAAATTTTTTGAATAATATTTTAATTAACACATCTTAAATCACAAGACAAGTGTGCAAAAGTTCCCGGGGTCGTGGGACTGTGTTATCAGGTAACCGTGGCCCCAGAACGTAAAGGGCTATCGACGGACACCGTGGATTTTAGTCGGTACAAGTCTGACAGTCCAATGTAGGTAAAAAGTGCAAGTGCAGCTCTGCTTGTACCAATGAGTATAACAGGCGTGTTATTTGATGATTTTACCTCCAAAAACAAGGTTTTTAACTCCATTGTTGGTCAATAGTTTATAATCATACTGGCTCCATTGGTACCTACTGGTTTGATTCCCGGATTGGGAAAATGTTATGGAGTTGTATCGTCAGAAAATTCCAGGCCAGGATACAGAAAGAGAAAAGGCCCAGAATCTCATTTTGTACCCAAATGATGGCAATGGGTGCGCTCGATCACATGGGACAAAAACATAAGTGATGTAACTGTACTATAATAATAACTAGTGGCCCGTCCCAGCTTCGCACGGGTATATTAAGAACCGCTCGTCCGATTTTGTGCAAACTTCACATAAAGCATCTACTAAATAGTTCGAACAAAGCCTAAACATTTGGTTTGGATAGGTGAGCCCGTTCTTGAGTTATAACATTACAAGGAAAAGTGGCATTGATTTTTATATATTAGATAATCATTTTTTATAAGTAACAAGACTCATAGTGTTAGTAACAATATATACTTATAAACTATGTTAGTAAAACAATTTAAAAAATTCTAAAAAGGGTATGTAAGGGTATGACATAGGTGCATACACCTATGTCATACCCTTTGAAGAAATACAATTGCGATGTTTATTGTGTTATGAGACCAGATATTTTATAAACAGCTGCAATAACAAAACTCTGTAAACGATTAGAGTATATGATAAAACATCATAAACAATACTTCATTATCCAGAACTATTATTCTACTGTCTATTAATACACTATCTTATTGACATTTGACCTTTTTGCGTCTATTCAAAAACTGCTTGCATGAAATACTAGCTTATGCCGTCGGCGTTACCCGTGTATCTAAAGTTCAGTTTTATTCTGGTATGAATTAAGTTCCCAACCAGTCTTACCAAGGGGTATTGTATAACCCAGTTACTGGGTTATGGAGAACAGTTAGGCAGTCGCTCCATGTTAAATAGGTACTGATATTCAGCTGCATCTGTTTCAACTGGAAGCTGACCACAACATACCTAGTTGGGAAAAGGCTAGGCAGATGATGATGATGATGAATGACTTTCCCATAGAATAAACCATAGGAATATCATAAAAGGATTAAAAGTATGTAGCTTATAAATGAACTGTTTGCCAAATTTCATCTAAATATACGTTCAGTAGTAGGTTTTGTTTGAAAAAATTAACAAACATCCATCCGTTTACAAACTTTCGAATTTATAAAAGTAGTAAAATAAGAAATATCGGCAATGAACTATAGTAGAGATTATTTCGGCATAATGGTGTTTACCGGTAATAATGTACACACACGCACAATGCCTTGAACAAAGGTTTTATCGGCAAACTTCTACAATTATTCAGGGCTTTGCTTTTTAATTCATTGATTTTTTTGCCACCTAAAAAATACCGACCAAATTGAGAACCAGAGGAGGTTTTTGAAGTCGGTTAAAAAGTAAACGGCATGACTGCTGCTGTATCCATGCATTTGCTAAATAAATATTTAATAATGTCACAGTAAAACATAACATCAGTCCTGTAACTTCTGAAAGAAGAAGCAGAGGTGCTCCTCCCTTTTTGTTTTGTAAAAGTCATCAAATTACTTCTTCCGCCCTTAGTGGAGTGGAAGAGACTGACCCTTACTGACTTATAAACCACCCTGTTCCTTCACACGGTCTTTGCGATCTAGGGCCCTTGAAACAGTTCCACGATCCAAGCAACCATTTGGTCATATAGTGGCTTGGCTTTATCAGTTTGCCAACAGTGCCTTGAGGCACGCATAGAACACGACGCTCCGTTGACTCGAGCCAGATTTTTGGTCGGATGGCGACTTAGGCTGAGATTTACCTAACAGAACAGCTGCACTGTGCCACTGCGCCCTGGTCTAGCCAATTGGGTTATAGGTCTGACCACTTCTGCGACCCTCCGGGGTCTACGTCGTGGTTGGGCACCGTTAGCACACCTTTAATTTCGCATTCAATTAAATGCAGCAGTATTTAAAGTTATGTTTGGGTTATATGTAAAAGGAAGCAACTTATCTGTCCATGAGGCACAAATCCAGTCGCCGTGGCAGATACTTATTTTTAGATGGTAATATTTTCATTTAATTTTCGTTCAGGACTGGGATCTTATCCACTTGGTACATCTGAAAGGCGCTTTCAAAACCACCCACGCCGCATGGGAGACTTTCAGAAAACAGAAGTATGGCCGCGTCATCATGACATCAAGTAACGCCGGTATTTTCGGTAACTTCGGACAAGCTAACTACAGGTCAGTCTAAATACAAGAAATTAAATACAGACAATTAATATTAATGTAGATAGGAAAGCTATCAGAGGGCTTAGACAAGTGGCGATAAATGAAAACGCTTTATGGTCTTCAATCGATTTTAAACTTTATTCTTAGAGCTTATAGTTAACACTTTATTAAACATTTGGGGCAGAGTCTGGTACATTATGCGGTATGATGGACAAATTGTGGGCGAAAATAGCTCGGAGCTGGTGGAGGGCTCACAATTTTTAGATGTTAATAATTACGTGATAAGCTGTGAGAAAATCAATAACTCTTCTATTTTCCCTCTAGCGCTGCCAAGATGGGTCTGGTCGGTTTGACGAACACCCTGGCCATCGAAGGCTCGAAGTACAACATTAAGGTCAACACAATAGTGCCCACGGCTGCATCCCGCTTGACAGAGGACATTCTCCCCCCAGAAATGTTCGAGGCCATGAAACCTGAACTTATTGCACCTGTTGTTGTAAGTATAACCTTTTAGAAGGAGTATAGGTGCCAGTACAAAAATAAAAGATTTATTTCAAGTAGGCCAGTTACATGCACTTTTGAATTGTCAAAGGCAAAATTAAATACCGTCACACAAGGTGAAAAGGGATGCAAGGGTGAATCTGTGAAAATTTTAACAGGGGTCTTAATGTTGTATTAATATGATAGTTTACGACTCAATTTTATTTATTGAATAATACTACATTATTTTGAGACTTTTTGGCAACATACCATCATAATTTATCGTTAAAATCCCTTTCAAAGTTTTATTCCGATTCACCCCGTTTGATACGTTACTACAAAGTTATGATGCTACAGTCCCAGTCACAAGACATTGTAACTATGGAAGTACCATAAATGCATGACAAATATTGCATTTCGGCCTTTAGAAAAAGATATTGAGAGATTGAATTAGCCACTGGGTTATTTTAACTAATACTAGTTAATGTGTTATAAAATAGGAAAAAAAACATTATTTTTCTTTTCCATAAGCTGTAACCCAGTGACTGAATGTATACTGTGGTCTTATATATAAATATATTTTACTCTGTTTCTTGTTTCTGCACACCGAGATCAGTTTCCAAAAATAACATAATTTAGGTTGCTACAAACTTTTTTTTTTTTTGTTGGAAACGGATCACGGTATCAGTGGATACAACTCGCCGTGATCCGTGGCTAATTCAATCTGATACCGGGATCCGTTGCCCTGCAACGGGCAGTACAGGCTAAGGAAAAAAAAGTATTACACTATACATCTTGAGAGCATATAGTATTGTATTGGCGAGTGTCCTACTCTTTCTCACAGTGAAGATGCCCGCGTCCTTGACCCATCTTCGATCAGGGCATATAATACGTCAACTTACACTTAGATTCTCCAGTTTGTAGTATTATAAACCTTATTTCTTCGCAGGCCTACATGGTTCACGAATCGTTTCCCGACACTGGAGCGGTCATTGACTCCACACTCGGATATGCCACCAAGATGCACTACGTCAGGGCTCCTGGTGCTATTCTCAAGTAAGTATTATTTTATATCCAATACTCAAGCCACGAGTTGCTGGTTCGATTCTCACCCCGATCGCCTCTTGCCTGGGTCGCGGGACTAACGAGCAACCGTGACTCCAGCTAAAGCGCTATTGAAGAACACCGTAGATTTTAGTCAGAACAAGTCTGACAGTCCCTCCTGCCCTGCCCTGGGTGGAAGGACTCATTTAATGATTTTACCACGCTAAAAAAACTAATACTCAAGGCCATATTTCAAGGCTTACATTCTAAACCTCTGTCAATAGGAAGAAGCCCTCAGACCCCGTGACCATCGAATCCGTGAGGGAGTTCTGGCCTCAAGCCACAAACATGAACGGTGCCATCCACCTGGATAAGATGGCTGAGGTTACAGTGGATCTGGTTGAGAAAATACAGGTAACCTCACTTTTAAACTGGATCTTCTAATCTTTTTGAGATGTAATGTCTTTTTAATCCCTTCTGTGGGAGTTATCTCGTGAAATGTAACGCAAAAGTGTAAACGGAAATGGAACAGGATTGGTATAGGAGTGCATGCGGTGGCAGAGCGAGACCGATGGGTGAGCATGGTTAAGCAACGCTTATTAGCTTAGGATGGGTCAAGAATGTTAAGTAACGCTTGGTGAGATCAGGCTGTGGATTAGTCTATGGTCGCGAATTAAAAGTCGAAGTTATATTGCTTATTACCAAGATGAGATTTCAGATGATACACGTTAAGCTGGGTACTCACTTAGCAGCGTAGCACGTAACGTATCAGATACGGTATCAACCTGCAAGTGGGTACGGCTCGTCCGAGCACACTGCGAGCCGCCTTTGTGTTTGTATGACCCGCCGAGTGATGGTATCACTGCGAACTTACAGCGAGCGGTTCGCAGCGGGCTCGTGCCTACGTACTCACTTGATACCGTATCTGATACGTTACGTGCTACGCTGCTAAGTGAGTACCCAGCTTTACGTTACGTGTTACATGATACGTGACTACTGTAGTGCCAACTCATGTCTTTTGATTATTTATTTTTTTGATTTTTCTCAAATTCCTCCTTTGTCGTGGGTGTCTCTGAGCAGATTATATTTTCAGTCGGGACTCTGACAGTTTGCGATTAGCCATCTGTAACCACCAATATCTAACAATAGCCATTTCCTAGAAATCATTTCAGCGGTCATAACTAACCGTATATACGAATTTCGTATAGTCATTTCTGGTTGTATGAATTGTCCATTGTCTGATCAGCGCTTTAAGTGACGCGTATTCGTAATGTTTACATTTTCATAAAATAAACAACACGAAAAAGGCGCGGGAATCGAGTAAAAATATAAACTAACGCGTCGCGGGTTCGATTCCCGCACGGAAGAAATATTTGTATGATCTACAAGCTGTTTTTCCGGAGCTGGTTGGTTGTGTTTGTGAGTTTAAATGTTTGTAAACGCACTCACAATACAGGGTATATTCCCAGTGCGAGGCAATTTTTTTTATTAAGTAGATATTGTCGAATTATTTAATACTAAACGATTTCATAAATACTCTGTAAGCACTGCTAGAAGTTCGATTAATTGATTGTACACTTACCTATTTTTTTGCAAGATATTATTACATAAAATATCCTCACACATTTTTATCATTTTTTATCTTTATAACAGTTTTATCTAAACACATTATATGTATTTGTGATATCTTCAGTACATTGTTATCTTAAAATGATATTATGTCTTCCTCAAGCTTGTTCTTTCTAGACATAGACATAAATCTATTGTTCACATATTTTTGAATTTTAGCACTATGTTCTTAGCAATTTAAAATTCTAATCAGTGGATAATATGTAAAATGGCTGTCAATAAATCATTGTTTAATGTTTACATCCAAAAAGTATAATCAGTCTTCATTTTATGGCACTTCGTAATTTTATTTTGAGTTGACTATTTAACTAATAACCTATAGATAGGTATGTTGTAAAGCTACTATTTTTCTTGCTATGAGAACGTTTTTCATGCAACAGTATTTAACTGATAGAATTTCGAGTGCAACACAAACAAGCACAACACAAAAAAATGACTATCTTGACTTGTGTTTTTGTAACCTTAGCACTATTTGTGTTACTCAATATTGGACTTTAGACACAATACTAATAAGATCGGCATTTGCGTAATCAATCTCCATTTAAAATGCAAAGGTATTAGGAGTGCTATAGCACTCCTAATTTTCAACAAATTTCAAATTTCAACTTTAGGCACTGAGAAAATCCAAATGCATAAGTACTCAAAATCCCTTACGACATTTCAAATCTCCGATCGATAATTTTAGAACATACCTATTAGAAGAATGAAAAGTTGAATGATCAAGGTTTTGTCTTCATTTCGTATGTGATTGTTGTAGGACTTTGAGGAGCGCAGTAAATTGGATGGTGGCCGCGAGTCATACTGGTCTACTTACAAGTACGACTCTAAGGACCTCATGCTGTATGCTCTCGGCAGTAAGTATTAGTAGTACTTAAAGTAGCTTTAAAAAAAAAACTACACTTGATTCATTTGACAACCTATGAGTGTTTCCAGAAGATTCTGGAAGTTTGAAATAATTACACCATCATAAACACCACACGTAAGCATTGGTAATTTGACAGCATACGCGGCAAAGACCCCGCCATAGTGTCGAAAAGCTTATTTTCTGATTTTTGAATCGCATGTTTTTTCTCTGATATTTGAATCGCATGTTTTTTCTCTTTGAATGTCAAAAAAAACCGAAAATCCACAAAACAAGGCTCCAGAAACTTTTCTGTGAAGTTAACCTTGAACTTGGAACGCAAAGGGCATCTTAATGAACATTTTTTATTAATATCATCAAATGAGTCCTCCCAGGGCAGAGCGGGAGGAACTGTCTGACTCGTACTGACTAAAATCCACGGTGTCCATCAATAACTCTTTACGTTCCGGGGTCACGGTAATTCGTGAGTCCCCCGACCATCTGAAGGAACATGGTGAATTTTTAGTCTGTAAGAGTCTGACAGTCCCTTTGCTCCACTACAGGCAAGAGGACTTATTTGATGATATTATCACATAAACAAAAAAACGCTCCAGAAACTAACAAAATCTTTCTTCCGCAGTCGGAGCGTCCGTACAGAACGAATCAGACCTCAAGTTCTTGTATGAAAGTCACGAGGGCTTCGCGGCTCTGCCTACATACTTCATCCTGCCTGGTATGGCCCTCGAGTCTCCCCTTGTGGCCAACTCCATGCCCCCCGGCAAACACGCCGACTTCACCAACGTAAGTGCAAATTAAGTATAAGTTCTGATTCTCTTAGATACAGATGATTAACCGTGCTACCACAAAAAAGTTAAACATCTGTTGAACACTTGTCTAAAAAACTGTCAATGTCAAAACGACATTTCACTTTGATATAAGGGTCGTTTTGCAGTTACACTTTCTTAGACAAGCGTTCAACAGATGTTTATCTTTTTGTGGTAAGGCGAAAGGAGTTTTAAATTTTGGTTAAGTATTGCATAATATTCTGAAATTTTATATTCGAGGCGAGCCCTATTGTTCGAAAAAAGAGCTTTGCACCTATTTCAAGTCTTGGATGGGTCTTATCCGGGAACCGTTGAAAGAAGTTAAGTTTTGAAACCGCACTGAAGCAGCTGTACAAAATTGCGATGTGATGACGTGATCATTATCACCATATCAGCCGTAGGACGTTCACTGCTGAATATAGGCCTCCCCTATAGATTTCCAATAGGACCGGTTGGAAGTGGCTCGCATCCAGCGCGATCTTGTACTCTTTATCACATCTTCTGTCCACCTTCTCCATTCGAGAACCTTACGGCTTTACAGGTGACGTGTAATCCAGAGAAATTGAAATAGATATGGCCTGCCATACGAATCAAAGCAATGAGTATTAGCTATATTTTTTTAAATATAAAATGATATTAACAGCTCGTTCACGACTTTGGTATACGCGGTGAGCAGAGAAACGGGCGGCGCGAATAAAACATGTTACTTTGTGAGTAATCGAATTCGCCACCGGCGGCACCTCATGGCGTGTTTGAAACATTTGATGTTACCGCTCGCCGCCCCGTGTTAAGACAATCGTCTACCGAGCCCTCGTTCATACTAAAAGAGAAAACATTTTCCTGCCCCTAGATGTTATCCTATCTCAATGATTTTTTTGAATGCTTCTGACACAGTAAAAAACTAGGTTTATAGGTTTTCATTTTTTCAAAATTTATAATAGTTTGAAATTTACAGGCGCCTAACTACTAGTTTTATGACAGTTACTATTTTTATGACAAAATTTTCATTGAAGTAAAACCTTTGTATTTTAAAAATAAAGAAGTTTTAGAAATAAGCAAAACCTACAAACCTAGAATATAATATGCTGAAACGATTGACGCCAGAATCTAAGAGATTGGTCGTGATTTAGTATGTGTAAAACGTTTTCTCCCGAGAGACAAATTTCATATAAAAAATACTTACAGTCAGTCGCGAGCTGCAACGCTCTCTATCGCACGATCGGGGATCGGGGAGGTGTGGTAGCGACAGCACGAGTTTTTCTAAATACCTATTTTTTTAAATGGCAGCCGGTATACTATCCTCTTAAGTCACCGCTCACAGCGGTAAGGTCGTGAGCGGGCCGTAACAGACATTCAAGTTTCATCCAATAGCGTTGCTTGAATGTAGCTATGCTACCGTTCCCTTTTGCCATCTCACTTGCACAAAAAGAAACTCATACCAAATGATAACATAAATCTGTCTTGGATAGATTCTTCATGGAGAGCAGTTCATAGAGTTTGTAGGTGACTTCCCTGGCACTGAGGGTAGCTTCAACATCCGCAGCTATGTCGTTGACTTACTGGACAAGGGATCCAGCGCTGTCTCTATTGTCAACAGTGAGTATTCTATTATTAAAATTTATGATAAGCATAGTCCGGAATAGGTAGATTGATTTTATGTACTTGTATCACTAACTGTCATAGAAATCATAACACGGATAAGCCTTTTTCCCGGGATTTCATTTTAGTACTTACGGGATTTTAATCGATTTGTCTGAAATTTGAAATAAAGATGGCTGTATGTAACGTAGGATGAAGATATACCCTGTATGTCTTCATCCTACGTTCCTAACAATTTCTAAAATTCTGGTAAAATCTCTTTAAAATCCCGGAATCCCGACGATACACGTTTCAGGTTATAGACCCCAAATAAATCTACCTACTCCGGACTATGATGATCAGTGATATTATGATACTAAGCAACCTATAATTTCCGCCACGAGAAACTATACATTTTGTAAACACATAATATTTTATTTTTTGTTATCATTCAAAGTTTTGCATGCCTAACGGTAGATTATATAAGAAACCCTTATGTTTGTAACATCTGATTTTTACTTACATTCTATGCAAACAAAAATCATTCTATTCTAGGGGTTCGCAAGTTTTAGTTCACTTTAATGAATTGAAAAATGTATGAATTCGAAACTCGAATAACAGCATAGGTTAGGCTGCAAGCACGGCTGCACGGTAGGAAAATAAGTAATATCTAGAGGTCCTGGAATCTTGCTCTAATAAAAAACCGTATCTGTTTTATAATAGAGCGTCCTTATCTTTGTTATCTCCAATAGCGTTAACTTTTATTTTGTAGATAAATATATTTGTCGTGTTACAAATGTGCTTGTCATCTTATCATTATGTAACTAACCAGTGATAATAAATTATACAATTATTCCTGATAAGTTTTATAAGAACGATCCGATTAGATTGTTGTTATCATGGATTTGTTTATAAGCTCATAATAAGCGGCTGTTTACCATTTTTATTTGGTTTAGTTGAAAAATATTATTACCTATTGTGTCCCTACACTAAGAACCTCTCATGTATGGACAGCCAGACCCAAAACAAGTAATTGTAGGTTATACATAATTATTAAGTGTTCCTTGCGCAAAATAGAACTCGGAACACGCAGCATTGCAGTTGATCACTCGGCTACTGCGGTCTGCGGCAACAGTGCCGACAAATTAATCATAATTGTAGAATAGTGTGACTAATTTATTACTTATGCAAAATGTTGATATAATCCGATTTAGAAAGTGCCATTAATAGCTATGGCTCTATTAATGGCTCATCTACTTAATCAAATCGAATCTTATAGGTATTTTTAGAATACAAACGAATCATTGTTGAGAGACCCTTAATGTACAATATAACTAACAGTGATGTAGATGGTTCACTCTTTCTATCTCTATCTCATCTTGTAAAACAAATCATAACCCTACACCTCTTATTCTCCAGGCGAGATCTACCAGAACAAGCAGCTGATCGCTCGCACACAGCAGCATATCTTCGTGTTGGGCCAGGGAGGGTTCAATGGTCCCCGCAACAGTAAGCTGGCTGTGGACGTCCAGCCGGCGCCCAAGAGGGCTCCTGATGCCGTCATTGAGCAACGCACGGCTGAGGACCAGGCGGCACTTTACAGGTTACAACTTACTTGTTATATCAGCCTGTTGTCGTCTTGTCTTCTGTACCAATCTCTGTAATTTCGTCCAGATCTCGATCTCTTCAGCCATTCTAATGTGGTGGAGTTGTAAACCATCCATCCATACTTTTCACCGACATTTGTGAGCGAAAATTTTCACTGAACTAAGTCTAGCAGTGTGCGCGCACGAAACTACAGGTGTGTTCGTACAAGTCCACCAGGGCAAACATTTATACCGCACACCGCGCCGATGGAATCGCATCATATGTATTTAAATCTAACGTATCAATGCTGCCATCGTTCTCGGCACTATCAATCCCCATTTACTCCGATGTGGATGTATTTTTTGACACCCTGTAACTCTATTCCCCTTTTTATTTTGCACTTCTACATATTTTATTATAGATTTAAAATTATGTATATTGGATGTGTTAATCTGTAGCTGACGCAAAAATCTGTAAATAGAACTCTAATGTTTGACAGGTTATCCGGTGACATGAACCCGCTGCACATCGACCCTAACGTAGCGACCGCCAGTGGACACCAGAAGCCAATCCTCCATGGAATGGCGACTCTTGGATTTTCTGCCAGACATGTACTGGCCAAGTAAGTACATTTCAAGTTCTTACAGTGTGCATTTAAAGCTGAATCTTCTTCTTCGCCTCACACTAGGGATTTCTTTAAGGCTCTAGTCTTCTAAAATTCACTCGCGCCAAATTATTTGCGAAACTTTGTATGTGTTTTTTGAATAAAATAGTGAAATAGCTTGAAATATTATTATTGCACATAAATAACCATAATATAAGTAACAGCTAGTTATTTTTTTCAAGTTGATTTAAGTGGATAATATTAGGTAAATCAAGCGTTCAAAACGGCTCTTTCGTGCCCAACGTCATTTCGAGTTACGTTTGTGCACTTTATCTGAGACAATGAAGAATTAATTTAAAAATCTGTTCAGCGCATAATGACCGCAACATTCTCGTCTTCAAAATGCGCTGATTACTTTTTTCTATTTATCTTTCATTTTCTCAATTTAGATGTCAGAATATCATCAATATTCTCGGATTTTACCTCTTAATAAATAGTCTTTTTCATAATAACTATGCATTGTAGGTATGTAATATTTAGATTATTATGATGTCAACAGATCAATAAAGCAAATACAAAAAAAAATTGTACCTAAAGCGCTTTTTTCCAACAATAAAAAATATCTCAAATAACCTCTAAAAACAGTGTTTATATACAAGCATTGCAAGAGAAAATCCTCAGTGGCCGGGGCACGGCCGGAGCGAACGCACGTGGGGTCCACGCCGATTTTTTATCGGTACCTCTCGCTCGCACATTCTCTCGCTCTAACGGTGATGACGCACAGTTACGCATCACAAGTTGCTCTAGTTTATTATCTAAGAATATAATTTTTAGAAGTCGAGTGTTTTATAAATATTCATTTAATTTTGTGTATTAGCATTAGTTTATTTAACAGACGTCAAAAAACATTTTTTTTAAACATTTTTTTATTTATTTTAAAATACTGAATTTAAAACAATATAATTTGTAAATGTAAAGAAAATAAAAACAAACTGCCGACCTTACAGGCGTACTTGGGCGTGTATTTTTAGTAGTCCCTTCGAGAAAAATAATGCTGCCGAATTAAAATGGTTGTCTCTGTCGTAACCCTAGAAGGTACCGTCTCTCCAAGAAATACAGTCTTCTACCCGTGGTTCCGCACTTGTTTTTTTTATCGATTTACTGATTCCCACCAGTAGGACAAATCGGTAAAACAAGTGAAGGTCGGAAAACATTTGCTTAACGATAGCAAGTTAAAAAAAACAGGTTCAAGTGATTTTAGACCTTATTGACATTAATAAAAACACCGGATTTTAATAAAAGAGCAATGTTAGCGAACGAGAATGTGAGAAAAACCAAACCAAATTTCAAATGTCAATAAGGTCGAAAATCGCTTAAACCCATTTTTTAAATTGCTAATATGATCTTGATTTACTGGTAAGCTTTCATGACGGCTAGGGAGTAATTTAAATTCGTTTGGGCAGGCTGAAACGTTCACTTATATTTATCTTGGAAACTTGAACACCTGGTGCAGAACCGCAACAGACCAGCTAAACTATAAGAGATGCAAAAATGGTGCCATAGCAAAAATTGTTCCACGTGATAAGCATTTTCTGCTGAGAGAATAAATTTGAAGATCTGGAACACCTGATGTGGACCTCCAAGAGCCTAGCTATACTATAACATACATATATAGGAATGACGTCTTAGCTAGATTTGTTCAGCCTAATGAGCACTCTCTGTTGACGTGTAAAAATTGAAGATCTGGAACACCTGATGTGGAACTCCAAGAGCCCAGCTACACTATAACATAATTACCTAAGTATATAGGAATGACGTCTTAGCAAGAGTTGTTCAACCTGATGAGCACTAATAATCTGTTGACGTATAAAAATTGAAGATCTGGAACACCTGTGGAAATCAAAGCTGTCACTAATTTCACTGTGTAATCATAAAATAACATTAGCTGGGAGTACCAGTGCAAGCGGTTACAGTTTAGGACTGATTTTCGATGACTTACGGACTTACTTGACCATACGGGCCAAAACTCCTATTATTTTTTTTACCCGGGCTCTAGGAATTAGGCATCAGACGTTTTAGATCTTCGATTTTGACGACCCCATTGTCGTTGGCATAGGCAACAGGATCCGCATACGAAGTCGCGGGCTAAGCTAGTAAATCAATAGAAAGCAAGGAAGATGAACTAACGTTTCAGTTGCTGGTAAAGAAATTAATAAATTCTTCATCAATTTCTTTGTCCCAGCTTATGAGACCACGTGAGGTCTCTCTTTTTTTTTCAGCGTGGTGAAATCATCAAATGAGTCCTCCCACCCCGGGCAGGGCGGGAGGGACTGTCATACTCGTAGTGACTAAAATCCACGGTGTCCTTCAATAGCCCTTTATGTTCCGGGGTCACGGTAATGAGATAAGTCCCGCGACCCCGGCAGGCTTTGGCCCTCTATAGGGCCCCGTTATATTGCTGACGGTCTTTGAGGCGCGCGTGGAACACAACGCGCTATCGACCCGGGCATGTTCCATGGTCGAGAAGCGAGTCGCCCTTTACTCGCCGTCCGGATACCCGCGCCTACGGTGGCCGGAGATCGTGTTGATACTTCCGTCGCCGTGGGCGTCTACCACTGCGGCTGGGATGGAGGGAAGATGCTGTCCTCTCCCTCTCGCGGCGCGCCTCCTCCTTCGTGAGCATGACTGCTTCGCAGAAGCAGGCGACCGCTTCCCACTCCGTCTCGCCCCGCAGCATGGCCGCGACCAATGCCGGGCGCGAGAGGTCTCCGCCTATCGCCGCCGTGAGAACATGGCGGTGCTCTGCCCGAGCGGGGCAGTCCTGCACCGTATGCTCCACTCCACCGTGTCCTCCGGCCGATCCTCGCAGTGGTGACACCCAGACGATTTTTCCTTCCTCATCAGACACAGGTACCTCCCGAAACAACCGTGTCCGGTGAGGACCTACGTCAGGCGGAAGGTTAGGACGCCGTGACGCCTATCCAGCCACTCCTCAAAGAGGGGTCTTACCGCCGCGATTGCGGCGTGCCCGACGTGAAGTCTCTAGTATCAAATTGTTACTACGTTTTTTTATTTCTGATAGTTTTATTGTTTATTATTTTCCAAGCAAGATAGCGCATCCCGGGATTTTTCGACAGTTGGCGGGGCAGCCTTTCGTGTGTGGCTGACACACAATTTGCCCCCCCCCTACTACCTGCGGTCGGCCAGTGACGCACCGTGTGCCAGATGTCGCTACCCTCCACGACCAGTCTCCCGATAAGTCTATAACAGCTCGAATCATTCCGGCTAGCCAGCAGTAGAACGACTTTTTTGAACCAACTCCTCTTGTGGCTGATTTTGCACGGTGGGTGGTCGCAAGCCTTCGGCCGAAACCTACCACCAGTTGATGTCACCTGATTAGCACCATCCAGGGACGCACGTGTTACGTGTAGGTAAATATAGTATCATGAAGGCGTACTCTCCTACGGACGCGAGTGACTCAGTCCCCACAAAAAAAGACCTGTAAAAAGTTACCTTCAAAAAGTGGTGATAAATCAGCCTATTTTGAATAAATGACTTTTGATTTTGATTCATACGTTTTGTTATACTAAACTTAGTTTTTTTATGTTCAATGAGTTTAAACCAAATCTATGAGAGTATTTAAATAGTATTAAAATACTCGTGTGATACTCGTATTATTACAAATCAAGTCATGTTAAAACTCCTTATTATGCAACTATTTCTAAATCCTTTAATAATCCTTAGTAGAGAAATATTTTCGACTGTATCAAAATTGTTTTATAATACTTCGCTAGGCAGGATGTATGCGGGGTATCGCGGGGAGCCGAAATTTGACGTACGACGACGTATGGACTGGCCGAAGGCGATTCTATATTGTGCAACACAAGACTAAAGCCTTAAACAAATCATGTTCGGACGGGCGATAACTGATACTAAAACTAGACTTATAAATGCTAAAAAGCGGTGCAATAAAGCACATACAAATAGTAGAATTATTCAAAATAAGAAGAAAAATATAGCTGTGACAGCACGAACGTTTGAAGTGTAGTAGAAAATTGTAGTAACAATTTTTGTACGACAGCGACATTAAATACATATTTCCTATTACGTCTTATTTTCTCCCAATCAATCACTTTCATATTCTAGCAACACTTAAAAATATAACTCTTATTCATACAGGTACGGAGGCAACGAGCCCAACAACTTCAAGGCCCTGAAGGCTCGCTTCGTGAAGCCGGTGCAGCCTGGCAACACCCTCGTCACTGAGATGTGGCTCGAAGGCAAGCGCGTGCACTTCCAGACTAAGGTTAAGGAGACTGGCAACATTGTTATCGCTGGTACGTATTATTTAATGATTTTAAGGATGCAGGAGAGTCATACAAAAATCAGTTCATTATTTTTAAGCATAAAATAAATAACCCATCTACAATAAGCAACAGTCTTCTGGCTGATGATGATGATAAATAAAAGACCGGAACTACGTAAGGGCGCCCCCTTGGCGAAGAAGGAGATCCACACTCAGTATTTGGTAGATACGGGTAGAGGTCTAAATAAAATAGTTTGCATCAGGTAGTAATTTAGTCAGGAGAGTAAACTTACTCGATTTTTCTACGAAAACAGTCTTGTCGCTTAGGTAAGGTAAGGTGGATCTTACCAGACCAGACAGGTGTTGTGTTTAGTAGGTTACTGACCATTTATGTCAGATTTTTCTTTATGCTTGAGAACTCTTGGTATCGCGATAGCATAATTAGATTTTAGTTCTTCAATTCAATAGTCTTCTTGTAGTATGCTGCTAGCGTCATCATCATATTTTTCCTGCCCGGTATACTTCAGTTCAGCACACCATGTCGTTTCGTTTACGTGTACATAATTATTTTGTGTTACTATATTAACAAATCTTCCATCTTTCCAGGTGCCTATGTTGATCTAAAGAATGTAGTCGCCGGCCAAGTAGGCTCAAACTCAGCTGCACCCGCAGCCGCGCCATCTGGTGGTTCATTCAAGAGTGACGCTCTCTTCGCCAAGATCAAAGAGGAAGTGGGCAAGAACAAGGACTTGGCTAAGAGCATCGGTGGAGTGTTCCAGTATAATATTTCTGAGAATGGAAAGACTGCTAAATCTTGGAGTGAGTATGAGTTTTATGATTCAACTTTCCAATTGTTATTTCTATATTTTGATGTATTTTATGCTATTCACAATAACAGTAGAATCTTCCGAAAGTGATAAATGTAAATTTGTTTGCCTCCTAAACCTTTTTTTAACAAAGTATGTACTATTATTCCACAGCTTTGGACCTGAAGACTCCCGATGTATATGAAGGCACACCCAAGAGTGGAAAGGCTGATACAACTCTGACTGTCTCTGATGACGACATGGTAGCAATTGCAGCTGGCTCACTCAGCCCACAGGTTGCTTATATGAAGGGAAAACTTAAGATCGCTGGCAACATTATGCTGGCCCAGAAACTTGGCCCACTGCTCAAGTCCCCCGCCAAGATTTAAATTAGGAAAGTAATGTATGCAAGGGTCATGGAAATGGATATTAATAAATAATTTAAATTATTAATTACAATTGAATGCTAATATATTACCAGCATTAGATGCCAAGTATTATAAGCAATAATCATTCAATAATGAAATGTTATTTTTTACTTGTTCCAAAGGCTTTCTGTAATTCAAGCCAGAAATTGCATTTATGTTGTAAGTGAATTGTATAATACTATTGTTATCGATGATCTGTGATATGAAGAAGACCGAAGAATTCCATTGGAGGGCAATTTCTGGCTCGTCCGATTTGTTGTCACAATCTAAGTGAATGTATGTTATTTTATATGGTGAAGGAATTATACACCACTTTTATAAAAACATTGTTTTATTTATTTAGAGCATTGTTTTATACAGGGTGTAAGAAGACACTTAACGAAGCCGAAAGCCACGTATTCTACCCATTATTTGGATCATTTTTTTCCTTTAGACCATACCTGGGACTCCACGGGTTCTCGAGATATTGAAGGTCAAAGTTGCATTTTTTTAAAACTTTTTTTTACGAAATCGAATTCTAACAAAACTTTTTTCTTAACAAACATTACCTGAATTTTCGATTTTTCTAAATAAATTAAAGTTACCAACAGTAATGTACCTACGTGAGAAATAAATGCAGAAACGCACGGCTTACGTTAGTGTGCGTTTGATTTACTTTCGATGGTCGATGACCCTCTTCTCTAGACTGGGATTTTCAACTTATTATTTTTTTTGATACTTAAAAAAAAAGTCGGTTCTCAGCGATAATTTTAGCGTAAAGCTACTTAGATGTACAGTATGGGTAGTTAATGGCTATGTGATGTGTCTTCTTACACCCTGTATATTTTAACTAAAGCTCTATAAATATATACCCCTAAAGTTATTTGCATATAGATAGATAACTAACTAAACCATAGAATACTTAACAGTACTATGACTAAACAGCTGGTATTAATTTTCCTTCTAAAAATAAATCTGCATCTTTTACTTCAGCCTCCCAAGCAATTTTCATGTGAGGTTCTGCTGTTAAATCGATGAATTTACTTGCTTGGACTTCAGGAAGGCCTTTTGTCCTTATTGCAGTACCAATTATGCAGCAATATGTACCTGTAAATAATACTTAGTTGGTAGTAGATTTTTTTTTACAAAGCGGTAACAGAAAAGCAATGTAATAAAATCAGCAAAGCAGAATAAAATAAATACTTACATAGTGTACCAAGTGGCATTTAAACATTATGCGTTAATAAGCAATCACTGATTAAATTCTCATAGATTATTCAGTTGGAGTGTATGTAACGGGGCACTAAGGAAAAAAATACCAGAAGTTTTACCCTACTAGCGGTTTGCTGCAAGGTTAGGTTCAAAGATCTGCCCTGCCAGGGACCATTGCGGTTACTGAATTTTTTGAAGCTATCTGTCTTTTGTGCCCCGTTTCGCCTCCAATAATAGCCAAAAGCTAGTTCCAACTTAAGCAGGTTTAATATCAATGAAAGCACAAAGCTGAGCAAACCAAGCAATAGCAGCCATGACTTCAGAGATAAGAAAGACTCGTACCTTTTCGTAATGAAGTTTTATCAATGATACCGTGTGCGGACTCGCATTTAGTAATCTTGGCTTTACTTGTTGAGTCCGAAATTATCAATATATCTGCGCCAACAGTTTGTTCGATCGTTCCCTGTAACCAAACGTCCAACGGCGCCGTCTTGTTGGCTAGATCTTTTATTAAATATTTTCGCGGGCATAAAGCCATTATTTATTTATGCCTGCCTGCTGAATGACACTGAAAAACTGAAACTTTTCGCAACTTTACAGCAATAATCACAATGTTGACGTTTTGTTTCTTTTTTTTTTTTTTTTTTTTTTCCTTTCTTTGGCCCGCACGGTTTGTGCATTAGACCAATGTCATGTTTCTTTTTTTTTTATTCAGTAAGGTAGGGAAACGGGATTATATTAAAATTATTGTAAGCGGAATTACGGAATTTAGGATATAGGATCAGTAGGGATACAATCAAAAATGACAATAATGAATGATGAACTAAAAAACAAAAACATATTTACAAAACAACAAAAATTACAATTTAATGTCATTGAAGATAATGAATGATACTATACATTTATATACAGGTAAACTATTTGTACAAAGTAGAGAAAATATTGAAGTAGGAAAAGGAATACGGAGAGATATAAGGTCACTAAGAAAGGAAGAACGGTCATAAAGAGGACAGGAGAAAAAAATGTGGTTTAAGTCACCCACATCCATACCACAAGAACAACTGGGATCGTCTTTAATTTTAAGTCTGGCAAGATGAGCTGGAGAGCAAACGTGACCCAGCCTCATACGTATGAGGGTGGAAGTCTCCATCTTGCCAAACTTAGCCCTGCCAAACCACGGTTTGTCCGAAACATCGGGTTGAATCATGTGAAAATACTGCCCTTTCAATGCACTGCTCGCTTCCCATGCCACCTTCCAGGTGTCCCGAAGAAAAGTTTTGGGTAGTTCTAAAATATCTTCACAAAAAATTTTATTTGGTACTATGTCCCCACACTGCACCGCATCACCTGCGAGAACGTTCGCCACTTCGTTACCCTCAATGCCAGTGTGGGCTGGAACCCACGCAAAAAGTAAGTCATTCCCCTTGGAAAAGATTCTGTACGCAAATTCCTTTATTGAAAAAATTATAGGAAAATGGGACTTATCTCCCAACAGGCATTTATCAATGGCTTGAAGAGCACTTTTGGAGTCTGTAAAAATGATAGCCTTTTTAAGTTTAAAAACTTGGATGTATTCCATAGCCTTTAAAATTCCAAAACATTCTCCCGTAAAAACGGAAGTCTCCGGAGGGAGTTTTACTTTTTGCACGATGTTATACTGGGGATGATAAGTGCTTACCCCAACACAACTCGTTGGAGAAAGCTTTGAAGCGTCAGTAAAAATATTATGGTAGTCTGAATATTCAGTAAGAAAATGATTAAAATTTAAACTTATGTCGGGGTCGGATTTACTAACGCAGTTGAATTTAATATTAGGCCTGAACAGTAAACTATCATAACTACAGCTAAATATGGGGAGTTTGTTAGACCGATGAATTGGAGAAGATAGAGAAAGGTATTTTTTGTAGCTAATAACTAAACAAGGAGCACGTTTATGTGACCAGTAATCTGAAGATTCCATCAGCGATACTAAAAGGTGTAGTTTAGGAATGAGAGGGTGAGCAGAAAACTGTATAATCCGGAACAAATATTTATCAGAAAGATATTGTCTTCTAATTTGTAAAGGAGCTTCTCCACATTCCACTTGTAAAGCATTTGTAGGACTAGATTTCATGGCACCTGAAATTATTCTTAATGCTTTATATTGGATGCAGTCCCATTTTTTAAAAGCCATAACACTACCTGGTTCAAAAGCAAATGACGCATAATCTAATGAACTTCTAATTATTGCATTATAAATTAATTTGAGTGAAAAAGGATGTGCACCCCACCACACTCCAGATAGGCATCTCAGCATGTTTAGGTGCTTTTCACATTTATTAGTAATAAACTCACAATGGGGAACACTACTTAGTTTTGAATCTAAAATTACACCCAAATATCTGAAATTGTCTGTAAATGGAATGGGAGTATTGTTAAAGTGGATATTAATAAGGGGAGTGTTTCGTTTTCGGGTGAATAACACAGCTGCGCTTTTAGATGTTGATAGCTCTAAACCATTAAGATGCAACCAAGAACCCAATGCGGATAGTGCGGAATTCATATCAAAACTAGCTTGTTCAATAGAATGGTTTGTAGTATATAACAACACATCATCGGCATATTGAAGTACCCTAACATAATTAGATAGCGCTGAATCTAAATCAAATGTGTAAATGTTATATAAAAGCGGACTGAGTACAGAACCCTGTGGGAGACCTCTCCATACAATTTGAGATACCTCGCGGTTCCCTACTGACATGTTGACAGACCGTTCAGCCAGAATATTAATGATAAAATTCAGCAAGTTTACTGGAACCTGCAAGGTCTTTAATTTATGTTGTAAGACTGATAAAATCACATTATCGTACGCTGCATTTATGTCGAGAAAAACCGCAACGGTATCTTGATTATTAGTAAATGATATTCTAATATCAGATGTTATTAAGCTTATACAGTCAGTGGTACTTTTTCCTTTCCTAAAGCCATACTGTGATTCTGCCAGAAGGCCCTTACTTTCCACAAACCATTCCAGGCGATTTTTAATTAAATGTTCAGCTAATTTTATGAGAATAGAAGATAAAACTATGGGACGATATGATGAAACATCAGAAGGCGTTTTATTTGGTTTAAGGAATGGCAACACTGTTTGACGTTTCCATTCAACTGGGACGTTTCCTGTTTCCATCACAGAATATTAATGAGTTGTAAATAATAGATAAGAATGTTATCATTTAGATGAGAAAAAAAGGAATATGGTATGCCATCAATACCTGGGGCTGAATCCTTAGTTTTGTTAATAACAGCCTTTAATTCAGTCAGTGTAAACGAAGAATCTAGCGTTGAATTAATATTTTGGTTATTGGTTATGAGAGATAAGTTATTCTCAGGAACCCAAGGAGGGGCTAACTTATCTAAAAAGTTGCTGGCTAAAGAATCAGGGATAGGAGAATGGTTGTTGTAAATGGATCTAAATCTACGAATATATTGCCAGACAATTGTGGGGTGAGTATTCGGTGAAATAGATAAACAAAAGTTACGCCAAGATTCAAATTTCTTTTTCTTAATTAGTTTGCGAGTTTCTGAGATTATGTTCGTAAGAATTTCAAAGTTAATATCTGACATATCATGATTATAATTATATTCAGCCCTTTTACGTTTTTTAATTACTTCACTGCATTCTGAGTCCCACCAAGGAGGTGATGGAATTGCAGTAACATTGTTATTTTTTCTAGGAAATACTTCATTCGCCGCTTCAATCAATATGCATGCCAAGGCTTCAGCACAACTATTTTGGTTGTCATCAGAAATAACAGGCAATGAAGCAGCCTTTCTGTCAACAATATCTCTATATTTCTCCCAGTCATTACTGTTACTATTGGGTACTTTATGTTTGAGACTTGATTTCCGTTTTGATGCATTTGATTTAGAAAGAGGATAAGAAATTACTATTGGAAAATGATCGCTACCAAAAGTAGAGGCCAGAGTATGCCAAGTTAATGAAGAAGCCAGGTTTGGAGAACAGATAGAAAGATCAATTGCGCTTTGGTTCTGGTTAGGATCTGAACGACGAGTGGGTGCCCCTGAATTCAAAATACATAAGTTATGAATGTCTATAATATCTAGTAATTGATCCCCATAAGAATTAGATATTGAACAACCCCATGATTGATGATGACAATTAAAGTCCCCCAGTATTAAGAATGGCTTTGGAAGAAAAGAAAAGAGATTATTCATCTCTTGTAGTACAGAAGAAGAGGGGTGAGGAATGTATATAGATACAAGGCAAGTGTTATATACTTGTATAGCTACAATAGATATTTCCTCACTATGAGGAGGTAATGTCACTAATGAAAAAGGAATAGAATTCTTGATAAGTATGGCTACACCACCATACCCATCAGATCTATCTTCTCTAATGGTTAAATAACCATTAATTTTAAAAATGTGATAGGATTTGAGCCAAGTCTCTGCTAGAGCAAAGACAAAAGGTTCATATTTGTTTAATAAGTATATGACATCACTTTTTTTGTTTACTAGACTGCGACAGTTCCACTGGATTATGTTGGATGTGTTGTCCATTATAAATAAACTGGGGTACATTAAAAGAAGAAGCAGCGTTGGACGGTGAAATGTTGAACTGAGAAAGAAGACTGTTTAATGCTGAAAGAAAATCATTAAGAGAAAAAGTTGAATTTTTATCAATATTTTGATTATTTAAGGCACAACCATTTGAAGGTTGGTGAGAATTAAAATCTTGAATTATGGAATTGTGTGCTTGTTTATTGTATCCTTGTTCAAATTTGGGAGGGGAGCGTGGTTTAAGAAATACAGTTTTTTTGTAGCTTGTAGTAGTAGGTAATTTGTTGGATGAAGAAATGGTAGGAATGTTTTTTGCAGGAGAAGATAAAAGAGTGTCAGCATATGATTTAGTAACAGCAGGATGAAGTTTTGCTGCTTCAGCATATGAAACTGAATTATGAGCCATATATGTTTTAATCAATTTTTGCCTTGAAAATTCTGGGCAAGACTTATTGGTGGCAAAATGATATCCGTCACAGAGGCAACATGAAGCATTCCCTTCATCTGTTTCACAACTATCCCCAGTGTGTGCCTGGCCACATCTGAAACATCTGGGTTTGGACCTACATTGCAATTTTGTATGACCAAAGCGGCAGCAACTAAAACACTGTACTGTAGGGAAGATATATAGTTCTACAGGTAGAGCATTATAACAAATAAAAATTCTCTTTGGTAAGATCTGTCCGTCAAAAGTTACCACGATGGACTGTGATGGTTTCCAAGTTGTGGTGCCATCTACAATTGATTTGAAATTTAATCGCCTTATTTTTAAAATAGGACCACATCCAATTGGTACCGATATATTGTCTATGACTTCCTCCGGAGACCATTCCGCAGGAACCCCACGCACTAAGCCCATTCTCGTAACGTTAAATGTGGGAATAAATGCTTTAAAATCGTGTTTTTCAAGACTATCATGGTTAATAAAAGAATTTGCGTTCACAAAATCAGAAAAGGAAATGCTTATTTTATTTCTCCCAATTTTCTTGACACTGCCATTTATTATGTTTTGAAAATTATTCTGTTTTAAAAACTTTCCGAATGCGATGGGATGCAGTATGGAACCATCATTTGAATTTGTTAGTTTTTTTTGTACATGTACAACAAAAGGCGCACTGTCCGTTTTGCTGTACAAGTTTCGGCCGATTTGGGCGGGAACTGGAGTCTGAGTTGGGGGGGTCTGAGAAATTGGCAATGAGATAGTAGAGGGGGCATTCCGGGTATTTAATTCGTTTTCAATAGTGACACTCGTGTCCACCGTGTCCGTACAAGCACAACCCGAAGTTTCGGATCCGAGGCCTTTCCGGGTTCTACGACGTTTATTGCAATGTTTGCACACATGCACACGTACACTCCGTTTCAGAGCTTTGGATGTTGATGACCCATCTGTTTCCATTCCTGATTCATTTGATTGAATTGTAACATAACTGCCTGCCGGGGGAACAGGGTCCCCCGGATCAGGCGGGTCATTCATCTTAAGCTATAAATACAATAAAAAACACTTACCACTACAGAAGGAAGATAGAAAACACTAAAACTAAATTAAAAGAGTTAAACTACGACACTAAAACTACGATTACTGATACTATATATAGTTAATTTCAAGTTTAAAAATGAGCAGCAAAAAGAACGCGTCCGTCAAGTACGAGTTTCCCGCGCTTCCCGACGTTTTGTTTTGTTTGATGTATTTTTTTTGACATTGACAAGAGAGATGTAACTTTTTTTAAATATTTTTTATGACATAGCTTCTAGGTCTTTAGACATAAAATGACATGTAGCACAAAATAGACATGAGCCGACCATTAAAATTGTCTAAGGACCATCTATCTCTTTTCTGTAGGATATACACAGATAGCACAGATATTAATTTTGATTGTTTTTCTCTCGATCCAGAGAGTATGGCAATTTAATTTGCCACAATTGGCTATGGAAGGCTAAAGTCCCTGTTCGTCATTGACTTGAGTCCGCACCACATTTTAGACAAACTTGGAATATTTATTTGGCCAACATCATGAACAAGTCTGCAAAAAAAAAAAAAACTTTTTGAAAAGTAGGGAACCGACTTCAAAACCAAACACAAAAAAACTGTAAAATAACTTTTCTTTCGGAAGTTGATGGCTTTGTTTTTTTTTTGTTTCATTGACTATTGCCACCGACTTCCGAAAGAAAATTTATTTTACAGTTTTGTGTTTGGTTTTGAATTCGGTTCCCTTTTTTTCAAAAAGTTTTTTAATTTTCCCTTTTTAGTTTAGATATTCTACAAAAATCTTCATATAATCGGCGTCTTTGAAAATTTACAATCCTGGCAAGCAACAAAAACGGATCTATGTGGGCAACGTCACGAGATATCCATTATCCGCTTTGAAGCCTCGAAAATTCACGTAGATCACGGAAAGTGCTTACTCATCGAAAAAAAAATGGCGGGAGCCGCGCGCCACGTGGTCCTCTATGATAAACACGTTTTGCCGGTCGCTCGGCGTACAAAAGAGCATTCAAGTGTTGTTTTTATGAATAGTTATGAATGGTCCCATTCATTTTTAAAGATCGCGCCATTTCCAGAATGGTAATATATTACCATGTTGCACTCAACGGTAATATTCAATGGTAATATATTACCATTTTGCATTCGAGCGGACAAGGTGAATTTTTCAACTGGGCGTGGATGGCTATACTAATCCGAAAATATGAGGAATATCGAAAAACGTTGAAAGGAGTCACTTAGGCCGATTTTGACGAAAACTAAAACTGCATCATTGGATTTTAGAAAATTCATTAATCCTGGCCAGGAATCGAACCCGCTGATTTTGGAAAAAAAAATCACATCCTGTATTATTACACGATTCGATAGTGTTGCTAATAAGGACCAATTTCTGGGAAGTAATGATATGCGGCAAACTTAAGGAAATAGCATATTTTTATTAAATTGCTATTTTTAACCGACTTCAAAAAAAGGAGGAGGTTCTCAATTCGGTCGGTATGTTTTTTTTCTTTTTTTATGTATGTACATCGATTACTCCGAGGTTTCTAGTCCGATTAGTGTAATTCTTTTTTTGTTCGATGCAGTATACTTGCAATTTGGTCCCATAAAAATTGGTTCAGTACTTTTTATTTTGTGAGCATTTTTGTTGATGGATGATGTGATGATCTTTACTTTTTTTAGTGTTTGTTACGCGATTACTCCGCCAATTGTGGACCGATTTTCAAAATTCTTTTTTCTTGAACACAGCAAGTTTCATCAAAATCGGTTCAGCAGTTTTTGATAGGGAATTTTATTAGCTTATTGTGTACTTGAGCGATGTTAATACCGGTGCTAAGGATTACCAAATTCTAGTGCACATGTAAGAAAATGATGTATTTGACAAGAATTTGGGTTGAATATTTAAACTAAAAAGAGGAAAATAAAACAACTTAAAAAAAAATAACCGCTTTCAAAACAACCACAAAAATAAAAAAAAAACAAAGCCACCGACTTCCGAAAGAAAAGTTATTTTGTAGGTTATTTTACCTTTTTTGTGGTTGTTTTTGAAGGCAATTAAATTTTAAAAAAAAAGTTTTTTTTTGTATGTCACTTTACTTCTACTGAGCCATAAATCTATTCGAAATTATAAAAATTTGTTGTTTTCAATGTTTCACTGGATTTGACGCCTCAACAACCGCACTGTATTCAGCAATACGAAATTATTGAATTGAACAAAAAATTTCACTATTTCAAAGAAGAAACGGTTAACTTACCTATGTTTTGAATACAGTCATTGCCTTGAGATTGATCAGTTTTTTTCAGAATTAGACGTTTTCCGTATATGGTTACTTCCCAGAATTTGATCCTTATTAGCAACACTATCGAATGGTGTAATAATACAGGGTGTTTTTTTTTTCTAAAATCAGCGGGTTTGATTCCTGGCCAGGATTATTGAATTTTCTAAAATCCAACGATGCAGTTTTAGTTTTCGTCAAAATCGGCCTCGAGACTCCTTTCAACGTTTTTCGATATTCCTCATAGTTACGGATATAGCCATCCACGCTCAGTTGAAAAATTCACTCTGTATACTAAAACCTTCACCAGAATGGAACACTTTTCTGAAAACCGCATCAAAATCGGTTCAGCCAAACGCGAGATAATCGCGGACAAACATACATACATACATACAGGTCGAACTGAGAACTACTTTTTTTTTTGAAGTCGGTTAAAAATACTTGGACAACTTTATCCTCTGTGCTTTATCAGTTATCACAAAAATATTATAAGGTTTTTGTTAGAATTGGAAAATTGCACTGATTGGGGTAGTTTGATGTGCTGGCGTCTAGGTGTCTGTTGGTATTTCATTTATATCAATGTGTTGGTAGCAGTCACTTAATAAAGAAAATGGATTGAACGTTTCCATATTCAGCTGATACCAGTGTATTATTCCTCTGTGTATTATTCTTCGTCTATGGACGGAGGATGAAGAAGAGTTGAAATCTTGAAAATAACGGATTTTAATTTTCATTCTTGTTTTCTTCCATACTCAAAAGTGCCATTTTAATCGAAGAGTATTTTTTGAATAAATCATGAAATCGACGAATTCTTGCAATTTTTCGGAAAAATTTAGACAGAAAAAAGGTTAGTTGATTTTTCAATAGTTTAATAAAATAAATATAATAATATGCAATTTTTTATAGCTATATTTTAATGGTTTAAAAAAACCCAAGGATAATAATTATCAATTTAAGCGCCTTTCGAATTAGCAGAGCAGAAAACGTTTGTTGGGAACGCGCGTGATGTTGGTTTAAACTAATAATAATCATTCAATTTATTTGATAAAAAAACATATACCTATACAACTCTAGGTTCTCTCACGTTTCTGTCAAATACACAGTTTCATGTCATTAACACATACTTTCTTTCCCACTGTGATGTACTTGTTGTGTATTAAGGAAGAATCTTATTAAAACAAGCTGGATCACCAAACAAGCTGACAATCAAAAGCAATGTGTCACTTACAATTTTCCATAAACAAATACCACAGTAATACTTATTCAAGCAGAAAATGTAGTTTCAAGCTAGTAGCAATAACATTTTCAACACATTTGCTCGAAAAATGCGTTTACGAAGCCTGTATACATTGTTCGAAAGTTAAAAATTACGCACCATACAACGGAACGTGCGGTAAAATAGGTACTCTCACCTAAGTACCTATTTTACGGCACGCCCCGTTGTATAGCACCGTGCGTTTTCTTTACGGTTTTTTTTTTTAATTTCCATTAAAAAAAAATAAGAACTCCACCAAAGAGTTTCACATTATGAGAATAAACAGCCTGACTGATCGAACCTCCTTGGAAGCGCTTTTGCTCAATACGTTGTCTCATTTTAATACTAAAGAGTAAATGAGACGAAAAATGTAGTTCTATTTTTCACCACGTGCATGTGGCGCCATTTGCAAATGCGCGCCATTTTCATATTAGAAACTTCTAAAAAAAGTTTGTTTAATTACATTATTGTACTGTTTTCTCGCAAATGTGTTGAAAAACATTGTATGACACACGTGCGGAAATTGGTATTTACAAACTCGTGACTATGGTAAGCCCTCGATTTCATCTCGGGCTTACATTCGTCTACTCGTTCGTAAAAATAACTTACCGCACTAGTATCATAAATAACTATTACTATCATCTTTCGTTATTATATTTTCCGGGGCAATTGCTGCACCATGCCGCTTCTGCAGGCGTTCCCGCTAGAGCTTCCGCTAAAGTTACCGCTGACACTTCCATTTGCAATTCTGCTACCTCTACAGCTTCGAACTCAGCGACCTCAAAATTTTTTGCATCCGTCTCTGGTAGTTTCAGTAGTAAACGGCTTTTGTATTTATTTCTACGTTTCGGGGTCAGAGTCAGCTGTTATCCCTTCTTACCCCTGGGTATTCCATAACTTCCTAAATATTTACCTAATATTCAACGAATTTATTGATTTTTCGGAGTTTTGGAACTTGGCGCCATAATAACTTTTCTTCTGTTCAAAAATACCAATCCGATTGAATCCAACGATGTAGCTGTTGGTGGTTGGGACCCCAAAGAAAATAAAATAAAATGCATTTTAGAACACAATAATATTGCAATAAGTACTTAATATTTTTTTGACGTTTTTCCACACCTATTTATTTGAAGTTCAATTAAAAAAATACATATTGCCATTGGGAAATCGTATTTAATATTTTCAAAATAACGAAAAAGTTTACGAGATCACCAAAAACCAAAACACGGAATTGGAAGTTTAAGTAAAAGTATAGATGCTTAATCATGTGGTGAGACTGGTGAGATATAATTTATAAGATTTTCCAATATTAATGACTTAATCAAACTCTTCAAATCAAAAACCAAAGTGCAGCACTCAACGAAAATCATACCTAATTATAATTACTGTTAATGACTCACTAAAAGCACTCCAGAAGAAATTCCCAACGCAGATTACCACCACAATTATTTCATCCACATCAACACGTAATCAGTTGTTTATAAAGCGACGCTGCAAGCATGAAATCACTCCGATACTCGAAGCCGGCCCATAACAACTCAATCAACGCAATTTTAAAATAAACTTTTTTTATGCCGTACATACACTGGCCGCCTTGAACAAAAAATATTCCCCGGCGAAGGTCTTAATAATGACTTTCTCGAGAACTTGTTACATATGGACAGTGGATAGTAGGCGTATGTACAGGTTTGTAAAAGCACGCGATTCTCAACCGTATGTTTTAAAAATAAGAGAGATTTATCAAGGATTAACATCTATACTAAGTAAGACATTAACCTGTATATGATACATTTTGTTGTATTTTAATGTTCTCAATGTGAAATTTTTTAATTGACACTAAGTTACAAACTTTAGCTACGGTATTCTATTGGGATATTATGTACATTACTACACTCTATAAGCTAGATATTATTTTTCAACAAATGGCATTTAAGAAAATCCTCTAATCATTCATCTTAATCCTACAGATCGGACGAGTCGAAGACAGTTCATTCGGACTTGCCCAACAGACTTGCCCGGTCGGTGCCGGTAGAATAAAATAATAAAATAAAATAAAAATGCAACAAGTCTATTTCGTTCAGAGAGCGTTTATTCCGAAGAGACATAAGGGGTGGGTGTGGGGTCGGGAAGGGAAGAAGATATGAAGCTGTCATCTGGCGGTGTGGCGGGGCTCTCGACTCTCAACACAACTCAATCGGAGGCGCGCGCGCGGCCCGTACGAACGTACCCACGTGCCCAGCTTTGCGTCCAGTATAAACAAAACGCAAACAAATACAACACAAGTTATCGTACAAACGAAAACTGAAAATTGGAGTTCGTAAATAAAACTTTACGTGGAAATTCAAGAATACAGTGATGGTTTCATGTGACGTTGTAAAACAGTGATATTTTTGTGGGAGATCGTAAAAGTTTAACAAAAACAGGAGTTCTAAACTTTCCAATGAACACGAGCCATGTGACTACGGCGAGAGCGGCGAAGCAAGATTTGTACGTGCATTTATCTTATTTTAACTTTATTGTAACGTTTCTAATAATAGTTTGGTCGAAGGAATTCTGCTTGTTCACTTATTAGATAAGAGTAAGACCTTGTTGATGCACTGGTTCCAACAATATTAGCAAACGTTGTTTTTAACTAGCTGTGTATTATTCAGGATACTTTCACACAAATGTTAACAATACACTGGATTATGTATGGTTCTTAAATAAAACAGGTGTCTCTGAAGAAAATTGACAAATTGATGAAGCCAATGAAAAAGTAGAGCAGATAGAGTACAAACATCTACTAACATCCAATTATTGACAATTGTAATTTTTAACTCAAGAACGTAACAATAGTAAACGTGTACATCACGATATGAATGAAGTCATTACATACATTGTAGAACAACTATTTGTCATGAATTGATTATTTACCGTAAGATTTAAGGTCACGCATGTCATGATTTATATAATGAATGCGGTACGTAGCACCAATAACAGGAATCGCAACTTAATTCATCGCATAGTAAGACACATTTGCATATTCGTGATATCGCATAGAAATAACTCAATTGATCGATTAAGTACTGGAAGCAAAGCAGTATTGTCCTCGCCTTTCCCGTGTCCTTAGTTGTAGCGGACGTGTACTGAACTAATGAGATGGTCTATTAAATGCTTGACGTAAATATATCACTTGACAAATAGTTAGACGACATTAGATGCGGATTTTGAGTAGACATTCATGATCGAACTTGGCATGCTAATGAAAATGAAGTCTCTGTAGAATTTTCGCACGGATTGTTGCAAATCAAAAATAAAAATTCCGGGCTGTAGATCTTGTACTGTACTTCATCTGTTTTTTAAATGTGTTTTTGATTTCGCACTGTGAATAATAATGTGGCATAAAAATCAGAAACCAGAATAAAATTCACACAGTCATTCAGATTCCACAAACGGCTGTCTTATTTTAAATTCTGTATAAAAATGTTGTATTTCAAATATTCAGAACACATAATGCAGCAGAGTGACATTAATCTTCTACTTCTGAGATTACAAGAATGGTCCGAGGGTGTCGGACAGTCATCGATGTATGAATTAGTCATTACATGACAATTTTCTAATCTAGACGGACGCACGTTCCGCACATAAAGCTGTATTCAGCGCCTCGATTGATTTATTGCCGTACGCTGTCCATAGTAATGTTTATCTTCCCTTCTTACCTGTTAGGTAGTGCCCGTCAAGGACAAAATAATAAACAACAAACACAATAATGATTTCAAGTCAAAAAATTTCAGATAACGTTTTACTACAGACGTTTCCAAACTTTAGAACTTTGACGGAAGCTTCAAATTACCTATTAAGTTTTAGAAATGGAAGTTTTGTCTATTGTATTTTTCGTGTTGCCTACTACAATAACACTCTTCTCTTTAAGTTTTGACTGCCCAATGCTGAGCGTGGTTTAAATCTCTTTTGGCTCTTCTAAGTCACTTTTGGCGGCTTTGTACCAATTTTTCAGGAACCTTTAATAACATCGACACCATCATCTTACATACATCTACACCTTACCATAAAATATCTCTACATTAAGCTTATTCAATTCGCATACTCTTGAACAATTATAAAACCGTGTGCAATTAGACGCTAAATTAGCCTTAGAAGTCTTCAAGGAGTCGCCAAGTGGTAGTTAAAACATCAAAAAGTCACAATTTGTAACGCAACACGACTAAGCATCTTTAGAACCACTTTAAAATATACAATACAGAAATGTCAGAGGAAACTGTCGACATTTTAAAAAGGTATTTTATTTAACGACCGAAACGTCTCGTGAGTTTCGCATAACGAGTGGCGAGCGGAAAATTATGATAATTTCGTTTTTGGTATCCGACAATAGACGAATGGTGTAGCAGATGTCCGAATAACTTGAAATAGATATATATGCTGTATATTAATACTACACAAGTGGTTCATGCAGGTTCTGCGTGATATAGAAGAAATTATAATTTACCTACATAAAGCATCTCGCAAAAGTCCTTTTGCATCTAATCTTTAACTAGAAAGAAATTGAAGTGTACACGGTTGAGTTCGTGCAGAGTCCATAATAATTATGGAGATGATTTTGAAATAATCACTGTGCAACGGTAATCATTTCAAAGTCATCTCCATTTCCTTATGATGATGTATTTCGCTTCCTAACTACAACGTACACAATATTTAATATTTTTAATCGTTCGGTGTTATTTAATGATGCTTTTCTGTATTCAGGCCATGTCAATATTAAGCTTAGTTCTTTGCCTACTCTCATTTTTTTTATAACAAAACGACCCTCTTCGATTATTTATATTTGAAATATTTCCAGAACCGGAAAATCCTATATTGATATTTTGATTTAGATCTTACAAAAGTTTGTATTGTGGGCTGAAGTTTACAAACTAAACAAATGAACAAGGAATTATCCATCTTTGAGAATGATTTCTTCCGAATGTTTATTTTCTTTTCACGAAGCGAGAAATTGGATAGCTTCAGCAGCATCAGTTGTCTCTAATCTATGTTTACCTTCGTAATTAACAGTGGATGACTAGGCTTCAAGAATATTAAGTTACCAACGTATGTTATCTGGGATTGTTAGCACACAATACCTTTCTTCTCTTCTTAGCTATGTTTGTTTATGCTTTAATATGATTTGATAGTGACATGATATGACACGAGGCAACTCTTATAATGCACGTGATTGTATGGAAATTGTGTTGACGTTTGTTTTTATACGGATTTCTATATGGAGACGAATTAATAGCTAAAGGAAGTGAACAACTGTTTTCTCAGTATTTTAAACTCTTCGTCATTTTTGGTAAGGATGATGCATACGAATTCAAACCAAACGCTTATTTTAAACCACAGTGTATTTAAATAAGTTTTTTATTGACGCCTTTGTTCTTAATATTAAATTGTATAAGAAAGTAAGTTAAGGGAAAAATTGAAAGGACTAACAAAACATTTACGAGGTGTCTCGTTGCGAAACGGTAACACGTTTGAACGGTTACGACCGTTTTATCGGCTTCGTTACCAAAACCGATCGCGTTATATTCAAACCTTGTTTTCCTTTTGGTCACGCGTGCGAATGATCTCCACTCCATACTTGAATTAGAACTGCTATACCTATTCATTTCGATGTTTGGAAACAAAAAAATGTGGACGGCGCATTTACTATTCTGACCCTTGCAGCTGCAAGCCACATGTCTTAATTTGTCTCCCGAACCGACCTTTTTAATGATTTATGAGCAGTATGGTGTGTCATTACATCTGAACCCACGAATTTGTAGATTCCGGAGAAGAGTCAGAATCGACATCTGTTTTCAAGAGGCAGCGCAGTCGCCAATCAATCCATTTTTCAAAACCGTCAAGATGATCCGTAGATAACTGCTGGCAGTCCGTCGTCTTTCACTCACAAGATTTATTGGGACATCGTAAGCCTTTCATGATTACTTTCGGGTACTTAGTTTGAAAGTTAGAGAACAATAAAACTCATCTCTTCTTAAAATCCGAAATAGTAGCTAATGTGTTCTATTTGAACGCACAACTAGACAATTATAATAAAGTGTTAAGAGTTGCTACCTGCGGCCCTTTTGACTTGCCTTTTTTCTTTGCTACTGTTCATTTTTTTTCAGTTTTATTTCTACCCTGTCCTGTGGAAGAGATCAAGCGATGTTACCTGCGTGAAATAAGAATTAAGATGTTCTTTTTATTGTTAAAGGTTATGCAAGTTTTAGTAAGATGTTGGTTTAGATTTTTTGCCAAGATTGTGTGTTGCTTTCAAATGTCGTGTCTCATTTTTGTCGTTTATGAGAATCTTTTGTTGTTCCTGTTACAATGTTGCAGTGAACATGTGTATTGATACTGATATGTTTTTCGTTGGACCGCTCTGCAAAAACAAGAGCTCAAGTGGTGTTGAGCCGGACGTCCTTTGGATTGGAGCCAATCAGTTTGCTTCCGTTCGTGTAACAACAAACAATATTTTAAGAGTCTTTGAACTGGTTTGGTGTTGAGTATTTTTCTTGTTATAGTGAGTGTATCAGTACTGTAACTTAATTACTTGTCGTGAAATATTTTTAGGGCTCCAAAAATAAAATCCTAAAATACGTTAAAATACTATCCTCATCAACCCTTTCTCAAAAATATTTGATTGATGCATTTTACTACTTACTACTACAAACAACTAAAAGAGTAAAACTAATAAGTAACGGCAGTCTGGCCTTTATTATCAAACAAAACATCAATTAGTGTCAAAGTGTACTCAATTTGTCACATGATATCCTCTTATTGCAAACTGCGTTCATTTAATAGCTAACTGCCGCATTCACTTGGCTGGTAATCTTATGCTTCAATGCATTTACTCTTCAAATCCCATACTGCATTAGCTTTTGCATCTGAGTCATCAACCTCTCGAAGTATAAGAGCTGAATCCTGCGAATATATTTATACGCAGCTTAGGATTACGCCTCGTTGAGAGCCCCATTGATTTGTATGATTTATTGTGCTGGTAACACGAGATTTGTGTGAAGCCAAACATCCTTAGTGTTGCCCGCATCATCTACCACTTGTTCGGTACTTGGGTAGGCTACGATGGGTTTACAAGACTCTTGTTTTCATTATTTTGAATTTAGTTTGGGTTACAGAAAAGTTATCAGTCTGTTGAAAAGATTGTAATGATTACAGTTCTTTCATCATTGTTTTTGTTATATGCATAAAAATATTTTAATAGTTAAACGTCATAATTAACCTATGTGCGACCAATAAATGGGTAAAAAGTGCTATTAATACATTAATTATTCTCTTAACTACTACTTTATATTCATTAAACTCGTCAGTAACGTAGTAATCACTTATTAGTTTATTAACCGGATTCTTATCATACCTTAAAATATGCAAAACGTAAAATAATAATTTCTTCTATGCTAGATGAAAAAACTCACAGACATAACTGCGGAATCCTACTCAACCTTCAAGATACGTAACATTTTGTTCACCCAGAGACAGTAAAGTGGTGTGCCTTGTAAGACTCCAAGAAAAACATATACAATATAAATACTATTCGTCTTACAAACTGGAAGACTATGTATCGTACACGTACAGGTCTCTTTATCAGCGGTGCAGTAAACATTATCTTTTCTGTCTGTACTTGCATGCGATGCGTTCTTGCATTTGATGAGACTGTAATACGTGTTATGTTACTTGTTGCCATGGCGTTCCCTGAAACAAAGCTAGTGGTGTACTTACATCGAGGGGATTCTCTTCACTACTGAGAACTGTAACTCTTTGAATCTAAATGATATGTTTACTTTTTTAATGTATTTATTTATTTATTTATTTATTTAACAATTTATGTACACACAAAACAGAACATGAAACAACGCAAAATTAAAACTATAGTACAAGGGTACTGCTAATATTTTTTACTTGTATAATTCACCATCGGTAAGTTAAATATTGTTGATTATAGTGGACGCGTCTTCTTTTTTGCGCGTCAATGGACTCACACTTGCATATCTCTGCATTTGCGTCTTTTGCTTCCACAGTTTTGCCTTTTTCAAATCGTGGTAGGTGGAGGTAGTAGGGCAGGAAAGGAGGTGGGACTTATCCCTGCAGCTCCACACTGGCATTGTATTTGACATAGGTCTATTAAGCCTCACTTGACCATATTATTTTACAGCGGCCAACCTGATGGACGCTTGCCAAGACTTATTAAATCTAGAATTATTATGTATTGATTGATTGATTTTATTTGTTGTTACCACTTCCACCTACGTACAGTTATAGTTAGCTACGATTACATGATCTAATTGTAAAGCATGACCTTATTTTATCGATTATTTCAATTAAACATTACTGTCGGTATCTTCAGAACGTTTATCTCCCAAGGGCCAACAAAGGCGTTAATCGAGTGACAAACAATTAGCGATAACCTCATTAAAGTGTTGCTAAAGAGTTAACAAAACTATGACATTGAGCGAACACGTTTTTCTGATAACACGAAATACTCTTGAATTGAATTTTACATTGGCTGATGTTAAATGGAGCAGGACAACGTACAGAAGTAGAGCTATTGAGGAAAATTTCGGATCCGTTTAATAATCTTTCAAAGGTTCTAAGAATATAGGACTAACTTATGTCTGAAAAAAAAAGACACTTCCTTGCATATCTGCGTCTATGGGAGAAAACGTTTTATACACGAACAAATGTATTATATCCTTGTTTGAATGTAGGCCACTATATGTATATTCTGTTCTGAGAAATACAAGAATATATTTACACTAACAGGTCACGCCGTAGATTTACTAAATCAAAATATTGCTTGGAAGCAGTTAGTTACGCGGTGCAAAACATTTCTTAATGGTAATAATGATTTAAATTGTATTTAGAAATAGTCGTTATGTCGTATCCCAAAATTTTTGGTAGAGCCGATTTATAATTTCTCTTAAGTGCTCCCAAACATCTTCAGAAACCCCTCTCTAATATAGTCGGGAAAAGACTACGCATATACGCAGATGATGTCACTCAGAAATCTTTTGGAGATTCGCATCAAGTCTAGCTTTATGCCTCCCAGATCCAATAATTCTTTGACTGTTCTTCTGATTTCTATATCATTATGATGCAAGACGACCTGTTTTTACGTACAATCAATGACGAAACACTGTCAGCATAAAGAAATCGTTTGAGTCAAAAAATATTGCAACAACTCCAATCTCTCCAAACAAATCCAATGTTAATTGACACTTCAAATGCCCTATTATTCATTGTAAGATAATTTCGCGCGGGTCAATTAAGAGGTCTAACAATATTGGTCGTTTAGATAACGCAGTGCAGACATTCGGATACACAAGATAACATTATCTAAATCACTTGTTTTCTTGTAATTACTTCATTTTATGTTGCGTAAGTTGTGTTTAGTTTGATTTGGCATTAATGGCACATCTAAATGATACGAGAAGTGTTGAAAGAATATTGTTTACGCTAATAAATTAATTGTTAAGGACTTTGCACTGAATTGAATTAATGTTGATGAATTCAAGAATTAAATAGTCGTAAATTACATACTTGTCTTCATGATTTATAACTTGCTTAAGGTCAATAAAGATATCTTCTTACTTAATGGTCTGTAAATACATATTAATGCAGTAATTAGATATTCCCATATTACCTACACGTACTAAGGTGTGTTCCTTTAATCACTTCGGGAATTGAGACAGATGACATCAGTACATATTGGTTCAAGAGTGGTACCTATTACTACCTTGGCACATTTTTTGAGGTAAATCTCAGGCCACTTCCTTCTATCTATTTAGTGTACTGTACTGCTTATCTAGCATTTCTTCTAATCGTGAGAGATGAAATCTGATGCTTTTCTCATCCAAATGCAACATATTATTAATCTAGCAAGTTTATATTAAAATGGAAATTGTACCATTGTTGGAATAAGATGGCGCATCGGTTGATAACATTGTATGTGTTAAGTGTTACGTTTCTATAACTGAAAAAGAAGGCTCTTCTCGTTATAAAGTAACATAAACCAATGTTACTTTATAACGAGAAGAGCCTTCTTTGTAAAAACACGGTAGGGTTTTTCTGCATAAGTTAAGTACCTTTGCTTTATATGTAGATATATGTATCAACATACTACTGCTAAACATATTCTTATTTTTTTCGGAAAGTCCTAGTCTATTACGAATAGTTTGTTTTTTTTTATTATTATTATTATTATTTACACGGCAATCTGTGAAAAATAGGTAGCCATTATCCTATTTATTTTTGGAGAGTCTACGCAAAATGATAATTTCTCTCGTCTACATATTTGGATGTATTATAATCGTATGATCTGCTAAACTATAATCACTATTCCGCAGTAGTCCCAATTTATTTAGGTTTAACGCATAATTTCTTTCTATATTTCTAATACATATCTTTTATTTCAATCTTCCATATTTCTTTTTATCGTCATCCCAGTAGTCACCTCCATTCGAACCATATTATCATCATTCTTTACACAGTTTATCCATCGCTTTTTGGTCCATCTTGCATCTGCAATAACTAACCACGAGCATAGAGGTTCTAAAACTGAAATAATATCGTTTACAGTTCAAGTTTCTTCTGTTTGCATAACATTTCCATTTCTATATCCAGTATTTGTTTAATAATACCGTGTATCATTCAATATGCTGCAAGCAGGTGTACAAGTTTTAGAAAGTGGCTCATTTATATTCGGACATTATAGTGTCGTGAGACTTTTCTATACTCTTACGAGTATATCCGTCTCCATAAAAATGAACATCGTAAATCAGCACTGTAGACATTGGTTTAGAGGAGTATACACAGCATCATTAGTTTGTTGTAGTGGTGATAAATCAAAATGTACTTACCGTCTTCCGTTAAATCTGATGTCTGTTGATCTTCGAGTGGAACTGTGGAAGCTAATCATTATTCCCTTACTTAAGAAGAACTCGGGATACTTATACTATTCACTGGTCTGAAAGCCACTTTAGCAGTATCATAATTGCAATAAAATTCCTATTATGGTCAATTCCACACTATTGCTTGCAAAATAAGTCGTCTCTTAATTCTCTGATCATTAAAGAAGTTGTAAATCGTTTTAATAACAATATGCTCAAGGTCGTCAGCTGTGCCAATAATATTATACGCCAGGTTTTTTGCGGTTTTTGTAAGTTTGAAATCTAAGTAGTCTTTATTTTCGAACATATAAGGACTAAGGGCACTAGAAATGAAAGAAGATTGTTGTATTCAGGGACCTAAAAAGGCTTTTGATCGGCCATAAAATAGCGTAAACTGAACACGTTTAGGCCTAAGTTATAGCCTGGGATAATGTTATACCGTATAAAGAAAATACTAGCCTGAATTTCCCAGAAAAACAATTTATTGCCCGTCCAAAGGATTTAGACCAAGCAAAAAACTAACAAAATAACTCTTTACGGAATTCCTCGAAAACTGGTATTCGAAAAGCATGCAACTATGGTCTGTGAGCTTGTTCGGTAGCTATTTGCCCTCGTAGTTGGCGCCTAACGACATGCAATAATGAGCTGCGCGGGAACACGACTTGTTTGTGTTTCTGGTTAGAGCGGCGCGCGCGCAGTCGCAAGAGCACTACATCATAATGCAGTCATGCTACGTTTGTGCTTAAATGTTGCAGTGCATTCTTTTAGGTCATTTATGTTTATTTCGGGAGTTTTTAAGGACGGAAAAATGTTTGGAATGTTTTTTTAGAAGATAAAAAGCGAGTCTTAAAACACTATAATAATTATTATGTTCCGTAGGTATTGCTTTTAGTTCAGAAATTGTCTATCACAGCATACCAACCCACATAAGCCATGTTGGAGTACTTGGAGTACATTTTCACGTGTGTTGCCAGCCAGGCCAACTCAGTTTGTTGAATGTGTGCGAGCAATTACTAGGCGCTTTTCACACCTGCACGCTAACCGCGCGCGTTTGGATTACGACTCTAGAAATGTCGCAGCAATGCCTTTCTCGGATTTCGATTTAGATAATGTTTACCACGTCGGACAGAGTTTGGTGCCAAAGATATTGTGTTGGTCGTCACGACCACGGGTTGACTCAGTTTGTGTAATATTGACGTTTGATTTTATCTCGGCGTGGTCGGTCCATTAGTTCTTGTCATCTCATGTACACAATCTCCTACCTAGAATTGTCCTGAGTTTTGAAATGTGCTTCACAGTGTACAATTGCACGAATCATGTGCTATGATTTTATTCTGGTTTTGTCGAGCGGTTTTGACACGTAGCATAAATATTGCCTGTCACAAAGTGTTACATTGAAAATGAAAATTGTAAGAGCTGCTGCTGTTTGGTCTTCAAGGGGATTGATGTTATTCAATTCAGAGTCGAGAATCACATTCAAAGTATTTTCTCTTCAAATTAATTCTTTGAAAAGCCATGTGCCTCAACTCTCCAAAAAATACACGTTTTAAGTACTCCTCAAATATTGAACTTGATTGTAATTCTATTATCTAATTGAATTACTAAAGCAAACAGCTCACGTAGTACACGACGTTTATCTGTAGCTGCTGCATAGTCTTTATTTGTATGTTAATAAGGGTGATGTTTTAATGCAGGTAACAATTGTTATTGTAATGCTACACTCGCTGCGCCTGAGTGGTGGACATCTTAAGTTGTCAGTTTGTTTTCTTTTTGCACCGGGGACTCTTCGGCGGACGACGACCTTACCTTATACTCTTGTGATCTTGTCTCCGAATTTAAGGGGTGTCGAAGGATTGGTTCTTTCTGGTTGCACTTGTTTTTTTTTTACAATATCTGGTTTTCTGTAAATTAAATTTGTCGTAAAACATCTAGTCTTACTAAGAAATCCAATAATCAATAATAAATAACCGAGAATTTTTGCTTGATTATTTACTTGATTTCTAATCTTTGAGGGATATTTGAACTCTAGTAAAATAAAAACAGGTACTTACCTATCTAAAATTAAAAATTTACCTATTGACAGATTTATAACTTTAGTCTTTCTCATGTGAATTTTCGAACCAAACGTTGACTTCTCGATTATCATCAAAAACATAATGCAGAAAAGAAAATCTTTTATGTAATGTCAATACTAGACCATCTAATTGCCAACCCTATCTCAATGTTACGGTAAACGTGTAAGTTAGTAGCGAGTGACGAGTGGACGTGACGCGATTCTGTTTGTTTACGAAGCGGCTCGGCTCTTCCGAGAACATGCCCGAGTAAGCGCAAGATTACCCGAGAGATCCCGGGAGCGCCCGAGAGAGCCCGAGAGATGGCGAGAGAATGTTCTGAAACGGCTTCATTATCGATACATTGTAGGCAAAGACTGCGACTTAATTTGTAAGTTTCGTGCTGTTTTGTAGTTAAGAATAAGTTTCTGGGCTAGAGGCTTGCATTTGCGCAGTTGCTTGCTAACAACAGCAACTAAAACTAGAATTTAAAAGGAAGAACTACCTGATTAATAAATTATTTTTTAAGGGTAATATTTTTACTTTTGGTTTACTGTTCTGGACTTGTATAAGTCACTTGTTAAATCTCTAATTTTCCCTGTAAATGTTTATCATCTTGTCTTGTTACTTCAGCCAAAAATTGATCTATTGATTGTTCAGGTTCAGCCTGCTGTTTGGAAGTTCACATATAAAAGAAACACTTGACTTCGATTGATACTTTTCTAGGGCCTTTCTGCTACCAACTAGGACGCTAGTCAACACCTTAAGCCAAGGACAGCTTCATCCACTAAAGTTAGTAATGTTTCTATCAACATTGTGTTTGTCTTTTTGTTCCTCTTTGGGGAACGTTGTTCGTTGTGTAGATGTAAGACTCTTTACTTTACTTTCTGTTTAGAATCCGCACCACCACTCAACCTTTGGACGTGGCGCTAGTGTCTAAGACATTACATTAAATTCTACTAAAAAAATCTAGTACTTCGAACTTTCGCCGTATCCCAGTAAGTAGTACCATTTTCTAATTCCATGGATCTAATAGGAGAAAGACGCTGGATGCAGGTCGCTTCCAACCGGTATATGTGGAGATCTAAAGGGGAGGCCTATGTTCAGCAGTGGACGTCCTATGGCTGAGATGATGATGATGATGAATAGGAGAAAAAAATCCCAGTTGTTCCATAATGGAACTAGACAATGGAACTACTGGGATACGGCGCGAATTTTTCGAAGGCGGTCAATATTGGTGACGCGGTCTCTACGTGCAAAATTGTAAGATCTTCCAATAAACAAAATCTAATCTAACCTTACTCCTTTTCTTCTTTCAAGGTGATGTGGCCGGTGTTGGCGTTGCTGGCCGCGTGCACAGCGGTCGGCGGCGCGATGTCGTGCAACGAGGCGCGCACGCGCTGCGCATACCGCACCGGTTGCGGTGCCGCACTCGGCAACTACATGATGATGTGTGAAGCGGTGCTGACGGAACCTACGGAGAGCAGCGTGTGTCCTAGAGAGTGCGGCAATGCGCTAATTGCTCTGACTTCGACTGAAGAGGGGAAAGAGCTTATGAATGTAAGTAGAGCAACAGCCTTAGCAGACAGATTTAATATTAAAGCAGATAGGGACTGAGTAATCCCATAGCGGGTTATTCAGAAAATAAGTGACTTACTGCAGTTCAAATTAGCTTCCATGTTAGGTAGATTCAAGTCAGTTTTTTGGGGGTCACGGGACAATCGTTGTCTGTACAGGAACAAGATGGAGTTTTAGGCAGTCAAATTCAGAAAAAAATGGGAACTCTTATTGTAAAATTCTTCATAAATTAAAGCTCATTAGTTTTAATTCAACACTGCAACAAACCGTCATTGAATTTATATTCAGAATTAAAGATAGCTGGAATGTGCTACGAGTAGTTATCTGTATATCATCACAATTAAGCAGAAACATTCGCGCAAAAATCGTCATGCCACTGTACATAATTATTTTGACACCTCATTACATTTATGTGCAACATAAATCTAATTTTATTTTATGTGAAGTAGCAAAGTAAATTATCCCGAGATTGCCCGAGATACTTTGGCGGATGTCCAACAATAGCGTTGGACTAACGATCTTGTATAGTGTCAAGATAGTCTGACGAACGGATGTAAACAAACATTATTATAAGCTTCAACGTAAAGAGGATGAAGTTATGAGGTTTAGATCTTTTTGGATGGATCTTCAACAGGACAGAGATATTAGATACTGTTGTTTTTCAAGATTTAAATAAATAAATTTTGAAATAAGAAATAAATCCGTTTATAATCCTCTGCTTTCGTAGTTTTAGCGTTCTTTACATTTGGTCATGTATTGCTTTTCTTGTCCCTACATCACGCAGCAAAATAACGATGCAATTATTTCGAAAAGTTCTGCACTTTAGAGCTACGAATTTATATTAGATAATGTTGCCTTTGATAGAGTTTCTGAATGTGACCAATATTCCATAGACATAGATAGACTAGACATACATTTTTGACACACAATGAATGTATTGCAAAAAGAGCTATAATCCCACATCACTATTTAATGAGAGTATGTTCTCAGCCAAAGGCAAACGGTTCTATAACATTCTAGAATATGTATCCGATACTATCGCTTCATTCACGGAGTCTAGTAACGGTGCATTGTTTCAAAGAGTATCTTCATTGACGCGTAGATTCCATAGTGCCCTGAAATTGTATTAGAAAGCCAATTGTTCTCATAATAGGATTCTATGTCACAAGAGCAAAGTGAATGAACGTTTTCTCGTGTAATCGGTACCTGATTTAAATTATAGAGTGACTATCCTATATGTTAATCCAGGTTATGCATTTCCTGTAGAAACATATTTCGTTCATATCTGTCCAGTAGTTTTTTGTGTGAAAGAGTAAGTAACTACTTAATATATCCATCCTCACAAACTTTCGCATTTAAATAGGATTTACTTATCGTAAATAATGAACATGCCATTGTTCTATTCAATAAAAATATTATAATGGTCCAATATGACTGTGAGTACTAACTTTTTAATTCTAACGTAGTTTTATATAAGCAAGAAAGAGCCATTTGTTATGGCTTGTATCTAGCTACCATAACAATTCATCGTACAAGTTCAATTGGTCCATTCCCCGGGTTGTAAGTGAACTCGCTGCCTAATAAATCTATGATCATAACAGCCACTTGTGAACTGTAAAATCATCATCTATTTATAAACTGCATCATGAATCTATTCAAATTGATTATTCAGAGTTCTGACTTGTCACAATTACTTCTCATAACAGCTGTTTACAGCTTACGCCTCACTCAATTGGGGATACGACCAGTAACTTATGAGCTGTGGTTCGTTAAGTAGGATGGGAGGGAAAGGGTCTTGCTTACTTGGTTTTAAGGTGTATGTAGCAGACGCCCAGTAATAAAATCTAATTTAGACGTTGTGGGCAGATTTGTCCGACACGAAGAAACGTCGAGGGTCGCGGTTGACGACCTTTCGTTTGTGAACTAACTTGGTACCTAGCACGTCTCCCGCTGAACCACTGCGCTTGCGCCTACTGTCAAATATGATTATGTGTCCGGATACATTGACATTTTATGCTCTTGGACACGAAAGCAAGTGTTAAGTGAAGTAATAGAAATCTATTAATATTTAATGGAAACAATCATTTCGAAATTGAGTACCTAAATCACAATACTTGAAGGAGCCTAAAATAGGTTCAAGAGTTGAAGAACCGAAAGTTGTGGAAAGTCACAATCTTCATAGGTTTTAGTAAGAATACAGGTTTTTTGGGAGTTTTTGATTGAACTATGCAGTTGTTTGTTGAAATAATGGTCGTTAAACTACAGCTGGGACGACCAAATTAAATATTTCCGAAATTCTAACCGCATATTCCATGACTCATTTTGAATCTTAAAGCACCATTTTGAATACCTGTAACGCCATCTTAGCATTCAGCGTTCATTTCTTCATAAAATGGGTTATAACGTAAATCTAAACTGAGGAGAAATGTGTAAAGAATGCTGGTGAATCAGTCACGTGTTTCAGCACGTGATATACAGACCGGGTGTACTTTTGGCTTTATTATTGTTTCCACAAACATTATTGAGTGTTTGTATACTGAACGTGTGTAACGTTTCGTGGCCGCAGATGGCAGAAAATTACGGTACCCACCTAGAGGTTAGATACTGTCGTAACGGTATTGGTTCTCTTTTCAAGGTGTACCTTTTGTACCAGAAATAACGCGGGCCACATATTTTTGTCTAGAATCTATGGTCTAGATTTACAACGCTCGAAATTAGGTTGCAAACACAGAAAACTAGACGATCATTCATTGGTAGGTAGTTCACTTACGTTATAATATCTCAAAATCTCAGAATCATGAACAATTATTGATGATTAAGAGCGTCGAAATATTGGAAGCTAACAAAATCGGAAGATAATTTTTGTACCTACACAGATTTACCAACGTACTTATAATATTAATTTGGTTTTACACGTAGGATTCTTTATATCCTGGTAGGTAGATATAATAAAGTTCCCTTGGGAGAAAGCGGGAGAAAACGCCACGGGCAAAAGTTAGTCTAATTGAAACCAATCTTCTTCTTCCTTTGATTCTCTAGAAAGGACGAGAGTGCTTTCGCCCAAATCAAACACAATCTCAATAACTGCGTAGGCGCAGCAACCTGGTACTGTTTATGCACAATTTAGTTGTTTCAATTAACACGTCACTGCTACATGTGGCCTCAAGTGGAGCTAATGCACTCAAATCACTTGGACGGATAGCAGACACAGTTCCTGCAAGAAGAGAGTGTATCATCACATAATCGCGTCTGGATATGTAGTCTAAATATACTTGGAATCTTACAGCTAATATTGCCGGTCGGTGAGCTAAATTTTCTCTCTCATTTTGGAGTTCAAAATCTTAAGTCAGTAATAGTACATTGTTATCCTAGGCGTGAAAGTTACTTATTTACGTCCCGAGACGGGGTTTGGCGCCCGTAACGTAGTGAGGGCGCTAATAGTTCGAGGGACTAAATAAGTAATTTACCCGAGGTAAACACTGTGCTTTTCATTACGAATACGAGGAAAGTAAAATAATACTTAACAACATAAATTTTAGCTAAAGAAAAAATGGGACACAGGCCTCCTCTGTGAGAGGTGGTGAGTGGGCTGTAATTCACCATGAGGGCCCAGTGCGCGATGGTTCCAAACCAATGCATTGTAATTAACTACTGAATAAATAACACAGCAAAATAAACTGCTATACTATTGACCAGGGGTTCCCAAACTTTTCAGCTCACGGCGTACATAGAGTTTAAGATTTTTTCTCGCGACGTCGCACCTTAGTTAGTTGATACCTGGTGAATAATAAAACATTAATACCTGATTCCGCACTGTACGAAATCAGAACACGTGAATCTGGGTTGGTTGCTGCAAAAGAGATCAATGAGACTATCCTCTTCTTTCTGGTTGACATTTTATAGATATAGAATCTTGGTTCCACGGAATATCAATCCGGAGAATGGTCGGGCCTCGCGTCTCAGGACGCCCCTCTGTACTCTCTGCGACGCACCAGGGCGTCGCGACGCACGGTTTGGGAACCCCTGCTATAGACAATTGCACTATAACGTCCTACACCCAATTAATAGTTATTGCAACCGCCTGCATCCTATCATAATTTAACGGCTGTTAAACAATTTTCAGGTAATCAAGTGGCTGCCAACAGTTTTATTTACGAAGATACAAACGATTTATTACAAGCACATACTTTGTGTATGCGTCTTTAGTACTTCTACAAGGTGTTTAAAAGCAGACCTATAACTTTTTAAATAATTTTCTTCACTTTTTGGTGTCATGATCAATTTTAAAAAAGGCGCTGGGTTGTGTGAGGAATGATATGAAATAAAAAGGAGTAAATGAAGGAGAATGAAAGAAGAAAATGTGTTGTGCCGATCCCAAGTACAACATTAATTATAAAGGGCAAGAACATGATTATGAGTCAAATGGATAATCTGCCTGAATTCATTTATGAATAATTATGATGGTAGAGTCATGTCCAAATTTTCACTAACAAAACCTAATAATTGTGACGGTAATCGCAATACTTTTCTTTATCCTGCGAACACAGAGAACACTCTGTAAACTCATTTTATGTAAGACAACATTGTACTCAGATTAAAGAAAACATTGTTGGTACTTGCTTATTAGCGGTAACTGCCGTAAGATTGTGCAAAAGAGCTAATCAGCTTGCATCTGGAGTTTATAATAAACTGTTTGTTCCTAGTTGTCTTATAAAATATATTTCTAACTTTGTTACAGAAGTTTGTAATAGTATCGTTACTACCTGATTGTTCTATGTGAAATCTGAAACTAGCCTAGAAATCTGTACTACATAGTTTGGGCCGATGGTGACAGTGACAAACGCCATATTATTTTATTTTCAAGAAGTTTGAGTTGTTAGTCTAAATTTATAGAAACGGAATGGGGGCCAACTTATAACTCATTCTGTGGTGACATTTGACGAATACAGTCATTTTAAAATATCGCCCGAAGATAATGTAGTAATGAAATTGTATCACCAACGTTCGCAATTGTATCAGCAAAAAGCCTTCACTATCAGCCATCGTGGACCCCCCAGACGCGCAGGTGCCTCCTCGCACTAAATTACACAAAATATTACACCATACATGAACTTGATTACATGTTGCATACGAATTTTAAGGACTACTATCGTCCTATCGAATTAAATATCCATTAACTTCTGATGTTACACTTTTACTTAGAGCAGGTGCGTTGTTTTTATTTTAAGTGTTATCATTTACATTATATGTATTATCTAGTTGTCCAGTATTAATAGATGAAGCTGCATTTGAACCGAAACCGGTCGAACCTTTAATTATATCGTAGTAGCGAGTGTGATTACGAGTACTACGTTGGGCAATGTGTATCGAAAGGCAGAGCAAAGGAGCGGCCGCGCACAGCCTTGAGATTTGACGTCTTGATCGGGACCTACCGCAGCGCCGACTCTTGCGCAGGTGTTGCTGTGTTCTCACAAAAAACTAAGCGTAAGACGGGCGGCCGTGTCTTCATTAATCCGAGCTAGATATCCGGTAAATTGATCTTAAATTTTAGAGCGTAACCTATTGTTGCATCTTTACAAAGCAACTGCCAATTTCCGAGGTAGTTTCTCTTCGTTCCGAGCGAGACTGCCATTTTATACGGTATTAGCTATTCATGAGTGCATTCTTATGTGTTCTGTAATCCTTCGTTTGTTCTCGTAAATTGTAGTGTTAATACAAGCCATTTAAATGCACAGTCATTTGTTTTAAAAGCCTTGGAATAATCTGTATAGGTAATTTCAGGGAACTGAACGAATGTGCCATCTTTATAAGCTGAGTTAATGTTCAAGTAATCCGTGTCGTGTTATAAATTTTACAAATCACGCCATGTTTTGATAGTGGATAGATCCCGGAATGTTTAGTGTCGTAAAATGTATTTTACGTTCTACAATGTTATTATTATGCTCCATGGACCGCGAGGATTTACGAGTTTCCCTAAAACTTTATTACATTGAATTATTAATAGAGTTTCTTTTACATAACGTGTTTTTTTATAATCTTGGATGCAGTTTGTGAATGGAGAGCGTTGGGTGTTGTTCGTAGGTGGAAATATTTGATAAGAAACTCGATATCTACTAGGTGTGATTCCTTTCTTTCTTTGAGAAATTTCACACCTACCATGACTTTTTCTTTGTTAATGTTGCATAGGTTTCTATCGTAGACTAAATGTAGACAGTTAAAAATGTATGCAAATCTGAACCTAGATCAAACTACGTTCAACCCTTTAAAAATATTAAAACCAAAGAAGTTTATTAATAACTAATTTGTTTTTCTTTTGTTGCAGTGTGAATGCGAAGACGAGTATTGCTTAGAGGCGAAACAACGCATCGACATCTGTCGACCCCAGGTGATGAAGGGGGCAGCGAACGCCACCTCCTCTTGTAGTCTGTCCCAACTCATCTGCCTTGCCGACGCACAGTGTGCCACTGCCCTCCAGTACTACCTTAGACTCTGCCGGTCCATGTTCCGAGGCAGAAAATGCTCTAACAAGTGCCTCAACTCCATAGAAATCCTAAGAAAGCAGGAGAAAGCGGCAGCCTTAACAGCGTGCCAATGTGACGGCAATGATTACGATTGTCCAAGAATGCAGAATAATCTTGCGAGGCTATGCTACCATAAGATGAAAAATCATACGAAGAACCATGATAGACATGGGGAGAGACAAAAGAAACTCCCCATAGAAGAAGTGCCGCCAACGCCGGTCAGTGCCGCGAACTCGGTCCGAAAGTCAGGCCTCATCGCATTGATATGTGTTTCCAGTTACAGCTTCATAACGTGATAGAAGTTAACTTCTAATAGTTAAAGTGTACTTTCAAAAACTATGTCATACGGACACTGCCATAGAAGAGACTATTCAAGTGAAGAATTCTGTAATGTTTCTAGATAATTTCGGCTAAGTAGAATTTAAATTGGAGTACAATAAAATCTAGTGTAAATAATGTAAAAACAGTATTAGTTAACTTAAGGCTATCGTGAGGGAATCAAGGGTAATTATGTAGATAGTTGTTTATATTTTAACTATTGTCTTTAATACGTGTGGTGGATGTGTCGCCGCCCACGGGTTGCGCAGGCGTCGCTATAAATACTGCGGCGCCGGTGGTCCGGTGACAAATGCTGGTCTGTTCCCCATGTAGCGCCACGCCGATTGATCTAACGACTGTTCCGGTAAAGCCATCATCCTCACATATATACGTCAAAGAGAAAGTCTTACATCTCTTCCTTTTCTACCGGACTTGAAAAGGACAGAATGTTAGTAGAGCTGTGTATGAGATGTTGTATGGATTAGGGAAGTGGCTGATCTAATGACACAGTCGTAGCTAAATCCGGTAGACGTTACTAATCGTTCTGAGTGATGTAGGGCGTTGGTTAACGTTTTACAAATATGCGGTTCGGGATGCCAGATTTTTTTCAGAACGTCTTTCTTTTTTGATTCTTTTCTTTGACATCCGTTTGTAAAAGTGTTTTTAGTTGATTTGTTGCTTTGAGAGATTGAATGTGTGTCCTTCTTTATGTTTAGTTTCGTCAGCAATTAGCGGTGTAATGTCAGTAATGATTATGTTGTTGACCTACTGGGCCAAGAGGACAGATCAAGTGATTTATTTGCCATTGAAACAAATTGTCTGATATTTTTAACATTTCACGCTACTTGTTGAAATTGAATAACATTCCAGCTAATTTTCACTAGTCCAGTTTTCCACATTGTGTGCGAACTACGAAGATTATTATGATATCGGCCTTACCACGAAACTATTGATATTTTTTTGAAGCATCTCATTTAAAATGTTAAGAGCGTACCTCGTAAAGTGTGTGCGTAATGTGCGTATTGTTGGTTCGTCGGGTACGTCCGTTTCTCGGTACCGTGTGTCAGTAATGAAGAGGGGAACCGGTCTCAGGCCCCAGAGAACTGGCAACATGAGATCAAATCAGAGCAACGTGAATGAAATAGTTTTCTTATGGTTTAAGAGGAAAATTTGTGGAATAATTGGTTTTCTTTTGACAGTTTTGGAGTCGCTAAGAGTAATTTTTCCTGCGAGGAGTATTTATTGCATTTTGCTAAATTCAGGCTCAAATATTTCGACTTCTTTTCAACAATGTACAATTATTTAGCTTTTGCACAGAACTGTTATTCATCATTATTTTCCCAATCTGTTCCTTTTTTCATCTTGCTATTTAGCAGTCTTTAAATACTCTGGGTTCTAAGATTCATAGTAGAACTTCTTCCCTCATCTAATCCAATCCAAGGCAATTGGTCCAACGAACACTACCCTCTTCAGTCTCGCATAATTTACATAAGCAGACGAAGTCTATATAACACAGTCTTCCTAAGCTGATAAGTATTAAAATCCCATGCGCATTCACAAAATTTTCCCATACAACTCATACACAACAAGATACAAATCTTAATGAGATGCGTCAACGACAGCTGTGTATCAAACATCAAACGCGGAGTTTGCATAGGAGATGCATTGAAGTTAGTTTTGCGCGGATAGACCACAGTTTGTGACGTCAGAGCCATACATCTTCTCATACAAGTGTCATGGACGAATTTGTTTGCATCTCGCAGTCGTCGGCGAACTAATGTCTCGTCGCCCGAATCATGTCCTTATGTATAATGCAACAGTGATGTGGAGAATACCAAGTGGCGTTGATTTCGACTTTGTACTGCCTTACCTGTGCGAATATACACTATGTTCGTAAAATTGTTCTTGTAAACGTTTACACATCTCATTATATGGAGTTGTCGAGTTGTTTCACTTAATTTGTGTAACATGGTATTGTGAATTTGCGAGGTATGACTTGCCAATTTAATTTTCTTTGCGTTTGTAGTTTGACCGAATGTAACCGTGCAGTCATTTACTTTATTGTATCATCTAGTTTCAGTCACTGGTATGTAATCATCACCTTCTTAATTTACTTTATTATTGGATTCTCTAGTTTAAGGTGTTGATAAGTAATCGGCACCTTCTACATGTACTTTATTGTTGGAAACCTTCTTCTTTTTCTCTATTGCTGGATTCTCTAGTTTCAGTCGTTGATAATTTATCGGTACCTTCTTCATTTTCTCTATTGCTGGATTCTCTAGTTTCAGTTGGTGATAATGTATTGGTACCTTCTTCATTTTCTCTATTGCTGGATTCACTAGTTTCAGTCGTTGATAATTTATTGGTGCCTTCTTCTTTTTCTCTATTGCTGGATTCTCTAGTTTCAGTCGTTCTTCATTTACTTTTTTGCTAGATTCACTAGTTTCAGTCCTTAATAAGTTATTTGTCTTCATCACTGACTCCAGATTAATTATTTTATGGTATAGGTTATTGCATGATTTGCACGAAATTAACTCGGACGAAATGTGCCAATCTTCATGTATCGTATCCGTCGTGTATGTACCTATGTTTCAGCTTTCTTAATATTATTAATTGTATGTTTCAATCATTGCAGTATAGATTTATACCTCAATAAAAAAACATGTTTTTGTTTGTGTTCATTAGATTTTTATTGATATAATATTTTTAAGAGTGTGTATAATTGTATGTGTGTGTTTTGTAGCGAGTGCAAACTTCAAGAATGTTATTTTTCAAACGGATTTTTTTTTTGGTTTAATTTTTATTCTGAATCGATTATGTATGAATAATGTCTGCGAATACCATTTTCTGATATGCACAATTTTTTATCCGGAGTTTATTGAACAAAATTTTCAGTTTGTTTTTTAGATTATGTAGATAAATAATAATTTAGGTGTTACTGTAAGAGAAGAAACTCATTAACCACAGTTTACCAAAGTGAGATTATTAGCCTAGTACAAGAATTGTAAATAGCTTTAGTTCATAAGTCTAGTTTTACGCCATCGCATTGTTTTATAACTATTAAAATTCGTACAAAGTATTTTAGAATAAAACGAATAATTTATTGAATTACTTAGAAGTTTAGTTTGTAAGAATTGTTGTATTTTGTTTCGTTTTGTACAATTATTTTAAGGATTTTAATTGTATTTATTTTACAAAATTGCAATAAATTTTCTGTTTTCTAATCTTTCTTTTACTAATCCCGAAAAATAGTTGGTTAGAAGAAATATCTCTGTCGATAGCTGCTGAATTATTAATTAATGCATAACCAATTGATGAGAATATAACTAATGCTCTAAACCTTTACTTCTTGGTTATCTCCTCTGACGAAATAAGCAAAGGCAGTGAATGAGTGAACAATATAGATCACCAATTATAGTTTATACTAAAGGTTCATTAAAAAGTAGGTACTTATGCTGTTTTCGGAAAAAAAACCATAATAATAAGGTATCGATGATCTTTCGTTATTGTGAAGAGACATTCGAAGAACTTCGTCTATGTAACACCGAAAAAGAATATTAATATACCATGTTTATAACTCAAAAGTTCACTGGTGGCTGTCAAATCTGACAGAACTGTCAAGTAAAATTTTATCGCGTTATTTGTTGACGTTTGTTAGTTTTCCAGTAAAATGGGTGCTTAAATCCCCAGTGTGACGTTTAAGAACTTTATAGTTATGACAGTTTGGGGACCAAAGTCCTCTTTGGCGTTTCAGTGGATCATCAGGCCTGTAATCCCTTAACGATTAGACAGAGGTGTCCTGAATAGTAAATCCACATTTCGTCAGTCATGTAAAGGTCCCATTTACTATGAGGCGAGCCTTTTACCATCAACCGGGCAAAAATCCAGCCATGTGGCTGCTACCCAAATACCAAACCCAGTAGCTTTAGTTCAGCATTCGCTCTTGCAACAATGAGACAGTGAAGTACATAATTAATGATTAAAAATTAATAGATTTAAAAAATCTAAAAGCCCACGTTTTTAAATGTCCTAAAAATAAGAAAATAACCCTACAGTGCTGAGAGAGGGGCCACTCAAAACGTGGGGGCGTATATTATTTAAGGGATTAAGTATTTATGGGATATATTTACATGACGTGTATAGATCGTGGGTGTAACGCAAAGATACGCCCCCACGTTTTGAGTGGCCCCTCTCTCAGCACCGTAGGGTTATTTTCTTATTTTTAGGACATTTAAAACGTGGGCTTTTAGATTTTTTAAATCTATTAATTATTTTATTATTTTTATCATTGTTCATCGGGTTTGAAGCTACCCTGAAAATTTCATTTGCTACCTTATCGGGAAGTGCCTTCAAAGCCTGTCCGCCATCTTGGACGTCCGCCATATTGGATTTAATTCACATGACAATTTTTTTCGTATTCCTGACAGCAAACCCTTTCGTTTGATACCCATATCATGGAGGTAGGTTTCAAACAGCCAGTCCGCCATCTTGGGGAGGCCGCCATATTGGATTTCTTAGCTAGTCATTTAATGTCATCAGAATTCAAAGCGTGTACAAAATTTCAGCCTGCTAGCTTATCGGGAAGAGCCTCAAAATTTAGTTGCAAAAGTCCAACCGGAACGACAAACAAACATACATACAAACAAACAAGAGAAGTGAGTGTATAAAAACGTGGGAATAATGTGGCATGACTAAATAAACTACATTGTGGAAAAACCACAAGTACTACATAACTCCCTACTTAGTGTTGCTTGTGTGATAAAAAATATTTACAGGTAAATTAATATTTATTAGTGTTAGCCCGTGTCATCCCATTGCTGGGCAAAGGACTTCCGACAATTCCGATCCGGAGCCCCGCGCGGTCCACGGCGTGTGTGTGTGTTCCGCGCGCCTCAAAGACATCAAAGAGCTGTCAGCAATATGACGGGGCCCCCCTTAGAGGGCCAAACCCTGCCGGGGTCGCGGGACTAACGACCTACCGTGGCCCCGGAACATAAAGGGCTATTGAAGGACACCGTGGATTTAGTCAGTACAAGTCTGACAGTAATGGGTGGGAGGACTCATTTGATTATATTTTACAACGTAACATAAAGAAAAGAGCTACTTGACGTAGTTTTGTTTAGCTCGTCCACGCGGTCAGCCGCGATACCGTCTAGTTGTGTCAGAGTTCCACAATACATGTTGTTATTTACTTATTTATAATAGTAGACCATTGGTACTCAAAGTGTCACATTCTTGAGTCCCACCCTTAGCCGTTAGAGGACACGGAATTTCTTTAACTGGGCTAACTACCTAAAGTTACTAGGTTGTATTAAAAATGGGTTACAAATCCAAATCAACGAGTCAAGCTTTTATCCAAAATTTTGACGAATATTTCGAGAAATTCGTGGACATTTCAGACAGTACTTTCGTTTAATTTTCGGCTGAAGGCTCAGGCTTGTCCTCCATTGCAAGGCCCACACAATATTCGATAGCGACCCACTCTGGTGGGTTTAGACACAGATTTGTCCTAAAAATCTTTTCTAATGATTTTGTATCGGGTTACAAAACTGAAAAAGTAAAGAAGCACAGTGAAGTAATGTTATAAAGAAGCCTAATTACTAATTTTAACACTACATGTGCTTAACGCTGGAAACTATGTAGTTGATACTTTGCATTTATAGGCAGACATTTGTCCAAACCATTTAAAACTAGGCACTCTTTTTTTTTTGCAAAATCCCTACCTAATATTATAAGTACCGGAAACATTTTTTGCAATATAGCCCCCCGCTGTTACGCTACTCGACACATCCGTTCCCATGGCTCGCGAATCTGCTCTCGCCAAAAGATCACGTACAGGCACTTGGATCAAAGAGCTAGGGAACCATGGAGCCACGATCCACTTGGCCACGGAGCCACTTAACTCAGGCACCGTCGAGAGGCGCTTGAGGATTAGCACTCGACGGTAGAGCGTATATCCTGAGTGCTGAGAGCTACGTCCGCTGATTTGAGAAGCGTGTGAAAATTTTGCGAATTTTGTAAACTTAGTAACATCGAAACTGTTTCCTAAAAAGAGGGTGTAGTAGAGGTGTACAAGGTGTGTTTAGACTTTGTAAAGTGTAAATGTATTTTTGAGGAAAAAAGAAATTTTCATTCCTCAAAAATACAGGGTGTTTTATAATTGGATGCGGTCCTTGAAATAGGTGATACTAGACCTTATTTGCAACAATTTTAACCGTGCCTTTTTGAGATATCGAACTTTAAAGATTTTTCGAAAAATTTCTGGTTAGGTTTTTTCCTTAGGTTTTTAGAATTTTTTTGATTCGGTGCCCGCGCCGCGCCGCGCTCAGAGCCCGCGATAAAAGCTGTGCAATAGCTTAAAAATGTTGGGTCGAAAAAACATTAATTATAACCGATTCTCGTGGTCACTCACCTGGGTGTCACCACTGCGAGGATCGCCCTGAGGACACGGTGGAGCATACGGTGCAGGACTGCCCCGCTTGGGCAGACTACCGCCGTGTCCCGTGACGGAATGGGAAGCGGTCGACCAACACCTGAGGAGGCTCTCGCTGGGTAGCTGGATCAAGCGCTTGATTCAGAAGGCAGTACTCCTGGGCACGACGCGTATTGTTAGGAGGTTCCTCTCTCAGGAGCCCTGACCACCGGTAGCCCGGACCCTGTTCCCGGTGCTGGTGAACTGCTATTTTTTATATTATTAAATGTTTTTTATTTCTTTTTTGTAAAAATTATATAAAAAAACGTGTGGCACTCGGTGACTGCCGCGGTAAAGCTATTGCATAGCATTCTTTTATCAACTTATGCAATTATAATTGTTAATGTATTTATTATACCTATTTATTACTGAACTAATAAGGCTATGGTCAGCCACGTCAATCAAGTGAAACGTCAAGAAACGTTCTCCTCCTACTCCTCCTCCCTGTCCCTCTCCCTCTCCCTCTCCCGCTCCCTCTCCCTCTCCCTCTCCCTCTCCCTCTCCCTCTCCCTCTCCCTCTCCCTCTCCCTCTCCCTCTCCCTCTCCCTCTCCCTCTCCCTCTCCCTCTCCCTCTCCATCTCCCTCTCCCTCTCCCTCTCCCTCTCCCTCTCCCTCAATAAAATTGCCCCTTGCTCAATAAAAGCATGCTTTCGTGCTAGTAATGAGCACGTCTGTCCGTACCTTTATGAGCACGTCTGTGGAGGAGGTTTCATTGATTGTGAAAACTCCTTTTGTAGCTGGCCGTTTAGAATCAGTAAGAAAAGTAAATTGTCTTTATGACGGATATTTTTTATTTTTACGATTGCCGTAGTCTCCCGAACTGAAACGACGTTAGACGATGCGTGCTGTCAAATGTGGTCAGGTTTTTTCGTTACGTTTTTCGCGCGCGCCGAGCTCAGAGCCTGCGATAAAAGCTATGCAATAGCTTAAAAATTTATAAGTATAAAAATGAATAAAGAGTAAAACGTGTTGGGAAACCTTATTCGAAGCTTTTTTTTTTAAAACACCTACCTACGTTACAGTTTGGGCGGTCGACTCCTACGCAGCATAATGTTGTCATCATCATTGTGGTAACGTAATTAAAAACTCATTGTAGGTCCTACACGCCTACGAAGTTATGGCGCGTCCAATCCCACAACTTTAACCAAATTACAACCCAAACCAGGTCGCTTGTTATTGGTGATACATACTCGAAAAAATAGTTTCCTAAAACCACTGTGTATGAATATTTCAGGTTCAGCTATTCTTACCAACTTAGTGTTGTTGGCCTTTTGGCTTTCATTCGGCTCAGCGACTGACAATCTTCGTCCGGCACCATTGGCGAATCGCTTAAACAGATAGGTAGGCTTTGCATATGTAAATCGAGCTAAACCAACCGCATTTTTTACCAAATTGATTCAATTTTAGAAAGATTTTTCAATTGAGTTGCTGTGGTGATGATGAAACAGAATTTAGATGTGGTATTGAGTTCATGGAAGGTCAGATAATATAATTTAGAAAACAAAATAAACGGCTCATCTAAGAAGAAAACGCAATGGCTCACTAATCGTGTTCTTCCTGCCACATTTTTAGGGTTCCGTAGCCAAATGGCAAAAACGGAACCCTTATAGATTCGTCATGTCTGTCTGTCTGTCTGTCTGTCTGTCTGTCTGTCTGTCTGTCCGTGTATGTCACAGCCACTTTTTGTCGAAAGTATAAAAGCTATCCTGTTGAAACTTGGTAGAAAGATGTATTATGTGAACCGCATTAGGATTTTCACACAAAAATCAAAACAAAACAAATTTTGGGGGTGCCCCCCATACTTAGAATTGAAACTCAAAGAAATTTTTTCACCAAACCCATACGTGTGGGGTATCTATGAATAGGTCTTTAAAAATGATATTGAGGTTACTAACATCATTTTTTTCTAAACTGAACAGTTTGCGCGAGAGACACTTCTTTCAACATTAATTTACTTGAAAAATCAGCTACAGTAAATAAATTCTTGACATTATTAAAATCATATAACTTACATAGTAATTTCTCTGAACCGACTAGAATAACTTCCACTAGTGCTACCTGTATAGATAATATTTTTACAAATCTCAAACCATTGATCAATTTAATTTTAAATGACTTAGACTCAGATCACTGTGGCCAGTTAGTAGCTTTTCCTCGGCAAATAGTCAGACCTCGGAAAAAAAAAGTGAGTTTTGTTCCTGTAAACAAAAGCCGTCTAGACCGATTTAAGGATAATTTATTGGAAAAACTTCCCGCTTTGCCTTATCACGATAACGCAGATCAAGCATATACTTTGTTATTTAATTTGATTAATTTAGAATTTAATAAAGTGTTTACCTCCAAAACATTTTCTGTCTGTGATCGCGTTTTATTCAGTGACTGGGCAACACCGGGTATTCTCAAAAGTAGGCGGAGGTTATATGAACTATATAATGAAAAATCTTATAATCAAGATGAAAATTTTAAAGAGTTTGTTAAAAATTACTCAAAAACTTTTAAAAGAGCATGTTCCTCTGCTAAAACCATTTATATTAAAAATAAAATCAAAGTATCTGATAATAAAATAAAAACAACCTGGAATATTATAAACTCGGAAATGGGAAGGACCACATCACGAAACCGTGACTTTCATTTAAAAATAAATGATATAGATATTAAGGCAGACATGGAGGTTGCAACAGAGTTTGAAAAATTCTTTCCCCATTGTAACAACCAAAACTCTGTCATCATCTCCTACTTCTGCCTACTCAATTTTGCAGGAATGTGTACCAGAATGCGTTGAAACTTTTAACTTTATGGTTGTTACCCCAAAGGACATTATACAATCTTTTAAAGAACTTGATGTCAAAAGAACTGCCGACCTTTGGGGATTATCGGTACATACCATGTCAACAATTATTGATATTATTTCGCCTTTCCTAGCAATTATTTTTAACTCATGTATCGATTCCGGTGTATTTCCTGATTTGATGAAAATTAGCAAGGTGATTCCACTGTTCAAATCTGGAAGCACAACCGACCTCACAAACTTTCGGCCTATTTCCATATTACCTACGTTGAGCAAAATTTTTGAAAGATTAATTCTGAAGCAAATGTTAAAACATTTCAATAAAAATAACTTACTTCACTTGAAACAGTTTGGTTTTACAAAGGGTCGGTCAACTACAGACGCGGGCGTGGAGTTACTTAAGAGCATATTCGAGGCCTGGGAGGAATCGAGGGACGCTCTTGGTATCTTCTGCGACTTGTCCAAGGCCTTCGATTGCGTGCAGCATGAAACACTTGTCAGGAAACTATACCATTATGGTATGAGGGACAAGGCTCTCGACCTTCTGACTTCTTATTTAAACAATAGAACTCAGAGGGTTGATGTTAATGGCAAGAGATCTTCAGGGTCTGCGGTCACTATGGGAGTTCCACAGGGCTCAATTCTAGGTCCATTCTTGTTTTTAATATATATAAATGACTTACCATATCATGTAAAGGACAATCACAGGATTGTATTGTTCGCGGATGACACATCTCTCATTTTTAAAATTAAACGACAGTTAGAAAATTATGACGAAGTGAACAATGCATTATCTGAGGTTGTCCATTGGTTTAATGTAAACAATCTACTCCTGAATGGAAAAAAGACCAAGTTGATTAAATTCTCAACTCCAAATGTGAGGCAACTAAGTACAAATGTTTAACTTAATGGAGCGGAATTGGAACCTGTTGAATCAACAGTTTTTCTTGGAATAACTGTTGATTCTAAATTACAATGGGGCCCACATATTGAAACATTGTCAAAAAGACTTAGTTCGGCCGCCTATGCTGTAAAGAAAATACGACAAGTAACTGATGTTGATACGGCCAGAATTGTTTATTTCAGCTACTTTCATAGTGTCATGTCGTATGGGATTCTTCTATGGGGAGCCTGTGCGGACATCAATGCTATCTTTGTTTTACAGAAAAGGGCTGTTCGGGCCATTTATAATCTAGGTCCTAGGGATTCCCTCCGAGAAAAATTCAAAGAGATTAACATTCTGACCGTAGCCTCTCAATACATTTTTGAAAATTTATTGTATGTTCAGAAAAATATATCAAATTTTAAGAAAATGACCGATGTCCATAGCTTGAATACCAGGAATAAGCACAACCTCGCTGTACATCGCACTCGCCTCCACAGAGTAGGCAACTCATTCATGGGTCAATGTATACGCTTTTACAATAAACTTCCCATTGACATTAGAAATTTATCAATTAATCGATTTAAAATTTGCATCAAAACCAAACTATGTAAGAAAGGGTATTATAAAATAAATGATTATTTAGATGACAAAAAAGCTTGGGATTGAATTGCTCGCTCTCGCTCGTAATTATTATACAATACTGACATTGTAATTATTATCCTTTTCAAACTCCTTTTTTTTTTTACTTCCTTTTTGTTTTACAAATTTTTGACATGTAAATTTGACATTGTAACTTATTATTATTGTATTTATTATTTTCAAATTATTATTTAATTTGTACATACATGAAACATTATACATACTCTAAAACAGACTTTGATCCCTGAGTTTGTTTCGCCATTTCTTCTCAGGGTAGTCAGATATGAAATGTCGACCCCATCTAGTCTTAGTTTAATATGTGATTAATGACGTGTAAAAGTGATATCTACATCCTATTTACAGAATAAATAATTTCATTTCATTTCATTTCTTCCAAAGTGGTAAAAAGTGTGTCCCCCCCCCCGTAACTTCTAAAATAAGAGAATTATAAAACTAAAAAAAATATATAATGTAGACCTCAACCAAAACTACCAACGAAAATTGGTTTGGATGAGATACAGTTAGCAGTTTTTGAGATATAGTACATTTTCAAAAACCGCAAATATAACTTTGCCATTCATACAAATACTATGAAAAACAAAGTTATTTTTATTGTTTGTGTATATTACTTACTAATCTCAATATAATTATATCTCTAATCTATGCTTGCTGCTACGGAACCCTTCATGGGCGAGTCCAACTCGCACTTGGCCGGTTTTTTATACTTCCGATTTCTCAATTCCGAATCATTCGAAACAATAATTAAATCCCGATAGCCATCGATGTCAAACTTAAAATCGATTTTTAATGCCTTGTGGTTTCGTGGATTCGAGTCGATTATCTTGCCAAAGTCAAGCGCGGCACATTGTTGGACAGCTGGACACTCTGTGGTTTTGTGGTCACTGTACTTTCTACAGTCAGTAGGGAATGTGGCTAAAGTATATAAATACAATGGTAGGTAGGTAAGGTGTGAAGTGGATAAATTGAAGTTCTGTAAGAACCATATTACGAGTATATTTCATGTTCAATTGTAACTTTGCGGGAGCAAAAAACATACATAATATAATAATTATGACGCCTGAAATCCCTAAAAGGTTAGGCCTTAGTACCTAATAGTACAGTTTTCGCCAGTTATGTTTAAGTTCCAAGCAATAGGGGCCGACCTTAAGGCCATCAACCAGGCACACATCCAGACGACGCAGACGTGACTGCTACTGAGGAAAACCCAATAACACAAAGCCCAACTTGACAATTTTGATTCCCATAGGACCTCTTGTTCATCAGTCGTGCCAGCGACCACTAGACCAAAAAGGCAAACTGGGTTCTAATATTTTAGTGGGTAAGTACGATTTTTGCATAAATCTTGATGGCGTCAACGCCAACACCAACAATAGCTGACATACACTTTAGAGCCGCCTGACTCGCGACCACTATCCTGTTGGAGATCGGCGCCAATCAGTTTTAATGCGTTCTATCGGTGCGCAGGAGTTCCAGTTCCTTCTGTGTGACTCTGCTCCATCTTAAGCCTCATTTTTTGCTTCTGAGCTAGATCGAAGACAGAGCACACCAATTTTAAATTATGAAAATGGTAAGTATTATGTGTATGGGTCCAGATAAACAAACATAAGAATTCCGATGAATGCTGAGCAGTGTCTTGCACAATGCAATCAGCAGCTGCATGGTTAACCGCAGAAAATTACTCAATTGCAGTTCAAAAGAAGCACTTACTGGTTATGATGATATTATCTAATCAGAGCGCGCTCTAAATTCGCATAATGCATTGTTTTACCCCCCGAGCCGGCAGCGCGGCCCCAGGCCTCCGCGGGTGGTCCCAATTACATGTAGCAAGCCTTCCACGTTCGACTTACGTAACCCTAATTATTACCACTTCAAGTAAAGTTGACCATTTGTATAGAAAGACAAGCGGTAGACAAAAAACCAACCGAAATTGTGCGTGTTCTATGAAATATAATGATTAGATCCAGCTGGAATTCCTAAATTGGCTCCGTAGATCTGTCGGTCACGGCATTTCTGAAGTTATCTACGCTTTAAGAATACCGCAGTTTTATTTAATACATTTACAACAACGGCTTAATCAAGCAACTATTTTTGGTCATCATAATTAATGGATATATAATTTTACTGTAATTACTTGTTCATGGTCGAGCAATAACTGGTGAAAAATAACAAAAGATACAAATATGGTAATACTCAATTATTTTTGGTAATTTTTAAGTTTACGGACATGATTTGATTACTTCTTAAAAATTTCACAAAAAAAATCACGTCTCGCACAAGAAGATCGCATAAAGAAAATTGAGTCATTACAGTTGCTACAACTATTAAACCTGTCTAATTAAAGCGATCCTAAAACTAGTCGTAAATTATCTTTAATTTATTCTGCCATGCAACAAAAACTTGATGTCTGTATTACTTTAATAACAGTACTCGTATTCTACATCTATCGCAGTTTTTAGGAGGTACTGAATCATCAGCGAGATTAAAATGTGGTGCAATGAAGTCGTCGTAGCCGGTGGACCACCGCGCTAGCTGCGCGGGCGCACGATGCTCCACGCCTCTAATCCGCGTCTCTTGCGCAATGCACGACACGACGGTTACATGTTTAGATGTTCATAACTTTGGATGGAAAAGTATTAAGGGATAAGCGTAATCGACTTGAATGTTTAAGTTTTGGAGCTTCGGTTAAGTAGGATTGTTGCCGTTGCGTAAAAAGCTTGGTACAGGAGTTAGGAAACCCTTCATACTCAACAGTCGGTGGAATTATCTGCAATGATAATGTTATACTGAATAGTTTTCTGTGTAGTACTAGTCTACTTATAGAGTTTTGCAGGAAGTCTCGGCAAAGTTACAGGACAGTTTCCCTAAAATCTAAGGTTTAGTCAAACTGACCGTATCGGCACCGGACTTCAACAGATACTGGAGTATATTATGATTATTCAAAATCTGGAGTCCATATATGTCCGCACGTGTTTAAACCGCACTTTCATAATGAAGTTGATTGTCCAGTTAACGAAATTTAGCGAATACTAGAGAGGTATTTTTCATTGGGCACTCGCTGAAACGGCACCTGAGTGAAAGACACCTGCACATGCACACAGGTGTCGATCAATATTTTTCGCAGGTGCCATATTGGGAATATAAACTATTCCTTTTAAGGCCTTATTTAAAATTGTCACTACAAATCGTACTAGTGTTTTCTTTTTTTTTTAGCTTGTTAACATCATCAAATGAGTCCTCACACCCAGGGCAGGGCACGAGGGACTGTCAGACTTGTACTGACTAAAATCCACGGTGTCCTTCAATAGCCCTTTACGTTCCGGGATTACGGAAGCTCGTTAGTCCCTACGTCTCTGATCGCTCTTTGAGGCGCGGCTGGAACACGACGAGCCGTCGACCCGGGCACGGTCCATGATCGGACAGCGAGTTGCCCATCACACTAGTACTGGGACGTATTTTTGTCCCTAACATACATTATGTTAGATTTTTTTACACACTTGAATAGCTAAGCAATCAATTAGATTTATTATGCCTAATTTCACGCATGTTTAAAAGGAAATGTTGTGTAAAAAAAATCTTATGTTAAACAAGTTTGGTGTGCTGTGTTTGTCTTGTAATCTCAATTATTTAGTCGTTTCCTCGATCGTGTCAGCTTCCATGTTTTACAGCTTCCTGCTCGGTCCATGGGAACGTTGGTATGTAATGGCATTATTGCGAAACTAGCTTTTATGGTGAGTGCTGTCTACGACAATGTTGCGTTTTGACGTAAATTTGTGAGTTGGCTGTAAAATGTGAAGACGAAATTATTGTTGTTTTGTTAGAAGCGAGATCTGAGTAGAGGCCCTAATAATTATGGGTAGTTCTTCAGAGACAAAATTTTCGATGTCTGTGGGTATATTTCCGTAACCAACTAACAAAACGGCATGTAATATTTTTTCTGTATACTTTAGCTTTAGATCTAACTAGGACAAATTATATGTTTTTAATAGTAGCTATCTAGATACAAAATAAAAATTTTTGAAGTCTGTTCTCCTGATTCATATGGGGCGTCCGTTTCCCATTTTCCGGAACAAAATGGTCGATGTCGCATTTTCCCTTTGATTCATCAATATAAATTAAAGTTATATCGAAAGGTAATGAATTGACTTCTTACAAAAAAAATATGTAATAGTTGTAACTACGTTAGTGTGTTTATAATTAAGTAAATAAGAAGTGTCCGGCGTAAAATACTGATTAATATGGAGTAAGCTTTGCTTGACCGTACTTGGTCGAGGAATGATAATGAGAGTTTGGGATCCCGCATGGGGGGAAGCCTGTCGTACAACGGACATGCTAGAAAGCGGACGTGAGGCTGGTTGGCTTAGAACCCGGTGAAACAAAGGTAAATATCTGATTCATCTGTGCTTGGTTTAGGTACCTTACTGATTACAATGCCTAATTTATTAATTTTATTTTGCTGTTTTAAGACTTTAATCTGAGTTTCGTGTGATGCTTTTGGGTTATAGATTCGTGTAGAAAAATGACAATACTGAAGTCTGTATGAATTATGAGTTAAGCATAATTTTAGGCAAAATCATGATTCATCTGTGCCTGATTGATATGTTCAAAAGCCCATATGAATCTGAAAATAAATTAGTTTTCCCATTTTCCAGCAAGAAAGAAACACTTTTGTTACGTTATTTTACTTTTCCAAGTCAGTAGAGTGTGTGTGAGACAATTTTGACATTATTCTTCGGTATTTATTCATAATTCAAACTCTATCTGTTTGTTTTTATTTTGATATTGCAGTTCACAACAATGCCACTATCAACAGTAGAAAAGAAGGAGAAAAAGAGACTCATAGAACGTATGAATTTTTTATCCTTCTAGGATGGAAATTGGAAAATAAGAAAAGATCCAGACGAGTATGCTGAGTGGAAATTAAAATAATTATATTTTTGAAAAGAAAGGGAGAAAAAGCCAAAGTAAACTGAGAGAATATTATAATGTAGCATTAAAATGACTATCTGGTACCTATTTATAACAAAATTCTCGCTTTTCTGTAAGTATTTATTTCCGTATAAATATTAAGCCTCCTGCAGACACACACGATTAATCGCGCTGCGACAACGAGCCAAGCTAATTTCCACTCTAAAAATACTGCGAATAGACCGCGACCTGTCGCCCCGCGCGATTAATCGCGTGTGTCTGCAGGAGGCTTTATTCTGAAAAACAAGAATTTTATTGTTGAATTGACCAGATTTTTTCCTTGATATGATCACTGATAATTGTTTTTATAAAAAAATATTATTGTTGTTATAATATTTTAATTATTTTCTTAATACAGAGCCCATTTTTATTTAAAGTTTTCCATTTTTATTTCTGTTCCTGATTCATCTGTATAAAATTCTGATTCATCTGGGCACTAAATTTTTAAACGTAAATATCTTAAAAACTACTTTGTAAAAACGAGTCCCTCATACAAATATATGTTATTTGGAATATCTATTTTCATACGAACATGTGTTACTGAGCTGAAAGTGAAATTAAAATTTGACCATATGAATCAGTCAAAGCATCGAATTTCGAAGAACTACCCTTATATTGCAATGAAGTTATGGAAATCAACTAAGTACACCAGACCAGGACCACAATTATTGGCCAGACCACGGCCCAGTTAAAGAAGATTGCACTGGGTGCATTAAAGGCTATTTACAGCACTGGAGACAAGAAGGCAGGTAAAAGTTTCATTTAAGCTTATTTTTAAACCATTTTATATATTTAGGGTGATTTTCATCCAAGAATAAGACTGCGATTGTATCGAGCGGAAATGAAGTGCCATAGTCATCGCCAGATTCTGATCTTTACTCATATTCTTCTATCTAATATTAATTTTGACTGCCGATCTCGTCGAAACTATGAACAAATGTCGTTGAATGTAACAGAAACAAGACTGATTCCTACAGTCAGATATCCACAAATTATGTGGTAATTAGGGTTGCCAACTTTTATTAGGAGAAATAGAGTATATCCCATTTTAAAGGAGGCGAATAAAGAGTACGGACTTCCAAAAAAAAGTACTATTTATTTAATATATAAAAAAATGTACTGTTTGCAGCTCATAACAATTTTTAATAGTTTTTAAAAGAATTGTATGACTCCAAACATTCTAACTCTAAATAAAATTTATATAGATCAAGAGCACATTATTTTTTAATCAATTTCAATTAAGCTCTGTTTTCTCCATGGAAATAGTTTTATCTCTTCCCACCACTTCACATTCATGATCGAAAAGACTCTCTCAATAAATGCTGAAGTGGCGGTAACAGCTAATATTTTTTAAACAATCAAATTCGTCAGGATATTAATTAAAAAAAAAAAATTCATAAATGTTTAGTTGTTGCATTCAGAAACGTCCGTCCGAATGTGGCTTGGGGAATTGGGAATACCAACACATTAACAGTAAATGGTCGACTTTTTTGTTTATGAAAATGGGTTTGCATAATATTACATGACGAAAAATTATGTAAAAAAAAAGAGTATTTTAGCGTACTCTATTAGTCTTATAGATTATAGAGTACGCCTACATGAGTACAATACTCTATTTTAGAATACGGTAGGCAACCCTAGTGGTAATTCGCAACTTGTCAAGGAAATGTTGGAGAAATCTTCAATACCGGCTTTTAGGCCTAATGACAGATTTCCACGTATTTTCCATACGCTTGTCATAATTATATTTTACATGTAAATATATTCTTTCACACGTTTCTGCCAAACGTGTTGAAGCCCCCCGCCATTTTTACGCACATTGCTTACTTTACAATTACTTGAACAAAAGAATTAGCATCTATTTTCATAAGAGTTGAGTTCCGCATGATGTATTGTTGGAACCGCCTGTATAATCAACTCAGTTTCTTTAGTTCAAAATGCGCAAAATATTCTAAAGCAAATTGGTCATCTATGTGCTTCGAATTTTTATGCCCTGTTTGGTAGAACGATATGAATTTTAACGAACTAGTCGTGTTTTAAACATAATAGTTAAGCCACGATATTTAGTTTTCCGGTAATAAATAATGATCGTTACACAACACATGAACACACTAGACCACTTTTTTCAAAGCGTCGCGTCGTTGACGAGGGCTAGGCCTAGGCAACGCTGGCGTGACGACCTAGACGCGTTCATGCCAAATTGGGCGTAAAAAAGATTTTGATAATCCCTCCCGCTCCACACAGGGTGCGACTCGTTTGATGATTTTACCAAAATAAAAACTTTTTTAAAAAAAGTACCGACTTCAAAACATACAAAAAAAAAAAAATTAAAATAACTTTTCTTTCGGAAGTCGGTGGCTTTGTTTTTACCGACTTCAAAAAAAAGGAGGTTATCAATTCGACCCGTATGTATGTAATATTATCAGAACTGCCCAGTTTTCATATACACCGTGACTTTTTAGTCGTCTTACAAAAGTGGTCCACTTAATGTATCCGACCTAAAATACCTCTAGGAGAGTTGTTTTTTTAATCGTTAATAATATTTTTTATTATTAATAAATAGGTACAGTCAGCACCAAAAGTAGCTGACTGTACATTAGAAATATGAAACACCCTGTTAAAATGTTTACGTATCAAGCTGTAGAGTATACCTACCCAGCGCAATAGTCGGGCTGATCATTCCATCTTCATTTTCTATGAGACAAGGGTGTTTCTAACTACGCCTTGCGTCATAATAACGAATTAAAATTGTATTTTAAATTTTTCAAATCTCTTAAATACCTATTTTTTTTATTTTAAACGTGTTCTAGTCATCGGATACATGAACTGGGCTGCCGTTGTAAGACGACTAAAAAGTCACGGTGTATGTTAGTCTATATCAGCGTCTGAACAAATGTGCCAAATTTCATAAGTGTATGTATGTATGTATGTATGTATGTTTTTATGTTTGTGCACGCATATCTCCGGAACTATAAGTTCGATTTAAGTAATTCTTTTTTTGTTGTACTAGGTATTGTTCAACTTAGGGTACACTGCAAGTTTCATCAAAATCGGTTCAGTAGTTTTAGAGATATGGATTTTTTTATGTTGTGACGGATTACAAGATTAGTGCATATGTAAGAAAATTTTGTATTTTACAAGAATTTGGGTTGAATATGTAATAAATAAACTAAAAAGGGTAAAATAAAAACTTTTTTTAAAAAAAGTACCGACTTCAAAACAAATACAAAAAGTTTAAAATAACTTTTCTTTCGGAAGTCGGTGGCTTTGTTTTGTTGTGTCATTGACTATTGCCACCGACTTCCGAAAGAAAAGTTATTTTAAACTTTTTTGTATTTGTTTTGAAGTCGGTACTTTTTTTATTTAAAAAAAGTTTTTTGTTGTGTCATAGACTATTGCCACCGACTTCCGAAAGAAAAGTTATTTTAAACTTTTTTTTTGTATGTTTTGAAATCGGTACTTTTTTTAAAAAAGTTTTTATTTTACCCTTTTTAGTTTATTTATTACATATTCAACACTAATTTTGTAATCCGTCACAACATAAAAAAATCCATATCTCTAAAACTACTGAACCGATTTTGAAGAAACTTGCAGTGTACCCTAAGTTGAACAATACCTAGTACAACAAAAAAAGAATTACTTAAATCGAACTTACAGTTCCGGAGATATGCGTGCACAAACATAAAAACATACATACATACATACACATGAAATTTGGCACATTTGTTCAGACGCTGATATAGACTAACATATATGAAAACTGGGCAGTTCTGATAATATTACATACATACGGGTCGAATTGATAACCTCCTTTTTTTTGAAGTCGGTAAAAAAAGTAGTATTTAAAGAGCGATTTTTCAATGTGACTGATGTTCATGCTATGTAGTTAGTTGAAGCAGACGGTTTATTGATCACCACGCATGCATAATGATTATAAATACGATTTTAGTTACTATATCGATCTTACCCCTTCGGCATTTCGTCTTACCCCTTCATATTGTTTTTCTTATGACCAATTTTATTAACAGTTTTTTCATAAAATATTGTTTCAAAAAGATTTCTTTCAACACTATAGAAACAACTTGACCATGCTTTTTTACTCAAAAAAAAATTTTGCATTTGCCTTGAATCTCTTTGTGTGACAACAGTTTCAAATCAACACTGTTCATCTGATCAAATTTTCATTCCAACTTACCCCCACTCACCCTAGCAGTGAAAAAGACTACCTTCTTATTTTTCCATAAAACTTGAAGGCGACAGATATAAACTTAGTAAAATACCTACATTGGAAGACTATGTTAAATAAAAAAACACTCCAAAAAGTTTGAGGTTAACAGCCAATAATTCCAGAAGCTTAAATTGAGATAGGTATTTTATTTTTAGTTGGGCTCTGTTATTAATTTGCGTATCTATTACTCATAGTCGAAATAGGTTATTCTTAGATACGGTTTGCAACACACATAATGTCGGTAATTAATCTAGTTGACACGTTGGCAGACTAACTAATCTTAACTAGCTGGCCAGCTCTTAGCTGTGCTATGCGAAAATAGGCCTTTTTGTGGTGGAAATAAAAGTTACAGACTAATTTGGGAATAGTGTGGTGGGTTTGTCCCAAAAAAAGGCTAAATTCGCCCGGGACTTATTGGGTCGTGGGACTTAAGTATTCCATTACTGTGACCGTAGAACGTAAAGGTCTAATGAAGGACACCGTGGATTTTAGTCAGTACAAGTCTGACAGTCCCTCTCGCCCTGCCCTGGGTGGGAGGACTCATTTGATGATTTTACCACGCAAAAAAAAAAGTCTGTTACTCTGTACTATGACTTCCGAACAACTGCACATACATATTTGGATACTATTTTTGTTGCGTTCGCCTTTGTCAGGACAAGGTTTTTATTTAAAGAAATTTTCGAAAAATACACCAGCTAGTTCAAAAATTTTGACTTGTTTTCAAACCGGGGCAGACCGCCAATAATTTTCAGCCAGTGATATCTATACTAACCTTAATTTCATTTTTAAATATTCTCGGAACGTAATCATATTTTTTCTTATTTTTCAGCGTCAAATAGGTCAGCACTATTTCCTGGAGGTGATTCTTATTATGTTGGTGTATTAGTGGGTGGTCTTCAGTGGCCAAACTTTACTCGCAGTAATGATCACTGATGAGGCACAGTAATTATGCCCCTTGTCGAATAGTTCCGTCATTGTTGTACAACACTATTTGAGGCTGCGTGTGTGGCATACATGTCATTCATATTTTTACTGTTACGGTAAGAGTCTGTAATTTCCAAAAAGGAATGTACTCGTATACTCTATATTAAGAGACCAGTAGTTTGCTTACGGCGATATGTCTCAGGGTATTAGAGGGGCGTTCCTATATAGGCTGGCCCTTCAGTTACTTGCATCACTTGTGAAGCAACTTTCCTTATGAAATTATTCAATCTAAGATTGGATAATCCGTAATTAGTTAATTACTTACCGTACCGGCAATAAAATAATGTTCAGCAGTGCTTGGAAAGATGTGAAAGAAATAGAAGAAAATGATGACGTCACGTCTGACAGGGGAGAAAGGAAGATGAAAACTTGTTGCCCTAAGTAAAGTGGGATAAGGCAAAGATGATGTGATGAAAGAGATATTCGGGGAGTACGATATTATCTGATGTGAATTCATTATAGCGAAGCAGTGCGATGCAGTTCTGACTGATTTGCGTTGTCGACCAACTATAGAAGCGAAAATCATCCTTACGAATTGTCATCGTGTACTTAGTTTTTTTTTTGGTTAGTTTTCTTTCTCTAAAACTTGTTGTAGGTACCTAAGTATATCGCGTCATGAGTAAGGGTGTTTTTAGACTTCAAACTGTAAGTAGTTGCATTTCGGATATGTATTTCCTTCAACAGGACTTAGCTTGATATCAGTGGACGTGTAATGTAAGCATGCTGGCTTAAGTTTATCTGTTATCTCTTCATTCTTCAGGAGTGGAAAAGGGATTAGTCAGCCTGTCTAATTGAGTGACAAGATTCTGTGGTGACGTAAACGAAATGAAGGAAGAAAGAATAACATCCTAATCCTACTAATATTATAAACGTCAAAGTTTGTTTGGATGAATGGATGTTTGTCACTCTTTCACACAAAAACTATTGAACGGATTTGGATGGGTTCACTAACTGTTAACCTCACGTAGCATAATTTTTATCCAGATTTAATGTTCCCGTGGGATATTTTTCGGGTGAACCCGCTTCAAGCTACTTTTGTATAAATAAGTAACTCTATGGTTATTTAAAGAAATAACTCTTATTATAGGTTCCATTCACGATTAACTGGACTGTACGGCGAACCGCACATCATCATTTTATTATGAATAGCCAAATCATCAGTTTACGCGTTAACGCCAAACGACCTAAATTGCATATAACTTAGTACGTGATCAGATCGCAACTAGTGTCGTCGCGCGTGCTCCCTCGCTCTATTAACAAACATTATTTGTAACATTCTGAACAATACACAGTTTTCTGTGAGCATTTCAGTCTATCATTTATAACATCCCAAACAGCAATCTCTACATGGTCCTTCGAGCCATCGGGCGGGATCTCGCGAGTTTTTGATAGTCCTCCGTCCGGAAGGAGTTGACTAGTGTTAAAGCAAACCAAAAATTAGTGAGGACACTCGTTCGTTGAACTTTTAACATTGTGGAAAAGCAGTCCGCATCGTAACAACAAGCAAGAATTAGCAAGACGTCAGCAGCAGTACGTCGCCAGCAGCAAGGGAACAGTTTCAGCAGCAGAGCTGTTTCCGCAATCATCAACATCCAACAAGCAGCCGTAAGAAAGGAGAACTCAAGTAAGATCTTTCCTTTTTTAATTAACATAACATAAGCAAAGCAGTCCTTTCACTAACACAATGGAAGGCCTTTACGATTCACAACTGGAGATTAGTGAAGCGATGAAGAAAATGAAAATCAATATTAAAAAGGACGGAGCCGAAAGAAAGACGGATGACTATTTCAGACGTCGTTCGGAGTTACTTGAGAGTTACTGGTTAGACTACCAGAACAATCATTTGCGTATCTGTGCGAGCGGGGTCAGGGAACATAAATATTTTCAAAATTCTGAGCATGAGCAAACAAGTCAACTATACACTAGCATTAAAGCATTAATCGCCGAGCAAAGCTTGGGATTAGCAGTGAGAGTTATTCCTCCATCACCAAACCAACGATCTCAATCCAAACAGGAAGATCGTCAACAAGAACAAGCAGAAAGGAGTCCGAGCACTAGCCAAGCAATGCTATCAAAGGGTTCGACTAGTAAACTCGATGACATGGTTCGCAAGCAAGCGGCCAATATCAAAGCCTTCAAGAGGACCGTGAGTAGCATCGATCTGGAAGACCTAAATGAAAAGTGGGAGCTAGAGGACGCCCTAAAAACATTACAATCCAAATGGAAGCAGGTTGATGAGCTACACTGGGAAATTGACGGAGAAATGTGTGGCGTAGATGAAGAGTACGACATCATCTACAATGACAATGAGAAAACATTCATCAATCTCAAAAAATCCATCAACAAAAAACTGTGGTCCGTGTCACACAGAGAACATAGCACTCCACAAATGGATATTCCTATATTTACAGGAAAATATCATCAATGGTACTCATTCAAAGATTTGTTTAATGAGACCATACACAACAATCGGTCACTATCAAACGCGCAGAAGATGCAATTTTTGAAAGGAAAGCTAAGAGGTGAAGCAGAGAAAATTATACAGCATCTTCCAATAAGTAGTGACAACTACAACACATGTTGGGAGCTTTTAAACCATCGCTACAATAACAAAAAGCTTATTTTTAACTCCATCATTAACACCCTACTCGGTTTACCCAACATGCAACAGCAATCTTTGAGTCAAATCAAAAAATTGCATGACCTCACCCTTGAAACCATACACGGGATAAAAAATCTGGGTGTCGACATCAACACATGGGATCCACTCCTTGTGAACTTATTGTCACAAAAATTGGATCATGAAACTTTTGGGGATTACGTCGATTCCTTGAAAAATGCAAGAGAGCTGCCTGTACTACAAGAGTTTCTTGACTTCTTAGAGAGCAAGTTTACAAGTCTAGAATCTTCGCGTAGAAAACATGAAAGTTTTACACAAAAGGCAAATCTAGACTCAAGAACATCGAATGGGAAAAATCCTCATAGCAACAATCAGCATAGCAACAGCAATAAATCATTCTCCAAAGCATTACACGTGTCGTCGCCGTATAAGTGTCAGCTGTGCGGTCAACAGCACGGCCTATATAATTGCAAAAGGTTTTTAGAATTGAGCAATGAAAACAAGCTAAAAACAGTTGCAAAATTGAAAACATGCATCAATTGCTTATTCGATCATAATGGCAAACAGTGCACTTCTACAAAACGGTGTCGCAATTGCAATGGAACGCATAATACAATTATGCATGATGCTTGCACGAAATCTAGATCGGCATCTTCCAACAGCGCGGCCGTTGCCAACCGTCAGCAGAATAATGAAGACCCAATAGTGTCTGTTTCATCACATGTCACTGGGGATAAATCAGCAACTAATGAGGTGATGTTAGCCACTACATTAATCAAGGTTGAAGCCATTGATGGGTCTCATCAAGTCTTAAGAGCCCTGATAGATCCGGGATCACAAGTGTCCCTAATCAAGGAAGATGCAGTAAAAAGATTAGGATTACAAAAATCGCGATGCAAAGGGATCGTAATGGGTATAGGAGAACAACATAACAAATGTAAAGGTAAACTAACGATTCACTGCTCATCAATACATAACAACTTTTCATTTAGTACAGATGTGCTAATTATGGACAACTTACTTGAAAACTTACCTATCAAAACATTTGAGCGGCCTAATTGGGGTCATATGGAAAATGTAAAATTAGCAGATCCCGAATTCAACTTAAGCAGGCCAGTGGACTTACTACTTAATGCTAACGTCCATGGCATAATATAACTGACGGGATTAATTCGAGGAGAAACCCCATCCCAACCGATAATACAACAAACACAACTAGGATGGATTATATACGGAGGTGGTGAAGAAACGACGTCATATCAATGCAATGTTGTACTCAGCAACACCCAAGACATACAGCGATTTTGGGAGATTGAAGACATCAGTGAAGAATCGCAAGTGTCGTCAGAGGATCAAGAATGCATAAATTATTATTTGGCAACAACAAAACGACTTGCAGATGGGCGTTATGAAGTCAGACTTCCTTTCAAATCGGACACCGAGGGGAAGTTAGGGTTCTCCAAAGAAATGGCCATAGCTCAGTTCCTTAACTTGGAACGAAAATTCCAAAAGCAGCCAAATTTAGCAGAACAATATAAATTATTCATAAACGAATATCAAGCATTAGGTCACATGGTTCCTATTGAACATAACAATAACAATGAAGCAATATCGTGTTACCTGCCACACCACGCTGTACAACGAGCTGAGTCGACAACAACGAAACTTCGTGTCGTATTCAACGCGTCTGCCAGGACGTCTAGCGGGTGCAGTGTCAATGACTTGATGTTGAAGGGACCTAATATGCAACAGGACCTTCAAAAACTCATCATCAAGTGGCGTCAATATCGATACGCATTTACCGCTGATATCGAAAAGATGTATCGGCAAATAATGGTGAATGAAGCAGATCGTCGATATCAACAAATAGTGTGGAGAGATTCGCCACACAAAACAATCAAAACTTATCAGCTAGCAACAATTACTTACGGGACTAAATCAGCACCCTTTTTAGCAATGATGACCTTGCGACAATTAGCAAAGGATGAAGAGCAAAAATATCCGGAAGCATCCAAGGTCTTAACAGAATCATTTTACATGGACGATCTGATCCATGGTAGTCATTCAATACAGGATGGTAAACTACTTATAACAGATCTTAACAAGCTACTAAAGTCTGGAGGTTTTCGATTACGAAAATGGTCAGCAAACAGTTCAGAACTACTGGCAAAAATTGATAACAATCAGAGCGAAGGAGAAATTATATTTAATTTCAAAACAGATGAAACAACAAAAACATTGGGAATACGGTGGAATGCAACAGATGATCAATTTACTTTTAAATACAATTTAGCAAAACATAGCACAACATTAACAAAGCGAATGCTTTTGGCTGAGATATCCAAACTATTTGACCCGTTAGGATGGATATCACCAGTGACAACAAAATTAAAAATACTATTCCAGAAACTATGGGAAAACAAACTGGACAGGGATGAAGAAGTCCCTGAAAACATTAAAAACGAATGGAATACATTACAAACAGACATAGTAAACATCAATAACTACAAAATACCACGATGGATCGAATATCAACCTAATGACATCATCGAACTGCACGGCTACTGCGATGCGTCAACTAAAGCTTATGCGGCAGTTATTTATGCGCGTATCAAAAAACATAACAAATCTTCAGTAGTATTAGTTGTGGCTAAATCACGATTAGTTCCGGTTTCGAAAAGCGTGTCCCTGCCAAAATTGGAGTTATCAGGAGCATATCTACTAGGAAGATTGATGAACAAAGTTATCAGCTGTTTAGGAGACCTTAATTTGCAGTTATTTGGGTGGACAGACTCGATGGTTGTCTTGGGCTGGTTACAAGGCGATCCCGGACGCTGGAAACCGTTCGTAGCAAACAGAACGAGAAGCATTACTGAAGTCATCAAACCAGATTGCTGGCGATATGTTAAATCAGAAGAGAATCCAGCGGACGCAGCAAGCAGGGGAATTTTACCATCTCAACTAAAAAATCATAGTCTGTGGTGGCAAGGACCTAGCACCTTGAAAACATTCGATGTAAAGGAGTCTTCAAAACCAATCTCTTATACAACAGACCAAGAACTTAAAACGAAATATAGTCAAGGTCACAAAACAAATACTTTGGCAAATCAGCATCAAACGACAGATTCAGAGAGTATTATTATGCAACTGTTGGATAAACACAGCTCCTTCAGTAAAATTGTCAAAATACTTGCGTGGTTATTACGCGCTACAAAAACAATGCAATTACATAATAACGCCACAACAATTAAACACAGTTCATTGCCGTCGTATCTCACATTACTTGAAATGCGAAACGCCAAGTTATTAATTGTTAAGCATGTACAAAGAACAGTATTTTTAGAAGATATAGAACACTTAAAAAAGCATGGTAAATTAAACAACAAGAGTGATCTATTGAAACTAGATCCGTTCATCGATCGAGAAGGTATCCTTCGAGTAGGTGGTCGTCTAAGAAAAGCAGATCTTGGGTTGGATATGAAACATCCAGCAATACTACCAAACAACAGCCGATTAACAACACTTATTGTTAACCAAGCCCATCTTCTAACTTACCATGGTGGGCCTCGTTTAACACTAGCAAACATCCGACAGAAGTATTGGATAATCGGAGGTAATAGAGCAGTCAAGAAAGAAGTTAGAAACTGCGTTATTTGCAGAAAACATTCACCAAGAATGCAGCATCAATTGATGGGAGATCTACCAGAATCCCGAAGCACACCCGCTCCCCCCTTCTATCATACCGGTGTAGATTATACCGGCTATGTTGAGGTAAAAAGCAATAAAGGACGCGGGATAAAGACAACAAAAGGCTACATAGCAATATTTGTGTGTATGGTGACCAGAGCTGTTCATCTGGAACTGGTATCCGACTTAAGCAGCTCTGCGTTTCTAGCAGCACTACACCGAATGGCAGCCAGAAAAGGAGCTCCTTGTCACATATACAGTGACAACGGAACCAACTTTGTTGGAGCGAACAGACTTTTACAAGAGCAATTTCACGATTTACAAAACATGGTCAACAGCAATTTATCAGCAGAATTAACGGACTTACAGATACAGTGGCATTTCAATGCACCATCCTGGCCAAGTGCCGGTGGATTATGGGAAAGAGCCGTTAGAAGTCTGAAACATCACCTCAAAAGAGTGGTTGGCGAGCAGAAGCTAACTTTTGAGGAATATTCAACTATCTTAGCAAAACTGGAGTCATGTCTAAACTCTAGACCGCTATGTGCGTTATCCGAAGATACAGATAATTTGGAAGTGCTAACTCCAGCTCATTTGTTAACTGGAAGGGCAGGAACATCAGTCATTGAAACAGAGCAAGATGCACGCACTAGGTGGACTCTAGCAGCCAAAATTGCACATGACATCTGGAAAAAGTGGAAGGCAGAATATTTAACAGAACAGTCAGTGCGTCCTAAATGGATGAACACTCAAAATAATATTGAAATAGGACAATTGGTAACTATACAGGATGACAATCTCCCGCCAGGGAAGTGGATGATGGGCAGAGTCATAGAAGTTCACCCTGGACAGGACGGTCTCGTCCGAGTAGTATCTTTAAAAACCAAAAATGGTATTATAAAACGACCTATTGTCAAAGTGTCGATTCTACCGATTCCAACTAGCAAACAGGAAAAGCATACAGAACAGATGAAAAAAGGACAAGACAAGAACAAAGATGGCGTAAGAGAAGTAAAAATAAAAGCAAGCAAACCTAAATCATTGTTTACATCAATGGCGATTGCTTTAATATTTGCTATGTCATTGATAACAACATCGCAAACAACAGAAATAATATCACCATTACCTAACAACATTTCGTTATATTTTGACTCGATCAACAACATGCAACTTGTACGAGATAAATGGACCCTCGTTGTATACTACAATATGTCTCCATACTGGGATGGCATGACCACAGCAACAAAGTTCCTGAACTATTTAGATAAAACATGCAGCACATTAACAGAAACAAGTCGCTGCGGTATGTTACTACTCCAATTACATCACGAGTACTCAGAATTACAACATTACAACCGACTCCTATTGAATCAGCATTTTGACGCGCACGACAGACAGCGTCGCGGTCTTATCAATGGAATAGGTAACATTGCAAACGCATTGTTCGGGGTATTAGACGAGAGTTTCGCCGAACAATATAAAAAAGATATCCAGCTTATAAAACAAAATGAGCATCACCTAACAAACTTACTTAAAAATCAAACATCCATCGTTGAGGCTGAGTATAACGTGCTAAAGCGGACTGAACAACATATACAACTGCAACACAAAACAATCAACAAGCATTTGAACGAGCTAGATCGAGCAACCAACATAATTAAAGAAAATATGGACAAGTTAAGTGATAGTCAGGATTTCACTTTGTCAGCACTAACAGCAGTGAATTTACTTCATAATCTAAAACAAATTCAAGATACTCTACTGGATACCATAACAGACGTTTATCATGGCAAATTCAACACTCACTTGTTGACACCTGATCAATTAAGAAATGAACTACAGTTTATTTCTGGGCAGTTGACCAAAGACGTGACCTTACCAGTGGACAATATACAGTCAGACCTTAGGTCAGTCTACAGCATGCTGAGAGTAAAAACAAGAGTAATGACAGACTATGTCATATTCGAAATAAAATTTCCATTGTCTAGTAGAGACAGTTACAAGATTTATAAAATCCTCTCAGTTCCTCATCAAATCGGTACCAACATGTTTAACGTAATGCCGAAAACAGAGTACGTAGCAATAAATTTAAGAAAGGATGCTTATGTAACAATATCATTTACGGAGCTTCAGCTATGTCAACATAATGAGCATTCATATTTATGTACAATCGACAAGCCAGTAAACTATCTTCCCATTGACGAGAAGTTCTGTAAAATCAACCACGACAACAATCAATGCGCAGTCAGCAAATCTTCATGCAGCGATATGTGGATTGAACTGAGTGATCCATCTAAGTATTTATATTTTTGCTGCAATACTTATCCGATCAGAATCATCTGTCAAGATCAAGTTACCTACAAGCAAATCAGTGGAGCTGGTATTATCAACTTGAAGCCTAAGTGCATAATTAAAGGCAAAGACTTTGCTCTATACTCTCGTTCGAACTCGGGAAACATCTTAAAAACTGACCCTGAAATAGAAACTCCACAGATAACAGAATTCCATCATTTAGTAAACATTTCACTATCAGACTACACGGAATCCGTAGATCCGCTAAATCAAACATTAGAAAACATCGGCAAGCAGATAAAACAGTTGAAAACGGCTACGGCAAACACTTCCGAAGAGATCGATAGAAACAACCAAAGCTTATCAACACATGACGTTCACCAATACGTCATTTGCTATATCTTGCTGGGCGTGGCCATCGTAGCAGCAGCGGTGTTCCTGTGGCGCTGGAGGAAGGCGTCTACCAGGGGCCTCACACAGACGGAACCGACAGTTACATTTTCGCGAAACATCAGTGCTAGTGAAGTGAATCATGTGAAATTTCCGCGAAAGCAGAGCATAATGGCTGACCGTCAGCCCAGTGAAGTGAATGTGATAGCTAGTAACACTAGTTTAAATACTGTACATAACCAAGCTACGTCCCCTAGGCCACAAAGACGTAACTGTTACAATGGGGATGATGTTGTTTAAACTTTTATTATCTTTTATTTTTTATTATTTTAAATTTTGTAACATTTTCGCCCGGGAGCATGTACGGCGAACCGCACATCATCATTTTATTATGAATAGCCAAATCATCAGTTTACGCGTTAACGCCAAACGACCTAAATTGCATATAACTTAGTACGTGATCAGATCGCAACTAGTGTCGTCGCGCGTGCTCCCTCGCTCTATTAACAAACATTATTTGTAACATTCTGAACAATACACAGTTTTCTGTGAGCATTTCAGTCTATCATTTATAACATCCCAAACAGCAATCTCTACATGGACTAACTCACCATTCAAAGGATCTGTAAAGAATATGTTCACACTTAAAATTGCCTCCAGCCATTTCCCGCACAGCAAATGTCTCAATTACAGTTCGCATAGTTAACAGCACCTTTTCAGCGTTTAGTAACGCAATAAACTTTGAACCTTAGTTATGGTCCTTACCGTTACTTTGACCGGGAATGCTGGTCTACCTTTTATCATTCTAAAGTTCAAAACCGACACTACTGGTTACTGTTAAGGGCCATACTTATAGTGAATGAGCTATTCAAGTTACTTGTTGACGGTAATGAAGAAGAGATCCAATACCAAATCGGGTCATTTGTTATTTAAGTACAGCCTAATGGAAAAGAAATTTCTTTTTAGCATGATGATTGATGACACGTATGCGACAAAGGCTTACAAGTATATTTATTGACATGGAAAACAATGCTTACCTAGTCAAATAAGGAGGTAATTCAATAAAATCAGCTGATCAGCTTTTATGGAATTATTCAGCTTATATTAAATTCAAATATTAATGGCATTCATGTGTTATTTACCACCGTTGTTATAGGTACCTGGCATTAACCCTGGAGCAACAAAAGCACACATACAACTAAGATGTAAGTAGATCACATTTTACAAACAGCAGTCAAGTCAGCAAATGAGGGCACTTCACAAACATAAGTACAGTTGCCTCTTAAACGGCAAACTTGAAACATTCAACATTCTAAGTTCACCGTCTTGTAAATCTTGTACAACCGTTAACCAAGGTATCAGAAACATAGTTATAGTAGAATCACGAGTTGTCTTTACTTGGTTATGTTGTAACGGGCCCATGATGGAGTAGTGGAGCCTATCTGAGATTTAAATGTCGTGTTTCACGAGGAGTATGGCCGTGTTATCGAAAAACGAGAATAATAGATTGGGTTTAGGTGAAGCTTGCGTCATTATAAAGTAGATTGTACGGTATTAGCATGTCATTATTGAAAGTTGTTCCAACTTGTTTGTTATCGCGTGGATTGACTTCTTTAGATTGATCAATTCAGAGAGGTTTATCAGTAACTACGTGTTTTCCATCACTTTATATACCCGATCAATAATATTCAACACCCACATTTTTTTAAAATGTTTTAGTAACCACCAGCCCTATAGGGCTGTTATATGCATATGTTGTAACTAAGAATACCATTATCAATTTCGGTGAAATTGTGTTCGGTTTAATTGCAAAACCTCCTAAATCCGAATGTCAGATGGCTGTTGCATATTGAACATCCAAAATAACATCAGATGTTCCAAAAACAGGAGCATAAAAAGGCCACACTCACAAAACACTATCCACAAAGAAAATAATATTTCCAGAAACCATACGGTCGTAAAAACTCTAAAATTATCTTCGTTTATGTCATCTTCATGGCTATAATCTTCTAACAATAAATTTCGAATAAGTTCTAAAGAGTCCCGACCTCAATCCGCTACCGGCGTTACTTATTACTCAACCGCGTCGGCTAAAAGAGGGTTATGTTCTTTATTGTCACTAATGCCTGCTTATTAGTATTGTGCGTTTCCTGCTTATTTCAACATCAGTTGCCGGCGTTTTTAAAGATTACTGTCTAATCTTTGAAGATGGTCTGGATTTATTGTATTTGGTAGCTGACCGTCGCCATCTCTTGTCGCTTTTACTCTGACAATGGGCCCTCTAAGATCTTCGTAATTACGGGGTACTTAAAGTTGAGAGTTTTCAAGTTTATCCTTATTTTTTGCGGATTGAAATGCAGGTAAGCAACCTAATCCTTGCAATTACTTTTTTAAGTGGTTGTGATTTTGTTGGTTCAATAATGTTTTGTTAAGGTTTCAAAATAGACTATATCATTTTGATTTGTATCTCTTTCAATTCTACCATTGCCTATACATGTCATTGAAATCTTTTCTATATCGTGACAACATTGTGTGCCTAAGACTTGTCAAATAAACTTATTTTCTTTCTTCTTTCTTTCTTTTGTAAAATATGTGAAATTCTGCCCTAACTTGTGTGTATTTGTTTTCTTCTTTGGAGTGTATTACTTAGTGTCTCCTATCTTCCTTCCAGTCCTAGACAAACGCCTCCGTCCATTCCTTCCACTTTTCTAGATTGTGTACTTCTGATGTAATGTTTAAGCTACCATAAGTGCGCCAGTGTACTTTTCCATTACTAATGATTTATTTACATTTCCCATCAATTAGAGTAATGATTTGTTGATTTTTATATGATGCTAAATGATGTTGTTCTCAAACGATGTTATTGTGACCTTTGAATTGTGTATTTTGCGTCCTTAATGAATGTAAGATAAAGTTATAATTAGTTATAGTATATAAAGGGTCCTCTCTCCCATCAAAGCAGAGTCCTGCCAGATCTGTCGTAAGACTATCATCTCGGTTCCGTCTGCAATATTGTTAACCACGTAAGCACATTAAAAGTACTTATAGTCTTCGCTGGTGTTATATTATTGATAAAGAACCCCTTCCGACTCGGTGAACATTACACTGACTGCCATTTTAGAAGTTAGTCATTCGCTCGGCATGGACCTCGATTTACTATTTCAGGTCTCCATTGATATGACAGCATCCTGTATACTTAGACTGCACGTTTCCAGTACCAATTTAGTTTATTTATAGGTATACTTATTTAGTATTATTTTGCTCCATTTCTTTAAACCCAAGAACGTTTCCGTCTTAACTCAGCACTACCAAGTAATGTGGTCCGCTATACACAGATGATAGTTTACAAACAAACGGAGTTGCGTCTCTATTATTGTATAGATCTCTCAGGGCTTGTTATGAATGCTCTTGTTCACCCTTCCGAGAAATTCTAAAACAATAGAAAATAAACAATGGACTTCACGTTGTAGGAAGGTTAACGTTTTATGTACTGAATAAATTTTGAATAGGGAATATTGCTGATGAGTTGTATTAGATTTTGGGTTAACCCGTGGTTGAACTTGAAAGTATTATTATATAAGTATTATAACTTAAAAGCATTGAGGGAGAAGAGTGGTTGATACTTGATACACATAGTAGGTAAATGTGATAATTAATGGGTGGGGTTCCGGTTTAATTCCCGGGATTTTCTTAGTATCGGATGTTTTACTAATATTTACCAGGTTTAACAGAAATTTTTTAAAGATTTTAAGATAAGACATTTAACCTATACGTTTTAATGATGAAAATTTTATTTACTGCCCAAAATAATATGTTCCTTCTCTTGAAGCTTCTACATCTCACGTATTCATAGTAAGTAGGCTTTACCGTATTTAAATCTTTTTTATAAGTATATGCATTTCAACTTAACACCTTCCACTTCTAAGACGTGACATTCCGCAAGCTTTCCAGCACTTAATTATAAAATCTAATCAACGTTAGGCAGTTTCCTATCCGCCGTTGTTAAAACAAAAATGTGAAGACGTGGACACGCATGCCAATGAAGATATTATGCACTAACACCATTGCAGAATATCAACGCACAGCTTTTGTCATCAATTCTATTTACTCTTTATTAAATAAGTCTGAAAATGAATTGTCAGATCCTAGTCGCTTTTCATACGAAAATGAATCTAATTGCACACAGCTCATGTTATTTTAGGAATACCATTTTATATTTCGTTATTTCTCAGAACTTTATAATGAGCTCAGGAGAAAAATATGCAGCAAACACCATCAGTCTGCTGCTCTAATTTGAATTTTATTGTTAAAACGTTAAATTTTACACCTCGGATCATTCGGGCTGTCGTAAATCGCAGTTGCCGCCATACGGTTATTACAATAATTTATAGTTGAGGGATGCGCATGGGCAATCGCAGAGTCGTTGATAGACACGTCAAACGGCCGAACGATTCTAAACTCGAAATAAATCATTGAGTTTTTATAAAGGCATCATCGCCTCCGCTGTCGCCGCGGCGTGTCGGCGACATCAAAGCTCTGCATGTCTTTGTAGAGCCGCTTGCGCGCGCGCCTATGAAGGCTTCATTAAAAAGCTTCAGCTTTGATCTGTCGTTCGGATACGTGTTTGATTGCTTTGCATTATTGTATTTGACGTTTGGGTAATTGCTTGAATGTTCTTTTAATGAGTGCTGGGTGTGTGAATATTGTTCGTAAGTTTGTTAATGTTGCTTGTTTTTATTTGTGAAGGTTTAATCTCTCTTCATTTTGTCCAAAAGCCCCTTTATTCTCATGAATGTTTTTGTTCCAGCTTCAAAGTTCGCATTTAAACTGCCTACTTTAACGTTGCGTGCACGGGCACACTATTCAGAAGTCTGAATAACGTCTAAAGGCCGGCACATATTATTCCAAGAATGAGCACTTACTCATTGGTAGTAGAAAAAGGCCGCACGGACGGACCGCGAGCGCTGGCCGCCTCGCCGCCGCCGATAGAGTCATTATGTTCCATTATTCTACACTGGACCTCAAACTTTTGGTCTGGGTATTTTTCAGAGGATATAGTGTGATGGTTTTTAAATCCGACGTCCGTTTATGTTCCAGCAGAGTTTACTTCCACTACGTTACGTCGGCTCCCGGAGAAGACCAGGGTTTCTAAAAAGGCCACTTTATCAGAACCATACTATGAAATTGAAATGCAATATTGTGGGTTTAATAGGTTTTTGTACTGTGAAACACTGTACTGTGAAATACTTAAGCTATTGTCAAACAGACAGGCGAAGGGAATGCGATCCGAATCCTGTCATATAGAAAAGCGAAAGCGGTCCGATAGTCTATGTGACAGGCTTCAAACAATTCCATACATTACCAACAAAAAAGCTTCGCTTCGCGTTCGCTTCGCCTGTCTGACAATAGCATTACTGTACTGGTTACTGCTTCTTAGATTGAAATGATTAAATCATCTAAGGAGCAGTAATCAGTAGGTACAGCAAATGTCACTAAAGTAGGTAACCAGTACAGTAAATGTTTCACAGTACGTTTTATGATACATACAGCTAAAGAAGCCTTTTAGGACATCTTTTACAAAAGGTAAAAGAGGTAAGGTAAACTGTTTATTTTACTTATGAAGCCCGAAATCAAAGGAGTGAAGAGAGACTTTTTCCCAACAGCGGGATATCATGTTTTACTTTAGACTTCATTATCGTCCACTGCTAGAGAAAGGCTGGATGTCCACAATGTCGTCGATCCACCTAGTGGGAGGCCTGCCTAGACCTTAGAATTGTTTACTAAAAATCCAAATATAATAAAAAAAAACTTTGAGCTCCCCAGTCGGATGGCTGATTAACTCGTCGAGCTGGGCGCGGCGCGGGCGCAGTGTGGTTTGCGGGGAGAGCCGCTTGCCCCCAACCATAATGTATATCATTTTCTTCCTGCCTTAGCTCGCGGCATGCCTTTTTTACGCTTCCTCTCGGCTCACAAACTTTTCCCGTATGACTTATTCAACAAAATATTATTATGTTCGTCTTTTGTTATTGTTTTTAACATTGTTACATGTGGAGTTTACTTAGGTTACCTTTTTATGGGTTATTGTTTCGCTTTCAGTGGTTCTAAGTAAGTTTGGTGCTGCGAAGCAATTGGTCTGTTTGCTGTCAAAGTTAGAAATCTGCGTGTTTTTTGTTTTATTTAAATTTTGACTGAAAAATAAAAATAGTTTGAAGTACACTACTAACTTATGACGACAGCTTCGCCCACGGAGTTCGGTAATTGTCCCAACCAAGGGATTGTACTACCGGGAAAAGTAAATTAGGTATGTGTTAATCCAGAAACAACCATATCCATCTGAAATCTTCGCAAACAGTGAACATTTTTTACAGCAAATATGATAGGTAATATTGTACAATACAGTGCGTGCAGGTCAACCGGTGCCAAACTGCCAATAGAAGAACAGATGGTAGGTACCTATATCAATCAATTATTGTAATGAAGGTAGGTATATAAGGCTTAGCTATGCCCTGCCTACATTATTTCAGACTATGCCCTAACCACTGCAGCAACTCTTGACACAGAATCAACAGTTCGCTACTATTGATTACCATCCAACAGAAAAAAGCTAAGGAATCTTTCATTAGACTTGGATCCCGCAACGAAATGGGGATGGCAACTCAAAGCTATTCGTAGATGTCGCTGCGATCGTTGTCCCATAAGTCAGATTACTGTATAGCTTTTACAAAAAACAAACACGTATTTTGTTATAAAAATTGAGTTTATTCTAAAAAACAAATATGGGAAATTATTCGTCAATGCAAGTGCATATACTAAAACCAGAACTAAGACGCCGCGGTGCATCTACAAGAGGAAAAAAAAGTGATTTAGTTGAGAGGCTAAAATTTTGTTTCTACTACATTAAACACACATTTACTTGTAGTTGTAGATTTTTAAGTAGGTATTACATGTGCTAGCCTCTACAAAGAATATAGTACTGCTTCTGACATTCTATATTGAGAAAAATATCATCAAGTTTTGCGTTTGTCTTCTTCATCTAATTTTACATCTATTTTAAAGATTGGAGCAATATGATAAGAATTTTAACTTCCTAACACCACAACTATCACAAATCTCGGTCCCGGTGATAATTCTTCCACCAGACGAACCATTTCATGATATAAAGAGCGATGCAATACTTAACCTCCAATAGAAAAGTAGATATTATTTTGAAAGGTGTATTCGATTGTTTAGTTATGGTATAATCACAGAATTTCATTAATAAATTCAACTAACGGCCTGTCCCGGCTTCGCAAGGGTAGATATTTGTTTATTATATAGCTTTTCTTTATTGATAATACATTTTTTGGTCTCACAGCAGTCATAGCAGCTACCCATTATTTCTTGATAGATTGAATTGTCGGAAATTTGTATGTTCCATTATTATTACAGCCTTTTACACAACATCTAGTCATTTTACATCAATAAAACGCTTTTTTCAGAAAATTCCTTTGATATGACAGTTCTTTTGGGACACAAATGTCACTTTTCACTTTGACACTTGCCTTCCACAGGAGCAGTGGTGGCCCAGTGGTATCGGCCTCGACTTACGAGTAGTAGGTCGTGGTTTCGAACCCCGTCAGGCGCATTACTTTGTGTAATTTATTTCATCACCGCTGCTCTCAAAACGGTGAAGGAAAACATCGTGAGGAAACCGGCATGTCCTAGAACCAAAAAATTCGAAGACATGTGACATCTACCAATCCGTACTGGGCCCACGTGGTAGATTACGGCCCATTCCTTCTCACAGAGAGGAGGCCTGTGTCCCAGAAGTGGGAACATTTATAGGCTGGTGATGATGATGATGACTTGCCTTCCCCATTGGTTAGAAAAGAATAGCGGACTAGTAAAATCGAAGTCGTAAATGCACTGTTTGAATTTCAATTTACATTATGACAGTCACCCCTTTCACAGCTCTCGTATTTTATAGTATTTTGAATGGGAAGAAGAAGTGGCGGAACATACGCCCCAGCAACACACCTTTTGTAAGGTTAGAAGAACCAAGATTTTATACAATAAAAGTAAGATAAGTAGAATAAAGCAAAACAAAAGGTTCAATCGTATTTCCAAGAACTGATGAGGAAATCGGGGTCACCACTCCTTATAACCATCTTCCTCTTCCACAAACAGAATTAGTATACAAAATTATGCCGTTGATTGTTCCAAAAGGATGAAGCCTACATTCTCTTGAGGGCTAATTAAAATACAATTGCGTTTAAATTGTCTCCGTCGTACCACAAAAACTTTTAAACGTGTTTTGAACACTTGTCTAAAAAAATGTCAAATTATGACGTTGAAATAAGGTCCGTTTTGCAGTCACTCTTTTTTTAAACAAGTGTTCAACAGATGTTTAAGTTTTTGTAGTAAGACCATCTATGTTTAACTTTGAGGCGCCTGTCGTAAAGGGTGTGGGTGGACCGTACGTAGGTAGTAGGTAAGTAGGTACCACGTATCACACGTGTGCCGGATGTAATCCTTCGTATTGAAAATAATATAATGTTATGTAGATTACTGCTTCGTTTGATGGGTTTTTGTCGCTCACGAATCACGATTGTGTTATGTGGCTGCTTTTGATTAAGAAGTTTTAGTATTTTTATTTGTTTTCGACTTATATCGTGAAATGTACGTTACATTTAAATGTAAAGCTTCTGTAAGAGTGATTGTCAGTGAGTCAACTGCACTCCTATTAATTTTCCATAACTTTGCTCTTGATTCTAAGTACATTGGATCAAAAATTCCTTAATACTCATTCGCTGGTTTAAAAAAAAACTTTTTTTAGGCGGTTTTTGAAGTACAAAATTGTAACAATATTTGTGTTTCACTACCTTCGCAACCGGCTGAATAAAAACAACGCTAAAGGTGGAACGTAATCGGTACTAATTACCATTCACACACCAACAGATTGTCGTAACGCCCCGCATTTAAAAGGTCACGAACAACCTGCACCCAATGAAGCTACAAACGTCTGCGTCTGCGCCGATTTCAGACCGGTCAATCCGCACATGCACTTCGTCAACATTGTTGTAAAGTGGCGAAGGAAATACATTGTAACATTTTTCTGTTTCATAAGTTGGTTGGTTAAGGAAGGATGGATGAAAAAATATGTTGCACGTGTCTTTTGCTCAAAGTCGTTTTGAAAGACAACGGCAGAAGTCAGCAGGGTCGTGGGTGATGTTCAACATTATTCTGTTCAAGACAGCTACTGGACTTCTATTACTACCTGTCTCGGCAGCACGCAGTTGTGCTGTTGCAGCACTAATCGTCCTCGTTGAGAAACGGAGAAATAAATAGGATTGCACCACTGAAGAGGAGTGAAGATTTAGTACAATCTTATTAGTAACTATTTCTCCGTTTCTCCGCTCCGCAGCCTCGCTTCGCCCCTGACAGGCAGCGTAACTGCCCCATTTCCTGGCCAATTGTGGTCTTAGTCTGGCCATTTCTGTCCGGGGTCTGCGCCTTGTGCCTGGGCACCGTTAGCACGCCCCTATTTGCGGCACTGAATAAAGCAAATTCCAGTAGCAGCACTATTGCGGATTGATCGGGATCGGTTTCATGTGGTCCTCGGCTACAACAGCAAGCGTCACTAGTTACATCTATATGGAAGTGTTTGACGCTTTGGTTTGTAATTAATAATCATCATAGTATGTAAAGCTAATGTAAATGAAGTTTCCAAATTCTTCTAGTGGCATGGAATTTATTAATATTTTCGGATTGTTGCCATTTAAAAGCTCTTCCCTTTATGTTTGTAGGCCTTATATGAAGAACACCTTGGACAGGTTTTGCATTCCATGTGACAAGCTCTATTGTCTTCACAATGTTTTGGTATGTTTATGATAATTTTGCCGGTTTAATTTATAGCTTGACTTGTCTATAATAAATTGTTAGGACATGAAATAAATCGGTATGTCTACAACTGTCAATATAAATTCTGATGTCACACGAGTATTGAATAAATGATTAATTATGCTTCTAAACCAAAGGAATACGTGATCTAAGTGTCTCAAGTCAAAACGCAATAAATTTTTTTGGAACCTAATTTTTGATCGAACCTTTTTCATTCTAACTAATTTTACGTATATTATAATACTCATATTATTTATGTTTTTTTTTATCTTGGTACGAGTAAAATCATCTGAAATAAGTTCTCCCGCTGTCAGACTAAAATCTACGGTGTTCCTTAAATAGTCCTTTATATATATTTGTTTTTTTTTTTTTATGATAATAAATTGTACCATTATTAGGTATATGTAAATGTTTTACTGATATTCTAGTTTTAAGTTATTTGCTGCGCCCTGACAGGGTAATTATCCACCAGTTTTAAGACAAGCTTGTAAAGATGTGTTCATTCTGCAATAATTAAAAAAAAATCCTTTGAAATTGCGAGAAAAAGAACTGGCTCAATTTCTTTTTTTTATATAGTACACATTATCGCCAAGTAATTAAAAGCCTTTAGGTTTAAGCACTTCATTTGTTCTTGTACTACCAGAGTCTGGTAGACCCATGTTCAATGTTAATGCTCCTTGAACATGCAGACATTTATGCGTCAGATTGAAAATACGACTTCGTGGCAAATATTCCACGAAGTCATTACAAGGAGGGCGAAGCCCGAAGGCTATAAAACTGTTGCGGAAGAAATTAACCATCATAATATTACGAGAGCAATAGCATGTTTCAATATCTTGAAGCTTATTGGCAAAAAAGTAATTGCTGATCATTTTTTCATACACCTGCGGACTTGAGCAGTTTTATATTATATCTACAGTGATTATTTTATTTACTAGCTTCCGCCCGCGACTCCGTCCGCGCGGATGTCGGTCTTCGTGTGGATGGTTTATTTTTCCATTTTGAGTAACTCTGACAATGACATCTTATAAATATCCATTGGACCCAAATACGGCTAAGCCTATAATAATTAAGGAGATCTATTGAGCTACTGCTGTTGAGCTCGCGTTCTAATAATAATAATAATTAATAAGATTAATAATAAGAAAAATAAGATTTTTAAGGGATGTTAGTCACCGTTGCCGGCACGAAGAGAAGTTCGGTTTCTTGACAAAGATTTATTGTCCACAACGTACAAATTATTTATATAAAATAGGACAAGTCCCGACCACCTTTTCCCAGGGAGGACGAAGGCAGTTTTTGGTCCTCTAAACCAAAATTAACAGAATTGAATTACTGTTTAACTTTATGATAAAACTTAGTAGCCGAGTCTTGTGTAGCTAATCCAATTAGGACGTAGCCCGCAAGTGCACTACTAGTTAAGTCACACGGAAAAATAATAAAGTCGCGGTAGTCATTAACTCTCGGAGAATCTTAACACCGCGATTCAGAAATGCGCGTCATAGGCACAACGCCATCTAGTGGTGAGTGGTGGAACCTTTTTAGAAATCAATGGAGGCAGGCGTGGCGTAATGTTCTACTTGATTGATAATAGGTGTCGCCAGTGGTTCCATAATAAGGTTTGTTACAGTTTTTTTTTCTACGTATTTTTCCAGGATAAAAAGTATCCTATTTTATGCCCAGGATAATAAGGTATAATTATACCAAGTTTCATCGAAATCGAACCGTTAGTTTTCACGTGATGCCTGCACATACAGACAGACAGACAGACAGACAAAAATTTTTTTAATCACATATTTGGGTTTGGTATCGATCCAGCAACACCCCCCGCTATTTATTTTTTCAATATTTTCAATGTACAGAATTGACCCTTCTACAGATTTATTATATGTATAGATTTTGCAAGCGCAATCTTGTTTTAGATGTTTTTCTGTAAATTCGTTTTAAATACCGCTTTACTTTAGTTTTAGTTTTCGGGAAGGCAATCATGTTATTCAAAGATAATTTTATTTTTATATTCCGAAAAATTTCAGGTAGGCATCGTGGAAGAAGGTTTTATTTTAGTAGGCACCAACTATTTAATTAACATTACTTTTCTTACTGTTGCTAAATTCTGGACGTATGACAACCCTTAACAAGTTAAAAATAGAATATTTATAGGTACTGTGTTAGTACCCTATCAAGGACTGAGATTTTCAGCGACATTTCTAAAAAACTTCAGAAAAGTATTGCTTTAATTTTTCCAAAACGACATCAGCAAATTCACGTCTCTGCAATTTCCAGTCCTCAGCAACTGCCTGTAAATACGATTCATACTGCCTTACCTGTTCCTTTCTCACAAAAACAGGGTGTAGAATAAAAAGCAGGCGCGAGACAGCGAGTATAACAACTTCATCGGCGCGAACGAGACCCTCACGATCTAAAGTCGCCGCCATTGCCACCTTATCGTGAGTCAAAGAAAAAAATAAGACATAATGTGTCCAGCTTTCTCATTAACGTAGCTGAGTTATTAATGCTTTGGTTCGATGAACTCTGGGCCTCTGTTCTATGACTATTTATCTGGTAGAATATGTTTTCTTAGGTAAAGAAGTAAGGTGCGGTTTTCTTTCTGTTTTTACTCAGGGGCCCAATTAAGTCTGCTATTTTGCTAGTGGTTGGAGTATGTATAGTTCTTTTGATCATCTGCAATGATAGTCAACAGTTAATTAATTTTGGTTATAAAATAACTGTTCAAAGGTTTACATACTTATATTATATATGGTTTAGCAGAATTTTATGAGTTCTGGATAAAACATGCACAAAATATGGAGATTGACACAAAGATTTTTCAACCTTTCATTTGATATAATCTAGATAGGTACACTACACAAACTATTCAAGCTATTCAACTATTTACACCAAAGTACAAACTATTCAACTATTTACACCAAAGTACAAACTATTCAACTATTTACACCATTACACCAAGGTACATATTTTATTCACACAACTATGCAGTTATTTTATCAAGAGCCTTTATATTCTACGCAGTCAGGTTTAAGTTAAATACCTAGGCGATCTAGGTGATATAGTAGTCGCTAGGTGTCGTGTAACAACTTCATTGGCGCTAACGAGCTAATACCAGTTCTGTATCGCCATTTTATCTACATAGACACGACGAGAGAAAAGCAAAATGGAAAGAATAGACAAGACCGGAGATTTTCTTTTTACTTTGGGAGATTTTGTTTAATAATATGTAGGTAGGTTTAAAGGTTAGGTTTTTTTGTAGCATTCAATTATTTGGGAAAAGGTTCATTTATTTAATATAATCAATTTTTGCCACCTTGGCATTTTACCAATTATTATTATCATCTGAAAGAGACGTTGAATAACAACTTAATAACTGTCGATGTAGTTTTTAGTTTTAATTTATTTATTAAGGAAAAATACTTACTCATTATTTGTTAGTATTGTAGTGGTGGATAAAGTTATAAGAATGGTCTTTTGGCGCGTGTTATCGCTGCCATTTTGTATTTTCAAATACATTTCGCAAAACTGTTCATCACTATCACTACATACCTAGTATAAAGCAAAGTGCCAAAAGGATTTTGATGCGGTTTTTTATATACCTAAAAGATTCACCCGTGCGGACCCGGGGCGGGTCGCTAGTAAAATACGAGTATAAACGTGCCAAAATATCCTAACCACAGTGTTAAATATCCTGTTAAAAATCAACTAATTAACGAATATTAAACTAAAATAAATGTCCTTAGTAAAGTGAGGAGTAGGTCTATATGATTCCACAGAAGACAAGATTCCTCAGTTATTCGTCTTTTTTCTTATATGCAATGAACTATAAATGGCCAAGTAGTTAATATGTTATGAATTAAGTATAGTTGCTAGGTGTCCCACGTAACAACTTCATTACAGTTAACGAGAGGGGATCGGGGCCTCTTCTAGGACTTGCAATTACCTCCTGAGAAAAAAAGGATATTATAAAAGTTATAAATTCCGAAGTGATGATATAAAATGACTAGATTTTTGTTTTATTTGGTTTTATTATTGAAGTGGTTAAGTGGTGGTCGCGGGACTTACCGAATTACCGTGACCCTGGAGCGTAAAGGGCTACTGAAGGACACCGTGGATTTTAGGCAGTAGGTAGGAGTCTGACTGAGTCTGATAGTAATGGGTGGGAGGACTCATTAGATGATTTTACCACGATAATAAAGTGGTTAAGTAAGTGGTAGATAGGTTCCCTTCCTTTTTTTGTATTTTTTAATAAAGCTTTTGCTGTAAAAATATTTGCATGCTGAATAGTAGTAAGCAGAATACGTAGAATAAAAATAAATAGGAATTCGAGGTATCTTTGGACTATTCTAGAAAAAAAAAGATATGTGTATCTACTTTATACTTATCATAATTCAAAGAAATTTAAGGGCAATTTTCCAGTAGGTAATTGCCAAACAATAACATGGAAATACGGCTCAAAAGAGTGTAGTATTATTTTCAGAGAATATACAAATTTCCTTAACGACTATGTATTTATTAACTGGTGAAGCGATAAATGAAGGCGAAACAACGTTTATGTTAGTCGTAAAATGACAATTTCATAGTGACTTTCTTTAATGATATAAATAAATTACGTCGGATTTTAAGTTCTATTTCCATAAAAATAAAGTCAGTAATTCTTTTTACCCGTTTACTAAGTGTATCCAATAAAAGATACAGTTCATTGCCGAGTCCAATTTAACTTGATAACTTAATCATTTTATACCAGTAAATGGGTAGAATGCCTTTTATAACTAAAAACCCTTTTCTGTGTTGCCATAACATTCAATTGATGCAGCTTTTGGTAGTATTGATACTTAATGGTGACTGGTGTCAGATTTAGTTAAGCTGCCTCTGGAATTCAATACAAACAAACAATCAAATCTTTCCTCTTTATAATACTAGAGATAGGTCAGGTCAATTTGAAGTTCAGCGTCAGACACTGTTGTCTGGCATTTTTGCTGAACTGGGCCTATTTGGCGTAGCCGTGAGGCAAATAATAATACGAGTTATTTTTTTTTTATAACTGTCTATGCCCCAGTCTGTCGCGCACGCCGCAATCGCGGCGGTAAGACCCCTCTTTAAGGAGTGGCTGGATAGGAGTCACGGCGTCCTAACCTCCCGCCTGACGCAGGTTCTCTGGGAAGTCCTCCCAGAGGACCTGCGTCAGGCGGAAGCATTTGATGATATTACCACGCTAAAAAAAATGCTCCAGTCTGTACCAATAAAGGTTAGTTCTTTCTTTCTTTCTTTCTATAGTGCGCTCCAATTAAGAAGACCACCTTCTATTGACGTCACACTTGTCAAATCGGAACATTTGTATATTATTCTCCATACATTTGAGGTGTCAGTTGACCATAGACACTGGTCTTCTTAGCTGGAACGCATTATACATATAATTTTACCTTAGTCTAGGTTCGATGTTTTCTTTCACCGATATATCAGTGATGTTCAACATAAACTAGAATATGTATAACACCACGTCTTAACTTAATCTCAGTACTACTTAAAACCATAAAATGGAGAGCTATTTATTTAAATGTTAATAAAATGGTATGCACTTACGTCCTTAACGCACTGCAAGTCTTGTGTATGTGAGTACCTACTTTGTGGACTCGTTGATGTCTTTTACATTAGATATTAAAATATAGACACGAAACGAAACAAAAATTATAATAAATTATGCATTCAATATTATTTGATTCTATTTTGAATGTGAGAGTGTGTGTGTTTGGATGGATATTTGACAGAACGAATTTGAACAAAATTTAGCACGTAGAGAGTTTATGGGTAATAGAACCTGGGTAACACATAGGACCAACCCGCACTGGGCCCGCGTGGTGGATTATGGCCCACTCCCTCTCACAGAGAGGAGGCCTGTGTCCCAGCAGTGCAGTGGGAACATTTATAGGCTGATGATGATGAACACATAGGACACCTTTGGGATAATTTTCGATCACCACGTGACTGAAGCCGCGGCTAAAGGCTAGTCAGTAACATAACTTGTGTTTAGTGCAGTTATAGACTTCTTTTGGATTTAGAAATTGGCAAGGTTGGAGAGTTTAACTATTTTGTAATCATTTGATAATATTTTGTCCAATTAGGTAGGTCCAACTTCGAGAAAGAGGTCAACCGCCGAATCCAACTCGGTTGGGCAGCGTTCGGGAAGCTACGCAATGTCTTTTCGTCCGACATACCTCAGTGCCTCAAGACGAAAGTCTTCAATCAATGTGTGTTACCACTGATGACTTACGGCACCGAAACGTGGTCTTTCACTATCGGCCTCATCTCAAAGCTCGAAGTCGCTCAGCGAGCTATGGAGAGGGCTATGCTCGGTGTTTCTTTACGTGATCGAATCCGAAATGAGGAGATCCGTAGACGAACTAAAGTCACCGATATAGCCCACCGGATTAGCAAGCTGAAGTGGTAATGGGCAGGCCATATTGCTCGCAGAGCAGATGGCCGATGGGGTCGAAAAGTAGGACGTCCACCAACGAGGTGGACAGACGACCTTGTAAAGGTCGCCGGAAGACGCTGGATGCAGGTCGCTTCCAACCGGTATATGTGGAGATCTAAAGGGGAGGCCTATGTTCAGCAGTGGACGTCCTATGGCTGAGATGATGATGATGAATATTTTGTTGGAATTTCGAAAAAAAAAGCAAGACCGAATATCTTAAATGCACTTTTAATGAACAGTCACCACCTGATACAAACATCTTTATTGACGGACAGCCTGTACCAAAAGTAGACCGATTCAAATATCCAGATCTAAATATACACGCAGATATTACCCATAGAATAAATGCGGCGTGGGTGAGGTGGAGAACCTTAACAGGAGCTCTCTGTGATAGTCGAATGCCAATAAAAGTTAGGTAAAGGTAAAGTCTATAAAGTGGCAGTAAGACCCGCCATGATGTACGGCTCCGAATGCTGGGCTGCCAAGAAGAGTCATGAACAAAAGATGCACACCAATGAAATGAAGATGCTACGATGGTCAGCAGGAGTGACGAGGCTTGATAAAGTACGGAATGAGTACATCATTGGCTCCTTCAAAGTTACTCCAATCGCAGGAAAAATGACTGAGAGTCGCTTGAAATGGTTTGGGCCGTAATGAGGCGAGACGAAGAACACGCTGTCAAGAAAGCATTGCGCATCCCAGAAAAGAAGAAAGGCAGAGGGAGGCCACTAGCCACGTGGCTGACATCCGTTACCAGGGATATGGAACGGGCACAGCTGAATCCACAGACAACCCAGGACAGAGCGGCCTGGCGCCGAAATACGAGGAGGGCCGACCCCAAGTAAAGGGAAAAGGCAAGGAAGAAGAAGAAGAATTTCGAATGAAAGAAAACTATTGAACATAATTTTCACATGCCTATAAATGACTTGGTAGAAAACTTGTACTTCTAGATAGTCGATAGCTTTCATTAAAACTTGAAAGTAACGACTTACCTTTACTTAATGATTAAGAAACTTCATTAGCAGTAAATGTCAAGCCCCTCATCATTGAATAGCTTAGGAACTTGCACATAAGAGCGTTTTATTAAATTAATCAATAATTTTATGCGTCAATAAATATTGTGGTAAGAAAGCTAGATATCGTGGCTACATCACGTTTCATCACTTTCGGGTTTCGACAACCAAACAAGTGAAAAAGAGAGCCTTTTCACCGCTATTTTGATCTTCATAAATTCAGTTCCGTTTCGACAACCTATTTATTTCAACTACTTTTTGACCTATCTAGTACCTAAATCTAATCAAGTTTCATCTTTTTTGACCGTAAATTTATATCAAGACTAAAGGTGTTATTTATCGATATTTATAAGATTGATTGAAGAGATTTAGTGGAGGCCTTTGCCTGGCAAAGAGACAAAACAGGCAGACACTAAAAATCCGTTGCAGATAAGCTGAACAGTTACTAGGCTATAAGTTCCTAAACTAAACAGACCATTTTTTCATGGTATGTTTATAAAGTATTTGAGACAATAAGCTTATCAGATACATTGATAAAATCAGATACAAAATAATCTCCTTCAGGGTAATTAACCAACTCTTTTTTTTGATGTAACCGTATTTTTCTCTTCTCCACACCATCTTTGACATCTACTCGTACATCGGAAACCCAACAAACACCATAAAACTTTGAAATACGAGATCTTCGAATATCCTCAAAAACACCATTAAATCCGTCTAGTTTACGACTTGGAGCGACAATGTCCCGTCGATAAACGCATATACGTATTTAAAGTAATATCCTGAATATGTATTGTATTCGTTTTATAAGGGCCGGGAACACCGCGGCCTTAGTGCCGTGGTGCCATGGTAGCATCTGTAGACGTCTTCGTGTTGCGCTGGCGCAGGTTAACAATCTTAGGTCGATTTTAAATCACAAAAGTTTTGGAATGACCTGTATGCCATAGTAATTTTCTGGAGCCCTGACTTTTTAATTTTTTTATTACGTGGTTAAATCATCAAATGAGTCCTCCCACCCAGGGCAGGGCGGGAGGGACTGCCCTGACTTAGCCCAAAGGACTCGCTACAGAGCTGGACAAAACCAACAACCACCCACTCTAGCCCTGGATTAAAAAAAAAAAAACTGTCAATTAAGGACCAGCAATGGAACGACACAGTAACAGTATGGTGGTAGTTGGAGCAAGGGTAAATAATCAAATATTTTTTTTTTATTTATCTAGTCATTGCTTAAACATACATAAAATTGAGATAGCTCCGGTAAATTACAATAGCACTTGTGTTAGAGCTACGAGTACCTCGCTACTTCCCTTACAAATCTAAAATAACAATGTTCAGACCGTTTCACAATTAATTAGAATGATCAAAAATACCTAAATAAAATGTTTAGGGTATGATGATATTTAACAATAATTTGACGTATAAAATATAATGAAAATTATTGTGACAGACCACCTTATAATTAGGCAGATGATGATGATGACGGCAACTGCGGAGTTTGGCTTAAAGTATTCAGGCCAAACACATCATCGGTTTGTCCACTATAACAAAAACTTCCAACTTGGAAATGCAAATGGATGACAAGAGGTTACTATCGACATCTTTTATAATTACAATACATGTAATAGTTTTAAGGACTCTTCTTTTTCCAAAAGGTTGACGATACCTGCCCATGATCCTCTCGCATCCAGCTGCGATATCTTCATTTGGCGGTCGGCAGGTGTCACGTGGTCCCACTCTACCCATCCCTCTTACACTTTCACCAACATCTATCTATCTCTCTTTTTCTTTTGTGCTCAACTCTGTAGGAAAGCTTTAGTAAGGTTTGTAAGTTTTTTTTCTTTTTTTTTGTGAAGGCTTTATTTATTTCTTTCGAGTTCCTGCAGCTACAAATAAATATGTTTATTTCTTCGTCTTCAACTTGAGGAAGAAAGTTTATGTTGTAGTTTATTATTAGATACCCGGAGATTATTTGAAATTGTGACTTGCATTTATAATTGTTACGAATAAATTGTCCTTAATAACGTTGAATAGTAATGAAGGTTTTTAACGTTAAATTGGTTTCCGAACGTCTTGTTGAAATCATAGACAAGTAGGTAAGTAATTCTGTTTTTGAAGAAGTATTTGTTTTTTAAAGAAAAGAGGTTGATTAACGTTTATAGTGGCCTTCAACAAAAAATGAAAATGTTAAAGGCAAAGATGCCCTAGATGTGGCAGCCTCCACAGTAGCAAGCAAACAGAGCGATCATGTCATCATGATTAGTCAAATAAGTACTAACGTCAACTAAACTAACGTAAAAAATAAATACAGATTAGCGACTTACTGAGAAAAACAAAGAAATGCTCCCAAACGGGAGCTGTCAACCTTAATAAGTAAAGAAACCTTTTTACACACGCGACTGAACCTGTCATGGGATTTTGTACCCTGTAACTTAGATTTCAAGATTACTTTTGTTTTGTTTGATGGTAAAGTTATTTTTGTGAAGGCATAGTTTAGTTTACACAGTAGTGTGTAAATATTTGTGAAGTGGTAGGCAAACAGTAAGTTGAGACTGGCGGATTATCTTATTCACCTTGCGCAGTGAGCCGGAAATAACTTGATCTAGATATTGTTTGTGGTTCGGTTTTCAAACAATGTTTTAATTTGAAACGTTCTTTTTCTTTTTTCTAGAGCATAGATAATAGGCTTATGGTTACTGATTGCGAGATAGATTTAATTTTAACTCACAGCTTATTGAACAAAATAATTCCCTATGGACTCTAACTCTCATTTTCTTCTTTTATCAGATGCTTAGATTACCTACTCACTACTTGTAGTATTCTTACCTCAGAAATATCTTAACAGTATTTTTTGTTGTTACTTTATCTAATGTATAATTTTATTCTGGTATCTTTTTATAATAAGTACAAGTCTTAGATTTAGATCAGAATCACTGACACTGACAAGTTTATTAACTTTTTATGCACTTAACGATTCGAATAAATCTAATTAGCATAATCACCTTTCCTAGAAGATACTGGCACCAAATACTTTTAATTCAAATTAGGAAAAAATAACGAGAAAAATAAAATACCATCTAAAACAGAAAAAAAAATAACATTCAATCGATTACAAATCTAAAATCTTTGTAAGATTTGTGACAAATCTGAAAAAAAAACATAACTTCAACATCGACGTCAACCAATAAATTGATAGGGCAAAAAAAGCATGACCACAATCTCAGCCATTCCTAAAATAAAGAACAAATTGCTTTTTTTGAGTGGCCATAACCGAACGACGGTGAGGTGATTAATCATGGAGTAGGCTTATCATCATACAGTATCACGAATAGAAACATGAGTGTAAGAAACTTGTTTTTTTCTCTTTTTGATTCACCTGCGCCTGCGGCTCTCGCTGTTGAACTTTCAAGACAGTTCTTATATGATCGACCTTCAGTTTTATTACAGGCATTAAGAGCGCTTATTCTGAAAGTTGGCAACGTCGCAAATAATTGTCAAATATTAACGTTTTAATTAATTTAGCAATGTTACTGTAGGGAAATAAGAAATATGGTATGGCTCTGTAGTGCACTAGAACATTGATATAGGAATGCAATTAAAACACTAAATTTGATGTTGTAACAGTTTCAGGTGTAAAAAAAGCATTTGGAAAGTTTGCAAATACTTTTTTTACATCTAAAACTATATATTCGGAGTTACGATATTAATTATTGCATTCCCTAATCATTTGTTTAGTGCACTACAAAGCCATATTTCTTATTTTCATGCAGTAAATTTACCAAATTAATTAAAACTGCTAAATATTTGACAGCTATTTGCGACGTTGCCAACTTTCTGGTTATGCGCCCTTATGTTATGAATGGGTATTTGTGTATTTTCAATTTGTTAAAGACCTAAGTTCATTAGTGCGTCAACTTCATATTGTTTTTATCACTTGTTCTACATAGAAAGCGCACCTTTATCTCGAGAAGTGTTTTGACATGTTTTCTGTTTGAATCAAAATGTAAAACCCCTTTTGATTACAAATTACTATTCACAAACTAAATGCAGACTTTTACCGAACAAAAAGAACTTACGTATGACCTCTTTTTTTCTATTCCATGGTGTAACAGTAACCTTATCCAATGCTTAAAGTACAGATAAAAAAAATACTGCAAACGCAGCTGTTTCGTCCAGAAAGGTTAATATATTTATTGTTTTGTTTTTCTTATTGCTCAAGCAAGCATTTGGAACGAGTAGGCGTTACGCAGCCGCCCATTGTAAGACGAGACACATTGTCATCCGCGAACAATGTTACTGCTTAATTGAGATGAACGAACATCAGGTTAGTGAACCTTCCTGAGTTTACAATGCATAATAAGAAGGCAGAAGCATATAAGAAGGAATATGGTTAGACTTTCTAAGAGAGTGGGTGAGTTTCTAAAAAGAGTGTCCATGGAGTTTCTTGCCTGGTCTTCTCCAGAGAGATCTACGCCTAGGAATGGGCTATGTTACTTTCACAGTAATTATGTCTTGTACCTGGTACTGTAGCATCATATTTTAAAGTAAGTTTATCCTTTGAAAATTCAAAAGTGCATGAACTGAGATGGCTTACTTGAAATAAACGGTTTGTTTTGAATTTGAATGACGTGACATGATTAATTTATTTCTATATTTTCTCTAAACGATATAGGTACATCAGCTACTGCTAGCACCATCAAGCTTTGCCAAATGATCTTAGAAGGTCTTTATATTTTCAGAAATATGTCTTTTCAGTTCTTCGATCTTCAAGGCATGAGTTGATTCCAGGTTATGAATTGATCCTGAGTCATATGTAGTGTTTTTACTTACGCAACCATCACAATACACTGTATTATAACATTATGTAAATAGGTACTAAGAGGTATTTATCTACACATAATTTAATTTCCAACCGTTGTTACATACATATAATAGAAGTAAATGTAAGTATACATTAAACCAGTCAAGTTTACGACTAGCATTCGTTTGGGATCGTCCAAATAAATTGTCTTCTTAAAATTTACTTATCTAACAGAATAATTTACGGTGCATACGATTTTCAAGTCAATAAAATATTCATAAGGTGATAAAATCTTTCGGAGAAGCGCTGTTAAATAAGAAAAAAAAAATCCGTATTTTATGGCTGTAGTTGTAAGTAGATAACTGTCTGTATATGGCACCCGGTAAATTGGGTTTGTTTTTGGTGTTAAAGTTGCAGAGTTGCATATTTATGTACTTACTTATACCTACAGTTTGAACACGTTCCGGTCCCTGTTTTTCTTTTAAATGAGTTGTTCAGATAAGTGTTCGCACTGCTGCGTTTATCAAGTTGCATTTTATTGGTAATATCACTGCATCGAGATGTTGAAATTGACACGTTTCTTCAACATTTAATTCGACAAAAATGGTGTAAAAAGAGACGATAGGTAATTCTGTCCATTTTTATTCCGTGTAATTTTAGAATGAAATTATTGAAGGGCTGATTCTATTTTTGTTCGAATTAAGTATGTAGATGCTTCGTAGGTACCCCTCATTTACATAGAAGTTACGCTTCTTTATTTGTTCCACTTAGAACTGAAACCAAAAGGGCAAAACGTTTTTTTTTTGCGAACTATTTGAAACGACACTCATTATCTACTAATCGCTTAGCTCCTAACCTAAGCTACATTTGAAAACCTGTTGTCCAAAATTGAGAGAACGATTTATAAAACACCGCGACGGTAAATTTAAGTGAGTCGTAAAACAGCTTGATAATTAATATTAACGACGATGACAGTTCCAATAACGAGTGTGTAATAATTCAAAGAAATATGATTAAGTCGGCTCGAGCACCTACGAGCATACGGATGACAGGAAGAATTTATAAACGGCTTTCTGTATGAGTAAGGATTTGGGAACTTGAATATGTGTAATACCTACTAGGTATTAATAAATTAATATCACCAAGAAGCATCCAAGAAGAAGGATTATTGCTTTTCTAAAACTTCTTGGTAATCACTTAAAGGACAAGCAAAGCAGGAAAAGGCCATTCAGTTTGCGCAGTGGCTGACTGCTGCACCTGTCGCGGGTTCGATACCCGCACGGAACAATTATTTGTATGACCTACAAGTAGTTGTTCCTTGTCTGGGTGTTTGTGTATTTGAGTTTCTATGTCTGTAAACCCGCCCACGACACAGGAGAAATTCCTAGTGCAGATAACGTTTCCAAAAAAAAAACGTCTTTTGTTATCTCCAGAAAAGTAAAAACAATTAAACCATGTGAATAACAAATCCAATTTTACTACCTATTTAAAGTACAAATAAAAATACTTACTGCAAACGCAGCTGTTTCGTCCAGAAAGGTTAATATATATATTGTTTTGTTTTTCTTATTGCTCAAGCAAGCATTTGGAACGAGTAGGCGTTACCTAGCCGCCCATTGTAAGACGAGACACATTGTCATCCGCGAACAATGTTACTGCTTAATTGAGATGAACGAACATCAGGTTAGTGAACCTTCCTGAGTTTACAATGCATAATAAGAAGGCAGAAGCATATAAGAAGGAATATGGTTAGACTTTCTAAGAGAGTGTGTGAGTTTCTAAAAAGAGTGCCCATGGAGTTTCTTGCCTGGTCTTCTCCAGAGAGATCTACGCCTAGGAATGGGCTATGTTACTTTCACAGTAATTATGTCTTGTACCTGGTACTGTAGCATCATATTTTAAAGTAAGTTTATCCTTTGAAAATTCAAAAGTGCATGAACTGAGATGGCTTACTTGAAATAAACGGTTTGTTTTGAATTTGAATGACGTGACATGATTAATTTATTTCTATATTTTCTCTAAACGATATAGGTACATCAGCTACTGCTAGCACCATCAAGCTTTGCCAAATGATCTTAGAAGGTCTTTATATTTTCAGAAATATGTCTTTTCAGTTCTTCGATCTTCAAGGCATGAGTTGATTCCAGGTTATGAATTGATACTGATCCGACACTCATTATCTACTAATCGCTTAGCTCCTAACCTAAGCTACATTTGAAAACCTGTTGTCCAAAATTGAGAGAACGATTTATAAAACACCGCGACGGTAAATTTAAGTGAGTCGTAAAACAGCTTGATAATTAATATTAACGACGATGACAGTTCCAATAACGAGTGTGTAATAATTCAAAGAAATATGATTAAGTCGGCTCGAGCACCTACGAGCATACGGATGACAGGAAGAATTTATAAACGGCTTTCTGTATGAGTAAGGATTTGGGAACTTGAATATGTGTAATACCTACTAGGTATTAATAAATTAATATCACCAAGAAGCATCCAAGAAGAAGGATTATTGCTTTTCTAAAACTTCTTGGTAATCACTTAAAGGACAAGCAAAGCAGGAAAAGGCCATTCAGTTTGCGCAGTGGCTGACTGCTGCACCTGTCGCGGGTTCGATACCCGCACGGAACAATTATTTGTATGACCTACAAGTAGTTGTTCCTTGTCTGGGTGTTTGTGTATTTGAGTTTCTATGTCTGTAAACCCGCCCACGACACAGGAGAAATTCCTAGTGCAGATAACGTTTCCAAAAAAAAAACGTCTTTTGTTATCTCCAGAAAAGTAAAAACAATTAAACCATGTGAATAACAAATCCAATTTTACTACCTATTTATAATCTATAAGCTAATTTAAATTTCTTGTAATTTATTACCATTCAAATATGTAATTTATGTCCACGATTGTCGAGATGATTTCAAACCGACACACAGTGCGATCTTAAGTATAGTGAGTTGCCAACAGGAAATAAAAGTCGTGAGAATAATATAAATTAAGAGGTACACATAACACAGCCTCGTCCCAAGCGAGCCGAGCCTTCGATAATTGAGACGTCAATTTTTTCTAAGCGGACCGGGCCAGACCGCTTTTTGAATATTTATAACGTGAGCGGACCGTGATTTAAGGTAACCTCTCGTTATCTCTGGTCCTTTATCTAACTCCGTTCATTTCTTGTACTTGTATTAAGTGGGATCTTTAATAGGCTAAGTTTTGGATAGAGAGGTGAAACGTTCAATGTATTAGTGATGAGGAAACTTAGTTATCTATCTAGTTTTAATCTGACATTTCAGCTTACCTCATTATATTAAGCAGAAAATTAAATAAAATAAGTAGGCTTGAAACCTACTTACTATTAGCACCATCCAGTAGATAAAATCAGAAAGATAAGTCATAGTCCATAAATCATAAGTCGTATTGTTTGACAGTTGTTGTGAAATAGCTTCGGTAAATATTGACGCATCGACTTGTCTTCATTTTTTTTTTTAATAATTACTTCAGTTGGTTGTATGAAACTGCTTTTGTTAAATGACGCGTCGACTTGCCTTCATTTAAAAAAAAAAATAATTCTCACACTATACAGACTGCCTCCTAGTGCCTACTTAATTAGGCAAGAATCAAGATAAAAAATATCAATGTATGCTATTAAAACACAGCGTTATTTTCGGGCCATTAATCCCGTTTCACACAACACGTGTCACGGACGGACGTGCTCAGGTAAAATGTTCACCCGATCGACATTTCAATAGATTTTTTCTTGCATCTATCATTTCGTCTTTCCTTATTAAATCTTTGAATAGATGACGTTTATTGTAAAAAAATCCTTTTACAAGTCTCGTACGTCAATCACACTTTCTGTAAAAGGTAATGGTCGTTTTTGTTACAATTCCATGGATATTGTTCCGAATCACTATGAGCTCTTTCATAGGTTCTCTACATGTGCCAGCCGTGCCAGGAGTCGTAAATCCCATGCTTTGTATTACAAATGATCCGTTAAATTATTGCTGCTTCTTTATGTGAACGCATTCATTCGAATTTTGAATTTTGCTGTATTTAAATAAAGGCATAGATTATTAGCTTGCTAATTGGCGCGAGGTCTCCTTTGTTCTTTTCATGTTTGATAGGTAGGTCCTACAGTAGCTTATTTCTGGATGGTTTCTAAAGTACAGGAGACAAAGAAGCCTACTGCGTAGAAAGATGGATGGATACCTTTTTCTTATCAAAACCTATTACTTACAGAAATACTGATTGAGGTGGGTTGATGTGCTGGCGTCTGTACTACTTATTATTAACAAACATAACAAAGATGACTTTATTTCATTGAGATAGAAAGTAGGTACGTTATTCTTTAATATCTACTCAATTACTACAAAGTTAGTAAGTAAATGAGTGACAGTAGGTAGACTCCGTAGACACGAGTATGAATCACCATTTATGGCTTCGGGTCTTCAATCAATCAACTTAGCATATTGCCCACAAGGTACTTACGACCAGCAGGCGTAGCATGGTGTTATAAGTATAGATATAGAGTAGCAATACAGTCTATGGTATTGAAGACAACATCCCTAATAATATAGAGTAGACTTATCTATGGACTGTGGAGATCATCAAAACTAAGAGCTTGCCTGTAATTATGTAATTCCATGTTCACCAGTATTAAATATAAATATGTTGAAGACCATAACATGTTTTATTCATTATGATAACATACATCATAACATGGCGCTGCGAAAAGGTCAGTAAAGAACCAAAGTATTAATAATTGACGACTCAACTTATTCGACGTGCAACAAAGAAGCAACGCGATCAAGATGGCGGAATCTACTAGAAAAAATGGAATAATGGGATTAAAACCCCCAACTGGTCTAAAAAACCTGACAATGGAAGAATATAAAAAATTCATGCAAAGATTTGAGATATACAGATTGGCGTCGGGTGCTAAGAATGAACCAACTGAGGTACAGACCGCGCTATTATTACATTGTATGGGAGAGGAAGCCCAGGATATCCACGCAACTTTTGACTTGGAAGAAACTTATAATTACACAAAGGTAATAGAAAAATTTAATGATTACTTCATCCCTAGGAAGAATGAAAGTGTTAATTCACATCTATTCTTTAATAGAAACCAAAGAGAAGGTGAAAATTTCGATAGTTTTTACACCGATATTAAAAAACTTTGCACAGAGTGTGACTTTGGCAACCTAGCGGATAGAATGTTAAGAGATAAAATTGTAACAGGAATAATAGACAAGAGGCTAAAGGATAGATTACTAAGAGAAGATGATTTGACGCTCACTAAAGCCATTAAGATATGTAAAGCAGCAGAGCTAGCAGAGGAGCAAATGAAAAAAATAGAAAGTGAAGCAGGAACAAGCGAAGTACATAATATAAAAAAGAAAAATGGAAAAGTAACAGAGTCGGAGAAAGAAACAAGAAACACAACATATAAAAAGAGGCATACAGAAAAAGACAGAGAATCAAGAAGCAGATCAGAGAAGTATAACCGTTATGAAGGTTCGAAAGCTGAGAAGATGTATGATTGTACAAGATGCGGATTTCATCACAGTGAAAGAAGATGCCCAGCATATGGAAAAAAATGCAAGAAATGCGGTAAGATGAACCACTTTGCAAGAAAGTGTAAAGCAAGAGATATAAAAGCTGTTCAAGAATCAAGCGATAGCGAAGAGTCATATCGTATGTATGTCATAAATATTAGTAGCATAATTTCAGAAAAGAACTGGTATGAATATGTATACTTTACAGAGTTAGATAGAAACTTAAAATTTAAATTAGACTCGGGTGCACAGTGTAATGTCATATCCGTAAATGATTGTTATAGATTTGGAATAAGTAATTTTCAAAAATCTAATTGTAAGTTGACCAGTTACAGTAATGAGAAAATAGAAACATTGGGTAAAATAAAATTAACAACAAAAATAGGTAACCAGATTGAGAAAATTGAATTTCAAGTTTGTAAAGGTAACTACATACCCATATTAGGTTTGCCTACTTTGATTCAATTTAATTTAATTCAGAGAACTAATAATGAGAAAATTGACAGTGTTCAGACAAAAAATTTTGATTTATTAGAGAAATATAAGGAAGTCTTTAAAGGCATAGGTGAGATAAAAAATTTTGAATATGATATTAAACTAAAAGAAGGTTGGCAAGGAAAAATTGAAAGAAATAGACACATACCATTTAAATTGAAAGATAAATTAAAGGAAGAATTAATTAAATTGCAAGAATTAGGAATAATATGTAAAACAGAAGGTCCAACTGATTTTGTTAGCTCATTGGTTATGACAACTAAACCAGATGGGGCTATGAGAATTTGCTTAGATCCACAATATCTGAACACTCAGATAAAAAGAGAACAAATGATGATTCCGAACGTTGATGAAATAATAGCAAAGTTAAAAGGAAGCAATTACTTTAGTACTTTAGATGCAAATAAAGGATTTTGGATGATAAAACTATCAAATAATAGTAAAAGCTTAACAACATTTAATACTCCATTTGGAAGGTTTCATTTCAATAGATTGCCTTTTGGTCTAGCGTCAAGTCCAGAAGTTTTTCATAGAGTTTTTAGCGAAATTTTTAAAGATATTGATGGAGTAGAGATTTATATTGATGACATTTTATTACATGCGAAAACAGAAGCTGAACATGATAGAATACTAGAACAGGTACTTAAGAAAGCTCAGGAATATAATATTAAATTTAATAAGAAGAAATGTAATTTTAAAAAGAAAGAAGTCAAATATTTAGGACATGTACTAACAACAGAAGGAATTAAGATAGACCATAATAGAACAAAAGCTATAGTAGAAATGAAAGAACCAAAAACTCAGAAAGAATTATTGAGATTTTTAGGTATGATAAATTATGTTGCCAGATTTATTCCCAACGTGTCAGAGGTAACGGCACCATTGAGACAGTTATTAATTAAAAAAGATGTACCTTTTATATGGTCGAAAGAACAAGATGAAGCTTATAAGACTTTGAAAAAATTGTTAATAGAACCTCCAGTATTGAGTTATTTTGATATGAATAAACAGATAGTACTTAGTGTAGATGCTTCTAAGGCAGGATTAGGTGCAGTAATTTTACAAGAAGGAAAACCAATAGCTTATGGTTCTAGGGCAATGACAGAAACAGAAATACAGTACAGCCAGATTGAAAAAGAATGTTTAGCAATTTTATATGGAATAACTAAGTTTCATCAATACTTGTATGGAAGTCAATTTAAAGTAGAGAGAGATCATAAACCACTTGTATCAATTTTTTCCAAACCATTGAATAGATGTCCAGCAAGATTACAAAAAATTAGAATGGCTTTACAACCTTATTCATTTGAGTTAAATTATAAACCAGGTAAAGAACTATTAGTAGCAGATCATTTGAGTAGATCTCATTTATTAGAAACAGAAGAGAACACAGATCTTAAAGTAGAAACACATGTGGCCATGGTTATGAATAGTTTTAGAATGTCAGATGAAAAACTCAAAGAATTAGTCTTAGAAACAGCAAAAGATGAGGAATTAATGACAGTAAATAAATATATACTAGAAGGATGGCCAGAAAATAAGTCACAGATAGACAGTAAAGCAAAATCATTTCATAGTTACAGAGATGAGTTGAGTAATATTAGAGGATTAATTGTAAAGGGTAGAAACATAGTAATACCACAGTCGAAAAGAAAGGAAGTTTTAGAAAACATACATTATGCCCACTTAGGGATAGAAAAAAGTAAAATGTTAGCAAGAAATTCAGTGTTTTGGCCCAATAAGAATAAAGAGATTGAAGATTTGATACAAAATTGTGACACTTGTAAAAGTTTTCAGAATATAAATAGGAAAGAGTCAATGATTGAGAAGGAAATTCCACAAAGACCATGGGAAATTTTGTCAATAGATATATTTTTTCTATATACAAAACCATACATATTGATTGTTGATGCATATAGTAAGTATGTGGAAATACAACCATTAGATAATTTGTATGCAAAAAGTACAATTGACAGTATTAAAGAAATTTTAGCAAGGCATGGTATTCCAGATATAATTTATACAGATGCAGGATCTCAATTCACTAGCTTTGAATTTAAAAGTTTTTCTAAAAAATGGAATTTTGAACATAAAATAATAAGTCCAAAACACCACCAAGGTAATGGTCTAGCAGAAAGATATATACAAACAGTTAAGAAATTGTTAAAAAAGTTAATTTATGATAAAAAAGATGTATACTTAGGTTTGTTAATGTATAGAAACACTCCTGTAACCATGAATGGAAAAACACCTTCAGAATTGTTATTTAATAGAAATATCAAAACAATTTTGCCAAAATTAAATTTAAAACAGGATAAGAAAGATAATAATTATAAACAAGAACTTTTAAACAGACAGGGAATTCAGAAAAAGTATTATGATAAAGGAAGTAGAAATTTACCGGAGTTAAGAGAAGGAGACATTGTTAAAATACAGGATGAGAATTTGAAAAAACCCCATGAAAGCGGAGTTGTGGTAGGAAAAGGTAGTGGTCCAAGATCATACCAAGTAAAAAATGAGTCAGGAAATTTTATAACAAGGAATAGAAAAATGTTGATTAAAGGAGGAAGGTATTATGATAAGAGTAGGGATCAAGGAAATTATGAGGATAGTGAAAGACAAGAAGTACAGAAACAGAGAATTCAAGGACATGACATACAAACCAATATTACACCTGAAGATAACTATAATGGTTCTACAGGACAATTGGTTTCTAATAATGATGTTACTGGTAGTAGGACATCAAGATCAGGTAGATTGATTAAAAGACCAAGTTATTTTAAAGATTTTGTTTAATTAGTGATTAAGAAGTATCTTCACATTGTATGATTGTAACTTAGAATAAGAGTCTTCATTGCTTGTTTACATAAAAAGAGATTTTAATATTTGTTGAAGAATAATGACTTAGCTTCCAAAGAAAATTGTAATTGTAAAACCTTGTTCCTAATTCAAGTAAATAAGTATGTGTAGTTCAGTATAACATAAGTTAAAATAAATAATTTAAAAGGGAAGGATGTTACAAGTATAGATATAGAGTAGCAATACAGTCTATGGTATTGAAGACAACATCCCTAATAATATAGAGTAGACTTATCTATGGACTGTGGAGATCATCAAAACTAAGAGCTTGCCTGTAATTATGTAATTCCATGTTCACCAGTATTAAATATAAATATGTTGAAGACCATAACATGTTTTATTCATTATGATAACATACATCATAACACATGGCGCCGTAGAAAGGGGTTTTGTCGACGGAAGAATAGACAAAATGACAGAACGTAGAAATAATTTTAGAGTTTTAAGCATGGTAATGTAAAAAATATTGAAAATAAACGTTCTATTCTTCAATAGTGTACGAATGGTGTCATATTTGTGCAAAAAAACAGTCGATTTGTTTAGAAATAACGATGAAATAACTTTGTCTTTTCTTCGTAGAATAGAGATAGAATCGCCATGCTACGCGTGCTGATGTCTTCCAAGATGATGAATATAATAATTGTCGTACTTTTATAATGCAGCAACATCCGCATTGGGTAGTGCAGTGTGGCCGTATGTTTTTACAACTCTACAACCGTTGCGCCATCTAGCAGGTACTTTAAGAACTAAATGAAGCAGTGAGTGCGATCTACACACCACAATCTACACACACGAGATAATATTATTCATTGCAGGAATGCAGACAAAATTATACTATACAGGTAAAACTATTTTCTTAATTAAAAATAATAATTGAAATAAATTATTTGGTTCTAATAAAATCATGAATTCGACCACGGACTGTTGAGTGGGCTTTTGTTCGTTGATTATCTGTACTAACCATAAACAAGTAGACAAAATGAACGCACCAATTGACCAATCCACAGCTTTGACCGAATGCTTCCTACGTCAAGTGACAAGTTGTTCTGTCAAGATTTTGACAGTTTTCCTTTTTATTTATCTCGTAATTAACAAATAGAAAGTGAATTGCGAATTTAAATTATATTATATAGAATAATTAATGGTAGTAAAACACTCAAAATAAATTAGAAATACGGATCAACAAGTGATAATAACATTTTAGTCTTAGGTTCAGGGGTATGTATGCTAACATGTTACCCACTTACTTTTACTCTTTGGCCTAAAATTATTGGCTCTAGGTAAATTCATTCAGCTCACCAGTGATTCTTGTTATTTACTGTAATCGTCCATATTGCAGCAATTGTTTTTCTCCGTAGTATTATCCCAATGTTTATATAAATAAATGTAGTTTCTAATACCAGTCGTTATTAAATCGTCCAGTGCGAGTCCAGAGCTGGATTTATAATTCATGCGACTACTGCCCCATTTATTATTAATTGGATGTCCATTTTCACCGTTTCAGTTAGTTTATTTGGCATCATTTGTGTCTGTGTCCTCTAACTTTGACACTTTACTAAAGGTTAAATTCTAGTTTTTAATGTAGTTAAAACTTTCACTTGCAGATAACTATAATGTCGTTGCTTTAACTAACTGACGGAAAAATTGGGTAAAACAGATAAATAATAAAGAGATGAGTGCTGGTGGGCCACAGATGATGAATAACTTGCCACCTGGAGTGAATGTGGACAACAACTTGTTGCCCGGAGGTCCCATAATAAACCCAACAATGAATAGAAATAGGAATAATAATCAAAACCCTCTGTTTAATATGAGAGAGAGGTTATTTCATGCATTGTTTTTTAAGTTTGCACTGGCATATGCCCGGACATTTCCGAGGCCTGTGCGGAGATTCTTTGAGTTCCTTGTGCTATTAAAAGCGTTGGTTGCGTTTTTCGTCCTTGCATATATACACATAGCATTTTCAAGATCTCCTACAACATGCTTGAACCATGTGAAGGACTCTTGGCCTAGAGATGGTATATTGAGGGTTGAGATACTGAGAAACCCAGCACAGGACTATACTATTGAACAGAGTTATGCCAAGGAGAGGAAACTGAAAAAGGATAAAGAAGAACTTAATTCTATGTTAGGGATGTTAGCCACTGAAGGGTAAGTTTTTTTTCAAACATTTTTGTCCTACTGCTGGGCTCTCTTTCCGCTCGTGCACTTTTCTCTGGCCAATCTCGCTTAAGATGATGTTTAGCTTTATTATAATTTATTAAACTATTCAGTATAATATACTTATTCTTGACAACAACAAACACTTTTTTATTAATTTTCTGGTTATTTAGTCGTTGCAAAGAATTCTAGGTTTAAAATTGAAAATAAGTTTTGAAAATAATTTTTGTGATGTTGAAGTAGGAACTTATTTTAATTCATGTTAGATTAGATAAAAAAATATTGAATAGGTACTTTAAAGTAAATTATGTAAATTACAGTATCAAACTTTGTTATTGTCACAAATTAATCTTTACCACATAAGCATGACTTGAGATTTAATCAAATATGTTGTGAAAATATCAGCTTGTGCTTAAAAAAATACTATGCTTGGTGCTAAATTGCATCAAAAGGTAAAACTGTAAAAGGTATTAGGTGTGAAAAAACAAACATGCAGACTAGCTTTTGCATTTAAATTTATGAATATCTATGAATTTACCTTGAAAAAATACTACTTCAAAATTACAAGTAACTATAGTCGCACCACAACTCACTCAAGGGATATTGTACGTCAAATGTGAAATATTAATTAAGCAGTTATTTAATTTTGGCACACTTTAATGACCCGGTGTTTGTGATTCTATTCTATTCAAGTATAACTTTTAGACTCACTCATTATTAAGCTATTGCATAGCTGTTATCGCGGGTTCTGAGCGCGGCGCGGCGCAGCAACCGAATCAACAAATTCCCAAAAACCTAACGAAAAGACCTAAGGAAATAACCTGACACCACGCATTGTCTAACGTCGTTTCAGTTCGGGAGACTTCGGCAATCATAAAGGTACGGACAGACGTGCTCATAAAGGTACGCACAGACGTGCTCATTACTAGCACGAAAGCATGCTTTTATTGAGCAATTTTATTGAGGGAGAGGGTCGAGAGGGAGAGGGTGCGGGAGAGAGAGGGAGAGAGAAAGGGAGTGGGAGAGGGAGGAGGAGGAGAACGTTTCTTGACGTTTCACTTGATTGACGTGGCTGACCATAGCCTAATTAGTACAGTAATAAATTTTTTTTTTTAAATCTAGGTTTTGTTTAGGGTCTTTTATCAAAGATATGTCAGCCCCATATATAATAAATTAGGTAATAATTATAATTGCATAAGTAAGATAAAAAATGCTATGCAATAGCTTTACCGCGGCAGTCCCCGAGTGCCACATGTATTTTTTATTTATTTTTGTGATATTGTTCCAACTGATTTTAATGTAAATGTAAAATACTCCAGCATTATGAAGTAGTCTGTCATTTGTTTATTATTGAGTGTTATAATGTTACGTGGTCTACACAATATGGTTTCACTATTCCTAAAAGAGTGTATAGCTGTTTGGAATTAACATTCATTAACATAAAAATAAGTGTGTTGTAACTGAAGGAAAAAAGTTCAAGTTAAATCAAGTTAGTGTCTGCGGCAAAAAACTAATGAGCAATTCAGATTTTAAAATGTCAAGAATATCCTAAGGATGAGTTAAGTCAGTTGTTGAACCTGGTTATGACAAGTTTAACAGCTGAGCTTAGTACCATCGAGTGATGGCCGTCAGGGTGATCAATGTATACCCCGCGATCTAGTATGATGTGGCCTGCCTGTTGGCCGGATCGCCGCCCTTACCTTTGGACTGACGCAGATACTTTCTGCACTTGGTTGCTTTGGAAAGTTTCTGTGTGGCTTAGGTCGGGAACAGACGCCTGTCTATCGTCTTAATCTGGTCGAGGCCTGCCTGGGAGCAGTGACTGCGGTAGCGAACCCGACATAAGTCAACAGGCACCGTGTGTTGTTATTCAGTACACTCTGCCATACCTTTCCGCCTACCCTACCCCCGGCGGAAGAACTCCATGAGGATTTTCTCATGACAAAAAATTACTTATCATCTAAATTCCGAGGTCTGAAGGAAGTTACCATATCAAAGTGTTAGTGTTAACCCATTGGTCTTCAATTCATTTTATTTTCATCTCGTTCAGTGAAGGTTTTTAATTAATTAGCATCCAAAAAAGGACTACTTGTTTATTTTTAACGAATTATAGAACCAGTATTAACCACTTGATTGATAATAATTTAAGTTTGCCTGCCTGTAAACCAGTTTTGAAGCATAAATATATTTTCGAAGCTCCGAATAATTTGGAATGTTGTCATGATTCAGCAAATTTTGCTTGATGGTTGCAAAACCTCTTTTTAATACGTCTTTTCCTCATTTTCAGGTTCATTAACATCGAATCATCGACTAATGATGACATAGACGATGATGATTACATTCGAGATGGGACAGACTATGGCAACATCACTCGAGTTCATGATGAAGCAGATGCCCCATCACCTGACAAAGTCATTGAAACTGCTTATGTGAAACCAGAAGGGGAAGGTAGCACAGATGAAACGGATCTCAATGCAACCATAGTGTCTGGAGAAGATGTTGAACCTTCTTCATCCATTTGGGAAGGGATAATGGGACTTGTCGAGGATATTGATAGAGATTCCAAATTAGTGGATGTGAGTATACCTTCTTTATATGAATAAGAGTCTAATCTGAAGTGTCCAACTGTATTTCAAGGTCAAGCTGAAGGTTTTATGTTAATAACCCTAAGAAATTTCAGATAAAGTTAAACATACGAGTATACTGAATAATTTTTGTATAGTCTATTTTCTTTTCTAATTTATACCTATTTTAAAATTTATGTTAATTGCATATAATAAAATTAATGAGATGATTGAAATGACCTTGCAGCTTGTCATGAATTATAGTAGGAATGTGCGACCCCAATAAATGTATTTTTACTGCACTCTCACGCATTCATAACAGTTCGTTCAAATTATTCGCATTGAGCACTTACATTAAAAGAGTGGAGCTCACTACCTACGTCTGTATTTCCGATCGCATTTAAACCGAATGTCAGCAAAGCTAAAGTGAACAGGTTTCTTTGTAGGTAAGCTCACTCCTTAGACTTCGTTTCAGTCACCTTCTAGTATAGAGTCTAGAGCAAATCCGCCTCAAATAAAAATTAAACGTGACTTAAATCAGTTGATATTATGGCCAAAGCTGAGACTAGGCCGAAGGTTTATTCCACTTTGTTCACCCAGGTGATATCACCCAGATGAACAAAGTGGACAACTTGGTGGCCTTTGTTTACCTCGGAAAAATATCACCTGGGTGATATCACCCAGGTGAATTGGGGACACCAAAGTTGTTCACTTTGTTCACCTCGGAAAAATATCACCTGGGTGAACAAAGGCGACTTTTCTTCTACAATCTTGTGAACTTTTATCACCCACGCCAAGCATAACAAAAGCAAAAAAAAGGCTACTTAATATTTAATGAAATTAAAAATACAAAAAAAAATCTATTCTATTCTATTGAAGACAATATGGAACAAGAACATCTTCTTCATGATCCTGTTCTCCTAGTACTTTTGTTCAGATTCCATATTGAATTCCAGCACTAACACCTTTTTCATTCATGATCCTGATCTAGTAATTAAAAGTAATTTAAATATGAAGTTGTCTGTTGCTTTTTACATAGGTGATAAAAGTTCACAAGATCATAGAAGAAAAGTCACTTTTGTTCACCCAGGTGACATTTTTCCGAGGTGAACAAAGTGGACAACTTTGGTGTCCTCAATTCACCTGGGTGATATTATCTGCGTGAACAAAGTGGAATAAACCTTTTTTTTTTACCGAAACCGCCGAATTTTTGGTTGGACGTTAATCATTTGAGAGTTTCTCATCATAGCTGACCATACAACATAATTATAGGTATAATTAAGGATGGTTAGAAACTCATAACTCATTATGTGTAATCAATGTTTAAATAAGTGGTCTTTACAGTAAACATTTAACTCCAATGTTAATTATAAAAGTAGGAAAATATTATAATTATTTTGTTTACTTAGAATTTGAGTGCATTGACCTCAGGTAAACATTGAGATAAAAAAATGTTGTTGCTGCTCAATATTATCAACTGTATAGTGCACTTACTGACTGACCTAGTTTAAAGTGGATTAACACTTGTAGGTTAGGTTTATCCCGGTATAACTTAACTTTTTTTTATCATTGTATAATCATCAAATGAGTCCTCCCACAGAGTGGAGCAGGAGGGACTATCAGACTTGTACTGTCTAAAATCCACAGTAGGTATTCCCTTAATAGCCCTCTGGTAATACCCTTGGGATAATTTTCGCAGCCACTGACAACAGTTTTTTTTAAAGGTTGCCCCTCCCTAGTAATTTCTACTGCATCGTGGGTTTACAAACACTTAAACTCACATACATAAACACCCAAACCCGCAACAATTAGTAGTAGATCATACAATTTTGTTACCTTTGAGAATAAAACCGCGGGTTGTTTTCACTGGGCTCGCTGGCCCTGTCCCGTCAACGGGCTAGGCTGTCAACTGCCCAGTTATAATGATTAGCTTGACTAATATATGTACATAGGAATGTAACAAACAATCTACTAATTAGTAGGTAAATAGGTTTACTTTAAAAAAACACTGCTCTATTTACATATCGGTAAAACCTGTTTCGTCGGCTATAAAAACGCGTTTTACAAATCTTGCTAAAATCTACAACGATTAAAGAGGATCAAAATCATAGGTTCTCAAAGGGCGGTAGCGCCCTCTAGTGGACGCTGTAGCTTTAGTTAGCTTTTTGTTAGCTTTCGCGGTAGTGAGGAACAAAGGCGAAGGGGCCCGGGGTATGAAATAATGTACCTCTATTTTCATAAAAGATAATTTTATCTAGGCATTAAAATGTTTAGCGTATTATTATGTTGAGAGAGCACGATTACTTAAAGAGACAGAGAGATAGAGGGAGATCGAGTGAGGAAATACACTAGCTGGCCCGGCAAACTCCGTACCGCCGCAGAATCAATTTTTTTTTATCATATTTAATCACCTTTAAAACTTTCCCTGGTCTTCCAAAAATAATTCAAAAACAAAATTAACCAAATCGGTCCAGCCGTTCTTGAGTTTTAGCGAGACGAACGAACAGCAATTGATTTTTATACATATAGAATAATAGAATAATTGAACAGTTATAATAGAACTGTAATAAAAATGATATATACTGTAATAAAATATCACCTAATTAATAATAATGTAAAAAGGGGCGCTGTATTTTTAATCTTGTAAAGGGGGTGGTAGTCCATAAAAGGTTGGGAACCTATGGCTCGTAATAGATGATTTAATTCCAAATAAGTAAATATTGAGTATTAGCTTATAATTAGTTAAACAGTGATGCATGTGAATAATGAACAAAACGTCTTACATGCATCCTTCCTTGGTGATTATCATAATTGTTCATAGAATAATTGGGCTTCCGATGATTTATGTAATTGATATCCATTTTAGGTTTTGTGTACTTATATAAATGTCTCTAAAGAGTTAAACTTAACTTCTAAGTGCTATAGGCTATAAATTATACATACAACAACTCTTCGGGGGTCATTGTACTAATTATAAATGAACAACCAACGAATAATAAAAGCGTACAACTTTTACTTTATGACCAAACCTGAAAAAAAAATATGATGTTCAGTACAATTTCACCGATATAACAATACAAATAGCCGAATGTTCATTAAATTGTACCGTTTCTTATTTTCAGGAATCTCTGGATGAGTCATCTTCTAATGATTCTTCAAAAGGTAAATATCACCTAATTACTTTTAATTATAAGGCTCAATTTATATTGTCGCGGAATGGAAACCAATTGTTGTAACGAATTTCACACAGGATAATGAACTTCATATCAATTGTGTAATGCAAAGTAAGGTTAAATTAATTATGTATTACCAACCATTTTTCGATATAAAAAAAAAATCGCTCACATTCCAATCTTCGACAAAGTAAATTGAGCCTAAACTGCAGAACTGAGACCTGATTTTACTATGCTATCGGAAAAAATTCACATGTTATAGTGTTAAAGAACAATCGAGATTTTAATTAATTTACCAATCCCCAAGATACAAGGATACACTTAATAAAACCAATCGTGTTTTTATTCACAATAACAACTCGTGTTGGCAAAACAGTTAAAAATAAATAACGAGTGTATACGAATTACAAAGAGCCAGACAATAAAAACAATATAAGGAAACGATGACCTTCCATTCAGAGTAACTAGTTGAAAAACACGTCGAACGCATATCCTGCTTTTAAAATCTTAATTATTTCGTGAACGTAATGATTTATAAGGAACGGTGCATCCACACCGCCGGTAACATTTGTGGAGCAACAAAAGGCAACACGGTAACATTCGGCAACATTCGGTAACTTTTGTGGCTCCTTGTTACTATTTGTTGATTGTTACTCATCCACACCGCAGTAACATCCGACAACAAATGTTGTCGTATGTCGAGTAACGTTGCTCGACAATCGGCAACATTGTTAGATAATGGGGGTAACATTGTTACCGAATGTTGAGCAACGTTACTCGACCACGCGGATGTTGCCGAATGTTGAGCAACGTTACTCGACTTACAGTAACACGTCAACACTTAGTAACATTTTGTTGGCGGATGTTACCGAGCAACATTTGGAAACGTTGAGCTACAAATGTTACCGGCGGTGTGGATGCACCGGAAGGGAGCATTGGAATGGCTTTGTTTGACGTACTAACTAATACGCTTATTAATACTTAGGACCGTCTTTCATCTTTTTGGGGCCCTGGGTATTTAAAGACAAGGGCCCCACACTGGCTGGCACACGTTAGCCTTTCTTTTCATTGTTCTTACAAAAATATACGTAAATATAAAAGCTAAATAATCGGGAAGTAGAATACAAAAGCGAGAGCTAGCTTAAAGACACATTTTGAAAACCACTCTAGGATAAGTTGATTTTTACATATACGTAAGTAGATTGTTACTGCTATGATTCTCAGTAGAACTCGGGGGCCCTTAAGAATAGCGGGGTCCTGGGCGATTGCCCAGTGTGCCCATTTGAAAAGACGGCCCTGTTTGTGGTACTGATAATGCTACTTGTAGGTATGTCAATGTAATTTGTAGTAATTATAATATGAATGCGCATGCAGCAAATTAATGTATTTTTGTTATTTCAGTTGGACTAGTATTCAGATAAAAAGCGGTCCGTCTTCTGAAATATTTTGTTTTTAGTGCACACAAAATTGATAAGCTTGGTATTCAGAAGGTTAACAAGATTTCTCATAAAATCAACCGAATGTATTATTTGATTACGGTGATATTAATAGATATTATAATTTAAAAAAAAAACCCCTTTTTAATTGAGGATTTTAATGGGGTGTTTTGAGGGGCGTTAAAAGCATTAAACTACCTCGTCCTCCCGCTAAGGTTGAGCGGAATAGACTTTCAGAATCTTACTGACTAAATACCATCCCATCCTTCTAGACTTTTCATTGCTCTTACTAGTTCCAATACCCTTTTGAAATAGGACAGTTCTGCAACCCAGGATATTTACCTTTAGTACAAATAAATATTAGGATAATTTACTTTTGTCATACATACTGCTGAACTAACTTTTACCTACTCCAATTTCAGATGAAGACTACATTCTAGAATATTCACTGGAGTACGGTTTCCTTAGACTATCACCAAGCGCCCGTCTCCGCCTCAAGATCCCTGTCAAAATCGTCACATTAGATCCCGTGAACGATGCCTGCTTTGGCGACCCCTTCTCGCGGTTCGTGCTTGACGAGTTCCTCGGCTATGATGACCTGCTTATGGCGTCTATCAAGACTTTGGCTGAACAGGAAGACAATAAGGGATACCTAAGGTACTTTAGTCGCTCGCCGACTTATCGTAACTTCGCGTAATCAGAGGCGCTAGCGAGTGTGTGAACGAAATACGCCGATTTTAGGAGTATTTTTTCTATTTTGTCTCGGGTTGTTGTCCGAGGTTATAGTCATGATAGCGAGTTCACCTCACCTCTCATGCATCAGGTTGTGAGTTCAAACGTAAACAAGTACCCATTTGGTCTTTTTCAATGCATAAGTTTATCTTGCACATCACTGACATTAGTGAAGATAAACATCGTGGGGAAATCTTGACTTATACAGGGTCTTTCTTTTAAATTGGCCAACAGGGGGAAAATCCGCATCCGTTAGAGTTACCAAATAAAAAGAAAGACCATGTATTATCAATGTATAAGTATAAAGCCATGTGGGATTCCTAGGAGATAGCTTAATGAACTCAGATACCAGAGGGTGGTCACGTTCTTACACGAAAAAGAAAATTGACCATTGATGGATCAATGGTCAATTTTCTTTTTCGAGTTACAAATGCTATCCCCAAACAGGCGTTAAAGACTAAATACATGCCCCAATGTAGATTTTAGTGCAACAAAACAACCTGTTGAGTTGAAGTTGTTTTGTAACCATCTCACATAGGCACTGTATTGTTTCAGAAATGTAATCACGGGAGAGCACTACCGTTTCGTGTCGATGTTGACGGCTCGCAGCTCCTACATAGCTGCCTTCTTCATTATGCTTGTCTTCGTAAGTACATACATTTATTCATCCTCATCATCATCATATCAGCCGTAAGACTTCCATTGTTGAACATAGGCCTGCCCTATAGACTTCCAATAAGACCGGTTGTAAGCGGCTTGCATCCAGCGTGATCCTGTGGTCTTCATAAGATCGTCAGCCCACCTTGTGGGTGGACGTCCTACCAGAGGCGTCTCTAGCCCTTGTGGCGCCCGTGTGCAACCAGTATCCTGGCGCCCTCTAGTCTATTAGGAGCGGGATCAAAATGGAATACTAACATTTATATTTTCAAACGGAAATTCGGATGTAAATGGTGCAATTTTAAATGGCTCAGGCGCAAAATGTCGCTTTCGCAAAATGTCTCCTGGTACTGGTAGTAAAATGTCTCTTTCTCATAAATGTCGCTTTCACAGAATCACTCCTTCTTATAGGGTCGCTTTCTCACAATGCCTCTTTCGTAGAATATCTCTTTCGCAAAATGTGTGTGAAAGTGAAATAAATAAAGTGAAATAAAAAAAGGCCAAGATCTGCTAGAGTGGTATTATTTTTTTATATATTCAATGTACAGACACAGTTTTTTTTACTGTTTTATTATATGTATCTATAGATGTTTCATCAAAGCTCAAAGTCGCTCAGCGAGCTATGAAGAGGGCTATGCTCGGTGTTTCTCTACGTGATCGAATCCGAAATGAGAAGATCCGTAGACGAACTAAAGTCACCGATATAGTCCACCGGATTAGGGCCAATCTCCAATATTTGAGACTTCCGTTTTGGATAATGACACCCGATCTTTTACCTACTAGTGCAACCATCCACTGACAAAAAACAAAAAATATAAATTATTTTAATTACATCTAACTTAAATGAAATTAAAATAATTTATATTTTTGTTTTTTGTCAGTGGATGGTTGCACTAGTAGGTAAAAGATCGGGCGTCATTATCCAAAACTGAAGTCTCAAATACTGAAGATTGGCCCATTAGCAAGCTGAAGTGGCAATGGGCAGGCCATATTGCTCGCAGAGCAGATGGCCGATGGGGTCGAAAAGTGCTTGAGTGGAGACCGCGGACTAGCAAGCGCAGCGTAGGACGTCCACCAACGAGATGGACAGACGACCTTATAAAGGTCGCCGGAAGACGCTGGATGCAGGTCGCTTCCAACCGGTATATGTGGAGATCTAAAGGGGAGGCCTATGTTCAGCAGTGGACGTCCTATGGCTGAGATGATGATAGATGTTTCAAATACTATGCCACTTTATTAGATCTTGTAAAGGACTCATAATAAAAGTATTTTTTTTATTTCACTCGAAAAATCGAATTTACAATGTTGCCATACAATATTAACAAGAACCAGAACAGAATCAACCAACAAGTCTAAGAAATTGAAAAAAAAACAACCTTTCTTTTAAACCTGGCTAATTTTTTCTAAGTTACTAACGCGACATTTTGCGAAAGAGGCTTTTTGAGAATGCGAACTTTTAAGAAGGAGTCATTCTGGGAAAGCTACATTATGAGGAAGAGACATTTTACTACCAGGAGACATTTTGCGATAGCGACATTTAACGCCTGAGCCCTTTTAAGGAGTCATTCTGGGAAAGCGACATTAAGAGAAAGCGATATTTTGCGAAAGAGACATTTTACTACCAGGAGACATTTTGCGAAAGCGACATTTTGCGCCTGAGCCAACGATCGACGCATCTTTGGAGATGAGGTGTCGCATTAGAGGGCGCTCGGCGCCCCCTTAGATCCGGCGCCCGTGTGCGCCGCACACCCTGCACTATAGGTAAAGACGCCTCTGCGTCCTACACAGCACTTATGATACAAAATTATTATTGTCATACATTTATGACACAAGATAAATGAAAACACTACTTTTGAGGGCTCCCTTTTCCGGATCTAGTCTCTAGAAGGTGTCTATTATACCTGAAGTGGAACGGTTGACTACGTAAGCCAGCCCAGCTACTTCCAGAAGTCTTCTGAGGCGTTCATAGGCTTTTTGGAGCGACCTCGGAGTGCCGAGGATTTCTGCCCTTTGGTCAGCAACACCTTCGCATTCCAGGATTACGTGGAACATAAATACTGTCATTAGAATGTACATGTACGCCGAACAGCATTTTTTACCCATAAATGATTTTTATTACGTATAGTTTTAAGTAGGTATGGTGTCAGCTCGAAAGTCTGACACCCAGTAAACAAGTCTTACTTAGTTATCCCAGTTACTGGGTTGTGGAGGTCGGTTAGGCAATCGCTTTATGTAAAATACCTACTTGATATTCAGCTGCATCTGATTCGATTGGAAGCCTATCCCAAGCGAAAAGGCTAAGCAGGTGATATATTTTGTAGTGTGGGTCTCATTTAGTATAAATAATAATTATTAGTCATAATCTATATCATACTAATTGCTCATCAAGTACGAACAAAGGACAAATATTGAGTCTAGTAAACAGCGTTTAAATTGACACTTCTTAAGGCGCGGTGTTATCTCAATATTCCCAAAAAATGGTTTCTTAGAACGTCGAGTATGACGTAATGTAATAATAATTAATAGATTTAAAAAATCTAAAAACCCACGTTTTTAAATGTCCTAAAAAGAAGAAAATAACCCTACGGGGCTGAGAGAGGGGCCACTCAAAACGTGGGGGCGTATATTATATAAGGGATTATTTATGGGATATATTTACATGACGTGAGATCGTAGGTGTAACTTGCAAAGATACGCCCCCACGTTTTGAGTGGACCCTCTCTCAGCCCCGTAGGGTTATTTTCTTCTTTTTAGGACATTTAAAAACGTGGGTTTTTAGATTTTTTAAATCTATTAATTATTTTATTATTTTTATCATTGTTCATCGGGTTTGAAGCTACCCTGAAAATTTCAGCCTGCTAGCTTATCGGGAAGTGCCTCAAATCCTGTCCGCCATCTTGGACGTCCGCCATATTGGATTTAAGTCCCGTGACTATTTTTTTCGTATTCCTGACAGCAAACCCTTTCATTTGATACCCATATCATGGGGGTGGGTTTCAAACAGCCAGTCCGCCCTCTTGGGGAGGCCGCCATATTGGATTTGTTATGACGTTTCTTAGCTAGTCATGTATTGTCATCAGAAATCAAAGCGTGTACAAAATTTCAGCCTGCTAGCTTACCGGGAAGTGCCTCAAAATTGAGTTGCAAAAGTCCAACCGGAACGACAAACAAACAAATAAACAAACAAACAAGAAAAGTGAGTGTATAAAAACGTGGGAAAAATAAGCAACGCGAAAAATACAGTGAACAGAGAAGGGTATAAAGAAGAAGATTTAAACCGAACAGAATAATAAATAAGAGTTTGATATTCCCAATAAAAATTGGGAAGTTGTAGCACAAAAATAAACTTTGACGTCGAAGATCTCTGTATTTCCAGCGATAACAACAATTTTTTTTTAGGAATTTAGTAGGTTTTCCATTTTTTTAAAACTTTAACCAAACCATTATTTAATTTTATGTCTATATTTTAAATAATCTAAAGAAAAGCAGTAAAATAAATGCCCATTCGCAGCTTACGTCACATTTCAACACAAATATCATTTTTTCAATTTTCAATCTTATTGACGCTCCATAGTGGTGACAATAGTTTACGCGGTCATAAGCGATTAAAATCGTAGTCAGTCCGCGCCTTAAAACCTAAAATGAATTGCTAAAGCAAAAAGTGTTTATTTTCACAATATTTTAATAGCACTCTTGACTTTATTTAATGCGATGCAACAGGTGCATTGGACTTTTGACATTTTTGTCTTTCATTTAGAAACATAATGTATTACATATTATTAATGACTAGCCGTTGCCGGCGGCTTGGCCCGCGTGTATCTCGAAAGTGTGCCCCATGTAGGTTTTAAATTATCTGAAAAGAGGTAAGTTTATAATGTAGGGAGTAATCTACGGAAAAATCTATAATATTTTTTTTCTGGTTTGTTATTCTCCAATTAGGCGTTCTTCACCTAATTACCGTACCCTTTTTATTTTTCATTGATTTGACATTAAACACATTAGAATATGAAATACCTCAAAGATACGAATTCAATTGTTAAAGAGGCATTTAACTATTAGTGGTGGTTTTCTAGATAGTGAGATTTAAAAAATGGAATTCGTATGGTAATTAGATAAGTTGAATTTATTTGCAACGGTAATTATAAAATATCATCAAGTCTATGTAAAATATTAAAAATGATAGTGTCACTCATTCGACATGCATTAATCATTTGTACACAAATGTAATAAAATTGTAGCATTATAATAATAACAATGTAGGTACCTTGTATCCAATCGTAAAAAATACACTTTATCATTGCTATCGTTTATTCTTCTTCTTAGCGTGTCGAGGGCAAATGATTTTACATATTTTGTTTAGCCCAAAATTCAGCTACGCTACGCTATCGTTTATTAAAAATTAGACACTTTCAATCAAAATCAGCTAAAAACAAACTAAAAAAATAATTGGTAATAAACAAACTAAAAACTAATTGGTAATAAACAAACTAAAAACATAATTGGTTTTAATTGGTAATCTTTTAAAGGTAAGTAGGAACTTATAAGACTAATATTCTTAATTATCTTGGATAATAAGGATAGATCTAGCTTAAAGCTACTCACAGCTCTTATAATTTGCGTATATTAGTATCACTGAGAACTTATATTCTATTATTATTCGTTGCTGTGAGCAAGGTCGCTACATCTGTGAAGCCCATGCCGGAAAAGGCATCGAAGCGGGCTGATGATGATGGTTTCGTGACGGTGCAAAGGAGGAAGCGCCGTCAGCGAACCAACAAGAACCGCTGCGGCACGGCTCCTGTGGAGCCCAACACTATACGTGCTGCTAAGCCGAATACTCCGGTATATATCTCACGCCTACACTACACCACTAAGGCTGAGGACATCGTGGAGTACGTGCGTCAAAAGATCAAGTACACGCCGAGAGTTCAGCTGCTGGAATCGCGCCGCAACGTCAATTTCAAGGCGTTCGTGGTGCGTGTACCAACATGTTTGCTGCACCTCGTCATGGAGGAGAACTTTTGGCCGCAGGACGTGGTGTTCCGTCGCTTCCGCGGACAAGTGCCACTGGAGTGCGCTATAAAATAGTGCTAAGTGAAGTGTTTACTAACATAGGCTTAAGTTTCTTTATACTAACACAAACTGTACTATAACAATATATATGTTAGTCTATAAGGTATATATCTATGGGCCCAAGTAGCCTGAAATAAAGTGGTTATTATTATTATTATTTCCTTTATTCATTAAACTTACATATGATTACATTTTTAAATATTTTAAATAAAAAACAAAACGATATAAAACATTTAAAAATATAAAAATAGAGATCCGCCGGTGTGGGAGCAGGGTCCAAGCTACCGGTGGTTAGGGCTCCAGAGACAGGAACCTCCTCACAATGCGAGCCGTATCAAGGAGTACTGCCTTCTGAATCAGGCCCTTGATCCAACCCCCTAAGGAGAGCCTCGAAAGGTGTTCGTCGAGGCTCTTTGCCATCATTTGTCTTTTATTATTATTATTATTAATCATCATAATTATACCGACTATTATGTCCTATAGTTAAATCAATCTTGTTTTATGGTAATTTCCTATTTAAAAATAACAAGTAATCTACGATATGTAAAAAAATACTTTCATCAGCATCAGATACATCGAAAAATGAAACTGTAGTCTATCTTATCCTTATTACTATTACTTGGAACATTTGTCATTGTCTTGAAGGAAGGCATTGTAAGACTTAAATCTACAGGAGAGACAGGAGCCCTAAAACTGTCTGTGTCAGATAAATTTAAGCTATACTTTCAGCCTTTTCGAACTTCTCTCTCTTAACCATATCAACTTTTGAAATAAGAGACTTCGAAGACTGAAATACATAAGCGGGCTTCACTAGCCGATTAGATAAAATTTTAGGTTTGTCTGAAGTTTTCTTAGCACCAATAGACCGTGATGTTTCGCAACTATATCTGTTTTCGAAAGGTGTAGACAAAATGAATCTGGAAGGTTTTGAGGCACTCCAAACGACTTGATGGACTTTCATTGTGCCCTTATACTCACGTATCTCTTTAGGGATTAGAAGATCCTTTTGAAGAATATCTGCTTCTTCTACTATATCTCTAAAGACTCCTTGAAATTGGCTCTCAATTTTTCAGAAAGAGTTTTAGACAAAGTCGCAACCCTGAACCACGATTCTATCTGCAGTTCCTTTTATCGTTGCGCCTACGCCATCTGCTGAGCTTTGCCGTGACCGCTCTCTGTATAGTTCCAGCCAACCTTAGATTCTACTTAGATTAGGAAAAGATTAGGAAAGTGCCACTGAAGTTGAGAGATGACATAATATTTTTTTTTATTTCGATATTGGCCAGTCGGGGTATCTGACATAAAATGGATAACATTTACATGAGGAGCTTCATTTTCAATGAAATTTAATATAGGTATGAGATGACTCCAAACTGCAACTGCGCTATGTCTGAGTGAAGGACTCAACGTGCAAAAAGACTGAGTCTGCAATACTCCACTTTTCTTGAAATGAATAACAGACGTGTGAAGTGTACTTAGCTTCCGGCCGCCACCAAAATGGAATGATTGGATTTCATCTGTGTATTTTGTATTATATACGTATGTAGTTCTCACTAAAATCAACGTGGATTATACAGTCATTTTCAGATAAATTTTGTTTTAAATGTTTAACGTAATTATTTTGAGAAACTTTCGTCATGTATGGTAGCATCAACTGTTCAAACTTCTAGTTGACTTCTTTAGGGTTAGATGTCATTTTCTCCTTGACTGTTTGATTTGAAATTTTCTCTTTCCCATCTTTAGTGTAAGTTACCAGTTTTGTTATCCAATGAAAGTAAAAAATCTGCTTTGCATTATCAAGTTCTTTATAATGAATATTCTTATTCGCGCAATACACACATTTTCTTGAAAGGCACTCAATACTTACTGCATAATGATTGATGCTTTCTAAATACAGCATAATGATGACAGAACTTTGTGAGCGGAGCTTTGGTCTATAATGTCAAATCTTTTGAGTGACGCTATGATCAAGTCCATATTAGTGTGGGTTTTACACATGTATAAGACCCACACTAATATGTGTTTCAAGTCTGTCTTGCTCGTGAATCAGGAATCACGACCCAAAATGGTCGCATCTTGCAAAATGTCGAGTAGATTTATAGGAGGGTGTAGTAGATTTTATAGGTGTAACTCAAGAAATTTTATGTGATGATTCAATAAAGTGTCTGTCAAGAAACGTTTTTGCTTATTTATTGTTTTTCTTGAAATGTATTCTCTCTTGCCAGGACAAATGCGACTATTTTCGTCTTGTTCTAGAAAAATGTGGACGTCATCACTGCATGTTTAATTTTCTCTATATTAGTCTCCTTATTATTATTTTGTAAATACGGTAGGACCTCGTTAATCCGGAGAGGCAAAAAGAAAACCCCTTGCGGATTATAGAGGCGTCCGGATTATAGCATGTCATATAATAAAACACATGTTTAACTTTAATCAATTATTAGTTAAAGCATATTGACAAAAATGAACGTGTTCAAAATTACAAATAGGCATGTAAGAAAAAAGTAAATTAACATTAGTTAATTCTTCTTATAAAAGTCTGTAATTTCAAAAGCCCGGTCTCTAAGTCGACGGAGAAACATATGGCTATCAAAATGGTTATTTTCAGCCCATTTTAAAGCAGCCCACTGCCTCTGAATTACCAACGTTCTCGGAGTAGAGAACACCAACGCTATTGTCTTCATCTTCCTCATCGTCCTCACACATTGCCGCTTGCACAATCTCATCATCAGATAACACTTCATATCTTTGTAACCGTTGGATTACATCGATCACCGAACAAGCGGGAGTCCAGATTAAAGAGGCTCTACTGTGCTTTGGTTCGTTTTCCTTCTCGTGACTTTGTTTTGGTTTTGTATGTAGCGTAATGCTTGCTTCCTGTACTTTACTTTTTCTATTTTTAACTTCTCAATTTTTTTGCGCATATATAACATTTCTTTATTTGTTTTATATACATGTCTTCTTAATAACAACATGGGTGAGACTTTTATTTTACGTTTCGGTTTCTCGACAGTTCTTTTCGGTGATAGTGAAGTTGGTGTTGAACACAAGGAGGACTCTCGTTCCACTTTACTTATATCCATATTTGTATCTTTATTTTCTGTCAATTGCTCAATTTTGCTTAATAATGGCAAAGTATCAGTAGAAGACGATGAGAGCGCACTAGATGGACGCGGAGTTGATGTGATTAAGGTAGTTTTAGAGTAATTTTTTGAGCGCAGCGAGCATGACGAATCATTGAGATGTAATGGTGTTGACAGAGTTTCAAGAGGATCTTTCATACTGTTATCAAGCACATCTAGATCTACGACTACTTCTTCCTCAATTGTTTTCAATTTTGTCCTTTTGTCTTTTATAGTAAGCTCTGAAATTTTCCCTATTCCTTTTTTGAGTTCTCTTCCGGTTTTCTGGTGGCATTTCGCAGATAGGAAGTATTTTTTTATCTGTTTTTCTTTTATTATACCTTTCTTTTTCTTTTGATTGTTTATATAAAACAGGGTCATTTTTAATTCGTTCTCGGCGTTGCCGTTCGGCTAGCCTTCTCTTTTCTTTAACTTCCTCTTTGGTCTTTTTGGGTTTTCCCATCCTACAAATTAAATAACTTGATTAATGGTCAGCATATAGTATAAACGTATTTACGGACAATGATAATAAAATTCTACTAAAACTTTCGATTAATACGACGCGACGACGTTACAGTTAATAAACAAGTATTATTTTTTCATACAACGGTAATTATTAACACATGGTAATTAGTATACGGTAATTAGAAAACGATAGAATTTCTACAAAATATCGAAAACCCACCCAGTATGCAAATATTGGCTTATCACAACTTACGGAGGCCAAAATACTGTTCCATGTGCATTGTCAACTAGGGTCTAACATAAAAAAATAAAGTATTTAAGTAAATACAACGGTAATTAGAAAAGTTTTTAACCAAGGCTACGGTAATTATGTACTCACGTGCTTTGTTGGCGGTACACTAACGTTAGAGACGTGCAACTGCTGATGGGCCGCGGCACACACGGAGGATATCCGACGCGTACCGTTATTTAGGCATGCGCACCCGAGAACAGAAAATGTCACGGCAATTATAACTTTCGATCGGACATGCGGTTATTTAATTATAATTATTTACAGACTTGTTCTATTGAGTCGATATTTTTTATGCATGTTGCTTAATATCGTTTAAAACGTTGAATGGATCAAAATAAATCTGTAGGTTTTAAAAATTACAAGCCAGTTTTAACATTAAGTTGCTATGTGGACAGGCCACGGTAATTTGAGTTCTTTGAACAGATGTTCAATAAATTTAGACTTACTAATTAAAAACAGAACTCAATATTTGTTTACAGTTAGATACGGTCGCTAACTAAATTATAATATTACCTACGGATTATATAAGCCCGGACAAATACATTCATGCAACCGGAGACTGGCCGTTATACATATTTTGAGATATTTATGTAGGTATAAGAATTTGTCGTCAAACTAGTACTTAAAGGTAGATGGCGTTATACGTCAGTTGATGTAAACCATATTATCTTACTTCTATAAGCGCCATCTGTCGTCGAATAGCGGAATTCTTGACAGCGGAATATCTGTATTCTTTCAACAAAGTTGTGTGGAGAGAGAGATTGCGTGTTTCTCGCTGGATTCATCTGATCCCCTAGCGTCGGATAGCTGAAGTTATATAGCTGAACTGAGTTTTATCCACGTCTTGGTGGTAGTTCACGTGTGAAGGATCAGGTGGCGCTTTCAATGTTTTCGAAATTCAGGTGTTGTAAAATAATAATTATGACTTTGGATCTTTACCCTTATTTGTTTGACCTCTGCGCAACATGTCCTTGTTTCATTGGCTTTTCAGCTAAAGGATTTTAATCTATACAGGGTGGACATTTCTTTGTTAGCATAATCCATACTTCTCAGAATTTGATTCTAATTAGCCACACTATCAAATGGTGTAATACATTTATATGCACGCATTTGTAATTCTTCATTTATCCTACCAAGAATAGACAAAGTCACTTCTATATCATTGGACATGTAAAAAAAAAAAAATTCTTTCTTATGTTTTAATCCATAGACAAGGTGTCCCAAGAGCCTGTTGCATTTCACAAAGACATTACAGATCAATTAATAGGTTATCGCGAGGCGCGGTCCCTACCCCACTAAAATCAGGCTCTCTCGCCGAGTTACAGTTACTGCTCTTTTATGGCCCTTTCAAACTTTATTACGGTTCCAAATTCTGACGCCCGTTCAGTCTCAAACCTGCCTTATGTTTGTTTTACAAAACTCTTACCTACGTGCAATAGCCACTTCTGTGTTTTGAAACTTTCAGGTGATGTGAGATGTCGGAAGTTTTGGTTGCATCTAAATTTTGATGTGCAGGAATTGTTTACAAGTGAGACACTTGAGTCGTAATTCGTAATGTTCTTGTGTTTTCTGTCTAGTGAGATGAGGTTTTATACAGCACTGCTATTCTCTAAAGGACGCAACGTTGAAACCGCATTCTCTACCCAATAGATTTTCAAATTTATGCATAAAGCATGAAGTTGAATATCCAATAATGACAGGGTGCAGTTTCAACGCTGTGTCAGCGCTGCTTCCTTTAGAGAATAGCACTGCTGAAGTTGATTTATGCAGTAAACAAGGACTACTCATACAAACATTTTTTTTAAAAGAGTAATAATGGAGTTTCTTGCCGGTTCTTCTCCATGGAAACGACAAATCCCAACCTGAGGCCTTATCATGAATTTTCAGTTATTGTGACGTAAACTGGAACTTTGATATTTAATTTCAAGGATAAAATTAGTTCCTTCTTCGTACACCAGAGGCGCTGTTCTATTTTTCCATACAAGAAACGCTGCAAATACTGGAAAGACGCTGTAAAGTAAAATAGTGAAAACTCGTGATAAGGGCTCCTGTCAATTTTTTGACACTTTAAGTGGCTATTGCGACCCATATGAAATGAAATATTTTGATTCGCTAACTATCAAGTCCGTAATACACATGCCAGTAACTTGTACAGAAGCAGGCATGCCATTTTATCATTCAACAATTACAAGCTTTTACAGCTCAAGGGCATATTGCTGTATGTACCGTAGAAGATACTGCCTAATTACTACTTTCAATTAGTTACATTGGAATGTGTATTGACGAAAGGGGCTTGTTTATTGGTACAGACGCAAGCACATGAACCTACCTCAATCTGTCAAATTTCTTTAATAGATTTTCGACCTTATCACAATAGTGGAAGGTAATGTTCGATTGGTGAAATTTGACAGATCAGGGTAGATTGACCTCCCGGCGTCTGTACGAGCTACGGGTAAGGGGTCTAAAGAAAAACATTAAGGCGGATGTGTCAACCCGTCCGTCCATACATTTTTGAATAAAGTTGTACTCTAAACACATACACTCTTTCTTTAAAACCAATCATTTTATCACTTTTCTACAATGAAATGTTTGCGCGTTCGACCTTTTTAGGCAATAACTTACATTAATTACTCAGAAAAACAATAGTGAAATCCCGGCAAAATTTGACACTTCTTTAGTTGTGTGCGTGAGTTTTGACAAGCAAACGAAAGTTTACGAAAGGTGAAGTTTAAACATTGGATCGTTAGATGGCGTGCAAAACGATCTTATAATTCTGATAAATCAATATCTTATGTTCGATAATTGGTTAATTTCCTTTACAACTGTTCAAAAAAAAAACAGTATAAAATAATTAAAAACTAATGACCTTAGAAACATATGTTTTCTTTTTTCGAATTATAATACTTATTATTGTTGTGTGGCAACATATCAAAAGTAATAGGTAGGTTTTATGCAACGATGCCGTACTTCCTAACCTTGACCTTCATGCAATACGTTGACGAAAAAAAAGCGTTGCCAAACTTCGTTCTCTTGTTTGGCTGGCAAATAAAATACATTTCGATTTCGGTTGTCATGCGCTATGATTTGCGCGCGGAATTTCTTGTTGTGAATTTAATATTTTGTATGCTAAGCATTTTACTTGATTCGAATTGCAATATTTCTCTAGTATGTATCTGAGACTGTATTGTAATTTATTGTTGGTATAGTAATTAATTTAATTATTGTAAAAACGCAATTATATTTTCAGTGGGATTAGATTTAGAAACAACAAATAAATTGTCCCGTAATTGCGGAAATATCGCCTATGTACCTACGTCATACATTGTCAGTGATGAGTCAGTATTTCATAATTATTTGAATGAATGTTTGAAGATGTTTTTGGTCAACAATAAATAAAATTATTATGAATTGGTAAACTACCAAAGTAGTCACAAAATTAAACTTGTAAATATTTGCAAAATATGGTTTTGCCGGGTTATTTTACGCATTTGCAACAACGACCATTTATAAATGGTCGTTGATTTGCAAACAGTTTCAGACAGACACATATTATTATTAGTTTGTTTTATTTTGTTTGTAGTACCTAAGTGAGTTATTAGGTCCCTTTGGCGAATGAAGTGAGGCGCGGGGACAGGGAAAGTGCAGTGATTGGCCCGCGTAGCGTGCCGTAGCGCATCGCGTCATAGCCGCCACTCGGGATTCGTTCTTTTACACTGGGACTGTGGACTTGGGCATTTCAATGACGTATTGATTGGGCATTTCAGGAAAGACATCGATTTCGAAATGTGTGAATCTTCACAAATTGAATTTGTTATTAGTGAAAGACTTGATGGATTTCAAAGTGAATTCATTTTCAAGTGCAGTACCTATGTGTGATAAGTGATAAAGTGTGGAGGCATTTTACAGAGGAAATTAAAATTGCTGGCGAACAAGAAAGATCAATAATTGCAATTCAAAAAGGTCTTCTTGTGTCTTCAGACGGTGTTCCATTTATTACTGTATTTATGTAGATGGAGGATGGTTGAAAAGGTGTTTTGCTTTTCATTTCAAGGCCTGCATTATTGGTTTATGAAACTAAAAAATGTCTATTTCTTGGTGTTAGAAACAAATATTGTTATACATGTCAATATTATGAGAGAAGAAACATTGATATGAAAGCACATAATTGCTGCAAAAATTTTACTGGACCATCTACTGCAATGGAATCAGATATTATTGTGGAAGGCTTTCAAAAGAGTGAAGAAATACATCAACTTCGCTATTTGAGTTTTATTGGTGACGGAGACTCCTCTGTGTTTGCAAAATTGAAAGAGAAAGTATCAAATGGGAACATGATAAAAAAAATTGAATGCAAGAATCATGTAATCAAAAATTATACCAGTGCACTCTACAAGGTAAATTAATAAATCTTCTGTAAAGTCGTCTCAAGATAAGTGAAGCAATAATAAATATTTTGTACTTTTTAGATCTTGGCCAACACAAAGCTTCCTCTTCCTGGGCGAAATATTTTGAAGCCAAAGGTGATGAAGCTTACATTAGTAGGTAACACGGAAAATTATCATGTGTAGCAGTGATCATACTGCTATGGCAGCAGATTTGAGAAATGGCCCGCTTCATATATTCGGAGTACATGAAAACTGCAAGAATTATTACTGCAATGTCAATAAAACATTGAGAGATGGAAGTGGAAAGAAGGAAGAAAATCATGTAGAAAGTCTGAAAAACAATGCTCTAGTGTGGGCTCTGATTTATGCAGCCAATGAAAAAATTGCTTTGAAGGCAGCTTGTTTGTCTAATGAGACAACAAATGTGGCAGAAAACTTTATGAGCGTTATAAACAAATTCAGCTGTGGAAAACGAATTAGTTTATGAAAAGGGGGTTCTTACCAGCGACGTGTTCATGTGGCAGGTAAATATACAGTAATAACAGTCAGAAATTAATAGAACCAGTACGAAATTGTTTGATTATGGCTATGGAATATCATCATTCTCCAGCCCTAATTTAATCCAATTTATATGCAATATGCAACATGACACACATTCTTGCAATATAACATAATATAAAAACATGTTTTCAGGCCTATCGCTTGCTAAGGGACACAAATGGCATGAAGCTGCATGGAAAAGGCAGACCACACAGAGCCCTGGGACATTTAAAAAAATACATAAAACAGAAGGAACAAAGCAGAATACGACACGCAAGCAATTATTTGCTCCAAGAGAGAAAACCCAACCGGATAAGCACTACGGACCTGAAGCTTGTGATCCTATTGATATTGACGAAGCACAGTTGAAAATACAATGTGAAGCACGGCTAGCAGAATTCCAACAGTCACCAGAAAGCATTGCTTTGATTGAAATGTCCACCGTAGGATAGCATGAAAGTGATTTATATAATACTCATAGGAGGGACCGTTTGACTGCTAGTCAATTTGGAATGGTGAGTTGTGTGATGTTATCAGATAATTGTGTATAAACATACATTTTTGGTAAAATTGTCGTATTTTATTTAGTACAGAATATCTTATAGAAAATTTAAATTTTAAAAGTAAATCATAACATGCATTTAGTTTCTGGACTTTTCTCTTTTCAGGTTTGCAAACGCCGTAACACCGCCCCATGTCACAATCATGTGAAGGATATTCTGTATAAAAATAATATTTGCACAAAAGACATGTTATATGGGCAGCAACATGAGAATGTAGCAAAAAGCATGTTCATGCAACAATATAATAAAATTGACAGACCTTCAGGCCTTTTTATTGATGAAGAATTTGGATTTTTAGCGGGCAGTCCAGATGGTAAGTTTTTCTTTATCAAACTTCAATTTTATCTTTGGGTTTGGCATATGTGACCAAACATAATTACCAGCTATAATGTGACAAAAAAAATCACAGCACTGGAGACCATTGAATTTCTAATATCAAATGTCATGAAGAGCTCTATTATTTTATGGCAATTTTTTACAGGTATAATTGAAAATGAGAGAGCTGTTGAGATCAAGTGCCTTCCATCATTGGCCAGGACAAATCAAAGTCTAGAGGCAGCTGCACTAGAAAAGAAGAACTTTCCTCTAAAACTGGATAATAATGTTTTAGTCATGAATAAAAATCACGATTATTACCATCAGGTAAATTGAAAATTCTATTGCATGTACACATTTTACTATATTACAGTATCCTGTTTTCTCTTACTATAATCAAATTTCATTTTCAGGTCCAAGGACAAATGCGTGTCAGCAAAATGGATAAGTGCTACTTCATATGTTTTATATCAGTCACTAAACCTTTGACTGTAATAGAAGTTTGTCGAGATAATGAATTTATCAGTAATATGATACCAGATTTGAATGGTATGTACACAACACATTTACTGTTTTATTCACTTCATAAAGGGCATTGATGTTGCCACTGCTGGGACAAAGGCCTCCTCTATGTGAAAGGAACTGAATAAAATATATTATATTTAGATATTGTTTAGAAGTCGATTTTTATTTTAGATCAGCTTTGGAGATTGCCAGTAGTAACATTTTGAAGTGATGGCAAACAATATTTGTCAAAAAGTAATAAATATACTAAGTATGTTTTCTTTGCAGCAGCAGTGTAGCAGTGGTTTCAAGTCAGGAAGTTTCAAGACAGAGGCTGAAATCAACAACTCAAATGATTGTTTCTAATTGTATTTTGGTAGTAGTTTGTTTAGAATATACATTATCATTGTATATTTCTTTTATTTTGTATTTACTTTAAAATTAGAAGGTAAAATGATATTGAAATAATACTTCATTAGGCATATACAGAGCAGTTTATTGAAATTGAGCAGGTGGTTACACCTAACCACTTTGATTTTCGTTTTACTAACTACGTCTCTTGTTTATGAATTATAGTTTCTTACGTATTGGTTATGAAATGTCTAATTATTGTATTAATTAGTACTGTTACAAATCATCAGTGTTATTAGTTTTAAGAGAAAAGGCATGTGTCAGCTATGTTACTTCAAATACTTCTGTTTTGATAAAAAAAGTAATAAAATAAAACTTTGTTTTATTGTAATCAATGTTGACATAATTTATTTCCCAAAATTATTAATCAAATAGTTTACGCCAGCAAATATAGCTTTTGTTTTTATAACAATCGTGCATAATTTATATACCCCGGTGGCGTTTTGTAATTCTGCCTACCCAATTGACCATACAGAAAAATTTTTTTTACATTCACGCCATCTAGTGTTCAATTTTCGTAAACGTATACAGCAGCGTCTGTGTGTGTAAACGACACTATATATTCAATGGCAGATGATAGAAAGTTGTGTGTCGAATTGGGTGGATTTTGAGGCAATGATATGACCCATTTAAATAAAATGTAATATCCGATAAGCGCGGCGACTACTCCCACGACTTAATAATTTTCCAATTACGCAAAAACCCAAATAAACTAAAAATGTTGACTTCAGCGCCATCTCTTGGGAGATTGGCTGGGAACAGATCGAAGGTATCACCTTAAAAGCTTGATCAAATTTTAGAGCGCAAGTTACAAAATTTTAAAGTCATGAAAAAAAAAACGTGGAGCATGAAAACTTAAAAAAGTAAAATAAAAAAAATACTTTATTTTCGAAAATCGGTAACTTAGTATTTATTTCATTGACTTTCTTTTAAAGAAAAGTAACATTTATTTTGCACTTTCTGCGTTTTTTTAGAAGACGATTATTTTGTTTTCGAGAAATGCATTTTCTTCAATCTTGTTTTAGTTCAATATTTTTATATTCAAGTGTAAAAAATACGATGTAGTTTTCAGTAGTTGGTAATAGAACCGGAAGCCAAGCAATAGTAATCCATTTTGCTCAGATTACTTCCACAACTTTGCAAACTAAACGGGCAAAGATGATATTGCATTAAAGCGAATAGAGAATTACATCTTTTTTTTAGGGTTCCGTAGCCAAATGGCAAAAACAGAACCCTTATAGATTCGTCATGTCTGTCTGTCTGTCCGTCCGTATGTCACAGCCACTTTTCTTCGAAAGTATGAGAACTATCCTATTGAAACTTGGTAAGTAGATGTATTATGTGAACCGCATTAGGATTTTCACACAAAAATAAAAACAAAACAAATGGGGGTACCCCCCATACTTGGAATTGAAACTCAAAAAAAAATTTTTCGCCTGACCCATACGTGTGGGGTATCTATGGATAGGTCTTGAAAAATGATATTGAGGTTACTAATATCATTTTTTTCTAAACTGAACAGTTTGCGCCAGAGACACTTCCAAAGTGGTAAAATGTGTGTCCCCCCCCTGTATCTTCTAAAATAAGAGAATGATAAAACTAAAAAAAATATATAATGTAGACCTCAACAAAAACTTCCAACGAAAATTGGTTTGGAAGAGATATAGTTAGCAGTTTTTGAGATATGGTACATTTTCAAAAACCGCAAATATAACTTTGCTATTCATACAAACACTATGAAAAACAAAGTTGTTTATGCTACTACGGAACCCTTCATGGGCGAGTCCAACTCGCACTTGGCCGGATTTTTTTTTATTTTTTTTTATCATGGTAAAATCATCAAATGAGTCCTCCTACCCAGGACGGGGCGGAAGGGACTGTCAGACATATACTGACTAAAATCCACGGTGATCCCTCAATAGCCCTTTACGTTCCAGGGTCACGGTTACCTGATGAGACAATCCCGCGACCCCGGAAGGGGAGAGGTATATCTAAATTGTTGAACTGCTTTGTTGTTGTGAGAGATTGGTGCCTGCTAGGTGTTTGAACAAAAAACCTGTGTTACAGGTCAAAATTAAATGTATGGTTGTATGGTCTACAATAAGTTGTTCTGGGTTTAAGTGTTTGTGTATGAAAGTTTGAATGTTTGTAAACACGATACAGAAGAAATTCCAAGGTTACAATTTATATAGAGTCCCACTGCTGGGCAACGGCCTCCCTCCACTCTTTTCACTTCCCACGGCTTTCTGCGACCGTGGTCCAGTCCTTCATGAAGCGGTCCAAGTCATCTCGCCATCTTCGCTTGGGCCTGCCACGACGTCGAGATCTCCCTTTTGGCACCCAATCGCTTGTATGTTTTGCCCATCGATTTTAGGTTATGGCATTCGACATACGTGGCCGGCCCAGTCCCATTTCAGCTTGGCAGCTTTTTCTCCCACATCGGCAATTTGCGTCAAGGAACGCAAATTGCCGATGTGGAAGTCGGAAGAAGAAATGCCGGTCTGAAAATTTGACTCCCAAAATACTGCGTTCCTATCAAGTTAAAAAAAAAAACTGTAATCTCATCTTAGTGTGGGCCAATGTTTAAAAAAAAAGTACCAGTATATCAGCAACATATTGAGTAAGCGCGATTTTTCAGTCACGTTGCCGCACCCGTCCATCACGTTTTTTTGTGTTTGTAATAAAAAGTTAACCCTTCATTTCTCAACAGTTTTGTGAAATTTATTTTCATTACAATACTTATGCCGCTCAAGTTTTTTTTCTAGTGCTTCTTACAGCGCAAATGTTTTGTTTTAATTTCTTTTGTTTAAAAAGCCTCTTTTCCACGACATTTCTGCTAATGTTATTTTCGTAAATCGTGTTTTTATAAAAGAAGTTCTTTTCGCAGTACTTGTTACCCTTCAAGGGTTTTATTTTGTTAGTGCTACAAATAAATTTCATAAGTATTCCAAAATATTCGTTAGACAGCTTATGGTCGTCTCACAGTAGATGCTTTTCGCCATGTACCAACATCTATTGAACCCTTGTTTTAAAAAAAATGTAACTGCAAAACAACCCTTATATCAAGGTCAAATGCCGTTTTGCAGCTGACAGTTTTCTTAGACAAGTGTTCAACAGATACCTATTTAACTTTGTTTAGTAAGACGGCTGATGTTTAAGATCCTATATTAGTTAATAACAACTGCAAGGATCGATCTTCGTTCACTTCATGTAAATTAATAGTACCTATTCTGAGCAGTGGTGCCCCAGTGGTATCGGTCCCGACTTACGAGTTGTAGGTCGTGGGTTCGAACCCCGCTAGGCGTATTACTTTGTGTAATTTATTTCATCACCACTACCCTCAAAACGGTGAAGGAAAACATCGTGAGGAAACCGGCATGTCCTAGAACCAAAAATTCGAAGACATGTGACACCTACCAACCCGCACTGGGCCTGCGCGGTGGATTATGGCCCACTCCCTCTCACAGATAGGAGGCCTGTGTCCCAGCAGTGGGAACATTATAGGCTGATGATGATTCTGACTGAAAGCCGACCTCGACATAACTGTGAAACTCTTGATATTGATATTGACGTAGCACGAATTGGTGAAATGTATTCTACTAATTTTTTAGACCTATGTATCCCTATGGATGTATGGGATACATGCTGTATAAAGTGTCATTAAAATTGATTCAGTCATTTCTGAAGATAAGATTTTTTTTATTGCTCCGTTCTGGGAATTACGGGTGGGATTACAAACATTTACACACGGAACAACTACTTGTAGATCATACAAATATTTGTTCCTACCTTGAATCGAACCCGAAACACACAGCACAGCAGTTGATCGCTCAGCCATTGCACCAACCGTGCAGTTTGTATGAAATACAAACTTTTGTATGAATTAGTGTAGTCGCTCATAAAAATGTTCTAAAGTAAAAAAAAAAAAATACAGTGCTTTAAAACAGATCTTTTGATTTTACAATTATGTCTCTATATTCAAAATTGGTATAATTTAAGTCCCTGAGTGCATTCTAAGTATTCAAGTACTTTTGTGCCGTTACCTACCCCCCGGGCATATACCTATGGGCCCTATGGGTTAATATTCATTTCCATTACTTGTCAGTATACGTACAAGTATCATATGCGGCGTAATATCGGCATTGTGTATGACAGGTTACAGGCAATATACGTTTCAGGAACTAATTCCATGGCCGACGTCACTAGTCGGAGAAATTGCATTAATCAATTGTCAAACGTACCTACGTATATCCCGTTACACATGCTGTGCGTTGTCAAACCTCAAAGTGGATTGGGGATGCTGCATGCGAGATATCTATTAATGCCTGTCGATGATTCTGGCTCTGGACATTGAAAAGATTTCATAACTCAATTTGCTTATGACGTTGTTGCGTGTAAATTCGGCCGGACATTGATTTCATGCAGCGATAGAACTGACGTAGATGTTTCATTCTAATCTGAATAACGGCCCGTTCATGACCGCTGTGAGCGGAGAGGCCTTTACTCGTGGCGCCATGCGACGCGATTCGACCAATTCCAACTACAAGTGAAAATCAACCTTGCTACTTGCAATTCGATTGTCTTGACGTCGTAGTGGCGATTGTGTTTTGTTTTTCATCTACCCGTTGATAGTCCAGTCAACGAATGATTATAGAGGGAAAGTCTTGGAACACAATTTTTGACTTTGTAACTTTGTTTAGCCTAGTTAGGAGGTGAACATATCAAAAGTCCCTGCCCCTAGCCCTTGAGCTTTGGGAGGGGGGGGGGGGGGTTTGAAGGTATAACTTGTAGCAAATTTAATCAGCTTTTGTTCCGTGGTACTATGTCGCTAGGACGCATAGATTCCGAGATATAAGCGAAAAACCAAAAAATGGGACCTTCAAACCCCCCCCCCCCCCTCCCAAAGCTCAAGGGCTAGGGGCAGGGACTTTTGATATGTTCAAAATCAAAATCAAAATCAAAATATTTTATTTTACATGGGCCACAATGGGCACTTATAAAACGTCGAGGGAAAAAAAAAAAAAAATTGGCACGGTTCGGGTTGGTCGCTTCCATGGAGAAGAACCGGCAAGAAACTCCATGGTTACTCTTTTAAAATATTTGCTTTTACAATGTTATTGTTACAGATTGGTATACATAAATACGAGAGAACATCGTAGGCACGATAAGAAGAGGCTCTTACCAAAATCTAAACAAAAAAAATAATAATAATAAAATAAAAAAGTATATAATAATATATACGTAATAAACTAGACGAAAAAGATAAAATGGGCATCGGGGAATTTACACAACCAACAATGTTCTCGCATTCACAATTCTGGAGTAAAAATGAAGCTATATAAAAAAAAAGAAGCTATATTAGCCAAAGATAGGTAATGACTAATTTAAAACATTGTAAGATAAATAAAAAAAAAGGTAAAAAGAGACAAAACAAACACATAAACAACAGAAAAAAAAATGTATACATGTAAAAATAAAAATAAAAGGTAGTACCGTGATTCAGAGCAGTTAATAGACAATATACCTAATTTATAATAAAACTGTTGAAGAACCAGGGAAGCCGCATGAGCAGAAGGAACTATTGCCAAATATCTTTGTCTTCAACGTAGTCCTTAATTTTGTAATATGCTTTTTTAATAAGGACACGTTTAATGTGGGTTTTAAACTTTCCGTCAGTTAGTTCTATGACTGACTTGGGCAATTTATTATAAAAACGTATGCTGTTTACAACGAACGACTTACTTGTCTTTGCTAGTCTGAATCTGGGAATCTGAATTAATACACGGAGTAAACACGAAATTGTGATAACAATTTCGTGTTTACTCCGTGTATTAATATTATGGAAATCGCTTCTAATCTTAAAATTTCCTAGGTTTTTACGTACGTATAAAATACTCTCTAATATGTAAAGTGACGGCAGTGTTAATATTTCGATTTCTTTAAATTTTTCTCTAAGTGACTCACGGGGACCCATTTTATATATCGCACGGATTGCCCTCTTTTGTAATATAAAAACTGAATCTACGTCTGCTGCTGATCCCCACAGCAGAATGCCATACGACATAATACTATGAAAGTAGGCAAAGTATACTAACCTAGCTGTGGCCGTATCAGTTAGCTGCCTTATTTTCCTTACCGCGTACGCAGCGGAGCTTAATCTGCTCAAAAGAGTTCTAATGTGGGCGCCCCACTGTAATTTCGAATCAATCGTAATACCCAAGAATACAGTTTCTGCAATAGTATCAAGTTTTTTGCCATCAAGTTTTAAATTTAGACCAACTTGCGGTACGTTTGGCAAAGAGAACTTCAGACATTTTGTTTTGTTCGCATTCAGTAATAGATTGTTAGCTGCGAACCATTTCGAGAGAACAGCTAGACTTTCATTTACGTGTAAGACATCCGTATCTTTTCTATCTACTTTAAAAATAAGCGATGTGTCATCGGCAAACAATATTATATTCGATAAGTTAGCCATCATGTACGGAAGATCATTAATATAAACTAGAAAAAGAAAAGGGCCGAGAATTGACCCTTGAGGCACGCCCATCTTCACTAGAGACCCAGAGGACGTCGCCCCACTTACATTTACTTTTTGCTGCCTGTTGGATAAATAGGAAAGAACAAGGCCAGCAGCTCGTCCACGAATTCCGTAATGGTGTAATTTACAAATGAGTGTATTGTGGTCGACGCAGTCGAACGCTTTTGAGAGGTCACAGAAAATACCAATGGCATCCTGGGACCTCTCCCAGGATTCCAAAATGTGACTGATGAGTTTTACACCAGCGTCAGTCGTCGACCTACCTCTTGTGAACCCGAACTGCTGACTATGTAGAATCCCATTTGAGTTAAAGTGAGACAGCATCTGGTCCAACATGATTTTTTCATAAATTTTACTCAATGCTGGAAGCACAGATATGGGCCTGTAATTCGTGGGATCATTCTTACATCCCGCTTTAAAAATTGGCACTACTTTGCTATGTTTCATTAAATCAGGAAATTTGCCGCTGTCCAAACATTGATTAAATATGTCTGTTAGAACAGGAGCTATTGTAACAATAATTTCGCCAAGAACCTTGACTGATATTCCCCAAAGATCTTCAGTGTTTTTTATATTGAGACTTTTGTATGCATTTATAATTGTAGAAATAGATATAGATTTAAATTCAAAGGATGGTATGTCTTTAGTAAAATGTTTTATTAGAAGTTCTTCAGCTAAAATAGATGAAGAGGGGAGAGATTTCGTAACGTGTAACGGGATGTCAGTAAAGAAGTGTTCTAGTGTCTCAGCAACTTCTTGCTTATCAGAAATGATTTTATCGTCTACTTTTAAGGACAATTCATTCTGATCTCGCTGTTGTGTCTTTCCAGTTTCTCTGTTTATTACCTGCCATACAGTTTTAATTTTATTATTTGATATGCTAATTTTATTGCTAATAATTTTAGACTTTGCTTGAGCACAGACTTTTTTGAAAATTTTGGAATAGTTTCTAACATAATTGTGAAAGGATTGATCTGAAGTCAATGATTTTTCATTATATAAATTATACAAAACATCTCTGCTTTTTCTTATTCCCGCAGTGGCCCATTCACTAAACTTAGACTTTTTATTGATCTTAACTTTTTTTACAGGGCAGGTTTTATTGAATTCTTGGCAGACTGTTGAAAATAATATACCATAGTTAATATTGGGGTCTTGTGAATCAAAACTGGCGGTTGAAAGGTGACTAAGAACATTATTATTAAAAGAATTTAATTTATTTTTTGGAAGAGGTCTTATTTTAATTGTTTTATTTAAAAAAATCTTTTTGTTTGACTCAAAAGATACAAGTTGGCCAGTATGGTCAGACCTAACGCCACTAATTAGATAAGAGTCTTTCACTTTACAATTTGTATATACATTATCTATGCAAGAAGCTGAAGTAGCGGTTATTCTAGTAGCTTCATTAAATAAACAAGTTAAGTTGAATGATTTGAATAATGAGAGAAGCTTACTTTTTTCTGGTGAATTATGCAACAGATCTATATTCAGGTCACCACAAACAAATACTACTTTATTATCTCTAAAAAGTTTACATAATATCTCCTCCATTGTTATTAAGAACAATGACAAGTTAGCTGCTGGTGGTCTATAGACACATAAGATAATATGGCCCTCAACCTCTGCACATGCTACCTCACATAAGCGATCAACAGAGCAAGCAGTGATATCCTTTCGTTCCTTAAATCTAAGACAGCTATTGCAAAGTATCAGGGTACCACCACCTATAGTGGATCTGTTGAACGCACTGGTCACCTCCTAACTAGGCTAAACAAAGTTACAAAGTCAAAAATTGTGTTCCAAGACTTTCCCTCTATACCCTATTTTGAGCATTCGTTGACTGGGCTATGATAACAACGTGTTTTATGTCATATGTCGTAGTGGTAAGGTTGATTTTTACTCACGGTAAGATGTATAGAAATGTTTAAAACACGTGACGATGCGCCGCCAGTGGCAAATTCGCGTAGTTATAAAGTAATTAATCTCTTATTTGCTCCGCACGTCTTGAAGTGGCCGTAACAGTCATGCATGTTGTTGGCGCAGTGGTTAAGAGATCGGCTGCAGCGCTGCGTCTCGCGGGATCGATATTTGCACGAAATAAATATTTGTATGGTCTACAGGTTGCTTTTTCGGATCTAATTGTTTGTGTGTGTCAGTTTAAATGTTTGTAAACTCATCCAGCGTACCTACAGAACAAATTCATAGTGCGAGCACCGTTTAAAAAATGTGTTTTCACTTAGGCTTCATGACACCTAACGTGACAGTAGCTAATCGCAATTATTGATACTAATAAATGAAGGTATTTTTCAATAAATTCACTATGGTGCCTTTTCTTAAATCTAGTACACATAATCAGAGAAAATCAATATCATACATACAATCTCAAGTAAACACAATATTGAACTTTTTCTTAAGCAACAAAATTTCATGTTTGCAAACCCAAGTTCCACCAACATTATTGTAGGTACGGAACTGTGGAACACCTACCGTATCCACATTTCAATTCGTACTAAACTTGTATCGTTACTAGTGCTTCATCAAGTTAAATCCGAACCGTAACAATTCAACCTCGAATTTGGTAGCACGAACAATGAGGTGTTTGTCTGAACTCACGTTTGATCGATCACTGTTGGGAGACTAGGGACCTATAATAAAAGCAGAAGCCGGAGCATTAACCACTACGCCTTTTAATATTAACTGTGGTAGACGATCGATGTGAGCCGCTCTTTAGTTTACGGTGCCGTAAAAACTAACAGTCGGTTACGGCTCGGTGGAGGATTACGTCCGGCCCATTGCGTTGCGGCGGCTGCACGGTCCGGCGCGCCATCAGACTACAGCCCAGACCTGGACCAAAATAGTTTGGGCCTCCTCGGTTACCTCATGGTTGTAAAAATGCAATTATGAGCCTGTTTGATCATGGTCTTCAGTTAATTTTCGCAAAATGACATCACAAAAGATTGGTCACGTTCGCATAGAGTCACTTTCGCAGAACGTCACTTTCGCGAAAAGTCATTTTCGCAGAATATCATTGATAATAATTGAGTCCTACAACAGAGTAGGGTTACAATTATTAGGTTAGTAGTAGTGGGTTTCATTAATGACATTCTGCGAAAGTGACGCTGTGCGAAAGTGATTTTTTTTTCTATGTAACGTTCTGCGCCAAGAAAGAAAGCTTTGAGTGTCCTTAAATGTTCTTTCGCTAATAACCGTTATTATTAAGTGACAGCAAAATGAATGCTTAGTTAAGAGCGCTCTGTTGAATTTTCATGGGTTAATGCCGCTGTATGATATAGGCATTCATTTTAGTATCGACTATTATTAGCGAATACTATTATTAGGGAAATATCAATTGTGATTTTGTACATTAGTTCAGAACACAATGATGGTGCATAGATATGGTTTAAACTGATTGAAATTCGCACATGTTGGTATGCAGTGGCTTTCATCGGCGAACTATAAAGCCTTTCAATAGAAAACAATAGACACTGCATCGAAATTCCGACCCTAGTATAGCTGCAATACCAATCGAACGTTGAAAGCTCGCTGGCCGAACTAACAGCGCAACTCACAAGTTGTACAACGTATAAAGGTAGTTGGTCCCGTCCCTGAGGCCGCTATCAATCTTTTCGCCACATCATTTGCTCCCCGCACCGCCTCGCCGCGATTGAATTTCATTAACGAAACGCTTAGTGCAGATTGAATCCATTTAAGTAACAGTGGGTTTGGCCCTCCTAAATGTATCTACGTACATACCCTTATGCAGTAACATTGTATACGATTGAAAGCTACAGGAATTTTCAATTTTATGTCCAGTTTTATTAACAGCGTTCATTTTGTGGTCACAGTACTTTGTAGGGACCTCTGCGGGAACATTTACGGACTGTTCCCACACTAAAGCTTGGTTATTGGACAGTATCACTTTGAAGTGAAAAATACAAAGTGTAGCTTGTAATGGCAAAAGTACCTACGTCATGAAAGATGTACATGACATTTACGTAAATAGAAAGATACCTATGAAGTTACGTTACAGCTATGGAAGAAGATAAGATGAAAATGGTACTAAATTGAAAAATAATATATAATTCTGTAATATGCATATTTCTTACCCATTCGATTGGAGTTAATTATAAAGTCTGCATCGAGATGATAAATAAATTCTTCGCATAATTTCCTTGCAGCATCTCAAAAGAGATCTAATTTCTCAGATTTAATCAAACAGTCTTATTAAAGTTTTTTTTTTCCTTTTGCAGACGGTGTCCATATCAATGCTGTTGCGCTACGCACACCACCAGATCTTCGTATTCATCGGTAAGCCTTAATTAATGCTTATTTGCTTCATTTATTTTTCAGGTCCTTTGAGCAAATACGAGTTCTTCAGTTGCGGTTTCTAGGAACACAGCTCACGTATATTATGTCCCTAATGAATCCTTGTTAAGTAATTGTAAGATGTGGCTACAAAATAATCGCTGCAATTAGATGTTGTGGAGGATTTTAGTAAAAAATTCTCGAGTCGTGAGCCGGCTCAAGCAAACTCTTTGTAATAACAATAATTGCGAATAGCGCCCGCGGCCGCGACCCACCCCTGTTCTGTGAAAAAATACTGGCTCGGTTTTACCTAGCCAATCCCTCCCCTACCTCCTCTTTGATCTACCGACAATTAGCCAGATAGGAGATAATTTGTTTCTTTCTGTATTTCCTCGCAGTGCCACTTGTTGTAGTGTTTCAATACGATGATTGTTTTAAAATCTTTTTAAATCCCTTTTCCTTCGAAATGAAAAATCTCAATTTTTTCCGACCATTGCTTTTGTTTGTTATTAAATTCATCGCGGAGGATTTCAGATGAGCTCGGATTACGTTTTCTGCAATTGTCAGAGTATGTTGAAAGAAAAACAAGTGAGCTTTGATAGAGAAAATAAATATTGAGAGGAGATTCGTCGTATTAATTAGTAAGATATAGTAATTACTTGTTTCGTTTGTTAGTGATATCCGGGATTCATGCAACGATGATTTCTTATTACGAACGTATTAATTTGGACATTTGTTTATTGCTTTGGTATCTGTACTAATGAAGTCGGTATTTTCAGGGTGCTAGTTGATATCGTTACATTCACCTATCAGGTGGAACTAACCGACGATGTAAAGGTGTATTCGTGCAAATCATTCTTTTGTAAAAATATCGTAATTTTTGGGTCTAGGATACGCATTTAGACCCGACAAACGGGACATCCGCGTACCACGTTCAAGGGACACCTTTTATCATTTTTGTATAGAACCCCAACAGTAAAATAAGATTTATATCTAAAGGAGCTCTTAGCTCGAGTTTGTAGAATAAACTATTCAACTCACAATATCAGATAAGGGTAAATCTGCTCAATGGGATCCAGTTGGTCTCTATGACGACTCATCCCCGTGTCCCAGTAGAGGTGTACCTGCGAACATCGCTTTGACGTTGTTTTTACTACTCCTTTTTATAAAATCTTTTTAAAAAGTGCTGTTTATCGATGTAAAGAGTTTTCTTTTATTTTGTAAAATGCGAAGATTTTTGCTTCTTTGATTTTTATTTTAGAAGCGATTATTATCTGTTGCGTGGAAAAATACAGTGGAATTTAAAAATATGTTGCCTTCCAAGAAATATTTTTAAAACGATGCAACAAAATTTTTTCTATGTGTACGATAAAATTAATCATAATGGTTGGGTTTTGACAGGGATTTTTAACCTGAATTTCAAAAACGCATGTAACTCTAGTCATATAAAGTAGTTATAACAAGCTATGTACGTCAAATTATGACGTGACGCCTAATTAAATATGGCTAATTTATTTGTTCATCCGTTAAATATTCTTTTTTTTTTCAAAATGCTTCAAGGAATTTTTTTGAATAAAACTCGTAGGTATCTTTAAAATCTGTTAGTTGAATACTTTTGGATTCTCCCAAACCAGGTCGGCAATTCTGTATTTGGGTATTATTGGATAAGTCTTTGACAAGTTTTCAGACAGCCTCAAATACCTTTCTAAAATGTCTGCAAGGTCTCGAAATAAAGGCCTTGGCACTTTGACTACATTGCGGATTATTGACAATGAATACAATATTGATCAAACAAATACCGCAATGTAGTCGAACTTGCATGCAATTTCTTGCGTTGTCTAAAGGAGGCTTTTCGTCTTGTCCACATCTGCTCACTAAGCACGCCTGTTGCGAGTACTATGCATTCCCCTATGTTATATTAATATAATGGATAGCCAAGACGACCTCCAAAAAACCCAGAAAAACATCATATTAACAATAGATTTACCACAAACTGCCCTACATGAATACAAGAGAGTTTAAGTTACAACAAAGAAGGTTTTAACACACAACACAAATACTGTGTGGACCACTCTTCAAGCAGCTTATCGGATGAATAAAAAGATATTTTTAGGTCGTAGATCTGTTGTGTACGATCCGGCACACATGGACGCTCGGACGCTTAGAGGATTACACGCCGTGCAACGTCACAAACGTATTCTATCCTATACGGGGTTGCCATGCACGAATATATTTTAAAATAAAATTCTTGCCAGTTTATAAAAGACATCGCTTAGATTGTTATTTTATGGATTAGGACTTTTGAGTACAATGCTTTTGTCTATTGTAGGATAAAATTTTGGTATATTTTTTGGTATTCGCGGCCTGAAGGAAAATTGAAGGAACGGTAGGATTTAGTCCGTACAAGTCTGATGATACTCCCTTTCGTACTGCTCAGAGTGAGAAAAGTTATCCGATGTCTTCCACCTCTTTAAAAAAAAAACCGGCCAAGTGCGAGTTGGACTCGCCCATGAAGGGTTCCGTAGCAGCAAGCATAGATTAGAGATATAATTATATTGAGATTAGTAAGTAATATACACAAACAATAAAAATAACTTTGTTTTTCATAGTATTTGTATGAATGGCAAAGTTATATTTGCGGTTTTTGAAAATGTACTATATCTCAAAAACTGCTAACTGTATCTCATCCAAACCAATTTTCGTTGGTAGTTTTGGTTGAGGTCTACATTATATATTTTTTTTAGTTTTATCATTCTCTTATTTTAGAAGTTACGGGGGGGGGGACACCCTTTTTACCACTTTGGAAGTGTCTCTCGCGCAAACTGTTCAGTTTAGAAAAAAATGATGTTAGTAACCTCAATATCATTTTTAAAGACCTATTCATAGATACCCCACACGTATGGGTTTGGTGAATTTTTTTTTTTGAGTTTCAATTCTAAGTATGGGGGGCACCCCCAAAATTTGTTTTGTTTGGATTTTTGTGTGAACATCCTAATGCGGTTCACATAATACATCTTTCTACCAAGTTTCAACAGGATAGCTCTTATACTTTCGACAAAAAGTGGCTGTGACATACACGGACAGACAGACAGACATGACGAATCTATAAGGGTTCCGTTTTTGCCATTTGGCTACGGAACCCTAAAAACTATAATAAATGTTAGAACTGAAAGGAGACCCTCAGTATCGCGAAAGGTGGAATGAGTGGAAGCCTTGGCCCAGGAGCGGGACAGAGTGGGCTACTAAAAAAAGAAATGGTAGAAACTTTTTTTTTTTTTTATCGTGGTAAAATCATCAAATGAGTCCTCCCACCCCGGGCAGGGCGGGAGGGACTGTCAGACTTGTACTGACTAAAATCCACGGTGTCCTTCAATAGCCCTTTATATTCCGGGGTCACGGTAATGAGATAAGTCCCGCGACCCCGGCAGGCTTCGGCCCTCTAGAGGGGGGCCCCGTCATCTTGCTGACGCTCTTTGAGGCGCGCGTGGAACACAACGCGCCGTCGACCCGGGCATGGTCCATGGTCGGGCAGCGAGTTGCCCTTTACTCGCCGCCCGCATGCCCGCGCCTACGGTGGCCGGAGATCGTCTTGCGACGTCCGTCGCCGTGGGCGTCCACCACTGCGGTTGGGGCGGAGGGAGGACACTGTCCTCTCTCTCACGCGGCCCGCCTCCTCCTTCGCGAGCATTACTGCTTCGCAGAAGGAGGCGACCGCTTCCCACTCCGTCTCGCCCCGCAGCATGGCCGCAACCAATGCCGGGCGCGAGAGGTCTCCGCCTATCGCCGCCGTGAGGACACGTCGGTGCTCTGCCCAAGCGGGGCAGTCTTGCACCGTATGCTCTACTGTGTCCTCCGGGCGATCTTCGCAGTGGTGACACCCAGGCGTTTCCTCCTTTCTCCTTAGACACAGGTACCTCCCGAAACTTCCGTGTCCGGTGAGGACCTGCGTCATGCGGTAGGTCAGGACGCCGTGACTCCTATCCAGCCACTCCTCAAAGAGGGGTCTTACCGCCGCGATTGCGGCGTGCCCGGCCGTCGGTTGCGACAATCGTCCCCTCCATACTGCCCTGAGATCGCGCCGGACCTCTTCCCGCCGCGCCTCGACTTGTCGGGGCAGCGGGAATTCTCCCCGGCGCTGCGCCTCCACGCGCCACTCATAGAAGCGCTGGAGGGCAGTCGCCTCCAGATCCCAGGGCAGTAATCCGGCAAGGAGGTTGGCCGATTCGCCGGCGATCGTGCGGTATCCCCGGATCATTCGGATAGCCATGACCCTCTGGCATGCGACCAAATGGTAGAAACTTACTAGAAAACTGATGCCTAGTTTTCTATTGTCATGATTTCATAAGTTTGTGTATTACCTAATACAAATCTGTCAGAGGATAGCTACAATACTATCGATTTGTCCGATATTCTGAACAGGTACAAGTCCCTATTTCCACATAAATGCATATTCGGTCAGCTTGACATCAAGTCCCTGCATGTTACACCATGTTGTTTACTTTGAAACCAAATAGTAAATTGTTTTTTTCTGTATTAATTGTTGCAAACGTTATTAAAATAAATGATATTTGTTCCTGTAAGCAGGTTTATACATACCGTTTCTCTCAAACCATATTAAAAAAAGTGTTCGGTTAAAAACAGCACTTTGTCAATAAGACAAGAATTTAGGTATTAAATTTTTAGCTGAAATCGGATCGATTCCTTGCTTTATTTAAAAGTATCACAGCTACTCATATTACATACGTGGAATTGCGAGGAGTTATAATTTTCTTTGAAATAAAAATAATGAAGCGGATACTGGAAGAAGACGAAGTTTTATGTCCTATATAATTTATCTAACTAAACTAAAATCTAACTAAAAGAAAAGAATATACTTATGTAATGAAAATAACAGATTTTCATTAGTTTTGTTCTTCAAAGCAGCCTGTGTCATTCTTACTTTGTTTTGTATTGATTTCATTCCCAACGTATTTTTATTTCATATTTGCCGTTTGTTCCATTCAGTAGATTGGAACTACAATAATGCTTCTACATTGTTTTCATTTGATTACCCTTAAAGCTTTTCAAGTGGAAGATACAAGACTTAAACGTTAAAGAAATGAAAGTCAAAGACGTAAGTTGTAGGGATAGCTATATTTAAAAAAACTTGAAATGGTTAAAGATTTTTCTAGAAAAAAAAATTCGATTGCGGATAGGACTTTAACCTTAGACCTTCCTATCCAGTTCACCGGATGATTTACTAACTATACTTAAGCCACCGCGGTCATGTTGTGCTAACTCGAATTTCTCAATCCCTAATGGTGATGTTTGGTGCCATGTATTGCTGAAGTGTCAAACTTCTCCAACGTGTTCAACTTACAATTGAATGATGTTATGTTGGTCGCTAAACTGTCTTATCAAGTAACCGTGGCCCCGGAACGTAAAGGGCTATTGAAGGACACCGTGGATTTTAGTCAGTACAAGTCTGATTGTCCCTCCCGTCTTGCCCTGAGTGGGAAGACTCATTTGATGATTTTATCACGTAAAAAAATAAAAAGGGTGTTGTGTTGTTTTTTTGAAAGCCGGTTTTTGTTTCTGGGTTGGTCGTATAAATATAAGTACTTCTATTTTAGAAGGCCCCCCATTGGAACCATGGGGGGGTTTAGGTTTCCGCACTTAGTCCTCAAACTGGACCATTGTGCGTGAGCCATTGTGGCCAATTACTCCAACCAGCCCACCTCCCTCCAAAAGCAGATCAAACTTCCCGGTCGCCTCAGGGCATCCGCAAGGGATCTTGGTGTTCCCAGGGTCTCCTCGCGAATTTTGGTAACGCCGGTGCACTCAAAGAGTACATGCGCCACCGTTTCCTCCGCCTCCATGCATGCTCTGCACAGGGGACTGTCAGTGATTCCTAGGGTGTGGAAGTGTTTGTTCAGTGAACAGTGTCCAGTGATGGTCCCCGCCACCAGGCGCAGGCTATCTCTGTCCAGGCGCAGGAGGCGCCTGGTCAGCCTTGTATCCAAGGATGGCATAGCTTCCTTGGATTGCCCGCACCCTGGTGTCGAGGTCCACCACCTCTCCGCTTGTATTCGAGTGTGATCCTTTAGCCAGCTTCTTAACTGCTTGAAAGGAATGGGCACAATGGGTTCGGGTCCGTAGGGTTTTGTGCTGGATCCTCTTCTGGCAAGTTCGTCAGCCGCATCGTTTCCAAGTGATCCACTGTGGCCTCTAATCCATTGTAGTGTTACCGTGTTGTGGTTTAGTACCGTGATTCGTTCTAGGGCCTTATGACATTCTAGTATTAGTCTCGACGTGATCTGATTGCTCCTCAGGGATTGTAGAACTGAGGCACTGTCGGAGAGTATTCGTATATTGGCATCCGTAACCTCTCTGGCCTCTATAGCGTGTGCCGCTTGGATAATACCTACACACTCTGCTTGGTATACAGAGTTGAGCATTCCAAGTGGTTTGGATATCTTAATGTTTAGGTCGTCGGAGAACACCCCGACGCCTGTCCCATTGTCGGTTTTTGATCCATCAGTGTAGATCCTTAGCTCTTTTGTACCTGAGTAGTCACACAACTCCTCTGTGAGCTCTATGTTGTAGTGTTTTTGGAAGCAGTGGGTCTTCAGGGTTCTGTCGATGGGTGATGCCATCATCGGCTGTTCTTTGATTGCATCTTCTCTGATGCGTGTGTGTTTGATTCTGGAATCGTTATTTAGGGTGCCGGATACCTCGAGTCTGAAAGTTGCTATGGCTGCCTCCTCTCTTACAACGAGGTGCAGAGGTGGTAACCCCAGCATCATCTGTAAGGCAGCAGTGGGGGAAGTTCTCATGCTGCCGGTGATTGCTACGCAAGCAAATCTTTGTAGTTTCTCGAGATCCTTTTGGGTCGTACTTAGGTTGGTCCTGGGCCACCAAACTAAGGAGCCGTATGTAATGATTGGTCGGATAACTGTGGTGTATAGCCAGTAGGTGATCTTGGGGCTTATGCCCCAATTTCTCCCGAGCAGTCTCTTACATTGCCATAGGGATAGCCCTACACGAATTACATCACCACAAAAGCCAGTATAGACTGGCTTTTGTGGTGATGTAATTCGTGTGTTGTGCCCAGTTCAGCTGTTTGTCCAAAAATATACCCAGGTATTTGGTTTCAGTCGATAGGCTGAGGGTGGTCCCAAAGAAGCTTGGTAATTGTAGCGTTGCCAGCTTCCTTTTCTTTGTGAAGAGGACGAGTTCGGTTTTGGTAGGGTTCACTGCTAGTCTGTATTCCTTGCACCAGTCTTCTACTATCCTCAGGGCTTGGCGCATAAGGTTGCATAGTGTGTTTTCGTGTGTGCCATTTATTATTATGGTCAGATCATCAGCATAGCCCACCGTATAGTAGCCTCTGCTATTGAGACGTTTGATGAGGCTGTCTACTACAAGGTTCCATAGTAGTGGCGAAAGGACACCACCTTGGGGGCAGCCCTTCGCCACTATGGCTCTAGTGGTGTTGTTTACCGTAACTTGTACGGCTCTTAGTCGGAGCATATTTGTAATCCATCCTCGCAGGGTCGAGTCCACACCGCGTTCCTCGAGGGCTGCGTTGATGCTATGGAAGTTGGTTTTGTCAAAAGCGCCTTCTATGTCAATGAAGACAGCTAGTGAGGAGCATTTGTGGTCCACTGCACATTCGATCTTGGAGATCACACTGTGCAGCGCAGATTCTGTTGATTTTCCTATGGAATACGCGTGTTGTTGTTTATGGAGTGGTCGCTCCCGAAGAGGCCCATCCCGAATGTGTCGATCACAGAGCCTCTCGAGAGTTTTCAGTAGAAAAGATGTCAGACTTATTGGTCTGTACGCCTTTGGTTGTGTGTAGTCTGGTTTGCCTGGTTTAGGAATGAAAATGACTTTCACCTCCCGCCATGCAAGTGGTATGTATTTCTGTGCTATGCAGGCTTGGTAGATGGCGGTCAGCCACGGCGTTAGGACGTCTTCTCCCCATTGTAGCAGGGCGGGGAAAATCTCGTCTAAGCCTGCGGATTTATATGGTTTGAAGGTCTTTATGGCCCATTTTATTCTGTCTGCGGTTACTATGGTGCGGGCTCTGGCCCAGTCTTGGTCATTTGGTGTTTGCGTTGGCTCACTTGCCCAGATTCTGTCATCGGAGAGTTTGCAGTCTGGGAAGTGGGTTTCCAAAAGGATTTTACTTGTTTCGTGGTCCGACTTGGTGTATGTGTTGTCTGGGGTTTTCAGCGACCCGAGGGTGCGATCCTGATCGGTAGATAGGATCTTTCTCACACGCGCGGCTTCGCTGTTTGATTCAATTTCTTCGCAGAATTTCCGCCAGGCTGCCCTGCTGGCATTCCTGACTTGTTTTTTGAAGTTGTATTGTTTTCTTGTATGAGTCCCAGTCTTCTGTAAGTCTGGAGTTTTTGGCTCTGTTGAATTGCTTACGCATAGTTTGCCTGAGCTTACTGAGTTCCGCATTCCACCAGGAGTTACCCTTGCTCTTGGTGTTTGGATCCTTTAGTTTGCAGCAGGCGTGGTAGGCTTCAATTATAGATTCCGAGAGTTTTGTTACGGTGTTCTCAAGTTGTTTGGGTTCCGTTAGAATTTGAGGCGTTTGGTTCTGTGTTAGTAGGGTGGCCAAAAGCCGTTTGTAGCCGGGTACATTGGTACGGCGTGGGTTGCGCCTAGGTTCGGGTTTTTTTATGCTAGCTACTAATGAGAAGCGAATCCTTCTATGGTCAGAGCAGGAAGGCTCGTCGGATACGTGCCAGTTAGAAATAAGTTTTGTCGCGCTTTCCGAAGCCAGCGTTAGGTCAATGATCGTTTGTCCGCGAGATGTGACCCAAGTGGGTTCCGAGCCGCGGTTTAAGATGTTAAGGTTAGTGGAAAACAGATATGTGCAAAGTACCTCACCTCTGGTGTTGGCTTTGTTGCAACCCCAAAGCGGGTGATGGGCGTTCGAATCCGTGCAGATGACCAGGTCCAGGTTGTCGTCTTCACAGTACCTTACCAGATCGGCCATCTCTTTTGGTGGGCAGTCGTCATCCTCGCCTGGCATGTATACCGAGGCCAGGACGATATCAGGTGCATCGCTGTCAGTTTTGAGCCTGACGGCTGTTAGGTCTCTGGAACATAATTGCGTGAGTGTTGTAATGGGTATATCTTTGGGTATGTAGGCACAGGTTCGTGGTTTGTCTGTGCCTTGTGTGTCGAGGATTAGCTTACCTCCAACATTACCAAGGCCGCATATTCTGTTGTTACGGATCCACGGCTCTTGGATGAGTGCAATGGTTCGGGGTTCCATCTCCAGTGCCCTGCGTAGGCAAGCCGTAGCAGTCTGGCTATGCTGGAGGTTGGTCTGGATGATATTTATGGGACGGGATGTGGGCGGTAGTGGGGTGGAGTTAGGAGGAGATTGATCCATCGGATGTTTCCCCCCCGTCCTCCAGTCCGTGCTGGTCCTCACTCAGTGCCGGTGATGATGAGAGCAGCTGCTCCGTCCACCTTGTTGGTGAGGTTGGCATCCTCACGGCGTCAGCATCAGCCATCGCCGTTCTGGCCATCTCCTCCTCCAGTTGTGTCATGGTCAGGTCAAGCTCAGTCGGTGCCGGTTTCGTCTTTTCCGTGTCAGTCTGGGTGTCAGAGGGACGGGTGTTGGGGAAAAAGCGCACGTATATCGACCCAAGCAGGTACGATATCCGCCGCTCCCTCTCCAAGACCTTTTCGACTTCTTCCGGTGGGATACCCAGGGTCAAATAAGACCCGTAGTTATCACCACCGACCGATGTCGCCCTGTACAGTGACCATCTACCGATGTCGTACCAAGGGTTCTGTCGGGTCAGGATAGTCTGGAGCCGCGCTATGTCCCCATTGTACCTGGGTACAAAGAGCGCTGCTCGGACCCGGGTCGGTACGTCGGACTGTTTCATTACAGTCAGTGTCGCGTCGGTGAATATAAGTACTTACGTGTGGATTGTTCATACTGCACTTAAGGGTTTCTAGTTTGATGCGTAGTAATACAGACCTGCAGGGGTATTACAACGTCTTAAAACCAGGCTTATTCCTGTGAGTGAACGAGATGGCGCTAGACGACTTGTATAACTCTGTCACTTTCACTCGCCGGAACAAGCCTGGTTTTAAGACGTTGTAATACCCCCCCTGGTCCTTTCAGTCTATTCCTTAATAGTTATAAGAAGGCTCAAGGGCTATGGAGAATGCCACACCAGAAAACTCTGTGATATCGATTCTGAAATTATGAGACCTGGAAAAGTGCCAGTGGGTGGGTCACATAGGTTGCAAAACTGCGGGAGACGCCCAGGGCGTATGACGTAGCGGCGCGATTTTCGTACACCGTAGGCGCGGGCTTGCGGACGGCGAGTAAAAGGTAGCTCGTCGTCTGATCATGGACCAGGGCCGAGTCGACGACGCGTTGTGTTCCACGCGCGCTTCAAGGAGTTGCCAGCAAACTGAAGGGTCTACCGGGTGGTTGCGGAATTTGGCTTGGTCAGAGCAGCTTATGACCGGTAAGAACTTTTGATTCAAAAGGGACATCAGTGTATCAAATTTTGAAAAGCGCAGTAAATAACAAGTCAAAATACTACCAAATAATCAATTAGATTATCCTATATAAATAGTTGTGGTCCAACCGCAAAGCAATTGTTTGTCATTCATCATTATAATACCAAAAATGATTGCCGTCGAATTGTCATTTATAATACCAATGCAATGTGATAGTCGCTTCACTACACCGGTATTATTATAATTAGTTCGTAGTGATGTGACATCTCCATATCGATATTTTGTATGCGACAAAAGAACCGCATGAAACGGTATGCGATGGCCAGACCGCTGTTGGCCGCATCTAATTTAATTGTTGATGGTACACATTTAATGAGGTTGGTCATTATCGGGATTCCGAATGTATGTTTTAAGCCATGAAATGTGTTGGTTTTATTGAAATGAAGTTTTTTTTTCGATTCTGCTGTTTGCGTCACTATTCATTCCACAGTCGTTGTTAAAACATAATTCTAGTTTTTTTTCCATCTTATCTTTTTTAAAAAAAATATAGAAATCATCCTGTACATGCACCATGTACTTCATAACTATCTTTGACTAGAAACCTACGTCTTTCATTGACTTGAATGACTCTGGCGGTTGAGAGTATGTCATGCTCACTCAAAAGTCTCGCTGATGGTGGCGTGTATGTCGGAACATTTAGTTCCCTTCAAAATGGTTGAGCTGTGAATGGCGCTGATATATGTGTCATGTTCGTGAACGGGCGCTGTCAGTTGGGACTGGTCATCTCTTAGTTGCCACGGTCTATTTTAAATTATTAATAACTTTATTTTTGAATTGTCTTTTTATTTTACTATGGACACTAGTAACTTGCCACATCGTTCTCACATAATGTACCATCTGATGATGAATGATGTAACAAAAGTTCTGTAATAATTTTGGCGATAGAAACAGAGTGTTCATGGAGTGTCTTGGTCATTCTTCTCCATAGTGATCTACGCTTTGGAATGAGCACCTACGGTACTTTCACAGTTTTTATGTCTTGTGACTGGGACTGTAGCACCATAACTATTTTTGTACTAGTTTTATTTTATGTCTTTTGACAATTCAAAAGTGCCTGTAATTGGCCTAGTTGAAATAAACTATTTGATTTGTGTCGTGGGTACGTTTACAAATAACTCATATAGACAAACAGCCAGTTCATTTATTTTCTATTTTTGTCTTTAAATAAGTGTGGCACTTGGCAGTGACTGAAAAGACGTCGAAAAATATGGCAGGCCTATGTATTGATCGGTATTTCACAAGCTTAGTTTTTCGTTACCAGATCCCTCTTATGGTGTCATTGTACTGATAACGTGAACAACTTTTATTTTAGGACGGATAGGACCTGTAACACTACGAGTACAACGATTTACATAAGCACGAATATATGAGGCTGCTGAATAATATTCTGTTTCCTACAACTATGAATAAAGCTTTAGAAGCCTTATATTCTATCTTAGAATAACAAAACGCACCGTGGTTTCCCGCTTCTTGCACTCTGATTGACTCACCTAAATTAATACAGAAGGATAAGACAGTCCCGGAAAAAAGGGTTGATCATTTCCATAATTAAATATTGGAATTAAGTCGACGATCCCAACGAGATAATTAAGTGTTCTAAAATAAGTCCTGAGATATTTTTGTCAATCTTTTATTCACAATTTTCAGGTACTTCAGATGTTTGTAATTCTTGAAAGATAAAACATTTTCTTTAGCTCGCTAATGAGTGGTAGGAAAAACAACCGAATTTTAAGATTATTCAACAAACGTTGTTTAGTCTGATTTTAATGAACAAAAATGGTATTTTCGCAATGAAAATATAGTAGGGTACGTAATCACGAGCGTGTTTTAATAATTAAATGGAAATTAGATAGAATGGCGCCCGTGTAGGGTTTTGAAAGAGTATTTTGTAAAAGATTGAGGTTAATTTGTGTTTGTAGCGAAATAGACTCATTTTAATATGTAATGCCTTTTATATTTCATATAATAATGTCGAAGCGATTTGCTATCATTCTGTTACTATTGTTAACATGAAATGTGTTGCTAGTACCCATGGAAATAGAAATATTCTAAAATAGCTGTGTAATAAGTTTGCAATAATCTATTTTAGAATTAGTGACCCGAAAGCACCGGAGTAGCCTGCAGAGTTAGCAAACTGGAATAGCAGTGAGCTGGTCACGTCTGCCGAAGGATAGCCGGTGAAGCAGAAGAGTCTTAGAGTGCAGACCTTGTACCGGCAAGCGTAGTGTGGAACGTCCTCCAGCTAGATGGACTGGCGACATTAATCATTCTTTAATAGTTTAAAAAACTAAAAAACACTTTTAGCACGCACTAAAAATTATACATTTTAGTCTTCTTATTATTCAAACTAAATTTACTACTTAACCGCCATGTTGGATTTAGGTCACGTGATATTTTTTTTCGTATCCCATTCAGCAAACCCTTTTGTTTAATACCCATATCATGGGGGTGCATTTCAAATAGCCAATCTTGGATGTCCGCCATGTTGGATTTAAGTCACGTGACTATTTTTTTTCGTATTCCTGACAGCAAACCCTTTCATTTGATACCCATATCATGGGGGTGGATTTCAAACAGCCAGTCCGCCATCTTGGACTTCCGCCATATTGGATTTAAGTCACGTGACAATTTTTTTTCGTATTCCTGACAGCAAATCCTTTCATTTGATACCTATATCATGGGGGTGGATTTCAAACAGCCAGTCCGCCATCTTGGGGAGGCCGCCATATTGGATTTGTAATGACGTTTCTTAGCTAGTCATGTATTGTCATCAGAACTCGGAGCGTGTGCATTTCATCCTAATCGAAGACCGGGAAGTGGGTCAAATTTAGATACCAAGATTTTCTTACATACATAATTTACAAGTGAAGCTAAAGTGTGCAATTACAGTGGCGCGGGGCGGGCAGCGGGAGCGGGTGGCGGGTCATGAAACAGAACAGATTTCCGCTCACCCGCCGCGCCCGCACTTAGTGCACCTTAGTCAAAAATTATGTGTTTGCGTTACCCGCCAGCGGATTCCGCTGCCCGCCCCGCTGCCACTGTAATTGCACACTTGGCCGTGCGCTGCGTTAGACGTGCGCACGGCGCGGGCGCCCGCGTGGCGTGCTGTTTCATGTAATCTCATCGACGGGCGACCCGTTGCACGCAGCGCTGATCTATGAATATTTCATGAAACAGCACGCCACGTGGGCGCCCGCGCCGTGCGCACGCCTAACGCAGCGCACGGCCGTAAGCATGTTAAAAAGGGTGACTGGATGTGGAAGGCAAAATACAGGGTGATGTGGCGCAGCCTGGGAAAGGCCTATGTCCAGCAATGGACTGCAATAGGCTGAGTTGATTGAATAAACTGTTTTCTAACAGTCGAGTATCAGAGTAGCTTTAGATAAATTTTCCTGTTTTGAAAATATTAATCGAGCGTGCGCTCTTACATGGATCTGCTCACTAGCAAATATTTCCGGGAACGTGAATGTGTGAAACTTCTCAGGAATGCTGACAGTTGTGTTGTCTGCCTTAAGATATGTGTACTATCAGCATAGAACAGATAAAACCTTTTTAATCTATCCTCTGGTGATGAGTCTTTCACTTTATTAACACCCTGTGAACATTCCTGAAGTCAAAAATGGAAAGGAATGGAGCACATCTAATAAGGAGAGACAGTATAGCTCGAAAAAGCCATGCTTATCTTATACTATCGTTGTTTATTTTATTTAATAAAATAAAATGTAACCGCCTTCAAAAACAACCACAAAAAAGGGTAAAATAACCTACAAAATAACTTTTCTTTCAGAAGTCGGTGCCTTTATTTTTTTTCATTTCATTGTTTTTTTTGCCACCGACTTCTGAAAGAAAAGTTATTTTGTAGGTTATTTTACCCTTTTTTGTGGTTGTTTTTGAAGGCGGTTACATTTTTTTTGAAAAAGTTTTTTATTTTACTCTTTTTAGTTTAAATATTCAACTCAAATTCTTGTCAAATAAATCATTCTCTTACATGTATGTGCACTAAAATGTTGTAATCCGTAGCACCGGTAACAACATCGCTCAAGTGCACAATATGCTAATAAAATTCCCTATCTCAAAAACTACTGAACCGATTTTGATGAAACTTGCAGTATTCCGTAAGTTAAACAATACTTAGTACAACAAAAAAAGAATTACTTAAATCGGACTTGTAGTTCCAGAGATATGCGAACACAAACTAAATCAGTCGATGCCTACTCCAAGCCGTTGAGGAGTTGTACCTTCCATCATCAGCTCATCCACCTGAGATGATGATTATCAGATGCAAATACTTGAACAGATTTAGAAAATATATGAAAATGGTACTATGTGCCTATAAAATTTGAAGGTTGCCCTCGATTTCCCTGGGATTCCATCATCAGATCCTGACCTGATGATCATGGGACCAATTGGAAAGTATACCCTTTCGAACAAAAGAAAAATTTTCCAAATCGGTCCAGGCGTCTTCGTGAAATCGGGGAACATACATAAAAAAAAAAAAAAAAAAAAAGATTCCGACGAATTGAGAACCTCCTCCTTTTTTTGAAGTCGGTTAAAAATAAACAGATTTCCAGACTTCATATTTTGGAATAGGTAGGGTGCCAAAACTCCCGCCAGAAATGCATCCAATTTAATTTTCAAACTAATAAGTTATACTTATGTAAACGTAGAATTTCTACGAAAGTTGCCTGAGTGCAACTGTAATTTCCAATTGGTGTTTTCGAGACGTGTTCGCTTGCACGGCTTCACCCGCTGAGCTCGCTCCGCTTCACACAACAAATTGCTTCACTAGCTCCTTCGGCGATAAACTTACTATTGCCACCTTCGGGAGGCAGTTTCTGCCAAACCGCATAAATGCGTATTTTTTTAATAAATTTCTTAGCAATTTTATATCTGTAGTCATTTTGACTACCTAACACTTCTTAGCTGGGGAGAATTTCGTCCAATAGGAAAAAAACTGGCCTTATTGAGAGGATAAGTGAAGGACAACGAACAAAAAGTACCTATTCACAAGTTATTAGTGGCAACACCCGCCACTAATAACTTGTGAATAGGTACTTTTAACCGCACGAGACGTCCTATATAAGGCCTTACTAGTGAAGTTCTTTAGTAAAATTACTCCGGGGTTGCACTAATAAAAGGTCGATAAAAAGGTGCACGGTTCGAAATAGGGTGGGTTCATATCTGACGGAACATCCGTCGCATATTGTCGGTCGCGGAACGCCAGAGCAGACAAATGTATAGAAAAACAATTGACCGTTCACACTCAACGGATGATCCGTTTGTGCGTCAAGTGTGAACGGTCAAGTGTTTTTCTATACATTTTTGTCTGTCTGGCGTTCCGCGACTGATGATCCGCGACGGATGTTCCGTCAGATATGAACGCACCCTTAGTCGTTATATACATATGCGTGCAAAATGTGAGCTCAATCGGAAATCGAAGTGTGTTAAATTTAACTTGCAAGATTTGACAACTACCGACAACGGCACAAAAAAAAAGCTAGTAAAATATAAACGATTACCAAGTTATCTAAATATTTTAATATAAAACTAACAAACTCAGTATTTGAGACGTTAAGTAAACTGGAACTTTGACAATTTCAAATTGACAATTTTCAGGGTATAAATTAGTTCCTTCTTCGCACACCAGAGGCGCTGTTGCATTTTTTCATACAAGAAAAACTGAAATACTATAAATACTGAAAAGACACTGTAAAGTAAAAAAATGAAAACTCGTGCTAAGGGTACTGTTACATTTATCTATCGAGATCATTTTAACGTTATTACTATGAGAAAATTATGAAATAAAATAAATTAATCTGCGAACCACGAGGCTACTTAACGCAGAAATAGAATTTTCTTGAAAATACTAATAATTGGAAACGTTTAATTGAAAACATAAAAAAACATTACTGTCAGTTTTTATATTATATTTTTGTATCTTTTATAATCCTGGATATTAAGCCGTTAAAATATTGATTAGTTTGGTTCTGTACTTTTTTATAAGTTGCGTAGATTTTGACTTTGTATTTCGATACTCGATATAAAACGAAACTTTACGTCAACGTTGTGAATGGATGAATGTTTGTTACTCTTTCACACAAAACCTATTACATGGATTTTTAATTTTGAGCCTACGGCCCGGACTACCGACCAAAGCGAAGTCATGGTCATCAGACACATCAAACCGATCACACGAAGTGTAGGTAGTACATAATAAAGCGTTACATCCAATACTTTCACCTGTTCCCTATGGGACCCAAAAAAAATGACGCCAAAGTAGCGTAGGTTTGAAAATCCTTTAAGTAGCTAATTTGCAAATTTTTTCTTCTATAAGCCGATTTGCGATGTAATTTGGCCAATTATTTAGCTCTCAAATTGAACGTAATTTTCCATAGCAATAAGGCATTAGAAGGTATCGAGGCGAAAACGAAAATAAGCAGATAATAATGATGTGCCGACGTCAATAAAATCTGACTTATTTTCCCCGGCAGGTCCGCGCTTCGGAGAAATTCATTTTGTTTTTGTTTTAATTTCATGTCTGCTTCTTCGTTCGGCTAACTTTATTTTACATTGTAATTTTGTTGTGATGTAACGTCTAGTTTGATGAGATGTGCAAATTTTAGTTCTCCTAACTACTTGATATTTAAATAAATCATAAGCACCTCTATAATCGTGGGGTGCTAAGACAGGAAACCTCCACGTGCGTCCGTGGACTGGAGTTCCCTCTCGGATACGTCCGGGGGGAAGACCAGTTTTTCGGGCCGGTGCGCCCTGGGATGCGGGCAAAAACTCTTCTTAGGCACTGTGCCTAAGGGGTCTCTTTGCCCGTATGCGAATAGCCTGTCGGGTGGAGGCTCCAACGCGTGTCCCTCTGAATAGCAGAGGGCACAGCGGCGGAGCGGGCTTGCGGACGGTGAGTAATGGGTATGCTCGCCGTCTGACCAAGGACCAAGCCCGGGTCGGTGGCGCGTCGTGTTTCACGCGTCACCGACGGGGCCCCTTATGGGGCCAAATGCCTGCTGGGGTCGCGGATTTTTCTTAATCCAGGATACCGTGGCCCCGGAACGTAAAGGGCATCCGAAGGAACACGGGTGGATTTTAGTCAGTAAGAGTCTGACAGTCCCTTCCGCCCCACCCAGGGCGGGAGGACTCATTTGATGATTTTGCCACCACAAAAAAAAAAAAAAAACCTCTATAATCGTGCTTATAAAGGATATAGAATAGATAGGTACTTGTCACAAAAAGTAAGTAAGGCGCTTCGTGTTAACGATAGCTCTGGGACAATGTCATTTTTCCTCTTATTTCTCGTATTTCTACCTAATTAGGGCAAGCGGTATCGGAGAGGCGCCGCCCTTTCGCCGCTCCGGCTTGCACTAACAACCGTTTCAAGCACGGTTTAATGCCAATTACCTGCTCGCTCCATTGTTCCGAGCATCAAGTATCTCCGACCGACCTCCGCCATTCCGACGCGTCAAGAGAGATTGCTCTACTCGCTCGCAGAATATACTCTAACTAATAGCCTATATCAGAAAACGTTTCATTTTAAAATATCAAAAATTATTTTCTAAATGGAATTTGAAATATAACTTCGAGATCGCATATTGAACAATATTTAATATCGTCGTTCCTCCTTTGCTACCAATACTTTACGGTAATATGAATCCGCGCAGTAAATCGTAGAAAGTACGCAACGAAACGGGAACGGGGGAAGCGACGGCGAAATTAATTTCACATGATGAATGATGAACGATGACGTTGCAATTTACATTTTTTTTTATTGAAAATATCAAAAAGTGTCTTCTGTGCAACGAATTTATTTTTAACAATTGAGTACTTGTTTTGTGAAGGATAACTATGTTGAATGTTACTGTGAAGTATATAAAGGTTGATTTCTGTAATAAGTCCGAAACCACATGTTAGGTTTAGCAATTGGATCATCCGACATGATAATCTTAAATAATAAGGAACATTCACTGATCTTAAGACGTACTAAGGGCGACCTTTCATGGTATATCTCCTAAGATTCGTCATATCAAACCCTTTATTCAGCTAGACAACATCAAAAGATGTGACAAAGGGGACAAAGGCGTATGTATTCGATACGAAAACTGTACCGGGATTATCCCACCTTAAGCAAACAACCGTCCGCAAAGCTCAGACAAACTGAGAACACACGAGAACTATGCTAACGAAAAGACGATAAAACCTTTATCTTATTACGGATCTACTCTCCCCAAACCGTGACATGGCGCGTCACTTTGAACTCAACCCTATTTAGGTGGATTTTGGCGGCAGTTTTCGTAAGCAGTTAATCTATTTAGCTCACTTTTTTACCAAAAATGCTTACTTTGGATCCGATTTTGAAAAGTCTGAGTGCAATGTCTGGTGTGCGTTGGTGTGGCGTATACCTACAATACTGCAATAGATAAATCGTATATTTTTAAAGGTTTCCGTTGTCGGCTCGTAAAGAATGATCCGACGTCTCGGGCGACACCATTACTTCTCGTGGCACATGAAAAATTCATATAGCAGTCGTTTGATCGCGTTAACGCGCGGCGTCGTCGCGCGCGCACTCCTCCAGGGGGCGCTAAGCGCGGCTTATGGCACGCCGCGCTCTCTTATGCTTGTTTTAAATGTGCACTATAACACTTATTCATAATTTTACTGTAAAATATATAAACAGCGGTTGTTGTTTTATGAAATATCGATACAGGAAAGTATTAAACCGCATCTTCTGGGAGCTATTTGGAGTATAATAAGTTTGCGTAACTAAATATCCAGTATACAAAGTGGAAAGAAAGGAAATATGCATAGAAGATGCCTGTATAGCCGCTAATTAGCTGGCCATCTAATAGTGAATCTGTAGGTACTAATGTACAGTGACAAAAATAGTGGCTGTGGCTGAAAATAGGCTATTCTCAAAGGGATTATAATTAGTCCATCTGAGAATGGCCTATTTCCAGCATTTTGATGGCATCACATTTGTTTGTCGTTGCCATGTTAAGACAGGTTTTTTTTTCTTATTACGCAACGTCAAAACAGTAGTCAAAAATGAATACATAGAATTAATTGTAAGTGTAGGTACTGCTATTTAATAAATAATAATAAATAAATAAAAAAAATTGAAAAATATCAACAACAATTTATTCGGGAGTGGGTTCCGAGTATTTCTTCAAAAATAGAATGGAATATGTTTCGCTGCAGTTTTCTGTGAACACCACTTCGACCGTGCCAGTTTAGAAATTGGCTTGTCCATCATAGCAGCAATTTTCAGAAAATATAAAACTACAAAGAGTTCTTTTCAAAATTACATAGAATAAACAAACTATACCAAGGAATTTACTTGGTTGACGAGACCAAATTCAACTTTTTAAGTTTCATTTTTCAAAATTTAAAAATGTTATTGGCTTTGATATAATTATGTTTGTTTAATAATTGTAAATAATTTTGTTTTAGTGGACTTACTGCAGATGCTAGAGTTCAACGTGACAGTATCTTTCCCCGCCGCACCGCTCCTCACAGTTATTTTGGCGCTAGTTGGTAAGTGCTTAATTTTACGTGAAAAAAAAAAAAACTAAAACAAAAAAAAATAACAAATTTTCTTTGGAATGAGGATGGTACTGGTGAGAAAGTTATTGTTTTAATAGCATGTCGTGTGCATACTTTTTTTTTGCTTCACTATTTTTGTTTTTTTTTTTTCAGTTGTTTTGGGATATTGTGTCAGCTACTACTAATAAATTGTGGAAGTTAGATAGGCAGCTGCTCCATGTTAAAATACTGGTATTCAATAATGGTGATGGTGGTAGTAGGTTAGTGCGTTAGTGGAAGCTGAGCCCATCATAGTTAGGAAAAGGCTATTCAGATCAAGATGCTAAAAAATAGCATGTTAACAATCTAAATTGTGTCAACCTAAAACTGAGGAACGAGTTTGGAACGTTAAAAAGTGTCCATCAGATCAGGTCAAGATGTTGCTGATGTTACGTTTTAGCCTTGAATTCCTGCTAAGCTGACGAATGCGGTCAATCGCATATTTAGTTAGAAAAAGTAACGTAACGCACCGAATGGATACGCTTTCGAATTTTTCGAATGAATGGTGTTACAGGCTGTGATTGTTTTTCCAAAATCGGCGAGTTCGATTCCGGGCTCGGATTATTGATTTTTCTAAAATCCAATGATTGATGACTCCTTTCAATATTTTTCGCTATTCCTCGTAGTTTTGGATATAGCCCACCACGCCCAGTTGGAAAATTCACCCTGCTATAGAACACAATGTATATTGGTCAACGCGGCAAGAATCTTTCGAAGATTTAATCATTACGAAAGATCGCGATGTCAAACGAGCTACTTTGACTTTAAGCATCTTCATAACACCTTGTTAAGTCAAGTGTAAATTGTCTTGAACGTTCCCGAAACACATTATGCACATAAGAGGTGTTGACAAGAAGCACACTATTATGTTGAGGCGAATTAGCGTACCTCCTAAGGATCAATTCACACCGAGACGCGACGTGACACGAAAATACTGAAAATTTGTTTCGTGTAGTAAATAAAGTTAGATTTTGAGTCGCTGTTACAATGTGCGCGCGGCGCCGCACTTCGTCGCGTCATTGGTGAAATGTGTATCTTTTCGTGTAGTACATAAATAAAGTTAGATTTTGAGCCGCTCTATTAAAATGTCCGCGCACCGTCGCTTCACGTCCTGTCGGGCCGCCTCTCGGTGTGAACTAACCCTAACACACGAATAACTCAAGGTGCTTTTCGAGGCAACAAATTAATAGTTGCGACATCGTAGCGGCTCAGGGGAACTTTGGTGCTTGCGGTGAAGTGTGCCGTGCAAACAGACAGCATGTACTAGTACAGGGTGTGGCAAAAGTAACTATTGCGTTGTTTGTACCGTTTTTTTTTTGCGATAGGTAATGTTGTTGAGTTTGAGGATCTAGGAAAATTTGCAAAGGATTCCTGTGCTTTTCAGAATAGTAACAAGTTAAGTGGGTGTACCAAATACTAAGTGCTAATATTTAAGAGACAATGTTGTCAATTTTTTGCCTCGTTGATCTAGCTGTCGCCATCGCGACTACTTAGGTTGCGGCACAGAATAATTAATAGTACTATACGTACAGAAGGACTACTCCAAAAAAAAAAATCAAACAAATGTAAAATCTATATACGAGAGAATAAAGTACATTTTAACTGGCAGCCGTACCGCCCACCTACTTTTATAATAGCCTAAACTTCCCGTGCGCAAGCAAAAATGTACTGAATGGTTACGCCTGAGAGTTTATTTTGGTTTATCTGACGCCAACGACATTAAAAGGTTACTATGGGTCAAGCTCAATAGGGTTGCGACTTGCGAGTTCAGGCACAAATAGGTAGGTACCTATGCGTATTTTATGCATATGCTAAATTACATTATTACCATAAATACCTATGTTCCTCAAGGAATTTTGTTTTTATCATCAGCCTATATCTTTTTGGTTTCGTCATCGATTACTACATACATTATTGATTGTTAGCACAGAATGATAATAGTAGGTACCTACGGCACCTTACGTGAGGAATAATATTTATAATAATATTATCTTTTCTACCTATTATTGTTATATTTTTGAACATTTATCTTACAAAAAAAAAGAATAATATTTAAAAGATTTTTATCGTCTATGGCAAAATAGCCAGTCCTTATTATTTTGCACTCAACCTAGTAACCGACCAATTACTATCGCATACTGTCACAGGCCCCGTCTTTGTAGGTAGGTAAAAAAGTGGCGCAGCGAATTACGACCGCTGACCTTGAATGCGTAGTGTGGCCATTTTCTGAGTTAGAACTTTTAAACAACAACGCAAACATCTTTCTACTTTCTACCGATCTTAATTCTTAGTACTCAGCTTAAGGTGAGTGAGAGTGTCGTCTTTTTATCTTGGTCGTCCAGTAAGCTCACCCCCCCCCCCCAATTAGTATCTCGCCTCATTTCCAAACTTGTAACCTCATGATTAGGTATCATGATCAGTTAAGCCCATACTTCACAAGCAGGGAGATAATTTTGTTGATCATTACTAAATACACACATCAAAAGTGTCTAGGGATCAAGCATTTTTATGCGGATTTCTTGAGATTGAGATGTGGCTTTGTAATAAATTTATGATTTTATAAATTTATATGGATCCTTTTTGGTGCATTTCATAATTTGAATCAGGAACTGTGAATCAAATTCGAGTAAAAGATAAATCAGCTGTCAATATTTTCCCTATAAAAACATACAACGCATTGAAGACATTATTAGTGCTACTGTTTCCCTACTACTGATTAAAACCAACGTTATTATGGAGCGGCGACGTCATTTAAGCAGGGAAGAAATGCTCAGAGCCGTGGGAATGATAGAAGCTGGTTCCCGGCAACGTACTGTGGCTTTAGCTCTGAATACAAGTCAGAGTGTTATCAGTCGACTTTGGACACGTTACCGAAGCACTGGTACCGTGGCTGAGCGCCATGGAGGACGGTATCGCTGCACCACACGGAGACAAGACCGATACATTCAAATCTTAACTCGAAGAGCTCCAACAATAACCGCCATGATGTTAGCCGTGAGGCTTCATCACTCTTCAGGGAACTTAATTAGCGACCAAACAGTCAGAAACCGCTTGCATGAAGTGAACCTTCATTCCCGAAGACCGCTACGGGTACCACCTATAGCAATGCACAATCGTAGGATTCGATATCAATGGGCTCTTGAACACAGAAATTGTGCAGAAGAACAATGGCGTTTCGTGTGCTTTTCTGATGAGTCTCGTTTCGGTATGAGACCGGATACAAGACGTATACGACACTGGAGAACCCCTGGACGCCAACAGCGATTAAAATCCTGCCAGGAAGTCCATCCTTATAGTGGTGGAACCATCATGGTATGGGCGGGTATTTGGATCGGCGGAAGAACTGAGTTGATTTGGATCAGAGGCAACCTCAACGCTCAAATTTATGCTGAGACGATTGTATCAGACGTCATCGTTCCTCTACAAGTGCAAATCGGTCCCTTATTTCAGTTAATGCATGATAATGCACGACCGCACATCGCAAGAGTTGTAAGACAGACTCTCGCCGCAGCTAACATCAATGTCCTGCCCTGGCCTGCTCAGTCGCCAGACTTGAATCCGATTGAGCATGCATGGGATATGCTACAGAGAAGAGCTCTGCCGAATATGGAGGGTATCCAGTCGCAAGAAGACCTTTTTTTGTTGTTGCAACGAACATGGGCGGCCATTCCACAGCGTGATTTGGATGAACTCATTTTGAGTATGCCAAACCGATGTTCTTGTGTTGTTAGTGTTCGCGGTAGGCACGGATTATTAATTGTTTAAGTTACCCAATAAAATTTTAAAGAAAACTGTTATTTCAGTCTTTTTTTCGAACTTTTGTGTTAGTGGTTCAAATGTCAAAAATCCCTTTATAAGGAAAATGGCAAATTTCTTTATTAATGCAAAGGTGACTTGGTTTATCGTTACTGTGACAAACGAAAACACTTTATTTGATGAATCCTTAAAGAAAATTTTAATTAATATCAATCAGGAGAAAAGTTATTGCAAAAATATATGTTGATCCCTAGACACTTTTGATGTGTGTATGTACTATATATTTTTTTTCTTCATAATAATATTGTGTTATTAATTTACCAAAAGCACCTAAACAAGAAACTTGTGCGTAACTACACGTAACGTAACAAAAATATTAAGGAGACGGAGCGCGTGCGTAACGGGTGGCGCGTGGCAGCCGTAGTGAATGGGCCACGACATAATGGCCCCGCAACTACTTGCAGTTTTATGCCTACACCGCGGAGTGAGACAGGCCTGGTTGCGGTTAAATTTCCAGCTCAGGCATCAGCATTGTTTCATTCGGATTTTGTCAGTAGCAGACACAGAGTCTGGTCTCATGCCCGCTTAATGGCAATAGGCTCGCGTCCTATTACATGAAACGTATTCATAACTGACGAAATATGGCTGTACTATTGGGGTATGCCTCTGCCTAACCCTTCGGGGTTACAGACTTGATGTAATATTATGTTAAATACTAGCAAACACTATGGCCAATATTCGTAACACCCTGTAAACAGCAAACATATTATTAAAGCACGGCGGTACTTAGCATATAAGCAGCTCTTGCGATGTCACTTGAAATGCACACGTTCGAGGCAAAGCTCGCCTCTTTGACGTTCATAGCTTTGTAAAGGTGCAGAAGTATCTTTTTGAAAAGTGTTGGGAATGTATTCCTTGTTAGCAGACATCATTATTGGGTACCTATAGGAAAGGTGACAGTAGGGACATCTATAAAGGTGATGTTCGATGAGAAGCTTCTTGTTGCAGCTAGTAGAGTATCCGGCGCATTTGTGAAAGATTAATGGTAATGTCCTTTTTAATAATTTGGACTTTATTGTGTTTTGTTGTAAGTATTTTTTTTTGCTAATTAGGGACTATGGGATATGGTATAACATAATTATGTAGATCGTTTTATTAAAACAGTTTATGATGAGGTTCGGGAGTTTTGGTTTTTGACTTAAATTATAATGTAAATCCAGGAAACAAGATGGCTGAAACAACACTCTTGGGTAATATACCTATTACCTAGTGTAAACTTGTAAAGTGGTGTCATTAAATGTCTTGAATGTCATCAATTCTTCGTTTTGGAGAAAAGAAACCTAACTTTCATCCGTCGTTGACAATTAGTCCGTTTTATGACGTCATAGAAAACAGATGTCCGATTTCGCCGCGCCATTACGCACTGGCGTTAGTGCGTTGGTCCCACATTGGGCGCCAGTTGCCCCTACCACGTTCTACCTTTTTAAGCCTTGCCATTCTTTCCTTTTTCCTTATGTACGAGAATTTGGTGTGTCGAGTGTCTTGGCACGTTAGTAGGTCGGTCGATTCAACAAGTAAGTCGGGCCCGGCGCCTGTTGCGCGCGGCGGGCGGGGGCGGGGCGCCTGTTGCGCCTCACAGACGCCTCAACCGCCCACCACCACGTAACGCCTGTGCTTTGCCCATAATGGAGATACTTTTGACCCACTTCTACATGATCGTACATTTGGATGGCGGATATCCCGATATGGGGCTCGGAGAAACGAGCTCGACTTGAATAGTCGAATGGTGACGTTTGCGGTTCGATGTTATCGAATTGTATTTTCTTTAGTTGGTTTTGGAGACAATTTTAGCTAGCAGAGTGTTGTCTATATAGCTCAGATGATTCTTCGTCATCTTATTGGCATTTTTTTTGCTGAAACTCTGAAGTTTTGATTGATCGTAAAGACGTCTTGTAGAACTGTTCATGGTCCGTAGGACTATCGGAGATGGAAAACATAGTGACGAGGATTTACATAATGTCTTAATCAATGTCCAAAGCCATTTCGGAGGCTTTTGGAGTTTCCAGAGGCGGCTTAATTAACTCTGACACCAGAGGCTGGCCATATCCTCATACGAAGAAGAAAGAAGACCAAACTTTCAGTTATATCTTTTTTGTTTGGTTTTCACGTCAAAAAGACTGAACAGATTTAGATGAATTTTAATACAGAGATATACGCTAAGAAGTAGACCCTACAGACAGTGGTATATATGAGCGAAACCGCGGGCAACAGCTAGTTAATATTATAATTATTCAGTTTATTCTTGTTAGCAGTTCCAGGGCCGAATTTGATTCAATAATAAACAAGCAAAGGCTTCTTGTACGTACTTGGTAAACAATAACAAAAGCGAAGCTAAAAGCTGCGTGAAGTTGCTGCTAACGAACGATTGATTCGCCTTATTATGTATCTTATTAGCTTTGTTTTAAGGTTGCGATCTAATTAAAACAAATTGTTTGCTTGGTTTTGCAATGGGTTGTGTAAATTTTATTAAGGGAAAGCATTGTCGGTCATTATGGTTGCCTGGTACCTTTTCATGCAAGTTTTCTCTCGACCAGTAAACAATAGCAACAGTTGGTAAAATCATCAAATGAGTCCTCCCATCAAGGGCAGGACGAACGTAAAGGGCTATTGAAGGACACCGTGGTTTTTAGTCAGTACAAGTCTGACAGTCCCTCCCGCTCTGCCCTGGGTGGGAGGACTCATTTGATGATTTTACCACGATAAAGAAAGTGTAACTTTAGGCTTACTTTTTGGCATCCTGAATAAAAATTCAGATTTATGCGATTGATGCTTAAATTCTACTCATTTATATATGTTTCTGTTCTCTGCAATGCAAATTCTTGCTTTGAAAGTAATTGGAGATGAAGTCCTACAAATAATATTAAAGGAAAGTTAAACAAATCATTTGATGCCAAGAATTGGCAGACACAGTTTTATCTTATTGCGTTCCTGAAGTGCACAAATTATAGAATAGTAGGAAAATAGAAAGTAGAACGTAAATAACTTATTTCGCTCATATTATTATTAGTTCAGACATTCGTTATTATTGGTTTGCGCTTACGACGCATGTTCCTCCGTCTGTGTGATTTTCGTAAAAAAGCGGATTTTGCATACACAGTTATTATTCCAAGTTGGTCAGTATGGGCAAATCTTTTTTTGAACAAAATTTTACAAACAATTCTAAGGATTGCTGCAGTAAAATGTAAAAAGCAACGAAACGCTCGCTTTTAAAAGTATGCTCTGCTTTTGACAGGTTAGTTGAGCTGAAACAAAAATAAAGCTGCTGCGAGTATTTTACTAGCACAGACTTTAGTTTTTGCAAGATATTTATTCAAACGGAGTATCTATTCATTATTAGCCTATAATGTTCCCACTGCTGGGACACAGGCCTCCTCTTTGTGAGAGGGAGTGGGCCGTAATCCACCACGCGAGCCTAGTACGGATTGGTAGATGTCACATATCTTCGAATTTTTGGTTCTAGGACATGCCGTTTTCCTTCACAGTTTTGAGAGCAGTGGTGATGAAATAAATTACACAAACAAAATAGATAATGCGCCTGGCGGGGTTCGAACCCATGACCTACAACTCGTAAGTCGGGACAGATACCACTGGGCCACCACTGCTCTAGTATCTATTAGCCCGTTTAAACTAATAGTTTTAAATTATCACGGTTGGTACAGTGGCTGAGCAATTGGACTGCTGCGCTACGCAGCGCACGTCACGGGTTCGATTCCCGCACGTAGCAAATATTTTTATGATCTACAATTAGTTATTCCGGATCTGGACGTTTATGTTTTTGAGTTTATAATTATGTCTGTAAAGGCACCCACGATATAGGAGAAATTCCTGAGTGGGATAACTTAGAAAAAAAATACGTGTCGCACTCGGGGACTGCCGCGGTAAAGCTATTGCATAGCATTTTTTTATCAACTTATGCCATTATAATAATTTATTTATTATGTTATTTATTACTGTACTAATTAGGCTATGGTCAGACACGTTAATCAAGTGAAACGTCAAGAAACGTTCTCCTCCTCCTCCCTCTCCCTCTCACTCTCCCACAATAAAATTGCCCCTTGCTCAATAAAAGCATGCTTTCGTGCTAGTAATGAGCACGTCTGTCCGAACCTTTATGATTGCCAAAGTTTCCCGAACTGAAACGACGTACCTAAGACGATGCGTGCTGTCAGGTATTTTCGTTTGGTTTTGGGAATTTCTTGATTCGGTCGCCGCGCCGCGCCGCGCTCAGAGCCCGCGATAAAAGCTAAACAATAGCTTAAAAGTTGAAAATCCTAACTAATACATATTATAAATGCGAAAGTAAGTTTGTTTCTTACCCTTCACATCTAAACCACCGAACCGATGTTTCTGAAATTTTGCATAATACGTTGTCAGACGGACATAAAGTATATGTCCATCCCGAAAAATACTGTTCGCGAGATAAACAACAATAAATCCTATGATAAATAGATAGCGCCACATGTACGATCGGAAATTGGTTGTCAAATTGCACTGAAAAAAAAATCGGTAATACCAACCGATTTTTCAGTAATATTCACCGTTTTGGACAGTAAAAATGGAGCCTATTGTCCAAAGCAGTAAAACTAACTGAAAAAAAAAACAGTTGAGTTATTCTACTGTTTTCTGGTCGGTTATTTTTACTGCTTGTTTTAGTTAACGTTAATGTTCAAACAATTGAAATAACTGTTTAGCTCTTTAGTGTATGCTACAATAACTGTTCAGAAGCAGTAAAAATAACTGCTACGATGCCAGTAAAGCTCTGAAAACGGTAATACTTACAAGGAACTGTTTGTTTCAGTAGACTTTAATGTTCATACAGTTGAAATAACTGTTTAGCTCTTTACTGTTTTGCCCATTTCAGTGCACTGTCCGTAATCAATTATTTTAACGTATAAATAAGTTCCCGGAACCGTTTTTTTTTACTGTTCAAGAACAGTAGAAAGTCTCGTTTTATTTTTTTCAGTGTGGAAATTTACAGGAGCGAAACTACGGAAAGAAGTTAATTTTTTCATATTGAAGTAAAGTAGGATGATGTCGGTATTAGGTAGGTAGTCATGAATATGTCTTCTTTTATGTACAGCTTGCTTCAAAAAGTACGCTCATAATGTAAGGATCTATAGAACATAAACCTTTTTTTTTGTATCTTTGCAATCGAGAAAAATGTTTAGTACATAACAAAGTCGCTAAACGACGAAAGTTTTTTTCTTTGCTACTAAAACCACCCTGTTCCTTCAGTTGCCCTTTACGTTCCAGGGCTGCGGTACTCTGTTTAGACAGTCCCACGATGCCCATAACTTCTTAGAGGATTTTTCACTATATTCAGAGTTTGGAAATAGCAGTGTCTTCTAATTCTAAAGAATAACAAAAAAATACAATACTGGGTAACCTAGTGCGGAATCCACTGTCCCCTGTCCACTGTTTGTGTAATTAAAGAATGTTTAATTTGATTTGACTATTTATAAGGGGAGTACTCAGTTGATGTTTTTATCACCACAAAAAAAAATAACAAACATTTCTAAAATTCCTCATATTGCCAACATAATATCATAATAATATCTACCAGTAGGTACTATCTAGGTATGTCAGACTCAATTATTTGTTACGAGCTTCCACAGAATTTCTAATCTTGAAGTTGGTCACGTGTGCCTGCATTGCATATCGTCTGATTAATATCGTCCGCCGCGTCGGCCATGTCGTATGGATTCAGACAACTTTCGGATTCTACCGCATAATATTGTGTACGACTACCGTACCGTGTACCGAGGATATGGAATTTATTTACTTTCTTTCTTTGAAGAAGCTTTATTTTTCCGTATTTTTGTAAAGGAACCCTTTGTTGTTTATATATTTCTAGTTATTTCAACAGAATAATATTGGTTTGTACTAGCTTTTCCTTACGGTGTTTCCTTCAAAATCGATTTTCTTGATCAATTTTGGTTAACAAAATTTCTGTAAAGTTGCAAAATGGTTGACATTAAAAAAATATACAAAATTCACCACCAAAAGGCCTATAACCGTCTCTATACTATCATTATGTCTGTATCAAATTCGTCGAAATCGGTTCAGCGATTTAGGCTTGAAAGCATAACAACCTAACGTTCAGCATTTCTGTCATGGCTTCAGGGCCTTTGTGCCATGCCATATCTTTATTTTAAGTTTAGTTAATTATAAGGCCCTTTCTTTTGCCTGTATTTTAATTATTTTCGTATACATAGGTCCGCACTGCATCGACAGAAATCGTGTGTTGATTTTCCATGTTCAAAGATATCTCACAAAACAGATTCGATAATAAGTCTTCAACTAATAAAACTCCATAAAAATATGTCATCTTTTCCGTTCGTCGTCTCTTTGAGGTTCCTTTTACTAGTCATTTCGGGAAGCTTACGCATTTTAAATTTCAATCTGTCCCCGACGATGCTATCGTGCGCCCGCCCGTCTCCGGGTCGCCACTCGTGAACTCTGAAAAATGACTACCTAAGAGATTATTTTCAATCCGTTCTCGGCAGCCACCGAGATGTTCGGCATATTTAATAAGCTCTATTATCTACATCACTCTTGCCCGCGACGAGCAGACTTTTCAATTACACCCGACTCAGATTGTGTACTTCTTAGAATCTGTCCGATAAGTTTGGCTTGTTACTTACAAATTTATTTTGTCTGCTTTACATTTTTTTTTCAGCTTAAAACTAAAAATCTCTTCAACGCATTCCCGAACACTGAAAACAATATTGTTTCGCAAAGGTGAGGCCCGAGCCTATTTCAGTTGCGCTGGTGTTTTTGTTTGCTCGCGCATCGCATCACGTTTTCCGCGAGCACGTACCCACGCGCGCGCTGCATACTAATGGATAGCAGTGGATAGACGCCCCGCTCAGGTCGCGCGTCCCGAAATTGGATTCGCATCGCATCGCATACACTGCACATGGTATTAACGCCCGGCCGTCCGAAACAATGCCCAATCAAATGGAGTGCGCCTTTCACACTCTCATCTAGTTATTATATTGGTTCTAGAGTTTATTTAAAACTATTTGATGAAGAAATGTTTTTCAGTCTAAACGTGATACTGCGCTGAAAATGCTATTACCATTTTTGATTCAATGAATATGAAGCAAAAATCGGAGCACGTTATGACCAACATTTTTATTTCAGGTCATGTTCAGTTGGTAATTAATTATTTTGACTGAATTGCATAATAAGGATTGTGGGACGCGCGTGACGAATTATAATCTGCTTCGAAGCAGTAATCCCAGCGCATCTGCGTGGAGCATGAATCACCGTTGTTTGTACGTTGCACCACACGGACCCGGTACAGAGCTGCTCACTGAATTTGATTGTTGTTTTCATTTTTAGCTTTTTTGGCCTCCCGATATTTTCCACGAATATCGTTGCGCACTTCTAGGCTTGATACACTAAATAAGCCTTTGAATTCAGTGAATGAATCGGAAGCTTTTAAAACTGTACAAAAATTTCACAAAATGAATTTGGTTACACGTCAGAATCGTGTAACCTGGTAAAGCAGCTATCGAACGTTTCCCGTCGTTTAAATCCTCGCTCCGTATGAAATATTGTCGAGTATCGGTGAGACCGGTTATTAATTTGCAAAATGTTCGTAGATTTTCGATTCGTGCCGAAGCTCTTAAGCCCGTTACTAGCGCAGGCTGGACGACAATGGAGGCGACCACGGTATTGGATTACTGCCCCCCTTAGGTGTCCTGCTCCTACAAATGGGGATTTAATTTGCCGTATCCGTAAATACAATAGCCGGAAATTTGTTTGCCTCCCCATCGCCTCACTCGTGTCCAGTGCAGTTGAGGGTACTAATGAAATGCGGCAGATGCATAAGAATGCTTTAAACTTTCTAACGTATTCGTTTATGTCTCTTGTCATCGATTATGTTAACAAAATATGGTTGTATTTAGCAATGTCGCAGCTAATTATACGACTAAATATTCAGTTAGGCTTTGGGTGTCGGTCGCGTAAAACAATAGACGGTGAGCTCGGGTAGCATGACGGTGCGGCCATACGAGACGCCGATGACGTCGCATTAAAATGAAATCCATACGGGGATGATTGATGAGCGCCGCAAACACACTACGCCGCGCCCGACTCATTCAATTTACTGTCATCACATCGTATAGAGTGCAGTTTTATTATGAAGCTTCCACGAGTTTTTCGGCGGTCCGATACGAAGCGAAATTGGCTCATGCAAAGGTTGACGTGAAATACCTGTAATCGATCGTTGGTGTAACGACATATTAATTTCATGAATCTTTTACCTTGCTGCTAGATATTCCGAGGGCGTATTCCTGTTTCATGACTAAAGGTGCTTTAACATGTTTGACACAAGAGACCTAGATTTATGTGAAGCTGGCTGTATGCTGTTACTTCATCTGTTAACACGTCAGCCTTGACAGAGATGGATTCCTGTATATTCTCGATATCATAGTTCCGTAGATATGATTGGCAGCACTTTTTCAATCATGTCTTATCTAGTATTGACAACCTTGCACACAATATTGCTGTTCCACAATTTCCATTCTGTCTTTTCAATTCTAATTTAAACTTCATCAATAAAAACGTTATAACCAAAATAGAATTTCAAAGAAAACGGATAAACTAGGTTTATCTCTTGACAGCTAATATTTTTACAGTGGCTTGTTTTTCTAATAAAGAACGTTCTGAGAAATGTTATTTCTTACCGCAATTGCTGGCGATGTGATTATCTCAATAATTTGTCTCGTTGTACCGCGCAGAGCCTCGTTTGGCCGGGAGCACTGTCTTTATGGCGGATTCAGTCCGGCTTGTTTCTTCCACAGAACTGGAAAATTAGCCGGAGTGCTTTTTTATTACATTTAAAACCTGCTGCGTTAAAATGTTTCGTTGATCTTTGGTGGGGTTCTGTGTGTCAATAAAATGTTCAAGTGTTTCACGTACTTTTTAACCGACTTCAGAAATGGAGGAGGTTATCAATTCGACTGTATTTTTTTTTTAATGTTTGTTACCTCATAACTTGCGACTGGGTGAACCGATTTTCATGATTCTTTTTTTGTTTGAAAGCTGGTGCTTCCCGTGTGGTCCTATTGTCACCATTTCAATATCTGATGATTGGATCCTGGAGAAATGGAGGGCAACCCTCAAATTTTATAGGCCCACACATCGTTTTTCGCAAATATTATGAAGTAATTTAAGGACTTGCGTATGGTAACCATCATCTCATGTAGCTGAGCTGATGATGGAAGGTACAACTCCTTAACAGTAAGGAGTAGGCATCGACTGATTTAGTACATTAGGTATTTTTTTTTCATTAAGTATTTCAAAGCACTACAAATTAATAAAGGTCTGGAGTATATCTGATGATGGAGCCGAGAGACAGTCGAGGGAACTCCTCAACGATTCACAGCAGCTATCTTGTGTTTGAGCTTGATTAATTTGTATTGATAAGAACTTTACACCTAGATGAGTTGTAACTGTTATTAGGGGTTTGATGACGAAGACGAAGGACAGTTCAGGGAATTCCTTAATGATTTACAGTAGCTACCTTGTGTTTGGACTTAATTCATTTATATTGATGAGAACTTTACACCTAGATGGGTTGTTACTGTCATTAGGGTTCTGATGATGAAGACGAAGAACAGTTCAGGGAACTTCTTAACGGTTTATAGCAGCTATCTTGTATTTGGACTTAATTAATTTATACTGATGAGAACTTTGCACCCATATGGGTTATTGTTCGATGCAGTATACCTGCCATTTGGTCCCATAAAAACAAACATTTATTTTGGTGTTTTTGCTTATTGGGGACATGGGCGATGTTATAACCGACGCTACGAATGGTAAAATTCTAGTGCATATGTAAGAAAATTATGTATTTGACAAGAATTTGGGTTGAATATTTAAACTAAAAAGGGTAAAATAAAAAAGTTTTTTTAAAAAAAAACTAACCGACATCTAAAAAAACAACCACGAAAAAGGGTAAAATAACCTACCAAAAAACTTTTCTTTCGGAAGTCGGTGGCAAAAAAGTCAATGAAATATAAAAGCAAAGCCACCGACTTCCGAAAGAAAAGTTTTTTGGTAGGTTATTTTACCCTTTTTCGTGGTTGTTTTTTTAGAAGTCGGTTAGTTTTTTTTTATAAAAAGAAGTTAAACTATTTTTGCTGAGAATCTTGTCATAATGAGGAGAGAAGTGATATAGGAGCTAAAAGCAGGTCCCCACTTTTGTATATGAAGATTTAATTGATCATAATCAAAAGTCAAAATAATATTAAATCGTTAGGTACTGTAAATCCGTATGCACAGCGACGCGTGGCACAATGAAAATTGCAACTAAGCCGCTAATTAATTTTCATCATATCAACAAACCATCTAACAGCGAAATGGCGGAAAACTTTCCATGACGTCATAGCCGAAGTACAATGTTTTCATATCTTAAGTAATTTGTAATACGATATCTTCCCTAGTTATAAGTTGTCTATCGGCAGCCGAGACGAGGTGGGCAAAAACTTAAGTTTGTAATAAGAGTTAGTGTCTGGTAGAACTCGCCAGTAGGAGTTTTAAGAAGTTCCGTCCGTTTGTTTGATTCTTCTATCGTCGTGAGCCGATACTTGGACCGGCAACGAGTGCCACTGATACTTTTATTATTTCCTTATGGACTTAGTGCAATCAAGTTTCCAAGTTGTTCCCGATAATGGAATTTATTGTTTATTTCTGTTGCGTTGGTTGTTGTTTCTTGTAAAAGTATTCTTCTATGAAAGTATGGCGTAGTTATTTATGCTTTTATTCTCTTTATTTTTTTTTATACTTTTTTTTTTCAAAATAGTTAAAATGAACACTGTAAAATATTTGAATGATATTTCAACGTCATAAATTAGCGATTGTAACAGTAAGATATTATTTTGTCTACTCTTTCACCTGTACTGTAATAAGCCCAAAATATACTTTCTTATTACACAAGTTACAATGTACAAAAAAATCTCAAAAACTGCATACAGACAGCACTGAAACAAAGATTATTTTATACAGCACTAGCAGTTCGCCCGCGACTTCGTCTGCGCGTATTTCGAACTTTTTATCTGTGAATTTCTACTCCCGGCCACCCTCCTTATGGGATACTTTTGGAAAATCTAAATCAATATCCAACAAAAATTCTATCAACCCAAAAACAACCCCTCAGGGGTTCAAATTTCGCAAAATCCCGCCTGAGGTAGCACCTACGTCCTAAAACAAACCCATAAGCAAAATTTAAGACTCCTAACTATCACGAACAAAGTCGCGTCTTAGTGAGCATCTTTTTTTTTAGCGTGTTAAATTCATCAAATGAGTCCTCTCACCCAGGGCAGGGTAGGAGTACTGACTAAAAGCCACGGTATCCTTCAATAGCCCTTTACGTTCCAGGATCACGGTATTCGTTAGTACCGCGATCCCGGCAGGCTTTGGCCCTCTAAGGGGAGGCCCCGTCATTGTGCTGACACTCTGTGAGGCGCGCGTGGATCATAACGCGCCGTCGACCCGGGCATGGTCCATGGTCAGACAGTGAGTCGCCAATTACTCGCCGTCCACATGCCCGCGCCTACGGTGGCCGGAGACAGTCTTGCGACGTCCGTCGCAGTGTGCGTCTATCACTGCGGCTGGGCTGTAAGGTGGACGCTGTCCTCTCCCTCACGCGTCCCGCCTCCTCCTACGCTAGCATGCCCGCCGTGATTGCGGCATGCCCGAAAGTGTGCGATGGCCGCGTCCTAAAAATCTCTATGCATATTTTGAGACTTCCAGCATTTGTGATAACGAAGTTTCATGCAAACTATCAACCCCAAAAACATCCTCTTAGGGATAGAATTTCAGAAAATCCCGTCATAGGCAGCATCTACGTCCTAAAAAGAATCCCTATGCAAAATTTGAAACTTCTACCTCTCAACCCCAAAACAACCCTTTGGGGTTGGATTTCGTAAAATCCCATCTTAGTGAGCATTAAATTCCTAAACATAACCCCCATGCAAAATTTGAAACTCCTAGTGCTTGTAATAACAAAGTTTCATACAAACTCCAAGCCCAAACACAACCCCTTAGGAGTCGAATTTCGCAAATCTCGCCTTAGTGAGTAGGTAATTACTTCCTAAAAAGAAACCATTATGCAAAATTTGAGACTCCTAACTATCACCCCTAAAAACAACCCCTCAGGTGTTGAATTTCCAAACATCCCGTCTTAAGTAACACCTACGTCCTTAAAAGAACCCTCATGTAACATTTGAAACTCTGAGTACTTGTAGTAACAAAGCTTCATACAAATTATCCATGCCGAAAAACAACCCCTTAGGGGTCGAATTTCCAAACATCCCGTCTTAGTGAGCATCTTTGTCCTTAAAAGAATCCCCATGCATAATTTGAGACCTCTATCTATCAACACCAAAAACCACCCCTTAGGGGTCGAATTTCGCAATATCCCGTCAAAGTGAGCATCTACCTCCTAAAAATATTCCCCATGCAAAATTTGAGACTCCTAGCACTTATAATAACGAAATTTCAAACAAACTATCAACACCAAAAACAACTCCTTAGGGGTCGAATTTCAAGAAACCCCTTTCGTAAGTAGTACTTACTTCCTAAAAAGAACCCGTATGCAAAATTTGAAATTCCTAGTACTTGTAGTAACAAAGTTTCATACCAACTATCAACCCCAAAACAACCCCTTAGGGATCGAATTTCGCAAAATCCCGTTTTAGTAAGTACCTACGTCCCAAAAAGAAATCCCTATGCAAAATTTGAGACTCCTAAATATCAACCCCAAAAACAACCCCTTGGGCGTCGAAATTCGCAACATTCCGTCTTAGTGAGCACCAACAGACCTAAAAAGAACCACCACGTTAAATTTCAAACTCCTAGCACTCGTAGTAATGTACTTTCATACAAACTATCAACCCCAAAAACAACCCCTTTGTGTTTGTATTTTCAACATCCCATCTTAGTGAGCACCTACATCCTTAAAAGAATACCCATGCAAAATTTGAGACCCTAGCACTTGTAGTAACGAAGTTTTATTCAAACTCAACATTTAAAACAACCCCTTAGGGATCGAATTTCGCAAAATCCCGTCTTAGTGAGCACCTACGTCCTAAACTGAAGCCTTTGCTAAATTTCAAACTCCTAGCACTTGTAGTAATGTACTTTCATACAAATTGTCAACTCCAAAAACAACCCCTTAGGGATTCAATTTCGCAACATCCCGTCTTAGTGAGCACCAAAATCCCCAAAAAGAACGCCCATGCTAAATTACAGACTCCTAGCACTTGTAGTGCGAAGTTTCATACAAACTATTAACACAAAAAAACAACCCCTTAGGGGTCGAATTTCGCAACATCCCGTCTTAGTGAGCTCCTACGTCCTTAAAGGAACCCCCATGCAAAGTTTGAGACCTTTATCTATCAACCCCAAAAACAACCCCTTAGGGGTCGAATTTAACAATATCCCGTCTTAGTGAGCATCAACGTCCTAAAACAAACCCCCATGCAAAATTTGAGACTCCTAGCACTCGTAGTAACGAAGTTTCATACAGACTATCAACACAAAAAACAACCCCTTAGGGGTCGAATTTCGCAACATCCCGTCTTAGTGAGCTCCTACGTCCTTAAAGGAACCCCCATGCAAAGTTTGAGACCTTTATCTATCAACCCCAAAAACAACCCCTTAGGGGTCGAATTTAACAATATCCCGTCTTAGTGAGCATCAACGTCCTAAAACGAACCCCCATGCAAAATTTGAGACTCTCAGCACGTATAATAACGAAGTTTCAAACAAACTATCAACACCAAAAACAACCCCTTAGGGGTCGAATTTCGAAAAACCCTTTTAGTAAGTAGCACCTACTTCCTAAAAAGAATCCGCATGCAAAATTTAAAACTCCTAGTACTTGTAGCAACAAAGTTTCATACAAACTGTCAACCCCAAAAACAACCCCTTAGGGGTGGAGTTTCGCAAAATCCCGTCTTAGCGAGCGCCTACGTCCTAAAAAGAAACCCTCTGTAAAATTTTGAACCCCTACCACTGGCAGTTTCCGAGATTTCGTGTCCTATGAGTGAGTGACCTTTCGCTTTTATACAGGGTGTCCAGTAAAGAATGGATAACCTTGGAAAGGCTCATAGTAGAACAAAAGGCGATTCAGAAAAAAATCAAAAAAAAAATCAATACCGAGTATCTCCTAAGATATGTCACTTTTAAAAATTTTGATAATTTTTGGTACCCTACTTTACATTCTTGCACACCGCGACCACAAATTGATGAAATCCACCATTTTTTTACTGTTAAAATAATCTACATTAACTGAGCTGGTAGATGAGCAATAAATAGTAACACTGTTAATACACGGCTTTTCAAAAAATTAACTCGAATTAGAGCTTTAGTGAAAAAAATGAGAAAAAATTTCGTTATGACAAAGTTTAAGCAACCATAGCACGAAAAAAACGTATGACAACACACGTGACCAATAATTTTAAAATAATCTGCACTTAATGCAGATTTTGAAATGATATTACTTATCATTGTACGTAATGTAAATAATGAATTATTGCTAATTGTGTTTGAAAGGAGAGAAAATTATTGCTGAGAAAAGTTTGAAACATTTAGGTATTTCAGGTAAACCCCATACATTATAAGAATTTCACCGAAGTAAAAAAAGTCTCATCTTCTAGATGCTTCGAATGACACCTATATCAAATCTGTTGGATACCTTCACCCAGGTTAGGTTAGCAAATTTCTCTCCTTTCAAACACAAATAGCAATTATTCATTTTCTTCAATAGGTACAATGACGAAAAAAACGTATGGCAACCCAGGTGACCAATAATTTTAAAATGAAATGCACTTAATGCAGATTTCAAAATGGTATTATTCATCATTGTACCTATTGAAAATAATGAATAATTGCTATTTGTGTTTGAAAGGAGAGAAATTGGCTTAACTAACCTAACCTGGGTGAAGGTGGGTGAAGGTATCCAACAGATTTGAAATAGGTGTCATTCGAAGCGTCTAGAAGATGAGACTTTTTTTTTCTTCGGTGAAATTCTTAAAATGTGTGGGGTTTACCTGGAATACCTGAATATTTCAAACTTTTCTCAGCAGCAATTTTCTCTCCTTTCAAACTCAATTAGCAATAATTTATTATTTACATTAGGTACAATGATAAATAATACCTTATTGAAATCTGCATTACGTGCATATTAATTTAAAATTATTGGTCACCTGTGTTGCCATACGTTTTTTTCATGCTATGGTTGCTTAAACTTTGTCTCAATGAAAAATTTTCTCAATTTTTTCACTAAAGTACTAATTCGAGTTCATTTTTTAAAAAGCTGTTTAGTAGCAGTGTTACTATTTACTGCTCATCTATTAGCACAGTTAATGCAGATTATTTTATCAATAAAAAAATGATGGAATTCATCAATTTGTGGTCGTGGTGTGCAAGAATGTAAAGTAGGGTACCAAAAATTATCAATATTCTTAAAAGTGACATATCTTAGGAAATACTTGGTATTGATTTTTTTTTGTATTTTTTTCTGAATCGCCTTTAGTTCTACTATGACCCATTTCAAGGTTATCCATTCATTACTGGACACCCTGTATATATAGATAAGCATAAGTTTCCTGCTCTCATGGCTGGTAACACAGACCTCTCTGAGAGGTTATTTCGAACCAAGTAAAAAATGGAAACATCTTACACTTCAAATATTCCTAGGTAATAATCGACCTAGTTTACAGCTCCTACTTGCATAACAAGCAGAAAACTATCTTGATCAACGATACATCTCGACTGACACTCACTGAACCGAATTACTTTAATTGATAGGACTTCGCGATGCGGAACTTAGAAACCTAGATTATTCATGTGTGACTTTATTTTTTATTTTGGGTAGGAGAATCTTTGAATGAGTCCTCCCAGCCTGAGCGGAATGGACTTTTTTTATTGGAACAAATCCACCACACTATTCCCAAACCACTGCAACACCGCCGTGTCCTCACGGCAGTGATAGGCGGAGACCTCTCGCGCCCGGCACTGGTCGAGGCCATGCTGCGGGGCGAGACGGAGTGGGAAGCGGTCGCCTCCTTCTGCGAAGCAGTTATGCTCGCGAAGGAGGAGACGGGCCGCGAGAGAGAGAGGACAGCGTCCTCCCTCCGCCCCAGCCGCAGTGGTAGACGCCCGCGGCGTCGGACGTCGCGGGGCGATCTCCGGCCACCGTAGGCGCGGGCATGCGAGCGGCGAGTAATGGGCAACTCGCCACCCGACCATGGACCATGCCCGGGTCGACGGCGCGTTGTGTTCCACGCGCACCTCAAAGAGTGTCAGCATGATGACGGGGCCCCCCTCTAGAGGGCCAAAGCCTGCCGGGGTCGCGGGACTTATCTCATTACCGTGACCCCGGAACATAAAGGGCTATTGAAGGACACCGTGGATTTTAGTCAGTACAAGTCTGACAGTCCCTCTCGCCCTGCCCTGGGTGGGAGGACTCATTTGATGATTTTGCCACGCTAAAAAAAAAAAACCATTGCAACTCCTGAAAGCCAAATCAAAAGTGGCGATCACTAGAAAAGCGCTGAGACAATAAAGATCGACGTGTCCCGGAGAATGAATTTACCTGCCTTGGATCCTGCAACGAAATTAATCAGAAAATAATAGTGTAGGAGTAGGGAAAATATGTTTCCACTTCCCTCCATGTCAACAAAACAAGGCCAATAGGTAGAGCGGAATGGACTGTCAGACTCGGAATAAAAGTCCATCCTGTTTATTCGGATGCCCTTTGCGTTTCTTATACGATATCCTGCTTAGACAGTCCCACAATCCTGGCAGGCAATTCAAGTGTGCTGATGATGAACTCTGTCAACTGTGTTTACAATTATCACATTTTTAAGCTATTGCATAGCTTTTATCGCGGGCTCTGATTGTGGCGCGGCGCGGCGACCGAATCAAGAAATTCTAACGAAGAAACCTAACGAAAAAAACCTAAGTAAAATACCTAACACTCCTCTATCATCGTTTCAGCTCGGGAGACTTCGACAATCATACCTAAAAATATCCGTCATAAAGACAATTTACTTTTTTCATCAAATGATTCTTTCCGCACTGGGAGGGACTGTCAGACTCGTACTGACAACTCATGATGATTGAAAATTAATGGTGTTTCTTCAATTACGTTCCAGGGTTAAGGTTACTCGTTTGGACAGTTCCGCGATCCCTACAATTATCACCTGGCTACGGCTTTGCGCGGTTTGAGAAGGAAATACAGACCTTAATATTCGGCGATAATGAAGCTTTTTATACGTGAAAGAATTTTAAAGATCCGTTTAGCAATTTTTAGTAAATCCATTACAAACAAAAGTACACTAATCAAATATTATGTTTGTTTAGACTAGCTTCTAATCCGCGATTTCCTTCTCGTAAAGATTTGAGCCACCGACCCACCGTTTTGCATGATCGCATTCGCCCGCCCCAGTGTATTACTTTTACCAACTTGTTAGGCAGAACTAGTAATTTGAATTTAATACATATTCGTACAGATAAAGTGTGCTAACACTGGTCCTGTGAATCAGTTGATTAAGATAAGTCTTGGAAAAGTTAAAATCAGGATCAATTTGGGATCATAACATAATAAACATAGCACTACTTTTTTTGGGAGAGTCGTGTAAACATGTAAATTATGATATTTTGTTTATTTACGCACGAGGCCGACGTGACAATATTACCAACTGATACCGTGTATCGAAATAGGTATCATTATGTTTACATCAGAGAATCATGTTCGCTGAAATACCAGTGTTGACCTGTTTCCAATCTAGATATTCGTAATCGGACTTCCGCCATAAGTAACACCTATATTACCAATTTTAGGAACTCCCACGTTGACCGTATTAACCGAAATCACGCGGCACGAGTCGTTCCACCGTGCATTGCCATAATTACGTCACTGCAAAATCGGATTTCCAGGAAATCTGTCGAAAATTTCCGCTCACCTCACTTCAGACTCGATAATAAGTTGGATATGAACTGAACTAGGGCCCCATACTTATCTCTTTTATTATTAATCCACACTCGATAGAATCTCGCCCAGACGCCGAGGTTTATCTCAGATGAAAGCTGAAACTTTGCCCGTACGTTCTTTCCTTAGCATTTAATTGAGAAAACTTCATTTTTACTCGGGAACAATTTAAGAGATTAGTTTGTGCCTAAGTTAGAGCTTAATTGTGGTGGTATCTATGATCAGAATACTCGTCGAACAAACCCGTGCTATATGTATATAAAAAAACTAACGTGTTTAACTTCCTGTGGATTGTCATTTTGGTGTCAATAAATTAGCAGATTCTGTCACAAAGTGTTGATGCTAAACATGACTGACATTAACCAGCATGTTTGTCATTTGACTAGAACAGCTATACTCAAAGTGTGCTCCGCGGAGCCCTGGGGCTCCGCTTAGGCTTTTTGGGGGCTTCGCGAGAATATAGCTACCAAAACAAAATATCGCAATAGACTGGATGCCGAACGTGATATAAGAATTCAACTCCCTTCGATCAAACCTAACGTAAACCTAAACCTAACCTAAAATAGATTAATGAAAAGCCAAGCATCTTTGAAAATCTATGAACCAAGTAAGCAAAAACGGATACATGTGGGCAACGTTACGGGATATCAATTATTGTTATACCTACACTAAAACCTTCCTCAGAATGTAACGAACAGTTTCATTTCTGAAAACCGCATCAAAATCGGTTCAGCCAAACGCGAGATAATCACGGACAAACTCAATCGCGGTCGAACTGAGAACCTAATTTTTGAAGTCGGTTTAAAATAAGAAACAGTTTCACACAATCATCTCATTCGTTTTTTTTTTTTCATTTATTATAGTAGATACATTTTCATTGTAATGTTATTGAATACGCATGTAACTTTTTGTTTTATTTTGGGGTTCCGCCACCAAAAAAGTGTGAGAACCGCTGGACTAGAACATTCCCGAAAATAATCGTAGACATTTTTTTATTTTATACTCGAAAATGAACAACGCACTTGCTACGGCGTAGCGTCGTAGCGGAATTTCGTAGCAGAACGTAGCATCCATTATTTGGCGACTTTTTTTATCCACTCTTTCGATATTATTTCTAAGTGTCGAATGACGGCCGCGGGACTTACGAATTACCGTGACCCCTGAACGTAAAGGGCTATTGAAGGACACCGTGGATTTTAGTCAGTACGAGTCTGACAGTCCCTCCCGCTCTGCCCTGGGTGGGAGGACTCATTTGATGGTTATACCACGATAAAAAAAGTGTCGAATGGCAAAGTTTCCATCCTTATATTTTTTTTTTTTGTTTTTTTCTTAGAAACATTTGTCTACGCCGTAGACTCGCAGCTCTGTATGGCGTGGCACTATAATTTGTTGACTTTTTGCTACTATTTCCTCTGTATTGTACTTTTTTCTTCGTTTAGCATGAGCTGGATTCCTAGAAAATACACACCAATGTACCTACATTCTTTAAATTGAATCAACGCCTTAGAGCTGATTGCAACCAAAGTATTTTCACAAAATATATATAAAAAACAAAGCTTCGTACAACACATTAAAGTGTTGGTAATGCTTAGTGGACTCACGTTCCGAGGTGTAAACCCCGATAGCGTCGGGCTTAATCTTACTAAGTGAATTACTCTGTCCGTACCTCCACTACGTTCCTTTAGCTGATGGAATGAAATAACCGAATATTTCGCACATACAATTTTATGCACCGTAAATTGTGAGGTGAAAATAATTTACACCTTTCGAAATATCCCACGTTAATACAAATGTGATAAACAAAACTTATTCAATTTTAACAGAGAACGTAACACGTCGCAATAAAATTAATTACGGCACAATATTTGTCGGACCGTCACTTCCCTTTGATATGTGCCTCATTAAATAAAATCAGTTCATTTGATACATATTTTGTCATGTAATGAAAACAAAGCTTTGTTAAAATACACCAATATGTGTCAACTGTGAAGTTACCTGGGTGGAAATGTACGAATATAATGTGGAAACATTTATCAAGTATCAACTGGATTTTGGTGTACTTTGTTTTGATATTAGATTCTTTTGTTATGTTTGCAAAATTTTTAAACCGACGAAAAAAAAGGAGGAGGTTCTCAATTCGACATGTATATTTTTTTTTTATTTTTTTTTTTTATGTATGACCACGCATAACTTTTCCCAGCGTGGTCCGATTTCAAAAATTCTTTTTTTGTTGGAAAGAGTATATCTCAAAGTTGGTCCCATTTTAATTTCAAAACTAAAATCGGCCTCTAAGGGTAGAAAAAAAGGAATTGATTGTCAACTTTCCTACAGAATTTTCAGTTGTGAACCGATTCGTTTGAAATAAAGTTAACATATGTAGTTCTGAGGACATTACTATATAGCAGAGATGTGGAGAAGATAACATGATGGTGTCACCATCATCAGATCAACTCCAGATCCCTGTTATGTTGTGAAGTCAGTCCCAAGAGTTCCTCAACAGTTAACAACAGCTATATCGTGTTTGGACTCATTTCACTCAGCTTGATGAGAACTTTAGACCCAGCTGAGGTATCATTGTCATCGAGGGTCTGAGGATGGTGACGGAAAGCAGGGGCAAGAGGTCCTCAACAGTTAACAGCACCTATATCGTGTTTGGGCTCATTTAATTAGTCTTGATGAAAATTTTAGACCTAGCTGGAGTATAATTGTCATCGAGGGTCTGATGATGAGGACAGAAGGCAGTAGCAAGAGATCCTCAACAGTTAACAGCAACTATATCGTATTTGGGCTCATTTCATTCATCATGATAAGAACTTTAAACATAGTTGGGATTTGACAGTCGTTGACAGTCTGAGAGTGGAGTTTTTAGTTGCAAGTTACAGGTCCTCAACAGTTAATACTAATTACTGTGACGGTTACGTTGACAATGACAAAAGGGAATACGGGTTTTTCCATGTGTTAAACACTCTAATCATGGTATACAACTAAAAAGCTAAAAATAATAACTTTTTAACAAAAAAATCAAACCGACGAAAGATTGAACTGAAAAGCTAAAAATAAATTTTGAGGCGGCGCCAAAGAAACAATCAACAAAAAGCAACCTAGCTACAATAAAATTATGCTTCGCTTCAAATAATTAATTTAGGTACATGTTTGTATGTTTGTTTGGCGCCGCCTCAAAATTTATTTTTAGCTTTTCAGTTCAATCTTTCGTCGGTTTGATTTTTTTGTTAAAAAGTTATTATTATCCAGTCAAAGTGCGACTCACATTTTGGACATAATATTCAATAAACATAAACTAGCGACTCGTCACGGCTTCGCACAGGTGTAATCTATATATATAAAAGCGAAAGGTCACTCACTCATAGGACACGAAATCTCAGAAACTACCAGGGCTAGGGGTTTAAAATTTTGCATAGAGGTTCTTTTTAGGACGTAGGCACTCGCTAAGACGGGATTTTGCGAAATTCCACCCCTAAGGGGTTGTTTTTGGGGTTAATAGTTTGTATGAAACATTGTTACTACAAGTACTAGGAATTTCAAATTTTGCATGCGGGTTCTTTTTAGGAAGTATGTACTACTTACGAAAGGGGTGTCTTGAAATTCGACCCCTAAGGGGTTGTTTTTGGTGTTGATAGTTTGTTTGAAACTTCGTTATTTTAAGTGCTAGGAGTCTCAAATTTTGCATGGGGAATATTTTAGGAGGTAGATGTTCACTTTGACGGGATGTTGCGAAATTCGACACCTAAGGGGTTGTTTTTGGTGCTGATAGATAGAGATCTCAAATTATGCATGGGGATTCTTTTCAGGACAAAGATGCTCACTAAGACGGGATGTTGTGAAATTCGACCCCTAAGGGGTTGTTTTTCGGCATGGATAATTTGTATGAAACTTTGTTACCACAAGTACTAAGAGTTTCAAATGTTACATGAGGGTTCTTTTTAGGACGTAGGTGATACTTAAGACGGGATATTTGGAAATTCAACACCTAGGGGGTTGTTTTTAGGGTTGATAGTTAGGAGTCTCAAATTTTGCATAATGGTTTCTTTTTAGAAAGTAATTACCTACTCCGGGATTTGCGAAATTCGACCCCAAAGGGGTTGTGTTTGGGCTTGGAGTTTGTATGAAACTTTGTTACAACAAGCACTAGGAGTTTCAAATTTTGCATGGGGTTTATGTTTAAGACTTTAGTGCTCACTAAGATGGGATTTTACGAAATCCAACCCCAAAGGGTTGTTTTGGGGTTGGGAGGTAGAAGTTTCAAATTTTGCATAGGGATTCTTTTTAGGACGTAGATGCTGCCTATGACGGGATTTTCTGAAATTCTATCTCTAAGAGGATGTTTTTGGGGTTGATAGTTTGCAGGAAACTTCGTTATTACAAATGCTGGGAGTCTCAAAATATATGCATAGAGATTTTTAGGACGCGGACATCGCACATTTTCGGGCATGCCGCAATCACGGCGGGCATGCTAGCGAAGGAGAAGGCGGGACGCGTGAGGGAGAGGACAGCGTCCACCTTACAGCCAAGCCGCAGTGGTAAACGCACACTGCGACGGAAGAACAAGACGATCGAACGAACGGACAAGACGATCTTCGGCCACCGTAGGCGCGGGCATGTGGACGGCGAGTAATTGGCGACTCACTGTCTGACCATGGACCATGCCCGGGTCGATGGCGCGTTATGTTCCACGCGCGCCTCACAAAGAATCAGCACAATGATGGGGCCTCCCCTCAGAGGGCCAAAGCCTACCGGGGTCGCGTGACTAACGAATACCGTGATCCTGGAACGTAAAGGGCTATTGAAGGACACCGTAGCTTTTAGTCGGTACAAGTCTGACAGTCCCTACTACCCTGCCCTGGGTGAGAGGACTCATTTGATGAATTTAACACGCTAAAAAAAAAGATGCTCACTAAGACGCGACTTTGTTCTTGATAGTTAGGAGTCTCAAATTTTGGGTTTGTTTTAGGACGTAGGTGCTACCTCAGGCGGGATTTTGCGAAATTTGAACCCCTGAGGGGTTGTTTTTGGGTTGATAGAATTTTTGTTGGATATTGATTTAGATTTTCCAAAGGTATCCCATAAGGAGGGTCGCCGGGAGTAGAAATTCACAGATAAAAAGTTCGAAATACGCGCAGACGAAGTCGCGGGCGAACTGCTAGTATACTTATAAACCTTCCTCTTGAATCACTGTGTTTGTTGATGAAAACCGCATTAAAATCCACTGTACAATTTAAAAGATGTAAGCGTACAGAGGCGCGATGCGACTTCATTTTTATATTATGTAATAAAGACAGAATATTACCGAACCAAGCTCCACTTTTCAAAAAGTTGATCAAAAGTCATTCAATCACATGATCACAAAACATCGTGTTAGAAATAGATGTCCCCGTGCGGTTATCGACGGTGTCGAAATCGATGATGGAACAGCCGTATCATACGGAGTGCTCGTAACCGGACACGGGACGTAAACCGAGCCGGACGACGCCGTACGATCCCGTACGAGCCGCACCAATCTGCCAAGTGAATTACCCCGACGAAATCCGACGTAATCTCGTGAAAACTGGCACTTTGCCGCACTCCGCCTTATACGTGTTTATGGTATATGATTATGACGTATACATATTGTATCGACGTTACGTTTTAAGATGATTTCATGAGGACTTTGTCGGTTTAGGAATAAAGTGAATTTTGATACGGTACGATTACTTTTATGATCTCATCATGTTACGATCGTGTTTGTTAAAATGAAAACCCATTGAACTGTTATGGTCTTCCAACTTGAAAGTCTTCACGGGGTCGCTGCACTGTCTAAACAGGTAACCGTGAACCTAGAACGTAAAGGGCAATTAAAGGAACACGGTGGATTTGGGCGGGAAGACTCATTTGATGACATTACCACCCAAAAATGAAGTCTTCATGAAAAACATCCTAAGAATGTATGTGTATCTAGTATCAAAAACATCGAACGTTACTGTAACACTAATCCCTGAACGAAAAATCCCACGTTGTAATACTGTAGCGAGTTTTCGATTAAACCTTCTGACGGTCGACAAGGCAATAAGCCAAGCTTTATGATAAAGTTAATTAGATAGAGCATTCGTTCCCCCGAGCAAGTATACAGATGAGCCGCTGAACGGGACGTCTCTTGAAAAAGGCAAAGAAAATGGTAACGAAAATCAACAGACTTACTTCCGCTATTTGACGCTTGCGTGGACCTAATTGGCTGTAAAGATAAGGAGTGCTCGGTAGGAGGTAGTCGGAGTTATTTGAACTTTGAAGTAGGATCAGGGGTGTAAAGTACAGACCTTTGGTGTTATTTTATCATCATAGTAACCCGCAACGTTGTCTATAACTAAACAGTTCCAGGGCGAGCGAGCTACGCTTGAAAGTTTTTGTGTAAAATGGCGTTTTATAAGAAATACCTTTGTATAGGGACCTAATCAGTAAAACCTTTTATAAACAAGAATTGCTCGTTCGTCGAAAAGTTTTAAGATAGCCTCTGATTAAATGCGCCATATTGTCCGTTTTATAGTTCTTCAAGTTTTGGAAAAACCCAGTGTTTGCGGCTCTCTCACCGCACACCGGGCCCACACATGAGTTTAGGGATTCATTTCGAAGTTTGCGAAGAACGGACGCGACGCCGTGCTCGCCTCGAGGTATAATTAGTTTCGTGATCGGCTGCCGGGTGCGGCCCGCTCCGCCGGACGGGTAAAAGTCAAACAAAACACAGATATCGACGCATATGCGACTGCACGCCACACGCCGCGTCCCACTCGCTACCCGACTTTATTATCAACCATAGAAACAAACAGAATCAAGCCAAAATCAGAATTCATTTCATGCTATGACCGGACAAATGTAAAATCTGAAATTCAGATTGCATACCACAACAACAAAAATAGTTTCAGCTAACTCTACACGTATTGCGTTTCATTGTAAATAAAAAACGAAAACAGAATTATAGTCGGAGCTGAAATTTATTTTCTTCGAAATTCAGTTGCATCTCTGTGTATTGTCGGCGGACGTTTTAATATTGGCAACCATAGCGAGGCTTCACTGGAGCATCCTATTTACTGTTCAAAGCCTAGGTAAGTGGGTTGTCTATATTGAAGAATTAAGTCAGTTTGTGTAAATTGGTAACATCCGGGGTGTGCCGGAAGTTGCAGGGCGGCCGCTTCTGTCGTGCAACTTTTGATTATATAGCGCCGCATCATGCTAGTATCGGCAACGATAACCTAACTATCAATATTGATTTCTTTTATTACTTATTTAGGTTTCTCTTTAAGCTTTTTAGGGTTCCGTAGCCAAATGGCAAAAACGGAACCCTTATAGATTCGTCATGTCTATCTGTCTGTCTGTCTGTCCGTCCGTATGTCACAGCCACTTTATGTCGAAAGTATAAGAGCTATCCTGTTGAAACTTGATAGGTAGATGTATTATGTGAACCGCATTAGGATTTTCACACAAAAATGAAAACAAAACAAATTTTGGGGGTGCCCCCCATACATAGAATTGAAACTCAAAAAATTTTTTTTCACCAAACCCATACGTGTGGGGTATCTATGGATAGGTCTTTAAATATTATATTGAGGTTACTAAATTTTTTTTTTTTCTAAACTGAACAGTTTGCACGAGAGACACTTCCAAAGTGGTAAAATGTGTCCCCCCCCCCGTAACTTCTAAAATAAGAGAATGATAAAACTAAAAAAAATATATAATGTAGACCTCAACAAAAACTTCCAACGAAAATTGGTTTGGACGAGATACAGTTAGCAGTTTTTGAGATATAGTACATTTTCAAAAACCGCAAATATAACTTTGCCATTCATACAAACACTATGAAAAACAAAGTTATTTTTATTGTTTGTGTATATTACTTACTAATCTCAATATAATTATATCTCTAATCTATGGTTGCTACTACGGAAGCCTTCATGTGCGAGTCCAACTCGCACTTGGCCGGTTTTTTTCTTTACCAACTTGCCATTGCATAAGGACAAATAGATGACAAGACAATAAAGTTATAAATGGATTTTTCCAATTAATTTAACAAAGAAAATAACTTGAGTCTACTCATATACTTTCTAACCACAATGTTGAATTGTTCATGTGTGGAAGTCAATATCGCTCATATTTAGTTTTTCACCGGAGTACCGAGTACTTTTTATAGGTTGCCTGTGTTGATACCTATCGTAGTTTTAAATCGAATCCCGCAATATTGCTTGCTCGAGTCTCCCAGGTGATTCCAACTGGTTGATTTTCATTTCGCAATGCATACACTACAATAAGGCGATTCTTTTATGAAACTAATATGAACTTTATAATTATGACATCAATATGTCGGTTTTCACATTGTTTTATTGTCATTTGATTAGTTTATGAAATATGCATTCTGTTCACGGTTGCACGCATTATTAACTCTTTGTTAGCTCTGTATCTATTGAAATCTCGATTCTCAGCCGGATTGTTATCGTAGGGTTTGTTATCAATTGGTTACTTGTTATATCTTATTAAGTAACAAACTATGTGAACTCGAGTTTCGTCTCGAACGATTAGATTAAAAAACCGGCCAAGTGTGAGTCGGACTCGCCCATAAAGGGTTCCGTAACCGCAAGTAACATATCATAAAAGTTCTTGTAGTTGGTTGTAACTTCGAAAGGTAAATTGCGGTTTACGATTTATGACGTTTTAAAAAAAAAAAAAACTAATTACATACTTGATCTCGTTCAAACCAATTTTTGCTGGAAGTTTGCATGGTAATGCACACCATATTTTTTTTAGCTTTATCATTCTCTTATTTTAGTAGTTACAGGTGGGGGGGGGGCACATTTTACCACTTTGGAAATGTTTCTCGCGCAAACTGTTCAGTTTAGAAAAAAATGATATTAGTAACTCCTGTATCATTTTTAAACCCACACGTATGGGTTTGGTGAAAAAGTTTTTAAGTTTCAATTTAAACGTGTTTTTGCAAATAAATGAATTTAAATTCTAAGTATGAAGAACCCCGATTTTTTTTTTTGTGAGAAAATTCTAATGCGGTTCACATAATATATCTACTTACCAGATTTCAACAGGATAACTCTTATACTTCGAAAAAGAATGTCTGTTACATACGGACGGACAGACAGATAGACATGACGACATCTATATAATAAGGGTTCCGTTTTTTGTCATTTGGCTACGGAACCCTAAAACATCATCATTAAATGACCTTCATCTGTCTCCATCATCCGTCAACTGACAGCTGAAAATTACGAATAGCAAAAAAACATTGAAAATTTATTGTTAATGTTGAAATAATAATTATTTGTTTATGCCGCAATCGCAATACCGCGTCGCAATATGCCATCATGACAATTTCAGTCTTAAGTTGTCACTTATTACGTACCTATATTATTATCCTTATTACGAGTAAAAGAAGCAAATACATAAAATAACAAAAATACGAAATAACTTATCGTACGTACGATTCTTGAATATGGCCTCGTCTCCCGTATTCGAGTGCATTCGTTGTATCAGTTTCCGAGTGGCATGGTGTTCAATTGCACGACGTCGAATTGCACTCGCATCCGAATGGACCGTCCTCAGGTATATGACTGATACACGGAGGTATTTTACGGAAAAATGTTTGAGATATTTCATGCTTCTTTAGATGTGATGGTAGTCATCGGGCGATTGAATTTAGAAGTAGCTATTTTGTTGTGTTGGAAGCAGAATGGAAGGCATTTAAAACTATTTTGATGTTTGTTTTTTTGAATTTCGGCTTTACTCTCATATCTATGGCAATTTCCTCATCATAGCGAAGTGCATTTTAAATAAATGCAGAACCCAATTACAGTGGATATAATTGCATGTTTATTTTTACATTGGATTCATCACATCATCATATCAGCTGTGGTGGTGAGCAGTGGTATCGGCCCCGACTTACGTAGTAGTTGTAGGTCGTGGGTTCGAACTCAGCAAAGCATATTACTTTGTGTAATTTATTTCATCACCACTGCTCTCAAAACGGTGAAGGAAAAAATCGTGAGGAAACCGGCATGTCCGAACCGAACCGCACTGGGCCCGCGTAGTGGATTATGGCCCACTCCCTTTCAAAGAGAGGAGGCCTGTGTTCCAGCAATGGGAACATTAAAAGCTGATGATGATATCAGCTGTAAGTAGGACGTCCACTGCTAAACATAGGCCTCCCCTATAGATTTCTAATAGGACTGGATTGAATTTATAATAAATAAAGTAAATAAATGACCCGTTAAAACATACCTAATTCCTTACAAAAATTGACATTAATAATCTTTCGATCAATTAAAAAACTGAAATAATTGATTCCTCATACTTATGCCCTCCTGCGTGCTTCGATAAACATTAACGGATTTATTTTTATGAAAGTTGCTGCAAAATCTTTAGAACGTTGCTCTACTTAAAATGATGAGATACTCGTGCAGTAATCTTATCCCCCCATAAAGAAGTAACGTCCCCAGGAACCACTTGCTCGTAAAGTATTTAATTAATTAATCCACTTTTAAATTACACATCCACAGCGAGTTTAAAAAAATATATTTATAAAATTCTCTTGAAGGTTAACTTTATAAGATTACTGCCGGCGTAATCTAGTATACATAAAGTGGTTAGCCGGTGAACCCGCCGATGCATATCACTAACCAATATGTTACCTCGGAAAAATCCTCTAATTTTTTAGGAAAAATTCGCTCTGCTGCTTCAAACGCTGGCAAAGTGTGAGGATATTGAATTAGTGGCGGATTTTGCATTTTTTCCTGACTGCGAGACAAAAAGGCGTGGCGGCGCCCGACGGACGCTGAATCAATTACGTTACGTTGACGCCACGGTGCGGTAATTCGATCCGTCGGCAAATGTTGATTTGACCGCGGGGTATGTCCGTCGGTGGTGGCGAGCCGTCCCGCTAGCCCGCGCCTCCATGCACACGACTCACTGATCCACTTTTGCCTTACCTAAAATGTCACGCCTTAATTAAACTAGTAACTGCCATCCGAACACGTAACTGACTCGCAAATGGATTTCGAACTACTATTGTATGGCTGTTTCACTATTGACAGCTCGTTTAATAGGCTTAATTATGTATTATCTTTGTAGGCATTGTTAATTTGTGACAGTCACGCGAAACTCGTTGTAAAATGATGAATATGGTTTTCTTGCTCTTAGTAAGTATATTTTATTCATCCTACAATATTAATAAGCACAGCTATAACAGAATATTAACAGCTCATTGTTTTTGGATGACTGATTCAACAACCTTTTCTTTTTTAAGAAAATGATATTTTATTTGATCATTTAATAAAGTATGATTATATTTCTATTTAACTCTTGAAGTAACAATTAAATCATCGAAGTACAAACGCCCATATGTGGCAAACATTGTCTGCGCACAGATTCATTGAAAACAAAATTCTAGGACACAGAATCGCATTGAGAACCGTGAGTAGCGTGTACGCATAACAATAATCTGTTGGCTGGAGGGAGTCAGGCAGCAGATTTCAGGCGAGTGGCAAAGCGGATTATCGAAATTAACCTCTTCAACGGTTCTAATGATCGACTCTTCCACTCGAGTGCCGGGGGGTTCCTCTCAGTCGGCACAATCGCTAATAATACCCACTTACTTAATAAAACATAACTCCATCTTTGAAATATGTTTGTTACTTTTTGTTATGTAATTATTTATCAAGTGGAAATATAGACCGCAGTGAAGACCATTAAAATACTTACTAAAAAACTTTATTCTTTATTGTACCTACACGTACAAATTTTACATAAAAAAAAACTTACCTAACATTTTATTCCCAAAGGTAGACTCATCTTTTTAAAGAAATCTAACAATCTATGTATGTAATTTTATCTTAATTTGCATTCTGAAGAGTTTCAGTCATCACTTTTACGAAAATATTTTATTTCACATGTGGTTTCGGTTTAATCACCTCTCATAATTTACCAAAGACATCACAATTTCCACGAACAGTTTCCATCTAAATCTTTCTATTGTGCACTATTCATAATAGGTTAGGGGATAAAGGCTTTATATTAGGTTGTTGCAGCCCGGGACTAATCTGGAGCGGGCACGGGACTACAATAGGCTTTATTAACATGCATGCGTCCCGTTCGATACAAATTGGCGATGAGTCGCTGGCGCCGTGCGGTGAGCCGATTCTACCGTGTAATAATGTGTTCCCTTCATGTAGATTAGGACTTACCGGTGATTTAGAAAACGTATTTTTTGTTCTAGTTTCTTATTTTAAGTTGTAATCATTTGAATTTTGATATTAGGAACGTCAGAATGATAAAATTTAAGCCGTTTCATGCAACTCATCGTTATACCTATGTAGGTATTAAGTGTAAATCTAATGAAAACATTATTCAGTTTCTATAAATCGACTCATGTTTAGAAAAATAGAATGATGATTTAAGTAACTTATCTAATGTATTAATAAAAATATGTATACTCATATTAAATCTTAGGACTAAGCGGATCTTCAAATGATTTTATGTATAGGTACTTTTGGCAATATTAATTTGTCAGTTTTTTATACTAAAATCTCAAAAATCTACAGTAACTTTAATAGGACTCTTTGATATAGTGTGGAAGGTTGATTTAATTAGTTAATTGAAAGTTAAGGGAAATTAATTTGTTTTAGTTACCACGTTTTAATATAGTTTTCTTGTTCAAATATCGTTTTGGATGTTTAAACCTCCGTAATTTTACATACGTCAGATAGTAACACCAATTTACATCATACTCGTTCAGCGATATTGAAATTTCAATAACAAAAACTATGCCTTTAATACTTACTAGCAAAATATAAAGGACCAGAAAGACCAACAGCACGCTTGACGCGACCAAAAATAGACTAAAGTATACGATTCGACATTTTTACCCGACTATGGTACGGCCTGTAGCCTACTGAAGAATAGAAACATTTTTTTCTACATTTTAAACATCGCCATGACTAACACGCATTGATATATAAAAACTCAACCCAATAAAGGTTTTTATGTATCAATGCTAACACGATAGAAATCCTTCTACATTTTGTCTATTCTTCGTCTGCAAAATCCGTCTATTATTCTTCTACAAAATCCGCTACTCTACTGTGTCATGCTAATACTTGTCATTTAGTTCAGTACAGGTACTCAATATCATAAAATATCCCAGTAGCAAACTGAAATAAATAACGTCATGCTTATGAACTACAGAATTTGTGGTAACACATAGTCCGTTTTCATAAAAGCCATTACGTAAAAGGTTCGTCAGTGACGACAGTGACCCACTTTCCGCAGAGTATTTAAGCGCATACATTATTAAATTTATTATAACAACTGAAAGTATTGGCCGTTTGCTCCCTTAATTTGATTAAAGTGGGATGTGCCTGTTGACCTGGCTACGTATGTTTGCACAGGTCTATCCGTCTATCCCAAAAGTAGGAAACCTCGTGGATACGTTCATAGATTGAATTTTCGTTTGCAGAGGTTTTCTACGGACGAATTGCGGTTTCTAGGAAAATTATTGGGTGTGTTTTCGTAGATTTTTGTAGTTTTCCCGAAAATTGATTTCCAGATGATGTAAGTATTTATATTTTCTTGATTTAATTTAGTTTCGCCACCATTTTCATAAAAAAATGTTACTTCGATTTTGAGAAACGATTGTATTCTCATTCAGAAACTAAATTCATCAAATTGAGCTAAGTCCCAACTGACGTCCTCTCAAATTCCACAGGTAGTAAAGCATTTCTTGTAACAACTATTAATTACAGTGTACAGGTCACGCTAAGGTTTAATTTTATGGGTCCAAGTCATTGAATCACTCCCTTAGGATCTGGATCATTAAGTGGGTAAATGGTTAATGAAAATAGAATGAGCACTAAACATCGAAGCGGAATTTCGCCAGTCACCTAGCCGTCGTTAAATGTTGTTATCGTCGCGATTAAGTAACAAAACAACTTGGCTGAGGGCGTCGCGGGGTGAGGCGCGGGGCGCGGGCCACGTCGCGAATAATAATCTCAGTTTACGACGGCAGCCGAGTGAATCAATAAAAACACTAATAATGCACAGACGTAATCCGGATCCTGCAACGTCGCGATTACCGGCACTAACGAGATCGTAAAGACGGATCTCCAATGCACGGCTTAGCCGAAACATAAGCGCCGCGGGTAGGCTACACTCTTAATATATGAGTTATACCGGATTTGGAACGTATTCTAAGATGCAATCACTTGAAACAACGTGTAAAGTACTTTGAATGTAGAATTTGACAGAGTTATTGATCAACGAACATCTTAAAAAAGGAACAATCAGATGTAACAGATTTTTTATTCAGAGAACCCTAAACCGGCATAGTGGATCCATTATTCTCAATTTGCGCCAAGTTGAAGCAAGCGCGGACGGCACGGCGTCAGACGCGGCGGGTGTCCCCCTTGATTAAACCCCGGGAAGTAAGAAGTAACAATTTGTGTGCATTCCTACATTCCCCACCCGGTTTATACACTAGCTCCTGAATTGCACTTCAGCTTACTAGATTCCATTTTACCTTAGAATTTCATAACTTTTATTACTTTGTTTTTGAAAGAGTCTTCCTGAAGATGTTAACTAAACGAAAGTTTAGCTCAATTTTGTTTCAGTTATGATTGCTTGCGGTTTTGTTGAGATTGCTTGTAAGACAAGTTAACTGTTGTTGAGCAACCTGTAGATTAGTTTTATATGAGTTATTTTAATGACACATTAATAGGTAAATTAATGTATTCTTAAAAACGAACATAAACTCACGTCTTATTCATCTGGGTTAAGTGGAAACTACCGAACACTACCTATATGATCGTTACATACTTTTCGTCTTGCACTTCCATAAAACTGGTCATAAAAGCTCACCAGTTGCGAGAACTACGCACCTGAACTTTCTGGACTCAATCACTGTTTGTTAAGGTAAATATTTTTTTTTAATTTCAAAACCAAGAAATTTTCGAGTAAATACGTAAATGATACTTACGTCCATCATTCACGTTTGGGTATCCTGTCACGAAGTACAGACGTGTACTCAGCAGCAGATCTGACGAGGGCGACGCGACCACCTGCAGTCCAGCCCTGCCGGTGACACGAGCCTACGTAAACCTATCGATGGCTGTCCGACACTGAAGCCTGTTTAAATGGCCAACATTTTTTGAAAGGCCTGTGTTTTACGGATTTTAAATATGCCTTTGTTATGTATTAATTTTACGTCGGTCCTGTTTTATATTTTATTAGTTTTTTTCCTTTTATGGAGATAGTTTCAACACAGCTTTAAGGTGTGGTTAAACCGAACGCATTGAACTATGGATGGATAGTAGTTTTTGAAAGACGTATACTAAAATGTCTGTTATAGTCCGATGTCAACAGCTAGTCCGCGATACTACAGCCTTTCCGACACTGAACCGTTTTATTTTTTTACTATAAAAAACAACACCAAAGTTGTTATTGCTTTCAAGCATCGTGTTTGATCTATGTTTCGATAACGTCACACCGATTCGAGTTGACGCTGTCGCGCGTGCCTCACGCTCATCTCGGGCGATCTTCGCTAGCGCCGGAATTAAAATTAATAGCGGACGGGCGAAGGCACGTCGTGGTAGGTCCGACCCGGTCCCAGTAATTTGTTTACTCGCTTCGCTCAGGATTACGTCGCATGCTCCGCTGAATAGGTAACTCCCGGTGACTTTTCATAAGTATCAGTCAACCTCTACTTCTCTGTTAATGAATTTTTATCGTTTTAATAACTTCTTTTTTCCCGTGAATTAATTTTTGTCCGGGCTTTTCAAGTTGAGAGCGTTTTATAATGGCCGGTTCTTTCCGGGAAGTGCGAATAAAATGTAGTTTAACTTTGTTAAGACTCGAGTTTTTTTTTTTCAGTTATCTAAACACTCAAAATTGAAATATTCAAAGTATCTACAGAAAAAATACCATCCTAATCGATTTTTAGAAAAGCTAAAGCAAAGTTAGATTTCTCGTCATCAGCACATGCATTTAACGACAAACCTCCAGAACCTCGCTCTAATTCCAGCACACAGAATTTCATTAACAATATCGCAAAGTTCGGAGTGTAGACATGGCACGTATATAATTCAAAGCCGGAGTTAATTGACCGAACACGGTTATGAATGATACGGCTAAACGTCGCCGAGCGGGGTCGAGTGTCGGGCGGAGTCGGCTGGCCGTCCGGACTTCCGATCGCGCCCGGCGTGTTTATTGTATCAGTGTCGACGCTCATCAAAATGCAAATAAGGCACGCCCAAGCTCGGCCGCGGCGCCGGACACTTGTCGGGAGCTGTATTGAGTTATAATCCTCACTACACTCCCGTTTCCTATGTACCCTTGTTTCGACCGTATTGTGTCTGCCACCGTTAGATGTCTGCATGCAGCTTTCAATTATTTTGAGCGATGTGTTCAAGATTTCAATAGAAATGATGACTTGATTTCATACAACGTGCGTTAGGTTATAGAAGATCCTTTACCTCGTATATTACGCTATAATGTACTGTATTTCTACCCTTTTCATAAGCTCCTAGAAATGTAAACGAATAAGCCGTCTTCAACCAACTTATTCGCCATTTCACAGGAACAGATCGCAATCGACGCTCTCAATACAACCTAATCATAATAACACACCAAACTGCATCAAACGAATTCCGTCACACATGGAAAGGAGCTTATAAACTCAATACCCAGCGTCTTCGTCTGAAAGACACAGGAATGAATCGTTCGGGGCGTAGCTGCATGCAGCCGTTTAATAAGCTCCAGGCTCCAGGCTCCTGGCTGCTTCGTGCTCGGATTTCGGTCGTTAGCGAGTAATTGTCGACACCTAATTAGTCGCGACACTGGAGTGCGGGTCTCCAATGTCGAGCTCACATATGACCCGCGATATTTAATGCGACGTGGCATCGCTGACTCGACCGACAGCGCTGTACTTGCACTGCGGTCGAGATGGTTTATTAACTGCCTTTTGTAGGTGTTGCCTTTGATTTAGAATGCGGTTCTAACGTTGCAACCGTCGCTTTACTTTGCGTGATAGTGACGGTCTTTGAAAGATGGTCTACTGAACTTGTTTTTTGGAACAAAAGTTACTTGATTTAAAAAGAATATCATACATGCTTTTAGATGCAATCAAGAATTAGACATTTTACATTAAAACGTCACTATTTAACTGTGACACAAACTTCTTTGTCGATTCTACTCCAGCTTTGCTTTCGTGTTAAAATACAATTTGTAAGCAAATGTCTTATTTGCAGGTATGGAGGCGATAATGTCGGAGTTCTTCAACGACACGACGACGGCGTTCTACATCATCCTGATAGTCTGGATCGCGGACCAGTACGACGCAATCTGCTGCCATACTGCCATCGCTAAGAGACATTGGCTCAGGTAAGTGCGATTTCACCAAAATTAATTTTGGTGTGTCATTTCCGAACGTAGTTATGTTAAGACGATGATATTTTAGATTATAGCTACACTGATGCGGTTTAAAGACTAAACGAGACTTGGCGGGGGCACTGCCGTGCCCCCAGATTTTGTTTACATATTTTTTTCAAAATATACAATTATGCAAGCTATTTTCGGTAAGCCCTTCATAAAATGCAAACAAAACATAAAACTAGAAATATTTAATAAAATAAGGCAACAAAGCCAATGGCGGTATAATTAAATGAATCCACTGTTTTCGTTCAGAGTGTCAACATGCACTTTTTTGTGGATAAATAAAAAAGTGATAAGTAAATGAGACTCCCAAATAGCGCAAAATAATATTGAATTGTTTCGTTACAGTTATGTTATCACTGGTTTTAGTGCTTTAGATAACAATGATTTATTATCCACTGATTAATGTAACAGGTAGATATTAGAAACCAGGGTATATATGGATCGCCTAACGAAAAGCGGTATCAGTCGCCTAAATTAAAACTAGTACATGTGACTCATTCCGAAACCCACCCCTTGTTCTCGGAATGAGTACTACTATATCTAAGCTCGAAACCCGTAGCTTCGGCCAAAAGTTTCGGGTGTTTTCTTCTCTTTAAGGCGCGGCCTCACCGCAGCGCATGCTGTGCACGGGCATGCGGCGCATTTAAGCTGTGTGTATTAATTTAGTTGACAACGTGGATCTACGTTTCCACTGGAGTTCACACGACTACGTATATCGTGGTACGGCGCACGAAACGTTCGTAGCCTCTCCATGCACCGTGGTGGAGCCGCGCCTTTATCCCTCACGGACATAAGATTAGTTAGTGATACGAACTAAAAATTCGTGTTGTCAGAATATATGAATTCAAAGTAATAAGGAGTCAGGTTCACTACCAACGTTTCAAGTTACTTTCGTACGGGCCCGTATCGTTGACGGACTAAGAGAGTAGATTCTCTATATCGATGAAATGGCTCGTATTTTCTTAAACCATGCACTCAAATGAACAACCATACTTAACCATCCTTTTCGTACAATAAATAAACATAGAAATACTAGGTAATTGTTTGTTTATATATCCTTCGTGTTTGCACTGGGCTCATTATTTTGTGGCATTTGTATGTTAGTGTAAATATAGACATTCTACTCGCCGTGACGCGTCTAAGTATTTACTTATTATACGATTGATGTTTAACAAGCGCTTGTTTGACATTCAAGAATATTTTCTGATTTTATTTGGAAAAACTGTCTTTTGAGTCGCATTCATAAGGGTTTGAGAGAAGGATAAGGGGAGATGTTTTGGGCTTTCAAATTGAAAATTTACTTGTGTGAGAGATTATTGTTTTATATGTCGTTTTTTTCAAAAATAGACAGAGTTATTCAACACTCATAACGTGAATATTATCGTCTGCGAAAGTTGTACTCTAGCTGTGACATCTTTCTGTTTGTTCAGGCACTTTGTTTTTACGCCTACATCTGTAGCGCGTGTTTCTCCTTAATCAAAAGGCGTCCGGGCACGAAGCAATTTGGCTGGCCGTCCGCGCGGGCAATAAGGAGTGAGCGCTATTAAAACAAGCGCAAATAAAGCAAATTGAAAACGGCACCGCTTCCCCCCTTGGAGAGGGCTCGTAGAACCCCGCGACCTCGGGCACCCCGCAAAAACAACCGACTGTCGTCTGGAGAAACCTCTTGCTTCATCTAACTGCCACATATATCTCCAGAACTATCGATACGTGTACCGCTACACGACTGTACCTGTCTGTTATGCTCCCAGCTTTTATTTGCCCGAGCATAATTTCAAAACATGATAATATTAAATAAAATACTAGACAGGTACTTTTATTTTCATAAACAAAACTTTATAAAAAGTGCCTCACAAAGAAGTCCAGCGGCTATTTAAATAAAAAATAATTTTAATATACGCTGTTTTAAAGCATAATAAAAAATAAAAGGTGTACCTTTAACAACAGAGCAAATAAGATACTTAAGAGTACACAGGCCGCTCGGTCGAACTCAACGGTGGGCGCGGCGTAAACGCTTGCTATTTCATCAAGCGGCACGCGAGAAAAGGATAGCGCCAGCGATGAACAGTACGAAACTATTGCGCACACACAGAAACGATCGCGTCTAGCATACCGTATCCGTCGTGCGGCACACTTGCGCAAGCTCATTGGTAACCATACTCGTAGTTTAGATAATTTGTTATGTTCTGTAAAGTTTTTGTTGTTATTATCTTGTTATTGCCGCCGCGTATGGCGGCGGCACAGCTGCTCGGCAAAAGCCGGCGACAGTGCCGGCGGCACTGTGTAGGAGTCATTAGGGTAGGTTAAGTAGGTACCTAATTACTAATTCATCAAATAAAAATCATGTTATTTAGTTATATTTTTATTGATAATTGTTCCTTTAAAATAGCGTTTATATAGTGTAAAAGCAATCTCTTCCAGATTGCTAGCTCAGGTTTGATTGAAGGATGGTGTAGCCGTGTGTAAACAAAGTTAGAAGAAGAAGCCAGGACGGGTCGCTAGTATTGTTTTATTGTTGTAAAAAAAACTTTTTGTAAAAAGGGAACCGAATTCAAAAACAGACACAAAAGAGCGTAAAATAACTTTTCTTTCGGAAGTCGGTAGTTTTGTTTTTAGGGTTCCGTAGCCAAATGGCAAAAACGGGAGATTCGTCATGTCGGTCTGTCTGCCGTATGTCACAGCCACTTTTCTTCGAAAGTATAAGAGCTATCCTGTTGAAACTTTGTAAGTAGATGTTTTATGTGAACCGCATTAGGATTTTTACACAAAAATAAAAACAAAACAAATTTTGGTGGTACTTACACCCATACTTAGAATTGAAACTCAAAAAAATGTTTTCACCAAATCCATACGTGTGGGATATCTATGGATAGGTCTTTAAAAATTATATTGAGGTTAGTAATATATTTTTTTTCTAAACTGAACAGTTTGCGCGAGAGACACTTCCAAAGTCGTAAAATGTGTGTGTGTCCCCTGTAACTTCTAAAATAAGAGAATGATAAAACTAAAAAAACAACATAATGTAGACCTCAACAAAAAATTTCAACGAAAATTAGTTTGGATGCAATATAGTTAGCAGTTTTTGAGATACAGTACATTTTCAAAAACCGCAAATATAACTTTGCCATTCATACAAACACTATGAAAAACAAAGTTATTTTTATTGTTTGTGTATATTACTTACTAATCTCAATATAAAAATTATATCGCTAATCTCGTACCCTTATTGCAAAAACCGATTAACTGCATCAAAATTCGAGCGATAATGGCTTTTACTTGTAGCTTCGTCGTGACTTGAGGATTCGATTTCTATATAATTAAAAAAAATTGGTTTAAAAATGCAGATAATCGGTTTTTGTAATAAGCTACTACGGAACCCTTTATGGGCGAGTCCAACTCGCACTTGTTTTTGAAGTCCGTTCGTTCCAATCTCAATTCGACCTGGATGTTTGTATGTATGTATGTTGTCCGCGATTATCTCGCGTTTGGCTGAACCGATTTTGATGCAGTTTTCAGAAAAGTGTTCGTCACATTCTTCCGGAGAAGGTTTTAGTATGTAAAAATAATGGATTTCCCGTGACGTTGCTAGCAGGGATCCGTTTTTAGAGTTCCGTAGCCAAATGGCAAAAACCGGCCAAGTGCGAGTTGGACTCGCCCATGAAGGGTTCCGTAGTAGCAAGCATAGATTAGGGATATAATTATATTGAGATTAGTAAGTAATATACACAAACAATAAAAATAACTTTGTTTTTCATAGTGTTTGTATGAATGGCAAAGTTATATTTGCGGTTTTTGAAAATGTACTATATCTCAAAAACTACTAACTTTATCTCATCCAAACCAATTTTCGTTGGAAGTTTTTGTTGAGGTCTACATTATATATTGTTTTTTAGTTTTATCATTCCCTTATTTTAGAAGTTACAGGGGGGGGGGGGGGACAAACATTTTACCACTTTGGAAGTGTCTCTCGTGCAAACTGTTCAGTTTAGAAAAAAATGATACTATTTTTTTTTATAGTAACCTCAATGTAATTTTTAAAGACCTATCCATAGATACCCCACACGTATGGATTTGGTGAAAAAAAAAATGAGTTTCAATTCTAAGTATAGGGGGCACCCCCAAAATTTGTTTTGTTTTTATTTTTGTATGAAAATCCTAATGCGGTTCACATAATACATCTACCTACCAAGTTTCAACAGGATAGCTCTTATACTTTCGACAAAAAGTGGCTGTGACATACCGACGGACAGACAGACAGACATGACGAATCTATAAGGGTTCCGTTTTTGCCATTTGGCTACGGAACCCTAAAAACGGAATCTATTCGTCATGTCTGTCTGTCTGTCCGTCCGTATGTTACAGCCACTTTTCTTCGAAAGTATAAGAGCTATCTTGTTGAAACTTGGTAAGTAGATGTATTATGTAAACCACATTAGGATTTTTTCACAAAAATAAAAACAAAACAAATTTTGGGGGTTCCCTCCATACTTAGAATTGAAACTCAAATTTTTTTTTTTCACCAAACCCATACTTGGGGTATCTATAGATAGGTCTTTAAAAATGGTATTGAGGTTACTAATATATTTTTTTTCTAAACTGAACAGTTTGCGCGAGAGACACCTCCAAAGTGGTAAAATGTGAGCTCCCCCCCCTGTAACTTCTAAAATAAGAGACTAAAAAAATGTATGATGTACATTATCATGCAAACTTCCATTGAAAATTGGTTTGGATGAGATATAGTTAGCAGTTTTTGAGATATAGTACATTTTCAAAAACCGCAAATATAACTTTGCCATTCATACAAACACTATGAAAAACAAAGTTATTATTATTGTTTGTGTATATTACTTACTAATATCAATATAATTATGTCCCTAATCTATGCTTGCTACTACGGAACCCTTCATGGGCGAGTTCAAGTCGCACTTGGCCGGTTTTTACACTTGGCCAACTGTAAAACGCGAAGTAAATCGTTCAATTCAATCCAATAAATAGTCTAAAATTAAATGCAAGGGGTCTATAAGATCGGGCACGCCCCAATCGCGGCGGTAAGACCCCTCTTTGAAGAGTGGCTGGAGAGGCGTCACGGCGTCCTCACCTTCCCCTTGACACAGGTCCTCACCGGGCACGGATGTATCGGGAGGTTCCTGTGTCACATTGGAAAGAAAGAAACGCCTGGGTGTCACCACTGCAAGGATCGCCCGGAGGACAGGGTCGAGCATACGGTGCAGGACTGCCCCGCTTGGGCAGAGCACCGCCGTGTCCTCACGGCAGCAATAGGCGGCGACCTCTCGCGCCCGGCACTGGTTGAGGCTATGCTGCGGGGCGACACGGAATGGGAAGCGGTCGCCTCCTTCTGCGAAGCAGTCATGCTAACAAAGGAGGAGGCGGGATACGTGAGGGAGAGGACAGCAGCGTCCACCTCACGACCAGCCGCCGCGGGTGACGCCCAAGGCAACGGACGTCGCAACGATCTCCGGCCAACGTAGGCGCGGGCGTGCGGGCGGTGAGTTATGGGTGACTTGCCGCCCGATCATGGACCATGCTCGGGTCGACGGCGCGTTGTGTTCCACGCGCGCCTCAAAGAGCTGTCAGCAATCTGACGGGGCCCCCTAAGAGAGCCAAAGCCTGCCGGGGTCGCGGGACTCTCTTACCTGGTAACCGTGACCCTGGTACGTAAAGGGCTATTGAAGGTTTTTAATCAGTACAAGTCTGACAGTCCCTCCCGCCACACCCTGGGCGGGAGGACTTATTTGATGATTTTACCACGAAAAAAAAGGGGTCAATAAGATAAGGCGAAACCAAAACAATACACGCGCGAAGTCAACTATCAATGTAGAATCGTAATCAAAATCAAAAGTTCAATGCCAGGAGTCAGTGTGATAACAATAATAAGATGCAAAAGATAAAATTATCATAGGTAACGGAAGTCAACATACGAACGCGAACGAAAGCGAAATATAAGGAAATATTATTTAAAAAATTAATAGATTTAAAAAATCTAAAAACCCACGTTTTTAAATGTCCTAAAAATAAGAAAATAACCCTACGGGGCTGAGAGAGGGGCCACTCAAAACGTGGGGGCGTATATTATTTAAGGAATTATTTCTGGAATATATTTACATGACGTGTATAGATCGTGGGTGTAACTTGCAAAGATACGCCCCCACGTTTTGAGTGGCCCCTCTCTCAGCCCCGTAGGGTTATTTTCTTATTTTTAGGACATTTAAAAACGTGGGTTTTTAGATTTTTTAAATCTATTAATTATTTTATTATTTTTATCATTGTTCATCGGGTTTGAAGCTACCCTGAAAATTTCAGCCTGCTAGCTTATCGGGAAGTGCCTTAAAGCCTGTCCGCCATCTTGGACGTCCGCCATATTGGCCATATTTAAGTCACATGACTATTTTTTTCGTATTTCTCACAGCAAACCCTTTCATTTGATACCCATATCATGGGGGTGGATTTCAAACAGCCAGTCTATCATCTTGGACGTCCGCCATATTGGATTTAAGTCACGTGACTATTTTTTTCGTATTCCTCACAGCAAACCCTTTTATTTGATACCCATATCATGGGGGTGGGTTTCAAACAGCCAGTCCGCCATCTTGAGGAGGCCGCCATATTGGATTTGTGATGACGTTTCTTAGCTAGTCATGTGTTGTCATCAGAACTCAAAGCGTGCACAAAATTTCAGCCTGCTAGCTTATCGGGAAGTTCCTCAAAATTGAGTTGTAAAAGTCCAACCGGAACGACAAACAAACAAACAAATAAACAAACAAACAAACAAGAAAAGTGAGTGTATAAAAACGTGGGAAAAATACTGCCGGCCGGCGTTCGCGCCGCTCCGCCCACTTCCCCCGTTCCCCGCGGGGGATGTGTATTGAAGTGAGATGCACAATAATTGTTGTTAGAAACGGGCGCGTAAAAATAGATGAGTAGGCTTCTAGAATTTGTGTTCTTATGACAAAATAACTGAATGTTTTGATCCAAAGTAAAGTTATATAAATTCTTGAATAAATAAACTACGCCTGTACGAATTTGGTTTTAGAGATTTCATACTCCTTCTGTTATTTAATTACGTCCAAAGTTGCGTTAAATTACGGGTTAAAATATGGAACTTTTGAGGCTGATAACTTTGAAATGACTAAATATTTTTAAATTCTGTTTTCGTACAGGCATAGATCATAACAAGACAAAACAGTATTATGTCCGTCTTGGAACAAAAAATGTCAAACAATGGAGTAATCATCCTAAAACAAATGTATGGAGAAATGCGTGGCTTGTGTAGCCTTAAACAGTTACAAGAAAGTTCTTTGTCAATTTAATTTTCCGTGTACGCTTTACCTTATCAAGTGCTCTCCTCTATGTAGCCCACCATATTAACTGAAAAATATTGCAATTTTCCGCTTGCATCATGTATCAGAGCTGCCATCAACGAAAAAAGAGTTTTTTAATGATATCAAGGTAAAAACAAAAAATAAAAAGTTGAAGCTTTTAGCTGCGCTAACGCTAGCAATAGAAGGTACTATACAAAATTGGATAAAAGGGCCAATTTTAAGCCACTCCGGCTCAAAGCTTTTAATCCATTCAAAATAGTATCAGTTTTATTTTAGTGACTATCTCATACTCTCAACGTAATAAAAAAATTAAACGTTGTCAAAAACAACATATAAAGGCAAAATACTATTATGCTGTAAGTTAGTATAGGTCTGATCTAATAACGCTGTTCTTAGGTGACTTTATCACCTTTTTGGAAGTAGGTATTAATTAAGTTACCTGGCAGGTGGTGGCCCAGTGGTATCGGCCTCGACTTACGACTTGTAGGTCGTGGGTTCGAACCCCGTCAGGCGCACTACTTTGTGTAATTTATTTCAACACCACTGCTCTCAAAACGGTGAAGGAAAACATCGTGAGGAAACCGGAATGTCCTAGAACCAAAAATTCGAAGACATGTGTGTGGATCTACCAATCCGCACTGGGCCCGTGTGGTAGATTACGGCCCACTCCCTCTCACAGAGAGGAGGCCTGTGTCCCAGCAGTGGGAACATTTATAGGCTGATGATGACGATGAATTAAGTTACCGGACATATAAAATACACAATACTGTTGAATATAAACTAGCGGTTGCCAGCGGCTCCGCCCGCTACAACTCGGAAATTATCCCACGGGAACATAATCGGGATAAAAACTATCCTATGATAAAAACTATCCTATGATAAAAACTATCCAGGTTTCAAATTATCTGTATACTAAACACCCAAATCCATTGAGTAGTTTTTGCGTGTAATAATGAGACAGTAAGATTAGTGGATTAGTAAGATTTTACCACTCTCCAAACAAGCCGAAAATGAAAATCCGATATCGGAAAAAAGCAAGCAAAAAAAGTTTGACAGGGATTTTAAACAACATTGCGCATTTAATTAACCACGTAATATTGTAATTAACAATTTATTTCTGTTGAGTCTTTTCCGACATGCATATTTTAAAAGCATGCGCTTTTTTAACATTAATTTCTATTGCAAGAATGGATGGACATTCGATTTTGTAAGGGTTGCATAAAAAAAATTAAAACTGGGTTGTCATCATGTCAACCCAGCCCGCCAATACCACTGAAAGTATGTAAGTTACCTATTATTTCAGCCTGTAAATATATCAGTGCAGAAAAAGGACCCCTTCTATAAGCAAAAAAGCATCACAGTTTTTAAGTAACTGCGTCGTGGCGATTTCAAGTTGTTCACCTCAATGATGTTCATCTAACCAAATCAAAGAAAACACACATGACACTTCATAAGATAAGATACCCGAAATTAGAACACTCATCTAATTAGTGGTACAATTGCGGTTCACAAAACGACACCACGTCAGTCCAAATTCAATGTGTTAATAAGTGCGCGGCCAGTGTTTGCTGAGGGTTAACCCTCGAATTGTCGTGGACGCGGTCGTGTTACGTGGTCCCGGGTACCCTTGGTATCGGATACCCGGGACCCTGTGGTCGGACGAAATCGGCGACCGCGTGACGAGAGGCTCCCCGCATAAATCTCCGCGACCGCCAATTAAGGCCCGCCCCGACAGTTTGTCTACGACGCCGCCCTGATTGCTTTCGCTGCGACACGAGAAACCTCTCCGCATCTATGTGTGGAACGACTCTTAAATTGACGAATATACGGTTCGAATAAAATTGGAAATACCTGGGAAATCTAGCTTGGAGTCCTAATTAAATAGAAAAGTTGATGAATGGCCTATTGGTATAGCATTTGTGAAAAGAAACTAGAAGTAATATTCTATTGTAAAGTTTATAAGTTACCCAACCGATACAGAATATTGAATAAAGAGCTACATTGCCCCTTGTGTGGCTATATTTAAAACTGTGGCATAATTTGGAACTTAGCGAAAAACGGAGAGCAAAAGCTATTTAAAACTAAATCCTCCAATGAAAGTTCAAAAACAAAGATGCAGTAAAACATTACACGCTATTATTTAACTGTCGCAACTCCCTCCTTGCATTCAATTACGAATTTGACTTCTGACATTGAGTGCACCCCTGTACCCATTTATAACTACCCCTTGTCAGATCGATAACTCTTTATTTGTACACCTACCAATACTCAAACGGTTATTGGTTTTTGTGACGTTTCTTTTCAAACATATCGTGGATAAGCGGAAAGGTTTAGTATGACGGTGGAATAATGTGATAGGGACTGTGTATGAATGTGTCGAACGTGTAGGGACGTATGTAGCAGTGACAGGGTTGGGTCGAAGGGAGAAATAATGGTTGTGCAATAGTAACCCAGATACCCAGTGTATGACTTAGTTTGCATCGTGTATTCCAGTTCACTCTTTTGATTTCAATGCGGATAGACTGGGTACTGTTACCTGTTATTGTAACAATCAGTTTGTAAAACCATACATATTTTAAAAGAGTAACCATGGAGTTTCTTGCCGGTTCTTCTCCATGGAATCGACCAATCTGAACCGAGAACCTGTTGTCGACGTTTTATAAGTGCCCGCATCAAAATCAAATTTTGATTTTATTCTAGTGCTGGGGAAAGACATCTCTCCATCATTTCTATTTTTTCCGATGCAGGCCCAATAAGAGTAGAGAGCAGGGCCATTGATGGTTTTTCTTAGCATTTCCATAGCAGAAATATTAATATATGTACACAAAGAGAGCTTTTTAAGAAAAAAAAAATATATACCACAGAATGTATCCTCCATGTATATTCATTGGATGATTTTTCCACAAAAAAAGCAGGTATCCCTCAACAATCTGGGGATCAAACTCCCGTCCTCACAAACGTTACCATTTCAAAAGCATCGCTCGTTACCACTGGGCCAATGACATATAATGCGGTAATATGTGTGCGATTTTATTTATAAGCGTGGTGTGAGAGTTGACGCGGGCGTCGTTAGGGGTGTGCTTCTCGTGTGTCATTTTAAGGATGTGCCAAATTGAAGGCTCCAACGTTATCGCGAGGGGAGTCTGATTTATGCCCCGGGACCGTCGCGCCCCCGCGCCTTCGATCAGAGGTTTATTCACTCGGCCGAGGTCAGTTTTCTTATACGAAAGACGTCGTAATATGGCCGCATTTATTATGAGGGCTGCGAAAATAATGCGTTAATAATCTCGTGGGAAACGTCAAAGCTTTGATGCGTTCCGTGTGCAGTATGATGTAATGACGGAGTACCTTATAATTTGAGATCAAAGTGGAGTGCTGACGAGTATGAGGCTATTTGAATCGACTTTAGTTGCTGATGAAGAACTTAAGTAGAGCAAATTATAGTTTAGATTTTGCAATAAGTCTTTTAACCTTTCAGAGTTTTAATGTTTCGTTGTTTAAACACTAATACAGGAGCTGCGAATGAAAATACAAGACTAGGTACACAGCATCTAATTATAGTTTGAATTTACTTTATTGTATCTTAAATTCTAAATGTACAATACGAAGCTGCATTTCAAATGACCCGACTGGGTTTTTCAGCTTGGTATTAAAACTTAGCGTCTAAAAATTGTTGCCGTAGATGTTAAAATTGGTAACTTTTTGGCTTTTGTCACCCACTCAATAAACAAGTAAGTACTAAGTACTTAAATAATCGTCTAAATAATTTTACCACACAATATGACACCTACTCAGTAGAGCAGGTGCTAAATAAATGTCATAGTCAGCAACACGCAATAAACGCAGCGTGTCTGTTGCGGCAATAAACCTGCTTGTCTCAAGTTTGCAACGGTTTAACGTTCCGCCTCGTTGCCTGTTATAGTTTTATGTTCGCCACACGCTACGGAACATGCGAGAGACAATTGTGTTAATTGGAACTGTTCTCTGGAAAAATGTGAGCGTTGATGACAATTTTTATATTATTGCTGTTGTTAATTTTATTGGGATTAATCCAAGTGAAAGTAGAAAGAGACACATACATTCTATTCGTGCGTATAAAGTGTTATACAGTTTTTAATACAACCGTTTGAAAATTGCTGCATCCGTACTTATCTGTTTTACTGACAGTACATTTGCACGTTGGTCTAAAGTTCAAATAGGTAGTTAGTCGACTAACAAAAGATTTGAAAAAAATATCAAATATTTCATAGACAGAGTGTAACTGTATACTTTTACCTCGTTGAAAGCACTGACAACCACCAGATTAAGTTACAATAAGTTTATAATGGAATCGACTGGTACACATTATGGTGGGTGGGTCTACAGTGGATAGCCCAAGTCTGGTACCAGGTTGACCGAAATGCCAATAACAAATTACATTCCTAATTAAAATCGGTTTTTGGATAATTTTTTTTCTATAATTGATTAAAAAAAAACAAATTAGGCTTGTAGGAGGTAAATTCAATCGAAAATAGATAACGTTAATTGAATTTAGCCATTTAAAAAGAAATGTCTATATTCTGATTAATCTCAAAAGAGTATTTAATAGGTATATTTGAGAGGTTCGTGGTCGATACAGTCAACTAAAGAAATATGTATGCAGACATCAATGTTTAAATGGTTTTCCAAACATTCTGTTCATATCTAAGGTATTGTATAAATGTATATTTCTATGGAAGAGCGAAATCTCCTAATGAAAGAGGCCCCAATCATAAACGAATGAAAAACTAAGGTTAAGGTTTTTTTGTGTCATAAGTTTCAATGTGTTATCTGCGTGTCAAACTCTTTGGCTGTATGTAGCATACAACCAAAGAATGCATAACGAGGCAGAACGGGAGGGACTGTGAGACTCGTATTGATTAAAATCCACGGTGTTCCTTCAATAGCCCTTTACGTTCCAGGATCACGGAACACGGATGAGACAGTCCTTCTACCCCGACAGGCTTTGGCCCTCTAAGGGGGTCGTCAGATTGCTCACAGCTCTGAGGCGGGCGTGAAACATGGGCATGGTCCATGATCGGACGACAAGTCACCTATTACTCGCCGTCTACATGCCCGCAGAATGCATACATACAGCATGTAACATACATGAAAACCGTTTAAAACTTGCTGCCTGCACACATATCTCTCCAGTTGACCGTACAAGAGAGAAGCCTATAATATTTAAATGAGAGGTCGCACTAATTAAAATCTTCTAAGGCTACTCAGATTCTTTCTGAATTGCGATAAATAAATTGATTGCAATGACAGACTGTAGGAGGTGAATCCAATTAACAACCGATAAATGTAAATAGAAACGGTTTCTTAAACGTTATCTTTTCTTTTGATGATTGATGAATTTTGTTTTAATAATGACATGATATGATTTATTTTGGTTAATACTTGTATGTAGCATACCATAACTAAACAATAAAATTAGCATCGTAAGACCATCTTAACTTACTCCATAACTTAATATTATAAATGCGAGAGGTTTTAAGCGTCTAAACCACGCATCCTGAATTTTTGCAAATACGCTCATGTGTAAAAAAAACTGACATAGGGAAGATACCCTATGTTACAAAAACAATATTGTTCCTGAAGAAAACAACAATATCTTTCTTAGGATAATAGATGGCGCCACAGTCTAACGAATCATTAATGAATTTTATTTTTGCAAGCAGAGTAGAGTCACCACCTACGGAATATTCGAGGTATTTAATATGTAATTAGAAGTATCAAATGCACATAACGAGGTATATGTAATGCAATTTGATGTGATGACATAGACTTGAGAGCAAAAAAAAACAAAAAAAGGACGGGCTCTACAACCGGTATTGATTGTCTAATTCTTAATTATCTCGGGGGAAGTCGCTACGAAAGCTAGTGCAAGATATTTATTGTTTCAATTTCATTGAATGCAGTTCAAAAAAGCAGGACTTTATCTTATCCATACTCTTTCTCAACTTCCATTATGGGCCTACCACACGCACAAGCTTCTCCACTGTTTTGCCTGCGCAAGCCCGGCCTGCGCTTACTTGCCTATGTGTGTAGTTGGGCGTTCAGTGTTGCCGACCGTGTATTGTTTTTTCATGCAAAAGCTTGCGCAGGCAGAACTGTGGTGAAGCTTGTGCGTCTGGTAGGCCCATAACACACCCTCGTCCCATCCCTAAATGCGGTTTATCACCAATGTCGGTGGTATTGCGACACTAGGCCGTTGTCGCCAGTCTCACCGTCGCACGGGGTCATGGGTCGGGCCCACTCAGCCGTGAGCCGAATGCGTGATGACGGCTGGCAGCTAGCATTAATTACGCCTCAACGAACAACGAACGTATGCCGAAAACACTCCAAACTGTCCCTAATAGATCCTTGTAAACTGCCGGAAAACATTTACTGGTCTTAGGACAGCTTAGCGTCCGATGAAATTATTTCTTTTTGGGTTTTTGGAAGAGATTTCTTAGAAGGTGGGGACTTTGAATCGTAGAATGAATTTGAGATTCAAGTAAAATCAAAGACAAGGTAGTAAAGGTACATTATAAAACTAGCCGTTTTCAGCGGCTTCGCTCGCATTTTCCTAAAGATACGCAATACTGGGATAAAGGTGTATAACAGACTAAAACTGTCCCTAAACATCAAATCCGTTCAGTAGTTTTTGTACAAAAGAGTAACAAACGTCATCCATCTATCCATCCTCACTAACTTTTAATATTTACAATATTAATTGGAAGTTAGTTAATTAATTTTCTTCAGACTGTTAGAATCTGTCCGTTTACAATGAGCCCCCATTTCCCATTTACGTTACAAATTAATTAAATTTAAATTCACACTTGCAAAAAACACCTTACTTTCAAAGTTGTTTACATGTTTACATAGATCTACAATTAAATCGCAAATGAGTGCGATCGGCGTATGTCGTGGCGGCGATTAGTCGCGGCCGTCAGTTCGGCGCCCCTGGCGGTGCACAGTGTTGTCATTGAAATACGCTTGCTGGGCAAAATGATGTAACTCGTTTTCACTATACTTCCTAAGCCTAAGTTATATGTAGAACTAGCTTGTTGGTGGTCGGATAAATGGTTCCTATGTCACTCTTAAATAAATGTAAAAAAACAGTTCTTCATCGGAAATCCCGAATAAATATTTATTTAATCATCAAATACATCAATTTGTTCTTCATTTTCATTCTAACTCGTTATGTTTTTTTTTTTCACTTAATAAAAATATTCAACATAACAAAACGGCATGAGGAATGAATAGACACTGAATAAAACGTCTGTCTTGAAACTTGATCGTTTAAACGGCTTTATTTTTCTCAAACGTGTGTAATCTAAAATAGTATATACAGTTTTCTTAAAAATATGTAAATATTGCTGTAGACTTTTTGTCTAACTAGCTTGTGCGGGAGCACAGTGCGGCGCCATGCTTGACGCCGCCCGCTCATTTGCATCTCTACATAGATGACAACTTGAACACTGATGGTTCCCTCGAAATTATCACGAATATAGTGCCGAGCAGTTTTCGAGAAATATGAGAGTACAGTGTAATTTACCATCGTAATAAAACAAGTGTTTTTCCTTGCATTTCGACGATTTTCATGAGCAAAAATAAATGTATGGAGCAGCTTCTTTGACGATTTCAGATATATATTTTTTATAAGACGTTATTTGTGGTAATTTATAGAAAACAAGACATACAACTTTAACAGCAGAAATGTCAAAACGCCAAGTGGAAGTACGACTATTTTAATCGAATATTTCATGCTGAAAATGAGAATCCTCCACTGCCCACGCTGTTCCCTAACTAAAGTTAGTCTCCTTATAACCTAATATGACATGTCAGCGCCATGAGTGTCGTAACCCAGTTATAATTCAATTAGAGCCAACAGTCACCTCTATCATGTTTATTACAGAACTAAGAATAGATTTTCTATTTCAACTGATTACTTGATACTTACTTTCACATTCAATGCTAGTTGTCTTTCAAGTTAAACTTCAATGTGTCTAGACTGGAAATATTCTACGAAATATGTTTTGTGGATTCAGGTCTGAATAGGATTTTGATTTCAAAATTATGTTTCCTCGAAGCACTGAAAGATTTTCACACTTAACACATCACATTCATCAGTAATCCGGCTCGAAGGACATTTAAAAAATCTCATTGTTTTCAATTTTTCGCTCAAAATATTTCGTCGTTACATAAATCTAGAAGAGCCTTAAAACATATGTTTCTGTTAAATAATTTAACATCACAATTAAATTACGTAAGTTAATTGACGGCCATCCTAATGAAGTTAACCGTATCCGAGGACAGATCACCGCGACGCCTCAATTAAAATCTCATTATGGATAATACGCAATGGAGTTCACTATTAGTGGGATGCGACATAGTTGTTAAGTGAAACGGACTGGGGTCCGACGCTGAATTTTATGTTTTGTTGACAAATTGCTATTGTAATCACTGAAATTATTTCGTTAGAAACTTGAATATAGCATGCTATTGATTTTGGAACTGAATAATATAGTCAGTATAAGTACAAAATAATAATTATCGAGTCAACTACATTTTATTTTTAGCATACCTACATCTTTTTTTTATTTTCAGTTATAAAATTTATGTACACACATCAAAAGTGTCCTGGATCAAGCATTTTTATGCGGATTTCTTGAGATTGAGATGTGGCTTTGTAATAAATTTATGATTTTATAAATTTATATGGATCCTTTTTGGTGCATTTCATAATTTGAATCAGGAACTGTGAATCAAATTCGAGTAAAAGATGAAAATCAGCTGTCAATATTTTCCCTATAAAAACATACAACGCATTGAAGACATTATTAGTGCTACTGTTTCCCTACTACTGATTAAAACCAACGTTATTATGGAGCGGCGACGTCATTTAAGCAGGGAAGAAATGCTCAGAGCCGTGGGAATGATAGAAGCTGGTTACCGGCAACGTACTGTGGCTTTAGCTCTGAATACAAGTCAGAGTGTTATCAGTCGACTTTGGACACGTTACCGAAGCACTGGTACCGTGGCTGAGCGCCATGGAGGACGGTATCGCTGCACCACACGGAGACAAGACCGATACATTCAAATCTTAACTCGAAGAGCTCCAACAATAACCGCCATGATGTTAGCCGTGAGGCTTCATCACTCTTCAGGGAACTTAATTAGCGACCAAACAGTCAGAAACCGCTTGCATGAAGTGAACCTTCATTCCCGAAGACCGCTACGGGTACCACCTATAGCAATGCACAATCGTAGGATTCGATATCAATGGGCTCTTGAACACAGAAATTGTGCAGAAGAACAATGGCGTTTCGTGTGCTTTTCTGATGAGTCTCGTTTCGGTATGAGACCGGATACAAGACGTATACGACACTGGAGAACCCCTGGACGCCAACAGCGATTAAAATCCTGCCAGGAAGTCCATCCTTATAGTGGTGGAACCATCATGGTATGGGCGGGTATTTGGATCGGCGGAAGAACTGAGTTGATTTGGATCAGAGGCAACCTCAACGCTCAAATTTATGCTGAGACGATTGTATCAGACGTCATCGTTCCTCTACAAGTGCAAATCGGTCCCTTATTTCAGTTAATGCATGATAATGCACGACCGCACACCGCAAGAGTTGTAAGACAGACTCTCGCCGCAGCTAACATCAATGTCCTGCCCTGGCCTGCTCAGTCGCCAGACTTGAATCCGATTGAGCATGCATGGGATATGCTACAGAGAAGAGCTCTGCCGAATATGGAGGGTATCCAGTCGCAAGAAGACCTTTTTTAGGGTTCCGTAGCCAAATGGCAAAAACGGAACCCTTATAGATTCGTCATGTCTGTCTGTCTGTCTGTCTGTCTGTCTGTCAGTCCGTGTATGTCACAGTCACTTTTTGTCGAAAGTATAAGAGCTATCCTGTTGAAACTTGGTAGAAAGATGTATTATGTGAACCGCATTAGGATTTTCACACAAAAATCAAAACAAAACAAATTTTGGGGGTGCCCCCCATACTTAGAATTGAAAATCAAAAAAAAAAATTTCACCAAACCCATACGTGTGGGGTATCTATGAATAGGTCTTTAAAAATGATATTGAGGTTACTAACATCATTTTTTTCTTAACTGAACAGTTTGCGCGAGAGACACTTCCAAAGTGGTAAAAAGTGTGTCCCCCCCCCCCGTAACTTCTAAAATAAGAGAATGATAAAACTAAAAAAAATATATAATGTAGACCTCAACCAAAACTACCAACGAAAATTGGTTTGGATGAGATACAGTTAGCAGTTTTTGAGATATAGTACATTTTCAAAAACCGCAAATATAACTTTGCCATTCATACAAATACTATGAAAAACAAAGTTATTTTTATTGTTTGTGTATATTACTTACCAATCTCAATATAATTATATCTCTAATCTATGCTTGCTGCTACGGAACCCTTCATGGGCGAGTCCAACTCGCACTTCGCCGGTTTTTTTTGTTGTTGCAACGAACATGGGCGGCCATTCCACAGCGTGATTTGGATGAACTCATTTTGAGTATGCCAAACCGATGTTCTTGTGTTGTTAGTGTTCGCGGTAGAAACACGGATTATTAATTGTTTAAGTTACCCAATAAAATTTTAAAGAAAACTGTTATTTCAGTCTTTTTTTCGAACTTTTGTGTTAGTGGTTCAAATGTCAAAAATCCCTTTATTAGGAAAATGGCAAATTTCTTTATTAATGCAAAGGTGACTTGGTTTATCGTTACTGTGACAAACGAAAACACTTTATTTGATGAATCCTTAAAGAAAATTTTAATTAATATCAATCAGGAGAAAAGTTATTGCAAAAATATATGTTGATCCCTAGACACTTTTGATGTGTGTAGTTTGATTTTTGACTCCCATGCATTCCTATTAATGATTATTTCATATATTTTTAAATAAAAAAAAATCTTTATATCCTCCCGTTAAAAAACTAATGAGAGCATCCCTCCACCACACTCAAAAACAAACATGCATATTATTTTCTCCAACAAGTATATTTTGATCAAGTGTGGAGGCAGTCTGTCTCGCTTCATTTGTATATCATTAGCATCAGGGTGCATGTCTCGACGACGGACGGCGCAGTGACATCACTGACATCGGTGACACGTCATTTTCATAATCGACGCCATCGATGGACGGTTTAACAATGGGGCACAAACACGGCTGAATAAAATTGTGTGTCGTTGAAAATAGAATCTCAATTTTTTGTATCATTTTTGTGAGGTTGTATTCCAGTAGCTTTTCAAATAGATATCCTACCCAGAACTCATTGTTATTGAAATCATCAATTATTTCCCTTCGTATCAGAAAATAAAACAGAAAGTAAACAACTCCTTGGCAGTCTGCTAATGATGATAAAAAAACGATGGAAAATGCTGAGTCAATTATGAATAAAGTGTCAATCTTAATTCCTGAGCCTATGATACTCCTATTCCCAGTGAGATCTGAAGGTGACCCATGCTTCAAAATTTGCTAGAAGAAAACACCAAAAATCCTCTAGCATGTTTCAATTAAATATCCAACAAAACATAGTTATGAAACATGGCAATATATCGTTGGCTTGGTAAAATATGGTCGCGGTAAGGATGATCGGTCAAGTGGTGTTTGAACTAAGGCGCGGCCAGACGCTCCTCTGTTTGTCGCCAGTGTTTGACCGCCTTCTTTACGATCACCCATCGCCTTGCTACGATACTAAGTCTAGCGTATTTGAAAATTGGAAGAACACACCTTTTTGTGTAGCTTTTCGTGAATTATGATGTAAACATTGAGGGTAGCCGCGCTTCTCTTGTTTGACTTAAGATTCCATTGTTGCAGCTAGCGTCGGGTTTTATATTTCTTTGTAGAACGTGGTATCTTTTTTTGTTACAAAATGTTGCGGTTCCTTCAGGCTCAAATCGATAAAGTGAACTGAAAAATAGCGCATTTCTGAGTACCACTTTAAACATCATAATAGCAAAAATTTAGAGGTAGAACATGAATAAATAATATAATTAAAAAAACGACGGGTTGCACTCCGGGAGTGCTGGGAGAAGTGAAAACTTTTAAGCTATTGCATAGCTTTTATCGCGGGCTCTGCGCGGCGACCGAATCAAAACAATTTCCAAAAACCTAACGAAAATACCTGACACCACGCATCGTCTAACATCGTTTCAGTTCGGGAGACTTCGGCAATCACAAAAATATCCGTCATAAAAACAATTTACTTTTTATTACTAAACAGCCAGCTACAAAAGGAGTTTTCACAATAAAACCTGCTTATAAAATTCTCCTACAACAAAGAAGTTCTTTATTACAGTAGTGCACCACATTTTAAATAAATTATATTCTCGTTAAATATAGGTACTTATACGATTTTATTCTTTTAAAATAAAAATAAAATGTTATGCAATAGCTTCACCGCGGCAGTCTCCGAGTGCCACATGTATTTTTTTTATTACTGTGTTACATTTTAAAATTGGAGTGATACAGATATGAAATTAACGAATTTTGTTACATCTTGTTAGTATCGTACAAGTGTCAAATCCAAATGTCTTCATATATACTCGATAGATGGCGTTGCACGATTGAAATGCAAGCTATCGTTTGCCTTTTCATCTTACGAATTTTCTATCAGGATCACCTGACGCGAGTTTCACAATTTTTACCAATTACAAAAAAGTGTACAACGCCGCTAAAGAAGTTTTCACTTCAAAAATATATATTATATCATATTGAAAAATAGTTGTGCCAATTAGCGATCGCGTCAGTGAATACTTTCATACACTGATATTTCAAGCCACATTCAGGAATTACCAAAATATTTCGTTTCCAATAGGCCAAATGAATGAAATGCCCCTGCTGAAGTATTTCAATGGTATATTGTGAATATTTGGCACACGCAATAATAGGTCTGCGGAAATATTCCACGTATAATAATGGTTAATAATCTTTTACACGTGCAAATCATTACCGACACAAAATATATTGTATTTTGAAAGATGACAAAAGTAACATCTGAAGTAGCGTGTGGCTACAAAATATCAACATTTTGGTATCATTCATTTATAAGTATCTTTTTAGAAACGTTCAACCTACGTAAAGGTTTTGTTACACTCTTTGAGGTGACGCGACGTACAGATTTTTTTGATTCTTGCTCATTTATTCCGTCAAGAGAACCACAGTGAACTAAAACGCAAATTGAAGCCGTTTACAAAAGCGGTGCACTGAAGTGATGAAATTGAAACCAAACAAAAATACTTTATTGAATAAATATTTTGGGCAGTATATCAGCGCGGCTTTGGGCGGCGTAAAACACGAACACGCTCGATATTTGACCAGGTTACCGTATTGTATTTTGTGCATTCATTGTTGTGAGAGCAGAGTGCAATTTTTCACAGTATTTGCGGGTGTGGCCGAGGTTCCATTCCCTATGATTTCATTATTTGCTTTCAATCAGCATTGTGAGCCGGCAACACCACGGAGCCCCCTCCCCTCCGGCCCTAGTGCTTCGCCCCCAAACCCCACAGTGCCGCACTACCATCTAAAGCGAATTTTGTTTGGTTTCGTTTTCGGATGCTGTTTATTGTTGAGTTACGAAGATTTTTATACCAATAAATGCGTGATGCTTTTCCTTTTTAAAGTACTAAAATGATTTTAGGAAATCTGTGAAATGTTGAGTATTTTCTGATATTTCAATATTGGATTCGATGCTACCGAGTTAATATTAATTTTGTTGAGGAAATTCGCTTCGTATTACGTACTCTATATTGTGGAGTTCAGGCGTAAGATATTTTTCATATAGGTATGAAATCTACTTGACATGAATTTAATATAGGTACTTAAATTGAATTCTGTTAACTGAAATGCATTACCTGGAAGGTAAAAATTCTGCATGTTGGATTGCAATATTTGATTTATTGTTAATACATACCCTAAGAAACTTTTTCGTATTGAGATGTATTTCGTTACTTTACACATTCGAAGAAAATATAAGCTCTTACAATAACAAATTCTAAAAAGCTTTTTCCAAACAGATTTTTGTGTCATCTCGGACAGGAAACATACAACTACAAAAGCGAAAATAACAGAGAAATAAGAAATTAATTGGTTCAGCAATATTGTCACGGATGGGGAGCTTCGCACCATTGAACCGAGAGCTATAGTTTCCGTAAGCTGCCAATTATTGCCGGAACTTGTTGCTCATGAGCGAACCTTGGACTGCCAAGCGAAGTTCCACATCCTTCTTATAATAAGGTTGTTTTCTTTAATCATACAGGTATTTTTCTTTACAAATGTGACCTATTTGGATTATATTTCTTGTTATTAACTCACGTTGGAAATTAATAATTCTATTTGGGTTGCAAACTAGATCCCTAATTTTGTTGAGCCTTATAAGTGTGGCCAACTGGCCAATCAGAAACAGCTAATAAAGAAAACGGATTGGGATTTGCATTGAGATAAGACGTACTGGATTTCATTGTAAGTTCTTCATTAAAATTGTTTCTATTTTTGGCCTTAAGAGGGCTTTCACACGTTTCCTTACATTTGTGCGAACTTTGGAACCTGATTCTGGGAAAGATATGGCCACAAATTAAAAAAAAATATATACCCGAGAAAGTTTGATTATTTTTCTGTGGAGTGTATTAAACAAATTTTTAGATTTGTTTACGTACATGAGTAAAAACCTTGTCTCTGCAAAGGATGTTTCATAAAATTCTACATTTTGTCAATGTTTGGTACCTCATTACATAGAAGTTATAATAGTAAAATAATATTTGAAAATGTCCGTGGTACAACTAAATGTTTATATTTGGTCTGTATTAATCAGTTTTTCATTTTTCATTCAGAAATACACCAAAAATAATTCCGCAAAACAAGAAGATATTGACAATTTTTCGTTCGAAATGATATTTTTTATCTATCTATATTTTACTAGATATTCAATCAAAAAGTATTGAATAACTAAGGTTACTATGTTAGCTTGCATGAAAAAAATAATTAGTTCATTTAAAAGTATAACAATAATATTAAACAATTATAATATGCAATGACAAAATTCAATATAAAACCAAGAACGGTTTGTTCTTTGATTTAGACAGCGCGGAGCGCTTTCTGAGGGAGGACGTATCGCTCGCAACCATTTTGACATTAGTCACGTAATCAATAAAATTTAAAATACACGCCACCATTCATGACCTTTAGATGCGGCGCTAGTGTCTTTGTCATTACATCAAATTGCACTTGATAAATGTAGTACCTCGAATTTTCCGCAGGTCATAAGCGGTGGCCAGGAATTTTTCCAATCGCCAAGAATACAGCGTAACCAACCTTTCTTGATACAAGTTAATATTTTGAATAAATTTAATTCTGATCAGATTACAATGTAAATAAATAAATGTGTTGATTGTATTTTCCTACTATATTCGAATGTGGATGTAGTTATAGATAACTAGCAAACCCGGCGAACTCCGTTTCGCCACCATATGGCTTCGTTTTATGTCACATTTCATTTGGTGATTAAAAGAAGAAGAAAAATATTTTTTTTCCTTTTTCTTTGCTATAAACCTCACGGAGCCCGAGACCTTTCCAACGAATGCAAAACCGTGGAAATCGGTTCGTGCGTTCTGGAGTTATAGCGTCAGGAAGGAAAACCCGACTTATTTTTATATACTTAGTAGAAGATAAATGTTAATTCTGATAGCTTTTTTTTCTGAATTGATAATTTAATGTAATTTCAGACTTGCCAACTTCCCAAACATGCCAGTTCACTTGTATAGTATAGTTCGCTGCGGACCCACCATACCATACCATTTTTTTTCGCGGTAAAATCATCAGATCAGTCCTTCCACCCAGGGAAGGACGGGCGGGTCATTCAAACTTGTACTGACTTAATCCACGGTGTCCTTCAACAGCCCTTGACGTTCCAGGGTCACCGTTACCTGATGAGACAATGCCGTGACCACGGTGGGCTCCGGCCCTCTCAGGCCTACGACGTCGCGAAGCGATTTCCAATCAGAGAGGCACCTCTCTGATTGGAAATCGCTTCGCGACGTCGTAGGTCATCCGGCTGTACTCTCCCTCACATGTTCCACCACCTCCTTCGCTAGCATGGCTGCCTTGCATAAGGAGGTGACTACTTCCCATTCCGTCTCCTCCCGGAGCGTGACCTCGATCAGTGCGGGGAGCTGATAAATTGACTCAAGTGCATCAAGTTGGGATTTAGCATATCTGTCCCACGGGTGGGAGCAGTACTCCATTTACCGGACTTGAACATTATACAAGTTCATTAACTGTTGAGGCGTGAAGTACCCTCTCATCTTGACAAGGATCCCTAACTTTTTTGCAGCCAACTCAATAAGTGGACAAAAATCGAGGGTCGATGTCAACGGCACCCCAAAATGATCAGAGTTACACCTCAGAAAGATAGAACCGGGTGGAATTAACTCCTTTTTGCGGAAAAAGTCACGTCTTAGCGGCATTGATCCTGACTAAATTGGCAGCGCCACAATCGGAGATTACCTTCAAAGACAAGTTCAAGCACTCAACCGCCCAAGCAACACAAACTAGCTGATTAACTTTTGTATAATAGCAATTCTGATGACTAAACGCTGTAAAAGATGTAGGGATAAAGTTTGTATAAATGCTTATACAGTCAATATTCAAGCAATTTGGGCACATAATTAATCGCTTAAATCTGAATAACGTTTGGTTAACTTCTGCATAAAAGCTGATCGAACGAAAAAAAAGTTGTTCAGCACAAAGCTGAATTTTTCGCTGTTATGTAGCTACTAGCTGTCTCAGTCACTTTTATTTGAATAAAGTAAAAAAAAAAACAATCTTATGCAGAACTTATCAAGCTTTCAGTGTAATTAAAGTGTAAATACTGTATGATTCAAGATAAAGCTATCACGTCAGCTTTTTTACAGATGTAATGCAGCTATAAACTGCTAATTGGTGTTTAATTTTTACGTGTTGCTTGGGCGACCATGGTTTTTCGCCTGATATTTGTGAATTTTATTCATGAATATACTACTCAAAACAAAATATTAAATTTCATTGACGATTTTAGATGGAAATACATAAAAAATAAGTCAGCATTTCAATAATCGTTAAAATAAACGAAATTTAATCGAAAGTGAGAAATTACAGGAATGTATCAAGTTTCATATAAAATCGAAAAACAACGTTACCAATGTTCCAAAGAGTTCTTCAAAATTTCTCTTTTACCCTGTGTTATTTGATTGAAGGTGAAATGTTCTGGATTAAATACCGAAAATGTTCTATGCTCAGTAGAAATCAGATAAAAATTCTGAGTGACCACTGTAACATCGTAATTCGAGCATCAGCGAATCTGTGCACTGTTAGTCGCGTCATATTCGCTCGATCATCAAATTGATCTAAGTTGAACTCAGGTACTCCTTGCTGTACGAATGAAATAGTGTGGAGATGCACCACATTCTCTACGCAATTTTGAGCAGTTACATACACACATCAACACGGTCTAGGGATATTTCATACTCAATTAAATAACTCGAAAAGTACTGGCCGCATTGGAATCTTTTATACACCGATTTGTTTGTAATTTATCTCAGACAATTCCAAATTCAAATTTTTGAAAATTCTTTTGTTTCGGCGGCATAAAAGTCTTGATGTATAGGAGAGGGAATTTTCATTTGTGCGAAATTTTGAAAACAATACGAATTACGTTTAGTTACAGTTTTTTTTTCATTTTTAAACGAAAGATAAAGTTAAAATTGAGGTATTGTAGCCATGCAACGCCGACATTTGACGAGGGCGGAGATGTTACGAGCTGTGGGAATGCTGGAAGCTGGATCTGTTCAGCGTAATGTTGCTGAGGCCATAGGGACCCATCAAAATGTAATTTCAAGATTGTGGACACGCTATCGTGCCACAGGTGAAGTAGCGGAGAGGCACCGGGGGCCAAGTCGCATCACTACCCCCAGACAAGACCAATTTTTGCAAATTACTGCGCGAGCACAACCAAATGCAACGGCGACTCAATTGGTCCAAAGGCTGCGAGTGGAACACCAAGTGCTTGTGAGTGACCAAACTGTAAGAAGGCGACTGCATGAAAGCAGTCTACGAGAGCGTACACTCCGGGTCCCACCTTTACGGAGAGGCAATCGTGGACGACGATTAGAATGGGTTCGGAACCACGTGGACTGGGGCCGTGAGCAATGGTCCAATGTGCTGTTCACGGATGAATCCAGGTTCGGCTTCCATCCAGATTCACGAAGGACGCGTGTTTGGCGAGTTCCTGGACGATGGAGCCGTCTCCAGAACCCTCAGGAAGTTCACCCATACCAAGGAGGAACAATTATGGTTTGGGCAGGAATTCGTCTTGGAGGACGGACGGATCTCGTTTGGGTTCGGGGCAATATGACGGCAGAACGATACGTCCAACAGGTGCTGGGGCCCGTAATCTTGCCCCACAGAACACAAATGGGGCAAGATTTCCTGCTCATGCACGACAATGCCCGGGCACACACGGCGAGAACGGTAGCAGCTTGGTTACATACACATAATGTTAGGGTCTTAGACTGGCCTGCTCAATCGCCAGATCTAAATCCCATTGAGCATGCGTGGGATATGCTGCAAAGAAGAGCTCTGAAGGAAGATCCTGAAAATCTGGCTACAGAAGATCGACTTTTTGCGCACCTCAGAAGGACATGGGACAATATTCCGCAGCAAGACATTGACAACCTTGTTCTGAGCATGCCGAATCGTTGCCGATGTGTTATGAACATCATGGGCGCTTTCTCAGACTACTAACTTCAAGTTTATAAACACAAATTAAATGATTTTTCTATTTTTTTTTCAGTTTTTACTCACAAATTAAAAGTTCATTCATATACGGTTTCCGTCTATGCTACATTTTTTTTCCATAAAATCCTGAAATTTTAATCTATACCTTAACCATTATTAAAAAATGGCAGAATATTAAATAACGTATCTTTTAAATATATACATGTCATATAAATAATTAACACATTGATAGTAATTCGCTTTTTTAAAAATATCCTTAGACCGTGTTGATGTGTGTATATCTTCGTTAGGAAGCGCAAGCCCAGTTTTGCAAAATAGAAATAACCATCCCAGAGCATAATTTAGAGCTCACCGAAACAGTCTGTTTCAAGAAAGATCTGAAACCTGTTGTTAAGATCTTCTCTACACTCTAATAGATCTTACTTTATTAAAAAAAAATAACCCAGCAGTAACCCACCATAGGAAGCACTGAAGCCCAGTCAAAACAGTTCAATAAATTTTCTCATTTGCAATTGTTTACCGTTTTTCACCATACGCTACAGTTCACTGCAGGCGAACCAAGCAGCTTCTTGAATATTTTTAATCTTCATGGTGTCGATTCAAAATATCCTAGTCAATTATAGGGGTGCCTGTGGCTCGTCGCAATAGAGTTTGTGTTATCCACGTGGTAGATTTACCGCTCTCTTTGCGCGGTTCAACGAACTTGATTCTTGGGCCTTACTCATTTTTGTCCGATCACGGCGTTTTGTGATATTACCCCTCACTTGACACAGGTTTCAAAAATTTTGAAGCACTACTTGGAAACATTCGACCATTAAACCCAACTTTTCTGGCTATATCTCCTTATCTATGTCACCTTAATTATCCCAAGTGGCTAATTTTGCGTCCATAATTATGTCTCTGAATACATGACATAAATGAATGCTTGCTGTATAAGTCGAAGACTACCATATCGTAAATTCTAAATAATCACAAAAATCTAATTTAAAAAAAAGTTATAAATTCCAAATAGTCACTGGAAACAATATTAATACTTGAAATATATCATAACAAGATATTTATTATAGAATAGTTTGATGACATTTATCGTATTATCCATTCGTAACTAAGAAAATAAGTAGTGTCTGGAAGCCCCAGGATCTCACTCTGTTTATTCGAAAGAAAAGTGGCAAAAGCTCATGTTGTTTTCTTCCTGGTATACGAGGCATAGTTCTTTTGTTTGTGTTTTGTTTCTATTCGTGGGGCATCACGATGTCAGATTGACAGAAATTGTGTTCTTTCATATTGTAATAGCCCTCTTAAGCATAGGAGAAAGAAGGATTTTGAATATATTTTTCTTGACTAATTGATAAGTCAACACCTATCAATGTTTGTATTTTTAGTACTGTTGGGTGCACATTAAGCCGACACAATTCTCTTAATAGGAATTAGGAGAAGGTATTGAATTATTTTGACATGAAATCAATGAATGAAAATTAAGTACTTAATGAATTCTGATATTTTTTAATTTTGCAAAAATGAACAAGTTTATTATTCGGTTTGTGGTCTCTGAAATCATTTCGGCTTCCCAGCAAGCGTTATGTTAAGCACGTAGACTCATCTCCAGTAATCATTTCATTTTACCCCTTTAAAATATTCGTGATCGGATTAAATTTATTTGTGATCGGATCGGCACAGCACGTCGTTTTCCATACTTGCTCTAATGTTCAAAACATAGACTTTAATAAACACGGTCTTACTTGAAAGATGGGTCTTCTAGCTGCATTACCCAGAAATCTCCCACTTACAAATTTCGAGCTTGTATCGAAAGAAGCCACCGCAAGGCAAGTGAGAAATGTTTGATATTGTTGTGCCGGCGCGGCTACGCTAAAAGGTGAATCCTTATAGGCGCGCAATTGGAAAGAATCCTCGCAACGAGCGCTTTTTCGCCGCGTTCTTGATATTGCTTTTTGGCAGTTCATACTTTTGAAAATTATTTTTTGAAGTGAGACTCATGGCTTTTGCTTTAACAAGCAAGATATTAGATGATTTATTTAAACTACTGATAGAAAGCATAACCAAGCTGCATGGAATTCATTTTCAGCTAAGAATTAGAGATGGGGCTCCCTTTTATCGATAATAGGCGAAATGACCTTTCATATAAAATCCGACATCATGCGCGTTCACTAATGGTTTGCTATCGGCGTTAAATCTCGATAGACGTCGATATGCATAAAACGGGCGCGGCTCGCAAGCTGCCGGAGCAGCGGTTCCATTAACGTTACATACGACAATTGTTGCCGTTTAAGGATCGGAAGTCGATCGCAATATTATCGTTTAGTGTTATGCCCGGTGACAAGGAAAAGCTCTCGGGCGAGGCGCGCGCCCCCTTACGTCGCCTGCGGTGCGCTATACTGCCCACTTTTGTTGAGACCCCGATATCGATATTGCACCTCTCTACCTCGCATACACTATACCTGAGGGCACTACAATTTGCTTTCCTTTATAAAATACGAGGTATTATTTCAAGAATGTATGAAAATTTAAGCGGATTAAGCACAATACCCACTACATATTTCCTCGATAGCAAAATGTACTAGGGAAACGAAGCCACTAAAGTTCAGTATCTCTCAAGAACTTCACAGAATATGATGAACCATTCACGTTGCTACTTGAAACTAATTAGACCTTAATTTTGATATTAAGCCTTTTCAACGTAAAACTGAAAGCATATTTCTCAAGAAGCGACACTAATTGATGCTTCGTATCAAAGTGTATACTCCAGCTCACATTTATCTTGATGGTTTCTTTTAAGTTTCCCGTTTGTTCCCGTGCAAGGCTTCCTCTGCTGGCTTTAGTTTCGGTGTACAAACAATAACAGTGCGGGGCGCCCGCGGCACACCACCCCTATGTTTGTGTTTTCCATTTAGGAGCCATCGCGGCTTCATTTCTGTACTTAAAGGCCGGGCCTCGATAGTTTTAGCCTTTGGTTATTAAGATGATAGAACAATGCAAGCCTCAATAGTCCTTTCGAAACTTTGGAAACTTAATTTCTGTTTGATCTTTTTGATTTAGTTTTGCGATCAAATGCGACAGTATTTATTTTTATTTCACTCACTCACGAATGTAACGTGTCATCGAGTCTCACAACTGTATGTGACGACGTACATCTGGGCGTCGTCGGCGTGACGCACCGGGACGTCCAGCAGCGCGACCGTACGGCGCCACCCCCTGCCGGCGATCATTGCTCGCCATTATCCCTCCCGTATTAAGCCACTTAGCTCAATCATGATTAATGTTTTACCGAACGCGACCCGACCCGAGGCAAATAGAAAAGTTATTTACTCAGCGTCGTAATTAGGCATTCACAACGAGTCTCTCGCGCTGCGGGCTGTCTGAGCGGCTTTGTCGCCGACTAGACCGGTTGTCTGCTTTGAATGCGTCCCGTTAATTTCATTCAGATGCCTTTTATTTCCTTACACACATCACTACCGTCATTTCAATTGGGTTACGACGCTGATATTTGCATAATTATGGTATGAAAACACACTTGACGTGCAGGAATATTACTAACTACTACTTGTAACTGCATAATTCTTTGCAAAAGTATCTCGAAACTACAAAACCCAGAACACTTATGATCTTTCTCATTTGTAATCAGCCTGTAAACTCATTTAAATACCTGTTCTACTCCTGTCGTAGTTCTGTGGAGGGTGTCATTTCGTCTTGCTTTGCTAATTAAAGGGATTAAGCCGAGTGCTCGTGTTCTAGATAACAACATCTCTTTCCGATATCGAGCCGACTGCCTGACTGCTTGCAACGGAACTTGTAATTGTGTCTGCTAGAATAAACCCGGCTATTTAGTGTTGTGTCAACTGTGCCAAGAGTATCGCTTACGGCTGCAAATTGGCGTGGCAATTTCAGAATTTTAGCGACTCAGTTGTTAGAACATTTTCATGTATCTAATTGTAGTTTGAGAGCGCGTCTCTCAAGCTTAAAATCGTGAATTGGTGAAAGTACCAAACATTTATTATAATAATATATTCAGAAAAATACATGTTCCATATCCGAGAATACTCTTAAGTAGGTATTTCGATATAAGTATGATTTCATTGTTAGCAAAATACTCGGCATTTTGGTATAGGTACCTAACTCATTGTAGATTGAGAGCGCACGTTTCAAGCTTATGAATCGTTCAGAAGTAGCAAACACATTTTCTAGAAAATATTTCTCTTTTTTTAGTATCCAACAAGAGATAGAGTATTTCAAGATGGGTGTTTGATTTCTTTGTAAGCAAAATGCTAGTTGTTGTCTCTAATACCCTCCTCCGCAGCAAAAGCACTGGTAACAATAAAAAATATATTTTGCAAAGATTTTCTAAGTAGCTTCTGATACTTGATATCGCAACTATTTCTGTGAAGATAACGATGTAAACATTTCCTAAGCTTGTTTATCTTATTGAGCATATTTTTTTTTATCGAGAACTTGTTTACCTTGCCGGATCTAATTAGCAAATATACAATAATATTTTGCGAAAATAAACGTTCGTCCTCCATTTTTTTCTTTTTATCTGAAACGCGTGTAACTTGAGATGTATGACGCTTTTAATAAATGAAGTCATAATATTGTTTTCAAGAATCTTCTCTATAAACATTTACTAGTGGTTGTTGATTATTATTGAATATGATATTACACTGGAATATATCTTTTTATTGCCAATTAGAGATATTTAATGTGTAACACTATCGCTTCTGTGGGCGTCATTTCGTAAAATTAATACATTTAAAAAATCTAAAAACCCACATTTTTAAATGTCCTAAAAATAAGAAAATAACCCTACGGGGCTGAGAGAGGGGCCACTCAAAACGTGGGGGCGTATATTATTTAAGGGATTATTTATGGGATACATTTACGAGTACATGACGTGTATAGATCGTAGGTGTAACTTGCAAAAATACGCCCCCACGTTTTGAGTGGCCCCTCTCTCAGCCCCGTAGGGTTATTTTCTTATTTTTAGGACATTTAAAAACGTGGGTTTTTAGATTTTTTAAATGTAGGTATTAATTATTTTGTTATTTTTATCTTTTTGCATCGGGTTTAAAGCTACCCTGAAAATTTCAGCCAGGACATCTTGGATGTCCGCCATGTTGGATTTAAGACACTTGACTATTTTTTTCATATTCCTGACAGCAAACCCTTTCATTTGATACCCATATCATGGGGGTGGATTTCAAACAGCCAGTCCGCCATCTTGGATGTCCGCCATATTGGATTTAAGTCACGCGACTACTTTTTTTCGTATTCCTGACAGCAAACCCTTTCATTTGATATCCATATCATGGGGGTGCATTTCAAATAGCCTGTCTGCCATCTTGGACGTCCGCCATATTGCATTTGTCACGTGACTATTTTTTTCGTATTCCTGACAGCAAACCCTTTCGTTTGATACCAATATCATGGGGGTGGATTTCAAACAGTCAGTCCGCCATCTTGGGGATGCCGCCATATTGGATTTGTAATGACGTTGCTTAGCTAGTCATGTATTGTCATCAGAACTCAGAGCGTGTGCAAAATTTCAGCCTGCTAGCTTATCGGGAAGTGCCTCAAAATTGAGTTGCAAAAGTCCAACCGGAACGACAAACAAACAAACAAGAAAAGTGAGTGTATAAAAACGTAATTAGACAAAAAAAAAAACAAAACTTATTTAATTAGCGTTTCGACATTGCTTACTACCAAGGCGAGATGTTACACATTATACGACTAATGTAATGTACGCTGTAAAATGATGGTATTTTAATGTGTCCTTTTGTAATCAAGTAAAATTATAGTATACCTTCCGAACACTAAGTCCCTTCGTACACAACGCGACGGAAGACTCCGATACCTTACGATTTTGGCATCCAAGCGACTCATCATCATCAGACACGCGTCTATGGATACCAAAGTCAAACGATTTTTTTGTAATTTGTTCACAACGCGACGTAAGTCTTCGATACCAAACGGTATCGAAGACTTACGTCGCGTTGTGAACGAATGGGCTTATAGTTCCGAAACTAAAGCATACCAAAAATCTATAAATACTATGTTCCTAACTAAACACTTAGTAACCTGATACAAATAATGAAGTTCGTAAGAGCTAATAATAACAATAATTGGGGTCCAATTTGGGTCTTGTCGTACATTTGAGGCCCTTGAAACGCTGCGCTGTCACGTGTTTCTAAAGGCCAGCCGGGTTGGAGTCTGGCACACGAGTAATTAAATTAAACGTGTACAACTTTGGGTCCGGCCATTGTGGGTGGAACAGCGGATTCTATTTTACAAGCTTTTATTTGTCCTGTTGTCTGTAATCAAATCTTGCATGTTAAAGACGAACTTCCCGGTTTCCGATTGAGCTGACATTTTGCGTGCATATTGTTATGTATATCGCGTAACAATGTAATATTATGTGACATTGAGCTGGTGATGGAGCTGGAAGATTGCCATTGGAACTCTGTATCAGAGCGCTTTATCTTTACATGGTTAGTTTTAAAGATTGTTGTTGTTTGAAAAAAACATACTGATTATTTGTATAGTTACATACAACGGCTTAAAAGATGTTTGGTGTAGCTATGTGAATAACATGTAAAATGTGGGATAAAATGAACTTTTTATTTTTTTGAGGAAAGAAAAATTAACCTTCTGTATAAGTTCTCAAGACGCCTTACCAATTAGGCTATCGCAACCACTCGTATTAAAGCTGAATCTTTCATTCCCTTGTCTTTTCCCATTTTATTATCATCCCATGTATCTAATATGAAACAATATTCATGTAACATGAATAAGCTTATTTATACCAAACATTCCAGTTTTCGCCCGATAAATTGTCTAATTTAAAAAAATAGGTATAGGTACTTGTGAAAGCTCTGACAAGAGACTGCAAATGATGCATTCTTTTATTTTAATTAAATTTAAAAATTAATAGATTTAAAAAATCTAAAAACCCACGTTTTTAAATGTCCTAAAAAGAAGAAAATAACCCTACGGGGCTGAGAGAGGGGCCACTCAAAACGTGGGGGCGTATATTATATAAGGGATTATTTATGGGATATATTTACATGACGTGAGATCGTAGGTGTAACTTGCAAAGATACGCCCCCACGTTTTGAGTGGCCCCTCTCTCAGCCCCGTAGGGTTATTTTCTTCTTTTTAGGACATTTAAAAACGTGGGTTTTTAGATTTTTTAAATCTATTAATTATTTTATTATTTTTATTATTGTTCATCGGGTTTGAAGCTACCCTGAAAATTTCAGCCTGCTAGCTTATCGGGAAGTGCCTCAAAGCCTGTCCGCCATCTTGGACGTCCGCCATATTGGATTAATAGCCTAGCCTAGCTTAAGCCACATGACTATTTTTTTCGTATTCCTGACAGCAAACCCTTTCATTTGATACCCATATCACGGGGGTGGATTTCAAACAGCTAGTCTACCATCTTGGACGTCCGCCATATTGGATTTAAGTCACGTGACAATTTTTTTCGTACTCCTGATAGCAAACCCTTTCATTTGATATCCATATCACAGGGGTGCATTTCAAATAACCTGTCTGCCATCTTGGACGTCCGCCATATTGGATTTAAGTCCCGTGACTATTTTTTTCGTATTCCTGACAGTAAACCCTTTCATTTGATACCCATATCATGGGGGTGAGTTTCAAACAGCCAGTCCGCCATCTTGGGGAGGCCGCCATATTGGATTTGTTATGACGTTTCTTAGCTAGTCATGTATTGTCATCAGAACTCAAAGCGTGTACAAAATTTCAGCCTGCTAGCTTAACGGGAAGTGCCTCAAAATTGAGTTGCAAAAGTCCAACCGGAACGACAAACAAACAAACAAACAAGAAAAGTGAGTTTATAAAAACGTGGGAAAATAACATTACAGGGGTCGGATCCGAGCTGAAATGAAGGCAACTTTTCACTCGCAAAACATGTCATGCAGAAACATTTTTGGCAACACCGAATTTACACAAACAATAGGTATACCATTTAACTTTAACAACCGTATCATTCCAAAATTTCGCAGTATTGTCTTCGTATTGGGGCTAAATATGCTTGCTTGTCCGCTGTCCGGGGACACTGTGTCCGCATCATGTCCGCGGTGCACGTTCAACGCGCTCAATTCACGTCACGAACACGGACCGTTTTGTTTGCGCTTCCACTCGCTTTAATACGTAATTTGTTGTGAATGCCGCGAAATTGGCACACTGACAGTCGTCTGCTATTGAAAACGTATCAACTTGTAAACAATCGTGGAGCTCTCGCAGCCTCTCTGATGCGCGCTTTTTCCAAATATATGGCAGCGTTGATTGTATGATGTATTGTTACGTTCGAAGCTTTTTAAAAATAAAACATGTTACTAACTTGTAACCTCATTGCGGATAACAAACTTCCAACATACTCTCACAGATTTTTTTAAAGACATATTATAAACTATCTGAAAAGAAACTCCGAAGAAAATAATATTCTTCGTCTAAGATACAACGCTAGCTTTTCACTAAAAGAACTGTCATATTTTTTGATAGACTGCTTGTAACAGAGCACCGTGGAGGTCACTACACTTGATAATAAAATCGCAGACGGGCCCTTTTGTGCGAGCTCCGGCTCGGAAGTAGCAATTTTTCCATGACATCCGGCGCCCCGCCGCGCTGTCCCCGGCATTCACCCCGCGCCCTGCCACCCAACACTGCATAAAATATTGTGCCGCTAATGCTATTCAACGATATGCTCGAACGCTTACTAAATGACTTGTCGACACGGTTTTTGTGCCTTTATTGGTCTTTACTACCGTCCCGATACCAATTTTACAGATGATTTATTTCCGACCGACTCTCAATATTACGCTTTATGAAATCTAAGACGCTCGTATGACAAATAAGATCGTCCTTCATACCTAGTTGTGGATGAGCAGTTTTTAATAATAAAAACTCCCTTCAATATTGTGATCGGATTTATTGGAACTTCCGGAACATCGAATCATAAATACGAAAGCAGATTTAATAAAAAAAAAGTAAAGGAATAAGTAATAAAAAAAATCAGTTGAATACCTACGTTTTATATATATACTAATACAGTCCAGTACCCTAGTCCGCCCAGTCGAACTAACAACTAATAAACTACAAGTGCCGACTCCGACTTCGTTTCAAATTCAAACGGAATACTTTCGATTAATTTCGCTTGTTCGACAGCTCGTTTTAATAATTTACTCCGACTTGTATCGACTTCAGCCAGTAATTGCTGAGCGTAAAATTGTAATTATCAACTTTACGACTCCGCTATAGAGTCTAGTATTGAAATGCCTTTAATTCTGTGACCGGGTTTACTTTGGTAGTTTTTGTAGGAGCTCCGCGGTGCAAATAAACAACCGTACAACTGTTAAATAACCCTCAATGGACAAATTATTTTCGGTTCTCGACGGCATTTGTATCAACTTCCAAAGGCGGAGGTATCGCTTTCAAAATAGGCTCGGTACGATCCACTTGTTTATTTAATGGGTATTAATTTGGCCTGTAATTACATTATTACTCAACTGAATTTTCAAGTAATTTTACGTTGTGACAATTAAAAGGCAGCGAATATCAGGCTTCATAATTATGTGTTCAGATTTATAAGTTTCATTTTGATAAAGAGCATAAAATAATATGTAATTGGTAACTTAACTACGAGATATTTAATATTGACTAAAATTACGCGAACGACCAAATAATGCTGTGAAGTTTCTTAATTTACTTACAAGTCAACTCATCATAGTATCAAAATGGCCGGTCATAGTTTCCCTTACAAACATGTTGTGAGTCGTATGTCGGATATGGTTACTGGATCAAGGGTAGTCGTGACGATGTCCCAGGTTCTCTCGCCTCTGTTATTAAGCTCCTCTCAAACAATATGCCGCAAATTGAGTTAACTCACTAATAATGGTATCGCGGCTGCAGAGGGCTCGCCTCTCCCATTGAGGACAGAGGCAATCTTTCCTTCCCCTCCCAGCGAGGCTCTATTAACCTTTTATTCGATTTGTTGAGATTAATAGCCACGGTGTGTATATCACGCGAAATGTAACCTATTACCTAATGACTACAAAAGTTTTAATAAATTTCTTAGCAGAAATATCAGATCGGCTTAAACTATTATTAACAAAGCGGATTAAATTCAAGATTTTATGTTGAGAAATTGATGGATCAGATACTAATTGTTGTGGAAAATCTTGTTTACCAGCTAGTTAATAGGATTATGATTCGTTAGTGAGGTACTTGCGCAGGTTTATAAAAGATAACTGGTTTATTGAGAATAAAAATCATAATCTAAGAAAATTATTATAAAAAGAAAAGTATTACGTACAGACGTGCAGCTACTTACAGTATAGCTATGTATGTGTCGCGCCACGCATGCGACTCCGGCATGAGCCGCGCTCCCGCCGCGACCTATGATTTCAATTATTGTTTGATGTCGTTATTTCTCTTGTGTTTATTCGGGACGCGTTTCTCCATTTTTTTTACTTTACCCTTCACCCTCGTATTTGCGTCACAAATAAGACGCGGAGGTGCGCAGCCTAGTCTCGGTAACTGATATGTTTGGCGCTTTCTGTCGAGATGTTTAAACAAGACGCAGCCAAATCGAATTGAGTGCAGTTACTTTGAGATGCTGTCTTTCACCTTAGAAGCTTCTGAGAGCTCTTAATGTGATATATGATGCTATACTTACACGCCGTTTGCATCTATGTACATCTCCTTTTTCCTCAGAACCCGTTTACTTTATTAAAGTCGCATTAGACATTTTCTTTGTTAGCGATGCATCCTGAACCTACGCATTTATATCTTTAGCTGTTTATCTTTTCTTTAGTATATTTATATCAGTGTCTTGTTACAAGAAAACAAAACGTCAAGCCTTTCGACGTTCATTGTCCGCCAGCTTGTGACAATGAGAACTTAATGGACTGTCATACTTCATGTCTCGGCGAACCTTGTCATTGTTTTCTCCTGAACGTGTAAGTAAAAGCCTTAAATAGCCAGTGTATTGATTTATGCCTGTATCCATGTACGTACACAGAAGATACACGAGTACACGACAAGTCATATTTTTAAAGGAAACGTTCTATAAAGTACTAAGTGTGTAAAAAGAACAACGAGGTGTGACGCTGAGTGAGCTAAGATATATGCGACGCTGTGCAACAGGCGTGATTCAAACCGTGGCTCCGGAGCACCTGCGGCTACTTCATCCTCCAACACAAAACCACATCTATTCACGACAATCTAAGGTTCATTTCAGTAAAACACAAGCCACTCAGCCAAAAACTATACCCTAAACGAGAGTTTCTCGGTCTCCTTAAAGTGGTTGCGGTAAAGATCAGTTTCGTAGCGCCATTGTTCCGCTTCCGAACCTCGCCGCCGCAATATTTCAGCACTTTACTAAGAAATAACAATGCACCGCTCGACGAAAGCACTATAGTTGTGAAATAGAACAGCGTAAGCAATGCTTCATCATCATCGCAAGAAGTGCAATATTCTTGAGAATAAAGCGCACTCCTACTTACAAATTGCTTTTTTAGAATGTTGTCTGGTGGTTGGATCTATTTAAATAAAAATATATTTTAAATTTTAAAAATATTCAAAAATAAATAGAAACCTGCGTTTTTAAGCTATTGCATAGCTTTTATCGCGGGCTCTGAGCGCGGCGCGGCGACCGAATAAAAAAAAATCCAAAAACCTAAGGAAAATACCTGACACCACGCATCGTCTAACATCGTTTCAGTTCGGGAGACTTCGGCAATCATAAAAATATCCGTCATAAAAACAATTTACTTTTTCTTACTGATTCTAAACGGCCAGCTACAAAAGGAGTTTTCACAATGAAACCTACTTATAAAATTCTCCTACAACAAAGAAGTTCTTTATAACAGTAGTGCACCACAAACATTTTAAATAAATTATATTCTCGTTAAATATAGGTACGCGGTAGGCGATTTTATTCTTTTAAAATAAAAAAAATGTTATGCAATAGCTTCACCGCGGCAGTCTCCGAGTGCCACATTTATTTTTTTTATTTAACGATAGGTTCACGTATGACCACTATCTCGCCTGATGGTAAGCGATGATGTGGTCGACGGTGAAGCACTCTTGCCAAAACCTAAAGACCTGCTTCAAAAATGTTTTCATTGCATAAAAGTATTAAAAAAAACTTTTGATATTCTTAGATAATAGAAACACAAAAAAATAGAATTTTCCTTGTTCTAACAACAGAACTCGAAGCTACTTACAAAATTTGAAACAGATAAGTGTGTCCCACAATAAGAGTTGGAAGATGATATAAATGTTGGGTGTTGTGGCACAATGGAAGCGGACCATCGTCCTTATAAGCCTTCACAGGTGTCGCCTCCTTTCCATACAATGGCGTCGCCAGGCGACAAGCGACAAATATCGAGGACGTGAGAACCGTGAATGTGTTCCAGAGACAACTCCACTTCTTTTTTTATTTTATTTATTTGTAAGAACATTTAATACCTCGTTTTGTGTCAGAGTTTTGTAAGATGTCTCCCCGATTGTTTTATTGGGTATTTGTTGTTTCTTTTGTCTCGTTTAGATTTGCCTATTAGGTTTTAAAAGCTCATATCTCTTGAGCTCCTTGTGTTATGAGTTGAGCTACACGGTAAGTGACACATGCTTGCACTGACTGGACAGGTCTACTCAAATCTGTGTGGTTCTTTCTTTAAAAGACCACCTCAGACACCTGCATGGTTCTCATATAACTTTACCAAACAAAATTGTCTGGACTTTAAAAGAGACTGTGACCTCTGAGTTTGTTTCGGATGTTTCTTCTCAGAGTAGTCAGGTACGAAACACCGGCCTCATCTAGTGTAAAATAGTGTCTTTTTGACGTGTAAAAGAGTTTTCCAAAACCAATTTGCTAAATAAAGATCATTTATCAAAACTTAAATATAACATACTAGTTAGCCTGTGGCCACTTCCCTGGGCGTCAAACAGTCCGAGTAAAAAGAAGAAAAAAACCGGCCAAGTGCGAGTTGGACTCGCCCATGAAGGGTTCCGTAGTAGCAAGCATAGATTAGGGATATAATTATATTGAGATTAGTAAGTAATATACACAAACAACAAAAGTAACTTTGTTTTTCATAGTGTTTGTATGAATGGCAAAGTTATATTTGCCGTTTTTTAAAATGTACTATATCTCAAAAACTGCTAACTGTATCTCATCCAAACCAATTTTCGTTGGAAGTTTTTGTTGAGGTCTACATTATATATTTTTTTTTGTTTTATCATTCTCTTATTTTAGAAGTTACGGGGGGGGGACACACTTTTTACCACTTTGGAAGTGTCTCTCGCGCAAACTGTTCAGTTTAGAAAAAAATGATAGTAGTAATCTCAATATCATTTTTGAAGACCTATCCATAGATACCCCACACGTATGTGTTTGGTGAAAAAAAAATTTTTGAGTTTCAATTCCAAGTATGGGGGGCACCCCCAAAATTTGTTTTGTTTTTATTTTTGTGCAAAAATCCTAATGCGGTTCACATAATACATCTACTTACCAAGTTTCAACAGGATAGCTCATATACTTTCGAAGAAAAGTGGCTGTGACATACGGACGGACAGACAGACAGACATGTCGAATCTATAAGGGTTCCGTTTTTGCCATTCGGCTACGGAACCCTAAAAATGGAAAAGAGCACTTGAAAGTATGCCTTTGCCCAGCAGTGGGACAACAACAAACGTCTACTTATGAACTATCGGTGTACTGTACCTACCTGTACATCAGTCGTAGTTAAATTGAGTATTTTTTGTGAGACGCTTTTGCTAAGTTGAAGAAAAATAGAGAATAGTAAAAAACATCACCAGAATAGTAAAATCATTGTGGTACCGCCAATAGGTAGTTACTGATCAACCAATAATAGGTTTTGTTCGCCATCTCGACTATTCTTTTCTTGTAACCTTACCTAAAATAAACAAAGCAAGATTAACACAAGAAAATAATTAGAAATTTTCGTTTACCTCTAAAGGAAAGCAAAACAAAGAATAGAAAAATAGCCAGCAGGGTGAAATCGAGACCTGTCCAAGAGGAGCCATTGTTATTATCAGCACACGTTATGGATACTACACACATGCTCAGATAGGACTGACCGCACAAAGTTGGATCAAAATAATGCCGCCCGATCCGTGCCGACCTGAACTTTACTGGGTTTGTGTAAGGGCCTTTACTTTCATACGTGAAGTTACCTCAATATAGATTCACCTTTGATTTGTTTTTATTACCTTTAATATCAAATGTTGATGTAACCGAAATACGAAGGGGATCAGAAAATATTATGATAACCGCTGGCCGGTAGGAACCGGTGCCAACAATACCTTCAGCGGTGAAATAAACAAGGATTGTATTTCATTAACGACTTGTGTTGCCGCCTAATGAGACCTCTAATAAGATTAAATTGTACGGTACGGATTATTTGTTTAAGATTTTGTTTAAATGTTGTTCGTAAAACAGAATATTAAATTAATGGGGTGTTATTTTGTATCACGTAGCTTTTTCATGATATCTTAATAGGATGTGTGGGTGTACTATTTCTGCTTGATAAATATTTGTTTCTTATTGAAAAACGACCGTAACACGAAAGTGTGTGAGAATGTTAAAAAACCATGTAGAGACTAGCCCTAATTATGCTACTTATATTCCGAACTGAAAGAAATATGTCATAAAACATTAAAGCAATTTAAATTAAAATAGAATCTCAGTGACGTTGATTTTAAAACTCAAACATCTACGACAAAGTAATGTAAAAACGGATGTCGAAGGAAATGGCTGAAAATTTCACTCAAACAACGAACGGAGGAACGGAGTTTTCGGGGTGGACGATGTGCGTACTGCTATCGGGGAGTATCCGGTGTCCGTAGAGATGCTCCGGGCTGCCTCGGTCCGGGAAATAATGCCATTTCCGATGAGGGCCCGCGGGGCGTGTCGACAACGAGATTAGGGAAAAAAGACGGGAATTTAATAACATCACCGACACACGTCTCGCGAACAAACACTCCCGACTCGACACGTCCACTCCCAGACCGTACGTGTAACCATAATCTAGTTCACTATGCTCGATCTTTGTCCAATATCATGACACAGGTGTTACTAAAGTGTCGATCATTTTCTCGCTGTATATTTTATCGCCATTTTCTGTTACAAAAATCTATTAAAATTATAAGCACTTCCACACAATTTTGTGAAATTCAGAGTTTAAAAGCATCGCTTTAAAAATTTGCGACGCGATTGCCACGTAAGCAGTTGAAAAAACGGAAATGCGGTAAAAACGTTTCGTGATCGCCGCGCACGTGACCAAGCGCTACGAGACCTCTACGCCGCTACGGTGCTACGACGCTACGAAGTTTCTGTAGCATTTTACGTCTGTCTACGATAAATCGTAGCGGATTTTTTTTTGTAATCTTTCATCACCTAAACAGAAACTATTTTGAAATGTAGATTTAGAATTTGGATTTTCTATCTCCTTATATCAAAAAAACTAGTGAACTGTTTTTTTTTTCAGTACTTCTTAAGTCTAAATACTAAACTAAGAAACGCAAGTTAATAATAACTGTATTTCACTGTAAACAAAAAAATAACAAGCCAAGTTTAAAAAAGAAATAAATGTGGCACTCGGACACTGCCGCGGTGAAGCTATTGCACAACATTTTTTTTTATTTTAAAAGAATAAAATCGCCTACCGCGTATATTTAACGAGAATATAATCTATTTAAAATGTTTGTGGTGCACTACTGTAATAAAGAACTTCTTTGTTTTAGGAGAATTTTATAAGTAGGTTTCATTGTGAAAACTCCTTTTGTAGCTGGCCGTTTAGAATCAGTAACAAAAAGTAAATTGTTTTTATGACGGATATTTTTATGATTGCCGAAGTCTCCCGAACTGAAACGATGTTAGACGATGCGTGGTGTCATGTATTTTCGTTAGGTTTTTACATTTTTTTTTATTTGGTTGCCGCGCCGCGCTGCGCTCAGAGCCCGCGATAAAAGCTATACAATAGCTTAAAGAAATATAATTAAGAATATAAGTAAAATTGAATAACTACGTCAAAACGGCTATTACGTTTTTTTTATTAACTGTTACCTAAAGACACAAAAACTCAAACTGCCGTTCGCGGTCACGTTGACTTACAATCGTCAACGAAAGCAAAAAAAGCGTTCCGTTTGTTTCAAAACGAAGCATTATAAAGTATGTCCGTAAAAGTTAAGTACTACGCAATAAAGTTATTGTTTAGAATTTTGTATTTCTATTGAAGATACAACAATGAAAAAACCCCTTGACAGACTCACTTTGCCGTTGGAAAACATTATTTAACAATAGCTTTCTTCGTTTCTAAAAGAATCAATAAAAAGTATGTTTGCATAAGTCTAACAACAGCAATATTTATAAATATATATATATTTACCTTCTCCTTTTAAGTAGGTACCTAAAATTTAACGTGAAACCAAAGAGGTCTTCACAGCCTCACGTTGGCTAACATTCGTTTACAATAAAATAAAAAAACTTCCTTCACTTCTAAACGAAGCAATAAAAAGTATGTTTCCACGAGTTAAAATAACTACGCAATAACCCTCTCGCAAATTGTGAAACTTACGAACGACCGTAACCATTGAGTATTGTTTAAAAAACATTTTTAGAACAATAGAAAAACTTGAGAATTTTTACATAAGAACTCGTAGAAATACGGGTGAAATTTTACAATTGTGTACTGTACTCAAACTCACTAAGAGCCTAGCGCGTTAGCGGCAGCGGGTGCGGAAATATCAAACATATGAAATCGCTCGTGGGCATACAGAAGTGACTAATACTCATATAAGGCAGATGTCTAGGCAGTGGCTACGAGCGAGATCGTGCGCGGAGGTTCTAAATGTTCCTATCCGCTGGTTGTGACCACACTGCGGGCCTAGCCAGCAAGCGATTCAACGGGCGGGTAGCAGGGGGTATCAAACCATTTCGGTCTTATAGTCAGCGCCATCTAGTTAGCAGGACCATACATTAAAAATCTACCGTAGGAGGTATTTGTACCTATTTTAGTTATTTTTACTGTACCTGTGTGGAATGGTTGATAATTCGGTTGTATTAACAACCTTCATAACGTTATAAAATTAATTTATTTAAACAAGATTCATAGAAACTACCGGGTTGCCGACTTCAGGTGTTGCGAACCGGGGGTCGGTTTGCAACACCTGAAGTCGTCACAACGAAAAGAAATGCTCGATCTTCACCGATTGCGCCCGCCACCACACGAGCCACCGCGCCCGCATATCCACTATGGACCTGCACTAGGTGTTGGCAACCCCTAGCAAGTCTGAATGGAAGCTGGAAGTTGTGCTTGAAACTCGACTAAATAGAGGTAGATGGCATCTTTGTAGTGGTGTGGCTTCCTTGCGACGAATTGAGCCATCAGACCGAATGTTACCATGTTTAGTTTAACATCGGTACATGTCATTGAGGATTACTAATGCATCATTGGAGTGTAGTCTCTTAGGAGACTTAATTTAGTTAAGGTTAGTACTTACTTTAAAATTAAAAAATCAAATCTTCTTCTTCTTCTTATACACCGTGTTCTTCACGTTATCCATAAACTTTAGCAAATACTTCTATGGCTTTTACAAATCAAATCCAACAAAGGAAGTAGTACTTAAAAAGGCTTCGTTACAAAGATATTTGTAATTTCATTTAATGAAATTTAATTGAGCTATGCAGTGAGAAAGTATCTTAATTTGAAATCTATCAAATACTATTTGCATTTCATTTGTTTCAGCCCGCCAAATGTTATGAATGACGTTGCCAATTCGGATAAAGAGGCATGCATATCGGGTTATTTACGTCTAGGTATTTAGTTTGTATGAAAATTAACAAAAAATAAAAAATAAGAATTTATTAATGTGTCCATAATGAAAAATGCTTACTTCCGTGGTTTGAACATCTGGTCGAAGTTTATGTATATCGTCCGGAACACGGTGTATATAAAAATCAATTGCTGTTCGTTAGTCTCGCTAAAACTCGAGAACGGCTGGACCGATTTGGCTAATTTTGGTTTTGAATTACTCTTGGAAGTCCAGGGAAGGTTTAAAAGGTGAGGCGGTACGAAGTTTGCCCGGTCAGCTAGTAAGTTATAAATAAATCTTCATTTTTAGGACTGATAACACTACAAAATAGTTCAATAAGTTATTATTTTAGCAATAATTTCAGTGAGTTTCGCAACGCTATTCATTTAAAAATGAAGGTTTACAAAAAAAAAACACTCTTAAATAGATGTAAAATCTAAGACGTGTATCCATACTTATGGATATGAGGAGTCGACGGCATACACTGAGTTTTCCAGAAGTTAAACAGTGTCACCGGAATCAAATCTCCAAATTAGATTTACCTAGGTTTTTATCTACTTCTGTAAAAAAAATCACTACACATAACCTGATGATGAATCTGTTCTACATGTCACATACAATTACGTTAGGAGAAAAGCCATATAAGGGTGAAGACATTTTTTTTTCAGGCATAGCAATGCACACACTTATTTTTTGTTCAAATAATTGCTAGTTTTTTAGGGTTCCGTAGTCAACACGGAACCCTTATAGTTTCGCCATGTCCGTCCGTCCGTCCGTCCGTCTGTCCGCAGCTTAGCTCAGAGACGCCTAGTACTAGAAAGCTGTAATTTGGTGTAAATATGCGAATTTTTTGTGTCAAAAAAGTGGTAAAATAAAATCTCGTAAAATATTTTTTTTTAGGGTACCTCCTGTACACGTAAAGTGGGGATGTTTTTTTTTCTTCTCGCGTACCCCTTTGTGTGGGGTATCATTAAATAGGCCTTTAAAAAATATTGATAGTTTCCATTAACAATTTTTTGATAAAAAGATTCGTTTGTGAAATATTAAGCTTTAAAGTGCAAATTTTTGCTCGACTCGAGTGTCCCCCCCCTCTACCAGCTAAACGGTTGTTTGGGGGTGTGAAAAAATTCACAATAGTAGTATATATAACGAAGTTTAAAAGAAAATTATCATGACTAAGTAGGCTTTACAAGTTTACGAGTAATAGTCGACCAACTTATAAAACGTACTTGGATTACATATTTTCCTAAACAAATGTAAGTTTGTCAACTTTATTTTTACAGCAATAATAGGTAGTGGAGTGGAGTGGAGTGCAGTGGAGTGGAGTGGAGTGGAGTGGAGAGGAGTGGAGTGGAGTGCAGTGGAGTGGAGTGGAGTAGAGTGGAAGGGAGCGGAGCGGAGTGGAGTGGAAGGGAGCGGAGCGGAGTAGAGCGGAGCGGAGTGGAGTGGAGCGGAGCGGAGTGGAGTGGAGCGGAGCGGAGTGGAGTGGACTGGAGTGGAAGGGAGCGGAGCGGAGTGGAGTAGAGCGGATTGGAGCGGAGTGGAGCGGTGTGGAGCGGAGTGGAGCGGAGTGGAGCGGAGTGGAGCGGAGTGGAGCGGAGTAGAGTGGGGTGGTGTGGGGTGGAGGGTTGAAAATCGCTTGAACCCTTTTAACAGGTTCAAGCGATTTTCGACGTCCCTTGACACCTCTCAAGTTTTTTTTTTTTAATACGTCATAAATCGTAAACCTTTCAAAGTTGGAACCAACTACAAGAACGTTATATTATGTTACTTGCTGCTACGGAACCCTTTATGGGCGAGTCCGACTCGCTCTTGGCCGGTTTTTTTTTATTAGGCCCGGAAATCCGAAATAAATATACTACCAAAAGTTGTCTATCATCGGAAATCCGAAATAAATATACTACCAAAAGTTGTCTATCATGCTCCTCGTCTAAAACCGGTCTATTAAAGCTGCATTCTCATCGAACGCACAAGTATAAGTCGACATATCGTCTGAACTTGCGACTCGACCAAGTTTGTGTGTTGAACCGCATTTGTCGGGGACTTCGGGCCCGATCGCAACTTCTGCCTCCGATTAGCATCGACACCAACTTGCTCCAACATATCGACGTTCTAATTTGATACACTACATATTCATGGAGCTAAATTCTCCAATAGACTTGTAGCTTTTAGAGATTAAATTGTTTATAAAGTTTATCGGTGGTTTTGGTGATACATTTTGGGTTTTTTTTTAATTTATTTACACGCTATCTTCTTAATACCGCTTTTATTGATATTGTACCATACTACTTGAACATAGGCAGACATCCATTTTACAGTTACACATCGGACATTTCATGAAATACTTGATTGAAAATGATTTGAAATAAACTGGTCTATCTAACAAAGAGTGCAGCATATTTACGAGCTCATTTCACTATACATTATCACTCCCATTAAACGATCGAAACGAGCGTGTTTGTTCCTCTGTTATTAATAAACTTGGGTCCTTTTTCGTATCGACGATATGGAATTATTGGATAGTTGGTATTGTCAGCAGTCAGTGGTCATAGTCGCGAACGAAGCCGTTGCGAGGAATGTCAGCGGAATTTCATTTCGTTAGTGCCGCACCCTGCCGGGGTTGCGGATTCCTGCGGTCAACCCGGAGCCCCGCGCCATCGCCTAGCGCCCTAAACATTCACTCCTACTGTTCCATATTGACGAACTTCACAATGTGCGTCATCACATCCAACAAATTATCCCTAACTTCATTTACTAACTACAAACATTTTACAAAATCTTATTTGCAAATTCAACGGCGTTAAAAAAGCTCTATTATCATAATATACAGGGAGCACATTGATTTAAGCTTGAGTTAAAGCGATTTACGTTAAAAGGAACAGTGTATAACCTAATTGGGAGCATCCTTTCATATTTTTCAGAGCGCCATTAGAAGTTAGCTTCTGTGATGAAATATTCAAAAAGGTATAATTTTAACACACAAAAGTAATTTAATACCTATCCAGTGCTGCGGCAGTGGTTGTCTATTTATTTTTAAAAGTTAAATTTGGTAATCTGTATTCGAATTCAAAATTTCCTTTAACTGTGGCAACAACCAACTTGTGACACATCAGTGATGAACTTTAGTACAAAAAAAACTCAATCAAACTTTCAACGATGTAATTTTTTACCTGCTCATAACACCAATCGGGTGACGAGAATTACCCTAAGATTAATCGGAATCCGAAGATTCGTGATCTGATAAATAATATTCAAAGCATTTCCCGATGCTCGCCAAGTATTGTAAAGAGAGCGTCGCGTCGGCAGCCGCTCTCCATAATATTGTGTTATACCTTATCGAATTTGCATGTTTTTACTGAATAACATTCCTTTGGCGCAGTCGAGATCAAAGGCCGAGGCGAAAGTGATTTCGCACTGAGTTAGTTCAACAAGATTCTGTTTCGCCCCGCTCCTATCGGGCTTCTGAATAATTTTCGTGTAATAAGGAAAATTGTAAATGGGCGTTCGACTCTTGCTATTTTATACAACCATTCAGACGGTGTGGTGGCTCACTTGACAGATGAAGTTCAATGATATGTTTAATTTATCCTGTACAACTAATTTACTGTGTGTTTCTAAAGAATTTTCTTATGGAGTTTTAATTATCATCCAACTCAGCCTAGCAGTCCACTGCTGGACATAGGCCCCTCACAGGCTGCGCCACATCACTTTGCCCTCTGCTTTCCACCCCATGACAAAAAGGCGTATGTTTATAAATATTTTTATTTAAAAATTAGGATAAATACTTAAAAGAAAATGTTCTTGATTTAAAAGCCCCAATGAAATAATATTTTCTGACCCGTGCATCCTCAATAATCGGTTGAAAGGATCCACACAAAAAAGTCACACGTCCGTGTCAAGACGTCATTTACATTTTCCATTACAGAGGCGATAAAATATTTATGGACGAAATAACATTAAGAAAACGCCGCTTGTTTCTTCTAACATGTATGTTTAATGCGTTGGTAATCTCGCGTCGTTTGATGTCGTTCAAAGAGCCGACGCCGACGCCTACAGAGCTTAGCTGGACTACGGAGGACCAGTCCCTCTTCCCTCTTTAAATAATTCCGGGAACGATCTGTCGCTGAAATTGTTACTTAAGAACTTAATCGACGCGTCGCTCTTTGTCTGTTGAACAGATGTTTTCTCAAACAACATTTTATTGAATTCCAATTTTAGTGTCCCCTTTTGTATGCTTTTACCTCTGATTTTAAATTGGTTTCAATTTGTTTTTGGTGTCGTTTTATAGTATTGTGATCGTTGAAAGTAATTTCAATGATATTTGTGGCGTTTAATGAAGATGTTTTTTTTTTCATCATAAAAAAAGAAAATAAGAAAGAACTTTTTTTCGTGTTAAATAACTTTTAACAAGCTTAAATTAGCTTAGTAAATTGACTAGGTAATTCTTAAATCACTGATCTAAAATCTAGATCCACAATATTCTAAATGCAAAACGTGTACTTATGTATGTTTGTGTTTCCTGTGATTTTAATGAATATTTGTACAGAAACTGATATAGATTTATGTATATCAGTACCAGTAGTGTAGCTGCGGGCTACAACTAGTTTCATATAAAGTTTCTTCATATATAATATTCCAAGAAATCTCGCTCTTCTCATCAATACTTTATTAACCACAAGCAGTATCAGTAACGTCAGCATTACCAACAAGATGAGCACGGCACACGATTCTATGCCTGCTCGTGCATGCACGGTTTTACCTCAAGCTACTAATTAGCTCCTTGTGCTCGAATTACCGTGTTAATCGTATGCTCCGTGTTTGTACTAGAATTATCATTAAAATGTGCAACTGTATTCGACTTGTGTAAGTACGCCTTGTTTTTTTATGTTATTAGAAAACTTAAAATGGAATATTAACTTTATTATTTTAGGTTATTGGAATATTTCCTCAAGTTGTCATAACTAAACCAGCAGAATTATCCGTATCTTATTTTATTCTGAAACATTTTTTAATTTTTAGATGACTTTCTTTTGTTACTCACCATTATATTAGTTACTATTAACTTGTGTTCGCGTTTTATAAAAAATATTTAGACAAAATAGTTTCTCATATTTGCTGTTTTCAATCAAAACGTGTATCGATGCTTATTACTTGTCCTTGATGTGCACCATCGCAATAAAACGCACGTCTCAAAGAGCATCGCTAACAAAAATCATGTCTTCACACTCGGAACACAATACAAGAAAAATGTATATGTCAGCGAATATCGATTTCAAATAAAATTGCAACCTTTTCAGATAACGAGGTGACATTTCCCCTTTTCCGGGGCCCGTTTGTCGCCCTTGTCGTACATTGGGAATTTATCCACCGAAATAAGCAGATAACGAATCTAATGGCATCTATACAAGAGAAATATACGATTGGCTCGAATTCGAACGCTTGTGTAAAGTGTCGTCGGCGAGTTGTCGAGTTGCGTTCTTGAAATGTTGAGCGCCTCTGACTTTTTTAAGATTTATACAGTCGGTTTTTTAGTTTTGTTTTTAACATTCGGTTGTTTTTAAGGCTCAGCCGGCGCCCGCAACTGGTCCACATTTTTAGTCCATACACTAAAAATTTGGGAAAAATTGCGGGCGCCGGAATTTGACAGATGGTACCTATACCCAATCTGTGCGTAAGTAACGTAGGTTTGAATGAACTTTCAATGCTTCGACTCCACGTTGTACGAAGGTTAACATTTAAGACATAATAAAGTAACGTAATCAGCTTATATTATTCCCACTGTTGGGACACAGGTCCTTTCACTAAGAGATAGTGAGCTATAATCCGCCTCGCTGCTGCTGATCAGTGCCAGCATGTACCTAACATCAGATGTCTTCGAACTTTTGATTCTAAGACATAGATTTTTTCATGAGATTTTTTTTTCACCGTTTTGAGAACAGTGGTGAACATTTAAGACATCATATAAAAATCTTTCATCATCATCTTACATGATAAACTGATAAAATGTTGCCTTTATAACTAAGCGCTGTTTCTAGGAAATATTCCTATTATAAAGATTAGTTTCGGCTAAGTAAATTACTTTTACGCTGTTTTGACAATGATGAATTATCTTGCACACGACTAAGGCAGTCTAAGTTCTCCGCTCCTTTGATGAAGCTTAAATAGTATTCTCATTATCAACCTACAATACTTCCATCATCATCTATCTAACCTTTTCCCAATCTTCTCAAGTCCAACCAGATGCAGCTGAATATCTGTAACTAGCTTTTCCCAGACATTTTTCTGGCGTCGCTCCCCCCCCCCCCCCCCTATTGCCTATGTCACTCAGGACCAAAGCAGCTTTCAACTGGTGAAAGAATTGTTGAAATCGGACCAGTAGTTTTTGAGTTTATCCTATACAAACAAACAAAAATGCAAGTTTTCCTCTTTATAATAGTAGTGTAGATTTACATAAAACACCTGTCCAACTTACTAAATACTATGTTAGTGTAAGACTTAAAGTTTCCGATTGCTGGCTGTCTGTAACGACTGTCAAAGATATAAAAATGGCAGCTAACACCAACGGTTTAACTTGTTTTCTAAAGCACGGTAAAAATTCGGTATGAAATAGATAATCATCGATCTATATAAATTTGTGAAAAAGAGAAATGTATCCTCATATTTTCATTTAGCCAAAAAGTCAAGAGCTAAATTTTTCCCAACACCGTACATAGGAACTTATAATCAAACATGGCGTCTTGTGTTTCAATAAGATCCTAATGATGCTCGCCCACTGCGACGTTGCTCCACGTATACTTGTTGCTTGACTCGACCGAACCACTGAATAAAACATACAGAAGTATCGCTTATATGGCCTTATGATACTGCTCTGTGTACAATGTACACCAGAGCTACAAAACGTGCGTGATAAAAATTCTGACACCAGCGTTAAGACGCGATTCAACAAGTGTGCGGCACAAATATTGTCTCTGGTAGACTTATTTTTTTTGGGTGGCAAAATCATCAAATGAGTCCTCCCGCCCTGGGTGGGGCGGAAGGGACTGTCAGACTCTTACTGACTAAAATCCACCCGTGTTCCTTCGGATGCCCTTTACGTTCCGGGGCCACGGTATCCTGGATTAAGAAAAAATCCGCGACCCCGGCAGGCATTTGGCCCCATAAGGGGCCCGGGCTTGGTACTTGGTCGGACGGGGAGTTTACCCATTACTCACCGTCTGCAAGCCCGCTCCGCCGCTGTGCCCTCTGCTATTCAGAGGGACACGCGTCCACCCGACAGGCTATTTGCATACGGGCAAAGACACCCCTTAGGCACGCAGTGCCTAAGGAAGAGTTTTTGCCCGCATCCCAGGGTGCACCGGCCCGAAAAACTGGTCTTCCCCCCGGACGTATCCGAGAGGGAACTCCAGTCCACGGACGCACGTGGAGGTTTCCTGTCTTAGCACCCCGTCTCTGGTAGACTTACTAACAGTTTGCAATTCAACTTTTATGTTGTAGATGGAACTTCTGGATCAATGAATTTTCTGCCTTCCAACATTGGCCGTAACGAGAAAACCCTAGAATACAGTTTATGTGATGGTTGCTACTACACGCTTGTTTATATTACCTAGCCATCGTCTTCTAGTGCTCCCGTAATGGATATTCAATTCAACGTCTTTTATGTTCCTTTGTGCCTAGCCTCTTTCATACCTATACCCAGAGCTTTCTCAGAATATTTTTGGTTTTTGTTTCGTTCATTTCTCTTGAAATAACTATTCAAATAAGTGCCGGCTATTATTTCAATAATAAAATTGATTATGTATTTAACAAATTGTCTTCTTTGTCAATAGATTCTTCTACCTGTACCACTTCTCGTTCTACGCCTACCATTACCGGTTCAACGGGCAGTACAGCAGCCTGGCGCTCGTCACGTCGTGGCTCTTCATACAGGCAAGTATTACATTTTAAATATGTATATGCTATAACCTCATTATTCATATTGCTAAAAAAAGTACATGTGGCACTCGGAGACTGCCGCGGTGAAGCTATTGCATAACATTTTATTTTATTTTAAAAGAACAATATCGCCTACCGCGTATATTTAACGAGAATATAATTTATTTAAAATGTTTGTGGTGCACTATTGTAATAAAGAACTTCTTTGTTGTAGGAGAATTTTATAAGTAGGTTTCATTGTGGAAACTCCTTTTGTAGCTGGCCGTTTAGAATCAGTAATAAAAAGTAAATTGTTTTTATGACGGATATTTTTATGATTGCCGAAGTCTCCCGAACTGAAACGATGTTAGACGATGCGTGGTGTCAGGTTTTTTCCTTAGGTTTTTGGAAATTTTTTGATTCGGTCGCCGCGCCGCGCCGCGCTCAGAGCCCGCGATAAAAGCTATGCAATAGCTTAAAAAAAATTAGTCCGAAGAACAGATTATCAATATTGGACCCGTATTTTTTCTTTTGCTACGTCAACCAAAATTGACGAAGATACAATGCTTCTAGAAATCACAAAACATCTTTCGGTCGGTATAATTTTACAAGCGTTATGACGTCACAAGCCCCCACTCACGAAATTCGAAGAGTTTTATCTTCGTTTTATATTTATCAATATTGATTGATTTTAAAAAACAAGAAATACGGGTGCATTATTTTCAAATACTCTAATTGACGGACTAAAAGATTTTCAATTTATTTATGTAGTAAACTACCGTATAATGTAAAGTTTTTTTGTGGAAAACGTCAACGTAATACCTTGGTACGATTCCACCGTAATAGTGTGCGGCACATTTTGTTCGCGCACTTTAAAAGTGCGCGTACTAAGCTAGTACAGAGCGTTTAGCCTCTGTGTCAATTTGTGACCATTGGGTATACAAATTGTAACGTGAATCATATTATTATCTTATAATGATTTTTCAAAAGCGGCCCCTGTAATGGCCCTGAATCTTAAATTCATTCATAAACAATGAAAACACATCAATTTTTTTCCAACCTACGTGGATGGCCAAGTCATGCACTATTTCGATGTACTCAAATGCGATATGATAATAAGCCACTAGCCTATTTACCGAGGGCAGTGGCTTGTGTTTGTGTAGACCACTTTGATGTCGGTCAGGGCCCGCAGGCGCCACGCACCGGCCACGCAGCACGGACACTTTATACATCAACTGTTTGTCTAAAGCGATATTAGCTTTCTACTGCTCCACACTCCTGATATTTGTAGACCTGCTGGTGATATTAATTGTTGACTATAGAGCAGTTAGAGGGCATCGGATAATTAATACTATCAATGTCAATTCTTCCAACTAAAATTCATTCTCACTTAATGCAATTGACGGAACGACTAGGCAAACGTAGCGTAGGGCATCCCCCGCTATGTGAAGCGACAACCTGCGAACGGCAGCCGGCAGAGACTGGTTGAGGAAAGCTCTGTCTACATTGGGAGATGTATATGTCCACCAGTGGACGAATACAGGCTGTCGAAGACGATTAAATATTAACATAAAGAATAATTTCCATCTGACTTCACCAGCTCGATATAAGGTTATCCCAGCTGTCAGACTAAAAGTAAATGTACCCGCTAATATTTATGTAAGTCCCTGCTGAATAGTGGAAAATGTAACGTCTTATTATAAAATAAGCATGTATGTCATGACAATGTTACAATGGCAGACGGGTCACGGGGTCGCCCGGCCGCCTGAGGGACTCAAAACACACACATACACTATCCCTCACATCACACACACGACACACATATATATATATATATTTTCTATCATCGTTGCACGGTTCGGGAGTTATTATTATTTTTAAACTAAAAAGAGAGACTTTACTAAGAAGCGGGGTCGGGCCGCGAGCATTTGTCAACAATCTCTATACGTTTTTGAGATTGTGCCGAAAACATACATCACGGAAAATTCGACTATATTTTCTGAGTAACAATAGTGTACCTATTCCGGTTGTACTTTGTCAATTTGTGCAACATTGTAAGATGAAAGCTGGTGTGCTGTGAAAATTATCCCACGGGAACATAAAACCATGATAAACTGTATCGTATGTAATGTAATCCAGAGTATAACCTTCTAGCTTTTCCCAGCGCATCGCTTCGCCCGCCCCCCCCCCCCCCTTATTGTCGCAAAAATGTCGAAACGAAACAAAATGTCGAAACGTGCGAGCGAGAGGTACATTAGCTCTTGTCATCGCCTTAAGCCGTTCTGTCGTGAGAGTGACAAACATCCGTCCATCTAATGAAATTGCGGATTTTTAATAGTAAGCATCACCTAGTGACAACGTATTTTTTCTAAAGCAACATCTCCAAAATACGCGTGTGTCTTCCTACGTCAAAGTTTTGTCAAATGTGTCCCGCGACGACTCAAATGACATCGGTGCGTGTAATATTTTCCGCAGGCCCGGAGGGATGCGTCAGTGACACATTACGTCCAAGTGATTTGTGTACACAAGGACCAACGTGTGATTGACTGCCAACTGACACATTGAAGATTTTAGGTTTAAAGGTGGTGTTAATTTTAGAACAAGTAATCAATAAAAAATTAAAATCCCCAAAGCATAGAAATAGCTGATGGATCATGAAAGAATTAAAAAGATTATAATAAAACATGTTTAGACATTTGTATGAAAATTCATAGAAATTATTAGGAACCATCGCTAAAAAACCTGCTTTTAAAGATACTATACCACAGACCAACACACATACCTACACACGGACAAATACATACACACGCATAGCGGTCAAAATAACATAACTCCGTTTACGTCAGGGGTTTAAAAAAAATATACATCAAAAAATGTATGGATTTATTTTAATATGACAGGTATTAGTGGTTAAATTATTTTCAGGAAAATTGTTTACCTATACGAATGTCTGAATAATTCACTAATTTAATATCAAAATCAGCCATTAATATTAATATCCGCGAGCTAAAAACAAAATTTATCGATAACCAGAAAATCAAACATTTACTTTTCCGGAATTCAAATAACCGGAACATTTAATTTGATTCCTGCCATAGAACCCATACATTTTAATTTGAAACATTAATACGATGTCCATATTAAAATATCAATGTGATCCTGAGAAAATACATGACGAACATACTTGAGTATTGAGGTTGGGTTCCACTGTTGTCGGATAATATCGTAATGTAGTTGTTCCGTGGATGTTAGGGTTGGTTCAGACTGTGTGTCTTGGCCGGAACTACTCCGGCGTCGATTTCCGGTCTCTATGCTGTGCGGAAGTTAATAACACGCCGAGCGGACTTGGCATCCCCTCGGTACTACATAACTACACACAGGTACATACAGTGACTAGCACTAATATGTATACGCATAGCAACTTTTAAAGGTGATTTTTTCTAAAATACCTATTATGAATTTGGGTTTTTACAGATTTAGGAAGTATTTTTAAAGCCCTATCTCAAAGTTATCATTATTCCATTAGAAAATCGCTTTAAAATTGGACGTAATTTAACAGAAAGGTCTCAACCCACATAATAGTAAAAAATAGTTGTGTATTTCAAAGAATCCTTTGCGGTCACTTCGTTCTCTCAGCAAAAAAATAAAAAATCTTTTTGGCAAACGGGGCTCTATGAATTGAGTCCTTTCTGCTAAACTTCGTCCGATTCACATAAGTGACATAACCTATTAGTGCTCGTGATTGTACAGTACATAGTGCAATGTATTAACACTGACCATCATCCCCGGAGCCTTTTCTAAACTATATTGTCGGATTCTAGTCTGACCGGATGCTATTTAAATACCTCCACAACCCAGTTGGTGCTGGATACTACGATCCCCTCGTTAAGACTATCGTTTGAAAGATTTACAAATGACAACCAAGATTAACGACTTTACGTGCTTCAAAGCACAGACGAAACTCTTTAATATATGGACACCCATCTGCAGACTACCCTAGGACAACGCTGCTTTACTGACCCGTGTGTTGGTAATTACTATGACACAAGTTCCTGTATTAACAGTGACCAGGCTATCTAAATTGTGGTGTTTGATGACAGTGCGGTTCATCTTAGATTGGATTATAATGAAGAGGCGATTGAATGTGGGTAGGACAACACGTATGTGTATTGCTAACAAACTAACATTCTCGTTCCAAAAAGTTCATTCTTGTAGCGTTAATGATTGTTTAAGCGTGTTGGTTACATTTGAAAATCGGGTTGAACTAAGTGGCTTGTTATGTTTCAATAAACGTGCGATTTTTAGATATGTGTTATTCGTATCAAGTGATTAAATAAGATAGTTTATTTAATTTGGCAGATCGCTGTTATTTCTCGTAACATTTCTTTCATATAACCTATCCCATGTTGTGATGGAATCAGACACTTTGATTTTAAAACCATTTATTTTAAATCCAGTTATTTTTGACACGAAGAATTCTAATCTCTGAAATCTCCCTGTAATCTCAATGTACATGTTGTGAACAATACACGCTGACAGCGAAAGCGCAGTTATAATTGAGTATGGAGATAACATTAGGCGCGCCTCGAGCGGGCTCAGGCGGCGGCAGTAGGCTCTACCGGATTACAACGAGAGGGCGACGACGAAAAACAAGAAGCCCCTTCGGAATGCAAAGTGGGGGCTTATCTTATAATCATCGAGCGTGTCAACTTATTATTAAAAATCATATTTCATGAGGTCGGGCCAGCGCGACGCGCCGCGCATAATACTGTCACCGACGAGAGATCCTCCTTACATTAATTTTAACAGTCGGAACAACTTGTTGACAACAGGCTCAAATAGGATTTCACTTTCAATTAATAATTACCTAACTTTCTATTGTCTCTCAAATTTTTGATGCCGTAAAATAATATTGTCTGTCAGAACAGTTGTTAGAGGCTAACTCGAGACCCCTATTATTGTGGGGGTTTAACAGGCGTGCTTCAGTTAATTTCTGTCAAGTCCTAAATCAACAGAAAATGCCCGCCATCATGGAAACAATGTAAAGTGTTGTAATCTGCCAGATCTCTTGCAAATTATAGTTAAACTTAAGTCAAACACTCTCGGCGGCTTACTTTGTGGTACATTATGCTGGGCATACCTTGAGGGCAAGTGCCGACAGAACTCTAAATGCACCTCTTACCTATTTAAAGACAAAAAGATCAAGCGAATGGCAGCAATGTTGTAGAATCTCAACTCTTGAACGTAGTCATTCCATGCCTGTCTAAGGAGTAAAATGAAAAGAGATTTAAAATAAAAAATCCCTCGTCCAGGGAGGGCCGCGCTCCTTCATCCGCTGTTTTTTCTTTGCATTTTAAATCAAAATAACTTTATTTTTGTCAGAGTTTTCTACCGTCTTGGCATAATCAACGCGCCGCCCGTAAAGTGTTTAAGACAATTTTGCGGCTAAAAATTTATTATCACAAAGAACTCGCAGTCTCCTTTGAAATGTTGGATCTCAACAAGCGGTACAGGAAATCGTGTGTACTAACTTTATGGAGTAATTTTTTAAATAGATTCACGTAGATATTGCAGTTAGGTACAGACGCCAGCACATCAACCTACCCCAATCTGTCAATTTTTTTGAATAGATTTTCAACATTATCACAATAGGGGAAGGGTAATATTCGATTGGTAAAATTTGTCGGGAAGGTTAACCTGCTGGCGTCTGTACATTATGAATTATTTAGCCTTGTAAAAATAAAAATAAAGCTAGTTGCTTACACAGTGAGAGATATTTTATACTTAGCTTTTACACCTGGTTGAGTACAAATCAAAACAGCTGTCTAAATAATGTTCCTTAGAAAAATAACAACCGTAAATATGAGACCAAACAGCCGAGCCCCTACAAAACTTTCTCTTATACGTCTATTCGTTGCCAACGTAATCTGTTACAAACGATCTGAAAATTGATAAAAATGACCTCGTTTTTTATTCACGTATCTTTGTAACAGGGCGGGTGGTAAAGCTCAAAGCGGCCGATTTTAATGGACGTATAAAAGGGCGTCATCTCTCCATTAAATACCTTTTAAACGTTTGATCCTTTTTATATTTGCTGCTGTTGCGATGATCCGGGAACAGATTGGGGCACGGACGGATGGTGTTAATTAAGCCCCTACAATGTAGCCTGTGTTCTACTGACCTATCGTCAGACGGCACATGTGTGTCTTTCAAATAGAAACCGTTTTAGAATGCCCTCGGAATCTGCTTGTATTTTCGTCTATGAAGAAATATAAATGAGCAGTCGTTTCCTGTGTTTATTTACAAAATACCGATAGATATTTCCTTGAATTTTCATCGTCCTGGGTTAGAGTCCTTGGTCGGGCGTTATTATTATTACTTGTCAGTTCAGGAGTCACCGTCTCAGCCATATACTCCTTCACACAGTACACATAGTTTATTTGGTATTTTTAAATGTCTATATTTATGTGGACATGAACATAAAGGGTGCAGCTTCTCAGTAGAAAATGATGTAAAATCCATTCAATTATCTGTCAAGCAGCGCACACCGCGAATAATAAATCACAAGGTGTCGCAACTTGTCTGCGCCGGTAACCCGTTACACCGACACTTGGAAAAAATCAAAATGAGGGGATCAGAAAATATAATTTCAAATAAAAGTTGAGTCAGGCGCGGTCACAAGTTTCTTAATTAAAACTTACGTCGGACGACGCGAGGGTGGCAACTTTGACCCAGAAATAAATAAATAAAGACTGGGGAGGAGCGAAGACACCATCACGACTCGCTCATTTATTTGTCAAAAGGAGTTTTGCTCAGTTCGACGGACGTGTCTGATAATCTGCACTCACAACATCTATCTGCGAACGAGCGCAGCGCGTCGCATCTCTAGCAGAGCGTCATCTCCGCCGCAACTGTTGCCAGCTTATCCTTTTACCGTTTATTTATTGCTACATTCCCCTTTACATCCGGAATGGGAAGCATTTCAATCGAATTTTACAAATAGGAATTTTAAATTGTCTAGCATGTGTTATACTGAATATGTTTGTTACAGCACTCCATGTTGTACTTCTTCCATCACTACGAGCTGCCCGTGATACTACAACAGGCACAGCTTCAGCAGCTGCTGCTTCGCACGCATCGCGGCATGGCCGGCGTGATGGGGCTGGCAGGCATCGCGGCTCTAGCTAGCGGCGCCGCCTACCACGACGCTCCCGGTACCGGCACACAAGCCACTCCTCCTACTACCCAGTCCACCACGCAGACGGTTCAGAGCACTGCGCAGTCAACCACCCAAACATCACCATCCGTATCCACTGCCCAAACAAACACTCTTCAGTCTGGCGACTTGTTGAACCCTGAAATATTCGACCAGGCGGTGCAGCGAGCTCTGAACAGTCGCAGAAGCAGAAACTCTAGTTCACGTGGAGAATCACAAGAGAGTGAAGTTGCTGCGCGTCCTAATAATGACGTAAGAAGTAATGATAAAGATAGCTCCACTACCCCCCGTGGTGAAGGAGACATCAAAATAGAAGAGATCGCTAGAAAAAAGAATTCTATCGATAAAATCAATAATGGTAATGGTAACTCCGTTACCAATGAAGGTGAAGATGCAGTCTTGCCATGTGGAACTAACAGTGACCCCACTAATGTGACGGACGTCAACGATGAGACGTCCACTTTAGACCGTAGACGAAAAGATAGCGTTGTATTGAACAATGAGGACCCGCCTCTGGTCCCGACCGGCGCGCCGCTCGCTGCCGGCACAGCTCCCAGAGCTTCCCCTGAGGCTGACGAAATAGACTAACATAACATTAACTTACTTATTCCGAGCTCGTTTCGCAATACTATCTATGTGTTAGTTCCGATTAATCGTAAATTCGTAACCGCTTTTGTAAACAAGTAAAGATGTTGCCGTAACGATAACTGTTAATATACCTATTATATCTAGTAGATGATACTGTCTCAAGAACTTATTAGATAATTTTATCTTCGAATAAGATCAAATAAGTCACAATATATATCGGATGAATCTTCAGTAAATATATTGATCAAAAATATGTTCACGATGTTCTTATTTTTTTATAGAAAAGATAAACTTAATTTATGGTATGTTACAAAGGTGATTGTAGTGTAAAAAGTATTCTGCCATTACCTAAAGCAAATCTGTAAATATTTATGGTATTCTAATAAAGTATGTATTAGAAGTTTGTGTTAATTGAAATAACGTGTTACTTTGATTATGCTTATAGGTTGGCGACGGAGGTTGGCATACTCTATTCAGTGATTTAGTTTTTAGCAATTAAATATTTTTGTTCAAAAGTGGTCATTATTTTGGTAGCTTTAATTTTTCAATCTTTATCTATACCCTGATTAAGCAATACATTTGTAATTATAAGCCCTTTAATGTTCTTACTGCTGGGGCTGTAATCCATCACACGGGCCCATTACGGGTCGGAAAATGTTGTAGAAAAAAAACGAAGCGGTAACTTAAACTTATTTTTCAGTCGTCATCATCATCATATCAGCCGTAAGACGTCCACTGCTGAACATAGGCCTCCCCTTTAGACTTCCAATAGGACCGGTTGTAAGCGGCCTGCATCCAGCGTGATCCTGATGCCTTCACAAGATCGTCTGCCCACCTAAGTGGGAGGACATCCTACGCTGCACTTGCCGGTGCATGGTCTCCATTCGAGAACCTTACGGCTCCATCGGCCATCAGTTCTGCGTGCTATATGGCCTGCCCACTGCCATTTCAACTTGCTAATTCGTTGGGCTATGTCGGTAACTTTGGTTCGTCTACGAATCGTCTACTTTTCAGTACCTAATGTTATTCAACCGAGTAGTGGAACGCCTCATTATTTTTCACATAATTCACATATCGCGACCCAAGGAAAGTACCTTAAATATTTTAGATCGAACACTGAAAGAAGACATTATTTTAATTTTAAAAACAATTTAAACTGCATTTCAAGTTTCTCATAAAATATTAAAATTCAAGACCTTCCTTTTATTTCTGATACTATGTTATTAAGCAAGAAATAATCCTTATGATGAAGCCTTTCGATCGGTGTGATAAAACTACTGGGTAATTATTTTTCTCGTGTGGCGGGTTCGATTCCCGGTTCAACCATGTAATTATTTAAAAATCATAGATTTTTGCAGTTTAAATTGTTTTTAGAATTAAAATAATGTCTTCTTTCAGTAAAAAGTTCTATCTACAATATTTGGGGTGCTAAGACAGGTATCCTCCACGTGCGTCCGTGGACTGGAGTTCCCTCTCGGATACGTCCGGGGGGAAGACCAGTTTTTCGGGCCGGTGCGCCCTGGGATGCGGGCAAAAACTCTTCCTTAGGCACTGTGTGCCTAAGGGGGTTTCTTTGCCCGTATGCAAATAGCCTGTCAGGTGGAAGCTCCAATGCGTGTCCCTCTGATTAGCAGAGGGCACAGCAGCGGAGCGGGCTTGCGGACGGTGAGTAATGGGTAAGCTCGCCGTCCGACCAGGGACCAAGCCCGGGTCGGTGGCGTGTCGTGTTTCACGCGTCACCGACGGGGCCCCTTATGGGGCCAAATGCCTGCCGGGGTCGCGGATTTTTTCTTAATCCAGGATACCGTGGCCCCGGAACGTAAAGGGCATCCGAAGGAACACGGGTGGATTTTAGTCAGTAAGAGTCTGACAGTCCCTTCCGCCCCACCCAGGGCGGGAGGACTCATTTGATGATTTTGCCACCCTAAAAAAAAAAAACTACAATATTTAAGGTACTTTCCCTCCATGTGGCATTGCCGTGAGACGCCCTGTATACTCTAGAAGACAGAGACAACTATACAAGTCGTCTAGCGCCACCTCGTTCCCACAGCTGGAATTACTCTCGGTTTAAGACGTCATGATAGGCCACCTGGCCCTATAGCCGAACAACAGACGACAATCGTTATCGCTCAGCAGTCACTAATACATTTTCAACTTTATACCCCAGCGCGTAAAGTTGAAAATCTTTTGGAGTTTACAGATCGTTTTCGTTTGTTTCGTTCGTTATCGCTCAGCAGTTTCTAAAAGATTTTCAACTGTTTGGCTAAAGGGCCTGGCCCTGTAGCCATGTTACAAACGATAAACGCAAACGCTGAGTTGGCTTTAATACATTTTCTACTTTATGTGCTTGGGTATAACGTTGAAGATCTAGTGAAGATTGCTTATCGTTTTCGATCAATCCTATCGCTAACGCTTAGAAATCTTAAATGAATTTTCAACTTTAGGCTCTCGGCTATAAAGTTGAAAATCTATTGGGAAGTACCAGGCGTTTGCGATTATCGTTTGCTACTTGTGGTGACTTGGCTAAAGGGCCTGTACAGCCAAATACGTAGTATTCATGCTAAGGCCTCAGGTGCGTAGTAGGATCTCGCTACCGTGTATTATGATCGTGGACGAGGCGGAAGAACAATATTAGTATCAAAGGAAAAAGGCGTACGTTGATGTCTAACCTACATACTTATAAAATAATGTTTTGTCGAAGCATCTACCCTACTAAAAATATAAACATGCTAATGTCTTTCTCTTTGCATACATGGCCCTTTTTTACCATTTCTATCCACCTGTGGTTATCTGTCACCTGATTTGTCGATACTTCAGTATCGTTCTGATACCTATGTGGTATTTCGTATCGGGTGAAGGTATAACTCATATGGCTAGGTACCCGCCTCCACCATCTCGTACGGTAAAGCTGATAGCTCCACTCCGCTTTGTCAGCACCCGTTCTTTGAATGAAATCGAAAATGCGGGCAGCATCCGAATAATGCAAATGACGTTATAATGACGGCACGGTTGGTGCAATGGTAACCGTGCAGCTATTATAAGGTGGTGGTAGTCGATCCCCGCACGGTACAACCTATGACCTACAAGTAGTTATCCGAGTGTGTATATATGTGCGATCACCTTTAGTATTCTTAATTTATGGATTTTGATGGAAATATGCTAAGTTTAACAACTCCGTAGAGCCACCGGATCGCCTCGCTCACAAGATGTTTACTCGCAGATGACGCGTGGACCAATCGGTGATAACTTTCGGCTCAGGCCCTTTAGCCAAACAGCAGACGACAATCGTTATCGCTCAGCAGTCACTAATACATTTTCAACTTTATACCCTAGCGCATAAAGTTGAAAATCTATTAGTGACTGCTAAGCGATAGCGATTGTCGTCTATTGTCGAATGCTGTTTGGCTATAGGGCCCCTTGTGATTTAAGCGAAGACGACAAGTGTCAGTCGGTGACAGACTACTGAGAAATTCGTGACTACGAGTGTTACTGGTTCACGACACGATGTTCACTGATGATACGCGGCGTCCAACCGTGGAACACGTGTCGACAACGAGTGGATGCCGAATGAGACGGCAAGATATTTTGGGTGGCTGCTGTGCTAGATAGAGACTCCACCCCAAACTATGTTGAGTTTGCGGCCTGCCTGTCTATTGCGAAGGTGAAAACAACAAGACTGCGTTTTGCTTGGTTAGGTTTCCAAGGGCATCTGACAGGTTGACCTCGATTTCCTCAAAGGAGGTGGCTTGAGAGGTAAGGGCAAGGTCGTTGGAATAGACGAAGCGGGTCGTGTTCTGACTCAATGGTTGGTCTTTGGTGTATATGTTGAAAAGAAGCGGGGCCAAGACACTACCTTGGGGCAGGCCATTTTTTGGGCTCTCCAACGACTCTGAGAGGAGATGGACCTGGAAACGGCGATTGTGGAGAAGTTCTCGGAGTATTCGAACAAATTTCTGATCGTTGATCATAGACTCCACTTTCCACAACAACCGCTTAAGGTTAAGTGTGACGTAGGCAGCTAACAAATCCACGAACACAGCGCCTGTGCCCATTCCTTTCGAAACCGTCTTCTATGTGTTGGGTGAGTTTAAGGGTTTGGTTACTGCAAGACTTAACGGGCCTGAAACCAGCTTGCTCTAGGATTAGCTTTGGGTCAATAACAGCCGTAAGACGATTCAGTAGCAGTCTCTCGAATAGTTTATACGTGTGGCACAGTAGAGAGATTGGATGGAAGATTTTCGGGTCGTCTGCTGCTTTGCCTGGCTTGAGTATAGCTCTGACCTTAGACTTTCTCCAGAGACGGAGAACTGAAGCTGATTCCTGACCGTTGTTAAATAGTTGCAGCAACCAAGACACAGAAACTGGGCCAAGCCGCTTCATTTGTTCAACTGAGATGTCGTCCAAACCGGAAGCTTTACTACATTTAAGACTCCCAATCGCCCGAACGATATCAGCAAGATCGAACGGTGTACTAACTTCGCTACAGTCGTCAGAAGTTTTTAGTGACTTAGGTACCCTACTAGGGCGACGTGTGGGTTTACCATTTGCAAGCAGTTGGTGTGCTATCTGATTGGCAGTAACTTGACTTGGTGGTGAGGGTGGGTACTATGTTACACGAGGCGGTGAGTACCATTTTTTTTACTAGCTCTTACCACGCAAAAAAAAAGCTCTTGCAGTATGCTGGACAAGGGCCTCACCCAAGTCGGTCCTGCGCCATCTTTAACCCGACCTCACGGTATGCGTCCAAGTCGACTCGCAACTTTTTTCTGGGCATGCTTTGGCGGTGCAGTCCATTACGGGCACCCACTGTGTGGAGGCCTTTGCCCAGCGGTCAACGTGCAAGCAGCTGACGTGGCCCCTAATCCCACTTCAGTTTGGCAGCCTTCTTGCCGACGTTCAGAATGAATTGGTATTATTATAGCAGTAAGAAACTAGCTTCTTATATTTAATTGATAAGCTAGCTACTTATATTATGTGCCAGGAAAACAAAGTGTGTGATACGACAAACCCACATTTTTTTGTGTGAGCCAACGATTTCTCTACCAACTGATTGTAATGTAGATCTAGTATCTACTCAATCTGCTTTCTCCATAAAGCCATATTGTCGTGACGGTTCTCCATTCAGATTCAGAATTTTGAGGGCTTTATAAAATAGGGTGACAAAATAAAACCACTTTTTACAACAATAATTTTAATGATAGAGCTCAAACTTGAATGAATGACTTTTGTGAACTCAACGAACATGAAAGAGAAAAATGTTGAAAAACTTCATGAACAAACACAATAAGTAAGTGGGTACTTAAACAATTTGTTTACAAGTTTCAAAGAAAGGTATCGGTAACGGTAAAGAAATTTATTTCCCAATAAGAAATTACATAGATTTCACTTGCTTGAGAACGTTTTTAACTTAATAATAAACTTAGGTAAAATAGTGTGACAATCGTATAAGCATTATGCGTAGATGTAGGTATTAACTTTATATTATTTCACTTTTCGCAACTTTAAACTTAAAAACAGATTTATTTATTTACTAATCTACCCAAAAAAGACTAACTTTTATGGAGCTCGTTCTCGTTAGGGACTACTCATTCGACCGATTCCAACTACAAGTGAAAATCAACCTTGCTACTAAGAAATAATGATGCAATTCGATTGACTTGACGTCGACGTGGCGATCGTGTTTTGTTTTTCATCCACTCGTAGATAACAACCTGTTTTATGTCATAATGTCGTAGTGGTAAGGTTGATTTTCACTTGTAGTTGGATCTCGTATCGCGCCATGAGTAAAGTCCCTTAGAGATAAATGTGACAATGTTACAACATTCGATCATTAATAAAATTGAATATTATAAGTAATTGTCACCGTCAAACGTGCTCGCATTCTTTACCTCATTAGATAAATTAAGTATATTTTTTACTCCAGCAAAAACAATTTTAGTAAACGTAAATTCTATTCATTAAATAAATTGTTTAAAAGTTTTCGAGTCTTGTTCAGAATTCTGTTGGCACATGAAAGCGATATGACAAGGTTGATACTGCTTGGCTGCACGGACGCCATACACCCGAAGTGGACCAGCAATCAGCATACTCCGCATCTGTGAACAGTGATGAAACATAATGAATAAAATGTTCACACATTTACTATAGCTGATATTGGATATGATTATACATGATGACAACAAAATATCACTTAATTTTTAATCTTCAAGCGTAAATATTTTGTCTGGAACTAATTAAAACCAAGATTTTGTTATGACTAATCCAGTTATTTTTCCAGCAAAACATTTTAATTATAGAAATATAATCATAATCAATACCGACTCCCATTGATTTGGTTTGTGCACGCCATGATTTCCTTAATTTCATCAACATAATTTACCTACTATCGATTCATTTGATCATTGTTATCCCAACATTGATAAATTGAACATTGTTTTTAAATAAACAAATTGTAATGGAAGATAAATGGCATGTAAAAACCAAATACATACAACATTACACTGATGCAGGTAAACCCACATTTTTGAGGTATTCCTCGTAGCGCTCCCGTTTTGAAACGCCCCATCTAAGCGCTCCTGTTTTACAACAAAACAATTTACAACAAAACAAAAAAAAAATTACCAAACCCGTGCGAAGCCAGGACGGGCCGCTAGTTGTATATTATAACAATGTGTTCTACTTATTACCTAGTTAGTTATTATCGATAATTTCAGTTAGTATAGTCCCATCTCTATCCAAAAGTTAATCATGGGAGCGCTTCGAGGAAATAAATTTTAATATTTTTAATCGTTCCTCCAAGCGCTCTTTTTGGGAGCGCTTGGAGGAACAAAACGGGAGCGCTTAGATGGGAGCGTTTCAAAACGGGAGCGCTACGAGGAATACCCTCACATTTTTTACTCACGATTCGGTTTTATTGTGAACATAAATATCGTAGTTCCCTGCGCCCGACTGGTCGATCGCGAGATCGAATAGGATTGGAGACTGTATATTGATCTCGAAATTGATCAGTGTGAGCACAACAAACCTCTAATCAAAGTGTCTACACTAGTGATACATTCTATGAGATATTAAAAAGTCTACATTAAGTACGCGTCACGGATCTTTGTGTCTGTCAAGTTCACTACAATATTTCTTCGATCGCACGCACGATTTTTTATCGTGCACTGGATTTTCGGCGTGCTGGGGGGGTATTACAACGTCTTAAAACCAGGCTTATTCCAGTGAGTAAATGAGATGGCGCTAGACGACTTGTATAGCTCTGTTACTTTCACTCGCCGGAACAAGCCTGGTTTTAAGACGTTGTAATACGGCCGCTGGTGGTTGACAATCCAACAGTGCACCACGTAGGCCTCCTAAGAGGCGCTCTGTTAGATTCTCAAAAAGTGTTGAAAATTAAATGCACGATAAAAAATACATGTGGCACTCGGAGACTGCCGCGGTGAAGCTATTGCATAACATTTTTTTTTATTTTAAAAGAAAAAATCGCCTACCACGTATATTTAACGAAAATATAATTTATTTAAAATGTTTATCTACTCTTATATCGTTAAATTCAAAATACAAAACTCAAAACGAGTTTATAATGACGTACTTTACACACAGTATATCGAAATGAAATTAAAAAATTAAATTATGACACTATTTCTCTAACAAAATAATGTTATAATAATTTTTTTTTTCATTACGATACAGATTACAGATCATAGATCATCCATTTGATTTTTTATCTGTGGCTGCGCGCGCTGTGGCCCATGCGCGGTGATAACGGGAATTTTGTCGGCATAATACTGTGTCAATCTTTATCTTTTATTTGATAAATTCGTGTTCAATGAAAGTAGATAAAGTAGTGTATGAAACTGTACATAACTAGGTAGTATACACTCGTGTGATACTTTTAAAAAACTCGCTTCGCTCGTTTTTTAAACTCAAACTCGTGTATAATACCCCTCATTATGTACCAGTTTCATAAACTACTATTGTGGTGCAGTAATAAAGAACTGCTTTGTTGTAAGAGAATTTTACGTAAGTTTCATTGTGAAAACTCCTTTTGTAGCTGGCCGTTTAGAATCAGTATGAAAAAGTAAATTGTCTTTGTGATTTGATTTTTTCGTTAGGTTTTTGGGAATTCGGTCGCCGCGCCGCGCCACGCTCAGAGCCCGCGATAAAAGCTATGCAATAGCTTAAAAACACATTAAAAAAGTGCCTGTGCTTTGAAGGTGTATGTTTTAGAAATTTGAGGGAATACCAGACAGTAAGTTTGCCCTTGAGGCCAAAGGGTCTAATCGAAATCAGTTTCTTAATAATAATTTAGTAGAAGTTTTATTTATAATTAGTTTACATGCCATCGTAATATAGCATCAGAGTAATCCCCCACGGCCGTCCAAATTCTCTTCGAAACTTTCTTCAAAATAAGAATACAGCCAGTGCTTGTGGAACAGTCATACAGTGCCTATTCTTACGAAGATTTTGAATCTCTTTTAACCTTTATTTCTAAAAGTGCGTTGAATCTGCAATGTTATTTTTCCTTTATTATGTCTACTTTTTGATGAGAAAATTTAGTCAATAGCCAACTCGACAAACACAAAGAACCATAGCGCGTATGCATGAGCAGGTGAATTAAATGTTCTCTCTTCTCTTCGTCTTCATCCTTCCGGACTCTTCAGATGAATATCTCCTCGTCAGCTACGTGTATTCTCAAGCAATAACAGCTCGTAATGTGTGTTAATTCCCCAAGAATACGCGTGACCTCCAAGTTAGATTTAGGGCTCTTCGTCTCTTCAACGACCGGGTCCATCGACGACACGTTGCAGACGATAAAATAATATATGAAAGCGAAAAAGAAATCTACTTATTTGAGGTCGAAGTCACACACAAGAGGAAGGATATTTGATGAATACAACGCTTTGCAAGGAGCGTACCTACTCGTATGTGGACTGGAACAACTGATAATCAGTCATTAACAGAACAAGCCTTTATAGCAACTGTATTAACTTTCATCATCATCATCATCATCTCAGCCATAGGACATCCACTACTGAACATAGGCCTCCCCTTTAGATCTCCACATAATATATCGGTTGGAAGCGACCTGCATCCAGCGTCTTCCGGCGACCTTTATAAGGTCGTCTGTCCATCTCGTTGGCATTAACTTTAGGCCTATAGTAGGTATTTAAGCATAGGACGCAGCTGAACTACATAAATACCTAGCATGTTCAACTAAGTATGTATGTATGTCTTCGACCTTAAGTAAGTACACAAATGAATGAAATGATTCTAGAATTCTTCATAAAATGAAATAAGAGACTAGACACACTATGATTCAACTTAAATAAACAAAGTGAAAGTAAATCTTCAAGTTATTTTCTCCGCACCGTTTTTCGGAGAAGCAGATGCCAGAACTACGGACGGGCCCGAACGCATGCGAAAGCAACGCAATCCGTTTCAAACGACGTTTTCAAACGCGGTCGGAAACGTACGTAGTTGTCCCGTAGATCCAAGATAGACCTAGGAACTGGTAATAATTATTAATGTAGGTAACTAAGTAGATTCGTGTGTGTCTAGTTCTTATCTGACTTCTTACGATTTGATCTGTAGTTTCTCCATAAATGTTCTTTAATTTTTCAGGCGGACAACTGCTACTGAACCTTTGGTAGAAAACAAAGTCTCAAGTCTCAGGAGGTTCAAGTGTGGCTTTTCACTTATCACAGATGTAGTTACTTAATTTTGTTAGTTGTGACAACAGTTTTGTGCTATTTATTTTAGTCACTAATACTTACACAAATTAACAGGTCAACATAAAATAGGTACAGGATTCGTGTATTTGAGTCAAAGATTGAACGAAGTTTTTGTACTTGGAGAAGGAAGTATTTTGAAAAGATCCAATTAGATTATAAGCATCAACATGTATATCAATGACTAAAATAAACTTCATAATACAGTAATCACATGAAATTCTGAGAAGTAACATATTAGAACATCATCAAATAACATACAAAAATCTAAACAATGACACAATCAATATTTATTTATACTTATCTGTGAGTCTTATCCGGGTTATGACCCGGGTCGAATTTCCCGACAAGTCCCACTGCCCTTAGTGGGACTAATCGCGGGGCAGTGTGCGTCGGCACGAACGAGCTCGGCGGCACATCCGCACGAATCCGGTAATCCGGGCCGCACCACCGGACCCGGCGCCGCACACCTCCGGATTTACTGCCGGACGAAACAGACACACAGCTGATTGTCGAGATTAAACGCCGCACGGCGGACTACTGCGTTTTAGAGAGATTTACCATTGTTTGGTGAACAATCTACGATTTATTGAAACTGTTCACTTTTTGTGCACCTACTCGACGTTGTAGAAAGGTTTTTCTATTTGAAAATAGAAAAACTTTCAAAAAAAAAATAATCTTATTTTGTAAATAAACCGACTTCAGAAACAAACACAAAAAAGTTTAAAATAACTTTTCTTTCTAAAGTCGGTGGCTTTGTTTTATTTTATTATTTACTAGCTTCCGCCCGCGACTCCGTCCGCGTGGATGGTTCATTTCTCAATTTTGAGTAACTCTGACAAATCCAATTAGGACGTAGCCCGCAAGTGCACTGCTAGTTAAGTCACACAGAAAAATAATAAAGTCGCGGTAGCCCGGTAGTCATTATCTCTCGGAGAATCTTAACACCGCGATTCAGAAATGCGCGTCATAGGCACAACGCCATCTAGTGGTGAGTGGTGGAACCTTTTTAGAAATCAATGGAGGCAGGCGTGGCGTAATGTTCTACTTTGATAATAGGTGTCGCCAGTGGTTCCATAATAAGGTTTGATACAGATTTTTTTTTCTACGTATTTTTCCAGGATAAAAAGTATCCTATTTTATGCCCAGGATAATAAGGTATAATTATACCAAGTTTCATCGAAATCGAACCGTTAGTTTTCACGTGATGCCTGCACATACAGACAGACAGACAAAAATTTTTTTAATCACATATTTGGATTTGGTATCGATCCAGCAACACCCCCCGCTATTTATTTTTTCAATATTTTCAATGTACAGAATTGACCCTTCTACAGATTTATTATATGTATAGATTTATTTCATTAACTATTGCCATCGACTTCCGAAAGAAAAGTTGTTTTAAACTTCTTTGTGTTTGTTTTTGAAGTTGGTTCGTTTTTTAAATAATGTTTTTATTTTACCCTTTTTAGTTCAGATATTCAACAAAAATCTTCCTATAATCGGCGTCTTTAGATCTCTATAATCCAAGTGGGCAACAAAAACGGATCTATGCGAGCAACATCACGTGATATCCATTATTTTTATACACGAAAACCTTCCCCAGAATGTAACAAACACTTCTCTGAAAACCGCATCAAAATCGGTACAGCCAAACGCGAGATAATCGCGAACAAACATTCAATCGACTTTGAAAAATCTACAATCCAAGTAGGCAAAAAATTCCCTATCTCAAAAACTACTGAACCGATTTTGATGATGATTAAATCATCATCAAAATCGGTATAAATTTTATAACCTAAGTTGAACAATACCTAGTACCTACTACAAAAAAAAGAATTACTTAAATCGGACTTGTAGTGGAACGACGACGAAAACTGGGCAGTTCTGGAAATATTACCTACATACATACGGGTCGAATTGATAACCTCCTTTTTTTTGAAGTTTTTTTTTTAAATTAGACCATCACATTTACGTCAAAGTCCACGTTTACTATACGGCACAAATCTGAAAACTCGTGATAAGATCTCTATTTTCATATTCTTTTGAAATTTTATCTTTTTACAAAAATATTTCATAACTTAGCAAATGTTTTTTACTTGTAACTTTTAATATTTGATGTTTAAAATTATTTTTGCTAAAATAACCTCGTATGAATGGACCAACTGCTAAGAATCTTTTTTTCATTCATGCCTTAAAAAAATCTTTTGATCGCATTACGATAAAACATTGTCACAAAAGATTTGCAGAATTTTGAAGAGATTTTTTTTAACACCTTTTTATTCCATGTTTGTTGGGGGGCACGATCTTTAACCGACAATCAGATATCAAACGGCGTTCGCCCGATAGCGGAGGTTTTATCTGGCCTCCGTTATCTGAGGGCTCTTTGATCCGTGCGGCTCGCTTTGAAGTCGCACGCGCCCTTTGTGCCGCGCCGCCTGCCGCCTCCGTGTAACCTGCACAGACGATTAAGGTTATTTAAGAAGATACATTGAGATGGCAACGTTATTAACAATTTGTAACTAATATTTTGGTATATTATTTCAAATACTGATATTCAGCTGCCGCGGATTACCTATATTGGAAGCCAACCCCAATAATTTGGGTAAAGCGTACTTCGTCCGCGATTTCAGTCAGTTTACATAAAACTGGAATGTACTATATACCTAAACCTTCCTCAATAATTGCACTATCTTTTACCAAAACCATTTTATTTTATAATATGTACCTATAGTAATAGATAGATCTATAACTTCTCATCATTGAATTTATGTAACTTAAATGTAAAAACCAATATATTGACGAAATTTCTGGCTTTTAAACCGCAGATGAGCAGTGTTGGTTTCGATATTTCCCGGTAAAACTTAATTAACGTAATGGACCGACCATTAAATTTGGTGGCGACGAGCCTTTTAAATTGTTTAAAACTGTAATCGCAACACGAGGTCGAAACCAAAATAATAAACGAATATCCATCAGTCATCAGGTCAGCGGCATCAGGCCATATGCTTGCTTGTCAACTAAAGTATGAAGCAAGCCATATATGGTATAAAAAAAGACATACGGCTTTATTACAAAACGTGGTTTAACTTAGACCAAGCTTTAAATCAAAAATCGATTTTTGAATTTCGAGATTATTCCAACTGCTATAAAATTCTAAAATGCACATTGACAACTTAGACCGGGATCTAAACTCGGTTTTTGTATTAATAACTTTACGACAGTAGAAATAAAGTTCGAAATTCAAAAAATCATTTTTGATTTAAAGCTTGGTCTAAGTTAAACCACGTTTTGTAATAAAGCCGATATAGTCTACCTAGCCTTTTCCCAACTATGATGGGGTTGATTTTCAATCTAAGCGTTTGTTGCAGTTGATCAGTATTTTAAAAGGACTAACTATCTGACATCCACAACCAAGTTAGCACTGGGTAATACAATTTATCTTGGTAACACTAGTTGTTTACTAATATGTATATTCGTCTATCCTTTTTTCCTTATATCCGTTTTTAATTCTGACTTCTTGTGTGACCTCCACAACAGAATTAAAAATAAAATACGAAAGTGCAAGCAAAAAGTTGAAAAGTCTCATAAATATGAAAGACAATTAGCAGGCAGTCTGTCTGCTTACCACCTGTTGGTTACATCGCGAGGCGTAATTAACATGAAAGTTTTAGTGCGCTTTTTACGTAGTTTTTTTTCATGGTGTGAGTTAACTGTGTGTGAAAAATGTATGACTGAAAACAGAAAACGAAAAATCTATTGTGAAGTTTTTGGACGTACGGAAGCCTACATTGCTTTTCACGTTTCTGTGGCCTCGGGACCGAGATGTGCGAGGATGTGTAGCGAGGGATGTGTTTGAAAAGAACCAATAGAATCGCTTCATTTACCTCGCCTCGTTCAGCACAGCTCTGGTGGAAACGGCTCAGGGGAGCTAGATTTTTGCGCATACAAAACAAGCGAGGGATGTGTGAGTGGGATGTGTTGTGTCTCCGCTCCCACTACACCGCACCCTCGGCGACACATTTCACAGCGTCGCAACGCATCCTCGCATCACACATTAATGCGCATTTTCACAGATCCGCTACACATCCTCGTAGGCAAATTTTCATAGCACAGCTTTAGTGGAAACGCCCACACATTTTCACAGCACAGCTAGACATCCTCGCACGACACATTTCCATCGCACATCTCTAACAGTTAGATACTGAAAACAAAACCCGATCGGTATTAAGAAGTCACATCACTTCTCTAAAACATGATACTCCAGTCACAAGTTCACTGAGTTGAACCTATAAACTATTTACATAATTTTACACCCCTTTTACATTACCTACATCGCTAGTCAGACACTTGTTTCACAATCAAAATTAAATCATATTTCATTTTCCCAGAGCTCATAACACTTTGATGATATACTTCATGCTTGACTCGCTACTATAATATTGTCATTTTATTATGTGTTTATAACGTAGTAATTGTATTTTTATTGCGGTGATTTCATTTTTAATTTTTATTCGTCTACTTTAGAGCAACTGGTATTTTTCACAATTCTACCTCACCGCCATTTGAAATCTTTTCGTCATACAGATAAAGTTTAAAATAGTAGTACAGTACAAATCTAGCTCCGCAATCCTTTTGTATTTTACGGCAGCCGTGCCGCGTGTCGATTACAGTGTCGTTCATTTATCCGCTTTTATTGTTCAAGTTAAAATATTATGACAAGTAACAGCATGTTCACATTGCCTATAAAACTACGAGCTTTTGTTTTTAATTTTTATATAAAATTGCTAGCTTTTCATTGTAGCATTGTTTTTTGAAAACTGAATTTCAAAATATCGTGTTTCTGTTTGTTATGTTTGCAATTTACGTGAGTATTGAAACTTCACAATATTAGGTTTGGTATCTGCACCAGTGTATCTACTGTCTGACTAACTTGAGACTTAAGTCATTACAATAGCAGATTAATTATACAGAAAGCAAATACTATCCTGTGTTTCCTTATTAAAAAAATAACCTCTAAATATTAGAAAGAAAGAAAATTGTGTTTATTGGCACTAAAACTTAAAACTTATTTAAGTTAAATACAAGAGTAATACAATAAAATAAGTGAAATAATAATTAAAAAACTAACAATTTAATGCCGAAGGGCAAATAGATGGGTAGGTAACTTACAAAGGCGCATCCGATCACGCTACTGATCAAAAGCATGAAAAATGTTTTTCCACAATTTTCCCGCGCTATTATAACCAAGAGCTTTACCATTTGGCCGCTTACAATTCGTCCTGGGGCGTGCGGTCGCGCTCGCCACAAAAGCAAAATTAATTTTAAAATACACCAAAAGAAATTAACTTTCAGTCGGTGTCTGGGGGAAAAGGTGAAAGTTCCAAACGAGAGAGCACTCGAAACGACTTAAAAATAATAAAGCGGACGTAAATGCGAGCCGCGCCGGGGACAATCCCATGTTTATATTGTTGCTTTGTACTCCATCATGTTTTTTGTAAAGCAGATTTTTAAAGGGCTTCTGGGTAATTTTGGTTATAAGTGCTGAGGTATTTTTTGCTGTTCTTATTGTTATTGTTTTTCGTTTTTGTTTAGATTATTATTTAATGGGCGATTATATTGTTTTCGTTTCTTTGTTGGAGAAGAGAATGAAATATGAATTGTTCATTATATTTTTCTTACGTTAATGTGCCTAATTGACCACGATAAGACGAACTTAAACCAAATTACAGATATAACATCAAATATCAGCTTAATTACACAGACTCATAATTAGATACACAAACCACTGTACCTACTAATCAAAATCAAGTTCAGGTCAGAAAAATCCCAAGACGAGAAACATCAAAAAATTAATTAACAAATTGTAAGAGCAGTATTATCAGCCATCTAGTTCAAGTTTTTCTCAGTTGAGCAGCGTCTCATATTTCAGACGTTTTAATTTAGCGTTGCGCTCGCTCGCTCCCCGCGGTGTACTTAAGCAGTCTGGGACATTATGGACTAATTTTTATACGCCTTTTTGCAAGAGCTAAGGATAATCGAACTGCCAATCCTGACTAGAAACAAAGGCGCCTGAGCGGAACTATTAGGATGCTTATAATAAATCAGTTTTATGGAAGCTACCGTGTTTTGTTTTTGTTCACTATCTTCCCGGAGCTTGTATCGGATGGAGGAATTTTTTTATTTAAATATTTATTGAACAGGTGAGTAAAACTTTTTATAGAGTTGGTCTTAGATGTGATTTATGATTGGAGATAAAAGAGTGTTGGAAGTAAATTGTGCATAAAGTTGAGATTAAAACTTTTGTGTCAGGGATTTTTATTTATAAAGTAGGAAAGATTACTATTTCTTCATTTATTGGGCACGATAAATTGTAAAAAAGAAACCTTTGTCCAAAATCCCGCCTGTAACACTTAAAGGATTAGGGGAACAGTGTATAAGACGGGGACGCTAATAATTGCGAGGTATAATGGGGACATACACTCTTTAGGCATACTTAACACAACACTAACGTATAGCAAGCGCCATCAGGACGTCATTTGCAAGCGGCCAGACGGAAATAGCGTCCTGTTGGCGCTTGTGCTACGTTAGTTTTGTGTTAAGTTTGCCTTATGTGTGTGATTTCCCATCATATCTCGTGTCCCCGTCTTATACACTGTTCCCCTAGAACGTGGTAGAAGTGTACCCTAACCTAATAAGATGAAAAACCTTCATTAATGTTTTAACAATTCAATCCCAAACAAAATCATTATAAGAGAATCTTAAACCACAAAAAATCCACTACACGCTCAGAAACTTCAGCAAAAAATATGCATAATATCTAATAGTGAAACAAAAATGAGTCGGCAAAGGGTTAGCAGGTGGCAGCTTTGTGCGCTCCTGGACCGACAGGTAATTAAAATGCAAATGAACCGCGAGACGCAACGCCAGCGTTTAGCCTTTGGATGCTCAAGATATCTAATTTGCAGCGCTGAAACATCCGTGGCAAGAAAACGGGTAAGTGTGTTCCCCTTTAGTCTTCTTGCAAGATAACAGTTTTTTTTTTCAGCGCATGTTGATCTTAAAAACTGTTTGTGGGAACTGACATTGTGGTAATTAGGTTTTTTTTAATAAGGTATTATAATAGGTTTAGCTTCGTAAGTCAAGCGCGTGATACATTCGTGCCAGAACATAGGTGATCTTTTATCTTTTATTTTATAATAGTTATTTTTTTGGTTTGCTTTTCAACAGACATTTTTGCTTACGTAAAAGAAATTGTTGCTGACGACAGCATTTATTGTTGAGAATGCTTATTGCTGGGAAATAACATACGTAAATAAAAGTGATACATTTTATATTTTTTATATATAATCAAACCTTGTTTTCCATTCAGTTGTTTCTTCAAATGACGACACGCTTCCCCCTTCTTCTAACTCCGAATTCCCAATGGTAACCATGTCATATTTAAAATAAAATGCCCATCTAGCTAGTCATGTTGTGATCTGTGAAGATAGCTACTTCTAAGATCACTCTCTGGCAAAGTATGTTTAATCGAAGGTTAAAGTTATCAGAAACTTCTAAACCGGGTGCAGATCTTGTTAACGTTGAACTTGTTACGGTATTCATCCATCCTTGTTTCATTGAACTCGTAGTTTGAAACCTGTAAAACAAAAAAAAAACGTATTAAAGAAGAATATTCTCTTAAATTATTCACATTATTCATTTTAAAGACAACATAGTACCAACATGTTTTGTTTTTCAACCGATATAAACTCTAAGACAATTTACTTCCATCATTAATCAAACTAACTTGATTTAAATTATGTGGTGACATGTGAGTCGAAGCTGAAAACACAAGCCGAGAGCGCGGCGACGGGACGCGCCACGCCACATCCACGCCGCCACGTCGCCGAGACACATCAAAGAGCTCGAGGGTTACCCCAAAATAATCCCAACGATAACTTTAAATGAATTCGTTAATTACACTAGTGTTGATTCGCTAAGAAATACACCCCAGAGAGCAGCACACAAATTACCTATCAACAAAATTAAAGCCATCGTAGGGCTTCCAATCTATCGGCTTACTCGCTTTTAATAATATCGCGTGAAAATTATTTATATGTAAGCAAAGCCGCGAGTGATTAGGGCGGTCCCAAAGAGCCGAGGCGATGTTTAACCCAATTTCCTAATTCGTATGTTTCGGTTATTAATTAATGAAGTCTCATAAAATGCTTTGCTTAATAAGAAGGTTGAAACTCCGATGTAATAGCATCAGCCTTAATAACATTCCACTCAAAAGCATGAAATATAAGTTTGTGGTGCTAAATTGGCACCGGAATAGTTTTTCGAACAAGATCGTATTTCATTCAGCAAAAGAGAATACAACAAAATAAAATCAAAATAGAGAAATCATTGTAATAATTTTCCTTTAATAAAACAATACATCGATTTATTAAAACACATGGACATGTTCAATTCTCGCTCATTTTCCTCCAAAAATATAAACCTATCCAATAAAAAATCTAACTTAATAAGTACCTATTATATTTATATTTAGGGAAGGAGAATATCAAATAATAATAAATGACACGTAGATAATTAAGTATTGAAGCTCGTCCCAAATATAAGTGTGTGCTCACACGAGGGCGTCCGTGTCCGGGTCTTGTCCGGGACGACGGCAGACGGCGGACGGGCCGGCTAATCTCCTCGCATGTTGACTCTACTCAATAACTAACTTCAAACATAATTATCTTCGTCGATTTCCCCTAAAATTGGCGATTCCCTCGGAGGGATTCCCGCGATATTGCTCCGACAAATTTCTTGTGCCAACAGCGCCGAGCCGGTATCAGGATATTATCGAGGGTCATTGTTTGATTATCTCATTATGGGATGATTGATTCCATCAGGCGTTCATTAAGATGCTCGCTGTGATCGTGAGTTTTCCTCTTAATTATATTTGCAAACAATTATTATTGGTAAATAATGTGATTTTTATTCGGGTCTTTCGTTTTCAAGAAAATGCAAATCATTGTGATTTGGGAAAACACTATGCGATCCAAACAGTTTCTATATATGGGCCTGTGTTGGTGGATCGCCAGTGTCCCGCAGATCCCGGCTGTGGGTCGTTCGCAAGCTCTCAATATGATCATCGTGTTATCCAGCTCGTAAACGGTATTAAGTAAGACGTGTGCGTGCGTGCATATTGAAGCCGCTGCAATTTCACGACACATCGCGTCGTTGTCGGCCGTAATAAATATAAAATATGTGCGATGCGGGCGCACCACGCCATCTTGAATACCAAGTGGGCCACACCGACTAACTACAAATGATTTTAAAAAACGTCTTCCCCCGTCCGCCGCCCTCTAACTCGTTTACTGCATTTTATATTCATTATTTCACCGCTACCCGCGCGCTTTTACGACGCATTTAATACTCAGCAATCATATTACGCTGTAGTTTGTGTGTACCTACTGTAATGTTATTACTGGTTTATTAAACAAGTTCAAATATTGTTAGACACGGTCATTTTCTTGTTATACGACTTGCGCTACGATTCAGTGCTACGACGTAGCACTTGCTACGAAGCTACGGAAAACGGACGAACTTTAAATTACGTACTCTAATTTTATTGGGTAAACATTACAAAAGCTTGATTTACGTAAGCAATTGCTAATTTTAGACGTACAGTTCATTATTAACAAAAGTTTCGAGCTTTATTAATATGTTATAAATGAGTTCAAGGAAACGAATATAAAAAGTTTTGAGGACAGTTTGATAATTAAAATTAATTTGATTACACAGGCAAAACAGCTAGGTGATGTGTTGAAATTAACTTTTAATTTGTTTTGCCATAATTTTACACGGCAACTTGAGTGACGGCGTGAACAGTTGACAGGAGGCTCGCCGTCCTCTGGAATTAAACAAAATAGGCAAGTCGGTGATCCATCAAACGTCACCGTGAAGAGATCAGGCGGCAAATTTTAATTCTGAATGAAGCTCTTTAAGGGCGCGGTTCATTGCGGGGCGAACTTAATGTTTCGCGTGACTCGAATGCTGAGATATTATTTTAATTTCGCCCCCATCGACCGCTATCCGAGGTGTCTCGCACACCCAACTTTACATATTTTTGAGGGAATAAATCTCGTTTGATGAAAAAAGAATTTCACTGTAAACAGCGCCCGGTTAATGGAAATTTTTGTTTAGTATGCAGCGTGGGGAAATTAGGTGGGAGAGGAACTCTCTGGAAACATGCGACACCATGATGTGTGCAACGAATACGTATTCGAGACCCAGGTGTGGGACATACGTGTGCCAAATATCTAAAGCTGTTATATTAACTTAAATCTCTTTCATGAATAAATCTTGAGAAACAACCGCCTTCATTTTATGATGAATACCAAACTGGCAATGAAAGGGACCTCAACAAATAATCACATAATACAAATTACATCCTCCCAAATCGTTACAGTTTCGTAGCGACATTTTTACGAACACGGATCTCACAAAATCCTTCTTACATAAAAACGGCGTCCCGGTGTCCCCCATCAAATGCAACGAATCAAAGGACTCTGTGCCGAAATTCGCAACAATTTTATTATTCAATTATGGTTCGGTGGCGAGCAATATGCCAGCGTGAAAATGACACCCTTCACGCGCCGCTCCCTTCAAGCCCCAGATTAGGGCCGACTCGATACTGTATCTCGGATAATAAACATGATGGTTAAGGAGATCACTCTATAGCACAAACTTGTTCACAAATTAACCAAAATAAACGCGGAGTGAGCCCGTGATGTTGCGGCGGCTAAATTAAATTTGGATAGTCCCAAACTTTACCAAGTTTGTATGCACGTGCGCAAAATGTAGACACGGCTTCCCGCTGACGTAGATGTATGAATGTTTCAGTAATTTGTGGCGGAGACAGTTGCTGTTGCATAAAGTTGGACCTAAGTAGCTCAGACTGTAGTGGAGGGACGCCCCGACGCGGTCATTTCTTATACGTGCCTGTCTAGTAGATTGGGGAATACATTTGCTCATTTCGCAACACACGATTGAATTCTCGTAGAGGACGCCCGCAAAGAAATATAGTGGAAAGCGTTCGGGCGTCTTAGTCTGTAGATTGCGATCACCTACTGGCTTGCCGCGTGCTAAGTGGATTGGAGTGGGACCTCATCTGTTCCCCGTCAGGCGAGGCTTGGGGTGGCCCCCTCTGCCTCCCCCTCCCGCCTGCGAATTGCGTTAAATAAAGTCAAATTGAGCAATAAAGGCTGGCTCCCCGCAGTAATGCAATAGAATCGCTGTCCGACGCTCAAACTATACCACTAATTTACACCAGTAAGCTATCGGCTTGTTTCTGGACCGAGGTGTCTTTGCACTGATTTGGCATGGGATTTTCTTGAGAATAACATTTTTGTTAGTTTATGAAAATATTTTTTAAATTCTTTTTAAATACTTAGAATAAACGTTCCTGTCACGGGACTATTAAAGCTGGTTACCGTGACCCTGGAACGTAAAGGGTAATTGAAAGAACACGGTGGAATTAAGTCAGTACGAGTCTGACAGTCTCTTCCGCTGCACCCAGGGTTCCCGAGGACTCATTTAACCCAAAAATGTTACCCCTAAAATCAAGATTAACGTTCCTGGAGCTGGAACACATATGCAGTTACTTTATTTTCAAGATTTTCACTTCGGAAACGTAACTTTAACTCGCAAGTTTCCAAGCAAACAGTTCCTACATGACTACGATTGACACACTTTAACTTAAAAGCACTCAAATCTGAATGATGGCAAAACGGAGCTTATAAGTGAAAACAAAGTTAACTGTAAGTGACGAGGGTGCAGGTTACTTGTTATGAGACCGTTTTGAGACAAGAAATCATCGCGGCCATTATACTGACTTTAATGTAACAGGGCTGTCTACTGTCACTTCAAATTTAAGAATTATGTAATTCAAATTGAGACGTATTTTTTCGGATGAATTGTCTCAAATTCAGAGTTAAATTGGCTAACTTATATTATTATCTGCTCTTGTAACGGGTATCACAATAACAAATATTGATAATTATTTGCCGTCAATGATCGCAGTTAGTTTATTTATGGTACGCGGAACATGGAACGTAATAGGCAATTGAAGAAACGCAGTGTATTTTATTCAGTTCAAGTCTGACAGTCCGCACTGGGCCGCGTGGTGGATTATGGCCCACTCCCTCTCTCAGAGAGGAGGCCTGTGTCCCAGCAGTGGGAACATTTATAGGCTGATGATGATGATGATGATGATGATATAAATATTATTTGTTCTATGAATTTAACACAAAAAAAAAAAATATTTCTTCGAATCCGCTCGAAGAAAATAATCTTACCAGCCCTAAAGTTAACAAATAACCCTACCGCTGCCGCTGCTAGGCTCTTGTTCCCCAGATTCGGGCAAGGCGGTTAGGTTTAAAATTCAATTTATTTCAATTTGTGTGTAATCAGAGGGGGGTTAACACAAAAATACGCGCTCGCTTTATATTGCGGGGTAAGTTGATCGCTTAGCGTTAGCTATGGAAATGAGCTCTGTTTCGGGAAGACGGGGGCCTATAATTACTTACTAGTGATCTGTTTTACTGTTGTAGTGTTCGGGGGATGCATTCACGGGTTAAGAATTTCGAAACAAGTTTCAGGTTTAGCGGTATTTCGGGGGCAGGAATTGGAAAAATCAAGCTTGTGAATATAATATTTCTATGTTCACGATTTACCGCTTATAAATACAAAATAAGTTGTAAGAAGAAAATAATGTACAAAGTGTTATAATGCTAAAGTTTGTGATGAAGGATAGATGGATCTTTGTTAAGGTGCCGGTTCGCACCGGAGGTCGCGACAAGAGACAGCGACAGGCGACTGCACAGGAGACCGCGACTCTAATGTATGAGCTGCAGTTCGCGAGCGAGACAGCGACAGGAGACATACGGTAAACAATCTCCGGTCGCGGACCGTGTCGCGGTCTACTGTCTCGGTCTCCTGTCGCGGTCGCGCGCGCGAACGGCACCTTTACTCTTTCACATAAAACTACAACAGCTAGTCTGGCATAAAATGACAATTTCTGAACTGATTTGATTAACATTTAACACCCACTGCATTTTGCCTGTCTAATGATTCTATGATAAATGGATCTTGTTAAGATAATACACAAATCTTTTATTTTTCATTTATCACCATTGTGCCTTCTCGTACCCATCTAGTTAGGATCGCAAATAGAGAATGTTCCAAGGTACCTCCGGTAAGTACCCCAGATTGGTGAGAAATGAAATGAATGGTGGAATTTAAAAGGCCTGTAAGAGCAAAACACGCTAATAAAAAACCTATTACAATAAACGATTCAACCAAAGCCCTCCCAAAATTTAACGTGACACTTGTCACAATAAAAATTCAAATAACTTGCCCCTCACATCCAGTTGTTTTTTAAAAGCGTTTTTAATATTCCTCACCGTCTTTGCCGTTCTATGGCAATTCCGCCTTGTTTTAAAACGGGCAAATTGAGCTTTTTTTTTTGTTTATACAAGTTGAGAGCAGTTGGAGCGTCGGTAATCTCTTTTACGTTTGTTGGATTTGAGACTGCCCCAGTCTTCTTTTTCCTTCGTTTCGTCAACAGTACTGTATATTGTTTGTCCGTGTTATTCGCTTGTTTTGCACGAGAAGGGAATTCCTCATGGGCGGGTGCACGTTCACTATGCGTATAAATTTTTAAGCTTCGTAATGTTTCTTTCTATTTTTTTGTTCCATCCGTTTCTTTTATTTAATTGTCTGTTTGTTGCATCTTGTTTTTGATGAGGTTCTACTTTTAAGTGTTGTTCACGAACATGTTTGTTGTTCGTAACATACACATGCTTGTTCGTGAAGTTGTCGACTTACCTTTCAAAGTGGACATTCGTAAACTTTTTCTTTGACATGCCTAGCGAGCAGCAGATGATATAATTTAGTAGGTGCGTCCACACAGAGCGCGCAGCCCCGCGAAGCATTTGCTGCGCGAGGAAACTTACAAGCGAGGCTGCTCACTCTGTGTGGACGCGTCTATTGTTTTTCGACAGAAGCACGAAACAATATACGCGAGCAAAACAAAAGCCGACACTGGATGGTTCGGGCACGTTCGGGCGCTCGCTCGACCGCGGCAGCGCTGTCACTTGCCCCGCCCGAGACACGTCCACACCAAACGAGCTGCTTCGCTCGGAAAATGCCTCGCGAGGCTGCGCGCTCTGTAGGGACGCACCTAGTCATTATTTTTCAGTTAGTCAGTTTCTTGTTGTTACTTTTATGTTGCTTACGTCTTATAATTCTGTCAAAGTGTATCCTATCAATCAGATTGTATCAAAATGCAGAAATATATCCTGTTACGTACGCCGCCGCCGCACAAATCAATAGACACAATACAAGTAAATGAGACGCTTGCGAATAATTATGCAATTACTGACTCACTCGCATTCACGTACCAATTACTCGTGTCAATGGAACGACTCACTAATAACCCCCACTGTTCTGTAATTTAAGTCGCGAGCTCACACAACATGTATTAACATGACAAGGCGAGCTAACAAGCTATCTATGACACCCACAAACAGACTCCACTAATTTAGACTGTCACTAAAAGGTATTACCGCGAACATATTTCATTTTCCAGATACAGACTCATCTAAACGCAATACATCATGAACACGAGCTTATTTTTCAACTGACATTTTATGCTCTGTATCAAAATTATTGAAATAAGTGTCGCCAAGGTAGTCGGGCGCCCGCCACCTGTTCTTACTTTAGCTAAATTTTAAAACAAAAGGGTGGTTTTTAAACTCAACATTTCAAACATTGTGGTTAAGACTAAAGGAACTTGCCAAGCTCCCATTTGAATTTGCCGGTGATAAAAACAACTGAAAATAATTCATAAAAGTGAGCGAAATAAAAGTTCACAATAGCAAAGACAAACGCAAGCCGCGTTCCCTGTCCTGCCGCCCCGGGCAGACGCTCCAAATTATCTTTTTGCCGGGCAACGTCTTCGCTCTTTAAGAATTCTCTTTTAAATTGTGTTTCGGTTTTGGTCTTTTTGTGGACGCTGTCCTTTGGCCGGTCGCCGGTCGCGATGTTCTGCATTAATAACGCGGGTTAATATTTGTAGTGTACGAACATCAGCTCTCTTTGGTGGCGGAACAAATCCCGCGTTTGTCAGCTCATATTTTATTTGTTTGTGTACACTGTGTGTGGGGCTAACTCTGGCCGACCCGTAGCCTTCGTTTATTTTAGAGTATGGCGACGAAATAACTTTGTTTGAGGTCACAGTCACAGAGAATGTTTTTAGTTTACAGTCGCCAGAAAAATCACACACGTAGTTATATCAGAGCAGTGTATCAGAGGAGCATTTTAAATAAAAACAAAAGACGTCTGAAACATTGGGTGGTGTATGTAGCGTGTCGGGGGATCCCTCGGCGGGGTAGCGGGGGAGGGTAGTATCGTCTTATCAAATGCAAACACTCGCGGCGCGTTCCGGCCATTGGGCGCAAACACCACTGCTATTATTTTTATTTCTCACATCTCCGCGCTCTGATACAATGTTTTGGATTAAATCGACGTTTCTTACACTCCTTTGGTTTCTAACTCCGATCTCGTGAGGTTTTATTGAGAAGGGTAAGCAAGGGTTACTTCACTTGAATATGTTACATTAAAAACAATTCAAGAAACGTTTGCTTGAATAAGTGTCTGGTAAACTAAAGGAAATATTTTCAGGAGTCTCTTGCTTTTAAGTAAAATTGCTTGTAGATAGAATCATTTTAGGTTTCGGGACCTCTTAAAATTGAACTTGGATTAGTTACGGGTATATTCTATCTCTTATTTCAAAATTTTCTAGTAAAAGGAGCATTTGTTTAAAATCTTTGTCTTCAAAATCTCCCCTTACTAACCCTCTTCCTGCCGTAGCTACATTTTTAACTTATAAATACTAATAACACTAATAAAGGTGCTATATCTGGCACAATATGGCGGGTCGTAACGTTAGGAGATGTTAGGCAGTGACTGTGGGTCTGCGGGTACCCGGGTACCCGTAAAAAAGTAATAAAATACAAATAAATCCGCGCCCTCCTCCCCAGTGTGTGACGCTCCTTCTATTATTATTATTATGAACATCAAAATATTACTTCACGGGTTTCCGCTACCGATGTGGGGAAGTTTGAGGAGTTTGAGGACATATTTTTATCAGAAATAATGATGTTGTGTAGTTGTGATTTTGTGACAGCAGTGGAAAAAAGAGCAGTTTATGTTTATTGACTGAAAGGAGGTTAAAAATGTGCTGTGATTTTGTTTTTAACTCGTTTGTTAAATTACCCTCAGGTTTCTTAAGATTTTGTTTTTTATATTCAACTAAGGGCTGATTTTTCAATAGTCAGATAACTTTTATCTAAGGAATAAAAATGGCGGTTTGACAGCTTATCTATAGAAAATATGTCAAACCGCTATTTTTATTCCTCAGATAAAAGTTATCTGACTATTGAAAAATCTGCCCTTAGTAAGTAAATTATAAGCCTTCGTTCAATACAGAAGTTTTCCCGCGGCTTTGCTCACGTTAGTTTAGAATGTGACAATTAATTCGGGTTATACAACTGGCGCCGTCTGCGGCGCCTAAGAATTTTATTCTTGTATTCCTCGAAACAGTAGATACCTAATTTTTGTCTGGGTGATAAGTACTCATGTATATTACTGTATATCCGTTTATGTACATCTGTTAGCGAATGTATATTCATTTCAGGATGATAGTTTCAGTGGTTTAGGCGTGAAAAGGTAACAAATGCACTTTCGCATTTAGAATGCATAAGTTAGGATCCAAGAATCTCTAATTTAATCTGTTACGTCCAAATCTTAACCTCTTTAACCGCTCCAAAGCTTGAAAAACTCTTAAATCCTTTTAACTCCACAAAAAAAAATCAAGACCTCGAACATGAAATCTCAACCATATGCATAAAATATGATCAGAAAAGGCTGTTACCTGCGAGGTTATAAACTAAACGAATGTTAGTCTCATGGGGTGCTGGTCTATTTAAATTTGTTCATAAATAGATAATAAAGGGAGGCGGGAGTTCGGCGGCGGTTTACTAAACTGCTTTATTCGATAAAGATTGCGGAGACGCCGCGCCGGAGAAGTTTGGTGGCGGTGAGCGACGCGCGTGGCTCCTACCACTGGCTGTCGATTGGGAGTGTGTGATTCGAGGGTAGAAGCTGTTTAAAATAATTAATTCATCTTCTGTAACTTTCTATACACATCTCTTTATAAAAAGTTTGACTTTTTATTTAAAGTATTTTTGTGTGTTTCTTTAAAGTTATAACGATAATTGTGTCGTTTATGCTATTTTTAGATCTCTTACCAAGTTAAAAGTGTAGAAATAATAGAACTTTTGCACGTGCCTTAACTCCTTCCTCCCCTCCCGCCTCACATCTCCCCTTCAACTTTTATGCAAAAAGTAATCCCATCTATCCCTGTACCAACATTCATCAAAATTGGCTGACCCATTTAGGCGTGAAACCACAATAAACAAATAGATTCACTTTCGATTTAATAAAATAACACTCGCGCCGAAATCCACTATTTACATGATGTAAATTATTTCGAAAACACTTAAATCAAGTATAATCTTTCCAATGCAATTTACTTTCGACTCACTAATCGAGTTCTTATAGTAAAACAGATGGCTCGCCAACTTTTGACATCGCGATGTTTCATCTTGGCTTACCGAATCTGGCGGAGGATTAAAAATGTAATTCATTATCAACAAAAAAATGTCGTAAAATGAAATTGTATGAAAAAAGATTTAATTCATTAAAGTGGTCTTATCCGAGGGGCAGACTTAGTATGTTTTTGCGATAAATTCTAGGGGCCCATCGACCACAGTATTGTATTACGGCGAGGCCTAGAGGTACACAATTTTATTTTCCGCTTTTTAGGTAATCAATAGGGGAGACTCGACGCCCCTAAACAACCGAAACAAATAACAGGAGAGATGTGGAGTCGTGTCATACATTTAGTTTTTTATAAACAGAATTTTCATCAGACTGTACATCCATAGGTACATCCCTAATACTTTGAACCGTAAGTAGGAGAATGATGGGTATCCGGATGGCGAGTAATGGGTGACTTGCTGTCAGATCATAGACCATGCTCGGGTTGAAGAGCTGTCAGCAATCTGACGGGGCCCCCTTAGAGAACCAAAGCCTGCCGGGGTCACGGGACTATTTCATCAGGTAACCGTGACCCTAGAGCGTAAAAGGATATTGAAGGTTCACAGTGGATTTTAGTCAGTAGCAGTGGAGGAACTGATTTGATGATTTTCTATGATAAAAAAAAGTAGGCGAGAGATGATGTAGATATAATTCATTTGCTATTGGTAACATTTTAATAATTTAGGAGAATACTTAAAAGAATATAATAACTTATTTCATTTTGTACGTTTTAGTAATTACTTCTTCAAGTCAGTTCTTCCAAATACCTATAGTATATTTCAACAAATCCGGCCTTTCCAATAAACTCGGAACATACCTAATATCCAACTCAATTGCAAATATCTCATAATAAATATTTCCGATAAACGTGCGATAAAAATATTTTAAAGTGGAAATTCAAGTTCGACTCCACAGATTTCGCTGTTGCGATAGTGAAATCTAATATTCATTCCAATGATAGGTAGCTATTTATATTGAATGAGAGCTCTCCGCTAGGTTATACGAAAATCGGAGCGGTTTTAATCTCATTGGCATTTTTATATTTTTTAGTATTTTCCAAATCTGTTTCAGTAGGGTGAATTTTCCAATTGGGCGTGGATGGCCAAATCCGAAACTATGAGGAATAGTGAAAAGTACTGAAAGGAGTAGAGTCTTGAAGCCGATTTTATCAAAAACTGCAACAACTGCATCATTGAGTTCTAGAAAAATGAATAATCTTCGCCAGAAATCGAACCCGTTGAATTTCGTGAAAAAAAAGCACATCAGGCTTCGAGACTTCGTTCAATATTTTCTAGTGGTTAGTGACCCTGACTGCTATGCCGGAGGTCGTGGGTTCGATTCCCACCCAGGACAAATGTTTGTGTGATGAGCACGATCATTTGTTCTGTGTCTGGGTGTAATTTATCTATAATATGTATTTAGAAATATATAAGTATGTTTATCAGTTGTCTAGTACCCATAACACAAGCTCTGCTTAGCTTGGGACTAGATGGCGTTGTGTGATAGTTGTGGAATATTATATATTATTATATTATATTACTCATAGGTTCAGATATAGCCATTCACGCCCAGTTGAAAAATTAACCTTTTATATTCATTTTTATTTAGTGTACGTTTTTGGGAACAAAAATATCCTAACAATACTTTTGTATTTTTTTAATGCAGATATATCAGTAATGTTTTCTGTTGTAATAAAACAGCATTGTACCAAAGTTCTTGTTATTTTAGGATATGTTAATTCAACCGTAATGCTTTTTGAAGTACAATGTGAATGATGGTTCAATCGTTGTTCGTAAGCCGGTTATTATTGGCTTTTATGTTTATTACTGTTATTTTCATGAAATTTATTGTAATTTTTGGTCACTCAGTATAAAACACTGGTGAAAAAATTGATACCAGTCGAACATGTACTTACCTACTCCTTGTTTTTAGAAGTCGGTTAAAAATTAAATTACGTTTTTACAGCGCCTCTCTAATTTCTCGGTAGATTGCTATAAAAATATTGCGTTAAAATATGACAAACCCAGATGAAAGATAAATCATATAACACATACTGAACGATGCTGATTTTTCTGGGAAATTAAAGAAAAACAGAATATTTCCATTAGTAACATTTATGTTTCCCTTCCTGAACCTTCAGGTTCGGAGAAAAAATAAAGATATCATTATGAAAAGTGAAGAAATGTTTTACGCATTTTCTACTAGCCTAAGCCAGAGGCGTTGTCCGTATTAATTTCAGTAATAAACCCAAAACTATCTATGTATCGCATTCCGTACAAATCCGTTCAGAAGTTTTTGTTTTCATTTCGGAATAAACCATGTTCTTTTTTTTTTTAATCTGGCTCAGACAGAGTTATGCCCGAACATATACAATAACCTATAAAATATTTTTTTTTTCATTTCGGAATTCGATGGCAAAAAAGTCAATGAAATAAAAATCAAAGCCACCGACTTCCGGAAGAAAAGTAATTTTGTAGGTTATTTTAGGTACACTTTTTTTGTGGTTGTTTTTGAAGTCGATTTTATTTCAATTTTTTAAATAGTTTTTTTTTAGTTCAAAATTCATGTTAAATACTTAATTTTCTTGCGTGCGTACTATAATTTTGAAAGTAGGACTGACCTATAATATCATCGTCCAGTACACAATAGCGAAAACTGCTCAAGGAATGAAAACTGCTGAACTAAATTAAATGTTTTTTTTATGGGACCAAATGGTAAGTATACGGCATCAATCAAAAATAAAATCTCGCAAATAGCATCAAAAACCTAGGAGTAATCGGTGGACATTCTTTTTGAATCGTCTAAAATATGGTTTTTTTTTCAGCCAATTATTGACGTTAACCATATTTAGAATCCCGACCCTCTCAAAAACGAAAATCAACAATCTTTTACGTAACGTTGCCTAAAAACTCAAGATCCATACTTAAGAAATAATGCAACATTATATCGAAGAGTTCCCCCCACGTCCTTATTCCGTAGTTTCGGTAGCAATCGACCGCAGAAAGCAATCGTTCGGTTCGACCAGAGACAACGGAAATGTCTCAAGTGGATGATTGAGCTGGGGTCTCGTAGACCCTGCGGCTGAACGCACTCCCCCTGTGAGCCGGTGCACTCGTTCAGTAATGTAACATAGAAATAAAACCATTGTTTGTTGGATTCTTGGCTTTTGTCGAGTTCGGGAAATGTGACTTGTGTGGCTAAATTATTTAGTTGTTTTTTTTTTTAGATAATGTAGTTTTCAGGCTTTCACTTGATGATGGAATTTGGTATTAATAGTTGTAATACAGTGGATTTTACCTAGATTTGCGTATAATATTTTTAATCATACTTAGAACTACGCGCTTCCAATCATCCTTCATATTGTACACAGCAAAGGAGTGGAACTCACTACCTGCGTTTGTATTCCCGAATGCCTGCAACCCGATTCTCTTCAAAGTTAGAGTGAACAGGCTTCTTCTGGGTAAGCTCGCTCTATCGTAGGCTTTGTCTCTGACTTAGACTAGAGTCAACAACATCATCATCATATCAGTCCGGGATCACCCGCTGCTGGGTATAGGCCTCCCCCTTTTTATGTCAACAACATACCGTATGAAAAAAAATAATCATCATCATCAGCCGGAAGACGTCCACTGCTGAACATAGGCCTCCCCCTTTAGACCGCCACGCCGAACGACAATTCTCAAAAATCAACGAGTAATTAATTTTTTTTTTTAAGTATTGCGAAGAAAATCTTACTCTTTTCAACCGACTTCAAAAAAAGTAGGTTCTCAGTTCGACAGTTTGTAAACTATGTTTGTCCGCAATTATCTCGCGTTTGGCTGAAACGATTTTGATGCGGTTTTCAGGAAAATGTTCATGTATTCTGGAGAAGGTTTTAGTTTTACACTATTGGATATCCCGTGACGTTGCCCGCGTGGATCCGTTTTTGCTTACTTGGATTGTAGATTTTCAAAGACGCCGATTATATGAAGATTTTTGCTGAATATCTAAACTGAAAAGGGTAAAATAAAAAACTTTTTGAAAAAAGGGAACCGACTTCAAAACCAAACACAAAAAATGTGAAACAACTCTTCTTTCGAAAGTCGGTGGCCATAGTCAATGAAATGAAATAAAAAACAAAGCCATCGACTTCCGAAAGAAGAGTTTTTTTTTTTGTGTTTGGTTTTGTAGTCGGTTCCCTTTTATCGTCATAGCCGATGAGCATGGACAGTTTTTAAACAAACAAATAACGGTGTAAAAACATTTACGACTTCATCAATATTTGACTACCCACCCATAAAACTTTTCAGGGCAACAGAACTAGAACTTCTCGTTAATCTAAAACCTAAATTCATTCATTAAAACATAAAAATGTCAACTCATAGTAATTAATTTAAGGGAAATACGGCAATCGCCTAATGTGTCGGCGTAGGACTGGCTATAAAGTCGCGAAGAACACTGTCCATTACCACATTAGGAAAGTGGACTTGTAATTCGTACATTGTTAAAGCAATACGAGTTTATTGTCAACTGAATAAGGTGTAAATTAGATAGTGATGATACCGTTAATGAATGGAGCAGTCGATGGTAGTATGATAAATGGGGGGTGTGGCCCGGAATAGAAATCAGTAAGTGGATTAGCCACGGAATGCACGGACTGATGGTTCAGTTTTTGTGGTTAAACTTTTCATCTTAGTAATATAATAAAATAGATAATCTAAAAACATTTGGTTTCATTATCATCAAAACAAATTAGTTTCTATTCATAGGTACCTTCAATTACTATAAAACTCCCTACCTAGTTCAAGAAAACACAGTTCTAATGACCGAGAAACATAAAACACATAACACCTAAGCCTGCAAACAATTTGAAAGATGTATAGTTTTAATAAAAGTGTTGTCTGCGGTGTACCGGCGCGCCCGTCCTTACCACGACCATACATTTAAGTGCTAATTTAATTAATTGTTCCATTTCCCTATATAAGGTGCAAACACGCACTCGCCGCGCCTCCCGCGACCCCCGCACCCCTCGCAGGTGGCCGACCTGCAACTACCACCACCATATTTTCCACTTACATGCGGACTTTACAAATTGGCCAGCTATTGCTCTGTTTACGAGGTAAAAATATATTCATTGACGCCAGAATCCCGTACAAAGTAACTTAACGAGCCCTCAAACTAATTTATATCTACGAAATAATTTTGAAGAATCGTAATGGATGTCACCTGTGCCTCTCTTCGTTGGACAACTTTGCCAATTTAACTTTATTTGTATCGAGCAATACTCGGGACTTAAATAACTTTTTGCGAGTACTTTATCGTCCTTAAATATGGTGTAGGAAATGAAAAAACAAGATAACTGATTACATAAGAATGCTATCGGAATCGAGTGGAGTGCGAGGGATGAGTCGGAGGCCGGGGGGATGACAAGAGGCGTCGTGAAAAGAGATCCGCCTCGGGCCGGATTATTGAATTATCAACAAAACATCGTACGCCTGAGAGAGTGCGCGCCTCTAATTACTTTCTACTCTCTTCGGCGTATCATCTCAAAATCCGATGAGATTTGATGAGTAATCGATCGGCCCTTAATTGCGGACGCTTCGATTTGTTTGTAGAACAAATAAAATCGGTTGAATGAGGAAATTTACACACGCAATAAAAATAGAGGTATTAAAAACAGACAAGAGCCTAAGCGGAGGGCAGACCGGCGGGATTTTCCGGGGAGTGTTTTTAAGCGATCCCCGGCGGAGCGCACCATCCGATATATACGTTCGGCAAATTAAAAGCAGGCCATGCGTGCGGGCATTGTGAAGGAGGGCCTCGTTTTATTGTTACCGATTTGTCTGCACGGAAAAACACAAATGGCGCGGAGCCGAGTTAAGCTGTCTGTTAATAGAAGGCCGATGTAAACGATAGCCGCGGTGCCGCGGTGGCTTGGACCGTCTCATTCACTACCGATTGTCAACACAATGCCGAATTTCCAGACGTTCACTAATTTTCATGTTTTGAAATTTCGAACGCGTTTTGTGTGGTGAGGTAAACAATCGTCTTTCATAGCTGTTATGACCCCTTGTCCTGTTTTGGAAAAAAGAGTTATTTCCCTCTGTTACTTAATTATTTTATGCCTAGGGTAAACCTTAAACGCAGTACGACAAGGATATGATAAGATCTACTTTCTGAACGTGAGACTACTTTATTTAGGTACTTTAAAGAGCTTTGTTCAATGCCCGCCAGAGAGCCATACTCTCACAAGCACAACCCTTGTTGATCTCCCAAATAAAGCTAAGATTTTTGACGAGCCGACGTAACAGGAAAATTTCAGCGTAAATAAATTACATAATAAAATATTAATCTGATAGTCTAAAATGTAAAACGACGCCGAAAGCTTATAATAGGAAAAATGCGTAGCGATTTTATAAATTTATAACGAATTAGAGATCCTCAAGTCATATCACACTTCATATTAAAGGAAAACGAGATATTTGTCAAATAAGGCGCGTTACATTTGTAAGACTGTAGAAAAATCAGGAACAGTAACAAGGTAACACGACTTCACTTTTTACACGCTAAAATATTTAAAAGGAGAAGTTGGCATTGCTGCGAAGACCAGGGGGAGATGACAGTGGGTAGGGGAGGGAGGGGACGTGTGAGAAATAGCTCCAAATATCTGGCGACTATCCGAGGGATTCCTGCCCCTATTTCCACGGGATCGCGCCGAAATGACAACAGATTTAGGGAAAGCGTCAAGCGAGGTGTGAAATGTATCCGAGCGCGTTACGCCTTATATGACATTCTTCACATCTACTACAAATGTAAGCGACGAGCCGATTTCCTAATCTTCCTTTTATTAAAAAGTTGTCGAGTTGAGAACGATCCTTTACCTCACACGGTGGGACCCACGTTCTCTACTTATTCATATTTTTACAAGCAAAAAATATTTATTGTAAAAGACGGGTGTATGGTCCCACGGAGTGTAGTCAACAATATGTCCTTGTGAAATGTATTCAGTGTGAAACGGGCCTGAATCGTGGAAGATTTGCATTCATTCATTCTTCCGCTTGTCGAAAACTTGACGTCTGTTTGAATATGTGATTTCGTTCCCGCAAATAGAGATTTGTGTTTCCGCACGATATCGACTGTGCTTTTATCATTTTTATTGGTGCAAGGGATCCTTGGAATTGGTAACTATTGTTATAAAGTTATTCAATACTTTCATAGGAGTCGGTTTGACTTGCTATTTGCGCTATCAAATCTCAATAATGCAAAAAATAGGATAGTTTTTAAGAAATTTGATGAACCCCTGTCTGACACGTCCAATAATCCTTTTACAATTTAGTAATTCATGGCCTTAAACTTACACCGCATATCAACACTTAATAAATTACCATTCCGATTTTCCGGCTCCCTATAACAGAACCACTCAACATTTCCTACAAGATTCAAACAGCGATAAAAAGCTCGGCTCTTGACTCGGGAACACTCGGAAACACTCGGGTGGTGTAACGAAAGCGACACTTGTAATTAGCTTTGTAATCGGAACCCACCGATCCCGCGCTCGCTCTGCGGAACCCTAATTGAAAATTAGCGATTCTATTGTTACCTCAACTGGTCGTTAATGAAGTTCTTAATTTAAACTGGTTTAATTTTTTATTTGGTGTATCGGGTTATTGGCGGAAATGTAAAATAAAGATATAGTTTTTCTTTCAGATTTCTTGATTACAGTTTAACCATAAATCAATTTGTTTAGGTTAGCCATACGCTGTGCGTAAAGGCCCTTAAAAAATATAAAAAAGAAGATCTTATGTATCTGGCCCACATAATTTTCCTTCATTGAAAGGGTTGTCCGCATTATCATCACGGAACAAATTAACACCCGACGTTTAAATAATTAACACGCAAAAGTATTCTGTCCGTTTGCGGTTGACCGTGTCCGTATGGCGTACCGTATCACCGTGCGGGCCGGTTCCCGGAGTCCCGGGCCCCGGGCCGACCGCCCGCGGTCCTACTCAATGGCCACAATCAAGCCTTACCCTCATTTAAATATCAAAACAGCCTCTTTACGCGCGGTTAGCCAACCTCTATCTACCGCCCGCGACCGCAACATAACACAAACAAATTAATTCGAATAATGAACCCTAATAAATAGGGATCTGTTTACCCCATAAAGAATAAATGTTATAATAATTGGGGCAGGAGGCTACAAATTTACAGTTTTGAATTCCAAATTTTGGAAGGGTGAATTAATTTAGTACGTATTTCAAGAACAATGTTGTAATAATACAAAGAAAAGTTTTGCCGCGTGCGCCTCCCGCCTTATTGAGTTTGATAGGTTTCGTTTACCATGTACCTGTCGCCATATTTAATTTCCGAGAGTTTCTGAACGAGCCTGAACTTCCGAATCATTGAATAGTAAAAGAAAAACTCTTCAACAAAAGAAGTAAATAAATTAGCTAAACACACGAAACTAGATGCTTGTAAATGATTGAAAACTACCTTTAGCCTTCGGTTTTGGTCGGTTTTATTTAAAAAGTTACTAACAAGTCGCTTTGTAATTGTTAGCTTGTAGTTACTATTATTTTCCTCGGGAACCGTATTTTTTTCGGTATGACATCTGAGTATGTATTTGCAATATTTTAGAATGATCGGTTCAGTGGTTTGGGCGTGAAAAATTAACAAACAAACCTACCTCCGCATTCAAAATATTTAAAGTATCATGGCTGAAAAACGAACAAAGCAGAGGTGTCAAGATTAAGCAGCTCGTCGGCTCGTCGGCGCGACTGCATTAAAATACACTCTAAAATTGTTAACGGACTATAAAACTGCACAAAGGCTTTTCAATTAAAACTTTCAATGGCGTCGTGGCGCTAATTATAGCGCGGCCCAGGGACATCTATTAGTATAAAATAAAGCGCAAACCGCGGCGACGGCGGCGCGTCGCACCGCGCACGGCCCTCGCCTAAGTGAATTCCGTTAATTAAACCATAAAAACTTCGATAAATTAAGATCCCAGCCAATTCCCCTCTCTAATATAGTCGTGGCTCGAAAGATTTCAGATGCAAACGACATCGATACAGGCGGCCGGTGGGAAATGGTGACATAAATTGTATCGTGCATCCACCGACCCCACGTTTGTTTGTGGCTTCATTTAATTTTAGTTATTGTGCCGCTCGTGTAATAAAACCAGCTCACTTTGTTTCTGTGTAAAGGACCCTTCATAATAACTAAAAATAACGTTTTATTGTCCGCCAGTTCATCAAGCAATGTTAATTGAATACATTCTGTTGATCGCGCTTCAAATGGAATGGGAATTGTAAAGTAAACCATTTTCTTCTGACTGTGTAATTATAACATTCTATCTAGGTTCCCCAGTTTTTCCATATGAGTTACTTTTTCATTAAATGATAAGTAAGTGCAATTACTGCAATCTCTTCTGCTTTTTCACTATTTAACAAGTTCTATAACCAGCAAACCAATGAATATCAAAGTGCATTAAATCGCGCGACTTACTTATTTGTCGGACACGAAAACACCATACGATAATGAGTGTCGGTCGAAAGCAATCCAACAGATAAGCGATAAGGTGCGCCCTTCGCCACCGACCGACGGAAATTTTCATTAGTGAAATTTGAGGTTAAACGTCGTGTGTGTTTTAGATAATTGCTCCGTGTGTGGCGTTCCCCGCGCGAGCTTATAGCCCACAGTTTTTGTTGAAATTTCTCCTATCAATTTCACCCGAATATCGTGCTTTTTGGACTTTCCCTAACTTCATTATAATGTGCTAATGAATTTGATTTTGTTTGGTGATGTAACAAGGTTTGTTTATATGTTTTCTGTACCTAGTAATTTTGTTAAATAGAGCAGTCCCAAAAATAGTCAAACAAATATTCGACTTAAAATCTAAAATATTGCTTGAGAATACACGAGTAGTCTCTTTATTCTTTTACCATATCTGCTCTTTTATGAATATGAAGCGATCCACTAAAAATGAAACAGGTAAAAGCAGTTCCCAGATAAAGTTAAACAGTCACAAAAAACAAGCTAAAGAGCTCTGAACTAAACAGCATTCAAAGTTGAAAAGCGTTCTCAAACGCAAGTTTTCCGAGTCGAGAGCAAATCCCGCAGAACATCTGTCGCGGAAAGCCAACGTTTTCAACCAATAAAATCTTTTTCGAGAACATTCTCGTCTGCGGTAGTCAACAGGTGGGTCCTTTTAGCAATTCCAATGTAATTGCCGTTTGCTTGCTATTTTGTTGGTCTCCGTAATCATGGTGTCTTCATTTAGATCGGACCTTAAGTGGCTGTAAAAAAACCTTTTGGAGACTTTCGTTTCCTTTTTCTTTTGGGCGTCTTTCAGACTTTGTACTTTAAATTCAGAGACGTTAATTAAATTTTTGAAGTCCGTTAATCAATGGTATCTTCATACAATGAATATACTAACTTAGATAGCAACCAAAACACTTTTATTATCATGCCTATAAACTCTTCACCTAACTCAAACAACTGGAACATTCCAAAAGCTAACAAACACATGATGGCACGTGTAACAGCTGTAGGCAAACAAGACAGCTCTGTCTGACACACCTCCCCATAAATACACCTCGAAATGTTCCGCACACGTCCCGAAATGACGCTCAAAGTGGACTCCAACATGTGTGAGCCGGAACACTTCACCGCGTGTAATGACTACGTTTGCCAACTAAAAGCCACTGAGCCAGTGTCAATCAAGCGGGAAAGCCACTCCACTCCGCTCTGTGCGTTATCTGTCGAAAGTACGCGGACTACATCGCTCTGTAATCCCAACTCCATACCGCTGCCTTTCAACACCGAGCGATTTTGACTATTATCCTGTCGACACAGAGATGATTGTGGCGTGAAGCCCTCGCCACATACCGCAGCTATGTCGCACATAAACGCGGCAAGTTTATTCTCGCCCGCAGCGGACAGAGGCAAGACGCGTCAAGATTTAAGTAGTTTACGCCAGGAAGTCCGATGCCGTCTTGTTTGGTCTGTGAAACTCGCTAACTCGATATTGCACGCTCACTTTATACCCAAGTTTAATGTCACGCTCTGCCACCGACTCGCTGTTATATTCGCCGCGGGAAACATTTATTGGTTTTCTTCTCAGTGCAACAAGTCCAACTTTTGCGTTTCGGTATTCTTGCTTGTTTTGTTTTCAATAACTTGCCCATTGAACCACTATAGCTTTTTAGCACTCGAACTGTGACGAGATATGGACGATAGTTTCTTTATAAAAGTATAAGTTTTGTTTCCTATAAGTTTAGTTTGAGAAACAAAAGGATGGAATTCTCTAGAGTGAGCAATATTTCTATTTCATACTTTATGAACTTGACATTCAGAGATTTGCAGTAAAAGTAATGGTGCGTAATAAAATCATCTCGCCATCAGACCCGAATATAGCAACCTTTAAACAGAATCGCCTCATAAAATCACCGTCCAACCATTAAATATAATAAAAATTCAAATAAACCGGCTGCATCACTTACCACTTACCGGTTAATAAAGGCCAAACAAACGCTGAGCATTTTACGCGGTCATTAGAGTATAAAAGCGAACAGGTCTATTAAAGCCTTGAAGAGTGTAAAGCGATCCGGTTTAAATAGCGGGAGGATCGCAATCTAGGCGTACACGGCGTAAAAGAGGCATAAAGTGGCGTAGACGGCGTATGGACGATATGCACGTCTGGACAGGAGACAAGCGTAGGAAATAAAATAAGGTAACTTACATATGAAATGACAATTGTCTATGCTAGAAAAGACCGGACTACTGTGATAAAGGTTTTTAAAGAAGTTTGAAGGAAAAGCTGTTTGCTACACAAAGAAATGTGTCGTAAAACATTTTGAAGATGCTCTTTTCTGCTATAATTGCTTACATATTGTGTGAAAATTTGATAATACGAACCAGTCCACAATTCTAATAATACCAGCTTAAAAATACACAATACTACCTTCCATTTCGACCTAAAAATCCATTCAAACATTTGGAACAACTTTAAAACCACATACATGCAGTCCAACTTTTGATGTTCCAATAATAATATGATCCGCTTCGGTCATAACCCGCATACGAGCAGTGAGCAAGTGAGGGTTAGTAGATATTTGAAAAGTTGCAAAATTAACCTTGCACTGAAAACGATGTCATGAGCTTAGACAACTTAGATTTTGTTTGTTCATGAGACTACGAATATGTTTTTAACTAACTTTTAAGGGGAGGTTGAGGTTGACTAGTTTTGAATTTCGTTAAGGGTTATGTTAGTTTTGAGTTTAGGTGTTCAGTATATGGTACTAAATAATGGTTTCTTTCAAAGTGTGAGTGTGACAGGAACGCAAATTACTGATATTATTAAGAAATAAATGCCAAAATGACTTTTGTCGGGGTATCCTAAAAAAGGAAAGGACGATTGTTTTCCTAACGCACTATGTGTCGGTCGCGGGACTTACGGAACTACCGTGACCCTGGAACGTAAAGGGCTATTGAAGGACACCGTGGATTTTGGTCAGTACGAGTCTGACAGTCCCTCCCGCTCTGCCCTGGGTGGGAAGACTCATTTGATGATTTTACCACGATAAAGAAAAGCACTATGTCTCAGTAAAACCGTTCAAATAAATATATTCCCCCAGCAAATTTTTCTAAACAGTTGTCAGAATCTTTATAAAAGTCAAACTCCTCGAGAATTCTTAACAAATTCCCGCGTGAAAATCAAAGATTGCATTACACCTCCTTTAAACGCGCAACTACCCGAACGAACCACGTTGTAAAATGAACGAACGTGTTGCCAGAGCAGAAAATAAACCCGTCCACACGTGAAGTCGACAACCTGTAGTTGTCTTAGCGTAAAATAAAACGCTACGTGATATCGGCTGTCGGTACATTTGCCGAGTGTTGCCAGACAAATATTTTTCCATTTGCACGCAGACCCTCCCCAAATCGAGGATTAGGAGCGTGCAGTCCGGATGCTTTGTTTTGTCGGTTATTGCTACAAATACGTACTTATTGGTAAATCGTGTGCGGCGAATTGGCTCAATGAGTGTCTACTAATGTGCGAGTGCACCGGCTTGAGCTGAATTTTCCGAAGTTTTATGTTCAAGTGATCGCGTAACAGGTTTGTGAATATTTTCACAAATAAGATCTTTAAATGAAATCAATCGATGTAGATTCACGTTGTCAGTGACATGAAACATCCGTTTAATATAATGAAGCCTATAGACTCACGGCGAGAATTCTTCCCGAGACTTCAAAGAAAACACAAGATACTCTGACCCCGGAACATAAAGGGCTATTGAAGGACACCGTGGATTTTAGTCAGTACAAGTCTGACAGTCCCTCCCGCCCTGCCCGGGGTGGGAGGACTCATTTGATGATTTTACCACGAAAAAAAAAAAAAAAAAGATACTCTGAGAAACCTCTCACATTCACGCTTCTCGGGTGTTCTCGGAGTTTCGCATCGTAAATCTGTAGGATACATTATATTAAAAAAAAACTTTTACTTTTAAAGTGGGTAGGGTAAAAAGTGTCAAAATATATTTTAGTGTTACATTAGCGGTGTGTCATCCACAAAAGCGGGCTCATATCGATCAGCAAACAGGGCGGTAGAGTAGCCAGGTGTCCCCCGCGCAAACACGACCCCCTCCGGGCCCAGCCTCGGGGTCCACATCAAAATGACGACGGAAATCCCATATTGCCTACATCGGGGACGGAAGCACGATTTTATAAGTTAAGGGATTTGTGTCAATATTGTACTAGGATACTCGAAGACCCGCGGTGTAGTGGGTACAACACAAGAGTACCTATAATACTGGGCCCATCGTCCGCGACCAAGCATCACAGTCCCAAACTTTATTAATTTAAGACGTAATGTTAACAAAGAACGAACACATTTGTTAATCGTCGAACAAATTTCTCGACAAATTGTTAAGTAAGTATTTTTGTTAAGCTTGTTCTGCCCTCTTCTTGAAGATTTCGTAAGTGTACCCTGATTTATGGAATACATTTAAAACGTTCACGGTTCGCATCTCAGTGAAGAAAAATACGAAAATATGATCGCGTTGAGATAAAGTTTGACGAGGAAAGTTTGGCGATGTTTGGATAGCTGCTGATATGAGGAGCAGTCGCGAACGCGTGGAAACAATCTGGAATATTGTGAAGTTGCTATATTTAAATTCCCTGAATATTTCACTCCATTCGTGGTTTAGAATATTGGTTTAAATTATCAGCGTATTTATTTCAAGTTGAGGAACAATTTCAGTTTAAATTAAAAGAATGTAGAGGATTACAGTTTATTAGTTTTATATTCTAGCCTTTGTTTGTGCTTCGTTACCCAACTACCTACAACGAATCCAAAAGAAGGATTATGATGTCATTTTTCGTTCAACTCCCTAATAAACTCGTGAAAGTGTACGCAAGTTCATTAAAATCTTAATAACACGGCATCTCAATTACAGAGGTACCTGTAGCCGTAGGAAAAAGCGCGATTTCCAACATGTTTAAGTAGATGTACATATGGAAACAGGTGCGGGAGCTGACAGTAATTAAATATGTATAGGGTGTTGTTTAAGATTAAGCATGCCACGATTCAATTCAGATTTGAGACTTCTTAGAAGTATGGATTTGTCCGGTTAATGGGAACAGGTTTGTCCCACGTTTTCCATGTTTGTCCCAATTTCACGTTAACTTAATAAAACTAGCCCTAGACATTCTTAATTCACCTATAATTCTTGAAAGGCCGTTGAACTAATTCAGGGCCTTTTCAGGTAAAATATTACGAGGAAAAATTACCTAAAAATATGTTGTCACAAAAATTTCATCACTAACCAATCTTCTTCTTCTTAGCGTGTCGATGGCAAATGATTTTATGTATTTTGTTTAGCCCAAAATTCAGCTACGCGAGCCCCGCTCACTGATGCAGTCATAACGAACCAATAACATTCAGTGACAAGTCAATTCCCAAAACTTTATCTACAAATGTTTATTCGATCTCAGCGACTTTAAATGAACACTTGTACTGCTTTGATCGCCCTATAGCTCGCATCAAAACAAAGTTAACTCAGGAACCGCGCCACCGCGGGCCTACTTCTTAAATTATTCTCCAAAAGATTTTCTAATTTGTTCCTCAGAAGCGGGGACCGCAGGCACGAACATATGCGGTCCCAGAGCCCTTCTTGCAGAAGCCCTTCTTGTAAGGATCCATTATAGGCCTACCGCCGCCTCCATAGAGTGTCTTATACATCGTTCGACGTTCGCCTTTTGCCGGCTTCGCCTACCAAAGTAAAACACACCCTAACACTTATTAATATGATTCAAAAACCAATGAATGGCATGACATGTGTTTAGCGGCGTATTCGCACCGCGTGCGCCCTTTGGGTAATGTTACGTAATAGGTAAGAGCCGTGATTTTGTCAAAGGTAACAAAATTGGTTACGTTAGTGGGTAATTTCGGATACCGAGGTAAACGAGAATTATGTGTCTGCGGATTAATCTGAGGATTTTATTTTACTGTGATGTGTGTGACGTAATTATGGAAGTTTACTTGGAGGCGGGGAACTTAGGATATTAGGTCTGAATTACTTTGGACTGCCTTGATGGTCTAGTGTCAATGCTGCGCCAAGCTATCGGTCGATTTTCTAGCCGTAGATGTGGTAGTAAGATTTTAGTTCTTGTTGTTTCTTAGTAGTGGCCCGGAAGCTGAATTCGTACGGCTCATGGTAATATCATATTATCACAGCATAGAAGACATTTGTATGTCATAAATGTCGCTATTCGTCTATTGTCACCCTAATAATGTCCATAATTAACGCTTTCTTAGAAATTTTATTTAAAGATACTTTCTGTAACCAATAAGTTTCATAATCACGTTAACATATTAAGTTGAGACGTATCTAATTTCCCTAATTCATGGGATCTAATTATAGGTCAAGTAATGTCATGTCCGTAACACTACTACGAAGTAATTTTCGACAAGTGTGCTGTGATAATATAATGGGATAACTGATAAAAAAAAATCAGAAGTAGATTTTTTTAATGACTAATATCGAAGAGCTTTCTCAATGAAACAATGAGGCTTTGGATGTCTTGTAGACACGCCATCAAGGAACACATATTAGAAAAGCCACCTATGGGGACTATATTCATGTTGTAAGTCGGTATATAAAACAGCCAAACGTATAAAAAAATGAGGGTTCATAGTAGATGTAGGGATACTGGCCCCCTTGCTCAGAGTCCCATAAAAGTGCTTTAACTAAAACACTATGAGTGTAACTTTGTGGCCATTTCATTTTATCGAGAAGAAATTTATTTTATGTAGTTTTTACGAATACTGAAGCGTTCTATGAGTACTAGAACTATTTTATTATTATGAATAATTTTATAATGATAATTATCTAATTAGACATAAAATAAAAATCTCTGAATTTGCACGACTTGGCGGGGACACTACAATGCCCCCAATTTAGTATGAACTAAAAAATCTTAGCTAGTGTATTCAAATCAAACTCAAGCCTTAAAGTACACAAATTAATGTAAGGCAACTACACAAAATTAATAAACTTGTAATTCTATTATTCAATCTGATATACATCATATTAATTTTCTCATTTTTTTTTATAATGTTTTACATTTTTCTGATAAATCCAGTCTTCCATTCCTGTTATTACGAGTACATCTCGCGCACAGCGGAAAACTGACAATTAAGCGCTCAGCCGACCAGAAAACTGTAAAAATAAATAAAAGAAGAAAATTGTTGAGTTTATTTCCAAACTAACTAAAAGCTTCACATTTCTGCGTTTAACTGAATTACGCACAAAGAAAAGCTTTCCGAGAATATCAAAGAAACGAAAAAAAAAAGTTAAAAATTAAAAATTTGATTACATTAACCGCCGCGGTGCGGTGCGGCGGCGATACTTCATTTCTATAACGAGATGCAAGGGCCCTCCAAGTCTCACTTTGGTTGCGTGACCTAATTTAAGGGCACGTTATTTTGCTCACTTAATTTGCCTCATTCGTGTTTGCTCTGCGAATGAAGAACCTTTGCTCCGGTGAATTTTTATTTTTCTTCTGCCGAAACTTAATTGAGTGGGGCGAGGTTGGCCGCGGTGAGTCGGCGGGACGCGACGCGACGCGGCGCGATCCGGCGCGGTTGTGCAGGCACGCCAACCTCTATAAACATTTATTGTCGCTCTACATCTCACTAACTTCACTTTTACAGAGTTTTATGTCCGAAAAATTTACGCGAGGAACGTTACTTTGCGGCCTTTATTGCGACGATGGAATGCCGCGGGCGCACTGCCGTAATTGAATGTAATTTCGTTAGCTTCTTTCGTTTACCGTTGTAAAATAAAATTTTACGTCTTATTTATTGTCACAAGCAACAATATCTGTGCTCGGCTTTCTCCCCGTGTATGTGCGACAGAGGCGAGTAATAAAACGCTGCTAATAAACCCGAACAATCACTACATATTTTAATGTTTGTCAAATAAAATTTAAGGAGCATTATTGTGGAAGATATGGAGTATTTAGAGAAGAAGATTTTTATCACCTATAAAAGTGAATGCGTCGGTATTGCGGGCGGCTCCCTGTTCAACGAGTTAATTAATTTGAACGGGACTGTATAAGTACGAGCCCAATTCAATTAGTAGTTAAAAAAGTAAATAGCATATTGATCCGGCGTAAGTTATTGGAGTATTCGTTCGGTTAATGGAAAACTCAAACTTATTTAACGAACGTCACTTCTTTTATTGTAAATAATGAAAATGAACGAAGATTAATTCGATGACCTATTTCATTTCTGTAGTATCGTGAATGAAAGACTATTTACAAGTTACTGTCAATTGAATTACTCAATTTATACATCAATATTTTCTCGATACAATCAACTGAATTGAAAAAACCCAAGTGTTATGAAACGTCGTCACTGAAACAATATAAGTATTAATTTCCTGAAAAACTGAAAAATCAATAAGTTATTATCGGGAAACCGTACGTCGTACGTCAAGGCGTGACACCCAGTAATAAGGCTTTTAAAATGCGCCCATTCGTTATGAAAATGTAAACGAATGCCGAATATTTATTTGCTCGTTAAAAATAATAGAGTTGTCCCCTCCTTACTTGTGACACTAGTGGGGTAATGTGATCGCAATCACTTGTGTGTGTGACTGTCCATCAGTTTTAAATTTATTAACGTTTGTGGTGATGTTTGTTTTTGTTTTCGTTTACCGAATACGGTTTATTTTTATTACGGTTTTTCTTGTATTATGTAGTAGCAGTTTTCCCTTTTTTAAAGGCTTGGAAGTCGAAAAAGATAATTATTATACTTACAAGATTTTTGATATTGTTTTCTTAGTGAATGTTAGGTTGCGCGTTATTTATTTTAATCCCAACAGATATTTAAGGATAGGAAAATAATTGACACAGAACAAGCTTATAAAACAGCAGCTATTGCTAACGATTATGTTCGCATGTAACTAGAAAATTATCCTCCGGGAACGTAACATCGTATTTTTCGGACTATAACCTATCCTGGAGCCAATCTTCAAGATCCGTTCAGCCGTTTGTAACAAACATCCATCCATCCGTCCAAATATACAAACTTACGCATTTATACCTAATAAAGTGTTTTTTCGTGGTAAAATCATCAAATGCGTCCTTCCACCCAGGACGGTACGAGAGGGACTGTCAGACTTGTACTGACTAAAATCCACGGTGTGCTTCAATAGCCCTTTGCGCTCCTGGGGCACGGTTACCTGGTAAGACAGTCCCGCGACTCTGGCAGGCTTTGGCCCTCTAAGGGGGCCCCCGTCATACCTAATATAGGTTAGATAGACTTAGGCAAAGCTTTACACTAAGCCCAATACCGTGAAACTGCTCCACATTTCACAATTAATGACCATTTCACAGAACTAAACACATAATACATTATAAACAGGATACAAATAGATTGCCGGCACTAATGAAGCTGCAAACTATACGTACAATTAATAATATGCATTGGAATGTGTTATGACTGGATCGCAATGCATATACATACGTAAGTTAGAGATGTGTCAAAGCATGGTTTGACACATAGGGTCGAGTTGCCTAAGTTGGACCGGTTCGTAATTTGTACCACGTCAAAATCTACCAAACCATAATGTTTAGTTTTTAATTAGCAACACTAAAAAGCAGTGCTTACCAACATTACGCAATCACAGACATTTTGTATGTAATGACATAACAAAGTGCAGTGTAGTAAACAAAAATAATTATTACGGCGTCGTGATCTTATTTTATGGCTGTTTACCTAAGGATGTGTTGTCGCAACGGTAAGTACAAAGAAATTATTATCTATGTTTTTGGAAAGTATGCATATTAGTCTATTTTTTGAGAATATAGTTTTATATTTAGCATCTCGAGGTTATGATACCGGCTCGTATAAAAATAAAACTTAGTGGATGCCTTATTTGTACTGGGTAGGGTAATCCTAAAATGTACCGGTACAATTTAGGTGTATGATGGTTCTCCAACACGTTTGTTAACTAGATTGAAATATTTTCAGATGTCTGGAGAGAATAAAAAGTATTATGGATGCAAGATGCAAGCAAATGGTTTCACGAAACATGCGGAGACAGCCCTGATATTTGTATAAAATGCTGGAAAAAGAAAAGAGTTGACTAACCTTTTCTTTTCAAATAACTCTTGTCTTTTCTTTCTCAAACTTTATAAAGAATTATAAAGATGTACAAGTATGTTCCTATATTCAAATCACAAGGCTGATTTTAGTTCATAATTAAAATTAAAGGAAATAAGAGGAACCTTAACTATTATTATTAAACAAAAGATTTATTTTATTCTTGTTGTTGATTCAAACTTTATTTTCAGTACATAAGTTTATTATTAATATTCAAACTTTATGGTTAATAATTTTTATATAGATATATAAAGGAAAGGCTGCTTTTAGTTAATAAGAAACACTTGAATGTCAAAGTACAATTTAGGATACCTATGGTACAATTAAGGAAACCGGTTTCCTAAATTGTACTTCTAAGACTTTTTTTAAAACTTAATTTTCATGTAGTTTTTTCATACTTCCTCATTATCTAGTAATAAAAAATGAACACCAATAGAACAACCTTTTTATTTCTAGTAATAGAATCCTCACAAGATATATAGTTTTTGTGAAAACTTGTAAAGTTCGTTAACTGGTACAATATAGGCAACCTTACCCTATACCACGTATGTGTGTGTGATTGATTGAATAGTAATCTAAGTAATAGTTGTTACTATGTAATTACGGTCAGTTCACACCGAGACGCGACGCGGCGCGACTTGACACAACGATACTGCAAAATTAATGTGTATATTTTCGTGTAGAAAATACAGTTAGATTTTGAATAGCTCTATTGAATTTTGCGCGCAGCGTCACGTTTCGGTCTGAGCTAACCCTTAGTGCATAATTTTCGGAAATTATGCACTAAGGGTCGGGTAATGATCTCGTTGTTTGTGTACTGTAAGGCCCTGTTCACACAGGGATGGTCAAGAAAGAAAGAAAGAAAAGCGGTTTGATACCTACAAATCCACTGTTCATGATGATGATCACACTGTTCATAAGAACCGGTTAAAAAGTGGCTAAGTGATTTCAAATATTGAGGACACCGTTGGCGCAGTGGCTCAGCGATCGACTGCTGTGCAACGTGTCGCGGGTTCGATACCCGCCCGGAAAATTTGTATGATCTGCAAGTATTTGTTCAGGGTCTGGGTGATTGTGTATGAGTTTCTATGTTTGTAAACGCAGCTACGGTACAAGAGAAAGTCCTGGAATGGGGCGAATTGTAAAAAATAGTGGACCTTATCGACTCTTTAAATCTGTGAAGTTAAATAATAATTCCATTCGCTGTCCAAAATTATAAACGGAAGAGACTGAGAGTAAGAGTAGAGAAGACTTACAATAATGAGCCATGCTGGCTACGTTCTAGATGTAATTTGAGTTTATTGATAAATGATGAAGAATTATTAATGTGAGAAATTAACTCTAAAGTTACCGAAAACATTCATACATACTGGTAACTTGTATCATCCCACTGCTGCCACTGCACTGCCAAGTTCTTCGATTCAGAGCCAAAATGGACCATACTGGTCTTTTGCTTTCTCCAAGTCATCGCGCTATCATCTTCGTTTTGTCAATATTTAACCGACTTCAAAAAGGAGGAGGTTATCAATTCGACGGTATGTTTTTTTTTGTATATTTGTTACGCGATTACTCCGCCAATTGTGGACCGATTTTTAAAATTCTTTTTTTGTTCGAAAGGAGGTACTTCTGAGGTGGTTCCATAGTCACCAAGTTGGAATCTGATGATTGAATCCTGGAGAAATCGAGGGCAACCCTCGAATTTTATAGGCCGACACACCGTTTTTCGCAAATTTTATGAAGTAATTTAAGTACTTGCGTATGGTAATCATAATTTCATGTAGCTGAGCTGATGATGGAAGGTAGAACTCCTTAATAGTAAGGAGTAGGAATCGACTGATTTAGTTTGAGTTCGCATATCTCTGGAACTAAAAGTCCGATTTAAGTACCTAATTCTTTTTTTGTTGTACTAGGTATCATTTAACTTAGGGAATATTGCAAGTTTCATCAAAATCGGTTCAGTAGTTTTTGAGATAGGGAATTTTATTAGCTTATTGTGTACATGAGCGATGTTATTACCGGTGTTATGGATTACAAAATTCTAGTGCACATGTTGTATTTGACAAGAATTCGGGTTGAATATTTAAACTAAAAGAGTAAAATAAACACTTTAAAAAAAATGTACCGCCTTCAAAACAACCATAAAAAACGGTAAAAAAACCTACAAAATAACTTTTCTTTCGGAAGTCGGTGGCAAAAAAAAAAACAATGAAATAGAAAACAAAGACACCGACTTCCGAAAGAAAAGTTATTTTGTAGGTTTTTTTACCGTTTTTATGGTTGTTTTGAAGGCTGTTACATTTTTTCATAGAACACATTTGAACGAAGAACGATTTTTCGTCAAAATGATACTTACAATGTGAACGATGCCTAACAATACTGGACTCTTAGATCAAAGACGAAATTGGATAGTAGGCCCTTAATTGTAATGTCATTACAGGATAACGTGACCATGTAACCGAATGGGGTTTGTGCAGAATCTCCTATTACTAATTATATTGTAGGGAGGTGAGATATCTGATAGCTAATTAACCCTAGTTAGGTTTTATGTAGGCGAAGTAAGTATATAGAGCATGAGGAAGGCATGTTCAAATTAATGGATATGTGTTACAAAGCATAAAAACCGTCAAAATAAACGTCCCATACATTTGTGTTTTATTGACAGTTCGTGTGATGTTTTTTTAGGGTTCCGTAGCCAAATGGCAAAAACGGAACCCTTATAGATTTGTCACGTCTGTCTGTCTGTCCGTCCGTATGTCACAGCCACTTTTTGTCGAAAGTATAAGAGCTATCAACTTCGAGAAAGAGGTCAACCGCCGAATCCAACTCGGTTGGGCAGCGTTCGGGAAGCTACGCAATGTCTTTTCGGCCGACATACCTCAGTGCCTCAAGACGAAAGTCTTCAACCAATGTGTGTTACCAGTGATGACTTACGGCACCGAAACTTGGTCTTTCACTATCGGCCTCTTTTCAAAGCTCAAAGTCGCTCAGCGAGCTATGGAGAGGGCTATGCTCGGTGTTTCTCTACGTGATCGAATCCAAAATGAGGAGATCCATAGACAAACTAAAGTCCGATATAGCCCACCGGATTAGCAAGCTGAAGTGGCAATGGGCAGGCCATATTGCTCGCAGAGCAGATGGCCGATGGGGTCGAAAAGTGCTAGAGTGGAGACCGCGGACTAGCAAGCGCAGCGTAGAACGTCCACCAACGAGATGGACAGACGACCTTATAAAGGTCGCCGTAAGACGCTGGATGCAGGTCGCTTCCAACCGGTAAATGTGGAGATCTAAAGGGGAGGCCTATGTTCAGCAGTGGACGTCCTATGGCTGAGATGATGATGATGATGATAAGAGCTATCCTGTTGAAACTTGGTAGGTAGATGTATTATTTTATACATATTATACAAAAATAAAAACAAAACAAATTTTGGTGGTGCCCCCCATACTTAGAATTGAAAGTCAAAAAAATTTTTTTCACCAAACCCATACATGTGGGGTATCTATGGATAGGTCTTTAAAAATAATATTGAGGTTACTAATGTCATTTTTTTCTAAACTGAACAGTTTGCACGAAAGACACTTCCAAAGTGGTAAAATGTGTGTCCCCCCCCCCCCTGTAACTTCTAAAATAAGAGAATGATAAAACTAAAAAATATATATAATGTAGACCTCAACAAAAACTTCCAACGAAAATTGGTTTGGATGAGATACAGTTAGCAGTTTTTGAGATATAGTACATTTTCAAAAACCGCAAATATATCTTTGCCATTCATACAAACACTATGAAAACCAAAGTTATTTTTATTGTTTGTGTATATTACTTACTATATCAATATAATTATATTCCTAATCTATGCTTGCTACTACGGAACCCTTCATGGGCGAGTCCAACTCGCACTTGGCTGGTTTTTTATACAAATATTTTCAAAAATGACCACGTTTTTCATATTATTGTTATGACTGGCAAATGGCCAAATACCTTATGTACGAGTAGGTACCCAATTTTCTTCACGTTAACTTCTGAACCATTAAATGTTAAATCTGATATTAGCTATTTTTTGACCTCCGCATTAAAATAAGAAAGTTAACTCGTAAGACATACTTATTTTGACCCTGTCCCACTGATCCAGCTTTACAGCCCCAAGATCCGATTCCATAAACAAACACAGAAGTGAAACGTTACTCCGGAAAATATATTTTTAGAAGACACGATACACGTTCTATAGTGTCCTCACGTACTCAGCTGCCATATCTTGTCGCGTCATTATTTCGCCTTACGCTTTGACTTCTCACCGAGGGTTTTACTTCAAGGGCTCGTTGTCATAGCAACGCCAGATTTGGCGAAAATACGACGCACAGCATACAGATTATGCCGTATTTTAATGTAGGGAACACGCTCGAGGCATCCGGACGGAACGCCAAACTTGTTCACTAGGTAAATAGTTTAAGTTTGTGAGATTGTTGTTTCACAATATTGCGTTATAAAGTCATTTTCGTGTAATGTCAGCGGTGGAGTTGCCAACTTGATTTACCGGCGCTCCTCGACGCGCCCCACCTTGCATGCTACCCACTTGTCTGGTCGTATAAGTACGTTATTAGATACTTTAATAACAACGTCTCATAAAGCAACACGTCTATTTTGAAAAGTCTCAACTTCGTAGACTGTAATTCTCACATTAAATTCTCCATAATCTCTAAACAGTCGTATCGTAAGCCACTAAGCCCAATAATTAATACAAAGAGCAATACCCAATCCCACGCCTCTAAATAAATAAGTCTCTAATAAAACATTTAACCTGAAAACAAAAGAAGACCGAAAAAAATACGCAATTAATCGGGAGCAGCGAACACTGCAATATGTGGGGCCATTAATTTAATTCAGTGTACGTGCGCCCGAGACACGGTTTTAACCTTAATTGAGATTTAAGAACAGCTCTGGGGTGTTTTTGTGTTTGGATGCAGCCTCCAGCCTCCGGCAAGACGCCCCCTCTAAGCCTCCGGTGTTCTTCTTGTAAGGTTATATAGGTATCCGTTCTGCCTTTTATAATTCAGTTGTTTGTGCCGCGCCACTTTTAGATCGCCTAATTAAATGTTAAGTGACTTATTGTGAATGCGTATTTCGGAGGAAAAGCGCTTTGTAATCTTGTCCCTTTTTTTCGGAATTGGAATGCTTTGGTGTGTTTACGAAGGTGGGGTGTGAGAATTTTGAAATTCTGACGAGAAATCTTCGGAATGCATCGTTTTTCTTGGTGCTACCGTGCGTATGGTAGCACCAAGAAAAACGATGCGTTAGGTGAAATATAATACTGAATGCGTGACTGTCTAAGCTGGATGTGGCTCTAGAACACAAAGTGCAACCGGAGGAACAGAGTAAACATGTAGTCAGTAAGACTTTGACAATCCCTTCCCTTTGATGATTTTATAACCTAAAATAATATAAAATGTTACAAGAATAATAAAAAATTCGGTATCTGTTAGTTTAAGCATAACTCATCTATAAAGGTACATTTGAATTAAGCAATTTTCGCATATTCCCTTTATTTATATAACATTACCAGATACATCGAGAAAATAGCATCAATGTATTTCTTAATAGGGCTTTTTACAACAGATGTACAAAAAGAAATCATTTTTCCATTTTCAAGCTCATTCATCCCCCGAGGCAATGTTCTCATTCCGGTAACTTTATCAGAACAAAGCTCCGCCGAAACTCATCGCGGAACATTTTCATGTAATTATTAATTAAACATTATTTTAACTACAGCAAAACCGAATATAGATGCATTAATAACATAATGCCCGCTTAAAAGGTTTTTGTAAAATAAACCTAATATTTTATTCTCAAAGTAAGGATACGCGAGATGGTTAATACCTTTACAACATCATACAAAATTCGTTGTATCTAATTCGAGGCTTATCTTGCCATCTGTAATCTCGCCCCCGTTGCCTACTGCGGAGGAGATACCTCAAATACCTCCCGCACCCTCGCCCCTCGCCCGTGTCTCACCCCTCGACTTCCCTCTAGCACCCTTCAGCCCTTGAGTTCTTAGCCGAAGTTCATAATACCCTATTAGTGGCGCACACGACCGACAAACATACTGTATCTAGTTGACTTACTCCGCCGTGTTAATTTTTGAGTGTCTGCTATTGATTTGTGCGATGTAAAGTGCCAATTTTGTAACCGTTGCAGATCAATGAGATAAATTGACTGGGTTAGTGTTACACGAATGGTGTTTACATATATATTAACTTTTTTTATGTCAATGTACAAAACTTTGTGTCCCGAAAAATCACGATGTTGCAATCTTCCTACCTAATTGGCAGATCCCCCAAAAATATAACAAAACAGGCTAAAATCGTACGAACAGAATAAATAGGTAAGTAATATTATCTCCCCGAGGGGGGAGTTCACCGGACCGAGTAATAAATCTGTTGACAATCTTTAATTCGTTCGCCTCGTCGCCGGCTCGTCAGATAGACGTCTCTTCATAAAAATGAAATCTCCCTTTTCAAGAAACAACCCCATTTGTTTATTGTTTAATGTGATACTTTGGTATTATTAAAATGTTACCTAATTATCGCAGCTGATTTTGGGGAGATTATGATGTGATTTGAAAAGTTTTGTTTTAGCTGAAACTTATAAGCCATGACTAATCTATTATATTTATTATATTATGTATTATTATTTGAATATTGCACAGTAAAGTTCATGTAAAAATACAGTTGAGTTTTTTCTCCAAAACATGGGACAATTAAGCCTCATTTTACTACAGAACACATGAGCATGCAGCAAACGTCCAACTATCTGTTAACCGGCAACTAGGCTAAATAATGTCATATAAAACGCAGGCTGCAGTAAACTACACGTGTTGCCGTGACGGCTGCCCGCTCACGAATGGCCGCGTCCGGTGTAAATTGTACAGTGCGCCTATGAGGGTAGTCGGACAAAACCCGAATTACGGCCAAATGGGACACTGTAATTTGTACATCGCCGGTGAGACTCGCCTGAGAGAAATTGCTCTTTGTACTATGTAGGTCAGATCTCGGGTCATTAGTGGCCGTTCTTGTACTTTTGTAATGTTGGTTTAGTTCGTTTATTGGATTGTAGTTTGTTTTTTTATACAAATGTAAGGTTTAGTAAATGTTTTTCTTTATAGGGTCTTTCTTTAGGATAGTTTCGATTTTCAGTTATAATTTTATTATTCTTAAATTAAGATTTCATGATGATTTCTTTTTTTCAGTTAATCTGTTATTGTAGCACTAGCATCAGTGGCGAATCAGAAACTCAATAAAAATAATGAACATGGTAAATTTTAATTTCTAATGGTTTTTTGTTATTTCATATTTTGTTAAGGTCAACATTAAAATATGTTCATAGAAAAAAAAGACAGATTACAGTAACTCCTCATTAAAACAACAAACCACATTTAAAATAGAAACAGTACAGATTAACAGAATAACGAAAAGCAGAGAAACAGCATAGTATTATTTATTTAGCACAGCATGTGTGCCGGATGCTGCAATAGAAATGAAATGGAATCACAAAGGGCAGCGCCTATTAGCCCGGATATAGGAGCTTAGCGGCACAATGGAGCTTTGGCCAGACCACGTGAATGCTTGACCATCGTGCATAGGAATGCAACGCCATCTATAGGCTGTATGCACGTATCTATTGTCGAAAATTCACCTTTCATAGAGGATTATAGTTTGTAGTTCATGTGAATAGCGGGAAATGGAATTTATCGTTGCACTAAGTACACTGTGTTGAAAAGTAGGAACTATGGTCAATGATCATAATTAATTGATTAGCTTTTTCTTGAAAAAGTTACAAATAATGTAAATTAGAGGAAGGATAATGCATGATACAATCATGCATGGCATCATGTATAAAAAAAATTACTTTAAAACTTTTTGAGCAAGCTACAAAATTAACGATGGCCTTAATTATTTTAAACTGTCGTGTAATACTCCATACGGTGCGTGTTGGTGGACAAATTATTTTACAGCGGGTAATTTAATTTACCTACGTAATATTTTGATAAAACTTTAAAGTGCTCTTTTTCTGTCAGTGAGCCATAATAAGTACTTGGTTGAGTATCGGAAAATTGCGTATGAAATATAGATTAAACCGAGTGCATCAACTTTCGACAAATATAATTATGTAAAGTGATAAGTTCGTAACTAAATGGTAAGAAAAAAAAAACAAAATTAATACAAAACTTTCAATTGAATCCAACAAAAGTCAAGTCAAGCACTTTAATATTAAACGCTGAAGTTTGGTAAATTTAATAATTTCCCGGTAAAGTCCTTAGGGTGAAGAAAACTAAATAATGTCTTAAAATGTGAAAGTTTTTGAGCAGACATAAGTCCCAGTAGGTTGCGGGAGACGAAGGAGGGTGCAACTAGTTGGTCGGAAGTTATTTCGCGGTATGGCATCCCTTGAGCTCCTATAAACAACGGCTGCACAGAGTATGTCATGATCAGAAGGGATGCCCGATATTATTTATAATCATTTTTCTTCTACTCTACCGTTCTCTTTTCTTTTACCGATTGTCTTTTGTTTTGTTTTGTACTGTTTGACATTTTTTTTTGTTCTATTCCACTGTCTGTCTTTTGTTTTTGCCATCGTTAGAAGGTGCTTAAGAGGGCTTTCACACGTTTCCTTACATTTGTGCGAACTTTGGAACCTGATTCTGGGAAAGATATGGCCACAAATTAAAAAAAAATATACACCCGAGAAAGTTTGATTATTTTTCTGTGGAGTGTATTAAACAAATTTTTAGATTTGTTTACGTACATGAGTAAAAACCTTGTCTCTGCAAAGGATGTTTCATAAAATTCTACATTTTGTCAATGTTTGGTACCTCATTACTTAGAAGTTATAATAGTAAAATAATATTTGAAAATGTCCGTGGTACAACTAAATGTTTATATTTGGACTGTATTAATCAGTTTTTCATTTTTCATTCAGAAATACACCAAAAATAATTCCGCAAAACAGGAAGATATTGACAATTTTTCGTTCGAAATTATATTTTTTATCTATCAATATTTTACTGGATATTCAATCAAAAAGTATTGAATAACTAAGGTTACAATGTTAGCTTGCATGAAAAAAACAATTAGTTCATTTAAAAGTATAATATTAATATTAAACAATTATAATATGCAATGACAAAATTCAATATAAAACCAAGAACGTTGTTCTTTGATTTAGACAGCGCGGAGCGCTTTCTGAGGGAGGACGTATCGCTCGCAACCATTTTGACATTAGTCACGTAATCATTAAAATTTAAAATACACGCCACCGTTCATGACCTTTAGACGCGGCGCTAGTGTCTTTGTCATTACATCAAATTGCACTTGATAAATGTAGTACCTCGAATTTTCCGCAGGTCATAAGCGGTGGCCAGGAATTTTTCCAATCGCCAAGAATACAGCGTAACCAACCTTTCTTGATACAAGTTAATATTTTGAATAAATTTAATTCTGATCAGATTGCAATGTAAATGAATAAATGTGTTGATTGTATTTTCCTACTATATTCGAATGTGGATGTAATTATAGATAACTAGCAAACCCGGCGAACTCCATTTCACCACCAGATGGCTTCGTTTTATGTAACATTTCGTTTGGTCATTAAAAGAAGAAGAATATTTTTTTTCCTGAATTTTCTTTGCTATAAACCTCCAGGAGCCCGGGAAGGACGGGCGGGTCATTCAAACTTGTACTGACTTAAATCCACGGTGTCCTTCAATAGCCCTTGACGTTCCAGGGTCACCGTTACCTGATGAGACAATGCCGTGACCACGGTGGGCTCCGGCCCTCTCAGGCGTACCTCTCTGATTGGAAATCGCTTCGCGACGTCGTAGGTCATCCGGCTGTACTCTCCCTCACATGTTCCACCACCTCCTTCGCTAGCATGGCTGCCTTGCATAAGGAGGTGACTACTTCCCATTCCGTCTCCTCCCGGAGCGTGACCTCGATCAGTGCGGGGAGCTGATAAATTGACTCAAGTGCATCAAGTTGGGATTTAGCATATCTGTCCCAAGTAACAAAGTTCTCCCCCTTATAGGCTTACAGCACTAGTATCTCTCTCTTAGTGGTTCCAAGTTTTACCACTAAGCTTATAACAGGTTACACGGAGTTCGTTTGGATTTATAGTACACATGTTCTTATAAGTTGACTTGTAGTCGTGTATAGAACGAAATTATAGGCGCAGTAAAGGCTAAGATGGTCTATAAAAGTGTTGCATAGGTGTGAATACACTTGAGAAAACTTGATCCAGTAAGTTACACTTATAGTCGCCTATAAGAAGTAATTATAAATCTGCTATAAGTGTCATACGCCAGTAATAGTAATTTATAGAACTAAATGCACTTAGAACCATTTGCATTTGTTACTTGACCTTATAGGGGTGTATAAGTCAACTTTCTAAGAGTAAGTGTACTTGGTATTATTGTGGACTCTCGAATGTCTTCATTTCCTTATAAAGGTTTCTTGTAAAACTATTAGTGTCCAAACCTTAATTCGTCACAATATGGCGCGACTATGCTGTAAAATATTAGAGAAATTGGTGAACAAGAGGCTGTTAACGTACCTGGAAAAGAAACAACTGCTATCGGCCAACCAGTACGGTTTTCGTAATGGCAGGTCAACGGAGGACGCGGTCGGTAACTTAGTGGAGCATCTTATTGATAGCCTTGGCAATGGAAAACGTTGTCTGGGCGTCTTTCTTGACCTCGCCAAGGCCTTCGATACCGTATCACGGCCTATACTTTTAAAGAAAATGGAACGAGCGGGTATCAGGGGCACTGCCTTAAATTGGTTCAGCTCATATCTTTCTGAACGCAAACAGAAGATTTACCTGGGAGACTACCAAAGCTCTTTTGAGAATATGGCATGTGGCGTGCCTCAGGGCAGTGTCCTTGGCCCCACTATGTTTCTCATGTACGTTAACGGTCTCTGCTCACTCAATCTAGATAACGCACAAATTTTCTGTTACGCTGATGATACAGCGATAATTTTCCATGGTAACTCCTGGGATGAGTCCTATGCTGCCGCGGAGGCTGGAATGAGGATAGTTGCAAATTGGCTACAACATAACCTACTCACCCTTAATGTAATGAAAACTAAAACATTGAACTTTTCTGTTAGTAAAAAAACAACTGCCCCTAAACATCTTTCACTTAAATTCCATCAATGCCATTCCAGCTCAGGATGCCACTGTCCCTTTTTCGAACAGGTTGAGTGCATTAAGTACTTGGGTGTTTTCATCGATGCACACTTGGTATGGAGAAAACAAATAGACTCAGTGAGTGCCCGTGTTCGTAAACTAATATTCATTTTTAAAAAACTTAGATGTATAACAGACCTGAATACACTTAAAATGACATATTTTGCCCTGTGCCAGTCAATAGTTACCTATTGCATAATAGTATGGGGCATCGCTGGTAAAAGCCATCTTATAACTCTCGAACGTGCACAAAGAGCTCTTTTAAAAGTCGCGTACCAGTTGCAAATAAGGCACCCAACTGACCAACTATACCGAGAGACTGCTCTAATGACGGTGCGTCAACTGTACATACTGGCGGTAATAATGAAGTTCCATAAATCCGCAGTTGCCGCAGCCGTGGTGGACCAGCGCTCACGGAGAAAGCCAAAATGGAACAGAGCCTTTTGTAAACTAAAATTTGGTGACAAAGCATTCTCTCGAATTGGGCCAACTCTATACGAAAAGGCCAATAGACAACTTAAAATTTACCCTATGACCAAATTTGGTTGCAAAAAGTGCGTTATGAATTGGTTGATGGGTTTAAATTATATTGAAACAGAGAAGCTAGTGACTGCTTCATAATATAATACACAAACACGCTTTTGGGCGCGTACTCACAAAAAGCACATTCACTTATACATACACACACATATACACATACACACACATACACTCACATATTCACACACACACACTCACACAAATACACACGTTAGTTACTCCCGGACTAATTTATTTATTTACCTGTAACTGTAATCATACCTGACGAAAGAGACTGGATTCTGCAACACAGGGTATCCTAGTGCGGGACCCAGTGTCCCACACCCTATTGTAACATATTTGAGTAAATAAATAATATTTGTATTTGTATTAAAAAAAAAAAAAATATATATAAAATCGAAAAATAACGTTACCAATGTTCCAAAGAGTTCTTCAAAATTTCTCTTTTACCCTGTGTTATTTGATTGAAGGTGAAATGTTCTGGATTAAATACCGAAAATTTTCTATGCTCAGTAGAAATCAGATAAAAATTCTGAGTGACCACCGTAACATCGTAATTCGAGCATCAGCGAATCTGTGCACTGTTAGTCGCGTCATATTCGCTCGATCATCAAATTGATCTTAGTTGACCACATTCTCTACGCAATTTTGAGCAGTTACATAGGTATAAAGATCTGAAACCTGTTGTTAAGATCTTCTCTACACTCTAATAGATCTTACTTTATTAAAAAAAAAATAACCCAGCAGTAACCGACCATAGGAAGCACTGAAGCCCAGTCAAAACAGTTCAATAAATTTTCTCATTTGCAATTGTTTAACGTTTGTCACCATACGCTACAGTTAACTGCAGGCGAACCAAGCAGCTTCTTGAATATTTTTAATCTTCATGGTGTCGATTCAAAATAGCGTAGTCAATTATAGGGGTGCCTGTGGCTCGTCGCAATAGAGTTTGTATGGTCCGCGTGGTAGATTTATCGCTCTCTTTGCGCGGTTCAACGAACTTGATTCTTGGGCCTTACTCATTTTCGTCCGATCACGGCGTTTTGTGATATTACCCCTCACTTGACACAGGTTTCAAAAATTTTGAAGCACTACTTGGGAACATTCGACCATTAAACCCAACTTTTCTGGCTATATCTCCTTATCTATGTCACCTTAATTATCCCAAGTGGCTAATTTTGCGTCCATAAATTATGTCTCTGAATACATGACATAAATGACTGCTTGCTGTATAAGTCGAAGACTACCATATCGTAAATTCTAAATAATCACAAAAATCTAATTTAAAAAAAGTTATGAATTCCAATTAGTCACTGGAAACAATATTAATACTTGAAATATATCATAACAAGATAGATTATAGAATAGTTTGATGACATTTATCGTATTATCCATTCGTAACTAAGAAAATAAGAAGTGTCTGGAAGCCCCGGGATCTCACTCTGTTTATTCGAAAGAAAAGTGGCAAAAGCTCATGTTGTTTTCTTCCTGGTATACGAGGCACAGTTCTTTTGTTTGTGTTTTGTTTCTATTCGTGGGGCATCACGATGTCAGATTGACAGAAATTGTGTTCTTTCATATTGTAATAGCCCTCTTAATATACAGCCATTTCAACGCTGACAGCACTTAACACGATTAAATTAGTTATGTATCAACGACGAATGCAATTCCAGAGGGTATCACCATGATGCGCATTTGCACTTTGTTTCAACTCATCACATATTTTAAACCCCACTTAAGCGAAAATTAAATGCTGTTTTAATATGAAATAAACGTGAATTTTAAGGAGAAAGTTACTTTAGAAGCAAGCCACTGCATATTAAATTCGAAAACAAATATGGCGGAGTTTGCATTGCTCTGTGAGGCACATGTCTGCTTATGTGGGTTGACGTATTTATTATTTATTTGGGAATTCTCGGGGCTCCGGCGCCCGACGGTCGGAGCCGACAAGTCAGAATTATGGAAAAATAACTCATCTCCGACGACATATTGACTTCGCCCTCAGACGGGGAAATAGAGGCACGCATCCTTTCGGGAATTGCATCGATACTTGACGATACTGTTGTGTTCGCCGCTTTTCGGTTTTAGCTTATTGGTGTTCCCGTATTGATGGAACGTGACGAACTTGACTTTACGTAAAATATGAATGTTGAGATAATATTGAATGTAAACGTAGGAGTCGAATATATAACCTTTTAAGAAACTAGAATTCTGGTATAACATGAATCACCTAGACATCTCAGGTGTTTGAAACCTTTTACACATGTCATGTTATATAAAACCAACTAGGTATCCCTAACTAAACTTGGCTAAAAAGTTTAATCAATTCATTTCACTAATGAACACCAAAATCCGCATTACAACCGCAACATCGAAGAAGTTGAGAAAAAAGCAATCAGACCAAACGATACGATACTAGGGTAACAAAAGGGTACGATACAGACAAAACCACTGTTTACTACCCCCGCTCCATAAGAAAGGCTACTTTCATCGAAACGCGGCCGATTTCAATAACAGAAGAGTTCATTGAATAGAGTTACCTCATAACATTTTTATTGTACAATAAGAGTTTTCCGTCGACAGGGGAACGTAAACGGTCTAATATTGCTTATATCGAAACATTGGGGTGACGTCACAAGAAGATGAGCGAGAAATGAGAGAGCTAAACGAGGTTTTCATTCCCCATTTGTTTCTGCTATAGAAGTTATAATGGGAAAGAGTAGAGCGAGGTATCGTTAAGCCGACGTTGGAACGTTGTGTTTTCGATTGTGCAGTGTTCTGAGACCGCAACGGTGAATTCTTCTCTTTCACGTTAACTGACTTAGAAACAGTGATTATTGAGTTCCTTCATATGCTTATATACCTGCAATATTATCTGTATTGGGTGGTTTGGTACATGATAAATTCGTAAGAGTTGGTTAGAGATATTTCTTATGAAATATTGGAGAATAAGACAGAGGGGTTGCTAAGATTGTATTACGCTACGTGCATTATGGGCGCTTTTAATGTAACAGTTAACAATTTTTACATTGGGTGTCTGCATTCATTCGTTTAGAACATTCTTTATCATCATTTCAGCCTCTGCCTGCTATTTTCTTCAGGAAATTTCAGTGCATGTTCAAAAAAAAATCTTTCACCTTTCGTCGGTTCTGCGACAGACATGACCAACTTACTACAGTTTTGGACTATATCTATCATTTTGGTTTTATACCCTAAGACCCCTTTCTGGATTTTATCCCAAAGGAAGCTCCCAAACATAGACTGCGTGCTATGCAGTCGGTCAGCCAGCTTGACTGTTATGTTTCACGTTACGGCTCCGAAGGTTAGGACTGGGAGGACGCACTGATTAAACACCCGGCTTTTTTGGCACTGCGGGAGAAACTTTTTATGTCTCCATGCCAGTTTTACTATTCTCTTTACCTAACCAGTGACTAACCAAATAAAACCTCGACTAACTACCAAACCGAAAATCCGTTAAAAACTTTGAAACGTTCACAAACAACTCATTAACCATTTAACATTTAATTCCGTCTACAAAGTGTTGCCATAAACCGTCCCCTAAAAATGGCGAATAAAGTTTTATTCTCAAGATTAGAGGACTATATCTGGCAGTTAAAGAGATAAACAGAGTCTGTAAGGTGGAGACAGCCTGTAAACTATTTTCCATGTCAGCGAAAGTGCGCGTTTATGTAGGTACAGCAAGTTTATGGTACCGCGGATCTCAGCTATAAAGTGCGAACAGCTCAGGTGATAAAGTGAACCCCGCGGTTAGTAAATTCAAGCTGCATTTTAACGAGAATCTCTCGCTTTTGAATTATTTCACGCTTTTTAAACTGCGAGTGCGGATTGTGAGCTTTATTGCTGCCGTTGTTCTTTTATTTATGGGTAGAACTTATGTTTGTGCTGGTGTTTTGATTATAATATTCATCGTTAGTTGAAAATATGTGGACAGCAAAATTCTAAAATATGGTAATTGGTTGATAAACGATTGGCTGTAACTCAGGCCAAATCAGCTATAATATAGCTCAATCAATAAAAGCTTAAAATCATCATTGACTGTGATATAGACTTTTATATCATAGCTGACTATCTACTATTAGATTGGATAGATGGATGGATGGATGTTCGTTACTCGTACACAAAAAATCTACTGTACGGATTTCAATGAAAGTTGATATAGAGAAATAGTCTAAAATGAATCTGAATTAGCTTTTGTCCCGGCATTACGTTTTACGACAGTGGAATAATTACCAAACTTTTCGCGGACAACACCGAAGGCATAAACTAGTTTTCGATCATTCTCAAAATCTCAACTTTCTCACACATACCTACAAGGAAATAAAGCCTAGGTCACAAATACTCGATCTACCGTAAGAGGCATGTTATTTGCTCGTCCCAGGTTGTCTATTGGCCCCTCGGCTTCCCACCGGCGAGCTATTTCCGTTAGCCTGGACTCCATTTCCTTTCTATTCGATACGGTGTGTCCTTGGCTTTGTATTGCTTGTAGCCAAATTGTAGGGAAATGTGTGAAGACGAGTTGGAATTCAATGTGTGTGTTTTAGAGGCAATTTTTTAATAGATTTGAAGATGATGTGAGAGCTCTTTGTTTTTTATGGTATCCTGGTACCTTACCGTCATCTTCATTAACATCAGCCTATAATTTTCCCACTGCTGGGTCACAGGCCTCCTCTCTGTGAAAGGGAGTGGGTCATAATCCACTTTGCAGGCCCAGTCCGGGTTGGTAAATGTAACATAATCTTCGAATTTTTGTTTCTATGACATATCGGTTTTCTTACGATGTTTTCCTTAACCGTTTCGGAAGCAGTAGTGTCGAAATAAATTTAAATTACACAAAGTAATACACCTGTCTGAGTTCGTTTTGCTTTTTACGTAATGTTTCGAGATCTAAGCTAAATACTATGACTGTAGACTAATAAAAAATCCCATAAAATCATCCCATCTTTACAAAAAAATATACATATAAAGTCAGCAGATGTCATCACTATACTCCTTACAATCATAAAAACATTTCTTGACCCCTCTATTCTTACTCCACTGAATAGATCCAAAAATAAAAGTAGGAAATATGACAAAAATACGAATACTACTGCAACTTATAGACCGGTACTCATAACCCAACCTTTAGGGGAGTAAAGGCCCAAAATATTGCAGAATATAAGGGATACATGACGAAACGGATCTCACAGTTGTTGACTTAGTTTTCGAGTAGTCCACGTTATATTGTAAGGGACGAACATAGTTTGCCCCACTTGAAAAAATGAATGGCCGAAATACAAGCTTTATTAAAGGAAGAATGTTCGTTCTTCATGTTTGAGAGGCTTTAGTTTACTGGGGGTAGTTTATTATTATTTTTATTGGGAGTAATTGGGTAGGGTACCTCTTGTTTGTAGAGAGCTACTTACTTAGATTTTTTTATCTACGTGTTCTAGATGTTCTAGGTGTGTTCATTCCGTTCTTCAGTAATCGTAATGGTTTTGAATCGGAATCGATTGGAACCGAACCGATTTTTTTTTTTGGATTTTTTATCTGTAGCTACTATTTAGTTTTACGAAATAACAATTTTATTCGAATCCCACTTGCAACAGAATTTTTCTTTCCTCAAATCTTTATGATGCGCGTCGCATGCGTTATTGCGTTTAAAAATTATCAATAACTATTTTACACGTAGAGAAGAAGAAGAATTTAAAATGTTTTTTTTTTTTGTGGAATTTTCCAAATAGTGTTCCTAATCTGGATAGAATTTCCAAAAGATGATGATGAGTTCGCACTAATTTTGAACTTTTCCTCAGTGATTTACTAAAAAAATTGATACTCCTAGCACTTGTAACGAAGTTTCATACAAACTATTAACCCCCAAAACTACTCTTTAGGGGTCGAATTTTGCAAAATCCCTTCCTTACTAGGAAGGAATTTTGCAAAATTCGACCTAGGTCGCGACGCATCTAGGTCCCAAAAAACCCTTATGCAAAATTTTAAACTCCTAGCACTTGTAGTTTTTGACCTTTCGATTTTACTCGTATATTACACTAGCACGGGTACAAGCTCCACTATATTATGCATGTTAAATACATGTAAATTTTCCTCTCGAATAACTTTAATCACTCTGTCTATTTAACAAAACCGCATCAATAATCCGTTAAGTAGTTTTATAGATCGAAACATACATAGGAACAGACAGACAGCTAGAAACGACTTTGTTTTAATCTATGTAATGATGATAGACTTCTTATTCCATTGATCTAAGCGAGAGTCGTTCATTCGTTGTTATAAATATCTTTATCCTCATAATGTTTTAGAAGTACTTATGTAATGGACTCGTCTATTTGGGGTTACTGAATTATGTGGGTAGTTTTACATGTATTTTATCAAAACTTTAGTTTTTAAAGCCTCATTTGCTATTTATATCTAAGTAGTTCAATAAAAACCTGCGTTATTTTTACTTTATTTCATTTTACACATCTAATATTTAAAATCGGTAAAGTAGTTCCAGAGATTACTTTCTACAAACTTACAAACTATAAGTCTTTATAGTTTCATTACAGCCACACAGGCCGATCTTTCAGGTTAAGCCGCGGTTGCCGAGGTTGGTCTATGGATGGGTGACCATCTGTCATAGCGAGTTTCCTCCGTGCCTCGGAAAGCACGTGAGCCGTTGGTCCCGGCTGTCATTTGTAGATCTTTGACATTCGTTACTTTTAGTCGGAGGTTCTCAAGTCTGACAACCAGTCTCATCATGGAGTATCGCTATTACCCAGTTACTGGGTTGTGGAGGTCTGATAGGCAGTCGCTCCATGTAAAATACTGATATTTAGTTGCATCTGGTTCGACTGGAAGCCGACCCCAATATAGTTGGGAAATAACTAGATAAACAATGACACAGTTTGTAGATGACGCCAAATATATCGATTTATTGATAATGGCTGGCGAAGCCTCTTATCTCTACGGTAAATCTAATGCAGTTTTGACCGTGTTAATAATATAATCTGGAGGCAGATTTTAGAAAAAACTAAACCGAATAAACATTAACAACCAAAAAGGTTCAGTTAATTTTGAATGTTTCTGAGGTCCTAATGACTTTCAGGTTTTTGTGACGTAAAGTAAAAAAATAAATAAAGTAAAACTTGTATGAAAAAAATAGTTCAATCGTTCGCCCACTAGAGGCGCTTCCAATTTTCCATACAATAAACGCAGTAAATACTTCAAGTACGCTGTAAATGAAATACAGAAATCTTGTGATATAATGGGCTCAGAATATTCTTAAATGCCTTTTTAACCGACTTTTTCAAAAAGGAGGTTACTCAATTCGACCGTATATGTATACACTTATTATTTTTTTAAGTTTGTTCGCGCAGAACTTCGTCGTTTATGAACCGATTTTGATAATATTTTTCTTTTTTGGAAAGAAGACATTTCATAGGTGGTCCCATGATAAGGAAATCAAGGTCTGATGATGGAAGACCAGAGAAATCGAGGGGAACTTTCAAAAATCGTAGGGGCGACTAGTGCGTTTGTAAGTTTTATCATTAAGAATTTTAAAGCACTACAATTTAATAAAGGTTTGGAGTTGATCTGATGATGGAGCCGAGAGACAGTCGAGGGAACTCCTCAACGATTCACATCACCTATCTTGTGTTTGAGCTTGATTAATTTATGTATATTTATAATAACTTTGCACCTAGATGGGTTATTTGTAACTGTCATTAGGGGTCTGATGATGAAATTTAAGGACTGTTCAGGGAACTCCTCAATGGTTCACAGTAGCTACCTTTTGTTTGGACTTAATTCATTCATATCGATGAGAACTTTACACCAAGATGGGTTGTAACTGTCATTAGGGGTCTGATGATGAAAACCAAGAACTGTTCAGGGAACTCCTCAACGGTTTACAGCAGCTACCTTATATTTGGACTTCATTTATTTAAATTGCTAAGAACTTTGCGCCCATATGGGTTATTTTTCGATGCAGTATACCTGCCATTTGATACCATAAAAAAATCATTTAGTTTTGTTCAGTAGTTTTTATTTTATGAGCATTTTTAGCTTATTGTGTGCACGGGCGATGTAATAACCGGTGCTACGAATAAAAAAATTCTAGTGCATATGTAGAATTTGGGTTGAATATTTAAACTAAAAAGGGTAAAATAAAAAACTTTTAAAAAAATGTAACCGACTTCAAAAACGACCACGAAAAAGGGTAAAATAACCCAAATAACTTTTCTTTCGGAAGTCGGTGGCAAAAAACTTAATGAAATCGGTTAAATTTTTTTAAGTTTTATGGTAAAAAGAGTCAAAAATCATCTGACCGGTTAGTTCTGTCAGACTCTTACTGACTAAAAACCATCCTGTTCCTTTAGTAGTCCTTTGCATTCCAGGGTCACGGTCAAACTTGGGAAGGATCATCAAAAAATTATAAATAGTTAATAACTGCCAAAAAAATTCAAAATCAGACTCGACTTTTATTCGGAAACTATTTTTGTTTTTAATTCTACACTTTTCGACATCACTGTTAATCATTAACTCATCATCGTCATCATAAATGTTATTTTTTGGTAAATTAACTAGTAATTTCTCTATTATGACATTCGATTCAACACTAGCACGCTCTAATAAACAACAATAATATGTTTTTTTAGGGTTCCGTAGCCAAATGGTAAAAACGGAACCCTTATAGATTCGTTATGTCTGTCTGTTTGTCTGTCTGTCCGTATGTCACAGCCACTTTTTGTCGAAAGTATAAGAGCTATCCTGTTGAAACTTGGTTTGTCATACAAAAATAAAAACAAATTTTGGGGGTGCCCCCCATACTTAGAATTGAAACTCAAAATCTTTTCACCAAACCCATACGTGTGGGGTATCTATGGATAGGTCTTTAAAAATTATATTGAGGTTACTAGTATCATTTTTTTCTAAACTGAACAGTTTGCACGAGAGACAATTCCAAAGTGGTAAAATGTGTGTCCCCCCCCCCTGTAACTTCTAAAATAAGAGTATGATAAAACTAAAAATAATATATAATGTAGACCTCAACAAAAACTTCCGACGAAAATTGATTTGGACGAGATACAGTTAGCAGTTTTTGAGATATAGTACATTTTCAAAAACCGCAAATATAACTTTGCCATTCATACAAACACTATGAAAAACAAAGTTATTTTTATTGTTTGTGTATATTACTTACTAATCTCAATATAATTATATCCCTAATCTATGCTTGCTACTACGGAACCCTTCATGGCCGAGTCCAACTGGCACTTGGCCCGTTTTTTTTTGTTAATCGCTAGTAGAGTGACAGTTAAAAGATGTAGGTCATTGATGTTCCTGTTCATAGTGTAAAACACGTGTAAAAGTATAATACACTAACTGTTCCCGTGGTTGTCACTCCCGCTGGTCGGCTCCTACTTATAGGCCGTAGCGCTATGTTATGTAGCTTATAGCCTTCCTCGATAAATGCACTATACAATACAAAAATAATTCGTTCCTGACCAGTAGTTCCCGAGATTATCGCTTTCAAGCAAACATACTCTTTAGCTTTATAATATTAGTATAGATAATTGGACTTTGGATGCCTGCAGAAGAAACAGATGCGCCGGAGCAGCATAAATATATTAAGCCTTCCTTTCGGACGCAAGTCATTTCTCTGAAATGGCAATGCAATACCACGCGATTGCACTGAAGGTTGGTGAAATTAACATGTCTTTTTATATCGTGGTAAAATCTTGAAATGAGTCCTCCCGCCCAATGTGAGACGGGATTGACGATGAGACTCGTACAGATTAAAATCCACGTTGTTCCTTCAATAGCCCTTTACGTTCCAGGTCTCGCGACTCCGGCAGGCTTTGGCCCTCTATGGGGGCCCCGTCAGAAATGAACAAGTCATCGATTTTTAGTATTTTCTATCTTCTAGTTACCTGACGACAAAATCTAAGTCGACTTCTGAAAAATAGCTTAGCTAGAGTTTAAGGTCATTGCAGTTTGCTGGATGAGAAATATAAGGACCGAAATTTCTCCTTTTCTATCTCAACTTTCTAAAAGTCCTATTGTGGTGGTAGTCCCCTTGTCACATTATGACAGATTCTGTCGCTGAGCACTTGAGCAATCCGGATTTTATGTTGAATTTACATCCAAGAAATCAAAATGGGTGGTATTTTTTAAATAAACAAATGCTCCGTGGAACTATTATCTAGCTATAATTCGTTGAGTTTAATGAAAGAGAACTCATCATCTTCCTGCCCTGTGCTATTCTTTTGGGGTAGGCGCAACACGTTTTCTTCTTCAAGGGAGGGAGAACCATCAAAAAAAAACCGGGGCCAATCAAATAACGCGCAACCCGAAACCAATAGACAGAACAACACGACGTCTAATTTATTGCTCTCAGAAAGTAGACAAGTACCTACCCGCCAACATATCGCATCGCAACTCAAACACGCACTTCACGTAAGTGAATAAATGGGTAATTCGACACCGCCTTCCGATATTTCTTTAGCAGCAAGAAGTTCAAGAACTCCCCCTCACTTGTGTGAAGTCGATCAATCATCGCCGGCCGTGCCGACCGATCATTGCCTGAACTCTTTCATTTATCTAATGAGTTCAGAATGCCCACACCCCCTGTTTGTCGGGCGGGGTCGCACTTCGACACGTCTTGATGAATTAATCGGGTGGAAACGAGTATGATCGTTCTAATAATGTTACGTTGTTACTTTGTTGAGGATACCGTTCTTAGATTCGAAATTGATTATCGAATATTGTTTTGTGTTGTTTGCAATTTTTGGGACGCTACAAAATTATTTTAGAATTTTTGTAGAATGCATGTGAATACTGAATCTCACTTTCTTGTCATATATTATCACCAGTTCGACTTTCTCAGTACATTTCAGTCTTCTAACGGTCTGTCTGCAGCTGTCTTAACTATTTTTACCTATAATTAGGTATCCTTGTTGATCTCTAATAATAATTTTAGTGCCTTATCACCTTGATTTTCATTCAAATAAACATTTAGTACAAGATCTTTTTTTCCTGTTCGTTCAGTTGCCATTTGCGTTCCATGGCCACAGTAAGACATTCCGGTACTCATCTTATACAAGCTCTGACGCAACTTTTGTGTAACTACTTAAAGCCGTTTAATTTAATGACCATATTTCTGAACTTTCGTTCCTAATCTAATTCCTTTCCTTGCTACCAAAAAAAATCCTGTCAATCGTTACTATTTTCCTGTAACAAATTTTTAAACTTGCTGGCGACGCTAACATTAACTCCATTTTACAGCACAATCAGTGAAATTTTGATGGGTACAAAAATATCAATAAGAGTAGACACATTTACTTTCCAACCATTTATTAAAGGTAAATAAAACCAAGATTCGTGAGTAGCGAGCACAAAGTGCAACCGGCGCTTGTAAGCTTTCTGTCAGACTTAATGTTGGATTCAAGCTTAACCAGATCTGAAATGCGCTGGCCTTAATCCACTTAAAATAACAACACGGCTAATGCTCCCCGCAAAACCTCGGCGTTTCTTATTGTCTTGTGTCTCTGGGATTTTGTGCCAATTTATAACAAGTTGTACGTAGTCCCCAGGCAAGCGAAGAATATTACTGCAATTGTAATACATTTGGGGATTTCCTTTCGGTAATAATTTTTAAGAAACTTGTGTCTAGAGTTGTGTTTAATATGTTTACTGTAGGTGTTCTTTGTAGGGCTAAGGTACCACAGTCTATAAAATGCACCCTACTACGCATGTAGTATTATAAACGAAACACATTATATTATTTTGATCCAGTTGTTGAACTAAAAAAAATAAATCGAAAAGATAACCTTCTAAAATCCGCTTCGCCAAAGTTTTATTAAACGCGGTGTTAAACGAATACGATATACTCGTACGTTTGAAATTTTGATGGAAATTAGTTTCGAGCAGTTCCAAGTTGGCAAGTTGTTGATATCCCTCGGGTGGCAGGCGTTTTAGAGCAACGCTACATCCTACTTTAACCCATTCAACTTCGGCGCTAAAGTTTTAAGTCTAATTGAACTTTAAATTGTCATGCGATATACACCAAACGTGAAAAATCGATGTCTGGTTGCTGCGTACTCGGCATGCTCGCGTTAATTACTTTAATATCAGTAACAAAGGCATTCTGCGGCGCCGACAAAAAGGCGCGCGTGTGAGTTGTTATGAGCGATCGCTGTAACCGTCCAACTTCGCCGACCGGTGTTCATTAGAACTTAGACTTGTATGAATTTTCACCAACTTTCCGACGTAATGAACACTAAAAGGAGGCAAGTTTGAACGCTTCAAATTTTAATACTGCTCTGCACGGTTCGTTGCGGACAAGGTTTAATACTAAATTGGCCGTATGGAATTCATAGGTACCGTCAGAGTTAGAAATCCAATATCCTCTGTAACTTGCTTTTAAATGAACTCTGCTCCTGTTTGGCTGGGTTTTAAATTGTCTTTGTGATACTTCGATATATGTGTTTGTGAGAATTTAACCACGAACTCGAGTTTTGGTGGTTAATAATTAACCGAGCAGACTTAGACGTTTGTAAAGTACCCGAGCATATCTTTTTAGATAAATCGCGAATATTTAATGAGTCTGTGGAGTTTAGCAGAACTATAATTAGTTTTAAGATGTTTAAGGGTATTTTTGGAGATGTCTTTTTATATTTTACAGAATATTCTTACGCCTATGCGTACCCTTATTGCAAAAACCGATTATCTGCATTTTTTACAAATTTTTAGTTAAATATAGATATCGAATCCTCAAGTCAAGACGAAGCTACAGATAAAACCCATTATCACTCGAATTTTTATGCAGATAATCGGTTTTTGCAATAAGGGTACTGAGTTAATTAATAGATACAGTAGTTAGCCTTCGGTTTGAACATACGTAGCTCATATTTTATAACGTTACAAGTAATAAGCGCAATATATTTTGTAACTTATAAGAACGATGAATAACGCTTAACAATAGTTAAACTCCTCTTAGTCTTTTTTAATGAAAATCTTTTAAAGAGATGCTTACCATGGAAAATTAAAAACACAGTTCTTCATATTTTCCTAAATTGTACATATAATACCTACTAATGTGCGCAGAAAAAGATCAGCAATTTCTTTTTTGGGTTATACCAAAATAACAATATGTGTCTCATGAGGTTTCTATTTACAGTAAAAGGGATGAATGAAGAAAACTTGAATTCAACTCTTTTGGGTTCAAACCCAATAAATATTAAATATCAGTCTGCGAGGCCCTTTGAAGTGCCACTGTAGCGAAAGGGTCGACTACTAACCTATTGTAACTTCTCGAATTAAATTCCAAAGCCAACCGAAAGCGACGCCACTATTTAGATATTATAATTATAGATGTATTTACGAATACGAAACAGTATGTCACAGTGGCAGAGATTGGTTCAATACATGCATATTAAGTATGAGTAATTACAAAAATATGATTATTATTTTGATTGGTATAAGTCCCATTTGGGCGCCAATAGGAATTTAGTGGCGCCCAAAGTGGGACTAATATTGTATTATTAGTTCTACCTGATGACCTTAAAAAAATCCTAAGTTACAGTTCTGGTGCCTGCCGGAGTCTTGGGACTATCAGGTAACCATAGCTCCGGAACGTAAAGGGCTATTGAAAGACACCGCGGATTAGTCCGTACAAGTTTGACAGTCCCTCCCGTCCTGCCCTGGGTGGGAGGACTTAATTGATGATTTTACCACGAAAAAAAGTCACACTTCTGGTAAAAAAAACACTTCATTTTTGTTTTTTTTTTGTAATTGAATATAAGATTATCTACCTCAAAATATTAATATATTCGCAAATTACTGTTTTATAAGTCTTTTTATTTTGGAAGTATATCAAAATCCTAATCCATACATCTTATAAAAAGTACATTACTTATGATATAACTAAAACTAAAAACGTAGATGGAACACGGTGAAATGATTTTCCAGAATTACCTTACTTTTAAAAAATTTAAAAGTGCTAAAAAAGAACATTTAATATTCTTTTTTAGCTGTTTTATTTAAATACATATTTGTTTTTGTAGTTGAACTTCTTATTTGAGAACATCCTTATTGGTTTCTATTTTATAGTGTAATACTGTACATTTAAAAAAATCTATATTGAACATAATTTACCTATTTATAGGAAAAATATGTGATTTTCCTTGTTGGCATTAATTTAATTAACTTAACATTAACTTAAGGCCTTGTTAGTGCTTTTTTATGCTATTTGTGTGAAAAGTACATAAAACGAAGAAAGTGATCACAATTTCGAGATAAAAATGTATTTTTAATAAATCCACACTAATATTATAAATGCGAAAGTAACTCTGTCTGTCTGTCTGTCTCGCTTTCCTGCTAAAACTACTGAACCGATTTTGATGAAATTTGGTACAAAGATAGTTTAGAGCCTGGGAAAGAGCATATAGGCTTTTTATTGCGGAAAGGGGGTTCTAAGGGGTTGAGAGGGGGGATGAAAGGTTGTATTGAAAGATTGTCATTTTTAAAGCTAGAACGATGAAACTTTTATTTGGCTTTTAAAAAGGTACCGTAGTAAAAATTGTTCCACGTGATGAGCATTTTCTGCTAAGAGAATAAATTTGAAGATCTGGAACACCTGAAGTAGATCTCCAAGAGCCCATCTAAACTATAACAATCAATAGGAATGACGTCTTAGCAAGAGCTGTTAAGCCTGATGAGCACTCTCTGTTGACGTATAAAATTTGAAGATCTGGAACACGTGATGTGGAACTCTAAGAGCCCAGCCACACAAGTTTTAACATATATAGGAATTACGTCTTAGCAAGAGTTGTTCAGCCTGATGAGCACTCTCTGTTGACTCATAAAAGTTGAAGAACTGCAAGTCTCGAATCGTCTCGCACATCCCATTTTTTTCCCGTCCCCGGGCTCTTAGAATTGGACATCAGACGTTTCAGATCTTCGATTTTGACGACCCCGTTGTCGCTGGCATAAGCAATACGCTATGGATATGATATGGATTCGCGTACGAAGTCGCGAGCAGAAGCTAGTTCATTCATAAATTGATAATTCTTTTTTTTTGAGTTATGTCATCTTCATCAATTACGGCTTAAGTTTAACATACCATCAGATATAGTAACATACATATAACAGACAAAAATAGTAAATTATCACCAAAACGAAACCCGCATTTTAATGTAAAACTATAACCAAAGTTTTAACATTTCGCTATCATATTTAATCAAAATGACTCCAAATAAATCATTGTCAACCCAAAAGTAGTAAATGATCATCAAAATTAAACCAGCATTTTAATGTAAAATTATAACCAAAGTTTTTACATCTTGCTATCCTGTTTATGCGGTAAAACCTAGATGTATCCTTCCTTTACAGGAGCAAGTCGACGGAGCCCCGCTTAGCGGGACTCCTATTTCTGGGTGCTTTAAAAAAAATAACCACGAAGAGGATGGCGGGGTATCTCAGTCTCCGCCATCCTCTTCTAACCTAAATTGTCCGAGTCGGGGTGCCAGCAAGTCCCGAGGCTGCACCTAGTTCTAACCGGCTAAACCTAAGTAGTTCTAACCGAAGATAAGTAGGATACATCTACGTTTAACCGCATGTGGTCGGTTACACCTAGTTTTAGCCGGTTAAAACTAGGTGTAACCGCACTTCGGTTATTAGCCGTAACATATAATTATAATACTGATTCTTCATCAGCCTTTAAATGTTCCCACTGCTGGGACACAGGCCTCCTCTCTGTGAGAGGGATTGGGCCGTAATCTACCACGCGGGCCCAGTGCGGATTGGTAGATGTCACATGTCTTCGAATTTTTGGTTCTAGGACATGCCGGTTTCCTCACGATGTTTTCCTTCACCGTTTTGAGAGCAGTGGTGTCGAAATAAATTACACAAAGTAATGCGCCTGACTGGGTTCGAACCCACGACCTACAACTCGTAAGCCGAGGCCGATACCACTGGGCCACCACTGCTCACTGCTCATATTATGTGTAGACAATACTGATTGTCTACACATAATATGTTTATATTTAGGCAAAAATAACACATTAATTTGCTCGCTAAGATTTGGTGATCATTTACTATATTTGGTGTTCGAATACAATTTTTGGTTAAAAAACTAAGGGTAACAAAGCATTCTATGGTGGTCATTATATTCAATCCCATAAATTACCATATAATCGCTTTTGAAACAAACGAAGGTGTATTAAAATATGATTTAAGATGTTTCAAATATTTTTTAAATTCATCTTATTCGATCTTCAATCTTTGAGGCCAAAAGTCCCCTGGGCCTTCAACTCTACAAAAACTATATTTCATTAAACTATAACATGAATAATTTAACACAATAAAACTGCTGATATAATGAATAATTTGGATCGTTTTCAATTATTTCAATGTCTTGATCTTTTAAAAAATGCCATCAAATTATTATAACCAAATTCATTATTTAAAAAACATTTAAAGTATCATAATCAAACCCATCTAAAGTAGATTTGAAAATTATGTTTTATGTTTCAGTTAATAAACGTAATAAATTAAAACAGAAAATTAGGAGCATTACGAATTTAATTTAACTTTTCTTAAAAAAAAATAATCAAACATTAAAAACCCAAAAACTGACTCGCTCTGAAGTCATTGGCAAAATATCGAAATATTGATTAAACACGATAAAAAAGAGACGACAATAAAGCAAATAATTAACTTTTAATAGCCGGAATTTCATTTCTTCCCCTTTTTTCCAAAACTGATTAAGATAGTCATTAATTGGGTTAATTAAAATAGCCTACACACACTCAACAATCTCCCCGCTAACTCCTTCGGCAACTTAATTAGACAATTTTGATCATATTTTTCTTCGTTTTTTTTGAAATAAGGGAGGCCCTTATAACTTTTATCAAATTAGCTGCAAACGCTAAATCATGTAATTATTCATCAAAATATAGAAAACAATTGACATCTATTTTGTCAATTTCTTCCACAAAATAACCTCAAAACTTTAAATAAAACATACCTACAATGCACGTAATGCCAACATGTGGGCGAGTGTAATGTTTTGCGCAAAGCACCCGCATAGTTCACTTGGAACTCTTATCGCTACGATACGCGACTCGACTGCTTAATGAGAACGATCGATACACAGCACAGTTCTTATCAACACTCCAAACTTTAGTTATGAAAGTCACTAGTGTCCCCTCTGTTTGTCCCGTTTCACCTGCGTCTATCTGATAGTGGAATTGTTAAACTGAATAACCCTGTACGGAACTTTGAACTAAGCCATTTTATTTAACTCATTCATCACAAGTCACTGTTTGACAAATTTCTTAGCCAACCTTGAGTTTTTTATGTCCTAATTATTATAATACCAAGTTAAAAAGTTTACTACGCGCATTATCGAAAATTTACGAAAGCTGGACGAAGTAAAACCAAAAAAGCTGAAACTATATGAATTTACAGTTTTTCTTTATCGTATTATACTGCTGTTAGGGAAATAAATAATTACATTCCCTAGACTCCTACGCTTTTTGAAACCGTAAAATTATTTAAGAGATAAAGTGATTTAATGGAACGTTTAATATCTTTAATAAGCCAGTACGAAAAAAATGGAAATGAAACACTTTTTTAAGAGCAATGAAATTTTTTCGGTTAGACCGCCAAGAAACATGTAAAACTATGTTACCGTCTTTCAAATTTTGCTTCTTGGTGCACCTACATTTTTTTCATTATACCACATGTATTGTTTCATAACCTCCCAATTTTAAGACAAACCGCTTTTCCCCAGAAACTATACCTTATAGAAAATTTTAATAGATTTACTAAATCACAAAATAGTTCAATAAATATATATATATAACCGAACAGCCATTACAAATGTGTTATAAAATAACTTGAACTAGTCTGTCAAAAAACATGTTCAGCTGATGAAATCTTAGACAAGAAATTGAATTTTGAAAATTACATATAAAAATGAGCTTTTAAAATAATAATACAGCTCATTGTTATTTTATAAATTTAAAAAATTGGTAAATTTTGAGAATATTTGCGCAGTATTAGTTCCTAATTAACATTTAAACTAACTGGTGTGGATGTTTTTTAATTCAAGCAATGTCAACTTTGAAAATAAAATGAAATGTATGTTAAATACGTAATTTAAATGACTGACTGTTAATATTTTTACATTGGATTATTTTATGTAAACTTTTTTGAGGCGTTCTAAATTCAATCCTTTTTACGAGTCGCATATAAAATTTCAATAAAAACTAAATCAAATTTTTTTAATTTACTTTTATGGAGTTTTATTTTGGTCCATTAATTTTGTAAAAAAGTACTGCCGAAGTAGACAAAATATCATAATATCGTTTTTCCGAAAAAAGTTTATCAAAACTTATTTGACGAATTTGCTTTTTCGTCCCCTTAAACCATTACAACTTATTTTATGTTACTTTCAACAAAGAGTTATGTTACTTTCCCTCGGTTTGGTCACAGAATTAAGAAGAACAGGTCATGGAGTGACATGGAATCATGAGTTAAAAACTGTTTGTAACTTCTTATTGTCACTGATACAATATTTGGACTATTTGGACAAAATAACATCTGATTTACATTCCCCTTTGACATTACATCATAAAAACCCTTTCTCAAACCGTCCCCAGTTAGTTTCCGTTATAATAACCCCAATTTATACGAAAAATATGTCACGAAGGCGACAAAGACCGTAACAATTTATTTTCCCTGCTCATATTGCGCAAAAGTCATATTTTAGCGGAAATTTCGACGAGAATGCCAAGAAATTTAATATTATAAGTCCCTCGTTGGTAATTAGCGCTAAAGGCTGCTATCTGGGGTGTATATTAACAGTTAATAGAATTGCAGAGCTCAGCAAGCGGCACAAGGCTGTGTTCCGCACCCGTCGCTCGCCGCAACCTGTTGCCGACGGGACCGCCTTCCGCCCCATTCGAAACGGCGCTTTTCCTCTTACCACGGTACTACTTTTATTTCTAAGTCTCCACTCCCAGCTGCATCTGAAAATTATATCCTTAATTCTACTTACCCATGAGGAGATGAACCGGATGGCCCCGTTTCATTTTTATTTTCATTTAAAACACAAAATTAATGAACTACAAAAAAACAATCGAATGGATTTTTAAAGTCTTCTTCTTCTTTTAAGTTTTCTGAAATTATTATTTTAAAAACGAACTCATAAATCTAAAAACACTACAAATTAATCGTGAACTACAAATTAAATACGGAATGTGAAAAGAAACGAATTAATAAAAAAATGTTTGAATTGAGCGCGAGCGGCGGCAGAGTAAGTTCGAGTTAGAGTCGAAAGAGGTACTAGGAGGACAGGGAACTGGGAGAGCTGGCAGAGCAAGGCGCGGTGCCGCCGCCGCGGCTGACTACAGAATGGTGGCGGGTTGTACGGCACCGGGCCCCACCCCTAGCGCAGGCGCGTTTCAGGCGCTCCACCGCGCATGACCGACATCCTACCGAAAAGTGGAAAAGTGACTCCTCCAACGTAGATACACCATTATGTACTAAATAAATATTGTATCGTAATAGATGCCGATCCCAGTACATAATTTTGACCCAGTTGAAGATTTTTATGCTCGATTTGGAGCACATAATTTGAGGCAATCTGAATAGTGATATCTCGGGTCCGATTGCGTTTCTCCGTCTTATATACTTCTAATATATGCCCCGCATACACATAGGTAGTACGCTCATAGGAGCGATTAAAAGGCGACCCAGCGTGTTATAAAAATAAGGTTTATTATTTGATTTTTCCGTATTTCTTCTCATTAGTGACGACGTTAAAAATTTCTCTAATGCCAGTGAGGTATCCGTTTCTTAGAGAAGTTTCGTAGTTTGGAGGCATTTGTTGGAACTTGGACATAATTTTGCTGTCTGATTCGAGGAACACTCGCATCTCGTAGGCCAGGGGGATGTTGTGGTCATACGCGAAGTCGACGCTGCTGCCGCAGTGTTCCTTGCCGGCGGCCTCGAACATGCTGTTGTTTTCAAACAAGTGCACGCCTCCTATTCTCTGGTTGACTCGCGTGGCCACTTCACCTGCAACTCGATGCAGCAGCGTCGTATTGCGAGGGTTTTCCTTTTTATGTGCGTATGGATAATGAATGGCATGACCATCACGCTTGATAGAAATATACACTTTCGCATCCTCCTTATACTTTTCGAGAACGCTTTGGATGAATATAGTCTCGTTCTCTGAGGCAGCTGACGGGCCAGGGTAGTCAGGCGAGAATCCGGAGTCGGCTTTCTCGCATGAACCCCATTGTGATCTAAAGTTTCGTGTTAAATCAACACCGTAGCTTAACTGGTCTTCTGAGGGTTTTAGATTCTTTTTCCATGCGACTTGACTCTATAAACAGAAACAGATGTATTCAATTATACACTATCATTGCTTACTATTAAAATAGTACTTTTCAAATGATGACAAAGATACTGATATATATGATACTGATACTGGTCCAATATTATGAAGCAATTAAACATACAATAAAGTATGTCTGTATATTTGACGGCACGTTTGGTGCAGTGGTTGAGCGATCGACTGCTGCGCAGCGTGTTGCGGGTTCGATCCCCGCACGGAACAAATATTTGTATGATCTGCAAGTAGTTGTTCCGGGTCTGGGTGTTTGTGTATGTGTGTTTCAAAAAAAATGTGTACGACATACATATCTGGAGTACTCCTGTCCATCAGGGTTGGTACAGGGCAGTATGACCCAGGTGGCTCGTCGTAGCATGTTGTCATACTCCTGGCAAGCGACCAGCTGTTCCACCAGGTACAGGGCCAGGCCCACAGGCTCCGTGCCGCCCTGCTGACCAGCCTCTATGATGATAACAGGAGGCTTCTCCTCCCTCGGGGCTGGTTTTACAGTTGAAGCTTGATGAAGATCTTGGGACAGAACCACCTGTAGATGTGGACTGAATGAGGGATATGTCAAGAGTTTCCCTGGCTGGAGGCTTTAGATTCATTGGAGGCATCTACGGGAAAGACCGGTTGAACAAAAAACAATTTTCGCAGATTGAACGATGAGATGGCATACAAAAAAAAACCGGCCAAGTGCAAGTTGGACTCGCGTGAAGAGGGTTCCGTACGATGTTACTTATAACGTTTTTTTAAATCTGACCCAAATTGGTACGCACAATATTGAGTGATTTACCATGTTATTTCAATATCACGGACTTCTTATAGGTTTTCCTATAATCTATAAGTAGAAAACTAATTTCTGTATTTTTATCAAAATTTTAGGTTCAGCAGTTTCGGAGATAAGGGGGGGGGGAATGGTCAATTTTCGTCTACTATCTTGAATAACTTGGAAACTATTTATTTTAAAATTACAAAAACATACATTTGAGTTCTTCTCAACAAGACCTTTCATTTGAATTGTAACACGATGCAGTTTTCAATTATTTTTTTTTAATTTTCCCCTTCCCCCCCCAAAATTACCTCCCTTAAACAGATATGGACTTCTTAGGTATAGATTTTCCTGTAATCTATAAGTAGAAAACTAATTTCTGTATTTTTTTCAAAATTTTAGGTTCAGTAGTTTCGGAGATAAGGGGGGGAATGGTCAAATTTCGTCTATTTTCTTGAATAACTTGGAAACTATTTATTTTAAAATTACAAAAAAAATACTCTTAATATTGTCTCAACAAGATCTTTCATTTGACATGTCACACGATGCAGTTTTCATTTTTTTTTTTAAATTTTCCTCTTCCCCCCAAAAAATTACTTCCCATATACAGATATGGACTTCTTATAGGTTATCCTATAATCTATAAGTATAAAACTAATTTCTGTATTTTTTTCAAAATTTTAGGTTCAATAGTTTCGGAGATAAGGGGGGGGGGAATGGTCAAACTTCGTCTATTTTCTTGAATAACTTGGAAACTATTTATTTTATAATTACAAAAAAAAAATACACTTAAGATTGTCTCAACAAGACCTTTCATTTGATATGTCACACGATGCAGTTTTCAATTATTATTTTCCCCTTCCCCTTCAAAAAATTACCTCCCATATACAGATATGGACTTCTTATAGGTTATCCTATAATCTATAAGTATAAAACTAATTTCTGTATTTTTTTCAAAATTTTAGGTTCAGTTGTTTCGGAGATAAGGGGGCGGGGGGAATGGTGAAATTTCGTCTATTTTCTTGAATAACTTGGAAACTATTTAATTTAAAATTACAAAAAAAAATACATTTAAGATCTTCTCAACAAGGCCTTTTATTTGATATGTCACACGATGCAGTTTTCAATTATTATTTTTTAATTTTTTCCCTTCCCCCCCCCCCCAAAATTACCTCCCACATACAGATTTCATCTATTCACGTCAAACCTCTGTGCTTGGGTCACTGGAATTGATATGTGTACCAAATTTCAACTCAATCGGTTTAGTAGATTCGGAGATAATTGACTGTAAGCGACAGACAGACGGACACACGAGTGATCCTATAAGGGTTCCGTTTTTGTATTCGGACGTACGGAACCCTAAAAAGGATTTATATGAAGAAGACTTTTCTTTGAGGGTGAATGAATCTAACCATCTAACTAAGGTTATTTTGTCAAGATTCGAATAGATGTTTGTTAACCAATCATGTCATAAAGTCTGAACGGATTTTGATGAAATATTTTTTTTTCGTTTTTTCTGCGTTCCGTCGGTGCGCAGGAGTTCCAGTTCTTTCTGTTGTATCTGTGCTTAGGGGAACAGTGTATAAGACGGGGACGTTAATAATCGCGAGGAATAATGGGGACATACACTCTTTAGGCATACTTAACACAACACTAACGTAGTTAATGGAAGAGCAAGCGCCATCAGGACGTCATTTGCAAGCTGCCAGACACAAATGGCGTCCTGTTGGCGCTTGTGCTACGTTAGTTTTGTGTTAAGTTTGCCTTAGGTGTGTGATTTCCCATCACACCTCGTGTCCCCGTCTTAAACACTGTTCCCCTATAGATTGAGACTAAGAGCAAACGAATTAGAAATAAAATAATTACATCACCTCGTACAAGTGTCTGCCTTCATAAGTCATGTGTTCGTTAGTTAGGTTCATTACTTGCCCACAATACTTATATAAAGCCTTCAGAAATATTGTCACCTGTAAACAATAACATTTTCATTGTAAAGTGCTGATAAACTCGAGCATTCAATTATAATGAGCATTCTTGCGAATGTTACATTACAGAAAAACAAACGAGAGCGTTTTAGCATTCTGGTGAACTATTTGCTGAGGTGACTATCTGACATTTTCATGAAGAAAAAAATTTTGACGACCATTGACTAGTTCGGTAGAAAGTTATTCAGCTTCTCAAACCACTTATCTCTCAAATTACTAATCCATGTAATTGATCACTAATAATTTCAACTTACTCTTAGAAAGTTGGCAACGTCGCAAATAGCTGTCAAATATTTACAAGTTTTAATTAATTTGTTAAATATATGTATGAAGATAAAAAATATGGCTCTGTAGTGCACTAAAAAAATGATAAGGGAATGCAATAATTAATACTTATCGTAATACCGAATATATAGTTTTAGATGTAAAAAAAGTATTGGAAACCTTCCAAATGCTTTTTTTACACCTGAAACGGTGACAACATCAAATGCAGTGTTTTAATGGCATTCCTATATCAACTTTGTAGTGCACTACAGAGCCATATTTCTTATCTTCATACAGTCAATTTACCAAATTAATTAAAACTTGTAAATATTTGACAGCTATTTGCGACGTTGCCAACTTTCAGAATATGCCCTCTTAAGTTAAATCAGCTTGCCACTATGAGGCCTTAGCACAGGATTTCTGTATTTTATTTACGTTTGTATTTTACGTTTGTGTAAGGAAAAATTAAAAAGCGTCTCTAGTTTAGATACGAAAGAGGTGTTTTCCCTCAAATTAATGTCAATGTTCCCCTTTACTTTACGCCTCAAAAACGTGAAACGAAACGATGAAAAAAAAAGATAGTTACAGTGCTTGCGCCGATAGCAGCGTCCTCTATGCATGCAGCCTCATCTCTGTCCAGTAGTGTTGTCAACATGTCTTGATAGCAAGGCCTGAGAGATTTGCAACTGCACATAAAGCAAAATCAACTTAAAATAAAAAACAAAATTTAAAAACGTAACGTTATTTTTTTTAAATACAAGTATCCCTTAGCATCGGGGTCGCGAGCCTAAACAACTACCGTGACCCTGGAACGTAAAGGGATATTGAAGGACACCGTGGATTTTAGTCAGTACTTACAAGTCTGACAGTCCCTCTTGCCCTGTCCTGGGTGGGAGGACTCGTTTGATGATTTTACCACGGTAAAAAAAAATGTTGTGGCTGCAAAAATGTTGGAACACACAATTTTCCGACAATTCACACTATCAAGAAATAATGGGTAAAAAAAAAAGTATCCTTTAGCATGCTTGTCTAATTTTTGGCAAAATGTACAAATGTTTACCTTATAGAGATGAATAAATTTAAGATATTGAGGAAATAATAAGGGAGCCGAAGAACTCGATCGCTATGAAAATATTCATAGCGATGTTTCACTCTATGCTTGGCTCTTTTCGTTGTTCAGTTCAATTAAATTACTGGCGAGTACTTATTGTTCTGTTACAAGTGAAGGCACCATCAAGTCTATTACCACCTTAAGCTTCATAAAAGAAAAAAAAAATCGACTGCGAGCACCGCGCACTGCGAATAAAGAATTCGACCCTATGAGCATGGCTTGGATTCTTGGCGACCTAACCTAGCTAAGGTTAGGTTAGATTAGAGTCTGCGTGTACTGAATCAGAAGATCCCAGGTCGAAATCTTTTTCGCGGTCGAATTTCTTTTTCCACAAAAGATACTTTTCATCAAGTTCAAGAATAACCAATTTAGTTTAATAATTTTACTTACCCACATGTTGCAGTGTATATTTCAGGGACATTCACTAAAACTAGAATGGAAAGGCATAATAGTAAGTATATGTATAAAGAGTATAAAAAGACCCTAAACGAAGTTGAAAGGCAATTTCTTTTAACCTTCTTGTTGCGGTTATTAAAATTGCATTTTTTTTTCAAATATAACTTTGCTCGAAATGACCTATATGACTTCTTTACTATTCCATACACCTATCAGCACGGGTCGTGAGACTGTCTTATCAGGTACCTAACCGTGGCCCAAGAACGTAAAGGGCTTTTGAAGGACACCGTGGATTTTAGTCAGTACAAGTCTGACAGTCCCTTCCGTCCTGCCCTGGGTGGGAGGTCACAAAAAAAAATGTGTGTTACATTGCACAGAACGTCATTGCCACCAAACACAACACCAAAAAACAAAACATTTCTCAGTAGTATTAGGTATTCACGCAGTGTCCATTAATACTTCTTGTGTAAATAGTAGTCACATAATAATAAAAATTAACACACCAACAAGAAACGTTATTAGACAAAATAAAACTAAATTCATTTCTTTTCAATTTTTAACTACACTACTAAACCATGCTAACATTTTTATTAGAAACACTGCAAATATTGCAATAGCAATAAACATCAGGAAAATCAATAAAACAAAATCGTTTTATATATTTTTTATTCTTATTTACAATTATTATCGTAGCCTATGAGACATCAGTGTTCAACAGAAACCAACTTGATCCTTTGATGACTAAATTCCTTCCTGATTCGTGCACCGAATTCTCTGAAGCCTTCATAGAACTGTGGTAAGACTGTATACAGTTCTTGCTCTGGGAATTGGAACTCATATCCATCGGTCAGCTCCATGGTATAAGAGTAAGGAACTCCTGCGGCACCGTAAGCAAAGTCGTCACTGCCGCCGGCTGCCGGGTACCACTTGCCCGCGCTCATCACTCGGAAAGGCTTCCCACCAGCTCGCTGAATGGCCCCAGATACAGCTCTAGCCATATCGTCAAGTTTCTTCCAACGTTTTGGGAGAAATTCACCCGTGTATCCCCAAGGGTATACTAGATATTGTCCGTATGAATGCAAGGATACGTATAACTTCATCCGTTGCTTGTTATCCAACATAACCTTGCTGACCATGCGTGTCTCGGGCTCCGAGAATGGCCTGGGCCCAGCGAAGGTCTCAGCGTGGCAAGGGTCGTTGGACACTCCGCTCACAGCCCACTTGTACCCATAGTTACGGTTACCGTCAACACCATAACATCCGGTCTTTTCGGATCGTGATCTTGTCTTTCTCCACATGCGTTTCTGTAACAAATTTCTCGTCATTGAAATCATGTAAATATTACGTCGGTTAACGGTTTACTGTTTTTGTTTTGATTAAAACATTCAATTCTGAAAAACTTGGCAGATGTGGAATTAACGTGATTTGAATTTTATTTGGTACTTTTTATTGGACATTATTGACCACTAAATTACTCTGAAAGTACTATTAAAATCTTTGATCTTAGCTTCTGTAACGACTCAGCATGGTAGTTAACATTCTGCTACTTGATTTAAATTCCCCTTTTAATTAACATCATAATTGTGTAAACTAAATCAAATTACCAGAAGAAACTACTTACGTTAGCGGAAGATCTGCTGTATTCATAACCGTCTGGATTGACGAGGGGTAGTATGTACCAGTCCACTCCATCCAGGATCCCTCCAACCTGGATATTATTGGGATCGGAGACCAAACGGCTGATGAGGTACACAGCCATCGCCGGTGCCACCCATTCTCTGCTGTGAATACCTAAGAAAACATAACAATTCTTTATTAACTGCTGAGGTAAGACAAACGCTGTATACATACCTATAACTTAGGGCACCATTTTTTGTTAAATCTTTGACAACCCGAAATCCGAAAGTCTACCAGCCAGTTTTAACAACGGCAATGTTACCAAGGTACTGGTATGTGGAGATTAAATTAAGAGAATATTGAACAGCAAGTACCTAAGGCAATAGAGCGTAAATTTTTGAGAATTTCCGTCAGTTTTTTTATGTCTAAATATACTTCAAAAACCCCGAAACCCCACAGGCAATAATGCATCATATATTTTATATCCCTTAGATGATAGAATGTCCAGATTCCTTGTAGACTACTTAGAATTGAAGCCCGTAGAAAATTTTATTATTTTATCAACCCCGTCGGTTGTTCGATTTCTACGTAAAAAAATAAACATCACCGAGGAAAACAATATGTGTGTGGCGCTTACTCACATTTATAAAAAAAGTGGCTCCACTAAAACGTTACGTTCTCTTTTGTACACGGAACCTAGACATTTCGTAATTTAATTGAAATGGAAATCTTCAATGGATGTCCTACAAATGGGAAGTCTGTCAGACTCCTACTAACTGAAGTATCCCCATGTTCTTTCGCACAGCGGGATCCGTCGCGATCTAATGGTACTGGCTCGCTTGAACTACGGGCCTCGTCTCTGTGGAGTGAGTGTAGCACCACTTACCTGCGTCAATAAATATTATGGGATTCCCTGCGTCGGGTTGTGCTGATATCTTGGCGAGTTTCATCTTGCGCCCTTCGTAACTTTTGCCAAGTTCTTGCAGTCTGACCAAATGTGGGTACTGTCGTGCTATGTCTTCCAGGAACCCTTTAATCTAGGAAGTATTTGTTATATTAGTGTTATTGCTAGAAATTCTATTCATGCAGCTCTGTTGGTGGTTTTAACAAAACTACTTTAAGATATTTCATAATTTAGTTATGAAGGTCGACACCTTGGGTTTTGCTGAGTTTCGTTTTCTTTACTACTAGCAGTACTTTAGAACTAGCAATAAGGCAATTCAGATTGAGTAAGTAGAAAGTAGAATAGTATTGTCACAAAATTCTTATAACTTTATGTCATTTGTGCAGAAGACATTAAGTATCTCAATGCCTAAAGATAAGTCTCTTATTGGTATTGTGTTTAATAATTAAATATATTTACCTCATTAAATGAGTTATACTGGAATACGTTAAAACTTCGAAGAACTCTTCTTCTGGGATGACGTTCAGATACGTTTTCGAATTTCCTGATTGAAAAAAAATATAGGTAATGAAATAACTGTGCAAGATACGCCACAATTAAGTGCTAGTGCCTAGTAATTTTACCAGATTCAAATTGACACAGTCATTTGCCAATAGGTGCGTCCCCAAATAGCGCGCAGCCTCGCGAGGCATTTTCCGCGCGAAGCAGCCCGGTTGGTGTGGACGTGTCTCAGGCGAGGCAAGTGACAGCGCTGCCGCGGTAGAGCGACCGAGCGCCCGAGCCATCCAGTGTCGGCTTTTGTTTTGCTCGCGTATATTGTTTCGTGCCTCGGTCGAAAAACAATATGCGCGTCCACACAGAGTGAGCAGCCTCGCTTGTCAGTTTCCTCGCGCAGCAAATGCCTCGCGAGGCTGCGCGCTCTGTGTGGACGCACCTAATCTCTATTATATAAAAATCAATTGCTGTTCGTAAAGGCTCGAACAGACACACGCGATTAATCGCGCTGCGACAACGAGCCAAGCTAATTTCCACTCTAAATGTACTGCGAATGGACCGCGACAAGTCGCCCCGCGCGATTAATCGTGTGTGTCTGCTCGAGGCTTTAGTCTCGCTAAAACTGACGAGAACGGCTGGACCGATCTGGCTGATTTTGGTTTTGAATTATTTTGGGAAGTCCAGGGAAGGTTTAAAAGGTTTTTTTATTGTTTCTGAGGCGGTACGAAGTTTGCCGGGTCAGCCAGTGCTGAATAAATCACATCTCGCTTCATTTCATATACCTAACTGCCTAACTAAAGCTACCTTACATTCTATGAGCAGTTGCGTTGAAAAAGAAGTAGAAAATGTAAGGTAATTAAAGAAAAAGACCTCCACTAGCAGTCGTGCTAGCGACCTCACGACCCAGACGCCACAGGAGATGCCTATGGCAACGGACATCGAAAAAACATCTTACCTGCCATAATTCCGCTGTTTTTCCTCCAAAGTCAGGCCATTAGAATTGGCGTATTTATGCACAAACTCCAACTTGTATGGTGGCACCAGGATGTCAAGGGTATCGTTGAGCCCTCTGCTCTCCTTTAACACTGATATCTCTGGATCATGGAATGCTGCGACGGCGTTGAGATGAACAGGTAATGTTGGATACAGGCGGATAAGTGTGTGGCTACGAAAATAAATGATTATGAATTAGATTAAAGCCGCATTTTCACTACTAATGTTCCGGGGCTATGTCGCTCGATACGAATACGAAATTTACGTATCCCCCGCGATGTCGCCCGACGTCGCGCGGTATACGAGTATTTACGGGTCCCGCAACTTGTCGTAAGTTGACTCTAGTACAAACTGGTCAATGTGACAAGTTGCAAGTGGTCTCTGACAAAGTTGCAGAGACATACCACGTGAATGTTGGGCGATATATCTCCGCGACATGTCTCCTAGTGAAATTGCGGCTTTATGGGACATGTTCCCGCGACTTTGTGGGATGATGTCGCTCGACATAAATGTCTTGCTCCCACTACGTAATGTTGAATAACTTGTGACCAGCGCACTGCAAGCTTGACGATAAACTGGATCGTGTATCTATAGCTGGCATAATGTTAATAAAAATAAACTGTTAAAAGCTTACATGCTAAAAAACCAAATGTTTTACTCACTTATCATACTGATTTTCGCCCTGAACTTGTAAAAAGAAGCCAAAAAGACCTGTCAATAAAAAAACAATATTTTACATAAAACTATTCCACCATTACAACATAATTTCCATTCTCATTCCAAACAAAATCCTCCTTTAAATTGAAAATAATTAAAACGTCCGATAACGTTATTTGTCGTTGACATAGGTATTGGACGTCATAAAAAGTCCTGAACAGAACCAAACCTTTTATTAATTGCATTGTGAAATAAAACAAAATGAACCAATGAGGATTACTGGACGTGTGTGGAAATGACTCTTTTGATTGGCTCATAGAATATTGCATTTATTTAGAGACTAGTCACCCGTCCCTGTTTCCCTTAGTTTTTAGGATTAACAAATATCAAATATTTTTTAATCCTCCCGTACAAAATATATACCTACATGAATTTTTGACATTTTTAACCGACTTCAAAAAAAGGAGGAGGTTCTCAATTCGGTCGGTATGTTTTTTTTTTTTTTTATGTATGTACACCGATTACTCCGAGGTTTCTGGTCCGATTAGTGTAATTCTTTTTTCGTTCGATGCAGTATACTTGCAGTCTGGTCCCATAAAAATTTCATCCAATTTGGTTCAGTACTTTTTATTTTGTGAGCATTTTTATTGATGGTGATGTAATGATTTTTACTTTTTTGAGTGTTGTTACGCGATTACTCCGCCAATTGTGGACCGATTTTCAAAATTCTTTTTTTGTTGTGCGAGGAATAGTTCACTTTAGGGAACACTGCAAGTTTCATCAAAATCGGTTCAGCAGTTTTTGATAGGGAATTTTATTAGCTTATTGTGTACATGAGCGATGTTAATACCAGTGCTAAGGATTACCAAATTCTAGTGCACATGTAAGAAATGATGTATTTGACAAGAATTTGGGTTGAATATTTAAACTAAAAAGAGTAAAATAAAAAACTTAAAAAAAAAATTAACCGCCTTCAAAAACAAGCACAAAAAAGGGTAAAATAACCTTCAAAATAACTTTTCTTTCGGAAGTCGGTGGCATAAAAGACAACGAAATAAAAAAAAAAACAAAGCCACCTACTTCCGAAAGAAAAGTTATTTTGTAGGTTATTTTTGAAGGCGGTTAAATATTTTTTTTTTAAGTTTTTTTTGTAGATAATGTGTACTTTAAAATCACACGAAGCCTGACTTAGGCTTCGTGTATCCCGGGGTCGCGGGACAGTCCGGGGTCACGGGACTGTCTCATCTGGTCACCGTAACCCTGTAACGTAAAGGGCTATTAGTTGTTCCGGGTCTGGGTGTTTGTATCTACAGTGTCTACGTTTATAAACGTACCCACGATGCAGGAGAAATTCCAAGTGTGGGGCAATGATTTTAAAAACAAAAATAAATAGTTATATTATGGATGCGTAATAAAAAATAAAAACAGATTTGTAGATGTTATTAGGTACCAATCAACAAATACATTAATTTTATTATAGATCTACGACTGAAGCTGCAGCTCGCTTTCTAGTTGATCAACCAATATTATAGATGTATAAATTATATAATACATATAAATATAAAGCGGATAAGTTATTTTTAGCACAAAGCCGGCCGTTCCAATAAATGAGCCAAGTACTTTCTCTTCGACTGCGCGATGAAGTAAGTAGTTCCTTTAAAAAGTTATTAAGAGGAAACAACACTTTCTATCAATATTTATTAGCACTTTACTTGGAATATAACATAACCGCTGGCACATCACTTCGAAATTCAAATCTAAAGCCGGCCATAAACGTACCAGTACCTATACTTGTACAAATCTAGACTTGCACAAACACAGGACAGTGAAAATGTTTGAAGTTTGTGCAAGTATCTTCCCACCCTCATTACCGTGACCCCGGAACATAAAGGGCTATTGAAGGACACCGTAGATTTTAGTCAGTACAAGTCTGACAGTCCCTCCCGCCCTGCCCGGGGTGGGAGGACTCATTTGATGATTTTACCACGAAAAAAAAAATGTATCTTCCCACCCACGTTACAGTATACTTGCGCAAGTCTGGATTTGCCCAAATGTACTGTAACGTGTGTGGCCGGCATAACATATAGGTTACCTGGTTACCTCTGTCTCACTCGTCACTTCGAAATTCAAATCTAATATAAGTAACCTCTGTCTCACTCATGGCTTCGAAATTCGAATGAAATTTGAATCAGCGACGCATTACATAACGTGAATTTTCCACCGCTGGGACATAGACCTCTCGATGAGAAGCAATAATCCACCGTGTGTTTGACGTTGTTTTTCTCCGTCATTTTAAAACCAGGCATGATAAAAATTTAAATAAGTAATAGTGACGAAAGAACTGCGATGCATTTAAATCAAATGAACTTCCGAAATAATTAGGGTTCAAAAGATGATATTGTTTGCATCTCTATATTTTACCTCGTTAGCTATGCACGCCTCTGTCTATCTACAGCGTCAGTGCAATCGGCAACACAGAAAACCTTAAACTACCACTAAACTGGAAACCATATCATAATTGAAGTCAATAACTATGACTCGACCTTTAATTACTACTTACTATTCTTAAACCTCTCCAATCTAAGTAGGAGATTTTATAAAATACTAGCTGTGCCCGCGACTTCGTTCGCGTGGATGTCGGAACTTAACAATCTATATTTTTAGTGCGAAGCGGTGTTGGAGGATACCGATACAATCTTTTATATAAGCTATAGTCCCCGCCAATTAATAAGTCTGGAATAAAGGTCATTGATCCTAATAATGCATCGTTCGAATTTCATACCACCATCGTTCAAACAAAATAAAATATAAGGTCAAGATCGCGTCTTACCACGATGCGTTGCTTTTGGTCGTTCTACATTTTTTCGAATGGTTTTGAAATATTGCAAAATACGGGGGTCAACGTATCTTATTTTATTTTATTCCATACTTATCTGGCAAGGAGGAGGCGAGCCGCGAGAGAGAGAGGACAGCGTCCTCCCTCCGCCCCAGCCGCAGTGGTAGACGCCCACGGCGTCGGACGTCGCGGGACGATCTCCGGCCACCGTAGGCGCGGGCATGCGGGCGGCGAGTAAAGGGCAACTCGCCACCCGACCATGGACCATGCCCGGGTCGACGGCGCGTTGTGTTCCACGCGCGCCTCAAGGAGTGTCAGCATGATGACGGGGCCCCCCTCTAGAGGGCCAAAGCCTGCCGGGGTCGCGGGACTTATCTCATTACCGTGACCCCGGGACATAACGGGCTATTGAAGGACACCGTGGATTTTAGTCAGTACAAGTCTGACAGTCCCTCCCGCCCTGCCCGGGGTGGGAGGACTCATTTGATGATTTTACCACGCTAAAAAAAAAATAAAAAAAAAAATACTTATCTGGCGGAACTATAGTGCTTATTTAATATTAACAATATTGTGAACAAATTAACACAGCTGTGAATCATCATTCTGGAGCGTACATAAATATTCTGTCCCATCCTGTCCCGTCCTGTTCCGTCCTATCCCGTCATATTCCGACCTGTCCCGTCCTGAACCGTCTTGTCCCGTCCTGTCCCGTCCCCGTCCCATGTAAACTGATTACGATGAAAAAAAAAAAACAATGTTACTTCAATTTAAACACCTCTATTTCAGGTTTTATTTTAACGCCATCTACCGTTTTATCGTTGAAGTACATATGTTTAGATGAATTATTTGAATATGTAGTTTTGCTATTCTAAGCTAGATCGCGCTACTGAACTGCACGTCTTGGTGTGAACTGACCGTAATTTTACTTCTGAAACACTTTAAATTCAAATAACTTTTGATAGACTGAACCGATTTCGATGAAACAAAAACTAAGTTAAACCTCAAGTTGCGTATAATTTTTGTATATAAACATTGTCAGCATTGAATTCGTAGATATTACGTGATGTGCGCACAAACAAACAGACAAACCGACAAACAGACAAAAATTTCAAAAATGTTGGAAATGGGTTCTGTTACTTATCTTTTCACACGCTGGCTATTTTTTGTTTCAATTTCTTCAATGTACAAAAATGAATTTTCTACAGATTTATTATATGTATAGATATAGATGTATCCACTCTCAATTTGCCACAAAGACTGAAATAGCCATAAGCACAATTACAACCTCTCGATCGTCAATATATCAGCTCATATTGGACTTTTATCACGAATGCAAATAAAATGCGTTATCAAAATCTTTCCACATCACTGCTGATTGACGTTGTAAAGTGTGTGTTCACCCTAACATGCGGCGGCCATGTTGTGTGGCTCGGCTCTCAGAGGGCAGATTATTTGCGTGGCGGAGCGATTCTTTAATTTGTGGTGACATTTACCGTGTTTCTTTGGCTTCAAGTAATTGAGACTCTCTTTACAAGATGCGATCTGGCTTCGTCTCTAAGACCAATTTCGTACCAATTGACATCGTTACAGGCCCTTTGATCGAGAATCCCCGATGATTTTAATTTTATAATATCAGAACATTTCCCATTGAAATTAGCTGCATTGGTCGGTAAGAAATTAAAGTTTTGAATTTAGATCCTTCTTTGATGTCATATTAATTCGTGGTAAATTAATTTTGAGTATGTTAGAAAAAGTATCATAGAAATTATTGCGAACACTTTTATGGTATGTGTTCGAGAAATTTGTGTTTCAATATTTTTTGATTGAAAGTTTGTGTTGTGGTGTTTTTAAGGTGCCACGTGTAAAATGATTTAGTTGGATATCATTTAGAATAGTAAAATATTTGGAAAAATAACTGTATGTAGGTATTATACGCGGAATGCATGACATATTTTAACACGTCGTCGTCCGATCGTATAATTGCCCATAATATCATGAATTTTTTTAGCATAATATCATGATCTGAGACCAAAGAAAGAGATTTGACCAAAGAAAATTGATTTGAGACCAAAGGCCTTTGTCTGAGACGTAAACGACAAATAAATACAACGATTTTGAAATTGGAATTAGGAACTCATTTCCATGCTCATGCATTTCCCACATAATGTTTATTCCATATTTAAATCTATTTATAACTATCAAAATTATACATGTTGCCATACATTTGACAAACTTCTTACTAATACTTTTTATAAATAAAATTAGGTACTAACCAACCTTTTTGCTGACCTCCCTAGTTATTATTGTACTGTCATTGTTATGCCACATAAACCTTTCAGCATATTAATATTTTTATTAAACTCCAATGAAATCTGGGTACCTAATCACATCCTATCCTTTTTAAGCGTGGTAAAATCATTAAATGAGCCCTCAGGGCAGGGCAGGAGGGACTGACAGACTTGTACTGTCTAAAATCCACGGTGTCCTTCAATAGCCCTTTACAATCCGGAGTCATGGTAGCTCGTTATTCCCCCGACCTGAAAGGTTTTAGCCCATCCTATATACCTAGATAATAGATATGAGTAATGCGAGCTATGGAGAGGGCTATGCTCGTTGTTTCTCTACGTGATCGAATCCGAAATGAGGAGATCCGTAGACAAACTAAAGTCAGCGATATAGCCCACCGGATTAGCAAGCTGAAGTGGCAATGGGCAGGCCATATTGCTCGCAGAGCAGATGGCCGATGGGGTCGAAAAGTGCTAGAGTGGAGACCGCGGACTAGCAAGCGCAGCGTATAGGACGTCCACCAACGAGATGAATAGACGACCTTATAAAGGTCGCCGGAAGACGCTGGATGCAGGTCGTTTCCAACCGGTATATGTGGAGATCTAAAGGGGAGGCCTGTGTTCAGCAGTGGACGTCCTATGGCTGAGATGATGATGATGAATGTGTGTACGATATAGTTCTCCGGACCATTTTCTAGATATAAAAGTACACAAGTGTTTGCGCAGGCATAGATGCACTATCAAGGAGTAGAGAGTTAATTCTCCGATGGAACGGCAAACCGACATGATAAGAGAGGAACCTGGGCAATGATTTCAAAAGGATGGATACGCTCATCAGAACATTTTGCCTAAACCTTCTTCATACAAGCAAAAAGTAGCGCCATCTATGATAAAACATACGAACTATGTTAACTACCTTGCACGTACCTAACCTGAGTTGCTTTGGCCCGGAAGTGACAGCTGGGGGCCAAAAAACTGGTACCACTTTCGTTGTTTGGTTGGGCCTGTCCTTACGTTTTAAGACAACGAACCTGGAACTCAAGTTAGCTAAAAACAATAGTGTCAGAATTGGTCTGTCATTGATTCCATAATTATTGGTTTTGACAAGTTTGGTAATGTACTAATATAATAGCATCATTATTGATTTTCTAATGGTCAACCATTGAAAAAGTACACTCCATTGAAAAAAATGGCATAGAATGGTAACCTCGTACATTTCTTCTTGCTATTTACTAACTCCTTACTACTTTAGATTACATAAAACACTAAAATGTGAAAATATGTACAAACGAAATCTGGTATGAGTAAAGGTATAAATGTCATTAGAACACAATTCTGTTACAAGACCATTGACCGACCAGTGGTCGAGTACTTAATGAATTTAGCAGATTACGAACTTTTATCAAAATGTCAATGGGATCTTGTTTGAAGGACGTCAAAAAAAAAAAATAATAACAGACTAGGGCTACAGGAACGGGATATACCGTGAACTTCCAAACTCTGGACTGCTACTCAGAAATTGTAATAAAAAAACACAATAGCAGCACACGCTCAGCAGTAGCGCTTGATATCGCGAAACCAAAGGGTCAAAAGGAGTGTCAATGATGTCTGTGAGTGACTCTTGGCTATTGTATTAAATACGTTTATTAATTTTGATAAAGTCATTTTACATAAAAAAACAAACAAAACATATAAAAAATACGAGTAATGGTCTGCCGACGTGGGAGCAGGGTCCAAGCTACCGATGGTTAGAGCTCCAGAGACAGGAACCTCATGACAATGCGAGCCATATCAAGGAGTACTGCCTTCTGAATCAGTCCGCTGTTCCAAGTACCTAGCGAGAGCCTCGAGAGATGTTCAGGCTTTTGGCCATCAGACCATTGGCAACAACAATCGCACAATGTTAGCCGAGCTCACATTCCACATGTCGACAACCAAGATATTTTATTTGCTTCTCCCTTTATGAACACACACAACTTTAGTTATAATAAGATAAAAGACAAAATTCAAAATCAGAATACCTCTATTAATATATACAGTGTGTCCGGACACGAGTTAGCGATACTTGAAGGGAATATTATAGACTCATTTTCATCGACAAAACTGCTTTTAAAAAAATTCTTACTCAAACACCTCGCGAATGGTGGCCATTTTAGTGTTTTGATTTGTCGAACTGGGGTATGTACAATAAAATGCAAATATCTTTGAATCCAAGAGACCTACATACATGCAAATGACTTTATTGCAAAGTTAAATGTTAAGGCTTTTCAAAAACTTGCAAAAGTTTTCTAAATAATATGTAGAAAGAACCAAAAAACGTGGGCAAACACGAAATTGTACACAAAAATTACTGAATATTTTCACATTTTATGCTCTAGCTCGAAAAGAACCCTGTATATTGCTTAGGTTTTTGCATTAAATTAAAAGTATTTGAGTCAGGCTATAAAACTATATCAAAATTATCACTCTACGTTAAGTATTTTAGGAGTTATTGTCACTTGAATATAACCCTTCCTTAGCGCATGTACCATCAATGTTACAGAAGCTGCATTCTTTGGGCGAGCTAAACCGTTTCAACGTAAATTTTTGAGCTGGCATTATTAACCACCATGTAAATGATCCCAACGAATCACCATTAAACTGAAATAATACATTTTTTTTTACTTTATGAAATCGGTTTTCTTTGAATAAATTCAAAAAATGGACCATTTCAGTTTACGGATGATTCGTTGGGATCATTTACATGGTGGTTAATAATGCCAGCTCATGTATCATGCCAGATCATTTACATGGTGGTTAAGAATGCGACACCTGTAATATTGGGGTACATTCGCTAAGGAAGGGTTATGTTCAAGTAAGAATAACTCCTAAAGTACTTGACGTAGAGAAATAAAATTGATACCATTTTATAGCCTAACTTAAATACTTTTAATTTAATGCAAACACTTAAGCAAAACACAGGGGTACTTTAGGTGCTAGAGTATAAAATGTGAAAATATTCAGTAATTTTTGTGTACAATTTCGTGTTTGCCCACGTTTTTTGGTTCTGTTTTCATATTATTTAGAAAACTTTCGCAAGTTTTTGAAAAGCCCTAACATTTAACTTTGCAATAAAGTCATTTGCATGTATGTAGGTCTCTTTGACTTAAAGATATTTGCATTTTATTGTACATACCCCAGTTCGACAAATCAAAAAACTAAAATGGCCACCATTCGCGAGGTGTTGGAGTAAGAATTTTTTTAAAAGCAGTTTTGTCGATGAAAATGAGTCTATAATATCCCCTTCAAGTATCGCTAACTCGTGTCCGGACACACTGTATATCAATGGCTGCCGTAGAAACAATAATGCATAATGTAAATTTTTCATACGAGCTTGGTCAGCTAGGTACTCCATTACTAATCCGTTTGTCAAGCACGACAATTACTATTTTCTTCTGAAAATTTCCTCGTATCGAAAAAAGTCACGAGTTACATATCTGAGAATAGCCAAGATGACGGTAAAAATCTAAATAGGTAGTCAGTATAATTTAGTATTTTTATACAATACCTACATATGTCTTCTACTGACTAAAATTAAAAAAAAAATGTCATTCATGACATGATATTATTTGTTTTTTATCATCTTTTTATTAAATTAAGTGAACACTGTAAATTTCATTAACCTTGTGTAATGTCTAATGTTTGGGTCACCAAGATACAGGCTGTACCTAGTTTGGGACCCGCTATTAAACTTGTTTTAAATATCTGTAATTTAAATAAATAAATAAGAAATTAAGATACAATATTTTTATAAGTCCTGAAGTCACAAATGATGCGTTCATCTTTGCGAGTACATTATTTATTTATAAAATATCATCATCATCATCATAAATGTTCCTACTGCTGGGACACAGGCCTCCTCTCTGTGAGAGGGAGTGGGCCGTAATCTACCACGCGGGCCCAGTGCGGATTGGTAGATGTCACATGTTTTCGAATTTTTGGTTCTAGGACATGCCGGTTTCCTCACGATGTTTTCCTTCACCGTCTAATTAACAGAATCAAGTTAAAGGACCTAACTTTATGGTTGGCTTAGTGGTACAACGATCGACATTGCTGCACTGCGTGTCGCATGTTCAATCCTCGCACGGAACAAATATTTGTATGACCTACAAGTGGTTGTTCCGAGTGTATCTGTTTGTGTTTGTAACTTTAAATGTTTTTAGAATAGAATCATTTATTTGCCTAAAATCTGGTTTTAAACGCAGGAATATAGAGAAAATCTTGTTGTAAAAAGGACTCAATTTCATTTAATTTTTTTTAACATTAAGGGTGAGGCCAAACGAGCGTAATTTTTGAGTTATGAGTCGCAGAATTTCGGTCGCTTTCATAGAAAAAAATTTCGTCGTGAGATTTTGTATGAAAGCGACCGAAATTCTGCGACTCAGGACTCAAAAATTACGCTCGTTTGGCCTCACCCTTACCACCCCTTACCCTAATCTAACTTATATTTTAAATGCGGTATATAAGATGTTTGGATGGATGAATGTTTGTTATTTAATCACGTCTGATGAAATTGGCTCAGAGATAGGTTGTAGTTCAGAAGGACAGGCCGCGAAGTTAAACTAATGTCTCATAAATTCTTTTTTTCTGACTGCTCAGTCTATGAAAAATAGTCACTTATCGCAGTAGAAAAAGGTGAACAAAAACTCTGTGAAATTACGGAAGCATTATGATTAGTTATACGATAAGAAAAACAACGGAATTGCACACATTACTTGTTTCTATAAAAAAAACTCGCAATTATATGTTTATTTCATTCCTTTGTTATTTTTAATAATTGCTGTGTTCAAATTGCCATGATTTCACAATATTTAAAAAAAAAATTATTATTTCAGGTATCATTACCACTTACTATAGGCGTATTTTTTTAAGTAAGCGCTAAAATGCTTGGCGAATGTCGTATGGCATTTGACATGACCATAACAGTAGGAATCACAAAAGAATATCAAAATATCACTTATTTATTATGGTTAGACTTTTATATTATCCATCGTCTGTAACTATAATAAATTGGTAACTTTTTCAGATGTCAATTGAAAGAAAAATTTAGTTAAAAATATAGATTTATGCTTCAAATACCTCTTGTTAAGGTTTTACAAATATTGGAATTACAAGTTATCATCAGTTAACTTACAATTGATTCGTTCTAGTCCGATCAGCGTATGTTCACTCCTCTCGAAAGGAAAAAGAGCGTAGCGAGCAATATAACATAAATCTTTTTTACCTCAAACACATGACATAATTTTCCAGTAAAATAAAATTTTGATTAACATACAAACTCTTTCTCACATTTCTTTCTTTCTTTAAAACCAAACTTTCTTTAAACAAAACACTCACCGAACGCAATTAAAAAACGCGCCATAACTGTACACTTAATAACTATACTCACGAGACGTTAAACTTTCAATAATAAATAAATAAAAGAAGTTTAAAAATGTTCGAAGTGCGTGCGTGTGCGCGTCGCCGTATGATCTCGCACACTGCGTATGCGCAGGCAACTTGTATCCAGGCCACGAGGGAATATCCACAGACGACCGTAACGGTAAATAGCTACCCTAACAATAGCACAAAAACAAAAAAGTTTATGCACCATGGACGTGCATAACTGTCGTTAAAATTGCATTAAAAATAATGTCATAAAATTATTAAATTAGGTACTCAAAAAATATGCAGGAACTAAAAAAATTAAGTATCAATTAACATACCTAATACTGGTAATGCAATTATTTTCCTGTAGTTATTTTTTCTTGAATTAAACAACCATTTATAATTTTCCTAAAGTTTCCTCCTTTTTAAAACTACATACATACATTATAAAATATACATTTTTCATTATCGTGGTAAGATCATCAAATGAGTCCTCTCACCCAGGACGGGACGTGAGGGACTGTCACACTCGTACTGACTAAAATCCACGGTGTACTTCAATAGCCCTTTACTGTTCAGGGTCACGGTTACCTGCTGAGACAGTCCCTCGACCCAAAATGTGCACGTACTGGTTATCTCCGAAACAACCATTCCAATTTATACATTTTTTTATGAATGTGCATGGTTCCAGTTCAAAATGTAGGATATCAGTTCTCATAGATGGCGACATACGAAGTAGGGCAGCCATGTACAAGTTTATGAGCATGTTTCATATCCTATAAATAAAATGGCTGATGGCGCTAAACCTTCTTATATAGGCCTTTAAAAAAAAACCGGCCAAGTACAAGGCTGAATCTCATGCAAAGAGTTCCGATTCCGAACGAAGATTCGTTCGAAACGGGGCACAACGAGCGTTACTTGCCGTGTAATGTAACACGAATACTACGTGTGGATGGCACTAAGAGCGCTACATGCCGTGTATGGTAACACGAATACTACTGGTGGATGACACTATAAGCGTTATATGCCGTGTAATGTAACACGAGTACTACTTGTGGGCGGCACTACGAGCGTTACATGCCGTGTAATCTAACACCGTAGTGCCGTCCACAAGTAGTATTCGTGTTACATTACACGGTGGATAACATTACCCGTTACACCAGTCTGGACCTTTTTTTTTTTTAGGTTGTAAAATCATCAAATGAGTCCTCCCGCCCTGGGTGGGGCGGAAGGGACTGTCAGACTCTTACCGACTAAAATCCACCCGTGTTCCTTCGGATGCCCTTTACGTTCCGGGGCCACGGTATTCTGTGTTAAGAAAAACCCGCGCCCCAGCAGGCATTTGGCCCCATCAGTTTGCTGACAACTCCCCGAAGGCACGCGCGAAACAAGACACGATGCGCCACCGACCCGGGCTTGGTCCTTGGTCGGACGGCGAGCTACCCATTACTCACCGTTCGCAAGCCCGCTCCGCCGCTGTGCCCTCTGCTAATCAGAGGGACACGCGTTGGAGCGTCCACACGACAGGCTATTCGCATACGGGCAAAGAGACCCCTTAGGCACACAGTGCCTAAGGAAGAGTTTTGCCCGCATCCCAGGGTACACCGGCCCGAAAAACTGGTCTTCCCCCCGGACGTATCCGAGAGGGAACTCCAGTCCACGGGCGCACGTGGAGGTTTCCTGTCTTAGCACCCCACCAGTCTGGTCCTGGCATTAGACAAAATAAAAAACGGCGAATGCTCGATGTTCTGTTACAAGAGAATGCTCAGGTCTATCAGCACCTTTATGAAATACCGAGGCTAGAACCAATCTAACAGTCGCTTATTATCAGATCGAGTTACGAAGCTCGATTCATATGTTATAGTCTGACTCCAGGGGATTGTAATCACAGAACAAAACTGAGCCGGTACCAGCAGCGAATCTCTAATACAAAACGATTCCTATCGAGTTCCCTTCCGAAATATGACAATTTGGCAAATACTAATCTTTTCAATTATCATTAAAACAAATTAATTACCTATTCAAGTTACTTTGCAGGTATAACATTATTGCTTATGAAAATAACAAAGAAATAAATAAACGCCTACCATTTTTATCCGAGCAATTTCAACTCGCGCAAAACAGCAAGGAAGCCGCAACGCGAACCAGGAATTCAGTCTATCTAATTCATTGCATTTCTTTTAGCGACCGTGAGCTCATAACTCGGCTAGTTTAAGTAAGTTATAACCCGCGATTTTACGGCTTACGATAAGGACAGAGATATGTAATGCGTACGCCAGAATGAGATGGAATGATACTGGACTTCGTAATTCGTTTAGATAGTATTATTTGGATGACAGATTCACATTCGTTTTTTTCGCGCTTATTTATAATTTTGAATGTTATTGTTTTCATCTGTACATTTGCATTTGATTTGGTATTATTGTTGAAATTGATAAGTTTTGCGTAGTGAGTGCAGTAATAACAAGGTTAGTTCAGTTCAATTGTATTCTTTGGTAAATGTTCACCGTAAAACGGTGTTATGTTAGTTTCGAAGTTTAAACTAGATGGCGTTGTGCAATTACGTCACGATCCTGAATCGCGGTGTTAAGATCTGTAGGCGATTAGTATAAGGTTTTGTGAACATGAATTCTAAAATAGTGTTCAAAAATAGCGTTCAATTTGTTAACCGGCCACAAAAAAAGAGGTGACCCATTTCGTACACCAGGTCCGGTGTACAATGTTGTTTTTTTTGTTTGATTGTTCCTTGTTCGCGATATAACTTCGTCGTTAATTAACCGATTTTGATGATCTTTTTTTTTGTTGGAACTTGGAAAGAGATATTCCAAATGTGGTCCCATGATAAGAAAATCAGAGTTTGATGATGCAAGACCAGAGAAATCGAGTGGATCTTTTCAAAAATCTTAGGGGCGACTAGTGTGTTTGTAAGTTTTTTCATTAAGTGTTTCAAAGCACCACAATTTAATATAGGTCTGGAGTATAATATATGATGATGGAGCCGAGAGACAGCTGATGGAACTCCTCAACGATTCACAGCAGCTACCTTGTGTTTGAGCTTGATTAATTTGTATTGATAAGAACTTTTCACCTAGACGGGTTGCAACTGTCATTAGGGGTCTGATGGCGAAGATGCCTGCCATTTGGTCCCATAAAAAATCATAGTTTGGTTCAGTAGTTTTTATTTTATGAGCATTTTTAGCTTATTGTGTACATGGGCGATGTTATAACCGGTGCTACGGATAATAAAATTCTAGTTCATATGTAAGAAAGATATGTAGGTATTTGACAAGAATTTGGGTTGAATATTTAAACTAAAAAGGCTAATATTAGGCCAAAGCTGTAGTTACTGGAATTCACGTTTTGGTCCGGCTTCACTTTCAAGAATATTTACCCTACGCCACTGGCCGGTACCATATTTCAGGTTGTTTATTATCTACTACTACTCAGAAGTATACAACACAGAATAACAGGCGCATTACATTGTGTAATTTATATCATTACTACTGTTCCCAAAACGGTGAAAGAAAACATCCTAAGTACACCAGCATGTCCTAGAAACAATAATTCGAAGACATGTGACATCTACCAACCCGCACTGGGCCCGAGTGTTAGATTATGGCTCACTCCCTCTCACAGAGAGGAGGCCAGTGTCCCAACTGTGAGGCTGATGATGAGGATGAGCTACTTGAAATAGAGCCAATATTGCAGTAACAATTTTTCTTTTATATCGTAACAGTAAAGTCGATAACAGAAGAAGTTATTAACTTTTTTACATCTGAAGCCCTGACTTTTGAAACTGGAGCTTCGACGAAAATTTTATGGAGAAAATAGTTCCTTGTCTGTACACTAGAGACGCTTTTTCAATTTACAACGCAGTAAATACTTCAAGTATGTACGCTGTAATTAAAACACAGAAATCTTGTGATGAGGCCTCAGGGAAAATGAATCGTGTCCGGTTCGCCACCGAACAGCTAAACGTGATCGATATCGCATTAATTACACGCTTTGTTGCGTTAATACAGATGAAAGGTTTTTAGTGTTGTAAAACTGCTGCAATTATCGTAGTTCGTTGTATATGACCATTATATAGTCATTTCCTGCTAGCTCGAATCTTTCAACACCTAGTTACGAGTAACATTTTTCGATTAAGTATGTTTGGCGCCATCAATTGTTGAAGTGCCATTCTACAACCAATATGTTGGTATTATAGTCAAATCAATGTTGTTACATTATTATGACGTGTACCATACATTTTTACAGTCATTAACGCCTGCGCCCCGAATCTATAATGGTTGTTTGCACTCGATCTTATTTTCGGATCAAAATTCAATACGAAATTAATTATTAATTTTTTGATGATTGAATTTCGAGATTTCATGAGAACTACCTAGATAGGCCAAAGAGGGCCTTTGAATCGGTTGGTTTTGGATCAGACATGAAATCAATGTGTCAGCAATATTCAATTCAAGAAGTTTTTTAGAAGAGATCCGTATATAGAGAGAGCAGTGGTGGCCTAGTGGTATCGGCCTCGACTTACGAGTTGTAGGTCGTGGGTTCGAACCCCGTCAGATGCATTACTTTGTGTAATTTATTTCAACACCACTGCTCTCAAAACGGTGAAGGAAAACATCGTGAGGAAACCGGCATGTCATAGAACCAAAAATTCGAAGACATGTGACATCTACCAATCCGCACTGGGCCCGCGTGGTAGATTACGGCCCACTCCCTCTCAGAGAGAAGAGGTCTGTGTCCCAGCAGTGGGAACATTTAGCTGATGATGATGATGATGTACGGTCTATATAGATCAGCGCAAAAAGCCACATTCGATTTTACGACACAGAATCCGATGCAGTGCGTAACCACCATTGTAAGGATCGTTCCAGGTGACTATCAGTAGTTTCTGTCTACTCCCATAGGAAAAAGGCATGTATGGGAGCCCTATAATTTGATTCTGTTTTTCAGTATTTGTTGTTAAAGCGGCAACAACAAAATACATCATTCTTAAAAATATCAACTATTACGGTTCATGATATACAGCCTGGTGACACACGTACAGCAGTCTTCTTTAGTAACAGGGTTCCGTATTACCCTTATTTTTATTGTGGTAAAATCATCAAATGAGTCCTCCCACCCAGCCACCCAGGGCAGGGCGGGAGGGTCCGTCAGACTTGTACCTACTGACTAAAATCCACGGTGTCCTTCAGTAGCCCCTTTTTTTAAAATTTTTGTTTATTATTTGAGAATATAGCTTTGATAGTTTTTCTTCCATAGACATCAGCCAGTATTTTCTTTTAAACGTTGCCCCACACTAGGAATTCTCCTGTGTCGTGGGTGCGTTTACAAACACTGAAACTCACATACCCAAACACCCAGACCCGGAACAAATTCTTGCAGATCATACAAATATTTTTTCCGAGCGGGCATCGAACCCGTGACACGTAGCGCAGCAGTCTAATCGCTCAGCCACTGCGCCAATCGTGCCTTCCTTTACGTTCCGGGGTCACGGTAATTCGGTAGTCTCGCGACCTCCCGTTTTACCCTTTAGGTACAGAACAGTAAAAATACCGTACCGCTTCACAAAAGAACCACATAATCAGAGTTGTATACCGGGGGTTAGTGAACCGATACATTACCGGTTAAGAATCCGCCCACGTGCTAACGGTTCCATTGTCATTGTCAACATGACAGGACACAGACGATCTTGACAGGCATCAGATAAAAAAGGAACAGGAGGTCTACTTTCTATAGTCTGTGAACGAAGACACGGGTTCGGATACTGATATACGAACGTAACTAAAGTCAAAATCAAAGCTAACGTTTAAAACCGCCACGACTTCGTGACTAGTAGACTGTTGACAGTAGACTTTTGATGTGGCGCTAGTTTCTATGTCATTACATTAAATTGCATTTAAAAAATGTAGCACCACGAATTTTCCACAGGTCGTCTGTAACTGTCAAATCGTAATATCATTCATTCTTAGTTCGGGCTCGATGTTACGGGGCGTGGAAAACGTCTGTAACTAAGGCCGAAACCACGGGTTTCGTGCTTAGATTAGACCCCTAGTTCTGGTGAACATTCCGATGACGAATTATAATCTTTTTTTGCTTTATTTGCTTTGAGACTGTTGAGGCGACAGATTGTTATCAAAGGAACGGATTAATTTCTGTATGAATGGATCAAATGACAAAGCTAAAATGTTCCTAATCTTGAGTACCTAAGATGGGAAAATCATCCAATGAGTCTGGGTGGACACTATGTCCGTTTCTGTACACCTGAGTGAAATTAATCCTGAAATGTTGCATATAATATACGTTATAAATGCAAAATTTCGGGATTATAAGATCGGTTTGGTCTTCTTGCATAGAAGACCAAACCGATCTTATAATGAAGAACAAAACTTTTTCAATTAGAATATTCGTTGCAAGGTAGGATATACCTACTAATAATACCTACCTAATATACTGATAGATAACTAATAGGTAACTAATAGTAAGTTATTATGAAGTACTTATTGGTAGGTACTTAGTTTAACTCTTAATTAATTATTATTTTTGTATGTAGTTTTCATTATTTATTTTAGGCATTTTAGGTTATTTGTTATAGTTAATGAATGATTGTATTCTATTGATAAGGTAATTTGTGTCTAATATGTTTAAACTATCACTAACTCAAAGCCATTATAAGCATTTAAATACTTATAAATTCTTGAATCGTGTAATTTAATCTCTCTGCTATTTATTCAGTCTAAAGTCACAGCAGCTGCAGTATTATTTTAGGTATATGCTCGAAGTATATAATATATTCAAAGATCCGAGATGATCCCCTTTGTGACGCTAAAGCTCTGAATAAATATACATAATGTATTACACTCGCTTGCAGTGTCAGAAGTGCATTGAGCTTTAAATACACTGCAAGCATTTTATGTAGTATATCCAATGTACAGTCGACAAAGTGGAATCATGACCCATTTTGACAATAAATCGTTTGAATCTGTCAAATTGACAAAGATCAAAGTCGTTACCGTGGATATGTATTATACAGAGTGTTAGGGATATCGACGCACATACGGATACCATGGGTCCAGGACATGACTCTGGACCCCCCACCCCGTGTTGGAATTTATCGTCGGATTATTCCTAATTTTTAAAAAAAAGTTTGGAGTTTTTTTTACTTTAGACTGTTCATAATCGTTATTCACACCTAACCCAATGAGATTTTTAATAAAAAAGTAATTAATTCACTACTTTCACTAAAAGTAGCAATCCAAATAAAACTAGAAATGGTGTCTTCTTAGATGTTTATAATGAAAGGTCATCGTATACCTAAATACTGTGCCCAGTATCACAGTACCTGTAGTACTTTAAGCGCGGCTCAGTATTAAAAAAAAAAAAAAAACAAACTTATAAAAATAAAAAAATCCAGAATCATGTCCTGGACCCATGGTATCCGTTCGTGCGTCGATGTCCCTAACACCCTGTATATGTTTACCTGAATGTGGACCTAGTTGTATTTGAATACCTATAGGAAAATAAGATTATGGTGGGTCATAATTCCACTTTGTCGATTGTACAATAATGCTCGCAATAATTATGTATAATATTTATTTTTAAAGAAAATATGACTACCTCAGACCGACAGTGGCGGCGTTTTAGATCACTGGGCCTACCATCATGACGTCTTAAAGCAAGAGTAGTTCCACTGTGGAGAAGGGACAGAGCTATACAAGTCGTCTAGCGCCGTCTCGTTCCCACAGTGACGTCATGGTAGGCCACCTAGGCTGCTCAACCCCAGACCAGCGGGCTACTGTATGGCCCGCAATTGCATTTGGATTTGCCCGCAACCAGTGCTCAGCTAACAATGGATTAGCTCGAGTTCATGGACAAAATCTGTACCGTTAGTGAAAAGTGATACAACTCGACTGCTTTCTTTACGCAAAAAAGGCACATCTGCACAAAGAAAAATAAGCGTAGTAAGGCTTATTCTACTTTGCATTTTTTTTGCGCAGATGTGCCTTTTTAGGGTTCCGTAGCCAAATGGCAAAAACGGAACCCTCATAGATTCGTCATGTCTGTCTGTCTGTCTGTCCGTCCGTATGTCACAGCCACTTTTTTTTGATAGTATAAGTGCTATGCTGTTGAAACTTGGTAGGTAAATGTATTATGTGAACCGCATTACGATTTTCACATAAAAATAAAAACAAAACAAATTTTGGGGGAGTCCCCATACTTATAGAATTGAAACTCAAAAAAATTTTTTTCACCTAACCCTTACGTATGGAGTATCTATGGATAGGTCTTAAAAAATTATATTGAGGTTATTAATATCATTTTTTTCTAAACTGAACAGTTTGCACGAGAGACACTTCCAAAGTGGTAAAATGTGTGTCCCCCCCCTGTAACTCCTAAAATAAGAGAATGATAAAACTAAAAAAAATATATAATGTAAACCTCAATCAAAACTTCCAACGAAAATTGGTTTGGATGAGATACAGTTAGCAGTTTTTGAGATATAGTACATTTTCAAAAACCGCAAATATAACTTTGCCATTCATACAAATACTATGAAAAACAAAGTTATTTTTATTGTTTGTGTATATTACTTACTAATCTCAATATAATTATATCTCTAATCTATGCTTGCTGCTACGGAACCCTTCATGGGCGAGTCCAACTGGCACTTGGCCGGTTTTTTTGCTTGAAGAATCGAAGAGTTCACTTTTCACTAATAGCGGCCATACACCATACTGCCTATCGTACAATCGGCATGGCGATCGATTTGATCAAATTGGCAGTTCGTCCATATACACCATACACCATACTGCCTATCGTACAATCGGCATGACGATCGATTTGATCAAACTTCAATTCGGCAGCAGTGATGCCAACTTAGCAACTTTATAGCTCTAGCTATTATTCGGTGACCGACAGCTACAATTTTATAAAACTTGTGGCTTAACTTTTTAGCTACTTTTTTACCGACTTGTTTTTTTACCGATTTATCCCACTAGTGGGAATCAGTTGGTAATACAAGTGAAGGTCGGAAAACATTTTGCTTATCGTAAAGCAAATGTTTTCCGACCTTCAATCGATTTTCGACTTTATTGACACTTATGCAAACACCGGATTTTAATGAAGGAGCAATGTTAGCTAACGAGAATGTGAGAAAAAACAAACTAAATTTTGAATGTCAATAAGGTCGAAAATCGCTTGAACCTGTTTTTTTAACTTGCTTAACGATAGCAAGTTAAAAAAAGGTTCAGGCGATTTTCGACCCTCCATTCCATTCCACTCCACTCCACTCCATCGCAGTCTGTAAAAAGTGTCGTTACAATTTTTTTCCGCCTAGCTTTCGCAACGCGACATAAGGAACTTCGTTCCAAAAAATATACGTTTCGAATTGAGAACCTCCTCCTTTTTTACGTCGGTTAAAAAGTAGCTACCGAATATTAGCTAGATCTAGCTATAAAGTTGCTAAGTTGGTATCACTGCTGCCGATTTGAATTTTGATCATTCCGATTTGATCAAATCGATTTGATCAAATTGGCATGATCAAATCGGCATGATCAAATCGGCATGATCAAATCGGCATGATCAAGCCTATTGTTATAGCGGCCATACACCATACTGCCTATCGTACAATCGGCATGACGCTGCCGATTTGATCAGTTAGATTTGACCGTGTGTGGGCGTGGAATCCATCAAATTGGCTTGATCATGCCGATTTGATCATGCCGATTTGATCATGCCAATTTGATCAAATCGATTTGATCAAATCGGAATGATCAAACTTCAAATCGGCAGCAGTGATACCAACTTAGCAACTTTATAGCTAGATCTAGCTAATATTCGGTAGCTACTTTTTAACCGACGTAAAAAAAGGATTAGGTTCTCAATTCGAAACGTATATTTTTTTGGAACGAAGTTCCTTATGGCGTGATTGGCGTGTTGCGAAAGGGGGCTAGGCGGAAAAAAATGTAACGACACTTTTTACAGACTGCGCGACGCAAAGGAGGGTAATGTGTGTATTACCATGGAATGGAATGGAATGGAATGGACTGGACTGGACTGGACTGGACTGGAGTGGAGTGGAGTGGAATGGAGTGGAGTGGAGTGGAGTGGAGTGGAGTGGAGTGGAGTGGAGTGGAGTGGAGTGGAGTGGAGTGGAGTGGAGTGGAGTGGAGTGGAGTGGAGTGGAGTGGAGTGGAGTGGAGTGGAGTGGAGTGGAGTGGAGTGGAGTGGAGTGGAGTGGAGTGGAGTGGAGTGGAGTGGAGTGGAGTGGAGTGGAGTGGAGTGGAGTGGAGTGGAGTGGAGTGGAGTGGAGTGGAGTGGAGTGGAGTGGAGTGGAGTGGAGTGGAGTGGAGTGGAGTGGAGTGGAGTGGAGTGGAGTGGAGTGGAGTGGAGTGGAGTGGAGTGGAGTGGAGTGGAGTGGAGTGGAGTGGAGTGGAGTGGAGTGGAGTGGAGTGGAGTGGAGTGGAGTGGAGTGGAGTGGAGTGGAGTGGAGTGGAGTGGAGTGGAGTGGAGTGGAGTGGAGTGGAGTGGAGTGGAGTGGAGTGGAGTGGAGTGGAGTGGAGTGGAGTGGAGTGGAGTGGAGTGGAGTGGAGTGGAGTGGAGTGGAGTGGAGTGGAGTGGAGTGGAGTGGAGTGGAGTGGAGTGGAGTGGAGTGGAGTGGAGTGGAGTGGAGTGGAGTGGAGTGGAGTGGAGTGGAGTGGAGGGTCGAAAATAGCCTGAACCTTTTTTATCTTGCTATCGTTAAGCAAGTTAAAAAAACAGGTTCAAACGATTTTCGACCTTATTGACATTCAAAATTTAGTTTGTTTTTTCTCACATTCACGTTAGCTAACATTGCTCCTTCATTAAAATCCGGTGTTTGCATAAATGTCAATAAAGTCGAAAATCGCTTGAAGGTCGGAAAACATTTGCTTAACTATAAGCAAATGTTTTCCGACCTTCACTTGTATTACCAACTGATTCCCACTAGTGGGATAAATTGGTAAAAAAACAAGTCGGTAAACAAGTAGGTAGCTAAAAAGTTAAGCCACAAGTTTTATAAAATTGTAGCTGTCGGTCACCGAATAATAGCTAGATCTAGCTATAAAGTTGCTAAGTTGGCATCACTGCTGCCGATTTGAAGTTTGATCAAATCGATCGTCATGCCGATTGGACGATAGGCAGTATGGTGTATGGTGTATATGGACGCACTGCCAATTTGATCAAATCGATCGTCATGCCGATTGTACGATAGGCAGTATGGTGTATGGCCGCTATTATGCCAATTTGATGGAATCCACGCCCACACACGGTCAAATCTAACTGATCAAATCGGCAGCGTCATGCCGATTGTACGATAGGCAGTATGGTGTATGGCCGCTATAAGGGTACAAAAATATTCTTTTTAGCGTATCGATTATGTTAGTAGAATGAGGGATATTTGGTTGTGGGACTGTCTTATCAGGTAACTGTGACACTGGAACGTAAAGGGCTATTGAAGGATCACCGTGGATTTTACAAGTTTAACAGGCTCTCCCGTGCCGCCTTGGGTGGGAGGACTCATTTAATGATTTTACCACGAAAAAACAGGATGAAGGATATGATGATGAAAGATGCCACATGCATCAGAAACCGCTTTATCAAACGACGAACCACGTGAGTCACACTCGTTCCGAATAACGGCCTAACAAGGATGGTATTAAACAAAAGTGACAACAAAGCACATACATTTAAAAATAATCACGAATTCGTTGCGTTCACTTTCTTCATTTCTCTCTCATGAGTCTTTTTGTATGCAGAACCAGTTCCAACAACCAGGCAGGCTTGACACACTTAAAACCTACTGTAGTATCGATGACTTTCGAATACATTGGCCGTTCTGATTCGAGACCGAAGTAGCCTTTTTTAATTGGCCAGCAATGGAAAGCGTGTACTACAATTTGACTGAATAGTGAATTAAATATTTGGACACGTGATTATAACCGATGACGCATAGTTATTCGAGAGAAAGTGTCACTCTTCATAATATCCGTAATTATTTACTGAGTATACAGTGATTTGTTTACGAGGTTCGTTTTATGTGCTTAACGAAACGTGTTGTCGGATTTGCTTATTTATTTGATTTTGTAATATTGCCCTCACTAGATTTTTTTTGTACTGTGTGTTCGTTTTGAAACATAGGGGAACAGTGTATAAGACGGGGACGTTAATAATCGCGAGGTATAATGGGAACATACACTCTTTAGGCATACTTAACACAACACTAACGTAGAGCAAGCGCCATCAGGACGTCATTTGCAAGCGGCCAGACGCAAATGGCGTCCTGTTGGCGCTTGTGCTACGTTAGTTTTGTGTTAATTTTGCCTTAGGTGTGTGATTTCCCATCATACCTCGTGTCCCCGTCTTATACACTGTTCCCCTACACAAACACCCAGACCCGGAACAACTACTTGTAGATCATACAAATATTTGTTCCGTGCGGGAATAGAACCCGCGACTCGCTGCGTAGCAGTTGATCGCTTCAGCCACTCCGCCAACAGTGTCAATCGTGCGCCAATTGTAACACTTAAATAAAAAACAAATACACAAAAATGTCACATACACCATTTCATTAATTGCTCGATGAAATAATTTATTTATCTTGCAGACAGACCCTTGACGAAGCCGTACATTTATTATTTTATTAGATAGTGTTCGTCTCAACCCCCCGCTGCCGCTGTCATTATTCTCTATTAACCCCAAACTCAATGACATCTTGTTACAAGGAAGACATTTAATTAGTTCAATTGAATTATTTTCAATTTGTACTAAAAGTAGAATGAAAAGGAGATCGTGGCTAAATAATTACAGCCGCAAAGATCGTTCTTCAAGATTAAGCCGCGCTTGACGAAGTTGGTCTGTGGATGGACCATGTACGAATATCAAGTTTCCTCCACGTTTCCTCCGTGTCTCGGAAAAACCCGTTGTTCCGGCTGTCATTTGTAGATCTTTGACAGTCGTTAGATACTCGTAGATAGATAGATAGAATACTCTTTTTTTTGCTCTTTTGCCAAAAGAGGAAAAAAAAGAGAAACAGAGAATACTCTTCATTATGCACACCATACAAATTACGGGTATTTACAGATATATCTTATAAATAGGGTGACACAATTGGGCGATCTTGTCACTAAAAGTGTTTTTTTTTTTTCAAGACAACCTATGGATGTATTTTTAGGGTTCCGTAGCCAAATGGCAAAAACGGAACCCTTATAGATTCGTCATGTCTGTCTGTCTGTCCGTCCGTATGTCACAGCCACTTTTTGTCTAAAGTATAAGAGCTATCCTGTTGAAACTTGGTAGGTAGATGTATTATGTGAACCGCATTAGGATTTTCACACAAAAATAAAAACAAAATAAATTTTGGGGGTGCCCCCCATACTTGAGTTGAAACTCAATTTTTTTTTTTCACCAAACACATACGTGTGGGGTATCTATGGATAGGTCTTTAAAAATTATATTGAGGTTACTGATATCATTTTTTTCTAAACTGAACAGTTTGCACGAGAGACACTTCCAAAGTGGCAAAATGTGTGTCCCCCCCCCCCTGTAACTTCTAAAATAAGAGAATGATAAAACTAAAAAAAATATATAATGTAGACCTCAACAAAAACTTCCAACGAAAATTGGTTTGGATGAGATACAGTTAGCAGTTTTTGAGATTAGTACATTTTCAAAAACCGCAAATATAACTTTGCCATTCATACAAACACTATGAAAAACAAAGTTATTTTTATTGTTTGTGTATATTACTTACTAATCTCAATATAATTATATCCCTCATCTATGCTTGCTACTACGGAACCCTTCATGGGCGAGTCCAACTCGCACTTGGCCGGTTTTTTAAGTATGTAGGTATGTACAGGTTGTTGTTTATTGTCATGAGATTTTTATAGGTAAATAAATATAGTTCTCTTGTATTATTTAAATTTTATTAAGTAACTGAAAATAAATGAAAATTTTTACTCTAAATGGTTTTTTGGCTGTGCATATGAAGCTGTTTTTAGTGCATATTTGGACATTTTGCTAGTGCATATAATCTGATGTCTAATGATCAATAAAGTCTATTAGTAAGAGATTTTCTTGTGTCGGTGCCCTTTTGCAGGCTCTTCCACATGTTGTTGAAGGTGGTGTCAATGAGACGACTCCAGATCTCTGTCAGCGCGTCATTAATTAAGGATTCCGGGTCATAGATCTGCATTACAAACTCCATGGCGTAAGGAATGCCGTATACCTGCAAATAATAAAACAAGAAAAACACGAATAGCTTTTTTTGGAAGTATCTCATCGCACTATTCTCAAACACGAAAGATTTTTGGGACTATAGGATAGTCCCAAAAAATCTTTCATTATAATATAAACTCCCACTATTCAATAGTCAGAAGATTTTTTGGGACAATACCACCCTGCTATTCCCAATTACGAAAGGTTTTCGAAAGGTCTTATGATGACGGGATGAGTTGGATAAAACCAACGACCAAATTTTTCATTCAGGCCGTGGATTCAGAAAACTGGAAGTTATGAGGAGAGTCCTTTGCCCAGCAGTGGGATGGTACAGACTAGCATTATAACCAGAGCGTCTTAAAATATAAAAAGAAACAATAACATTGCGCTGAATCAAAGCTGATCTCGTCCACCTATTCCACTTACTCCTGTCTCCATCATAGTTTACAGTTTATCACAGAAGTAATTAAAATAACACAGGGTCGAAACAACTACCCTGTGGTATCCCTACCACAATTTGCATGAAGTAAAGAAGAAGAGTAAAAAGTGGTTAGATCCTCACCGAAGCGGCGTAGTCCACACTCGTCCCCGTCACAACTCCGTACCAGCTAGCGAGTGAGTCCACAGTCACCGAGATCACACGGAAACTAGCGTTTTTCATCGCTTCGTCAATCTCGCCTTTTAAATCGATGTACTTGTCATCATCCGACTGCGTTTCTGTATACCCTCGAGGGTACAGAACTGCATCGCCCTTAAAGAAAATGACAGGTATGGTAAGCTTTAGAGGAATCTCACCCCCTTTGGTAGTGGTGTTACTACCAAAAGGGGTGAGTTTTCTCTGAAGTTGACTGTACCATCTTCATCTACCCAACTATATTTGGGAGGGCTTCCAGTTAAACCAGATACAGCTGAATAGCAATTAGTTCTGGATACACATTTGGATAATAAATTGTCAGACTTATATGAACGACTCCTGAGTACACCGACTGTCAAAGGTCTAATATACGACCAAGTTAATAAAAAATACATATGCTACAAATGTAGGAAATATGGTCAGACAAATCAAGTCCAACTGGTCTCTCCAGTTGCAGTCGATCTATTTCAAACGTTATTGCGGCGAGCATTTTGGCCGTAACAGTAAAGCTTTTTTGTCAGAGTAGTATAAATAAGTAGGATCATCATCAAATGAGTCTTCCTGCTCAGGATGGAGTGGAAGGGACTTTCGGACTTGTACTGACCCTGTTACGTTCAATTTGGGTTACAAGGCCATGGTTATCTCGTAAGACATACCCGCAGCTCCAGCGAAACATAAAAACGTCCAAAAAGCTAGCTCTCCATTGATACTCTTCCCTCTGGCCTTCTTCCCCATGATCTCAATATTGTAACATTGTTAGCAAAAAAAGAATTACCTTAAAAACCCCAGCATCAAACGTACCAGCATGTACATGTATGTATGCCAGGATCTTGTGACCATGGTTGTGGAAGATTTCGCGAACAGCTTTCGATTCCTCTTCAGAGAAAGGACTGGCCCCAGGGTATAGCTGACTGCAAGAGCTAATGTCCTGGGAGCTTTTCCACGCCACGTCGAAATTTCGGTCCACAAACACACCGGAGCACGCTTCTTGTGGAGATACGTTTTTGTTCCATAGTGTCCTAGAGGACTGTTCGTGTGCGTCGTTAGTTTTTGTGTCATTAAAACATAAATATGAACCTGCGATCCTTAGCATTGACTATGTAGCTATTTTCGCAGTATGAGACAGGCATTAGCTTTAGGTGGTACCTTAACTTATCAAAATTATTCGAAGTAATGAAATAATGAGAATACAGCCCCATGTTACACTTACACATACATTAAAAACAAAGCTGTAAACGTAACATAGGAACAGTAAAATAAATAATGAAATATATTTACAGCCAGCGAAGCGGAGTATCCGTCAGGGTTCGCCAACGGCATCAGGTAGATGTCAAACTTATCTAAATGTTTTAAGTAAAACGACAAGAGTATTTTCAATTCAGAGATTTTGACTAAACTTGTCATTTCCCTCAGTCCCATCACGGTCAGTCCATGGACTATGAATATAATCTTTTTTTCTGGAACTTCATCCATGTATTTGCTGTCCCTAGTTCGAAAAAATGCTTGATCTTTTTCCTTCTCTTTTATGGTGACCAATACTATGTCGTTATATTCAATAGTAGAGCCTATCTTTGTGACGCTTGCATTCGCTTCAGGAAATTCTTTCATTAGAAGTTCTATTTGGGCCGTTATCTGAAAAATACAGTTAACTACTGAAGTATTATACGATATAATCTGGAAAACTGACAGTTGGATTTGAGTAATTCTTTTTGCGTTTGATAGAACGGGTGTTGGTATAAGGTTGTACATAATTTAACGTCAATTAGAAGCAATGATATAGCGAAGCACTGCTGCTTAATAATAACTGATGGCGTTATTTTGCGTCGCATTGAGCACTCACTTTAAATACCCCTCGAACACCAGATTTCAAAATCATCCCTAAGAACCAGAAGTAAAATTAATTGAAGATAAATCGTTAACTTACAGCGTACGGGCTGAGATTTGAAGGAAGTCCCTCAATGTCATTCCCCGCGTCTCTCAGAGCTCCTCTAAAAGAAAAATGTGTTAAACTGTTGTTATAGTGTACAATTTCAATGAATGTAATCAAAGTATGCTTGGATCGTTTTCGGCTAATATTAAACTGGACATACACCTTAAGAAGGTGACTGGTACAGATTGGATGCTGAAAGCGGAGGATAGGGTGATGTGGCGCAGCCTGGGAGTGGCATATATCCAGCAGTGGACTTTGATCGCCTGGGTTGATTCATCAATTGACTAATAAAGGCAGACTTTTAAGTACCACTGCTGGATATGTCTCTCTTTCTTTTACCAATCTCCACATTTCTGTGCTAGCCTCACACTCGTTTTGCACTCGATGGTTAACTGTCCATTAAGCTGACGTATTTCTTTTCTAGTCTTTGGAAACCACTCAGTTACAGCTATATTCCACCTTTCATCGCCACGCCTTGTCGTAGCAAGGCAAGCTACGTATAGCTTTTTTTTTTTTTTTTTTAGCGTGGTAAAATCATCAAATGAGTCCTCCCACCCCGGGCAGGGCGGGAGGGACTGTCAGACTTGTACTGACTAAAATCCACGGTGTCCTTCAATAGCCTTTTATGTTCCGGGGTCACGGTAATGAGATAAGTCCCGCGACCCCGGCAGGCTTTGGCCCTCTTGGGCGGGGCCCCGTCATCGTGCTGACGCTCTTTGAGGCGCGCGTGGAACACAACGCGCCGTCGACCCGGGCATGGTCCATGTCCGGGCGGCGAGTTGCCCTTTACTCGCCGCCCGCATGCCCGCGAAGCTACGTATAGCTTGCCCGAAATTAATTTAAAATCCATAATGTGTGGAAGTCGGTCTATCGAATTTATGCCGACCATGCATTGAACTTTTTATAACTCTTTCCGCATGTTTCCTATGTGTTCATGCATTTCAGGTTTCGTCGTAGTGGGCAGAAGCGTGGACTTCAGACATCTTGGAATGTCTTCTTGTGTGACCTATACGATTAATTGATGGTCTATTTCTAGTGAAAATAATAATGCTGAGAGACATACTAACTTGGTATCTTCATTCAAATACAATGCAGACATTTTCGTTGCCCTGAAATTATTTCAAAATTAATAACGCATGAAAAATGTACAATAAGTGTGAATAATAAATAATAAGTATGTAGTTAGCTTGTCATAATACATCACATATCTAGCGTGTTAGCGTAGATGTTACATTATCCACTGTCTTTACCAATACTCAGGCAGTTGCACTGTTCTGTAGGAGAAGGGAACTTAAGGACTTTATAAGCTAGATATGTAATTACCTAACCATACATAATATAATCAATGCAAACAAAAAACGTTTCCCTTTTCCCTTTGGTGAAAGACTTATACGTAAATTAAGATACTATTACTTAAATATTCAGACTGCCAAGAAGAAAGACTCTAAATCTACAATAATGCTGAACAGTATCATGTGAACTTTTCAATAAAATAATATTTGTACTTAAAACCTTATTGGTTCTTCTTCAACTCCTTTGTACGATCTTAACAGGGGGTGACGGTGGAGTTTTGGTGGCGGCTTTGGAGTACTAAAGTTCTTTTTTGTAGTTGTTTTTTGTACTCGCTTCGTATGTTTAGTAGATGTCTGAGATTGTTTTAGTACCGCGGCAGTATTTATGTTCGCAGTTCTCAAGTCATCGTTACTGTTACTCTGTTTATTTTCCTGTTTCAGTTTAATGATACTTTTTGCTATAGCCTGTTTGGTTTTATTTATATTATTTTTTTCGCCGTCATGCTTCATAGTGTCACTTTTTTCTTTCTTTCTGTCCTTACTTTTTTCTTTAGCTCTTTTCTTTTCATGATCATCGGTTTTCTTTGACCCTCCTTTATCTTTAAGAACAACCATACTTTTTTCATTTGGTCTATCCTCACTTTTTTCATTCATATTTTTTTCTTTACCTCGTTTATTTTCGTGGTCATCGGTTTTCACCGATTCTCCTTTATCCTTATGGACAACTATACTTTTTTCTTTATGTCTATCCTTTTGCAGCAGTTTTGGTGGTGGCTTTGGAGTTCTAAAATTATTTTTGGTGGTGGTTTTTTGTGCTCGCTTCGAAACTCTAGTAGATGCGTGGGATTTTTTTATGACAGTGGTAGTATTTATCTTCGCAGTTCTCAAGGCATCCTTACTTTTACTCTGTTTACTTTCCTGTTTTGGTTTAGTCTTTCTTTTTTCCGAATTTTTCGTTTTATTCTTTTTATTTTTTTCACTATGTTTCATATTATCACTTTCTTCTTTCTTTTTGTCCTTACCTTTTTCTTTAGTTCGTTTCTTTTCATCATCATCGGTTTTCATCGATCCTCCTTTGACCTTATGGGCAACCATTTTCTCACTTTTTTCTTTATGTTTATGCTTACTTTTTTCTGTAGCCTGTTTAATTCTTATGTTGATTTCCTTCTGCAATTGTTTTATTGTTTCACTTTTATCCTTATCGAGATCCATACCTTTAATTTTTAATTTATTTTTTCTTTTTTCTTTATCCTTGTTCTTAATACTAATATTTTTATTTTCCTCACTGACGCTTATCATTTTCGTTGTACCTTTCAATATATTGTTATAGTTGACTTTAGTTTTTGCTTCTTTTGTGTCCTTATTTTTTTCTATACCAAGTTTGTCTTTATTTATGTGATCTTTTTGTCTTCTCGTTATATGTTTCGACTTTTCCGAATGATTTCTATCTAAAATTTTAAATCGATTCTTATGTTCATGATGTTTTCTATCACTACTACTTTTAATAAAACTACTGCTGTCATTTTCAATAAAACTACTGCTGTCATTTTTTTTCTTAGCATTTTTCTTTTTATCTTCCTTTTCGAAATTATTTGTAGGCTGATTTGTCTTAAACCTTCTCAAATTGACGTAGCTTTTTTGAGATTTTGTACTCTCATTACCGTGCTCTTCAGTTTGAGAACTTTCCTCTACATTGTTTACTGGTGTAAACCTGTGGCTCACAACCACGCCTTGTTTAAAATAGTTAAAACATCCTTCATTATTATTTTGAAAGGACTCTAAATATAAACCACTCATATTTTTTCCAGACACCGCTGTGTACCTGGTCCAAAAGAAAAATTATCATCATCATCTGAATACACCTCCGCTACTGAATATAAACCGGCCCAGGAAACCATCTTGTTTTTTTTTTAATTTCCAGGTCTGTGTTTCCACGGGATTATGCACTATAGAAAATTCATTGTTTTTTAAATTATTTTTAGTTGGAACTCCATACAGAAGGGTTTTCCAGTCAACAATATCAGAACCGTTGCAAGAATCAAATTAAATACCATCTACTTTTTACACGACGACTGTTCAAAATAGGAGAGTTATAACAAATACTTATTCTTAAATAAAGCATTTAAATATAAATAAATATTATACTCAGGCTAAATTTCACCGATTTTGAAATAAAACCGAGTTAAACACTTATTTAACTATCTGGACTGAGTACATCCAGTTTCATTTCAAACAAAAACAAACCGTAAAAATATTAATCCTCAGGTTTACTTTTTCCGTTTGACTGTTATGAGTCATCATCTTTAAAACTGGGTTAGTAAATTTAAAATTTATTTCAAATTGGGTGAAATTCAGCCTAATAAATATTACCTGGCTGTTTGAGTTTCGTTGTCATCATTTGTGGTCTGATGATGTTTACGTTTAGAATCTTCTTGATTTTTGTTGTTAATTCTTCTCCAAACTGCCGACGTTTGCCTATGCGAAAAAAAAACTTAGTCAACGTCAGTTTTAGAATCCGTTTTTTAAATGGATTAAAAGAACAAATAAAAAAATACGTACTTTTTCAGTAATTGTAAATCTGGAAAATATTTTTGATTGTTATTTCATCTTCTTACATATTCTGTTAAAAAAATATTGAAAATATACAAAAAGGTGCCTGACGCGACACTTTCCACCCAGGGCGAGATGGAACGGACTGTCGGACTTCTACTGACTAATATCCACGGTGATCCTTCTATAGCCAAAGGGCCATAGAAGGATCACCGTGGTGTTCGTTGACTTTTTCATCAGTGTGCAAATACCCGAATTATAGAGCTAGCTATATAATAGCTCAGAATAAAGGCTCGAAGGTATTTGACAAGCCCAACGCCCACGTCACAGGGCACCACCGTCACCTCAAAGCCAGAGATTCTCGCTGAAGTCGAAAAGTTCTACGGAGACTTATATGCTCAAAAAACTTGCCCATCTCAGGCCCACGGTGCAAATGATCAACGGGCCAAACTGACACGCCATCTCACAGACGAGCTTCCCAACATTGACATGGGTGAGGTTGGAATGTCTCCCGGGCAGCTTCACCACAACAAAGCTCCGGGGGAAGATGGAGTAACCATAGAGCTGCTCAAGACAGGAGGAACACCTATCCTTGACAGAGCTTGTAAAGCTCTTCAATTCCGTCATCCACACTGGCATAACACCGGAGGCATGGCATAGGAGTGTGGTAGTATTATTTTTCAAAAAGGGTGATAAAACGGTCCTGAAGAACTACCGAACCATCTCATTCCTGAGCCATATCTATAAGCTGTTCTCGAGGGTTTTTAAATCGTCTCGCCCAAAAGTTCGATGACTTTCAGCCACCGGAGCAGGCCGGGTTTCGAAGAGGCTGCAGCACCGTGGACAACATACACACCCTTAGGCAAGTGATTCAAAAGACCGAGGAGTATAACCAGCCTCTGTGCCTAGCGTATGTGGACTACGAGAAGGCCTTCGATACCGTCGAGACCTGGGCTGTTCTCCAATGCAGAGATGCCTCATCGACTGCCGCCACGTTGAGGTGATGAGATGACTGTATAAGGTCTCAACAATAACCGTCCAAGTACAAGAACAGAGCACAAAAGCAATCCAACTGCGTCGAAGGGTAAGACAGGGAGACGTCATCTCTCCGAAACTGTTTACAAACGCGTTGGAGGACGTTTTCAAGACGCTTGATTGGAAAAGACGGGGTTTTAATATCAACGGTCAGTACATCTCGCACCTCCGATTTGCGGATGACATTGTCATCATAGCAGAGTCTCTGCAGGAGCTGGAAGAAATGCTGAACAGCCTGAGCGATTCCTCAAGGCGTGTGGGCCTCGGAATGAATCTGGACAAAACCAAACATATGTTTAATGGCCATGTCACCCCGAGACCCGTAATCGTGAATGGTGCTGCCCTCGAGGCTGTGCAAGAATACATTTATTTAGGCCAAACTGTACAGTACAATTGGGTCGGCACAACTTTGAGAAGGAGGCAGCTAGAAGAATACGCTATTGGGCTGGGTGGCATTTGGGAGGCTGCGTCATATCTTTGAATCATCGATCCCACAATCCCTTAAAACCAGGGTTTACAACCAGTGTGTCCTACCCGTAATGACTTACGGAGCCGAAACGTGGACACTTACCATCGGCCTGGTCCACAAATTTAAGGTTGCTCAGCCTGCAATGGGGAGAGCATTGCTCGGAGTTTCTCTGGTGGATAGAATTCGTAATGAAGTCATTCGCCAGAGAACCAAAGTAACCGACATTGCGCTTAGAATCAGCATGCTGAAGTGGAAGTGGGCCGGCCACGTCTGTAGACGGACAAACGGCAGATGTAGCAAACATGTGCTAGACTGGAGACCGCGAATGGGCAAACGTAGTGTAAGACGCCCTTCTGCAAGATGGGTCGATGATTTCAGAAAAGTGGCTGGCAGTGGATGGATGCGGGCTGCCCAGGACCGGGATGGTTGGCGCTCTTTGGGGAAGGCTTACGTTCAGCCAGTGGACGGCAATAGGCTGATAATATTAATGCATCACAAAGACGATTTTAAGGAATGAAAAAGCTGCGAGTGGGATTTGAACCCGCGTCTTCTGGATAAGTAAGTACTTAGCGCCACGTTACCGTTAAACATTGATGCGAGGGAATAGAAGATTCAGCTTTTGAGTGTGAGTTACAGTATCCTAATTAGCAAGGCGTCTGGACTACTTATCCAGAGACGCGGGTTCAAACCCCACTCACAGCAGATTTTTTTTTTAGCTTTTCCTCCGATATTATGTATACCTACCCACCTAGAAGCAATATGTTGTTATACTATACCTGCATTAATTTCACAGTAGTTCATAAACACAATGGTCAATATTACTATAATTTTGAACATTTTTAAGCAATTTTAGTTAAAAAAACTACAGTTATTTGTTATAAAATCGTACATGTGTGAAATCAATATTTTATACCTACATATCCGACCATACCCAAATGTAATATTTTTATCAGTACATTTCATTTTTATAGCTCACAATATAAAAATTAAACATAAAATGTAAATAAATACGTCACCTAAATTGAATAAAAACTGTTTTCTGGTGGTGCCTAGTTTACAACACAACAATTCTTTCATATAAAACCTTTTTAAAAATAAAACAAACCGCCTTCAAACATCACCACAAATTGCTTATTGCAAATTATTTTGGGTACAGTAGGTATTTTTGTTAAACTTAATTTTGTCGTCTCATGACAAGATCCGTGGCCGTGGGGCGCCGGCTTAGAATTGCGTTCCCCCAATTCATCCCGTGGGTGTCGTAAGAGGCGACTAAGGGACAAACCGGAGGTCGGGCAGCAGCGTCCTCCGTGTACCTACTGCACATCCTCACTGCGATCGCCAACCCGCCTGCCAAGCGTGGCGATTTAAGGCAAATTACCCCCTTTATGATTGAAAGCACAGAAACCAGGCCCCCAGTCCCCGGCAGCTCCGCTATCCCTGGCGCGGGTAGCGGTCAAGGTAACGGCGGAGCAGGGGGTGCTAAGAATCTCCGGAAGAGATCCGGCTACCCACCCCCACGACGACTGGCCCTGGTAACACACAACATACGCACAATGAGGACTGACGAAAAGATCTGCGAGCTGGAAGAGGAGCTGAGCAAGTTACACTGGGACATTATAGGGCTATGCGAAGTCCGTAGAGAGGGGGAGGACACCGTAACCCTGAAGTCTGGTAACTTGCTCTACTACCGGGAGGGCGACCAACAGTCCCAAGGTGGTGTCGGGTTTCTCGTTCACAAGTCCCTCGTAAACAACATAATAACCATCGACAGTGTGTCGAGTAGGGTGGTATACCTAATACTCAGAATATCCAAAAGATATTCGCTGAAGGTCATTCAGGTATACGCACCGACCTCGTCACACTCCGATGATGAAGTGGAGACTATGTATGAGGACGTAAGTAGGGCCATACATAGTACCAAAACCCACTTCACTGTTGTTATGGGGGACTTTAACGCAAAGTTGGGCAAGAAAAGCGGTGATGAGTTGAGAGTGGGGCAATTTGGGTATGGGCAACGGAACCCTAGGGGACAGAGGCTGGCCGACTTTCTGGAGAAAGAGGAACTCTTCACGATGAACTCTTTCTTCCAGAAGCCACCTCACAGGAAATGGACCTGGTTGAGTCCCGATGGTTTCACGAGAAACGAGATAGACTTCTTCATGACCGACAAGAAACGGATATTCAGTGATGTCTCTGTGATCAACAGGGTAAAAACCGGTAGTGATCACCGAATCGTAAGAGGCTCGCTGAATATCAATGTTAAACTTGAAAGGTCCAGGCTGATGAAGTCTACGCTCCGACCTACTCGGTCCCATATTCAAAACCCCGAAAGCTTTCAACTCGAGCTCTCTAATCGCTTTGCTTGCCTTGAGAACTTAGTTTCAGTGGACGAGATCAACGACTAGCTAGTGGAAACTGCCCGCACGGTAGGCTCTAAGTTTTTTAGACCCTGCCGTAAAGATAGACCTCAGAAATTGACCGAGCAAACCTTAAACCTCATGGCTGAACGACGCTTGCTACAGCTGCAGTCTTCCGATGACGCGAAGTCATATAGGCAGCTCAATAGACGTATATCTAAGTCCTTGCGACACGATCTGCGTCTCTTTAATACGAATCGTGTTAAAGAGACCATACAGCGAAACCCAGGCTCCAAAGTGTTCGCAAAGGACAAATCTATTGGGCAAAGCCGGATGACAAAGCTGAAACGGGAGGATGGCAGCATAGCGTCGACCAAAGCAGAGGTTTTAGGCGAGATCGAGAGGTTCTATGGACAGTTATACACTTCGGTCGCAAAGCCCGTTGACAGCTTGGTAAGAAATCCAAGAGCCAAGCTGTCCCGACATTATACCGAAGATATCCCGGACATCAGTCTGTACGAGATTAGGATGGCCCTGAAGCAGCTTAAGAACAACAAGGCGCCGGGCGAGGACGGAATCACTTCAGAGCTTCTGAGAGCGGGTGGAACACCGGTACTTAAAGTCCTCCAGAAACTCTTTAATTCCGTCCTGTCCGAGGGCAAAATGCCTCAAACGTGGAGCAGGGGTGAGGTGGTGTTGTTCTTCAAAAAAGGTGATAACAGCCTATTGAAGAACTACAGACCCATCACGCTTCTGAGTCATGTTTATAAGCTGTTTTCAAGGGTTATCACGAACCGTCTCGAACACAGACTTGATGACTTCCAGCCTCCCGAACAAGCCGGTTTCCGAAGAGGCTATAGTACCATAGACCACATCCATACGCTGCGGCAAGTTATACAGAAGACCGAAGAGTATAACTTGCCATTATGCTTAGCGTTTGTGGACTATGAGAAAGCCTTCGATTCGGTGGAAACATGGGCGGTACTTGAGTCACTCCAGCGATGCCGTATTGACTATCGGTACATCGAGGTGTTGAAGTGTTTGTATAATAACGCCACCATGTCGGTCCGAGTACAGGAGCAGAGCACGAAGGCGATTCCATTGAGAAGAGGCGTAAGACAGGGGGACGTTATCTCCCCTAAACTGTTTACTGCCGCAATGGAAGACGCCTTCAAACTCCTGGAATGGCAAGGACTTGGCATCAACATCAACGGCGAATACATCACTCACCTTCGGTTTGCCGACGACATCGTAGTCATGGCAAAGTCGATGGAGGAACTCAGCATGATGCTCGATGGCCTCGACCGAGTTTCACAACGGGTGGGCTTGAAAATGAACATGGACAAGACGAAAATTATGTCAAATTCCAATGTTGTGCCCACCCCAGTCTCTGTTGGAAACTCGGTACTCGAAGTTGTTGACTCATATATCTATTTAGGACAAGTAGTCCAATTAGGTAGGTCCAACTTCGAGAAAGAGGTCAACCGCCGAATCCAACTCGGTTGGGCAGCGTTCGGGAAGCTACGCAATGTCTTTTCGTCCGACATACCTCAGTGCCTCAAGACGAAAGTCTTCAATCAATGTGTGTTACCAGTGATGACTTACGGCACCGAAACGTGGTCTTTCACTATCGGCCTCATCTCAAAGCTCAAAGTCGCTCAGCGAGCTATGGAGAGGGCTATGCTCGGTGTTTCTCTACGTGATCAAATCCGAAATGAGGAGATCCGTAGACGAACTAAAGTCACCGATATAGCCCACCGGATTAGCAAGCTGAAGTGGCAATGGGCAGGCCATATTGCTCGCAGAGCAGATGGCCGAGGGTCGAAAAGTGCTAGAGTGGAGACCGCGGACGAGCAAGCGCAGCGTAGGACGTCCACCAACGAGGTGGACAGACGACCTTGTAAAGGTCGCCGAAAGACGCTGGATGCAGGTCGCTTCCAACCGGTATATGTGGAGATCTAAAGGGGAGGCCTATGTTCAGCAGTGGACGTCCTATGGCTGAGATGATGATGATGATGACAAGATCAAAGTCATTCTATTTAGTTAGTTGAAACACGTAGTAAATCTTACAAGTTTTTTTTCAGTAATTTTATACTTTTTAGACTGCAAATTGTCGTGAAAATATGTCAATATTAAAACTAATTAGTCGTACCTATAAGATAATACGAAACGTTTCAAATAACTTTGATATTAATATATCAAATTGACAGTTTTCTGTTTATAAGGCTAAAATACGTCCCTACAGGGCCAACATTTCATCACCAAACTTCTTTACTACTTATTTAAACACAAAAGGTATTCGTTTATTGCATCGCACAGCGTACTCCGATAAAAAACGATTTAATATCGGAAATATTTTAAGAAAAATGATCGCTACACTATATGTGGCCTTAAATCGTGACCACGAGGCCATTAAAAATTTCACGACCCTTCTAAAAGTGTTGGTTTAGTGTGCCTGGTTGTTATGGCAAAGGTCTGGCCGTTACACCACGGCCCAAGTATGGTACCGAAGCCATTAAGTCATCGACAAGTTGTAATAGAGTTTTTTCTGAGAGGAAAAAGAACTCGCTCGATAGAGTATCAAAAGGAGTATTCATAATAATCGTAGCTGGTGGTTCAACAGAGATGCCTGGAAAAGATATGAAGATTCTTTGAAAATGTTGCACATTAAATTAGGTAATACCTTTTTTTTACGTGTTAAAATCATCCAATAAGTTCTCCAACCCTGGGTGCGGAAAGGACTGTCAGACTCGCACTGACTACTGCTTCCTTCGCGAGCATGACTGCTTCTCAGACGGGCCGCGCGATTGAGAGGACAGCGTCCTCCCTACGCCCCAGCCGCAGTCGCGGGACGATATCCTGCCACCGTAGGCGCGGGCATGCGGGCGGTGAGTAATGGTCAACTCGACCCCCGACCATGGACCATGCCCGGGTCGACGTGTTCCACGCGCCTCAAAGAGCGTCAGCAAGATGACGCCCCCCCCCCCCCTCTAGAAGCCCAAAGCCTGCCGGGGTCGCGGGACTTATCTCATTACCGTGACCCTGGAACAGTAACCGGGACAGTCAGTACAAGTCTGACAGTCCCTCCCGCCCTGCCCTGGATGGGAGGGACTGTCAGACTTGTACTGACTGTCCCGGTTACTGTTAAGACGGTCCGGTGACTATCGCGTTAATACCTGAGGTAGGTTTTAGGAAGAGTATTATACACCGTGTTCTTCACGTTATCCATAAACTTTAGCAAATACTTCTATGGCTTTTACAAATCAAATCCAACAAAGGAAGTAGTACTTAAAAAGGCTTCGTTACAAAGATATTTGTAATTTCATTTAATGAAATTTAATTGAGCTATGCAGTGAGAAAGTATCTTAATTTGAAATCTATCAAATACTGTTTGCATTTCATTTGTTTCAGCCCGCCAAATGTTATGAATGAAAATACGACGTTGCCAATTCGGAAAAATACGATTTACGTCTAGGTATTTAGTTTGTATGAAAATTAACAAAAAATAAAAAATAAGAATTTATTAATGTGTCCATAATGAAAAATGCTTACTTCCGTGGTTTGAACATCTGGTCGAAGTTTATGTATATCGTCCGGAACACGGTGTATAGTAGTGTTTGCATTACAAAGATTAAACATACTAGCGATGTTCGTCTCTCTAAAAAGGTTTTACCACAGACCTCAAAGTTGTGTCGTGTTGTATAAAAACCACTTTAAAATGGCCTAACATTCAATTGAAACTCCACACCACTCTAAGCTAACACAAAATCAGAATGTTACCACTGACGTGTGGTCTGTCATACACCAAAAGTACTAGATACCTACTCGTACATTTCTGAAGTAGTAGGTACGAATGTGTTACGCCGCGATCGCTCATCATTTATACCGTATTATAGGGCATCGTAAACGCGCCTTAAGATTTACACCTACACAAAAAAACTGTTAGCAGCTCCGACTCAATCTTCATCCGACGCGGCTGCCGTAAATCGGACGACTGACCTTAAACGGTTGCGGGGGTTCGGTGGAAAAGCCTGTTAATGGCACTGCACTGGACTATAAGAAACATTTCAATAAGATTCTTAATTTATCAGAGTAATCAGTATACTCTAGGCCGTATATAGAAAGAAAGCTGGTAGCCGGCGCCGATCTACCAGCGCTAATTAGCGCTGGTCCATTCTGGTAACAGTTACAAAATTATGGTAAGCAGATTGAAGCAGGGCTGTTCATTAATTTTAAATGGCGAATGGTGCCAGCGCCTGCGCCGATTACCTGCATGGACCGGTTCCTATAAGCGTTGGTAGGCTGCTAGCTTTCTTTCTGTATACGGCCTAAGGTTCTGTGTGGCATGGAGGGAAGTGGAAACTACGTATGTTCCTATTCCTCCACTCTTCTTTTCTGATTTTTGTTGCAGGATCCAAGACAATTCATTCTCCGGGACACGTCGAGATTCATTCATTGGTCGCCATTGTTGATTCTGGCTGTCAAAAGTTGCAGTGGTATGGGAATAGTGCGGCGAAATATTTCCAAAAAAAATATACCTACCATAAGGTTGCGTTGTGGATGGAACTTTGCCTAAAAGTTTGGACAAATCAGGCTCGTTAGAACAAATATTTTAGTCCAATCAAAAATTATATTTGAACAAAATGTTTCATAAGGTTTCTCACAATAAAAGCATGGGTAGAATGATGGGTGGTGGATGTGGGACTGTTTTGAAAGCAGGGTGCCATGGTTTTTAGTCAGAAAGAGTCTGACAGTCTTCCGCTCCACACACTTGATGATTTTCACACAAAGAAGCAAGAAAAGCATTGCTTCTGGTGTACCTACTATGTTTAGATTGTACAATTTTCTCGTGATATACCTAATTTCCATTCTAAAGGTCAACATTGCTTTACACAAGCTCCTCTTATATTTCAATAACCGCCTAGAACAATTTTCCAAAATACAGGAACAACTTAATAAATCTTATTTGTTTGGTGTTCATTTAAATCGAAACTAAAAAGCAAGAATGTAAGGGCACGCGCCAAAACAATAGTGACAAACAACATTGTATATTTTATGGGGAGATTTACAAGGTGTTAAACCCTACAAACTGGGCACAGTCACGGAACACGAGCACACGAGTGTAAAAAATAACACCGATTCAAACCATTATAAAAGTTTTCCAACAATGATTCGTCACGCACACAGAATCCACAAATTAATATTCTACAAAATTCGTCACTTCATCAACAACTCCATATTTCATTTCCTTGTGCGCTCACCCCAGTAATGAAAATGGCGGTTCCTAATGGCTGTCTATGAAGTACCTACGCAGTACATTAACATCAAATTTTGTCGACAATAAAACAAACCGTTAAGCCCAACGATTTTCCGGCTAAAGGCCGCCTTCACATAAAAAACGCACAACTAGAGCGATGACACAAATTATTAAAACACTTATTATAATATAAATGCAACAAACCGGCGGCGCTTACTCCAAATATATTACACAATTAAGTCTTAAACTCGTTTCGTTTGCGGCCGACTGAGTTTAATTCATTTTTTTTTCCCTTTGTTTCACGACCAGGAATTTATTTTCATAACTGATAATAAATGTCAAGTCATTGTAGTAATAAAGTGAGAAAGGGCAGCTTCACCCTTCCACGACTGTCACACAGCGGCGACACTCGCGACACCCTGCGACTCGACTATTGTTTGAATTAATGCGTGAATTACACAATTAACATTATATGTTTTATCATGCGAACAATTTAACGCTAACATAGCAGTTAGTTTCTCATTTAGACGTCGACAACCGTAACTTCATAATATCTATGTTTACAGTAAGCGAGCTCATAAGCCCCTTATTACTTCAATCTTTAGGATACCTAGTTGAATATTTCAGACCAACTTATGTACCTACTAACTGTTATACCTTCAACATATTTCAGAACTAATTGTTCATTTCAGCGTTTACAGTTCAAAGAGGTGGAACTGCCAACATCAGTTAATTGTAGCGTTGAGCAAGTAAACAAAATTTAAATAAAACAAAAAGCCTTGTTCAATGAAGTGGTGGGAATGCTTCAGGGGCGGGTTTTTATAGTAGCTGACGGCGATCCAATCTACTAATACGATGGAATGGAACTAAATCTCGAGAGGATGACCGCCGCCCGTGTGCTACCACTTGGCGAAGACTCCTCAAATGAAATGGCGGCGGCTAACTCGATATGTACTACGTACTACTTACATACCTTATGTCACGAGCTGTAGGATTGCTTCAAGGCTAAATGTTTTAATTGCCAACAGTTTTCTTCACAAATTGATGATGCTCATAAAAGGTACACAAGTTTATGTGTAATTTGTGTTTATAGAGGCATTTCTATTCACCAGGATCATCATTTAACATGGTCAAATTAATTATGTAGAGCTCAAATGACAGCTCCATTTGAGTCGGATTGCCACAATTTGTAGAATATAAAATAATAACAAACATGATGAGTAAGAACTCGTTTTTTAAGAAGAAAAAAAGCTGAAGTTACTACATGATAATACAAAATCATTATTTAAATTCAATAGCCTCTTCATTGGCTCGGAAGATCCGAAGACCGAAAGAATCTTTTTGCTGTCAATTACATTAGAAATCTTACTCCGTAGGGTGTGTATTTACATACGTAGGTACTATGTACTATGTGGGTGCACTCCAGTTGATTGCGGGTCAAATGCTGATCATCTCTCGTCCCTGCCCGACGAGCAATGCATGCTACAACACCATTTCTGTTGCTACGAATTTAAAGGTTGATAAGAAAATTCCAAACGTGTTGCTGAAGAGTGAAAATGGTAATAAAATTAAGTTTTGTATGGATTCATTTAATTTAACAGTAGTATAATAACAGTTTTAGAAAGAAGATGAAATGAAGTTCTAGATTCAAAGTTTCTTTGAGGAAAGACCGACTCAAGTTATGTCCGGCCAGTATCTAGCCACGTTCTCAGCTCTATCCGTATATTACAGAAATTGAAAGTCAATAAGTTTTGGTTCATTTGACGTAGAGTAAAATTGTTGCCTACTCTGGAAATACTCGTAAAAGGGTTCTAGATAAACGCTTGTCTACAAGCAACTAGCAAATTTTGTGCTCCTATACCGGTGTCGTACCTATAGTGTCTGTTAAAGATATACGTGTGTCATTCAGTATTGAAAAATGTCCTGCCTTTTTACTATAGGATAATAATAATAATATTCCACAACTATCACACAACGCCATCTAGTCCCAAGCTAAGCAGAGCTTGTGTTATGGGTACTAGACAACTGATAAACATACTTATATATTTCTAAATACATACATATTATAGATAAATTACACCCAGACACAGAACAAATGATCGTGCTCATTACACAAACATTTGTCCTGAGTGGGAATCGAACCCACGACCTCCGGCATAGCAGTCAGGGTCACTAACCGCTAGACCAACAGGCCTGTCGAATAATAGTTTAAATTTTATACAATCTCTTCAACATTTCAGTCACGTGTGGAATGTGTACGGACCGTTTAATTAATGATTCTCATTTAAGAAATTAACTGAAGGAAACGAATTTATCGCTGATTAAAAAAATCTCGTACACGTGACTTGCCGTAGCTAATACATACATCAATGCATAATGTCGTATAATTTAAACAACGTAGCAACAACAACATGTATTAACTAAAGTTTGGTCATACCCTAGAGGCATCGTATAATACAGGTAAACAAATACTAATATTGTTTTATTATAATCGATGTTTTGTTATTTCGTACGCACATAATATCTGTTACTCAACCCGTATCCAGAAACTGTGTCTATGGTATGAAGAACAATATCCCGAACTATATCATTTGCAACTCTACTCATAGCCCAGGATAGTGATGAACATTCCAACATCCTACAGACTTACACCTCATCATAATCAAAGGATTAAAATCTGTAACGCATGTATAATAAGGTGTAAAATTCTAACACTTTGATAAGGCACTTAGAACATTTTAATGTTCCATTAAAATAATAGCCATGTCAAAAGCACTGCTCGACTGACGCGAATACTTTCCGACTGCTTGGCTTTATTTTATTGCGCATGTTTTAATATTAATTGTAAGTTTTCTGCCTCGATGAGCGGACGAGGACTTAATGCAAATGTATACGCTTGTCAAAACGTTTAAGGCGGATAGTGAAATTCATGGCAGTTTATTTGCTCGCACAATTTCATTCTCGTTATAAATAAAAGGGAGTCCATATAAAGTAGATTGTTTTACCTCAACTTCTGCGTGTACTTCTGGAGTTTTGCGTAGACAATAGCGGGAAGTTTTTAAAGGGAAAATTATGACAAAAGCTGGATTTATAAAGGCTGTGGGGGGAAGGGTGGTGGGTGGCTGGTGTGGGCTGGTCACGTGCGGAGCTCACGTGGAGGCCTCGGCACCAACATGCACCTTCCGCTGGTGTTGTAACTACGGATGATGAAATTCACAACCCCTTTTTTCCAGTTACAAGGCTTCTCTGGACTTTAGAAATGTCGTTTCGGAGGCGAATATACATTTCCTCCTATTATCGCATGGAGACTTTTTCTTTTTTTTTTGTGGTAAAATCATCAAATGAGTCCTCCCACCCAGGGCAGGGCGGGAGGGACTGCCAGACTTGTACTGACTAAAATCCACGGTGTCCTTCACTAGCCCTTTACGTTCCAGGGTCACGATAATGAGAGATAAGTCCCGCACCCCGGCAGGCTTTGGCCCTCTAGAGGGGGGCCCCGTCATCTTGCTGACGCTTTTTGAGTAGCTGGAATGCGCGTGGAATACAACGCACCGTCGCGCGTCGACCCGGGCATGGTCCATGGTCGGGTGGCGAGTTGCCCTTCGCATGGAGACTTAGATGACATTTTCTATGGTTCGAAAAATGGTTCAAAATGTTGACACATGATTGTTAGTAGCATCAGCCGTAGATAGATTCTGCTATCTCTACGTAGCAGTGGTAGGAAAGACAGAATTCCAGCAAGTTTGCGTTAGGTAGAATTAGGTAATAACTTTTCGTAATTTTTCCTTCATTAAAACTTTATAATAATGACTTTTTATCGAATATTAGGACCGATACTAATAAATATATAAGGTTACCATTATCAAAAAAGATTGCCAATTAGCAAAATTAAAACTTTGGATTTCTGGCTAATTCATATAATACTTAATTATGAAGCAAATATACAAACCCCTTCGCACAGAGAACGAAAAACATAACCACAAAAAAATGGCACTACATTTTCTATATGACATTACATTGTCATCGAACGGACATCTTAGATTAAAATCTCGAAACAAAAATAACGGACGGTACTGGCTACGAATGTACGACGAGTCGTATCTCGGGGAAATAGATAAAGCCGTGAGATAAGCCGTCAACTTCCCCAGTTGTCACAAACGCGTGACAGTGCTGACAGCTCGTTAGAGTGGGACCAGCTTTGGGAATATCAGCATATGCGCGACACAATGCCGTTTAGATGACCGCTCGTGATCAAATGGGAATTTAGTTATTGTTTTAGATGTTTATCTTCTTTTGTTTATAAATGTTATTTACATAAATTTAACTCTACGTCATGCCTTTATCAGGTACTACAAGGAATAATTTTCCAATAATCCGTTTACGTTAGGCAGAAAAAACTATGAAATGTGTAACTGATATAAATCATTATTTTTAAATCAAATGTTATTCATTTTATAACTCACTTACTTTCGTACCTACATTAATCTTTATTCTATCATGAATAGACAAAGCTATTTCCATAAACTCCGCCGTTTGTTTGCCTGATTATGACACGACCCGTAGACGAGCGAAAACAGAATTAAAATGTAGAAACAATTTTTTTTTTCCAAATTTGAAATTGAAACTACTCCATCACTGACTACTCCATCACTGACTTCTCCATGCTTAGGTCGCATGCCTACAGTGAGAGCTATTTTAAAATAACTCGAGACAATTATCTAGTTACCTATTTCACGAGCCTACCAAACAATTATTTTAAAGTCCGGTTTAGGTAAACTAAATAATTAAGTATACACCGTGACTTTTTAGTCGTCTTACAAAAGTGGTCCACTTAATGTATCCGACCTAAAATACCTCTAGGCGAGTTTTTTTTTAAGCGTTAATAACAATTTTTATTATTAATGAATAGGTACATTAGAAATATGAAATGTTTACGTATCTATCCAGCGCAATAGTCGGGCAGATCATTCCATCTCCATATTCTATGAGACAAGGGTGTTTCTGACTACGCCTTGCGTCATAGCCATAGGTAATAACGAATTAAAATTTTATTATTAAAATCTCTTAAATACTAAGCGTCGTCGTACTTACCACCACAAAAACTTTTAAGTAAACGTCTGCAGTTGAACACTTGTCTAAAAAAGTCAGATTATGGCGTTGAAATAAGGTCCGTTTTGCAGTCACACTTTTTTATTTTAGACAAGTGTTCAACAGATATTTAAGTTTTTGTTTTATGGATGTTATTTTTTATTAGTCTAAACGTGTTGTCATATTTTGGATATATGAACTGGGCTGCCGTTGTAAGACGAGGTATTCATGGATTTGCCATCTAGTGGTTTAAATACGAACTAAACTAGTCTTGCTACTAGATAATAGATGTCACTGACTAAACATAAATTCTACTCATTACTAGATGTCGCTATCCTGAATTCATAAAATAATGTTGAACATAGATGGCGCTGTAATTAGCGGAAACTAATGCGCTATTATGAATACTAGATGGCGCTGAATCACACTTACAAAATGGCACTTAAAACTATAAGGATGTCGAACATAGATGGCGCTGGAGATAATGAAAACTAGAGCTAAAAATGAACAGCAGATGTCGCTGTAATAGCTTACTGTATTGCCATCAAAATTATTTTTAAAAAAAAAATATTTCGTATTTAATTATCGTTAATTAAAACAAACCTTATCATTTATGAACAATTTTAATTATGAAAAATGTTTTAGTTCATTTCGCACTAGAAAATATTCAAAAGTTACTATTATTATTTTAACTGGTAAGAAAAAACGGAGAAATTATTTTTTGGCAAGGATGTCTCTCCGGCCGGGACTCGGGATGGGTCAAGTTTGAGAACCGTGGAGTTGATTGGACTGTGGTTTGGTGTGTGATTGCCAATTTATGTAGTGTTTTGTTTATGAATTAAAATATTCTTTAATTTATTTTTTCGGCGTCGTGACAAACGAAGTACAAGGTAAGCGACTCTAATTTACATAATTGAAGTCATCAAACTCTTAGATTTATAGGATTTCGTTTTAAGAAAATCCTAACTTTGACGATGGTTCTATTGTTTGGGTGTTAAAATCTGACGGGAGACGCTATTAGTTACATTAAATAAATATTTGCTGATAACATCATTCGACCTCGTATCGGTAAGAAAATCATCGTTGCGGCATACCCTTCATACAATCTTACGAACATTTTTTACAAGTGAATGCAACAATAATCACGGTTCATAGCTTCATTGTGGTCGACTTATTATTTGTAAAGGGCCTCGTTGAGTTTGTGTGACAAGAACACGCGTATTTACAGTTAAGTAAACTTATCTCTAACCTGTCTTACAACTTCGTGCCTGTCTGTTGCACCTACACACTGGCCTAAATCTTGAATAAATTACTTGGTAAGTAGGTACTTAAACTTGGGCTCAAGTTGCTCTAATTTTAAAGTTTAGAACTGGTACTGTTAAAATTAGAATTTGAACTTAACTGCATAGATCTTAATTTTAAAACTACTCCTTTGTTTATAGTATGTAACTTTAAAATTCATGTATAGAAAGACACCTGTCTACTTATAGTAATATTATCTGTGATTAATAACAAAACTCAGGTAAATGATTCACTTACTTAGTACTAACTTTCCAAATTCTTAGTCTTAGAAAAGTAACTTAAAAATTTTGCCTTACTGTAGATTTTCTCTATCTCTCTAATTAATTATTTTATTTTCCTCTTATTCATCTTTATATAATTTTCTTTCCTGATATTAAAAATCATTTAATAATATTGAATGTATATTTAAATCAAACCGCAACTTGTAAGTTATCAGTTCTCCGCTATAACAGGAAATAATTTGTTAAATAATATTAATAGCAATGAGGATAAATTCTAATATTTTCTTATAAAATGTAATTAATTTCCTTTACAAAAAATGAATGCTGTAATTGATAAATCAGGAAAAATAAGTGTTTGAAAAACAAAACAACAAATCAGCAACAAAAGTGGATAAATATTACTACAGATGCTAGTATTACCTATATTATCTGTGCTACAGATACGGATAGCTGGACAAGAATGGAGGAGGCTTCTACCCTTAGGTCTAGGGTCTTAGGGACCACTAATGTGGAAGAAAGTTCTAATAATAATAAATTAATAATTGAATTAATGAGTTAACAAGAGAATAGAATAGTTGATAATACGAAGTACCCATCGGTTAACTCAGATAAAGGTAGTCACCGCTTAATAAGAATTTCAATACTGTTTTCCTACTTGCTTGCTCCTTTATTTATAGTTTGTAAATAATATGATTCTATTATAATATTGCAAATACATGTTCCTGGGTAAACAACTGGGTTAAGTACCTACTTATACACAGTACACTGTACAGACAGTACTTAAAATTATATAGATTAGGTAATTCATTCAATTTTAAGTACTCTACAAGTACAAACAACTATGCATACCTGAATAATCTCACCTTTTTTTAGAAAAAAAGGTGAGTTTCTGTGTTTTGTCCTCTATATAAACTACAGTGGCAATTTTGGTTATGATACGACATGTAAAATCAGATCTTTCTTGGGAATGTCACCAACAAGTTCAAAAGATTATTAACTGGGTACCTATCAATATTGAGTACATTGGCACCAAGGTCAGAATTTCTACTAAGTACCTATAGATATTAATTTTCACATCTAAAGAGATTCCTTATCTCTCTTTTTGTCAACAGCATTTATTAAAGATAATAGTATTGTAGGCTAAGCACTGTTTATTTTTTACTGTACCATAAACAAACCATTTTTTTTAAACTTATTTCTTGTATTTTTCCAACAAGATTTTTTAGTCTCTTTATTTATGATTATACATGCAAGTTCCATGCTTTATTTGTGCTTGAGGCACCTAAGCTCACTTTTGTATAAAGATCACCCAATAATATTCCCACTGCGGGGACAGAAACCTCTATGAGTGGGCTGTAATTTAGGTACAACTAGGACCCATTGCGTGTTGGTAGACGCCACATGTCTTCGAATTTTAACCGACTTCAAAAAAAAAAGGAGGTTATTGGTTCTAGGAAATTCTGGTTTCTTCACGATGTTTTCCTTCACCGTTTTGTGAGCAGTGGTGATCAAAAAATTACACAAAGTAATGGCTCAGGCGCAAAATGTCGCGTTCGTATAATGTCGCTTTCGCGGAATGACTCCTTCTCAAAAGATCGCTTTCTGCACAATGCCTCTTTCGCATTATATCTCTTTCGCAAAATGTCGCATTGGACTTTGAAAAAAAGTTAGCCAGGTTTAAAAGAAGGCCGTTTTTTTTTTCAAATTCCTTATTCCTGGTTTATTCTGTTCTGGTCTTTGTATGGCAACGTTGTAAATTCGATTTTTCGAGTAAAAAAAAAACTTATTACTTAGGTTAAAATCTGGTATAGTCCGTATAGTGGTATAGTATGTGAAACATCTATACTTACATATAATATTTATTAAACCCCAGGACTGGTGGTCTTTCATTATCGGCCTCATCTCAAAGCTCAAAGTCGCTCAACGAACTATGGAGAGGGCTATGCTCGGTGTTTCTCTACGTGATCGAATCCGAAACGAGGAGATCCGTAGACGAACTAAAATCACCGACCGACCAATGGGCAGGCCATATTGCTCGCAGAGCAAATGGCCGATGGGGTTGAAAAGTGCTAGAGTGGAGACCACGGACTAGCAAGCGCAGCGTAGGACGTCCACCAACGAGATAGACAGACGAACTTATAAAGGTCGCCGGAAGACGCTGGATGCAGGTCGCTTCTAGGGCATGCACCCGGTTCTACCCGGTTCCGAAAAACCCGGGTATACCCGGGTATTCGAGTAAGTCTGTGGAACCGGTTCTGAGAGCGATGGAACCGGGTCGACCCGGTTCTGATAAGATTGTTATAATTTTGCATTCACTAGATCGAATTGCTATGAAAGCTGCCATGGAATGAAGGGAAGGGCCCATTGTAAGCTTTCATTAGGCGTAGCACACGCTTACAGTACTTTGGAGTGTTGGTACTATAAGAAAATGGTGAATATAGTAATATTTTAGTTGAAATGTGCCAAAACATCATTTTTGTTTTATTTTCGACATAGCTGCCAAAGAATGGGAATGCCGTAATCGCGGCGGTAAGACCCCTCACGAAACGGCGGTGAAGCGGGGCAGTCCTGCACCGTTTGCTCCACCGTGTCCTCCGGGCGATCCTCGCAGTGGTGACACCCAGGCGTTTCTTCCCTCCTTATCAGACAGAGGTACCTCCCGAAACTTCCGTGTCCGGTGAGGACCTGCATCATGCGGTAGGTCAGGAAGCCGTGACGTCTATCCAGCCACTTTTCAAAGAGGGCTCTTACCGCTGCGATTGCGGCGTGCCCGGCCGTCGGTTGCGACAGTCGTCCCCTGCATACTGCCCTGAGATCGCGCCGGACCTCTTCCCGCCGCGCCTCGACTTCTCGAGGCAGCGAGGATACACCCCGGCGCCGGGCCTCCACGCGCCACTCATAGACGCGCTGGATAGATCCACGATGGTCCTTCAATAGGTTTCGACTTAGCTTCCAAATAATGAAGCGTAGGGCCCTACGCTTCATTATTTGGAAGCTTTTATTTGGAATTGCTCAAGTTACTTTTGAAATATTGGTTTTATAAGAAGTGAAAGTATTAACGTGATCAACGTTAATATTTTCAGTAAAATGAGCCAAAACACAAAAGTTACGATTGGTTTCCATTCAACTCCCATAGAATGAAATTTAAAAAAAGTAGTGTAAGTTGTCTTTATTGTCACCATCAGTTCTTAAAAATTAATGCTATCGGGGTTAAAGTAGAGAGCGAATTGGAACTTAAACAATTTGCTAGTTAGCTTAGCTAGTATTTTTTTTTTTAATAAGACAAAATCTGTTAAAAATATATAAAATAACTAATGAATCACTGTTTGGAATGTCCCCAAGCTCTATTCACAATTAGCAGACAAATCCTCATCAAAAATAAAAGGAAAACATTTTGTTCGCTTGGAACCGGGTAGAACCGGGTAACCCGGTTCCTGCAGCCTCCAGAACCGGTTCTGAAAATTCTGGAATCGGACCCGGTTTTGCATGCCCTAGTCGCTTCCAACCGGTATATTATGTGGAGATCTAAAGGGGAGGCCTATGTTCAGCAGTGGACGTCCTATGGCTGAGATGATGATGAAACCCCAGGATGTTCATATGGGATTTTATCCTTAGGGGAACGGAGACTTTGTGCAATTTTTTTTTGTTTTACTCGAAAAATTGAATTTACAACGTTGCCATACAATATTAACAAATACCAGAACAGAATAAACCAAGAATAAGAAATTGAAAAAAAAAACCCTTCTTTTAAACCTGGCTAACTTTTTTCTAAGTCCAACGCGACGTTTTGCGAAAGAGATAGGTATAATGCGAAAGAGGCATTGTGCAGAAAGTGACCTTTTGAGAAGGAGTCATTCCGCGAAGCGACATTATACGAACGCGACATTTTGCGAAAGAGACATTTTACTACCAGGAGACATTTTGCGAAAGCGACATTTTGCGCCTGAGCCAAAGTAATGCGCCTGGTTGGGTTCGTACCCTTGAACTACAACTCGTACGCAGTGGTGGCCTAGTGGTTACTTAAATAAAGTATTAATGTATAAAACATAGCACTAAAAGTCCCATTAAAGTCATTCAAGTAGGTAAGTACTTTCTGAGTGTTATCCACATAAACAGACAGATGGTTGCACTGTTGACAACATTAATTCCGTCCTAACAGCTCTTATGATATTCATAAACAATTTTATTACTTTACGTATTTTCCCACATCTTTATTCAGTATACATAGTCATTAAAATAAATAATATTTGTATTTAAATTAAATAATTTAATGCCACAAAATAATATTCACAGATCGATCTCATCTTATTACTTTGGATGTTAATGTTTGTTACTCTTTCACACAAAAATTACTGACCGGATTTTGATTAAATTTTGTACACAGATAGTTTATAAACTAGATAAACGCATAGGATATTTTTTATCCTGGTATGAAAGTTCCGGTGGGATAATTAGGTACACTTCACGCGGGCAACGCCCGTGATGAGCGTGATCCTATGTGGCAAGACTCCTTTTAAAAACACGATGTTTTTATATCGCCCGAATTATTGTAACGAAGTGTAGGTTACTGATACTTTGCCCTTTTTTCAACAGTTTCGACCATGAACGTCTACTTAGATAAATATTGTTTCTTACTTCCTTTAATCTAAACCTGGCCCTTCCCAGTTTCGGACCGGATACCTATCTAATCGAACAAGCTAAGGTATTATATCTCTCATGGTGAGGGATATAATACCTTAGCTTGAAGTCGTAAAATTTTGTGAATCCAATAGACTTAAGACATAACCCTCTATCTGAAGCATTCGGATAAAAACCTGCCTTTGCAAGCAACCCTCCACAAATAATAAATTTCATAATCCAATTCGCGTGCCCAGTGCATTAAACCTAAGCGAAGCACACTAGTTTAGCCCGCGTCGTCACCTCGTCACAGGCGCACCGGTCAACGACCTCACCTGAAATATCTGAATACATATTGCGCGCCATGTGTTGTTTAAATGTCAGTGCGCGGAAATAGGTCGCATGCATAAAAATATTCTAGTTGCCTTCAAACATTGGAAATAGTGTAAGTATATTAAAATAAAAGGAAATCAAGCACAATATCCACCAAAGGACTTCGTGAGTACATGTTTTGAAGTTCTGTCATGGTTGTGTTGAACTTGAAATCGTGCTAGCAATTTGCAAAATTACTTGGTTTAAATTTGATTAGTTTGTTAATAATAAATTTTAATTAATTGTATGGTGAACAGGCAGAGGCTCTAAAAAGATAGCAGTTTAGGAGATCATAATACAAACTGCAATACAATTAGTCTCTTTAGGTACTCTATTGTGTGAACAGTAGAATAGAATATTCCATTCTACAAACTGATCGTAATAAATATTATGATTTTGATAAGTGGTGTATTAGACCCCCAGTTCAACTACCAATGAACTCACCGCACACGATTTAACAACGAAAAATGGATCAACAAGATTCCTATTTCTATGAAATTTGGCACTGTACAGATTTGTGATGCTATCCAAACAAAAGATATGTGTTTTTCCGAGAGCGAACTAAACCGAAACTATTCGGCAATTTTGATGCAAATAGTGCTCTGAAAGTTCGAACGAAACCTACCTAGTATTTTGTGCAAAATTATGATTTTTTCATAAAAAACTACTTCAATAAAAATCCATGGATTCCACTGACTAGCAGAATTTCATTCATACTTTTTTGTCATTATCATTAAAACAACTTTAATAATTTTCAATATGTAAAGAAATCGATTTTAAGTTTTTCTTGCCCCCTAGAAATCAATTCTAAGTTTATCTTGGCGCCCAGAAATCAATTCTAAGTTTATCTTGGCGCCCAGAAATCAATTCTAAGTTTATCTTGGCGCCCAGAAATCGATTCTAAGTTTTTGTTGGTGCCCAAGCCCTGTTCGTGTATCGTGACCATGTCGCAAAACTCTCGTGACAAAGAAATATCCAATAGCGATGGTATTGCGATAGATCAGTTTGTTTGCGAATGACGTTGCGTAAAAACTGTACAAACTGACAAGTCTATGTTGGAGAAAGTTTATATTACCGTCAAGCAAACAATTATAGCATTCTGAAATACTCCAAAGTGAAACGATCGTTTCTCTAAGATACTCTGGGGATGAAATAGGATTTTAGAGGTATTTGTGGGCTTTACGCGAAGGCAGGAGGAATTACTGGATTTCATATAAAATTATTGCGTTCGCATAACTTGCTTGTTTATCACTCAGTTTATGTCTATAAATATAGGTAATTAAAAAAAACTTTATTGCTAATGATCTAGTGCTAGTACACATTTATCTTTACATTTAACGTTGCGGTCATAACATCAATTATTTTAATCAAATAAAATAAATTATGTAGTATTCACGCTCACGTATTTAATTAAGTCCTTCAATCAGACATTAAGTACGCACATGCGTAGAAATCTTACCTAAAGTACAGCTAATACATTCGTTGTTAAGTATAGCAGGAAAATCATAATAATTAGATAATATCTACAGACACATTCTCCTCGTAACTTCCCTAAGAAAGGTCGAGAATTCTTCGTCGAATAACCACTATTCATTTTACATAATAACCTTTAAACCACATAATAGACTACATAACAAAATTGGCTCCACTTACGACAAGCCATTTTCCTAAACTTTTCCCCGACCGTTAAAACAGTTTCCATTAGTGAGTTAACTGCTGATTTACATTTTAACTGGTGGCTACTAAAGATTGGTTATCGTTCGTCTGAGCCTCGTCTCGGAAACTGCTCGACCCAGTTCCACTCATTTGCGTTTGGCTACCTCTTTAGGACTATCTTGCCTAACGTGAAAGACTCGATTGAATCACGCTATCTATCCGAACGTATTTTTAGTTGGCCTACTTTTGAAGTGGATGCAGTGTTTTAGATAGGAATCCGTATCCTATCTTTGGACAAGCATGGTTATGGTTGGAATTTTATTCTGTCGATCTCCAAAAGTGGCTGTCGTTCAAGGAACTTATAGGTAAAGCTGGAAGCCACACTCTGAAATAAAAACTGAGGGCGAAAAAAATGACCTTGAAATTGTTTATTATCCATACGTCTCTTTCTAAGTAGGGTGTCCACAAATTTTTTTAGGCAGGACTTTCCGTTTTGGGTTTTTGCGAGGGAGTAGCAGCTGTTTTTTGATTCCTTGGTTTTTTGGAATTTGTTAGAAAAAATAAAAAAAAACCGGCCAAGTGCGTGTCGGGCCACGCACATGTAGGGTTCCGTAGTTGCCTATCGAAAATTTATTGTAATAATAATAATAATAATAATAATAATATTCCACAACTATCACACAACGCCATCTAGTCCCAAGGTAAGCAGAGCTTGTGTTATGGGTACTAGACAACTGATAAACATACTTATATATTTCTAAATACATACATATTATAGATAAATTACACCCAGACACAGAACAAATGTTCGTGCTCATCACACAAACATTTGTCCTGGGTGGGAATCGAACCCACGACCTCCGGCATAGCAATCAGGGTCACTAACCACTAGACCAACAGGCAAATTAAAACATCTCATATCTGTGAAAGTATACAAGCTGTGATGTTCAAACCAATTTTCGTTGGAAGTGTCTGTGAAGTTTTATTTGCTCAATTTTTTTTAGAATTTTCAATTTCATAGTTTAAAAGTTAGAGGGGGACACATTTTTTACGAATTTGGAAGCACATATCTCAAAAACTATTGCCTTGAATAAAAAACTTTTTGAGAAACCTCTATTTCATTTTGAAAGAGGTATTCAATGATACCCCACACGATTATGTTTGTGGGAATTTATTTTTTCATCTCTCAGTTACATGTATGGAGTGCCACCCCTAAAATTACTTTTTCCATAATGTTACAGCACTTTTGAATAGCGGTATACTGGTTGCACCTATCTACTACTAATTTTCATTTATGTAGCTTTAATAGTCTCCAAGTAAAACGTTACGAATTTGGAAGCACATATCTCAAAAACTATTGCCTTAAATAATTGATCTAGCTAGGTTTCATGCCTGGGCAAATTCGCATTTCTGTAAATCTCTATTTTCACTCGGTACTTATTATGGTAATCTGTGTGTGCTTACAATCATTGAGGGTAATTTGCCTTAAATCGCCACGCTTGGCAGGCGGGTTGGCGATCGCAGTGAGGATGTGCAGTAGGTACACGGAGGACGCTGCTGCCCGACTTCCGGTTTGTCCCTTAGTCGCCTCTTACGACACCCACGGGATGAATTGGGGGAACGCAATTCTAAGCCGGCGCCCCACAGCAGAGGAGAGGCCAGGGAGAGGAGGTAAAGGGGAGGCCTATGTTCAGCAGTGGCCGTCCTATGGCTGAGATGATGACTTATTAAAATTCTGCATGTTAATACAATTGCCTGAATAGGTTTAAGGATAATAGGACATACATAATATATGTATTTTATTTTTTATACCATCAATCAATCATTTGCTATCGTCATTACAGGTAAGTATAACGTTGATTTTATTAATTTAACAGAGATCTCTGTAATGGGCCTCATGGCATACAGCCATCATTGTAAACACCTATTTACTGCGAATAAATTGTTTGATTTGAAAAGATTAACTTTTTATTTATTATCATATCAGCCGTAGCAGCCTGCATCCTTTTTATACATACATGTTTCAGTCAAAACCCATTTTCAGCTATAACGCGTTTTCTCTAGTGTAAACTAGTTTTTATTGAAGGCACAGATAACCTTCTTTAGATTCCGCATGTGGAACATTTTGATTGATAGCGAGTTAACCAAAATGCCTTTAGAAAGACTAGTTATAACTAGAGAAAATAAAGTAGATTTTTTCGGTAACAAAGAAGCAGACTATATTCTTGTTCTTCGTGAAGTAAGGAAAGAAGGAAAATCATAAGTTTTAATTAAACTCCGATCATACTTGTTTTTATTTTTAGATTTTATTCTGTGGTTTTAATGTATGTCAATGTTTTAGTACTCTTTAGGGTCCGGACAATTTAAAGTGAGGTCGGAGTTTAATAATTAAAGAATAAAATAAAACAGTAACATTTCAATCAGTTTTATTTAAAAATAATTACTACAATTTAAACATGATTAAATATTATAGTTTTGTGCAATTTCTGACGCTTTGAGCGAATGGCACCTAACTTTTTATCCATAACATTTTTTAAATAGCTTCTAAGCCGGATGGACAAGAACGAGTTAGAAATTAATTTTACAATTTTTGATTCATGCAAATCAGTACAATTCACGCTGTCATCTTTGGGGTGGCAAAACATTTGCCGCAATTTGGGTGTGAAGTGTTGGTTAACCAAATTTATCATTTTGTTCTTAATGTTGAAGGAAGTCAATTTATCCATATTTGACATATTTTTAAATACTTTATCAGCATACACTACTATAGAGTACGCTTCAGTAGAGGTTCTTACTCCAACACCTCACGAATGGCGGCCATTTTAGTTTTTTGTTTTGTCAAACTGGGGTATGTACAATAAAATGCAAATATCTTTGAATCCAAGAGACCTACATACATGCAAATGACTTTATTGCAAAGTTAAATGTTAAGGCTTTTCAAAAACTTACGAAAGTTTTCTAAATATTATGTAAAAATAACCAAAAAATGTTGGCAAACACGAAATTGTACTCAATGAATATTTTCACATTTTATACTCTAGCACGAAAAGTACCCCTGTATAGTGCTTAGGTATTTGCATTAAATTAAAAGTATTTGAGTTCGGCTATAAAATGGTATCAAAATTATTTCTCTACGTCAAGTACTTTAGGAGTTTATTTTACTTGAACATAACCCTTCCTTAGCGAATGTACGCCAATATTACAGGTGTCGCATTCTTTGGGCGAGCTAAATCGTTTCAGTGTAAATTTTTGAGCTGGCATTATTAACCACCATGTAAATGATCCCAACGAATCACCCATAATATGAAATGGCCCATTTTTTGAATTTATTCAAAGAAACCGATTTCATAAAGTAAAAAAAAAATATTATTTCAGTTTAATGGTGATTCGTTGGGATCATTTACATGGTGGTTATAATTTTATAGCCTGACTCAAATACTTTTAAATTAATGCAAAAACCTAAGCAAAATACAGGGGTACTTTTCGAGCTAGAGTATAAAATGTGAAAATATTCAGTAATTTTTGTGTACAATTTCGTGTTTGCCCACGTTTTTTGGTTCTTTCTACATACTATTTAGAAAACTTTTGCAAGTTTTTGAAAAGCCTTAACATTTAACTTCGCAATAAAGTCATTTCCATGTATGTAGGTCTCTTGGATTCAAAGATATTTGCATTTTATTGTACATACCCCAGTTCGACAAATCAAAAAACTAAAATGGCCGCCATTCGCGAGGTGTTGGAGAAAGAATTTTTTTAAAAGCAGTTTTGTCGATGAAAATGAGTCTATAATATTCCCTTCAAGTATCGCTAACTCGTGCCCGGACACACTGTATACTGTCATATAATAAAGAATATTTTTTTGATATTCTGTGACTGTTGTTGTCGACTCTAATTCTAAAGCATATATTTGGTTTTCCATTTCTTGAGTGTAATCATCACTGTCATCGTCAGCTGTGGAGTCAATAAAAGATACGTTTTTTTGACCAAAATCAAAAACGTGTGTCGCCTCAAAATTATGATCAACGCTATTAGCGTTTACTGATGGTTGAATGGAATTTTTAAACAGTAATTTTCGCATTCTTTATCTAAACTCCAAAGGGCTGGGGTTATTGTGAGTTCGTCCACGTGCTCTAATGCAGGAAAAAAAAAAATCTCTAAATTGTCCTGACTACATTTAAAAGTTAAAAGATACTTTATTGGATTATCGGGACATTTAATTAAAGCATTTAAAAGCAGTGGGAAATTTTCTATGCCCATTAAAAATCCCAGTGCAAAAGTCTTGCGGCCATGTAATAAAATATTTTTTCCGTCGATAGTTAATGATAATAAATAGTATTTGCTTTCTTTGAAAATGGGTTCCCAGAAAGCTTTATTTTTTTCAGACAACGGACTTTTAAAACCAAGTCCGAAGGGAGACTGAATTAATTAGATCAAAAAGTCGATCCATCATTTTGATAAATTCAACTGTTGGTTCGCTACCCAAAAAAACTTTTTCAAAAAAAATGTAACCACCTTCAAAAACAACCACAAAAAATGGTAAAATAACCTACAAAATAACTTTTCTTTCAGAAGTCGGTGCCTTTGTTTTTTTTATTTCATTATCTTTTTTGCCACCGACTTTTGAAAGAAAACTTATTTTGTAGGTTATTTTACCCTTTTTTGTGGTTGTTTTTGAAGACGGTTAAATTTTTTTTTGAAAAAGTTTTTATTTTACTCTTTTTAGTTTAAATATTCAACCCAAATTCTTGTAAAATAAATCATTCTCTTACATGTGCACAAAAATGTTGTAATCCGTAGCACCGGTAACAACATCGCTCAAGTGCACAATAAGCTAATAAAATTCCCTGTCTCAAAAACTCATGAACCGATTTTGATGAAACTTGCAGTATTCCGTAAGTTAAACAATACCTAGTACAACAAAAAAAGAATTACTTAAATTGGACTAGCAGTTCCGGAGATATGCGAACACAAACTAAATCAGTCGATGCCTACTCCTTACTGTTAAGGAGTTGAGACCTTTCATCATCAGCTCAGCTACATGATATGATGATTATCATACGTATAGTACTTAAATTACTTCATAAAATTTGCAAAAAACGATGTGCGGGCCTATAAAATTTGAGGATTGCCCTCGATTTCCCTGGGATCCCATCATCAGATCCTGACTTGATGATCATGGGACCACTCGGTAAGTATACCATTTCAAACTAAAGAAAAATTTTTCAAATCGGTCCAGGCGTCTTCGAGAAATCGGGGAACATACATAAAAAAAAAGATTCCGACGAATTGAGAACCTCCTCCTTTTTTTGAAGTCGGTTAAAAATGATAAATTTCCGCTCAGTCTTAAAAAATCAATAGCATCAGCTACGGATGAACTTAAAACTTGCGCGAGTTTCACATTCTTTTGTTTTGATAATCTACATGTGTTGTACTTCAGGTGATTCCTCAGTAGTAGCCTGCGAAATTCAAATTTTCATGTGTTTTTTGCAATTTGCTTATCAGTGACAAGTAGTAGCCTGATCAAAATATGATTCGCGACAATAACAAGTATAACTTTACATATAAGAATGATCAAAACATTCGCTTTCAAAAAGATTTGTACAAAGTTGGTAAAAAATCCGAAAACTAACTCATTTTGTCCAAATCTTTTTGAAAGTGAATGGAGCGAATCATATTTTGATCAAGTTACTACTTGTCACTGATAAGCAAATTGCAAAAAAACACATGAAAATTTGAATTTCGCGGGCTACTACTGACGAATCACCTTAACTTATTACCAAATTTAAGGCCTTCCTCTTTTGAACTTCGTGAAGTTCACGTAAGTATTAGAAAGAAGTCGTTCCGGTAGCCGGTTGGATGTTAAATCGAAAACAGAACGAAAACATTACGGGCTAATTTAAACATGTGTGCGGCATCCAAGAAACAGTAAATATTATGTTGACCATTTGGATGTGGAAAGTGTGGTTTAAAATTATTCTGATCTAGGGAACAACCCAAGTTTTCGTAAGCTTTAACATTTGATGGAGCGCCATCACAGGTCATTGACCGCACAGTTATGCCAATATCATCTAGCATAATAACTGCTGTTTTGAGCAATTCTGCCAATAGATCACTGGACAAAGAATTTTTTATCAGGAAATATGCGATCGGGCATTTAAAGTTTGTGGTGTATGATACTATTTGGAAGACTAAAGCTTCGGTGACGAGTTCTTCTGAGTTAGAGACTGAAATTTCACCTAAGTCGACATACCCAAAAACTTTATCTAATTTTTGATCATAGGCCAGATCTTGTCTTAATGCCATCCCATCAAATATTAGCGCTACGTTTTTTAGAAAAGGTTTTTCTTGCGTTTCCAATTGGACTTTTAAATATTCTAATACCTCCGTCAGAAATCCCACATTACAATTAAATGTTGATAGAGAACGCTTTAAGGTTTCTACATGAGGCAAAGCCACATATTTTCTGAGAAAGTCGTATGCTTTTGCAGAATAGAAATGCAGAGTTAAAGCAAATGATTTTTACCTCATCTCTATACCTCACAATGTGCGGTGAACTCTTTGAAGGTTTTTTAAATTCTTTGCAAATATTTGCAAAATTCCCTTGAATAATATTATCAATTTCACTGTTACTAGCATAAGATTTCACTATTTTCATGAGTGATTTCAATGTTTTGACTGATTTGTTCAGCCTCCGAACTTTTTCAACCCAAAATTTATTCCTTTTTTGAAGACATTTTTCCCTTGATGTTTTAATTTTTGCCTGTACACTTTTATCCACACCAAACTTGATGGGCGAGGTGCTTTGGTTGTTGACCTAGTAACAAAAATTATAAAATTAGCATTGATTGAATGAAACTACCGAACCCTAATAAACTAGAATCGTTCTAACTAGCCCTTGATTGGGTTGAGAATATTCTATAAATATTAAAATTAGGGTCAGCATAACCTTCAGCAAGATGGCATGCGACCACGGTTATCCTCTGAATATCCTTATGTTCCCAGTTGCCTCCCAGGTGGCAAAGCCTCCAGCGGCAACTGTGAAAAAAAAGTACCAGTTGACACCGGAGGCAACTAGGAATGAATCACCCCCACTTGTGATCGCTGTACATTGCTGGCTTCCTAATATAGGTGTTTATGCGAGTGAATAATGCAGACTATTCAAGAAGTCTTCAAACGGTGGATTGGACCATATTGAGGTGAATATCCAACTACTTGGTACCTAAAATTAGTATGTGAAAAAAAAAACCTTATTCCCAAAATTTTGCCCCTGATTACCCTAAATTTACAGTGGGACACCACTTACCCTGGCAGACTCTTCAGAATTCCTGTAGGTAGGTAAGATATTTGTTTGTGTTAACTTACCTGTTTACTTTAATAACATCTTGCTGAGGTGTGTCCAATATTTCAAGTAAACGAGGTTTTTTATAAGGACATATATTATATTTTCAATTTCATTTGTTGTGTCACGCAGAGGTATCGACTCCTGTAAGTCGGGAATGTTACATTAGTGATAACATATCAGAAGCTCAATTTAATTTTAATATCACGATAGATTATAATCAACATACCACGCACAATGGTCCACATGAAGGACTAAGTGCGGAAACCATAACCCCTATAATCAACATAATGATAAAATAGGACAGTACTGCCCTATTACTTTTACCAAGGAATTGAGCAGCATCTGTGTCTTACTTACATAAATATGATGAGAAGGCATATTTCCCATTTCCATCTCATAATTTAAACTGGTAGGTTGTATTGTCCTAGCTAATGTTTGCTCCTACAAATCAAGTTAAAAAAATATAATTATTATGTACAGAAAAAGGGGCAAAGTAATTAAAAATTAAATCATGATATACATATGCTTATAAACAGAAGAATGATTTCTATTCAGTTACATTTCATGAGCAGTTAATTTACCTCATCCGACATTAAATGCACATTACATTCTTCATAAATAGCGGTTACACCAAATAAAAGTCTCTTTCCAGAACTGTCATAATCAGTATCCTTAAAGTGAATACTACATATTCTTGCATTTTGAGAAAAAGCTCGCCTTAGTGGTACAATTATTGATAACCATTTGTTCCTTTCAGTTGTGTCAGAGGGAAACCTAAAAACAATATGAATTATTTTATTCAGTTTAAACTGTCAAACCCACGGCATTTCCATGAAAATTGATAGAAATCGTGTGTGACTCGTGAAGCGAGTGACGAAATGGGAACATTTTATGTGGAAGACATCTGAAATATGGTCACCCTATTTGATATCGTTCCACTTGCACAAAATGAGTCAAAACGAGTGTTAAAGCGAATTATTTCTACTACTAACTAAACGAGGAGACAAATGTTTAACATACAACTGTTAAGAATCGAGAATTTTAAAGAAATAATGTAAGAAAACTGAATTTTGTTCAATAAAATGTTTTCATTATTTCACGATGAGATCTTACTTACTTGTGAAAAATCACATCACATGCCGGATACCACTCACTTCTGCAATCGCGCACAATATATTTTAAAACCATTTTGCTATTGTTTTTGTTAATAGCTTGATATTTTTACTGATAAAGTTGCGAAGCGAAGCCATGACATCTACCGTCAACGATTTGACACATTCGATTAGTGTTGCCATTTGCAATTTTAGATATTCCATGATTTATGGTAAACACTTATTCTAATTTGTTTACACAAAACTCATTTGAGTAGTCTATGAGTATAACCTTTTTATTAAAACATCAATAAATACTTTTAAATTTAAATCTTGGATATATTATTTTCAATTCTAGTATGTTTGTACCGTTCGTCAAATTAATTAATGTGGCATAAGTGGGGGTTTGGTTTTTTGCACCGGCATACTTGTGGGGAGACCTAGAAAGAGACAGATAGGAAACGAAGACTTTTCAAAGGTTACTTGGGGTCATGTATCTTGCCCTCAAACATAAGAACGAAGTGTGGCTTCCAGCTTTACCTATAAGTTCCTTGCTGTCGTTTTAAGATTCCATTCCAAAAAGGTTAGAAAGTGTTTTGTGTGCACCACGAACATAGATAGATACTGATACCAAACAATGTAAACAGTGGAATAATTTTAAGTATAGATGATCGTATACCAACCACCTATAAAAAAGCTAATTACTAATTAGATTCACGCAAATGCCAAGAAAAACCGTCCGTAGATTTTATTGAACGTAGTTAGATTAACTTGAAAAAACTAACTCGAGTTATGATTTACCGTCTTGTTTGCATAAACTGTTTTGAAATAAACCAGACAACAAAGACCTTCAAATGATATAAAATAATGGCAAAAATCACGTTCCCATTATTCAGATTCCTTTATAATAAAAAACTGTAGCTGCCTGTCTCGAAGCTATTATTTTTCAGCAGCGACGTTCATAAAACGAATGTTTTCTGAATACGCTTAACAAACTTCTGCTTCGTTCACAGAGATGTGAATCTTTTGCATTTTTGTAATGTTATTTCCATTGACTTGCAACTTGCAAATAATTAGAATGGCCTAGACATTTTTATACGCGTGCTGAAAATATCGTTTCACTATTGAAACAGATGCTGTTGATCGTGTTGTCACGATAACTAAAGGCGCCATAACATCGAACAATGACTAATTTATTACACTTACCATCTGTGCATAGGTCGTTTATATTCATAGACAATTTTTTACTTCAACATAGCGGCGTATTTTTTGTCGATGTTTTGTTTTGTCGAGATCTAGACGAGCGATCTCCGTGACCGCTTGTCGGAAAAAAAATTATGGAACCTTTTTGTAGTAGCACCTACAATTTGGTCATAAAAAGTCCTCAGAACAGCTTTAGCAGCAACTTTTTTACAGCCACATTTAGGTGACTGCCTTTTTGCTGAGATTGTTTGTCGGTTGTCCTCCTGGAATTGAAATCCATTTGAACTACAAAGTTGATGTCAGTTTTATAGGCCACGATTCCACGAGACTAGCGTGAAGCACGCAAATGCATGTACCTAACTTTTCTACACACCTGTGCTCGAAGGGTGTCTTGTTGGCCTATTTCTACGTGACTATGAATTACGATACAACACAGTTTGTTACAACATGCTTGTACCTACATAAAGATGTCAATGGTCAACCGTACCGCGTCGCAAGAATAGCGCTATTGAATCATCACGATAGTCTGTACCGTCTTGTGCGTTTGTGACTCATTCTGTTGGCGGAGATGTACACACTATTGCATTAGGCGAGGTCAAATTTGCGTTAACATCAAAATCAACTCGCTGTTTTATGTAACAACGTCGAAGTAATGGCAGTCCTGCACGTTATACGTAAATTATGTCAGCGAACATCTCAAAAACATTAACCGAATCACTGTTTCCCGAAGCTTTTAAACGACAAACAAAACAACTGATGGTCCGGCAAACCCATCGAAATGGATCGCTCATTGTTTGAATGGGTGACATCCCGGATCGGTTACGACCAAAAGTGACGTCATCACCATTACCAAGCTCTGATCCCTTTTCACAATTAGGTTACAAACCGCAGGATCGATTCGCTAATGAAAATGTAAACTCTATTTAATTTGTGATTTTGCGCTTTTAATTAGGCAATGCACAGCTGGTGGAGCCCTATTTCATTCTCAAAATTAGGATCGTATTGGGCACGTTGCCACATTATATCGCAATATAATGTGCTGCTAATGTCTTATATAGCCCATTCTCAATCTAATAACGGCTCTATTTTGAATCAGCGGCGTGTAATTTATATGAATAGTTGAATACAATGTATGGGTCAACATACGCTCTACTTTCGGGGCGATCGAGCTCTGCCAATCCTGGGGCCAACCCACTCGCATTGTCATCAATGCCGGTCATTGTGGCCAATAAAGTGATTAATTCAGCCCATAAATGTATTCCACCGATCTATTTCGAATTAAGGTCAGTGTTGCCACCCTGGACGGTTGCACCATCTTGCCGCGTCGTACAATTGGCGGCGGAATTGACTACTTTATGGATATGATAGCTTCAATATTGAACGCGATGATTGGTTGAGATGCCTGCAATAGATATTGCAGATCTAAGTATAAATACGAATTTGGAGTGTTGATGTAACAGTGTTTATGTGCATGTGAGAGTATCTATAGAATACTCTTTAATGTGCACACCATAAAAAATAAATCACAAGTACAATAACACTTTTAATTGCCTACGAAAGAAAAGGGTTATCTCATTGACCCACGTTTGTTATGCTTCGTCGGCTTGCAATAAAATAAATGGCAGTGATTCTGCAGTAAATTTTGATAAACGTATCCTCGGTATACAAATACTGAAGATGATTATAGTAGCGATGCATCCGATACCGATACCGATATATCGGCGATACTTCTGGTTAGCCGATATATCGGTATCGGCGATATTTTATGACCGATTCAACGATACTTTTCATTTTATAAATGTAGTGTAAACGAGCGTGTTGTCTCGTCTATTTCGTTGTAAACGAGCCACGAACTATGCCCGGGGAAACCCAGTACTGCAACTGTAAGTTCTGAGATGCCTACGAGTTGCGGGCTTTGGAGTGTTTGTGGGAAGATGAGCCCCTGTCTACTCTGAGCCTTAATTCTCTCAAAGAAGAAGTCGAGAGATACATGAGGTATCCCAATATATCGAGAGATACAGATTCATTCATTTTCTGGCGAAATGTTGTCTAATACCCGAACTTGAAAAAAAATGAGCAGAAGTACTTTAGATTCCAAGTGAGTTCTGACGCATCTGAGAACCTATTTTCCAGCGCAGGTCTTTTTCAAACAGACTCGCGAAAGCGCCTTTCTCCGAAAAAAATTAAGATTACTTTGTTTTTTAAACAAAAATGTTATGAATGTTAATTTTAATAACAAAAATTTATATGACGAGGAATCGTCATCAGTGGGTCGCGATATCGGAAATAACACTCACAAAACCTTCGTTAACACTTTTAATTACTTGCTAAAGCACACCGAATACAAAATAATCAAGGATGCCAGAGATATGGCTCGATTAAAAAAACTAAGGAACGCGAGAAGTTTACCGCGGAGTAACCAAGACGTCTACCCAGCTTGACGGACCAATCAAAAGTGTTCCTTCACTCAACTATCACCACCCACGTGGCCTACGTCAGTTACAGGTTAGCCAACCTATACGTCAACGTCGAATAGCTGATTAAACTTCCGAATCGATTCAATCGAATTCAACTCGACTATTCGCTCGGTGTCAACATTACTCCACGCTAACCATCCCCAAGTTATTAACTTGCCGTTCCTAAACGTTATCTGTCAAATCTAACTTCGTAGTTCCTCCAATGAGAGATAGATGGCGTTATTCTAAATTAACAATAATCAATAGAGATTCCAAATTGTGTTTCTGTTTTGATTCCTCGGCAATGACAATAGATGGCGTTATTCTGAATTATTGTGCTTCTGTGTTGATTCTGCGACACGGCCATTCTGACAATTCACACGTCCTCGTGTGTGACATCTGGAATGAAAGAAAAATTCTCGAACAGTAATCATTCTAACCGTTCGGCCATTCCTGACCCAAGTGGAAAAGGTATTCTGATCAAAATCATTACAGGTTCTAATAAAAATCACAACAAAGTCTTTCTCTCAAAGCTGACATGTTGAACAGCACATGGGTGCTGTTTCAAACAATAGGAAACTCATTAAAATATTGCAGTGCTCATACTCTGACCTTAAACATAGGACTTGCATTTGAAGCGACACAACAAGGTTTAGAAAAGTCAAATGAAATAAACTAGAACACAACATCAATGCACCAAGCAACTACAAAATAGTCAACTCATTATCAGCCCTTCTCGCTGGTAATGTCTGACACATCACACACAGCGCTTCTCGCTGTCGTGCTCAGAATAGATTAGACAGTACCAGTCCCAAGACCTGGCAAGCCCCGTCACAAAGAGTCAGTATCAGTCCTTCACACTGATAAGCTCTAAACAAGACGCATGTTACCGGGCCTTCTCTCCGGTAAATCGTCCGCTCAGTATCAGTCCTTCACACTGATAAGCTCTAAACAAGACGCATGTTACCGGGCCTTCTCTCCGGTAAATCGTCCGCTCAAGACATTACTCTGTGCATTAACATTAATCGGAACGAGTTGATGGGCCTTCACCCGCATCAATCTAGATCTAATTCTTCACTAATTACGTCTAAGTCGCTGATATGACCTTGTGGCATCCTTCTTATGTGATCATGAGCATACTTGTCTGTTCTGTTGTCAGTTAAAGATTTTAAAACATAGCGATCATCTTCGAACAATTCGATAACCTTAAAAGGACCTTTGGATAGAGTTAACTTGATTTCGTCCCTCGTTTGATAAGAACTAAATCACCGACATCAAACTTTACTAGTTAGCTTTATCTTTATCAAAATAATTCTCAAAGGTTTGTTCAACACGTCACTTTGTTTTTCTTATAACGTTACAGATAATAAAAAAAAACACAATTAAGACTGACCGAAAATCCTAGAGCAACCAAGTACCTTTGCAATTGTATCATTACAATGCAAGAAACTAATCATCAAAGAGCAGGAATCAAATTCGTGGCCTATGGCTAACACTAGCCCCACCAACAAACCTCTGTTTGTTTCACACCGTTCACCATGAACGCACAATACACGACCTCCGCCAGTGCCATCCGCACACCGCGCATCCATGGACACCAGGATGTCAATTAGTTACGGACTACGGCTACGTAATGGCTACTGGTACGGTCTGACCAGCCCACTAAGATTCCACACTCATTCAACTTAAAACACCTCTACTTCAAAATGGTACTTGATCCTTCAGGCACAGTATTATGACTCTACCAAACAAATCCACAGCGCTTTACCAGCGAATCAACAGCTAACGCTTAACCAGCGAAATCACATCATATAACGCTTAAACAGCGAAAGCACCAGAATCGTAAACAAAATGAAAATTGCTCACCGGATAGGGTCCCAGTCGACGCGCTCAGGAGGCACAGGTCACCCTCTCCTCATTAATAGGCTTTGATGACCCGGAGTCGGCGCTGCTCCTCTCTCTGCGCCGCGGCAGGTAAAACACTTCAGAGGCTTCACAGCACTATTAGCTTTGTACCGCTTTTCAGGGGCATCGCGGTCATCGCTAGGTAGCTTTCTCTTCATAAAAGAAACCGCTTGCAGCTCTTGTTGTAGCTGGCCACGTGTCTGGATATCCCACTGAAACACAAAATAGTCCACGACAGAATATTGTTTCACTCGGTCATTTCTGACCAAACACTATATTCAGTTCGTCGGCGAAAATAAGGAAAATTCAGAACTCTACTGTATCTTTAAAACCTTCAATTAAATGAAACATCGGGAAAAGGTAATTGAAAATACAACAATCACTACCCTAGGCCACTAACAACTACCCTAGGCCACTAACAACCCTAGGCCACTAACAACTACCCTAGGCAACTAACAATTACCCTAGGCCACTAAGTCGTTCAAATCAACCTTCACACGATCGCACACAACTCTACGTTCGTCTACTGACATCCTATACAGTTGCCGCTGCACTGAGCTGGCCTGTAGTCACTGGCGCAGTAGACAAAACGGTAATAAAAACTCAGAAAATTCTTTAAGTGTTTGCAAAAGCCTAGACTTGTCATACCCGTTATAGCCGTCACGATAACAGTTAAATCCAATTGAAATGCGTTGTCACTATTATGCCTCACTGAATTTACACAAAGGACTTTCGTTAGCATAAAAAGCTCAGTTGGCATGCAAACATGTCGGCATGTTTACAGAAAAACCCTGAATTAATCGCGACCTCACTTTGCTAATAATTGTCGGGCATGGACATGAACAAAATTTCAAGAGGATGATCACCCGTTAATCACTACACAACATAAAATCTGTTCTGGACTGAATACTCGTGTCTGACCTATATCAGTCATAGCAACAACATCACAAACACGTTTACCACTAAATTTCGATGCAAAACTTTCTTTTACTAACGAGCATTCAGCACCAGAATCGTAAGTAAAAATGAAACAATTCACCTGTGTTGTAACGTGCCTGGTGGTGGTTGCACAACGCAGACATTGACGCGTCGCGCCGCACCGTCGACTTATCCGCTGCCACTGCCGCCACCACTGCTGCCACCACTGCTCGTACAGCGCACGGCTTATAGCGGTCATAAGCGGAGCGCCACGTTGGTCTTGGTCCGTCAAGCACATCTCTGCAGTCGTCACCCAAACACGTGCATCATATCTTGTTTTTCAGGATCGAAATCCGGTAAAGGAAAGCCATGTGACGACGTAGTAGATTTTTCACGGCTTGAATCAGTGTCAGAAAATTGTGGTTCTGTTGTTCCAACAAACGCATCCATTTTTCGTCGCTAGCGTCTTTATTTCGAACACGTGGGTCGTCGTGGTCCTATCCCACTTCTGATGACGAGGAATCGTCATCAGTGGGTCGCGATATCGGAAATAACACTCACAAAACCTTCGTTAACACTTTTAATTACTTGCTAAAGCACACCGAATACAAAATAATCAAGGATGCCCGAGATATGGCTCGATTAAAAAAACTAAGGAACGCGAGAAGTTTACCGCGGAGTAACCAAGACGTCTACCCAGCTTGACGGACCGATCAAAAGTGTTCCTTCACTCAACTATCACCACCCACGTGGCCTACGTCAGTTACAGGTTAGCCAACCTATACGTCAACGTCGAATAGCTGATTAAACTTCCGAATCGATTCAATCGAATTCAACTCGACTATTCGCTCGGTGTCAACATTACTCCACGCTAACCATCCCCAAGTTATTAACTTGCCGTTCCTAAACGTTATCTGTCAAATCTAACTTCGTAGTTCCTCCAATGAGAGATAGATGGCGTTATTCTAAATTAACAATAATCAATAGAGATTCCAAATTGTGTTTCTGTTTTGATTCCTCGGCAATGACAATAGATGGCGTTATTCTGAATTATTGTGCTTCTGTGTTGATTCTGCGACATATATATCAAACATCAACCCCATTTTTTATATTAATAAAAAAATTGACTTGTGATTTATTTATTATATCTTAATTTTTTAATTCATAATAAGCGTATCGGTATCGGTATCGCCGATATTTTTATAAGAATATCAGTATCGGTATCGTATCGGCGAAATGGCGTATCGATGCATCCCTAGATTATAGTATCATCTGTGTAATTTACAGAGCAAACACTAGACAAACTAGGACCAATACGTGGCCAATCATTTGTAGCATTTTATCGCCTTATTTACTAGTTGATTATCACTCCGACAGCGACAGCGACTTCGTCCGCGCGAATTTCGAACGTTTCCTCTGTGAATTTCTACTCCCAGCCACCCTCTGTATGGGATACTTTTGGAAAATATAAATAAAGAACCAATAAAATAGCTAAATCCTGTCTTAGTGAGCACCTACGTCCTAAGAAGAACCCCAATGCAAAATTTGAAACTCCTAGCACTTGTGATTTCTGAGATTTCGTGATGAGTGAGTGACCTCTTATAGAATTAGATTAATAGATTCTTCTTCTTTTACGCTTAGTCTTACCCAAACCTAATGACGGGGCCTCTAGAGGGCCAAAGCCTGCCGGGGTCGCGGGACTTATCTCATTACCGTGACCCCGGAACATAAAGGGCTATTGAAGGACACCGTGGATTTTAGTCAGTGCAAGTCTGACAGTCCCTTCCACCCTGCCTGGGGTGGGAGGACTCATTTGATGATTTTACCACGCTAAAAAAAAAGTCTTACCCAAGCCCTGCCGGGGTTGTGGGACTAACGAATACCGTGACCCCGGAACATAAAGGGTTATTGAAGGACACCGTGGATTTTAGTCAGTGCAAGTCTGACAGTTCCTCCCGCCCTGCCTGGGGTGGGAGGACTCATTTGATGATTTTACCACGCTAAAAAAAAGTCTTACCCAAGCCCTGCCGGGGTTGTGGGACTAACGAATACCGTGACCCCGGAACATAAAGGGCTATTGAAGGACACCGTGGATTTTATTCAGTACAAGTCTGACAGGCCCGGGCCCCGCCCTGCCCTGGGTGGGAGGTGGGAATTTGATGAGTTAACCACGCTAAAAAAAATAAGTCTTACCCAAATGATTCACTAAATTAAAGTTATACCAATTTCGATTAAGAGGATCTCGAAACTTCCTCGATTACGATATAAATTATGAAGTGATAAACCTACCTCTAGTTAATTTATGGTCGTGGTTCAAAAGTTTACTTGATACTGAACTCGGTGCTAACGAAGTTCCATTGAAAACTTCCTCTGTTATTTATTTCCCTCCACAGACAACATTGACTTTAAAATTTAACTTTCTCCCTCCAATGAAAATATCATGGCATAAAAAGTTCTCAAGTGTTCACGCTGTGTAATTGTAATTACTGGAGCAACTAAATATTATCATAACTGTCATAAGTTCCATTCGGGGAATGTGTTTTCTCACATTAGTTATCGGGTACCGTCGAATGGGTGCAATGAACTTTCTAAGGGCTTCGGGTATACTAAGTAGATGACGCGTGCGACGATCGTAAAGAGAAACGCACTTGACGGATACAAGTATTGTTGAATTGCATTTATAATGAACATTGTGCTATTACTGGCCAGTTTGTGATTTTAAAGAGCCGCTTATTCTCTTAGAGTCTTGTCTCGCATCGACTGAAGAACTTTCTTAAGAAAACTGCAAGATTGATTTATCCGTTGACTTCATGCTGTGATTTCAATTCCTTACCAAACAAAACTGTACTTCAACTGAGTTCAACTCCACTTGGTTTAAAAAGTACAAGCACATCTGGCACGATCCAAGAATATCAATACTGAGATTCCGAAGCCTTGCATGCAACGAGAGCACAAAAAAATGATTACTTACACCATATGGGATCGCTAATCGGATTCAACGAACCGATGATAAGTTTAAAGACGTTTATTACTGGTTTAATCTGTTGAAATATAGCTGTTAATAAGCATTGCCAGAATCCATGTCATGCCCTTTGAAACAAAGGAACTGTTATCAGAAGCAATAAACCGTAGTAAGATGATTGCCGTGGAAAACAGACATATTGGCAGTCACGTAACAAGCACCGAATTTCCACTTGAGGGGCTAATAAATAGACAGAAGACAATAGAAGTTTTCTCACAATCTAATACAATAACTTGTATCTTTCAATCGTAACTAGTCCCGAAGTGGCCACCTAAAAAGAAAAGTCCGGTAATACCCAATTTAGTTTTGTCATATAGCTATTTATCCCGTGTGCGATCCCATTCACGAAGTTATCCACCGGTGAGGCAACTCGGTCCACGCCTACGCAGACAAGATTTCTACGCAACTGGTTATAAGATATAGTTGTTTCATTTCATATCCCTACGGCTTTCTAGCACAGGGAAACATAATGTGATTAAATTATTTAATCTTGATTGATTGGATTCATTTCCTTTACAAAATTACCGATTCTAACTGCAGTTAAGTAATAAGATACACACGATTCCTGTTTTCTAGTACTCCCACGCATAGAAGCCAAGACTTGAGTTAAGAATAATTGCCCAAATGGAGCCTACGTTTCAAACAAAAATACTGACACTCAATTGAAGATTCTTCGCCTGTCCGTCAAAGCCATTCAGGCGTTGCCATTAGCGTGAATAAAAAGAAAGGAAAACAAAATGTCAGCCACTTGTCACAGCAAGTTTTTGAGGTAAACAAGCAGGAACGGCTGAAAGGAATGTGGGTAGGCGATAGACTCGCCACTTGCTGCTTAATGCTCGATTGTTATCTTTAATCTGAAATTTCATTATTCTGCGTGTCTTGTGGCAATGGTTAATAAATATTTAGTTACGAATAACATGTAATTTTAACAATTTTTAACCGACTTCTAAAAGAGGAGGTTACTCAATTCGACCGTAAATATGCTTTTTTTATGTTTGTTCGCGCGAAACTTCGTCGTTTTGTGGTGTAATGTTGAATTCAAAGATTAAAACTCCTGGAAAACCTAGTTTAAAGTTCCTAAAACAGACAGACCGAACAGTGACACTAAAGGAAAAGTTAAAATGGATGAAACTGCACAACAGTGGTAAGAGAGCACCAAACTATATCAACTTTTCTTTCAAGGCGGTTACGCAACTCGCTAGCAAAGAATGCAGGTGTTACGAAGTTTTTCTGTTATTCCCAGATAAACAAGGAAGCAAGTTCTTTACACTCAAAAGAAAAAGATAAGGTGATATAAAAGTTGACAAGTTATTTCTCTCCCTTCGTGAAGAAATGCGATTGCGTCACACAGCTGATGTAAACACAACAAGCTTCATTTATCTCTAGTCTTACTTTTCTCATTTAAACACTGTCACCGTAAAAGGTATCAATCATTATTTTGTTTTAATTTAACACCACCCCATTTGGAGTAGTCTTAACACTGGAAACGTAATAAAGCTGTCGAGGGCGAACGAAGTCATATATTTAAGGTGAACCCAATTTGTCAGGGCGTCGACATATGGCACCAGTTGCCACAAATATTGGAGAGATACAATAATATATAGAACTGTTTTTATAGCTGGTCATGCGAGTAAATCCAATCTTCAAATCTATACGTCCAGTGGCAGTTCTTCGTTCGTCTGCTACAGTTGTTTTGTTTGTTGTGTTTAACGTTTCAGTTTGTAAAAGTACCAATGTGCCAAGTCCTCGTCCATTGGTGATGGAAGAAAAACATCGGTTGCAAATATTCCCATTCTCTGTGCTGAATGTTAACTCAAAGGAGCAAATCAACTCCACTTTCAAGCATATTGCGCTGTCAGTAAACCGTACAGCACAGCACATTATTCTCCGCAACAAAATGTTATGCGTCTGAGTGTAAAAGCATAAAGTAAGATACAAGTACTAAACATAAACGCTGATAGATATATTCTCCGCCTGAGTTTTGAACGTAGGAAATCGAGTGAAATCATCAATTTTATGTGGAAAGACATCATATTTAACGGCTATGCGTTTTATGGCAGCGATTTCGCTAGTTCTTCACATGAGGAAGTCGATGCAGTGCTCCAAATGGTATTGCGTCATCGCGTGGTTAGATTTTCTCCGTCTTTTATTTATTGGTGAATTTTGTTTGTTTGAAATACGGACTGAATTAATCCAGATTGCAGCAAAGCTAAAATGAAACGATGAGTTATTTGTATACTCTCCCAGGTCTTCGAAGTATGATGTCATGAGTGCAGTGAACCTGTTACAAAAATTGCCTCAAGAATAGAGTGGCCTACTCTTGACAGTGATCCGTTGCTAATAATATAAATTATACCCTGATAGCCTTCGTTACTAAGGTCAGGGGCAGTTACCGAAAACAGAACCTACACGTCATGGATATAGATCACGAGAATGATGGTCACACTCGTGCCTTTTATACAGAACCGCTGCTCAAATCTGCTTGTAAAAAGAGATTTTTCATAAACATACATTTCGCTATTCCGTCAGACGTTACCGCAAAATTTGATGGGTACAGTTACAGATCCCACAGCAAATGCAATGCTAGGAAAGTTCCAAAAATATGTTTCGATAAGATTGTATAACTAAATGCTAAAAAATGGCTTGATTTAGATAACATACGACCCTTTTATCTAATTAAACTAACAATTTAACAAAAATACTTTACAAACGTAAGTATCTATCAGTAGTCGACTTAAAAACAAAAACAAAATTAACCTTGGTAAATAAACCTTGGTCGCAACGGCGACTCTGAAGTTAAAATGTCAAATAATGAAAATAAGCACGATTGCTCATTTTCATAATTTGAACTTGTATTGTTGTACAAGAACATTTTAAAACGTGGTATGGATAACGTCCAATTTGATGAAAAGACGATCCTGCAACCTTGTCTGATTGTCATGTTTAAATTAGTCATTAGAACAAGAGGCATAAATATTGAACTAGGTACACGTAACTTTGCCAAAGTACTTTGACAATATCTCTTTGTGTTAGTTAATGCTGCCATTCAAACATTAGTCAAACATCACAACATTATACCGGATCGATAAAGATCCTCTGAATTAATGTAGGTATGTGCTCTTCAGATAGATGCTAATACCAGGTGCGAAGCGACGAGGTGTACAAAATTTCCCCGGAGTTATGATAGCAACGCGAGTCATGCTTCAGAGCGAGGTGTCTGATCATAAAACAGGCGTTCGGGCGGAACGGTAGAACGTGGCGGAAGGAATTGCTAATATTCCGCCTTTCGTGATGTCACTGCTCACACTTGCAGTTGCGTTGTGGTTTCGTGACAAATAAGGATGACTGATTGGTTGAATCCATTATTTTGTACAGTATATTCAACAATACGTATGATACAGAGGTAAGTTAGCTGTAATACTGTAATATTCAACTTAGCAGGCTACTTTACCACGACGATGTCTGCTTTAAAATTATTTCGTCACACGAATAAAGCTTTATGAGACATTATTTCTTTGTGATCACTGATCAATGTCGATATCTTCTCACGCCTCAAAATTCTAATTTTGAAGAACAATGTGAGCATTCACTCTTTCAGCCTTTGCGCTACAGTGTGAATTAGCACTTACTCAAATAGGTGCAACAGATTATTTCTTGGATTAAGCAATGATAGAGCGAAAATGATTGAAATGAAACGAGAAATATCAACTGCTTGTTATTTATTTATAAGTAACACGAGTTTCCGATCAACTACGAGTATTTTAATAGGACCTGATTGTATTCATAGCTTACAATTGCAGCAATACTTGTTGTATCTGTTACTTGCATATTGATTTCATTTCGATCAATCGAAGACAATTTGTTCTGTTCTATTTTTTATTACTGTACTTTGGATTGATCCCTCTAAGAAAGCACAAGACAAGCAACGCACCTTTGATACATACCTACACTTAGTTAACAATTACATTGAATTATACAAAAATTTTCTAGATTTGCAAAGACACCATCATTGAATTTAATGACTTAGGTATGAGTGTATCTTTATTCATTCGTCAGAAAGCATTTACTGTTCATATTCGAATCAGATTTCTTCGTGGCCTCAATACATTTATCGCTTTTGCATCTCCGTTGAATTCTAAATATGTTCAACAACTTTCAATTTGCATTTGTTTAGGCTGTGAAACACTTGCTCGATCAAGATTTATGGTTTGTTGCGGTAGTAAACAGGCTTAGTCCTCATGGATCAATATCGGATGATGGATGGTCCAACATATTGTGGAAATAAATTTACAGTAGATCGACCACGTCTGGACTTTGATCGACTTCTATGCTATGCCAGATGGTTAAGTCGAAGTCATGAAGACGCTTCAAATGTTTCTCTAACCTGTCCTTCGGTTCTGTATAAATAACTTCTTTAGGTTTCCTGCCATCTTGTTTATCGCATACCGCAACTTCTATAGAAACACAAACGTTTGAAAATGATCGCATTATTGTAAAACTAGGTGAGTACAGAAAACATTTGTACGATGAAGGTTTTAGCATAAATGTTGAAACACTCGGTTGTTTTGATTGTTTCACTATTTTCATTGCACAACATTCGATTTCTGTTCATACATACGCAGCATTCTTTATTTGGTTTTATCGTAATCCCCTGAACTACTTGGGAATTAGATAGATGGATGAAATCATAACGTTTTTTTTTCTAGCAAAGAGATTCGAATGAATAAGCCGCTAAAAATCTCACACTTTGTCTTATTCTCTTTAGTTAGCACATGTGTGTGACTCGTTAATTATGTTTTGTAATCACGCTCGTTTGTAACTGTCAATTTTTGGAGTGATTCTCACAAAACAATTTTGGTTTTTTATGAATTTGAAAAAAGTTCATTCGAATTCCAATAGAAACATGTTATTTCTTTAGACTGGGATCAGGTACTTAAATTACTGGTGCTGCTATAAAACTTAGTCTGAAGATAAATCTTTATTGTATTTTAAGACTCGGGATATGCGGTTACCATCTGCTCTCATGCCAATATGCTTCGATGCTTAAACTATTAACCTCTTAAATCTCTTAATCTGTACTAAAACAATACAAACAGACCGCATTGCTGTAAATATTTTTAACACAAACCATCGCCAAGTTTTGTAAACTATACTCTTAGTTTTTATGATATTTTAGAAAAGATTTTGGCTCTTAAACAAACAGTAGGACCACACGCGGCGCATGATTCACTGTCCATCAACTTTGTAACGTGGAGAGTGTCCATCAAGGATGCTCTCGTGGATAAAAATATAACCTTCTGTTGTTAATGAAAACAATATTTTGTGTAACATTCGGAAGTGTATGTTGATGAAATATAGAACGCCTACAAAGGATTTCTATGTTCATCAATGTTAGTTGACTATTTCATCTGTATAATCGTCAATGCTTTTTGTGAGTTCAATTTTTGCTTCTTATTCTTCTAGTGTCGTTGACCTACTTTTTGTTTTTGCTGTATCATATTCAAAGCTTTTGATTTTGACCTGAATCATTGAAATTATCGCTTCAGGTGTTCCTCATAAAATCGCAGTCATTTTGCTTCTTACAAATTATTAATCGACCTTAGTCTTTCCTCTGATACTAAAGATTTTTTATCAAAGAATTCATCTTTCGTCTTATTGGATTCATTACTTTAATGTCTTGTTTTAAACATTTAGTACCTAACTACAGTGTACGTTGTAAAGCCAGCCTTTAGAAGAGTTGTTTAAAACTTTGTTTTAAAAATAAACTAAAAAACCAACCTGGCAATATTGACTCCTACGTCTCATCAGTAGGCCTGCAGGTTTCCTTTTTCTCTCTATTATCTCGTTGCCAGATGTGGAGAACATCACAAAATCAGGTCACGCCTTTAACGATTATAGCCTTAAATCTGAAACATGAAAATATGACACGTTTGCCAAACGTACCATCACCCGTGTCAGGTTATTACAATTCTCATTCAAAACCTTGAAATAATGTTCGTATTACAAAGAAACATGGCGTGTTAGCCACCTCGACATTTTTTTATGACGCGATCAAAACTGCTGTGGTAGAAAGTCTTTTAATAACATGCAAACCTTTAAGTCGTTGTTTCCGTGTTTGCCTATGTTAAAACTTTGAACGGAATTCCGGCCAAAATTATGGAAAAATTATAAAAAAAAACACAAATAATGACTAACAGCACTAAGCGTAGAGTCGAGGTAGATGGGCAGGATATTAACTATGTCGATGAGTATATCTACTTGGGCCAGTTAGTGTCTTTCGAAAACAGGAAAGAAAGAGAAATCGATCGCCGAATCGAAAATGCCTGGGAAAGCACCAATCTCCCTAAAGCGCAAACTCATCGACACGTGCATCCTGCCCGTCCTAACTTACGGTGCTCAAACCTGGTCGCTTACCGAGTCGCAGAGGTTCCGCCTTGGAGTCTGCCAAAGGGCAATGGAACGCAGCATTCTGGGCATCAAACGACAGGACAGAGTTTGCAATACCACGCTGCGTTCCAAAACGGGCACTCTGGACGTCGGCAAGACGGCTGCCAGGCTGAAGTGGGACTGGGAGGGTCACGTCAGCCACATGAACGTTGACCGCTGGGCGAAAGCCGCCACACAGTGGGTGCCTGGAGATGGACGGCGCCGCCGAGGCCGGTCCAGAAAGAGGTGGCGAGACGAGTTGGACTCGTACCGTGAGAGCTGGTTCGAAGTGGCGCTGGACAAAAACACATGTAAAAACTTGGGGGAGGCCTTTGCCCAGCATTGGGACAGTGTAGGCTGAATAAATAAAAAATAGGTACATCTAAGTCCATAATAAAGGTTCTTTTTTTAACGTGGTAAAATCATCGAATGATTCCTCTCACCCAGGGCAGGGCAGGAGGGACTGGCAGACTTGTACTGACTTAAACCCCCGGTGTCGTTTACGTTCTGGAGCCACTGTCACTCGTTGGTCCCGCGACCCCTTGTTGGCAGCATTCGTTCTGGTGTCTTGGTCATTTTGATTTATACCACCAATCGAGTCTCCGATTGATAACCTTATTAGGTCATCATTTGTTGTTTTCTTGTCCTACTTGTCAATGGTTCATAAATATAATTTAACTCGGGATAAACTTTCATGTGCGTTGATCCTCTTACCGTTATAGGATTCTGCCGAATGCAAGTCTAGACATTATTAATTAACATTATAGAGAGTACGAAGAAGGATTTATTCCCCAGCATCTTGTAAAGAATCGCTTTCCCCAGAATTAAATACCGTCTTACAAAAATAAGTAGTACCTATTTACTAATAAAACAAGATGAATTCCGAGAAGAACTTTATGTTAATATAAATACTATTCTTGCTGTCATAACATAACGGCTCTGAATTATTTATATATTTTCTTAGAGACTGTGTTCAGAGTTCTAATCAAGTTCCAAGATTGTTATCACATATTCAGCAGCATTAAAAAGATTACTCGTGAAGTTAATTCCCTCGCGTGCGCAAACAATGCCGTGTGGCCCACATAGAGGTAGATAGGCGTGAAGATAGATGGTGCTATCTCATCGTCAGCACGGCACCAGTTCCTCGTAAACAAACAAAACGACTTTCCCTCTTAATTACATCACATCTATCATGTACTTACACGCCACGGTTCAATGAATCCTGAAATGAAAAAACTTACCCCATTTATATTCAGCGAAAATCTCTGTATGAAAAGTTAAATATAATCGCGGCCCGTGTCCTAAACTTGATTCAGGTCATACCCAATGGAATTTCATAAATAAAATCTAATTTCACGAAACGCGAGTGACGCCTAATGAGGGACGCAATTACGAACCTCAGCCTCTTATCCTTAATAGGGATCAGAGCTATCTCGTAATTATAACGATCTGATTTTATTTTGTAATTTATTGAGAGGTGATTTGGCTGTTTATATTTGGCATAAGCCTACTGAATTTGGGGTGTCGAAATTGTTACATACAAATATATGTACTTACGTGTGTATGTTATTTCAAGGTGACTTTAATTCCAACCGCGCGTTCTCGATAAAATATTCAGTGGATCACAGTGTAATGTAAGATTGCTCCAGTAGATGTTTCTAGGCTGCGGCGCGCACTCCATTTTGATCCGCAGGGATGTAGTAAACGACTACCGGCTTTCTTTTCTTCGACCCTCTGCATCATTTATAATCATAACATCTCCAGCGAACACTTTAACTTCGCACCTCACCTAGCACTCGCCTTGATGCGAGAAAAGTGGAGGAAAAGAGGAAAATATTTCCGTGAGAGGCTTTTGTGCTACTCTCGTATTTGAATTCTAACTTTTCACAAAACAGACACAGAAACGTCTGACCGACCTCTGCTAAGCGAGAGGCAATTATAATTATTTTGTGCGGTAAAGTGTCTGCAGCGAGTTTTCGAAAGACCTTTTAACTTAGCGCTTCACTGTCATTATTCTATTCTCGGTGTGGAGCCAATATAACTTTTATTGCGAATGGTTGCGTGCGTGTGGGGGGTCACTCGTGAATGTCGGAGGTATTTCCGCACCTGGAACATAATGGCTGTTTCGGAGGTAACATCGTATCGAAGAATGCTGAAGATAGTGAAGATTTTCACAACGATAACCTGATGTCAGTGTAACGTGTTATTTACACAACAAATATCCGTGAAGAATCTCGAAACCAGTACTCCCCAGTTCTCATCTAAGTTAAAACAAACGCGGGCAATAAGTTACAGGACTTGTAATGAAATTCCCGGGCTTCGTTTGATTAAAATAAGTCCGGGATGTCGGTCCCGTTCCTGCAGTGAGTTCAAGCAATTGCGTTATTGGAACGCAATTTGTGCCAATTTTAAAAATCGAGGAAATCGTTCGTTTGGAAAATGTTTGAAGATTGTGTGCACGGATTGTAGGTTCTTCGATGCAAGCGTAAAGGAGGTTATTGGATGAAAAATGTTTGCTGTTTGATAGGCAAACAAGGTTGAATAGGGCGAAACGTCAACAACTTCAGTTCGACTTGCCCCACTTTAAAGAATCCTAACTTAAAGAAATATGAGTACTTGAATACATAGTTAATTCACTTGAATACAGTACTGTTTAAATAAAAATATGAACGCTTTTAGCGTGTGTTGTGTATGTACACAAGTACACAGCGTCACGTACACGTATATTGATCAAATATTACCAAGGGAATGTTTTTTCAAATATTCCTAAAAGCAATGTTATGTATACGGTCGTACGTTATTATTGTTCATGTTTACTGTAAACAAAGCTCGTTAGGTGTTTATAACCTTCACATAAACTACCATTAGTCGACCTCAAAATGTAGCGCTACATTTATGTGCCAAAAAAATTTTTTAATAACATAGTTATATGGAAACTTGCTCATTAGTGTTCAAAATACTTAGTCTGTGATAACCTTTTGATAAGATTAAAATGTCAGTTTGGTGCGGCTTAAAACTGTTCTGAAAGTTAAAATTGCTGGAGTCGTCATCATTACCGTCACACGGGTCTACCAAGGTTAAATTACGCTTGCCTGTCAGTTTACGGAAAACAGGCTAAGCTGTTTTTCCTGGCAGTCATGTAGACATTTGATAGTCACAAAAGATAGAATTCTGATAACTTACCAATGGGTATCGTGGTGCACAGTTACCAGGTTGTAAAAGTGAGGTACTGCTGCACGCATAGCATGACCAATTCTATCGTTATTCTACCTAGCATGTTCATACAAAGTTATTTTTATACAAATCGAAAAAAAAATGCCGAGAAGACACGACCCGTAGACGACTGAAAAGTAGAATATTTGTAACATTTTATTTTCTACATTTATAAACATCGCGATGGTTAAAACTAGAGACATCTAGTAGACATCTGTCTACATTCTGTCATTTTGTCTATTCTTCCGTCGAAAAAACGCTATTCGTCTGTCTCCGAAATAATAGTATGCATGTGGTTTAATTTCAAGATGACTAACATAATTGGAATAGGTAAGGTAGAAGATAGTCATTACTTAATGTTGTTATTGTTGTGTATTTCTATAACAGTCTAATTTATTGTTTTCTACTAAAATAAGGAAATTATTATTTTTACTTTTTTAGTAAGTAGCCTATTTTGTGTCCCACTGCTGGGCAAAAGCCTCTCCTTTTTCCTTCTAAACCTCTCTATTTTGGGCTCTTTCTGGCCATACTTGCCCCGCGAACATGATCAGATCGTCACACACCACCTATGCCGCGGTCGACCTCGAAGGCGATGTCCTCCCTCAATCATTAAAAAAAAAATACTTTATCCTTACATCTATTTCGGTAAGTCAATATTTTTGTCTGGAGAACCCTTTTAACATTAACGAGCCTAGATAAAGTTACAGTATATAAGAGTATGTTAGTAAGTAAGTACGAAAGCTGATATGATATTGTGCCCAAATCTTGCTTTAGTTAGGACTTTTTGTGTTCATATTTTTCGCGTTCGCGTTCATAAAAGAGCGCAGTCACGGTTTACTCTTTCATATAAAAATATGGCTGAAAGCTACAGCATATTCTCTTAAATTATATCTTATGAAGACACTCATATTATTACATCTATTGACAGAAGTTCATTATACGAGGCTGTTCGCGTTGTTAGAGTTCGCTTCAAAAACTTATTATACTGAAGCAACACAGGATACGTTATCCTGATCTAAATATGAAAATATTTTGTGTACAATCTTCGTACGAGCAAGGAATATGAATGAGGCGCGTCTCTCGTCTGCGGAACTGATGAAGGCGGCGCCACATATGTGATTCATAGCGTTTAATTATGCTTTCATATGACAGAACTGCCTTTTTAGGGTTCCGTAGCCAAATGGCAAAAACGGAACCCTTATAGATTCGTCATGTCTGTCTGTCTGTCTGTCTGTCTGTCTGTCTGTCTGTCTGTCTGTCTGTCCGTGTATGTCACAGCCACTTTTTGTCGAAAGTATAAGAGCTATCCTGTTGCAACTTGGTAGAAAGATGTATTATGTGAACCGCATTAGGATTTTCACACAAAAATCAAAACAAAACAAATTTTGGGGGTGCCCCCCATACTTAGAATTGAAACTCAAAAAAAAATTTTTCACCAAACCCATACGTGTGGGGTATCTATGAATAGGTCTTTAAAAATGATATTGAGGTTACTAACATAATTTTTTTCTAAACTGAACAGTTTGCGCGAGAGACACTTCCAAAGTGGTAAAAAGTGTGTGTCCCCCCCCGTAACTTCTAAAATAAGAGAATGATAAAACTAAAAAAAATATATAATGTAGACCTCAACCAAAACTACCAACGAAAATTGGTTTGGATGAGGTACAGTTAGCAGTTTTTGAGATATAGTACATTTTCAAAAACCGCAAATATAACTTTGCCATTCATACAAATACTATGAAAAACAAAGTTATTTTTATTGTTTGTGTATATTACTTACTAATCTCAACATAATTATATCTCTAATCTATGCTTGCTGCTACGGAACCCTTCATGGGCGAGTCCAACTCGCACTTGGCCGGTTTTTTTTTTCCTACCAGCGAGTCTAAAAAAAGGCCAGTTAGCAGTAGGTATCCTAAAAATATCATAACAAGTATAAAAAAAAAACAAATCTTAAAATAATCTTTAAATTGATCATTCTTATTACAATTTCTTAACTCACAATCCATCTACATATTTGACAATTTTCTATGGGGAATCGTAAAACGATCCACAAAATACATAAACTTCTAGTATGGACTATGGACTCAACCTTCCCTAGCCAAATGTCAGATCAAAATATGGTAAAACGTCACGTATATAGTCCTACAATTGTTTTTCTCTATTTCTGGAGAGTATGGCAATTTTAACCAGCTCAGCTGTGCCACAGGCTGTGCTCACTTGCTCAGTCCATGATTTAAGTCTATGTTCAGATATGAAATACAAATCTGCTTGTACGTGTACCTAACCGTTTTACAAATTTTAGAAGAATTGGTAATGATCTTGTTAGGAATTCACGAAATGATTTTAGAAAAGTGGCCGGTTTAGACCCGCAGTTTCCGTACACAAGTCAATTTATTTTTTATTTCTTTTCAGGTCAATTACACATCAACCTAGTCTGATGAACAAGGCTTCCATTCCATTGAATTAAGGTAAGCACTTCACTTTGTATTGGATGGTACTTATCAATGCGGCCTTTATTTTGATTTGATTTGGAAATGATTTAATGTGAATATCAAAGATTAAGGCGCATTTCCATTAGGCTAGTCTTGCATGCAAGTATGACGTCTTGCAAATTGTATGCAGAAGTTGCATACAATTTGCAACATGTATTAAACAAGTAATATGTATAATGGAAACGTGGCCTTATTGACAAACTTTTAAGCAGTTTTGCTACAAACTTGGGACATAAACGCGTCATTGCCACCGCGAAAATTGAATCATTTTTATTTTAAAACATGGCGTTTTTACACCTTCACGAGTAGTAACGTAAATGCATAAACAAAAGAATAAATTACCTACACTCAAGAGAGTTAACAAAACGAAACAGGATTCGATTATTTTTTCCTTATTTTTTTTCCTTGAATGATCTTATCCATTTCTCTTAACACTCTGAGAATCCGAAAACACACATGACATGGCATTCGTCCTTTGGGGATTTTTAGGCCAAATAGGCAAGTAGTAACCGGTTTCTTGGATATTCTCCAAATGGTCATCGGGATAAAACTAGTTAATATGCCCTAGTTGACAAAACGCCCCATCATTGTAGCATTCAAACTTACTGCTCGGAACAATACACTTGGCCACTGTTGGCATACAACATGGCTCTCGGCCTCGGCCATATTATACGCCAATATTAGCCACACTCAAGTTGGTGGTTCCGAGCAGTTTTGAGTGCTATCATGATGGGGCGTTTTGTTAACTAGGGCGTACTACCTACTTTAACCCAAATGATGATTTTAATATTCAAAAGTAAACAATCAGATATTATAAATTTATGAGGCTACCCGAATTTGCTTTCCGAGAAACAATTTATAATTTAAAGTCTTACCAGAGTTTTCAGCTCCAAAATATAATTTAATCTCTACTCCGATTGTTGTTTCAATCATTCTGTATACTGTACAGTCATCTATAAAAACATGTACGAAGAGCCTGTTACATGTTTTATTGTCCTGTTATTACCGGCATGCGGTGTCAATGATGAATTTTGAGAACGTTTAATACAGTTTAATGTGTTGTTCGACTGTACTTTATTGTTGTATCATTTCGAAGTTTATTCTCTGAGTTTCTTCTTTCATCATATAAGATAAGATACTGATAGCTGTCATGCTTTCTTTATTGTTCCGAACATAGCCTACGGGAAGAGGTTAGAGAACCCAGGACATAATAACTGTCACAGTTAAACTTGTTGTTTTCAGTGCGTCATCATCTCTGAATTCCATCCCAAGTTATGAAGGCAACCATACCCATCTTCTACCTGTAATTCCATAGGCGTCCCACACTCAAAAGTTTTAACGAAACCGCAAAGTTGACCTTCGAAATCCCACGAATATACTCACCCCTAGCCCCTAGGTGAACAATGTTTGCCTAATTTAGTAATTTCGCTTCGCTATTCTAGCTAAACGAATATTTGTACATCACTAGTGCGAAGTTTGGAAATCGAAAATTGGGCTTCGGTAAATTTTGATCTGCAATACCGGTGAATAATGGTGCTGTGTTTGTTAGTAATTCAACGTTCACCAGTCAAGTAATAAGTACTTAGTAAAATAAAAAAATCTCAACAGTAGACTAACCGAAAATGGAGAAAAAAGCCAAAGAAATTCATGCTCTTAACTTAATCACCGGGCTTTACAAGGAGGATAATAATGAAAAAGTTGCGATAATCTTGAGTAATAGTTGCATTTTTATAGCTTTTTTTTTTTTTTTTTAGGGTGGCAAAATCATCAAATGTGTTCTCCCGCCCTGGGTGGGGCGGGAGGGACTGTCAGACTCTTACTGACTAAAATCCACCCGTGTTCCGTCGGATGCCCTTTACGTTCCGGGGCCACGGTATCCTGGATTAAGAAAAATCCGCGACCCCGGCAGGCATTTGGCCCCATAAGGGGCCCCGTCGGTGACGCGTGAAACACGACGCGCCACCGACCCGGGCTTGGTCCTCGGTCGGACGGCGAGCATACCCATTACTCACCGTCCGCAAGCCCGCTCCGCCGCTGTGCCCTCTGCTGTTCAGAGGGACACGCGTTGGAGTGTCCACCCGACAGGCTATTTGCATACGGGCAAAGAAACCCCTTAGGCACACAGTGCCTAAGGAGAGTTTTTGCCCGCATCCCAGGGCGCACCGGCCCGAAAAACTGGTCTTCCCCCCGGACGTATCCGAGAGGGAACTCCAGTCCACGGGCGCACGTGGAGGTTTCCTGTCTTAGCACCCCGCATTTTTATAGCTGCTATTCGGATCTTATGATAATGTAAGTACATAATTTTGCTACCATAATTATAGTCAACAGGAAAGTTCTATAGTTTAAATAAAGATATCCATATTCTGATATAGAACTTCGCAAGGGCCGTTTTAATCAAAGTTGGTTCACACAAAAGCGTATTTGTCTCGAAGATTTGTCTAGAACTGAATTTGAATAGAAACCATTAACTATGGTCTTTATTTCATGGGCGTTTAGTGTTTTTTTAAATCTATTAGTAACAAAGTGTATTGCTTAATTATCTTTTAGGTCTTTGAAGTACTCTGGTTCAAACTAATGTCATTCAAAATAAATTATAAGTACCTCTTTGTATATTATTCATAATGGCAAGTACCTTGAAAAATGATAATACAAACTACTTGCAATTACATTACTTTTGTTAAAAGGGGTTAGAGTGACCATTATGTAAGGAGGCATAAGGACAAAGCCACAAAGTTCAAGTTCTTGAATTTTTAAGTCTGTCTGGTCTAAAAATTTTATTTAAGTTCCTATTGATATTTAATGCACAGATTTTGCAAAAAAAGACTACGTAGGCTGGTATATCCACAGTCAAAGTTTCTAAGTTGGTTCATAAAATTTGAAACGCCAATTATTCTTCCAAAACAAATCGGGAACACTACCAAGTTCTGTAGCTCTTAGTTGGTAGTTTAAGCACGGCCTTTACTATAGAGTTTTTGAAACTCCTCCGTCTTAAACTATACCTTTACATCCGACTTTATCCTGTATCGAGATCAAAGTTTAAGATCTTATTTTGGGGTAAACCGTCAACGCAAAATTGTTGAAAAGTTTTTCGTGACATCTACTCGTAAGTTCCGGAAACTATCCTATTTGGTCGAAGAAGTCTTTGTTTTTACTTATATTTAGTAGTAGTCTTATATAAGTTATTGTTTTTAATATTCTTTTCTTCGTTCTAATAATAATCTGTTAATATTTATTTTTACTTGACACAAATCAACAAATCTGTCATAATAACTAGATAGTTACAAATAACTTCTTTATTCACCGCCGCGTAGTCCCGAATTTCTTCAAAATCTCGTCGTTGCCGAACGTGACGTAACGGAACTCAGAATTCAGCTGTTTTCTCTGAAAACGGTATAATATTTATGATTTCATGTATCAGAAATGAATTTTTTCGTAGAATCTTGGGCACATATTGAAGAACAAAGGGTCGAGCCCTATGAATACGGTGAGCCCTTCAAACATTGTATTCATATTTTAGCACCCCAAATAGCCTATTGTTGTTTACAATAAAGCTACTTCCCTAATAAGTATTATTAAGTGCGTTTCTTTATTATTTGATAACCTACCTATAGTTCGACCTTCGTGCTCCATTAGTTCCATACTCGTATTAAAATTGTGGTAAGTTAAATAGGTAATATTGACCGCTGTTGTTCCTAGAATTTTACTAGGTTCGTGTCATTCGATTTTAATAATAGGTAATGGCTTATCAAGGGCCTGTTAGTTAACCTTTCTAGGAAATTTAGTAGTTATTTATCATGGTTAACTGCGTAATCCATCATTGAACATATTTGCATGCAAACTAATAAAATGAAAGTCTATCTAGACAGTATTTTAATTATAATAAATTAGCTTGGATTCAGGGGCGGACTTTTTTTTTGGTGGTAAAATCATCAAATGGGCTACCCTGGGTATATTAGCACGGGCAGGCTTTCTTTCTCATCATCAAATGAGTCCTTCCTACCCCTGCGTAGAGCGGAAGGGACTGTCAGACTCTTACTTAACCACCCCGTCCTTTTAAGATGATCTCGCGTCCCAATCCATAGGCGGGCTTAGATGAGATCCTTACAGTAGCCATTCGTCAGATTTGATATTTTCTGGAAGCAATCTTTTAGGAACGGTATGAACCCATTTCATTATTGAAGTACACACAAAAGTAATTTGTATACATTTCCTCTTCTTAAATCTAAAAATAAATATTTAACTTGTATTGGTATATTATTCCGCGGCATCCGGCCTCGCCAAACAAGAGGAGCGCCGCTTTGACGCCGGATGCGAGAGTATCGGCGCACGCGCACCGCGTTCTAAACTTCGATCCACAAACGTCAATCCATCAATGTCCGTCTTCCTTCGCGCCGGAAAGAGATACTGAATTCGTGGCAAATTAAAATTTATTTTCAATACAAATCCTTAATTTGTTAACAACCCGCGTGTCTTGATTATGAACTGCCTTAATAGAATCACTATTGATACTCTATGGAAGCAAACGCATTGTGTCTGCTTCTGTGCATACATTATGCTTGTCTGAATATTATAAAGTAACAATGGCGCCCAATTTTAGGAAGTTGTAATCATTTTTATCGCTGTCTATTTCTGTACTAGTACAGCCGTTAGGTTACCTATAGAATCCATCGATTGAATACCAATAAATCATTACATCATACATTCTGCTAAATAGTTTGAAGAAATATGCCATGTTGTCGATGACAAAGACGGAAGATCAGTGTCCTTACAACAGCCAGGATAAGAAACAGGGCAACTTGACATTGATACGTTGAGTCAACTTGAGTCGAATTCCCTGCGACCCGCACTCGTCCATCCCGATAAGGACAGCAGTGCGTGCCACTTAGCTATAAATAAGCCAGATAAAATACTGGTTACTGCAACTAATTACCATTTAAAAATGGCCTTGAAGCTTTATTAGAGGTGCTGGAGAATTTCACAGCAAAAACTGTTAGGTTAGTTACACTCCGTTAATTTTATTACACTTTACTCTCAAACTGTTGGGACGGAACTACGTGCGCGAGGTAAATTATTTAATCAAATTATAGTTCAACTTAAACTGCAGCTATTTTGAGCTAACTTTGTGATATATTCGATAGTAATAAATTAGGTGTCCTGACCATCGGATTTCTCGTTCTCGCTTTAAGGAAGAAAGGGACGGGACATAGTTGTATGTGTATTTATTAGTAAAGGGCTTGCCTTGCCAAGCTCCTTTGAGCGAGCTCCTCTCTCGTTAAAGCCCTTGCTTCATCCATTTTAGGTGTCGTCGGCGCCTGTGGACTGTCGCCCCAATAAGGAAGCGATTGCAACTCCGATATTTATGGTGGTCTATAAAAATATATCTGTTATTACTTTAGCTCTGTCTTCTAATCCATTATTCAACTTGCCAGTTAGTGCAAGAATGACTTAATGGTTTTCTTACTGGTTAGATCAAGTGACTAAGCGACTATTTCTAGTTCACAATGCCACTTTGATCCAGAAACAGAGCGAAACAAAGTTATTTTCACCGCTGATCCTTTAATGAACTTGCGGGTAATTGGTGACTCATTAGCTATTTCAAGTTGTTTCGTTCGTAAACATAATAGGTACCGTACACAGCGTCGATCTCAATAGCAGCATTATGAATATTATAATCGCTTCATTGGTAAGAGATGGATTAATGAGCTCAAATGAGTTAATACTTTGTCGCACAAAGCGCACGCCATCGTATGGAAGAACAATATTTCCAATGTGTTTTGACAAATGCACGCGTTGTATGAAGCTTCTGTGTGCTGGTTAACAATTAAAGCCAATTACAGAGCATCGACTCGCGTGAAGACTCGTATCATAATATCGCTTAATCAATTTGATCGTGAGCAACAGAGCCCGGTCATTGACATTCCGCTAGCGTTTCTTGTGTTACATTATATGCTACAGTTGCATTAATTAGTTGTACACTGCTCTGCGTTAGTAATCCTTTTGATTGGTGTCGAGATAATCTATGACTATGACGGGTTGAAACATAAAATGGTCCGAGCCCGGTATTTGGGTCGCGGTGATTGCTCCAACGCCCAGATTCCCAGTAACAATACTCTGTCCCACTCATCAGCGGCCTTTTGTCTTGATACACGTCCCATCCCAATCTATTTTCACGAGTAGGTTAACTTTGATATAGTTACATTTCATCATAATATTAGGTGATTCAGATTATACATTGACATAGTTGGAACCGCAACAAAGGCTTTTCCACCAGAGATGCGCTATGCTACGTTGCTGCGGATGCGTTTGATATCCACCAATCATATTCACTGGTTTACATAGCACAGCACTGGTGGAAACGGATTCAACTAAGATGTGTTTTTTATATGTAAGGATGCGTGCTACGGCTGCGTGCTGTGGCTGCGTGCTATGGCTGCGTGCTGTGGATGCGTGCTATGGGTCGTTTTCCCTAGTATCGATACATCGCATAGCTCGAGCTGCGCATCTTCATAGCACAGACAGTGATAGGACACGCAATATATGTATATTGACTATCTATAATTTTCGACCTTATTGACATTTTTAATTTGGTTTGTTTTTTCTCACATTCTCGTTCGCTAACATTGCTCCTTCATTAAAGTCAGGTGGTTGAATAAATGTCAATAAGGTCGAAAATCGCTTGAAGTTGTTTTTTTAACTTGCTATCGTTAAGCAATTGAAAAAACAGGTTCAAGCGATTTTCGACCTTATTGACATTTAAAATTTGGTTGGTTTTTTCTCACATTCTTGCATTATTCTCATTAAGCATTAAGCAAGTGATTGCCTTAAAGCAACTTTGAACACCACGAGTACATCTTCGTAGCGCAGCTACGCATCTTCATAGCACAGCTACCTTGTGACAGCACATCTTCGTAGCGCAGCTACGCATCTTCATAGCACATCTTACCGCACAGCTACATAGCGTAGCATCAGTGGAAACGGTCACACAGTTTCGTAGCTCAGCTTTTACATCCTCGCAGCACAGCTACATAGCGCATCTCTGGTGGAAAAGCAGCCTTAGTGTTGTTTATTTATTCGATCAATCAAGTTTGTATTGAGCACGACTTATTTTAAAATACGAACACTTATTATAAAAAAAAGAAAAACACAACGGCCAGTGACTCGCGAAATACCGTTTGCCGCCTAATCCAAATAGAAGCAGATAACGTTATGCGACGCGAAACTGCGAATACTAATCCTGGAGTCATCGTTTTGAAAAATGTCCGACTTCAATTTGCATACAATAGGCGGTGGCGAACGGCCCAGGACGTGTCGCGCTGCCTCCGTATTCGTAGGAATTACGCATTTTACTTAAAAGTCACGTGGCAATTTCCCACACATTGTGCTCCTGAACGAAAGCTTTGCCGCAGGAAAGAAAGAATTTAATTTGCTGAGACAGACAGGCAAATTGATTTCCCCTTTGTTACTCTTATGGGCGCCTCAACCTTTTTAAAATACGCACATAAAACAGGGCTTATGTCTCGCAGGCAATTTCCCCATATGTTGTAAAAACTTTGGTTATGTGTCGGATAATTTGAATGAAAATTCTCGAATAATAACGTAGGTACCTTTAAAGGTCATGAAAACAGGTCTGTCCAATTTGCTAGCAGGCAAAAAAGTACAATATAAATCTTGTTGGTATTTATTAGCATTGCGAACAAGTAATCATTTATAATTAGTACGTAAAAATAAATTTATCACCCCATCTTAGCATATTGTTATAATGATACATTTCAGACGACTCACAATATAGCAGTTTCACGGTACCATACGTCGCGACGGCTGGATGTTTGTTTGTCGCATTTCATTTTATTGTGTGGGATGTAATAAAGGAAACAAACGTATGCAATATGCTTGTATTCAGCAGTGATCCCGCCTCAAATTGAGCCAAACAACTGTTTTCTTTTATGATATAATCTTTTCCTGTTTTCGTGGTCTTTGTTTCTGTGTTGTTTGGACAGATACGAAAGATATAACAGATTCAATTATAGTGAATTACGTAGTTTACTCAATACTAGAAAAAAATTAAAGGTTCGTTGAAACCAGATTATAAAATCAAACGAGGTAAAACCGCGACTCGAAGGAAATATGGCCACCGTCAATTTCCAGAGAAGTTTTTATAGGCGACCAAACAGCGTAACTAAAGCCAAAAATAATATGAAACACGGTTTTTCTCTAAAAACAATAAACGAAATAGAACAACGAGCAATGCTCCTGCTACGTATAGTATGTATTATTTCCCCTAAATATTTCAGTACAGTTGTTCACAAGTCCCCTAAGCCATTGAAGAGGATGTATGTTTATATGAGCACTGGATTACTTAAGTTTAGTTAGATATGTTTCTTAGACCATTGTTCTCATTGTTACTGGGACCCTAATCTCGGGCTCTGCGAAAATTGTGTATCCTTTGCTTTTGTCTTTGTCTTACGAAAATGTCATCTGGCGTCTGAACATAGTTACAGTACTCACTACTTGCACCCTGGAGCGTATTTCAACGTGAGAGTAGTGAAAGTTTGTGTGTATCCATCAGTTGATTCAGTGAGACTAGTTTTAGGTCCTGTAATTTACAATCGTTCTTCATCTCATCCGTTACCCTGCTCTCTGCCGGATCTACTTTACTTAATGTTTCTTTCAGCTCATTAGTAAGCATCCACAAGACAATTTATGCAGTACTAGGCACTTGTCATTCATGATCATGAACATTCACTTCCGTCTTATTTCTGCAAACTCGGGAATAACATACATCGTTGATTTTAATGACTATGAGGATTCTGCTTTTCATTCATGAGGATTGCAAGTAGGAGAATAAATAGCTGTTTGAAACATGAAAGAACTGATAGATCGTAGTTAGTTCTTTCCACTTTAAGACATGGCTTAATAACCTTTACCAACAGAGCAATGGCGTTTCTATGAATGTCGCCTGTGTGAGTGCGTTAATCTCATGTGGCAGTCGATAACTTAATTAACTTGATAATGATTGTCTAGCAGACAATCAATTCACTTTCGCTAACGCTCGCCGAAGTCCCGTGTGGTGAGACAGTGATGAATTGCAGCCATATAGACACACTGTCTAGATAAGCCTAATTTATTACTCTTGTGTACACCATAGTGATTATATTGCTCTCAATACTGCATCAAATGAAGGACAATTCACCGATTAACCTTATCTAGGATGAAAAATATGTCATGGTCGTCCAAAATTTTCGCACGTTGTTTCCTGTGCGCATCTTTTATAAGCACACTAAGATAAAGGAGGCGAATACTTTGTTTTAAAATTCCTATCTGATAACGTAACACCGTAAAGGAATGCTGCTCATAAAAACACGTTCCAAATTCTTCGTCTCATCAATTAAATAGCTTTTAGGAAGAAAATCCTAGTAATCCGCAATGCTTTCAGTCTTCTAAACGCGACCACTCTTGCTGCACTTAAATCCGTATTTTTTCTACGCGAAAGATCGTAAAAAGCGAACGTTAAACTTCAATACTTACGAGCTTGGGCGCTCCCCTAAAGGGATCGAACTTACAGCATTGTCTCGATTTAAACCCGCGACATAGGATCACGATGCGTCGTGTATCGTGTCTCATCTATGCTCTCCTGGGAAATTGAACAGTACAAGAGCGGTTCAATCTACTAATACATCTGCACAGCCCTTGTTGAGTACCCTGTTAAATGTCTCTAACCTCTACGTATTAACTTAATACATACTATAACATGTGTGAATAATGTGAATTATTTAAGTGAAAGCTCGCCATTCCATATGTAGTACCAAGATTTAACACATGTTGACATGTAACGACAAAACAATATAAATTGTCTTGTACGCGGACAGCAAAGTAATAAAGGATCTAAAAACAAAGAGTTATGCGATTTCCGCTTGGAGACTTACTTTGATAAAAAGAAACCTAGTAATGATGAAATACATATTCTTTAACATAATTTAATCAACGTTTCCGGTGGTGTTCAACAAAGCAGTTACTAAACATCGTAAATATAAAATTCGCAATGGTCTACAAAAGCCCACAAATCATAATAAATCTGACAAAGCTATAAAAAGAAAACGACGATACTCAAGCATTCAGATTCGCTTGAATTGAAATTAATTTCATCAGTAGGCCACGTCTCATTTCATAAATGGACTTTCAGACGAGTTATGAACGGAACGTGAAGTGAACGAGATATTGTTAGAGGCAAATGAGTTGACGACTCGATTGTTAGTGGCCATTTGTAAAAAAATAGGTCGCCATTGTTCGGTTGACGACCTACGCCTCCTATTATGCCTGAACCGATAATAAACACAACTTCATTATAATTCTATTTTAATATATTTGAAGTAAACAGTAGTGGGAGACCATACCATAGATATTGTTTATTGATAACCTTGTTGACATATTAACGAGATGTCGGAACGAATTGCTAAGTAAACGCGGTGAAAGACATGGGCCAGGGGCTGCCCGACCACACCGAGCTATTTCTGTCCAAAGACGTTGACCTGCTCACTATCTGCATTTGGAGATGCATTCATCGTTTTTCAAATGTTTTACTCCGAGTCTTCATACAACGTCCGCATTAATGAAATTTTTGTACGTTTATTGCATGAGTGGACTGTCACTTTTATTAATGTGGTCATTCATATTAGCAACGTCATTACCTTCAAACGTTACAGCCGTATAATAAATCAGTTTCATCCCGCTAAGGGTCGCCGCCTGAGTCCATGTTTGTCTATTGTTTGAGTACAATGTGCCCCATCTGCAATTGTTCGAAACAATTTATGGCATATACGAGTATTTTTGGTCCATGATTTTTTATTCAAATCTGTTTCGCTCTTATGTAGGAGCTGAAATTGGAAATATTTGGGAACTGTTATAACGTAAAACAGCACCGCCGGGGCTGAACAATTGTTTGTTTTCATATCATGAAAACGATAATGATTTCAAACTTCCGATTCCTGGAAATGTAGACGTTGATTTGAATTTGTTGAGAATAAGCTAACAATATTTTGGAAGGCCGCGGATTCTTACTTTGTACCGTAGAGGTCGTCCGCTTTCGGTTTGCCGCACGAGTATTGATTTACCCTGCGGCAAAGAACTTTCTGTTATTAATACAAAGTCTATTCAAACTTAAGTAACAGTAACAAAGACGGTAAGTGGTAAAATTAAAGGAATTCAGACTTGTAGGAAATTGAAAAATGGCGACTGGAAGTATGTGCTTAGTCTGTAATTTGTGTGTAGATAATTGATAAAGTTTCCAGACGTTTTTCGTATAATTGAAAAACTTTCTGAAACCATGTCTTAATTAGACCCTATGCATATAATTTCCTTCCAATATTACCGCTTTGGTCAGGACTTTGTTTGGTTTTCATTTTGGATTGAAAATAGGTAAGTTAATAAATGCTTTGAACTCATAATACAGTGAATTAAAATAAATTTTCACGGTGGCATTTGAAAACTTTTGATGTATGGTGTACAAAAAACCGTTTACTTTGAAATCTCATAGATTTCATGAACATTCTTCCCTTTGCGCCAAACTTTGATCATTTATCTTTCGTTCTCTATTACCATATTCGTTGATTGCGGACCTCTGTTGGACGTGTCAACTCTAATATAATTCACATAATCGAATCTCAGTACTGCCGTGTTCCGTTCCGTAGATCCTCTGAATTTCAACAGCCCGGCTAGTCTATCATACAAACATGAATAATTGAATTTCAACGGTAACTCTCGAGACCCGATTCCCAGTGACCTGCTGGAATTATCTATTTACTCAACCACCTGGACAGCGATATTGTTGACTTTCATTTTTAAAAGCTTATTTTAAATGTAACTGGAGTTGGTCCTGTGTTAACACTTTGCATATTCAACGAGTTTGACTTAGCTAGTATTATTCTCAAACTGAACTTGTATTGTTATGACTTGCCTTAATAATTTGTTTTTACAAATAGAAATATAAAATGAAATTAAAGAAAACGTCTGTGGCATAAGGTCAATTAATTAATAAACATAATCGTACGATAATATGTATAAAGGGAGGTTGTAGCTACTGTACGATTAACTTGATATTACGAAACTCGTTAGTACTTAGCACAGTAAACAGGTACAGGATTCGGTTACTGCGGTCAGTATGCGAACAATATGCACTCACCGCAGGGCGCAGTATCAAAATCTGTTCATATTATGTAAATACGTTGGAAGAAATATACAGTATTATTATTCATGCCTGCCTTTCATCCAATATGTATAATTGTATACTTCTGTTACTCAAAACTTTTGAAATATGATCGTTCCGCGTCCTTGGCTCTTTCTTTTTTCCTACTTCACTGTCAAGTATTGATGTAATGATGTCTTCCGCTGTTTTTTTTTTCTTCAATCTGCTTTGTATTTGTATTGTCTCAACTAATCCGTTTTAGTATCTTACTTGCCATGTCTTGTATCTTACTTGTTTTCCTTTTTCATTGGGTCTTTCTTCTTCTGTATATCCCTAAATATCTATTTTAATTGAGAAAATATGATTTATATAACGAAGCAGTACTTCTTTATATCACCAAGGCATATTGCGAGCATTAAGAGTACCTCGTGTCCTGACCGAACACTATTGGATTACGTATTAAGAAAACAATGCGATGTAATTTCAGTTGTGACCGCAACATTTACGACCTGTTGCGCTCCCCCTAATAAAACACTAAATTAGTGCTTACCTGTCTCTGTCGAAAGCTTTGCGGAAATCCTTTACAATTGTACTGCTCATTGTGTAATCTTTACATTATGGGGAATTGTGTAACAGACGCTACTACTAGACGGGGCTACTCGAATGTCAACCTTACTTACAATCACCACAAACATATCTGTTTAGGAAATGGATGTCTCCTGGATGTCATCTGCTTTGTAAAGAGAAATTCTTTAAAGAATGGATTCTAGTTCCAAGAATTGCCATTTTCAAAATAATAAAGTGGAGGGACAGCAGAGTAAAACTACCGAGAAGTGACAAGACTGTTAAATGGTGAATAACAGGACGCGTCCAATTTACCAGCTGGGATGTGCTAAAGCCCTAGCACAGGAGAATGGACTGATCGACAGTAGTGTCAACGTCACCAGTACACTCGTTACTTGCTCCGTGTAAGATCTACCTACTGTCTCAAAGTCACTTGCTCATATTTTCCTCCAAATTATTGTTCGTTTATCCTGAGAGTATTCTGCATAACATATCACCAGCATCCAAAATCTCCCACTATTGTTAAAAAATGTTATTGTTACTCCTAAAATACATGATGAAGTTTACAAAGATGTCTGTCAGGCATTGCCATCCGTATCCACGTCTTGTTTGCGTTGTCTCCTCTGGCCTAAATTTTCCAAGTTGTTAATGAAAAAGCTCCGTCGCCCCGGCTCGCCGTGTAATTTCACTCCAAAGCTGGCTCCGAGCCCCGTTTGTTATTTTCTGTAATCACACGCAGAGAATATATTGTACGAGTACGTTATACGCCCTTCCCTTGATGCGTTATCGTTACTGCTTTATAACATTTCCGTGTTTATCGATCTGTCGTCGTGCTAATTACCCTACCGTTGTAGGTTTTACGATGTCCGCTTCCCATTGTCCCCTATTATTTCTTTGTTGTCTGAAAAACGGTAAATTAAAACCTACACACTTTTGTACTAAAGGAATTCCCTTTATCGTTAATTGATTCGAAGTATCGTTTCATTGACAATCGTTCTCACATAGTAGGTAGGATATCAAAGCGACAATTATTTGGATCGTCGCCTATGATCGCGTGTTGTTTTGGCTTCCTGCTGTTCAAAGAAATGGGGATTCCGATGTCGATGTCATTGTGATCGGAGCTTTCATTACAATTTTAAAAACCACCAAGTGTTTTGAAGGGGAAAATGTGCTTCGTAATTAATTTTACATTGCACTCTTTGCTTAAATTACTTTATGGCTCGCTTTGGGTTTAATTTCTCTCACGGCATTTTGTTCAATATTAATTACGTTGCTCTTTCTACAAATTCGTGTGAGTACTTAGTTAGTCGTACCAGAGATTGTGAAGACTTGGTGGTACCTGTACAGTTATGTCATAGGTTTGTTTATTATGAATAGGAATGTTCTGGCAGCCTAACATTATATTTGATGAAAATACTAATTCGAGAATTCCATAAAAGGTAATAACATAAAACGTTATTCTGTATTTATTTTATTTGCCTCCAGGGTAACATGGCTACATCAAAGGATGACTGTTTTTAACGTGAATTTTACCACACAGCATTGAAATAAAAGTAAATCCATAACGACATCGAATACGTTTTTTTATGCAAAGGTTCGAGTTTTTTCGTTTGTCAGTGATTGATGACATTCCGAAACGGCCATGGTCCTAAAAGATTGAACCGAATGGTCTCGTGGCATAAAAACTCCTGACCAGCCAAACCTTTGAAAACATTGTACAAGTGCACGAAGAAAGACTAAAGAAAAAGTGTCATTGTTGTTCTGTCTTTTGTATGTATGAACCCTCATTCATAAAAGCGAAACATGTGTACTAAATAATTTCCTTTCATCGTTCTCTGCGGCTCTTGTGACTTATTCATGTTTTAATAAATTACGCACGCTAAAATCTCAAAACCAACTCGTACGTATTCATATTGTATATTTTCCTAATTAATTAAGTTCCCTGAAATTTCTAAAGAGTAATGAGCCGGTTCCGTAATTACTTTTCGAATAAACTAGATCATTAAGAAATACGTAGAAACTGCTATTGAGGATTATGTTGACGATATAGCAGCTGGCCAGAATGACTAACGCTGTGTTTGTTTAAGAATATTTTAGATAAAATAGTCGCAGGGGAATTATCTATGATGATAAGGTGTGCTCAGCTGATGTGTGTTCGGTTCGGGGGGCGGGATCACACTGACTGACAGCGCGGTCCCTGTGCGTGCAGTAGAGTAGCCTCGGTTACCCAGTCAGTTGTCTCGCGTCGTCGATGTCGGTCGACGCCCGGCTCTCTTATTTTCATCTTGCATGTAACTCCGTATGGTTGAATCAAAGTGTTAAAAACAGTGTCTTCAAATCAAATAGTTGATTTTGTGTGAACGTTGCTGTGATTAGTGAAAGGAAATTGTAATATTTCGACGCACCGTGTTCTTTTCACCGCTTGGAACTAAGTTGCACACACCGGTTCAAGGTAAAACTTTCAGGTTACCTACTCACGCTACAATAGATAGCTACCGCTTATGCATTATCTTATCTTTCATTGATAAATTGTGCAAACGTGCTTGGTACTAATTTAGTACAGATTTATTTATGTTCATAATAATTTTATCGGCTTCACTTTAATCAAAAAAGTTATGGGAAATATTATTTATGCTTCTAGTTTTAACGTAATTGGACGTTTTTCAATCACACGCCACATTATTGACGTTACTATATTTATTGCCGTCATAAACATTTAAAAAGGGGTTGAAAAATGTGTGGAGGGCTATTGATTCGCAACCCTAATAAAATTCGCGTATTGAGAGCAGCCCTATTTCATATATTGAGAGGGAACGCGCATTCACCTCGGGTTCACTTTGGATTAAGATCAGTCAATTCAAAGCGTGCCGTTTATAAAATGGGTATGTCCGAAATTTCTTTTGCGAACATCCATATCCCACGTCCGTTGTAAATCTTCGAATATATCTGAAGCAGATTATTATAGTAAGGATCGAAGGAGGACAATAAGGATTTTCTATTCAATTTAACAGAAGGAAATCCTTAAACGTAAATAGAAAACACCAAAATACGAAGCCTTTTCTTATTTTCCTGGACGGAAATACCTACTGTAATGTGACTTGTGTGTGGCATTGTATATCACCCTTATGTATGATTATGTCACATTCAGTAGACATAACTTAGTCCTCGCATATGAAACTACAATCATTATGCGGAGCGTGACTCAACCACGATATTTATGCTATAGGTTAACGTATTCTGCATGTAGTTTACTGCCCTCTAGAAGTCCATCCGGCTGGTAGATTTCTTGGTAGTTAGAAACTGTTGGTTACTATGACAACGTCAGAAGACACGCAATTCTGTCACGCACAGCCGACTCTTGAACGTTCAGCCACAATTCCTGTTACACACTGTCAAATCTTTATTAAGTCGCATCTGAAATTCAGTCTCAGATTTTGGCTGCTTGCTATGCTTATAGCCGAGGTGTATCTACGTGAATTTCTAAAGTAATCACTATGTTAATCCGGGTTAAGACCACCAAATTTTCAGGGAAATCTGCTTAGCACAAACTTCCTGTGGCGGATTAACGAGCAAGCTGGGTAAGCACGTGCTATCAGCCTCCACAATCCTCTAGCTTTTGTGTAATTATTATAATTACTTTGGTTTAAATTCTGCTCTCAAAACCATGAAGGGAAACCTCTTGAGGAAACAAGCAAAAATTCAATGATGATATGATATCTACCAATCCGTACCGGGCTGGCTTGTTCGATTATGGCCCACATCCTCTAACTGAGACAAGGCCTGTGTCTCAACTGTGGGAACATTATAGTCTGATAAGTTATGCTTAGACTAAATTCTGTTATTGTGTATGAAGAGGATAACATATAGGGTGACATCTGCTCCATCAATATTGTCTCCGCAAGAATCTCTCACTTTAAACTTGTCACCCAAGAACATCCATTACCATCTTACTGATGCTTCAAACACTTCCTCAACTAAATTATCCTTCTTATCAACCAATAATGGGGTCCCAATCATTTCGTGTTTACTGAAATGCACTGTATTCAATCCATTCCAATTACATTAGGGTATTTCGGTGGCTCTAATCCCCAAACCCCCTTTTCAATTTTACAGTCTCATAACAATTACGTGATGAACATTTTCGCCCCTGCCGCCTTAATAACTTGTTTAATATTCCACCGTGTTTTGTTTATAGTGTTGTATAGAACTGTAGGATATCTGAGATTTATCGGATTTGTATTTACGATGAATTCTTTATCAGTCCTTTGAATCGCTTTTCGCGTAGCACTTGTTATCATTTTTGAGAAAGTGACTTGTCATAGAAATGATTAAATATGTATAGCTATTCTTGTCGTAATAATAGTTTTAATTTGTTGCGTATGACTCATATCTAAGGAAGTAGGCAATCCTAATAGTAAAAAACAGTTCTCTTTTATTTATTGACATTCTTGTGTCAGTGGAGTAATTAGATTATTTAATTTATCGCCGGGTTCCTCTCTAGCTGCCGCAAATGTGTGTTCCGGACGATTAATTTTTAGCGACGCCACTCTGTCTCTGTGTTTAAGATCTACCGTGACGGCTGTTATTAAGCTTGCAAAAAGATCGATAAATTATTTTCGGATGTCGTTTTCACTCATCGATTATGTTCTTACATTCCTCTCTAAATTGTAGACAACATTGTCTTGATACTTTGATACATTCATTGTTGATTTCATCGTCAGCCTAATTTAAGGGTCCCCACATACATCAGTTTTCCTGATCAGGAATCCTGATCCGTTTTCTATCCACACACAGTGAATTCTTACAAGTGTGTGTGCATGTTTTGTGTGTGTTGTTCACATTGCATCGCATTTCATAAAATATGTTAAAATACATAATTATAAATGAAATCTGGCATGAATGAATATTAAAATGTAATTTTTTTCAGAATTCTGTTTCAAGACCATTGACCAACCAATGATCAACCATTATTCGAATTTAGCAATGGGCTTGTGTTGAAATGACGAATTTATAAAAATAGCAGACTGGGACCCCAGAACTTTACATGGACCGATTGCCTATCTGACCTCCACAACCCAGTTACTGGGTATTACAAGACTGGTTGTCTGTCAATAGACCGCTCAATACAGTTTTATGGATTTTAAAATACAAACAATGCCTTGAAAGTTTTGATGATTGAATGAGATTTAGCGAACCTTTTGTCATAGAGCAACAAACCGTGTTATCCAATTTCAACAAACCTCCCTCGCAGATTTAGCCAGAGGGGCTTGAGCTGCCGAGTTAGACAATCGATGGAAACTCTGATCAAATAACGATAATGTACCAAATTACATTATTTTATTTATAGTACTTACTGCATTTAATCTCATAACTCAGTTAAATGACTTTTCCCGGTTTTGTGACGTATAGTACTGGAACAGCACTTCTATGAGAGCGAATTATTTAATCAGTAGTCTTAAGTATTTGTTAAATTCCTAGACATTTTTTTTAACAACTAGTTGAATAAATTATTAGAATATTAACTAATTGTTAGTTGATCAAACAAATGGCCCAAAGTGAAACTGTGATTTCTGTTAGTTTATGTATTAATATTAAATTATTAATCAGTAATTCCTTGAAGTTAAAGTCTTTACTTAATTACGGACCTCGAAATTATCATAATCATCTGAGCTGATTCATAATTTGGTCTGTATTTTTTTACTAAAACCGAAGCGTCATTGAAAATGTTGTTTTTGCGATGATAATTATTGACCTCAACCCCTGGTTAAATCCTGTTTATTCTGAGAAAAAAACAACTTGTTTTTATTTTATGAGACCTCCCGTCTCCCGATTTAGGACAGTCATTCGGCTGTCGCATGACACCTGACAGTTTTGACCCTAAACCGCCCGAGTATGTTTTTTTCTGCCAACGTTACGTTGAAGTCAATCAGTTTGGGCATGAAATCGATAGCTTCAACTGAGATCACGAGAACGGAGTGCGAACGTAGAAGGTTAAATACATATAAAATTTATGAGAAAGGTGTGGTCATCATTTAGGTAATCCGCAGTACTAGCTTATAACCGCGGCGTGCCCGCGTAAAGACATGATTAATACTTAGGATAGATAAAATGTATCCTAGGTGTCAGTCCTGGTTATAAACCGTCTGTGTACCAAATTTCATTCAAATTCGTTAAGTAGTTTTTATGTGAATGAATAACAAACATCCATCCATCCGTCCGTCCGTACTCACAACTTTTACTTATTTTTAATAGTAGGTATAGTAAGATAATCTGCAAACTAAAATTATTTCTCGAAGGGAAAAATCGGTTACCCCATACATTTAGGTCGAGTGGTTATTCAAGTTTTATAAGGGGTCAGCTGTACATTTTTTTGCTATTACGATGATGATCCCAAATCTCATGAAGAAAGCCGTTCAGTTTTATGACCAAGGGTTTATTTGTTTAGGTTAAGGCGTAGAAGGCCTACTTTTCAAAAGGGCAGCCGAGTCGCTAAAGGGCAAATTCTCAAAATGGAAATTTCTCAAAGTGACAAATTATCAAGAGGGCAGTTTCTGTTCCTAAACCTCAATTTGATCATTAGTTAAAAGTTAAAACCCTATACCATTTATAACCATTTGTTGAAAAATGTATGTGTTTAAGTAATAGTTTGCCTAACTACTGATCAAACAACTCGCTCCTGAATGTATCCCACACGTTTCTGATAAATGCTGTATGATTTCCATCGTACGCACTACAGACCTCACATCTCTGTATCGATTGTGACCGGCATATCCTACCATATTTCGGGGCAGGTGGCCTTGTTTATTTATTCATGGTCTAAACACAGTGTAAAGGCTTCCACGATTTCTTCGGAATGTGTTTATCGACAGTAATTTAAACGGATATCGACAGCTTGACGGTTGTAATAGATTAACAGTAAGTTCACACCTCTACTCAGAATGATAGATTCATACAATGTTTTTGAGCCTACCGTCTCTTATCTAGCAATTTCTGCGTAACGTGCAGTTAAATGTGTAAAATTAACAACAACAGCATAATCCATGTACATTTCTACTCGTTAATCAAGTTAATTGTTTGTAATTAACGATATTAATCATAGATCTAATCGCCAATTCTACAAGCATGACGATTAAAACAAATTGTTATTGTGTCAACTACCTTTCAACCAGTTTCATTTTAACAACTGGTACGATTTTAACTGTTCGTTTGTTCCTAGCACTTATCAAAAGCATTTTCCATCTGCGTCAGCAACCATCGTCCGTAACAACGGTTTAATTGAACCGTGTTTATTATTTTAATTGGTTGTTTCGTTAGCCACTACAGTGCTGACTTTTAACAAAGGATTATATTTTCAAGTCCGCAATATTTTGAAAGAACCAAAAATGACATCTAAAAACACAATTTTAGAGTTCAAAACGGTAATACACGGCTACGAAGAGTTTAAATGAATAAGGTTGTCTCGACTAGTGTCTCCACGTTATCCTCGGGGCAATTTAGTTAGCGCATAAAGCGCATTACAGCGCTGTGTGAGGCCAACATACTAATTACGAAGCCGAGGAATTCCGCCTTAATGCCTAAACAACTTGTTCACAGAGGGATTGAACTGTCTTGCTCTAGACCCAGCTTTATTTATACGAGTATTTACCCTCAAGGGCCAATGAGGCTTACCTTTAAAATTTACTGGAAGACAGGTCTTTGTTAAGCAAACTTTCAGTCGATCCCGTCCCTTTTGTGTGCCCCTGACGATTCTAGACCCAATTATCCGACAATGGACATGCAAAATTGACGGACAGGCCAGAAAACATTGCACTCGTAATTGACGCAACTCTAGCATTCGAGGAGGTTTTCCCGTTAGAGCCATTATTTGCAGAGCACCAATCCCAATTGTCAAAATCCCAATTCCCAGTTGTCACCGGGTCACTGAATATCTTATTAATAATAATTAATTAGCCCTAAAATTAAATGATAATAAAAGTATTGCCAATTTTATCGTTAAAAATACAAGCTACAGTAGGTGTTCTGATGGGAATAAATTTTAATTATATTTTTGTTCCCGATTGAGCAACTCGTCAAAATTTTGATAAATCCTCAGACGGGAATACAATAGTTGCTCTCAAAGTCTCAACGTAGTAGGTGCTCGAAATAGTTGCTCAAACGGGAATACCTGCTTCCGAAGTCTCCGACAACTAGAGTTGTTCCCCCACGCTGTTCGAAGGGGCTCATGTCAGTCACCTCACATTATGCTGATAACTTCAAAGAAGAAGTCGTTACTCGTTATCCAGGGACATTAATACCTTGTTAATAATGTATGTGTTTAGTTTCATCGTTATATCACGCATGTCTGATGGACATAGTACAACTTTTTACTTACCGTTGAATGAACTATTACTTAGTTCATTCCGACTTAGTTAATCGATGATCGGAATCAGTGCGTGTGTTTTGAGCGAGAGAATTAATTGTGTTTTACGATTACCTATTAAGAGTAATTAATCAGATATCAATTAAATTGCTTTGTAACAAATCGACTGATTGTTTCTTTTTTCTGTAAATACCTGACACTTTGTAGAAACACAGATTAAGTCTGCCTAATGCTATTGTCAAACAGACAGGCGAAGCGAACGCGAAGCGAAACTTTTTTGTTTGTAATGTATGGAATTGTTTGAAGCCTGTCACATAGACTATCGGACCGCTTTTCTATATGACAGGATTCGGATCGCATTCGCTTCGCCTGTCTGTTTGACAATAGCTTAAATGTTTCTTTATTTAATGTTATACAGGGTGTAAGAGACATCGACGCACAAACGGGTATCCGTTTGTGCGTCAATGTTTCTTACACCCTGTATAGTTTCTAAGTAACTCCGGGTTGGCAAATAATCCCAAGTTTTACGGAATGTTATTAACTTGTGCTTAAGTTAGGAGCCTTACCTAATTAATTAAATTGTTTTATTTGATATTCTTTGACCACGCATGATTAAACTTGTCTGATAGTTTTCAAGATTCTTTGGTACTCATAAAGTGTTAGACATCTTATACACAGTTTAGATTCGGAAGTAGTAGAAATTTTGGATTGATGGATGAAATTTTTCACAGAGGTAAAATAGGATTTTTGATTAGGATTTTGCCAGGTTTTTTATTCTAGTTGATAACTAGAATAAAAAAATTGAAATTCAAAATCCAGTTGTATAATATAATTTCGCCAATATGTTTTAGTCGTTTTATATTTTATTTTAGATGGGTTTCCTCCAGGTCTAATCCAGGTCAGAGACACAAAGTTTACGATGGAGCGAGCTTATCCAAAAGAAAGCTGTTTTAAAAAGGGGCTGATATACGTTTGGCTTCGGGACCACAGACGCAGGTAGTGAGTTCCACTCTTACTACCTGCAATATCAGACTCGTGTTGTTGATAGTAAATAAGCTGCTGAACGTAATTAATCGTATGACAGAAAATGGAAAAACACTTTCAATATAACCACAAAACGAATTGAAAATCTATTAAAACCACACAATTAATTAAGTCAACCAATTCATTGGAACATACAAAGGGAAATAGCACACACCTAATCCTATTAACCCGAGTGAACTGGAAGCGCCATCCGCCATTATCTAATACAGCGCCCTGCTATAGCATTCGCTATGCACTTTACTAATAGTGTTAGTAATGAGTGTTAATCGGCCGTTGCCGTGTCTAGTGGTCATGTACATGATCTGTTAGGTGGGCTGGTGAACTACATTTTGGTATCATGTCATGTCATAAAATAAGTTGATAAATTCGCAGATCTTTGGTCTCCTAAAAGGGATTATTTAGAGGTCTTGAGACAATTGAAAATCTTGGTTTTTATCTTACTATTTAGGTACTTTATAAATGCGAAAGTTTGAGAGGATGGATGTTACTCTTTCACACAAAAACTTTTGAATGGATTTTGATGTTTGGTACACTATAGATTTTTTAACAAAACTTTTATCTCGGTGTGATGTTCCTGTGACATAATTAACAAACTTCACGCGGGCAAGGCGTAGTGTGGGACTCCCGCCGACCAGGTGGAGTGACGACCTACGAAAGGCGGCCGGCAGAGACTGGATGAGGAAAGCTCAAGACAGAGCTCAGTGGCGCAAATTGGGAGAGGCCTATGCCCAGCAGTGGACGAATACAGGCTGATGATGATGACACGGGCAAGGCCGAGGGCGTAAGCTAGTCACTTTAAAAGAGTACACAACGACTTTCCACAGGATTCTAAAAAACCTCAGCTCTTTTGGAAGCCTACGCTGTCGCCTGTCTATACGCTTTTTTCAGTCCAATACTTTTAAACTTTTTATTGCTATTAATTAATCTTAATTTTTGAATACCCAAGCTGATATTAAAGGTTTCATGAGGACCGGAAGCTTATTAGGACAGGCTTATTAGGCTGGCCTAATAAGCCTGTCCTAATAAGCTTCCGGTCCTCATTTGCTCTGGAGCAGCAATGGAAAAAATGCACGTAAACCTTTCCAAGCTTATGATTCCGTTGAACTTCTACTTCTAAAAGTAAAAAAAAAACAAGAGCAAAATCGTAAAAGAAATCCTCAATAAGAATTATCACGAGAAACAGTAGCAATGAATATTTAATAAAAAACTTTATCCCCTTGAACAAGAGGAAACAACATTTGTTATCTCGCTCATTACCGTGAAGTTTCTTGTCTTACCATCCCAACATTACACAGACCGTTTCTCGTGTCGTAACCATTAAGCTCTCTGAATTGAAGGCTGTATAACTATACATCATTCGCATAGATCATACCTAACCTTTAAGAACAAGGGACATGAATATAGCAACCTTCTAAATATTAGCCGCGATCAAAGGGAATACGGATTAACAATAATTACCTTATCGAATCAGGTTTACGTTATAACAAAGCATGAAACCGAAAGAGGTCAAAGTACCAGTAAAGTCCAGCCAGCCAGTACTGGCTTATGACGAATCGCAAGTTGAGTCGAGTGCATGACAGTTCAGTCACACCGATTAATTTGCCTGTTTGCCAGGAACCATCGGCGCGTAGAGCCGCGCCCACAGACAACTCCGCAAGACGGGATTAGCTCCACACTTTAGATACGGAGATGACAACGGCCTTGTACCATTCAGCCGTAATTGAGTTTCTTTGATTGAAATACATTCACTGTAATGGAAGACGCTCCTACATACGTATCGTGTATTAACTTCAGTTCATTTAACTTTTCTGCAAATAGAGCGTGGCTTTTGTAAACAGTCAGTCATTGTTGTAGCTAGTCGAGGGCGAAACTCAATATCGCCTAGAGGCTCAAATAACGGCTAGTCAATGTCAGTTTTTGCGGACGAAGCAAAATATACCTACATGAACCAAGTCTTTGTCTCAATTTCACTACAACACAACGCTATTTCCCTCGCACTCATTCCCATTCTGTCAATCATGCCGACAATCAGTACGCACGTAATTTTACGCTGAGATCTTATTACTTCAGCTATAAGTGTTCATGTTCACGTCGACATTGACGAAAATCTCATATATCAAACTTGTGCGAAGTAGCGCTATTCCAACGTACCGATTCACAATACATTTGCACGTAAATTGTACGTTATCTGACAGTGAGATATATTCGGTGTCAATTTCCCTTTTACCTAACCGATAAGCGAGGATCGACCTCCAGGAATTCGACCTGACGAAGCAGTTATGTTTTTTGTTGCTTGCTCTTACTCACGTTAGTCGTGAAACGAATAATAAAAAAATAACGTGGGTGGTTACGCACACGGTACTGTAGTAGTAATGCGGCAATGTTTACCGCATCCATTCTTAGCTACCGATACCTGTTTATCGCTATCGCTTATCCATATCTTTACAATTTAACACAAACCTACGAGCACAAATATTATGCTTTTATAGAAATGCAGTGTGTGTGCATAATTATCACCGGCACTGGGTAATTTACATTTCCATAAAACGTGCCCACAAATGTTGCGCAAACGATGGCATGGCGCGGCGACAATTGCCCTGCGACACAGATGACATCACTGCGCGGCTGCACACCATCTCTGTGCCGTCATAGTATCGACATTCGACGGTGTCGCAACATCCATCGGTAATATATTAATTTGGGCCCGTCCATTAGTAATTATCTCCGGTCTACTGAACTTGTGCTGGCATAACCGTTTCTCTCCATTGTTATAAAATACTGATAGTTCTCCCTTTTATACATACATGGCGCCGGAAAACTAAGCGTTTTACTAAAATGACTGACATAAAAGTGCAGTAGCTGGTCATTCGAAAGTAAAACTGGTAGCCACCGACCGTAGAGACTTGTTGTATTTTATTACTGCATGACCTCAATAAACGAGGTGAAAATTGGTTATTATAGCCCTTGAATTCAATCTTACCGGCACTCTTTTATAGGGAGTATTGCTAGAAATTAATTGAGTCATACCTTAATTAATACGAAGTACCAATAAAATGAATCTCTAAATGACCGTTTACACACACCTACTGCAGTGCCCGTATTATCAATTTATTTTAAATTGGCCCTTATATTTATTTCAGTAACAGCTGCTATCGATTTACGAGCCAATTAAAACGTTGTAAGGATTTATCGGTTCACTCGTAAATTGTAATTGTATCAAATATTTGGTGACACTTCGTTTTATCGATACGTCGTGGGACGGTCAGCTTTTGTTGACTATTTTGACAAAATGCTTTAACGATTGCCTAACTAATCTATGGAATAGGTCCGCTGGACCTTTGAATTATGTCGGCAAACGTAAATTATAATATTTAAATTAAAAGCGATAAATATGCTTTCGACACCATCATCTGATATTGGACACTGAAGAAAAACCCCGGGGTTTCGGCACCATTAATTACTGTTATCTGTCACTGTCATTTCCTCTAAATAAAACGAGCCTGGCGGCAAGCGGAATGGGAATAGAGTTATTATACGATTTAGATGGGAGTACCTCCAATGTTTATAAATAAGGAAGGTACTCCACGAATACTGAATGTCGCGCAAAAGCTTATTATTCCACGATAATCCATGACTGGTGTTAAAAGCACTGGCTAAAGACCACCATTGCGTAGTTAAAAAAAAGTACCGACTTCAAAAACAAATACAATAAAGTTTAAAATAACTTTTGTTTCGGCAGTCAATGGCAATAGTCAATGAAATAAAAAACAAAGCCACCGACTTCCGAAGGAAAAGTCATTTTAAACTTTTTTGTATTTGTTTTTGAAGTCGGTACTTCTTTAAAGTTTTTTTTTTATTTAAATATCTTTAAAAATATTGTTACCCCAAGAATTCCTCATGTATCGTGGGTGCGTTTGCAAACATTTAAACTCATATACATAATCACCCAGACCCGTAGGTAACAACAACCTACCAGTAGATCATACAAAAATATTTGTACCGTGGTGAAGCGATCAAGCGAATGCGGGACACGCTAAAATACGCGAAGAACATTGGGTATCGCTCTTGATGAAGAAGAAAGACATCAGTCTAACAATCTAGTAAGATTATTTAGTTAGCATAATTAGCCTATTTCCAAAAGAAACGATGGTTGGAATGTGTGGAGGGTGATATGTATAGAGAGGCTATTTCTGAGATTGTGAGTATCAGATAGAAGAATACATGCTGCGATGGGATGGGAATGATGTTAAATCTGCCTATTTCCTGTTGCCACTGATCGGAAAAAGACTGGGTTCGGCTACTACAAGAGCTCAGCAGTGCTATTCTCTATATATATGACAGCGCACACCACTCGCGCCGCACGATGTGATAGGACGATCTCAAAGCCGCCTCATCGAAGAGCATAATCGTAGAGTCCAGCGTTGAGATTACTTATAGCAGTGCGGGTTGGAGGTTGCCTCACAATAATATATTGTATTTTTCCCACGTTTTTTTCCCACGTTTTTATACACTCACTTTTCTTGTTTGTTTGTCGTTCCGGTTGGACTTTTGCAGCTCAATTTTGAGGCACTTTCCGATAAGCTAACAGACTGAAATTTTGCACACGCTCTGAATTCTGATGACAATACATGACTAGCTAAGAAACGTCATAACAAATCCAATATGGCGGCCTCCCCAAGATGGCGGACTGGCTGTTTGAAATCCACCCCCATGATATGGGTATCAAATGAAAGGATTTGCTGTCAGGAATACGAAAAAAATAGTCATGTGACTTAAATCTAATATGGCGGACGTCCAAGATGGCAGACTGGCTGTTTGAAATCCACCCCCTATGATATATGGGTATCAAATGAAAGGGTTTGCTGTCAGGAATACGAAAAAAATTGTCATGTGACTTAAATCCAATATGGCGGACGTCCAAGTTGGCGGACTGGCTTTGAGGCACTTCCCGATAAGCTAGCAGGCTGAAATTTTCAGGGTACCTTCAACCTCGATGAACAAAGATAAAAATAATTCCCACGTTTTTATACACTCACTTTTCTTGTTTGTTTGTCGTTCCGGTTGGACTTTTGCAGCTCAATTTTGAGGCACTTTCCGATAAGCTAACAGACTGAAATTTTGCACACGCTCTGAATTCTGATGACAATACATGACTAGCTAAGAAACGTCATAACAAATCCAATATGGCGGCCTCCCCAAGATGGCGGACTGGCTGTTTGAAATCCACCCCCATGATATGGGTATCAAATGAAAGGATTTGCTGTCAGGAATACGAAAAAAATAGTCATGTGACTTAAATCTAATATGGCGGACGTCCAAGATGGCAGACTGGCTGTTTGAAATCCACCCCCTATGATATATGGGTATCAAATGAAAGGGTTTGCTGTCAGGAATACGAAAAAAATTGTCATGTGACTTAAATCCAATATGGCGGACGTCCAAGTTGGCGGACTGGCTTTGAGGCACTTCCCGATAAGCTAGCAGGCTGAAATTTTCAGGGTACCTTCAACCTCGATGAACAAAGATAAAAATAATAAAATAATTAATAGATTTAAAAAAATCTAAAAACCCACGTTTTTAAATGTCCTAAAAATAAGAAAATAACCCTATGGGGCTGAGAGAGGGGCCACTCAAAACGTGGGGGCATATCTTTGCAAGTTACATCCACGATCTATACACGTCATGTAAATATATCCCATAAAGAATCCCTTAAGTAATATACGCCCCCACGTTTTGAGTGGCCCCTCTCTCAGCCCCATAGGGTTATTTTCTTATTTTTAGGACATTTAAAAACGTGGGTTTTTAGATTTTTTTAAATCTATTAATTTTTGGTTCCTGAATACCTACGCTGATCTCTAAAACTGCTCTTTATTATTATGGTGAATTAATTCACCATATAAAGAGCAGTTTTGAAAGAGTAATGCTGACGAAAGTGCATGCCTGGGTTCGTAAGTTGTGGCCATTTCCACTGGGCAACAAATAATACAACATGTTGGATTGGAATGCTCTCGCAAGCCGACAGGGGAGGTGTAGGCCAGTGCAGCCATGCAGCAACGAGTCAACGACGCGGGCGCAGTGTTGCTTGCAACATTCAAATAGAAAACGTCGCATTAAAGTGGAAATGTCACGGTAATCTCTGAGGCAGGAATCGAATATAGTGTAATAGTAGATCCCGTGGAACTAAGCTCTCATAGGTTACGTTATGAACTACTACTTCAGATTCACATAAAATTCATGTCTGTTCCCGAAGCCATCAAATGAGCTAAATTCCAGCATCCGTGCGATTAAATAAAAACGATAGCATATAAGGAGCAGGTTTCTGAATGAAAGGTGCAAAATACGTAAACATTTTAATCCTATATCATAGTAACCATCGGGTAGGTACAAGTTTTTTTTTAATCGTGGCAGAGTGATCAAATGAGTCCATCCGAACGACGGAAGGGACTGTCAGACTCTACTGACTAAAACTCGTGTTTCTTCGATAGCTCTCTACGTTCCAAGGTCATGGATACCTGATAAGACAGTCCCGCGACCCCGGCAGGCTTTGGACCTTTTAAGGGAGGCCCCGTCAGATAAGTACAGGTAAAAAACTGTTTTCACTGATGTGTTTTATTACTTCCGGCTGGAGCGGACACTTTTGCATTTTCTTAAATCATTCCAGTAACGAAGAAAATAGAAATAGACCTATACCACACTGCCAATATTCCAATAGTTAACTTTTAGTGGATAGTAGTTTCATTCATTTATTAGAACAAACATTGTATCATTTGGTAGAAATCCAAAAAAGTTGGCGCAATAGGAACTTTCCTAGATACTACAAATACACCAACTCAACAATAAATGTAATTGTTCATACATATTTGCTCAATTTATTAATACATTCCTGTACTTATATTAATTTACCTGCTGTAAAACCAGAAAGCCGACAGAAATAATTATTTAATGACGCTCAATAAAATACCTACTGCAAATTATTATGACCTATCCAGATCATGAATTTTACATATTAGGTATTAATTATAGGTAATGTAACTGGTTATTCCCTACATAATATTATGTACGTTATTGCTATTGTTTATTTTGTAGTTTTGTCGCCAAACAATATAATAACCTTAATAATACTATCCTACTAATATTTTCATCGTGAAAGTTTATGAGGATGGATATAATTATGGATGTTTGTTCCTCTTTCACGCAAAAATTACAGAAAGGATTTGGATGAAATTTGTACACAAATAGTTTATTTAAACCAGGATCTTGCCCTGCGTGCTCTGACGATTGTTCGTTACAAGAGTTAATGGATGTTTCTGAAAGCACTAAACTCGTGGACCGATTTTGGACCGATTCTGGGCCGACTCAATATAGATTGTTATCGACACGCTAAGAAGAATAACTAGAATTAACACATAGGATAGGATCACATTTATTTTTGTTTACTATCTCTTATTGTATCTACAGTTAGAACAAATAAAATTCTGATTACTCCGATTTTATGTTCCCGTGGAATAATTTTTGAGTTGTAACGAGTGAAGCCGCTGGGAACAGCTAAGTAGTATATTATAATTTGGTGGTACAGTTGGCGCAATCGCGTATTAGCGGCATTCGCCACCCGAGGCATACCCTTGTCACCCCCGATGACCCCATCACTCTCCTCCAGGAGAGTCGTAGGGAAACCAGCACGCTGCGCAAGCACGCACACAGACCGATTCCGTCATTCCATCGTCATTCCTTCCTCGCCGCCTAGGATGCCCGCCGCGACGTCCAAGTCAATGCCCCCCACGAGCGTTGCAAGAGCCAGCCCGCGATGCTGAGCCAGTAGTTTTATATCAGCCCCTAAATAATAATATCATTGTGATCCAGCCTGTCCCTTGCGCTGTCCTCCCTCAGTGACGCCCTAAGCCGAGGTTCGTGGGGTGCTAAGACAGGTAACCTCCACGTGCGTCCGTGGACTGGAGTTCCCTCTCGGATACGTCCGGGGGGAAGACCAGTTTTTCGGGCCGGTGCGCCCTGGGATGCGGGCAAAAACTCTTCCTTAGGCACTGTGTGCCTAAGGGGGTTTCTTTGCCCGTATGCAAATAGCCTGTCGGGTGGAAGCTCCAATGCGTGTCCCTCTGATTAGCAGAGGGCACAGCAGCGGAGCGGGCTTGCGGACGGTGAGTAATGGGTAAGCTCGCCGTCCGACCAGGGACCAAGCCCGGGTCGGTGGCGTGTCGTGTTTCACGCGTCACCGACGGGGCCCCTTATGGGGCCAAATGCCTGCCGGGGTCGCGGATTTTTTCTTAATCCAGGATACCGTGGCCCCGGAACGTAAAGGGCATCCGAAGGAACACGGGTGGATTTTAGTCAGTAAGAGTCTGACAGTCCCTTCCGCCCCACCCAGGGCGGGAGGACTCATTTGATGATTTTGCCACCCTAAAAAAAAAAAAAAAAAAAAAAAAAAAAAAAAAAAAAAAAAAAAAAGCCGAGGTTCGTATTCCTCAGAGGGTGCCCTTAGCGTGTGGTCACTTAGTTTGTAGTTTTCTTTAGTTTTAAGCCCCTGGCTGGAGGCCTTAGAATAATCTATGGCACCCACAGAAAAGTCCGGTTAAGCAGCACCAGCACACAACCTAATAGAGGTTGACCTGCGAGATGACATTCATAAAAATTCAAAAAAAAGTTGGCGCAATAGCCGAGCACTTGACTGCTGCTCTGCGTGTCACGGGTTCGATTCCCGCACGGAACAATATCTTTGTTCCAGGTCTGGTCAGGTATTTTAGCTACAAAAAAAAATAAAAGAATCGGTCGGTTTACTAGCAGTCCTCGAATTTTGCGCGTAGCAACTCATTAAGTAGGCCATTCATTTTTATTTTATAGAAAATTGATTTAAGTATTATGAGTATTTGATGACACTGAAAGTAAGGTACCTAACTGAATAATTATGATAAATAGAGCTGAATAATATTGTCACCGTTAGATTTCTTGGAGGCGGAAATACGTCAGTAGATATTGGCACGTTAACCTCAGGCCCACTTACCTATGTCTCAAGTTATTAGAACTAATATGGGATTCCATGAATTTTCATGAACGTCGATGCGTCAATTTTTCAAAAGACCACCGGGAATAAGGAAGAATATAAGTAAGTTTAAAAATAGCACGTTTAATTTTATTTTGTTCCTCTGATTGGTAAATTACCTATGTATTTGTAAAAATAGTAAAAAAAAAGCGAAAATGTTTAATGTTTCAGGCATAAGAAGTTTTCTGCAAAATAGTTTTTTAAAAGGATTTGTTGTAAGAGTTAAATATTTATTAATTACATAATGCTAATTTTATTTTACAAGACTGCGATATTTCTGAATGAATAAAATAGAAACCTTAAATCACAACTTCTATTGATTTGATTGGAAGGTAGATTACTCTTCAATTATGAAGTTGAGACTGGTAACAATCGTGGTCTTATCGATCGTCTTGCTCATTTTATTAATTCCATACAGTTTTTCCGAATAAAAAAACTTTTTCAAAAAAAAATGTAACCGCCTTCAAAAACAACCATAAAAAAACCTACAAAATAACTTTTCTTTCGGAAGTCGGTGTCTTTGTTTTCTTTATTTCATTGTCTTTTTTTTGCCACCGACTTCCGAAAGAAAAGTTATTTTGTAGGTTTTTTTATGGTTGTTTTTGAAGGCGGTTACATTTTTTTTTGAAAAAGTTTTTATTTTACTCTTTTTAGTTTAAATATTCAACCCGAATTCTTGTCAAATACAACATGTGCACTAGAATTTTGTAATCCATAACACCGGTAATAACATCGCTCATGTACACACACAATAAGCTAATAAAATTCCCTATCTCAAAAACTACTGAACCGATTTTGATGAAACTTGCAGTATTCCCTTAGTTGAATGATACCTAGTACAATAAAAAAAGAATTACTTAAATCGGACTTGTAGTTCCAGAGATATGCGAACTCAAACAAAATCAATAGATGCCTACTCCTTACTATTAAGGAGTTCTACCTTCCATCATCAGCTCAGCTACATGAAATTATGATTACCATACGCAAGTACTTAAATTACTTCATAAAATTTGCGAAAAACGGTGTGTCGGCCTATAAAATTCGAGGGTTGCCCTCGATTTCTCCAGGATTCAATCATCAGATCCCAACTTGGTGACTATGGGACCACCTCAGAAGTACCTCCTTTCGAACAAAAAAAGAATTTTGAAAATCGGTCCACAATTGGCGGAGTAATCGCGTAACAAATATACAAAAAAAAAAAAAAAAAAAAAAAAAACATACCGTCGAATTGATAACCTCCTCCTTTTTGAAGTCGGTTAACAAATAATGATTCACGCGTGCTAACTGACATGAGCTCATACTGAATCATAAACCTTGAATTAAACTTATCTCGAGGTTTTACAAATATAACGTTAAAATCTCGCACCTCGGCCCTCCGAAGCGAAAGCACAGCAATTAAAATATTTCGCAATTAACTCGTTCAAAAGAGTATATAACGGCTGTTTACAGTAAACGTAGTAGCAAAAAGCGCTTTACATAAATTTAGAGGCGCTGCAAACCAAAGGGAATTGTGAAAGTTTTCGGAATGAATATGCGAGGAGGTTTTAAATGGTAGTCGCGGTGCGGCGCCGATAAGCGGACGGTTACACACGAATCGTTTGCACATGAACATGCACCCGGCTGCACGCTGTTAATTTGTTACAACCTCCTGTTTGTGACACCCGATATTAACTCATTTCTCCTTTTATTTTTCCAAAAGAATTGCTTCCAATTGGGCCTGTTGTTTTCACTCCAATATCGCGTTTCGCTGTTTACGTTAAATATTAAGCTCATCGCAGAAGAAGCACTGGCTGAAGCTCGTAAAGAAAACATTTCGCTATAAGTCTTCGATGTATAGTAAAATCATAAAACGTGGCTCGTGCTAGCTGTGAATTGGATTTACAACGTTTCTGAAATATAGCTGCATCGCGAATCGCAATTTAAGAATAGCATAGCTTAAACATTATTTATTCAGTGTTTTGAATAGTATAAATATTTTACCCATCAATTCAATTAGAAATAAATGCAGTCAAGTTATACACGTAATTCAATATTGAAACAACTGCTCCATAATTGTCTACAATAAATTATATTAGATAAGTAAACACAATGGCTACCGCCACTATCTAATTCTTGCCGTATTCGTCGAGATGACATCATTCTTCGCTAACCCGAGCTTAAATAGTTGTTACACTATAAAAAGTTATATGGATCGTATTTATTATTCATCCTTTATCGAATTGAATACAAATGAGCTCATCTTCAGTCCCTTGACGGTACCTTCCAATGACTATTATAATGAAATACAATCTAAATCTTTGTTCTCTTTGTCCCTTACAAGGAAAGCCTGAAGAAAAACTTCTGATGGAACCTGATCTGAATTCATTATGAGGGCCAAAGCCTGCTTTACTTGTACCTATCACGATTTTTGACATATTAAAATTATCACTACCATTTCGCTAGCACACCGATTAGTAACTGCGTTTTGAGTTCGCGTTGGCTATAGCCCAAACGATACTTACTAAATACGATATTCATAAGCTTCAGAGATGTCTGCATACAAAACGTACACCCAACTGGACAAAAAATTTGAACAAACCAGTTGCTTAACGTCCCAAGCAACTTGTAAAGGTCATATTGGGGGAAATATCTTGACAGACAAAGAACAGGCTTCATGACATAATAAACTTAATTCGATCGTTAAATAAATATGGAACACAAATGATGCAATTCGAAGCCAGACTGGTCTGTTACTAACAGAAGCTTCACCTCTCACGAAGTAAATACGTAACTGAAACAATATTCCAATGATTTTATTCATAGTGTAGCTGTTGTACCCAAAACTGGGTCAGGATTGAGTCAGGCTGAGTAAAGTTGGCAGGCAACGGATGTAGCGCCGAGAAGTCGACTGTCCAACAAACTTGTAATAAAGCCACGGAACAGCGCTAAATGCTATTTGCAGTGTCGAACAAAGGTTTGTTTTGTTACACTACGAACACAACTAGACTATCTACCTTCTATGACATAATACCTCCTAAATGAATTCTGAAAATACGAAAAACAACGTAAGACCTCGTAAAGTAAAAAAAACCTCCAATTATTTATCATTTTCTGAAGAGTACGTCTGAGTAGTTTGAAAGTCTTTACCTTAGACATCTTCGCTTTTTTACCCACAAATCCTGAAAAGTTTCTCATAAAAATAAGAACAAACGTCGTGAAATAGCGAGATATCCAAGTTTCAAGTATTCATGAACGTGATGTTGAACATTCTCTGTAATATAAATTAAAATTAAGGGTACCTCAAGATTAATTCCATTCAAAGGCAGCTATAAATTCTCGTGTTAATTTCTAAAAAGATCTCATTTACATAATGCCGTTTTCTTTATCTTTTCAGGTCAAAAAGTTCCTGTAACGCCGTCCATTGCGGCTTTAATTTAAACAAGTAAGTGTTATTGAGCGATACTCTTTATAACGTTTTACTTTATTTCATAGCTGAATTATGAATATTGAAAAGCCGTTGTTTCAGCTGTTAATTTTCTATTCACTCTCTCAAAAAAAGCTTAGGTAACGTTGAGAGAACCTATAGATTTACAGTCCAACTATGTCTGTGGTTTTAGGATCTAAAGCCACAGCCGGGCTTGGACGCTAATGATAGGACGCTATACGGTCGAGTTTGGTTTAGACCCGAAGTAAATGGCCCGTACATACACTGAAGTATTTCTACTGAATCAATAAATCAAGTCTGGGCTCCTCTATCTAGCCAAAGTGCGTAATTTTAACAGTATCATTTAATTTTAACGGTGATTCGGACTTGAAATTCAATTTAAGCAGTAATGTTTTGACAATTGTAACCTCATAAAATCATTGGCATGTTGCATTCGAAACGTTAGCCTCGTGGGTCTCAATTGAAGCTAACTACGCACATCTGCGTGCTCCATTTTAATATGGGCCACAATGGGACATAAATAGCGGCAGATTGGCAAGTCCATTGCTTTCATACTATCAATGTTTTTCAACTGCAGCACTTCTGACTGCACCGCCAGAGCAAAACAAACAAGCATACAGCTCACCAAATTCATTTGCTTATTTCTTTTCATTTACTCCTTTACCACATTTGTGTAGTTCATGTACTACACGTTCGTGTTTTTTGCCCTTCTAATTCGTCTTTTTCTGTCTGGCTGCTAGCTAATTGCGGCAACTAATTTTGAAAATTTTAAACGTATTTGGTTTAGCTGAAATAATTAAATTTCAGTAAATTCATACTCGTTCTCGCACCCTTTTGTGCTTTAATTTCCATTTGAAAAATATTTTACTTCAATGAAAATGCAACAAAGTTGTTACACTTTTTACGGCGTACAAATAAAAAGGTGCATTAAACCCCAGTGCTTATGATTCCAGAACATAAATGTAGGATTTCGTTTAATAAAGACTATCGTAAATCAGTTTAACGGCGTCTGACTATAATGTCCAGTATCGCTGCAATATCCCCGTAATGTGCAAAATGCAGCTCGGGGTTCTCGTGCGAAGTTCCATGAATAATACTTGTGTTGCCGTGTTACAAAATTATTACCGAGAAATGTTTTGAGAGTGCATTTCAGTGTTTATTGAATTTCGTTTTCAGTTGTTGAAAATTTCTGATGGTAGAGAGCACTTCAACATCTGCACGTAATTCATGTGGAAGATTGTATTGTCCATCAGAGTAAATAGCCATCAACATGAGATGAATATACGAAGGAAACCCACTAAACAAAATGAAGTTTCGATCCGATCCCAAATATTTTTGTTGTAATTGGCCACATTCCATTTTCGTATATTCTCAATACCTTTTTATTCATAATTGTGTCAGGTGTAATATGCCATATATTTAACGAGCATAGTCCCATCGGATTTTGCGACATGTGTCCGGGAATCCCAAGTGATCCCGATATCTATATGTAAATCAGTGTCGGTGGTAGGTTACGTTGGGTACAGTGCTTCGTCTAGACAGCCATTGTGCTGCTATACTTATATGCCTCCCCAATTTGCACATTAATGTATTACTTATTATGAGGTATTTGCTTTGACATTGAAATGTTTGCTCGTTTTCTTGGTGAAACTTTGCGTGTAGCAAGTAGTCTACAAAATTATAATAAAATTTCATGCTTTTTATTCAGCTTTGTTCTGAAACTTCGTAAAAAAGTAAATTTTAGTGAGATCAGTAACTTGATAAACTGGGGTCACGATTCTCTATGGCAAATATTAAAAAATCCGTTTGAAATGGTTTTCCATTTCAGCGCTTTAAACGTGCACGCTTCATTTCCGTATAAATGGACTTTTCTGCAGGCTATTTCAATATCGTCTAACTAATATCAGATGCGTAGGATCAAATATACATACATCAATTTGGATAGAAATATAACTTGAATGCTGGTTGATAACAATCTATCTGCAGCCAGACAAATAAATTGCCGTTCCCCGAAATGTCTGGTCATAAAGGGAGATGTGTTTTGGGGCCAGTGTCGTGTAAATCACAGTCTGGTGCAGCCGTGTGGTCCGCCCCTGCGAGCTCCGCACACATGCCAACAATATCGCAGATTTGCCTGCAGCCTGGCTCAAAACAGGCGTACACCCGAAGGACAATGTTGCCCACTATGAAAACTCAAGTATTCGATGTTCCAGTTTCATTTTATTCCATCATATCTTTCTGCTGTGAAAGCGTAGATCTTAGAAAACTGAATCACTTTTTCGCAGAACAATTTTCGCTATATCACTTTAAACCTCTTGTAGACAAGTCGTGCACATAAATGAAAGCTTTCTGAAGAATCTATTGAATGAAACTATGTGGAACAAATGCAGAGTGAATTGAGAATTGTAGTAGATAATAGACCTGCGGATTCGAATGGGTTCTTGAGTGCTATAGTACAAAAAGGTTTTAAACTGCATTATGCAAGTAATACGGTTGATTCCAAACAAACAAACATTTTATTGACCTGAATTTTGTTGACGTCATCGGGTTATGTATGAGTTTGTTCACTGTTCAGCGAATTACTATCATCATCATCATCAGCCCATAAATGTTCCACTGTTGGAACACATTCCTCGTCTCTCTGTGAGAGGCCATAACCCACCACACGGGCCCTGTGCAGATTGGTAGATGTCACATTAGAATTTTTGATTCTGGAACATGCCAGTTTCCTGACGATGTTTTCCTTTACCGTTTTGAGTGAATCTCAATCAAATTCACTTCAAACCAAAACCTTTTGTTCGAAATAACAATCTGGACGCCTAGACATTAAAGGAAAACGGTGTAAGATTATTCACCGAATCCAAATCATCTTATAAATTCAGAGCCCGCCTCTTCCATTTCTGTTTCGACATAATGGGACTGAACGAGTATACATCCACATTCTTCGCGCACTCGCTTACATTTAGTCTTATTTAGGAAGTTTAATCTCTTTGTCTGTAATTTACTGAAGACTGGAGGGATAAAACTTCCTGTTGTTCTCTCGTCACTTCAATGGTGTCATGCCGCGGCAATATCGCGTTTGTTGAAATAATATATGCCGGCTGTTTCAGACGATTTCTGTTATTTTTGAGTGGGAAGTGCCTATGATATGTTTTTTGGTATGCGCTCTGTTACCATGTGCAGATAGATATTTTTCGGCAAAAGACACATTATAATTTAGAATGGGATTGTTTTTTGTTCTTCCTTAAAAGCTTTAACTCAATTAAAGCTTTTTAAATTTGCTTTCTCCATAGTCACTTTAGCAAATTAATGTGACGCTTGGATAAATGTAGGTATGCCTAAAATCCTATAGATTTTCAACATTCAGCAGAGCACCGAGAGCTGACATTACAATAATAGTGTGGCGTTAATTTAGATGTGGCCTAGCATAAGTGAAAACGAGCATTGGATCCCTCTTCTAAAACCATAAAATGGCGAATAGATGTGTCTAGGCTATAAAAACGGCAGTTTCTCGGAGACAAAGCGAAGCGGTGCACGAAAGTTTAGATTTATGTTTAAAACATTTAGATTTTCTAGCTATTCAGGAAACCAGTACATTTACTTGGATTATTTACTTGTAGAATATCTGCAAGCCGCGCTCAATGGCTAACCGACTTCAAAAAAAGGAGGAGGTTCTCAATTCGTCGGAATCTTTTTTTTTATGTACGAGTATGTTCCCCGATTTCTCGAAGACGCCTGGACCGATTTGGAAAATTTTTCTTTTGTTTGAAAGGGTATACTTCCCATGATCACCAGGTCAGGATCTGATGGTGGGATCCCAGGGAAATCGAGGGCAACCTTCAAATTTTATTGGCACATAGTACCATTTTTATATATTTTCTAAAGCTGTTCAAGTATTTGCATCTGATAATCATCATCTCAGGTGGATGAGCTGATGATGGAAGGTACAACTCCTCAACGGCTTGTAGTAGGCATCAACTGATTTACTTTGTGTTCGCATATCTCCGGAACTACAAGTCCGATTTAAGTAATTCTTTTTTGTTGTACTAAGTATTGTTTAACTTACGGAATATTGCAAGTTTCATCAAAATCGGTTCAGTAGTTTTTGAGATAGGGAATTCTATTAGCTTATTGTGCACTTGAGCGATGTTGTTACCGGTGCTACGGATTACAAAATTTTAATGCACATGTAAGAGAATGATTTATTTGACAAGAATTTGGGTTGAATATTTAAACTAAAAAGAGTAAAATAAAAAACTTTTTCAAAAAAATTAAACCGCCTTCAAAAACACCCACAAAAAAGGGTAAAATAACCTACAAAATAACTTTTCTTTCAGAAGTCGGTGGCAAAAAAGACAATGAAATAAAAAAAAATAAAGGCACCGACTTCTGAAAGAAAAGTTATTTTGTAGGTTATTTTACCCTTTCTTGTGGGTGTTTTTGAAGGCGGTTACATTTTTTTTGAAAAAGTTTTTACGTGGGAAAATCATCCTAAGTCCTTCGTCAGACTCGTACTGACTAAAATCGATGGTGTTCCTTCAATAGCCCTTTCAAAATCAAAATCAAAATCAAATCGTTTATTTCAAGTAGGCCAGTTACAGGCACTTTTGAATTGTCAAAAGACAAAAGTAAAATAAAATAGTTTAAAAATAGTTACGGTGCTACAGTCCCAGTCACAAGACATAAAAACTGTGAAAGTACTGTAGATGCCCATTCCAAAGCGTAGATCTCTATGGAGAAGAACGGGCAAGAAACTCCATGGACACTCTTTTTCAATCGCCAAAATTATAACAAAACCTTTGTTACATCATTCAACTTCAGATGGTACATTATGTGAGAACGATGTAGCAAGTAAGTGTCCATAGGAAATTCATGTAAATAAAGACAATTCAATAAAATTATAAATAATTAAAATAAACCGTGGCTGCTAAGAGATGACCAGTCACGACTGACAGCGCCCGTTCACGAACATGACACATGCATCAGCATCACTCAGCTCAACCATTTTGAAGGGAACTAAATGATCCGACACACGCGCCACCGTCAGCGAGACATTAGAGTGAGCATGACATAATCTCAACCGCCAGGGTCATTCAAGTCATTAAAAAAAACGTAAAAACGTGGGTATCTACTCATTGAAAACTATAAAGTACATGGTACTCACAAAATGCTTCCTGTGAAACTATATAATACTAGCAAGATTGACTCTATACAATGCAAGCATAGTTCACAATCTTCATCAGCTCCAACAATATCTAAATGATACCCTACGACTGTTATAAAAAGAATAATAAACACACAAGGAAAAAAAAAACGAATTAAAACTAAAGTAAAATACGATAAAAATAAAGAAAATTTTGTTAAAAGAACATGAACAATGTCTTGTGTTCAACACAGCGACCAACTATGCTTATCATCTAAATAATCACTCACAGAATAGTAAGCCTTAGAACAGAGGTTAGCTTTTACTTTTGCTTTAAACACGTTAAATGGCAAGTCTAGGAAAGATGACGGTAACTTATTATAAAAAGTTATACCAACCCCAACGAATGAATTATGCACCTTATGAAGCCGATGAAAAGGAACACGAAGTTTGTGCTTATTCCTGGTATTAAACTTATGGATATCACTATTTTTACTGTACAGGTGAATGTTTTGTCTGATATATAAAATGTTGGCAAATATGTACTGTGAAGCCACTGTGAGAATTCCAATCTCTTTAAAGAAATCTTTTAGAGAATCTCGCGCACCTAGTTGGTAAATGGCACGAACAGCTCGTTTCTGAAGTACAAATATATTTTGGATATCAGCGGCTTTGCCCCACAGCAGAATACCATAGGACATGACGCTGTGAAAATAACTAAAATAGACTAATCTTGCTGTGTCAACGTCAGTGTATTGTCTAACTTTTCTAACAGCGTAGGCGGCCGAACTAAGCCTACCTGCTAGGTTCGATATATGTTGACCCCATTGTAATTTTGAATCTACTGTTATACCCAGAAACACAGCTGAATCAACAGTTTCAAGCTCCACATTACCGAGGACGATGTTGGGACCCAGATTTCTAACATTGGGCAAAGTGAACTTTATGCATTTAGTCTTCTTGGGATTGAGCACAAGGTTATTTGCCGTGAACCAATCTATGACCTTCGATAGTGCGTTTTTTACGTCATCAAACACTTGTCTGTTCCTATCTACTTTAAAAATTAGAGAAGTGTCATCTGCGAACAGTACTACATCGCAGATGTTCTTCAAATGGTATGGTAAATCGTTAATATAAACCAGGAATAAAAACGGACCCAGTATTGAGCCTTGAGGTACACCTAGCTGAACAGGTAACCTAGAAGATTTCGCGCCACTAACATCGACACATTGAAATCTATTATACAAATACGACTCTATTACTTTGAGGGCTTCATTCTGAACACCGTAATGACGAAGTTTACGCAATAGTGTATCGTGGTGTACGCAATCGAAGGCTTTAGAGAGATCACAGAAAACACCAATTGCATTTTGCGACTTCTCCCATGCGTCAAATATGTGTTTCAACAAAGCAACACCCGCATCTGTAGTCGAACGACCTTTTGTGAACCCGTACTGATCATTGTGAAGAAGACTATTTGAATTAAAATGGCGAAGTAACTGTCCGAGTATTAACTTTTCAAATATTTTGCTGAATGCAGGTAGGATAGAAATTGGCCTGAAATTACCAATATTATTTTTACAGCCAGATTTAAATAAAGGGATGACTTTACTGTTCTTCATGAGATCAGGGAAAGTACCCAAGTCAACGCATTTATTGAAAGTAACAGCAAGATAGGGGGCTACAATGTCGATTATATTGCTCAAAAGTTTAATAGAAATGCCCCAGTAATCACCGGTGTTTTTAGACTTGAGTGAATTGAAAGCATTAACTACATCATGAGGCGTTACATGTTCGAATCTCAATACATGACTACATTTAGGGACGCTACTTTGCAAAAGGTTTTCAGCCTTGGACGGTGACGAACTTAAGGAGCGAGTCGTAGTTGCAGGAATGCTGGCAAAAAACTCATTAAATGCCTCAGCTACGTCAGCTGGTTTATTAACTAATTTATTATCAACCATGATCTCAAGTTGATTTTCTTGTTTATGTGATTTACCCGTTTCGTTGTTAATGATTTTCCAAGTGGTCTTTACTTTATTATTAGAGTTTTTAATAGTGTCACTTAAAAATTTCGATTTTGCAATACGGCAAATCTTTTTAAATAATTTTGAATAATTTTTAACGTATTCTAAAAAAGTTTTATCAAATTTGTATTGTCTCAGACCATACAACTCATATAATCTCGCTCGACTTTTATAAATGCCAGGTGTAGCCCATTGATTGAAACCAGCGGAAGTCCCAGCAATGTTAATAGTTTTAGATTTAAAAATGGATTTATGCTCACTTTGCACAACATCAAAAAGAGCCTCATATATTTCATTGGGGGTCTCGTGTTCTACAATTGACGGTAAAACTTTAAGAGCTACATTATTTTTAAACTTACTGCAACGACTAACTGTATAAGGCCTGCATTCTATTTTGTGCGGTTTCTTAATTAATGGCATAGGGAAGCTAGCCATCAATCCGCAGTGATCAGATGATAGATCTGTTAAAACTAGTACATTTTCGCCATCAGTATCACAAAACATGTTGTCTAGACAAGTTGAAGAAGACGCCGTGATCCTTGTTGGTTCAAAAAACAAATTAACCAAATTGAAGGATTTAAACAAGTTGAGAAGCCTTATGCTAAGTGGAGTAACATCTAAAATATTAACATTGAAATCTCCACATAAAATAATGTTTTTACTACTGCATTTTAGCTTATTAAGCACATCCTCCATTACAGATTCAAAAGTATTGAAATCCCCAGAAGGGGGTCTGTAAACACAAATTATTATATAACGCTCGAGTTCAACACAAGACAACTCAATAGTGCGCTCAATTGAAAGATTAACTAGGTCTAAACGTTGTTTACATTTTAACTTGTTTGAAACAAGAACTAGAGATCCACCGCGAATAGCATTTCGTCTTACAAATGCACTCTGTACAGAAAAAAAATCATCATTTATAAAGGCTACTTCATGTTCTTTCAACCAATGTTCAGTTAAACACAACACATGAACATCATAATTTTCTAAAAATAAGCTTAACTCTAATTCTTTGCCGGACAAACCTTGCATATTTTGATGCACAACATTCAACATATGCGACTTAGCCTTTGTCGAACCTAAGAGTTTAAAGAACTAGGTGTAGGTAAACTAATGTTAGTATCATCATTACTAACAGAATCAAAAGTGAAGTTACTACTAAAAGTATCAATAGCGACGTTAGTGTCACCACTAACAGAAAACGTAGGTACGATACAAGTACCGGTGTAAACGCGTAAAGTGTATGCTAAAAGGTTAGCAATCTGTCTCCTACAACTAGCTGGCAAAAACATGGAATGATCTGTGAGTCGGTAATCTGTAATAAAACTATTACAATCAAAATAAATAATAGCGTCACTGTGACGACAAGTCCTATTATACATAAGAAGATTTAAATTATAAATATGCCTATTTTGTTCATCAGACAAACAATTAGAGTAAGGCAAGGCAGAAAAAATAAACTTACAATTATTGGACTCATACAGCTGCATCATTAAATTAAAACATTTAATAATATCCTTTTTGGTTACCGCTATGCTATTCCCAAATAATAATATTACAGTTGAATTGGGATTCATTTTGGTCAATTTAATACAATTAGTTAATTGGCTAAAACTGGCGCCGGGTAAACAATGATTAATAATATATTGTTGAGAGCACTGACTAAAAATACTACCAAAACCATGACCAAATTTATCTGAAAATACATAAGTTGTATTAATACTTTTATCCAAAACAATATTAGTACCTACTGGATGAGCCGTTAAGGTTGTGGGTGTCACATGCTGAGGTGCTGGTGTCTGGGAGCAGGCACAGCTACGCTTTACTTTCCAAGGTCACGATTACCTGATAAGACAGTCCTGTGACCTCTGTAGGCATTTGGCCCTCTAAGGGAGCTCCGCCAGATTGCAGACAGCTCTTTGAGGTGCGCGTGAATCACGACGCGCCCTAGACCTGGACATATTCCATGATCGGATGGCGAGTCACCTATTTACTTGCCGTCTGCATGCCCTCGCTCAAAAGCCTTGCGCAAGATTTATTTATTTTACCTACATCGTACTTAAATATGACGGCGTTTATTGTATGAAAATGAACCTATAAAAATAGCTAAGAACAAGGAACCAATTTTCTCCATCATTTAAACGTCAAAACGTCCGTTTTCTTTACTTCACAAGAACGTGAAAAGTCATCTAAAGTTTTAATGATAATAGTGACCCATTTATTCATATTCTTATTGTACAATCCGCTGAGAAACAAACCGCTTTTTGCTCCAGTTTATACAAAATTTATTCACAGTCTGAATAAAATCCGCTCTAATTAATTCTTCATTTCAGCGCAGCTTACTTAAACTAGTGCAAACAAATGTATCTAGTCTCACCTCACGGTTTAATTATAAAGAAGTTTTATTGAATGTGGCTGGTATAAACATTTGTGTATACCTACGTGTGCCAACAATATATTTAAACTTGCTGTCATAAACTGAAGGCATAGGCGCGGCAACGATAATTTACGATCAGACTATAAAGCATCGCTCTGAAAATAGATGTGCCATTTTAATATTGTCATAAAGCCAAAGGTGAGTATCAAACCTGGCTTGAAATGTGCCGAGGAAAGAATCGTAGAAACACAACGCTTTCGGAACTCATGTACAGCAAATAGGTAATCAGTTTCGCGAATGACAGCCTCTTTCGAAAACTCAATTAAGTCGACTCGTAAAACGCGCGGCCCCTCGACAAGCCCCAGCCGTTACGAACCGCCAATTTATTAGACGAACCACTGAACTATGTTTCAGCAGACTGACAACTATCGATTTCCTACTTAAACTGCTTCCAAGATCTTTATCCGTACACAAAACCACAAAAAAATGTCACGGCCTCACGGTTGATATTACAAAAAGGGGATGGTATCTTTTTTAAGCTGGGTAGTTTATCAGAACGTCACCTGCACAGTTTTTGCACCCCTACGGTTCGAAACAATACCCCTTTTTGCCCTTTGCGATTACACACACAATGCTCGCTTGGGTGGGCTCCTATCGATGACTGGCGTCCGACGTGGACGTGGCACCATAAACACACGAACGCAGAGACACATGCATATTTATAGCGACTGGATACTGAGAATCATGACATTATGATGCACACACGCGCAAGTGCACACAACACCACGTGACTTCCGCTGTCGAAATAGACTGACGCTGCGTCCGTCTTCTCAGCCTAAAGATGATTTAGTTCTGAGAATTTTTACCTATGTAGGTTTACGACAGCCATTTTGAAGGAAATGTGTTGCAATTTCCAATCTTACCGTGCCCCAGAGAATTTTAGTAGGTCTCCATCATACTTAAGCTCCTGACAAATGATGGTTGCCAAATATCTTGAATTCCCACAGCTGTAATTACCTAAGAATAACTGCATTCTCTGGTAATAACTGCAGCTTTCAGAGTAGGCTAGAAGCCAACACCGAAATAGTTAAAAGACCGGTGAAGCTTTCTACTGCAAGTTCTCATGTTAGCTTGGCCTAACACGCTACCTCGTGTCTTGATGCAACGCACTGACATCATGGCAACAATAGTTGTCAATTTTATTGTCTCCTGGTGGCCTACCATGAACTGTTAACGTGATCCAGTTTAGGCTGTGGGAAAGAGATGGCGCTAGACGACTTGTATAGCTCTGTCTCTTTTCCGCAGCCTAAACTGGATCGCGTTAAGAGCTCGTGGTAAGGCCCCTGTTCCGTTTTCTTGAATCACTAAAATAACGCCCCGGAAAATGTTTGAGGCGGATTTTACGAAGCACACCGCTTCCGACGAAAACTCTTTTGAAAAGAATTCTCCGAAGTTGTTTATAAACGTTTCAGTGTCACATACGAAGAAAACATATCTAACAACGTATCAACATTATCTAACTTTGCCTGATTGTGTTACTACCATTTTGTGTCGAACCCACTATCATCATCAGCCTATAAATGTTCCCACTGCTGGGACACAGGCCTCCTCTATGTGAGAGGGAATGGGCCGTAATCTACCACGCGGGCCCAGTGCGGATTGGTAGATGTCACATGTCTTCGAATTTTTGGTTCTAGGACATGCCGGTTTCCTCACGATGTTTTCCTTCATCGTTTTGAGAGCAGTGGTGTTGAAATAAATTACACAAAGTAATGTGCCTGACGGGGTTCGAACCCACGACCTACTACTCGTAAGTCGAGGCCGATACCACTGGGCCACCACTGCTCCACGAACCCACTAAAGTTTAATAAGATTAAAGAAAAATAAACCTAATCGATATATTATAAAATAAAAATTCATGGCCAAAAACACTTTCCCCCTATTATTCATTATAGCAATAACCATTAAAAAGAGCTGACTTGAGTTGTGAACAGATAGCATCGTGCACGCGAAGAACATTTCAGAAGTAAATTCAATCTGATACGGTGAATTATTCACGTTATGACGAGCCTTATTACCAGCTGACCTAAATACGGTGTGCGGAATGTAGTACCGTGCCGTTCTCATACCCCGGCGACGCGCACGCTGGGTGATATACGCAGGAGAATTAAAGTTTAACATCCTTCAGATATCATGTTTAGAAGTTCAACTGAATAAGCAAGGAGTTAATACTCCTTGCTTTTTCAATTGAGCTTCTGAATGCAGGAATAGATAGTAATACACAGGGGATGGGGCAATGGTGACCCAAAAATAAAATGGTACGGCATAGACTTACAAGGTCGAGGAGGGTACAAACCAGACCAGATGAATTACTTTCTGTATTCATTATTTCATTAAGACTGCTATCAAAACTGTGATGGAAAACATCATGAGGAAACCGGCATGTCCTGGAACTGAAAATTCGAAAAAATGTGTCATCTACCAAGTACCATCCGCATTGGTGGATTACACTCACCACTCCCCTTCACAGAAATGACGCTTAGCTCCCAGCAGTGGGAGATTTGTAAGCTGATTGTTATACCGCAGGAAGTAGGAGTTTACTATCCTTCAAACATTAAGAATTTTAACAAATGAGAGAGCAGTATAATTACGAATATTCACAAAGTCGAGTCCCATGTGGAAGGGATGATGAGTCAACGTATTAATGATCGTTTTCTATGCGAAAGGGTGTATAAACGTCATAAGGCTCATATAATTAGATACAACCCCATTTAGATGGGTTTGTATCTTATTATATGAGCCCCAGGACTGTAATACAATTCCCACAGTTAAATAGCCAATTCATTACACTTGACAATCAAGTTCAGGACGTAAGGTTCCGTTAGAACTTGGTACAAACGACACAGTGGGCGCATCAACATCTTTCATCTCAAATTCTTCGGGAAAGAGGGGTGCCTCTTTCAACCCTCAAGACATTTAATTATCGAAACAGAAGAAGTTTTCATAGAATGTTGTATAATATTTGCACCCCAAAATCCCGAACATTGAGGGATCTTCTTAGAACGATTTTCGATCGCATGTTTCCATTCACCCCTCAGGAAGGGGTCTGATTCTTTTCAATTTTCCTTATTTAAACGAAAATAATGAGTAACTTTGGTAAATATCATTGTACCGAGAACCAACAGTGATTACTAAGCAAATATGTGCTGAAGTTGGTAAATATTGTGGTATGTTTACAACTCTATCAGTTTAGTTGCTTGCTTGATTGTAATTGTTGCCATGTCCAACGTTTATTGAGATACATTTAAAATTCTATCAGTCATAACTGAAATCGAGCGGTACAGAAGACAACACAAAGCGACTATCTTTGTACCAAAATCCACTCGTTGAGTGTGGTTGACAAGAGACGTAGGTGCGGTCTCATAAGGAATTCGCATATGATTTAATGAGCGATTGTAGATCTCCAAAGCAACAGACGTATTGTAGACTAAAATAATTATCATATTATAATTTCCTATTATTCTTATATGGACGTGGAACTAAAGGCTGCAGCGTTGTACGGAACAAAATCTCTACATACGCCGTGTATAAACTCAGACGAGATTTTGTCGGGGGGAAGGGATCCATTGTGGTAACCCTCTTAGTCGTCGGTCCCCTCACAAGCCAAGGGTAAGCTGCCAGAGTGGATGTCTGCCTTTAACATGCTTACAAACTTGAAATAGAAAGTGCCTTTATCGAAGAGATATTATAGGAGAAACATATCAAGCATTTAAAAAAGAATCGCGACAGATTTATCGTTTTACATCTTATTAATAACGATTCGAAAGATCTCAAATAAAAGAGGAAAATTAGGGTAACCTAGCGACAAAAATGACCCAAATTCAGTTTGAAATTATAATGACGAAGCTTCAAAACTTGTGAAAAATACCTTTAAGTGTTTACAAAGTTTTAGAAAAGCAAATGCTTAAAGGAATTGTTCTGAAACTGGGACAAATTTTGCCATTTTCCTTTTACTCCTTAAAAGTTTTCCGAGTACCTTTTTTATTCGTGCAAGAACAAAGTTCGTCTTCACTGCTATGTCAATCGTTTGTGTTATCGTCGGCCTAATTCGTTAACCTGCTAAGTCCATTTTTGGCAAAATTGACTTTTTGATGCAGTTCGAAAATTCAGCCTAATATCTACCGTAGCATTTAAGAAATAACAGCGATATCAGCCTAAAAAGGTGACAAATGCTATGCCCGAAAAACTGCTTTCTTATCACTAGCCAATCTCCATAACGCAAACCTGCTAAATCCTCTTGAGGCCTCAGTTTTGCACTGACAACGTTCCCAAACTCACGTGCCGTTTGGGAAAATTGATTATTTTATTTTATTGTTGTAATAATTAATTGATTGTGATACAGTAGCAGTAGTAAAACAATATTTAATAGCTGTCATTAATAATAATAAAATACTTAGGAGTACAACACGTACTACAAGACAGACAACACATTGTAATAACGTATATTAAAACTTTTACTGATTGTTTATGAAGAGTTTAGCATTTTTTTTATCGTGGTAAAATCATCAAATGAGTCCTCCCACCCAAGGCAGGGCAGGAGGGGCTATCAGACTTGTACTGACTAAAATCCACCGTGTCCTTTAATAGCCTTTATATTCCGGGGTCACGGTATTCGTAAGTCCCGCGACCCCGGCAGGCTTTGGCCCTCTAAGGGGGGGCCAAAGCTGTCATTGTGCTGACACTCTTTGAGGCGCGCGTGGAACACAACGCGCCGTCGTCCCGGACATGGTCCATGGTCGGACAGCGAGTCGTTCATTACTCGGCGCCCGGATGCCAGCACCTACGGTGGCCGGAAATCGTCTTGCGACGTCCGACGCCGTAGGCGTCTACCACTGCGGCTGGGCTGTGAGGTAGACGCTGTCCTCTCTCCTACGCGTCCCGCCTCCTCCTTCGCTAGCATGACTGCTTCGCAAAAGGAGCCGACTGCTTCCCATTCCGTTTCGCTCCGCATTGCCTCGACCAATGCCGGGCGCGAGAAGTCGCCGCTTTCGCCGTCGTAAGGACACGGCGCGGCGGTGTTCTGCCCAAGCGGGGCAGTCCTGCACCGTATGCTCCACCGTGTCCTCCGGGCGATCCTCGCAGTGGTGGCACCCAGGCCTTTCTTCCTTCCCTATCCGACACAGGTACCTGCCGAAACTTCCGTGTCCGATGAGGACCGGTGTCAGGACGCCGTGACGCCTATCCAGCCACTCCTCAAGGAGGGGTCTCACCGCCGCGATTGCGGCGTACCCGGACCTCGGTTGCAACAGTCGCACCCTCCATACTGCCCTGAGATCGAGCCGGAGCCGCGCTTCGAGAAGTCAAAGCAGCGGGGATTCGCCCCAGCGATGCGCCTCCAAGCGCCACTCATAGACGCGCTGGAGAGCCGTCGCCTCCAGATCCCAGGGCAGTAATCCGGCAAGGAGGTTGGCCGATTCGCCGGCGATCGTGCGGTATCCTCGGATCATCCGTATAGCCATGAACCTCTGGCAGGAGGCGTTTGGCCCGCTGAGACTGGGCAGGAGTCGGCCTGAGGGTGGCTGCTGCCAGGTTCAGCTTTGGGGCCAAATGCAGGAAGTGCTCCCTGAAGTTCCACCGGCTGTCGAGGACGAGTCCCAAGTACTTCATCGTTCTCCCGACGCCGATGCGAACCCCTCCCACCGATGAAGAGTTCAGCTTAGATATTTTAACCCTGTTTCCTATTAAAGAAGACTGATTGTTAAATTTTTAATAATAAATATTTTGATTACTGATTGAATTCGTTTAACTGCACAATTTAAATAATTATCTATAGGTACACCATTATTACCATTAATTTACCATACTAAATTTAATTAAAAAAAACTGCTAAGTCCTCAACCAAATTGAAACTTCACTTCGAATAACTGCTTAATTATTGTTTTCCTCAATTTTGTAAAATGTGTTTAGGTTTTCTTAGATATTATGTTTTTAAAATATCAAGAAAAAATATATACGCCAACGGGATTTTCAAAATTTTGATTGCTAAACTAATAAAGATATTATTCAGTTTTTTCTTCGTCCTGTAAACTTTGCAAAAACGTATTTAGCAGGTTAACGAATTAGGCCGACGTTATATTAAATTCTTTGCATTATTATTTTCTATTTTGTCTCTACCAACAGTTTTACTAGAATCTTCTAATTCAGCAAACTTTATTTTGCTGAATCTCCAACTAAGTTCGTGCTGTTTGTTTCTAAGTCTAATATTAACAATTTTATTTACATAACCAACTCAGCAGAAAGTAACGATTGCTAAATAAACAAAAACTTACCGAGTTGCCGAGTGGACAAACAGCTTAATTTCTTCCAAGTAAACTTTTCCTATTAAATTATTCGGGTAGATACATTGCGCGTAACTTTTCACAGAACAATTTTTGTAACAGAACAATTGCAGAAAAATCAGACTCAATTTGTCTCCTTCCTATTCTACGAATTTAGTCAATGGCACCACGTAGTACAGTGCACAAATGTTTTATTAAAATGTTTTCGACGACTGCATTTTATGAAGCATTTATTTTCGTGTGTGATTTCAACAAGTTGAGTTTACCCTTCAACTTTAGCTTTACATTGCACCACTGGTTGGAAGCACTTGGAACGAAACTACTCCCGTTTCATCTCATCTTTATAGTGCCGACTTGATTAAAAACTTTCCGATCGAAACCGATTGACCGACCTCTGTATCCGCACGGATCTTTCCCCTTGGTCGGATTACCGCAAAAATGTTTATCATTCAGAAAGTTCCTATGTTGGAAAGAGGTCAATGTTGTTGGAGTAATACTGTAGTTAAAACATGTTACGTTAATGGCGGAGAGTACGATTCTTACTTAGCCGTTTAGCGTTAAACACGTTTCGCTCGAAACGTTTCCGCTGCTCGCGCTCTTCTTGAAAATAATTGGAGTGGCCGAGTTATGTACAGAATCTCAGGAATCGTCATAAATCATTTTTAACGAGTCTGTGTTTCACGTAAAATATTAAGACTTTTATTTCCCTAAATTATCATTAATGCACAACGTTACCTTCCGTGCTTCCGTACGTATCTAAAATTAACATGTATCTAAATTATTTAGGCTTGTTATCCCCAACTGTCCCCAAGGGACTCTGTCTACATTAGTATTTGCCTTCCAGATTACTGCGTCTCGCGAACTAACGACCACGCCTAAGCTTTGTTGTCTCGGGACTTTTTCCCGAGGCCGAATTGTCTACGTCCTTAAATAACAACACAATTAACTGGAACTCATTAAAAGTATATTTGGAATTAAACGTTGCTCTTACAATATTAGCTCTCGTCTCGAGTGGTAGTAAAGTAAAGGCCACATTATTCTTAAAGGGATATAAAAGTATTCCCTGAAGTGGTTTCGCGACAGCATGCTAAGCAAGGCGGGGAGCGTTCAAAAGCTCATTCTATTTGTGTCCAATCATTATTTTATTTATTTATTTATTTATTTATTTATTTATTTATTTATTTATTTATTTATTTCCATTTTACAACTATCATTACAGGATTACAACCTAATGCGATAGTGTACACACAGTTATATCAATTAATTAATACGTTTTGTAACTAATTACAAATAAAGCATTTCTTGTGAATTCACTCAGAGAACAATGAAACAAATCAATGTCACTAGCTATGAGGTTGAGAGTGCGGAGTGCACGCGTCAGCGGCGCTTCACCTAACAGATTGGTTCGCGCGCGGGGCACCACCAGCAAGCGTGGCTGTCGGCGTCGCCCCACGTATCTGTCCGGAACACACAAACCTACCTGCCCTAATATATCCGCATTATGTACCTTCCCTCTAAGTATCTTGAATATGTACGAGGTGAGTGTGAGATCCCTCCTGACCCTCAGCTCGTTATAACCAACCATACCCAAAATAAATAAAGTTGGGTACATAAGCGGATAGAATGGGTATACACCATACAATTTCAAATACAAAAACCTGATAAATTTGTTCTGTACTTTCTCCACTTACGTACGGTACGTACCTCTTTCGCCACGAGACACACGCCGCCGTGTTTGCGCCCATCCGCTCGGTCACATCTTATGATTGAGTAGCCAGGTGGAATTAATGCTGCGTCATGTATAGATTCATTACAGCCTGTTTCTGTTATCACAAATAAGTTTGCACTTGAAGATAAAACGCCCACATAAAAATCATCCAGTTTAGTGCGGAGACCCCTTACATTTTGATAAAATATGTCCACCAATTTACTCCGGGGATTTTTGTTTATTGGTATGTCTCCGAAACCACACCCATTCGCAGAATTCAATATTTACTGCCCAACTTTCTGGTTGACACAATACTTCATACTTGCTTTCCGGCACCCCAATTATAAAGGAAGCATAGTCTCTTTCCGTTTTGTGTTTTATTTTTTCTATTTTAATGGGTACTACCTCTCCATATAGCGCCTTCACGTGTTTTTCTAAATTTTCCACAGAAGTGTCCTTTTGTAGACGCCATACATGTAAGTATTTTTTTCTCTCAGTTCCCTGAATTTCAGTTGAACTCATGCTACCCCCTTTCCTCACTTCACTATTTGGATATCTATTTTTTTTTCTATTCACCAATGTCCATTTTTCTTCTTTTCCTGTAACTTCATTTTCGACTAAATTAACTGATTTGTTTAAACTTTTCTCACTATTGGTTACTTGTGTTTTACCAGTTATCTGCACTTTGGCTGATTTCGTGGCCACACATTCCTTAATTGGTAAGTGACTAACTACCTCCGTCTTTTTTTCTTCGACCACTTTTGCAAATGACACCGCTGGTCTTTGAGATCCTTCTTCAGACTTGTTTTTCTCAATGATATTCCTGGCCCTGAGACTGGTCGCCAATTGTTCATTTTTTTCCAAAAGTTCCAGAATTCTAGTCTCTAAAACATCCACCTTATTTGCTTTTTCTTGAACTACCTTCAATAGGTTTTTCAACTCTTTTAGTTCTGTTTCTGTGCTAATTAATTTGCTCTGCAGTAGTATGAATTCACTCCTTTGCTCCTCCAGACGTGTTTTCATCTCTAAGCGAAACCCCCGTAGTTCATCAAGTACTTGGTTTCCGCTATCAGACACAGTGAGTTCCTTTAAATTGCGACGGCTACCTCGTTCAGTGTTCACGTAACTTGGTGTGCAAGTTTCGCCTCCCATAGTGTTTCCTCGTACTGGTGTCTCAGAATTCCCTTTCTTCGGAATAGTGCATGTGCATTCTGGACATACCCATCTTTTCTTGTACTCCGGTGTGAATGCCCCGAACTGCGACTCCGATAAGGCAAGACAATTCAGATGATACAGTTTTTTACATTTGTCTCTTGAGCACTGCATATGTGACACATCTTTAATGACATCACTACAGCCTTTACATGTCGTATCCATTTAAAATACTATTTAAATAGGTAAAAAATTTTTTTTAAAACAATTCTCCTAACAGTCAACACGTCCGCGCTCTCGCTCGCACGCGTTGTTATTTGCGCCAATTTATTATGCGCCAACACGCGCCTTTAACTGTGTAACAGTACCCGAGTCGTTTCCGTTTGCCCTCCCTTCTCTTTCTTCTTTATTACCAAGTCATTTGTACACGATATTTAACGAAAATTTGTCTAAATTTAAACGCAGCATCCAGAGCTAAACAATGTCTAAATTAGGTATCACGCCCATCTTTGTTTAACATCTGGTTTACATATTTCATTTTATTCATAAAATGTTTCTTGATGTGAAGTACTGATTCATTATTGAAATTTCTTTGTTCATTGTGATTCGATAGCGTGACATTGAAATTGATAAAAGAAGGAAAGCCTTAAAAGTATCTTGCCACGTCTATTGAAATCTTTACTTTTCTTTATGTTAGCAAGTGTCGTCTTCTATGTCGGACAAAGGGCTCTCTAGTATCTTTGACCGTCCCCCATTCTCGCCCACTTAGGCATTTTTAGTAAAGTCATCGAGTCTAGTCATCTTCAGAATTTTTACCGTCACGATGCTTTGCAGACCGTGATTCCCGTCCTACTTGATGTGAAGCAAAATCAGCATTATGCCAACGCATACTTACTTTAGAATAATGAGAATAACATTCTTTATTGCCTTGTCCTCGAGCCGACAGCCTTCAACCACATTCATTTTAGCACGTAATCATATAATCAGCTGCATAATGACATGTTATGAAATTATAGGTGACAGGACACACAACTGCATTGTCCGTCACTTACCCACATTTTACAATATTCAACAAATGGTTTCCTGCAAACAAGCATGTTTATAAACATGAACAAAAGTATTAAAGTGTCGTATAATTGTCCACAGATGATCAAGATGTGTTTATGAGTGTGGTAGTGGTGGGGAGGCGAGATGGGGCGGACGCGGTTCATCGCGTGCGCACTGCTCATGCTGTGTCCACTCGCGCTCACGAGGCACGATGACGACTTCGCATTCGACAACAGCGAAGAATTTCTGGTCAGTGCACTCTCTCATTCACTTCCTACTACTAACTATTAACCCAACAGGATTTCCATGTAACATTTCAGAATATTAATCACATATTACTCACACAACCAAAAATCATAACTAACATTCTCCTCGTACATTCCCCGATTGAACAATAGAAGCGTAAAGTTTTATGGTTAACCTTTCAGGTTGAATTAACAGCTAACCACTCAGAAATAGCAAAAAATGGCCTAAGAAGGTTATGGGGCGTGCCCGACACATCGGCCTATGTGGGACATCTGTTCCGAATGGAAATCCCAAAGGAAGCTTTCTCGGGAAAAGTACTAGCTTATAAGGTACGTGAAAAAGCGAATTTCACTTAGATTTAATTTCAACTTAAAATAATCTGCCGAAGTCTTATAACTTTTTAATTAGGGACCCAAAGTAATTAGGTTCCCTAGTTAAAAAGACCCAGATTCGAATTGAGTCTTTAAGAATTAAAACCGTTATGGTAGAAGGGAACATAGTTTTAAAATACAAACGCACCCTACATTTCTGGCCTTGGAAAGCTGTACATAACAAGACGGCACTCAGGTCCTTCGCTCCGATGAACACTAAGAGTCCACCATGCCGCGCCGCTGACGCTGTAAAGGAAAACTGGGGCTTATGCTTTAGAGAGCTCATAACATACCGTGGAAAAAGACTCGTGAAATCAAAGTTTCATAGTTATACCCTTATTTTCTGCTCCAATTTGCTTTTCTGTGTAAATCTGGTGCGGTTCCATTTCAATAGAATCATTTTTTGGGAACACATGTTTAACAAAATTTCTAGTTATTCTCTAGTCGAGATTTTGGCAAAAACTGTTTTGGGCGGGTTTCAGAACGACAATCCTATTTAAATAAAACAGACATCACAATAATTTTAGGTTTAACGTGTTTGAACCTGTGACGTTATACAGGCAATTTGGCAGGGCAGCCCATGTAGATAAAACTTTTAGTAGACATTTTCATAAATCTACTTTTGGCAGCGTAGTTTCATTTTAAACAGTCCTAGGTAAGTACTAACCTTAACATTACTAACCAGGTTCGTAGTGAAGATGGGCGGCGCATGCCAAGCTGGCTCGCCGTGGACTCCCGGCACGGTCTGATCAGCGGCGTGCCCCAGAAGCAGGACTTAGGCACGCACACCTTCACTGTGACCGCGCACGGCAGCACGCGTGGTCTCACTGCCACCGACTCTTTTACTGTTGAGGTCAGTTTGCATGAATCTAACCTCTACTTCGTGAGTCAATCTGTCTCTAGTAACAGCTATATCTTAGTTGTAGCGATTTTCATTAAACGGCGTGACAAAAAACGGGATTTGCAAACATCACAGTTTACTTTGTTTTTGTTAGTAAAACTGAAGTCATTTTGTCAAGGCTAGTGTCTATGCTATTACCAAGGCCATTACCACGTAGTACAACGAATTTTCCGCAGTGGTGGGGCAGGCTCTATTTTTAACCAACTTCAAAAAAAAAGTAGGTTCTCAGTTCGACCTGTATGTATGTTTGTATGTATGTATATTGATTTTCAGGAAAGTGTTCATTACATTCTGGAGAAGGTTTTAGTATATAACACTAATAGATATCCCGTGACGTTGCCTGCGTGGATCCGTTTTTGCTTACTTGGATTGAATATTTCAGAGACGATTGCATGTTTGTCCGCGATTATGTCGCGTTTGGCTGAACCTATTTTGATACGGTTTTCAGAAAAGTGTTCGTTACATTCTGGGGAAGGTTTAATATATAACAATAATGGATATCTCGTGAAGTTGCCCGCATCGATCCGTTTTTGTTGCTTACTAGGATTGTAGATTTTCAAAGACGCCGATTATGAATATTTTTGTTGAATATCTAAACTTAAAAGGGAAAAATGAAAAACTTTTTGAAAAAAAGGGGACCGACTTCAAAACCAAACACAAAAAAACTGTAAAATAACTTTTCTTTCGGAAGTCGGTGGCCATAGTCAATGAAATAAAAAACAAAGCCACCGACTTCCGAAAGAAAAGTTATTTTACAGTTTTTTTGTGTTTGGTTTTGAAGTCGGTTCCCTTTTTTTCAAAGTTTTTTCATACCTTACAAAAACTTAAGAAAACAAATCCTATGTTCACGCAAAGTCCGGGCGAATTGTCAAATTTTTGTATATGCATAGACAAATCTGGATGGATAAACCTACTATCGTGGCGAGCCAATGCACCCAAATGAGTCAAGTACCCGAAACCATTATGAATAAATTATCGGTCGAAGTATTTAGCACATTTCAGGCATGATCTGCATTCATTGGCGCGCGTCGTATTTTACACTTCTTGTTCGAAGAGCATTGACCAGACTGACTCACGCGCTAATTTCAATAATACATAGGTGTAGATGGATAGAATAAAAATGTTTTTTCGCCCAAAAAAACCTAATAATGGAATATGAAGCATGTTATGATCTAAATTAACGAACGATTTAAGAACGCCATCTGTTCTGTAATTTCTACCAACTTCTATGAGAAAAAGGCGTTGTTCCGTACTTATAAATAGAAGTGATTTAACAATGCAACATTCTTGCCTCCAAATTGCATGTATGTGTGTACGAATACTATGTACTTATGCATTTAAAAAGTCACGAATATTCATCACACTACGATACATTGTTCCATGATGTCATAGGAACAACAACGTCCTGTAGAGTTCATGCTCCTAACGTTATATTCTCTTTGGTGTTCCTGTCGCGCGCAGTGACGTCATAGGCACACCTCCCGTTTCCTTTACTATGAAGAGAGTAGATACTACGATGTCTCAAGAATGCACGTTCCAAGTTCCTGTGTAGTGAAACCTTCTCTATACTCTATGTGCCAAGTCGGTGGTGGGGCTATCAAATAGGTCGCAGCGCGATGTGACAGAGAGCCTTTTAAAGTAGTTACTTTTTTAGGTTTTATTTAGTTTTTAATGAAAAAAAAAATGTTTATCAAAATATCTGGTCTCTAGGAGGCACTGTCATCGCATAGACGCAGACACAGCGTACACCTACACACATCAAAAAAAGTATGCGATCACTTTCAAAATTCGATTTTTTGTTACGGTAGATTTATAATTATTATGATTTCTTCTTCTTTTTTGATTCTTTATTTATAAATATAGATTTAGAATATAATACAGTCCAATTGTTTTTCCATTAAAAAAATAATATCATTTTATGTTATGATCACAAACGCTTTTGGTGTGTGTTTGTATGTATCTCGTATACGTTCTAACGTCATACTCTGCAAATGATAGTCCATCATACAACTCAAATAAAATTAGATTGTAACGAAGATATATCGTGATTATGTAATTGTAATTTATAGTTTCACTGAAACAAACCACTAGTTTATTGGTCCACTCGTAGCATACTAGCTGTTATAGCGGATTCGCCCGTTACAGCTCGAAAATCATCCCACGGGAACATAAAATCGGGATAAAAACTATCCTGTGTGCTAATCCAGGTTATAAACTATCTGTGTACTAAAATTCATTTAAATCCATTCAGTAGTTTTTGCATGAAAGAGTAACAAAGCTCCATCCGTACATCCTAACAAACGTTTATAATATTAATAGGATTTAACTATTCAAATATGCACAGACATGGCCATTTAAAAACAAATTGCTTTTATGAAGGATATATGATACATGTACTGTAATAGATTAGGTACTAAACATAAATCAATCGTTTTTATTCGTCGGCGACAGATACTGAGATCATAAAAATTAAGTAAAAATGTTGCTACAAAATACTGAATATTTTTCTGAGGCGGGCGGTGGCTAATGGCAATAAAGTTAGCGACACTTGGCTTGTTCATAACACTATTCAATTATATTATTGACATTACATTAACCAAGGGTGTGGTGTAATAAATGAAATTTTATTTCACTACGAAAGCATTTTTAGGGATCCGCCGTACCCTACGGTAAAGCAGGACTCTATAACTAAGACTTCGCTGTCCGTCAGTCAGTCTTTCTGTCGGTCTGTCACCAGGTTTTATGAACCGTTATAACTAGACAGTTGAAATTTTCACAGATGATGTATTTCTGTTGCCGCTAGAAAAAAAAACCTATAAAATAAATAAATATTTAAGGGCTTTACCCATTCAACAAACTTTTTTTTTGCTCGATATTGATAACGCCAACAGATAGACACTTGAAATATTCACAGAATATTTAGTTTAATCAAATTATTTATTTTTAAAGTGAATATACATTACTTATATCTATATTCACTATATTACATAATGATACAGAAACCCTCGTGCGCGTGTCAGACTCGCACTTGGCCGGTTTTTCAATGGAAGAGGATCATTTTCATTTTGAACTGTCATGGTAATGTTGGTAGTAATGATACTGCGGAAATTGCGTCCTCGTTTTCTTGATGTTAGGTATATTCAAGTGATTGGCGCTCTCAATGTTTATGTACAGACGCCAGCAGGTCTATCTACCTCAATCTGTAAAATTTTACCAATTGAATGTTCAATTGGTAAAACCTTCCACTGTTGTGATAAGATTGAAAATCTATTAAAGAAAGACAGATTGAGGAAGGTTAATGTGCTGGCGTCTGTACTTTATTCAATTAATTTCCGGTGTAGAATATTCAGAAGACTTGCTAAAAGAGACACTTAGTAAAACTCGTGTCTTTAGGGCAACAAAATTCTATGCGTATGTCTTATCTATCAAACTCCCTGCATGCGTAGCATGACTAATTATATCTCTATTCTACGAAGAATAGACAAAGTTCATCGTTATTTCTATATTTAATGATTTTACCGTTATTTCTAAATAATTCGATTGTGTTTTGCACGAGCATAAAACGATCCGCAGAACGTTGAAGAATAGAAACATTTCTTTTCTATATTTTAAAAATTACCATGCTTATCTATATGCTACCTAATCCAGAAAGATTTTACCGTTTTAAGCATGTAAATGTTTCATAGAACGTAGAAACGTTCTCTATCATTTTGTCCGTTTCTACGGCACCGGAGGCGTGCTGAAAGAGATCTCTCATGAGTTAGAAGTTTTTTTTTTTACTTTGCTCCACTGTGTAGGGGGTGCGTTCACAAACGTTTAAACACATGCACAAACATCAGCCAGACCCGGATCAACTACCTGCAAGCCTTACAAATATTTGTTCTGTGCGGAAATTGAACCCATATTATTTAGCAGGGATTACTTTGGCAACCTTTTTTTTTCTTTCGTAAACTATTCCTTCAGCTGTTTTTTTTTAGTTAAAAAACCTTTTTCGCTTCTATTGTTTTTGATACAAAAATAATCGTTTCGTGTGCCCAAGTTACATCTACATATCATCACACTAATATTATAAAGAGGAATATTATTATTATATTCCTTGGCAACCTTTTTTTAACCGACTTCAAAAAGGAGGAGGTTATCAATTCGACGGTATGTTTTTTTTTTTTTTTTTGTATATTTGTTACGCGATTACTCCGCCAATTGTGGACCGATTTTTAAAATTCTTTTTTTGTTCAAAAGGAGGTACTTCTGAGGTGGTCCCATAGTCACCAAGTTGGGATCTGATGATTGGATCCTGGAGAAATCGAGGGCAACCCTCGAATTTTATAGGCCGACACAGCGTTTTTCGCAATTTTAGGAAGTAATTTAAGTACTTGCGTATGGTAATCATAATTTCACGTAGCTGAGCTGATGATGGAAGGTAGAACTTCTTAATGGTAAGGAGTACGCATCGACTGATTTAGTTTGAGTTCGCATATCTCTGGAACTACAAGTCCGATTTAAGTAATTCTTTTTTCGTTGTAATAGGTATAATTTAACTTAGGGAATATTGCAACTTTCATCAAAATCGGTTCAGTAGTTTTTGAGATAGGGAATTTCATTAGCTTATTGTGTACATGAGCGATGTTATTACTGGTGTTATAGATTACAAAATTCTAGTGCACATGTTGTATTTGACAAGAATTTGGGTTGAATATTTAAACTAAAACGAGTAAAATAAAAACTTTTTCAAAAAAAAATGTAACCGCCTTCAAAAATAACCATAAAAAACGGTAAAAAAACCTACAAAATAACTTTTCTTTCGGAAGTCGGTGGCAAAAAAAAGACAATGAAATAAAGAAAACAAAGACACCGACTTCCGAAAGAAAAGTTATTTTGTAGGTTTTTTTACCGTTTTTTATGGTTATTTTTGAAGGCGGTTACATTTTTTTTTGAAAAAGTTTTTTTCTTTCGTACACTTTCCTTCAGCTGTTTTTTTTTAGTTTAAAAACCTTTTTCGCTTCTATTGTTTTTGATACAAAAATAATCGTTTCGTGTGCCCAAGTTACATCTACATATCATCACACTAATATTATAAAGAGGAAAAAATTTGTATTTTTGTGTGTGTATGTTTGTGATGAATAAACTCAGAAACTACTGAACCTATTTCAAAAATTCTTTCACAAGTTTAAAGCTGCTTTGGTCCTGAGTGAAATATGGGGGAGAGGGGGTGAGCGGGCGAAGCTGCTGGCAAAAGCGAGTCGTATGAATTCGTAGTGTACTAAAACCTCTGAAATTATATGACTTTGTGCAAGTACCATTCTAAGTTCTATCTCCATTTCAGGTAAAGAAAGCCCAAGACAAACCTCACTCTAAATATGGATCCTGTGTGGGTGAAGAGAGCCGGTTGGTGCTGGTCATCATGGTGGACGGCTCCTTCCACAGCGTGGCGCCCCGGCAGAGGATACGAGCGCTCATGCAGCTCGCCAGCTTCATGGCGCTCGATGGCGTGAGTTATTACATGTGTTATCTATACTAATATGGATCCTGTGTGGGTGAGGATAGCCGACTCCTTCCACAGCGTGGCGCCCCGGCAGAGGATACGAGCGCTCATGCAGCTCGCCAGCTTCATGGCGCTCGATGGCGTGAGTTATTACATGTGTTATCTATACTAATATGGATCCTGTGTGGGTGAGGATAGCCGACTCCTTCCACAGCGTGGCGCCCCGGCAGAGGATACGAGCGCTCATGCAGCTCGCCAGCTTCATGGCGCTCGATGGCGTGAGTTATTACATGTGTTATCTATACTAATATGGATCCTGTGTGGGTGAGGATAGCCGACTCCTTCCACAGCGTGGCGCCCCGGCAGAGGATACGAGCGCTCATGCAGCTCGCCAGCTTCATGGCGCTCGATGGCGTGAGTTATTACATGTGTTATCTATACTAATATGGATCCTGTGTGGGTGAGGATAGCCGACTCCTTCCACAGCGTGGCGCCCCGGCAGAGGATACGAGCGCTCATGCAGCTCGCCAGCTTCATGGCGCTCGATGGCGTGAGTTATTACATGTGTTATCTATACTAATATGGATCCTGTGTGGGTGAGGATAGCCGACTCCTTCCACAGCGTGGCGCCCCGGCAGAGGATACGAGCGCTCATGCAGCTCGCCAGCTTCATGGCGCTCGATGGCGTGAGTTATTACATGTGTTATCTATACTAATATGGATCCTGTGTGGGTGAGGATAGCCGACTCCTTCCACAGCGTGGCGCCCCGGCAGAGGATACGAGCGCTCATGCAGCTCGCCAGCTTCATGGCGCTCGATGGCGTGAGTTATTACATGTGTTATCTATACTAATATGGATCCTGTGTGGGTGAGGATAGCCGACTCCTTCCACAGCGTGGCGCCCCGGCAGAGGATACGAGCGCTCATGCAGCTCGCCAGCTTCATGGCGCTCGATGGCGTGAGTTATTACATGTGTTATCTATACTAATATGGATCCTGTGTGGGTGAGGATAGCCGACTCCTTCCACAGCGTGGCGCCCCGGCAGAGGATACGAGCGCTCATGCAGCTCGCCAGCTTCATGGCGCTCGATGGCGTGAGTTATTACATGTGTTATCTATACTAATATGGATCCTGTGTGGGTGAGGATAGCCGACTCCTTCCACAGCGTGGCGCCCCGGCAGAGGATACGAGCGCTCATGCAGCTCGCCAGCTTCATGGCGCTCGATGGCGTGAGTTATTACATGTGTTATCTATACTAATATGGATCCTGTGTGGGTGAGGATAGCCGACTCCTTCCACAGCGTGGCGCCCCGGCAGAGGATACGAGCGCTCATGCAGCTCGCCAGCTTCATGGCGCTCGATGGCGTGAGTTATTACATGTGTTATCTATACTAATATGGATCCTGTGTGGGTGAGGATAGCCGACTCCTTCCACAGCGTGGCGCCCCGGCAGAGGATACGAGCGCTCATGCAGCTCGCCAGCTTCATGGCGCTCGATGGCGTGAGTTATTACATGTGTTATCTATACTAATATGGATCCTGTGTGGGTGAGGATAGCCGACTCCTTCCACAGCGTGGCGCCCCGGCAGAGGATACGAGCGCTCATGCAGCTAGCCAGCTTCATGGCGCTCGATGGCGTGAGTTATTTACTTATGTGCTATCTATAATATCCGCTGTCTGTCAAATCTTGCCAATTTTTGACACACTTCTCGGTTTCCAATTCTGCACGCATATGTATATCAGATGATAATGCAATATTCTGATCACATGGAGCTGGAAGGTGGCCACAGGAATTCTGCAATGAAAAGAATCAACCCATCAAATTCATGATTCGTCTTGACGTGTACTTTGTGTTTAGATAATAGGTAGTTCTTTATATTTAATTCGTGAAATATTTTTTTCAGAACGAGTTCTGGATGGAGCCATACAAAGCGGAGACCCACGCTGAGACCATCATGAGTGGAACTGGATCCTCGCAGCGGAAGCACGGAGACGCTACTACTGGCATCTATCTTAATGTAAGTCAGCCACAACTTTTTTTACCCCTGGTAAAATCATCAAATGAGTCCTCCCACCCAGGGCAGAGCGGGAGGGACCGTCAGACTTGTACTGACTAAAATCCACGATTTCCTTCAAAAGCCCTTTACGTTCCGGGGTCACGGTAGCTCGTTAGTCCCGCGACCCCGGCACTCGGCAGGCTTTGGCCCTCTAAGGGGCCCCGTCATTGTGCTAAAAGCTGTTTGAGGCGCGCGTGGAACACAATGCGCCATCGACCGGGGCATGGTCCATAATCGGACAGCGAGTCGCGAATTACTCGCCGTCCGCATGCCCAAGTCAGCCACAACTTACAGAACCAAAATTAATCGAAATGGATTCAGCGATTTAGGCGGAAAAGCGAATATAATAAACTCACTTTGGCATTTGTAAAATTAGCAAGGACTTTTACCCACAGCATTCCCGTGGATATCAGAAACTATCTCACTTTGATAATCCAGTAAAATCCCTCCTTAATAAAAATAACAGTAGTACGCAGTGCGCTATGTATTAACCCACTTGGGTTCAATAGACTATCCACGTGCCAAATATCATCCAAATATGAAAAGCCATTAAGGCTTAAAAAGGTAACAGGCAGACCGTTATACAGACAGTTAAATAAATGCGTCGAAATATCTAATCTATTTAAAAGAGACCGCAATACATTTTCGTCTAATGTCCATGCAAATAAAACTAATAAGGAAACCAAAGATTAAGTTATAAATATTTAAAGGCATTCAATTTTTGTAACAATAGATTTTATTATTCAAGTACGATTTAATGCGTCTAGCATCTAGACAAAGGTACACTTTATTGCATGCTAAAAGATTAATATCCGTTGTCGAATTTTCAACTTTCAAGCAATACACCAAGCGTTCAATATCCAACAGCATATTTACATTTTAGGGTTTGTAATACTATGCGATTATGGAGACAATAATCATTATTGATGGATGCATATCGCTTATTATACGTCTGCGCCGAACAAAAATAGCTTTCAAACTAGCATGGCATCCTAATAAGTTCCTAGTTTATTTTCAGTGTCAACTATGGGTGTGTACATCTTTGTTTTAGTTGGAAATCATTGTTATCCGTCAAAATATTTTTAATTATATACCTCTCCAGCGAGAGCAGTGTTGGCCCAGTGGTATCGGCCTCGACTTACGAGTAGTAGGTCGTGGGTTCGAACCCCGTCAGGCGCATTACTTTGTGTAATTTATTTCATCACCACTGCTCACAAAACGGTGAAGGAAAACATCGTGAGGAAACCGGCATGTCCTAGAACCAAAAATTCGAAGACATGTGACATCTACCAATCCGCACTGGGCCCGCGTGGTAGATGACGGCCCACTCCCTCTCACAGAGAGGAGGCCTGTGTCCCAGCAGTGGGAACATTTATAGGCTGATGATGATGATGACCTCTCCAGACTCAACTAAAAAAAAAACAAAAAAAAAACCTCATCTTTGGCGTCAGGTTTTAGTGTTACCTAGTGCGAGGTTGTTGTCAGACTTTCAGCTTCTGATTACCTGGAAGAACTAGGCAGGCTTCGGTTTATTGAACCGCACTCGACCTCTGCGGCCATCTCACTTCTATTGTAAACTATTTAATCATGAAATTTTTCATTATTAATATTGAGTTCGGCTGCCTGACGAACCAGATCCAGTTTTGTACCAGTGTTTTACTTGGAGTGACTGTCTATCCAACTTCAAAAACTGTAAGCAGGATACATGCCCTGGAAAACATAGGGCATGGTAAAGAAAAAACAGGGTGTTTTTCTTAAATAACGTAAATAAGAGTCTGCCAGTCTCTTCTACTCCACCTAGACGAAATCGTTTGATGATTTCTCCCACAAAAAATCCAGTCACTGAATAATATGATAGTCATTGGCAAAACTAGTTGTCAGACTTGAGTTTCTGGCCTCCCATAACGACTTTAAAACATTAAGAAATGACAGCCGGAACCAGTGGCTTAACATTCTAAAAGAGCCACAGTGGACCCATCCTAAGACCGACTTTAGTAAATATTGCTTTACCTAGAAAATAGACTCATGCCTTTTAAATTCTCTCATAAATAATTGTTATGTGTTATCCTTTCCAGGTGGGCTGTGGCAAGAAGCTGTGGAGTCACCACAAGGTGCTGGTGGCAGGTCTACGGGAGCAGGCGCGGGACGGTACTCTCGCTCACGTGCTGCGACTGCCCGTCATTGGATGGAGGATGCAGGCTGTGCAGCCCGCGCCCAGGATTAAGAGACAGGTATGTAAAACTTACCTTTCCTACTAGGATTTAAATGGATATTTTGTGGACAAACAAATTCATTTAAAATATGCTGACTTACAATAATTGTTTCTTGTAATGTTCCGGCAGAGAAATAGCGACAGGCATTGAAATGAATTATTCGTCATTTCAATTTTCAAAAAATATTTGATTTTCCGTATTTTATCCAATATTTTAAGTTTTAATTTAAAAAAAAAAAACGTGTTCAATACTTTTACTGGATGGTGGACTAAATAAAATTGCAAATTAGCCTATTAAAACCTAAATCCTCTTCCAATCATCATAAAATCATTGTGAGATAATTACAGTTGTGACGAACCTACAACACTGAAGTTAATCAAAGGTGGCGGTAGGCCCTGTGAAGTTCACAAACTTACTCCATCCACATACTATCTTACTGTAACCTACCACCACAAAAAACAGCAGTATATCTGTCTTACTTCAGTGTAAAATAGAGACAGAGCTATACATACTGCATCATTCTTTCTCCTTCCCACTTCAACTAATCTAATTCCTTCCCTGTTCTCAGCTGGACGGTTCAGGCGGCGGCAACTACGACGCCGACTACGACGGCGAGGACGACGACGCCGACCCCGACCCCGATTACAGCGGCTACGACGATGACGTCAATGACGATGAAGACGGATTCAACGACGTCGGAATCACCAGCCTGGTGAGTACGGTCTCTCATTCGGAACTGTTCGGGTGTCGTCGGGTTGTGTTCGGCGGGGTATTGACAATGTCAAATTTTTCTGTCTTTATTGGAGGAGCTTCTGAGTTTGAATTTGTGTCTGATTGGTGGCAATAGACTCGCCCTCTTGAGCGCTCGGCGTAAGAGTGGGGATCGCTTTGCGCATCGTACACTTATCGACAAATGAAACGCACAATAAAACAAATAAAACGCACAAAACAACGAATCCCGAGTGGCGGCTATGACGCGATGCACTACGGCACGCTACGCGGGCCAATCACTACACTTTCCCCGCCCCCTTCCTCACTTCATCTACCAAAGGGACCTAATAACTCACTTCTGCGCAGGTGAAGGTCAGCGCTCAAGATCCATGCCAGTCACTGTATTAAACTTGAATTTTGCAGATACATAAGAACACCAGTTTAGTGATTAAATGGCTTGGTCGAATACATTAAACTGACTTGACAAAATAAATGTCTATTCTGCGTATAGTTCTTTGCCTCATGAAATAGGTAAATGTTTGTCAAATGCCTCCTAAAGAAAGCAAACATTATCATCAACCTGTATTCGTCTACTGCTGGACATAGGGCGCTCCCAATGACATTTCATTGAGCTTATGTTTTTGGATATTGAAAAAATAATAGCGAAAATGTGACATTGTTAATACTCTGTCGTAACTGACCATAACTGTTGTGATCATTGTCTTTTCAATTTTGTCTTGAGCATTATAATCTCAAACTTCAATATTTACTCTTCCTCTAAAAACTGCAGTTACTAAAAGGCTGGGTGGTAGTTAGATTAATTACAGGATACAATTAAATAAAGTATTAATTGGAATAAAAAAATGGGTTTAGGGCTAATGCACACAAGACCTGTTATTAACCATTCATCAAAAAGGGTCATGACGGACAACGTTCACATTGCATACAATATTCACTGATCTGTTACAAATATTTTTTAAAGACGATACAAGTTTAGAGTCTGACACACGAAACATGAGCCTGGAAAATAGGCGGCAAATTCAAAAAATCTACATATATACTTGAATTTAAGAAAAGAAAAGATACTTGAATTTACATCATGGATTACTAAGTAATCCATGATGTAAATTCAAGTATCAAATGACGATTGAAGTGTCAAATGACGATGAACGATGTAGATTTTTTGAATTTGCCGCTATTTTCCAGGCTCATGTTTCGTGTGTCAGACTCTAGACGTCTTGATCGTGATTCACCAAGCGATGCGTATGGACATGAGTGTTTAAAAAAACGCCCACCAATGAAAAAGGCGTTTCGACAATTATAGTCCTCGTGTGTGAGAGCTCTTTAGAGGGTTAGAAACTAAAAAAATAAAATAACTTGTGATAAAGGGTTGACAGAATTCTGTAGGACAACTAATTGTATTATTCACTCCCTTCTAATAACAGAAAAAAATAAATAAAGGAAATGGGAAATAAAGACAAGGTGACCAATATGATATTTGTGCACGTTTTCACTGCTAAATAGAACTCTCTGTTAGATTTTCAACTCAATACTGAATCATTAGAGTTGAAATTACATCAATCAGGCAATCATTTAAATATCGTCTCAACAAAACAGGCGCGATCTCATCAAAGACACCCACTTAAGTCATGTCAAGAGCGTATTGAACATCTAATTGAAAAATTACTTTATCACTCGACTATGAATCATATAACCTTATCATACAACTCATATTTAATTTTAGAGTGTGGAACTGTCATACATTCTATGTTTCTTAGTACTTATGCATCATTCGTACTTATTATTCGTTGGGAAATATACCTAACTGTACATCAGTATAATAAATATTTGAATAATTAATATATTCATAGTAAACTTGCTTAACAAAGACAGTCATTATTTATTAAATAGGTATGTATTTCCCAATGAGTGCGTTAGTCATCCCATTATATACTACGGAATGCATACAGTATTACAAGGATCTCTTGACCTTCGTCATTTTTTTTTAATATCATAGACTTACAGAATGGACTGTGCCTTCCCTTCAAATGTCAAGTATAAACAGGCCCGAAGTCACAGGACAATCTTATCACGACACTGTGGCCCTGAGGCGCTAAAGGCAACCAAAGGAACTGGGTGAACTTTTAGTCAGTGAGTCTGACAGTCCCTTCCCCTCTACCACCAAATAATAAATCAAAACGGGTAAACACATGTCAGAAAGAGACGCCAACACAGCACTCTTCTTTTTCACAGGAAGGTAGTTCCACCGAATCCCTTACTATCTTTCTAAAAAGTTTTTAATTTCATGCAGGTTTTACTCTGTCCATTCTCTATGTCTATGATGTATAAAATTTATGAAATAAAAGACGGCGGTGTTAGTACAGAAGTTTGCCACGGGCCAAAATATCCTTGTATACCTATATCTTGCACTTTAATGTCACCACATATAGCAGCGTTGGTACTGGGAACCACGTAGCATGGAATGTTGAATGAAGTATCATTGAAAATTTCCCGACAGTCTCATTTGTTGTGTCCCTACCTTATTAATTTATTTAAAGTTAAACATTTTACATCCGAAAATCCACTTTATACATGCCTACATAAGCGCTACTTTGGAATTAAGTGAAATTAAACGTGCTGTTAGATTTTCAACTGTACAACTTTACGCCGAACGTTGCAAATCTAATATCACGTTCCAATGTCCCTTTGATTTTCAAATTATCGTCGATAACATTCGCATATTCATGTGACATCCAAATTAAACATAAATATTATTAATTAAGTTTACCTTATAATAATATAAACTATAATTATTGTGAGCTTTGTGTGTGGTTATAACAATGCTTTACATAAACGCTTTACATCACTGTATATAAACAGACTAACTTGGGGCATAATAATTGACGCTAAAGCGTGTCTTTGTTACGCATGGACTAAGAACATTAAAATGCGCTTCGACAGTTACCCAACTATATCTATGGTTTTAGTACTACACTACAAGCAAATCTATCTAAACTAATATTTTGTCAGTTTGTTTTTGGAAGTAATCTCTGGAATTATTGAGCCGATTTTGATCACGTAGAAAGCTACATTATTCTTGAGCTTGGCTTATGCTATATTTAATTTTCAAAGGCGTAGCCGGGCGTGTCGTTGAATTAAAAATTTTAAAGTCACATGCAGCAATTTAAGACTGTTATGCAACACAGGAGAGCCTTAAAGAAGCATTTTAAAAAATAAATGACGTTGGGTAAAAAAAGAATAGGCTTTTGATGATCTCCTAAACGGGGTGAATTTTTGTATGGAAGGGCAACATTGCTGTTGCTGGCAAATCTAAAAGAGCACACGGCATGTAATTTATCAATACAAACATAATTTTAACCCAGTGCACTTCTTTACATTTGAACCACTGAACTATGAAATATGTCTGAACAATGCAATAATCTTACCACGCACTATTCACATTTACACAATAGCACTGAAATTGCACTATATTAATGGTGATGGTAATTAAACAAATAATATAGAAATGTGGCGCAATTGAACTTAGTTAATATAATAATGAATGGTTGATAAATCAATAATTCTAGTGGACAATCTTGTGCATCGAATCAAACTGGTCTGTGTGGATGGCGTGCTATTGAAGTAGTCTAAAGTTTCAGCTTGATCTATTGTCGTATGATCTCGTGCGGATTCAAAGTATAGATGTCGCCTCTTTAATATCTGAGTCCATGTAGCCATTAGAAATAACCACAGACAGCGCTCTTGGGTACGTAAGGGTGTGCGTACTAACGTGCGTGTGTGTCGCGGCGCCGCCCAGGTGGACCCCCTCACCCCCGCCCCGCACCCGCACCGCCACCACCACGGCGAGCTCGCGCCCCCCGCCCCCGCCCCCTCGCCCGCCCCGCCACACACAAGCACCGACACGTTTCAGACCGAGAGCGCCGCCCCGCCGCCGACCCCCGCCCCCCTCCCGCCCTCCCCGTCCCCTTTCATGCCCACGCTGACCCCGCCCCCTCCGCCGAGCGCCCCGCCCACTACCACCGAAGAAGCCCGAGAGGAAACCACTCCTGAGTCCGCAACTAACTCGTATACCACGGAGGTTTGTCGTAACCGCTCTCGAGTTTACGTGTCCTATGCATGTGGGTGTTGTGGCCCGGTCGCATGATAATGTTTGCAGCTAGTTGTAGTTTAGGTTTGTTTGTATTAATTTACTGTTTAACAGCATTGACTCATGAAGAGTCTGTTTACAGACGTTATGGTTTTCACAACTGTTAAAAAACTTCCACCGACTTGACATACGCGTGCGCCTGTGACTTGACGTGTTTGTAGAACAGGTTGCATTGAATTCAGTTTTATTGAGTCATAGAAACAGTTGTGCAAGCTCATAGAAAATTTATGTCTTAACCTGACTGACGGCACATCGCGGATGCAGAATCCGCGCCGCACGAAAGAAACACCCGACAATTGGTACTTGGGAGTACGAGAGAGATAGCCAGATCTAGCTGTCTGTTTTGCACGACGCGGATTCCGCATCCGTGACACACAGCCTCAGATTTCACCTTTCTACAAATTATGCTAACCTCAACGAAATATGTTTAAGTCAGTGTGTGTTATGTGTAACGTATTTGTAGTTATTTTATTTTTAAAATAAAGGTCTTAAAATGTATAGGTATTGTATATTATATTTTATTAAAATTGTTTAATTACAGCTATTCTAACCAACTGTATTATTTAATTATGTATATTCATGATGTTTTAGCTAGTTATGGAATGTCTATATTAGAATGTTTAATCAAGATTGTCAATGCATTTTGAAACATTGTGTTAAAACTATAGTGCATCTCTAGTAGCAATTAGACTGTGTTTGTAAACACTGAGCATGACTGTGATAATATCGAGTTTAGAAACTGTAATTTAACAGAAAACCTCTTTTGACTAAATAGATACATGCAACTCTTAATCGTCTACTATGAAAACTGACATTTTGGAAACAAGATCCCTCTTCTTTTTGAGACAAATACATTCATTTCAAATTACGCTAAAATAGCTCTAACTGTAAAGAACATATCCGCAAAAGACACATACCATAACAGTTGCTAACTAAAAGAGACACATTCAATTCACATTCAATGACAATCAAACAGCCTCAATTTATCCTTAAAAGTTTTTCATGGTAGACGAGTACCAAAAACCAAGTCACACACAGACAGTGACTAACAGCACATAGTTTCAACAGTACACTTCACAGAAAAACAAACTCACCACAGATAATAATAAAGCTTAATTTTCTGCAGCACAACGAAGTGGGCATCACCGCACTCTCCGCATCGCCTTCAGAGACGACCAACATTAACATGTCTATCGTCCCGACGTTGCCTATTACACCTCGACGGAACGATGCCTTCTTACCAACCATAGTTGAAGAAACAACCACATTTGAACCAGAATTGGTACGTATCTATTCACCTTTTTCATCCTAACCTCACTCCTGTAATAGTTGAAACTAATCGAGTGTGAGTTGATTTTATTTAACATTGGGTAGTGATGGGTTTCACGCGTCTCATACCCCATTTAGAGTAACTTGAATGTAAATATGTTCTCGACTAATCTGCGACGTGAAGACAACGGAACGAAATTATTTGATGAATGAAAACTGCTTGTGCATTAGTCAGTATGTTGGTGTAAAAACACATTAAAGATGCATTGGGATTTCTAATCTTTCTGGGACTAATTTTTCTGTAAATAGGTACATTTTTAACTTAAAATCTCTGTACATACAAATCTGGACTCTAAAACGTTGTCTTAACGTCTATATTTCACAACACATCGTGTGAGCGTCCGCATGGCACTTTCAGCAAACCGTAATAATCCGTGAGTCGAACGAACTACCTCCGCTGTCTTCTACAACGGAGAGAGAGAGGGAGAATGTGACGACCCCGACCACGGTACCCGAGGTACCCACCCCGGCGCCGCCGCCGACCACTACGCCGACGGCCCCTCCGCCGACCACTACGCCGACAACTACGCCGACGGCCCCGACGACTACGCCGACGCCTGCGCCGACCGCTGCCCCCACCACTACGCCGACAAGTCCGCCCACTACGACGCCGGTACCTGAGACCACTTTACAGGAGGTCACTAAACAGGTCTGTAACGGATTACGTTTGGGATCAGGAACATATTTCCGAATGTCTGCTGAAATAAGAAAAAGTTGGAACCTTAGTTTGATCTTTCTACAAAAAATATTATGTACCTGAAAGAGGAGGAAATCTAGACGCAAGGATCCAAAAAAAAATACAAAAGCAAAACTGGTGTCGCGATCAACGACCGACTAAATTACCTAAGAACCTATTCATCAATGATTATATTTGATTAAGCTTTGTTAAATACATCGGAAATATGGGCCAGGTTCCCAAAAAGCCTAGTGCTTTTAGAAATATAGAGTAAGTACTTGATCAAATCACGTACCTTCCTAAATCATCACATCAAGTATAATCCAAGTGTATTTCGTACTATTACTAACTCTTCCAAAAGTGTGTGCGAGTTGAATTCCGTTTGTGATTGGTCGTCCTTGGGTGTTTTTTTTTTTCTTCATTAATAACTAAACTTTTTCTAAATTAATAATTGGCAAACAGGTAAAGTGAACATTTCTAAATTGTACAAAAATAATCTGGCATCACTTAACGATAATCCAAGGTGTAGGTATTTTAATGTAAATTCTTCAATTTCTCTCTAAAACTCTTTCTTGGACTGGAGTTAAGGCGCGGACTGACTACGATTACTACGTCACCACTATGGAGCGTCAATAAGATTGAAAATTGAAAATGACATTTGTGTTGAAATGTGACGTAAGCTGCAAATGGGCATTTATTTTACTGCTTTTCTTTAGATTATTTAAAATATAGACATAAAATTAAATAATGGTTTGGTTAAAGTTTTAAAAAAATAGAAAACCTACTAAATTCTTAAAAAAAAACTGTTGTTATCGCTGGAAATACAGAGATCTTCGACGTCAAAGTTTATTTTTGTGCTACAACTTCCCAATTTTTTATTGGGAATATCAAACTATTATTTACTTAATTCGCGTTACTTATTTTTATTACATTACGTCATACTCGACGTTCTAAGAAACCAATTTTTGGGAATATTGAGATAACACCGCGCCTTAAATAAATATGGGAAGATTGTATTTCGTGGTGAAAAAGTCTCCCTAGTTCAAAAAACTAAATCACTGTACATTTTAATACAAGTGTGTAATATTATCATTGCACTCTCAGATATTCAATATCATCATCATTTGCCTGCCTTTTCCCAACTATACTTATATTGGGATCGGCTTCCAGTCGAACCAGATGCAGCTGGATATCAGTATTTTACATAGAACGACTGTCTATCGAACCTTCACAACCACTGGGTTGGGATAATATCCAAATAACTGGGATAGATATACCTACAATATATTTTCTGCAATAATTTATTCTTCAATCGTCTAGGAAGCGAACCCGACGGAGGGTAGAAGTACAATAATCGGGCAGACTACAGAAACAGTGACATGGGCCATGCCCGTCAACCAGCCACCCACACTCAAGCACCACATGAAGAAACTGGCTATCACCGCTGGTAAAGCTTTCAGGTAGGTCACAAAAAACTACTCTAAATCTAGAAGATTGAAGGTACTTAAATAGTGAGAGCAGTGACTGTGGTGTTCTATTGGTAATGGTCCTGACTTATGAGTTTGGATCGTGAGATCGAACCCAACCAGGTGCATTACTTTGTGTAATTTATTTCATCACCACTACTCTAAAAACGGTGAAGGATAATATTGCTATGAAACCAACATGTTCTAGAACGAAAAAATCTAAGATACGTGATATATACCAACCTGTCCAGCGTGGTGGATTTTTTATTTCATGCCCATCACTTCTCACAGAAAGGAGGCCTGTGTCCTGCAGTGAGAACATTATAGACCGATTATGCCATTGAAATATTTAATAATACTGGCCCTCTGTTCTTAATTTACTTCCGTTTTGAAAGCGAACAGAGTTGACCAAAAAGGAAGAATTCTTGTGTAGCGTTCTGACCTCTAACGCTTTTTTTTTTGTAGTGTTATCTCGCTCCGTCGTCGACCTTGTCTCTGTCACCCCTAACTTAGATTAAGGTCAAGAGCAAACCTAATTTACCTAAAAAAAAAAACAAATGCCCTAAAAAGACCTTTAACGGTGTGTTTAGGTACATAATCCCGGCGGACCTGTTCACGGACCCGGAGGAGGGCAGTAACCTCACGTTCACGATGTACGAGGCGGAGAACGTGCCGCTCAGTAACAACTCATGGATACAGTTCATACCTGCCGCCAGAGAGGTTTATGGATTGTAAGTATATGAGGATGTATTGCTAAATTAGATCATGTATTCTGTTTTCAATTTTGCTGTAATGTTGATTGAGTTGATTTCAGAATGTTTAGGTTCAAAGCTATACAAAAAGTTTTATCACTAATTTCTTCCATAAGACTTGTCAAATAACTTGGGTCCAACTGAGCTCATGTTTGCGGGGCCATTGACTTGTAATAATCGTTGCCCCACTTTAGAAATTTCTCCTGTATCATGTGTGCTTTTGCCTGACTTTTAAACTTACACACACAAACACAAATTGAAGCCATCATTTTATTCATATCAATTTTCGTGACCATCATCCCTAGTCTTTTCCCAACTACATTGAAGCCGGCTTCCACTCAAACCGGATGTAGCTAAATATCAGTATTTACATGGAGCGACTGCCTATCGGACCTCCACAACCAAGTTACTGGGTAATACGATATTCCATGGTAAGACTGGTTGAGACTTTAAAGCTTCTGACTAACAATAACGACTGTCAAAGATCTACAACTAACAGCCGCGACTAACTGCTTTACGTGTTTTCTGAGTCACGTCAGGCACGGATGAAACTCGCTATGATAGATGGTCACCCATCCACAGACTAGCCTTGGCAAGCGCGGCTTAACCTGGAAGATCGGCCTGTGCGGCTGTAATTATTTAGCCACTAACCAGCATGACCAATATTGCAATATTTTTATCAATTTTTTTTTTCACAGGCCGTTAGAAGCCCACGTATCTCGCTGGAACTTCATAGTAGAAGCTCAGGACAGCGAAGGTCTGGTAGCTCGCGGGCCCCTGGACATCACAGTACAGCAACACAAGAGTGGTCGCACCATCAACCATCAGTTCACCATGGAGTTCAAACTGCTCAAGGAGTATAACAATGCGATCGACTGGCAGATCAGAGCTTTGGAGGGCATTGTTAACTTATTCAGGTATGGTTGCAATTAAATTAACAAAAAAAAAAAAATAAGACGGTAATGAAAAGACTCGTTAAAGGGGTTCATAAGATCTGTGTGTACAGTCACGAGCAATAACATGTTAACACTTAAAAAAATAAGACATATTTCGTAATAGTATGGCTTCCAAAATAGAATTCTAATAAAAAGGCAATAGTTTAATTAATATGGTAGCAGAACATCGCTTTTGAATATTGTTTAGTCAGCTTAGTGTATACATAATATTTATTGCTCGTGACTGTAATTGTAGCGATTATAAGTCTGAAACAAATGTAGCGCAGCAGGTTTATGATGCAAATCTTTATCTTTACATACTACTAGCGGCCCGTCCCGGCTTCGCACGTGTGGACATGATATAGCCTTTGTTACTCAGGGTGAATGTAGTTTTCTAATGGTGAAAAAATTTCTGAAATCGACACAGCAGTTTTTGAGTTTATTTATTACATACACACAAAAATACAAATATTTCCTCTTTATAATATTAGTGTAGATTAAAAGACGCCGTCTATGCGATTAGCAAGCTCGTATCTGTACACATTTTTTTAAGCTACTGTTATTTCAGACAAACTAGATTGGACAACGAGCTCGAAAACGACAATTTAAAGAATAACAACCCTGGACGAAACTCAGTCAACTTCTTTTTTCATGTCGAGATTCTGAGTCTCTCATTTCTACGTTGTTTGACCGCGATTGACACAATCGTTCTTTTGATTTTGTATCATTATTAACTTCTTGTTATTGCTAAATGATTTGTTATACATTTCCAGAGATACGGATATGGATCACCTGACGGTACTGAATACGACTCAGAACGGCGACATGTGTGAGTTCGTGTGGACTAACGACACGCTACCGAAGGATCCGGCCTGTCCTATGGATGATATTAATAGGCTGATGAAGGTGAGTTTATGTTATTCGTAATTATGAAATACCACGGGAACGTAGTACGGATAAATGGTATTTTGTGATAATCTAGGTAATAAACTATAATATGTGCATCGAAATCAGTGTAGTAGATTACGTGTGAAAAATGAACAACCATACATCCATCTTTTTTTTTTGTTAAACGTAATTCTGACGTTCGTGACTTCAGAATATTAGATTATTTATATCGTATCTGCCAATTTTAAGTGGCCGTATTTTTGAAAATTTTTGTTTAGATAACAACATAAGAAAATACGAATTAAATGGTATTGGATAGTGTAACTGACTGCCTAATTAGATATTTTCATTCAAATCATCATTTTGCCTATTATTACAAAAGTTATATTTCCATGCAAATGTTTGTGTCTTCCATTGCATGGGTTTTTCTAATCCTTTCGCCCTTTATTGCAGATGTGCCTTCCATTATATTGTTTTTTCTTATTCTTCTATAATCATTCCTTCCAGATAATGGAATCAGACACAGAACCGGGTAGTCCATCGGCCGGTCTGACCCGTGCCATGCAGCCCGAGCTGAAGGTGGGCGGTGTGTCCTGGCGCGGACTAGGTCCGTGTGCTCGCGGGCCGGCCACCCGCGCTCCCGACACGTACCCGCCGGTCACACGGAACCAGGTGGACCACTTCACTGCCACTGTCGGACATCTGCTGGTCTACAAGGTGCCCGAGGTAAGACTGACCTATTTATGACATTAGAGCCACAGGAAATGCCGTTAATTATTGCATTAATGAACGTTAAACGAACATTGAAAGTCTATAATCGCGAAAATGAACGGGAAATACCGTTATTGGCCCGGCTATTAGGCATTCTATCTATAAAATTATATAATTTTTTTTATTCTGCCCAATTTGTTAAAGGTTGACTCTGTGTATTTAATTTTTTTGCATTTACTTCTGTATTAGTCTTTGACGTTTTTTTTTTCTCACTAGAAACATTATCGTGGGTACTTTTTGTTTCCCTGTCAAATGTATGGACCCCTAGAAACTATTTGAACGCACTCTTCTCTATCGAATGCTATGAAGATGTCTGCATTTTCATAGCACTCGACAGAGGGACAAAAGTTTCCGCAACCAAAGCGACCAGTGAGACTTATTTACTTACTTCATCAACATCAATAGTATCAACTACATTGATCCCACCGTCCCCAGGACACATTCTTCGACCCTGAGGACGGCGGCACCCGCAACCTGGCGTTGTCCCTGCGGTACAGTGACCGCACAGAGCTCCCGGCGGGTCACTGGTTGCAGTTCGATGCCAAGAACCAGGAGTTCTACGGACTGCCCGCGCCCAGCGATGAGGGCAGCGTGTCTTATCAACTGGTGAGGGAATATTACTTTTATTTTTTTGTAGGAGTACTTAAATGAAACTGGCATGTTGCAAAAAAATATTATAAAAGCTTCATATCGTCTTCCGTTACGGCGTTGTCTGGAATGCGGTCAGAAGTGAAATAACAGTTTAAAAACCACTCTTGGTACACAATCTTCTTCACAAAACATTATTTATACAGGTTGCTTTTTATTCGGGGTAACAAGTGTCATCAAAATGAAGAAGAATGGATAAAGTAAGGAATGAGTTTATAAGGGGAAGTTTGAAAGTGGCGCCTGTTACAGAAAAAATGAAAGGAAGAAGAAGAACAAGTGTCATCAAAATATTTCAAAACAAAAAAGTATTCTTATGTTTATTCATTTAAGGGCTGATTTTTCAATAGTTAGATAACTTTTATCTGAGGAATAAAAATGACGGTTTGACAGCTTATCTATAGAAAATATGTCAAACCGCTATTTTTATTCTTCATATAAAAGTTATCTGACTATTGAAAAATCAGCCCTTAATAACATATTTTTAAAAATATCAGAAACTCATTAATGTTGACTGAAAAAATTGAATGCGTAGAAGGCGAATCACGAATAATGCGTCCGCTAGGATTCACCTATCTTTTAGAAATGTCAAAAAGCCCAGAGAATTAAATAAACTTCGTAAAACTATGTTTGCTGCTCTGAAGCCTTTATTCTAATATTTATATTTTTCTAGATTGCTGAAGACTCAAGCAAGAAGAGTGCCTACGACAGTTTAATAGTAGAAGTAGCGAAGGCACCGACCATCAGACCGACCGTAGAGTTCCAGATGACCATGGAGTATCCGTTCCCAATGTTGGCATACGACGCGAACAACAAACGGAAGGTGGTCGAGAAGTTGGCGGCTTTGTTCGGACAGAAGGAGACCGATAACATCAGGATACAGAGCATCACGAATAATCCAACTACCATCATATGGTGAGTTTTCATGTGAAAAATATTCTCTGAATAGAGCAAAAAGAAGCAATATCCTGGGCGTTATCCAGGTTTAAGGTAACAAATAGGAAGAGCAGAGATAACGGCCCCGACTTGGCCGAGTTAGGTGGTGAGTTGGAGCTCAACCGGGCGCACTATTTTGTGTAATTTACTTCATCACCACTACAATAAAAACGGTGAAGGAAAACATTATGAGGAAACCGGCATGTCCTAGAACCAAACATTCGACGACATATGACATCGTGTAACATTTGTGTTCAATGTCATACCAATAATCGTACATACCATACATACCGTACATACCAATAATAATAATCGTACTCCTGGTCCTGACCAATTCTGGCCACGGCGGCCAATTTCAACGGAGATTAGTCAACTGCGGGACATATTATAGTACACAAGTGTGTGCGCACGCGCAGGCACAAATGCACTCTCTGTTCCGACACTCCCATAGTTCCGACGGCAATCCGACACGACCGGAGAGAGATCAGGCGCAGGAGCAACGGTTTAACGTGCTTTCCGAGGTACGGGGGTATTATACCTTAACGTCCAAACTCCGGGCAGATACTGAGAAATTATTTTTAGAAAAACCCATTTCTTTTTGCCCAACCCCGGAATCGAACCCAGGACCCCAAGCTCAGTAATCGCGTTTGCGAACACGAGACCAACGCGGTAGTTACACTAATACCTATACCTCAAACCGAGTTTTGGTTTGCTTTTGAGTTCTTGAAACATAAACAGTTTTTATCATCCTAGAAACAACAGAAAAACATAACATAATATTTTTTTAAACCCGTTTCTCTCTTTCAGGTACAACACAAGTCTACCAATGGACCGATGCCCTAAAAAAGAGATCGAGGAACTACGAAAAATGATCATTGTTGATGAACGAGGCTCTACAAGCGCCGCGCTCAAGGAGAACGTAGACACTATCTTCGATAAAGACCTTAAGGTCATGTCTATAAGGCTCATTCCACTCGGTCTTTGTGCTGAACAAAATACTAAGATACAGAAGACACCGATACAAGTTTATTCAGCAGGGGTACCAACCTTGCAGAACAATAAGGCTAGTAATGCAGCCGAACCGAACTATTTGGTGACGTTCATCATACCTGCCATTGTGATCGTGTGTATGATATTGTTGGCTGCTATCATTGCCTGCGTCTTGTATAGGCGAAGGAGAACAGGTAAACATTTTGGCATATTTTTAAATACTTAGATTTGTTGGGTTATGCGAGCACGAGTTTAATTATTGAATCCAGAATGTAATCTGCCAAATTAATGCCATGTCAGAGGCCTATGCTGTTACTAAAGGCTTTCATAGCTCGGAAAACTTAAGGCGGTCACATACTCACACGAAAAAAGAAGACTTACCAAAAATAATAGCAATCATTTACCTAAATAGAAAATGAATGTGTGCACGCCTAGCCTAACAGATAAACATATAAATAATATTTTCTCTGAAGCATAATAAGGGTTAACTAACATCTAGTTTAATTCTGTAGGAGGTGACAATGCTTGAATGATAAGGTGATTCAAACAGATACAAAACAATATTTTAGTGTTCCACATTATATTTGAATGAACAGTCATTGCTTCTCACGTATTGGAATTATGTTAACCGTCTAAATTGAGCGCTATATTATGTTATCAAAAAATAACCTCACAGTATTATGCTTGCCTATGCTAAAGTACACCAAGGTTTTAAAACTAAACGCTTGAAAGTTGATTGCTATAATGTAAATAAGATATTATGGTGTCATCGAGTATCACATCGAAAATAGTTAAAAATGTCAAAATTTCCCGTTGAGTGCGCCACCATAGTACCTATGATATTTGGTTCAAATAAATCTGAACATTCACAAATTCATCGCACAGTTATCGGATTGGCTACAAATTATTTCAAAGAATGGCACAGGATTACATAATAGATAAGCATAGAATGTTGATTTCATTTATCGAGTTAAAATACACATGAAACGCACACAATGTAGACACGCGTCATTTATGTAAAATTAGTCTTTAAAGTTCTTACAACTATCATGGTGTAGTTTGGGATGCCACACTATGTGAGCTGTTCTTACTCTTTGTATGAAGCCGACATTCTATACCTATTTATTTAGCGACAGGAAGCAGTAATGCGCTCGCTTTTAGTGTATGCATTCTCATAATACAAACCATAATAATGTGATCTTTCAGGTAAAATGAGCGTCGGCGATGAGGAGGAGCGCCAGGCCTTCCGCTCGAAGGGCATCCCGGTGATCTTCCAGGACGAGCTGGAGGAGCGCGGGGACGCAGAGCCCGTACACAAGTCGCCTGTCATCATGCGCGACGAGAAGCCGCCGCTGCTGCCGCCCGCGCCCGACTACCGCGCCAGCGACGACGGACCATACCGCCCGCCGCCGCCCTTCGCCGCCTCCCGCACCCCCCCAAGACCCAAGGCCACGCCCACCTACCGCAAGCCCCCTCCGTACGTCCCCCCCTAAGATACCCCGCTCCCCCCGCCCGCCTAGTATGTACGCAACTCCAATCTTGCTCGTGACGACGCTACCTCGGGGGTCGTATACGTGACGTCATCATAGTCAAGTAATCATTTTACGAAATACTTTCGATTATTAACTGCGATACGGTTTCAACTAGTCGACGCAAACACCGGCAGTTATTTTCTACGATTTATTTATTTTATCTAACTCTCTTGAGCTGTCCTATGATATTAAAACTTATGACAGCATTTACGCACTTGTAACGAGATGCATTTATAAATTAGTTAGGGAAGTAACCCGACGTCGACGAATTGAGGAATTGTGCACAGTTTAATGTGACTACGAATTTCTTATAATGTAAGTACGTCACGAAATATACCTGACTATTAGGGTAACGTGATGTCGACTTTTCAATTATGTAAAAACTGGAGACTTCACAATAAGATAAAGTACCTAGTGTTATTGTTGAAGTAGATGATGTTACATTAGCTCTTAGAATAAGCCGAAGTTCAATCGAATGTGTGAATGGTTTCGTATTTAAACTTAAATCATTTGCAAATGGCAGTAGAGAGAGAAATTATGTGAACTTCTTGAATATTACAGAACTATGTGAACTGAATGTTCTTAATATTCGTGGATCTATACAACAATACGCGATATTAATTTTAAAAACGATTCACAGTTGACATATTGTCAATTACCTAATCTACAACTTATTTATTTGCTAACGTACCAAAACAACAGTAATTAAATTGTTTGGCTAAAAGTGTGCCATTGTTTCACAGTTGTTATTTAATGTAATTTAAAATAAAACATATCGAAAGTGTAACATTTTAGCCTTTAGCGTAGATCTTCCATACACGTTATATTTATAGGTAGTGCGTGTGTGTGTGTGAAGTACATATGAGGTTACTGTTAAGTGAGGCCGTGACGTCACCGTCGGAGCGCCATTTTAACGAATCGCTGTTTATAATGCATGAATCGATCATGATTAGCTGGTGTGTAAACTATGAATTACAATTAACATACTATTGTAATGAATATACAACTGACTCTAGTTATAGGATACGAATAGATATTTTTAAGGATGGAATATCATTTTGTACTTGTCTAATATTACCATAGTTATAAGGTTAACAAATTGTGTAAACTTAGGGACTTGAACGAAATGAGCTATAATGATAACTTTTCCTTTGGATGTATTTTTTTCTACTGTATACTCATTTAGAGTTTTGCATTTATAGATCTTTTTAGTGTTATTAATATACAATTTTATAGGCCAGATACATTCAAGGTTTTCATTTTACTTTCTTTATTTGTCAAGTTGTGTAATAGGAGTACTTAATGTCCACGTAAGACCGTACCATTTGTAATTCTTTCAAACTTATCCATAATAGCTACATTATTTTCTTTTAAACTGTTCTAACTATAAACGCACATAATTTATGTAATTAATGAGCTTTTTATTTTAAATAAATAAAAATTGGTCTAGAAATATATTGTTTTATTTTTTTTTATTTTCAAGTTTACTATATAATTATATAGACTAGCTAGGGTATAAAGTTAAAAATGTATTTATGACTACTGAGTATTTATGTTTATCGCTTGCCACTTGTCTATTTCATTTCCTTTTAATAAGGTTGTTTTTTTAAATATTCAAATCAGTCCTCCCGCCCCGGGTGGAGTAATCAAATGAGTCCTCCCGCCCTAGGTGGAATGGAACAGACTGTCAGACTCGTACTGACTTGTTCTAACGTGACCCCCAGGATGGGTTTTTTAGTGGAGGTATGGTCCTTCACTCGCCAGTCTTATCCCCCAAAAGACAGCGCGCTTTTTGTTTTCCCACGAAAGGACTGTGGGATATGAGTGCTCATCCTCTGCTAACAGTTTTCGAAACTACTTGGTGAAGCTTTTCGTGACCCTATGGTCTGGCTTTTGACTTGGTGCTATGAGACAAATGGCAGCTTCACGTAAGAAGCGCAAGTTGCAGGCAAGCTTAAGGCCCATTTCAACAAATATTTTAGTAACCGCTTATGTAGATAATTTTCGGGTTGTTGAGCAGCTTGAATGTTAGTACGGTTAGTACTTACTACAGTCTACATAGTGTATACAGAAGTCGGGCCCTTAGTGCCGCTGTGTCCGTCTGTAAACTTCCTACTTATGAGGGCTACGGCCGCACTGAGACTATGCTCTCGGACTTAGGAGCATACAAAGAAAGACAAAAGCAATTATATGACCATCGTACCTATTTCTTTCCTGTGTGCTGTAATTATAAGTCTAAGGAAAAACACATTAAAAAAAGGAACTCTGACATGTCTGTCGCATTCCAAAGGAGCTGTGGGCCCACAAAGCTCAAAATTAGTGCCATGAAATAGGGACCCGGGGCAGCGGCACACCACGATGGAAATGGCGGGATGAATATAATTGGATGTCTTCCTTGAAAGAACTAGCGCACCACCGAGTACGTTGGAAACTTGTTGGCAGGAATGGAGGGCGGCCTTTGCCTAGCAGTGGATGGGACAATAAAGGCTAGTAATAAAATAAATATTAGGTTGGGGAAAAAGTCTTTTCGCATTATAGTATGTATGAACTTGTAATAAAATCTCTTTGGCTATACTATTTGTATCTGGCTGGTTTTGGTATCATTGAAAGTTTAAATTTTAAAGAACATAATTCCAAATTCAAATTAGGAAAATGTGTGATTTTCATTTGTTTTTCGTACCATCAAGATGAGTGAATCTAATGAAGAAATTCGATACATTTTAAAATTTTACTACAAAAAAGGTAAAAATGCAACGCAAGCCGCGAAAAAAATTTGCGATGTTTATGGACCTAGTGTAGTGTCTGTGAGAGTAGCACAAATTTGGTTTAAGCGTTTTCAATCCGGAAATGTTGATGTCAAAGATGCACGTCGCTCTGGTCGCCCTATTACGGATAAAATGGATGCCATTTTTGAAAAAGTGGAGCAAGATCGGCATACAGTAGTTACGACGTAGCTGAAGAACTCAGCGTTGCCAGACCGTACCAAAAAGTACGGTTTTCCGTACTATTTATCACACAATCGTACCACAACCGTACCTCGGTGTAGACCGTACCTTTTTCGTACCTTTTCTATAGTAGTGATTTATTTTTCACTACAAAGGGTAAAAAAAAAAACCGGCCAAGTGCGAGTTGGATTCGCCCATGAAGGGTTCCGTAGCAGCAAGCATAGATTAGAGATATAATTATATTGAGATTAGTAAGTAATATACACAAACAATAAAAATAACTTTGTTTTTCATAGTATTTGTATGAATGGCAAAGTTAGATTTGCGGTTTTTGAAAATGTACTATATCTCAAAAACTGCTAACTGTATCTCATCCAAACCAATTTTCGTTGGTAGTTTTGGTTGAGGTCTACATTATATTTTTTTTTGTTTTATCATTCTCTTATTTTAGAAGTTACGGGGGGGGGGGGGACACACTTTTTACCACTTTGGAAGTGTCTCTCGCGCAAACTGTTCAGTTTAGAAAAAAATGATGTTAGTAACCTCAATATCATTTTTAAAGACCTATTCATAGATACCCCACACGTATGGGTTTGGTGAAAAATTTTTTTTTGAGTTTCAATTCTAAGTATGGGGGGCACCCCCAAAATTTGTTTTGTTTTGATTTTTGTGTGAAAATCCTAATGCGGTTCACATAATACATCTTTCTACCAAGTTTCAACAGGATAGCTCTTATACTTTCGACAAAAAGTGGCTGTGACATACACGGACAGACAGACAGACAGACAGACATGTCGAATCTATAAGGGTTCCGTTTTTGCCATTTGGCTACGGAACCCTAAAAACAAAAAAAAACACCTCCTGTTTTTCTCAACATTCTGAATTTGCGTTTAAAAAACTTTTTTCTTCTAACCAAATAAGACTTGGCTGTTTGGGTTATCTCTCATGTGACACTAAAATATGGACACGAATTACTTATATGGAATTTTCTTAGTTCTAAAACATTATTTCCATAGGTTTTTTTTTGACAAACAGCTTATTTTCGCTGTAGAATATGAGTAGACTATAGCATTTTTCAAAATTCTAGCAAAACCGTACGGGTCGGAATAGTTCTGCAAGAACTAGATCAGTTTTTTTTTCTTCAAATTGCGATTTATTCGAACTTCGATTTACAAAGTCTTTTTAGACCTCAAAATAGTTTCAAGTTTCTGACAGGTATGTAATTAACAGAATTTTGCACACTTGTATATAAACAATAAAATAAAACGATACTTTTTGTTCCTTTATATATAGGGAATAATATCGCTTCATATCTGAACTTCCTCATTATATTACTCCTATGATAAATTATTATCAAAAAATGTTTTATTCATTGCACCATTTATCGAATTTAATGACTTTACTTCTTTCTCTAATTGATTTGCACATGAATGTGGTGTTCGATATTGGCAATCGGTAATGTTCTACTTTACCATATCCCTTTGAATATTCGATTCCCTATCGCTTTTTTTCCAATCTATGGCCGCAGACAACCAACTCCAAGAAGAAAAAAAAACTGATCTAGTTCTTGCAGAAGTATCCCGACCTTACCGTACCTTGAAGTTAAAAACCGTACCTTTTCAGAAAGCCAACCGTACTTTTTTGACAAATCATACTGGCAACACTGGAAGAACTGGAAATTGACCACAAAACAGTTTTGGCGCATTTGAAAAAAACTGGGTACCTACACAAAAAAGCTCGACATTTGGGTACCTCACGAGCTCACTGAAAGAAACCTAATGAACCGTGTACTCATTTGTGATTCTTTATTACGACGTAATGAAACCGAACCATTTTTGAAGAAGCTGATAACTGGTGATGAAAAGTGGATCACGTATGACAAGAACGTGCGAAAAAGGTCGTGGTCAAAGGCCGGTCAGGCTTCACAGACTGTGGCGAAACCCGGGTTAACTCGCAACAAGGTGATGCTGTGTGTGTGGTGGGATTGGAAGGGCATTATTCATTATGAGCTGTTACCACCAGGCAGGACCATCGATTCTGAACTCTACTGCGAACAACTGATGAGATTAAAGCAAGAAGTTGAAAGAAAGCGGCCGGAATTAATCAACAGAAGGGGTGTGGTTTTTCATCATGATAACGCTAGACCTCACACATCTTTAGCCACCCAACAAAAATTAAGAGAGTTTGGCTGGGAGGTGTTAATGCATCCGCCGTATAGTCCTGACCTTGCACCTTCAGATTTCCACCTGTTTCGGTCTCTTCAGAATTCTTTAGGCAGTGTCAGGTTAACATCACGAGAGGACTGCCAAAACCACTTGTCGCGGTATTTTGACCAGAATTCCCAAAATTTCTATATCAATGGGATCATGTCCCTACCTACAAGATGGCAAAAAGTTATCGAACAAAATGGTACCTACATACTTTAGTTAAATGTAAATAAACTTTATTAAAAAATGTTTTGAATTTTCTTAAAAAATGCGAAGAAACTTTTTCCCCAACCTATTATGTAAATACACACATCAAAAGTGTCTAGGGATCAACATATATTTTTGCAATAACTTTTCTCCTGATTGATATTAATTACAATTTTCTTTAAGGATTCATCAAATAAAGTGTTTTCGTTTGTCACAGTAACGATAAACCAAGTCACCTTTGCATTAATAAAGAAATTTGCCATTTTCCTAATAAAGGGATTTTTGACATTTGAACCACTAACACAAAAGTTCGAAAAAAAGACTGAAATAACAGTTTTCTTTAAAATTTTATTGGGTAACTTAAACAATTAATAATCCGTGTTTCTACCGCGAACACTAACAACACAAGAACATCGGTTTGGCATACTCAAAATGAGTTCATCCAAATCACGCTGTGGAATGGCCGCCCATGTTCGTTGCAACAACAAAAAAAGGTCTTCTTGCGACTGGATACCCTCCATATTCGGCAGAGCTCTTCTCTGTAGCATATCCCATGCATGCTCAATCGGATTCAAGTCTGGCGACTGAGCAGGCCAGGGCAGGACATTGATGTTAGCTGCGGCGAGAGTCTGTCTTACAACTCTTGCGGTGTGCGGTCGTGCAATATCATGCATTAACTGAAATAAGGGACCGATTTGCACTTGTAGAGGAACGATGACGTCTGATACAATCGTCTCAGCATAAATTTGAGCGTTGAGGTTGCCTCTGATCCAAATCAACTCAGTTCTTCCGCCGATCCAAATACCCGCCCATACCATGATGGTTCCACCACTATAAGGATGGACTTCCTGGCAGGATTTTAATCGCTGTTGGCGTCCAGGGGTTCTCCAGTGTCGTATACGTCTTGTATTCGGTCTCATACCGAAACGAGACTCATCAGAAAAGCACACGAAACGCCATTGTTCTTCTGCCCAATTTCTGTGTTCAAGAGCCCATTGATATCGAATCCTACGATTGTGCATTGCTATAGGTGGTACCCGTAGCGGTCTTCGGGAATGAAGGTTCACTTCATGCAAGCGGTTTCTGACTGTTTGGTCGCTAATTAAGTTCCCTGAAGAGTGATGAAGCCTCACGGCTAACATCATGGCGGTTATTGTTGGAGCTCTTCGAGTTAAGATTTGAATGTATCGGTCTTGTCTCCGTGTGGTGCAGCGATACCGTCCTCCATGGCGCTCAGCCACGGTACCAGTGCTTCGGTAACGTGTCCAAAGTCGACTGATAACACTTTGACTTGTATTCAGAGCTAAAGCCACAGTACGTTGCCGGGAACCAGCTTCTATCATTCCCACGGCTCTGAGCATTTCTTCCCTGCTTAAATGACGTCGCCGCTCCATAATAACGTTGGTTTTAATCAGTAGTAGGGAAACAGTAGCACTAATAATGTCTTCAATGCGTTGTATGTTTTTATCATTGAGATAAAGTTATATGGAGACGCCCCGATGTTCTATAGGTACATACATTTTGCTTATACAAATATGAGTCAAACATGAGACAGAGAGTGAAATATTGGTTTGTCTCTTTCTTTCTAATGCAGTAATCATATTTGACAAAAGAGACAACAATATTTCGGTTGTTGCTCAAAATGGAATATTTTGTTGGGATATTTCCCACAGTTACAGAAACGTGCCCATTTCGCCATTTTATGGGCCGAGTTTCGTGGTAGTTCTGCTGTCAAATAGTTGTTTACTTTTTGTTGAATTTAGATTTTTCAGTAAATTACGGAGTGTTTTCTTTTAAAAGTGCGTGTCACCATTAACAAACAGTAATTGAACATGCCTGGATGTTCCATTGTGTCTTATCGTGCCAGAAAAAAGAAAAATCAGCCTGAATTGACTTTGTACAGGTTAGTAACAGGTTTTCATGCAAAACTACATGAATTAGAACAATTTCGGTAAAGAAATCGCTATGTGATCATATTTTCATGGTTAGAGTATTAATATTTGGGTTTATTTCCGCCCTACAGGCAATATTTTTCATTTCTTATTTTCGTTCGTTTGTTTACAATAATAATAGTGTTGTACCGTTGCTGTAATAGTTCCCGATACTAGTCCTTCGTTACACTGAAACTGTTACCAAATGATATATTGATACAAATATACTAATCATTTACAGGTTTCCCAAAAATGAAAGATTGAAGAAAAAGTGGTTGGACTCTATCGGTGTGGAAAATATTAGTCCACGAAGTAAAGACTGGCTTATATGTTCACTTCACTTTGAATAAAAATGTTTTAACAGAACACTTGATGTTATTAGGTTACATAAGAACTCTGTACCTACAATATTTTCGGTAAGTGTGTATTAAAATTATTGTTAAATAACAGCCTGGTTTTTTAGCCTAAGAAGTTATATAGATAGTAATGTGTATTTAATTTTTTTTTTCAGACATCCATTAAAAAACAACTTCCAGAGTCATTTGTATTCTGTGAAATAAGCAACACTCAAGAATCTGGTGTTTCTTGTACATTTACTGTAATAGAGGAACAATCTAGTGTAATAAAGTCCTCGCTACGGTCTCTCTATAGATTCAAGCATTTCCTCCCATCTAGCACCAAACTCATTCTTGTCCAGTCACTTGTGCTTCCCATTATTGACTATGCTGATGTTTGTTATTCTGATCTATCCCAAGAACTTCTTAACAAATTGGATCGACTTCTCAATAGCTGTATTCGCTTCGTTTTTGGCCTTCACAAATATGATCACATTTCTTCTTTCCGTTCTCAGCTTAAATGGTTGCCTATCCGACTCAGGAGATCCCTCAGATCTCTCTGCATGCTTTTCAAGATTATGAACGATCCACGTGCTCCTGATTATTTAAAAACTCAATTTAAAGTGTTGGGCAGTTCTCATACTTGTAACCTTCGAGCTTCCAAAAAACTACTTCTCCAAATTCCTTCACACCGCACCGGTTTTATGTCTAATTCTTTCGCTATAGCATTAAAAAAGCTGAAAGCGATTTCACTTTAAAAAAAAATTACGTAACCTCTATTTAAGTCACAATAAATAGCTCTCTTCTTTTTCTTTTCAAGTCTAGTCATAATAGTTATTATTAAGTTATATGTATATATATATATTTTTTTCATTTATTCTATTATATTGTTTGTTTATTTTATCAGTAACTAGCTGACCCCGGCGAACTTTGTTCCGCCTTAGAGGTAATAAATGAGCAGATTTTCGATTTTTTATTAGGATATCAAATATAATTCTAAAAAATCTAGCTAAACATCAATGATTCTTTATTAGCCATGTATTTTGGTGCATGGGTTGCACTGTTCAGTTATTAGCCATGTATTTTGGTGCATGGGTTGCACTGTTCAGTTATTAGCCATGTATTTTGGTGCATGGGTTGCACTGTTCAGTGAAGCACGTTGTGATAGACGACATTTTTTGTTTTTTTATTATCACGCGAAAGAACAAATAACGCAGATGGTCATCCGACCCGTGAACATGCCACATATATATCTAACTGACCATGGAAAAACATGGATTTTCTATATTCAGACCACAAACTTTCAAGCACTGGTCTTGTGATTTGTAAATGGTCATGGCGAATGCAAGACGGATCGCAAATTGAGGTCGTAAAACTAAAACGGCATATCGTTTGGGATCCTCGAAATGAGAACTTCCTCACCTTCGAATTTTCCTTTGAGTATCGTCGCGTAAATCACATTGTTCATCAATTTACTTACCACCAAACGCGTTCTGTTGCACAGCTTTGGTTGGTTTATGTTTCGAAGCATGATGACTACGAAGCCAACCTTCATTCGTAAATAGTGCGGTGGTAAGCCAGGCATATCCAAGGAGTTTTAATTCAATTGCAACTACAACATGTGACCTCCCACCCAGGGCAGAGCGGGAGGGACTGTCAGACTCGTACTGACTAAAATCCACGGTGTCCTTCAAAAGCCCTTTACGTTCCGGGGTCACGGTAAATCGTAGGTAAGTCCCGCGACCCCGGCAGGCTTTGACATTCTAAAGGGGGCCCCGTCATAATGCTGGCACTCTTTGGGGCGCGCGTGGAACACAACGCGCCGTCGACCCGGGCATGGTCCAAGGTCGGACAGCGAGTCACCCATTACGCCCCACGCATGCCCGAGCCTACGGTGGCTGGAGATCGTTTGGCGACGTCCGTCACCGTAGGCTGTTGTGTGTAGTACCACTGCGGCTGGGGTGGAGGGAGGACGCTGTCCTCTCCCCCACGCGGTGCGCCTCCTCCTTCCATATCATCACTGCTTCGCAGAAGGAGGCGATCGCTGCCCACTCCGTCTCGCCCCGCAGCATGGCCTCGACCAATGCCAGGCGCGAGAGGTCTCCGCCTATCGCCATCGTGAGGACACGGCGCTGCTCTGCCCAAGCGGGGCAGTCCTGCACTGTATGCTCCACCGTGTCCTCCGGACGATCCTCGCAGTGGTGACACCCAGGCGTTTTTCGTCGTATGGTTGTATTGAATTTATGCAGTTCTAGTAGATTTTTTGGGCATTCAGCATTCACCGAAATACTTTTTTAGCATTGAAGACCGGTGGGCGCTGGGTGGCATGAACATTCTTCTTCTTCATGTTTTCCTAGTACTTTTTCAGATCCCTTATTCAATTTCGGCACCAACACCTTCTTCGTGATCATATTGTTACTACGTTTTAAGTCACGTCTCACGGAAACAGGATAAAAATTTGATCGTCTTGGTGGCGGCATGGCATTGATAATTATGATATTATCGGCACAATAAGCTTAGAAACTCAATACAAACATCGATTGGTCAATTGATGTTTTGATTTTCGTTTTGTTGGCATTCCATGTCAGGTGCGTTTTATTATACCACGTTTTATGTCACGTCACACTGAAACGGGATAAAATAAAACAAAATAAAAAAAGGTAAAAAGTATCCTATATGTTTCTCCTGGTTCTAAGCTACCTCCCCACCAATTTTCAGCCAAATCGGTTCAGCCGTTCTTGAGTTATAAATAGTGTAACTAACACGACTTTCTTTTATATATATAGATATATGTATTAGTATCTATATTAATTTATATATGTCTTTGATTTTTTTTTTGTACCCTACCACAATATTCTCTTATTTAACCCAAAGGTTGACTGGTAGAGAATGCCTTGTGGCATTAAGTCCGCCCTTGTACCACTTTATGTACATGAAGTTTAAATAAATAAATAAAGGAACCGTCTACCGTAATGGAGGCACCATTGCAGTTGACCCATCAATGTGTGGGAACAGTGTGGGAACAAATTAACGCTAACACATAAATATATAATATTTAATTACAAGCGATAACGCAAATGTGAAAACATTATTTTTACGTAACTACATGAATTATAATTCAATCGTGGTATCTAGTCGTAATACTATTATGTAATCCTAAAAGTACTAGGGATACTGGTATCGATACTCGTTACACTAACACAATGTTTCTTGATTGGCACAACCCTAGCATTGGCCGCCATTTTATGGGACCAGCGAACTTGTAGGCATACACGTTTTTGGTGTAGGTATTTCTAGTCCATAGGATTATAATGTCTATGGTCAAACATGAGACAGACAGTGAAATATTGGTTTGTCTCTTTCTTTCTAATGTAGGAATCATTTTGACAAAAGAGACAACAATATTTCGGTTGTTGCTCAAAATGGAATATTTTGTTGGGATATTTCCCACAGTTACAGAAACGTGCCCATTTCGCCATTTTATGTGCCAAGTTTCGTGGTAGTTCTGCTGTCAAACAGTTGTTTACTTTTTGTTGAATTTAGATTTTTGACTAAATTACGGAGTGTTTTCTTTTAAAAGTGCGTGTTACCATTAAGAAACAGTAATTCAACATGCCTGGATGTTCCATTGTGTCTTGTCATGCCAGAAAAAAGAAAAATCAGCCTGAATTGACTTTGTACAGGTTAGTAACAGGTTTTCATGCAAAACTACATGAAATAGAACAATTTCGGTAAAGAAATCGCTATGTGACCTTGTTTTCATGGTTAGAGTATTAATATTTGGGTTTATTTCCGTCCTACAGACAATATTTTTCATTTCTTATTTTCGTTCGTTTGTTTACAATAATAATAGTGTTGTACCGTTGCTGTAATAGTTCCCGATACTAGTCCTTCGTTACACTGAAACTGTTACCAAATGATATATTGATAAAAAATACTAATCATTTATAGGTTTCCCAAAAATGAAAGATTGAAGAAAAATGGCTGGACTCTATCGGTGACGAAAAAATTTGTCCTCGAAGTAAAGACTGGCTTATGTGTTCACTTCACTTTGAAGAAAAATGTTTTAACAGATCACTTGATGTTATTAGGTTACATGAGAACTCTGTACCTACAATATTTTCGGCAAGTGTGTATTAAAATGATTGTTAAATAACAGCCTGGTTTTTAAGCCTAAGTTATATGGATAGTAATGCATATTTCATTTTTTTTTTCAAACATCCAACAAAAAACAACTTCCAGAGTCATTTGTATTCTGTGAAACAAGCAACACTCAAGAATCTGATGTTTCTTGTACAGCTACTGTAATAAAGGAACCATCTACCGTAATAGATGAACCATCTAGTGTAATGGAGGCACCATTGCAGTTGACCCATTAATTTGTGGGAACAGTGCCCAAAGATGTATGTAGATGTTGAATTTTTAACCGTTTTCTGACAAACAGACGGCAGCACATTAAGCGCCGCAATCTGTCAAAGACTTGTCAACTGTCACTTGAAAATAACTTTTACCACAGAGTACTACAGAGGGGTCTCTATGCGGTGTAGGTATGAAACGGCACGCACACACGCGCACACCGTTCACGTTGCCGTATGCCGGGCCGCCCGTCTCGCACGCGTTCCGTATCTTAATATTTTTGTTACGTTTACGTATGTGAAAGAGAAAATAACCAAAATAAAAAGTAGTATTATTAATTAGGTACTGTGTGAAATAACTTTATATTTATACACCGTGTTCTTCACGTTATCCATAAACTTTAGCAAATACTTCTATGGCTTTTACAAATCAAATCCAACAAAGGAAGTAGTACTTAAAAAGGCTTCGTTACAAAGATATTTGTAATTTCATTTAATGAAATTTAATTGAGCTATGCAGTGAGAAAGTATCTTAATTTGAAATCTATCAAATACTATTTGCATTTCATTTGTTTCAGCCCGCCAAATGTTATGAATGACGTTGCCAATTCGGATAAAGAGGAATGCATATCGGGTTATTTACGTCTAGGTATTTAGTTTGTATGAAAATTAACAAAAAATAAAAAATAAGAATTTATTAATGTGTCCATAATGAAAAATGCTTACTTCCGTGGTTTGAACATCTGGTCGAAGTTTATGTATATCGTCCGGAACACGGTGTATTTTAGTTATAAAATATAGGGAAAAGCAAATACTGCATAGCTTTTGGTTGACTAAACGACAATTAGTGATAAGAGCCTCACGTTTCATAAACTACCGCGTCACGTCGAAAGGTGAAAATATCGACCACGTTCAAACTCAGAAAATAGCAGCTACGCGTTCAAGGTCAGCAATCGTAATTGGTTGCGCCACTTTTTTACCATTTACAAAGACTCGCAACGCAGAACCTGTGACCTAAAGATTGAGATCTGAGATCAATTAATCGAAGAATCGATTGTTGGAGCCAAAACATCGATTTCTTTCAATCTATATATAGTACTGAATGGATTCAGTGAATCAATACTTCACCCTTGAAACGCGACATTCGATTTTAGTTTTTACTATAAACCATGAAAGTATTTACAATTAATAATAATAATATTCCACAACTATCACACAACGCCATCTAGTCCCAAGCTAAGCAGAGCTTGTGTTATGGGTACTAGACAACTGATAAACATACTTATATAATTCTAAATACATACATATTATAGATAAATTACACCCAGACACAGAACAAATGATCGTGCTCATCACACAAACATTTGTCCTGGGTGGGAATCGAACCCACGACCTCCGGCATAGCAGTCAGGGTCACTAACCACTAGACCAACAGGCCTAATTAATTGAATGTACCTAGGTACCTACCCATATTATAAGAGTGCTGCCGGTTAAAGGGTTAATTATTCAAAAACTCGCGAGATGGCTGTATATTTGGATTCCTTCGCCTCTCTTTAATAAAAAAAATAACGTTTGTTTGTAATCTTTGACTTTCTTTTTGTATTCTGTGACTGACATTTCTTGTTTAGTGGTGTTCAAAGTTGCTTTAAGGCAATCACTTGCTTAATGCTTTATATTTTAAACACGTTTTTTTTGCCACTCACCGCGCTTGCTTTAAGTCAAGTGACTTAAAGCAAGCGCGGTGAGTGGCAGCATGCTATAAAAGAATATTACATCGCGTTTATGAATTACGATAAAACAGAACCGTTAAAAATACAAAAAAATGCAAACATCTGATTTTAATGAAGGAGCAATGTTAGCGAACGAGAATGTGAGAAAAAACAAACCAAATTTTAAATGTCAATAAGGTCGAAAATGGCTTGAATCTGTTTTTTTAACTTGCTATCGTTAAGCAATTAAAAAAACAGGTTCAAGCGATTTTCGACCTTATTGTCATTTATGCATACACCGGATTTAATGAAGGAGCAATGTTAGCGAACGAGAATGTGAGAAAAAACAAACCAAATTTTAAATGTCAATAAGGTCGAAAATCGTTTGAACCTGTTTTTTTAATTGCTTAACGATAGCAAGTAAAAAAAACAGCTTCAAGCGATTTTCGACCTTATTGACATTTATGCAAACACCTGATTTTAATGAAGGAGCAATGTTAGCGAACGAGAATGTGAGAAAAAACAAACCAAATTTAAAATGTCAATAAGGTCGAAAATTATAGATAGTCAATATACATATATTGCGTGTCCTATCACTGTCACTGTTTAGTTTAACACTATAAAACACGAATCAAAATAGCGTAGGTATGTTTATGAGAGCCAAAATCGTCCACGGTGCTTATAACGATTACGCACACAACCGACCGGAATCGCTAGCATGCGACGACAGCCCGGCGCCCGCCCCACACGGCCCCTGCTTAACGCTTATTCATTGCTTGTTGCTTTTCGCGCGACGGACAGAGACAGAGAGTTCGATGTAAAAGCAATAAGCAAATAGCAACTTGTGAAAGCCACGATAGCATTTGCTTTATGTTATGTGTATTAAGCACGGTGCTTTATTTTGCTATATGATATATTAACCACCACTACGTCATCATCATTCATTAAAATTCATTTGTTTGTTGTTTTAGAATCTGTGTGTCGTAAAGCAAAATAAATACTGATTTTTATGTAGTGTTTGTTGCAGAATAATAACTAAGTAATTGTAAACCAATACATTTCATAAAGCCTATAAACAACAAAGCCTAACATTTCAAATATTTTTAAATAATATTCTTTTTTGTTTTTGTAAGATGAAATGTTTAAAAATATTACAATAATAGGTTCTAATGTGAGGTGCCGTTGGTACTATGTATTAACATTGTATTAACATTGGCCTGTTGGTCTAGTGGTTAGTGACCCTGACTGCTATGCCGGAGGTCGTGGGTTCGATTCCCACCCAGGACAAATGTTTGTGTGATGAGCACGATCATTTGTTCTGTGTCTGGGTGTAATTCATCTATAATTTATGTATGTATTTAAAAATATATAAGTATGTTTATCAGTTGTCTAGTACCCATAACACAAGCTCTGCTTAGCTTGGGACTAGATGGCGTTGTGTGATAGTTGTGGAATATTATTATATTATTATTATTATTCTGTGCTACCAATCGATAGTGTATGTAGAATGTAGTAACGATACCAAAAAGATATAGGCTGATGATAAAAAAAATCCCTGAAGAACATTTATGTTAATAGTGTAATTTAACAAATGCATAAAATACACCTACCTACCTTATTGTGCCTCCTAAACTCGTAAGTCGCAACCCTATCGAGATTCGCGGATAGCAACAATGTAATCACATTGTAATGTCGTTAGCGTCAGATAAACAAAAATAAACTCTTGCGCGTAACCATTCAGTACATTTTTGCTTGCGCATGGGAAGTTTAGGCTATTATAAAAGTACGTGGGCGATGCCGATGCTAGTAAAAATGTACTTTATTCTCTCAAGTATAGATTTTACATTTGTTTGATTGATTTTGGGAAGAGACCCAACTGTTCTAAACTGTGCTTTTACCAATAAAATGCAATATGCAAATTATTTTTTAACAGTGCAAGTTATTGGTTAATAGTGCTGATACATTTGGCATGTGAAAAGGCGCTGTCAGATGGGACTGGTCATCTCTTAGCTGCCACGGTCTATTTTAATTTTCATTATTTTTTTTTTAATATTAACTGTACACTTAACTTGCTACGTTGAGTGTAAAAAGAGTGTCCATGGAGTTTTTTGTCCGTTCTTTTGCATAGAGATCTTCGCTCTGGAATGGGCACCTACGGTACTTTCACAGTTATTATGTCTTGTGACTAGAACTGTAGCACCATAACAATTTTGTACTGATTTATTTTTATGTCTTTTGACCATTCAAAAGTGCCTGTAATTATTGGCCTAGTTGAAATAAATTTGATTTGATTTAACTATTTATCTTTTCTATTACAGGTTTTACAAAATGGAAAAATTAAAGCCTTTAAAGAAAAATACGTCAATCAACAGAAAACAATTAAACGCCTCAATGAAAGAATACGAAGGAAAAAAAATGCTGATTTGAAGGCTATTGTGGTAGAAGACTTGGCGGGACCAAAAGACTTTTTAAAAAGACAAATTAACAAGTCCAAAGGTTTACCTGTACAATCCGAATTAATCGTCAAATTTTAAATTAACGCTAACACATAAATATATGTATAATATTTAATTACAAGCAATAGCGCAAATGTGAAAATTTACATTTTTTTTTACGTAACTACATGGATTATAATTCAATCATGGTATCTAGTCGTAATACTATTATGTAATCCTAAAAGTACTAGGGATACTAGTATCCATACTCGTTACAGTAACACTATGTTTCTTGATTGGCACAACCCTAGCATTGGCCGCCATTTTATGTGCCCGGCGAACTTGTAGGTATCCACGTTTTTGGTGTAGGTATTTCCAGTCCATAGGATTATATGTCTATGGTTTTTATAGGGAAAATATTGACAGCTGATTTTCATCTTTTACTCGAATTTGATTCACAGTTCCTGATTCAAATTATGAAATGCACCAAAAAGGATCCATATAAATTTATAAAATCATAAATTTATTACAAAGCCACATCTCAATCTCAAGAAATCCGCATAAAAATGCTTGATCCCTAGACACTTTTGATGTGTGTAATTCTAATTAGTGAATAATGCAAATGCTCAGTCTATGCTATTATGTCTATGGCATTGAGTCTATGGTTTCTATTTTTTTAATGTCAAAAAAAACTGCCAGTGTGACAGTGTGACACTAGAGTGACAGTGACATCCAACAGTTTTCTGTCAATTCTCAGCTAATGAACTATTTTGTAGTTATTCTGAATATTTTTATTTATTTCGTAGTAATTAATTAGGATGTTGGTTTGTGATAGTGTTCTTCAATTAGTTTAAGTTCGGTTGAATTAAGTTAGTCAAACATTGAGGTAATAAAAATGACGGAAACAAGTAGCAGGAGGCCAAAACATAGCTTCAACTTGAGGAGGCTTCGTCTATCTTTAAAATACCGCCCGAAAATATTTAGACTGATACTAAGACTGAAAATGCGTATCAGTCAGAAAGAAATAAAGATAAAAAAGCTAAAAGATGGTCTGAATGAAATGGTAAATAAACTTAACCTAAAATTTTGTTGACATGTTATTGATGATGACAGCAGTTTCAATATTAAACAACAACTTATTGCTAAAAGGTTTTACTAGTTATTAATCATATTGTTACACAATTTTACAGGTTAATAAAAATAAATGTAAAGAAGTTTCATCCGTAAAAGAACTTACAGATAATAGTACTAACACTGATATAGCAGTAGAAAGCACAGATACTGACACTGGAGTACCACTTAAACAGATAGAATCAAGGGAAACTCAAACATCAAATGAAATAGAACTTAAAAACACAACTAAAGACCAAACAACACAGACAGAAGAAATAATAAAGAAGACCAAACAGGATGAAACAAAAGTAGTTGAATCAGAAGTTACACCAGAGGACTCAGGATGGAATATAAATGGTGATAGGGAAGCGAAGAGTATAGCGGAGCAAGTGGCTGAGGCTGCACAGGATGCTATGAAGGAATCTGGGATGGTGTACGTGGAGTCTGCGGGAATGTACTATGACTATAAGACTGGATATTATTATAATTCGGTAAATTATCTTTATTATCTAACAGTCCCAATAATTAAAACCATATCAAAATCATTCAAACTCTTTTTTATAAGGAGACATGTAGTAGACTTGGCTACTTCACATAGTTTCTATACACTAGAATCATATCTTCTTGTGGGACTGTCTAAGCAGGATACTGACTACCTTGAACGCAAAGGATAGATAACAGCATAGTCTTTCTACTCCATAAAGGACTGGAAGTGACTCATTTGATGAGTCTTACGCCCCATAAATCTTTCTTTTTCTTCAGTAACTTCTTTATCCTCAGCATTATCTTGTCTTTACATTCATTATATTATTCTTCTTCTTATATTCTTTAAGCTTTTATCCTTGCAGTAGATTGCAAAGTTTTCTTCTCTCCCCCATTTCTAAGCCATTCTAGGAAGTCAACTGTTGCTTTGTTATACCTATCACATATTTTGATACATGTTTTCAGGAGTTGGGGCTTTACTACCATACGGACACAGAATGTTACTACTACTACTCTGATGAGAAGAAAATATTTATTTTTCACTCATATCCAGACCGAAGTTCCTCCAATGCAGCATTACTGGCACATGAGAAGCGGAAAGCTAAGAAACATAAAATGGTTAGTGCTTATGCATAGTGTTGCATTTATACTATAAAGATTTATAAAATCTGTATCCCAGTAACGATTTCGTTTCATTGACATAAAACAGCTTAGTTTAGGAACTTAAAGTAGATGTATCTAGAGATGTATCTAATCTAAAGTTTCTTTTTGTGAAGTAAGATTGGAAAGTTTTCCCTGCCTGCATGCTGTTATCATGTACAAAATGTAACTTTGGTGTGGATACACAACAAAATTAAAAATTACTCACTAAATAAATATGGTAATAGATGTTTTTGTGTTAACTAACTGCAAAAATTTTGTATTTTTTTTTCAGGAAAGAAAAACAGAAGATGACATAGATAACCTGACGAAAAACTTATCTCAGGTTTCACTCCGAGGCCAAACAGCCTTAGGTAATTAAATGCTGAACGGTTACACCCATACCAACATTCTAAATGTTATATTACAGGATAAAGAAGCTGATGGAAAAGAAGAAACTAAGAAACCTAAACGTGAGAAGAAGAATAAGGCAAAGAAAGTTAAGAAAGATGATTCTTCTAAAGATAAGGCTGAAGAAGATAAAGATACAGAATTAAAAGAAAATGTAGAAGAAAATGATGAAACAGTTCCTTCTTTGAATGAAGCAGAGAAAAAAGAAGAGCCTAATGGTGAAACTGTAGCCCCAGCAGAGTTAGAAGATGGTGAATGCAGTGACACAGGCACTGAAAGTTCTGAAGATGATGATGATGAAAAAGAAGATGATGTAAAGTCTAACATTAGCACATCTACAGCTAGTGATGATGGTAATTTTTTGTCACTGCTGTGATACACATTTAATTTAAATAATGTCTTTCCTGGTATATTGTTTCGTTGTGAATCTTGGGTTTGGTTTCAAAAGGCAATGTCCCATCCAGCATTTGAAAATTTTTGGAATGCTCTTGTCACATCAAATTCATATGTTACAAAATTTTCTAGTATAATTTCTGTATCAAGCCACGCAACTTTACAACCAATGTGTCCTACCCGTACCCGTAATGACTTACGGAGCCGAAACGTGGACACTTACCATCAGCCTGGTCCACGAATTTAAGGTTGCTCAGCGTGCAATGGAGAAAGCAATGCTCAAGGTTTCTCTGGTGGATAGAATTCGTAACGAAGTCATTCGCCAGAGAACCAAAGTAACCGACATTGCGCTTAGAATCAGCATGCTGAAGTGGAAGTGGGCCAGCCACGTCTGTAGACGGACAGACGGCAGATGGAGCAAACATGTACTAGAGTGGAGACCGCGAATGGGCAAACGTAGTGTAGGACGCCCTGCTGCAAGATGGGTCGATGATTTAAGAAAGGTGGCTGGCAGTGGATGGATGCGGGCTGCCCAGGACCGGGATGGTTGGCGCTCTTTGGGGGAGGCTTACGTTCAGCAGTGGACGGCAATAGGCTGATAATATATATCAAGCCACGCAAGCTTAACACTAGATATGTTGTATGTAGAGCACCTACCACGACTGAAGTCCTGCGGAAAATCCGTGGTAGTACATTTTTAGCGCCGCGTTGTAAAAGGACTTCAGTCGTGGCGCGGACTCTAGCTATGTGCCTGTTATCAATGGTTTTTTTTTGCGTGGTAAAATCATCAAATGAGTCCTTCCTCCCAGGGCAGGGCAGGAGGGACTGGCAGAGTTGTACTGACTAAAATCCACGGTGTCCTTCAATAGCCCTTTACGTTCTGGGGTCACGGTATTCGTTAGTCTCGCGACCAACCTGTTATCTGTAGTAACAGTAATTTCACATTCAATTGAAGTATTTTCCCGTTTTCAATGAACGAGGCAGTCATTCGACTTTTGATCATAAAGATCAAAAGTCGAATGACTGCCTCGTTGGTCAAAGGTTTACTCGGTTTTTCTAATAGGAATTATCAGTAGCAGCCACGTAGTCTGGATATCTGTCCCATTGATGGTAATAAGCTCGCCCTCTATTACTTACAACAAGCGTCATCGGATGGTGATGATCAACAGTGTCAACTATGATAATATTATATTTAAGGGCTATATTTCCGTTATCCAGAATCAGTAGCCAAACATCACCCGCCGTGCATGCGCGTGATCGTGCGTGAGACAAGACTGCCGAAGCTGCGCGTGGGCAACCTGTTCATCGTGACCAAAGATGGCGGCACCATCGGCAGAGAAGGAGAGCAGCACACTATACTGCTAAGAGATAGTAATGTGTCTAGAGTGAGTGTGGTCTTTATTTATATTTGGAAACTAGTTATACCCCGCGGCTTTGAGGAAAACACCTGCTAAAATATATTCCGTTACTGGTTGGGTTAGTGAAATTGTGGTTTATTGATTGGATCATTGGAAAACATTATCATTATTTATCTTTAGTCTTTTTCTACCATAGCTTAAAGAGGCATAATATTGAAAATTTCGACAGCGATATAAATGCCAAAGTGTGTGTATGTTTGTGTGTATGTAACTTTTTCATTTTGAAAAGGCTAAACTGATATTGATGACATTTTGTACAGAGATAGATGGGACACGGCTATAGGCCATATAGGAGAGTATGGGAGGCGAGTGAAGCTGCGGGCGTTACCTAGTAACTTATATTTCAGTGTAATGTATAACGGGCTGGTGACCGCAACTCCATGTCATAACCGCGTATTTTGCGTATTCAGTTATTCAGTTTAATATTGTTTTTAGAATCACCTGGACATACAATTCGACCCTTCGCGCAACTTGTACACAGCGACGGACCTCGGCTCGAAGAACGGGACGATACTCAACGGTACACGAATGTCTGAGAGTCAGATTATGAGCAAGCCTATGGAGGTAACATTTTGTTTAACAATTTACTTACTTTCTTTCCATTTCATCTAAACGATTTCGATGACGGCACAGTTGGGGCAGTGGCTGAGCGATTGGACTGCTGCGCAGCGTGTCGCGGGTTCGATTCCCGCACGGAACATACATTTGTATGACGTGCAAATAGTTTTTCGGATCTGGTTGTTTGTGTTTCTCTGTTTGTTAAGTTAAAAAAAAATTACTAAAGAATTTTGTAGGTAGAACCTTCAACATTCTTTGGTAATTTTTGGTTCAAAACTTTTACTCAGTAGAAAGTGGCGTAATAAAGCTCTTGTGGCCTTCTTGTGGCAGCAGAAAATAAAAAAAGACTTTATCGCCATCTGTGACGCAAAATAAGGAATTTAAATCAAATTCCTAACTAGCGATGTCAGAATTCTTTGAATGATAAAAACCGGCCAAGTGCGAGTTGGACTCGCCCATGAAGGGTTCCGTAGCAGCAAGCATAGATTAGAGATATAATTATATTGAGATTAGTAAGTAATATACACAAACAATAAAAATAACTTTGTTTTTCATAGTATTTGTATGAATGGCAAAGTTATATTTGCGGTTTTTGAAAATGTACTATATCTCAAAAACTGCTAACTGTATCTCATCCAAACCAATTTTCGTTGATAGTTTTGGTTGAGGTCTACATTATATATTTTTTTTAGTTTTATCATTCTCTTATTTTAGAAGTTACGGGGGGGGGGACACACTTTTTACCACTTTGGAAGTGTCTCTCGCGCAAACTGTTCAGTTTAGAAAAAAATGATGTTAGTAACCTCAATATCATTTTTAAAGACCTATTCACAGATACCCCACACGTATGGGTTTGGTGAAAAATTTTTTTTTGAGTTTCAATTCTAAGTATGGGGGGCACCCCCAAAATTTGTTTTGTTTTGATTTTTGTGTGAAAATCCTAATGCGGTTCACATAATACATCTTTCTACCAAGTTTCAACAGGATAGCTCTTATACTTTCGACAAAAACTGGCTGTGACATACACGGACAGACAGACAGACATGACGAATCTATAAGGGTTCCGTTTTTGCCATTTGGCTACGGAACCCTAAAAAACCTACGACTACTACTAAGACGACCGTACGACTTTGGTATCCAGGTAATTATCGCATTCTTCGATCATTAATAACAACTAGATACACAATCCCGTACAAAAACGAACTAAAAACTGTCCTCAAGTAGGTCATAAAATAGAAAGAGAAAGAAAACAGAAAGAGAAAGAAAACAGAAAGAAACATAACTGGCCAACATATTTTACCAAAAGAAATTAAACCTTATTCAAATGAGTTAAAGTCTGATTTAGAACGGTCATAAAAACATATTAAATTTTACGACCGCGACTCGAATCAACACATGTTACCCGACTAAATCAAGTAGCCATGCGACACTACGAACTGTACGTTTAGTAAAAGTCTTTTCAATTTAGGTGCTTTATAAACCCGGCTGATAATTTCATCAATTTTAAAATAAATGTTTTACGGCGATTTCTTAACGAAATATCAGTATTTATAGTACAGTGATAGTTATTATATATTGGTAATGTTAGTACTTATTGAAAAAATGAAATTACACCCTTTTTTCGGTCCTGGAAGAGTGATTTTTGCACTTTTTAAACGAGCACGGTGGCATGTTTACGTTCCGAGCGTTAGAACAGTACTAAACCAAAAGGATGACCGATCTCTGATTTGGTCATTCTTTTGGTGAGGACGTTTTTTGTCGCTGATTGTGTATCTAGTTGTTATAAATGATCGAAGATCGCATTACAAATCCATAGAGGTTAGTACACAGGCACGCGTCAATGGATACCGAAGTCGTAAGGTATTGGAGACTTTGGTCGCCTAGTGTACGAAGGGGCTGTCTACCAGCAAACAGAACACCCTTCTTCTGGGAAAATACCATCTCTTCAATGGAGTATCGAGGAGCTTTTACACCCTGTTCCTCACCTATCTTTATGAAAGTATTTGATAGTCTTATTAACAATAATCTGTTTTTCACAGATAGTGCACGGTAGTACCATACAACTTGGTGAGACAAAGCTTCTATGTCATATACATCCTGGTAATGACACCTGTGGGCACTGCGAACCGGGACTTCTAATGGAAGGTACCTACACATTTTTTTTTGGGTGACAAAAACTTCAATTATTTCAACGGTCTTTTTTTAGCGCCTTCCACCCAGGGTGCGGCAGAAGGAACTGTTAAAAAAATCCACGGTGTTCCTTCCTCTGTTGAGACAGGCAGAATTTTTTTTTATGTTATGTCTAAATTCTGGCCACTTTGTCGTTAAAAATATCATCACAACGATACTTTTAGTATGGATAAAAAAAAAACTCGTTGTATTTTCTATTAAATACGTCGTATTTACTTGACGTTAGAATCACGCACTAGTGCTAGCGCCTCTGTTATTTTCCTTCTATAGTCTTGTTACGCTAAAGATTTCTCCTTAATTAAACAAATATAAACTCTACAGCTATAGAAAAAGAGAAACAAGTCGCGTACACTCGTACCTGCAACATTCAGAAGCAGCATCAGTTGGAGCTGGCGCGGCTAAAGAACAAGTACGCGCCGCAGCCACTGGCCATCGAGGAGACCGCGTACAACGACCGCGCACAGGCCAGGAGGGAGACTGTGGGCTCCTCGCATCATTCTGAGAAGACGCAGAGCACTGATGTTAACACGTAAGTAGAAATAATTTGAGGAACGAAAAATTCAGCTGAGAGCAGGGTTCGAACCTGCGTCATTTGGATAAGTACCCCAGACGCCTTACCAACTAGGCCATCGCAACTCACACTTGCACGCTGAATTCTTCTCACCACCCACTACCTACAACTCGTCAGTCGAGGCCGATACCACTGGGCCACCACTGCTCTCATACCACTGGGCCACCACTGCTCTCATACCACTGGGCCACCACTGCTCTCATACCACTGGGCCACCACTGCTCTCATACCACTGGGCCACCACTGCTCTCATACCACTGGGCCACCACTGCTCTCATACCACTGGGCCACCACTGCTCTCATACCACTGGGCCACCACTGCTCTCATACCACTGGGCCACCACTGCTCTCATACCACTGGGCCACCACTGCTCTCATACCACTGGGCCACCACTGCTCTCATACCACTGGGCCACCACTGCTCTCATACCACTGGGCCACCACTGCTCTCATACCACTGGGCCACCACTGCTCTCATACCACTGGGCCACCACTGCTCTCGAATCTATTATATTATTTATCTACTCTCATATCGTTAAATTCAAAATACAAAACTCAAAACGAGTTTATAATGACGTACTTTACACACAGTATATCGAAATGAAATTAAAAAAAATTAAATTATGACACTATTTCTCTAACAAAATAATGTTATAATATAAATTTTTTTCATTACGATACAGATTACAGATCATAGATACATCCATTTGATTTTTTATCTGTGGCTGCGCGCGCTGTGTCCCATGCGCGGTGATAACGGGAAGTTTGGCGCCATAATACTGTGTCAATCTTTATCTTTTATTTGATAAATTCGTGTTCAATGAAAGTAGATAAAGTAGTGTATGAAACTGTACATAACTAGGTATTATACACTCGTGTGATACTTTTAAAAAACTCGCTTCGCTCGTTTTTTAAACTCACACTCGTGTATAATACCCCTCATGTACCAGTTTCATAAACTACTATTGTAATTAAAAAAATTGTTTTGGCAGTTCCATTACGCCAGAGAACAAAGGCTTCAAATTATTGGAGAAGATGGGCTGGAACAAGGGCGAGGGACTTGGCAAGGAGAGTCAGGGAGAAACGGAACCGGTAAGTCACTTCTCTTTATGCCTAACTTATGGTCGTTTTCAATAAATATTAGGCGAGAGACCAAGAAAAATTAATAAAGTGCAAATTGTGGTAGTGTCAGAATATTTCGCTGATTCCCGATGGCCACCCACTATTTGGCGGTGTGGATAGTGGGAATTATTTTCAAGAGAACTCTCGCTATCTACCACTGTGGCTATTGGGAATCATCATAACATTTGGGCATGAATTTAGGTGTCGCTTAGCGTTAGTGAAAACAGACATATACTTACATAAATACTATGAGCTAGTGTATGAGTGGAATTACTTGCAAGCAACATAATAAAAATAATGTATTCAAAATTGATTATAATTATAGATGTTATGTTGGTAGTATGCAAGTACTTAAGAACGCTGTTTTACAAAGGAATTCATCAGTGACTACTTATAATTTTGAAGATTTCTTGACCGGACCAAAAATAACCCCATATTGACATTATAATGACCCTAGAATTAAAACAAAACCAATAAGGAAAATCACAATGTAAACATCCCAAAAATGCGAGTAGGTCAAAACTAATATAACCAAAGTACGTGGATCGTAAAGGTTTAGGGAAAAAACTGCACCGATCTTCCGTAGGACTACAAAATGAATTATTACTCCATTTCGTTTCGACGTGACTAATTAGTCCAGACCAAATAATATATTTAACCTTGCAACAGCTACAGAACCGTAAAACCTAAAAACTTCGGTTAAGCCCGAGTCGGGTTTTATGAGATGATGATATTATGGCAACTAGCCGAAAAAATCGTTCAAAACTGTTACTATCAATATTATCTAACAATTAACTGTTCAGTTTCATTTAAATGAAACTGACAATATTCTTGACCGGAGTTTGGAAGTGCGATTTGCTTTGTCTTTGACTTTGTCAAATCTATAGACGAGAGGTTCCTTTCTAGATAAAGTGCGACTCAGCTAAGACTAATCCCATTCGTACACAACGCGACGCAAGTCTCCGATACTTTACGTCTTTAAAATATTCATTGACGAGTGTCTGTGTACGAACCTCTTTGGATTTGTATTCCGATAGTCGCCTGGATACCATAGCATAGTCGTAATGTATCGGAGACTAGCGCTGCGTTGTGTACGAAGCGGCTTAGCTCACTCTGTAGATTTCGGCATGACTGTCCCACAAGTATGATGTTTTAAATATCGAACTTTTTGTATCTTGATTTGTATTTTTAAAGGCCACGTTATGTGATTATTCACTGATGAGTTTTTTTATTCGTCGACAATTCAAAGTGTCAAGTAAGGTTACGTCGTTGGATCTTATTTCTGTTTTATTACATCCTAAGCACAGACATTGTGGTCGTAAAAATTAAGTACCTTGTTTTTGTGAATCCATTCATTTTAATTTGCAGTAATTTTTAATAAAATATATTAGGTGCTTTGCGCCTCAGGGGAATAATAACAATATAACATAATATTCAATTTATTTTTATGGTACGCACCATACCATAATTGTTCAAAAAAACTTTTTTCAAAAAAAATTTAACCGCCTTCAAAAACAACCACAAAAAAGGGTAAAATAACCTACAAAATAACTTTTCTTTCGGAAGTCGGTGGCTTTGTTTTTTTATTTCGTTGTCTTTTATGCCACCGACTTCCGAAAGAAAAGTTATTTTGTAGGTTATTTTACCCTTTTTTGTGGTTGTTTTTGAAGGCGGTTAAATTTTTTTTGAAAAAAGTTTTTTATTTTACTCTTTTTAGTTTAAATATTCAACCCAAAATTCTTGTCAAATACATCATTTCTTACATGTGCACTAGAATTTGGTAATCCTTAGCACCGGTATTAACATCGCTCATGTACACAATAAGCTAATATAATTCCCTATCAAAAACTGCTGAACCGATTTTGATGAAACTTGCAGTGTTCCCTAAAGTGAACTATTCCTCGTACAACAAAAAAAGAATTTTGAAAATCGGTCCACAATTAGCGGAGTAATCGCGTAACAAACACTCAAAAAAGTAAAGATCATCACATCATCCATCAATAAAAATGCTCACAAAATAAAAAGTACTGAACCAAATTGGATGAAATTTTTATGGGACCAATGGGAAAGTATACTGCATCGAACGAAAAAAGAATTACACTAATCGGACCAGAAACCTCGGAGTAATCGGTGTACATACATAAAAAAAAAAAAAAAAAAAAAAAAAAACATACCGACCGAATTGAGAACCTCCTCCTTTTTGAAGTCGGTTAAAAATTAGATTTAGGAAGGACCGACTTCTAAATTATTTAATAAAACTGACAAATTTAAACTTACGTAATATTCCAATATTTTATTCTTTTAAGGTCTTCTTTTTGCCAGAATTAAAAAGAGATAAAGTTTGGTTCTAATCTCCGGAACTAACGATCTAATTATTTCTGTTAGAAAACTGCATTATTCTGGTGTGCTATAAAGTATAAACTATATCAGGCATACTATCCGAGCCATCACTTTTTTTTTCTAGATATAAAAAAAAGTATTAGCGCGGTATGGGATGTGACGCGATGGGCCGGAAGTCAAAGCTACTTCGCGAACAAAGTCAAAAGCAAAATCTTGCACTATTTAATTTTCTTCTAAATTTATTTCCCCAGATATTTTCATAATCCACATTTAAATATTCCCCACGGTACTCTAAAAAACCGGCCAAGAGCGAGTCGGACTCGCCCATAAAGGGTTCCGTAGCAGCAAGTAATAACATACTATAAAAGTTCTTGTAGTTGGTTCCAACTTTGAAAGGTTTACGATTTATGACGTATTAAAAAAAAAACTTGAGAGGTGTCAAGGCACGTCGAAAATCGCTATGAACCTGTTAAAAAGGTTCAAGCGATTTTCGACCCTCCACCCCACACTACCCCACTCCACTCCGCTCCACTCCGCTCCACTCCGCTCCACTCCGCTCCACTCCGCTCCACTCCGCTCTACTCCACTCCCTTCCACTCCACTCCGCTCCACTCCACTCCACTCCGCTCCACTCCACTCCACTCCGCTCCACTCCACTCCGCTCCACTCCACTCCACTCCACTCCGCTCCACTCCACTCCTCTCCACTCCAATCCACTCCACTCCACTCCACTCCACTGCACTGCACTCCACTCCACTGCACTCCACTCCACTCCACTACCTATTATAGCTGTAAAAATGAAGTTGACAAACTTACATTTGCAGTTGTTCTCCGATACATTTTGTTTAGGAAAATGTTATCCCAGTACGTTTTATAAGTTGGTCAACTATTACTCGTAAACTTGTAAAGCCCACTTAGTCATGATAATTTTCTTTTAAACTTCGTTATATATACTACTATTGTAAATTTTTTCACACCCCCAAACATAACCGTTTAGCTGGTAGAGGGGGGGGACACTCGAGTAGGGCAAAAATTAGCACTTTAAAGCTTAATATTTCACAAACGAATCTTTTTATCAAAAAATTGTTGATGGAAACTACCAATATTTTTTAAAGGCCTATTTAATGATACCCCACACTAAGGGGTACGCGAGAAAAAAAAAAAACATCCCCGCTTTACGTGTACAGGAGGTACCCTAAAAAAAAATATTTTACGATATTTTATTTTACCACTTTTTTGACGCAACAAATCCGTATATTTACACCAAATTACAGCTTTCTAGTGCTGGGCGTCTCTGAGCTAAGCTGCGGACAGACGGACGGACGGACGGACGGACATGGCGAAACTATAAGGGTTCCTTGTTGACTACGGAACCCTAAAAAGCGCATTTTTTCTTCGTTTTTGGCAATAAGCCCCGTCTGTAGGTCAGGCGGGCGTGAGCCTACCTGCCCATTTAAAACAATTTGCGCACTTGTTTTATTTTGCGTCGCAAGCGCAACGCATTAGAGCCCGAGTGATGGCCTGCTATTAACTTGTGCACACTGTGACGTTTACATGCTATGCCATATAAATATGCAGCTGTGTGTATTTGGATACAAAATAATTTTTAGAGGCCGAATGTGGTTTGAATTTTGCCATAGGTATTTTATAATCGTTTGTTAAATCAATTTGTACGTGCATACTTGGGAATCCTAAAAATAAGAAAACAACAGATATCCAGATTTTTTCGAAGATCCAGTTGAAATTACAATTTAGACTTCTATTGAATATAGAATCATTTCATTATAATCATCTTTCCACTCCTTATCTCATTCTACTTGGAGTCGGTGCAACATGATTTCTCCTTTCATTTTCCCCTGTCAGACGATATAATTATAGCATAAGTATTAATTTATCCAGTTTATTCCGAAAACTCGATAGAAATTACTCTAATGTAAATAATAAAAAGAGGAAAAAAGGAAATTTTCTATCGACTCTTTGTCATAATCTGATAGAAAAATAACTACGAAGTTGAATTGATCAAATGCTTGTCATTTGCTGTGTGATAAATAAGGATGTAGCACAGTTGGAGACCAACGACACAAATTATTGTCTTCGAAACCTATAACTATTATTTCTTTATTTAATTGAGTCCCATGGGACACAACCACAGAAATATTAAAAACAGGAGAAGTGGCAAGGGGGCGTGTCGGTGAAGCCTTGGTGTTGATCGTTTAGCTCAGCTATCACTTGTACTACTTTATTCTTGTTTTCATATATTACTCCGACCGTATTGTTTTTGCATTAAATACATTGCTCTTTTACAACCACCTCAGTCTATTACCGAGTGACTTGACAAGCAATGTAAAACTGACATAACGATACCTCACCAAGTCGTAATGTCGCATGGTGCGTCCGTTGTATTTGAGCGGGAGAGTCGTATCCGCCCCCCGTGTCGCGACAACACACAATGATAATTGTTTGTGTGAGTAAATTATACGGAAAAAGTACGCTGTAGTGTAAAGAATTAGGTTTATATTTAAATGACTGAGTTATCGATGGCGCGTGTGTGCAATTGTTCGTAGTATTGTTTTGACAGAATTGTGTGCGCAATATTATCGTTATGGAGGGGCAATTGTGGCTTCATCGGATTTCTATACGTTTTGAATTCCACGCCATATCTCCTTCTTTAATATATCTATGGACACAACATCTGATATGTCTCATGCAGCTATAAACAACCTTCACAATTATTCCTCCCAATTGAAACGCGAATCTAAAACGCATAAAATAAGTCTACGCATATCTTATCCCATGGCTAATTTACGCGTATTCCGATGCAAACATTAGTAATGTACGCGGTGCCTTATTAGGGCGTCCCACACATCACAGCGCGTAGTCGCGATGCAATTATTGGCGCATTTAGACGTCACAAGGGCAGGGCAACACGGCTATTTAACGCAAATAAAGGACCTGCGTAAGTACCGCGTGTCACGGATCACTCTCGACACAGGTGTGATATGTGAGTAACCACGATTCGTACCGAACTCGTGCGATTCTGTGCTCGTTAGATTATGCGACTGACTTCGATAATTTGCGGCGATGCAACGGACGCGGACGATTCGCTGCAAATTCCTTTTTAAAAAATTATTTAATTGTGTAAAAACTTTTTTTTACACAATTAAATAATTCTTTAGTTTTGCCAATACTTTCAATATGCGCACAGCTAAGGAGTGGAATTCCCTGCCTGTGTTACCTGATAGAGCCTGACCTTGAGGCTTTTAAGTTAAGGTCCCATCGGGTGAGTTACTATATGCTCGCGTTTGAGCGAGCATATATAGTAAAAATAAAAAAAGATTCCCAAAACACAAGAGAAAAAAAAAAAGTTCAAATAGATTGACCTACCATAGTTCTACCAACACAAAGTTTAATAAAAAAAATGTAGGTGCCTTTCAAGCATACGTACATTCACATGTAGTTTGTTTTAAAGTTACAAGTTTTGGCGGCATTTGTTGTAATAATAAAATGTAATATTTGATCATACGTATTTTTGGGCATTACAATGCCTCCGAAAATTTGGATTCCCAAATCGACTGTGCTTAATCATACATTCTCCACCATTTGTCACAAATATTATGAGACCCAGACGCTTATATGAATGACTCGATATTATTTTGTTTCCACCAATACCTACCTAAGTACCTGTTGGTCACCGACGTGTCCTCACGGCGGCGATAGGCGGAGACCTCTCGCGCCCGGCATTGGTCGCGGCCATGCTGCGGGGCGAGACGGAGTGGGAAGCGGTCGCCTCCTTCTGCGAAGCAGTCATGCTCGCGAAGGAGGAGGCGGGCCGCGTGAGAGAGAGGACAGTGTCCTCCCTCCGCCCCACCCGCAGTGGTGGACGCCCACGGCGACGGACGTCGCAAGACGATCTCCGGCCACCGTAGGCGCGGGCATGCGGGCGGCGAGTAAAGGGCAACTCGCTGCCCGACCATGGACCATGCCCGGGTCGACGGCGCGTTGTGTTCCACGCGCGCCTCAAAGAGCGTCAGCAAGATGACGGGGCCCCCCTCTAGAGGGCCAAAGCCTGCCGGGGTCGCGGGACTTATCTCATTACCGTGACCCCGGAACATAAAGGGCTATCGAAGGACACCGTGGATTTTAGTCAGTACAAGTCTGACAGTCCCTCCCGCCCTGCCCGGGGTGGGAGGACTCATTTGATGATTTTACCACGATAAAAAAAAAAAAAAAAAAAAAAAAAGTACCTGTTGGTACGAAGGCGCATATCATCAATCATTTGCACAAGGACCTCAGTAATAAGGCCCTTTGCATTCGTCGACGTTCACACTAACTTTGAATATAATACAATGAAGCCCTTTATATTTTGCCGATTTTTTTTGTTCATAATTTGAATATTAACTTTTTTTTATTTTGTATGAATAATAAGGCATTTATAAACGGAATAATAAATATGAGTCGCCTGATCATCGAAGTATGGCAGAGTGAAGGTTCGTTTTTGTATAATGTTTACCTTGTTCCCGTTTCCAAATGTATTTTATAATGCGCTCAGCAAAGAAGTGAAACTCTCTGCTTCTGTATTTCTGAACGCATACAACCCTTCAAAGTTAGAGTGAACAGTCTACTTCTTCTGGCCTAGACTAAAGCCAAGTACACACCATCTGTATTTAAAAAAAATGTTCATAATTTCCTAGGTGTCTAAATGCTCAGGCCGTTTGTATGTCGTTAAAATTATGGTTACAAGTTACACCTGACCCAGGAATTGTTATACGAGACTTAATATTTATATAACTTAGAAAGCAAATTATCATAATACCTCAAAATGAAATCTATAATAATAAAGATAAAGACTTCCTAAATACAAACACTGAACATTTTAAAAAGCTAAAGATTGAATAATACAAAGTAGTCCAAGAAAATAATAATGGCCGCTACTAATTGATCTGGACTTTTAGCCGGGAAAATGTATTCGAAGTTTAATTTCTATTCCCAAAATTCTTTTGTTCAAAAATCGACGTGTGAATCCATCGTTTCCCTCTTTAAATATTTTTCACACAGTCCTTCCATGATTTCTGGCCTCAAACAATGCAAAACCGCTGCAGCCACGCAAAACCAGACCTTATTTCCTTAAAACTTCTTATTTATCCTTTTCTAGGTGCTTTATTAGCAATAACCATTATTACAATAGAACAGTAATTGAATACCTTAAATATAATTATGAAAGGGACTTAAGCAAAGAGGACATCACAGTTCATTGTAAATAGAAACCGCCTACGTGACGAAATCACTGACAATTGCGTTGCTACACAGCTACTGCCACTATGATTACCAGATTTGGGAGAAATCCTTGTTTTATTAGGCATTACTGGGTAAATGTCCTCAAAGTCCTTTCACGACGGCGATAGGCGGAGACCTCTCGCGCCCGGTATTGGTCGAGGCCATGCTGCGGGGCGAGACGGAGTGGGAAGTGGTCGCCTCCTTCTGCGAAGCAGTCATGCTAGCGAAGGAAACGCGCCGCTTGAGGGAGAGGACAGTGTCCTCCCTTCACCCACGCCGCAGTGGTAGGCGCCCACGGCGACGGACGTCACCAGACGATCTCCGGCCACCGTAGGCGCGGGCATGTGGAACATGCCCGGGTCGACGACGGCGCGTTTTGTTCCACGCGCGTCTCAAAGAGTTTCAGCATTATGATGGGACCCCCTTTAGAAGGCCAAAGCCTACCGGGGTCGCGGGACTCACGAATTACCGTGACCCCGGAACGTAAAGGACTATTGAAGAACACCGTGGATTTTAGTCAGTACGAGTCTGACAGTCCCTCCCGCTCTGCCCTGGGTGGGAGGGCTCATTTGATGATTATACCATGCTAAAAAAAAGAAAAGTACCTACCTACCAACTCTTTTCCCGCACGATTTCGAATTAGCCCTGAGAACATCATTGTGTCACTTAGAGTCAGTAGTCACTTTGTGATCCTAAGAAATGCATATTTTTTTTTGATTCTGGTTTCATAATGATGTAGTCAGTACGGCTGTTACCGACTGTAGGAAGACTGTTAGTGGTATAAATGCACCATAAATAATGTCTTTGAAAACGAAATAAAAATTTTTTACAAAAACAATGGGTTTTTAGACTGATTTCTTAGCCCTTATGCCTTTTAGGCCAATTTCTCAAACTAATTTCTCGCCGCTGAATTTCCTTTAGTTTTTCAGAAAATCACTTGGAAACCATGGCCACCCGACACGTAACACTATCTCACATAAAATATCTTACTGTTATTGGTTCCGAGGCAATTTAGTCATTTGTCGGGTGTCTGCCGTGGGCCGTCTCAGCGTCTGCAACTTGTACCCCGCACCTCCTCCCTGCCTGCCAAGCCTTACATTGTTGCATGGGCTGTAACCACACATCGTATATTATATACTGAACGAGCCGCCGGTGATCGCCGGTGTTACACCTACCGATGTATCGGTATTTCTACCGATATGGGACAGCATCTATCGAATTACCGAAAATGAGAGATTTTATTTATTTATTAAAACTTTATGCACAAAGAGGCTGATTTTACCAAGTTTTTTGAGAATGTAGGAATTTTATAATGCGTTGTATTGACATCTTACCTAATAATGTTTCTAATAATTAACAACGTTATTATTTTTACAAAAGGAATTTGAATTGAACCCAAAATCGATAGGAAAAATCCAATCGATGTTATTATTGCATCGATTTAATGTTCTCTACCGATTTTCTTGATACACTACCGACATTTTTGGGCAGCACTACCGATTTCGCATTTGACGACCACTGCCGGTGATTAGCCTAGCTATTAACGTATAATAGTGAATACAAGCAATTTATATAGAATATCACAATTACCAAGATTATAGATTTCCCCGCCGATGATTACTACTTGCGGACGGTGATGCGAAATTAAATGGCAGTCTTTTTCAATCTAACCTTAAGTGTAGGTTTGCGGTTTATTCAAGATTTGTTAAGCAAATAACTTTGTTGTTTGATTTATTTTATTGCTGTTTCTGTAATCTGATGTATGACGATGTACAGTCACTCTTCATCTTTTCTCACTTCTTACTAATATATCTAAGCAACCTTACAATTAATAGATGCGAAAGTTTCTGAGGATGGATGTATGGCTGTTTGTTACTCAATCACTTCAGAATGGCTGAATGAATCTTGATGAAAGGCACGCGTAGGATACCTTTTATTCCGGTATTACTTTTCTGTGTTATAATTTCCTTTTTAATGCGGGGCTGCGGGCAATGCTGCTCGCTAAGTTTGTAGTAAAATAATTTAAAAAATATGTCTTGCACTTTTAAGTCTAATAAATTCATGTAAATAAATTTTGTAGCTTGTAGTTGTATGTTTAAAGTAGCATTTACTGTCCACCATAAATCACGACATTTATCAAAATTGCAGTCATGCAATTCTCGTATATCTTGTATGAAGAATTTGCACACATCGAGGACAAAGGTCCATTCCGCCCTTCCAAATCAGAGACCATTCTCTCAGGGGCGGATTAGGCCGTATGGCCACGGGTGACGGTGACTCCACACAAACCTGGCTTATCGCCGAAATTTTCAAATCAGGTTTTTCTTTGGGGCCTGAAAATGTCACTTTTAACAGAATTCTCGATAGAATTCGTAACACGGAATGTTCCATTCCATTGTTCAAGCAAGAAAGTAAATAATAGCTTATTAAAAGTGGCCATTTTAGACCTTACTGTTCAGGTTCAACCGTTTTTCGAAATATCTATTTTATTTCTCTCTACTAACGAACTATCTGATCTAGTAGTTTTCATTTAGGTCGCAGAGCTTTGACCTAGCCTGCGCGGGCCTCCGATCCTATCCTTCCAAGGGTAAGCTCGCACAGACTTGAGCCCAGCTGGCAAACGACACCTCGACTTGAGGCAGTCCGTCAACCGCCAACTTTTTTATCGCCCTGGGTGGAGGGGAAGAATCTTAATAGTCAGACTCATACTGACTAAAATCCACGGTATTCCTTCGATAGCCCTTTACGTAACAGGGACGGTTACATGTCTAAACAGCCCCCGACCCCGAGTCAGTCCGGCCCTGCATTTGCTAAGGTAATATTGAGTAGTCGTGTCAGCGCATTGCCTCATGCATATTGGTATGTCCTTGATAAGTTTGCACATCTGTCCGAGGACGCTTCGTCGCTTTCCGTGGATGCACCAAGTGCTGTGTCAATATGAGAAGTGCCTTCGTGTCCTCACACTGGCTGACTAATGTGTTTGAAAAGTCCGTGAGTAGGTAGTATCACCGATATTGTTGAGATGCTTTCACGATGAGTTTCGTTTGTATGCTTTGCTTTACAAGACAATTATGAGTGAAAACCACATCTTCAATCTTCGTGAGAGGTGTCGAAATTAGCTTCTTCAGCTGATGTTAATGTTTCCGCATAGTTTTCGTAGGTATAACTTGGAAATTCATAGAGTTTTTGTAATTCATGTATTATGGTAGTTCCAGGTTCTTGGGATGTGGGGCAACCTCTGAAAGAGAATCGCTTAAAGACCTAAAAAAAGTAAAGTCAGCATCATCTGCCTAGCCTTTTTTCAACTATTTTGAAGTCGGCTTCCGATGCAGCTGAATAGCCTACCTGTCGTCCAAAAATTAAAGTCAAGTGTGTATATTCATAGGTCACGGTCCTGTCTAAACAGGTAACCGTTACCAGCAGGGAACGTAAAGGACTATTGATGGAACAACGTGGGTTTTGTCAGTACGAGTCTGACAGTCCCTGCCGCTCTCGAACCAGGGCGCGAGGTCTCATAAAGTGTGTATATTCAGTAACATTCCAGACTTCAATCCAAATGTGCTAGTTTAGAAACTTGGAGTATCTCTGCTGAAGATAGCCAATTGATTGAACCACTTATCTCCAAAAGAGCTCTTGGAGGAAATAAACGTCCCATAATTTGGCATTCTAAAACAATTTCTTGTAGTCCTGTTAGCTTCAATAACATTTGTTATCATTCTAACGCCTTTGCAGTATATCCCCCAAGTTATTTTATTTTATTAGGGATAACTAACAGTATAATACAATAATTTCAACGCTCAGTAAATAGTAGTAATATAATTATTGAAAAAAAAAATAGTTATAATCTTTATGTATTTCGCTATATATAACCGGGTTAAACTTTTATTTCTTTCAGATACTGTTTTCAATATTCTAGTTATAAATGCGATAGTTTGTGAGAATGGTTATATGAAAGGATGGATGTTTGTTACTTTTTCACACAAAAACTACCGGATGGATTTGGATAAAATTTGATAACCTGGATTAACCATAAATTTCTGTATCAAAATTCATGAAAATCTCATGAAAAGCTTTAGCCTCATGGATGGATGTGTGGAAATTAAGATTATGGAATAGAACAATTCCATAATTCTATTCTTAACCCAGGTTAGGTCTTCATGGTTTTAACCCAGGACAGCCTTAAAAAGTTCATGTGACCCTGAAAAGCAAACGGCAAATTAAGGAATAGGTTAGTTTTAAGTCAGTCAACTCTTGTCCCTTCCGCTCCAACCAGTCTAAAAAAATCATTCGATGATTTTATAACCTTAAAAACCGGCCAAGTGCGAGTTGGACTCGCCCATGAAGGGTTCCGTAGTAGCAAGCATAGATTAGAGATATAATTTTATTGAGATTAGTAAGTAATTTACACAAACAATAAAAATAACTTTTTTTTCATAGTGTTTGTATGAATGGCAATATAACTATATTTGCGGTTTTTGAAAATGTACTATATCTCAAAAACTGATAACTGTATCTCACCCAAACCAATTTTCGTTGGTAGTTTTTGTTGAGGTCTACATAATATATTTTTTTTAGTTTTATCGTTCTCTTATTTTAGAAGTTACAGGGGGGGGGGACACATTTTACCACTTTGGAAGTGTCTCTCGTGCAAACTGTTCGGTTTAGAAAAAAAATGATATTAGTAACCTCAATATCATTTTTAAAGACCTGAAGAAGAACATACGTACCTATGGGTAAGGTGAAAAAAAAAATTTTGGGTTTCAATTCTAAGTATGGGGGGCACCCCCAAAATTTGTTTTATTTTTATTTTTGTGTGAAAATCCTAATGCGGTTCACATAATACATCTATCTACCAAGTTTCAACAGGATAGCTCTTATACTTTCGACAAAAAATGGCTGTGACATACGGACGGACAAACAGACAGACAGACATGACGAATCTATAATGGTTCCGTTTTTGCCATTTGGCTACGGAACTCTAAAAAGAGGTTTTAATAATTATGGTCTTCTATCCGTTTACCAATTTTTATCAAATCTCTCTAGCCATTAAAGAGTGAAATTGTTACAGACAGACAGTAAGATTTTCGTATTTATTATGTTAGTTTAGTATTCACATATTGGTATAAATCTAAAACTGTATAGCAAAAACAATTTGTTGCCACTGCCGTCGTCAAGACGATTGTGGACGTCGCGTCGGCAAGCCAAACGCTCTAAACATAAGGTAGAGAAGTTACGACATTATTCAATAAGAAATCTTTGTGACAATGTTACAGTAAAATTGGAAACAGTAAAACGATGGAAAATATTACTATTTACCACATACTCGTAGAGTTGTGACAAAGATGAGAATAAATGAAGATTTTACATGTAAATGTAAAAACTATAAATAAGCCTTAAAGTTACAGCCGATTTAAGTAAGTTCATTTGTTGCTGAAGTAAGATCTAAAAGATCTAATAGGATAAACATTAGTTCAAATTATTTATATATCTAGAAATAATTGAGCGACCTACACAATAGTATAGTTTTAATTCTTCTTCTTCTTCCTGCCCTTATCCCATTCTATTTGGGGTCGGCGCAACACGTTTTCTTCTTCCATTCTGGTATCAGACGTCACAGTATCATTTACTCCTTTTTCTTTCATATCATTCCTTAGACAATCCATCCATCTTTTCTTTGGCCTTCCTCGTCCTCTCCATCCATCAACATTCATACTCATCACTTTATAGTTTTAATTGATACTACTAATTTATTCTAAACTATGTGTTCAAATTTTTGGATAACCGCTGGATTTTCCGAAAAAATTATCACACTTTGCTTTGTCCTGACAATAACAAACAACAATAATAAATTATCAAATTTGATGCAGTCGTTAGGCATTTATGCGTGTACAAATAAACTTTGAGACTTTGTTTTGTACTGTACTGAAGATACCCCATCAAAATACTCAAAGTTATTCATATATAACATAACAATCTTTTATTAATTTGAGTATCGAAGTACTTACTAGTAACAACTGCACAATGAGCAGAAAACCTGTAATTTATCTGATATACCGACATCATAAAATTTAAAATTGGTAATGCGAATTCATTAAGCATTAATAACCACCGGGCACGCCGCAATCGTGGCGGTAAGACCCCTCTTTGAGGAGTGGCTGGAAAGGCGTCACGGCGTCCTGACCTATCGGATGACGCAGGTCCTCACCGGACACGGATGTTTCGGGAGGTACCTGTGTCGGATGGGGAAGGAAGAAACGCCGGGGTGTCACCATTGCGAAGATCGCCCGGAGGACACAGTAGAGCATACGGTGCAAGACTGCCCCGCTTGGGCAGAGCACCGCCGTGTCCTCACGGCAGCGATAGGCGGAGACCTCTCGCGCCCGGCATTGGTCGAGGCCATGCTGCGGGGCGAGACGGAGTGGGAAGCGGTCGCCTCCTTCTGCGAAGCAGTAATGCTCGTTAAGGAGGAGGCGGGCCGTGAGAGAGAGAGGACAGCGTCCTCCCTCCGCCCCACCCGCAATGGTAGACGCCCACGGCGTCGGACGTCGCAAGACGATCTCCGGCCACCGTAGGCGCGGGCATGCGGGCGGCGAGTAAAGGGCAACTCGCCGCCCGACCATGGACCATGCCCGGGTCGACGGCGCGTTGTGTTCCACGCGCGCCTCAAAGAGCGTCAGCACGATGACGGGGCCCCGCCCAAGAGGGCCAAAGCCTGCCGGGGTCGCGGGACTTATCTCATTACCGTGACCCCGGAACATAAAAGGCTATCAAAGGACACCGTGGATTTTAGTCAGTACAAGTCTGACAGTCCCTCCCGCCCTGCCCGGGGTGGGAGGACTCATTTGATGATTTTACCACGCTAAAAAAAAAAAAAAAAAAAAGCATTAATAACCACAAATTAAGAATACAAACGACAACAAACAGTAACCAGAATGCATATTTTAATATCAATAAATTGCGCCTGAATGAAAAATTATTCAAATAAGTTTAATCACGTATCATTAATATACTCTGAAACATTGTACTCACGAATAAATTCATACAATGTTGCAAGCTACTGCTGTCCAATATCCTCGGCGTAATATGAAAAGTGGACGTGCAAATCGGAAAGAGCAACTTTTTTTTCAAAATAAAAGGCCTCAACCCACGCATGCTGACAATAAACTTTATTTTGGGACTCCACAAAATGCGATGTCTTAAAATCTACCCTTTTTTACTTTTACTGAAACCGCCTCTTAACCGGTCGGAAAGGCACAAAAATGAAAAGATAAAGTTTGAGTAAATGTTAACATCAATCTGGCACGGCGGATGTGCGGTCCAAGTGATAATTATCTCTCGTATTGTGTTCTTCATTGCAGTATAATGTTTTATTGTGAAACTGTAGATAGGCCATTCGCATATCTTCCTGCACTAAGTCTATGTTAGCTGCCACGAGTGTGCAACACACAGGATGGACTAGACGCAGGTGCATTGTCACATTGGCTATTTATCGATGAGATATATTACGTATATTTGAGTTGTACATGTCTTTTCTACAATTTCCGCAGTTAAAAGCGATAGATATCACTGCAGTACATTTGTCTGCAAATCCTTAATGTTCAATTTAAATATATCTGGTATCTTCAATAACAAAATATTAATGCTGTATCTTGAATACTATTTCGATTCGCATCATCAACTCTATATCCTTTTCATAAAGCATTTCATCGCTGTCATTTCTTTTCTTCTCTTTGCTAAGGGAAGCGGTGAAGAACTGCTTCCTTTGGTTTTTAACTTTTAATACCTCTGCCTCTTTAACGAACCTTTTCTTTTAATACATACAATACAAATTATAGTCTATGTCGGCCACATGTCAGCTGTTACCAGTAATTGTGTTAACTGTTTCCCTGTACCTGGCCATTACACGCTACGGTACGGACCGACTGTTCTGTTGCTCTATTTGTTGATGTTCCTGTGCAACATTGTTGCATTCGTATTTATTTTCAGTGGGACTATTCCTGACTGAGGTTATCGGATTGTTTTTGTGAATGATGCAATTTTTGATGAGCAATTTGTTTAGCTTGCTATTTTTGATCAGTGTAACGTTTCGTTTTTTTTTTTCATTAAATTTATCTAAATTTAATGAACGGTCCATTGTAAGCTTTGTCTCTATCACCTCTGATCTAGACTAGAGTCAAAAGTAAACCCATAAAAAAATTAACTTCATCCACAGCCTGTTCTTTCCCATCGTTGTGTATACGCCTTTCTTTGCTTTTACTAATCTTTTCAGCTTCAGCTGGTAGAAACTTAGTTGGTCTTTCGAAACGCGAACATACTATTTTTATTAATTGATCGTATTTCGTTGGATCAGTAGCTCTTGATAATATTGATGCAATCAACACCACGTCAACTGAATCGTGTTTAGCTACATTATTGATTTCTACAGTCTTGTCACCTTTATAAAGCAGCAGAACCTCTACCACAGTTACTTTCAATTCAACATAACATAGTGTCCATAAATCATTCGAAATATTTCACTTCAAGAATGTCACGCTCACAGCCCATTTATCCGTTGGACATTTAAATGACAATTGTGTGGTATAATCAGCAACGTTGTCGTACCTCGGGGAATAAGAGCATTACAGTCTAGCCTTTACAATAAGCCAGACAGGATCAGAGCCTGCCCTCAATCTTCATTCAACGGTAATTTACTTTGAGCTTCCGTCACTTGAGTCTTCGATACTGTTGAAGGTATGAATAGAAGATTAGGATTACTGGATTAGGTTGCTTATAGAAATATCCTTATGCATTTTCTAATTTATGAAGGACAACATCGTAAGGAATCCGGCATGTCCTAGAACAAAATATTTGAACACATGTAAAATCTACATACTCGCACTAGGCCCGCGTGATGGATAATGGCTCACTCCCTTTTACAGAGAGGAGGTTTGTACTCCAGCAGTATTAGCATTAAATGCTGATGATGAGATTGTAATTTTGTTCCTAACGAGTCCATATTAATTAACTTGGTTATCATCTCGTCATTACGATTTATTGTGTCATTTCATTTGCTTCTTCCGTCAGTTAGTCTATTTTCTTACTCGTCTTCCTTTAAGCCTATTTTCGTAACAGATTAATGGTTAGAATCAAAAATAGTAACAGAATTAACATTATTTTTAATAACATCTCGCATTTCAACTCAGAGGAGGCTTTGTGATGCTTAACCGAACAATCCTGTATTACGCCTGGAATCTGATAAAGCCTCCTTTCTTTTGTTTCTATTCCGTCTGCTTCTGAGTCAGTTATGATAAACGAGGATCTGTTTTATGCATCACTAAAGGCATCTTTGAGTAACCTTGACACATCGACAGACACAACATAAGCAACGATGAATAATTTAAAAGGAAGAATCGCGACAGTCTGATTATCGTGCTGAAATATTAATTGCAACTTATTTCTCAGCTATGTGGTCTATAGTCCTGTCATCACTTATAAAGTGTGCCCTGGATCTTTACTGCCTGCGATTTATATTTCTGCACGTATGCTGTACAAGATTACTGTACAGTGTATATTCTTATGATGTAGGAAGCTGAGTAATGCAAGGAGCGATATTTAGTACTAGCAACAAAAACCAAATGCCACAGGTGGAAATACTAGAAAGCTTATTAGAGGATCTTAGTTCTTCTTGATTTTATTTAAACGTCCGAAAAACAGCCAATGATACAAGAATAAGGCTCTTTTCAAAAAATCCCTCTTCAATGTCAATCTGACACGCGATGGCCTGCAGCAAAAACCAATAAAACTATGTAAACAAAAGCGTGCAAAGTGTAGAATTAGCAGCCGGGCCGGGATTTAGCTCGGATAATGCACTGCACTAATAGGTTGCACTCGCAAACTCGCAACAATGTAGCTGGCAGTTCCTCTGTGGCGTAGGTATTACAAATCGCCGCGACCCCGCTCGGCGCGCAATCTTTTACAGGCACACCACTATCTACCTCGTGCTGCACATTGTTTGTACACTTTAATAGGATACCATAATTCACCTGTCAAACATGCTTTAATAACGAACACAACTAAAATTGACCACGCTTCAACGCTCGAAATAACTCCACTATTCAAACCATTACAATCCCAAACGTCGTATTTATTTAAACAGTTCTCGAAAACACTAAAATGATTTACCATAATCACTGTGCAACTGGCTGTCCTTACTTTAATAAACAATTTAAATTGCTGTGGGATTGTACAAAAAAATTTCGTAAAGTGACGCGTCAATTAATCTTCAATTTAATTGAAGATTAATTGAGCTCTCGCGTTCATCAAATTTAAAATCGAAGTAAAGTAATTAAAATACAAGAAGCATTACGTTGATGTGAGGGGGGAGGTCCGGCAGCTCGCCACACTCCAGACACAATGCAAATTGGCCGCGTTCGCCGACCGCACCCGCTGCCCGCTTGCACACAACCACTGCGCTGTTTAATTATTTCGTACCGTTTACAAACGAATTTTATTTCATTACCGCAGGTCATCGTACCCTTCACACAGCACAGGTTAACTTAAGTCCCGGAGCTCGGTATAATATCATCTCTAAATTAGACGATTTTGAATCCAAGGAAATAAGTACGGCGACTCAATAAGTCGGTCGAAAACAAGCATAAGCTGATATCCTATTCTAGCCGTAGTGGGCAAGGAGACGCGACGTGGCCCGTGGGCTCGTTTAAGTTAGAATTAACAATGACAGCAGCGCGTACATAACCGAAGAAAATAAGGCCCATGCCTTGAAGATACTCATATGCGTACAGTCTATTATGTCGCCTTCGCATTTCTTATGCGACGCGTAAAATCGAAACATTATCAGATCAGACTCCATTATCGTTTTAGTACGAATGTATTTTACATTTTTAAATGTGTGACTACTCGGTAGGGACCTATTTAGTACTCCTTTTAGCACGTTCGCCACTCGTAAGCGGACGAAGGCCGTCGTCTGAAATGATCTGAATGTAGGCTCGACCGCTCGAGACACTTAAATCGAGACTTTACGGTTGTCTTTATCGATACGATTGTATGTTTCAATGTGGCAACATAACGATACTCGGTGCGAATGTACGGACACGCATCGTTTACAGCTTATCTAGCTTTTTTATTTTTGAGCAGAATATTTTTTACGAGCATGTCCTTATACCTATTTCGAGGTGTCATGTAGCACATGTGTTAAAATTGTGCACTTTGTGTCAATTATAGTTGACGCAAAAGTGTGTGGCATTAAGTGCGTCTCGATGCGTACTGCTGTGAAGGTTTATTGCGCGTCATCAAATTTCATACGGTGAAGGTGTCCGTCTGGTTAAAAAGTATGCATATGTGGGGGCGCGGGTGTAATCAGTGGGTGTGCAGTATTTGCGTGTCCCGTCCCGGTGCTCGGCGCACTCGTGTGCAACTCGCTCAACGCGATACAACCCGAGTCCCGCAATTCGTATGCAGATGTGGAAACGACACGAACGCCAACTATGAAACACTTATTTACTTGACATTGAAACTAGTAATCTCTTTAATTTATATGCACACTGGATTATTAGCGACACGGGCACGTAATACTTGAGGATACTGCATTTTTATGAACTGCAATAAAGCATAGAATACGTTGTTTCTTTGAGCAGACTCACGACTCACACTTTGATGACGCCAAAGAAAATGCGAATGTATGAAAAGTCTTTGAGACTATGTTTATTATCGTGTAATATCTAGAACAGCGTTCTACAGAAGATTAGCATATTTTGGGAAATAATGATACAGGTAAGGCAAACTTATGGAAATTGTTTCAAAATAACTAAACGCACCTGACGAAGTTAAAATCCCGACTAAATGATCTGGCTTATTTATGTTAACACTCTTTAAATATTTGAAGTGTACAACATTTCCAAATGCCTCAAGGAAACAAACGTACCTTTAAAAATATACGAGTATAGGTTAAATACTTCACGGTTCCCAGCCAAATCTACAATTTTTTGGCTCCAGAACTATTTTTCTATAGTAAACATACATAATTATCAAAATCTGACGTAGAATCGTTAGTTTTCATTGTATAGTAATTTTATTTAAATAGGGACTATTTTCTAGGATACATACACTGATGGTTCATCATGTGTGTCATCGTGATTTAGGTGGGCACGCCGCAATCGCAGCGGTAAGACCCCTCTTTGAGCAGTGGCTGGAGAGGTGTCACGGCGTCCTTACCTTCCGCTTGACACAGGTCCTCACCGGGCACGGGTGTTTCGGGAGGTTCCTGTGTTGTATTGGAAAGGAAGAAACGCCTGGGTGTCACCACTGCGAATTTCGCCAGGAGGACACGGTGGAGCATACGGTGCAGGACTGCCCCGCTTGGGCAGAGCACCGCCGTGTCCTCACGGAGGCGATAGGCGGCGACCTCTCGCGCCCGGTACTGGTCGAGGCCATGCTGCGGGGCGAGACAGAATGGGAAGCGGTCGCTTCCTTCTGCGAAGCAGTCATGCTAGCAAAGGAGGAGGCGGGAATGCGTGAGCGACCCAACCGCCGCGGGAGACGCCCACGGCAACGGACGTCGCGAGACGATCTCCGGCCACCGTAGGCGCGGGCATGCGGGCGGCGAGTTATGGGTGACTCGCCGTCCGATCATGGACCACGTCTCATGACCCGGTTCGACGGCGCTTTGTGTTCCACGCGCGCCTCAAAGAGCTGTCAGCAATCTGACGGGGCCAAGAGTGCCAAAGCCTGCCGGGGTCGCGGGACTGTCTCACCTGGTAACCGTGGCCCTGGTACGTAAAGGGTTATTGAAAGATCGCAGTGGATTTTAGTCAGTACAAGTCTGACAGTCCTTCCCGTCCCACCCTGGGCGGGAAAAAACGTGATTTAGGTATTATTTAGAATTTATAATTATTTTAGAGAATAGAATTAAAAAATGTTTTGTCTTTTTACGAGTGATATGACTTACTATACAGCTCAAACTGAATAAAATCTATAAAGTATGATCTGCGAAAGCTTAGAGTTGAAAGTTAGTTTGAAAGCGGTTCTTACCCAATCTTGGCCGGCAAACGCCTCCTGCCGGAGGCCTCTACTTGGGAATCGGGAATCGTGTGGTCCAAGGTCCTCTTCGGGGCCCTTGTGTGACCTCTTGTCAGGAGCGTCTGAATAATCCGGTGATACCACCACACTGTCTCTGATGAAGTGGCGGACCTCCTTGCCTTCTTCGCTCGCATTTATTGTAATTATAGCATATAACAGTCGCTTTCACTTTCGCATTTATAATATTATTTATAATATTAGTAGAGATAATACTAACGGTATTATTTACACGAATCATCTCCTTCATCTAATTCCAAAATTTAAATATTTTCGTAGTTATTTTTCTTTTCAAGATAATGCATAAGAAAATCGCTTTTCAAAGGGAGCCGGAGCTATAATAATCTAGTGAATATTGAACCCGTTGGCTTAATTACATAACTAGATGTTGTACTCTTTTAATACCTTTAAAGCCGTAGTTCAAGAGATTAGTATTTAGCTTTGCTAATGCAATTTTAGAAAACCAGGTCCATACAAATAAACCAATTTAGCTTTACATTATATAACTTTAAGCCTGTTTTCAATAGGAAAAACGGGTTAAACGCTCCCAGAATTTTTCAGTCTTTACCTACCATAAGTATATAATTCCGCGAGTTATTTACCTATGGTAGGTACACTGGTACAGTCCCACGCAGGGTCTTTCTGACCATACAGTAAAGGTGGCATTTGCTAGCCGGGCCCAACATGCACGGACCGACCACACTGAAACTGAGATTGGTCATTAATTTTGTTTTTATTTTTGAAATGAAATATTATCGTTTCTGGTCACGCCATTTCTATGCTTATCCTCAAACTCATGTAAATCGTAAACTCGTATTGCGTACCTAAACTGTTATCTGTTATACTATTCAAAAATTCAACCCTAGTCGGTTTGATAAAATCGGAGATGTTTCCCCGAGATCGCGCTACAAATCTTTTCAAACAGAATTTACTTGACTCGGTGATTTAAACTGCAAAGAGAATCTGATTCACGGCGTTTAAAAATTCTTAGCACAAAATGAAATTGCAATAAGTCTGAAAAGGTAATGACATACGGTTGGCACGGTACCCAGCCTTGACACACCGAGTATGTAAAATAGGCACATCGAAGCACTCGGATGCGTCTCACGATAAGTCCCGAGATATCATCGTTAAGTTGAATAAGTATTCCCATAGACGCGGTATCTAATTTAAATTGCTCTCGTACATCAGTGCATATCTTATGCGTGTATTAGTTTTGTTGTTGAAATAGGTCATGTCGTAAAAGACTACACTGCTTCTAAAAGATCTAATGTTCTACTAGAGTCCTTATTTTTCCGGCAAGATCGACTATCTCTCTATCGTCTATCGTATACTTCTGTCTTGTATTGTCTATACAGGGTGTCCTTTTCTCAATCTTTTGTAAAGTTATCCACTTTGATGGTTACTTTGAATCACCACCTTAGAGGTTTTGCATCAGCCCTTATTGTGTTACACCCTGTATCTCATATTAACCTCGCTTAATATTAATGCGTTAATATTGAAAATGACACACCTAATCAAAACCTAAATATTCATACATAGATTGCCTTATCTACATATTCGAGATTTCAATTGCAACAAAGTTATGTGTTATCAGAATTCAATATTTAAGTGGGTCAAATAATATTTTAGTTCAAATCGACTTGTTCTGCTACTTTACTACTAGTCTTTACTATTTGTCGCCATTTTAATATGCACTGGAATCGACATAAAATGGCGCCACTGTAAAATAGTCCAAACTTCTCTTAGTAACGACATCGGTTACAAAATAATATGTTTTTGGCAGGTCTTTCATTTTAATCTGGACCAAAAATATAATACTATTAGTAATTCTAGATTTCTTGAGAAAAAATTGATGCATGTTTAATAATTAATTCGCATTATTCTACATTCCCCCAGATGTTTGCCATTCGAGCTCTGTTAAACAAAATTAATTAATAACTTCTTTCGGAAGTCGGTGGCTAAAAATCAATGAAATATAAAAAATAAAGCCACTGACATCCGAAAGAAGTTATTAATTAGGTTATTTCACCCTTTTTTGGTTTGTTGTTGTTTTTGAAGTCGGTTATTTTTTTTGAAAAAGTTTTTATTATACACCGTGTTCCGGACGACATACATAAACTTCGACCAGATGTTCAAACCACGGAAGTAAGCATTTTTCATTATGGACACATTAATAAATTCTTATTTTTTATTTTTTGTTAATTTTCATACAAACTAAATACCTAGACGTAAATAACTCGATATGCATGCCTCTTTATCCGAATTGGCAACGTCATTCATAACATTTGGCGGGCTGAAACAAATGAAATGCAAATAGTATTTGATAGATTTCAAATTAAGATACTTTCTCACTGCATAGCTCAATTAAATTTCATTAAATGAAATTACAAATATCTTTGTAACGAAGCCTTTTTAAGTACTACTTCCTTTGTTGGATTTGATTTGTAAAAGCCATAGAAGTATTTGCTAAAGTTTATGGATAACGTGAAGAACACGGTGTATATTTTATTTATTTATTTAACTTGAATTTTTTGATGACCTTTGTCCAATTTTTTACTTATATTTCGGCGTAGATACAGAGAAATGCATTTTTTTTTCTTGGGTGATAAATCTTTACCCTACCTAAGGGGCCCCCAAACAAATTTTTATACGGGGCCCTGCCAAGGCACGCTACGCCACTGGTTTAATTCGCATTATTCTACATTCCTCCAGATATTTGCCATTCTAGCTCTGTTAAACAAAATTAAAAGTTCAATCAAGTCAACCCACAGCATTGTTTAAACTCTGCATTCGGTCCTTTCAAAGTGGGCCACATTAAATACTAGTTAGTCACAATGCAACAATAACAGTTTTCCAAGAGAACTGCAACAAAACCGTGTGTCGTGGAGCCGTCAGTTGTCGTCGACGGCTATCTAAACTGCATCGAGCCCTGCGCCCGCGCCGCCTATGCACCGCCTCGCCCGCCTTGCTTGCACGCAGCGAACGTAATTGTCTTTAATGCCCATATTAAGACAACCGACAACTCTAAATTATGCACATTCACAATATTATGAAGATCTTAAATTATTTTATTGCGCCTCGCATTATGATATGCGGTGGGTCTGACATCTGAATCATAAACGTGCACCGTCCATTATTCCACTTTCGTAGAATTTTCGAGCGTGTTCCTTTGGCGGTAGTTTCGGATTTTTGTCGTGTTGGAAAATAACTTTAATGGTGTAGTTTGTTCTATATTTAGCTAACAATTCTTGTAATCACATTACGTTCTTATTTTCTTAGAAATTAACGTAAACAGTTGCTGACAATACCCTGATTGATAACGCAGTCGATTTGTTGTCGTTTGAACGATATGCGAATACTAATTTCAAATACTTTAAACCCGAAGGTAGCAATAAATACTATGTCGAAAATCAGAATCAAGCAGAAAATAACTTTACATTCCAAAAAAAGACGTGAAGGAAGTGGTATGGCAATCACGATTACTGGTCCACTCTGCCCACTTCTCCACACCACAATGTATACGTAATTACGTCAGCATAAATTGTCATCGGTGAATGAGATTGTGGGTGCGATATCATCGGTTAGTGGTACAGGGTCTCATTTAACTTATTGGAGGCCCTGGGCACTTTTTTTTTACAATGTTTATGCTCTTGGGCTCAATCTAACCCAAAAGCATAATTGAGATCTAAGATGGAGCGAGATCGCCCAGAAAAAACTGAAACCACTGAGCATACGTTTGGTTTTCTTTTGACCGTTCAATTCGTTGATATAAAAATATATGAGTGTAACTATTGTGTTCAGAAAACCAAGAGATTCACAAAAAAACAGGATTTTTAAAAAACAAGCGAAGTTGAGAAAACTCCTGTGATACATTCACCAACAATCTAACGTGACCCCGGCACGTAAAGGGTTAATGAAGGACACCGTGGATTTTAGTCAGTACAAGTCTGACAGTCTCTCCCGCCCTGCCCGGGGTGCGAGGACTCATTTGATGATTTTACCAAGCTAAAAAAAGGCTTATTTTTGGAAGCGTATAATGTCCCGCAATCTTTGGAGGCCCCAAAGATTGCGGGGCCCTGAAATGCCCAGCGTGCCCACTAAACAGATGGCCCTGTACATAAGCGGTGGTCAGTGCAACATTGTTGCGTGGGATAGCCCCGGCCAGCCGCCGCAGACGACGCCGGTGATCGGGTTACCAAGCTCACTTTCTTGTCCGCTATGCATTTAATGAGTTAGATACTCTCTCCAGTGGCTTAGAAAGGCTTTGGGGGCAGCAGATTAATAGGAGGTTTAGGGTTTCATGAAATCACTGGGTGAAAGTCTTGAGGACTAGAATTGAAAGCTTTTCTTGCTGATTTTTGTTCTTAAGAATGAATTTGATCATTTTGGCATATTGTATTTAAATAAAATATATTTTATATTTAATAGCTACTTAAATACTCCCCGCGGTTTCACCTGCTGCTCATTCCTATTGGTATATATAGCTTAACTCGATAAATGGACTATCCATATCCAACACAAAAAAACTAAAAAAAACAATATTTCGCATAAAAAAAAACATTCAGTTGGCCCAAACCAAAACTCGTGCACAGAAATGCAAAAGCAACATCAACTGATTCCAAAAACGAAATACGAATTACGAACAACATAAGGATATTTACATAGGTTCGTGACCACGCCGCGGAGTCGCACTCCAAATGCCCACTTGCATGCAACTGAGTTGCACGGCCCTAATAAAGAAAATTTATCCATCATTTCGCAATTGTGATTGGTATTTTTTCCTGCGTTAAAAAACCGTCTAGCCATAGTGAGCGGCATTGAATCCCCTATACAAGGTATTGTTTGATTCTAAGCCATTGCCCCGCACATCTCCATACACCGTACTCGTATGTATGACACAGGAAATCTGGACTTCCGTCCGTCTAGGATATTCACCTGGCTAGACAATGAATCGCTAATAACACATTGTCTGTGCGTCTGTCTGCCGTTAAATGTAATGTATGCGTAGTTGCCCGTTTATGGTCTAGTGATTTAGTGCGCTCTTTTTCTTCAGGTCGATTCGAATGAGTGACGTCTGTGGGTCGGACTCGGAACAGATTAGCGTCGTTAGGGCACTCATCATGCCGGGGTCGTAGGACTATCTCTACAGGCTACCGTGACCCTGGAATGTAAAGGGTAATTGAATGAACACGGAGGACTTTAGTCAGTCATTTCCGTAGTCCGGGTGGAAGGACATATTTAATGATTTTGCCACCTAAAAAAGGGCATTGGTTGTACGTCAGCGCCAGCCTAATTAAAACATCACGAGCAAGCTTTTCACACAATATGAACGTAGGTTAACAAAGAGTTGACGGAGGAACATTAAACGCCAAACACGTAATGGATTTACTTATAAAAAGGAAAACATTAGCCGCCTTGTATTCGCCGCTATCTCGCTTTTAATTTTATATGACGTTCAGAGATAACGTAAATGGAAAATATACTTGAACATTTCTTAATTTTGAATGCATTTTATTTATTTCAAAGTTGTAATTCCATGGTAAGAATAATTCCCATACATTATGGGCTAGATAAACTCCCATGTTTTTCTGCGCAGTAAGTCTTAAACAGGTTCACATATCCTGTGTTTAGTAGACTTACATTGAGCTGATCTGGATTATGTCCGTTATTAACTCAGATATAAATGTAAATAATGTAATATTTTTTGGATTAACTAAACTAATTGTAATTAAATATTATCGTTTGGCGTTTTATTATTATTGCAGAAGTAGTTTTACACCGGAGTGCAATGCCAGTAAAGAAATGCTAATATCTTGGATTTTAAAGACATTTTGCATAAATTCTGGAGCCCACACAGTCATATCTCTATTGGTTGGTGATTTGATTCTCGTAAAACGCTGTGGGTGTTTATTCTCCTGGCTACTAAAATTAATCCAATCAGCAGCTGATAGATAATATTCTTGCATTCTGAAAATGCCAGCTGATGCCCCGAACTACGCCCGCGAGAGTTGGGTAATTTTGTCCCATGGAATTTTTAATTTAATTTTTAATGGTAAATTGCAGTTTATAAACCTATATGCATGTGTGCTAAATATATAATCCCTTCAGTAGTTTAGCTCTATATATTTTTTCTACAAACTTTCGTATTTTAATAGTAGGAAGTATAAGAAAACATCGTGGCGAAACCGGCATGTCCTAGAACACAAAAATTTGAAGATTTGTGACATCTACCAACCCGCACTGGGCCCGCGTGGTGGATTAGGGCCCACCCCTTCTCACCCGGGGTCGCGGGACTAACGAGTAACCCGGCACGTAAAGGGCTATTGAGGGATCTAAATCAGTACAAGTCTGACTGTCCCTCCCGCTCTGCCCTGGGTGGGAGGACTCATTTGTTGATTTTACTACGTAAAAAAACCTGTCACAGAGAGGATGCCTGTGTGAATATGTATAGGGTTATGGTGATGATGAACAGAATACCCATCATCGTATTTCAGATATTACCTATGCTTCTTCTTCATTCAAAAACATTCGACCGCTCCAGAGTTCCTGCTCCTGTTTTCATTATCCTATTTTATTGTTACAGGTGCCTCTAATATCCAACGACGGTAAAGCAGGTTTGGGAGCCGGCCACGGCCCCCCAATGGTTCCCCTTGCTAAGAACAAGCTCGGCTCAGCAACTCTTCGACTGGCAACCAGAACCAAGATGTTGAAACCACCTGCCAAGGCATTCCAGAATACTTTAGATGATGAAGAGGAATCAGAGTGACAGTGAGGAACAATATCATGATGATACAGTGACATTTATGTTCTGAAGAATAAGGTTCTATATTGATTGAATTTCAACTGACTCGTTAAAGTGTTACCTGTTAATTTATTTGTTTAAAAATATAAATGTATTGTTCAAATATATTATATTTTTGAGGTCTACAAGTGTATGAACTAACCCAGAAAATATTATTTACATAAGACGAGATCATAAGGCATTAGCGAACGAATTTAATAGGGATGAATTATTTGTGTCTATTTATCATTATTTCTATTCTTGTTTGTTGTTGTCGCAAAGGAATAAACTTAAGTTAACTTTCGATTTGTTTTTATTGATGAGAAATAAACATTGTAGTACATGTTACAATCATGAGGTCTTAGCACAAGGTTTCCGTATTTCACGTAAAGCGTACTTGAAGTATGAATCGCGTTTATTGTATGGAAAAGTGCCTCTAGTAAAAGACTGAGGAACTATATTTTACCGTCAAAGTTTACTTTACGTCACGAAAACGTTAAAACTCATGCTAGAGCCTTCGGATCGGACTCATGTTTAACACTAGTTTAAAATGTATAGGAATTCATCAAGACAGTCAGTCATCAGTCAATTGGAACCCTGTCGGGAGTCAAGTGTGCTTGCCAAGGAATTCCCAAGAAATGCTGGCGTTGGATAAATCATCATCATCATCATCATCTCAGCCATAGGACGTCCACTGCTGAACATAGGCCTCCCCTTTAGATCTCCACATATACCGGTTGGAAGCGACCTGCATCCAGCGTCTTCCGGCGACCTTTACAAGGTCGTCTGTCCACCTCGTTGGTGGACGTCCTACGCTGCGCTTGCTCGTCCGCGGTCTCCACTCTAGGACTTTTCGACCCCATCGGCCATCTGCTCTGCGAGCAATATGGCCTGCCCATTGCCACTTCAGCTTGCTAATCCGGTGGGCTATATCGGTGACTTTAGTTCGTCTACGGATCTCCTCATTTCGGATTCGATCACGTAGAGAAACACCGAGCATAGCCCTCTCCATAGCTCGCTGAGCGACTTTGAGCTTTGAGATGAGGCCGATAGTGAAAGACCACGTTTCGGTGCCGTAAGTCATCACTGGTAACACACATTGATTGAAGACTTTCGTCTTGAGGCACTGAGGTATGTCGGACGAAAAGACATTGCGTAGCTTCCCGAACGCTGCCCAACCGAGTTGGATTCGGCGGTTGACCTTTTTGGCGGTTGGTTGGATAAATGCCTTTTCTAAAAGCTGGCTCGCAAAATCGTTGGTTAGTCTCCAGCCATGAAAAACTAGCCTATACCAGCTATGTGAAGGCATCTATTGTAGTTCGTTCTCAGGCCTTACTTCCACAGAATGTACATACGTTGTAGTCAAGAGACCCAGACTATCATTGCTGAAGAATTTTAATCCGTAAATAAAAATACTTGAAATTAATTAACTGCTAACTAAACTGAGCTAGTAGCGAAAATATAATTGCTGCAACGTTGACTGTCGTACTCGCTTGTTTTAAGATTACAACTACTATTTAAACCGTCATACCTAACTTGTAAAGGAAGCTGACAATTATATAGATACCTACAATATCTAAGGTTCTATTAACTTATTGCTTGGCAGTTGGCAAGCATATCATTTGTATTTCACATTAGACATGTAGAAGGAGAAATAAGCGCTGTCGATTGAGGAAACTCCGTATTAAAGCCGGCTGGCTAATAGCTGCGAAAGGTAACAATTAATCTAAGTTCCCGAGGAATCGGACTAAATGACAGGCAACACGTTTGTAGTGCGTTTCCTAGAAGTACGATTGCCGAGGTGCGGCGCGCTGTTGCGTCCTGTCAAGTCGCCGCGCCGCAATTTTGTCGGCGATAAAAAATGTGGTGAGTGACAATACTTAGCAGTATTAAGGTTCCGTACATATAAAATAAAGTATTGGTACCTACTTAGTACCTAAGTAAATGGAATATAGGTTCTCGTCGGTAGCAACAGCCATTACAGTTTTGTTAATAGAAACACCGGACACAATGAGGGAAAATTGACAAAGAAATTGCTCTATAATCCGCGCCACGAGACGCAAGCCCGTTTTGACGCGGCGTCATTACATCAAATTTCATTTAAAAATGTAGCACCTCGAATTTTCCGCAGGTCATGAGTGGTGGGGCAGACGCCATTTCAAGTAATTGTCACTTTGAAAGCATGAAATTATTTGCAGTGCTGCATTTTCGGCCATTCTCCTTACCAAGAAGGAAAGGCTCACTGTCTTGAAACTAGAACAAAAATGTTAACAGATACAATACGAGTACCAATGCATGAACATTTTATCAAGGCAATGTTAATCAGCTAAAAATATATTAATTAAAATTCTTTTCAGCGAAACTAATTATAATTCAGACATTCTTAATTTTGTTTCTGTATTTTTTTGTTAAATAAAACACGGTTTGTCCATGAACCTGTTAAAAATACCAAATTAATGTGCAAGTGAGTAGGTAAACTTTATCGTTTGCATTTAGTTATAAAAAAAAAACATAGTTATGTATCTTCTGTCTAGTTTTTTTTTTACTAAAGGCACCTATTGTTTACTTTTAAACTGAATTAATTCACATAGATTTGTATAAATCCGTGGGTTTGTCTGCAGAAAAATCAAATTTTGATTTGTCAAAAATCAAAAAGCGCGCGCGATCTGACGCGCTTGCTCCTGCGCACTGTCTGACGTTCCAACGAGTCTATTCTACATTTGTTGCCGCGAACCCTAAACAGTAGCATATTTCAATGCACAGTAATCATTCGCATTTGTCGTAATACATTCTGGAAAATAATTATATATCTACAGATCTGCAAACTGCTAGCTGGCGGAGGAAATGCGACTGATTGCGTCATTTCGAAAACGCATGACTATTTTAACCAACTTGAATTATGACAACACTAGCTTATGCTATTCCCCATGTTTCTATTCGCACTGAGGGAATCTAAAAAAAAATTGACGCTCTGGAAATGTGGTGCTGGAGGAAAATGCTTGGAGTATCCTGGAATGAATTTCGTACCAGCATATCCATTCTCCAAGAGCTCGGTATCAAGCAGCGTCCTGGCTCAAATATTTCAGTGCTTTGGTCACGTGTCCCGGAGAAGCAACGACTCTAATATTGAGCGTCTTTTTGTCCTGGGGAAAGTAGAAGAACGAGAGCACGCGGCAGGTCACACAGGAGGGATGGCGTCGCATTGTGAGGCGAATTATGGCAGCACGATGTCTCGCTGCAACATGCTGACTACGACCACTCTGTTAAGAGTGAACCAAAGAAGAAAAAGAAGAAGCTTATGCCCGCAGGGTTACCCACTTGAAGTTTGGTAATTATCCCACGGGATACACGAGATTACGGAATAAACAAAAAAAATATGGGCCAAATATATTTGCCAGGTTGAAGTGGGATTGGGCGGGCCATGTGTATAGAATGCATCGGGATCAATGGGCTAGGGTCGTCACGCAGTGGGTGCCGGACGGGCGTCGTTGCTGAGAGAGGACTAGGAAACTGGAGTGACGACCTAGACGCGTTCATGAGAGATAGGCCGGAGAAAGCCGTAGGTACAAAGGGAAAAATGGAACTGGAAGGTTATGGGGGAGACGTTTGCCCAGCAGTGGGACAATATAGGTTAAACCAATGGGTTAAACGAAAAAAAAAATTCTAACTAATGGTGTAATTAGCAAATTAGTATATTTTAATGGACTAGGTAGTTAGCCTGTTATGTTCTGGAGCATGCCTCCTCTATACATAATCTGCTATACCTAAGGGTCAATAAAACAATTCTCAACAAAGTTTCGACTTCCAAATAATTTGTTCGTATAATATTTAATTACTTGTTAGTAAATTAAGTTATTCATTATGTGGATGAATGTATAATAACTTTATTTTGAGATTTTACGACCATTTTAATTTTTTTATACTTACTTCCAATGTCATCAAAATTTGTTCCGTGACCATACATTTTTTATCTATGCGCGCACTGTGTTTGCGAACGAATGAGAATCGTTACTTTTCAAGATGGCAAAAAACTGCTTTGCCTAAGTGCGAGCTCCCGGTTATAATCCTTGGTATGAGGGTTAATCGTCGTTAAACAGCTTCTATCTGGACTGATTGTGATTCCTGAAGGCTCATATAGTGCAGGACAGACTTTGGTGCATCTTTGTGAGTTAATCAGACCGGCCGGTCGTTGTGCTCCACCTCCACCAGCCACGTGCCACGTCAGGACAATATTCCCTCGAAGAGCCACGGGAGATTAGCAGGTGAGTGACGCACTTTATACTTGGAAGGTCTAACGATCTCCCCGCGAGCAAGCACAGTTACGAAATCATATTCAACTCAAATACCGACCTACGTACCGAAAACTGCTTGCCCTCCAATGTACCAACATCGGCTTTGGTACATTTTTTGGTGCCGAAACCCGGGAACTAACGGATATAATTCGATAATATTCATTCGTTTACCCTTTAACAGTAAAGTTCTCGTAAAATCTTAGGTAATTTTCAATATTCTGCACAAAGAAATTAAAATCATTTTTTTTCCCCACTTACCCTCAACTATTTCCCAATTTTGGGCAATACATATTCGTTTTAGGTCGATTGCTATACATTACAATAATTTATTTCGTTAATCGTTAATAAACAAAAAAGTGCATTTTCAAACGTGCATCGATCTTTTCAATATTGTATCATCAATAATTTCTTTGTGTGTTCGATGTATTCTGGTTCATTTGCTATAAATTCATGTGACTACACGTATTTCGTTGTTATTTTCTATCGAAATTGTCATAGAAGTTGAGTTAACATCGAATCGTAACGTAAACACCCACAGTTAACCATACATAAATCATTTGTAAACTTCTGGTTCGCTTAGTTATTTTGACCAACCTTCCATTTTTGAATGATTTGGAATTTGTATTTTTCTTAGCCGCCATATTAGTTCGAGTAGATAGTTCGTTGTTCCACGAGTTCAAATTGAATTGAACCATAGACAAAATTTCCTTTTTTCTTCTATATTGTTGGATTAGAGTTGTAGTGAACTAGTGACTGAATGAATGAACTGCGATTGAATTGAACAGTTGACGTACGGTTTCGGATTGGGCGTTCTATTCAGTTTGAAACGGTTTGTTTACATTTTTTCATTGTTGTATAATTGAACTTAACGGTGCCATTACTTGTTCATTATAGAATATTATTGTTAATATCGATTGTTTTAACGTACGTAACGAGGCTAACTAATAAACAAAATGCCTTATTATTCTAAAAAATCATTACGTAGATTGAGTAAAGGTAAATCGGTTGAAGTCGAATACCCAACTGAACGCGACTTACCGGTATTGCGTAGAAAACGTACTTTAGCGTTCAACAGGTTATCTAAGACGCTTGAAGTCGCTCGTTTAGCGGAAAGAAATGGATGCGATTTAAGTAAGTTTTTGGCACATTACTCAGACTTAGCTAAAATAGTAAATAACTTTGAAGAAGCCCATGATGACATACTTAGCGTATGCGAACTTACAGATGAACAACAAGCGGAACAAGATAGTATCAGATACGATTTCGACGAACGATATTATGAGATTTTAGCGATACACCGACGCTTAACGAAAGTCGATGAGCCTAACGAATATAACGATGAGCCAAATAGATCTCATAATGAGTCGTCGAGTGTACTCAAAGTGAAATTACCTAAGATTAAATTACCGCAATTCAGTGGTAACATAAAGTTGTGGCCCGAATTCTTCGATGTCTTCACCTCGCTGATTCACGAGAATGGTTCACTTTCGGATACCGAGCGCATGCACTACCTCGTCTCTAGTCTCACTGGTGATGCGCTGGCACTTATACGAACCTTTCCTGTGACGGGCTTATACTACCACGAAGCATACTCTGCATTGGTTGCGCGGTATAAAGACAAGCGGGAACTTGCCTTTACTTGTTGGAAGGAGATCTTGAACGTTAACCTGAAAGCCAACTCACCCATTGATTTACGACGTGTCCTTGATTCTTTCAACGAAAATCTATCGATTCTCAAACGGCAAGGGCTACCGACGGATCAGTGGGATTTTGTAATCTGTTACCTTTTACTGTCGAAAATGGATTCAAAATCGCGTTGTGCTTTTGAACGAGCTACTGCTTCTCATGAGTTTCCGAAGTACAAAGATCTCAACGATTTTCTGTACACCACATGCGAGGCTTCGGTTCGTGACACACACTTCTCCGCAAGTGTTCGCGATAACCGTACCAACGAAAAACCACATAAACCGCGAGGTTCTAACGCCGAGGTCGTAAGTAAAAAACATACTTCGACATTCCTATCGAATACAGTAGTTGACAAACCTCTTGCAGTTGCGCCCTCATCATCGAATTTAACCACATCGAACGCAACTGCACCATCGTCGTCAACATTGTCGCGTCCTTCACGAACGGCTCCTGTGCCACCAACTGAACCTCGAAAGTACAAGTGTCCGTTTTGTGGGGAAGAACATTCCATTAATCAGTGCAAATCGTTTACTGAAAAATCTTTTCAGGAACGACTTGACTACGTGAAGACCAATCGTTGGTGCTTCAACTGTTTGAAGCCATCACATGGCCTCAAAAACTGTAAATCAATGTTTACGTGTCAAGTATGTCGTCAACGACATCACACCTTGCTACATCAAGATCCAGATGTTTCGAAAACCGATAATACCGAAAAGGCCGCTACCTCGCAGGTCAGTGCACTTACCAATATCGGCGATCGTTCCATGGTTCTGCTGTCTACAGCTAATATCGAAATTCGTGATTCATCGGGTCGTTATCAGACTTTTCGTGCGCTGATTGATTCCGGAAGTCAGGCTCACTTCATAACTGAAAGTGCTGCTGAACGTTTAGGTCTCCAACGAGCGCCGTCAACGCGTAGGATTCATGGCCTAGGTCATGCTTCAACATCCGCTAGTGGTACAATCGGCTTAAGCGTAGGTGTCCACGACAACGATTTGTTTACTATTGAAGCGTTAACATTACCTAAGATCTGCGGTAATATGCCAGTCGTTAAGCTGAACAAATCTGCGTGGCATCATATTCGAAATCTTAACCTGGCGGATCCTGATTGTCACTTACCTGGTCAAATCGATGTCCTTCTCGGTGCTGAAGTCTTCCCTTCACTCCTATTACCAGGTAGTGTTAGTGGAGGATTACAGCAACCATCTGCAATCAACACTGTGTTCGGCTGGATCCTACTAGGAAACGTCAGTTGCAGTGATAATCACGAACTACCAAAGTCGTTCTTCGTTTCAAACGATAACCTTCTCAATGAGCAGGTTAAGAAGTTCTGGGAAATGGACAACATTCCTCAGTCTTCAAAGTTAACACCGGACGAAGAACTCTGTGAACAGAAATTCGTTACCGAACATTCTCGCGATGCTTCAGGGAGGTATACCGTTACTTTGCCTTTCAAAGATAAGAAAGACAAGAATCTAACTTTTCCTGGATCGCGTGAATCTGCTTTACGTCGTTTTAAATCATTGGAACGCAAGTTAGCGGCAAATGAGGCTTTATGCACACAGTACTGCGACTTCATGTCTGACTATTTACAAAGTGGTCACATGAGTCTAGTTCCTTCAAAGGAGATCAACCAGGGTTGTTATTACATACCTCATCACTGCGTTTTGCGACCTGACAGCGCAACTACAAAGTTGAGAGTGGTCTTCGACGCTTCTGCGAAGGATGCTCGTGGTGTGTCGTTGAATGAAACTTTACTCGTAGGTCCTAAACTGCAGGCTAACGTTGCCGAGGTCCTTCTTCGCTTTCGAACACATTTTGTTGTATTTACAGCCGATATTCGTCAAATGTTTAGAAATATTAATATGTCAATTGACGATCGAGATTTCCAAAGAATTTTTTGGCGATTCAAATCAACGGACCCAATTCAAGAGTATCGATTGAACACCATAACTTATGGGGTATCATCGTCTCCTTTTCTTGCTTGCCGCACTCTCAAACAACTTGTAGAAGATGAAACTGACTTACCTCTCGCTCGCGAAGTGATGACTTCTGATATATTCGTCGACGATATCGTGAGTGGCAGTTCTGATATCCTGACAGCCATCCAAGTCAAAACTCAGGTCATCCAACTCCTAAAGAAAGGTCAGTTTGAGCTGCGTAAGTGGGCTAGCAATAAACTAGAAGTGCTTGCTGATATACCTCCGGAACACTGTCTCACTGACTTTGTGTCTATGGACATCGAAAATTCGAGCACCTTGAAGATCTTGGGCCTGAAGTGGTGTCCCAGGAGAGGCAAATTCTTGTTTGAGGTCAAACCTATTGATCGCCAATGCACAAAGCGTGCGATTCTAAGTGAACTCGCACGTATTTATGACCCCTTGGGTTTCCTAACTCCTATAACTTTCTTAGCTAAGTGCTTAGTTCAGAAGTTGTGGATGTTGGGTATCAATTGGGACGATTCTCCGCCGTGTGAAATCGTCGAACAATGGCGTTGTTATACTGAACAGTTACCTGTCATCAAGTCCTTGGAGATCCCTCGATGCATTTCTGTAAAAGATATGAGTTCGTGTGAGCTTCATGGCTTTGCTGATAGTTCCGAGTCAGGTTATGGAGCTGTAGTCTATTTACGTGTCACTTGCGTCGATGGTAGTGTATCTGTCTTCTTTCTGTCTTCAAAATCTCGCGTAGCACCTGTAAAGCGGATTTCATTACCTCGTCTCGAATTGTGCGCGGCAGTCCTCCTGGCAGATCTTCTGAAGTTCGTCAGAGAAACCTATTCATCTCTTTTCCCCATAGCTGACACTTGTGCGTGGTCAGATTCGATGGTGGCATTATCGTGGATTCGATCTCACTCGTCACGGTGGAAGACTTTTGTCGCCAACCGAGTGAGTCATATTCAGGATACTATTCCGGAAGCTCGCTGGAACCATGTCTCCAGTTCGGATAATCCAGCTGACGTTGCCTCTCGAGGTCTTTATCCTGCTGAGTTGGTCAACAATTCGTTATGGTGGGCGGGGCCCTGTTGGCTCGCTCAACCTTCTAACGCTTGGCCAAACAACAGTGACAATGGTAACGAAGCTGATGTATTGTCTGAAGAGCGCGCGGTCTCTCTGTTTGTTCATAATGACACCAACGTCATTGATTCTTTACTCGAAAGTTTCTCATCTATTCGTAAAGCACAACGAGTACTCGCGTATTGCATTCGTTTTGTAGAAAGCACTCGTAAAAAATCTTCGCGAAGTTCTGACCATCATTTAAATCGAACAGAGCTTCATAACGCTTTATTGATTTTCGTACGCAGAGTACAATCATTGCATTTCGATGAGGAAATAACTCGTTTGAAAGACTCAAAACCTCTTTCAAAACCTATGCAAAAACTTAACCCTTTCTTAGACAAGTCGGGAATTCTTAGGGTGGGCGGTCGCCTATCTCGTTCTGGGCTCGAGTATGAGCACAAGCATCCTGCGCTGCTCCCTAAGGATTCTAAACTAACGTTCATGATCATCGAAGCACTACATCGTGAACACTGTCATCCCGGTATAAATACAATGCAGTATCTTTTGACACAGCAATTTTGGATATTATCACCAAAACGCGCAATCCGTCATTGTTTGTCAAAGTGCTTACAATGTTTCCGTACGCGCCCTACACCGCTTGAGCCTTTTATGAGCGATCTTCCAGCGACTCGCGTCAACCAAGTCAAACCATTTTCAGTCGTCGGTGTTGACTACGGCGGACCTTTTCGCATTAAGTTGGGACGACATCGAGGTGCTAAAATAAGTAAAGCTTACCTTTGCTTGTTTGTGTGCTTCACAACGAAAGCAATCCATTTGGAAGTCGCTTCGGACTTGACTTCGGACGCTTTCATAGCAGCGCTTCGCCGGTTTGTTGGCAGGCGGGGTCGTGTAAGCATTATCCATTCAGATTGTGGAACCAACTTTGTAGGCGCTTGCAACCAACTCAATGAGTACATGAAGAACGCATCTAATTTCGAAAACATCACATTTAAGTTCAATGCTCCGGCTAGTAGTCATTTTGGCGGTGTATGGGAGATACAAATTAAGGCCGTTAAATCACATCTTTATCGTATTATCGGTGATCAGACATTAACGTTCGAAGAGATGACAACCTTGTTTGTACAAATTGAATCTATGCTGAACTCTCGCCCTCTTTGCTCGCTGAGCTCAGATCCCAATGACTTAAACGTATTGACTCCGGGTCATTTCTTAACTTTAGAGCCTCTTACTTCAGTCCCTGATGAGGATTTAACAGGCATTAATCTTACTCGGTTAGGAAGATGGCAACTCATCCAGCGCTTCCAACAAGACTTCTGGAAACGCTGGAAGGTCGAATATCTGCAATCGTTGACTCAGCGGGCAAAGTGGACTAAGCACTGCAAACCGTTAGCTGTAGATTCAGTCGTGGTCATTAAAAACGAAAACACTGTACCGCTGCATTGGCCTCTTGCTCGGGTCACGGAATTACATCCGGGTCCTGACGGCGTGGTACGTGTGGCCACAGTGCGTGTGGCAAATGGATCACTTCTCACGAGACCCCTTGTGAAGTTGTGCCCTCTGCCAACTCAGACTGACTAGAGAGACCGTTTACCGTAACTTTAAATCATTAGATTCTAGTTTAGTTTAGGTTAGTGTTAATTTTGATTAGTGTTAATGTCATGGCAATCGATCACATCAGCTCTTCATTCATTTTTATCCGTTGTTCTCGGGTTCCGCTCTTTCAACGTATTGAAAATACTATGTATTTTGGTGGGCGGAATGTTCCGTGACCATACATTTTTTATCTATGCGCGCACTGTGTTTGCGAACGAATGAGAATCGTTACTTTTCAAGATGGCAAAAAACTGCTTTGCCTAAGTGCGAGCTCCCGGTTATAATCCTTGGTATGAGGGTTAATCGTCGTTAAACAGCTTCTATCTGGACTGATTGTGATTCCTGAAGGCTCATATAGTGCAGGACAGACTTTGGTGCATCTTTGTGAGTTAATCAGACCGGCCGGTCGTTGTGCTCCACCTCCACCAGCCACGTGCCACGTCAGGACAATATTCCCTCGAAGAGCCACGGGAGATTAGCAGGTGAGTGACGCACTTTATACTTGGAAGGTCTAACGATCTCCCCGCGAGCAAGCACAGTTACGAAATCATATTCAACTCAAATACCGACCTACGTACCGAAAACTGCTTGCCCTCCAATGTACCAACATCGGCTTTGGTACAAAATTATTACAGTGTTTTTGATAACGGCTTTAATAAAACCAGTAAAAATATGCCAAACCTCAATCTAAGAAAAAAACAGCTTAACTTGTAGATTACCTAGTGTTCGCGCCGTTGCATTGGCGCTTCTTTATTTTAGGTATAGTTTTCCTTATACCCGCTTTTTACTTTATATTTTTGATTTTTCGCTGCTTGGTTTTGTACTAAGGGAGATATACGACTGACACCGCCGCCGCGTGGTCGTGTCCGTGCCGCTCCATTTAATATATCATCAATTTTGGATTAAAAAACCGCTTTGAGGTTGTTCCGTGCCGTGCACGATCCTCACATCGTCCTCATCAACAAGAAGACCGAGAAGAGCGCATCAAGGTCGCAGCAGCGCTGGCACGTGGAGCGAGGCCCTGAACTGGACTGCCCGCCGTGGTGCTAAGGTTAGTCAATTTTCTTCCCTTAATCGCGAGACCAGCAGCTCTTCTCAATCTTGTGTTCTTTACCTTTTTCTTTTTTTTAATATAACCTATGGAGATACAACCACTAGCCAGCTAGTACCCACCCGCGACACCATTGTTTTTGGTCCTCGAGCCGCACGTTACATTCTTTTCGGCCTCATAGCCGTATATCACATTTTTTTTCCTATATCCCGCTATTTGTTTTTCCGCTTAGTTTTCAAAACTATTTATTTTCCGCTTAGTTTTAAAACTATTGTTTTATCTAGTTACGAAGGTAATTTACCTGCTGTAATTACCTACATACCCGCTATAATTTATCTACATCATTTATTCGTGTTCCATTTTCAAACGGATAAATTTCATTCCATTTAGTAAGTACCTAAACGTATTTATGTTGCATTTTTGTCGAAAGTTATAAGCTAATTAAGGAAGCGTAGGTAACAACGTGTTATCGCCGGCAGTTCCGTGAGTTCTTTTGTTCTCGAAGTCGTCTATGTTGCAGTCAGTATCGCTGTTTCGGATATTTTATAACTTGGATATTTTTTAACAATATCTCATCATGGCCCCGGGTTCTAAGGAAGAAGAAAAGCATAATTCAACCATTAAAAGGCTCAGGGGGAAACGCGAGGAAGTTTATGCTAGGCTTCAGAGAATATATGACTCAAGAAAGGAAATGATTACGGACCCTAGTGATAGTAAGGAGGAGGATTTTCTATGTAGCATGGTCACCATTGATACTGTGCGTGACGAATTCATAAAAATTGTCGATGATTTAAATATGGTGAGTTTGATGTTAGATCCGGATTTCGTACCTAACTATCAAAGTTTGTCTACATTTGAGGACCTATACTGTCGCTGTAAATATGAAGCCAACAAAATATTTGCTAGCCGTGATAGGCCCAAAGATGAAAAATTATCTTCATATTCCAGTAACGGTAATAAAAAATCTAACTTGTATTTGCCCAAACTAGAGTTAGTGAGTTTTTCCGGTTCACCCGCAAATTGGTCAACTTTTTACGAAACATTTAGGACTACTATACACGAGAATATCGATCTTACCAATAACGAACGTATTCAATATTTGATGGGTCAGTTATCGGGCCGGGCACTTGCTACTGTGTCGGGAATTACACCGAACGCTAACAATTATACTTTGATATGGACCACGCTGGTCAAGAAATATGAAGATCAACGTTATTTAGCTACTGCGTATTTGGATCAAATGTTCGAATTCAAATCTTTTTCCGTTGCTAACACTAAGAATTTAGACTCGTTTTTAGAACATTTTGCGTCTGCCGTGTCGAGTCTAAAAACGTTAAAACTTAGCAACTTGTCCGATTTTATTCTTCTTTATCTCGCTTTAAAGAAAATAGACCCGGAGACCGCTCGCGCTTTTGAAATGTTTAAGCGAGAGACTGCTTTGCCTAGCTACGAGGACTTAATCACATTTCTGCGTGAACAATCGAAAATATTAGACCGCACTTCGGCTAACACTACGACGAAGCGCGTCGGTACCGACTTAAACAGAAATGTTTCTAAGTCTACCCACTCCTTTGTAGGTACTAGCGCGCCGTTGCAGACAAAGGATAAAAACAAATCTTGTCCGTTTTGCGAATTGGCAAATCATTTCAACTTGTTTAAATGTTTTAAATTTCAAAAATTACCGCTCGATGATAAATTTAATTTTGTCAAAACTCGTAATGGATGCACGAACTGCCTCAGTTTGTCCCATAACAACGTCGCTTGTAAATCGGAAGTGCGTTGCCGCTATTGCGATTGTAAGCACCACTCGCTGCTATGTAGAAAACAACAGCTGACTCCCCCCGCGCCCGGCGCAGCGCCCGCACATAATAATGTTACTCCGCCGCTGCCGGCATCCACCTCGCAGCAGGTACATACCACTGCCTTATCAGCTCTGTCGTCGCCTCCTCCTGTGCAAAATAATAACCGACGTGATAATAATATTACCTGTCTTTTAGGCACGGTTCAAGTTTTAATACCTGACTCTGCGGGTGTGCTGCACAAGGCTCGCGCGCTTATTGATTCCGGATCACAAAACAATTTTATTGCAGCGACATGCTTAACAAAACTTAACGTAAATTTTAATCGAATAACGCGCGCTGTTGTAAAGGGGATCGGTTCGTGGCCTAGTCCGATTAAGGGTTCCGTCAGCATTGATTTGTTTTCGAACAATAAAAATATTTTACTTACACTGGACTCTTACGTCATTGATAAAATTACGGATAATTTGCCTTCTGCTCGTATCGAGCCCGCTTCGCTCAGTTATTTAAACCACGTTCAGTTGGCTGACAGTAGTTTCCATTCGCCTGGGGAAATTGACATCCTCATCGGTGCACCGCAGTTTGCCGAAATTTTACTCTCCGGACGCGTAAACGGTCCGCCCGGGTTACCTACCGGTATTGAAACTATTTTTGGTTACATAATCGTAGGAAATTGTCCTATTAGTAATCCGTCTACTGAGTTCGTTTCTTTGTGCTCGTTTGTACAGAATGAGCCTCCGTTATCAAATATGCTAGAAAGGTTCTGGCAGCTCGAAGAAATAGCGCCCAACCGCCCGCTGAACGCCGCGTCTAGGGAGTGCGAGAAGCTGTTTGTCTCAAGCGTGTCACGTGATGACACCGGACGTTATAGTGTGGCGTTACCTTTTGCGCGCGAACTCTCTGAGCTCGGTGACTCATACAAAACTGCTATGCGTCGTTATATGTACCTGGAGCGTAAGCTAACCGCTACCCCAGAGTTGCGAGTGGAATATGACGCTATTATTAAAGAATACCTATCGAAGGGTTATATCTCGTTACTTAATAATGCTGGTTCGCTACCTACGGGTTTTTATATACCACATCATGCCGTTGTTAGACAGGATAAAGTAACTACAAAGGTGCGAATGGTTATGGACGCCAGCGCCAAAACTAGTTCGGGTAAATCACTCAATGATTTGTTATATCAGGGTGAGAATTTACAAAACGATTTGTTTTTAATTTTACTTGACTTCCGCTTATATCCCGTGGCTTTTACCAGTGACATACATCAGATGTTTTTACAGATTTTGGTTAAAGAGGATCACAGAATGTTTCAAAAATTTTTATACCGTTTTGATCGTTCTTTACCGCTTGATACCTATCAATTTAACCGCGTTTGCTTTGGATTGCGCTGTAGTCCTTTCCTCGCCATGCGAGTTTTAAGACAACTTTGTGACGACGCACGCGCATCTTACCCGCGCGCCGCGGATGTTGTTGTACATAATTGTTACATGGACGATATTTGTTACTCCGTGCCCACCGTCCAGGACTCCTTGCGGCTCAAGGATGAGCTGTTAGGATTGTTTACGGCCGGGGGCTTTAACCTTATGAAATGGTCAAGTAACTCAACAGAGTTACTCGAGTCATTGCCTGATACTCACCGCTATTCTTCCAAAGTAAATTTCGATGAATCTAATCAAAGTCTAAAGGTTCTTGGCCTGGAATGGTCTCCCACTACAGATGTTTTTTCCTTTTCTGTCACTCTTGACAACCGTCCATGTACCAAGCGCAACATCTTATCGGTTATTGCTCGCCAGTTTGATGTCTTAGGTTTGATCGCGCCGATTATTCTTTATGCGAAATTAATCTTACAAAAGCTCTTTGTTCTCAAGCTGGACTGGGATGACAAGCCGCCCCAGAATGTAATGATCCTTTGGGAAAATTACCTTCGCGAACTGCCCGCATTACGGGACCTAAAGATAAAGCGTCATCTTGAGGTGTTTAGAAATTACCTCGTCACTATTATTGCATTTTCCGACGCGAGTGAACGAGCTTACGGAGCCGCCGTATATGTCAAAGTTCAGCAGGATCCCCATTCCCCACCGGTCGTCAATCTGGTGTGCGCGAAATCCAAAGTCGCTCCGCTCAAAACGATATCGGTTGCCAGACTTGAGCTCTGCGGCATTTTACTTATGTCTAAACTGGTGCAACGAGTTAAGAACACTTATAAACCGCGTCACAAAATTGAAAATATATTTTGTTTCACCGACTCAATGGTCGCATTATATTGGATTCATTCAGATCCCCAAACTTTAAAAACATTCGTCGCTACGCGTGTTACAAAAAGGGGTTTGCAACTTTTAGTACGAACCTTGGCATCAATTTTTTTTTCTTTCGCCAGTGATGAAACTTTGAGCATAATTAGACTACTACCTAAGAAGTTCATAGAAAAAAAAAATAAGTTTCTAAACCGTAACCAACCAGAGATATGGCGGTTTGAATTTTGTTCCAATCTGCAGTTATTTTTTGTAGGAATCCATAGATTTTTTGACGTACTAGCTTTTGCCTGCGGCTGTGCCCACCCCAACCGCCTTTATGTATAGCCCATTACTGTGTCTAGAGACCCATCTATCTCTGTATCAAAATTCAACAACATCGGTTCAGCAGTTTTGACGTAAAAACGGATTAGACTTATAGACTTAATTTCGTATTTGTAATACTAGTAGGATAACGAGGAATAATGAGTGGTTTATTTATAATAATGTTAAGAAGATCTTATCTTTAAACTGACTTCTAAAAAGGAGGAGGTTCACAATTCGTAGGATTTTATATATGTCGCAGAATCAACACAGAAGCACAATAATTCAGAATAACGCCATCTATTGTCATTGCCGAGGAATCAAAACAAGCACAATTTGGAATCTCTATGGATTATTGTTAATTTAGAATAACGCCATCTAGTATCGTTAGTGTGGAATCAAAACAGAAACTCAATTTAGAATCTTTATTGATTAGTGTTAATTTAGAATAACGCCATCTGTCTCTCATTGGAGGAACTATGAAGTTAGATTTGACAGATAACGTTTAGGAATGCCAAGTTATTACACTTGGGGATGCTTATCGTGGAATAATGGCAACACCGAGCGAATAGTCTAGTCGAATATCGATTCGGAAGTTTAATCAGGTATTCGACGTTGACAGGTACTGACGTTGACAGATATGTTGGCAAACCTGTGTGGGGTAGGCCACTTGGACGGACAGTTGAGTGAAGTGAACACTTTGAATCGGTCCGTCAAGCTGTGTAGACATCTTGGTCACGCCACGTCGTCCACGATAAACTTCCCGCGTTCCTAAGTTTTTAATCGAGCCATATCTCGGACATCCTTGATTATTTTGTATGCAGTGTGTGTTAGCAAGTAATTAAAAGTGTTAACGAAGGTTTTGTGAATGTTATTTCCGATATCGCGCCCCTTCTGATAACGATTCTTCGACATATATATTCCCAGATTTCTCAATGACGCCTGGAGCGATTTGGGTAATTCTTCTTTTGTTTGAAAAGGTATCTTAACAGTCAGCAATCTAACGGGGCCCACTAAGAGTCAGCAATCTGACGGGGCCCACTAAGAGTCAGCAATCAGACGGGGCCCCCTAAGAGTCAGCTTCTGACTGGGCCCCCTAAGAGTCAGCAATCTGGCTGGGCCCCCTAAGAGTCAGCAATCTGACGGGGCCCACTAAGAGTCAGCAATCTGACGGGGCCCACTAAGAGTCAGCAATCTGACGGGGCCCACTGAGAGTCAGCTATCTGACGGGGCCCACTAAGAGTCAGCAATCTGACGGGGCCCACTAAGAGTCAGCAATCTGACGGGGCCCACTAAGAGTCAGCTTCTGACTGGGCCCCCTAAGAGTCAGCAATCTGGCTGGGCCCCCTAAGAGTCAGCAATCTGACGGGGCCCACTAAGAGTCAGCATTCTAACGGGGCCCACTAAGTGTCAGCAATCTGACGGGGCCCACTGAGAGTCAGCTATCTGACGGGGCCCACTAAGAGTCAGCAATCTGACGGGGCCCACTAAGAGTCAGCAATCTGACGGGGCCCACTAAGAGTCAGCAATCTGACGGGCCCACTACGAGTCGGCAATCTGACTGGGCCCCCTAAGAGTCAGCAATCTGACGGGGCCCACTAAGAGTCAGCAATCTGACGGGGCCCACTAAGAGTCAGCAATCTGACGGGGCCCACTGAGAGTGAGCTATCTGACGGGGCCCACTAAGAGTCAGCAATCTGACGGGGCCCACTAAGAGTCAGCAATCTGACGGGGCCCACTAAGAGTCAGCTTCTGACTGGGCCCCCTAAGAGTCAGCAATCTGGCTGGGCCCCCTAAGAGTCAGCAATCTGACGGGGCCCACTAAGAGTCAGCATTCTAACGGGGCCCACTAAGTGTCAGCAATCTGACGGGGCCCACTGAGAGTCAGCTATCTGACGGGGCCCACTAAGAGTCAGCAATCTGACGGGGCCCACTAAGAGTCAGCAATCTGACGGGGCCCACTAAGAGTCAGCAATCTGACGGGCCCACTACGAGTCGGCAATCTGACGAAGCCCCCTAAGAGTCAGCAATCTGACGAAGCCCCCTAAGAGTCAGCAATCTGACGGGGCCCACTAAGAGTCAGCAATCTGACGGGGCCCACTAAGAGTCGGCAATCTGACGAAGCCCACTAAGAGTCAGCAATCTGACGGGCCCACTACGAGTCGGCAATCTGACGAAGCCCCCTAAGAGTCAGCAATCTGACGAAGCCCCCTAAGAGTCAGCAATCTGACGGGGCCCACTAAGAGTCAGCAATCTGACGGGGCCCACTAAGAGTCAGCAAATTGACTGGGCCCCCTAAGAGTCAGCAATCTGACGAAGCCCCCTAAGAGTCAGCAATCTGACGAAGCCCCCTAAGAGTCAGCAATCTGACGGGGCCCACTAAGAGGGCCAAAGCTTGCCGGGGTCGCGGGACTTGTCTCATTACCGTGACCCCGGAACATAAAGGGCTATTGAAGGAGGACCGTGGATTTTAGTCAGTACGAGTCTGTCAGTCTCTCCCACCCTGCCCTGGGTGGGAGGACTCATTTGATGATTTTACCACGCTAAAAAAAAATGTCTGTACCCACTATAACCTAAAATAACTTTTGAATGGACATGTTATTATTGGAATAGTGGTGACTTGTTTCTCATTTTCTCGACTTTTTGTCACCGACTTCCAATAATAACTATTTTTTTTTTCAAAAAGCTTTTTATTTTCTAAAAGGTTTGTGTTTTCGTTTTGAAGTTGTAAGAAATTAAATGAGTTCTTCCTCTAAGGCTGAAGACAATCCTTTCCGGATTGTCAGACTCGTACTAAAATCCACCCAGCGCAGGGCAGTTCCGTGGTCCCGACAGGCGCTTGGCTCTCGATATTTGTTACGTTGTAAAATCATCCAATGAGTCCTCCCACCCGAGCAGAACGAGAGGGACTGTCAGACTTATACCGACTAAAATCCATGGTGTCCTTCAATAGCCCTTTACGTTCCGGGGCCACAGTTACCTGATAAGACGGTCCTACAACCCCAAAAGGGTTTGGCCCTCTGAGGGGGGCCCCATCAGATTGCTGACAGCGCTTTGAGGCGCGCGTGGAACAAGACTCGCCGTCGACCCGGGCATGGTCCATGATCGGACGGCGAGTCGCGCATTACTCGCAGTCCGCTGTCGTACGGTGGCCGAAAGTCGCTTCGCCACTTCCGATGCCGTCCGGCTGGATTGTGAGATTGAGGCTGCGCTCCCCCTCACAGCGCCCGCCTCTTCCTTCGCTAGCATAACTGCTTCAAAGAAGAAGACGACCGCTTCCCATTCGGTCTCGCCTCGCAATAATGCCGGGCGCAAGATGTCGCCACCTATCGCTTCCTTGAGGACAGGGCGGTACTCCGCCCAAGCGGGGCAGTCCTGCACCGTATCCCCCATCGTGTCCTCCGAGCGATTCTCGCAGTAGTGACACCCAGACGTTTCTGCTTTCCCTATCAGACACAGAGACACAGTAACCTCCTGAAACTCCTGAACCTCGGTTGCGACAGTCGATCCCTCTATACAGCCCTAAGATCGCGCCGGAGCTCTTCTCGCAGTGCGTCGACTTGTCGAGGCAGCGGAGATCCGCCCCGGCGTTGCGCCTCCGCGCGCCACTCGTAGACGCGCTAGGGGCCTTCGCCTCCAGATCCCAAGGTTGCAATCCGGCAATTAGGTTGGCCGATTCGCCGGCGATCGTGTGGTATACCCGGATCATCCAAATGTCTATGACCCTCTGGCACGCAGCCAGTTTTTCCGGTCGCGTCCGCATGCACAGGACCCACACGGGAGCCCCATATAGGGCCATGGACCGTATGACAACGGCGTACCTACATCCTCCGGCAGGAGGTGTTTGGCCCGCCGAGATTGGGCAGGAGCTGCTTGAAGGCGGCCGCTGCTCGGTTCAGCTTGGAGGCCAAACGCAGGAAATGCTCCCTGAATTTCCACCGGCTGTCGAGGACGAGTCCCAGGTACTTCATCAACCCGACGCCGATATCAACCCCTCCCACTGTTATTTGGGACTCTGACCGTAGCACGTTGGAGATCTGCCCCGCTTGCACAGAGCTACGCTGTCCTTAGTTACTTACAGAGGCGGTAGATGGTGGCGACCTTTCCCGCCTGGCATAGGTTGAGGCCATGCTGTGGGGTGAGATGAAATGAGAAGCAGGCACCTTCTTCTGCGAAGCAGTTATGCTAGTGAAGGAAGAGGCGAAATGCGTGAGGGAGAGGACAGCCTCCACCCCAGCTGCAGCGGGAGACGCCTGGGGTGTTGAACGACGTGAAGCGATTTCCGGCCACTATAGGCGCGGGCATGCGGACGCCGAGTAATGGGTGAGTCGACGCGACGGGTCATATTCCACTTGGATCGGAAATGGAAGTCACGGTGGATTTCAGTCCGTACGAGTCTGACAGTCTCTTCTGCTTCACCCAGAACTCACTTTTTGTGTATTTTTCAACGTTAGAAACAAGACGATTTTGTTTTACCCTTTTTAGTGGGTACAGGCGTAATATTATGTTGTGCGTTTACGTAAACAATGCATAGATATGCGATAGTAGCAATCGCAGATGACTTGCAGTCATTTATTGAAGAGTTTCTCCAAGATTCCGTCATGACCTTAGTAACCATAGGACCATCTGTTACGATACCCTTTCAAACAAAAGAAGAATTACCCAAATCGGCCCAGGCGTCATTGAGAAACAAGGGAACATACATAAAAATAGTGACGACGAATTGTGAACCTGTAGGAGGTTCACAATTCATTCATTTTTAAAAGTCGGTTAAAATATTTTCATAACATTATAATAAACAAACCAATCATTATTCCACGTTTACCTACTAGTATTACAAATACGAAATTAAGTCTATATGTCTGTTCCGTTTTTACGTCAAAACGGCTGAACCGATGTTGATGAATTTTGATACAGAGATAGATGGATCTCTAGACACGGTTGTGGGCTATACATAAAGGCGGTTGGGGTGGGCAAAGCCGCGGGCAAAAGCTAGTAAGTCAAAAAATCTATGGATTCCTACAAAAAATAACTCCAGATTAGAACAAAATACAAACCGCCATATCTCTGGTTGGTTACGGTTTAGAATTTTTTTATTATTTTTTACGGACTTCTTAGGTTGTGGTCTACTAATGACCAAAATTTCATTACTGGCGAAAGAAAAAAAAAATTGATGCCAAAAAGTTGCAAACCCCTTTTAGATTGCCTTCCCGCGGAACATTTCTTTCACGTTCCCGGTACCGACAACCCTAGCGACTGCTTATCGCGCGGTTTGTCTCCTAAGCAATTGTTGTGGCACCCGATGTGGTTCAGTGGACCGTCGTGGCTTCAACGGAGCGTCGATACGTGGCCTGTTACCTCTGTCGACACTAGTGCTATCGATGTACGATTGCCGGAAACCAAAGTGGTTTCATTGCCGGTTGTAGCAGATGTATGTGTAGACCCGCATCCACTTCTTGCATTGTCGCATCGCGTTTCTAAGTGGACGGTGCTGCTTCATTCCGTTATCTACGTTTACAAGTTCTTGGGTAAACTGCCGCGATCTAAATCGATTACCGCATCAGATATGATTTTTGCTGAAAGGATGTTAATTACCGCGTTGCAAGAATTTTACTTTTCTGACGAAATCGCACGATTAAAAGCAAACAAATTTTGTCGCACCGCGTTAAGACGCCTCTCCCCCTTTATCGATAGTGAGGGCTTATTGAGAGTCGGCGGTCGACTCCGTAACGCTGATTTGACCAATGAACAACGGCATCCGTTGCTGCTTCCGCATAAAGACCGTATCACCGATTTGATCGTGTCGCACTATCATCGCCACAACTGTCATACTGGTCCGGTGGCTCTTATGTCAATATTGCGGCAGAGTTATTGGATACTGTCTTGTCGTAATGTCGTACGTCGTATCGTGCATAAATGCAATTTCTGTTTCCGCGCTAAACCCAAGGCCGTGCATCCCTTCATGGGGGACTTACCCACGTGCCGTGTAACGGAAGCTAAAGCCTTTACACGCACAGCTGTTGATTACGCGGGTCCTATAAGCATTATCCCGCAACGTAAACGTGGCGTTCGCTCTATTAAGTCATATCTATGCATTTTCGTGTGCTTAGTTACTCGCGCTGTTCATGTCGAGTTGACTACCGATCTTAGTACGAGTACATTTCTCTCAGCGTTTAAACGATTTCTAGCGAGACGGGGTGCTGTACAAACTATGTACTCTGACGCAGGAACTGTCTTTGTCGGTGCGAAGAACGCTCTTTCGGACATCTACGCTTTAGTCAATTCTGAAGAGTATCAAACCGCGTTCTCTAACGAGTTGGCCGAACGGAAAATAACGTGGAAAATCAATCCGCCGCGCACTCCACATTTCGGTGGACATTATGAGATATTCGTTAAGGGCTTCAAAACTCATTTACATAGGACTATAGGTTCTCAATTGCTGACCTACGAAGAGATGTTAACTGTTTTAACACAAATTGAATGCGTTTTGAATTCGCGTCCGCTCACGCCCCTTAGTGAGGATCCGTCTGAGCTAAGCGCATTGACTCCATCGCATTTCCTGACGTCTACGCCGCTAAAGAGTTTACCCGCTTGCGAAGCCACCGGTGATAACACAAATCTAAAGAAACGATACGCTTTGTTAGATCAATTGGTGCAATCATTCGCAAAACGATGGAAACGTGAATATCTTCACCTTCTACAATCCAGAGGGAAATGGAACACTCATTCAGATCCTATCAAGATAGGTAGCGTCGTGGTTGTAGTTACTGATAACGTTGGACCTCTATCTTGGCCATTAGGTATAATTCTTGAAACCTATCCCGGTAAAAATGGGATCAGCAGAGTCGCTCTTGTCAAGACGGCGACAGGGATCTATACGAGACCTGCCGTCCGCCTCTGCCCTCTACCTTCGCAATAGCGTCTCTTCAGCTCCCCGGCTTATAGTTTAGTGTATTTTTTTATTTTTTATTTTAAAACCGATGGTTTTAAAGCCGGGAGCATGTTCGCGCCGTTGCATTGGCGCTTCTTTATTTTAGGTATAGTTTTCCTTATACCCGCTTTTTACTTTATATTTTTGATTTTTCGCTGCTTGGTTTTGTACTAAGGGAGATATACGACTGACACCGCCGCCGCGTGGTCGTGTCCGTGCCGCTCCATTTAATATATCATCAATTTTGGATTAAAAAACCGCTTTGAGGTTGTTCCGTGCCGTGCACGATCCTCACATCGTCCTCATCAACAAGAAGACCGAGAAGAGCGCATCAAGGTCGCAGCAGCGCTGGCACGTGGAGCGAGGCCCTGAACTGGACTGCCCGCCGTGGTGCTAAGGTTAGTCAATTTTCTTCCCTTAATCGCGAGACCAGCAGCTCTTCTCAATCTTGTGTTCTTTACCTTTTTCTTTTTTTTAATATAACCTATGGAGATACAACCACTAGCCAGCTAGTACCCACCCGCGACACCACCTAGGTTTTATTTCCACGATTTCTCTTCGTTAGATATTTTTAGCGCTCTACTCTCTAAAGTTCCTCTTATTAGCCGACAATTCTTTAGTGTAATGGCGTACTTAATAGGCAAGACTTGATTATCGTGATGTGGGAAATCAGTGTGCGAGCTGTGGCGTGTGGCTCGCGTGTGGGCAACGCGACACGACGACATGCACTTTCATACTACGTGATTATGGCACGGAAACGCTGGGCGGCTTTCAATGGTGGCATGCACGCGAATACCTACTGCACACTGGCTGCATAAAAAGTGCAATAAAATCGATTTAAAAAAAATCTGGTCTGATTTCGTTTTATTTTTATTGATTTGTTCTTTTTTTTTAAATGCGGTTTAATGTAGGTCGCCTTATTTAAATTTAGAATTACACAACAATAATAAAAGATGCAGAAAAAGGACCGTTTCACATTCGCTTTCTAAAATATAGGCACAACATATTATGGAAATAAGTACGAATAGGTATACGCAGTCAGCCATCAACTTTCCCACGCACTGCGGGAATTCTCTAATGATAATTTTGTTCAAAGAATCAATTCGGTTTTAATTATAAAACAATGGGTCATCCACCTATAAATGGAGTCTGGATGAGTCCAAATATCACCCCAATGTCCCAGTGCTCGTAAACAACGTGTTTTTTATATCATTTCGATTCGTATTCGACATTATATGCTGCATTTATTTAATTATCGCTCGTTGGTTTAAATACCGGTGAAAAGGAGCAAATGAGCCAAATGGTTGCTCGAGACGAGACAAATGATTTCGCAGAAGGATTTTTGTGTTAGTCACTCCAAATGACCGGTATGTAGGTGCGGTTGGGAACGCTTGCATCAGCTGAAGTTCCGAAAAATCTTGATGGTTACGTCATTGATGTAGATCGGGGTCAGGTTTTTTTGATACGAACTTTTTAAAACGATACGGTTAACGTAAGTTGTTTAATGTGAACCAAATTGTTTCTTTGCAGAAAGTTAGATATTATGTAGATTGTAGCTGTATAGGTACCATAAGTTAATTGAGAGCAGTGGTGGCCCAGTGGTATCGGCCCCGACTTACGAGTTGTAGGTCGTGGGTTCGAATCCAGCCAGGCGCGTTACTTTGTGTAATTTATTTCATCACCACTGCTCTCAAAACGGTGAAGGAAAACATCGTGAGGAAACCGCGTCCTAGAACCAAAAATTCGAAGACATGTGACATCCACCAACACGCACTGGGCCCGCGTGGTGGATTATGGCCCACTCCCTCTCTCAGAGAGGAGGCCTGTGTCCCAGCAGTGGGAACATTTATAGGCTGATGATGATGATGATGAGGTACCATAAGGCCCTAATAATCAGAAGATTAGCGCAGAAGTATGAAACCACGACAGCAAATGTAATGGTGATTTTTGAGGAAAGAAAAATTCAGTTGCAAGTGGGATTCGAACCCGCGTCTTCTGGATAAGTACTCCAGACGCCTTACCAACTAGGCCATTGCAACCCACACCTGCAAGTTGAAATTCTCTATTCCTCGTTTGAACACTTTACGGTAGCGTATGTAAAAACCTAGTCTTGATTTTGTGCTTTATTTGTAAACCCATTCCTATACGAAAGTCTTTAGAGATACTTTACATACGGTAAATAAATAACATTAACAATCCTGATATCAAAAACTTGACAATAAAGTCGATATTAATATCAATAAAACCTGAAATACACATCCTATTTATTACACACACATCCATTTTCTAAGATGCGCGTCGCATGCGTTACCTAATGCGTTTAAAAAATAAAATTAAATGTAATGGTGTCGTAATTTCGTACTTCTGCATACTGATTCAGAATGTCCGAAGCATGATTAGATTTTTTTTTATTAACATTGTCATGTCATACAGAACTTCACGCCAGTAATCCCCGGAGGGTTAAGCCTCCTGCAGACACACGCGTTTAATCGCGCTGCGACATCGAGCCAAGGTAATTTCCGCTCTAAAAATACTGCGAATGGACCGCGACATGTCGCCCCGCGCGATTAATCGCGTGTGTCTGCAGGAGGCTTTAAGCAAAGATTAGTACCTGATAGTACCTACACCCGCATTACACCAGGTGTTCTTTAAGTCTCATGAACGGGGCACAAATGCAGACTTCGAAATCTACACTTTTCCCGACCTGGGAATTAAATGCAGGATCTCACAAGACCAACGGCAAATGATGCCCACAGCAAAGTTGAAATGTTTCAAGAAAGGAGTCCCCCAACGCGCAAGCCGGGAATGTGGTATACCTACAGCAAAGAAGATGATGACAGGCAGCATCCTAACCCTAATTTATAAATGCGAAAGTAAGTTTGTTTGTTGCATTTTTACGCTCAAACCACAGAACTGAGGCCTTACGACGAGCTCTTAGCGCGATCCAGTTTAGGCTGTGGGAAAGAGACAGAGCTATACAAGTCGTCTAGCGCCATCTTTTTCCCGCAGCCTAAAGACTCACCCTTAAAGAGTTCATGGTAGGCCACCAGAACATCCTGAAATATTACGTATAAATCGTCATGTACAGAGATGGATATAAGGTGTCTTTAATGTCATTTTAAAAAAATACAGTGCTCGATAAAACAACAATAACGTTCAATTGGTGGCGCCACTATACGATCCGAAATGATTGTCAAATTTTAAATTAACTCGAGCGACGCCACGGGAATAGCTATCCTACTTCCTAATAATCCTACTAATATTAAGTACCTATATTATAAATGTGTTTGTTTGGATGGATGGATGTTTGTTGCTCTTTCCCGCAAAAACCACTGAACGGATTTGAATTTAGAACACAGGTTAGCACATAGGATTTTTTTGTCCCGATTGTATGTTCCTATGGGATAATTCGAGTTGTAGCGGGTGAAATCGCTGGCAAAAGCTCGTAGTTCATAAAATTAGATTCCTGCTACCTAATTAAAATTACCCACACATCTCTTAGAGCAGCAGACCGGCAAAATTTCGCAGAACGGTAGACGCACGCGCCCTGCCCTCTCATTAACACTTTCTAGAGCTTTTCCAGGTGAACGTGTAAGGTCAGGGTGACCTCGGCGGCACCAGGTGGCGCCACGGACATTAGTTATGCGTGGCGGGTGCGCCGTCTGCCGCGCTTCCTGTCACCCCCGCCGTCCTCGGCCCGCGACCTGCGCCCCCTGTTCCACCGGTGCACGGTGGCCAGACTCATCTTGTATTGTTTTTGGTAATTAATTGTTGATTATAATCTTAAGAGTGTAGGTACCGTCGCGAGCAATAAAATGTATACACTCGAACGCGATTTTCTCGTGAAATGTATTTTGAAATAAATAAGACCTATTTTGTAATAGCATGGCTTCTAAAACAGAATGTTCAAGAAAAAGCAAAAAGTTAATTAATATGGTTGAGAACATCCATTTTGAATTCTGCTAAGCGTAGGTATAGGTACATGTAATTGCTCGTGACTGTACTGGTCTAACTTGTACCAGATTCATGAATAATGAAGGAAATAAGAAATGAAAGTCAATAAGGGAAATGTTCATTGAAATATTAAGTACAAACACAATAAAAATAAAGCAATTAGCCAAAATAATCGATCATTTAGGTTCGCTAAGCAATACCATGCCGTTCATTTTTACTAATACCTTACCTATCTAAATAGGTACTTACTAGGTAGAAAACTCATAGCAGTAATTTTTGAATGGTTGGTACATACATAAGTAAAGTTCCCATATTTCGGCAGCCATGTTGTACGTAGGTAGTTCAAATGTATGGTGGACTAATTGCTGAGGAATTTGTTTTTTTTTTTTTAATGCGATTCAATCAATCAAACGACTAAACATTCAATAAATTGAGGTGAAGGAAGTTTCTTGTCCTTTTTGAAGAGTAAATGATTTTCTGATTAAAATAAAATAATTTAAACCATTCGGCACGCCGTTGTCGTCGTTGAATCGAATCTCATATTTCCGTCGATGAGTGCGTATCATTTTCATGAAAACGTTTGGAAAATAATGTCCGTAGCATCAGTAATTCATAAACAGAGTAGGTATCAGATTTTGATACCCTAAATTACAAGCTGGGTAAAAATTACATTTACCTTTTTCAGCTTATATTACGCCACTTTGATTCACAAAAACTCCTCGCGACCGCATACCATAAGAAATTTCTGTCAGAAAACTAAGAAAAAATCTGACGGATCGTCCGCTTCTGATGGTCGCCGGACGGCACAATTTGTGTTGAAAAAGTTGCCGGATCACAATTTCTGATACTATGCGGGGTGCTTCGGCGAGCCTCAGAATTTTTCTGACAGTAATTTCTTATAGTATTCGGTCGCACTAAATCTCCTCTGTTCAAAGAGGGGCGGATAATAAGGGCTTTTTGGTCCGCAGCGTAAGGCCCCGTGGATATAAAGGGCCCATTATCTTATTTTATCGTATAATGTTTACTTGGAACACTATTTTGACAGTTTTATGATAAATGGCAATAATTGCTTAATTAGGCAGGATCCCAAGTATACAAGCCCACGCTGCCCAGGGCCTCAAAAACTCACGGTCCGCGGTCCGCCCCTGTGTTCAACATCATTAAAATGCGAATATCTTGGCCGAATATCTAAGCATAATCGTCGTCTTATCTCAATTACGATGGAGCTGACTTCCAGACTAACCTACTGGTCTAGTCTAGTGCAACTGATAGCTTTTAGTACGATTAAGATTAATCCAACACCGGTTTTGATGAAGCTTTGACGCAGGTTACCTATATGTGATCTAAGTTATAATGTAACTATGATAATTCTTAGATTTTTTTATGTAGCCAATATCAATATTTATTTTAGTGATAGGTACTTATGTCAACACAGCTAGATTTTTAATAAGGGTTATTTTACACGTACCACAATCAAACCACACCGCAGCGACAAAAGGTAGTCAAAGCAGTCTCCATGTGAATAATTATGTAGCTAGTTTATCTAAAAAAAAATATGTGAAAAATAAGAAAACAATAATTGTAAGTATGTCTCACAGGCCAGTGGTCATACTATGTACAGACGCCAGCAGGTCAACCCCAATCTGTCACATTTTACCAATCGATAAGGTTGAAAATCTTTTAAAGACATTTGACAGATTGAAGTAGGTTGAGTATACCACCTATACCAACGACACGACAAATATTATTTTGAGATCATCATCTAATCATAAAATATCTCACGTTTTTAAATGAAATAATTTCCTATTCTATACCATGTCTTTACAATACCAAGAAAATCTTCCAAGAAACCAGAAAAAAAGTTAATTATCATAATTCAAAGCAAGTGTTAAAAACTTTAATCTTTATTCCAATGTAAGAAGGTAAACAGTTTGAATGTTAACAGCACTGTTTACCTACCACTTAAATGTAACATCGACTTGAACATAAACATAACGATGTGAAGTTGTTTACTCAGTATTATACATGCTTAAAAAGAGCTAAAAAAATATGTCTAGACGAAGTAAAATAAACGCATTTTATTTTTACCATACCGCGTAATCGGCGGCGAATTATCTATGGTACCTACCTATAGTCCAGTTATTTTAGACCTCCGAGCAATAGGTCGCGAGATATTTGCAAAAAAAACTGATTTTCGCGACCCTTGATAACTTTTTTAGCCGACACGATATTAATGACGATTTTTCACATCTTCATTATCTACATACAACGCCGTAATAAAGGTGTGTACAAATTCAGCTCACTAGGATTTTTTCCGCAGATTGGGTTTTAATTAAAATGCCGAAAATGACTGGGCTACTAGAGTGTCTAGAGTCTGGCCAACGAAAGCTGTCCAAAAAAGGCAGTAGGTAATTTTAAAAAATCAAGAGATGTCAACCCCGGTTACACACTGCTTATACTGGCTTAAACGGAGTTGATACATAATATTTTATTATTATTCAAAACTAATAAGCGATATTTTATAACAGTATCTCATGTCTGGTGGCAGTTAGATTACGACTATAAAAATATCATTTAAAAATGCCATAGCATAGCCAGGAAATGACATTTTTAAACTTCTGCATGCATTGAAGTCCACAGCTCAATTTTCCTGGCACGATAAGTATCGAAAGGTTGAATAAATAAGAAGTTTTTACTAAACGTTTATTCGTTCAAATAGATACCACTGTTACAATTAAATCGCCACAATACAGGAACCAAATCGCTACATTAGGAGTCATAATCTAAATCGGATTCTAAGTACACTTGATATTGATGAGTCTTGTTTTCTCGTCTTCGTCGTTAATATTACCTGAAAAAAAAATAGATACACCGTTGTAAATAAGTGAAAAATATCAAGACGGTTTACTTACCTATGTGAAAGTTCAATGATTTGTCAATTTTGTCAGTCCTAAAAAATTGCCATATCAAAAGTTTAGAAATTTCTTAATTCGTGATCTTTCAATGGCCAGACTCTAACTTCTTTTCAAACAGCTATTTAATAACGTTACAAAAACGTTTATAACCTCAAAAATAACTTGATTCGGATAAACAATGTCTAAAATTAGTCGAATAAAACACTAAACAGTGTAGGACGCGACCTCTCCGCTCTCTGCCTGTTTACTTTTGTATTGAATTCGTTTTCTTTGCCGACAGACGAAGTAAACATTAGAAAATCGAGATTGTTTGTGCTTATAAAGAGTTATTAGTTTCTTACGCATGTTCATGTTAAATGTATGTTGTTCAAATAAATCGTGACCGACTCCCAGCCCAGTCAATATACTTCTGAGTACTATAAAGTGCTGGTGATATTTTCCAGATGTAGACAGCAGGCTGGTAGTCTGTTCATAAAATTCAAGGGAAATTACCCTTGTGTAAAACTGAATCATCGCTTTCAAAATAGGTATATGGTTCGCGTTGAAAGTCTTTCATAAAGATTTTCAATAAATTATTCCCAGGTTAAAAATATAGGTCGCTCAATGTAGCTCTGGCACCTTAGCGTTTCAATCGGTGAAGTGTTAATTAGTTGATGAGCTTTAAAATTAACATCAGTTGCAGCATTGACACACAATAACTAACCTATCTCTTTCTCTAGAACCGATTAATCGATTAGCTATCCCATTAAATTGGAACAAGAATCTGCCGGTGAGTTTAAAGTACACTCCGAGTTGCAATCGCTTTCAAAACTTTGTTTTTGATTTGTAACCTCTTTCTTATTAACTCTGTGGGAGAGATGGGTTACTTCTAGGCAAGTGTGTTTCACCGTCGACCACAAAAAACGCACGTGGAATTTTGATTTGACCAATTCCGTCCTTTTTTATAATGACCACAACGCGCGGTGTTAGAGCGTCAGAGAGTAGCAACTTTTGCTGAGGTCTAGGTATCTCTTGATGGGTGGACAAAGTTAAGCAACTCTTGCCGAGGTCTGTCGTTGGATAAGTCTTTTTCGTCAAAGTCGTGTTGCTTATTACCAAGGTGAGACGTCAGATGTTACACATAATACGCGACTAAGTAACAAAATTCAAAACCCTTTCAAGCCATTCACCATAATCATGATTCCTATTTAGCTGACTCCAGCTGCAAAAGAATATACTAAGCTATCACATTAATCTACGTTTTGTGCGTATGCAACAGTCTGCGTGAATTGTGCGTACGCAACAGTTTGCGTTATTCATGCGTACGCAACAGGTGTACCGTCGAGTAGTCTGCGAGGCGTCCCTGAGTAATCGAGGTAGACGCAACAAGGCTATATTGCTAAAACCAAGGAACATGCCGAGTTACTACGAGGTACATTTATTTACACCATTATCTCTATGAAACGGGGTATTTACTATGTTTAATATATTATATTTTCCCTATTAGTATTAGTACTCACACAAGACAACACAAATAACAGAAAATAAACGAAAGTGTTTAAAAAATATTAAAAAGAAGAATAAAAAACAGCAGTAAAAAGAAGAGTTTACTTCTGTACGAGGCCAAAAGGTATTTGCCATCAACAATGCCGAAATATTGAGGCCCTCGTGGCTAAATAATAATAGCCGCACACTCGCACAGAACGATACGGCACGTGGCCCTAGCACGCAAAGGGCAGTCGAAGGAACAGCCTGGATAGTCAGTAAGAGTCTGTCAGTCCCATCCACTCCCCAGGGCGCGTAATGCCAAACTGTATACTGACCCAGACACCCATCATAGTCTGTACCTACTGAACTACGTCGTGCTCGTTGAAATCACAAACAAACTGGAGCAAAGTACATACGAGCTCAGAGCATTCTGAGATAGTATGCAGTTTGCTCGCTTGTATGTAAAGCAAAATGGCTCGACTGAGACCTGCTTCGCGGGGCCGCCACCTTTGTAAGTAGTAATTAGTTATTTGACCTAGAAATGCAAGAGCGAGCAAAGCGAGCTCGGGACTTTGAGGCACCCCGACACGGACAGGTTAGGTTAGAAGGGGATGGCGGGGTCTGAAAGACGCCGCCATCCCCTTCGTGGTTATTTTTTTTTTACCATCCAGAAGTAGGAGCCCCGCGAAGCGGGGCTCCGTCGAGCCACCTTGATAAGTAGTAATCAGTTATTTGACCTAGGAATGCAAGAGCGAGCGAAGCGAGCTCGGGACTTTAGGGCACCCCGACACGGACAGGTTAGGTTAGAAGGGGATGGCGGGGTCTTCCAGACCCCGCCATCCCCTTCGTGACTGCTGCTGGACGTCTGGACTCGTATGTATTTTGCTCTAGTATTTTAAAGCAAAATGTATTTTGATTCAGACACTCTCATATATTCGGTATACAGTTTGCTCTTCAACTACCTACACAGGCAAACTGCGATCGAACTCAGAGCAACCCCGGTCTGTGTCAGTATACATTTTGGCAATACGCCCCCAGGGCGGTAAAAAGCTAATTTGATGATTTTACTAACCCATATAGAATATAACACAAATATAACAAAATAATAATTATAATATAACAAAATAATAATTATCAGTAGATAATTATTATTTTGTTTTTTTCTATGAAAACTCTTTGGTCGTCTGATTTCCCGCCTATTTCATGGAATAAAACAGAACCAGCGTAATTGATCGTCCAATAAGTAGGTATTAGGTACACCTCTGCTTACTTTTCGGGATTTACTAAGGGTGATGATATGTTTTGGTCAAAGTTTTCATTGAAATACCTATCATTATAGTTTCCAGAACAGAAATCTTCTGCCAGATCCCTGAAATATGTTGTAACTCGCAGTTATTTATTTACCTCCTCATTTTGAAATGGGGCCGAACTGCAGACGTATTTACTGTTACATAGTTGGTTACTCAAATATCTGCTTACAAATTGCTCAGAAAACACTAAATCGTGTTCGATATCCCTCGAAATCCAGAATCGATTCCGAGAAACGTAGACCTATTTTACACTGATCTACGGTAAGATGAATCACCCCTATGTTTGATTCAGAGAAATCACGGTATTTGTGTGTGGTTATACCTACTATTTGCTTTGATTAATAAACAGACACTGTCTAGTTATATACCGCTTAGTTTTCTTAAAATTTTGTTGATCTAGGTTAGGCTTAGCCTAGATAAAAGTGGATCGTTTAAAGTACCTAATCATTACGAGAATAGATACTAAAATATAAACAGTAACTAAAACTATGCTGTATAATTACAATCAAACATATTAAATATTTTAATATTATTAATTCACATGTCGTTAAAATAATAGGTGTTCATAATTAGGCATAACGAATCGAGCCGCCATGTTTTATAAACACACGTCATTATAACAATAGACAGACAATGTGTCATGCAGCTAAAAAGAAAAAAAAGCGTCCGTTGCAAAAAGGTGCATTATCGAAGGACAAGAGCACACTGGTGAATGGAGGTGGGCAGAACAGGTGTGTGTCAAGGTTGCAGACGGCGTAACGAGTCCCAGAGGTGCGCCCGTCTGCCGAACGACCTTGGGTGTATAACCCGCCTTAGTCCCACATACGGCCGCTAATCGAAAATCAACGTTTAAGAGGTTCCAGTCTTTTTGTTGCCAGACGCGCTGCGGGCTTATAATTAAAACAAAAATCTTTCCCAAAAGCTTCTCTGCGTTTTAAAAATCTTTTTGAACATGTTACATTACTTTTTATGGGGAAAAAGTAGACCCGTAAAAACTGAGTGGTTGTACCACTGAAAATAATATATCTGCGTTCTGAATTTGAAATTAGAAAAACAATAGAATAGTTGAAATTGTTTTGGTCTGACAAGCATAGAGTATTTGGCAATTAACATTGTTGTCTGCTGAGTTCAACTGGGGTTTCGTCAGTGCCTATTAATTAGCACAGTATGCGTTTTTAGGCGCCTATGAGGTATAAGATAGGACGTTATTTTCGTAAAGTCATGTAGGCACAGAGACCTAAGTTCCTCTTGAAAGTTAGCAAAAACACCGGCTTTGCACCTAACCAAATATTCGACTTGCTCAGTGGATTTTCTGGAAATTCTCTTACATACAAACGGACAAATCATGTCCTACCTAACAATGACGAATAGTAGAACAAAAAGTACTTAAGGGCGCATAACCAGAAAGTTGGCAACGTCGCAAATAGCTGTCAAATATTTACAAGTTTTTATATAATTTGGTTTTACTGTATGAAATTAAGAAATATGGCTCTGTAGTTGCACTACAAAGTTGATATAGGAATGCAATTAATAAAACACTGCATTTGATGTTGTCACCGTTTCAGGTGTAAAAAAGGCATTTGGAAAGTTTCCAAATACTTTTTTTTACATCTAAAACTATATATTCGGTGTTACGATATTACATCGCGTTCCCTTATTATTATTTTTTATTGCACTACAGAGCAATATTTCTTGTTTCCATACAGTAATATTGCTAAATTAATTAGAAATTGATCATATTTGACAGCTATTTGCGACGTTGCCAACTTTCAGAATATGCCCTCTTAATTATCTAAATTGGTGCAGCCGTTCGGAACTTATGTGCGTACAGGCAGACTTATTATGCAACTTAGTTTTATAGTTTATACCTATTAAGTTTTGTAAAGATAATTTTAATTTAATTTATTTTTATATTGTCAGATTACGTGATCCATAATGGTTAGTAACAGCAGGCAGGAGCTTAAAATATATATGTTAGTAGGTACATAATTAAAACAATTACATTATTAGAATTAGAATAATAATTTGCATAAATCTCAATCTAACGTTTTTAGAAAATCTAAGAAAAATCATCTATGACATCTATCATTATTCAATCATTACCTATCATCTGAAAAAATATTCTCTTTTCACAATTTCTTAATATATTTCCTATAATATCACGCATAAAAATAATAGTAATGGGTACTATCACTACAAAGTTAACAGTAGGTACAGTACATTCGTAATACTATGTCAGTTTCATTCAAACAAAGGATTAATGAAGAGCAATAGATAATACAATGAAGTCGTAAGTAGAATGTATCAATTTACAAAAATGATTTATAGTAAATATTACATAATTATATTATTACTACGTCTATTTCTACTAGGTACACAGTGTACACACTACACATTATTTGTAAATACATTTCTCCTTCATAGTTTGTTTGTCTGTACCTCAAATGTCTATGGCCGATTTTCAGCAAGAATCAAAAGGAATATCGAATAGCCGGGCCGGTGTAAATTGATATTCTCGAGTCTATCCATACAGATGAAACTACGATCAGCTAACGGCAAACACACAGGGTTACCATGACGCATTTAGAATTTTCGATTTTCTTTTTAAATAAATTTTCATTACTGAAAGTTATAATTTCATAGCCAAATAATATCATTTATCAAAAGTAGCGACCGGATTATTTATGCAACTTAAGTACAACTGGCGAAATGCATCTAAATATGCTGACATATGCAACAGTCGCTATAATTTTATATTACATAAATACATACCTACCTATGTTTACACAGCTATAGTGTCTTGTGTCTTTTATATTTATTTTTTAGAGTAATTGTGCTATAAATATAAACAGAAAATGTTGTCGAAATAAAAAAAAAACTTCAAATATAATACAATGTTTTATTTTTCGTTTACTACAATTAAGTACTTAATACTATTCTTAAAAAAAAATACTAATAGAAGTAAAGAAACTCAAAGCTTTTGTTCTACATTTATACATCCAGTTGCAAGTATTGTAAATGAAACATTTTTGCATTTTTCTTGGTTATAGATATAGTTAAAAGCAAAGCAAAAAAATGCCCAAACAAAACAATGCAAAATCTAAATCTCATAAATAATCTAATCAATGCTAATTCTTTTTTTTTTGTATCGTGGTAAAATCATCAAATGAGTCCTCCCACACAGGGCAGGGCGGGACGGTCATGTCAGACATGTACTGACTAAAATCCACGGTGTCCTTCACCCTTTGCGTACCAGGGTCACGGTAATGGGATAAGTCCCGCGACCCCGACAGGATTTGAAATTCTAGGTAAAATTTAAAAACTAGCCATAATAATGCAATTCCATATGCAAATATGCATTTGCATCTAATCCGGTCTCTAGTCATAAATAAATATCCCGCCGACTTTTTGTGCCTATTCAAATATGACTTAACAAAAAAATACTTGGATGACAGTGCCATATTTGAATTAAAGAGAGACCTGTGGTAGGTATTTGATGAGTCGTGGCCAAAACCATTTTCTAGTTTTAACAAGCTCCTCAATCCGTTAATTCTTATTTAAACATTATTTATTGACATTATAGTGTAAAGTCTACGCACTTACTTATTTAAATTCATTACTATTTTAGGTTAATTGCTCACAGCAAAAAAAAAATCTAGTTGCTACAAATTGAATGTTTACCCTCTGTAAATTGTGTAGCATTTTATTAAAAAAAAATGAATTTATATATTAGGTATTTCAAATACCTAATATTTGCTTCAATTGATCTTATTTACTTTTAATTACAAATAACATAAATTGAAACCACAATAATTTATGTTGCCATGACATAAATAATTGCAACAAAGTTGACAGTAAATATTTGTGTTTATTTATTGTACGATTTGTAGAAATAAATTTATTGGTGTAGAAGGTACCAATTAGTTGAATCCACCTGCCAACAGATTTGCACAAATAAATTGACATGTATGTCTTGTCGTTCGTTTTAATTTAAAACTACACCTGACTTGCAGTAAATGCATGATAATTGTATCCAATTTGTATGATGATTATATGAAAACAACAGACAACTCTGTGTTGTGTTATGTCCATTTTTTGTATGGTTCAATTATTTAGTGCTTAGATACCTTATAGTTAGGAACCTGAGATTTTTCATCGTTATGTAACGTAAACAATACAGCTTTTGTGACTTGTAATTTATTTGTTTCCAGACAATGCACTAAATTAAAGCTGAATTTAGATAGAGTTATTTTATTAGACCACATTAGTATAAATTAAAAATTATTATAAATATAAAAGTTACCACTGCATCACCTAACGTTAATTTAAATTTTAGAATTAGGTATATTATTTACTCCATCCTTCATTTGTAAGTAATTACGTTACGTTTTAAAAATGTCTGTATTTTTTATGAATTCAGGCACGAAACATGTAAAGAAAGAAATGCATCTTAACATCATAACCAGCTTTTTTTTATCGTGGTAAAATCATCAAATGAGTCCTACCCAGGGCGGGGTCTGACAGTCCCTCCCGACTGTCAGACTCGAACTGACTGAAATCGTCGGTGATCCTTCAATAGCCCTTTACGTTCCAGGGTCACGATTACCTGGTGAGTCCCATCATAATCAGCCTAAGTAAAATGTTTTCACTGCTGGGACACAGTAGGCTACTTCTCTTTGAGAAGGAGGGCATACAAAATACGTATACGTCAGCAGGTCAGCTCATTTATCTATCTTGAAACGACATTAATAAATAAAATCATTAGGTACTCGAAAAGTTTTCAGTCAATTTAACCTCTTGATTCGTCATTTGTTTACATTGGTGGGTGTCACAAAAAACCCGACAATGGTCACAGACTGCAGGCAGACGTTATAAAGACGACATTAGGGGAATTCGTCACGGTTGTTATTCATCATTATTTTGTGTTTCTGAGGTACATTGATCGTTGTGCAGGGCCGTCGCTGACCAATTTGAGGGCCTGAGCCCTACGTGGGATTATCTTAAAAGAATCTCACTATGGCCTTGGGACACAAAGGGCACATGACAGGAGGACACATGTTATAATTTTACCACAATTTCTAAGGCCTGACAGTTTTAGATCAATGAGGCACATTGCCTGGGATGCGTTATATAGCTTGTCTTTTGACTGATCAAGTGATCATAGAATAATATAAGTACTTACGTACTCGTAACTGCGACTGATGAGGCTAAAAAGCAAGGGTAATGCACGAAAATATTATAAGAACCACATAACATGACTGCATACTCGTACAACCCTCACATGACACCGACACGTGAGGTTTTCCATCTTTCTATGTAAGCCGGTAGGTGGAATTGTAGGCACTTTTTAATTAGCATTGCCATTCAACGTGCCAATGATAACAGTCTTCTGGGTACGTTTCCAGATGACAGCGATGTGGAAGAGTACTTTGACGATTATCTAGACTTGTATTACTTCATTAGGTATCATCATCATCATCTCAGCCATAGGGCGTCCACTGCTGAACATAGGCCTCCCCTTTAGATCTCCACATATACCGGTTGCAAGCGACCTGCATCCGGTATTATTTGGTATTATTAATTTTTATAGTAAATTTGACGACACGTTTGGCGCAGTGGCTGAGCAATTGGTCTGCTGCGCTGTGTGTCGCGGGTCCGATCTCGCTCGGAACAAAATATATTTGTATGATCTGCAAGTAGTTGTACCGGGTCTGGGTGTTTGTGTACCCACGATACAGGAAAAATTCGTAGTGTAAGGCAACGTTACATTAAAAAAACTGTATAATTTAATTATTAACTAGCAATTAAAAACAAACATTGAGAAAATAAATCCAAATACATTACCTATATCACTCAATGATGCTCTAAAACCTGTTGGGCCCCTGAGCACAGCGAGGCCCTGGGCAACTATACCCGTTGTATAAGCCGGCCCTGTCGTTCTGTGTCGGACAGCGGCCTAGGCCTACCGTAACTGTGTGCTAAGTACGTACATAGTCATTTGAGACTACGGGCTCGACGTGGATGTTAAGATAGTTCACACGCTCTGCTAGATATGACATAGTAAAGTGGTTTTATTTTGCGATCGTTTTCACCAATTAATTCGTCAACAGAAACCCATTTTTTTATTTGACCGAGCCCAGTTAAAGCAAAAACCGGTGTAGGTATCTTCTAAACCTAGCGACTTCGGGGAGGGAATGAGACCTCCTTACGTTATAAAACACGGGTGTATACCTACTTTAAAAAAAAATATAAAGCTTGACCTTCGAAAAATCCAAGAAACAGATTAGTGCTTCACTGGAAATCAAAACTAAAACATATGGTATGGCAACCAACAGACACTTAAATTTTTGTTTCATCTCGTGAACTTGGAATCAAGTTAAAAATGAAGATTGTACTGAAGCGTGTTAATTATTTTTATTTTTTCATTCAACTTGTACTTGTGTGTCAAGTTCGTGACTTCATAGATCATAAAATTTTATTGATCTGGACTAGAATACATAATTGTATGGTATGTGTTCGTAAATTACTTAGGCAGTACTTATGCTCAAAACATTTGCATATCAATTGGTACAAATGCGACATTCGACCATTTGCATACTTCTTATATAAATAACATAACGATTATTATTCATGTTCAATATTTTGATGTATTTATTTATATTAATTTGTGTTTGGCAATGGGTGGAATCTACCTGAAATGTATGAATTTATTTATTCAATTAACGTACCGATTTAACGTTAAGTAGCAAATCTACGCAGATAGCGATGGTGGCCTAGTGGTATCGGCCCCGACTTACAAAGGTCGTGGTTCGAACCAAGCCAGGCGCATTATTTGTTTAATTTATTTCATCACTAATGCTCTCAAAACGGTAAAGGAAAACACACAACCCAGCTGTGGAGCTCCGATAGGCGGTCGCTCCATGTAAAATACTGAAATTCAGCTGCATCTGGTTCAACTGGAAGCCTACCCCAGTATAGTTGGGAAAAGGCTAGGGAGATGATGATGTACCCACCTATTCGCTGTTTAAGAGAAAAGTGGGCATAGAATTTTGGTAGCTTATGATTAGCCCCTTTGTGCAAACGCGACGCAAGTCTTCTCCGATACCTTACGACTTTGGGATCCAGGTGACTATCGCAGTACAAATCCATAAGGCCGGAAACGCACAGGCCGGTGGCTTGCTTAGCGCCTAGAGCCTAGCGAGTCACCTTAGTATAACGAACGTTCGAAAATGTTCGTGAACGGCCGCATTGCGCGCTTGACACCTAGCTAATCGTCAAGCGCCGTTCACGGACATTCACGATTGTTCGTGACTCGCTAGGCTTTAGGCGCTAAGCAAGCCACCTGCCTGTGCGGTTCTGGCCTAAAGGTTCGTACACAGGCAGGCGTCAATGGATACCAAAGTCATAAGGTATCGGCATAGAATACTTAAGAGACTTACGTCGCGTTGTGTATGAAGGGCCTTAGATTATCTAGTGACGAATCGTGGGTTGTTTTAATTTTGTTCTAATTGCAATGAAAAAAAAGGTTAATCGTTATTAATATGAATAAATGACTGTTAAAATAAGAAACAAAATGTAAATACATAATAATTGTAGCTGCAAGGTGTTTTAAGCAATGAGAAAAATGTATTTGTTTCTTATTTTTCATCAAGCATTAGCATCGAGTTCAACTGCAGTTCTTTTTAATCGTAAAGTGTGACCACGCCATCATAGGACGGCTGATAGCTGGATCAATTGCGGTCGATGTATCGTCCATTCTATATTTCAGGGCCCACTTAATGTTCACCCGCTGCTTGGCTTAGCTATTGGTTGTAGTTCTTCCTTCTTCTTTAGATGGGCTATTCAATACCAAGATATTTTTTCAATTCGAACCAGTACCATAAATTAGCGCGTCCAAATCGTCCAATCAAACAAACTACTCAGCGTTAGTTTTTTTTTTTTTTGGCAAAATCATCAAATGAGTCCTCCCGCCCTGGGTGGGGCGGAAGGGACTGTCAGACTCTTACTGACTAAAATCCACCCGTGTTCCTTCGGATGCCCTTTACGTTCCGGGGCCACGGTATCCTGAATTAAGAAAAATTCCGCGACCCCAGCAGGCATCTGGCCCCATAAGGGGCCCCGTCGGTGACGCGTGAAACACGACGCGCCACCGACCCGGGCTTGGTCCTTGGTCGGACGGCGAGCTTACCCATTACTCACCGTCCGCAAGCCCGCTCCGCCACTGTGCCCTCTGCTATTCAGAGGGACTCGCGTTGGAGCGTCCACCCGACAGGCTATTCGCATACGGGCAAAGAGACCCCTTAGGCACACAGTGCCTAAGGAAGAATTTTTGCCCGCATCCCAAGGACGTATCCGAGTGGGAACTCCAGTCCACGGGCGCACGTGGAGGTTTCCTGTCTTAGCACCCCACTCAGCTTTAGTTTAGAGATGATTGACTTTTCCCCATTGCCTCGCCAAAAAAGCCTATGAAAAACCGGGTGTTAACCTCTCCAATCAATCATTAGTGTAGTAGGCACGACACATGCCTACAAACAACACATATGGCAACATTTAACGATTCATGTCACATCTAGGGTGTTTGTACATCGACGGGTCTCATGTATACGCTGCCAGACGTGCACTTAACATGTTCGGCCGTCCGAAACGTGATCTCGCAAATCGCAATGGTCTGTCTAGACGCCGGAGGCCGCCTGTCTGGCCTAGCCGTAGTCTGATGGGCCATACAAAGCCACCAATTACCAATCCAGTGGCCGACGCTAATGGCTATACCCGTATTGTTCATATTTCAATGTACGCTGCGCCACGCGTCTGTGTACTACAGATGTTAATTAATATGCTCCGACTTTTTCATGCGGTCAATGCACCATCCAGTGATAAAGGTTTTGTATTCAATTTGTGATGTACCTTTGTTGTGATTGAGATGTAATCGTTGAAAATCGGATTTTATTAATTTGTTAATAGAGTTTTGTTTTGCAAATTGAAAGGTAACAATCTGAGGTAGAGTTGAAAATCAAGCTTATTAATAAGGCATTATAATTCTAATTAATGGACACTTATATTTAGGTGAACAACAAAGAAAACGATGAACGGAATAGAACTAAAATCAGACTAATTATGTACTAACGACAATAGTGACTAACTGACTAAGTAGAGTACATCATATCATTATAATATAACTGTGTAAGTAGAACCTACCTAGGCAATAATAGATACTCCGAGATAATAACACGCCGGACTACCGTCCTAACGTTTGTAATAATAAACGAACAAGTATGACTAGCACTTTTTGTGAGGCTACCGTCCACAATCTCTCAAGTCATTTATTTACAAAGTAATATGCTACCGTGATACGCGCAGTAATTCTAATACATCGCATAGAACGCGTCGTGTAAACACAGACGAGAGACCAGACGGCCATCAATCGAGATCGGACAGAAAAACACTCGATGCGAAGGTGGGGTAAAAAGTGGCGCAGACGCGGATGTGCGAGCGGGGAAAAAAGTAGTTGCATCGAGTGACTCGCGCGCACCGCGACTGCACCGGCGACCGGCGACCGACGCGACGACGCAAAAACTACAATAACTCACCATGCTCAATGAAACGTGAACTTTCCACCACACGATCGAACCTCCTCACTGCTACCGTTGAGCTACTAAGAATTGCTAAGCAACTTGCAAACATCACCAGCAACAATCGCATGCATTTATTCAGCATTCGAAATGTAATTCAAAAATCAGAGCCGTAACTTACGCCTTTCGGTCACTTAAGATTCCGTGTCAGCAGATAAAACGTGTACGGAATTTGAAAGTATTGTTATCTTAAAGCGACTCATATAAACTTTATCTAGTATCGTACAATAAATAGCAGGCAATGGTTGACCGAGCAACCGGCGACTTGATAATTGGTGCTGTAGATAAATAGTTTATTAGAGCGGGTTGTATATTGACTTGATAAAGTCGAAATTAAATTATGACCAGTTTCATAATCACGCTACCCTTATAAGGCGGCAGTATAAGTATACCGCAGTATATACGGTGTTATCACGAGCAATAAGTTAGGTACGCGATACCAATAGTTACTCTATCAGCAGCTGATCCAAGTGTTGCAGCTATTTAATTGTAAATTTGGTATCGTTGTGTACTTTAGATTAACTAAACGGCAGGAAAGTGCAACACTTTACCCTTTAATATTGCTTAAAGGTAATAAAGAATGCTGATAAGTAAACGTTTAACAGTCCCTTTTAAATGTTTGATTATATCCGGCACTTGGGTTTATTTGCTGGCTTTACGACGTGCAAAAATTAAAGCAAACATTTTCAGGTTTGGGAACATACAAGGGGTCATATTTTATCGGCGCCGAAACTGATTTTACCATCTGCAGTAAATATAATGCCGAACAAACTAATTTTAGTTTGTTAGTCATTTGACTAACCAAAGAAAGTGAAGAAATAAATAATATGGTTCAAAATCGCACTTACACACGCATCAATGAACACAGACGCAGACAGATTTGCAATAAAGTCCTTACTAAGAACCATAGTCATAGTCAGTACAAATTATATCAGTAAGCAATTACAAGAGTACACAAGCTTACCTCATACTCGGTACATCGCCATACGCAAGCACTTGCGTAGACGTCGGTAAAAACTTATAGTTTTTAGTCACCGGATCGATAATGGGTTTTTAATCGATTTTTTATCCACATCGTCGTTCTCGTCCGCCGTAAAGGATACAAGTCCATCCATTTAAGTACGACAATGATAATTAAAGAGAAATTATAATCAGAAATAAATCACTTCTTAAGTAAGATTTAATTCGGTGTCCGCCGTTTACTGATGCACCATTAGGCAATATCATGGAATACCCATATACCTACTCGTATTTCCCTGAGGCTTTTTATTTTACTGATGTTAATTATGTATGGTGAAGTCACTTGCTGTTTAGGGAGTTCGTAAACCCATGAAATTCTGGGACAGTACCGAGTTATCCATCGCTCTTTTGTACCGGTTTCTGACAGAAACTTATAGTATGCGGTCGCACCAAATTTACGTCCTCATCTCCAAAAACGGTGACCAAAAACAAACAAGTGAACCACGGTCCGGTATTGTCACATACTAACCAGCATCAGTCATCAAACAAGGTCAGTTAGGACTTATGATAATCATCGACAATTAAGGTAGGTCGCAAAACTGCATGTGGGATGGCCACAAATAAAACAAATCCTGTTAGTCTTTGAAATAAGAACAAGATAAATAGTTGTCTATGTCGACGGTCTACATCCGCTATTTTAAAAGTTCTTGAGGATACGTCAGCGTTCGTTTTTTGAATTGTTTTTTAGGTAGATAATTATGTGCTGTTGTTTTTTTGGCTCAATAGTATATGACTGCTTGAGCGACTTTTTGATGACTACTACCTATGATACGTGCTCGTGACAGAATCCTGTACAATTGTTGGCTTAAAAAATTACTTGGGATTTTCAAAAAGGATGTACCTAATTGCCGATCCACTCGTTCTAAACAATCACAGTCCACTTTCAATGTATGGCAATTAATATGACGAGTGGTCAAAAGCTTTCTTTGATTAAGACTATTTTAAGAATATTTTTATGGCCGACTCAACGATACTTTTTAATTTAAAAATGTAGTGTAAACGAGCGTGTTGTCTCGTCTATTTCGTTGCAAACGAAGCACGAATTATGCCCGGGGAAACCTTTGCCAAACAGACTTGCGAAATTGCCTTTCTCCGAAAAATTTAAGATTACTTTTTATTGTAATTCTTAATTACTAAAACGTATAAATATCTAATATCAACGTATGTTGTTATTACTTTTTATATTAATAAAAAATAATCTGACTTGTGATTTATTTATTATTTTATCGATTTTTTTTTATTCCTAGTCGTTATTGCTGTCATGGAGTAAGGCTGCTTTTCCACCAGAGATGCGCTATGCGCATATTCATTGGTTTTCATAGCACAGCACTGGTGGAAACGGATTCAACTAAGATGTGTTTTTTATATGGAAGGATGCGTTATGGCTGCGTGCTATGGGTCGTCTTCCCTACTATCCATACATCGCATAGCTCGAGCTGCGCATCTTCGTAGCGCAGCTACGCATCTTCGTATAGCAGCTACGCATCTTCGTATCGCAGCTACGCATCTTCGTAGCGCAGCTACGCATCTTCGTATCGCACTTACGCATCTTCGTAGCGCAGCTACGCATTTTCGTATCTAATTACATAGCACATCTCTGGTGGAAAGACACCCTAAGAGTAAGATACCTACGTAATCTTCATTATCCTGTGACAATTTTGTTTATGACGTCACCCAGAACATAATTATTTACCCCTCTTTGAGGAGTGGCTGGATGGGTCCCACGGCGTCCTCACCTACCGCATGACGCAGGTCCTCACCGGACATGGATGCTTCGGGAGGTACCTGTGTCTGATAAAGAAGGAGGAAACGCCCGGGTGTCACCACTGAGGACCGCCCGGAGGACACGGTGGAGCATACGGTGCAGGATTGCCCCGCTTGGGCAGAGCACCGCCGTGTCCTCTCGGCGGCGATAGGCGGAGACCTCTCGCGCCCGGCATTGGTCGAGGCCATGCTGCGGGGCGAGACGGAGTGGGAAGCGGTCGCCTTCTTCTGCGAAGCAGTCATGCTCGCGAAGGAGGAGGCGGGCCGCGCAAGGGAGAGGACAGCGTCCTCCCTCCGCCCCAGCCGCAGTGGTAGACACCCACGGCGACGGATGTCGCGGGACGATCTCCGGCCACCGTAGGCGCGGGCATGCGGGCGGCGAGTAAAGGGCAACTCGCTGTCTGACCATGGACCATGCCCGGGTCGACGGCGCGTTGTGTTCCACGCGCGCCTCAAAGAGCGTCAGCATAATGAAGGGGGCCCCCCTTTAGAGGGCCACAGCCTTGCCGGGGTCGCGGGACATACGTATACCGCGACTCCGGTACACAAAAGGGCTACCGAAGGACACCGTGGAATTTAGTCAGTACAAGTCTGACAGTCCCTCCCGCCCTGCCCGGGCTGGGAGGACTCATTTGATGATTTTAACACGAAAAAACAAAGATCATAATTATTTTTTAGTCTCTAGGAACTGTCATCCTGAATTAGCTGTGTACTCGTACTTCATACTAATTACAATTTTCTTATTTGACTCACGATTTTCATGTGCTACTCATAGACCAAGTTACAGTTGGGGTTGCATTAATTTGTCAGAGGACCCATTTTCTTTTTATATGTCAAGGAGGAGTTATTGTAAAAACGTCTCTACAAACTATACGACCAATAGTTTGCAAAATAAATACCAGCCGTGACTTGAAGTAATTATTTCATTTTTAAAAAGCATGCATTTATATATCGAATCAAAACACAATAGTTTCCAGGCCATGAAGGCACTTGCCAGAAAAAAAAAATGCAATTTTGAAAAATCGTTCCGTCTGGCTCTACGGCCAGTAACAGTTAAACTGCAGTAGTTACAACTTAGCACGACACGATCATCGAGAAGAGCCATTTACTTGTCAATGGTCGCAACATTGTTGCTATCGTTAAACCGATACAGAACCCCGGTGAAAAACAAGGCTGGGAGCTAAACGAAAGCATTTTGTGTCGATAACTAGTTACTACTACACGCAATACAAGTAATGATGGCAATTGTCCAGTTGATGATATAATTTTGAGTTAATATAATATTCCTACAATTTTGTAAGTGACCGAACTTTCGAAAGAAAACTTATTTGTAGGTTATATTTGTAAATATTTTAGTTTTATTTTTAGTTTTTAAAGGCAGTGTGTACATATAGGGTTTTTTTATAATTAATAATTAGGTTATATTTAAGTTTTGTGTGGTGGTTTTTGAAGTCGGTTACACATTTTTTAAATATTTTTATTTCGTCCTTTTTATTTTAAATATTCAACCCTAATTCTTGTCAAATACATAATTTTCTTACATGTGCACTAGATTTTTGTAATCCGTAGCACCGGTTATAACATCGCCCATGTACACAATAAACTAAAAATGCTCATAGAATAAAAACTACTGAACCAAACTAAATGAAAATTTTATGGGACCAAATGGAAGGTACTTATAAAAAAAAGAATCACACAAATCAGACCAGAAACCTCGGAGTAATCGGTGTAGACAATGTTGATATTTTTCTAGATTTTTATTGATTTTTCAAGTAAGGTACCGCTTGTCTTCGATAACAGTCGATACATCATGAACTGTGGCCATTTTTTTAACAATTGTTTTGACAATTGAATGCCGACCAATTGGTCGCCTCCACATTACACAACTAATATAAAATTTTCATGGGACCATTTGGGAAGTAAGTATACCCTTTCCAACAAAAAGAAATTTTCAAATAAACATCCAAATTAAACGCTTTTGATGTCGGTTAGAAATAGATTAACACCGTTACAGCTACTTTGTTATGTTTTATTTGTGAAATTCGTCCTTAAGTCAACTCGTAGGTAGGCAAATTGAAAAATGTAGAAAGGTTTAAGAGAACTAATAATGAGTGAATATTATCTGTCCAAAGCTTAACTTCACCAGCTGTTTCGTATTTTTTATCGGCTAAGTGTTGCCTCACTAAATAATCACGATCTAAGTAGTAGCAACATAAACTGTCAATGACAACCTTATCGCCAAGGGCTGCGAAAGTATCTAACTTGTTCCACTTTCAAACTTCTCTTTCTAAACATGTCAATTTTAACCCGTAGATATCTCTGATCTGCAAACGCCCAGATAACGCGGGCTGTATTAATTTATAATCTAACGATATTAATAGATACAAATGACTAAGCATTATAAATATAATGTCAATATCGTTATCTATATATATAAAAGAACAGGGTTTTTATTAAGACTCGACTACAGCTGAAACCGCTAAACGAAGTAACTTGAATTTTGGACAGCAGTTGCAATCTACCGTGTAGGAAAGCAATAAGACGGGATTTTGCGAAAATCCTTCTCTAAGGGGGTGAAAAGGGGTGAAAACGTTTGTATGAAAAATCTTATTCCTTGGGTTTATAAATTTGAAACTTGCCACGAATAAGAACACAAGTAAATAAAAAAGATTGGCACTATTATTTTTTTTAAACTACCCTCCATTGGTAATCTAGGAGTTGTTAAAGTTTGTATGGGAAAATCATAACGCGTGGGTTAATTAATGTGAAAATCAGTATTTATATACTAGATCAAAAATAATTAAACACGTGTTTTTGGATTTTTCGAAAATCACCCCCCAAGTTAGTGAAAAGGGGTATTCAAGTTTAAAGGGGAGATTCCTTAACCGCTAAACGTATAACCTGAATTTTGGTCGGTAGCTGCAATTTATTATGTAGGTGAACACTAAGAAGGGATTTTGCGAAAATCCACCTATAAGGGGGTGAAAAGGGGTAAAAACCTTTGGATGTAAAATCTTATCCCTTAGGTTTATAAAATTGAAACTTGGTATGAATATGAGTATAAGTAAATAAAACAGAAAGGCATTATTCGTTTTTCAAAACTACCCTTTATTGGTAATCTAGACAATGTTAAAGTTTGTATGGGAAAATCGTAACGCGCTGACCGATGAATTTGAAACTCAGTATATTGAAATTAGGTCAAAAATAATCAAACCTATGTTTTTGGGTTTTTGAAAATCACCCCCTAAATTGGTGACTTTTTAACTAATTTACAATGTTAGTTGTATACATTTTTGGATCTTCCAAACGTAGGTATTCAGTAAGGAGGGTTACCGGGCCATTAAAATTCACTGAGTTCGAAGTTAGAAACACGCGCAGACGAAGTCGCGGGCAGAGTGCTAGTCTTGTATAATCTTAGGAAACCGGCATGTCTTAGAAACAAAAATTCGAAGAAGTGATGAATTACAGTTACAGCAAACTCTCACAGAAACGAAGTTAGTTTAGACCATGTTTAGACTTGTATGACAAAATATAATGCATGGATAAAATTTAAAAAAATAAAAATAAAAAAAAAACTTCATATTTTGTAGCACATTTTATTTTCCACTGTCCAAATTTTAGACAAACTAACTAAAAGTAAAGCGTAGTTGCTAGGCAGGTCATAACTTTTTTTCTTTTTATAATGCGTGTGAAGACATCGTGTTTCACTTATTTAGCCTCGAACATTTTTTGCGCAGTGTCAGAAGCACAAAAACTGACAAGACATGATGGTATGTAGATTTACTTACCTACTAACTACAACTATTCGATAGGAATCAACTCGACACGTGTATTTCGAGCAAAAACTTAATACTCAGGCAAATTGTGACCACCTCGGTCAAGGTCTGAACAACGTCCTTCATTTCATAGCATCAGAAAAAAAACTACAACTTACAAGTAGCCCCGTATTTATTCTTGGCAAAGATTCAACATGACACGCCTCTACTGTTGATGAAGAGTATGACAGAAGAATCAGTTGAAGCATATGAAACAGTGAGCAGTGGTGGCCCAGTGGTATCGGCCTCGACTTACGAGTTGTAGGTCGTGGGTTCGAACCCCGTCAGGCGCATTACTTTGTGTAATTTATTTCAACACCACTGCTCTCAAAACGATGAAGGAAACATCGTGAGGAAACCGGCATGTCCTAGAACCAAAAATTCGAAGACATGTGACATCTACCAATCCGCACTGGGCCAGCGTGGTAGATTACAGCCCACTCCCTCTTACAGAGAGGAGGCCTGTGTCCCAGCAGTGGGAACATTTATAGGCTGATGATGATATGAAACGGAAGGCCAAGGTTCACTCAAAAACTGTTCTGTACTTTCTAAATTTCAAATCTTGATTTGAACTTTTGAAGGAACTTTCCAGATTTCTGACTGGCTGAAACATAAAAGAGAACTTACATTTTCCATGAAGATTGATAATAATAAAGTACCTATGCATAACGGTTGCTTGCCCTCTACAACAGTAACCAATTAGCATGTTATACAACCTAATAGACAACATAATAACCTCTTTTTACTTCATTCTCCCAGCATCAACCAGAGTGTGAACAAGTCTACTCCAATAAATCGGCTGTAAGCGGCTTCAAAGTCTTTCTTATATTCTCTACTCCAATTACTTAGTACAAGTAACAATTAAGGCTCGCTTAATCACGATGCGATGTTGTAATTCGTTATCACAAACATATGTGATCAATGGAGCTATTGAGACTGACACGCGATATGTTTGTAGCACCGCGTTTCTTTGAAACCCAGCATCGTGGAAACGCTGTATTCAGCGCTTTATTTATAAATTGTCGACATTTGTTTTGGCGGGTCTTCCTAATTTATCAACAATAGAGTACATAGGTTATATTGTGACGAATGTCTTCTGATATCTTGTTATGACGATTGTTGGGCCATTATATTTTCGTCACACGAGTACACTCCATTGAAATAACGTAGGCAGTTAGTGTCCGTTCACATAGAGGTCCGTTTTATCGTATAGGACTTTTTATTCGGCAATAGTGTATGAAATTCTATGATGTTTTTTAATTGTTCACTTACAACAGTTTTCAAATACAGAATGCGTTGTGAACATCATCGCCTCCAGTAACAACGGATTCGTTTAAAACAATAGATACAGATGCTCTGAATGAACGAGCACCAGCTTTTTGTTGTAAAAAAATTGCACAACATATTTACTCACGTTGTGATATTGTAACATGATTAAACATTACGATATTTTATCCAGATGGTAACTAGAATATTTTCATCGGGAAAAACTGAGTCCGTTTAAAGGAAAAAAAAAACACAACTTTCACAATACTTACTCGTCTGAATAACCATTTACTTTCGGAGAAAATTATTCAACTGTCAATTCCATATAAAATCTTAGTTTTAGCTGACTAAATTTAGAATAAACATGGTGTGATGTATGTTTGCCGTCTCGTGTCTAGACGAGATGACATAAAATGCTCGCTGCATCGGTCACCGTTGCATGCCTGTGTCCGCTTGTGCTCTGTTAAAAATATAAATTCACTATGGTTTATTTTTATTTAAAAAAAAAGTAAATTTGTTTGCTATGTTTTTTTTACGCGGCCATGATGAATCGTTTAATGTGTTTTTAAACCTCCATGTTCCTTCTTTCAAAGACTGCAGGCACTGCCAAACTTTGTTAGTTTTCTACAATACTAGTTCCATAATTTATTGTATCACTAGAATTAGAATAAATTAATTTGTTTAGGTTTTATTTCTACATAAAGTTAACTTAAAAATTCCAAACAGCAAAATTTTAATGTTATGCAAAATGTCTATGGTAGTACGAATATGTGGAAAAATAAAAAATTGCGGAAGGTAACTTTTCTTGAAATGTTTTAAAAAAAGTAAAAATGTAACATACTTTGATAGGTATTATTTAATGGCGACATGTGAAGAACTTATGAATAGTAGTATCAAATAAAAGAAAACTAACTAACATGGTATACAATCAAGAAACTCCCTATACTTAATTGAATAACTTATTACAACTGTCTGGAAACTTTCGAACTTGACAGGAATTGTCAAAGATTCCTAATTATTCTAACAACACATCACCAAGTTACGTTGTCGTGTCAACAACTACACCGAAGTTATCACATAATCAATCAAACTTTAATACTAACTTAGTCACTGTTAGGCGTCAAGGAAAATTCCCTGAACATAGATCATAACAAACACTTATCACTTAAGATTGAAAGCTGAACACGCAAGGCAATCTACAAAATCTATTCCAAATTACTCTAAGAAAGTCGTCAGACACCACTTTCAAAGGAAAAGTTACGCTAGCAATTATAACAAGGATTTAAAATAAACCACAGGCCTTTATAACATGGCGTTTATACCGACACTTTAGTGGATTGAAATGGCGCTTGAGGCAGTTGCCATGCTCATTATATTGTTAAATGATTTAGTATTTTTATTGTCAAAAGGAATTAACATAAATTCTCTGTCGCGGAAGAAATGAAATCGTTGGTTTGATTGAAAAGCTCTTTTAAGATAATAATCCTATAAGAGATCGTAAAAGTGAATTACTGGGTATTATTTCCAGGTATTGATTTCCAAAGCACTAAGGGCAGAAAAGATGACTTCGTCAGGATAGATTTGCAAATTGTAAATTAAAAATTGAAATTGTACGTATTTGTTGCTAGATCGCTCCTAATTTCTATCCTAAAGAAATTAAGAGTAAAAGACGCCGCTTTTGAATTCCCTGAAAAAAAAAATTCACTGATTCCTTAAAAGTGAATCATTAAATCTAAAAAAGTAGAGTCTCTTACTTATCAACCGTTCTACTTTTACCTAATGAGTGAGGAATTTGAAGCAGTTCCGCTGTCAGTCAGTTCCTGAGATTTTTATAGAAATAATTGAATAATTTACGACGAAATAGCCGAAGCACATGCTATGGGTTTGGTATAAAATCGCTTACAAAATGGACAAGGGTACAGCTACAAAATATTCGTTCCATTTTAAAGGAGACTGCGAAATGTTTTCTCATAAGTTGTGATCATTATTCAAATTTGAGCATTTAATAATAATATAAAAAAGGAACTTGCATGTTGACGGGTACAGAACATCATACTCCAACGGAAATGGCCATATAAATGATTTATCAAGAGCCACATATTACTGGGCGAAGCCAATAAATCAATCAACAGATAACGATCCCCTTACATCTATATATTAAACCTTTAATTGATTAATAAAGCCTTAAAACTGATATAAAATCACCTATCATTTGTATCAAGTTTTAAAGAAATGACAACATAATTATATTATATAGTTTTATTTTATGGATCGACGGCGTAGTGCTATAATTTCTTGTACCATTAGGATGATGACCAGACTTTATTACGTTGAGAAGAGTCTACCATACTTTTAGAACTCTCAAGTTAACTTTATTAGATAAGTATGGCTTAGCTTTCTTATAGGTATACCGCTATTTTCAAGCTACATACATTATCGTAATTCTAGGAAATTGTAGATATCGTTGGACGTCCATTGCCATTTCGAGAAGGACAAGTAGAGCTCCAATGATTTGTTATACTTACTTCTTGTACAGACTGAAATTTTATGTCTTTCTGCTTTTATTGACACCTGTCAATTCTTTTCACAGAAACTTACTAATTATGTTTCTTTGAAAATGCCGTGTGGCTGAAAAAATCAACTAGGAAAATGCTTTGATCTTCACAAATCTGTCACTAATTTGTCGCTAAATACTTTAATATACTGGACTGAACAAATTATCTGTTTACATTACATAAACATGAATTCTTAATCTAATGACTGACAGGTTACGTTGACAACTCATTTAATAACACGCTGCGGTACCTACCTACGGATGAGTACTCTGTGACGGATGTACGAGTAGTACCTACAGCTTTTCCAAGAGTTTGCCAGAAACGTTTGGCAAATCTAGAAGGTTTGGTTGTATCTAACTATCTATGTTCTGGTTTTGGAATAGAATTGTGAATCACCATGGAACGCTCAGAATGTGAAACTAATTCTGTAGGTAATTAGGTACCTACATCACTGGGTTCTTTCCAAAACGTATCTAAAAATACTTGAGGGTGTGTCGTCAGTTGCGAACTGACCACGGTCAAAATTGAACTTAGAATAATTTTAGAACTGGTCTTAATCTGTAGTTGTGATATGGAGAACCAACCATGACAAGTTGACAACCTTTGATTAACCTTTTAATTAAAAATGCTATAGGTTCATCAACCACTGCGTAACAATAAACAGAATTTACAGACTTGAGTATTTTTTCAGCAGCCCGAACTTTATCACTTAATCAGTCTCTGTTTTGACAGCTTTAAGATATGTTTTTACTCTGTAGATATTTGAAAACATGCAGTTAAGGACCTCCCTGACCTCAAGCGATGACTTAGATGTTCACACCAATCGAAACTCGATAGCATCTCGCCGCGGTGAGATCGTGTAGCTTGAGATACAAAGATGTCGTGTGAACACGAATTAACGGTACTATACCGGTATTGTGTCCGTAAATATAGTGTACATTCAGAAATAGCCGTTGCCACAGCGAGGTAAACAAGTGCTATGTAAAGTTGCCGATTCGACCAAATTCTTGGCATCGCACGCCTGGCCGCATATTTGTTCTGTTTAAGCCCCGCGGTATTTGTTAATGGTCGTTAGTAGATGGTGAACGGGCCCTGAGCGTCCGACCTTACGAGAGGAACTAATGTTCGCAACTTTCCTACCTCCGATCTACTGAACGTGCGTTCCGATCTAGTGTTCGATCCCTGAATGCTGATTGGCTGCCAAATGTCAGCGCAATTAGTGAGGGGGGCATGACTGTGTTGATTTTGGCGATGCATCGTTTTGAATGTGACGTCTTGAAATAGGCATAGGTTTTATTCCAGATATTATTCGCCTTAATTCTTCAGGTATAAATGGAAAATGAACAGCAAAAGCATACCTGGATATTAAATATCTGCTGACCTTTAATTATAATAAATTTTTGAATGAGGTGGACAAGTCTTAGTATTTAGGGCTCATTTATTAATAAGTCCGTCTATGTTTTTTTTTTTATGTCGTGAAACATTTGTTATTGATTTAAATTAAACTAAATAGTTACCAGTCAGTATTGACTGGTCTAAATAACTTCATACAGTTAGTTGTAACAATTAGTTAGGTAAATAATCTAGGTTGTTTAGTGCTAACTGCAGCTGTAATAACAGCATATAAACCTAGTATTGTATCAGGTATTAATAATAGCTAAGACCTTCTAAGGTACTCGAGTGGAGTTTAGAACTTATTTCTCGCAATTATTGGATCGAATAACTGTCATTCAAATAGATATATTAAATACTAGTTTATACCCGAATAACCCGCAATATTATTCGCGTGAAGTTCGGAAACGTCATATCGGGCTAAAAAGTAGGTATCCTGTGGTCATAACCTGTGTATAGTTAACCACTGAAAACCCTAAGAAACAATAAAACTGATAATGACGAAAAAGCAAAGATTCTCTTTATAATGCTCTTTTCATCGGTACATAGTCTATTGGGGTTGGGGCAGAATCCTATACATTGACGCCCATCCTCCTTTGATGGAAAAAATAGTTTCTCATTCGTACACGAGAGGCGTTTTTTAATTTTCCATACATTAAACGCAGCTACTTACTTCAAGTACGCTGTAAATAAAATACGAAAATCTTGTGATAAAGCTTCTGTACTGAAGTTTTTGTATTTAAGAGTTATAAATATCCATCCACACAAACTTACTCAATGGGCAAAACTATCGTCAAAAGCAAGCAAATAAATTACCGTCAACGTAGACAACTTCTATGCAGCCTACTTTAGTAATTTTCACATTTTTGAGAATGATGCATTGCATGGAATTATGATGAATGTTGGTAAAACATTTGGTTCTACTATGCCCTGGAATCTCCAGTTTTCTCGATCCGGGGCCAAAGTGGACCACTGGTCGTTGGTTTTATCCAGCTCATCCCGCCATCTTCTACGAGGTCTGCCGCGACGCCTTCTGGCTGTGTCAGGGCTCCACAAAGTGGTTATTTTGGCCCGCCGCTCATTGGGCATGCGGCAGACGTGGCCGGCCCAGGCCCATTTTAGTGTAGCGGCCTTTCGACCAACGTCAGCAATTTGTGTTTTTGAGCGTAGTGTGATGTTGCGTACACGGTCTGTTAGTTTGACGCCTAGAATACTGCGCTCCATTGCACGACCTTGAGTTTGGACTTTTGAATGTTTGAGAAAACTGGAGATCATGGGGAGAGGCCTTTGCCCAGCAGTGGGATGAAATAGGCTAACAGTAACAGTATGCCCTGGAATAATACTGCATTTTCAACGAGGTATATATAACTGCAACAATATTATTTTAGAACTTACACATGTGCTTACACTGCGATGTAACGAGAAAATACAATTAAGTTATTAGCACATGTTTTATACCTGAAACATGTATGATATACAAGTAAAAATATGAAACAGATCTGTCATGCCGACATATTCGAAGCTCTTCTAAAGTTACTTCACCGTACCCTCTCGGCAAAGTCAGTCAGCCCGAAACTTACGTAAGTTCATAGCTAAAGAAGTAAATAAGTTCAAAAACGAAACCCGACTACCGGGAAACACGATCTAAAAAGTATGAAACAAGAAAATAGTCCCGTCCGAAATTGTTTTGTAGCCATGTCCGTATGCCACTAAGCCTGAAAGTTATGATCCCTTACTATTGTGAGAAATTTTTGCTTTTTTAGGGTAGGTGTTGTAGGTGGCGCGCAGTGGTAGACGCCCACAGCGACAGACGTCGCAAGGCGGTCTCCGGCCACCGCAGGCGCGGGCATGCGGGCGGCGAGTAATGGGCGACTCGCTGTCCGACCATGGACCATGCTCGGGTCGACGGCGCGTTGTGTTCCACGCGTGCCTCAAAGAGCGTCAGCATTATGACGTGATTAGAGGGCCAAAGCCTGCCGGGGTCGCGGGACTCACGAATTACCGTGACCCCGGAAAATTGAAGGACACCGTGGATTTTATTCAGTACGAGTCTGACAGTCCCGCCCTACCCTGGGTTCGAGGTCGCATTTGATGATTTTACCACGCTAAAAAAAAAGGGGTGATGTAGGTGGCATACAACCACAACTGTAAAAGAATTTCAGACTACTTTAGTTACTTAAAAACTAAAACTATATCATTATGTCAATTTTGAAAAAATGCGAATTTTGAATACATGAATGTTTTTTACTCGACCATGTCAGAATAGTTAATCTTGATGGACTCAAATATAGGATACCATTTATCCCAATATAACCTACGTTTCCGTGGCATAAATTTCGAGTTAGGGTCCCCCCACATTTATCGACGCGGAATCGGCTTAAGCCGGTCAAGAAAACCTTTATTTCAACGTAATAAGGGTGTTACTAATGCCATTCGCATCGGCTCGGCTCGGACGACGCGATGAGCGATCCGATGCGAATGGCATTAGTAACACCCTTATTACGTGGACATAAAGGTTTTCTTGACCGGCTTAAGCCGATTCCGCGTCGATAAATGTAGGGGGACCCTAAGACGCAAGCAAAGCCGCTGTCAAAAGCAAGTATTTAAAATTCCCATGAATTAAACTAATGATGAATGGCTATGGTATCTCCGGTGATTGTCAGAAAACAGAAATTGTCATTATTAATGTTGGCAAGACTCACTGATAAACATATAAGTAATTATACATATAATAATTTCTATGAATGTGGCATCAGTCACTTGGAATGTAATGTTAATGACTCACTGATGATGAATTGACTAGTCAACATTTTCCCCCATTGAAATCAGCTTTATTTTCAAACAAACTATCCGGATTAGAGCGGGGATCCGGAATTACGGACGTCAAACAATAGCTCTAATTACACACGCAGGGCCGAATCGTGCATTGGGCGCTCTGGGCACACGCCTAACATGCTTTGGGAGCCCCCAGTTCCCGTAAATACTATGACAGAGGATTTAAAAAAGTCTTAACTTATCTCCTCGGTATGTATGTAATATAATATGTAATTTTTTTAACTCGCGACTGACAGAAAATGCCCAAGGTTTTAAGTCCGCTTTTTTATGAAGTTTGCGCGTAAAGCTTTAATAAAAAACCTAAATACATTCTATGAATCTCTAGATTTTCTGTATTTCTCTATTATTTTTGTATGAATCCGAACGATCAAAAGGAAACCTTACGTATCCGAAGCGTTCTAGTGATTTCGATATATTTGTTTTACTTTTGCATCCTACATGTAAAGACCTAAAACGCCCAGGGCCCCCAACAAGTTAAATACGGCCCTGTAAACACGCACAAATAGAGCGACCGACAGACAGACGCGACGTGATTATAAACATACGGATTGCTCAACAAGTGTACTAAGCACCCAGATTAGGGATGTGCGTACCGGGGTTTAAGTACGTACGGTCAATCACACATGTTTAATACTTTATGAATGCAATCTTATATTAAGTTTATGAATGCCACTTTTTAGTGCCATTGTTTTGATTTAATAAATTTTATTTTTATTAAAGCTTTATATGCCATTCAAAGAGCCAACGCCGTCAGTCTCTTGGACACATTACCAGTTAGACATTTATATTCTTACTGTTCATTTTGTTTTTTAATTGAAATTAAAAACTTATTAGGGAAAAATGTTAATTTAAATACTTAAACATTAAATCCTATTTTAAAGAACATTAAAGAGGTTTAATTTTATTAAACGTCTATACACCGTGACTTTTTAGTCGTCTTACAAAAGTGGTCCACTTAATGTACCCGACCTAAAATACATCTAGGCGAGTTTAGTTTTTTTTTTAATCGTTAAAAATAATTTTTATTATTAATAAATAGGTACATTAGAAATATGAAAATGTTTAAGTATCAAGCTGTAGAGTATACCTACCCAGCGCAATAGTCGGGCAGATCATTCCATCTCCATTTTCTATGAGACAAGGGTGTTTTTAACTACTCCTTGCGTCATAATAATGAATTAAAATTTTATTTATAAATTTTTCAAATCTCTTAAATACCTATTTTTTTATTATAAACGTGTTCTAGTCATTGGATACATGAACTGGGCTGCCGTTGTAAGACGACTAAAAAGTCACGGTGTATAAGAGGATACGTTATTAATTTCTTCATTGTCTTCAGTTAATGGTTGTGTAAGAATTTAACCTGAAGCTAGTTACTTCAGATATAATTAGATCCCTTCCGCTCTACTTAGATAAACAATTAGGGAGCTTACAATGTCATCATAAGACTTTATAATAGACTAGCAAACCCGGCGAACTCCGTTTCGCCACCAGATGGCTTCGTTTTATGTAACATTTCGTTTGGAGATTAAAAGAAGAAGAATTTTTTTTTCCTGAATTTTCTTTGCTATAAACCTCACTGAGCCCGAGACCTTTCCAACGAATGCAAAACCGTGGAAATCGGTTCGTGCGTTCTGGAGTTATAGCGTCAGGAAGGAAAACCCGACTTATTTTTTTATATACTTAAGTAGATTTCTATGTACTAATATGATAACTGCCTATGACAGCTAATTTCTTAGCGGTACCTCTGCACTTACCTCTGGGAAACAATGAAAAAACGTTTTCCTAATTCAAGGGTTAAATATTTACGTGGTTGATTGTACACATAGGTACCTGTTCCATAATGTGTGATAGTGTTGTTTATGTACAGAGACGTTCTCGCAAGCAGGATACGTTGTTGTGAAAGCACGGTAGACAAATTAGGGCACTAATGTACGTCCAGATTTAGGTGTGGACTCCGCTTGGATTCAGCTACCCAGTATTTCCTAGATTAGGAAGAAAAGCAGATGAAATTCGTTGTATTATTTCTATTACTAAGACAACTTACCTTACTCATAACTTCAGGTTTGTTGACGTTCGTCATAAACTTATGAAAATAATGAATTTGATTTGAAGTATGTTACACTATTTTTTAATAGTTTTCCCATATTCAGAATGGCCATGCTTTTTCGTCTATTCATCGTGAAAAATTCAAAGTCAACTAAACAAATAGCTAGTTACACATTTCAGTCTATATTTTTCTTGGTAACAATATTTCAGTGGACTGATTAAATTATTTCTTAATTTTTTTACTAACTGTTGATCACGCTTGTATATATGTGATCCGTGTCGTAATTGTGTTACTAATATCTATCAAGCCATCCAAAAATCCAAACTTTTTATAATATTAGTTACATAGCAATCAGAAGTATTTCATTGATCTTAATGATACTATTGAAAAGCACTTAGATAGCAGAATCTACAAATGTAAAGATCTTAAACATCAAACAGTTTTACGATGGGATAGAAGCAGAGCCGTCGGCTGTCATGAATTCATGTTTATATAGAGTGATTCCCGTCGTAAACCCATTAGTGAACATTCACACTGCCCTAAACTAAATGCATCTTGGTATTTAGGACAAAACTCATAGACATGCAAATAACTTGCAGTAAAATCTTATGTTTAACTTATATTGTACTAGCTTCTGTTTTGACTACGTCTGCGTCATGCGTGCCGATCTGTAAATAAATATTCCGCGGAAATTAAGTACTGACGTGTTAGGAGAATCGCATTATGATCAACTAACATGCGTAGCGCGGCGTAGAAACGGATTTTGTCGACCGAAGAAAAGACAAAAATGACAGAATGTAGAAAGATTTGAACCGGATGCAGCTAAATATCATTATTTTACATGGAGAGACTGTAAAATTATGATATATAATCTAGACTTCAATACTATAAGTAATATTACAAAGCTGATGAACGCACTGATCTCAGGAACTAGGTAGCTACTAGTATTCCAATTGAAAAATTATTTTTGTATTTGATCGAGGAAGTTTATACGCTTATTATATAAAACATCACACTACGACCAAAATGAGCACGAGCAGCGTCGGTGGTGAGACCCCGGGCGACGAGTAAATTAATAACTCCAATAACTTTATAGATACAAAGTATTTTTATTCAACGTAATATTTTTGGAAGTTAATTTTAAATAAACTTTACGCGGAAAATTTACTCGGATTTCCCAGCTACGAAGTGAATTTGATTGATTACAACCTCGTTTTTCAGTCATCTAAGATTTTCCACTATCTTCAAATTATGCTGTAAAAGTAATTTACTGAAACACGTGTCTCACAAAAGAATATTTTTGGGTGTCCAAGAATACAGCGCCACTTTAACAATGTTGCTGACAAAATTGCGATAAACTGCATAAAATGGAATATTCTATTGTAGTGCCCAAGCAATAGAGCTAAATTGATAAAAAGAACAATTTGCAACATTGCTAAAGAATAACATTGCTAAAGTGGCGGTTTTAGACGCGCTGGGTTGACAAAAAGCTAATTGTTTTTGCCAAAATGTAAATTCAAGAATTTACTTTTTTTTAATTTAACATTTCCTGCGTACCTGGTCCGAACCGTTACGTCTGACCTGCAATGTAAGACAGTCGCTCTGCCCGGCTCTCAGTAATTGACCAAATGACAGACTTTACATTACTTTACATTTCCGTCTGTGTGATCCTCAATCATATCTTCCGTTCCGTTAATTTTGCAAATAATACATCAAATATACATGAAACGAAACGATAAAGTAGGTATAATTTACAAAATTGCATATTATTGTGTTGGTTTTGGCTTCTGCATCTGCACTTTTCTCATCCGGTCCTACTGGGAGCCGACACAGTTGGGAAAAGGCTAAGCTGATGATGATGATCTTTCAGAATTCATTTGCACACCTACTCGGTACAGTCTACGTCTACCAAGCTTCAATCAATCATTCAATCACATGCAATCAATTCGTAATAATAGAAACGATTACAGTCAAGGTGTAAGGGACAGCCCTCCGCAAACTTTCAGGGCTTGCTCAGTAGACGAAACTTAACAATATTCCACAACTTTTTTTTCAAGAAATGAAAAAAAAAATCAGCCTCACCATAGAAAATTATAAACTTGATTGGACAGTTTGTATGGAGAGGCTGATTTTTTTTTCCATTTCTTGAAAAACAATTGTGGAAGATTGTTCAGTTTCGTCTACTGAGCAAGCCTTGAAAGTTTGTGGAGGGCTGTCCCTTACATCCAGTATATAGCCTTGATTGAGGCTTAAATTAATGCAGCTTTGATTGGTTTTCGAAGTAAGGGTAATTTGGGTCACGGTACATTATGGGTCGCGAGACTGTCTTGAGTTGCGGGACTATCTTGAGTCGCAGGACTGGCCCTGCGACCCTGGAACACAACGGGCATTTGGAAAAACAGGGTAGTTTTTGATCAGTAAGAGTCGGGCTGTCCCTTTCGCTCTGCCAAGGACCCCCAAAAAAAGGGTTTAATACAATTGGTTCGCTATAATATTAGGCTGACTTTGGAGCTAATATTTAGTTATGGAGCATAAAGAGGCTTATAAGATCCCTAAAGTTCGTGAGCAAGGTATAAACCTGCGACTCCCGGATTCGGATGTACTGACGCCAGCAGGTCCACCTACCCCAATCTGTCAAATTTTACCAATAGATCATTAACCTTCCAGTATTGTGATAAGGGTGAAAATCTATTAAAGAAATTTGACAGATGTCAGTACTAAATCCGGATGTCCTCTGCTCGTGGTCGATTTTTTCTTTTTACAGAATATCTTTAAAATTCCTGCCGCATGCGTTAATGGTGGAATAAACAAAAAAATAATTATTATTAAAATACAGTTACATAGTATAAGATCTCGAAGTTCACGAAAACTCTTTAGCCAACATATTGACTTATAATCAATTCTTATGATGCAATAGTATTTTCCAAAGTGAACAATTGGTATTTCCCTTTTCTTGTTTGTTTTATTTATGTCTGGCCTGAGTAGGTATGATACTAATATAATGATGTTATAATGAACTTAGCCGTCTGTTTCTTTTACAAAAAAATTGTGTGTGTAGTTATTTGACATTTATCGACAACTAAGGGTAATATAAAGCAGTGTCCTGTGTGACTGTCAAAGGGTCCAAAGTTTCGAACTCAGCCAGGCGCATTACTTTTGTAATTTATTTCATCACCATTGTAGGTACTGCTCTCGCTCGGTGAAGGAAAAAATCGTAACCAATCTGCTCTAGGCCCACATGGTGGATAACAGATCACTCCCTCTCATAGAGCTTATGTCCCAGCAGTGGGAACATTTAGATCTTTCAAAATATACAACGGAGTTTACTGCGGTTTTAATCAATAGAAGAGTGATTCAAGAGGAAGGTTGAAATGTAGGTATCATTCGACGGTCGTAACGAAATTATCTGAAAATCTTTCAGTGCTATTACCTAACAACTGACATTATTTTTTAACTGTTTTGCAAATTGACTTGTGTTACTGTTTACCCAATAACAGTATTACCTGTTTTCCCAATTGACTTGTCTTTATACAACAAACAGTCGAGATACAAACCAATCTCCAAATGTAGACCATGACATCTTTTTGCATAATCATGACTAACTCCGTCTGTAAGTAATAGGTCATTTGTTTTTATACGTAGTTTTTTATTTTCTGAGAACAATGCATAAATTAGGACATTTGTCTGTACACTCGATGCATCTTGCATACGTCTAAGTCACCACTCACCGCCTTTTTGTTGCTAGATAAAAAATGACATTAACATGGAAAAGGACGCGATGATCACGAGTCATTGTTTGTGAACATTTAATTTGACAGAAATTAATGGCTCCTACCTCTGGACGGTACCTTTGTACCTACTCTGAGAAACTGCTATACCATAATTACCTACTCTTATTTGATGCAGGTATGCCTCAACAAATAAACATTCGATTCTGTCCAGCGTTCGATCTTTAACCGGAGAGGTCTTAAATCCGATGGTACCATTTAATGCAAGTCTCGTGGTCAATCACGAGACACAGATTATATCCTGTCGCCGCGGTCCGTGGTCGCCGCTACCTACAGGTAGTCAGGCACACACCACACGCCCAGACCTGCAATCAAAGCGGATTTCTTGAACCATTACCACTAATAATCGAACCGGCTACTGTGCGTTTTCAAAATCATTAGCGACAGAAATAAACGACCAAATGTTTCAAGAATTCGCTTACGACCTACCCTTTTTCAAGAGATCGTGTGTTTGATCGTTATCTTTGTACAATTATTATAATTACAATAAAATTATCACATCTCAAGTACATGTAAACATAACATTATGATAAATAGATGTACCATTGTGTTGTAATAGAATAAAACTTGTAATAGACGAAGTATTTAGTGTTACAAGCCAAACTTGTTTTTTTAAGAATGTAACGTAATAAGCGCCCTTGAAAAGACTTCAACGCTTCACCGACATGAAGTTCATTGATCCAGCGCTATTATTGAACATGCTTTAATCAGATTAATTTCAATACAACTATGTGACTTGTATTATGTAATGTATAAATTATTTATTTAAATAAGAATTAAAGTTCGATTATGTTTGATCGTCGGATGTTTTCAGCGGGAAAGTTGATTGATGGTGAGTGTTGATAGAGATAGTGTGATGAGATGATAGGAGAGGGTGTGTGTGTGCGGGCGGGTGGTGCGTGCGGCGGCGCGGCGCTGCTGGCGCGGCCGGTCGGCAGGCGGAAGGCCGGCGGGCGCGTGGCGGCGCGGGTCGTCGACACTCCACCACTCGCTGCACTTGCACCGCCGCGTATGGCGCGCTGACGGCCGCGTCTCGTTCAGTCCGCGCCGGCTCTCAGGGGTACGTGGTCGCATGCGTGGTCGGGAGGTGCAGCGGTGACTTGTTGCGGCACGTGTGCGCGGCACGCCGCTCGGGCGCAGTGCCGCGCCGGCTGCCGGACCGCACGCGCCGGCATGCTCCGCTAGCCCGAGCATGCGGCTGCCCTTGCTGCCGCTGCTCGTGCTGCCGCTCGTGCTCGCGCGCCCGGCAGCAGGTGAGCCATACCCTTTATATTCTTACAACACACCACACATCGCCAGTGAAGTTTGCTCAAGTTTTTCTCGGGAAATTGCTTTTTGTGAACTTTACAACCTCTGAAACACAGCACACCACAGCAGTGTAAAAGTTGTTAGGTCGTAAAAGTTTTCAAGTTTCTGAAAATTGCAAGAACTCCAGGAAAATTCTTCTTTCAGTTTTGTTTGAGACATACCTATCTAAAATACGCACGTTTTGCAGCAGGCTTCAGGGAAATGTTTGAAAGCTCATTAACCTATTACGGTTTCAAAAAACAGTTATTCATGATTTACATGCAAAGAAAATGATATCGCTCTATGCACAACTCACACACTCCGTGAAAACTTTCTTACAAAACTTTACCTAACTTTCCTCTGCAAGAAATTGCAAATCGTGAACTTTCAGCGCCGTCTTATTTATAAGGTTACTTGGCAAAGTTTCCGTTTACTCCGTCCTGTTTGGGTTCGTAATTGTTTTGCTTTTATTTCTGTCTTTGAATAATAATTTGGCACAGTTGCATGTGTTGTTTTACCTAATTCTTTACCTCTAAAAAGTTTTTTTGGAAAAGTTTTTATCGAGTGTAATGAAGAGTGTAGTGATTTATTGATATGTAGATTTTATTTGAGTAGGCTGGGTGAACGGGTGTGTATAATAAATAGTGGTGCATTAATCAGGACATGTGATAACTCGGCCGCGGACCGGTACGGCAGCTTCCGTGCGACGTTACGCGAAACGGACCGTTTTAAACGCACCAACTTATATTAACACGCTTTATGTACGCTGTTTATCACACGGGTGTCTACACACGTTTAGGTTAATTATGAATCTTGTCAAGTGACGATATTTAATAAGTAATTTTATTAGAGATTTTTCTAATTTTATTAGAGATTTCTCCTCTCCTCCTTAATTTAGTGGTTTCATTGACATCAATATTAAGTTATTCCCTATTCATAATCTGGTGTCCATATGGACAGTTTTATCGAAGCTTAAAATATAAAATTTAGCTCAAGAAGAAATCATTCCGAAATCATTCGTAATTAGGTTTTTACTTTCATTGGTCATTACTTTCAAAAAGAAATGTAACTTTTTGACGACCTTGTAAAAATCTACACTAATCCATTTTATTTACATTTTTCAAAGAAGAAGATATCTTGATTATTCCAATTGAACATTTATTATCCTGTTTCACTACAGCTACTTAGAGCTTCTCGGAAACTTTCTTCAAAAGCCTTGAGGAAAAAACATTCGTAAAGTAGGTATTTTTTTTATAATATCGTTTAACAATTTTATTTACATTACACTAGCGACGCGCCCCGGTTTCACACGAGATTACTTATATTCATCATCTGCCTAGCCGTTTCCAACTATATTGAGGTCGGCTTCCAGTCAAACCAGATGCTGCTGGATATCAGTATTTTACATGGAGCGGCTGCCACAACCCAGTAACTGGGTAATACGACACCCCATGGTGAAAGATTACTTATATTAATAAACCTTTATCTTGATTCGCTCTGTCAATATTTTTTTACCCAATAAACATTTACATTTATTTAAATACTGAATTAACAAACCTAGTACAATTTTAAGTAAATAATAAAGACCGTCAAAAAATTCATCCACATCGCTGTCAACGGGATATAAGTGTCCAGAACGCTGGCATCATTGCCATGTTGGATGGCAATGCTGATTCTTTGACCAAGAAATAGGCCAGCCCTCTGTTTATTGATTAAAACCGCATTAAAATCCGTTGAGTAGTTTTAAAGACTGAGCGTACAAAGACGGCGGGAAGCGACTTTGTTATAAGCTATGCGGATATGAAATTATTGATTAACTTTATTCTTAAAACAGTCATAGCAGACTCTACGTTATTATATCTTCATCAATACCAAATTGTTAAGTTAAAAAAATATCCTACTTATTGGTTGATTCCAGACACTTTCTATAACTTTGTTTAAAATTCACTAATAAGTGTAAGAATTTTGTATCATAAATTATACATCTAATATTAATTAATGATACAGCCATATGATGCAGTCTTTTTCACATGGTGGTAGGCAGAAACCACGTAGCGGCGCTATTATTGAGGCTTCCGGCAACTGGGACCGCAATAAGCTGACACCGCGGTCCCAGTTGCCGGATGCATTTAATTTTAATATTTGTATTCCGTCGACTGGGACCGATTCATAAATGAATAAAAAAATCTATTGTTCATGCCAGAACGGTACAGTCAGACGAAAAAGTCTATGTAAATTGTCTTGTTCAATATAAACCAGGAAAAGTAATAGGCTAGCATAGGTTCAAAGTGGTTTGTATTAAAATAATTCTCGGTAGGAATAGTTTACCTGAAATTGTCTTGTATCGACCCAGAAATATTAAAATAAATACCACTTTGAACTTATGCTAGCCTAGTACTTTTGCTGGTAAGTCAATGTAAAAAAGAGTTTTAGGAAAATTTCTACTTAGAATTATTTAAATACAGACACATCTTGAACTCATGCTAGCCTAGTACTTTTTGTTAGCTTCTTACGGTCTCACTGGTGACAAAAGGGAATATTTTTCCCGTTTGTCGCCAGTGGCGAGTTTTTAGGAGAAAAAAATCCTACCAGTTCAGGATAGGTCGGTATTAAATAATTCTAATTTGCCTTTTTCATTGACTAACCAGCAAAAGTACCAGGCTAGCATAAGTTCAAAGTGGTATTTATTTAAATATTTCTGAGTCGATACAAGACAATTTCAGGTAACCTATTCCTGCCGAGAATAATTTTAATACAGACCACTTTGAACCTATGCTAGCTTATTACTTTCCTGGTTTGTATTGAACAAGACAATTTTCATAGACATTTTTCGTCTGACTGTACCGTTCTGGATCAATTTATGGATCGGTCCCAGTCGACGGAATACAAATATTAAAATTAAATGCATCCGGCAACTGGGACCGCGGTGTCAGTTTATGAAAAAAAAAAAAAAAAAAAATGAAAAAGCGTTTATTCAGGGAAACAAACATAATAATACACAAATATTACTTCTGCCAAACTGTAAAACAGTTTGTTGGCAGATGTAGCTCCCTTAAATAATACCACTAAATAAAACATATTTTTTTTTTTAAGAAAAACCTTTGAATTCGTAGTTCACACATAACAGTTACTAGGTAAGTAGTTAAAGTAGGACATAAACTTAATCTAAATATCTCCATATAGGAGGCCTTGACAAACTTTGTTGAGAAGAAACTTCACCATTTTGTTTTTGAAAGAAAGTTTTGTAGTACAGCTACTTTCCAAATCGGCTGGCATGTCATTAAATATTGTTGGGACTAAGCATTTTCTACATCTTTGCCCATAATAGTTAACAGCAGTGGGTACTATGAATCTTCTAATGATTTTATTTCTTTGGGGTCTTATGTTTACCCCCTTGATTTTAAAGTCGTCTTTGCAATAATTTTCTATGGCCAGTAACAACACCACCTTTTGATGGACCCTTTTATTGCGGTCCCAGTCGCCGGAAGGCTCTATTATTTGGGTCAGTCATTATTTTAAAATACATAAAACTTTTTTTATTCCTCCATAAACAACATTTTCAGTTTTTTTCTAATGTAGCTATCAGAATCTTATCAAGTAGGTCAGTACCAAAGTATTTACTCATTTTAGAATAAAAAAAATACATTAATTTAGTTTACAATTATCAGGGATAGAACGTTCCCTTTAAACTTCTCTCCCAGCTATTTGATAAAACTGAATTCATAAACTTAGACCGGCGCGGGCGCTCTCAAAGGAAGTGATAACTCTCATAAAAGTATCTAAGTACGTCCTTATTGTGGAACAGTATTGCAGACTTCCAGGACAGCTGCACAGAGAACTGTCTTAAGCCTGATTTACACGTCCACATTCATTGATATATTATTTCCGCAAGTAGATAATACCTGCGTCTTGAAAAAAAGTTGTAAGTATTAGAAAAACGTGTTCAGCAGTAAATTAGGAATTAACAGTCAGGCTGTGCGTTTCTTACTGAAGATTTTGTTTTCGATTTTCAAACTCGTAAAGATACAAAACAAAGTTTAAAAAAAAAATTGAAAAAAAGGGAACCGACTTCAAAACCAAACACAAAAAAAACTGTAAAATAACTTTTCTTTCGGAAGTCGGTGGCTTTGTTTTTTATTATTTCATTGACTATGGCCACCGACAAAAAGTTTTTTATTTTACGTCTCTGAAAATCTACAATCCAAGTACCTAAGGAAAAACAGATCCACGCTGGTAACGTCACGGGATATCTATTAGTGTTATATACTAAAACCTTCTCCAGAATGTAGGTAATGAACCCTGAAAACCGCATCAAAATCAGTTGAGCCAAACGCGAGATAATCGCGGACAAACATACATACATACATACAGGTCGAACTGAGAACCTACTTTTTTTTTGAAGTCGTTTAAAAATATACTAGTTATTCAACTATTTTACTATAAAAGAAATAATTTTGAGAGCCGATTCAATTAGTTAACCTGACATGTGCTACTGTTATCTAAAATTGTTAAATATTACTTATGGGCTTACATAATTTTTGTTTAAATACCTATTTTTCATCGGGCACAATTCCAACCCGGAGCTATTATTGAAAATATTCTCAAATAATCTCAAAGAATGTGACATAAAAAGCAGTTATTTGGCTGTTGGCGCGCATAGTTGCATCGATGCGGAACCACAGGAAACGGCGCACTTGTTACAGCTGACAGTGATGTGACACTCATGTGACAAAATGTTAGGTTGTGTCAAAAATAATGAGAATTTTCGACAAAATGTGACAAAAAAAATCCGGATAGCGTTGTACGTAGGCACCTTGATCATTCTCTTTAGTGCTTGTCTCCAAGAATTTTATAATGTGTCCAGAAAAAACAAGACAGATTTTTTGGCATAAAAAAAGGTATTACATTTATAGCTGCAATAACACGGAGCACCTCAAACCTAATTGATTTAAAAATTGCTGCATTTTTTTGTACCTGTAAGGATATAAAAGTCTTTATATTTGCTTGTCGATGGTTCCAGCATCATTTGCGTGCCCAAAATAAATTCCGAAGCACCGCATCCAAGCCCCAAAAACTCGGTCGTATATTTTAATAGGCCATAAAACGTAAGGCAGATCTCGCTAAGACTGGAAACTTGAAATGTTGCAGTTAAATTGCAGTTAAAAAAACTAACCTGAATGTCTTGAATAGAACTATTTTTCGTCCCAATTTTTGAGACGCGTCGTCTTTGTATAATTCACCCATAAAAGTGACTAGTTATGGCGTGTACACGCAGCTACAGCGTTTAAGTGAAATTAGCGGCAGTTAGCGCCTGCTTCTATGTATTTAATATCCACTTAACTGAATAACATAATATTTCTCTGTCTGGGAAACATCCGCTGGCTAGACCGCCGCCTGGCTGCGGGCTGCCTAGTGCCACGGAGTAGATATGTACAGAAGACCGGCTAAACCAATGGATGAGGCATGACGTATGGCAAGGCCTATACTCAACAACGGGTGATTCTGGAATGAAATGATGATCGCGTACATCGTATAGAGTTTATGTGAGTTTAATGATTGAAAGCTGGATTGCTTACTTACCTTCTTCAGATTGTTCAGAATATGGCTCGGGTGAAACTTTTAACCAAGTCCACGCATTTCATCATCTCCACTTCACATTCATATCATCGCCGGCATCGTTGTTAGCTATTAACCTTAAATAAACTGATTTTTTGCAAAAACCCATTATTTTACGTCCAATTATTCTGAGACATTCTAGTTGAATGGAGCTCCGTGAGTTCGCTTTCTGTACTCATCTACTCTATGTTAGCCTAATCGCCGATATCAATGCATGTATGTTAACTGCTTGTTTTTACCCACATCATTACCATCGACGTAACGTCTGGCTGATTTCATGACCCTCGCGAATTAAAGATGATGACTGTATTAACAAACTCATAAAAAGATTACTGATAAGAAAAAAAATATGTTTGTTTTTAACAATTAAGTAAACTTGTAGGTATGTATATGGTAAATTCAAATGCAACCTAATCGGTTTAAGACTGATTGTGTGGGTCAGTATTATTATTATTATTAATATTAAATAGACATCATTTTTAACTTTAATCAAAAAAGTTTCCCACATACAATTTTTCCTCCAAGAAAATTCCTAGAAACAATTATAACATTACAATCATGATAAATCATTTAATTTTAGTAACTTGTACTAAAAACGAATGCGTTATCTAACGTAAAAAACGTTTGTTAATTATTATAGTAATGATGACAAAATCGACACTGTTTCGTCAGTAAAACTCCACAAAAATTAGTCATCAGACTGGATTGAAGCCGCTTGGTAATGTTTTGGCCGGCTGGATGCATATTTGCATGTGTAAATAAATATTAAAGAGTTCGGTCGTCTGGTCTCGGCGATCCGTCGGCGCCGGCGATGATTCCAGAGGAACCGCATATCGGACAACTAAACACTGGGCTGGTGACGGTCGGTTTATCGATATCGATACTTTAGATTTTTTTAATGAAGGAAAGGGGATACTGAAGATAGAAGTAATATAGTAACTAATTAATGGAAAAACATTTTTTGATCAAATAAGGTAAATAAAAAAAAATCTTTTCATCGTGCGAAATGTGTTTAAATATAAGGCCAGCATACCTATCGAGATTTATTCTCATACCCGAAACGGCTTGAGGAAGACACATTGCTGACAGAAATCATGAAGCCTCTTTTGGGAAATATGACGATTGATGTATTGATCCACCGACACAGCGTAGACCTGGTCCACGTTTGTCGCGTATTGTTCTCCAATATGAACATTACGTCGCCACTAACGGGTTTATTGCTTTGGAATGAACGCGACCGTCTGCATGCCAAGCGGCGATTCCTGGTGATCGCCCCTTTGAATTATGCGCACGGGCACGCTTACGTGTCTGCATTCAATCGCCTCACGAGATTTATGTGTGTCCCGCCTGTTTGCCACATACAAATATTTCCATGAATTTCGACGTGAGAAGCCCGGTGTGCCAGCCAAGCTGCCTCTGTGCAGACTTCCATTAACATCACTTCACTCCTTCTGTTTTATGTTATCGCGCGTTTAACTCATCAGCTTGTAATGTGCGTCTGGACTTCTGGACCTGTTCGTTATCTATGTTGATGTAATCGACTACAACGGTATATTTGAGTTGAAATATATTCGAATTCATTAAGTAAATACGTCTAAAAATTATAACAACTCCAATCGATTATACTGTGACATGTTTATGATCAGTATAATGTTAACATAAATCTTTTTCAAAGTGTGATTTAGAGTCGTCACTATGCAAATCAATCCAGAACAGTTTTTTTTTATTAATTTAACGAACTTTAAAAATGGAGGTTAGAAAACAGTTATCTTATTATTTTTATCGATATGTGATTGAAGCTCGGTATGTCGCATCACTAGTGTGAATGCAAGCGCGGTGCAGTCGGCGGTGCATCGGCGCACTCCCACTATTGTTAATAGGGATTGAAAAAATACGAGGCGCGCGACCGCCGCGCCAGCCCCGGCCGCGGCCTGCCAAACCGGAGTATTTTGTGTCCCACCACTTCAACTTATTGTCTCGCCTGCCCTTAATTAGATGTAGTATTTACTTGTGTTCAGAACTCGCTTTTGAAGGTTACGCTATTTTATTTGGTATAATATTGGCTGGTAAAGATTATTTTTTCACGGAAGGTTTGAAATTGGATTACGAACATGACCCTTATCTTTGTCTTTTGATAATATAAAGATTTTAACTATCTATCTTTAGAAAAAAAACCTTTCCGCAAATACTCAATGTAAACGACACATAGGTACATTTTTATAAATTAAAGATATAAGAAGATTTCTGATACGACATAAACTTCACTAAAAATAATAACTCTACACATAATTCCATTAAATAACATCGAGACCTAGTCAAAACATTTTCTAAATAGACAAAATAAACGCTCATTATGGAAGTCCTATTAATATTACGCTATCATATTTCACATTAAAACACACTCGTAATTGGCATGGCTGTACGCAGGCCCGTGTTATTGTTATCGAATGCAGACGCATATCCGATTACAAATTGCAACCACGGACCCACCCTACAATCCCTCTCTTCTCTATGGTCCCTCCATACGTCATATTATTTGAAAAAAGAACCGTCTGTCAAAAGAAAAAAATAAATGGTTAAAGCTGTATTATGTTCGTAGCACGCGTAGCACATCTGCTACGATATTTTAATTGGTCTACGAAGTTTAGAATACGTTGGTTTGTCATTGTATTAATTGTTTTATAGTAATTATTGTTTTCTTTTTTATATATAAAGCGAGTTAGAATATAGCTGTCTTCTGCTGAATTTCATGAAAATACTTGTATTTCAGCCAATCTGAAAAAACTTGTAGACTTGTTTTGATTCTTCACTGTTATTATGAACTAGGTACCTACTTTTTATACGATTACTACCACATGTTATAAAATAATGGACTTGATCTAAAGTCAAGTTTAATAACTAGACATTCGCTCATCAATGTTATTATTATTCAAAGTAATATTGGCGCCAATCAAGATAATGCTAGTCACCTAATATTTATAGACCAACTTTTTTGTATCGTCAGTACAAAACGAAACGAGGCGTAAAGCACGTGTATGCAAGACAAATGTTGCCACGTTTAGAAATAGGCAGATATTTACTTAGCAAAACCTAATGTGTTGTGATTTTTATTGAATTTTTTTTTGTTGTACGTTCGATTCCTAGGTCGAGCAAAGTGGGTCGCAGGACTGTCTTAGCAGGGTACCGCTGCCCTAGAATGCAAAGGGCATGTGAAGTACAGGGTGTTTTTAGTCAGTAAGACTGAGTCTGACTGTCACTTCCCCTCCACCCAATGCTGGAGGACTTATCTGACGATTTTAAAATCACAAAAAAAAGTTCCATTCGAGTGACTTTTTCGGTCTGGATTATCTCGTGTATGTATGACTCATGAGGAAATTAAAATTCTCAACATAATATATTTAATACTAACATGTAGACGCTTATTTTAGTTTTTAGGTTCCCATCTATCTCTATCAAAATTCGTCAAAATCGGTTCAATCATTTAATACGAATACGGAACATACAGACATTCAAACAAACATAATTATAATAGGGAAGTAAGGATAAAGTTATGTATGACTTCCACTTCCTTCTTTAACTCGTTAAGAATTGATATACCTATGTTACGTTTTACTAACTGTAAATATGATAACTTACTATATTCTAGGATTTAATTGAATCAGATTATTTTATGAACTGGTTTACTGTAGGCGTGAGTCGTAAACTATTGTACTATTAACTTAAAAATAAATTATTCTCTGAAACTTCTAGAAAACCAATTTAAAAGATGTATATGTCTTAGTTCCCAAGAAATATTATAATTAAATAACTGTGCAAACTATGATAGTTAATGTTTGAATCTCAATAAATCTGAATAAATTAACAAAGCCGGGTCGCCTAACTAACCTTAGAGAGGCATGAATTATATCGTTTGCCCTTACAATTCTGCTTTAACGTTCCCAAATTAAAATATTTAATCAAACGGCTAGACGGCGACTTATCATATTATGCAAAATGTGCTTCCAACCCAGACACCTGGTTAAATTTGTCCTTCATTGTCCCAGAAACAAGAACTAGGTCGGCGGGAGGCTGCCAGACAATCACAATTTTAAATTAGGTACCTTTATTCGCTAGACGGACTTTACAATATATAAATGCATTTTCATTAGGGTTCCCTAGGCGCCGGTTTACAAAAGGCTTTATTAGGCCGAGAGTAGTGTGAGCCTAGTGGTAACCCCGACTTCTCGACTTGGCTGGGTTCGAATCCACGACCGTACGAGTTACGAGCTGCACGGTTAATGCAGTGCATTCATCATCAGCCTTTAAATGTTCCCACTGCTGGGACACAGGCCTCCTTTCTGTGAGAGGCATCTACCACGCGGGCCCAGTGCGGATTGGTAGATGTCACATGTCTTCGAATTTTTGGTTCTAGGACATGCCGGTTTCCTCACGATGTTTTCCTCCGTTTTGAGAGCAGTGGTGTTGAAATAAATTACACAAAGGAATGCGCCTGACTGGGTTCGAAACCACAACCTACAACTCGTAAGTCGAGGCCGATACCACTGGGTCACCACTGCTCTATAGCAGTGCATTAATTTTTGCATAATCAATAACTGCGCTCAAATTCTTTCGTTATATTTTATCGTGAAGAAACCGGAGAAACCATCACCACTGCCGTCAAAAGGTGAAGCAAATCAACGTGAGGAAATCAGCATGTCTTAGTATCAAATATTCGGAGATATGTGACATCTACCAATCCGCACTGGGCCCAAATAGTGGACGGCCCACTCCTTATCCCAGGGAGGCATGTTTCCCAGCAGTGGGATTGCAGCTAATTATGCTAAAGGCTAGATGGTCTTTCATCATCATCTCAGCCATATAGGACGTCCACTGCTGAACATAGGCCTCCCCTTTAGATCTCCACATATACCGGTTGGAAGCGACCTGCATCCAGCGTCTTCCGGCGACCTTTAAAAGATCGCCTGTCCATCTTGTTGGTGGCCGTCCTACGCTGCGCTTGCTAGTCCGTGGTCTCCACTCTAGCACTTTTCGACCCCATCGGCCATCTGCTCCCTGACGGTCTTTACAATGGGGATGGCAACTGGGGAACTAATGGCGCTAGTATAGCTTGTTCCAAGCATCGTCATTGGCTCAAATCTTATAGGTACTTCAAAATAGTACTACCTCATTGGTCGGATTAGGACTTAGCTATGGTGGCGCCATCGACAATTAGCTTTGACCGGCCTTCCCCATTCGTATAATATATTAGCTGTCACCCGCTGCTCGGTTCCTATTCCTCATAGCGTGATATTATAAGCCTTCCTCGAAAAATAGACTATCCGACTCAAAAATAATTTTTAATTCCCACCAGTATCAGTAGTTACTGAGATTAATGCGTCCAATCAAACAAACTCTTTTCCTTTATAATATAAGTATAAGATTTAATTAGGGTTCCCTAGGTGTCGGTTTACAACAGGCTTTATTAGGCCGTCTGGGCGCTAGACGAGTCTTTGTCATAGCACTTTGAAGTTTAGCGGTTAAACTTTATGGCTCATTAATAGTGATCATCTCGGCTACTAACCGTTTTGTAGATTTTATGGCATGACTTCCATTAGCCGCGCAATTTGTATTAAACCCGTGTTGCTACGTGAGTGTTGAAGCTAACTTGGGGAATATAATTATGAAAGAAAGTTTTCGTAGATTTGGATAGTAACATAATATAATATATTAGGTATAAGTAATACCAATTGGTATCTGCCGAAACTTTTATTGATACTTCGACAGCTCTTCAAAGTTTCTACGTAGTGTGAAAAAGTTATCTTATAGTAATAAGTTATCATAAAAAGAAAGAAAAACGTTTACTTGGGTAACCGGTACACACAACATAAACAAATATAAGAAGAAAAAAAAAACAAGATAAGTAAGTGCAGTGAAGTAAATGAATAAATTATAAGTTAAAAACAACAACGAAATGGCAAATACTTATAACATTGTGTGTCCCACGGCTACGCCAAATAGAAATATCAAATTATCATATAGTAATAGTAATCATATAGAGAGCTTTAATAAAAATTTCGGCATTTTAATCAGCAGTTTTTTTTTTTTTTTTTAACTTTAGCCACTAGGAATTTCTCCACTATTGTGGGTGCGTTTACAAACATAGAAACTCACATACACAAACACCCAGACCCGGAACAACTACCTGTAGATCGTACAAATATTTTTTCCGTGGAAATCGTAAAAACTGCCGTCAAAATAAAATGAGTCAATTTCAATTTTGAAGATGGAATCAAAACGGAATAATTTAATATCAACATGAGCATGCGCACCAAGTCATCGAAATAACATAAACTGACAAACAGGATGTACGGCATTTCCCAAATATTCTAAAATTAAGATTAATCAACATTTACCTGTGACATTTTGTTTATATGGGACACTCTGCCAAAACTAATAAAACTGCGTTTCGTTAATCACTCGTAAATTATTATTTTGACGAAATCAAGCCAGCGGATGTTGATAGTGCGGATAAAACCGCTTTTGAATATAATTAGACTGACCGATTTAGATGCCACTATTCTTAGGCCATTCATTTAACAGCTAATAGGGCTGTTCATGTAAATTTTCTTTGAACCACAGAGTATCCATAAATATAATTCTACTGCAAACCTATTTAAAAATCGAACGTTTTAATTCAAAATTCAAATAACGCATGATATTTTTTTTACTTTTAATTCAGTATGTGGCCTCTTTGGTAGAACTGTCATTGGGAATGGGAATAAAGACTTTTTGTTCTTATAAAACTTTTTGTATCTAAGACTAGGGGCTTCAGTCAACCCTGTCCCCGTTCATCAGTCAGTTGACACGGTGACGCGTCTATGATCTATTTCTAGCGTGCCCGCTCTTGACTCCTGGCGTGTTTGTTTTTCGCGATCGTTTAGAATTCCCTCGCTAATTGCTTCAACAATATTATCTGTGCACACATCGGATTGTTACTGAACTGTTTTCATGGTGACTGTAGCTTTTTATGTGTTGTTCTAGTTTTGATGGATGTAATAGAAATTCTACAGTTGTTTTCTTTTCTAAGGAGGATTAACTCTTTAAAATTGCTGTTTCAACTCAAGCAAAACCTTGTGTCACCTTTCGGTTTTCAACAATTAATTAGCATTATTCATTGCGTGTGATTTGAATAAAATTCGCCATCATTTCCACATTTTCTTGAAACAGACTATCCCAGTTTCTCAACTTCATCATCATCATCAGCCTTTAAATGTTCCCACTGTTGGGACACAGGCCTCCTCTCTGTGAGAGGGAGTGGGCCGTAATCTACCACGCAGGCCCAGTGCGGATTGGTAGATGTCACATGTCTTCGAATTTTTGGTTCTAGGACATGCCGGTTTCCTCACGATGTTTTCCTTCACCGTTTTGAGAGCAGTGGTGTTGAAATAAATTACACAAAGTAATGCGCCTGACTGGGTTCGAACCCACGACCTACAACTCGTAAGTCGAGGCCAATACCACTGGGCCACCACTGCTCTGCAACTGTTTCTCAACTTATTTTGTAAGTATTTGTTGTGTCTACACTGCAACCGTACTATTGTTCTGTAAAACTTCTGAAACAATAGGACCTATATTTTTAGCGTTTTAAAGGGTCCTTGTCTACGAAGCCACTTCAGCTCTTGACCTGGTTTCCTTCGAGACTTCAGACAGTAGGTAGGCTAAATTCTACAAAAAAAAACAGACAAAAATATCACCAAAGTTAATATTTGAACGGTTAGATAGTAGGTTTAACTTGATGAAATATGTTTCTCTCGCTTAATACTATCAAAATGACACCGTGACCCTGGAACACAAAGGACAACTAAAGAAACTAGATAGATTTTAGTCAGTACCTAAAAGTGTCTAACAGTCCCTTTGGAACGATAGGCCATTGAAGGAGTAAAAGAGAGAGAAGGACTCATTTGATGATTTTACCACAAAAAAAGCCTTTACTTTCTGAACTTTGAAAGAAAAAACCAAAATCACTTTGTCCGAACCAAACCAACTTACCAAGAATAGAAATATCACAGGTTAATATCACGCATTTATTATTTAGCTCACGAATTCACGATCAGTTCCTTTTATCGAGGTGAATTAATATGCAATACTAGTACCATGGACCCATGGTTCCTGAAACTCCTGTGTGTGTTATGGAATACCTTTATGTCCCATCGAAGTGGAGAAGTGTCGGTCGGACCATGGCGAAGCTATATTTTAAATTATGATTCAAATGATAAGCGGTAACTAATGGGTACCGTAGGTAAATTGTTTTTTGACTAATTACGTTGCAGGATCCAAGACAGTTAAATTCATTTTCCGGGACACGTCGAACTTCTTCATTGTCTTGGCGTTTTTCTGGTGGTTGCCACTGTTGATTCTGGCTTTCAGGAGTTTCAGTGGTTTGGGAATAGTACGGTGAGATTGTAAAAAAAAGGTACCTACATAAAAATGTGGATCAGAAAAGTGCTGTATAAATATATTAGTAAATTGAGTGTATAGTGTGTATAAGTATATATTTTTTTTCAATTTACTAGTAACCTTGTCTGGCTTTGAATGGGTGATAATATGAATGTTTATACATATTAATCTTCCTTTCAAATCACTCTGTCTATTAATAAAAACTTATTTAATTCGGTTGCGTAGTTAGACGCGGGATACGATTTAGTTTTATACTATGTAGAGATGTACACCCAATTTTTGTTTTTAGCGTCGTAAAATCAAATGTGTCCTCCCACCCCATACTGTCAGACTAGTACTGACTAAAATCCACGGTGTCCTTCATTAGCCCTTAAGGTAAGGCCTACATAGCCATATTTCTTATTTCCATACAGTAACATTGCTAAATTAATTAAAACTTGTTATATTTGACAACTATTTGCGACGTTGCCAACTTTCAGAATATGCGCTCTTAACGTTCCAGGGTCACGGTAATGGTATAAGTCCCGCGACCCCGGCAGGCACACACAAATAACTCCTATTCGACTCAAATGTATCAATGTTAATATTTTTAATTGATATGACCACACTTTCCTGATAGAACTCCACGTGCTTTTTCGTACTTTCGAGGTTGCGGATACGATTCTCGCTCTACAGCCTACTTTCAAAAACATGATAATTTTATTTACATTGCGTTAGTAGATACATTGTTTACCTATAGTTTGAATTTTTAAGTAGTAACTTTTTTTGGGTGGTCAGTTATGAAATAAGTTTTCTAGGGAAGGAGCGGAAGGGACTATCAGACAACGAGACTCGTACTGTACCATGACACCAACTAGGGTTGCCAACCCTACTATCTAGTATGTATCAAATACTATATTTCTAAACAATATATATAGGTAGTAGCCTTAGTAGGCGACTACACTATATTCTGCACTGGTCTACGGTCGAAGGTCTCCCGCGAAATATTACGCACGCAATCGCGACAATAGCAGCCAAATGTGGCAAAAATATTCATACAAAAAATAAAGTACACACATATTTTAAATGTATACTATTTTCTTTTTCATTTTTTGCCATCTACTATATTTTTAAGTTAATAACTTCAAAAATACTATATTTGATAGAAAAAAAGTTGGTAACACTAACACCAGCACGCATTTGGCCCTTTATGGGCCTCAAAGAAATCTTGTATGTAAACAGCTTGATCGACCGTCTACTTACTCGCTCATAGAATCAAGAGTGCCTCGCGCCAATAATTTCGCGGATCCTAACCTCGTCAATATCGTGACGATAAAAACACACAAGCCGTGCACACAGCACGGTTTACGTTTGGATGTTTGGACCGCTCCGAATTTTTTGTCGCAATTTCTCACACCCACACAGTCGCAACCGGATCTCGGCTCCAAATTGTGGCGCCAAAGTTGACGGAACTATCAAATGTATGGAGCGAAGTATTTAGATGTGTTTTAGAGTGCTTGAGGAAGTTTCATAGGCGTAAGAAAAGTACTTAATGACCAAATTAAATCACAATTGTAAAGGACTAAGAGGAGAAAGAAAAAAAAGACAATTTTTAGGGTTCCGTAGCCAAATGGCAAAAACGGAACCCTTATAGATTCGTCATGTCTGTCTGTCTGTCTGTCTGTCTGTCTGTCCGTGTATGTCACAGCCACTTTTTGTCGAAAGTATAAGAGCTATCCTGTTGAAACTTGGTAGAAAGATGTATTATGTGAACCGCATTAGGATTTTCACACAAATATCAAAACAAAACAAATTTTGGGGGTGCCCCCCATACTTAGAATTGAAACTCAAAAAAAATTTTTTCACCAAACCCATACGTGTGGGGTATCTATGAATAGGTCTTTAAAAATGATATTGAGGTTACTAACATCATTTTTTTCTAAACTGAACAGTTTGCGCGAGAGACACTTCCAAAGTGGTAAAAAGTGTGTCCCCCCCCGTAACTTCTAAAATAAGAGAATTATAAAACTAAAAAAAATATATAATGTAGACCTCAACCAAAACTACCAACAAAAATTGGTTTGGATGAGATACAGTTAGCAGTTTTTGAGATATAGCACATTTTCAAAAACCGCAAATATATCTTTGCCATTCATACAAATACTATGAAAAACAAAGTTATTTTTATTGTTTGTGTATATTACTTACTAATCTCAATATAATTATATCTCTAATCTATGCTTACTGCTACGGAACCCTTCATGGGCGAGTCCAACTCGCACTTGGCCGGTTTTTCTTTCTTTTTTTATGTTGCCTTGCGCCCACATTAGGAATTTCCTGTTACGGTACAGGAAAAATTCCTAGTTTCGTTCGATTGTGCGTTTAAAAAGATATAAACTCAACTTAAAAAAAAAAAAAACTTTTATTTCAGATGTCTAAAAGATTCATAGTAGTTTTACAATTCATCAAATAACTTATAAACATAATTTGAAATTATTGCTAAGCTTTTGCTTTTTAAAGGGAAAACGTTCAGATTTTACTCGAGAGTTTTGGTGCTAAAAGTATCTCTTATCAAAACAGTGCCAATGAAGATATGCAACCTACTGCTATGGCCGACAGAGTCAATGTCCTCGCTCGCTACACTAAAATCATATTCGAATATATTTACATTTCTCCAAAGGTGCTTTACTGCCAGTACCGAAGTCCGAATGCCGAGAACCGGTCAAGCGCGCTCCAACATTAACGCGCACCGTATATCAATTTAAACTTTCGTGGTTTCATTAAAAACGCACTATGAAGAGAAGATTCTTGATTGAAATGTTAATTTTTAGCTACGCATGGCAACAGCGCCTCCGACCATAGAGTATCCAATGTGGCGGTTAGACCGTTTTCGTATTAACTCACAAATCCCTCTCGAACGTTCATTGTCGCTTCATTGATTGACCTAAAGGCCACTGGTTATTAGCACTTCGCACTTATGTCGTTTGCAACTGTTGGAGTTAGTTATTAGACTGATAGATTTTTCTTTGGTGAAGCCTGTGCGTTATTTTTGGGCCTAAGAACAACCTTAGCATTGGTTCATTTGTCTGATGTTGTGGCCATAATCCACCACACGGGCCCAGAAAACTGTTCTGGGTCCGTGTGGTGGATTATGGCCCACTCCCTCTAACAGAGAGGAGGCCTGTGCCCCAGCAATGGGATTATTTATAGGCTGATTCGGCTGATTATGATAATGTAGCCAGTAACAATTAAAAAAAAAAACAATATACATAATACCTTTCCTGTCAATTTTAAAACTTTTTTTACTTCATGAGAATATTTAATTTGTATTCAGTGTGACCAGTTTCAAATTCAGATCTGTCAGCTATTCAATTAATAGTAATCCTCAGACTGCATTCGTTTATTAGTGTTGATTAAAATTAATCAGTGAAGAGCCGGTTGGGCCTCGTTGTGAAAGTAACCAGAATTAATAGCAAGGGTCAAGTTTTAGGTCAAATAAGAACATGTCTACTTCCTTTAAACCTGACATTAGCCGGGAAAACACAGGATGAGAGAGTCGAGTTCTCTCACGTAGGCCCGACAACAACCGGTTACCATGGAAACCGTTGCAGTCCCAGACGGCTCGAATATATTCCTACGTCTCGAATAAAGTTACTTTTATAAATACCACCGAATAAATGTTAAATAAGAAACTGCAGGCTAATATATCACCTGGTGGAGCAGCTAATAATGTTTTAATCACCAATGCATTGATTTATTTTGAGCAAACTAACGGGTGATTACGTAACTGTCTGAAAATTTGTTATGTAGTATGACTAAAACGTTTAAGGCTACCTACACCTACCTCTTTGTGTTATCGATAGACAATTAAAAAAAAAACATAATAATGCGAAATAGATCCGATTCTTGATTCTGATTCTATGGTCGCTCATGAATACAATAAATGCATATAATAAAATAATGGTTTTGAATAAAACATTAATTAAAATACCGAAATGAAAAAAAAAAAATATGTTTAACAAAAAAATCGGCAAATACCAAAGACAAAAGTCGTCTCTTAATTTTTTAATTAAATTCTCGATGAGACTTAATTAATTTAAATTAGTCCATTAGTATTTTATACTACGTAAATAAATAAATTCTTCTAAGTCACTGTCATTAATTCAGCCCACTCATTTCTAAAACCGCAAGATTACTTACATTTTGAAATAGGAACATAATAAAAAATGCAGGGTGTGGATAGTGGAATAATTCAATTTATATCACAAAAGTTACAACAGTCTGCAAAGAACATTCTCACGAACATGGTCTCATCCGCACATCGATATCTTTTGAAGTTAATAAAACTTAGGTATACCCACACGAAATTACCCAGAATATAATTAAAGTGTAATCCAGACGACATTATGCCTAACAATATCTTAAAAGATTACGATCAATCAAAATTGCTAATTATAAATGTGAGGACATTATTATCCTCATGGATCGATAGAAACCAACTTTAATCTTTGGGACTTCTTTAATCCGTATTTTCGACAGAATAGTCGTAAAAAGTCAATCGAGTACTAGTTATAGGCATGTCGGGTTGCGGTCGTTCGGTCTCGTCGCCGACTGGCGCGGGCGCTTAACGCACATTGAAAATAGTGTCTGGCGGTCGTCTAGCGCGGCGCGCGCAGTCGGGCCCTGTGACTCACGCGCAGGAATCCGACCGAATACGGAGCTCAAGCTAGCCACGCGCGCAGCTCCAGACACATCTGGTCAATATATGTTTAGTCTGGACCCGGGGAGAGCGTTTTATGATACTTTTATATTCCTTTTTTATATGTTTAGAACATAATGTTTTTAGACTGATAAAATAAATAGCAAAACTGGGTTTGGTTTACAAAGACTGCTGTCTAGGTGCTGAGGTTTTGATGTTATGTTAATTTTTTATCGATTTACATTATATTATTCTCTTTTTAGTCCAATCAACGAGGCTTATGTGACCCGAAAAATTCCTCCGGCACTCTTTGCAATATGATGAAAGAGGGTGATACAGATTACAGATGCACAATAATCCAACATGTTTTGTTTTTCGAGTAAACCAAAAGATGAAAATTGCTTGTAACTCTGTGAAAAATTCCTCAGCCTCAAATACTATCTGATGTACTCGTATGAATGTATTAGTTAGAATAGGTAAGTATAAATATCCAACAATAATTTTCGATTTCAGTGTTACTCCAAATTAACTTTTTACATTTCGCGCTTTCACACACAAACTTTCAATCAAACAAATAATGATGTTTAAAAATGAAAAAGTTTTGGATTTCTTAAAAAACCTATGTATTTCAGGATAAGAAATCAAATAGGTAAAAAAAAACAGCAGAGCAATTTTTCACTAAAAAGTTAATTTGGAATGACACTGAAATCGAAGTGCTCGGGTCTCTGCGATCCTAGGAGCGCCAAGTTCCTGTAAAAAATCATTGCAAGGACTTACAAAAAATCCTACTTATTCCACCACGAGTAGAATGACCTATTCTATCTCTATTCTGTGTAACATTACTATGCATAAAATAAGTTAAAATAACTAAAACCCGACTACGAAAAAATCGCGCACTGAAAAGCATAAAACAAGAACAATCCGTGTTACAGAAATTTTTAAGTAATAGCCGTGGTCGTATGCCACCTAGTCAATAAAGATTGTGTGAAACAACCGCAGGTGGCATACGACCACGGCTATTACTTAAAAATTTCTGTAACACGGATTGTTCTTGTTTTATGCTTTTCAGTGCGATTTTTTCGTAGTCGGGTTTTAGTTATTTTAACTTATTTTTTATTTACACTATTTTGGGGTTATTTGATATAATAAGCAAAGCAGCGAGTGAATTTAAAATGTACTCATTAAGCCTTTTCATTTGATACCCATGTTGACACTGTTAGAAACAGGCAAAGTAGCTAGTAAAAGCTATATAATGTATATATATTTCAAATGTGCTCATCAAGCCCTTTAATTTGATACCCATGTCGATACTGTGCGAAAATTTTTTTTACGTTATGACTTTCATCCCCTAGAGGGCGCCATATTGGATTTGGTGACACGTCCTATTACCAGCGGACAACTGAGACGCTTCTAACGACACCTCATTTGTCAAGTAGTGATAAGTAGTTCAGAAGTTATGAGGGAACAGATGAACATACATACATACATACATACATAAATACAAACATACATACATACATACATACCGGTCAAAATCATAACCCTCCTTTTTGCCTCGCCGTAGTCGGGTAAAAAACACTCTACATCATTCTGTCATTTTGACTCTTCTTCCATTGACAAAAGCCGCCTCTACGGTGCTATGCTACGCGTGCAGAAGGAATCATAAATATTCTAAATATTCCGATGATGCTCTTGATTCTTACATAAAAGAAAATAAAAGTAGACATTGACGTGACATAGTAGACATAGCTACTTATATTTTGAATCAAAGATTATAAGAAATCCTAATAATAACCTTTGTTGTTGTACGGTACCTACAACAAGAGTACAAAGGTGTGGTGGGGTACAAGGATGTAAGGGGGCATGTCTTAGCTTATTTGATTAGTATAAAAATGAGTTTTTTTTTACCATAGCCGGGATCTGCTGGACGGGGATGGACCGCGGCGGGCGCTGCAGCTCGGTGGCGGCGCTGCGCGTGGGCCGGGCCGAATGCTGCGCGGGAGCATCGCGCGCGCCCGCCGCCTGGAGCCCCCGCGACCTCGACAGCGGCGAGATATTCTTTTACAAAGCGCTTTCTGGTGGAGTACCCTGTGTTGCATGTGCTGGTGAGTTGCATTTTATTACTCTTAAAAGCGCTTGATCTGAACATAGACAAGATTAAAAGTCTTGAAAGTCAGTAAAATCGCACTCTTATTATCAGGACCAATTAATGAATGACACAAGTCAATTACAATTTTTCTTAATTGATCACAAAGTAAAAGAAGTTCGGGTTGGATAAAAAAATCTTGAAGAAAACCTTCCAATACTAAAGTCTGATTTGAACAGTGAATTAGCCAAACTCTATTAATGTTATTCCTTGAATGTAGTGCAGTGCAGCACAAGAAATTCAAAAAATATTACTCGAGTACCATTTGGCAAGTTCTAAACTCAGTACCCAATTTAAAAACCGCCAGTAAGTAATGCAAATTGAGATCAGATCAACAATTTTCGTCAATATCCGGCTCGAAGGACCAAAAAAGGACCACAACAAAATTCTTCAATAAGGCTAATGCCACCACATAAATAAATAGAAAGTAAGGAAAACTATCCAAGACATTGTCTAAGCTTTCCGTTTATCATTTAATTTATAGAATAAAGGAAGCCAAGACAAAGTTTACCCGAAGACAATGAGCTAGTTTAGAGCCCGTACAATGCATATTAAATATTATTTAATGTTTTTCTCGCGATAGTTTGCGGCAGTTCGTCGAAGCTGTTTCCTTAGTTAATTAAAGACATGGCCACATCCTTCCGGGCTTGTTGCTTCTAGGAAAAATACTGGCCAATTAGAATTCAAACAAGGTATTGTTTTTGTAGTAATTTGAACCGCGAATGACGGCATCCAATAAATCTAGTTGCCGTATCCTGGTAAAATTAGGCACGGATGTGGAGAACGACTACTCATTAGAAAATGTCTACTATATTTTGGTTTCTTATAATTTTATTTCTAACAGCTCCCTATATTTAATTAAAATGCACCTCTGGTCTGCATTCCCCTAGATGCATAAATAAAAGAATCGCAAATACTCAACCAATGCTGAAATTTCAATCTGATAAGCAAGTTTTATGTGAATCTCCAGCAATAAAATGCAGAAAACTTTCCTTTTCACAGTAAAATATGGGAAACTTTTGCGTTTAAAGCGAACGCAACATTGGCAAAGCCTAGTGCACTAAAAAAATAAAACAATCCTTGGCAGTAAAACAATTGCCTCAATAGACAGACAAAAGACAGGCGTGCCTATAGCCCAATTACGCCAATCAACTAAACAAACAGATAAACCATATCCGACTGCTAACAACGAACATCATTGTTCAGCAAATAATAAAATTGGGACGTGGAGTGCATCGTCCGATAGATGAACGCAGCGCATCGAATCAACACGGACTTGGCAAAACGTCAAATATTTGAATTTAGAAATAAACAAATAATTTCTCAAATATATGAATTGTTTTGGCAGAGAGAGAGCTTATGCAAGGGCATTTATCGTATTATGTAGGATTAATGCCGTGATAGTAATTGATGCTGGCACTGAGAAGTCCAAGAAAGTTAATATTCAAATATTCGTGGCAAATATTCTAATTATATGTCCATAAGAAAGTGTTGTAAGGCGAATCACCGTTTTATCTCCATTATTTCAAAAATAAGTATGCACTTGAAAAATTACAGCCAATAAAACACTCTTGCAAACAAAATTTTTCTTTTTATTGCTTTTAAACGAGCTGCTGTTTTTCGTCTCAAATCTTATAATGCGTGTGGGAAGAGAAACCGCTAAAGAACAACATGAACACTTGTAAAAACGTTATCATTCGAATTCGTAAACTAGTAACTACCTATTGAACAATCGCAAATGTAGTAAATCCTAGTTTAGTCTATAACGAGTTGTTCAAAAGCGGAGTATTTTGATATCTCACTTTGATCAGCGCCTGCGAACCTTGCATATTTGTCGGGCCACCACGTGAGCCATAAAATACTCGATTCTATCTGAATATCTCGAGATCTATCTACATGTGTACGCCAACTACAACATCCGAGTCGTTAATAACTGGCGGATGTTTTCACAACTTTTTATTAAAGTGATAAATATCTAACGCCGCATATCTTCACTTTAAATTCCAATCGTCTGTAGATACTGCAAGATGCAAAAAGCAATTTTGGTTTCAAAAGAGAAGAGATTTAAGTCAAAGCAACCAAGAAAAGTTTATATCATGCATATCGTCTCTTTCTTTTTCAGATATTTACGAATGTGATGATACTGACGTAGCATTTAATCACTTTCATGAAACACTGTCCCTTTTTTATAATCTCTGTTTTCCCATCCTCAAAGTAAAAATAACAAACAAACCGGTAAAAAATAAATGGATAACAAAAGGAATAAAAAGATGTTGTGTCAAAAAACGAAGTATGTATCTAAAATATAGACTAATAAATTCTAACAAAAATCAAAACCTAAATAAATATCAAAATTACAACAAAATACTCAAAAGATGTATAATAAAAGCTCAAAAAATTGACAATACTCGCTTTATACTTCAGTCAAACAATAAATGTAAAGCCGCTTGGGATATTATTAAAAAAAACAGTACAGATTCTGATAACTACGCTGAAATTACCTCTATCAAAGTAGATCAAGACACATACACACATGCTGATATAATTGCCAACAAATTTAATGACTTTTTTATAGATATGACAAACAAATCAAAATCCCCATATTCTGAAACACATGCTGAATACAAACATACCATCACTGACATACCAGATAGTATTTTCCTTACTCCAACTGATGAAAATACTGTACATAAAATAATTAACTCTTTAAACTCAACCAACTCAACCGGCTATGATGATATCAGCACAAAAATTCTTAAACGTTGTTCTAAATTTATTTCACATCCACTCGCCTACATTATTAATTTATCATTATTTCAAGGTGTATTCCCCACCAGACTAAAGTTTTCCATTGTCAAGCCATTATACAAAAAAGGAAATAAAAATGACATGAATAACTATCGACCGATTACTCTTATACCCGTTATTTCTAAAATTTTTGAAAGGATTATGTATGATAAACTGCACTCCTTTGTAATAAAACATTCAATTTTAAAAGAGGAACAGTTTGGTTTCAGAAAAAATAAATCAACAACTCTTGCATGTTTTTCACTCATGAAAATGATTACCTCTAGTCTAGACCAGAAAAAGCCAATATCATCCATATTCCTCGATATGTCAAAAGCATTTGACTTCGTAGACCATAAACTCCTTCTCTTCAAATTGAATCGTTATGGTATTAGAGGAAATGCGCTACAGTGGGTAGAAACTTACTTAAATAATCGACAACAATGCGTAGAGATATCCAGACAAACATTATCAGAAAAGAAAATACATAGATCCGCCTATCGACAAAATTCCTGTGGCGTTCCCCAAGGCAGTATATTAGGACCCTTTTTGTTTTTATTATATATCAATGACTTGCCCAACGTAACCCCACATTCATGCATTCTGTACGCCGACGATACAACCCTTAGTATTGAACTCACTGATAATAATATAGCCAAATACGAAAAAGAAATTAATGAAACATTAAATAAAATAATAGAATGGCTTAAAGACAACAATTTACATGTAAATATTAATAAAACCAAGCTCATACAATTCCAAGCATACAATAGCAAACGTCAACAATTAAAAATAAGATATGCAAATAGCGCAATAGAAGAGGTTGAAAATGCTACTTTTTTGGGTATCACATTAGATAAATATTGCAATTGGAAAACACATATTGACAAATTATGCACTAAACTTCAAAGATTTGTGTTTGCTCTATACAGAATTACTCGCGTAGCTGGTATCAATGCGGCGCTTTGTGCCTATCATGGATACGTTGCATCTATTCTCCGCTACGGTATCATAATATGGGGAAATTCTGTTGACATTATAAGAGCATTCCGGGCCCAAAAAAAATGTATTCGGTCAATAACTAAAACCCAACAATTACAAAGCTGTGTCCCACTTTTTAAAAAATTGAAAATTTTGCCACTACCTTCTTTAAATATATTTGAACTCTGTATCTTTGTACATAAAAACAAATCTTTATTCCAAGGACATGATGATGTAGTTAGAAAAAGTCGAAACATCCACAACTTATGTGTATCTCAACAAAGAACTAAACTTTTTTCTAATAATGTTTACTGTATGGCAATTCGTATTTACAATAAGTTACCTAATGCTTTTAAAAATCTAAATCTCATAACATTCAAACAAAAATTATTTAATTTCCTATTGTATAAATGTTACTATTCAACAAATGACTTCCTGAATGAAAAGTTTGATTCAAAATTTAAATTAGATTTCGACTTGCCTTTGAGTTCTTAGTAATTTAACTGAATCTCAGTCCCATGTTCTTGTACTGTACTAAAACAACTGTTTAAATATATAATCATTCTTGACATTATAAATAATAATTCTTGCTATTGTATTTCATAGTAAACGTGTTCCTTGTCATTGTATAACCTAATCTATTTTTCAAAATTAGGTATTATATAAAAATACCGTTAATCTTAATTCTTTAAAATATTTGTACGCTGGAAACAGCAGAATATTCTGAACATAATATTGTACCTATGTAACACCTGTATAACAATATTCTGACAAATAAACTTATTATTATTATTATTATATTATTAGCAATATTAGTATTTTCTTTGGATTAGTTTTCACACTTTTTACCGAATCTTACCTTATTTAAAAATGTTAATATGACCTTATTAATACTCAGAGCTCAAACTGATACGACCAATTATACCGTTTTTGGATTTTTTTTTTGACCCCAAAAAGGTATAATATACAGTATTAATTGGGGAAAGTGTATCCGTACACATATTTTCCTTCCACAAAATTGAACCCAATAAAATATCACAAATCCATCATTGTTTGTCGAACGTAATACAAAATCCGAAAACAGCCATGTATCAGTGGTCTGCTACTTGGTCTACTATTGTTAAACACGGTACCCGTCTGCTCAGAAAATCCTCTCCTTACAACGGCAGTTGAGCAACTTTACACTCCACCTTTAACTCCTGTCATTCTATCAAAATGATCAGCAGAACTTAAAACAGAATATTTACCACGTTTTTAATTAGTTTTGAATTTCAAATATTTCGACACGCTAGCTAGATATATCATGGATTTATAAACATCAAACTCCAATAATAGTGTTAGTGACCATTCAATTTAAAAACTTGCTCGTTTTCAACAGAATCATGCGCTGGAGTGTCATGCGGCAGCGGACGGCGCTGCGTGGTGAGAGGAGGACGAGCGCGCTGCGTGTGCGCAGCCGCCTGTCGCCGCGTCGGCGCCGTCTGCGGCAGCGACGGCCGGACCTACCCATCGCTCTGCCGTCTGCGGCGTCGCGCTTGCCGCAGGCCTGCCAAGCACCTCGTGCTGGACTACCCGGGACCTTGCCAAGGTAAGGCTTTTTTGCAGAGTTATAAAAATTAAAAGGTGCCGTCTGTCTTGCTATGTAGGTAATGCGGACGGGTGATCAGTTTCATGTGGCTCAGAGATCATCATGAATGTTGATGGATAGAGAGGAAGAAGAAGGCCAAAGAAACGTGGAATAGATTGAGTGAAAAATGATATATAACATAAAAAGGAGTAAATGATTTCATGACAACTGCACGCAGAGAAATGTATACGAGAACTTCTGGTTGCAACCGTGACAGCAAGACTCACTAGTTGACTTTACAACATTTCTAGTAATAAATACTAAGTCCTTGTTATCTCTACTACTTACTTAGTGTTTATAACTAGAAATGTTGTATTAATAATGTTGTATTAATAACTAGAAATATAGTCTTGCTGTCACGGTTGCAACCAGAAGTTCTCGTATAGGTAGCCAGACATTTCTCTGCGTGTGACAGGAGAGAATGGAGAAGAAAACTGGTGTTGCGCCGAACCCAAGTAAAATGGGATAAGGGCAGGAAGATAATGTGTGATAAATTCCTAGTGTGGGGCAAATGTTAAAAAAAAGTTTGAGCTACGCGGAGAATGCAAGAAGAAAACGTGTTGCACCAACCACAAGTAAAATGGGATAAGGGCAGGAAGATAATGATGTTAACTGATTTACTGACTGATTACGTAACGTTACGCACTCTTTTCAAATGTTCCATAACAAAATGTGTAATTCACATCGACAGTAATATCATAACTTGTTAAATGTTAAGTTATCGTAACTCCGGCCTCCAAGATTCAGGCACAGCCTAGTTGGAGACCACTGTCTAGTTATTAAGGAAGTTAAAATAAAACTGTTACACATCCCAAATAAAACCAAATAATCCACAAATAAAACTGTTGTTCATCCCTTTTGTCTTAGATTAAGAAAATGTTTGTAATAACGGTCTGATAAACTATTCTTATTTATCGTTGAGCTCCCTTAAATAAGATTTAAGCCTCCTGCAGACACACGCGATTAATCGCGCGGGGCGACATGTCGCGGTCCATTCGCAGTATTTTTAAAGTGGAAATTAGCTTGGCTCGTTGTCGCAGCGCGATTAATCGCGTGTGTCTGCAGGAGGCTTTAATCGGGTCGGGCCTGGTCAACTCAAAGCTGTAATAGATTTTGTTGTGTAAGAAGGCTCTTTCAGATATGACCCTGCAATCCTGCATTGTTAGACTCACATAATATATTCACAATATAATCACGATAATCACATAATAATTCACGTCTGGACGAACGTGTCTCGCCCGAGGTGTATGAATGTGACACGCTACATATTTGTCACTAGTCGTTAGAAACTGTGGTGCTATCGAGTTTTAAAATGGTGATAAAACATTGAAGATTTTATTTGTTATAAAGGGGGCCTTTATAGTAAACACAACCCTGTACTCGTTGATTTCCGAAATCATCCATACATAGGAGTAGATAAATACTGAAGAAAATATGTAGTTTACTCAGAAAGGGCAAATGTCAAAATCACAAATCACTGGCAAATCTAAAATCTGACCGGTATTTAGGTTCTTTGTGTTATCCATCTAATGATCTCGTGACTCGTGAGTCTGTCATAAGTGGTAAGTTATTCCGTCCCTATCCATTTATAATATAATAATCAGTGAATGATTCATTGTCGTTCAGTTGCCAACAGCGCCACCATCCATCATCCTTGTTTAGGGCAGGTAGCCAGGCTTCTACAGAACCAACAATAAAATTTTTAGGATCGTCAATTCAGTTAGAACTTTCCGAAAATCCAAATATTCTTCCAATGGAATTCAAAGTATATTTACGATAGTTCGGATTTCTGCTCATCTTCTGAGCCAAAAACGAGATTTTAATCCCGTCCAGTTCTAATCTGGGGGCACGGCCGGCAGTGCCAGTGTAAGTAATGACTTTTTCTATAACCGATATACCTATGAGCACTAGAAACATTTAAATTTAATAGACACTATTACCGACGCCGACGAGAGTAGTAAATGATAATTAATCAAATGAAACTTCTGCTGTCGGAAATGCATTTTGGCATTGATATCTAACATACTGAATTACAAACTGCTAACTTGATAAATCTGCTGTCAGCTATAAAGATAGATATAATTATGATTATCTTAAATCGTAGTATGAACGCGCAAATTAAAGCCAAACATGAATATTGCAATAACTCATAAATCGTCATTAATTTCAGCTCATAAAGAAGGTTTAGACAGGGCTTTTGAATTAATAATAGAACAATAAGTTCAACCACATTTAAACAATCAACTCGACAACGCAAGCCAATTTATACCAGTTAACGATAGAGAGCTTGATCAAGTGTTGAATACATTATATTGATCATGAACACGACTGTTCACAGAATCAGCCCCAACTACCTCGACATAATCTGATCTATGATTATTATTAATGGCGTGGTGTATATCATACACAAATTACAGCATAGCTACAACATGGCCATTCAATTATTATCTAAAACATCTGCACTTAAGTTGCATATTAATCGTATCTATCTAGCTACATCTATAAATGGGCACATGATTCATCGCCGTTCACATGGCAACAGCTCGGCCATCCATCATTCGCAATCGCGAGCACCTAGTAACTGTCTAGCCAACTGGATAAATATAATAATACCTGTTCAAACCGACTGTTTTAGAGCCCCATCAAAGTTCACTAGCAAATTATTGGCGCGCTCAAGCTTGACCGAAGCAAACGCTGGCCACGCTTATCGCCCCCAGAATGTTGCAATGCACAAAGTTCTGACGCAAGACGCAAATCCACAAGAATAACAATATCTAGGTCTGACAAATAATCATTTCTAATTTAAGGTGCGGGTTGGTGCGAGTGCAACAATCTGGTATTCAGATTCTGTAGGTACCAAGTCAAAGTCCGATGGAAATGTTTCATGAAGCCGAGGAAAATACGTTACACAATAACCGTAAAAGCAAAGCAGATTTAGATACTTAAGTTCAAATCATCGGTGACGCATAGTCTTCATTCATTCATACAAAATAATGAATGACGTGCATTTTTAAGTCATTTGCAACCTCCACGGTCACTTTTCTCATCAAGTGCACAAATTACTGAAGCATGACAATTCAGAACATATAAACGTTTGCAATTCGCGATTGTTGTCGCTGTCATATGTCATAATGATAATGGCGTGTTGGCGAGCTTTGGTATTATTCGCGCAAGTCACCGCTGCGTCTGCGCAGGTCGGCACAATAGCGTCATTTGCACCTCTCGAGCGCATACAGACATAACGAACCGATGCACGATGGCATTGATGGCCTGCATGCAACGTTTCAGTGAATTTTGGCTTCGAATTTTAAATGTGAATTTAAGTTCTCAAATTACATGAGTTTCAAGAATTTCAGTGACTGTGAAGCAAAACAGCGTCTGAAACGTAACGCGTTCGAATTAAGGTGATGGTGTCATCGGAAACAGAGGCGGCCTTACCCATTGCGAGGCCCCGGGCGGCAGGTCTTTGCGAGGCCCTTTGTCGTTTATAAAAAGTATGTGACGTGAAAGTAGGTCTGGTTGCTTGGTTTAGGTATTTGTCATGTTTGAGGAGAAATGCTGAAGTTATAGCATTAAATAAAATTTGAGTTTTAAAACATTTTACATTTAGTACAAAACTTTCAACATCCGTGTTTGAGTTAAATCTTTCTAACATTTGCAGACTTTTAAAACGTTGCCCCTCTGGATTTTCTTCCTGTATCGTGGGTGCGTTACAAACATAGAAATTCACATATACTAACACCCAGACCCGGAACAACTACTTGCAGATAATATAACTATTTGTTCCGTGCGGGGATCGAACCCGCGACACGCTGCGCAGCAGTCGATCGCTCAGCCACTAAACCGACCGTCTCGTCAAAATGTTTATGATGTTGGTCCAAAGAATAATCCAAGTTTGAGACGTCGAGCACCGAACGCAACTTTGTCAAAGATCAAAAAAAACACCAAAACATTTTGGTATTTCTGGTGATTTTAACAAAAAAGGACAAGTTTTTGATAAAACTTAAGCACGACGTTTTGAAAGTAGAATAAATTTGCTGCAATATGAGATTAAAATGGTTTCTGTAGATCCAAAAGTTTCCAAGACAGAGCTATTAAAATTAATCATTTTTTCGAACTTTGCAAATCCTGTCAATTGTTTAGACACATCTCGAGCAACTCTAGTGGCATCTCAAGTCAACGTTATTTTATTTACAACAAATGTGGAAAGGGAAAGCAACAGATGACATGTATTTCAACATCGCTTCTTCAAAATCCCCATTGGAACCAGAGGTTTTTCTCCATCTAGACTTGGGCGATACGAACCCTAAAGGGGTAGTTTTTGATAGTACCTAGGTATCTTCTGTTATTAACGTATCTCCTTTCTAAAGTGGACTAAATTTGCTTGGTGATTCCCGATGTCCACCCCCAATTTGTCCACCACTTTTTATACGAAACTTTTTATACTAAATTTTCGCTCTGTCCACCCCGGGGTGGACAAAAAGAAGATTTTATATAAAAATCCCCCCTGGCCACCACTGGTGGACAGTGATACGAATTTTATTAAATATTACCGTTGGCCACCCCTGGGTGACAGTGATATTTTTTCTTAGAAATGTCTCACTGTCCACCACTAAACAGGGGTGGCAAGAACAATTGGTGATTTTGAGGTTCTGGGTTCGATTCATAGGTCGGGAAACAATATGTCATCGTCACCCCTCTTTGAGGAGTGGCTGGATGGGCGCCACGCCGTCCTCGCCTTCCGCTTGACGCAAGTCCTCACCGGACACGGAACTTTCGGGAGGTTCCTGTGTCGCCCATCGCCTCCTCTCACAGAGGTGAGGCCTGTGTCCCAGCAGTGGGAAGTGGGAACATTATAGGCTGATGAAGATGATGAGTGACTAGAAATATCTCTGTAGACCTAATAGTCTCCGAGATAAACCCCTTCAAAACTTTTTATTTTTTTCTAAAAAAGTTGCATAGTTCGAAAACGTCCCAACTGATGTCATGATAATAATTATGATGCTTTGCCTCTTCCACATTTGTTGTTAAAAATAACGTTAATTTGAGATACCGCTAGAGTTGCTCGAGTGGTGTCTTAAATACCTATTGCAAGAAATTGCGAAGTTATTTTGAAAAGATCTATCTCGAAAACTACTGGGTCTACAGAAATAATTAGATCTCATTAGTCTTAGTCCTGTAGGGTCAAAAACGCATTTTTTTTAGCTTTTGGTGCTTGAGGTCTCAAACTAGGATCAGTGGCTTAGCGAGACTGAATCTAGGAGAGAGTCAGACGCATCTGCGAGGCCCTTTTCTTTCAGGACGAAAAATATGATTTGCCTCCTCTGCTCGCGCGAGACCCCCTTGTTGTAAGATGACTTGGTTAATGTCAGCTGCATTGCGAGGTCTCTTTGACTCTACAGTTTCCAGTTGCAACGTAACCAAGTTATCTTGCAACATTGGGCCTCGCGCAAGCAGGCGAGGCGCTAGACCTAAATGTGATCAGCACTTCGAAGCCTCTTGATTTCAGTTCCCACTCATTGGATACCACAAGTACCAATACAATGGTAGGTCATGTCAATTTCTTATTAAAAGTTAAGTAGCACTACTTTACTGACTGGTTACAAACTTGATCATCGAATGTGATCGCCGTTGTCAAGATTTTTTTCTTTTTTTTCTCTGAGCGCGAGGCCTCTTCAGTTGTGAGGCAGGGGGCTAGGGTTCGCTTCGCCACCACCTAACTACGCCACTGACTAGGACTATTCAATAGGCCAAGATCACAAACAATTAGTCTGCAAAATATCTGAAATACCAGATTTAATGTAAACTAGCCCGTATATTCAACCGATAAAATTATTGTACTACTTAAAAGATTTACAAAATTAACGAATTCTGAGACGATAAATTTAAAAATCGATGATTACGATTTTTCTTAAAGCTAAAATCTTATTTAATTTACCGTTATGTTATAGACCTATTGAGTACTTAGTTATGGTCAAAATCAAAAGTTTTAAGTTAAAAATAACTATTTTTTCTTTTGCTTGGTTTGTTGCGCGAGGCCCCTGCAAGCGCGAGGCCCCGGGTGGTTGCCCGGTTCGCCCCCCCCTAAGGCCGCCACTGACGGAAAATTCTGTTCCATCTCACATTTTACTAAATTCATTATATTTCTTACGTTTATGTGAAACTATCAACTAGTTTCCCAGCTAGCCTATAATCTTGGCCATATTTTATTTCCCACTTGACCGCCTGCACTAGGCACAGAACAATCGCCTATTGAAATTCACGGAACTTTTTATTTAGCTCGCTAAATGGGAGTTTCGCGGGTTTTCTTTTGTTCTTTCGCGGTCGGGTGCATTAATCCTTGCTGCGTAATGACTGGCCACACCCCTACTATCGCGCTTGTAAATTGCCCGTGTGTTTCTAGAAGGCTAGCTACATCTCTATTGGGATCGGGACTCAATAATGGCTCATTGCGATGCACGATACGTCTGGACGAACGCGTCTCGCCCGAGGTGCATGAATGTGAATGAGAGCTTGCGCTACTATAGGATCTCAGCAGGCGATCACTTTTTTGAAAAGCTCTTTTTTTCGTTTTTAGTTGGTTTAACTGGGTACTGATCCTTTCTCCATACTACATGTTTAACTTTTTTTTTATCGTGGTAAAATTATCGAATGAGTCCTCCCACCCCGGGCAGGGCGGGAGGGACTGTCAGACTTGTACTGACTGTCTGAATCCACGGTGTCCTTCAATAGCCCTTTATGTTCCGGGGTCACCTACATGTTTATCTTAGGAAAATAATATAATGTTCGTGAAGTAGAAAATTCTCTACTGGCAGTAGTTACTCTTAGTCGCCACCAGATAGCAATTAATAAAAACCTTTCAATAAGATCTGCATGAGCTTGGCACCAAAGAAACGTGCTTTATCGACGGAAGAAAGAAAAGATAAAATGACCGAATGTAGAAAGATTATTACCGTTTTAATCATGACAATGTTTAAAATGTAGATAGAAGATTTTTTTCCATTGTAAATATAATATGTATATGGATCCTGCAATACTCGAGTAAAAAAAACATCCAAATGTATAAACAAGGACAAATTTATTTAACTTCGTCTGTTTTTGGTAGAAGAGAAAAAGAATCGGTCCTGTTACGCGTGCTAATCGAGTTTGTCGATCGAGAAATTGTTGCCACGTTCGAGTTTCCCTAGTAGGCCGTACGCTACTACCACTGTTTGTGCTGTCGTTTTTTAGTAGTGGTAGGCCCCCAAGCTAACTAATAGCAGTGTTACAGGTAAATAGTGGGTAAGCACCCGGTGCAATTGTACCTTTCTGTATTGACCTGCGATTTTTAAACACGTCGTAATTCATGGTTCAATCTAGGATAAACAGGATGCAGAATTTATGTCACAGCAGTATTTATTTATGTACGCCAGCACAGGCATCACATCAACCTACCTCAATCTGCCTTTCTTGAATAAATTTTCAACCTATCATAACACAGCGGAAGGTTAAGGGCGCATAACCAGAAAGTTGGCAAAGTCGCAAATAGCTGTCAAATATTTACAAGTTTTAATTAATTTGGTAAATTTAATGTATGAAAATAAGAAATATGGCTCTGTAGTGCACTACAAAGTTGATATAGGAATGCAATTAAAACACTGAATTTGATGTTGTCACCATTTCAGGTGTAATAAATGCATTTGGAAAATTTTCAAATACTTTTTTTTTACATCTAAAACTATATAGATATATTCGATGATACGATATTACTTATTGCATTCCCTTATCAATTTTTTAGTGCACTACAGAGCCATATTTCTTGTTTTCATACAGTAACATTGCTAAATTAATTAGAACTTGTTAATATTTGACAACTATTTACGACGTTGCCAACTTTCAGAATTATGCCCTCTTAATGTTCGATTGGTAAAATTTGACAGATTGGGATAGGTTGACCTGCTGGCGTCTGTACACACACAGAAAGGTTAAACATAAAAGATTAAAATAGGAAAGAAAATCACAAAGACACTGCTTTTTTCTAAGAGAAATTTAAAGCATATTTTTTTAAGTTTGTAAAATCATCAAATGTGTGGTGGTCAGACTCGTACTGATTACCAAATCCACCATGTTCCTTCAACGTCTAAACACGTAACCGTGATTCTGAAAAATAACGGTACTTTTCAGAATCATGGTTAGGTACGTTGTTTAGACGTCCCGCGAAGGTTTATGGTAATTAGTTTAAAAAAACGTGTGGCACTCGAGGACTGCCGCGGTAAAGCATAGCATTTTTTATCAACTTATGCAAATATTATTATTTATTTATTATATTTATTACTGTAGTAATTATACTATGGTCAGCCACGTCAATCAAGTAAAACGTCAAGAAAAGTTCTCCTCCCTCTCCCTCAATAAAATTGCCCCTTGCTCAATAAAAGCATGCTTTCCTGCTAGTAATGAGCACGTCTGTCCATACCTTTATGAGCACATCTGTCCGTACCTTTATAATTGCCGAAGTCTCCCGAACTGAAACGACGTTAGACGATGCGTGGTGTCAGGTAATTTCCTTAGGATTTTTCCTTAGGTTTTTGGGAATTTCTTGATTCGGTCGCCGCGCCGCGCCGCTCTCAGAGCCCGCGATAAAATCTATGCAATAGCTTAAAAATCTACTGTTCAGTAGATTGCAAGAGTATGTACCTGTATGTGAGGAATCTGTCCAGGGTGACACCCAGTTAGCGTGGTTGAGAACAGTGCTCCACGTCAACACCCCGCCACGAGACACTGAGAGCTGATTGCCTGTCGGTTGCGGAGATGGAACGCACAGGACTGAGTCTTGGATGGATTTGGTCGTAAGGCGTTTTCGTCGTAAAATTTCCCTAGTGCTTCCAGAGCTTCCGTCAACTTTCCTTCAGCCTCCTCGAAATAAGGTGTCTGGGCGAGAAAGCGTTTTGTCAAAGGCGAACAAGGCTGATCGTTGGTGTAAATATTAAAAAGGGCCGGAGCCAACATGCTACCTTGTGGGAGTCCGTTTCTCTGACAGCGCCACCTGCTCTTACTGTTGTTCAGATAACTTGAAAAAAAAAAAGAATAAAATATGGTTTTCACTAAGTAAAAATAAAAGTGGTTTCAATTATTATACATGGACTTTATCAAAACTTACGAACATATTACTTCTTACTAATACCTTATAAATGCGATAGTTTGAGAGGATGGATGGATGTTTGGTACTCTTTCACACAAAAACTACTGCACTGATTTGGATGGTGATTGGAACCCAGATAGTTTATAACCTGGATTACCTTAGGATAGTTTTAATCATGATTTTTCATTACTCATACTCTGAAAGTAGGTCATTACATGTCTGATTAGCCGTTTGAAAGTTATCCATTGCCGTCCTAGGGAAAATCGCTTTCAACTGACAGCTGCCAAATTAAAGAAAAAAAAAATTAGTTCTATTTTGACATTTCTATTGAACCATGTTCAAACTTTTTATACAGCCACGAAATTACAGAGCGATTTAAAATTAAAATAACATAAAGTCAAGTATTAAGAATATAAATAATGACTTTAAAATAATTTAGTTTCAACTATTTCTCTAAAAATAATAAGTACAGATTTCGACAAAATCTTTGCCAATTTTTAAATAATGAACATGAAAAATCCTGGCTGTATAGATGGACGACCACAGCACAAAAATTAAAAAAAAAAAAAACAAGCGGCAAAGTGACAATCCGATCTACACTCATTTTTTCTTTAGCTAAAATGTTGTTAATATTTTACTTTCCTCGTATTCGTAATGAAAAGCACAGTGTTTGCCTCGGGTAAATTACTTATTTAGTCCCTCGAACTATTAGCGCCCTCACTACGTTACGGGCGCCAAACCCCGTCTCGGGACGTAAATAAGTAACTTTCAGGCCTTGGATAACAATGTACTATTATGTTCTCGTGGGATAATTTATCGAGTTATAGAGGGTGAAACCGCAAAAGCTAATCCTAACATATTATATAGTCTTTTTACAAAACCTTAATTATGAAAATTTCTGGTATTTAGGACACGCAATGACTGCGCAGACTGTCTACCATCTAGGTGCAGTTGCAATATATTCAGTTGACCTGAAAACAATCGAATCATAATTACCTACGCGAATATTCATAGGCGGATCCTATGAATATTCCTGTCTACGGTTTTGAACAGGTAAACAAGGATTTACGCAATTGCATGGTATGGTAGAATATGTACTCGTAGGCATGTAAATGTATGAACATTATTATAAAATACATATATAATTTACTAATATTTACTTCAGTATTTTAGGAGTAGGGTCACTCGGCCGATAGAAGAGTTGCTGAATTTGCTAAATTTCTTCAGTTTTTATATAAAAACACTTCTAACCTAATCATAGGCTTTAATATAAAATGAATTAATTGAATATTAATTTAGTCTAATTAAAGTAAAGCATAACACCTAAAATATGATAAAACTTCACACCGGCTAACAAAAGAATCCCTATTAGGCCCGGTATCCACCAAAGCGGAAAGGAAAAGAGAGAATAACCAATCAGAAATCCACTTCTCCTCTCCGCTTAGTTTCGGTGGAAATCTGATTGGTTATCCAAACACATCTCTCCTCTCCTCTTTGGTGGATACCGGGCCTTACGTGCTCGACATAAAAAACAAATTTCGTTTTTTTTTCTATATTTTCCCATAAAACAGGTGACTGCTGCATGCTGTAACAAATTTTATTTTTGTCTTTGTAAAATCATCAAATGAGTTCACCCGCCCAGGGAGGGATGGACGGGGCTGTCAGACTCGTAAGTACTGACTAAAATCCACGGTGTTCCTTCAATAGCCCTTTACGTTACAGGGTCACGGTTAACTGATAAGACAGTCCTGCGACCCCAGCAGGGTTGCTATAACCATGGTGTAATTAATAGAATCTGAGCAAAAAACGCACATTTGCAAGCTCCTAAGATACGAGTAGAACCGGCCGCGCCACCGTTACATGTGCCCTGTTAAATCACACGGTGGAATCGGAAGACGTAGAACTGAATTGGAAAACATATTGTACCGTGGTTTGAATAATGTGTCTACAGAAGAAGTTTTCAATCTTTTAATGGCATTTCACCTTTTATGCTTATACATAGAAATACAACTTAGAGTACCGACCACGAAATAGAATAGAATTATTGACACGACCACACGACATTAGATACCAAAAACGTCAACTTTTTTGTGCTATCTGGGGACACGGTAGTCAAGCAAGAAAACGGCAAAGTTAGAGTGGACAGGCTTCTTCTGGGTAAGCTCGCTCCATCGTCAACCTTGTCTTAGTCACTCCTGACCTAGACTAAGGTCAAGAGCAAACCCATTTTACATTTAAAAAAAAACGGCACGGCCGTATCTTCTTTTTCTCGAAACAGTTCATGCCATTGTTGACCTGCTTCGAAAGATCATAAATAAAAACAATACTTCAACTGATTCAAAGACACCAAACGTTCAGTAGCCCTACAATAATTGTCGAGGCTTTCCTATTGCTAACTACCGCATTTGCAGGAAGAGAAGTGATGTCTTTATAGCCAGGTGCAGCATTCACTCACATAACTCTTCACAACACCCACGGAACAAGATGTAGCATGCAGATACCATCAAGCTATTACACAGCACAGTTATTCCTGAACGAGTCTCTATAAATAAACTTAAACTTTATGTTGTAAAAAGTTGTTACCTACTTTATTATTCATAATATTTAACGCTTAACTTCATTACGACATTGCATTTAAAATTATATCTGGTATGTTTACGAGAAGGATACATAATTTTATTAATGTTTTCTCCTCAGAAGCAACTTGCGGTTGTGACAATAATATTTTATGGGCTAGCTCCGTTATTACGCGGAAACTTTCTTTTAGAACATGCAAATTGCGTGGAAAATATAAAGGCATATTTACAGGTAGGTTTCTAAGTACATGAATAGATCCTGTACCAAGTCGGTCTGAAATAGATCTGAAACGAAGCGGTATAATTCAACGAGGTGTCAAGTGTCAAATCAAATGGTGCATTTTACATGAGATCTTAAAAATAAATAAGTAGGTAGCTCTACAAAAATCTACCTTAATAATAAACTAATAATCCACAAAATCACAATAAAGTTATAACAATAAAACACAAAATAACTTAAGACAGATTCAGTCTATTCGAGGAGTACCAAATTATTATCAGTCGTCCATATTTTTAGATCTGTACGTACACAGTAGGTACCTATGGAGATTGGTCGCAGCAGATGGACCCAACATAGAATGTAGAACTGACCAATAATGTAAAGTTGCCTTCGTGAAAAACGCAGGTCAATTTGCAGCACCCCTAAAAATGTTCGTAAGTCTCCACATCCGCGTGTCACCTTGGCGTTTGAACCTCGTCTGGTCGGGGCTGTCATAACCGCAGTCGTCCCAGACGTCCTCATTCCATATTATGAATAATATTCTGCGATAATATCGACGTAAACTCGGTTCTAAACGCCGCCATACCACTTCATTGCATTTACGAGCGAATAGGCCCGCAACCGCAGCCTATACCTGACATTAACTGCTCATTGTAACTCGCTGAATATACATTTTACGAAGTTGGTTATTACAGGACAGTTTTCATTTTATGTCTAATGGTTTTCCCAAGGGGCAAGGAAATGAGACCTATCAAGTACTGGCTCTAAACCAGGAATAGAAAACGATTTTATATCCTGATCAGATTTGTTATTTTTAGATTTTCTTTTAATGATAACCATAAAAAGAAGACTGAGTAGAGTAGGTGTCGTAAGTACTTTATATAATGTTTTGGAATTTATGAACTCGATCTAACGTAAGCACGACTCTCTTCTACTCTAACAAAGTTTTCACCAAACATTAGTTTTCAATGTCAGTTCAGTGAATTTGATGCTGTCCGCACACATCAAAGATCGACAGGTACCCACGGGGTATCTTAAAACATAAAGCTGATGTGGACGTCACGCGTCCAATAAAAACGATAATTTCTATGTAATCTACACTCTAAAGTCTGACACTCGATCGTCCGACCAACGCTCCGCTCCATAAACCGCAATTTGATACAATCCCGGGAAAATCGCGGGATTTACACGCGGTTTGACTGATTTCTATCACGTTATTATGTTACGCAGGCATTTTCTATGTAACCGGCGCGCCTAAGAAAGTTGCCTAGTTACAATTAACTTTATCTTGCACGAATTTATTGCTTTTAAGTATAGTCGTTGGGGCTGCAGACTTTTATGTTTAAATATTCCACTCCCGTTCAGCGATTGAAATGATAACTGTAAATTAAGTGCACTTGCACTTGGATACAGGATGCTTTATAATTATTGATTAAACAAGCTCCACATTTTAAAGCTGTTGTAAACATTGCTTGTCAGTTAATAAATAAAACTGTTGGATTTTCATTAAGGATTAATTTTTTATCTTCTTTTTATGGATTGTTTTTATAGGTCTTTGATCAGATAATCAGTCAGTTTATGGAAAATTAATAGGTACCCGCCACTATTGACTTGCGTAGGTATTCTTATTTGCAAGTTATACAGAGCCGAGTATCTTGCCTTGTCAATCCAATCAAAATATTTTACGTACGTTGATACCTGTAATGTGTGTGCTGTAAATGTTTTTGCTTTAATTACAACCACGTATCAATATCCAAATTCTTACATCTTAATACTATGATGAATACGAAAGTTTGTATGAGGATGGACGGGTGTTAGACTTTCATCCAATATTTTCTGAAAGGATTTATGTGAAATTCGGAATGTACAAACCACCACTTTATAACATGAATTCATGGTATACCTACTTTTATGCTACTAGAACGATCCCGTGGGCACGGGCGAAACCGCTGGCAAAAGCTAACATTTGTAACTTAACCATGACTTACTATCATGTGTTGCAGAGGGTAGCTGCGAAGGCGTGCGTTGCGGCGGCGACAAGCGTTGCGTGCTCGACGCAGAGCTCGGCGCGCATTGCGTGCGGTGCGGCGCGTGCGGCGTGGCGGGGACACCCGTCTGCGCCGTCGACGGCCGCACGTACGCCGGCGCCTGCGCACTGCGCCGGGTCGCCTGCGAGCGGGGCCGGGCCCTGCCGCTGGCTTACAGAGGACCTTGTATAGGTGAGTACAACTTAGAAGTGAAATAAAATTCGTTTCCAGATATGTAGAACTTAAGATTTGACAAGTCTGGATTGGTTTATAACCAGTTCATTCTTCAATCGCACTTGCCTACATATTAGTAGTAACGACTTTGAAAACGTCTGTATTTCTTTAATAACAGTAACGAAGATTTTCTTTTCTTGATCTTCAAGTAAGGCTCGCTTACCTAGGTCGGTCCGTAGGTAGATGAGCATCATTAAGCCGTTCCTGGCAATCATGAGTACAACTTTAATGTGTAGTCAACGATCCCTGGGTTGTGGAGGTCCGATATGAAATTGTTCCATGTTAAATGCTGGTATTCGTCTTTATCAGATTATCCGTGAAGCGATCCCAACATATCTAGTTTGCAAGAGGCAGATTATGAAAGACGATTTTCATAGATTAAATCTTGATAATGACAAGCATCTTCACCATGCACCTACATTTGACATATATTCAACTTTGGTTCTATTAAAGCGAACGCAACGTGTGCGTCAATTTCCTGCGGTGCGGGCCAGCGCTGCGTGTCGGGCGGTGCGTCAGGCGCGCGCTGTGTGTCTTGCGGCGCGTGTGGCGCGGCGGCGCGACGTCAGCTGTGCGGCACCGACCGGCGCACCTACCCCTCGTGGTGCCGCCTGCAGCGCGCCGCCTGCCACGCGGGGAGGGTCGTCGATCCGTTACATACTGGACCCTGTAAAGGTAACTGGCCCAAGTTCCTTACCATCACTTATTTAACAGACCAGACTTAATACCTTGGTGATCTAAAGAACACAATCCTAACACTCCTCATTCTTATCCCCAAAGACCGGTGGTCTATTGAATGTTTTCCCCCGAAAACAAAAATCTAGGTAAAAAGAAGAGAAGGCTTTTCCAGCGCACAGAAGTGTGAACGTGCACAGTTTTACATGGTTTTTAAGGCGCTTGATTGACATTGCTGGGAGGTGTTGGTAAACTAAACATACTTAAATGTTGAAAAATCGTTATGAAGGTTTTAATTCTGGCAGTTTTGAGCAAAAGATCATTGTATATAAATAGATATTGATGGAAAGTTGTACTGTTCTGCACACATGCATGACATTGCAAACGCCACACGCTTAGATTTTGAGATGGTTCGACCAGACAACGAGAATCAGATACCTACCACGTGGATGTAAAGTCGTGATCACAACGTCCTTCCCAAAATAGTTGCTACAAAAACAAAAAGACGACGTTATTTTTTACAGCACTTTTTATATTCCTAACGTATTTCTTTTGTCCACAGGCAACAAAAACATAACGGACAATAGTGTGATTGAGAGAAGTGTGAGCGAAGTGGACACCACGCGCGTCCTATAGTCATAGACTCTCTGGTATCGTGGACTGATCCACTGGCTTCGTAGTGTGTGGCGGACGTACACGATGGGCGATGATGGACCAGCATGGCGCCCAGTGCGCACTGCCTGGGGAATCACCCGTCGATACATCTACACAAGTATTTGAGCAGTTTCTTCTCAACGTGAACTAAAGGGTCATTGTTTTGAAATACTCAAAATGAGGGTAGTTGTGAAATTTGATTGAACAGCAGACAATGTCTGTTATTTCGGAAGCGGTCACTTTTGCCAACAGCTATAACTTTCAGTTAGTAGTTCACTCTATCTTAACTACATACGGTATTATTGAACTAATATTTATGCCATTTACTAATAGAAATCGTGGCGTAGTGACCGCTCCATCGTCTGTGACTCAACATCGTGTCAGATCTATTGAAATTCAAAAATTCTTAGCTAGTTTAGACTTAGATAAATCTGTCGAGCTGATGCACCCTTTCGAACTTTGTAGATAAATAATTCTATATGTACCTAGTTTTAAATAATTAACACTTACATTATTAAATTTGAGCACCAAATCGTACTTAATATTTAGTCAAAATGTTAAACATAGGGACTGTAGTTAGCACAATATTTGGAAACTTAGGTACTTTCTAATAAATTCTAATTTCCGTGTTGTTGAACGTCGCTACAATGAACGAAGCTCTTATTAGGATGAAATGTTACTTTCATCGGACTGACATATTGTTCTTAAAATTTAATTAACTCTTAGTACTTTAAGACTTAAATAATTTTACTTCACGAGATGTGGTTAACGCTTAATGCAATATTTATTATTAAGTTACGAGTATGAAGTTTAGTGCAATAATTTTATTGAAAATTGTATGAAATTTATGTTATATGTTTTGTTTTGTTTGTCTTTACACATGGCTCGTGATGCGTAGCACTGAGCACAACAACGCGCAACGTCGCAACATTCGGACATGCGGACACGGTGAGAGTGTTATACAATACGTTTTCAGTATTATGTGTATGTAAGATTTTTAGACTATCGTTATTTTCGAAACATTTTACATTGAAAATTAAGTGATTTTTATAGACTGTAGGTAAAAAGTAATTTATTGTTACTTTTAAATTATTTCCAAAAATGTTTCCAAGACTATTTGTATGTGAGTTTTATCTTCGTGAATTTCTCAAATGAATCAAAGCAACGTGTGATGTCAAAGTAGTAGAAACGACTTCCTCGGCGTCCTTCTTAGCTTTAAATAGTAACGTGTTTTCTATTATTTTCATTATATAATGTAACGGTTATATCTACAGGACAGCGGATGGCATAAGCTTTAATGCAAACTTAATACTATAATTTAATCCATCGAATTTGGACTATTATTAATGCTACTTATTATTTAAGTGTGGCCATTGATTGCGTCGTGAGCTCGTCACCGATACGTCAGTGTGCATAATACAGTTGTTGAAGTCATTGTATAGTCATAAAAGCTTAATAATTAATTATGTTAATTTTTCTACAAACGAAAAATAATTATTGTTCATATGTGTACTTATTTGTAATATTGTGAACAAAACAATATATAACACAGTAGCTTGGCTCTTGTCAATTATTTCCTAGTGCTAATCACGTTGTTAACTATGTCTGACTATAATAATACTAAATTGTTGTAGTTGAATTCATTGCAAACATTAGATGATTTGTATAATATATTGTCCTTGTTTCTTCATAAATATTTTACACTGGTACCTACCTGTTTTATTATTTTATATCCTTTAATATAACGGTCAGCTCAGACCGAGACGTGACGCTGCGCGCACATATCAATAGAGCTATTCAAAATCTAACTCTATTTCCTACACGAAAAGATACACCTGTCACAACACAGCGCGGCGCAGCGCGGTGCCGCTGAATTTGATTGGCGACTCAAAATCTAACTTTATTTACTACAGTAAGACACACATTGGCAGTATCGTTGCGTCACGTCGCGCCGCGTCGCGTCTCGGTGTGAGCTGACCGTAAGACCTAAAAGATAAAATAAAAGGGCATACTAAAAATGTTCTTTCAGAAAAATAAAGATGGCAGCCATATAAAATCAAAAAAACATAGAACCAACCAAGCCCATAAGATAGAACTATATGAATAAAGTTTTTCAAAACATTCGCTAAATAAAACCAATACTTGACACAAAATACACCTTTATTGTAGTAAACAAAACGAGTAATTTTAGTGTAACAGTGTCTCCACAAAATGATACCAAAGGAATGTCAATCATTTACAAAATAATTATTTTTAATTGAAATACAAAAGTATGATGCTACCACTGATTTTATAACTTAAATAATATTTTATTACATATATCTTAAATTGAAACATCTATGACTGATAACAATAGTAAGAGACATAAAGCTCTAGTCAAACTGAAGCGTTTCTCGCGCGGGAAACGGGGTTAAATCCGCTCGTATAATAATTATGTGTCAACCATAGACATAGAGCATGGACGTTCCAGGCAATACAGGCAGAAACATGTGACAGACAAAGTGATTTATATCGCGAGTCTAGAATACTATTGACCACGTGCTCGCTTTCTCTCTTTCTATAGAGTGTTCTGGGTATAGCTTTGTCCACTATCTATGTCTATGGCGTCAACTTACTTGTTTATAGAAATTAAAACAAGTGCAAATAGTAACGTGAATCTTATAGACAATAGAGCAATTGCGTTCGGGCATGGAGACTCGCCGCAGTTTGGTCAGAGCTTTATCAGCGCAAAGCTCTATATTTTAAATGGATAATAACATATTGTCTATAAATAAAGGATCGTAATTATTGCTATGGTATTTTAACAAGGCAAACAGAGTATGTTCATAAAATATTAAAAATAAAGTAAATGGTAATTATAGGTTTTACGTGAGCTTGACAAATCCATGTGTTTGAAGCTTGTGCGACAAAAATGTACTGCGACGCATCATAGTTCTAATTCACGCTTGTGCGACACTGAATTTCGACATACCGTGGTGTGACAAACGGTTGTGCGATAGAATTGACAAAAGGGCGCGAGAAGCTTAGGGCACCCCGACACGGTAAGTTAGGTTTCTTAAACCTTGCAGACAGAAATAGGAGCCCTGTGCAGCGGGGCTTCATCGTCGAGGCTCTTATATTCCTACTAATACTATAATTGCGAAGTACATAAGACTATGAATATAAATGTTACTTCTTCACATAGCAGTAATAGTTTTTCAATTATTTTGGACATGAAATGTACAGTCGAATTCACCCCTACAGTACCTATGCCATAATAAACAACCCGCACTGGGCCCGCGTGGAGGATTATGACCCACTCCCTCTCACAGAGAGGAGGCCTGTGTCCCAGCAGTGGGAACATTATAGGCTGATGATGATGATATAATAATATGACCTAATATGTTTTGCTATAAAGGAGACCCGTTATGCACACGTGAATAAGTGTATTAAGAGCAGTCCATAGAAACCTTTATCCGGTTGAGAAACTAATTGGAATAATATTAATTAATATAATGATAACATTAACATATGATCTGTTTGCCTTGAAATATGAATTAACATGTCAAATTTTCGGCTAAAGGCGCAAGTTTATGCACCGAGTTGGAGAAACACGACGTCGCTATCACCACATATCAATGATTCTCGCATCGGATTTTGGTGTCGCGATGGAAAGCAGTATCACTCAAACAAAAGTAAGGACCCTTTTAAGGACACGAGACGCGTCGGGCGTCGCGTTGCGAGGGGCGTTTCGACAGAAAAACAAACATACGGCGATGTTAGTGTTAGTGTTCAAGGAGAAGCGACAACAATTGCCCGCGCCGCTTACCTTTGAAAGAGGCCCTAATGCTGCGTTAATGACGGTTTAAAATCCAACGATGTAGAACTAAACATTGTCCCCTAACTTCCTTATTAAATTGTTTACTACATTTATCTTACTCATTAAACTATGACAATAATCTAGGAAACTAAAATACATAAATTCTTATTCTTAAATCAGAAAACTGAAGTCGAATTACTTATTCTATTTTGTAACTCGAAGGATGTAACAATGATATTATTTATAATATTTATGCAATTCTAACAAGTTTAATTGATACCTATCTATAGTAAATGTTACATAAATGTATATTATGCAAGTTTTCAACAACACTCAGGGACTTCTAAACGAATGTCCTTTTTATCAGATCTGAAGAGCAAATTAAGACTAAGTCCAAGCTTACGTCAGTGGCGGAACTGGCGGTTCATCCGAAAATAAGCTTAATTTCGAAGTAGGTAATGTTCTTATTCGTATTTAAGCTTGATCAGAGTCGCTTGTAGGAATATGCACATTATAATTGTACAAATAAGATTTATTTTCGGATGAAGCCTAACTATTGGGGACGGGAACAGCCGTAAGTAAAAGTTATTGACCTATTGAAAATCCAGCGTAAACCCAGAGCACATGGTTGAACATTCAACAGTGCATTTTAGTACACTCCTTATGTGTCCCCTAGTGTTAGAGAGAAGTGGCATTATAGTCCTTATTACAAAGGGAAAGCGATTACTGGAAGAACTTGAAGGATAATTGATTAATTTGTCGCTTAATTTAATATGAATAGTGTAAACCTGTGTAGAAATAAACAAAAATGATTTTCGCATAATAATAATATAATAATAATATTCCACAACTATCACACAACGTCATCTAGTCCCAAGCTAAGCAGAGCTTGTGTTATGGGTACTAGACAACTGATAAACATACTTATATATTTCTAAATACATACATATTATAGATAAATAACACCCAGACACAGAACAAATGATCGTGCTCATCACACAAACATTTGTCCTGGGTGGGAATCGAAGTGTGCGTCAGAATGGCCGGTTGCCTGTGGCGTTGGTCTATGAGAGTTGATTCAAAAATTGCTACATAATTGCTTATATTTGCTACATATAATAAATAATTGCTACATAGGATATATATTTAGAAATGAAATATTTTTTTTGTACAGCCATCCTGACGTCAGGATGGCTGGTCACCTCCTGGTTTAAAGTCAAGCGTGCAGAGTTTCCCGAAATGTATTGCGTCAATAATTGCTACATATTTACTTCATTTATCTCATTTAGTTGTAACTTCAAACATATGTTAAATAAAGGATGTAGCAATTATTTAAATTATCCCAAGGAAAAGTGCCTGATAAAATAATAAAGGTAAATAGTTGCAGTGCGTCTTCACTCAACGGTATTGCTACTTTAGGAGGCAGGCGTTCTAAATTGTTAAATGGCATGTTATGTATGAGTAGGTTAGTGGATAACAAGCATATTAAAAGGATATCGTAAATAAAAACCAAATGTGTCTCGTTCATAAGATTCAGTTTAATTATACCAATTATAATCAACTTTAAAAATATTCATTAACTTGCCTTATTTTCATATTATTTTTTCGCATATATCTAAATATATAAAACTCAAAGGTGACTGATATAGTGATCTATCAACGCACAGCCCAAACCTCTGGACGGATTGGGCTGAAATTTGGCATGCAGGTAGATGTTATGACGTAGGCATCCGCTAAGAAAGGATTTTGATCAATTCTACCCCCAAGGGGATAAAATAGGGAATGAAAGTTTGTATGAAACTTTGTCAATTTTAAACCGATCGGACTGAGACTTTACATGCATTAAGTTACTATGACGTAGGGATCCCCTAAGAAAGGATTTTGATCAATTCCACCCCTAAGGGGATAAATAGGGGATGAGAGTTTGTATGAAACTTTGTCAATTTTAAACCGATCGGGCTGAGACTTTGCATGCATAAAGCTACTATAGCTTAGGCATTCCCTGAGAAAGGATTTTGATAAATTCCACCCCTAAGGGAATAAAATAGGGGATGAAAGTTTGTATGAAACTTTGTCTATTTTAAACCGATCAGGCTGAGACTGCATGCATAAAGCTACTATGACGTAGGCATCCCCTAAGAAAGGAATTTGATAAATTCCATCCCTAAGGGGATAAATACGGGATGAAAGTTTGTATGAAACTTTGACAATTTTAAACCGATCGGGCTGAGACTACATGCATAAAGCTACTATGACGTAGGCATCCCCTAAGAAAGGAATTTGATAAATTCCACCCCGAAGGGGATAAATAGGGGTGAAAGTTTGTATGAAACTTTGTCAATTTTAAACCGATCGGGCTGAGACTTTGCATGCAAAAAGCTACTAGGACAAATGCATCCCTAAAGAAAGGATTTTGATAAATTCCACACCTAAAGGGATAAAATAGGGGATGAAAGTTTGTATACATCATCTTAGATTTTGGACGGATCGGGCTGAAATTTGGCATGCAAGTAGATGTTATGACGTAAGCATCTGCTAAGAAAGGATTTCGATCAATTCTATCCCCAAGGGGATAAAATAGGGGATGAAACTTTGTCAATTTTAAACCGATCGGGCTGAGCCTTTCTATGCACAAAGCTACTAGGACGTAGGCACCCCCTAAGAAAGAATTTTGATAAATTCCACCCCTAAGAGGATAAAATAGGGTATGAAAGTTTGTATAAATCTTCTTAGATTTTTGGACGGATCGGGCTAAAATTTAGGTAGATGTTATGACGTAGGCATCCGCTAAGAAAGTATTTCGATCAATTCTATCCCCAAGGGGATAAAATAGGGGATGAAAGTTTGTATGAAACTTTGTCAATTTTAAACCGATCGGGCTGCGTATTGCCAAACTGTATGCTGACCCAGACCGGGGTTGCTCTGAGTTCGATCGCAGTTTGCCGTTGTAGTTGAAGAGCAAACTGTATACCTACCTATTCAGAGAGTCTCTGAATCAAAAAACATTTTGCTTTAAAATACTAGAGCAAAATACATACGAGTCTAGACGTCCAGCAGCAGTCACGAAGGGGATGGCGGGGTCTGGAAGACCCCGTCATCCCCTTCTAACCTAACCTGTACGCGTCGGGGTGCCGCAAAGTCCCGAGCTCGCTTCGCTCGCTCTTGCATTCGTAGGTCAAATAACTAATTACTACTTATCAAGGTGGCGGCCCCGCGAAGAAGATCTCAGTCGAGCCATTTTTCTTCATTACTGTCTAGAAAAATATTTTTTCGGGCCGTAAAAAATAATAATCATCGATACTCGCGATATTCGCGTGTCACAGTTTGCTTTACATACAAGCGAGCAAAGTGCATACAATCTCAGAATGCTCTGAGCTCGTATGTACTTTGCTCCAATTTGTTTGTGATTTCAATGAGCACGACGTAGTTCAGTACAGACTATGGGTGTCTGGGTCAGCATACAGTTTGGCAATACGCGATCGGGCTGAGACTTTGCATGCATAAAGCTATGCCAACGTAGGCATCCCCTAAAAATGATTTTGATAAATTCTACCCCTAAGGGGATAAAATAGGGGATGAAAGATTGTGTAAATCTTCTTAGATTTTCGACTGATTACGCGAGCGAAGCCGCGGGCAAAAGCTAGTAATAACTAGGTCGCATTTACTTTAAACCATACTTACATATATCATATCAGCAAAATAAGAAATATGATGATGACGAATCGAAAAAAATTACGAAGACTAAAAAGAAGCTAATTCCACATTGTATAATATATGCGAAAAAATAATATGAAAATAAGGCAAGTTAATGAATATTTTTAAAGTTGATTGTAATAGGTATAATTAAACTGAATCTTATGAACGAGACACATTTTGTTTTTATTTACGATATCCTTTTTATATGCTTGTTATCCACTAACCTACTCATACATAACATGCCATTCAACAATTTAGAATGCCTGCCTCCTAAAGTAGCAATACCGTTGAGTAAAGACGCACTGCAACTATTTACCTTTATTATTTTATCAGGCACTTTTCCTTGGGATGATTTAAATAATTGCTACATCCTTTATTTAACAAATGTTTGAAGTTACAACTAAATGAGATAAATGAAGTAAATATGTAGCAATTATTGACGTAATACATTTCGGAAACTCTGCACGCTTGACTTTAAACTAGGAGGTGACCAGCCATCCTGACGTCAGGATGGCTGTACAAAAAAAATATTTCATTTCTAAATATATATCCTATGTAGCAATTATTTATTATATGTAGCAAATATAAGCAATTATGTAGCAATTTTTGAATCGACTCTCATAGACCAACGCCACAGGCAACCGGCCATTCTGACGCACACGGAATCGAACCCACGACCTCCGGCATAGCAGTCAGGTTCACTAACCACTAGACCAACAGGCCTGTCCATAACTTTATAGCTAATGAATCAAATATGCTTAATTTTTGATAGTTCACAATTTAATTTAAATCAACATTTAGTTTAATCACCTGTTCATATTTTAATTTCACTATTATAGTGTAACACTATTCATACCAAGCTTAAATACAATAATTACTATGAGATAAATGTTTAGCTAGATAACAATTCAATAACACTGTTACATCCTTCGCTTTTCTTATGAAAATCAAAATAGGCTTACCACAAACTTAAGACATTTTGTCGCGATTTCTGTATTCCGATGATGATGACGACCAAGATTTTACTGCGACAAAATAGCCTTTACAAAAAATAGTCGCAGTTATCAAAACGTCCTGCGACTAAATACTCACAGCTACTAATTAGTCGTATGCAAATATCATGCGAGAAAATAATCGCGCGACAAAAAAAATCTTACGACAAAATAATCGCGCGACAAGAAATTATTGCGAAAAATAATCGCGCGACTAAAAATTCTTGCGACCAAATAATCGTGCGACATTATCTCAAGTTTTACGACAACCTTATAATACCTTCTCTCATTGGACTTGCTGCATAGTAGTCCTTGTAAAGAGCTCCATAGTGAGAGCGCTTAGGAACAGAGGGATGGAGCGGTGTTGGTGTAGATGCAACTCCACCAGCTCGCCCAGAGTAGTCGAATAGTCAGTGTGGACCATCTCTATTCCATCGTCGTCTAATGTGAATGTTAGGTACTCCTCTGAAGATTCTGCGTACATGTTTGATATCCTGAAAATAACGTATTGGTCGAAACATATAATTTAAAGGAATCATCGACACGACGAAGAAGAAGAAGAACGTAAATGTTAAATAGACTGAACTGATTTAAAAATAGAGAAACCCGAAACTACTAACTAGAATCATTTGTTTATTTATAAGTTTGACGTTGGGTTTAGTTGGGTACAGTACCCATACCATGAGTTGTTATTACGTTACTCGATCATCGATATCGACCGCGTTTGGCGCTCTCTTTGGCCCGCTCTAAGGTTGTATGAGCTCTCAACCAATGAGAGCGCCAAACGCGGTCGATGTGTATGATCGAGTATCGTAATGACAACTCATGATATGGGTACTGAACCCTAAAAATAGTCAAACTCGAAAGTGAAACTTAGATATATATTTTTAAAAGTTTGCACTATTAAATTTAAAAAAAATTAGGGGCCTAAATGTAATAAAACTACGGCACGGTTGATGCCTGCGCAGCGTGTAGCGGGTTTCGATTCCCGCACGGAACAAATATTTGTATGAACAAATACTTATAGATTAAGTAGTTGTTCCGGATCTGGGTATCTCATCAATCAGCCGTAGGTCGTCCACTGCTGAACATGAGCCACCCCCATAGGCAACGACCATTTATATCTAGACTCCTAATCACAGGCGACCGATGTCTGTCAACACATTAGGTAGAAAAGTCTTATAACCGTCGTGACTCGACCACTCCTGTGAGTCCCCTCGTCGCACTGACCTTGAGTTAGCCAATCAGAACGCAGTACCCCGTCCCGTTAGGCAATCAGAACGCAGTACCCCGTCCCGTTAGCCAATCAGAACGCAGTACCCCGTCCCGTTAGCCAATCAGAAGGCAGTACCCCGTCCCCCTCGCTTACGTCGTACCTCAGCGACTTGGCAGAATAATTTTCGTTAGTCAGATCGTGCATGAGGCGTCTAGATATAAATGGTCGTTGCCCATAGGTTTCCAATAGGACCGGTTGGAAGCGGCTTGCATCCACCGCTATCCTGTGATTTTCATCAGATCGTCTGTCCACCTTGCAGGTAGAAGTCCCACGCTGCGCTTGCATTTTTCTAGGTATCTATGTTAAACTAAAAATTGGAGGATAATAAACAATTCTACTGAAAGAATAGAAAATACGTAAAATTAAATGTCTCACCTGTAATTCTTGTGTCCAGTTCTATCAATTTTATAACCTAATAGCATATAACATACATCTCTGTACTCCTGAGCTGAAGATGTGAACTCTTCTTTCAACCTGAAACCATTAAATAATTAACTTAAAAAACAAACTATTTCTGTAATCCCTTATAATACAGGTACTGGAGCGATACAAAATAAAATATTAAAGGCACAATTTTTGGTCAGAAGCTCGAAAATCTGACAAGCAGTCTTGCCAAGGAGTATCGTATAACACTACAGGGTCGAAAAGGTCAGATAGGCAATCCCTCCATGTTAAGTACTGATATGGTTAGAATGGGAGCCAACCCCAACATAGTTGAGGAAAGGCTAAGCTAAGCAGATGAGATGTGTTTTATAGACAAAACAAAGAAAAAAAAAGGGTTATTTGCGGTCAGTTCATTTAGCACACAGAATATTAAAAAGACAAGGGTTGTATGTAAAAGAGTTTTCGAAAAATCCACGGTAAAGGTTGACGATGTGAACCAGAACGTAGCGAGGGTGGGCCGCTAGTTATTTAATAATGAGATACCTTTTAAGTTTAATCCGACTACTTTCCAGCTGTTGTCGTAACTGCTGCGTCTCCTCCGGACAAGCAAGAGAGCCACCGCCATCCCGTAACGTTGCCTTCAGCCTTTTTAACTGGAAAAACAATGAAAATAATAATATAATATACTGAAAATATATTTACCACATACTACTACTGTTGTATCACATACAAAAACAAAATTAAATACTGGAATTTTGTCGCATTTGCATGACGATACTACGCACAGCACGCAACTTGGCCTCATCAATTTTTACGTCAACATTTACTATAATATAATAATATTCCACAACTATCACACAACGCCATCTAGTCCCAAGCTAAGCAGAGCTTGTGTTATGGGTACTAGACAACTGATAAACATATATTTCTAAATACATACATATTATAGATAAATTACACCCAGACACAGAACAAATGATCGTGCTCATCACGCAAACATTTGTCCTGGGTGGGAATCGAACCCACGACCTCCGGCATAGCAGTCAGGGTCACTAACCACTAGACCAACAGGCCTGTCAACTATGCATTTTAGGTAAGAACAGGATGACCTTGGCGGCATAATTATTGTAAATTCATACACGATTTTGTAAGTATGTAGCAGATTATTATCGGTATAGGTAATTAAAATAGACCAATGCTATGAGATTTGAACAGAAAAATGCAGGTTAAAATATGTTTTGATAATCTGACTGACGGACTGATAAGATTTTATCAGTACGCAAGCCTATAGTCGTCACAATATGGCGCCTAGAACATCCTATTATTAGTTGAAACGCACAGTTCAACGTTAGGTTTTCATTACCAGTAACCCTTCATCATCATCAGCATCAAGAGATCATTATGAACAATTTCTATTCTAGGGAACAACCCTGGGTCGCGGGACTATCGAGTAACCGTGGCCTCGAAACGTAAAGGGCTATTGTAGTACACCGGCACCGTGGAATTCAGCCAGTACAATTCTGACAGTCCCTACCGTCTTGTCCTGGGTGGAAGGACTCATTTGAAGATTTTTTAAAAAGGGAACAACTGTAAATTTGCACGAATTACATACATTTGTGCTCATATAATTCTGTAAATCGTCGAAATATTGAATACCGAAAACTATGATACAATAATTACATTTTAAATTGCTAAAAAGTACCTTAAAGTTCTGTTTCTAATTTAAACAAGTGTCTGAAGAATGGATTCTCTTCAAGTCTCCTGATAAGTTACACAGTTGTAAGTTACTGTAAATTAAAAGTGTTGCTATTGAATCTAAGGTTGAAGTTTGTAAAGCAATCTTTAACTTTACTCTAGCTTAGCACAATAGTGTTTGATTTGAAAATGAACCCTAATAATACGAAGTTTTCGCATTTTTCTATGAATCACTAAGATGAAATGTTTCATGCGAATAATATCTTGAATGAAATAGAAATAAGGTCAGTATTCCTATGAAAACTTACTAGCTTCGCTGTCAGTTAACCCTTCTTGTATTTTACGACTGATTTACAAATTGAAAATACCTTGAACTAAACAAGCAATAAAAATAACACAAAAACTTACGTAACGCGAACAGCAACATGAAAACTACGATCTAAATCGCTTCATCCATTTCGGAGAAAAAGATGAAAAGACATGTTGACAAAATAAAATAAAATATAGGCATACTCTGGGACTCTATGGTCATAAATATTTTTATTCGATGCTAACCAACTACCGACCTGTGAATCGAGTTCTTCGAGAGGCTGAATTTCAAAATACAATGTTGTACCGACGCCAGCAGGTCAACCTGCCCGAATGTATCAATTTTTACCAATCGAATATTTTATTTAACCTTCCAATATTATTATAAGGTTGAAAATCTATTTAAAAAATTGGCAGTTTGAGATAGGTTGATGTGATGGCGTCTGTATTTTGATGACCGAACCTGGTCTTATTTTTAGGGTTCCGTACCTAAAGGTTAAAACGGGACCCTATTACTAAGACTTCACTGTCCGTCTGTTTGTCTGTCCGTCAGTCACCAGGCAGTATCTCATGAACCGTGATAGTTCGACAGTTGAAATTTGTTCACAGACTATGTATTTCAGTTACCGCTATAACAACAAACAATAAAAAACAGAATAAAATAAATATTTAAGGGGGCTCCTATACAACAGACATTTTTTTGCCGTTTGTGTAGATAACTTCGCTTCAGCAGCACACATGCAACACTATCAAAGTAAATTCATCTAGGCTTTTCTATGTGTTAAACATTATTGTATGAATATGAATGACTGAATGCTCTAAGATCATAAAATGATAAACAGCAATTTGTAATGGAAAAATTGTAGAAATAAATATCGAGGCCCAGAAAACTAATATAAGAATAAGGACTAGAATATTAAAATTTTTCAAACTAGCAAATATGTTTAGATAACCTAAATAGAGAACATTTTAGTGTATATGTCGCAAGCCGATCGTAGACTTAGTCACATCGTGAAATGTCGGCGAATTGATATGCTTAGATATCTAATACAAAAATGCGTTGTTACCGTCGATCCACCCGACTTTTTACTGGACACATCGTGAAGTGCACCGTGCGCCAGATCACGATATGCCTAGGCATATCACGAGGGGCAAAATCAATATTAACTTAAATCGTTCTAGTGTTCCCAAACAGGCAGTAATGAGTTCTTTTTTATTCATCATCATCATCATCAGCCTATAAATGTTCCCACTGCTGGGACACAGGCCTCCTCTCTGTGAAAAGGAGTGGGCCATGATCCACCACGCGGGCCCAGTGCAGATCGGTAGATGTCACATATTATGTCTTCGAATTTTTGGTTCTAGGACATACCGGTTTCCTCACGATGTTTTCCTTCACCGTTTTGAGAGCAGTGGTGTTGAAATATATTACACAAAGTAATGCGCCTGACGGGGTTCGAACCGACGACCTACTACTCGTAAGTTATTAGCCGATACCACTGGGCCACCACTGATTTTTTTTATTATCATCATCATCATCATCAGCCTATAAATGTTCCCACTGCTGGGACACAGGCCTCCTCTCTGTGAGAAGGAGTGGGCCATGATCCACCACGCGGGCCCAGTGCAGATCGGTAGATGTCACATATTATGTCTTCGAATTTTTGGTTCTAGGACATACCGGTTTCCTCACGATGTTTTCCTTCACCGTTTTGAGAGCAGTGGTGTTGAAATAACTTACACAAAGTAATGCGCCTGACGGGGTTCGAACCGACGACCTACTACTCGTAAGTTATTAGCCGATACTACTGGGCCACCACTGATTTTTTTTATTAGCATTAAATAATAATTAAATGCATAGTGTGGTTATGTTATAATTGCTAAACAATTCCTTTCCCCGCTTGTACCAACATAAATAAAATACATGATAACATAAAAGTTGACTTACCTCTTCTTGGGCAGCTTCTAGTTCCGCCTGGATCTGTTTCTGAGCTTCAGCTGCTGGATTGTTGGTCAGATGCAGTACCTTCAAACGTAAACAACAAAATAAAGCGAGATAAAACAAAATATTCAACACAGTTAAGCCGACACGATATAAAGGGGCGTCACATAAGATACATACGGATCGTGGGACTTGTCGCAAGTCGATATCGTACACTGCTGTGTAGTGTGAACAAGACAAGAGTTATTATCCCACAAAGTCGCAGGTAAAATCGGGCAACATTTCTCAGCGATATGTTGCCTCAGTGAAACGTTGCTTTAAATTAATTCTCCGGAAGTTCATCGAGCTTCATAGCGTCTGCCCATTTCTGGTGGTCGCCACTGATTATTTCGGCATTCAGAAGATGCAGTTGTTTGGGAATACAAATCAACGTCTCGGGAAACACCATCGTGTACCCCACTGCCAGGTCTCAAGCCGGTCTCAGTAATGGAATGAACGATAATAACCCATCATAGGGATTTTGAAGAATGGATGTCGATTGGCAGGCGCTTTTCTGTATTTTCTGCCTAAGTGGGTAAGCGACATTTTTTTGCGACATCGACTTAATTGGTTATAATCGGTTTTTTTACCGATTCTAACCATGTATATAAGTCGATGTCGCAAAAAAATGTCGCTTACCCCTTATGGCCGGAAGGCATCGGTACATACCTAAAATCACATCATTTTGCCATAACGGTAGGCAGAAAATACAGAAAAGCGCCTGCTACGATCCATTATTATACTGTTTAATTTGAGGGTTAGTTACAATAGTTACCTTAGTCTGCGTATGCGCACCGATCCGCTCGAGGTTGGCGTGCAGTGTATCTCTCTGCGCGCGCAGCTTGGCCACGTCTCGCTTCAAGTTCTCAGCCTCTTCGCGCCATTTGCTTGACTCAGCGCGTAATGTGTCTACCACTAAGATAAGAGAAGAAAGTTTTGATTGATGGAATCTTACTGTAATAATATTGTTGCGAAAGTGACCTCACACCAGATTGACTGAATGAAACTGACTATGCAACACAGAGATAGTCTGGGATAACACATTGACTACCAAACAGGCAAAGACGATGGGAAAAGCTAGTATTCTCTGTAATAAAGGTTAAAAAAAAAAACAAAAAAAAAACTATTTAATGTCTATTTTTTCTCAGACAGCGATAATAAAATCAATCAAATAATAATAGAAAGCAGACAATCTTTGGATGTACAGGATAGTTTGAGTTGGTGTTTAAGGCGCGGTCTTATCTCATATTCCCAAAAATTGGTTTCTTAGAACGTCGAGTATGACGTAATGTAATAAAAATAAGCAACGCGAAAAATACAGTGAACAGAGAAGGGTATAAAGAAGAATTTAAACCGAACAGAATAATAAATAAGAGTTTGATATTCCCAATAAAAATTGGGAAGTTCTAGCACAAAAATAAACTTTAACGTCGAAGATCTCTGTATTTCCAGCGATAACAACAGTTTTTTTTTTTAAGAATTTAGTAGGTTTTCCATTTTTTTAAAACTTTAACCGAACCATTATTTAATTTTATGTCTATATTTTAAGGCGTAGATATACGTGAATTGGGCTTCATTTAGTATACGTTAGAACCTTTTTTTTCCATAACCCTTACAAGATTTTATTTCAAAATAATATATATTAATCTACACAATATGAAGCATGTCCTCTTGCTTTCAAAAAAAATAAAAACATATTTTAAATATGTTAAATAAATACGCAACGTGGCGTCTGTTTTTATAACTTACTACCATTTTTCTCCTAAATTATCAATCACAGGATCTTTTAATTGCCACCAAAATATTACATTAAGTAATGCGGATGGGACCTTGTTCTTATTTTTGCCAATAAGTTTCTTATTTTTTTTATGTGAATTTTTTTACGTAATCGCTACTCGCAAATCGCGTAGCCACCCCTCCGGCGCCCAATATTTAGTGCGGGACGAGACGCGGTGCTGAATGGACCTGTGACACTTTTTTCCGCAAAACAAAAATTGTCGATAGCCTGACCAATTAGATTTTTTTTGGTTTTATAAATAGTGTGTGTAAATATTAGATTATTTTAGAGTGTAATTAGGTATAACGTTGTAAATAATAATTACTAGTTGTCGGTAATTCTTATTATAATATCAAAATGTGTGACAAAAAAGACACAAGAAGCGTAATTTGAAAATAGCATACAAGAGGAGATTCCAAAGAATAAACCGGTAAGTACTTATTACTTAATATTTTATGTGCATACCTACTGTTAAATGGAAAATTGAATCATTACTGAATCTACAATTTATTCAATAAAATATAATTATCATCTTGTAACTTGAATTTGCCGGTCATGTCAAATCACACCGGTCTGACATACGTCACCCTGACTTGTCTCTGCTCGCTGCATGGATGTTAAACATTTTGTCACTTTTCTTTAGTTTATGCGAAACCTGAATCCGCCGCCCAACCCAGTCACATAACAAGCTTATAACTTCGTGATTTTTTATGATACAGTTTTGAAATTTCGTACAGACAGCACATCAACCTACAGATAGATTATCAACCTTATCAATAGTTAGTTATCACATTAGTGGAAGGTTAATGTTCGATTGATAAAATTTGACAGATTCGGGTAGGTTGACCTGCTGGCGTCTATACATAGATTCCTTACACAAAAATTACTAGACAAGTGTATCGGGTTTCGCATAATCAAAATATAACCTTTAAACATATTAAAAATATTTGAGATCAATTTATATTTTTTTCTACAGCAGCATGTTTTTAAAATGACAGTTATTTCTTTTTTTCTCAAATTGAATATACTTTTTGAGAACCCAGAACCTCTATGGGGCCTCCGTCAGATTGCTGAGAGCTCTTTGAGGTGCGCGTGTAAACCGACGCGCCTCCGCCGACGACCCGGGCATGGTCCATGATCAGACGGCGAGTCAACTATTACTCGCCGTCCGCAAACCCGCACCTACGGTGGCCGGTAATCGCTCCAGGACTTCTGACGCCTTGTGTAATCACGCGGCGGCTAGGTCGTGAGGGGGAGGCTGTCCTCCCTCACACGTTCTGTCTCCTTCGCTAGCATGACTGTTTCGCAGAAGGAGGTGACTACTTCTCTTTCCGCCTCACCCCGCAGTATGGCTTCGACCAATGCCACCTAGCTTACCTCACATTTTTCTTTTCCAGTTCTAATACTAATGATTCATCATCTAGTTTACAACAAAACTAAATGGAAAATGAGGGCGAAAGGTAAAAGTTTTCACAATCTTTTTTGAAAATAATTTTGTGTCAGTTTGGTGACAGCGGTTATTTTATGAATATCGACACTTTCACTCTTTTTTAGGGTTCCGTAGCCAAATGGCAAAAAAACGGAACCCTTATAGATTCGCCATGTCTGTCTGTCTGTCTGTCCGTCTGTCTGTCTGTCTGTCCGTCCGTATGTCACAGCCACTTTTCTTCGAAAGTTTAAGAGCTATCCTATTGAAACTTGGTAAATAGATGTATTATGTGAACCACATTAGGATTTTCACACAAAAATAAAACAAAAACAAATTTTGGGGGTAACCCCCCTTACTTAGAATTGAAACTCAAAAACTGACCCATACGTGTGGGGTATCTATGGATAGGTTTTTAAAAATGATATTAAGGTTACTAAGATATTCTTTTTACCGACTTCAAAAAAAAAGGAGGTTATCAATTCGACCCGTATGTATGTAATATTATCAGAACTGCCCAGTTTTCATATATGTTAGTCTATATCAGCGTCTGAACAAATGTGCCAAATTTCATAAGTGTATGTATGTATGTTTTTATGTTTGTGCACGCATATCTCCGGAACTATAAGTTCGATTTTAGTAATTCTTTTTTTGTTGTACTAGGTATTGTTCAACTTAGGGTACACTGCAAGTTTCATCAAAATCGGTTCAGTAGTTTTAGAGATATGGATTTATGGACCGATTACAAGATTAGTGCATATGTAAGAAAATTTTGTATTTTACAAGAATTTGGGTTGAATATGTAATAAATAAACTAAAAAGGGTAAAATAAAAACTTTTTTAAAAAAAAGTACCGACTTCAAAACAAATACAAAAAAGTTTAAAATAACTTTTCTTTCGGAAGTCGGTGGCTTTGTTTTGTTGTGTCATTGAATATTGCCACCGACTTCCGAAAGAAAAGTTATTTTAAACTTTTTTGTATTTGTTTTGAAGTCGGTACTTTTTTAAAAAAAAGTTTTTATTTCTAAACTCAACAGTTTGCACGAGAGACACTTCCAAAGTGGGAAAATGTGCCCCCCCCCCCTGTAACTTCTAAAATAAGAGAATGATAAAACTCAAAAAAATACATAATGTAGACCTCAACAAAAACTTCCAACGAAAATTGGTTTGGATGAGATATAGTTAGCAGTTTTTGAGATTTATTCATACAAACACTATGAAAAACAAACTTATGTTTATTGTTTGTGTATATTACTTACTAATCTCAATATAATTATATCTCTAATCTATGCTTGCTACTACGGAACCCTTCATGGACGAGTCCAACTCGCACTTGGCCGGTTTTTTCTATTCCGTGATTGAACCCAACATTTTGCATGACAAAACGTTGTTTGTTTACAGCTCCATTGCCAATAAATTATTATCACCCAGCGTACAACAGAAATCGGTGCATATAATAAATTATGGAGAAAATAATTTATTATATGCACCGATTTATAAATACAGATAAGAGAATAAAGATAAGAAAATAATATAAATACAGATAATAAACTCACGGCTCAAGATATTACAGATTGAGGAAATAAATTGGGTTATAGCAACAGCTACTTTTATTTACACTTACATAATGTTCTTCGGCTGAGGCAGCTCCGGCTTATGGACACCAGAAAAAGGGATCTGCAAGCTACGCCGTCAGAAAAGCGAGAACTCAATAAGAGAATTAGCAAGTTGGTGCGACGTGACCTCCGAACAACTAATACACGCCGAATTGAAAAGGCAATAGAAGAAAATCGGGGTGCTAAAGTGTTCGCCCAACAGCTAAAACGCTCGCATCTGACGAAGCTTAGATCACCTAATGGTCAAACCGTAACCTCAAAGCCGGAGATCCTAGCTGAGATAGAAAACTTTTATGGCCGGTTGTACGACAGTCGTGGTCCACAAGGCACTCCTTCAGGGGATAGCCGAGCCACTCTGCCACGCCACTACACCGATGAACTGCCGGAAATTAGCCTAGATGAGGTTGAGGTGGCCCTCAGGCAGCTTAAAAATGGAAAAGCCCCAGGTGAAGACGGAGTCACTTCGGAGCTCCTGAAAGCAGGTGGAAAACCCGTACTTCGGGAGCTCCAAAAGTTATTCAACTCTGTTTTAGACACCGGGAGAACTCCAAAGGCGTGGAACAGGAGTGTTGTGATCCTCTTTTTCAAGAAGGGCGACAAAACCCTATTGAAAAACTATCGTCCCATATCACTCCTGAGCCACGTCTATAAACTGTTTTCGAGGGTCATCACAAATCGTCTCGCAAGAAGACTTGACGAGTTTCAGCCTCCGGAGCAGGCTGGGTTTCGCGGAGGATTTAGCACCATAGACCACATCCACACAGTGAGGCAGGTTATACAGAAGTCCGAAGCGTATAACCAACCCTTGTGCTTAGCATTTGTGGATTATGAAAAGGCCTTTGACTCCGTTGAAACCTGGGCTGTTCTACAATCACTGCAGCGATGTCAAGTGGACTGGCGGTACATCGAAGTGCTGAAATGTCTGTATGACGCCGCGACTATGAGTGTCCGAGTACAAAACCCGCAGTCTAAACATATCGCGCTACGCAGGGGGGTGAGACTTCTTCTTCTTCGTCGATTCACTCTTGACAGAGTGGTCGTGGTCAGCATGTTGCAGCGAGACATCGTGCTGCCATAATTCGCCTCACAATGCGGCGCCATCCCTCCCTGTCGGCTGTAATTCTTGTGCACTCGTGTAGCGGACCACCTACGGCAGACTTGATCTGGTCAGTCCATCGCATGGGTGACCTGCCGCGTGCTCTCGTGCCTTCTACTTTCCCCTGGACAACAAGGCGCTCAATAGGACAGGGGGATGTTATATCCCCGAAACTGTTCACTAATGCCTTGGAGGATGTGTTTAAGACGCTGAACTGGAAAGGATAGGGCATAAATATAAACGGTGAGTACATTTCACATTTACGATTCGCCGATGACATAGTCCTTATGGCGGAATCGCTGCAGGAGTTGGAACAGATGCTGAACGACCTAACTGATGCTTCTCAACGTACAGGTCTCGGGATGAACATGGAAAAAACAAAAATCATGTATACCGACGTCACTACCCCGGGACCAGTCGTAGTAAATGGTGTAACTCTTGAAGTTGTTCAAGAATACGTCTACCTTGGTCAGACGATTCGGTTGGGTAGAAACAACTTTGAGAGAGAAGCCAACAGAAGGATTCGGTTGGGTTGGGCAGCATTCGGTAAGCTCCGTCAGGTCTTCTCGTCGTCCATACCATAGTGCCTAAAGACTAAAGTCTTCAATGCGTGCGTCCTACCAGCAATGACCTACGGTGCCGAATCATGGACACTCACAGTGAGACTTGTCCACAAATTTAAAGTCGCTCAGCGAGCTATGGAACGAGCTATGCTCGGAGAAACTTTGATGGATAAAATCCGGAACGAAGTAATCCGTCAGAGTACCAAAGTTGCTGACATAGCAGAAAGAATAAGTAAGCTGAAGTGGGCTGGCCACATCTCTCGCAGGACAGATAACCGCTGGGGTAGACGTGTCCTTGAGCGGAGACCGCGACTCGGCAAGCGTAGTGTGGGACGCCCGCCGCGCGCCGGCCAGGTGGAGTGACGACCTACGAAAGGCGGCCGGCAGAGACTGGATGGGGAAAGCTCAAGACAGGGCTCAGTGGCGCACATTGGGAGAGGCCTATGTCCAGCAGTGGACGAATACAGGCTGATGATGATGAATGATCTTCGTGACTTTTCAGTTCTACTACCAAGAGTCCCCCAAGACCTCAAGAGTCACCACCTATTGTACATAGTTTGCAGCAAGAGCAAAACCAAATAACAGATGCACAAGAAACAGAAGATACCAGGTTCTTTTACAATCTTGAGTAAAATAGATAGAACACATTTTGAAGTTTGTTCCACTAACTTAAATTAATTTTGTTTCAGACTAAACTCTATTGGTAGACGTATTATAAATGTATATTCGCTTTGGCGAAAAATCTCTATAAATAAAGATTTAAAAAAAAAAGCCATTTTTGTAAAGAACTACAGAGTATATCATCCCATGGGCCTTTGAATTGCGGCTTACTCCCAAGAAAAATGAATATACGGGATCCTGAATACATAACTAAAGCTATAAACCAAAAAAGAACACAAAAAGTTGGGAAGGAAAACAAACAAAAACATGGTGATGAAGAAAAATCGGACACTGAAAATGGTATCGATGAACCATATAGTGAACCAGAACCAAAGCGACAGTGTTTAAGGCAGTTAAACTTTTCTGAATTAAATTTTTTCATTACATATTAATGTTCTGTATTTTTTTATTTTCCTATAATTCTTCTGCAATAAGTTTTACCAATTTAATTATAAAAAAAATATAAAATTATACAAAATTAGGCTGACCCCACATTAGGCGTGCGCGATCCTCGGGCGTCTGAGAAGCGCGGGCGCCGGGCGCGCGCCGCGAGCGCGCTGCGTGAGCGTCGCGTTTTGCTACCCTGCGGCGTGTGTGAAAAGAGCAAGCGGCGCGGCGCTCGTGTCGCGTTCTTACCCCTTCGTCCGTCTGACTTGATTGAAGGGGCTTAAACGCCAAAGCGAGCGCCGCGTGCGCGCCGCGCGCTCCCTGATACACGTCACACGGCGGCAACACGCGACGCTTACGCAGCGCGCTCGCGTCGTGTACGCGGCGGCCGCGTCGCTCATACGCCCGAGGAACGCACGCGTCTAATGTGGGGGAGGCCTTATATTTGCCCTTGCTTTCGGTCTTGGACATTCAATAGTACATTGTTATCCAAGGCGTGAAAGTTACTTATTTACGTCCCGAGACGGGGTTTGGCGCCCGTAACGTAGTGAGGGCGCTAATAGTTCGAGGGACTAAATAAGTAATTTACCCGAGGTAAACACTGTGCTTTTCATTACGAATACGAGGAAAAAAAGTAAAATTAACAACATAAATTTTAGCTAAAGAAAAAATGAGTGCAAATCGGATTGTCACTTCGCTGCTTGTTTTTTTTTTAATTTTTGTGCTGTGGTCACTGTGGTCGTCCAGCTATACAGCCAGGATTTTTCATGTTCATTATTTAAAAAATGGCAAAGATTTTGTCGAAATCTGTGATATTTTAGAGAAATAGTTGAAACTAAATTATTTTAAAGTTATTATTTATATTCTTAATACTTAACTTTATGTTATTTTATTTTTTATTGCTCTGTAATTTCGTGGCTGTATAAAAATTTTGAACATGGTTCAATAGAAATGTCAAAATAGAACTAGTTTTTTTTTCTTAAATATGGCAGCTGTCAGTTGAAAGCGATTTTCCCTAGGGCGGCAATGGATAACTTTCAAACGGCTAATCAGACATGTAATGACCTACTTTCAGAGTATGAGTAATGAAAAATGTTTTACACCTCTGTATTAGATATAGCTACTGGAAGCGATAGGTAGATAGCATGGGCGGGCGGCGGCGGCGGGGGCCGGGCGGCGGGCACTGCGATGCAACATTATATTTCGCGTTGCACGTGAGTATTGTTAGGGGTGGAAGGTGCGCGCGGGGAGACTTTGACTTAGCCACGCCCACATGGCCAAGGTCAATGGCGTAATGCCGGCTCTTAAATAATCTAAAGAAAAGCAGTAAAATAAATGCCCATTCGCAGCTTACGTCACATTTCAACACAAATGTCATTTTTTCAATTTTCAATCTTATTGACGCTCCATAGTGGTGACAATAGTTTACGCGGTCATAAGCGATTAAAATCGTAGTCAGTCCGCGTCTTAAACCTTTCAGACGGGAATATCTGTAAGCAGTGCTTTAGAGATTCTTCTGGAGTAGTTTAATTACTTCTATCAACCTGCACTGAGCCTGTGTAGTGAATTACAGCCTTCTCCCGGAGTAAATTCTTCTCTCAGGAGTAGTAAGAACATTAAAGGCAGATTATTCTTATGGTAGCAGACCCTTTTGCTGAATTTACGGTATACATTTGACTATTAGTCCACTTTAGGCTGCGATAGAAACAGTAGTTACTTACACTTAGTGTGTGCGGTCTGGTCATGCGTGGCCAGCAGGTCTCGGTACCCCTGCAGCGCCTTCTCCAGCTGTTCGACCCTCGCAGACAGCAGGGCCGCGCTGCCAGCACCTGGCTCACCACACAGGGTCACTGTCAGTTCCTTCTCGTAACAGTCTAGTTGTTGCCTGAAGTAAGAGAAGAATCAGCATAATCTTCTTGCCCTTATCCCATTTTACTTGGAGTTGGCGCAATACGTTTTGTTCAAATCAAATCAAAAGCATTTATTTCAAGTAGATCAGTAAAGGTGCCGGTTCGCGCGCGAGACCGCGACAGGAGACAGCGACACGAGACCGCGACAGGTGAACGCGACACTTGTCATTGCCTAATGTTAAGTACTGTCGCGGTCTCCTGTCGCTGTCGCGCGCGCGAACCGGCACCTTTATAGGCACTTTTGAAAATTTGAATTTGAATTGTCAAAGACATAAAAAGATAAAATTAAATCCTACAAAATTATGGTGCTACAGTCCCAGTCACAAGATTTAATAACTGTAAAAGTACCGTAGATGCCAGATCAGACGTCACAGTAAATGATACTGTGACGTCTGATCTCGCATCTCCTTTTTCTTTCACATCATTCTTTAGACAATCCATTCATCTTTTCTTTGGCCTTCCTCTACCTCTCCATCCATCAACATTCATACTCATCACTCTCATAAGAGAAAAATTAAGCATAGGAAAGTTATGTATAGACATAACTGTGTTCATAAAGCTGTCTATTCTGCAGTGTATGTGTTGTGCGCTGTTGCCGCTCTTACCTATAGCTGTCCCTCTCTCGCGTGACGAGCAGCAATCTCTTCTGCAGCCTGTGTATGAGACTCTCCTGGTTCTTACGTACTATGAGCAGTTCGTTCAGTTTGCCCGTAGCCTTGTCGCGCTCGAACTTTATTGATGCCACTTCCTAAGAATAATTTAGAAGAATGTTAATTAATAAACAGCCAACAGCAATTTCAACATGGAATTGAATGATATATGATATTTCTTCATCAAAAAAGTTGCATTATTTTACTTTTTATTAGTTCAAGTTTCGTTTTAGACGGCAGGGTATTTCTCTAGGGTCGCTGGACCATCTGTAAAGTCTGTGACCCTGGAACGCAAATGTCTAATAATGAAGGAACAGGGGTGATTTTTAGTCTGTAAGAGTCTGAGTCTTCTGTTCCACCCAAAAAAAGGCTATTTTTCTACTAAACCACATAAATCAGCCTTTGTGGTCTATTAGTATAGATTGTGAGTACATGAAATCTTTGAATACTAAAGTCATTCAAAATCAAAAATCAAAATGTTATTTTACATGGGCCTCAATGGGCACTTATAAAACGTCGAAAAAAAATGGCACGGTTCAGGTTTGCCGTTTCCATGGGGAAGAACCGGCAAGAAGCTCCATGGTTACTCATTTCTTTCTTTAAACTTCTTACCTCAGTAAGTTGTGATAACTGTGACTGCGCCTGCGACGACGCGGCGGTGGCATTCAGTTGACTGTTGAGCGCAGAGTCTAAAGTACTGGATAGAGACCGCGCGCTCTCTATACCGTGAGTACGCGCCGCCGCCTTCCATTCTTCGAGAGATGACTCTAGAGACGCTAACTTGACCTATGACAAAATGGTAATTTGTTAATGGAAAGTTTTTTTTTATATTCGTACCGTAACGCGAAAAGAAAATAATGCCAGTGATATAGGGACTGCTTGTAGCAGTATGTATCGACTGCTCGGTCGATTTACTTCGGTGAACAGTGCGGTCAAGCAATCGGGAGGCTTACACGTCCTCGAGCAGTCGCATCTTGAAGCTGTCAGTACTGACTGCTTCAAGCAGTCCGTATATAGCTGGCTTAAGAGTAACTTTATGACTTAAAACTTAATTTTTTTAAATTAAACTATAGAATTGATGAAGATTTGATCTCAATTGGACATTATTATGAGCAAAAACTATTTTCTTTTATTGTAACAGAGATATTATTGTATGGTAGAGGAGCTGATTACGAAAAATGCGCCAGATGATCAAAATTTCCTAATGATCCTAGCCATACATCATGAAGTTTAAAGTTTTTGAGTGGAAATTAACCATAATAACATTGTCATAAGAACCACATTACCTTGGCTTCATGCAGCTCATTCTGCACAGGCTGTAAGGCATCGACCCTGGACTGCAACAAGTGTACTTGTTCTTCCAACAACAATTTGTTGCCTATAGAATCCCTTAGAGATCTCTCATTTGCTCGTAAACGTGCTACCTCCTTTTCTAGTTCCGCCATATTGGTTAGGCGTTTTTGTGCAGTCTGTCAAAACAAAATAACATTATCGACATTATTTTAACATAATTTCATCAAACTTTTCTAAAACTACAGTAATGACATTGGTTTTAGACCACTGAAATTTGAACAAACTTGTGTGTGGCACAAAAGCCATGACGTCTTCAAACGAGAGTAGTTCCACAGTGGGAAAGTGACAGAGCTATGCAAGTCGTCTAGCGCCATCTCGTTCCCACAGTACACTCACTCAAACAAACACGAATTAATTGTGCGTAAGACACCTGGATACTTCTGTACGCGCACACGTGAGCAGTGGTCTAGATATTGTGCGTGTACAATGCAAGAATTAGTTTAGTAAAAATGTTCCTGCAGAGCTTTGCCAGTGGACACGGAGGCTCTGTGTCTTAAACAAAACGGTCGATCTCGCAAATACACGTTCATCACGGCCGATATCACGACTTCGGTTTTATCGAACAAAATGAACACCTACAATTCACACCGAAACGCGACGCTGCCGATATTTCAATGGAGCGACTCAAAATCTAACTTTATTTACTACACGAAAAGACACACATTTCCAGTATCGTCTGGTCGCGTCACGTCGCGGCGTGATCTAACCCTAGAGGTTTTGATTCCATACTACAAAAAAGCATTTATTTGTACAATTCTAAGCTAACTTATCCTTCATGTCTATTAAAATCACCACATTACCTTAGCCTGTTGCTGCCAGTCTTTGTAAGAATCTCTCTCATACTCCAACTCCTTGAGCTTGTTGGTGACGCTCTGCAACTCGAAGGTCTGCTTCTCCAGCTGAGTCCTCAAGGCCGGCAACTGTTCTGCCCTGCTGGTCTGTTTCGCTACCTCAGTTTTTAACATTTCTACTTCAGATTGAGCACCTTCTAGAGCCTGTGCAGACAAAGGAGCATAATTTTTATATCACCAGTGGTATTTTTGTATCATAAACCATTGTATATGATACAAAAATACCACTGGCCACCACCATTCATTAATGGATGATGATTTTGAAGGCACGGTTGGCACAAAAGCTGAGTGATTCAGTGTTTCAGGTCTTGCATGCAGAATGATTATTCTGCATGCAATATATACAAACCCGAAACACGTGTCTAGTATTTTTATGTAAAGAATCTATGTAAAAAATTTCAAAACTGTATCTTAAAAAATCACAAAGTTATAAGCTTTTTAAGTAACATGGTTGTCCATTCAAAAGTATGGTTACCGAGTCACTACGTGGCGCGGCGCAGATAATTCAATCATAATCAATAATCAGCAATTTCTGTGGTCTACAAGAGGTTGTTCCAGGTAAATTCCTCATGTGCACCAAGGATTTTTAATTAAAAGAAAATAGTTCTCTACTTTGCTTCTATTCACTCCCATAGTTAAATACCCGACCGTTCCTACATAACGATCCAGAATGTAGTAAGGTTTCAAAATAGCTCCAGAATCAGTTTTCGAAACATCTAGTACTTTCTGGAAGATAGTGGCACCTTTGGCTATAGTGTAGAAATTTCGAAAAGATTGTATTGACTAAAATAAACATTTTACCTGCAGCAGTTCATCCATATCCTTTTTCATCTCGGACAGCTGATCCTTGCTGCTCACAGTAGCTTCAAGCAGCTTGTCTCTCATGTCCGCTATCTGTTTCTGAAGCTCGCCTTTTTCTTTGTCCCATTGTGCTTTATTCTCCTTTGATTCTTTTATTACCTTTGTGAATTTTAAATATGAAAATAAACCATAGAGTAGATTTAAACAATAAATTAGTATTTAACATTCAAATTGTTATGTCATCTATACTAATATTATAAAGCTGAACTTTCTTTGGTTGGGCGTCTAATCTCGAGAAATACTGACTCGAATTTAAAAAAGTATTTTTGTATTGGACATAGCCTGATAGCCCATTTATGGAGGAGGCTATAGGCTATAAAACATCACACCAATAGGACAGGTGCAGTAGGTGAAACCGCAAGGAACAGCTAGTAATGTATAATAAATAGAATGTCTTTGATAAAATATAACAAAAAGATTCATTTCCATTCACAGCACTTGGTCCTTGGATTGCTAGGAAACACTTTCAAGTCTCAACCCGTTGGTAGCGAAGGCATTGATACCAACATCTACATGGTCAATGTTTATGCAAACTCAACCAAGGTGCCCATTGATGGTGCAGGACTGCCCTGCTTGGGCAGAGCACCGCCGTGTCCTCACGATGGCGATAGGCGGAGACCTCTCGCGCCTGGCATTGGTTAAGGCCATGCTGTGGGGCGAGACGGAGTGCGAAGCAGTCATGCTCGTGAAGGAGAACGCGGGACGAGTGAGGGAGAAGACAGCGTCCTCCCTCCACCCCAGCCGCACGGCACCGGACATCAGAAGACAGGTGATTGTATGAGTACAATAAAATATTGTACTTATACAATCACCTATGCTCCAACAACCAGGCCTTAACTTATATTTCATAAACTCCTACTGAGCCATTTGATTATTCTTTCAAAAATAGCTCCAGAAATTATTGGCAACAACAAATTTAATTTTTACCTGACTATATTCATCCTTCAGTTCCTGTTCCCTTCTCCTAATCACATCCAATCTATCCTGCATGTCCGAGAGAGCTCTCTCATCTCTCTTGTGTTGCTCCATGAGGGAACCCTTCTCCTCTTCAAATAGAATCTGCATCTCTTTCCGTATTGTGTGCTGATGGTTTATGCGGGACTCTAGCTTTGTTATCTGAAATTAAATTGGCCATTTTAACTAATGGGTATAAATTTAAAATGTCACTTACGGGATATCTTCCGTGATTATATTTTTGTTTAAATTCCCGATATTTAATGGGTATAGCTAGAAATTAATGTGTATGCTGTACATGATTATAGAATGTTCTATAGGTATTTATAACAACTATTTGAATGTTGTTCTTCTGTCCTGTTTATTGTTCCTGTAATTTGCATTATAAGACTAATAAAGAGTATTGCAATTCCAATTTCTATTTCTTTTTTATGCATATTATCTAGCTCAGATTTATTAAATCCTCAGACTCAGACAAACATCAAACCTGTATATTTTTTTTGTTTACATAATTTAGGTTTGTTTATCTACCAATAAACCATGAAAACATAACACTACAGTATTGGATCTGAACCACTTTAATTATAGTAACAATAAAAAAAAAGCTTTATTTTCATGGCTCAGTGCAGTGTTGTAAAACATACTGATTTTTCATTAGATCGCACCGGATTCTGGGGCTATAATATTCAAACTGAATATTATAGCCCCAGAAAATATGAAAAAGGTACTGTCCCTAATTTTATCCTGTTTTTTATTTTCCAACAATGCCATACTGAAGAATATGAAAGCATAGACACAGAATGACATCAAACTTTATGAGCAGCACATAAAGTAATGAGTTTCAAGATGAGCTTAATATTTTGTCTTTACCACACTCATCAGAGAATGAGGAAAGAATTTATTAAAGCTTATAAACCACAACAGCCTGTAGGGCTTTTGAATACGAATTGATGGTAAATGTTATGAATTGAACTAGTTATTATCTTTGTATTCCTAGGAGCAACTTTCTTAGAATGCCAATATTTTTATTGTAATGCTATCTAAATCTAGTTCAACATAGTACATGGTTTGGCTGAATCAGTGTAACATAATACCTTATCAATAGGAGAATGCATGTGTTTTTTACCTGGGCTTTGGCAGCTATCAGGTCAATCTTCAGCCTCTTAGCTTCCCATGGAGAAGGTGGTGCGGACGCCGGTGTAGAGCTAGACTCCGTTCGGTGCCGTTTCTCAGGAGTACAGACATCATTCATGCAAATGCTGGACTTTCTTTTACCACCAAGCGACAATAGGTTATTAAGCCCTGCAATTTTTTACCTCGATCAATACAGTAATCATATACAAATATAGTCGCCATTATGTCTCAGACACAAAACAAAATATTACCATCTTTCAGAGACGAATTACTATCAGAAAAATTCAGTTTCGTAGCAGACGATAATTTGTCTTTCGGCGGGTCCGTATTTATTACTCGTCTAAATGGCTCCAATACATCATTGAATAGGGACATATCACCTTCCTTAGCCATTTTTTCACAAATGCTTAAGTTATAAATCCTAGTTTCAATCAATACGATATCATTATAAATAGAAGAACCAAATTGATTTTCATTTAATTCCGAAATACAACAACGCAAGTACTCGCACAAAACGGAAACAGAAGAAAACGCTTTGTGTCAATAGTGTCAAATTCTTGGCACAGAGTAAAAATCTTTGATTTTAGTTTTTTGTGAAGACGAAATTCTCGTTATGTCTAAAGTGGCATTTCATTTTGGTTCACCTTGTATTCGTGGAACGGGATTTTTATGAAGCCAGCTTCCAAGCCGCCATTCGCAAGGTTGCTTTTTTTTACGGGCGTTAAAAAGCGCTGAATTTGAATAAAAAGATAATAGACGTTAATTTTTTTTAGTAGTCCATTCTTTATGTCTACCGATTGACATAGACATAGACGTCCAGAGACGTCCTAAAGGTAAACGCAGACTTAGCCGCACCGCAGTCTCCGCAGTCTGCGCATTACGAATCTTTGCATGCCTACGGGTAAAATATGGCTGATGATTATTTTTTCTTTAACAGCTGTGTACTGTACCCATATTTTGTAAAATAAATATCTTTTATCTTTATCTTATCTTTTACGAATACTTTATATGAAGGTCTATGCAACCTCGCACACCTAGCCGCATCGCAGTAGCCGCAGAAGCGGTAAGAAAATGATGACTGCGGGGACTGCGGAGACTGAGGTGCGGCTAAGTCTGCGTTCACCTTAACAGTTAAAGCGGTCTCATACTACCGATATTTCGGTATTTTTGATCGATATGGACCACACCTACCGAAATGTACAACTTCATATTTCCGATTAGAGATGGGTAACTAGCCGAAATTTCAATAACTTAGCTAACCGGCTATTTGTGGTGTAATAGCCAGCTAGCTAGCCAGCTATTTGGCTACTTGGCTATTGAACAATAGCGTTTAGTAACTAGCGGCGCAACGAAGCGGCGCCGGTGTAGCTAGGTAGGACTTAAATAACGCAACATCAACTGCCCGATCTGAATTCGATCCTAAATCAAAAAGAAATGATTTCCTCTCTGAGGTCACAATAACCAAAATACTACCAAATTTTTATTTATTTTAAACCTGACGGTAACTAACCAGCTATCTAATCATCGTATTTCATAAGTTCGTTCATTAAACCACTTGACCGTTATTCGAAGCATAAACAAACAATTGAGATAGGCTGTATCTTGATTCCTTTGCCTTTTTTCCTTACGATATAGCTCTCTCGCTCTCGTGACGTCACCAGGTCAGAGAGGGGAGCGCGCTTGTGAGCGCGCGTCGCCCGTCTTGTTCATTGGCGTTCTTTTCTTTGCCGGAGACGGTTGTGGCTTACTAAGCTGGTGAGTTTTATTTTTAAAAAACTTTTTTTCTACAACCGTCATTATTTTTCCTTATGATCAAAAAACTGGCTAACAGTTTTCGATATTTAACTAAAATTGTTTTCAGTGCATTGTTTTTAGTGTATTACAGTGTGTTACTGCTAAGTGTATTACAGTGTGTTACTGATAAGTGTATTACAGTGTAAATCAACGTTGACAATTAAAAAAAAAAAAAAATTAACGGTTTTCCGTTCGCGTGTTACAAATTCCTTTTTCCAGTGTTTTGGTGTTCGATTGTTTAAATAATTAGTAATGGATAAGGATATAACGTTGATTTCGCACGATGAGCCGGTCGCAGGCCCTTCCTATGCTGCTAATAATAAGGAATCCAGTTCTAAAAGGAGGCGTTCACAATCTAGCAGTAGTAGTAGTAGCTCGGACGATAGTGGTTCCAGTTCATCTAGCTCTTCTGACCATAGGTCTAAACACAAAAGTGCTCGTCGCCGTCGTAACAAAAAAAAAGGGGGGGCAAACATAAGCACCGCCGCTCAGGGCGTAAAGTAAAACAAAGTGATTTACCTTATCAAAACATGCCTAATAATAATCCAGTGGCCGATGACGCCATTTCCCTTTTTGCCGTGGATGATTTCGAGCAGGAAGGTAGTACTTTTCTTAATGATTTAGATGTTGAAATTAAGCTTAAAGAACCGGCTATTCCGAAAACAGACGTGCGTTACTTGGATATATTAAAAGAAATTCAATTTTTCAATAAACCGGACTGGAGTGAGGTACGTTACGCGGATACCCAAAAATCTTATAATCATAACCCGGGTTTCGTTGAACTCGAAGCAAATGAAGAGATCAGACCCTATGATACTCTTAAGCACCTAAGCTACTCCGAGAGGGCTTATGCTTCGTTGACTTATGGTTTACTAAGGCAAAAAGAGTCCTTAAAAAAGGAACTTTGTACATTTATGTCATGGGTCCGTGAACAAAAAGAGGAAAAATAGCTTCGAGGCTATAAACCAAAGGCTTAATGATATTTATACTGCTAGTGATTTTAGTAAGGTTTCAGCAGACCTTTTGCAAATGGTTTGTGGACATAGGGCTGAAACAATTCAAATGCGTAGAGATAGCATAACTAATGCAATTCGCGATCCGTTGGTTAAAGCATCAATTAGGAAAATACCTCCATCTGAAGTCAACTTATTTAATTCTGAACAGTTAGTCGTTTCATTGGAAAAAGTTGGTGGTGTCAAAAAAGCATTTTGGCCTGCTTCCAAATGGACCAGCTCATCTAAATCAACTTATAGTTCCGCCTCAACTTCGCAAGTTGGTAAATGGCTAATAAGTCCCTCGCAGGGACAATACTCTGTTCCGCCCTCACAGGGTAAGAACTATAACAATAGCATGCCCCCACAGGGCTGTCAGAACTGTAATGCCCCCTCGCAGGGTGGCTATTTGCAGCATAATATACAATGTCCTTCACAAGGACCGCCTCATACGTACTACAACTATCCTCGTCAGGGTAGAGGCGATAGAGATTCCTTTCGTTCTCGGGGGGCAAGACAGAACCAAAGATACCACGCTCACAAACGTGGTGGCCATAAACGAAGGTCATCACCTTCAGATTACAATGCCAAAAAGAGTAAGCATTGACACGAAAATATTCCAAGCGGGTCAGTTATCGAACTTCGTCCATCATTGGAGGGAAATGCAAGCACCAGAATTTCTCATTCAAATAATTCAGGGGTACCGTATACCTTTTCAACAAAAACCACCTTTAGTAATGCCCAGATTAGACAAAAAGGCGTTTCACACACCAGTGTCGCCGGAAATGTCTTTAATAATCCAAAAAATGTTGAATCAAGGAATCCTAGAAATTGCGAGTCCAACTCCAAGTTTCTTATCCACGCTTTTTCTGGTACCAAAAAGCGATGGGTCGGCTCGTCCGATTTTCAATTTAAAAGCCTTAAACGAATTCGTACTGACCACCCCCTTCAGTCTGATAAATGTATTCAGAGTCCCAGATTTCATTCAACCCAACCAAATAATGAGAAGCAAAGGTGTGAGAATATTGGTCTTTCTCGACGATTTTCTTCTGGCTCACCAAGACCCAGAAGTTCTCACAAGCCATGTGAACCTTCTCGTAAATACATTGCAATACCTGGGATGGCAAATAAATTTCGAAAAATCTATCTTAACACCCAAGAAATCGCTTGTTTATCTGGGCGTACTGTGGGATCCTTGGCAAAATTTCAAATGTCTACCAAAGGAAAAAGTAAATTCTTTATTGGCGAAAATTTGCGGAATTATAAACCTTGGGAAGACAGATCTGAAAAAGTTGCAGAGTATAATAGGATCCCTAAACTTTGCGAGTTTTGTTGTTCAAAGAGGGAGATTACATTATCGAGCTCTATTAAAATTTCTAAACACTCTAGAACTAATCAATTCAACCAGAGTGTATTCTGTACCTGTAGATGCAATGAGCGATCTACGGTGGTGGACCCACAATCTACAACATCCATCAATTCTGCACCATGCCCCAGCAACTCATTTTATCACGACAGACGCCTCCGACTTAGGATGGGGTGCCCAGATGGACAACCAGTCCCTATGGGGAACTTGGTCCCAGAACGAGAGAAATGGTCACTGCAACGTAAAAGAGATGTTGGCAATACTGAAGGTCTTTCAAAGTCATTCTGTATATCTGAGCCAATCTACAGTCACAATACAATGCGACAATCGCACGGTAGTAGCGTATCTCCGTCACGAAGGAGGAACAAAATCTACGCAGTTGATGGACATAACTTACGATCTATTTTGCTTAATAGATCAACATCAAATTCACATCAACGTGCACTACATTCCGGGGAGATACAACAACCATGCCGACCACCTATCACGGTTTCGCCAGGCCCCCGAATGGCATCTGTTACCCAAGATCACCAAAATGATCTTCCTAAAATGGGGGATTCCCCAAGTGGACCTGTTTGCCTCCAGCAACGCCCACGTAGTCCCTTATTATATATCAAAGGATCAAAAAGACATGCAAGCTGTAGCCCACGACGCGTTCTCGATTGCTTGGACATTCGATCTGGCATGGGTGTTCCCGCCCCCGTTTCTGATACCCAAAGTTCTGAGCTACCTCAATCAGGCATCGGGAATTTACCTACTGGTAGCACCGAGATGGGAACGAGTATTCTGGCGCGGCGATCTCAAAGCCCGCGCTCTAGCCCCACCATTCACAATACAGAACCTGAACCAAGTGTTAATAGATGTAACAACAGGACTGCCACCGCCTCGAGTCCAGGATCTGGTGTTGGAAGTCTGGAAATGTGGGGGTGGACACATCATTTAAACGATTGGGATAATTCTCAAATAAATCTTTTGAAAAGTTCTTGGCGTGCTTCAACCCTTAGAACTTACAAACCTGCATGGAACCGCTGGGTGTCATGGTGTAGAGCTTGTGGTATTAACCCTAAGAATCCCTCGGGTTCTGATCTAGCTCGGTTTCTGGCTGATCTGCATATAAAATATAAACTTTCCTACAATACAATCATGTTACATAAATCTGTGGTCTCCACCCTTTGTAATGTAAACAATTCAGGTGCCCTAAGTAATCATGTTTTGGTTAAGCATATTTTGAAATCCATTTCAATCAAAATGCCTAAGGACCCGAAGCTACCCGTTTGGAATATTGATGATTTTGTATCCTTTCTTGGCAGTAGAACGATAAATAATGATAATAAGTTTGATGTATCGAGTCAAGCCGCTGCCCTTTTAGTTCTCTGTTCTGGTAGGCGTATTCACGACTTGACCCTCCTTATGACCGATGAAGATAATTATATTCGATCATCGGAGCATGATTTTATAACTTTATGGCCTGCCTTTGGGTCCAAGACTGATTCATCTGACCATAGGCAATCAGGTTGGAGATTATTTAAAAATAATAATAATAGGAATTTGGATCCGGTATACTGGATTGAACGGACTGTATCTGTGCTTTCCGTTAGACGACAAGAAGCTAATTGTCATAACTTGTTTATTACCATGAGAGGTGCAGCTCGTGGGGCCTCACGAACGGTTATTGCGGGCTGGATCAAAACTCTCATGCGACGGGCTGGCATTGTTGCTACTCCTGGAAGCATTCGTTCCGCTGTTGCTTCCAAGAATTGGTTGGACAACTTCCCTATAGAAGAAATTATGGCTCGGGGAAATTGGAGGTCTTCTAATACTTTTGTAAAATTTTATAAGCGTCAAGTTTTGAATGCTTCTAGAAATAACAATATTACTGATCTATTCAACCCAGTCCTACTGTGAAATATGCACGTAATTAATTTAATGTTATGTAAATTGTAATTATATTTATGATTGGTAATAAATTATTTTATTATTACACCTATTTTGCTGATTTTAATTCCTACACATTGGCGTTCTCCCTGGACGTCACCAGGCGATAACAGACATATCTCAATTGTTTGTTTATGCTTCGAATAACGGTCAAGTGGTTTAATATTGGCGTTTTTCCTGAAATAAAACGCTTATTAAACTACTTACCTTATTCGAAGCATAAACAGTGATTTCTGCCTGGTGATACAAAGAAAATCATCCAATGAACAAGACGGGCGACGCGCGCTCACAAGCGCGCTCCCCTCTCTGACCTGGTGACGTCACGAGAGCGAGAGAGCTATATCGTAAGGAAAAAAGGCAAAGGAATCAAGATACAGCCTATCTCAATTGTTTGTTTATGCTTCGAATAAGGTAAGTAGTTTAATAAGCGTTTTATTTCAGGAAAAACGCCAATATTAAACGAACGAAATTACTAAGTATAATGCTCTTTCTTTGTCTAATCTATTTTGTGAATATTGTGAGAAAAAGACCGACGATATCAATGAAGATCGTACACGCGTAGCGCAGTGAGCGCGCACACAGCTATCGGCTATTTTGGCTACTCTAGCTACCCGGCTACCGAATACCGGGACGGCTATAAAACGTAGCAGTTAGCTATACTCCGTGGCGGCTACGCGGCTACGAGGTTACGAGCGGCTACGCGGCTATAACATAACCTGTCAGTTATCTAGCCAACCAGTAGCCGATAGCTAGCTATCGTGTTGACGGATATCATAGCCGTGGCTATTTTGCTCATAGCCGGTATTTGGCTAGTTATGGCTATAGCTACCCATCTCTATTTCCGATTCCGACAGGTACCAGTTGACACTTGACAGCAAGACAACAGAAAGTTCTGAAACAGTCAAACCAGACGAAACAGTACAGTACGTACTTCATTTTTGACTTTGACTGATGGACCAGGTGGAGTAGGTGGACCTGCAATCCTGGAAGGACTTAGTAACCTAACTTTTAGGACCTAGTTATAGGCCATTGACAAGATTGCAGTCTTTTCTTTGGGAGTAGGCCGTCCGAGTAACTCGCTAGTGTCGTGATTGCTGTAAAACAAATTGAGAAAATAAAATGGATCCGAATTCGATGCAATATTTTACAAGCTATGAAAACTTAGAAGTAAGTATCAGCTAAACAAAAATGTGTTGGAAATAAATTTAAAAGTTTGTGGTATTCATTTAATATTATTTTTGTAGGTGCATAAGTTAATGATTGAAGATGAGCCAAGAACCCTGGCTTACAGGAATGCAATTTTGCAAAACAAGAAATATTTTAAAGACAAAGTTGTAATGGATGTGGGATGTGGAACAGGGATTTTGTCTATTTTTTGTGCTCAAGCTGGTGCTAAAAAAGTATTCGCTGTTGAAGCCAGTAACTTGGCTAATTTAGCTAGAGAAGTAGTGAAGGCGAACAACTTTGAAAATATTATAGAGGTAAGACAATTATAATCTGATAATATTTATACAAGCAGACCCCTTTGCGGGATATGACCGTACTTTCGTGCCCATCCTGCTTAACCATCTGCACCTTCCAAGATTTGAACGAGGCAAAGACAGAGTTGTGTGGGTGGCTATTTATTTGTTTAATACTATTTGAGTCCATCAACAGTTCAACACTTATAGAAGACCATAAAATTATAATTTAATTATTATGATAATATTATCCCCTTGGGTTCCTTTTAGCTTTACATGTTATTATTATTTATTCACTATTTTCCATGCTTAACTTGGCATGATGATAATGACATCGTCTACAGCCCAACTTTATGTACTGCTAGAACTTTTGTTTCTGCAAAGAATCCTGCTCTTATCTACTACATGACTTTAGCTTTTATCCGCTACAACAACCTTTAAATGAGACTTTCCACCCAGGGCGGCTACCACAACAACTAAAGTCTTGAATTATAAAAAAAATATTTACCTTTTATTATAAGCATGGGAAAAATTCTAACTAATGTAGCGACATGCCTGATCCAGGTTTATTAAAACCTGTGTTTCTGCAAAAACTGAAAAAAAAAACTATTAATGTAGTTTTTTTTCAGTTTTTGCAGAAACACAGGATGCTTTGAAATATTACAGGTAATTCACAGCAGAGTTGAAGATGTGGAATTACCTGACAACATGAAGGTAGACGCCATAGTATCTGAGTGGATGGGTTTCTACCTCTTGCATGAGGGTATGCTTGACTCAGTCCTTTTTGCCAGAGATCGGTTCCTCAAAGACCAAGGAGAATTATTCCCGGAAAGTGCGAGTATTTATGTTGCACCATGCAGGTAATATACCCTTTGTACTATTTTTTATGAGCAGATATATTTTTGTGGACTCCAAGAAGTTTTCTTGTGTTGTGGACTTGTTTACAAACATTTAAAGTCACATATAGAAATGCCCAGATCCAGAATAACTACCTGTAAGGCATATTATAAGAAGTTGTTCCGTGTGGAGATCAACTTGCGACACCCAGCGCACCAGTTGATCACGCAACCGCTGCGCCAAACGTCGCTTCTACCAAGCCTAATGAGAAACACGCGTTAGTTTAGGACGAAAAACCTATAAAATGACTCCGACTGCTACTTTAAAAAAAATGACCATGGTCTTGCAACTAGCCAGCCATTACATAATTATATGCAAAAACAATGTATTCTTATTTATTTAGTGTGCCATCATTATACAACGATTGGGACAGCAAATTTGGTGTAAACATGTCACCATTCGCTCGAGAGCTGCGAGCGAGCAAAGCCAACAAACCTGAGATCCTTACCATAAAGCCTGAAGATTTGTTGGGACCTGAAGAACCTCTCTGCTGGGTTGACGTGAGAGTCGACGAACAGCATGAGTTAAATGGATATATCCTGGAACATGTTGTTGGTAAGCATAACTCTATAACTCACTTTGTATTTTACCGGGTAAATTTTCCAACTGGGCATCGATAGCTGTATCCGAAACTATAATATGCAGAATATCAAAAGTACTTAATCCCAGGATTTGATCCTTATTAGCAACACTACCGGATGGTTTAATAATACAGCTTGTACAATTACCGGCATGGATCTTAAGCGCTGACCTTCACCTGCGCAGAAGTGTGTTATTAGGTCCCTTTGGTAGATGAAGTGAGGAACGGGGGCGTGAAAAGTGTAGTGATTGGCTCGTGTAGCGTGCCGTAGCGCATCGCGTCATAGCCGCCACTCGGGATTCGTTCTTTTGTGCATTTTATTTGTTTTATTGTGTATTTTATAGTGCGTTTCATTTGTCGATAAGTGTACGATGCGCAAAGCGATCCCCACTCTTATGCCGAGCGCTCAAGAACCGTGCCGGTATCTGTACTAATAATACAAAGCTGAATGAAGTTTGTTTCTTTGGTTGAACGCGCTAATCTCCGGAAGTACTGGTGTGAATTGAAAATTCGCTGTGTAGGATAGTCTTATTTATCGAGGAAGGCTATAAAACATCACGCGTCGACCAATAGAAGCCTAGCAGCGGGAGCGAAACCACGGGGAACAGCTAGTTAAATCATAAATGGTTAATTACAACTGAAAATTTACTAAAAAATGCTAAGTATTTACTAAGTTGGGCGACTCGCTGTCCGACCACTCAAAGAGTGTCAGCAAAATGACGGGGCCCCCCTCTAAAGGGCCAAAGCCTGCCGGGGTCGCGGGACTTACGAATTACCGTGACCCCGGAACGTAAAGTGCTATTGAAGGACACCGTGAATTTTAGTCAGTACAAGTCTGACAGTCCCTCCCGCCCTGACCTGGGTGGGAGAACTCATTTGATGATTTTACCACGATAAAAAAAAATAGTATTTACAAAGTTACTGACTGATATTTTGTAGATAATTTTACACTTCTTATTGGTATTTTTTCCAAATTGTACATCACTACAAATTACAAAGGAGATAGAATAGAAACTCCTTAATCATAGGCTTAGTCACAGGCACGTCACAGGTTAGCACTAATTGTCAAAATTGATAAATTTTCTGTCAAAATACATCAGTGAAAGTTTTGAAAATTGTAAAAAGTGAAATTAATAAGCTTTAGCGGTTTAAAGGTCAACGTATAGTTATGAATGCTGCACGGGATCAGCAGCGCCTCAATCAGAGTCATTCCGAACTCCTTATAAAATACTCCGTATTGCAACGCACACAAAGAATCTAATAGCTTGTAGCTGCCAGTCGTCAGCTCCTCTACCTCACGTAGCGCGTTACCTGCTTACGTAGAGTTGACGATCTGGTGAGCTGATTCCTGAAAAATAATGATCAACTTATGTGGAAAATATGAAAAATGCTGTTACAGTATGAGAAGTTTTGTTTCCCCCTCAATGAAGTCATCAAATTAAGGAAAAAACTGAAAAATGCTTTAATATTAAAATTTAGAAGCATATTGAAGGGTTTGGTAATGTTATTAATATTCTTTGGAGTTCAGAAATATTGTAAGATAAGTGCATTTTCCATTAGCATGGGCGTAGGAAGAAGGGGGCCGGATTGGGCGTGCCTACCCCAGAATTTTTGCTAACAGAAAGTTAAGGAAGAAAAGATCTGTATGAGCTAAAGTCGAGAAAGTTTGACATTTTGTAAATAATCAGAAAAGGGCGTGTATGTGATGTACGTACACGCATGATCGTCGCTTCTTAGAGACCACTATACCCAGGCCCCCCTGGAAAAAAAATCTCTGATTCATCCATGTCAATTAGTCAAAAGTGAGAAACATAAAATAACCATAAAAAATACTGTTACAGGTGCAAGCAAAAATGGTTACTACCAAGGCCTCTGCATATGGTTCGAGTGTAATTTCCCCAAGCTTTCTGACAATCCAGGAGACAGTCACACAATTCTGGACACAAGTCCACAGAGTCCGCGTACACATTGGCAGCAAACTGTCATAGTTCTGCCGGAACAGCAGGAGGTGGAGAAAGGAGAACCCATCGCATTCAAACTGGATATGAACAGAGCTGACCCTACCAGCAGAAGGTAGAATGTTTTAGCCACTTTTTATTTTAACAGCCCATTCACGACCTTGCCCCTGTAAGCGGTGACTGCGCGGGGCGGTGAGCGGTAAGATGTGTAGAAATGTTTGAAACACGCCACAGGCACTGCCAGTGGCGAATTCGTGTACCTACAAAGTAACTAATGTCTTATACGCACCGCCCGCCGCAGACCTTGCTTGTGACGTTTAACCAATTTTAAGAGTCGTGTTTTCGTCAATTTTGGTTTACGTAATTACGTAACGAAGGGAAAAACGTGTCATATATTTTGCATGTGCGCTTAAAAAATATATTATGTTCACACTTGACGTTTCTGAAATAAAACTGTTAAACATTAGGTTGCGTTTCCACTGAGGCGGAGCGGAGTGCGATTCACCAATCATAAGGCTTGAAATCCACCTCAAGCGATGTGATTGGTGAATCGCACTCCGCTCCGCCTCAGTGGAAACGCAGCCTTACTCAAAACTTTGCTATTAAACTTGTTTATTTTTTACAGATACAACATAGAAATGACAATGCTGGACCCAGACGAAGTGGAACACCCACTCCCATGCTCCTGCCACATGACCAAGTGCATATTAACTAAAACTTTCATGAACCAACACGCTGAACGCGTTTTAAATGTAAACCAACTCGAGGCAGAGCACGGCAATAAATTTTACGCCACGGACCTTCTACAGCAAAACAGTGACAAGATTGTAAAGGCGGAAGAAGATAAAATGATTTTACAGGATATAGATATTACTGATGATGATGATGATAATGCTAATTAAAACAACAGTTAAAGTTTGTTTTGAGGTTTTATTACGAATAAGACACGCACCTTTAATCAAAAGAAATAACTCAACATTTCAGTTTTGTGGGGAACCGCATTCCATTGAGAGGGAGATTCCAAGTCATGTAAGTACTGATATGAAATAAAGTTGAGAATGAGTCTTTTTCTTTATCGTTTTCATCATACTGGGTTACTGGGTTTGCTTTTGGACTGAATGTCTTCTCCGTGTTAAAATAGTTTAATTAATAAAAAAAGGAGTTCAGTTTTTTGATTTTAAAGGGATGATAACGATTTTCGATCATTGCCATTATTCGAGAGTTAAATGAAATAAATCAAAGTTCTTTAAAATATAATACCGATTACATTAAAATATTAGTGTCTGTATTTCAGACGTTAAACGACGTTTCTTGTCCTTATAGCTTTTAAGAGGAGGCCAACTTTCAGTTTTTAGGGTTATTCTCGTACATATCAAGAATCCACTCTATGCATATCCAGGTTATAAGTGCAGGATTGCTTATTATTCTACTAAAGCTAAGCACAAGATCCTGGGTTTGATTTTCAGGTCAAGAAAAATCATTGGCACTGTTTTCTCAGTTGCAAAGTCCCGATTTGTTTGTGCGGAGTTCATACATTGCCGGCCAAATGTGTCTTCCTCTTTTGCCAAACCATTTCAGGATTCCAGGGTTTTTTTTTGTTAGATTCAGGGTCCATTATCAGCATCGTAGCATGTTAGTAACAGACTGTGTGAGCTGTGCTTCTCCACTAAGCCATCGGTTATAGTCCAGTCTCATGAGTAGGCGGGCCAAGTAGACGCCGCATGGACGATCGCGTAGTGATACTAGTAGCTGCATCAGTTGTTTAACTAATTTGCTGAATCTGAAATGATACGATAAAATGTCAGTATATATTTTTTATAAGATCTAAAATGTTCTAGACTGAAAGTTCTGTTACACAGTGAAAAAATGTCAGTTTTGAAATTAAAAAAAAAAACAAAATTAGTAAAATGCACGAAATAAGTTTTATAACCACACTAGCGACTCTCCTTGGCTTCGCTCAGGTGCAATTTTAAAATAAAGTAGCCTATGTCACTAGGATTAATGTAACTTTCTACTGGTGAAAGAATTTTCTAAATTAGTTCAGTAGTTTCAGATATTACTTTTCTACAAACAAACTTTACCTCTTTATAATATTAAAATCCAATGATTTAGATAAACGAAATAATTTGTAAATCAAATTCGATTAGAACTCATTTGATTAAAAAATAATAAATACTAACCGATCAGAGTATCCTCTAATATAATAATCTTCGGCTTCCCTATCGGCGACGCTATCGTTCATCCCGCAGAAGGAGTGGCACAGTTTCAGCAGTTCCATGATGTTGCAGAATACAGGATTGTTGAGCGAGTCCGTCGAGTCGTTGGAACAGTCGCTGTCGCAGGACTAGAATACAACAATAACACACTTACGGTCTTAACTACAAAAAAGTTAAACATCTGTTGAACACTTGTCTAGAACTAGAAAAACTGACAACGTCAAAACGGTATTTGTCGTTGATTTATGGGTCGTTTTGCAGTTACCCTTTTTTAGAAAGGTGTTCAACAGATGTTTAACTTTTTTTTGGTACGACAGTTATTTTTTTTTTATTTGAGAGAGAGTTTTGGTTTGCTCTTGACTCAAGTCTATCTATGTCAGAGGTTGCAGAGACAAAGTCTACGATGGATTGAGCCTGTTCTATACGTCTACCACTGCGGCTGGGATGGAGGGAGGACGCTGTCCTCTCCCTTACGCGGTTCGTAAGAGCACAAGGCCCATAAGCATATTAAGAGCACACATTTTATTTTATGACTAGAACTAAATATCATACAAGTTACAGGGGTCACAGTCAAGAACGACTGGCTAAGTATATCAGCCAGGAACGTAGCATGTGCCTTCTTGAGCTTCTCGAAGTCGTTGGTCTTGTGCACCGCATCCATCAGACGAGAGAAGTTGGTTTCCAACACGTCGGCTTGCATGTAGTGTTGTAAGTTGTCCATCAAGAACATCAGTTTGTTGTGCAGCTGGCACATTGAGAAACTGAAATATGAAATACATGCATTTTATGTGATGTGTAACGGCCCGCTCAAGAGATTGGTCTAAGCGGTGCTTGCGCGGCGGGCGGGGCGGCGGAGCTTTGTGTACTCCATGTATGCACAATAGCGATTGGCGGTAGTCGCCGAAATCCCCAGTCCCCACTTGCGCATCGCTGTCCGCTGACGCGACGAAATAGAATAGCGGTACGCTCTATTCTATTTCGTCGCGTCGCGCATTCTATCGTACTTTTGCTTCCCCCCCCCGTTCCGTGATAACTGCGCGCGTTTTCGCTATGAGTGGTGTCTAGTGGCGTGCTTCAAACATTTGATCTTACCGCTCCTTGCCCCGCGCTAAGCTTCCGCCTACAGTGGCAAGGTCATGAACGGGCCATATCATCTTTACTATTGCTTCTGTGGGAGTGATTTCTTGAAGTGCAACGAAAGTGGAACAGGACTGGTCAAATGAAATATGACGCGTGCAAGCATGCGCAATTTGAATGAGCACACGCAATGGTAGCATTTAGTCGTCTGATGGTACCAACTCTTGCCTGTCTTCGTGAGTTGGCAGATATTACACAATATCCTATGCGATGAGTGTACGAATTGCTGTTTTTTTTTTTATTATCCTGTAGAATAGAATAATAAATACATAATAAATTCATTTATTTTATCACCACAATATTTAAGAGATTACATGGAAATATTGTTTAGTAATGATATTAATTAAAAATACTCCAATATTGTGGGAGACTGGTGCCTAAGCTAGGCTAATAACCTGTGTTATAGGCGTAGATATTGGTGTTATAAATAATAGTTGTAAGAGTTATAATTATAATTATTTTAAAGGACTATGAGTTGACTATTAAGACACGTTCGGTACTATCGTAAGATAAGTCCTGGAGCCAATTGGTAAGTTTGTTCATCAATGTACTTCTGGTGAGAGGATATATATGGAGAAGACGATGGATTTTATTATAAATTCTTATACTGAGTACGCCGAAGTGGTGGCTCACGAATGAAGTACGATATTGGGTAGGATTGCAGACTGGATGACCTTTGCGTTTCCTTAAAATTTTGTCGTCAAGAGGAAGCAGACAGTGACGGCGTAAAACAGCACGCAGAATGAACAGTTGGCGCACTGTTAGGACCTTTGACTCGGAGTAGAGAATACTATACTATAAGGTACACAACAAGCCGTCGCTCTCGGATACTGGCTAATAACCCAGCATCAAAACTGCCGGAACTACACACTCGCTCCTCGCCACATGTTTTCAGTTGCTCGCTCGGAAAGTCCCTACCTACTGTTTTGGAGCTAACTCAGTTGTCACACAATATTTGTAACTGACAAGTAAGATTGCACAAGTAAACATAGTTACCTAGTAGACTGTTTATAAGCCTTCCACAGTGCATGTAGATCATGCTGAGTCTTCTTGATTCTCAGCAGAAGACGAAACATGTCGTTATACCGTGCCAGTACTTCTGGCGTAAATAAAAGATGGAGTGGCCATTTGAAGTCATATTTCAATATTATACTGGACCAGCCATCCGCTACTGAAAATAAAAAAGCATAATGTAAATCACTGTTCCTCAATCATTTCGATTGCATCTTTAAAAATGATCCTCTATCTATAACAGCCTTTCCCAAAGTGGGCGATAACGCCCCTTTAATTTATTCTCAAAGTCGGCAGTAGACAAAATAAGTTTGGGAACCTCTGCTCTATAACGACGCAATCACAATAATTATCTTGAGTGTTCGACAGAAACTAATGGAATTTTGTTGTCTTTTTAGGTCGTTCGCGGTTATGAAAGTAATTTTGAGCTTTTTAACACGCTTATTAGCTTCACTTGTAACAATGTAAGAAAACCTTGGAATCTTAATTTGACCCACTTCCCGGTCTTCGATTAGGATGAAATTTTGCACACGCTCTGATTTCTGGAGACAATACATAACTAGCTAAGAAACGTCATTACAAATCCAATATGGCGGCCTCTCCAAGATGGCGGACTGGCTATTTGAAATCCACCCCCATGATATGGGTATCAAATGAAAGGGTTTGCTGTCAGGAATACGAAAAAAATAGTCACGTGACATAAATCCAATATGGCGGACGGCCAAGATGGCGGACTGGATGGCGGTTTGAAATGCACCCCTATGTTATGGGTATTAAATGAAAGGGTTTGCTGAATGGGATACGAAAAAAATTATCACGTGAGCTAAATCCAACATGCCGGCCGTCCCAAGGCGGCGGATTGGCTATTTGAAATGTAGCCCTATGATTTAGGTATAAAATGAAAGGGTTTGCTGAAAATAATGCGCAATGACATTTTCTTACCAAATTCTTACTATGTCATGGGTATCAATCAATAAGGTTCGACGAGAGGAATGGTAATTTTTGATGCGTGCTAAAAGCGTGTTTACTAGTTTTTTAAACTAATAGCAATTATCTTGTTTTATACGTACCAGTCGTGCTATCATCTTCAGCACTAGTATTAGTTGAAACGTTAGGCTTCACATACGGCAGTTCAAAACTAAACTTTTCTATATCGGCGCTGTTGCTTAGAAATACCGCTCTTGCTGCTAACTGGAAGGCGTGGTTCATATCTGAAAAAAAAGGGTTTTTTTATTGCACACGTCCGTTTCGGCACGGATAGCCACAAACTCGAATAGTCTAAATCATACACTTTCAGTAAAATGCCGACTGACTTAGCACGAATTGTGCGAGATCGACCACAATTTAGCGTGTTTGCTAGTTTGAGCACAGGTAGGCTTAGATCGATATTTGCCAGTTTGAGCAAAGATAGACTTAGATCGAAGTTTGCCAATTTGAGTAAAGGTAGAATTAGATCGAACGATCGAAGATTGTTAGTTTCAGCAAAGATAGATTTAGATCGAAGATTATTGATTCTAGAAAAGGTAGACATAGATCGAAATTTACAATAGGTATTATTTGGATAGCACGTATTTTTCTTCCACTTTGTGGATAATCTTTTTTCGTAATAAATTCAGGACCTGAACAACCAAATAACCATTTATGGTCTATCTGACTTATATGTATAGAAACCGTATAATATACCTCTAGTAGATGTCCTAGCAGTGGGTTTGTCTAGCATGTGCGCGGTCAGTCTCAGCAGCTCGAGGAACAGTTCCCCACGACCCAGGAGGTAGAAGTCCTTCATCAATCGCAGCTCATGGATCAGTTGAGCTTCTTCTACGGCTACTGTCCATAGATGCTGGAAAATGGAAACTTAACTTGTATTGATGATGAATAGAACTATAAAAAAAGAGGTTGGTTACATTCACCCCACTCATGGACCATCCACTCCACGAGGCGGATGATTCAGATAGTTTAATTTACCAAGTTTTATTTTGCGCCCGTCTTATGGATAATATTTTATTAGTTTACCAAAACTGGAATGGTCAAAGTTAATCAGACAATAAGGGTGCCTTTCCACCAGAGATGTGCTATGTAGCTGTGCTGCGAAGATGTAAAAGCTGAGCTACGAAACTGTGTGACCGTTTCCATTGATGCTACGCTATGTAGCGGCGCTACGAAGATGGGCTGTCACAAGGTAGCTGCGCTACGAAGATGCGCCGCCACAATGTGGCTGCGCTACGAAGATGCGCTGCCATAAGGTAGCTGCGCTACGAAAATGTGCTGTCACAAGGTAGCTGCGCTACGAAGATGCGCTGTCACAAGGTAGCTGCGCTACTAAGTTGCGCCGCCATAAGGTAGCTGCGCTACGAAAATGCGCTGCCATAGCACGCATCCTTACATATAAAAAACACATCTTAGTTGAATCCGTTTCCACCAGCGCTGTGATATGTAAACCAATGAAATCAAACGCATCCGCAGCTTGTGCTTAAGATGCGCCGCCACAAGGTAGCTGCGCTACGAAGATGCGCCGCCATAAGGTAGCTGCGCTATGAAGATGCGCCGCCACAAGGTATCTGCGCTACCAAGATGCGCCGCCACAAGGTAGCTGCGCTACGAAGACGCGCCGCCATAAGGTAGCTGCGCTATGAAGATGCGCCGCCACAAGGTAGCTGCGCTATGAAAATGCGCTGTCACAAGGTAGCTGCGCTACGAAAATGCGCTGTCACAAGGTAGCTGCGCTATGAAGATGCGGCGCCACAAGGTAGCTGCGCTTCGAAAATGCGCTGTCACAAGGTAGCTACGCTACGAAAATGCGCTGTGACAAGGTAGCTGCGCTATGAAGATGCGCCGCCACAAGGTAGCTGCGCTACGAAAATGTGCTGTCACAAGGTAGCTGCGCTACGAAGATGCGCTGTCACAAGGTAGCTGCGCTACTAAGTTGCGCCGCCATAAGGTAGCTGCGCTACGAAAATGCGCTGCCATAGCACGCATCCTTACATATAAAAAACACATCTTAGTTGAATCCGTTTCCACCAGCGCTGTGATATTTTTTTTTTTTTTTTTTTTTAATATTTAATATTTTTATTAACTTCACAAAAAGGGTTTCCGTATTTCATAATTTTGCTCTGGACCCCACACTAGGATACCCTGTGTTGTGAGGTCCAGCCTCCTTCGTCACTTATTAGAACAGAAAAACATGAAGTTGACAAAAAGCAGAAAGATTATACAAAACAAAAAATAATAATAATCAAGAGAAAGAATGCAGATGTTTGTGTCTGCATATATGAGTGCATTGAGTGTTTAAGTGTATGTGTATGTATGAGGGAGTGTAGTGTGTGGTGAAAGTGAGTGGTTGTTTGGGATAGATTGTGTGCTAAGTGTTTTTTATCTAAGCGACTGGAGATTATATACTCATGAGAGTTTCAGTTTGGGAGTAGTCCAAATCCAGAAGCCAAGCTGTAACATTTGCTTTACAAACTCGTCTAGACATTCGTATAATGTTAAGGTCCTTATTAATTTTTGAGTATATATGGGAGCCCATAAAAGTAAATGCTTTGTTACCGAAGTTCAGCCTGCAAGGCTGCTTTTTCCATTTCAGTACCCTTTGAGAACGCCCAGACAAGCTCACTGTGGAAAGTGCGGTTTTGTGGAATTTAAGGACTACTGCCAAAATGTACAGTTGACGCACCGTGAGTACTTTAGCGTATTGGTAAAGTTGGGATGTTGGATAGCGCATTTTCTTCTTGTACATTACTTTTAATATCGCCCTTTGGGCTCGTTCAACTGTTATGAAACGGGTTTTGCAAGCAGATCCCCAAGCCACGATACAGTAGGTTAAGATTGACTGGCATAGGGCCTGATATATTGTTTTGATCGTGGAGATCTCTGCCAGTGATCGCAGTCGACCAAAAATGTAAGTCAGCTTCCTGACTCGACCGCTCAGAGTTCTTAATTGTTTCTCCCATGTCAGATGTTGGTCAATATGGACGCCAAGGTATTTAAGACTGTTTACTGTCTCAAAATGTGTACAGAAACAAGTAATTCCTGGGGTGTAATCGCAGGTATGTAGTTTAAGCGTTAGAGATGAGGGGGGCGCAGTTCTTTTGCTCACACTGAAGTTAATCATTTTTGTTTTATCTACGTTCAGCGTGAGCAAATTAAGCTGCAACCACCGCGCTACGTTTTGCATTCCGGACTCGGCAGCCTCGTAAACAGCCTCCCAGGACCTTCCATGAAAGATAATTGCAGTGTCGTCAGCGTAAGCAAAAACCCGAGCATTGCATAGTTGAAGTGAGCATAGTCCGTTGATATAGATAAGAAACAGGGTAGGCGCAAGGACGCTACCCTGTGGCACACCGTATTCTATAGGTGCAAGAGGACTCTGGACCTCGCCCATACAAACCCTCTGTTGCCGGTCTACAAGATATGAAATGAACCAGTCGAGAGCCAAGCCTCTGATACCAATTCTCTCCAGTTTACTGATAAGTATTGGCCTTGAGACAGTGTCGAAGGCCTTGGCCAGGTCGAGAAAGACCCCTCCACACTTCTCCCCACTGTCGAGTTTCGCAGTTACGAAGTCGACCAGGTGGGTGACAGCGTCTTCCGTCGACTTATCGTTGCGAAAACCATATTGGTGTGGAGAGAGTAAGCTATGCTTTTGCAAATAATATAGCAGCCTTTTGTTCAACAGCTTTTCCAGTATTTTGGATATTGATGTGAGGATTGAAATGGGGCGGTAATTCGATGCTGTATTTGTATCTCCTGCTTTATGGATGGGTGTCAGGTTTGCTACTTTCATAACATTTGGGACTCTTCCTGCCGATATACTCAAATTGCAGATGTGCGTGATGGGGGCCACAAGATACTTCTGTCCTAATTTAAGTACACGGTTGTTTATTCCGTCCCAACCCGGAGCAGAGTCAAGTTTCATTTTCGAGATAATAGTGCTGACTTCGTCCTCATCTGTGGGGTTAACGAAAAAGGACTCAGAACCAGTGACTGTTGTATGCAAATCAGATTGTGTTGCCAAAAGGGCCAGTTCTGATTCGGTTTTGCCTAGTCGCTTCAAGGTAACCTCAGCTAGATGAGCGCCCACATTTGCAAAGTATTATATGTAAACCAATGAAATCAAACGCATCCGCAGCAATGTAGCATAGCGCATCTCTGGTGGAAAAGTAGCCTAATGCTTCTTATCCTTACATACCTTAGTAACACATTCTTTGATTTCTCTGATAACTCCTCTCAGATTACAAACTTCAAACTCCTCAGGGTTTTTTAGTTTCTGCAACTTTTCATGGAATTCAGCTTCTTTGTCTTCCCAAATTGTAAATCTAAAAATATAAAATGGTGCCCTTTTAAGACATACCCGCAAACTCAGCTATTATACCACAGAATAAGTACAGACTTACAGAGATAGGTAGGCAAACATTACCTTCTAGATTCCACTCCTAACTTCTGCAAAGGCATCAAACTTCTGTTAGCGACAAAAGAGCTGCTTTTCTTAGACTTTTTGGGATCAAAACCAAACAAGATGATAGTCTTGCCAATGAACAATATCTCTTGAGCAAGAGAGAGAGGCATGAAGTATGGTATCATGTTGATATTGAGGGTGTATCCACATTCTAAGCTTGTGTCTTGGAGCTGTAAGAAAAAGACAAAACATTAGGAGTTATTAAAAGCATGGGCATCTCCAGGATTGTTTTCTACAGGGTAAATCTTATCAGAGTGAGTTTAATGCAGCCCCTTGAAAAAGTGGAATGTACTGTCAGATTCTAACTGACTAATCACACTTTCCACTCTGCATAGGGATTTTACCAACACAAAAAAAAAAAACCGGCCAAGTGCGAGTTGGACTCGCCCATGAAGGGTTCCGTAGTAGCAAGCATAGATTAGGGATATAATTATATTGAGATTAGTTAGTAATATACACAAACAATAAAAATAACTTTGTTTTTCATAGTGTTTGTATGAATGGCAAAGTTACATTTGCGGTTTTTGAAAATGTACTATATCTCAAAAACTGCTAACTGTATCTCATCCAAACCAATTTTCGTTGGAAGTTTTTGTTGACATTATATATTTTTTTAGTTTTATCATTCTCTTATTTTAGAAGTTACAGGGGGGGGGGCACATTTTACCACTTTGGAAGAGTCTCTCGCGCAAACTGTTCAGTTTAGAAAAAAATGATATTAGTAACCTCAATATCATTTTTAAAGACCCTACCCGTATGGGTTTGGTAAAAAAAATTTTTGAGTTTCAATTCTAAGTATGGGGGGCACCCCCAAAATTTGTTTTGTTTTTATTTTTGTGTGAAAATCCTAATGCGGTTCACATACCTAATAAATCTACCTACCAAGTTTCAACAGGATAACTCTTATACTTTCGACAAAAAGTGGCTGTGACATACGGACGGACAGACAGACAGACATGACGAATCTATAAGCCTAAGGGTTCCGTTTTTGCCATTTGGCTACGGAACCCTAAAAAAGAGAAAGGGTGTGCATCTACTTTAACTACACTACAATATTAGCTAATAAAATATACATAAAAGATCTATGTAAATTAATCTATACTAATATTATAAAGAGCTAACATTTGTTTGTAAGTTTGTATGTAGGGGGTAATCTCCGGAAGTAATAATACTATTTTAAAAAGCTAAATTATTGTTTAGAAAGCTACATTATCCGTGAGTGCTATAGGCTATAAATTATAAAGATATCTTGCATATTAGCTGAAATATCTCAAGCTTTGTTTAGCCAGGCGGATAAAAATAGCTCTTCCAACAGAGTTATTAGCATGCGCTGCCTTAACAGTTGTTTAAAATTGAAAACAATGTAAGGCAAAATTGCCCGTTTTGAATAGTTCTACAATAAAGTCCGCGACACGATATTTCTATATTTTATATTTTAGCAGATATAGTAGCTTTTATGAGTTTGCAAAAGTATTTTTCGACGTAGTACTTACCTTTGGGCGATTTTTTAAACAACAAAATATTAAACCTTATCAAAAAAAAAAATATTATTATGATCACAAGAACATCATAGAGATACGATTTTCCCAAAACAGTATGTCAATCGGTTAAATAGTTTCGAAGATAATATATAAAATTACTAAATCGCAAAATGCGGGCGTCCATTCACGAACCGCATTATAATATGCTTTGTATGGACGTTTTATCCATTTACCTTTAGATGGCGTTGTGTGTGGTCTTTAAAATTGTTTTGGTTGCTCGGTTTCTTAAAACACAAATACCACCGTGTTCTCATTCTTCGAGTTCGAAGCTGTGGTATTTATGTTTTTGGGATATCGGACCGTTTCAGCGATTGTTTACCATGCCTAAAAGGAAATCACAACTTTCCCGTCAGATTCACAGACAAGAGCAGTTCGAGTACGCCGTACGGAAGAGACTCTTAAAAATCAGCAGCACCTCTTGAGGAACAGAGAAAATATTACGCAAGCACGCGCTGGAGAATCTAGCTCCGAGCGTTCACAGCGGCTTGCCAACCAAAGCTGGAGAACATCGCAGGTGTTCGGGAATCTAGCGCTGAACGTGCGCAGCGTCTTAGTGATTTATGGCAGCAAGCATGTCTCTGCAACAAGGGATAGGCAGAATAGCGCTGAGCGCTCGCAGCGGCTCGCTAACCAAAGAGTGAGAACATCGCAGGCCCGTGCTCGGGAATCTAGCGCTGAACGTGCGCAGCGTCTCAGTGATTTAAGCCAGCATGTCTCTGCAACAAGAGATAGGGAGACTAGCGCTGAGCGCTCGCAGCGGCTCGCTAACCAAAGAGTGAGAACATCGCAGGCCCGTACTCGGGAATCTAGCGCTGGACACGCGCAGCGCCTAGCAACAGAAAGACAGCGGGCAGTTACAGTCAGTGTGCAATAAAAACAAAATCCTCCTTTTGGCAGTCAGGAAATAAATCATAGCACTCAGTACTAACCGAACCACACTCATAATTTCATCACAAGTTAAAATGTTTACCGCCCAACGAAGTAGGAACGGGTCAGCTAGTCTAATATATAAAAATCAATGCCACTTTTCGTTGTAATGTTATAACTCAAGAATGAGCTCATCTATCCAAAGCAAATGTTTAGGCTTTGTTCGAACTATTTAGAAGATGCTTTATGTGAAGTTTGCACAAAATCGGACAAGCGGTTCTTAATATACCCGTGCGAAGCTGGGACCGGCCACTAGTGCTGAATAAAGGGAAATGACATATAACATATCTAGACAAATTATTTTATACCATTCCTACTCTAAAAAGTTACTTTTACTCACTGAAAACAGTGAATAAAAAGCTCTTTTACTCACTGTTTTGGTGTTTGAATTTAGAACACATTGATGCGGTCGACCCCCGTGTTATTAGGAAAATATTACTCTTAATTTAAGTCATTGTTCCGATTTTAATGTTAATTTGTTGACTGAGCGATTGGACTACTTCGTTACGTGAAGCGGGTTCGATTCCCGCACGGAGCAAATATTTGTTTCGGGTGTGGGTGTTTGTGTATTGTAAATTTAGATGTTTGGAAACGCACCCACGTGTGTGTGGAGCAGTACTAATAAAAAAAAAAACTTTTTTTCGTTACATATAAATATTATCGCTCAAATCTTTCTTTTTCTCGTAGTCATGGTATAAAGTATCGTTTGCAACTCTTGAATAAAACGGATTTAAATCGAGGGCCTGAATCACTCGCGTCGCTCAGGATTTAAATATTTGAATCACTCGCTCCGCTCGTGATTCAATCATCATGAATCACTCCCTACGGTCGTGATTCAGTCATTAAAATCCTTCGCTTGCTCGTGATTCATATAATGGCCCTCGCTTTAAAACCGCTCTTTATTCACTAGTTGCAAAATATACTATTATACCATTCCTACTCTAAAAAGTTACTTTTACTCACTGAAAACAGTGAATAAAAAGCTCTTTTACTCACTGTTTTGGTGTTTGAATTTAGAACACATTGATGCGGTCGACCCCCGTGTTATTAGGAAAATATTACTCTTAATTTAAGTCATTGTTCCGATTTTAATGTTAATTTGTTGACTGAGCGATTGGACTACTTCGTTACGTGAAGCGGGTTCGATTCCCGCACGGAGCAAATATTCGTACTATGATCTACATTTATTTGTGTGGGGTGTGGGTGTTTGTGTATTGTGAATTTAGATGTTTGGAAACGCACCCACGTGTGTGTGGAGCAGTATTAATAAAAAAAAAACTTTTTTTTTAGTTTCATATATATTATCGCTCAAATCTTTCTTTTTCTCGTAGTCATGGTATAAAGTATCGTTTGCAACTCTTGAATAAAACGGATTTAAATCGAGGGCCTGAATCACTCGCGTCGCTCAGGATTTAAATATTTGAATCACTCGCTCCGCTCGTGATCCAATCATCATGAATCACTCCCTGCGGTCGTGATTCAGTCATTAAAATCCTTCGCTTGCTCGTGATTCATATAATGGCCCTCGCTTTAAATACGCTCTTTATTCACTAGTTGCAAAATATACTACTTTTATGCAAACAGTTCATAAAAATATCTTAAAAAATTGTATGTATTTTTTCTCCCTACAGGGGGGGTGCAAATGCACTCCCTTGCACCCTGCGCCCATGATTAGAACTTAAAAGCCAGGCAGTTTTGTGTTGCCCACAGCTAGTTGCTCTGGATTTATGTGTAGGTGAATTTTCATACTTACAGTGGTGACAAGAGACTTTTCACAAGCAGATGTGGGTGATGACAAGAATGTCTCTGATGTATTATGATGACTTTGATTGTGAAGTATGATGAACTCTTGATACGGGTCCTTTAGTTCACCATACAAGAGCCAAGTACATAATTGATTCACAAATACTTTGTTCACACAAGAGAATATTCTGGAAATACAAACATTTTTATATTAAAAAAGATCTCAAGAAATTTATTTAAATTAAAAATGTACCATATGTTTTCTGGAAAAACAGGTGACACAGAGGGGGAATGGGCTTACACTTCCCACAAGATGTTATATTATTATTGGTATTTATTTATTAAGGTTTTCCAACAGCTTCTGTGTACAGTAAAGTTAAGGTATATAATTATAATAAGACTAGGACTTACACAGTCGCCAATTATAGGTTAACCAGCCTTCACAAAAAAAAACATGGTATGAGTGAGATTATCAACAACATTGTCAACTAAACAAAAAACATTGATTAATATCTAACAATTGAAATTTTAGATGAAAGTGAACATTCCTAAGAGACTAATGAGAACGTAAGCTTTAAGAAATAACTAAAATAATGCTTTTTTTTTTTTTTGCTATTGCGGGCCCAATGTAACCTTGCCGACACTCCGACCCTTTTGGATCTATTGTGTCTTGCCCTTAGCCTTTTCAATCTGCCTCTTCGGCAAAAATATACCTCAGAAGCGATATAATTCCCCCTGTTGGCAGATTCCTGTAGTCCTCTGGGTCAGGGTAAGCTTGGCCCAGAAGTCCCATACGCTTTCCAGCCAGAGAGTCGCATTCACATAAAAGATGCTTCATGGTCTCCTTTTTGACATCTGTCATTGGGCAAAAACGGCAGTACGGGCTGTCCTCTAACCGCATTTTATACAGCAGGTCATTTGTCTGGTAATGCCCTGTGAATGCTGCCAAGATCAGCCTTAACTGTTTCCTACCATGTGAGATTATTTGTCCATTCCACCTGGTGTCCTTTGTGTCAATGAATCTCCTCGAGTGGCCCATTCCCGTCGTCCTAGACCACTCCGATTGGTGGGCCTCCCTGGCCATCGCCCTCATGGCCATGTTCACGGTACTAATTGATAGTCCCACGAATGGCTCCGGGCCGATGAGATCACTTTCTGATCCTTTTCTGGCTAGTTCATCGGCTTTCTCATTTCCCAGGATGCCCACGTGGCCTGGAACCCAGACTAATCTGACTTTGTTTTGCCTCCCCAAAGTATTTAGGGTTTTGGCACAGTTCATGATTAGTTTGGAGTCCATTCGGTAGGAGTCCAGGGCCTTGAGGGCCGCTTGACTGTCACTTAGTATGTAAATAGTCTAGTAATACCTTTAGTATTCCTGTCTAGGTTTACCTGGGCACAGGCACATATAGCGTAGACCTCCGCTTGGAAGACCGTAGCATAGTGTCCCATGCTTTGACTGATTTGACAGTCCTCTGCATAAATGCCTGCTCCTGTTCCGGACTTCATTTTTGAGCCGTCCGTATACCATGTGAGTTTCGGGTTGTCTGTGAATTGCAGGCCCTCCCTCCAGTCGTCCCTGCTGGGCACATGTATCTTGTACTTCTTCCGGAACATGTGCGTGGGTCGCATTTTGTCACATCCCATGGACATGACCTTTTCGAGAGTGGTTGGGATCTCCATTCTTGTGTGATCCGTCCTCGGCATGTTGAAGTTCCACATGTCATTTACCGATAGTCTGTGGAGAGCTCTTGCAGCTTCCGACTGTATCACAATTGGCAGTGGGGGCATGTTAAGCATCATTTCCATAACTGCCGTGGGCGTTGTTCCGAACGCTCCCGTTATGGCCATGCACGCCGTCCCCTGGACCCTCAACAGTGTCTGTTTGCATGTGACCAGTCTTGTTCTCGGCCACCATACTAAGCTGCCATATGTGAGAATAGGTCTCACAATCATAGTATAGAGCCAATGTAGAACCCTTGGCTTTAAGCCCCAAGTTTTTCCATATGTTGAGCGACACATGCCAAAGACCCTAAGTGCCTTCGTCGTTGTGTTCTAAAATAATGCTTACTTCCCTATACAAAAATTTGATCTGAACACTTATTTTTAAAGTCCGTTTTACACATCAACTAAAAAAAACAATTACCTGACAACAGCCTCATGCACCCTTTCATTGCCATTTAAAATGTACTCATGCAACAAACTCAATAATTGACACCCGGCCAGCTTCCGTTGCTCAATAGTAGCAATAATCTTATTCAATGTATTAAACAGTCCACAATACTTTTCTACGTAACTATATACAAATGATAGTGTGTAATTGTGGTTTCCTATCACTAGGCTCTCCACTTCTATTAGATTTTGCTTATAGGATTGTAGAACTTCGTTGAATCCTTCACTGAGTGCTTGAGAGTAAAGACCACACATCTTCAGTCCTGATGGAAAAGTTTTTAAAACATGAAAAGAGGTTGGAGGGTGGTTTCTTTTTAAATATACTATTATTGTAGATTAAATATTATTACTTTTTTTTTCTTCATCTCCATAATTTACATTATTTACCTGCATGAGTCTTTCTAGATCGAAACCCCGTTGCTTCAACAAAACGTTGAATTCTGTGGTGGCTCTTGGCTATGTCACATATTCTTCCAAATATTTCAGAATCTCCTTGGTTCGCGTATTCTACAAGCTCGTTCTGTAAAGTTATGAAATAATTTTACTTGGATTTTAGTTGCGTTAGTTTACAATTCAGAAAAACAATAATTGCAAATGTTTGCTTACCTCTTGTCCCGCTTCATTGGCACGAGAACAGTCCCAAAGGATTAGTAGGGCGTCGTGAATCATTTTTTTTTATTTTCTGTGAATGGTTAGTACCTGTTTCTTAATATAGAATGGACATTTAGCTAAAAATAATAGATTTCGCTCATTACAATCAAAGAAAGTTTTTAAAACAAATTTGACGTTTACTCTTTTCAAAAATAAAAACAATAACCACAGGTAATATTTTTGTCACAAATCAATCATTCAATAATTTTAGTCGATTTTTTTTAAATCACTAAAAATGCCTTTGCCATAGAAAATGTTTGATGTGCTACATATTTTGAAGTTGTGAATCCATGTAGATCGTTTATTTTATGAAAAAGACTATTGATAAGAATATATACATAAATAAAATCCTTACAAATATTCCAAAGCTCGTTAGAGCTGTCACAAATATTCACGGTAGAGCTTTTATTTATACGTTATCTGTATGGCGGTGCGCACGAGTCGCTCTACAATGCCAGAACAAAAGATTGCCTGTGTTATATGAGCCCACGCTGCGCTGTATCTTACGGCATTGAACTATTATTGATTGTATTGGTTTGTTCAATTTGACGTACAATAGTGATCTTGATACTACAGAGGTTTTGATAAATGAATTATCAGTAGATTCTGAAATAATAATAATGTCAGCAAGACAAAATAAGTTGAAGTTTATTTGTTTGTTTTCAATATTTGTTTATGAATGAATTTTTAGAATGGCGGAGGCTTGTAGATTTGGAAACCGCAATATAGAAAGTAAAACATCAAACAATCAAGATGAAAACTTTTGTATCATTCATGTTTTATGTGTATTTATATCTCTAGTTACTATTTTAGCTGATTTAACCACAGGTGAGATTTTAATTATTATTCAGTTTCTCTGATAATGACTTAAATCCATTGCTTTTTCTGTTATTATTTGAATTCAAGCCGGTTTTTAAACAATACACCACCGTTATGAAGTGTGATTTTTATATTTATTTACTTTTGTTTCAGATATAATAGTTTTCGCCGAATATTGTAAAGATGGTCACCTTTACTGGGCATTTGGCACATTAATATTCATAGTCACTCCAAATATACTTATAAATATATTTTCAATTAGGTGGTTTGTAACTGACCAAAAATCAAGCTTGCGTCATTGGATAACTCATATATGTCTTGTTGGTTTATTAGAAAGGTACAGATTTTATTATTAATTCCTTTTCTTTACACAAGTATATACTTTTTTTTCCATATATAATGTGTAAAATTTTGTTTTCAGATATATAATATTTCTGCGCAAAGTGTTTGTTTGCAAAAACCTGGAATCCATAAAAACACATAAGTTAATATCTCAAAGAAATGACTTGAGTTTGTTGCATTTTTTATATATTTTTATAGGCACTGTGCCTCAAATTATATTACAAACTTATGCTATTGTTACTTTAGAGGAAAATTATTCTACAAAAGGTATTTTTGTACTTTTTTTTTTCTTCTATTGATCTACTTCCGTTCTCTTTTTATTTGTTTTCATCTCTTCGCAACTTCATTTGTGTGAATTATTGGCCCAACCCACCGCGTCGCATTCCATTTACGCCCGCGGAAACAAATTTTACTGGTATTTAATAATAATATAAGTATGCCTTTTTGTTTCCAGTTTTTGCTTTATCGGCTTCGGTTGCGTCAGTTATTTGGGGTTGTGCGACATACATCTACAGTATTACAGCATTTTCCAATGAGAATTTTAGTTGGTATTCAATAATACTGAAATTGATATGGCATTTTGGAATGTTAATTGGAAGAATTCCAGGAATTTTATTATTTTCCATAATTTTTGGCATTTGGACATTGATACCTTTGGGTAAGCATTAAAAAAGCTTGACTAGTTTTCATTCTTACTAAATGTCGTTACCCATTATTACGAACCACTGTTACTAATGGGTCCACAGTGTAATATCAAAAACCTTTATTTTTTCAGGTTTGCATTGGTTTGCAATGACTTTTTGGATCGTAGTTCAAAAAACGACGTTTTGTCCAAATAAATTAGAAGAAACTCTCTACAACGTTGTCATGGGCTTTGTATATTGTTTCTGTTATATTAACTTGCGGGAAGGCCACACGCGGTATCGCTTGATGTTGTTTTATACATTGATGATATCACAAAACTTTGGAAGCTTATTTTTGTATGTGCTCATTTCTGATACCGAGCGACAAAAGAAATCTTGGTCCATTGCTGCAGCAATTTGTATCATATTTGGTACAATTGTAGGTAAGTTAATTTACATAAGTGATATGTTTATAAAATATTACATAGTTTAAAGTTTTAAGACTTCTTTTTTCACGTTTCAGGCATACTGTCTATGATATTATACTACAGATATTTTCATTCAACGGGGCCAATTTCATGGAAACATGACGACATCGAATTAAACAATAAAGTGGATATACAAGAATCTAATTATAAAAGAGATCAAGGCAGTAGTCTCAACCACGTAAGATCATTTAAAAGTTCTCGGAAAGACGAAGAAACTGACGTCATCCCCAGGTACCAACAGCAAAAAAATAATTGCATTGTATTTTTGCTGCTCAATATGTTATATTTATAGTATATGCTTCTAATAATACTCGAACGTTCATTTACAGTAAACATGTGTCAACTGAACAAGCTCAGAGACAGGAGAGTGAAAACGCAGACAAAAAGTTTTTATTGGAACACTGGATAGCAAGATCCGGTACACCGACATTTACATCAGCACCTATCGGGAACAATAGTTTGGAGGTTTCTAGCGTAGAATTTTACACGGTTGAAAACACACCTCAATCGATTTTGCATGAGGATGAATACAAACATAAAAGCAACAAAAAAATAGCAATTTGCTCTCCAACAGAGTTAACATTAAAGTTAAGTTCCATGGAGAGTTTAGAAAGTTCAATAGACGAAATAACTTCTAGCAATTTAAATTTGCACAAACGTAGAGGTATATGTTCATCAGATGCATTAAGAGATGATTTAACTAATATTAACTTAGACGTTTGTAATTTAATTAATGAAGAATTTATGAAAATGTTAAAAACGGACAGTTCTGAGATCAGTCACGATACAGATAATTCTAATAAGAAGACTTCTTCTGACTCCATTGATATGGATTTAGACCTTAGCTTTAGCGATATAAATAGCTCAGATATTAACACATTTAACGAAAATATTGTTCAAAAGTTATGTTTGAGTGCACTTAAGAATATCAAAGTTGGAAACCAAGATGCAGATATCGAAAACATTCAAAGAATCGCTTTAGATATCCTCAAGGAAATGTATGCCAAAAAGGATAAAAATAAGAATGTAATAGGAACGGACTTATTCCCTTCGAAACCACGCGAGTTAGATACTCCAACAGAGGTGTTATCAGTTCATGACTACGAAAACATTTGTGCAGTAAATATTGCTCGAGAAGCTTGGGGATTACGATCTTGGAATGGATATTCTGATATAGAAAACTGGCTTCATGACGGAAGTGTAGTAAGAGACAGAAGAAGAGATACGTTAACGTCAGGTAGCTCTGAGATAAGTAGCTGTGTATCACAAGATCTTAAGAACGCCATTTTAGCTGCGCCACCTTTTCCTAAAAAACCACATACCTACTCGAATGTATTTGTAAAGTTTGATAGAACAAACCAAGATGATTACGCGAACACATTAGTATCTCATGATGATACCTACTTAGCGAAACCATGCATGGCTGATGTTAGCAAGGATCCAAACCACTTAGAACCTATAATGGAAGAGTTAGATGATCTAGGTGATATAGATCCCTCAAATAAGAAAAGACTGAACTCTGAAAGTTCTCTTGTTGCAACTATAGATGAAATTCGTAAATCAACTGTAACAAATTCCCCAAGAAATTTATATTATAGACGAGAACATTTGTGGGACTCACCCCAATTCAAAACTTCCACGAAAATTGATTTGAAACAAGCATTATGGAAAGAACCTTCCAAGTTTGATCCAAGCAATATAATGGAATCATTGCCAGAAAAGGAAAACTGTATGAACATAGCCCAAAGATCAAAATTTGACACTATAAAAAAAGAGCTAAATGTTTCAAATATATCATCAACATCCACGGATTTACATAATAGTGAAAATGTTACTGCTTATAATAAAAATACGAGACGTCGTCAAAAAGCGATTTCAAGTAATAACAAACTACAAGGCAAGAAAATCAATATCAAACCGGAACAAAACCAACACGATTTTTCAAATAAAGACATTGATTTTTTGTGGCAGTTAGTTTCAGAAAGCTCCGCTCCTAGTAACTCAACTGAAGACTGCTCTTCAAATAAAATATCGACCTCTTTACAGTCGCTGATACAAAAGGATACTGCTATGCCAGTAGTCAACACGTCAACATCTAAAATATCAAACGTTAAGAAAGGAGCGAGAAGTCGACCACGTCGAAAGTTTTCTATTTTAAGGGAAAGATTTGAACCTAGGCTCAATTTAAACTCAGACGAAGAAATATTATACCGCTCATGTGAAATAAGTCAGCCCCAAAATGATCCTAGCGTTGTTAATGTAAAAAACCAGTTTGATCTAGATCAAGGTGTAAGGACAATTCCACGAAAGCAAAACTACGATAATTCATCTTTTGAAACAAGTGAAAATCTTACAAGTGCTGCTGGATGCGACTTGATCATGTCTAAAAATATTAAGGAAAAACGATCCTTATTTATGAAACAAGTTTTAAGCCCACCAAAATTCAATACGAAATTAAGACACAAGGTGTAAATTGGAGGTTACAATATGTGATTATCTTGTTCCTAGTTTTTTGTTCTATTTTATCGCCACGAGGAATGAAGTCAATGTCAACATGGATCTCAAAATGAGTGTAGTCATTTTATACTACAATAATTTTACATTTAAACTATTTAGAAATTTTCCGTTGATTAAAACGTGGTCTGTGTTGTTCAGACTTTTATACCCGTTATATAGTCTTCCATAATGTGATATTAATATCGGAAAATTTGCGGCTACGTGTCCAGAATTAATGATTGTGAGTTATGACTGTGTTTTATATTAGGTATTTGTGATAATATTTACGTAACGTTATGAAAAATTAAGACATATCGAAAACTTGCCTTTTTATTTTAAGCCAGTATTGTAAAGTATAATTAGTTTTAGTTAATTGTATACAATAAATACATTTTATTAAAAATATAGGTAATGCTTATTTTTTATAAATAATACAATAGTGTAAAATAGAATATTTATTAAAATATAAAAATAATGTGCTGCCATCAATAGATTACATAATGTAGCTACACTAATTTATTTCTATAAACGATTTTATAGCATTTATAATGCTTCATAAATACAAGATACACAACAATATTGTCTCGATTATCACATTATGTCGTTATAATAGAACCAATTAAATTATTTGCCATTATCTACTAACATTACAATAAAATTGACAAATATTACTCTGATAACAGTCTTCTTAAAGAATACAATGGCTCAAAATATGCATATAAATAGGAATAACTACGGGACTACTTAGAGCATATCACTAGAACATTACCAGCTAAAATAATCAAAAGTTAGCTGTCTACTTCTACAAAAGTCTACGAAAAAATTAAAAATATATTATATAAGTTATTAAAATAATTATGAGATGAGTTACATTTTGATAAAAATCAAGATTGATTAAAACCACGTTATAATTGGGTTATTACGAGTATGAAATAATATATTGCTTTAGTTGGGTTATCATGAGCGAAACGTTTAAAGATCAGTCGTCATAACATTCGTGAGGAGACGGATGCGATGTGCGTTGCAGTTCCGGCAGAGGATATGATCATCAAGTGGGTAACATCCTCGACCTTCTGATTCTGAAGACAGTAAGAGACCGCAGTCTTCACATCGGTAACATCTCACATGGAAGCTACGATCTAATGCCACTACTCTGACAGTCTCTTCTTCACCTTCTTCTGGCATAATGGGCAGTTCACAAACACAACAGCGTGGAGCAAATTTCTTATGGAAATCTTCAATACAATGAATTTGATTCATGGCATCAACAGTGAATGGTATTCCATCCAGACTTTTTCCACAAACAACGCAAGTGAAACAGTTTGGGTGGTAAGGTTTACCAGTGGCTCGCAAAATCCTATCTAGGATCGGCATATCACAGACAGAGCATTTCTCTAAGGTTTCATAGTAATCAGTTTCACAGTATGGTTGACCTTCCACAGCATAAAATGGTTTCCCTTGCAAGTTTACATTACAACGGTGGCAACAGAAGCATGTTACGTGGTACATGTTTCCCATGGCCGTGCATCCAGAACTTTCACCTATAACTTTACCATCACACTTAACGCATGTTCCAAATACATCTAAGTCCTGACTGTCTGATATAGACTTTACAAGAAGATTAGTAAGTGCATCCACCTCTTCTTCTTTACGCAGTGGTTGTGGTGACTTGCTTGTGTTAGACAAACTGTTATTGCGATAATTGTGCAAGGAATTCGATTGCGATGACATGTTGCTGTGTGGACGTGGGTTAATAGGCTCATAAAGTGACTCATAAGTTGAAGTTTGTGACACCCCGTATTCAGGAAACTCGTTTTGATATATGGGTGGGTAAGATGGCCTTTCTTGATTATAGTTCAAGTTTGCAGTAGCTCTGACCAACTCACTGTAGTTAGAACTAACAGGTGATGGTGGCGGCAAATATTCGTCATTATTTTGGTTAACATTGTATGGTTTTGATGATGCGATAGAAATTGATGGCGGTGGTGGAGGCGGTGGTGGCGGTGGCGGCACAGGGGGCAAGTTATCATTGCTTCTATACGGAGGTATATTGCTGTATGTCGCGTTGTAACTCTTAGGCGGCATAGGTAAGTTTTGCCTATAGGAATGATTAAACGACGCCAGATTCAATTGGTTTACATTTGCATAATCTTTATGAACATGAGGGCGTTCATTTCCAGGAAGTGTGTTGCTATACGTAGTATTGTTATTTGTAGTCGGCATAATCATCGCCGAATATGACGGCTCACAAATTGTGCTTACAACAGCACTGTGTGGAACTTGAGGTTGAGCCTTCTTTTTTGGCGGCACAGCTGGTGGTATCTTTTTTACCTTGCCTGAGTTACTTAAATCCTTAGCCATTTGCAATTCCGCTAATTGCTTTTCCAGTGCGTCAATGTTATCAAGTCGTGACATTTCTGCGATATTGACCTGCTAATGTGAGGATGCCAAGCTAAGAATATTTACCTTATTACTTGTCGGGAGCAAACTTTGCAATTAATATATTTATAATATAAAATTACATTATTAAGTGAGTATAACTTTACACAATTAGTAGAAATGCTTTTGTTATCGTAAAATTCACTTGTCTAGTCTTGCTTTGGATCGAGGATGACATGTTCTTCTAACCCTCCCTCACACGTCACACGTCATATTATCAGATTGTAAATGCAAATTAGCAGTCTTTGACTACAGATTATGAAAGCTAGAAGAAAGTGCGCATGTAAATATATTTCAATTTTTTTTCTAAGGTATTAGGAGAACATGCAATTTTTTGTGTCTTTTCACAGCTGTTTTGATTTAAGAAAGATTTTTGCATAGGTTTTTAGCTTGACCAAGCAATAATAACAGACTAAATTTTTAGTCGATTATTGACACACAGCTGTTGCAAACCGGATCTTGTGCTGCAGCAATCTGGATTGAGTACTCATGCCGAAAAACGTGCCAGCTGAGAGAGCTAATTTGGAGGTAACCGTCTCTTTCTAGGGTGACCATTAGATTCTGGAACAAGATTTTTCCCGCTATTACTTGGCTGAATTTTTTCGTTATTTTTGCGACAGGACACACTGTTTTAGAGATTTAAACAAAAGAAGAGAAAAATATACTATTGCAATGGGGAAGGCAAGTGTCAAAGTGAAAAGTGACATCTGTGTCCCAAAAGAACTGTCAAATCAAAGGAATTTTCTGAAAAAAAGCGTTTATTTGATGTAAAATGACTAGATGTTGTGTAAAAGGCTGTAATAATGATAGAACATACAAATTTCCGACAATTCACACTTTCAAGAAATAATGGGTAGCTGCTAAGACTGCTGTGAGAACAAAAATTGTATTATCACTAAGGAAAAGCTATACAATAAACAAAAATCTACCCTTGCGAAGCCGGGACAGGCCGTTAGTTGAATTTATTAATGAAATTATATGATTATACCATAACTAAACAATCGAATACACCTTTGAAAATAATATCTACTTTTCTATTGGAGGTTAAGTATTGCATCGCTCTATAAATCATGAAATGGTTCTTCTGGTGGAAGAATTATCACCGGGACCGAGATTTGTGATAGTTGCGGTGTTAGAAAGTTAAAATTCTTATCATATTGCTCCAATCTATAAAATAGATGTAAAATTAGATGAAGAAGACAAACACAAAACTTGATGACATTTTTCTCAATATAAAATGTGAGAAGCAGTACTATATTCTTTGTAGAGGCTAGCACATGTTATACCTACTTAAAAAATACAATTTTAAATCCTAACTACAAGTAAATGTGTGTATAATGTAGTAGAATCAAATTTCTAGCCTCTCAACTAAATCACTTTTTTTCCTCTTGTAGATGCACCGCGGCGTCTTAGTTCTTGTTTTAGTGTATGCACTTGCATTGACGAATAATTTTCCATATTTGTTTTTTTTAAATAAACTCAATTTTTATAACAAAATACGTGTTTGTTTTTTGTACAAGCTATACAGTAATCTGACTTATGGGACAACGATCGCAGCGACATCTACGAATAGCTTTGAGTTGCCATCCCCATTGAAGTCAAGTCAACTGGAGTTCCAGTACCTTGACTGTGAGTATCAAGATCATGAACCTGAAATCTAAAGTCACTTGACCTTGACCATAATTTCCACTCGACCTTGACCTTCGAGGTATATAAATAATGCCCTCGGAATCATTTGATTTTAATTTCAAAGTCATTTTACCTTAACTCTAAGGACATTTGACCTTGACCTTAACGTTACTAACACCACGAGAATCGCGTATCATGAGTTCATGACTTTCGAATTTGACTTTTACCTCAAGATCAATGTCCCCATGCTGTTTCACCACCCTACTATTCGAACATCCCACAGGATCCCGAAGGTTTGATTAGGCGATTATTGATTAAAGTGGAAAATTTATTAAAGTATTTTCATTGTACCCAGTTTAGTACCCACAGACCGCAAAAACACGTTTTTTTGTATTTGAGCCTCCCTTAAATATTTGCTTTAATTTAATTATTTATTTTATAGAGGATATATAACTCAATACTTTTTGAATAAGTATTTCAAACGTCTACTTGTTGCCGTTATCGAGTAAACAGAAGCAAAAAACTCTGGGCCCTCTTTTTTTATCGTGGTAAATTCATCAAATGGGTCCTCCCATCCCAGGTGGGACGTGAAGAGGCTCTCAGACTTGTACTGACTAAAATCCACGGTGTTCCTTCAATAGCCCTTTACGTTCCGGGTCAACTGATGAGACAGTCCCGCAACCCCGGCAGGCAAATGCCCTGTAAGAGGGGCCCCGTCAGATTGCTGACAGCTGTTTGAGGCGCGTATGGACCACGCCGCGCTGTCGAGCCAGGCATGATCCTTGCGGACGGGCGCGGGTACTAGAGCCCCCTTAAATATGATTTTTTATATTGTTTTAGTTTGTTATAGCGGCAACAAAAATGGATCATCTGTGAAAATTTCAACTGTCTATCTACCACAGTTCATAAATACAGCTTGGTGACAGACAGACAGACGGACAGCGAAGTCTAAGTTTAGGTTCATTTGAAAACCAGCGTCGGGCACCTTTAGCTGTCCGACATTATGCTGAAATGGGCCTATTTGGCGCAGCCGTGAGTCACACAGTGTAAATATACCTACTCGTACATGCTTTTTTTTTGGCTTTAAAAGTGTTTAGTTTTAAGTTCTTTTTGTTTGTTTCTTTTTCATAATACTGTGTGCACTTGTGGCATGTGCCAATAAACGTTTTTCTTTCTTTCTTTCTTTCTTTAAGTAATAGAGTTTCGATTGGCTTGAAATGGAGCCTCTACACAACATTTTTTGTCAAGTCCAAATAAAAAATTAAACTTATCTGTAAACTATTGTAATAATGTGATAATTACTCGTAGGTTCAAATTATATTTTCCATATTTTCCTTAGTTTTCATCGCAAAGTCATGAAAGATTAAGTAGATTTGTCTTCAAAACTTCTGAAGTATTGTCACACTAATCAACGTTAGGTAACAAAATCTTAAATATTCCTTACCTGTGAAATGATATGCCACAGGCCACAGCCAATATTATGAATCACTTCTATATGTCTTAATACATCATATTTTAATATTTTCACAAAAAAAAAATAGAAGATACCTGTAGTTAAAACGTATTAATTTATTTATGGTTTACAAAAAAGCCGCCATTTATAATTCATACGTCAAATTTAGTGTTGTCAGAATAATTACGTAATTATTACCACAAGTCATTCAATAAATATAACTTTACAAAAAAAAAATTATTACTATTTTCTATGTATTATAAAAATATGGTAAAATACATTTTTAAGCAATCTCACAAACTTATTTTACTTGTAGCTTAAAAATAACATAAATTACAAATAAAATAATTAAGCCCCAGACTATAAAATTTTCTACCATTTCTACCAATGCTTATCTCCTGGCAATTGTGGAAAAGAGATAGCGACCTTCAAAGTAAAGGTGCGAACATATTATCTGACGCGTCCGTCAGCCGCGGCTGAGGGACGCGGCTTATTAAAATCTAGCCAGTACATTGAATACTACACTGTGCAAACTATCGGTCGTAAGACGCGGACGTGACCTTGAGTCGCCGTTGAGCGCTCGGACGTCCGAACAGAATCTGGCCGGCTGGATGTTTGTGTACCGTGCACACTGCTAAGCCGCGTCCCTCAGCCGCGGCTGACGGACGCGTCCGATAATATGTTCGCAGCTTAAACCTCTCATTTTGTCTCGTGAGTTTTGCCAGACAATAAAGGAAATCTAAAATCTTAGAAATAAGATTAATTTTTGTGTGGCAAAAAACATTATTATAATACATCTATGGCTGCAGCAGTGAAATGAACGAAATTATTGACAGTGACATTTATGGTGACATTACGACAGTTGTCAGTTTGTCAATGTCAATTTTGTTTGTGGTTAATTTCCATTTCGCATGGTGATTGTGAGAGACGCATTTTGTTGTTGTGGAAATCGATAATCTATATTTAATTATTTACTTTACAGATAGTATAACAGTGTTAGTTTTAATCATGGCCATGCAGTGCCAACTATGGATGGGCAGCGTAAGTAGTAGATACTGACTTTTTAACAATTTCATTTTAAAGAATCTCCAATGTCGAAAGAATGCAATCTTGATGCAATTTTATTAATTTTTACGGTCGCTAGTTGCACTTTGGAGTTTCATGGAAAATTATTTTTTTGACAAAATGCAATATAGATCACTCAATATTATTATCAATAGTACATTTTGCAGTCTTGAAAATATGAAAAGGGGTGCGCTTACATAGATGTGAATCCTTCTGTTCTAATGAAATTACATCTTTCTGTTCTTAATTTCCTTTAATCTTCTTCCATAATAAAATAACTCTTACAAAATAAACTATTATAAAAGCTCACAATAATTTCTTCAGATCATCTTTTCTCAAGACAAGCAATCAACTCAATCAGCTGTTTTTTCTCACAGTGACAATTCTATTCATAATATTTAAACAGAGCTAGAACAGACCATAAAGCTCCACCATAGAGTTTATTTCTAACCAGTTATAAGTCACATAAAATTCCAAAAAACTAATTCTCCAACATGCAGGAGTAAAGATTAATTTCAAGGCACTTTCCCCTATGAAACCACTAAACTTTTAGAAATAAAACCTGTACTGTAGACATTATTAACCCACTAGCAGAGCAGCCGTAATGCAAAATTGCTCAGCCACTATACCTCGAAATCCCATAAAAATAACTGCTTCTAGAGGAGAAACACGGTATAGAGTTCTTATACTCCTTCAAAAAGAGGAGATTTCTCCAACAATATGTGTCTGAAGTGGTTTCATCTGAAACTTATTGTTGTATGTATGGTTCCAAACTCACAGATAACTTTTATTGTGCGATGTAGAAATTTGATTTAGTTCTTCAATTGCTCCATAGATATAGTTGTCGTGTAATATTCTGATTTGATTAATGAATTCATTTATGTATTTATAATTTTATACATATAAAATGTTATAGGTCAACCTTCAGCAAGCAGTGAGCTCATGGTTTCTTTGCGGATGAACAAGCCCAGAGCAGTTATTTATGACTACTCTAGTATAAGTTATTTCACTTTACTTACCAGAATTATATTAATATTTTTAGTTGGAGCCCAATATGACGGAGAGCTTCATTATGGCTGCCTTCAATCGCATGGGGCAGCGTCCGCTGGCCGTTAAGGTCATGAGAAATAAATTCACAGGAGAACCTGCTGGATATGCTTTTGTACATTTTCAGGTACTCTAAAACTTTTTACAGAAACAATATTTCCCACCCAAAGTATACAAGCTTTTGACATAGAGTTGCGGACACCACCCTTATATACAAAACAATACAGATATAATTTTAATATACAACAACAGCAACATTCTATTGATAAAAATAAATAATCTTTATTTAATTGTTATAATCACAATGATACATATAGTCTGTTAAAAAAAAAAAAAAACTAATAGCTATCAAAGACTCTCATTCTTACTTACAGTTTTTGCATGATTTTATTTACAGACAGATGACGAAGCAATAGATGCCATGCACAAATTGAATGGTAAACCAATCCCTGGCACATTTCCTGTTGTAAGATTCCGTCTAAACACAGCATCAAGGGAAGCTCGTGCCAACATGCAAACAGAAAGAGAGTTCTCTGTTTGGGTTGGAGACCTGAGTCCTGATGTTGATGACTACTCGCTTTACAGAATCTTTGCATCAAAGTATTCTTCTATAAAGACTGCAAAAGGTATGTACTTGTTAAGTCCATTTTTTTTGACAGGCCTGTTGGTCTAGTGGTTAGCGACCCTGACTGCTATGCCGGAGGTCGTGGGTTCGATTCCCATCCAGAACAAATGTTTGTGTGATGAGCACGATCATTTGTTCTGTGTCTGGGTGTAATTTATCTATAATATGTATGAATTTAGAAATATATAAGTATGTTTATCAGTTGTCTAGTACCCATAACACAAGCTCTGCTTAGCTTGGGACTAGATGGCGTTGTGTGATAGTTGTGGAATAATATTATTATTAATATCATTTCTTTATTCATTTTTTTTACTTATAAATTACATTTTTAAATATTTTTACAAAAAAGAAATAAAAAACATTTAAAAATATAAAAATTATTAATATTATTATTATATTATATTATTTTATTATATATGGTGAAAAATACATAGACATATTTTTATGGAAATTTGTTAGTCACTTATTTGATAAAATCTGCTGATTCGATGTACTCTCTCAAATATGTTTAGTAGCCAACCCTCCAAGTCTGTTTTCTATTTATTTAAATAATATTTTTTATAATTACAGTTATCCTGGACAGCTCAGGATACACAAAAGGCTATGGATTTGTCAGGTTTGGTAATGAAGAGGAGCAAAGGAATGCTCTGTATGCAATGAATGGTTACACTGGTCTCGGTTCTAAGCCTTTGAAGATTTGCACTGCAGTGCCCAAGCCTAAGTGCACCAATAACTCACAGAACCCATCAGCTTCGTCAACACCTAATTCAACATTTAATGGAGGAGCGGTAAGTACACTGCTTAAAAAATACGTTTCTTCTTTCTGAGTGAGAATGCTACGTGCTGCTGGCGCTAAATGGCGGGAATTTTGCCATCAAAAATAACCTTTCAACTTTCATTCTATAGCTTGCTTTCCAGCATTACAAAGTTTGTGCAGATGGCTTCGGGAATGAACTTTGCAGATGAAACAGATGCAGGATTAAGGAAATTGTTGGCATTGGTTTTAATACTGTCAGAATTTCTTGAGGAAAAAAATAATAGCCTAGGTACAATTTCTTTAGGGACCTTCATTAATCACGTGAGATTCGAAATGGGGGGAGGCGGAGGGGGTCTATATAAACTCACGAAATATCACAAGAATATATCACGTGTATTTATTTTTTCGTGATAATTAACCGAAAAGCGGCGATACGCGTACAATACACTTTTCATTACTCATACTCTGAAAGTAGGTCATTACATGTCTGATTAGCCGTTTGAAAGTTATCCATTGCCGCCCTAGGGAAAATCACTTTCAACTGACAGCTGCCAAATTTAAAAAAAAAAATTAGTTCTATTTTGACATTTCTATTGAACCATGTTCAAAATTTTTATACAGCCACGAAATTACAGAGCAATTTAAAATTAAATTAACATAAAGTTAAGTATTAAGAATATAAATAATGACTTTAAAATAATTTAGTTTCAACTATTTCTCTAAAATATCACAGATTTGGACAAAATCTTTGCCATTTTTTAAATAATGAACATAAAAAATCCTGGCTGTATAGCTGGACGACCACAGCACAAAATTAAAAAAAAAAGCAAGCGGCAAAGTGACAATCCGATCTACACTCATTTTTGCTTTAGCTAAAATTTATGTTGTTAATTTTACTTTCTTTCCTCGTATTCGTAATGAAAAGCACAGTGTTTACCTCGGGTAAATTACTTATTTAGTCCCTCGAACTATTAGCGCCCTCACTGCGTTCGGGCGCCAAACCCCGTCTCGGGACGTAAATAAGTAACTTTCACGCCTTGGATAACAATGTACTATTTCTTGTTCACAAGCCACTGGGTAGATTATATAATATAATAATTTTGTTTATTTCCAAAAACTTAAAACTATTTCTTTTATTGATTTCTTCCTATAATAACATTAGATTATACCCAAACCTGGGTACGTCCTTAAACTACGTGCAGCCACCGGAGGACGGGCAGCAGCGTCCTCTGTAAACTTTCGGTGACCTTACTGCGATCCCCAAGCCGCATGCCAAGCGTGGGGATTATGGCAACCCCCCTTTAGGGGGAGGCCTATGTTCAGCAGTGGACGTCTTCCGGCTGATGATGATGATACCCAAACCTGTATTTTATGAATATTTAAAAATAGTTAAAAATTTTTTTGGGTACTAAAAATACTCATGATAAAGGAAGGGGGCGGGGGGCGGGTAGTCTTAAACCTCACCATGTATCACCAAGGGGGTGGGGGGGTACAAAAAAAAGCAAAACAAACATCACGTGATTAATGGACGGCCCCTTAGCTGTTCAACAATAAATTAAGTTAAATAAAATAAGTAAATGCCAATGTTTTCAATTTTCGACACTGACAATATCTGTAGGCCACCGCTTATTGCTTTACCAAACAGAATCGAGAAGAATTCTGCTTCAGAACAAGCTTGCATCTTTAAAAACTTCAACGCAATGAAAAAGCGGACTCAGGATAATGGCTTGACGGATAGACTGTCAGGATGTTGTACATATAAAGTAACATTTTACTTTATAGGAGTACAATCAATACTATGATCCGTCTGCATACTGGCAGAACTATTCTGCGTGGTCTGGCTACTACGGGCAAGGGGAGCAGGGAGCGACGCCGGCGCAGACAGTGCCGGTCGTCGACCCTGCGCAGACGCCTGCTGCCAAGACGCACACCGACGAGATGGCGCTAGTTGGTAAGACCACTGTAATGTGTGGCAATGGTTTGAATTTTTGTATATCATCAGTCCCTGTAATGTAAAAAAAACTCGTTTTTTTCCTGTAACGTTTTCAGTGGTTTTGCAATGAATAAGTATGATGTACAGTACACTTGCATAGGTGTAACATACTTGGTAAATAATACCTTGAATGTGGTATGTAATAGCTGTATACATAACCTATAGATGAGCCAGTATTTATATTTCTGAAACAGCCTTGGAGGCCACTCAAAAACATTTAGGGTTCTTCTCCAGTCCGCTTTTGTCACCCACAAGGTATTTATTAACATTTATTTTTATAGGTCTTATTTAAAAAAAAACAACTTGTAGGAAGCAGTATAATATGTATTAACGCGCGCAGTATATTATGTGCAAACCGCGCCCGCGCCTCTCGCTCCCGGCGGTCGTTCGATGCGCGGTACCTCACCCTGAGCCTTCAGTCCGGCTCGCGCCCTCGCCGCTAACGGTCACGCTTTTTGTTAATCGCGTCCACGCACAAACCAACCGAAATTCCTACAAACTTAATATTTTTGAATCTCCCTTCTCTCCTATTTATAAGCATAATCTGGAAACTGTTTAGTTTCACTGATTTCACGTTGTGACCGTTTGTTTCGCAGAACACAAGAAGGTTATCGACGTTGATCTACTGAACCAAGAGTTCCTGGACCCTGAGTTGTCCCTGTGGGACAGCCTGGAAGAATCGCAGTGGTTCCCCCACGAGGTGGTGGAGTGCTGAGAGTGACCATATCAGTGTTGATGACATTTAATTTTTAAGATAAGTCTTTTCATTGTAAATAAATGATTTTGCAATAATCATTGTGGTTTTTATTTGGTACAGTCTGCATCAAAATGTTAGGGACGAATAAACTTTTAAAATTATCTGGGCTATGATAATTACTAAGAGCCTATGCACACCACGTTTATTAAACGCGCCGTTGACGCGCGTTTGTAGCCATACAGACGCGATGCAAACGCGCGTTTGACGCTTTGTATCGCGACAACAAACTGCTCAGTTTGACAAAAGCGCGCCGTCGACGCGCGTTTAAAAACGTGGTGTGCATAGGCCCTTAGTTTGAAAAACTTGTTGACTCATTTAATTTTTCAGATAACCTGCCGCAATATTTCCCCCGCTAACTGTAACTCTGTAAGTACTGAATCTGTAAATCCTGATCATTTGTTATATTTTCTCTAAGTACCAACATAATTGGTCGCGGGACTTATCTCATTACTGTGACCCCGGAACATAAAGGGCTATTGAAGGACACCGTGGATTTTAGTCAGTACAAGTCTGACAGTCCGTCCCGCCCTGCCCGGGGTGGGAGGACTCATTTGATGATTTTACCACGCAAAAAAAGTACCCACATAATTATGCTACTAACAGCCAATGGTTTCTAACTGCCTTGATACAAATAACACTTCAAAAACGTTTGATGATTTTACACCATAAAATAATAACGCGTATATTCAGACAAACAATTGAAACAAAATAGAATTATAATCTAGAACTTATTATTTGGAACAATATGTAGTACTTAAGTATAGGTTTACTGTAAAATTAGTACGTATCTGTCCAGTTCAGTGGGTCCACTGAAGAATCAATATATTTTCGATGTATAGGTACTATCGCCCAATGTATATACTTACCACCGTAAAGACTATTTCTGCTTGCAGAGTTATAACTTTCACTTCCTAGGCCCTTTGTTTTGACCATTCATCCTATTCATAAAAAAGGGTCATCCATTTCATAAAAAAGGTGGCCAGTTCACAGATGTGGGATACTGCGCACGCGATTTTGTTTTAAAAGTGAGCAGAGATTACATTGTTCGATAGTACTTATTGCATAACAGATTTGCACTAGTAATATAACATCAGCAAAATTCTTAACTGTAGCTTACTAAGGGTCAATTTACACCGAGACGCGACTCTGCGCGCACATTTTTAAAGAGAGACTCAAAATCTAACTTTATTTACTACATGAAAATTTACACATTTCCAGTATAATCGCGTCTCGGTGTGCACTGTTCCTAAGTTCTCACTATTGGATATAATATTTTGTATACAATGGGGATGGCAACTGGGGAACTAATGGCGCTAGCATAGCTTGTTCCAAGCATCGTCATTGGCTCAAATCTTATAGGTACTTCAAAATAGTACTACCTCATTGGTCGGATTAGGACTCACCTATGGTGGCGCCATCTACAATTAGCTTTGACCGTCCATCCCCATTTGCACTAAAACATTAAAAAAGCTTTATTTTCTTGTAAATATATAATTCATCTGAGATCCCACAAGATTCCATTGTTAACAAGTTCAATATCATATATCTACGATCGAATCTATTTATTACAAAATTTTAAACTTCTGTATACAGCTATACTATTTTAAAGCAATAATTTGGAGTTAAAGTTAGCGCAGTGGCTAAGCGATTGGACTGCTGCGCAACTTGTCGCGGGTTCTATCCCCGCACGGAATAAATATTTGTATGATCAACAAGTAGTTGTTCTGGGTCTGGGTGTTTGTGTATGTGAGTTTATATGTTTGTAGACACACCCACGACACAAACGAAATAGTGTGGGGCAAAGTATTAAAAAAAAATATGGGGCGCTTTTCAAATCTTAAAATTGGGTAACATGGGGAAATCTGAATTCCGAAATCATCGGAAATAGCTCTTTATGAAAACAAAACGGGTTTGAAGCTACCCTGAAAATTTCAGCTTGCTAGCTTATCGGGAAGTGCCTCAAAGCCTGTCCACCATCTTGGACGTCCGCCATATTGGATTTAAGTCACATGACTATTTTTTTCGTATTCCTGACAGCAAACCCTTTCATTTGATACCCATATCATGGGGGTGGATTTCAAACAGCCAGTCTACCATCTTGGACGTCCGCCATATTGGATTTAAGTCACGTGACTATTTTTTCGTACTCCTGATAGCAAACCCTTTCATTTGATATCCATATCATAGGGGTGCATTTCAAATAGCCTGTCTGCCATCTTGGACGTCCGCCATATTGGATTTAAGTCACGTGACTATTTTTTTCGTATTCCTGACAGCCAACACTTTCATTTGATACCCATATCATGGGGGTGGGTATCAAACAGCCAGTCCACCATCTTGGGGAGGCCGCCATATTGGATTTGTTGTGACGTCTTTTAGCTAGTCATGTATTGTCATCAGAACTCAAAGCGTGTACAAAATTGCAGCCTGCTAGCTTATCGAGAAGTGCCTCAAAATTGAGTTGCAAAAGTCCAACCGGAACGACAAACAAACAAGAAAAGTGAGTGTATAATATAAATAAAAAAAACGTGGGAATATATATATATATATATAAATAAAAACAAACAAGAAAAGTGAGTGTATAAAAACGTGGGAAAAAATTGAGTTGCAAAAGTCCAACCGGAACGACAAACAAACAAATAAACAAACAAGAAAAGTGAGTGTATAAAAACGTGGGAATAAAAAAAAAACGTGGGAAAAATTGCTCAGAAACTCATTCTAGATTATAATTATAAGGTAATGTTCAGCTTTTAAGTTGACCAATAGGGAGAAATCCGCATCCCTAAGAGCTACAAAAAACTATCTTAGGAACCTTTAGCTTTTTTTATGTTATGTAAACAATTTTGGCATACTTATTTAATTTTTGCTCAAGTGTGAGTTGTCCATAAAAAAAATGAGTTGCACAATTTTTTTTTAATGCCGTTCCACTCTTATTCGGGTAAGGATCATTTTATTATATTGGAATAAACTAATCGAGACGGCGGAAGTTGGTTTTTTAACAAAATATTTTTTTTCACACAAATTGTATGAACGAAAAAAAAATAATTTATGGTGCTATTTGGTTTAGTGTCAATTTAGGATAATTTCATTGTATGACGAGGATAACATTTGGGCAACCGAAGTGAGTCAAATCTTATGAAACGACTCGAATTTAACGAAATACGACCTAAGTTGTAGACTAAAATGAGTTTCTGCGCTATTTTTTACTGCTTCCTCGGTGGGAGGAAGACAAGAGATATCAAGGTTGATGGTGGCTACCGACTTCAAGAACTACTTATACTTGGGGGCATTGTAAGAGACCCCTTTAGCTGCTGGAGCCCCATACCAGCTCAACATGCAGGTTTCATCTGGCTGTGTCCATCGTAGGTGGTGAGGGAAGGGTCTGAAAAGACTGCCGCTGCTTTCTGGATCTTGGGCGATATCAAATACAACTTTTCTAATGTAAAAAGGTAAAAATGATTTTTCCCAAATTACAGACAATCAAGAGTAGATACACGCGGTATACACGCGGACCGCGTGTAGGTAAGCGTAGGGTGGGACGCCCCCCGGCAAGATGGACCGATGACCTGAAGAAGGTGGCTGGCAGTGGCTGGATGAAAAAAGCTGGAGATCGTGCGCTGTGGCGCTCCCTGGGAGAGGCCTATGTCCAGCAGTGGACTGCAATAGGCTGAAATGATGATGATGAATGATGAAGAGTAGATACCTCGAAAACTATACAAGATATCGAAATGCTCACTGAATAAAACTTATGGGGAATTTATTCAGCTTTTAATTAGCTCATACATGTTATGCCGCTAGGACGCATGGTTTCCGAGATATAAGCGAAAAACCAAAAAATGGTACATTCAAATGGTTAGGTGCGATACGTGAGGCAAATCTATCAATATCGATCGTGTGGGTTTAAATAATTATGTTACCCTAATCTATACTAATATTATAAAGCTGAAGAGTTTGTTTGTTTGTTTGAACGCGTTAATCTCAGGAACTACTGGTTCGAATTGAAAAATTCTTTTTGTGTTGAATAGACCATTTATCGAGGAAGGCTATAGGCTATATAACATCACGCTATCACCAATAGGAGCGGAGCAGTAAAGAGAAATGTTTCAAAATCGGGAAAATGGATTCCATTTCGAGAGCTTCCGTTGCGTGCGCTGCGTAAACGGTTAAAGATACGCAAAAATAATGTACTACGGAATTATTCCTGATAAAAAGTTCTAAAATAAAGTCCACGAGAGCATACATTTATCTTTTAAGGTTAAGTCATTATAACCTTTTTTATGGAAATCTTTGATTTTAAAGTAATGCATTACTTGCGAAGGTATTTTCATTAACACCTCACCTCACCTCACATCCTAATAATAACCTAATATTATAGGATGGGATGGGATATGATGGGATAGGATGGGATGGGATATGATGGGATAGGATGGGATGGGATATGATGGGATAGGATGGGACAGGATGGGATAGGATGGGATACGTTGGGATACGATGGGATACGATGAGATACGATGGGTTACGCATAGCTACGACCTGTTTCCTTGAAAGAATGACTTTCGCCCATGTCTGCTTACGTCCTGGGGCTGCCAGCGCCCGTAAAGGCAGGAACGGGCAGTCTCCGGAGTCCGCCTATACTACTCAGGTCCCAGAGGCGTTTAAACGTAGATTTTTCTCTTGCACGAGCATGCGGGCGGCGAGTATGCCTGGGTCGACGTCGCGTTGTGTTCAACACGCGCCTAAATGTGTCATCACAATGACGGGCCCCCCCTTAGAAGGCCAAAGCCTGCCGGGGTCGCGGAACTATCGAATTACCTTGACCCCGGAACGTAAAGGCCTGTTATAGGATTTATAGGACACCAAGGATTTTAATCAGTACAAGTCTGACAGTACCTCTTACCCTGCCCTGGGTAGGAGGACTCATTTGATGATTTACGTACGCATATTTATGTATGCTCCAGAATGATGGTTTACAGCTAATGTTGTTAATAAAGAAGCACTACATTGTTGAGTTCCGACCTCCACGCGAACGACGTCGCGGGCACAGCTAGTTTAGTGATATTAATCAAAGAGCTGTTAACTAGCATGAGCAGGGCAGGGATTAATTGTCAAAATTACACTAGTTTAGTCAAAGTTGAACATGATTTTATTGCTTCAGGCATAAACAAATCACTTTGCACGTATTTATTTAATATGATGTAATCAAGAAGTTATTAATAATATTTTCGTTTACAGTACCTAAGTTGCGTTATATGTTTTTGTGTTGGTGAAACGTGTTACAATACAATAATATACAAAATGTTCGAACAATTCTATAACAATATTACATAACTTTTTTTCACTATGAATACGCGACTTAATGACAAACATCTCGGGCAGAAGTAAAAGATTCCCTACGTTCACGACTTTGGTCTAAGCGACAAACGGTGCGACGGGCGGCGCAACTAAGACATTAGTTACTTTGTAATCTTTGCGTTCACAGCGACAAGGGCTGGTTACTCTGATAAGAGACGTGTACACGGTTCACCTTATTTTAGCACATCTTAGGACAATTATAGAAGATGAAGAAGAGTTGTATTCAGTCCAAGCAAAAAAAGCGACTCCTTTGCTTTTTTCGTTAAAGATCTGGGCATCGCTAAGTTTCAGCTTATATAAAAACAGCTTCGCTCATTCATAATTATAAAGACTTATAATTCTGTCCAAAATAACTTATACAAAACCGTCAGGTGCCGTACACAAGTCTTAAAGCTGTGTAATAGTATAAGAACTATGTCGCTTCCTTTTAGTAGGACTGTTCTTCATCTGAATAACTCCTGGAGTGGAACAGGGCCGACTATCCTGACTAGCAACACTGTTGGGGGACGGCAAATGGGGCGATGACCCCACAGACATATTACTTTTTGGGGTACCACCCTTCTTCATATACGTCACGACGGAGTTTAGGAAGGAGGTAGGTAATGCGACCGGAGTTAGTCTACCTCCTCCGCCTGCAATGTAAGTCTGTAACATCTTTTTGGAAGGAGAATTAGGGTCATTGACTGTGAGTACAACGAGAGATCCGTTTTCGATATTTGAAGGCACAACTGGTGGCGTTGTAGCTTGCTTATCAGGCGTCTTGCCTTGCGATTTAGAGGGATCAATTTTCCGTATCGTGGCCATATCGGTAGATATACTGGTAGGTTTGGGTGACTTTGGCGAGATCCGTGTCGTTGTTAGAGTTGCTAATTGAGATGTAGTGGCGGCTGCTGGCTTTCGACCTCTCTTTTTAGGTGGACCGTTCTTATCGGCGCTTGCCTTGGTCTCGTGGTGGCGGAGTATGACTTCGTCTGCCGTGAGACTGCCGGCAGATGGAACAGGGAAGGAAGACGCTCCCAAGGCTTTTGAACTTCGACCTGTAATGTACGACAATATTTTTTTAATGAACAATTTACCTATTTACCCCTTTCGGGCCGTACAGACATTTTTTTAAACACAGTACTTGTTGCGGGCCTTAAAAAGGACAGATACTCACTCATCCGCACTTTGAGTTCCCGCGCCTCCTTCTGCCGCTGCTTGTGCTCTCTCGCCCTTCGCTGCAGCTCTGCCGCCTCTGCCCGCGCCGCCCTGTCGGCCTCCTCCCGCTCCTCCTGGAACTCCTCAATGAGGCGCGCGGCGTCCCACTTGCACGTCGTGCGGAGCGCCTTGTCCACTTGGGCCATGTTTACACGCTCTTCTTTTTTGAACTGGAAGAAAATGAGGTAAATCTTTTTTAAGACAACATGCAGCTAGTTCTCATCGATTATGGCTTTTGGCTGATGTAATCCGAAGAATAAAGTTTACTTTGGCAAGACTGCGTATATTGTTCCCACGATGTTTGAAATTTTGCGGACCGGAAAAACGAGTACCGGTGTATTTGTAATAAGAAATCTGAGATCTGACAGCTGGAGGATTTAATTTATTATATCATGAACGATTGCAAACCACTGCAACTCCTGAAAGCCATGATCAGCAGTGGTAACCACCAGAAAAGCGCCGAGACAATGAAGCTAGACTTGACACGGTTGGCGCAGTGGCTGAGCTAACGACAGCTGAGAAGAGTGTCGCGGGTTCGATCCCCGCACGGAACAAATATTCTGGTCCGGGTGTTTGTGTATGTGAGTTTCTAAGTTTGTAAACGCACCCACGTCCGTTACAAACTCATCAATGCTGTTTACGGCTTGAAGTGTAAGTTTTTTGTCAGTATAAGTGGTAATTATAAACTTTTCACTATTCATCATTACGTCTTCTCATAGTTCCTCTTCAGAGCTTTTTTTTTAAATAAAAAAATCCAAGGGTTCTACCGGAGAAACTGCCAAACCAAAACGCTTACCTTAAGCTTCAAATCTCTCCTAGTCCGTCCAGGAAACAAGTTCTCCATGAGCATGAAGTCAGTTCCCAAGGCAGCCAGTGCGCGGTAGAAGCGCACAGTCTCCGCGTCACTCCAGTCAGCAGTGCGCGGCGTGCGACGGTACCGGCCGCTAGTGTTGCTGGTACCCCACGCACCTTCGTGGACCACGCTTGAGGATACCTTCCTCTTGTCTGATTGTTTTATTACCTGGATGAGATAGGGTAGTATGTGATATGGTTAAAAAATAAAGGTGAAGAACCTAGCTTTGTATATTTTTGGTAAACTTGTCAAATGATACCTCCCAACCAGGGCGGGACGGGACTGCAAGAGACTTGTACTGACTAAAATCCACGGTAATCCTTCAATAGCCCTTTACGTGCCAGGGTCACGGTTGCCAGATGAGACAGTTCCGCTACCCAGCTTTGTATGATAACAGTTAAAATTATTGCGACACGTCTGTCACAGAATAGTTACATGTTCGAAAATTTTGACAAACAATTTGACATTTTGAGAGGAGCATAGACAAAGAGCTTACAGCCGAATACTCGAACGCCACTTAAATCTCATAATTATCTAAAAGCTACTTAAACATAAGCATCCCTTAAATTTAAATGGTATACACAAACGCCACTTAAGCAATTCGAAACCATACTTAGACAAGCAGTCCTCAAAATTGTTCTCAGTTACAAAATAATTTAGTTTACGTCTCGTATTCGTTTTACGCAGTCTTATTCGAACAAATGTTTTCTATAATTATTAATCGGTTGAAATATAACAGCGTAATTTAAGTTTGGTTTGAATTACGATTGAAATTATGTATTTATATTTACATAAAAATCAGATGAATATCAAAAGAAGACGTCCTATGAAAATCACATTTCATGAGATAATTGTCGTAGATTGGAACGACACACTTGACATTTTACGCGGGATTATTTTAGCTCCAAGTTTTTCTATAGTACTTATAAAGTTTATTAATTATTAAGTTTTTGTTTCTTCATTCTTCTTCATACGTTTTCCAGGAGTAGGCATGCTGATAAATTGGGAGCTCATACCAGCTATTTTAGCTGTCACTCTGTGCACGATTCGGTGAACAGTCGGTTGTTCGACATGGAATATGTCACCAATAACTCGTTGGTAAGAGCCTGTGGCGTAGAACCGTAGGGTTATCAGTATTTGGTCCACTGGTTGAATAGCCCTATTTCGTTTTGTTATGGGTTTGATGTTGCTTCCAAAGACTGAATCCAAATATAAAACAGTTTCTTTGCAGACGTGGAACCGTACACGAAATTCCTCGTCAGTATATTTTTCGAACGCAATCAGCTTTTCAGCATTCCTGCGGCTCGTGGTGGGTCTTTCATTATCAGACAGGGAAGATAACGACGAAACAGACATTTTAACACCAAAAACTAATCTAATTTGAGATTTAAGAGAGCCCTAGACCACTCTTAAATTTAACACCCACTTAACTCGATTTGACAGTTGATGTGACAGTTAAAAAGCGCTAAGTGACATTTCAGTATACGGATTTTAAACAGACTTGCGTTTAAGTACAACTTAATTTGAGATCCTGTTAAATTTAATCAATGCTTTTAAGGCCCGTATTAATAAACGTTACTCAGCCCAAGAGACCGCACTTGATATGAATCTTGAGATCCTGATCGTATTAATAAACGAGATTATTTATGTTCTCAAGTTGCGGATTAGGTTTACGTCATCAACTGAGTAATGGACTGATTAATAATCGAAACTCACCCTTAAGTATACAACGAGTGCGGGTCCTTGAGATGCTATATCGTGAGTGCAGACAGTCCGTGACTTGAGGTGTGATTAGCGTGGCGCGAAACATGGAGTTTGAAAATATTTTGAGTGATATTAGTTATTACGATGAATTAGATTACTATGACGATATTTTGTGGCCTTTGCGATTTCGTTTACCAAAAGTTTATATATGGGATGCTTCAAATTAATCCTTTTGAGTTACCTAGAGAAAACATTAAAAAACGATTCCGATTTTCAAGAGTGTTGTATATTGTGTCATTAATCAGAAATAATTAAATTTTTATTTTGGCTAGCCAATTACCAAAAAAATTTTATCGTGTTCTAAAATAGTGATTTTCTACCAAAATATACCAAACGATTTCGTACTTTTAAATCATCGTTCTCTTTGCCTCAAATCTACCAAAACAGTAGAAATCTACTTAAGTGGTCATGCTGGGCGTTCCTTTTTTTTGACACTAACGCTACATTGCGTTTTGTTGTTTACGCTTACTGAGTTAAGTAGTAAACAATGATGAAATGAAATGAAATGATGATGAAATGATGTTTATTTTTGCAAGTAGGTTATATCAACACTTTTACACGTCTTTTCATAAAACTAGAAGAGGCCGGTGTTTCGTACCTGACTACTCTGAGAAGAAACATCCGAAACAAACTCAGAGGTCACAGTCTCTTTTAAAGTCCAGACATCATAAAATTAGAACAAGTTATACGAGGACCATGCAGGTTAATGTCTGAAATGGTCTTTAGAAGAAAGAACCACACAAATTCGAGTGGACCTGTCCAGTCAGTGCAAGCATTTGTCAGTTATCGTGGAGCTCGACTTATAACTCAAGGAGCTCAACGAGACGACGAACAATACCAAAGAAAGGACAATTGTCGTATTGGGTAATAAATACACAACCTTTTTAATAATTTTACCTTTTCTTGGGTAGCAACCCACTTTATAACGTGTATTAGCGCTATTCGTTAAAGATTTAATGAAATAAAAGTATTTCAATAAAAAGTTTTAATCTTTTGACATGGCAATAACGAAATGCGAGACGTCTCATTCAAAACTTCGGTCAATGTGACGTCATCGTTCACGAGATCAAGCCATCAAGTACAGCTAGTTGAGTAGCTGATCTTGGTTACTGAGATACTGTATTTATGTGTCTATTAATTAGCAATGATCTTGAGATTCTGATGACGTCATAATGGCGTATCAAATGATAACGCACTTGAGTACGTTGTTGAGGGACGTTTATTAATACGGGCCTAAATGACATTTGAGAATATGAATTTCGACTTTAGGAGCTTCTCAAACGTTTAAGTAGCCGTCAAATATTTGAGAGACGTTTCAGTATTCGGGTGTCAGAGTTCTAGAAGGAGATATGAACAGTTAAAGGACGATCTATCTCTTTCCTCTTACATTACAATAGTGGCGATCTACTATTGTGCATCGCGTCGCGGGTTAGATCCCCGCACATAACAAATATTTGTATCACCAAGTAGGTAGTTGTTTCGGGACTGTGTGTTTTTATGTTTGTAAACGCACCCAAGACAAAGGAGAATTCCCTATTCTAGTGAGTAACAAAGTTAAAAAAAATCGTCCTGTTGATTAATTTCAGACAAACAAAGAATTTTCCAAATCGGTAAAGGAATCTTGGAGAAATAGGGGAACTTACAACTACTAAGAAGTACTTTTTATATGGACGACTGAATAACAAAACTGGCAATTTTTATATGTTTGCCAGTAAGGATCACGATCATACCCGGTTGTTGTTTTATTACACAAAATGATTGTTAATTTGAGTAACAACTCGTTTCTGCCGGAGCGGGTTTTTTTTTTGAGCACCCCCTCCTTTAACTGTGACTAAACCGTGTCTCATTTGAATGTATAGTTAGATAGACAACTATGTAATACGTTTCTGTGCATGATACAATACATACCAAACTCTGTTCATCCAGCATGATCTCTCCATTAGGCCCCAGTTTGATCTGCGGCACAGGTGCTTCATCAACTTCTGGTTCAGGCGGATCGTCCACATTTTCTTCAGCTTGCCTGGCAGCCTTGCGAGCTGCTTCTTCCTTCTCATTTGCTTCTTGAACTTTGATCTCGTCTTTATCAGGACTAGAAAGACAGAGGATGAATAACGGGGGGACGGGGGATTAGTAGCTGAATGATTGGTTGTTGTATTGTGTTGCGGACTCGATTCCCACACGGAATAAATATTTGTTCGGTCTACAGTTGGTTGTTATGGGTCTGGTTGTTTTTGTATGTGAGTTGGTTTGTAAATGCACCCACTTCAGAAATAATTACTAGTGAGAGTAATATTAATTTGTTTTAAATAAATTATTTTTTATATCATTGTGCGTTGTGAATGTGAGGGCGCTCAGAGCTCTAAAATATGGGAGTAAACAATTTACATGATTTCAAAAAGAATTTCGATACATTTAAATTTTATTTACCTCTCGTATTTTTGGGCTTAATGTTTTCTGTCTTACAGACTTTATTTCAAACAAAAAAAATACACAAACATACAGTATGCGACTATTAGTATTTTACATTAAAAAACTAAATAGTAGTAAATCTGTCTGAAGCTTGATATTTTGTATTAAGTTTTAGTTATGCTATTCTATAATACTATAGAACTACGACAATAAACTTGTAGTAGATTTTCAACTTTGTGTCCTACATCATGAAGTTGATAATCGACTACAGTCTTTAGAGTACATAAAAGTAAAACAACATACTCACACAATAGGGTTGGTGGAGGGGTTGTAGAAGATAAGGTCGTACATAGTGAGCGTATCCTTCTTGACAGTTTCATGGCGTCGGCGCATCGCGGCCGTGCGCCTCGACATGTCCAAGCGGCGAGATCTGAAACAATTATACAAGGTAACCGAATATGCACGTCATTTTGCAAAACTCCACGAAATGTCGGTGGAGTTTCGCTGGCTAGTTTTAATCTGACCTACCAAGACGCGGGTAAGAGAGTATAGTTAGTCCAAAGTCAGACGGGCGGAGGACTTTCAGAAATCCGGCTTGGTTTCATTCTTTGCCCCGATAACGGAGTAGATGGGAAAAATAATTTTATCGAGCCTGCTTGTGTCGGCGTCGGCATTTAACGTCATGGATGGCACAAGGTAAAGAACTTGGTCCTAACAACCCAGCTGCCCCTGTCATGTCATCTTTCCCGTTTACCCCACCGTCGGGGCAGGGGGCAACGGGGCGTATGACACCGATCCAGAAATCGCGAGTGAAAGTTGGTTAAGTCTCGCTTAGGCCTGGGAAGTATAATAAACACAAGAGTGGGTAGGCCTATGCTTAGCATCATTATCTACCTAGCCTTTTCCCAACTGTATTGAGGTCAGCTTCCAGTCAAACCAGATGCAGCTGGATATCAGTATTTTACATGGAGTGACTGCCTACTGGACCTCTACAACCCAGTAACTGGGTAATACGATACCCATGGTAAGACTGAGCTTCTGACTAACAGTAACGTCTATCAAAGATCTACAAATGATAGCCAGGACCAACGGCTTTACGTGCTTTCTGAGGCACTGAGGAAACTCGCTATGAGAGATGGTCACCCATCCGCAGACCAACCTCGGCAAGCGCGGCTTAATCTGAAAGAGTTGCTTGTGCGGCTTTAATTATTTAGCCATGAGCTCCTCCTGCTTATGCTTAGCAATGGGTTGACAATAATGATCATTTACTTAGATAAGTGCTTCTCCTTCACTGGAGAGGAGGCGGTCGGCGGCTGTGTTGTAGACTGACTGACGGTCGAACACACGGAGTCATTTCTGATACGGTTCATTTCCCTGAAACAAGTAAAACGTGCCTTAGTCTACTATAACAAGGGTAATTAAAATAAAGCAGCTGTTTTTAGTAAACTAGAAACTTTTCTGTAAATAGAACGAGCGTGAAGAAAAAAAACAGGATGAACAGTGGCCATGTTAACAATTAAAATCTATTGTAAATTGCAAACATCTATTGAAAGCTTGTCTAACAAAAGTGTAACTGCAAAACGACCTTTTTTTTTGAAAATCATCAAATGAGTCATAAAAAGCCAGTCAGTAAAATCATCATTTGATGATTTTGGACTGTCAGACTTGTACTGACTAAAATCCACAGTGGTCCTTCAATAGCCCTTTACGTACCATGGTCACGGTTACCAGGTGAGACAGTCTCGCGCGGATCCCGGCAGGCTTTGGCCCTCTTAGGGGGCCCCGTCAGATTGCTGAGAGCTCTTTGAGGCGCGCGTGGAACACAACGCGCCGTCGACCCGGGCAAAACGACCCTTACAACAACGTGAAATGTAATTTTTACGTTGTCAGACAAGTGTTCAACAGATGTTTATCTTTCTTGTGATAAGACGGTTTTTGTTTAAATGGGGGGTAGCGATAGGTTGAATTGTTTCGGAGGACTGTGACCACACGAGATTTGTCACGAGACTTTTATGTAATTAGATGTTGAGTATCACATTTATCACTGTAGTAAAAACCGGCCAAGTGCGAGTTGGACTCGCCCATGAAGGGTTCCGTAGCAGGAAGCATAGATTAGAGATATAATTATATTGAGATTAGTAAGTAACATACACAAACAATAAAAATAACTTTGTTTTTCATAGTATTTGTATGAATGGCAAAGTTATATTTGCGGTTTTTGAAAATGTACTATATCTCAAAAACTGCTAACTGTATCTCATCCAAACCAATTTTCGTTGGTAGTTTTGGTTGAGGTCTACATTATATATTTTTTTTAGTTTTATCATTCTCTTATTTTAGAAGTTACGGGGGGGGGGACACACTTTTTACCACTTTGGAAGTGTCTCTCGCGCAAACTGTTCAGTTTAGAAAAAAATGATGTTAGTAACCTCAATATCATTTTTAAAGACCTATTCATAGATACCCCACACGTATGGGTTTGGTGAAAAAATTTTTTTTGAGTTTCAGTTCTAAGTATGGGGGGCACCCCCAAAATTTGTTTTGTTTTGATTTTTGTGTGAAAATCCTAATGCGGTTCACATAGTACATCTTTCTACCAAGTTTCAACAGGATAGCTCTTATACTTTCGACAAAAAGTGGCTGTGACATACACGGACAGACAGACAGACAGACAGACATCTATAAGGGTTCCGTTTTAGCCATTTGGCTACGGAACCCTAAAAATCAGCATTTATTGGCTAAAAGAAACAAAAAAAAGATGATTTTTTTATCAAATTACCTGTTAGGCAATGAATGCATGGTGCTGTGTGATGTGTGGGAGTCATGTCTCTGTCGCTGTGGCGCCGGCGTGTTGGCACCGCCATCTCTCAGCAATGCACGGCGACTCTCATCTTCAGATTCTGATGCACTACCCTGAAGTATCGATAACGTTAAAATGACATAACGCTGGGGCCACATTAATGAGAAATGCCGCTACGATATAATATTTCTTTTGGGTTGTGCAGAATTTTTATTAATATTTCGTGTAGGAGATTTTGTCTATATATTGTGTGTCATCATCAGCCTATAATGTTCCCACTGCTGGGACACAGGCCTGCTTTCAGTGAGAAGGAGTGGGCCATAATCCACCATGTGGGCCCAGTGCGGGTTGGTACATTGTGTGTAAAAAGCTTCAATTTATTATTTGAAACCAGAGACAAGACTGCTTTTAATTATCAGGGGACTTTCTTTAGGTTAAAGATTTTACCTGAACACTGTTTCTCCTCAAAGGTGCTAGCCTCGGCGCAGGACGCAGTTTCGGCCTTACTTTACTTGGTGAAGGCAATGGCACAATAGGATCAAACAAGACTTCAGCATTTTCTGATATAATCTCATTCTTTAACATAGCCAGGGGTTTAGGGGCACTGGATGCAGTCTGGAGAGGCACAATGCCATCCATAACGGTATCCTCAGTAATGCTTTCAGGTACGCTTGGGACATTGTAATCTGGAATAAAAAATGTTATGTCTGCATATTGTGGTTTGTTATGTTGTAAAACTTCAAGTATTATTCATTTCTTCAATTATTTCAAGTTAATAAGTTATTGTGTTGTGATAAAGTATGTAAGCAAAACAATGTTTCATTAATTGCAGTCATCTGTGGTTGGATTTCTATTACATTTGTTTAATATGATTTTGATGATTCTAATAAAATCATATTTACCATCGGGAACATCTGATGAAACTTGGGTGCTGATTGAATCTTTCCTAGCTTTATTTGAATTGCCATGTGTGACCTCAGCATCCACAGAAGTTCTCCTTTCAATACTAGGTCTTCTGTCAGTGCTGGGTTTTCTTTCAATAGCTGGTCTACTGTCAAGACTAGACCTTCTGTCATTACTAGGTCTCTGCTCAGTACTAGGTCTTCTCTCAATACTAGGTCTTCTCTCAATACTAGGTCTCTCAAAACTAGCTCTTCTCTCAACACTCTTTTGTTTTGGTTTTTCAGTAACCTTGTCAGGTGTGATTGGAGTCATTCTTTGGACATTCACTTCTACCTTAGATCCATGTACCAGAGGTGACACAACATGCCTTCTGAGAGGACTCCCAACATTTCGCGGCGACACAAACACATTATTAGACTTCACATTGAAAACGCTTGTGATGACCGAAACTTTTTCAGATACTTTTGGAGTGAGTGTCACCTCTTTGGTGACCTCAGCCTGAGCTAAAGGCGATGGTATTCTCTCCACTTGATTTTTAAAAACATTGTGTACAGGGCGTGGTGATTTTAATGGAGAAGCTGACTTCGGTGAACGTCTGTCTAAGATATCTTGAGTTCGTAGAGACCCTCGTGGCGTTCTAGGACTCCTAGTTGGCTTTTCAGGTTCTTTCTCAAGTACTTTAGCTTTGTTCTTGTCTGAGGCATCGTTATTCTTTCTACGGGGCGGTAATGAGGTAACAGCTTTTATTCTTGCTCGTCTAGTCGACATTCCGGTACTAAAACTTAAATTATTTTATCCAACAGTTTAATAACACTTCGTCTATATTTATCTATTGTTTAAAGTGCACTTCAGTTAATATTTGTAAGTATAGAATAATCACTTCACTCTACGATTACAAATCACATAATTCGTGATAAATTATTGAGCACCATGCACAAACAAAATATTACAAAGACGCCATCGGCTGATCGGCCGATCGGCCATACCACAGGCCATACGTGCTTTGACATTTTACATGACATTGACATTTTGACTTTGACATAAGTATGATGACAATTGACAACTTTTACCATTGTTGCCATAAACATGTACCAGTCTATTTATTATTTTCCTTTTGAAATACTTTATTTTGTAATATTTTGGTTCTTATAGCAGTACAACGTTGTAGCTATTCATAAACATAATGGGGGAGTCCGAGTCTACTCAGTGAGACAGTGCTATGGGTGGGGCTGTTCTAAACCACCCTAAGTCCTTACCGACAATTTGAAGCCCTTAGGGTTAGCTCAGACCGAGACGTGACGCTGCGCACACACATATCAATAGAGCTATTCAAAATCTAACTCTATTTCCTACACGAAAAGATAAACCTGGCACAACCCCGCGCTGCATTTTATTGGCGACTCAAAATCTAACTTTATTTACTACACGATAAGATACACATTTGCAGTATCGTTGCGTCACGTCGCGCCGCGTCGCGTCTCGGTGTGTACTGACCGTAAGATAATGTGTAAAACCTAATGTAGGTTGTACGTAAGAAGCCCTTAGATAGACGATTGAACGATAATTATTATCCATGTTTTTTTCTTGCAACATGGCCTAAAAGAACGAACAGGGAATGAGGTAAATTTTATTGTACAAGAAACACTACGGGACGAAACCGTATCATAGACAATAAACGATTTGATTTGTATTTCAAACCTTTCAAAGATTAGAATTCTCAATTCCTTACTAATATTATAAAATTGAAGATATTGTGTGTGTTTGGTTGCTAATTTCCGGAATTACTGGTCGAATTGAAATAATTATTCTTTTTGTGCTGGATCGTCTATTTATCGAGAAAAGCTGTAGGCTATAAAAAAATCTCATAATAATTGGAGCCAGGCAGCGGGGGGGTGAAACCATGGCGAACAGCTAGTGCTAGATAAACGTGGATTATGGCACGCAGACTAGTCAGATTATTTATTACCTTTGCATTCGTCGCAGTCTCTTCTTCTTTCATAGATACCTAAACTACTTTCTATTTTAGACAGACAAGACCATCCAGTATCCAGGTACCTATATTAAAATGTGTAGATACCTATACTGCACCATAGTAATTAATACTTTTTAGGGTTCCGTACGTCTACTAGACCGATTGGGTTGAATTTGGTACACATATCAATTCCTGTGACCCAAGCACAGAGGTGTGACGTGAATAGATGAAATCTGTATGTGGGAGGTAATTTTTGGGGGGGAAGGGGAAAATGAAAAAAAAAAGTTTTGAAAACTGCATCGTGTGACATATCAAATGAAAGGTCTTGTTGAGACAATCTTAAATGTATTTTTTTTTGTAATTTTAAAATAAATAGTTTCCAAGTTATTCAAGAAAATAGACGAAATTGGACCATTCCCCCCACCTTATCTCCGAAACTACTGAACCTAAAATTTTGAAAAAAATACATAAATTAGTTTTCTACTTATAGATTATAGGAAAACCTATAAGAAGTCCATATCTGTACATGGGAGGTAATTTTTTGGGGAGAAGGGGAAAATTAAAAAATAAATTGAAAACTTAACTAAGGTAACTTAGTTAACTTAGTTAAGGTAGAAAGTATAAGGATCATCTGTTAATACTTAACATCTCAATATTGTACCTACTTTCTGTGCAAATAAACAATCATTCATTCATTCATTCATTCATTCATTCATTCATTCATTCATTCATTCATCATTCAACTGCATCGTGTGACATATCAAATGAAAGGTCTCGTTGAGACAATCTCAAATATATTTTTTTGTAATTTTAAAATAAATAGTTTCCAAGTTATTCAAGAAAATAGACGAAATTTGACCATTCCCCCCCTTATCTCCGAAACTACTGAACCTAATTTTTTTTTTTAAATACAGAAATTAGTTTTCTACTTACAGATTATAGGTAGTAGTCCATGATATTAAAATAACATGGTAAATCAATCAATATTGTGCGTACCTATTTGGGTCAGATTTAAAAAAACGTGATAGATAACATTGTACGGAACCCTCTTCACGCGAGTCCAACTCGCACTTGGCCGGTTTTTTAAGTATCTAACAACTTCTTTAATACTTTTCATCTCAGTTGTCACCTCCTTTCTAGTGATATTCTCAAACTCCGTCTATCGTTTTAAGGTCATCCTTCACCCTATGCTATCTGGCTATTATATCCACATTGACACTAGAGCCGCGTCATATAAAGTCAAGGTCGCGTGGACTCTATAAACTGTCTGTCAGTCTATTTTGGTAATTTTTACTACAACAATCTACAAAATATTTTAATATACTTACAGGGTGGTCCAGGCCACATGGATATAAAATTTTTTTTAGATAGTCCGTTTAGGGACCTATTTATACCCACCAGGATTTTTTTTAAGTTTTTTTTTTTATTGGAGTTTACGAGTAAGGAATGAGTTTATAAGGGGAAGTTTGAAAGTGGCACCTGTTACAGAAAAAATGAAATGGAATCGTCTATCTTGGTATGGACATGTGATGAGGAGGGATGACACCCATGTGACTAAGAAAGTAATGAGTATGAATGTTGATGGATGGTGAGGACGAGGAAGGCCAAAGAAAAGATGGATGGATTGTCTAAGGAATGATATGAAAGAAAAAGGAGTAAATGATACTGTGACGTCTGATAGGGGAGAATGGAAAAAGAAAACGTGTTGCGCCGACCCCAAATAGAATGGGATAAGGGCAGGAAGAAGAAGAAGAAGACGAAACATAAGTCGATTCAGTCAATTCAGTAGAGTCAGTCGATTTCAAGGCCAGTAACTATTCTTGCATTGAAATGAAATTAAATGCACTTTTTTTTCTTTCTGACACTCTCACACAATTTTTTTATTTCTGAGAGAGTGCAGCAATGTCTAAGTAAGCACCTAAAATAAAAATATAATATAACTTTTCATTTGAAAAGTAAATAAAAATCATGAAAACATTAAAAGTGGTGATATTTCTAAAATTACAATAAAAAATCATATCTTGTGAACGGGTGACAAGCGATTTTTTTCCTGGCGGGTACAAATAGGTCCCTTAGTCGACTACCTACCTAAAAAAAATTATATCCATCTCACTATGTCGATGATCCAAATTCACTATGTCGATGAGTACATTTATTTGGGCCAGCTAGTTTCCTTCGAAAACAGGCAAGACCGAGGAGAAATCGACCGCCTGTCGATAACGCCTGGAAAAGCTACTGGTCCATGAAGTCGCTAATGAAGGGTGACCTACCTCTATCTCTGAAGCGCAAACTCATCGACATGTGCATTCTTCCCATTCTTACCTACGGTGCTCAAACCTGGTCCCTGACTGAGTCGCAAAAGTCCAAACTCAAGGTTTGCCAAAGAGCGATGGAGCGTAGCGTATTGGGTATCAAGCTGAGCGATCGTATTCGAAATACCACAATACGCTCCAAAACTGGGATAGCTGATGTGGGCAACAAGACTGCCAGGTTGAAGTGGGACTGGGCGGGCCATGTCTACAGAATGCATCAGGATCGATGGGCTAGGGTCGTTACAGAGTGGGTGCCGGACGGGCGTCGTTGCCGAGGGAGGCCTAGGAAACGATGGCGTGACGACCTAGACACCTTCATGACAGATTGGCCGGAGAAAGCCGCACACAGGACAGATTGGAAGGTTATGGGGGAGACCTTTGCCCAGCAGTGGGACAACATAGGCTAAAAAAAAATCCATTTGGCCTGGACCACCCTGTATGCATAATTATTATCACAAATGGAGACTCTTTTCTAGATTTTTTTTAATAGAGTTTAGTTTTAGGCCGGAAACGCACAGGCCGGTGGCTTGCTTAGCGCCTAGAGCCTAGCGAGTCACGAACAATCGAAAATGTTCGTGAACGGCGCTTGACGAGTAGCTAGGTATCAAGCGCGCAATCGGCGCAATGCGGCCGTTCACGAACATTTTCGAACGTTCGTTATACTAAGGTGACCCGCTAGGCTCTAGGCACTAAGCAAGCCACCGGCCTGTGCGTTTCCGGCCTTACCGACTCGTCGGAAAGACTACCCGGCTATAATTCTGTTGATTGAAATTATAACCTTAAGGTGAAACCGCACTAGGCGGAACTGCGCGACACGACGCGTCATAATATTCTTTATATGAAATTATACGAGACATCACGCACTAAGCGGCAACGGAACTACACTGCAACCGAACTGCGTGGCAAAGAAAAGCGTCGTCTCGCGCAGTTCCGCCTTTATTGTTTTTTAACCGACTTCGAAAAAAGAAGGAGGTTCTCAACTCGTCCGAATCTTTTCTTATTTAAATCCATTGGATCCCGGAGAGAGTTTGTTGATATTGGGTCGAACGATAGTCAACAATGTTATCGCTATCCTAAGTTATAGCTTTTTATTTATGGACTTCAAGACCAATCCATGGTCAGCTGGGACTGGGATTGTTATCGATAACACCATAGGTCCTGATGGTCCATGCTTAGACAATCAAGGGGCTATGGGTTGACGGTTGAATGACGGTTCGGGGTCGGTTGGTAGGTAGGCAGAATAACCAGGTAAATTATAGACAGAAATTCAAACAACGGAGCGGTTTTCTTCATTCTTTAATGCATTTTTTCTCTAATTTTCTTGACAGCGATGAGCACTTTTGGTGACAATAGTTACCAGAAATTATTAAAATATGTAACAAATAACAGTTCAGATTAAAAAGAAATAAATTTTATATAGGTTTTTACTTACATCCAGTAGATCAACTTCACAATAAAAATAGATCTCTTCTATAAAATTTATATAATTTACAAAAGCGGTAATGTTAGGTAGATAAAACAACAACAAATAAATGCTTCTGGGAATGAAACGCAATTATATTTCTCTTTGTAGATAAATTGACAGATAGTCACTCTGCTAAGACCAATGTATTGTATAAATATCTTACGAGTACAAAGTATCTATTGGTGTTAGTCGTCAAAACTGAGAACTAGGCTGCGTTCATCTACAAGTAAGCTACTGCGTATTGGTTCGTCATTCATTAACTATATTTTGGCTAAAAAGTCAACATTTGCAAAACCATCTTTACAAATTGTCATGACACTATAAGAATTAGTCAACGATGATTCGTGCCAAAGTTTGCGACGCCGGCACGGCCGTCGGCTCGGCGACTGGACTAAACTTGGACTGAGCCTCGCTAGGATATGTCGCTCATTATAATATTATGTTTATATAGTACCTAAGTAAGGCTAAGTTATTCAAAAATGTACAAGCGTTGCAGTAAGCATTATTCATTGCCAGAAGTAACTAAAGTCGCTATCGAAAGAATCAAACGATAGATAAGTTCAAGTCAAAGAGTCAGTGTCATGCGGTAACGGCGCTATCTACTGGTCTACCTACAGGTGAGTGTCGCCGAGCAGGCGGCCGCGAGGCGCGCGCAGCCACCGCTGCTCTATCACATAATGTAATTCGTCCGAATTTGTTATCGCTCCGGCCTACTTACTCCTACGAAATGATCACTATCGACAATAAATTATTTTCACCTACAATTAAAAACAAGGTATGAAGTGTAGTAGTGCATCGAGAACCGAGACGTCCGTCGCGAATGCGAGCGCTCGGATAATTGACTGGACCGCTCGAACGAACGCCCGCTAACGAATCGCGCTAAGGCAAATCCTCGATATTACAATATTTACATACAGAAACGACTCTCAAAAGATTCGAAGCGCTACTGATCCACCTCTACTTAAGAAACTGAGAGAATTGTTTGCGCTAATTATGCCGATTATCGGTAGATACTACTTATAATTAAATGAAGAAAGCAACCGTGTGCTATTGGAATCGCGCGTGAGGCTCTGTTCAGTTGTGCGTCGCTTGTGCAGCGGCGGCGCGGGCGCACCCGCCCCGCCCGGCGCCGCGCGGCTGCCGACACCCGGCCTCGCGAGCGAGCGGCGCCGGCAGCCGCGCGCACGCTCGGCTCGTTGACGCTGTGTTTGGTGCGTGGTGCGGCACGGGCGACCCGCGCCCTCTCGCCTGTCTCCACGTGTACCCTCCCACGATCCAACTTTATAATTAAAGAGCTTCCAATATAATAATCTCTGAATCGTGATAATCAGGAACGTTTATACACTTCGTACTTAACTCCGCGATGGAATATTCCGCATCAACAATAGAGGTCTATTTCATACGCCAACAAAGCATAAAATAGTGATATCTTTACATTTCAGTCTAGTCTATATAATTATTTCCTCTTTTAATGGCAAGGTATCTCTATAAAGATTCAATAGTATCATTCTTCAATATATAACAGGTATATCTATACAATCGGAATACGTCACGTATTCGTCGATTCCTCACAGCGTCAATGATATAAAATTTAACCTAAATTATAACACAGGAGAATTAAGTATAAGATCACAAAATGAGATTCAACGGGCGGCGCGGTGTCCGCCCGGCGAAGTCGCAGCTATAATACTCGTGTCTACGCTACAACTAGCGAGCGTGCCGCGGGACGCTCGCACTAAGCCTAGTATTGCTATGTCGCGCACTAGCACAGCGTGCGGCGTCAGGGCGCGATGCCCGCGTCCGACTTGTGGAAGGCGGCGGAGCCGGCCGACAGTGTCGCGGCGGCGCTGAAGTCGTGCTCGGACTTGGGCCGTGGCAGCTGCGTCACGCCCGCCACTCCCAGTCCCGGCAGCGCCACGCCCGCCATGCGGCATGACGCGGCCTGCAGAGGCTGCAGCGCCAGGCCCAGGCTGCGCTCTGACAGGCGCGCCACACTGTCGTCCGACAAGCTCACGTGCTCGGCCTCGGCCGCCAGTGCGTTCACCACGGCGTTGATAGTGTTGCCCTCGGACGTGGTGTCGTCCTCCCGGTGCGCCACCAGGTTGGGGTTCTTCCCTATCTTGTTTAGTCGTTCGGCCGCCACGCTCTCCATGGTCCGTCGCATGAGCGGGTATTGGTCGAGCACGGCGTTGAAGTGGTCCACTGATAGGGAGAACAGGTTGCAGTACGTCTCGGCGCGGACGGAGGCCACTCTACGAGCGTTCGTTAGAAGACAGATTTCACCAAAGTAGGAACCGTCTGATAAACTAGTGGCCACCTCGCCGTTAGCCATGACGATGTCTACGATGCCTTCTTGGATGAAATACATTTTGCTCCCAATGGTTCCTTCCTTGATGATGATATCACCTGAAATCATAAAATTAGATTTATTCGTATTTTAATAGAAGATTAAAAATTATTTGTTAAGACAGTTCCAGATAATTTGATTAAGTACTTGATAAACACTGTCATTATCATCATTGTATAACTGACACTCACCAGGTTGGAAGACTTCGTAACGTAATTTGGTCACAACATCAGACACGAAGTTTGAATCGGCGTTGGCGAAGAAGGGCACGGAGGCGACGAGCGAGCGGCAGTTGTAGTTGATGACGTCTTCACGCAGCTTCTCACTCAGCTCACCGAGGATCAGCTCCTCGTCGAAGAACTTGCCCTGGTACCGATGCTCGAAGTACTCCGTGATCCGCTGTCGCATCTCTCGAGGCAGCTTCCGGTACGCCATGTACTCCTCTACTTGTTTCACCTAGAACACGTACACAAGAAGCTTTAAAACGTGAAACAGTGGAAGCTCGCGAATCACACACGCCTATAGCAATTATAAAATCATGCAACTTTTAAAACCACGGACTGTTAGCGACAACTCCACTTTACAGTGAATGACAAACTACACACCTGCAAACAACCGACTCATCAACAATACACGTAAATGGAAAACCCTAACGAACAGAGTCCAGCAGTTAGTACCCATGGAAGTAAACAGTTATGAACACCCGTTAATATTTGTGAAATGAACGAAATAATGACTTTGTTATTTTGATGGGAGACACGAGTATTGGTGCAGATGATTGAATCTGTAATAACAACCAGTGAAACACTAAACAAACATTCTCGTTGTACTCACGTCTAATCTCTGAAACAGGCAATGAAGGCTTTAGTGATCGATTTATTAGATGGGGATATTACAAAGAAACTTTAGTCAAACACATGCATGTACGATGCTGATGTAATGGCTTAACATGGAATACTTATTCAGAAGTTCTTTTCTGAAACTACGTCCTTTAAAGTTGTCTCTGCAGGTGTTCATAACGATTTATCTCCGATAATAGTAAAGAGGTAGGAGGAACAATCCACAAAAAATGCCGATTGGTTTTATGCAAATGATGCTGTAACAAAGTTGTAGGTATACCTTTTCTCGGTACTGTCTTCGTGAAGAGTCAAGACTCTGGATGAGGTTGGTGGCGTGACCGAGGAAGAGAGCGTAGCAGGTGGCTCCGGAGATCATGGACAGCATTGTGAGCCACATGTCGGTGAGCGACTGCGGCGGGAAGCGGCCGTACCCGATGCACAGCATGTGCGACATGGCCTTGAACAGCGCCCACGAGTACTGTTCCAGCCAAAACGCCTCCTGAAAAGTCATCGTAATTTTATGTAGTTTCTACTTTACTAACACGGGTCGCGGGTTTACTATTTGCAATAGATGTTCTAAATGTGTATAATACACGTAGATATTGTTTAACTCCTTTCCTGTTCATACAAGCAGGTCATTTATATTCAAGCATTGTTGTCATCCACGATCTCGTAGGCTTTGCAGCCTTCAGAGACTATTGGGTGCTTTATAAAAAAATTGCAATCTCAATAATCTAAGTTTTATTCTGGGCAGTGTTTCAATGGGATCCCCATTCATGAGTCATTAAAATTGACATTTGATTACTGACCTGCAGTTCGTTTATTGCAACCCAAGAGTTTGGTGGGAATCCTTGCAGCATAGGAACGAGGAACTGTAGACAACCGGACCAGTGTCCGATCAACAACATCATGCAGATAAGATTGAATATCCGCATGAATACCGATGCCATGTTGAGGAACTGTAAAGAGAAGAAAATACATTAACGGGGTCAGCAACTGAGGTGATGTCGCCTCTAAAGGAAGCCGTGCGGACTGCGCGCGACAAGGACGCTCGAGGTCAAGCATCGCGATGATTCTCTACCGATGGAGTCGTAAAGAAGTGAGAAATAAAGTATGAACGCGTGAGAACGAGTCGTCGAGCGAGCATGCGTGGTGGCGGCTTGCTGCGAGTCGCGCGGCCGCTGCCGCCGCGCGGTCGCGCGACCGCTTCCCTGCGCGCCTCAGCCCGCGCGGCCGCCGGCGGGACGAGGGTTGGAAACAGAAACGCCAAAGAAAGAGAGAAAGCGAAGCGAACGCAGCGGACTAAGGGACGCCGGGTGGCGCCGCCGGCAACATGCTAAGCGGGCGAACGAGCACATGCGCGCCGGCTCGTGCCGACCCTGGTTACCTTGAAGATTAGATTGCTTTTGGTGCCACCCTTCTTTTTGTTGGCAACGTCGGAGCTGAGACGTCCCCTCCGTTCCGTGCGCTTTTTTTGAAGATTCTGCAAGATCTAGAAAACAAGCGAGAAACACGAGATAGTAGGAAGAGAGCCAGGCGCGCCCGAAGCGCGGAGGGGTCGACGCGAGATGTGCGGGGCGGGGCTGGGGCGCGTGCAGGCACACACAGGATGCACTAACACCGAGACGAGCGGACGCGGGCTAGTCCCCTACGAATGCGCTAGCGCGCGGCGGGGCATGCTGCACCTGCGAGGCGAGGTCGCGCGAGCCGCCTTCCGCGTCGCCCGGCTCGTCGCGCGGCTGCGGGGCGGGGCTCATCTGCACACAACACCGTCACTGCGTTGTCGTCGCCACCACCCTCCCCGTACTCCACTTCTCACTGACTCTCCGCTTCGTTACCGATGGTTGTACGTTGTTCGACGTAACCACTACCTACTCTTTGTGTTGCCAATTCTAACTTTCTAATGTTATGCAACAGTTGCTGGTAATGATTTGTTTCATTAGTTTCTCATGAGGCGAGGTGTCATTCTCAGAATGCGAGTTGCTTTTTCCTCTAAAGGTCTACATATAATTCGGAAACTACGTGCTCACTTTCACTGAACAGGCAGGTATTTGGATCGGAAGGCGTTCGATTTCATTACTCGCGTAAGATTACTCATGGAGGTACTGTGTCACTATGACGTTTTGCAGAACGTCAGCATTAGCGTACCACCACTAGAGGCTTTGAAAAGCGGCAACATAATATGAACATTTCGGCAAATAATATGTCATGTTGGCAAGTGTGTGGGACGGTTCGGGTCGGCGGACACGTCGCGGGCGAGATACGCGGCGCGGGCGCAGAAATAAGAGATAGATCAGACTTCACGAGTGAGAGCGTGCTCAGGCAGAAAGAAGCTTGCAGAGAAGCAGTAGAGAAGTGCAGAGCGGGACGTGGGGCTCACATACAGTAGGGGCGGGATCAATGGTATAATACAGGATTACAACAAAACTCCATATAACGTCATTAGGACCACTACGCTAAAACAGTTAACATTATTACTCATCATTATCACAACAATTTTCATCAATATCATTTTCAGTAGTAGCCAATTTTAAGGTATCATGGACGATAAAAAATTTAGAAAAATCTTCATTATGGCAAATAATTAATCCAATATTATAGTAAGTTTAAGTAGGTAGCGTATTTAGTCATGTCGTGTTAGTAAATGTGAGCGTAATGTATATTAGAGCAGTGTTAGTGGCAAGTAGTTAGGGGGCAACCCAGGGTATGTGGGTCAGAAGAGCATGATGGCTTACATATACTTCCTCCCATTGTGATACATATCGGACGAGCCTGGACAGCCGCAACAACCGCACCAAAGAGAGTAGTTTTGCTAACCGAAGTATCCTTAGTGCACGACCCGCGTGAAGAATTTGAAAGCTTTCACTAAAGTCCTGTGAACACAAAAACAGACAATTTAAATGGTGATGCTTAACCTAGTGACGCTCTGAAGTAACCGATCAGAGCATCGCATCTAGCCGCTATTCCTATTGATTTTATACAGACGAAGTGTTGAAGACATGCATAATTGCAGTATTTGAAAGATTTTGTCAGCCAAAGAAAAGTGCTGAAGCATAATAAACATGTTATAATTATGTTTTGTAAATTTACAATTTTAGTAAAGTTCAAGTGGGGAATACTGTCTATTTTATTAGTGAAAGCTGTATAGTATGTAAAGAATCAGGCTTGTAGAAATCCTTCAGTGGCTAATCTATCATATTAAGCTTCAGTACTGATGCAATTAAAAGTTATACAGAGGGCAATTTAGACTTGTCAGTGTAGATTGTTAATATTACAATTTGGTCGTGTTGTAGCTGTTATAAAGTTCAAATCAAACGACAAATAAAAAAATATATACGTATAATTATAATATAACCCAAGACATGTTATAAATATGAAACCAAAATAATCAGAAGTGGTAATTGTTACATTAGGAAGCTTTGAGACCATGCTGTACACAACTTTGAAGGTAGGAAACCATATATTAGGAGGTAGAAAGAAGACGACGTGCATGTGACCAATGTAGAGCTTAGAATAGGAAATACAACAGTATACACCTAAGTACCAAATTATAAAGATATACAACATACACCTTCGGAACAACAGAGTGCAATTTAGTGGAAGCATTTTAGAATAGCTCGTGCAATAAGTTGGAAAGTGCTCATTAAAATCTTCAAAAGTTTTTAGAAAAGGATTAAGTATCCCATACGATCACATAGTCGGATACGTAGGTAAGGTCGCTCATACAGCGAAGAATAGAACAACCTCGAGAAATCATATGGGTTACTGATGATGACGTGCGGGTGATTGTCTGAGAGTGTCCAAATTATAATAAATAATAGAACTTCGATGAGAATGAAAGTGGTGTGCTTTAATCAAACCTTTGCATGTTCTCTTAGACCCTGATAATACAAATACTAAATTGAATACACGATGACGCACAGGTTCTCGTGGCGGTTGGGTAAAAGTTCACAATGAGAAACAAAATTAAAACAGAAACAATAACAACATATTGTGTATAAAACAAATGAACACCCAAGCTGAAACAGAATATCAACAACATAAAAGACAGTTTAAAACTATAGTAATAAGAACAACACGGCCAAATTGCAACGTACGTTTACCTGATTGAAGATCAAAAATATATAATCTAGTGGTATACTAGAGATGAGGTCAAGGAAGAACCATGTCCTCAAATAGTGCTTCGCTATTAACTTGGGATCTAATATCACTTGTTCTGCATTATCTTGCTGCATTATTCCTGGAAAGATGAGAATAACATCATCAAATGTTTTGCTCTAGAAACAATCTGGATATTCTAAGTAAAGATTAATTGCATTCGTACCTGTTCTAAAATTAACAACGATATCTATAAGAAATATGGTGTCGGAAAGACAATTAAAGGCGATCCAGCGCGTGCTGAGGTCATCGTTGAAGAAGGAGATGGCGACTGGCAGGATGATCAGGTTGGCCACGAGCAGCAGTAACATACATAGATCCCAGTAGAATCTGTGGACAAGTAAAACACAACCATTAATGATATTGGTTACGAGACAAACAATGTTGGACATATTGAAAACGATCACAAATAATTAAATCCACTTTGAAGATTTTAGAACGCAAAAACGTATTTCCCAATGTATTTTGGATGAGAAAGTTATATTTTCGACGTTTTTAATCAAAACCCTGAGAGACTACCATCGAAATTAATCATGACACATGGAATTTAAAGTGTTCGTCCTAAAATATGTCAAAATTCTGCAGTAATTTATGAGCAAACTCGCCAACTTCCAGTGACTTCCACGTTTCAACGACCTATTTTTCATAGGCCCTTATACCTAGTCTTCCATTAGTAGTTAGACCAAAGATTTTCTATGGTATCTTTTCATTACCCTTCGATGATAGCATGGTGGGTGATACCTACTATCATAAGAAACCCTAAATGTGGATTCACTGATGTGGCGTGATTGAACGGTACTACGTAATTTTTACCATATCGCAATCAAATCAACAAGCTTTTCAAATAGATTACTGACAACAGTATGAATCAGCATAAGAGGAGATTCTGTGGGGTGTACTTCTAGATAGATTTCTGGGTTGTCGTATTGGCCCAGCAGTTAAGTCCTCACTGACATCGATGAAGGAAAGCATCGTGAGGAAACTTGATAGACTTAATCAATATAATTTTATAGCCATGTCAGAGACCTAGTGTATTTCCCAGAAGCGGAGTGAAATAAAAAGCAGCTTTCTCAGGTTTTTTTGAGAATTCTACTGTAAAATCATCCACCTATCTTTCCACCAAGATCTTCACATGAAACAGATTCAAGTAATTTTTCATTTTTGCAGTTGTCAAGCTATGACACCAGTTAATCCATTCCAGCAGGTGAGTAATGGAGCAGTAAGCACTTACATTGTTGTCAGTTGGAGGCGGGCAGGACGCGTAGCGTGCTCATAACTACAATTACATAATTGAGAGGCGATTGAGCCAGCAATTGGCCGTGGAATGATCTCATCTGGCTTATAATCTGGCCGAGCCTGCACTGCCCCCCGCAGACGATACTTGTGATACTGGACTGATCCGTATTATTTTATTGACTAGCCGCAATTTCACCCGCACGGTTTTAAAAACATAAAAACATGCCTATGACACTCACGAGTAATGTAGATTTTAACTGTCGAAAGAATTTGCAAAATCAGTACATTAGTTCCTGAGATTACTTCTGACAAATAAACTCGCAAACTTTATGACCTCTTTATAATTAGCGTAGATGGTAGACATTTTCTACAGTTCCTGTTCTTTCTTACCTAACTTGAAATTCATAGAAAATTTCTGATGCTGATGCTGAATTGTCTATTGCAAGAACAAGTTTTGAAGAATTTACAAAAATGATATTTTCTGTCAAATTGTAAATCATTTATTTCATTACGACCCTAAAAAACCACTTTAATAAAACTAAGCAGTTTCACAAAAAGCTTACTGAAATCCAGCCGTTACCGTGGGGTGGCCGCAGTTTGCAGAAAAATATGAAGAGGTAAATGACGGCAATTTTCAACAATAAGCTAGAAAAATCACCACTATAACTCCGGTTTGAAGAGATCTGCGAAGCTAGGAAAACCGACTTCAAACTTTTAATGGGGCGTATAAGTGAAACAGATTCGTAAAGAACTGAAAATTGAGTTTATTATGTACTAGGTAGTCTTGAGTGATTTTATTTTAAGCTCTCTTTGTCAGTGTTATTCTTTAATCCCTAGGTTTATCTTGGTTTTCATCTCAAACTTAATTTATTACTTAGAGGTGAGTTTAGTAAGTTGCATGGTAGGTGTAGGTATGCTACCTTCTCTGTTGATTTGACCTCTTTTCATCAAATCGTTACTGATTTTTAAATTTTCGAATTTAGAATGTCATTCCGTCATTTGTATAATTATTTTAGAGGCTACAATACGAATACCTGAAAGTCAGTTGTGTTTTGACAACTCTCTTATACTATTCTGTTTTTTTGATAATTTCCTTGACCTACAAGGCTCAATTTCAACCTTACTAGTTTCAATTAAAAATTACCTTTTTTGACGTAAAATCATTAAATGAGTCCTCCCTCCCTGGATGCAGTGGAAGGAACTATTAGAGTTACTGACTAAAAACCAGCTTATTCCTGCGGTTGCCTTTTATGTTCTAAAACCGTGGTTCCCTATTCAGACAGTCCCGCATTTATTTATACAAAATGTTTAATATAGTATAATTCCTTTTAAAGTTCCTGATAAATGAACCAGGTCGTAATGGTGTCAAAGTTCTAATAAGCAGTTTTACAACATTCTTTTTGAAGTATTTCGACCTTTGCCTTGCTCCAATTCGAAGTGTCTGGTACGGTACAACCTAATTTACCATGTGTCATGTGATTTTATCTTAGGACAGAATTATTAGTGTATTGTTTTTGGTATATTGATCGTTCAAACAACAATCATAGGTGTAGTTAACGTTTTTGAATAATAAATCATCCTAAACAAGTGTTTAGAAGGATAAAGAAAACAAATGAGAGGTTCCTAATAATCCCATAAGATTCCAGGAAAACCTCATCCTTTTTTTTTAAATATATTTTGGATTACGTAAAGACATTTAAGGAACAGCTTTCACACCAGTCACATCTCTTAAGGCCCTGACACATGTTGAGGAAGGTCACCCATTACGGGCATGATACAATAAGGGACGACATACATATAGGTAAGCATTAGAGGAATTACGAATATGCATTAATTATCCTTTACACATTGTCTGTTGATACTCCAACAATGCCTCTATGTAGGTACCTCTAAACGAGTATGTATTCACTGTTGTTCCGACAAAGCTGTTGACTTAGAAGATTTATTTAGAGCAGTTATTTACTGTGAAAACTGGCAATAAATTTCTGGAACGGTATTGCTGTAATCCGCTTTCCTTCAGCTTAGTTCTGTGTACGTTTTGAACATTTAAATAGGTCTTCTGTCATACAATACCATAGCACAGGGTTTCTCAATCTTTCGGCTCCACGAACCCCTGTTAAAATTTCCACGTGACAGCGAACCCCTAACTAATTAACCCCCCCTCCCCCCCCCCAAAGAAAATAATAAAATTGACTGTTGAAGAAAATAAGGTTTTTATTTGAATAAAAAAAGGTAACAAATAAAGTGCCAAAAGATATATCTTTTTAATATTAATGTATTGGGTGTGCTTGTTTCTTGTCGCAAATGTATTCAATTATATGAGTAATTTTAGACAATTTTAACCTTAATTCTGACTCGGTATCAAGTCGCTTTCTGTATTTAGTTTTTATGACCAGGTGTGAAAACCCACTCTCATATACTTATGTTGCTTGCATTGCCTGCCACTTTATCAAACCACCATTACGTAAATCTTGTCGCGAACCCCCTGCCGTCAAATGGCGAACCCCTAGGGGTTCGCGTACCCCACTTTGAGAAACCCTGCCATAGCAGATATATTTTAATATTTCTTACTTTAAACACCCATAACTTAGTTCGAATTCAGTGAGTTTTTGATATACGAGTACATATAAGGCCTATAATTGTAAATATTGTAATAATACATTCACATTTTTTCACGACAGCCGCTAAAACACAGTGAACCAGTCTTCATACTAATTTGGGCGCTTTCTTTTGAAGAGTAGATGCAATATGATTGAATAAGAAAAAATGCTCATTTACCTACCATCCCGCTTGATGGTAGGTAAGTGATGAATTGATGATGGATGTCAATAAGAGGAGAAAAATATTCTAGGTATAAGAAAAGAATAAGAAAAAATCTGTCATTCGTCTGCGTAGACGCTATCTCTGTATTAATGTTGTGCAAACAACTGAAGCATATTTTTATGACCGCTTAACTTCTGTAGTAAACGTCCCAGCCTGGCCCATAATGGACGGTACCCACCCACAATGGCACATGTTGGCATCACAACGAACAGTTATAGGTTTACTAACAACTTTGATGGACTGATGCAGGAGATTGAAGCCGACGCCGACGTGAAACATTGGACAGTTTTACTACTGTGACGTCCTGCTATCCTGGTATCTGGGGGCTTTATATGACATGTAAAAATAGCAATATGTGTCGTTTAAAGCCTCCAGTGCCCCATGGCTTTATATGACACGTATTGCTGGGCAGTTTAAGCCACAAAATCGTACTGTGAGTTTTCCAGTAAACAAATTACATTGTCTGTATCAGGATAAGGTATTCATAATAAACCTTTAATGTTCCCACTGCTGGGACTTAGCGGCCTCCTCTCTGTCGGAGGCAGTGGTATCCGCAACGTGGAAGTAGTAGATGTCAAATGTCTTCTAATTTTTGGTTCTATGGATATGTCGGTTTCCTCACGATGTTTTCCTTCGCCGTTTTCAGAGTATAATGAAATAAATTACCTACACAAAGTAAATGTGTCTGGTTTGGTGTATACAAGAAAGGAGAACTAGGATTAGAAGTTCACATTCCATCAACTATCATTTACTAAACTATTGGATAGACTCATTCCAAAGAGTCTAGCATTTAAGCTTCTATTGAAATGAAGAGAACCAAAATCAATATCATAAGCAATAAGCCTTCTAATTCAAATTGGTACTATTCTGATGTGGTAGAAACCAGACAAATTTAATTATTACCGTCCAACTTTTTTATTAATTAAAGAATTTCTTGTAAGTCAGCTTAGAAGCACTTTTCTCAACACTCTCATCTTACTGAAGGCATTACCCAATCTTCTTTTGTTGGGCTTACAAAAGATTAATACCGACACAAAACAACGGGCATTCTCGCTAAAATTAGCCTCTCTGTATGGATGTATAACTAGGCTTATTCCTTTGTGCTTGTCTGATGTCGTCATAATAAACATGGCTAATTATACTGATTAAACTGAAATTGTTCATTAAACAATTTATGGGAAACTGAATTTGTAAGAGGGTCGGAGGATAACTTTGTTATAGGAGGGCGTTTGATGGAAATGGTGTTTAGTCCTTTCCAAAAGGTGTTTTTAGTGAGCCATCTTTATCGTTAGCCCTCTTTATACAAAAAATATTTATTATGTATTAACATGGTATGTATCAACTTGCTTTAGCATGCAGCTAAACTAAGATACATATTTTTTGTATTCTGTATTTTAAATAAAACATTAGAAGTACTTGACACAAAGTTGAAAATATTTCCTTTTGGTATCCATAAGCAGTAGAAAATCGCGGGTCGGAACGTTCGCGTTGTCATAAAGTGCACCGAAGAGTTACGGCCGGCCGATAGAAAAAGGCTGTTAAAATATCAGTGTTTATAGGATATTACACCGTGGGAGTAACATAATAGCGTTTTATATTAAATTATAAATAACATTCCAATGTACGAACGCGATTTTATATTTTATTATAGTTTTATTGAGACGTTATAGCGACACAAAACATGGCGCTTATTTCCCCGTGATAAAATGTCGGGACGAACGAATGAAGAGCTCATAAAAATCGCAACATTATACAGCTAATATGCGTACATTTATCTAGAGTATTGCTATCAATTTACGTGATTGCACCCACATTAGTTCATCCGGTGTAATCTCTATTACGTGCGTGATAGAGTTGAATTTGTTGTGTCCATCGCATTCATTGCGAACATTAATAGTCATTGGTTTAATTAACCTTAATTCGATGCACTTACCTATTGTAGTATATTCAAATAGCGCAATCGCATGAGGAACTAACTATAATGGTTCAGATTTCAATTCAGATTCGATGTGATTACAATGTAAAGAGAGCGCAATCTAAAAGCAATCTCACTTTTTTGAAGTTAAATTTTTCATTAAATGAATAAAGTTTAATGGCGTATGAAGTCGTCCACTAAAATGAAGTGGATACTGAACTTAAATAATAAAGTTCCACAGAAGTCGTGAAAAAAAAAATCTTAACGACTCAGGAATTCATGAAATGTAGACAATATTCGGTCTGAGGCCTGGCTAAAGTGGCAGTTTTGCATGTTTTAATAAAGATGTTTGGTTTAATCTTTTATATTGTTTTTTTGCTGTAGTATTCTTAATTTCCAGGGCGAGAAGAGCTTTACACTGCATTTAAACCAGACAGTGGTGTTGTAGGTCAACATAATTTAAATTCACTCGCGGAATAAGTAAAAATGACATAATTCGCATATTTTATGCAAAAGGTGCTTAAAACCAATTGCAAGGAAGATGGTAGATCTTTCTTGGTTATTTAGACAAACCCACAAAGCGCCAAATTGTACGACCATGGTTAATAAAGGCGGCAAAGGGCTCTCTTACTATACGGCGGGTATAAAAGCTCAAACAAAGGTAAGATTAACGATCACATCTCGTGAGATTACGACCCTAATCAGTACTCGTATACACCTGTACATGTACTTACCTGATAAGGGTATAAAATATATTTACAGTAAATGTCAAAAAACCTTTCTTTAATCATTCAAACTTTTTGGACACCAAAGGTAGAAAGGTGCCAAAGAACGTTGGCATTTTATAAAGAGGATTATTTAAAGAGATAGGGTGTACTAGGTAGTTCTACTGTATTGTGGATATGTTTACAAACATTTAAAGTCACATACACGAATATCTAGATTCGGAATAGTTACCAACTATATGCCATGTAAATATTTCACAAATCGAACCCGAAACCTGCAACGAAGCAACCATTTCACGAACCGTTCCGTTAAAGATACTTATAACCAAAAATATGTAACAAGATCTCTATCCATCAAAAAAATGCTTGGTAATTATACGCGACAAAATTGTTTCGAAAACAGATGGTTCCAGTTCTGTTTGTCGTAACAATTTTGTTGCTACCTGTATTTGGCATACTTTTAGCACCCAAATTTCTATTTAAAGTTATCCCAAGTGTCGTGATTCATTGTAAATTCTTGCTATGTTAAAATAATCATTCTAATTCAGTAGCTGTTTTGATTATAACGGATATAAATAGTTTATAAATCTGTGATTTGGTACCTAATTCATACCGTGCATTTTAAATACTTATATTAATTAATAGTAAGCATTATGATTGTCAGATATTTATTATTAAAATCATTGTTAGTTAAGTTGCTATATTGATGTAAGTGAAGTTGGAAGGGGACATCCGGACATCCCCTCCATACTGTCGATGGCGGCGCCCGGCAATGGCGGGCGAGGGAGGCAGTTGTTCGGTGACCGTGGAATGGTGAAGACATCTTGAAAATTATTAAGTGTGTTGGAATAATAATTATTATTGAAATATATAACAGTTAGTGGTGTGTATATCTGAAGTTTTATTATAAGTCAGAAGTGGGATAGACCTGCGAGCCATGTCGGATAAAAACCGTAAGTAATTTAATGATTTTATTTACATCAGTTATTGTTTTGTACAAGTTCAGTGAGCGGTCAGTGTTGTAATAAGTAGTCTCATGATTCTGTAGCAATCATTGTAGCGAATTTCCTAAGATAATTGAAAACAGTTGGGCCGATGCACGTAGTACCTTTGGTCGAGGCTACTCCTCGATAGGGTTGAACGTTGCATTGGACTAATTTTGTAATAAGTAAATAGTTGAATTAGTTGGGCCGATACACGTAGTACCTTTGGTCGAGGCTACTCCTCGATAGGGTTAGCGTTGTCGGACTAATTATATAATAAGTAAATAGGCCGATGCTTGTGGTACTTTCGGTCGAGGCTACTCCTCGATAGGGTTACCGCTGCATTGGACTTGTTGTATATTGAATAAATGGAATTTAATTGAATTTCGCTACAAGATTTTATTTCCATCAATCTGAGAAGTTTTTCGTGAGCTTTCGTTCCACTCACTGAATTTTCTGATGACTCATTTAGTATTATTTGTGGGCGACAGTTTAGATTTTGTTGATTGCGGCAATTTCTAATGACTGTGTGACCTGTATCATAATGTGTAGATTCCTATGCGGCTTGCACTTTGGTTCAGCCATGTAGGTGAGCTGTTCAGAGATGTACGAGCGTAGTGTAGACCCCTATGCGGCGTGCACTTGGTTCAGCCATGTAGGTGAGCTGTTCAGAGATGTACGAGCGTAGTGTAGACCCCTATGCGGCGTGCACTTGGTTCAGCCATGTAGGTGAGCTGTTCAGAGATGTACGAGCGTAGTGTAGACCCCTATGCGGCGTGCACTTGGTTCAGCCATGTAGGTGAGCTGTTCAGAGATGTACGAGCGTAGTGCAGACCCCTATGCGGCGTGCACTTTGGTTCAGCCATGTAGGTGAGCTGTTCAGAGATGTACGAGCGTAGTGTAGACCCCTATGCGGCGTGCACTTTGGTTCAGCCATGTAGGTGAGCTGTTCAGAGATGTACGAGCGTAGTGTAGACCCCTATGCGGCGTGCACTTTGGTTCAGCCATGTAGGTGAACTGTTCAGTGATGTACGAGCGTAGTGTAGTATTTTGAGCCTCACTCTATGCAGCCATGTAGGTGAGCTGTAGTTTAGAGTTTAAAGTAGACACTAGTGTAATCTCATATAGCCATGTAGGTGAGCTGCAGTTTAGAGTTTAAAGTAGACACTTGTGTAATCTCATACAGCCGTGTAGGTGAGCTGCAGTTTAGACTTTAAAGTAGACACTTGTGTAATCTCATACAGCCATGTAGGTGAGCTGCAGTTTAAAGTTTAAAGTAGACACTTGTGTATTCTCATACAGCCGTGTAGGTGAGCTGCAGTTTAGTTTAAAGTAGACAATTATGTAATCTCATAAAGCCATGTAGGTGAGCTATAGTTTAGAGATAAAAGAAGCACTTATGCAATCTCATACAGCCATATAGGTGAGCTGTAGTTTTGAGTTAAAAGTAGGCACTTGCTCAATCTCATACAGCCATGTAGGAGGTGTAGTTTACAGTTTAAAGTAGGCACTTGTGTAGTCTTATACAGCCATGCAGGCGAGCTGCAAGGTTAATCTAAATTTACATTGTTATATGACTATGTAGGCGTAGAAAACGAGAGCTACACTCCAGAGCGACCTCGATCATCGACCCGAAGACTACGATCTCCCTCCGGTGAATCTGATGAGTCACGTGTGCCGAGGAAAAAGCCTAGGACTAAAAGAGGAATGTCTGCGGATGACCTGTTGAAGATATTATCTGCACTGCCAAACAATTCAAGTAAGAGTACTCATACGACCAATGTGTTACCTGAGTTTGATCCTAATAATAAATCCCAGGATGTCGAGCGGTGGTTGAGGAAAGTAAATCAGTGTGCTGTGATCTATGGCTGGGATGAGACGCAAACCATCCATTACGCACTTCAAAAATTGTGTGGTCTAGCAAAACAGTGGTACGAATCTCTTCCATCACTCGATTTCTCATGGGGGGAGTGGCAAATTAAATTTAAGAAAGCGTTCCCAAGTGATGTCAATTTTGGTAAACTACTGGAAGAAATGTTACTCCGAAAATCTCGCACAGATGAAACCCTTAGAGATTACTTCTACGATAAGTTATCATTACTAAGTAGATGCGAAATTATCGGTCGTAAGGCCGTTGATTGTATTATTTATGGAATTGCTGACAATTCCATTAGAAATGGAGCTCAAGCTCTTAAATGTGAAGAGCCCGAGGATCTGCTAATCTACTTAGCATCGCAACAGCAAACTCTAGCGAAGGAACCTGTGCGAGGATCATCCGATCGATCTCTTAGAAAGCGGGATTTTCGTGCAAACAATAACGATCAGAATAAGGTTTCGTCATCAAACAAGCCAACTGAAGGTGCCTGTTTTAATTGTGGCGAGCGCGGGCATAATTACCCTGTTTGTAACAAACCTTTGATAAAATGTGTCAAGTGTAACAGGGTGGGCCATAATTCGAACAGATGCGCTAGGAAGCCTTTACAGGAAGCCAATAGCCAGACTACTCAGAGTGCTGAAAAAAGAGTACTCAAGGTAACTTCTGAATTACATAAAACTGGTAAATTAAATCCCAAAACTGCAAACATTGTCGTTAAAAATAACTCTATAAGCAATAACAACAAATTTAATAAACTTGCTTATGTTAATGGTACTCTGCTAAATGTCTATGTTGATTTTGGGAGTGAATGTAGTATGATCAGGAATTCAGAAGCTAAAAACCTTGGACTCTCTGAACACCACGAATTACTACCCACTATAAAAGGTTTCGGTAATTTTAATGTGAAGCCTAAGTTTCAGTCCACCATTCGGATTAAAATTGATGAAATAGAAAGTGAACTGAGTGTTCTGGCCGTTGACGATGAATTATTGGATGCTCCAATGCTGGTTGGACAGAATTTTACTGAGCTGCCATCTGTAATGGTAATGAAAGATAGTGAGAGGCTTAATTTTTATCATGCTCCTTGTGGTGTCTCTGGCGATAGAGATACTGTTCTCGATCTTTATGTTGCTAAAGAAATAGTCATATCAAAGGGAGGGCTATTAGAAGTATATACACGCGAACCATATACGGGTGACATATACACTGATGGAGGCACTAGAATGAATCCAAACCAGGAGTATTACCTACATCAGGGATGTTATAGGATAGAGAGCAGCAAGGGAATCATATTTGTTACTGCTTTGACAAAAACTTCTATTGTTTTCAAAGCAGATACATTAATAGCTCGAGTTATACCCATTAATGAGACCAAAACGTTGATCGTGCGTTCGGATAAAAACCATAGTGAACTAGTGCCTTTAAACGAATCCGATATTAAAATAGGGCATGACTTAGCCCAAAATGACCGCGATAAATTATACAAAGTTTTGCAACGGTATAGAAACTGTTTCGCTACTAATCTTAGTGAGTTAGGCTGTGCAAAAGGCACTGTAATGAATATAGACTTGCAAGATAAGGCTCCAGTTGTCTACAGACCCTATCGTCTGTCACATCATGAGCGTCAAAAGGTTAGGGACATAATTAATGATTTAGTTAAAAATGATATCGTTCAAGAGTCAGATTCAAACTATGCCAGCCCCATACTGTTAGTGAAAAAAAAGAACGGGGAACCTCGGCTTTGCGTTGATTATCGGGCGCTTAATAATAAAACGATTAAAGACAAATACCCATTGCCGTTAATTGACGACCAACTTTCGAATCTAAGTGGCAACAAGTTTTTTATAACTTTAGATTTAGCTTCGGGCTACTATCAGATACCGATGGGAGAACAGAGCCGACACTTGACTGCGTTCGTCACCCCGGACGGACATTATGAATTTAAACGCATGCCGTTCGGGTTGGCAAACGCACCCTCAGTGTTTCAGAAAATGATGAATCGTCTGCTGGGTTCACGTAGATTTACATCCGCACTAGCGTACATGGACGATCTCCTTATTCCATCGGCTTCCATAAACGAGGGTTTTAATCGACTAGAGGACGTACTTAACTTGATTCAAGAAGCCGGTCTTACATTAAAGCTATCAAAATGTAGTTTTTTCGATACTAAAGTTGAATATTTAGGGTACGAAATCTCTTCGGAGGGTATAAAGCCTAGCGAACGAAAGATCTCGGCTGTGCGAGATTTCCCAGTGCCACGTAATGTCCACGAAGTAAGGCAGTTCCTCGGTTTGGCGAGTTATTTTCGGAGATTTGTAAAAGGATTCGGGGAAATCGCTAAACCCTTGACCACTCTCCTAAAAAAGGATGTACGGTGGCGATGGAATTGTGAAGAGTCAAAATCCTTCACAACTCTGAAAGGCCGTCTAATCGAACGGCCGCTGTTGGCTTTATACAACCCAGGGTTGGAGACTGAGGTACATACAGATGCCAGTGCTCTCGGCTTGGGCGGTATTCTAATGCAATGGCAGCTTTCTCCCAGGGTGCTGAAACCCATTGCCTACTTTAGTAGGCAAACCACACCCGAAGAACATCATTTCCACTCGTACGAGTTAGAGACTTTAGCCGTGGTTTGCTCATTAAATAAATTTCGTCCTTATCTTTTAGGACTTAACTTCTCTGTTTATACGGATTGCAATGCGTTGCGAACCACCTTGACTAAACGAGACTTAATTCCTCGTATAGCGCGTTGGTGGTTGCAAATTAGCGAGTACAACTTCACCATTGAGTATCGGCCAGGTAATCGAATGAGCCATGTCGATGCTCTGAGTCGGAATCCTCCGAATGGAGATATTACCAAGCAGATCCTAAAGACCTTAAACATAAGTACCGATAACTGGATACTCACCCTACAGATGGCAGATCCCAAACTCGAGCATATTTTCAAAATTCTGAAACCCAATGTCACTGAGGATGTTGCAGAAATAAAAAAGAGCTACGCTATTAAGAATCATTCGTTACATAGGAGGGTTGGGGAGGAGTTTCGTTTAGTCATTCCCAAGGATGCTAGGTGGCAAGTTTGCAAGGCAAATCATGATGACGTAGGTCATTTTGGGTTTGCTAAGACACTAGAGCGAATCCAGGGCCGGTACTGGTTCCCAAAATTAAGACGTTTTGTTAAGAAATATGTTGCAGCTTGTATAGACTGTGCATATAATAAAGACAATGCATCCCGGATTCGCACTGGTCTTTTGCACCCCATACATAAAGTAGAAAAGCCCTTTCACACGCTTCACTTGGACCACTTGGGCCCATTTGTACGGAGTAAGTCTCGCAATAGCTATATTTTGACAATAGTGGATGGTTTTACGAAATACGTCTTCGCCAAACCAGTTAGAGATACAAAAACAAAAAGTGTAATTAAAGTTCTGGATAATTTGTTTTGTGATTTCGGCGTACCATATAGAATTATTTCGGATCGCGGGACAGCTTTTACTTCGGCTCAATTTAAGAATTTTTGCGTCAGTAAAGGAATCAAACATATCCTTAACGCAGTTGCTTGTCCCAGGGCAAATGGACAGGCTGAGAGATTCAATCAAACGATCCTCGCAGCTTTGTCTACACAAAATTTTGGCAAGGATGAACGCGTTTGGGACGAACAGCTGGGTCAAGTGCAATGGGGTATAAATAATACGGTCAATGCTACCACAAAGAAAAGCGCATCGGAATTGCTATTTGGGCTCAAACTAAATGGTCCCATTGATAACAGGTTAACGATCGAGACCCTTGAACCCAGTGGTGAATCGACTTCTGACACGTCAATTGTCACAGACATTACTCCCACTGAAATGAGTAACAACCATTTTCCCAATAACAATATCAAACGTTCTTCTGACGTTTCGTATGATACCAGTCATATCAATCAATCCCCGTCGACCCCTCTAAATACCTCCACTCTTATTAAAACACATGAGGTCCTTTGTCCACTTCCTTCTACTTCATCTGACGTGTTAGCAGACAATGAAGTCTCTAAACCATGTTCACCAATTCGCTCCGAGCCGTCTGCGGAAATTGATAGAATTAGGGAGGAAGCTTCAATTAACATTACAGACAGCCAAATTCATCAAAAGACAGTTTATGATAGGAACAGGTCTCCAGCACCTTCATATAACGAAGGCGACTTGGTAAAGATTACTAGGACAAATTTTAAGAATGATGGCAAAAGCAAAAAGCTTTTACCAAAATTCGTAGGTCCTTATAGGATCACAAAATCCTTAGGGAATGACCGTTATAAAATTGCAAATGTTCCCGGTTTTA